>JASDDO010000006.1:284533984-287033984 GCA_030015575.1 Agapanthus africanus
TCTCTATTATTCCAAGTTTCAAGGTGCGTGTTTGTGCAAATTGTATGGTATACATTTTCAGAATCTAGACTTAAGCTAGGAATTATTTTTCAAACTTATACTCTAATAAAATATCAATACTTTTCCTTTGTTTCGACTTAGCCCAAAAAGTGAACTCAAAATTTGCCTATTTCTAAATAAACTACAAAGACATATACTTTCTACCGTTAAACTTTAAGGAAGGTTATTTTTAGGGTTTTTAATTTACTAAGTCTAAGATCTAGTTATTCCTAGCCAGTTAACCTATTTGTCAAACTCAAGTCAAATATGGCCAAAATTGAATACATTAATTTTTATAATTTTTTAAAAAATTTAAATTTTTATGGGTTTTCAAATAAGTATGCAAATGCAAAAAATATGTACAAATGAATGCGAAGGAAGAAGACGTACCGAGCATACCCCCAAACTTAAACTTGACAGTGTCCTCACTGTCATGCTACACCAAGAGAGTCAAAATGCCGGCACTCCCCTGTTTATTTATTTATAAAAAAATTTATATTTTTTAATGTTTTGAATTTTTTTATAATTTTTTATAGAAAAAGAAAACAAAAATATATATACATATATACAACAAAGTTCCCCCCAAACTTAAGCTTGGCCTTACACAAACCAAAGGTTAGCACCAACCATTCAAAAATCTTATCGTGGTAATGGTCGAGTTGGTGAAAGAATGGAGTGGAAAGAAAAGAGATGAGAAGCACACGAGACCGTGTGGAGGTAGAAATGGGATACGGTCTCGGTGGGGGAGAAGAATGGCGGAAAAGAGAAAGAAGTGGAGTACGATCTTGAGGGTATAAATCGAGTGAATAAATTAGCGCAATTTGTGATGACCGATGTGTTAAAAGAGATTGTGCTAACCTATCAACCCGTCGAGAAATGGGGTCAAATCCCTCAAGGTTCGCAAGAAGGCATGGATACGCCGAACTTGGTATTGGAGATGAAAGCGTAACAGTCTCTTGTACGGTCAGAACGATAGGAAGGACGAAAGTGAGTGAATTAGGGATAGTCTCATTCTCACCGTAATAAACTGTCTCGAACTTGAAAGATTCCATCAATGGTTCGAAACGACTGTAAGCAACCGAGTCTGATGGTTCAACTAACTCATCTGAAGATGTAAAGGACTCAAACTCGGGCGGTGAGTCATCAACATCGTCCGAAAAAGTGAAACATTTGTAAGTGTTATCGGCTGTGAGAACTGTGTCAGATTTGAAGGAAATTTTTTCAAGCTCACAGTCTTCAAGCGTGATATTAGGCGTGGTCGGAACGATAGAAAGGAGGGAGGGTGATATAATAGTTAAAGGTTCAGGAGGATGAATTGGAAAATCCGACACATCAAACAAAAATGGTTCAATCTCAATATTATCCTCAAGACTATCCTCATAATTCTCCTCAAAATTTTCCTCAATATTTAACTCATCCATGCCATTATCATCAAAATCAAGACGCATATGAAGTTCGGGAGTAGCATTTAATGACTCGGGATGATGAATTAGACATAAAATTTCAATCAAATCGACAGGTTCATCATCCAAAATTTTCCCGGCGTCTATATCCTCAATCAAGTGAAAATCTATTTTTTCTGACACCTCATCAAAAGCATGGATATTTATCGATTTAGGTTCTAGAGTGGAAGTGTAAAGTTCAAACGAATTAGGTGTGGTTTCACTCGAAAGGGGTTCTTCATAATTTGGCAAATCAAGCACTACAAAGTCACACAACTCATCATTTTGGACACATGTTTGAAAATTGGAGTTATTGGATTCAATTGGGTATGGGTAGGTTTGATTTGGAAATCCTCTCACATTCTCACTCTGTCCAACCGCTTCCTCATACAAAAAATTTGAAGCTAGTTGGAAACTAACTACCGGTTTACTAGGTTGTCTAAGGGCGGCAATGGACGCATCCATATTCCTTACCATTTTGTTTGTTGCTGCAATGTACGCCTCCAACGACTGTTCCAAACTAGATATGGGTTGTGAAGGGGTTTCGGTAAAAGATTCGAAATTGTTTGGATACGTGAAACTCCCAAATGGCTGTGTTGAAGCAATGTCTAGTGTAGGTGGGAAAGTCGGGTAGGAATGGTAGGAATTGGATGGTTGGACAGGAGTAGGGTCAACATGTGGATAAAAAGGTGAATGGACTTGTTGATCCCTAGAACTAGATGTGTGGAGAGGGGTGAAAGATCGGCTACGAGATTGAGCAATATGCTCAGCAATGGACATCGGTTTAGGAGTTACAGCAGGACTTGAAAAAGTGGTATCAACATATGAAGGTGGTAAAGGTTGACTTGGTTGACACAAAGTGGGTTGCAAAGTCAAACTGTTTCTCCTAGACGCTTCTATTTGATCTTTCAAAGAAATTTTAGGCACGGAGGGATCTTCCTTAAATCGACCGAAACAATTGACGTACGAGGCAAAGTTAGGTTCTGGATACCAAAGTTCGGCAAGTGATTTATGATGTGGGGTACCCATGATAGAAGAAAGAGGAAAAGAAAGAAGGTAGGTGGTGCAAGAATTTCTTAGCGGCAAAATTTGCAAGTATTTATAAAAAGATTTTTCCTTTTTCCTTTTTTTTTATTTGTTTGGAACTTTTTGCAAAAAAGATTTTCGATAAAGGGCTAAGACACACTTTCGATCAACCCAAAATGCACAATCAGGCCTAGATCTAGGGTCACCTAGGTCAGCTAGACAGCTCCTAACTGTTCCAAAGGGCTAGAAATAGGACCTCAAACCGCCTCTTCACCACCAATTGCAGCCAGGTAAGTGCCAGGTGAGTGGGAGGCTCCCCGCTACAAGTAGCGGTCCTAATTAAGTAACCACTCGCCTTGGATACACTTGCCTAGACACCGCAAAGTCAGGTTAGGATTAACGGCTGATGCCTATAACTAGTCCTCTGTCCTATTGAGCCCGAAGTTCTTAGGGCTGAGTCTAGTATTTTTTAATTAAGGTCAATGCAAATGCCTTATGTGATTTCTGGGGTCCTGGGAAAGGTGATGAAATCCCCACCCAATTTGAATTGGTCAAAAGCCCCTTAAAGTCAGTTTTAAAGATATGCAAAACAGAAAAATCACTTGCAATCAAATCTTTTTATTTTATGCACGGCGCAAAGAATCCTGCAGAGAATCAATTATTGGAAGGGAGAAGATTTTTAGCGCAAAGAATCCTGCAAAAGATTTGGCAAAAAGATATATGGGGATTTCCAGAGAGGGGGAAGAGGAAACAAACAGTGAATTTTCGCGCACTGACGTGGCAGTGGGACCGCGGAACCTCGGCGAGAGACGGCTTGCGCGGCGGAAAGGCGGCGGAAATGAAGCTTCAGGTCTCCGAAAAAATTGTGCTGCTCTGATTTCCCAATTCCTTTCTGTTCTGATGTACCTTTTTATGTTTAGCACTCTGGATTTTTCCAGATCCGTCGATCCTGCAAAGATTCACAAAAAAAATACCCTTCAAACAATAAATAATAAAATTTTTATATTTTTTTTTCTTTTTCTGTTTTTATGATTTTTTTAATTTAGATTAACCCAAAATTGCAAAAAAGGAAATACTACGCCATCCCCGGCAACGGCGCCATTTGATTGATCTCAAAAACTATCTATTAACAGCAATCAAGAACGGCATCGCATGAAGCTAGCCGGTGAGTACGGGTCGGTCCACAGGGATGTTGTGAATCTCCTAATCGCGCTAACGAGTTAATTCCGAAGGGTGTTCAGATTGATTATTAAATCTAAAATCTAAATCTATCTATCTAAGATTATCTAGATCTAGTCTTGCTAGGGTTAGGTTTAGGAATGGTTTGGAAATGTAAATAAATCTCAACGCTTTCTATACCCAAATGAAGATCTATGAGGAGTTATGGTAATTATCAATAAAGGGGATTAGATCCATTCGGGAAGGTGTTCCTTCCTCTAGGTTCTTGTCCTTCCTTTAGAGATCCTTACCCTAACCTCCATGGAAAACGCGCGCAACCGGGCCTTTATACTACGGTATCACCGCTACCTCGAGGGATAGGGTGCCGTAGGGCGCGGTGTGTGCGTGTATGCATGGAGTCCTATTGAAAATATATTATGGGCAAGAAAGGGATGAGAGATCTCATCTCTCAAAAGCTTTCCCCAAAGCTAACATCTAATGCAAGGAATTAAAATCTAACTAGAGCAATTAAATAAAACTACTTACAGATGGCTCTCTCCAAATATCAACGCAGGGTTGTCAGATCTGAATTAATGAAGTGAAAAGAGACACCGATGCTCTCCAAAAGAATTCTAAAATTTATTAATGAAGGGAGGCATAGGGAGGCATGAAAAGAATACAATGATTTGGGCTTCTATTTATAAGACATAGAAACCCTAGGTTACAATTGATTCGCACGTCTGCATTTACCAAAATATCCTTAGGAAGACCTAGTCAAAGTAGACTCCAACCTTTGGTAAAATTTTATGTCTGAAAATTTTGGAACTGATTCTGGGCTTCTTGGGCTTTTTATTTCTTTGGATCTTTATTCAGTTTGGCTTCTTTATTTCTTCCAGATCTCCAGTGAACAATTGCAGTGGACTTTTAACCGTTTGCTTTGTAATCTTGGACCTTGCGTTGCCTTGTACTGATCTTTTGTGTAGGCTTGATTAAGATCCTTCTATTTGTTGGTCAAAGTCCCTTTTTTGTGTCGTCTTTTGTCTTTTTCACTGTTTTCGCTCCAAGAACCTGTAACCTGTAATATGTAGCAGACATGCGTCAAAAGCACATGTTTATTTATAAAAAGAATAAGAATGGGAAATATAATAATACAATATTATGGTGTGAACACCAATCAACTGAGACACCAGCAAAGAAGTACATGGAGGTAATAATCTATTTAAGATTTAAACTCTTCATAATGTACTATCTCTGATACCCATGAAATCATACAGGAAATTGTGAGACTTCATGGAGTACCGGTCGGCATTGTTTCCGATCGTGACACCAGGTTTCGATCGCAATTTTGGCAGAGTCTGCAAGCTAGCTTGGGAACGAGTCTGAACTTCAGCACGGCTTATCATCCACAAATAGATGGTCAGTCGGAACGAACGATTCAAGGGATCGTGGGAAGATCACCTGCATCTTGTGGATTTCGCGTACAATAACAGCTACCAAGCAAGCATAGGAATGGCACCTTTTGCAGCATTGTATGGAAGGAAGTGTCGATCACCATTAAGTTGGGATGACATCGGAGATAGGGAACTTCTTGTACCAGAGATGATAGTAGCGACCGTTGATGTGGTTCGTACTATCAGGGAAAGAATGCGCATAGCCCAAGATCGACAGAAACACTGGGCTGATGCAAAAAGACGACACTTGGAGTTCCAGCCAGGAGACCATGTATTCTTGAAGATATCTCCGAACCGCGGAGTGATCCGATTTGGAAGACGGGGTAAATTGAGTCCGAGATACATTGGACCGTTCGACATACTCGAACGAGTCGGTGAAGTGGCATACCGCTTAGCGCTTCCACCCTCATTGGAAGGAGTGCATAACGTGTTCCACATATCCCAACTCAGAAAGTAAGTGAGTGACCCCAGCCATGTACTTGATCATTCCGAGCTCACTATACATCCCGACTTATCTTGTGAGCAACAGCCTGTGGAGATCCTGGACAGAAAAGTGAAGACACTTCGGAACAAGGAAGTTAACTTGGTCCGGGTAATGTGGAGGAAAGACACTCCACGAGTGTCCACTTGGGAAAGGGAAGATGAAATGCGTGCAAAATATCCTCACCTCTGTGTAAACGAGTCCTCAAATAAAAGTTGTAAATTTCGAGGACGGAATTTTTTTAAGGAGGGTAGATTGTAACAACTCCAATTTTTGTATACATAAAATTGATTTAAATTTGAAGTATACTTGGGGTATTTAATGTTGTTGTTAACACTTTAAGTATTTATTTTCCCACAATAATTACAAGAAGGAGCTTGTAGCTCATTGGTAATACTTTGCATTGCTGAACCAAGCCACCAGAGTTCAAATCCCCTGCCCCACTTTATTTTTAGACTATTTTTGTCTTAAATTTCTTGGAAGCCCAACGGTCCACAGACCTTAACTCCCAAAAGTTGAACTTCACATAAAAAACTAAAAATACCAGAGCCTTCACCTGAGAACCCCCCACCCGTCGACCCCTTGACTCGGCCGGGATCGGCCGAGTCGGCCGGCGGACCGGCCGACTCGGGCCGGCGCCGCAGGCCGGACTCGGCCGGACCGCCGAGTCACCCGAATGAAAAGTGTGGATTTTCACCTTCCTAAACCCCCTGCACACTTTAAATGTTTGGATCGGTTCCCGAGAATTCAATATACCCTAATTACTATGATTTTTAATGTTTTTCCATATTTTTACAATTTTTTTTTAATTAAAAACCTTTCACCTACCCTAGCCTACCCTATAAATACATCCCCTACCCTCTACTCTCTCATCCCAAAACCCTAAGCTCACTCTCTCAAAATTTTCCCAAGAAGTGTGTACTTTGAAAACAAGTTCGCGGTGAAGCTCCGACGAAATTCCGGCGGGAATTCCGGCGACGTTTTTAGAAACTACCGGCGACGAAGCAACGCCTCGGCAACCCCTTTAGTCCCCCATCACTCCTTAATATAGATCGAAACCCGTAAGTCCCTTTCTATCCTTCTTTCTATTTCTCTAAAATACGAAATTACGAAACCCGACGGAATCGGAACAAATCCGATTTCAGATTTGGTTTTCTATAAAATTTCACTACTAACCAATACATTCATGTCTAAACATCTTTATCTTGACTATTAAACTTTTAAAAATCAATTTGAACAAGTTTCGTCACATGAAATGATAACCTTTCCAATTTATCGTATTTTTCACTTTAATACCATCATGTTTCGATTTCACATTTAACCCCTTAACTTTGCTATACATTCAAAGTAGAGCACGAGGTAATGACCTACCACCACACACACGCAAATACAACCCCAAAACGATATCATCAAAACTTAGAATACGATAAAACAAAACTTTCATTTAAATACCATATTCTTAATAAAACTAATTCTAAAAGTTTAGCTTTGATACACTTTTAAATAAATACCTCTTATTAGGAAAACACGATAAGTTATGGACATCGATCGTTTATCTAAACCTGAATTTGTGGTGTCTAGGCTAGGCAAGTGAGCAAAGGTAATTTTAAAAGTCCCGTCTCACGATTCGTGAGCGGATCCCTCCTTCCTCACTTGTACTTACCTGGACACAATTGGCGGTGAAGAGGCGATTTGAGACTTCTAACGACTTGTCGTTTAGACCATTTAGAAATAGGCTAGTTGGCTTAGGAAACCCTAAAATCTAAAATACGGAAAATTACACTTTGCAAATAAATACCATTTACTTTATAAAACCGTTTTCTAAAAGATTAGTATTTTACAATCTTTGCAAAGCGCCGCTACAACCCATCTTTGGGGAACCCGTTCGGGATCATGCAGTTTATCGCGCACCCTCGGGCTGGTAGTGCGAGATTCAGACCTCCGCAAGGAGCATTCGGTCTCGAAAGGTTTAAAATACGACATCTTAAGAAAATGAGATTTTTTGGAATATAAAATATTTATTAAAATTAATTTTGTATAAACATATGTATATTTATCATTTAAATTTCTATTTTATTATAATATAAATTTTCCACCTTTTTCTAAAAATCACAATAATAAATTTTACACTAAAATACCATGAACTTCAAATAAATCAATATTACGGATAAATACCCTTATTTATTAAACTAGGAAATTTTCACCAGAAATGTCACAACGTAAAATCCACCCTCATTACAACTCTAAAGACGAACAATAAATACTTGAGGTGTATTTTGAAAAGTATATAAAAGTATTTTTACATAAAACCCCCTCAAGTTTTATAAATTACCCTAAGGACCCTAGCAATTATAAGACTTCGATTCACATCTCTGATTGACTGACTCGGGTTTGAGTCTGATTAATCTGACTTGAATATGATTCAAGTCAATCTACAATCTACAAGATTCTAATTCAATATGAACACATGAATCCATGAATACAATTATCAATTTATACAACTTGACTGAACCGAACCATGGATATATTCATTTTACATGATTCTCAGTTATTCCATTTACATGACTCTACGGTTACAACCGTTTCCTGATATCATGGTTTCGGTCAGTCAGTCATTCAACCTTACAATTAATACAATTTATAAGATAACAATACAAATAAGATATCGCGGGGTTTAAGGGGTAGATTGGTACGGAAGGTGTTAAAGGTGGCACGAGGTGGTCAGATTAAGACATCTAACCTATATTCCGTTGCTGTTGTACCGTGGCTTAACGGTTCCTTGTACATTCCGTTTGCCCTGGTCTCTAGCATATAGAGACCCCCCTCGTATACACTGGCATACTTCTATACCAAGTTACAAACAACAGCGTTAACACAACATTACAACAATAGTATACAACTTTAAAACATATCTTCTTATTCTATCTTTTCTACTTTCCTCTTACCTTTGGGACTTACCGAGCGACCTGTTCGCTGACGACATTCTATTTTTTTCTTCTTTAAATGTCGTCAGGTGATTTGGACCCGGCAGAGATCGAGCCATCTGCAGAAGACTTGGAGCAGTTTACCGAAGATCCAGAACTTTAGTTCATTGTACACTTTTCCATTCAGTATTTTACATTTCCTGTTATGCCACTATTTAGGCATCTTTTTATTTTAGTTGTATTTCCTTCATGTATTGTACAAAGAATGTTAATAAATAAAAGTTGCTGTTCTTTTTATTTCTTGTCTCTTGTGTACTTATTTTATATTGCTTAGATACGCTTAGCGTATGTACTTCTGAGTATATACGTAGTGGACCTCGTCGCGTCTCCTTCGCCGTACACTGGGAAGCGGGGCGTGATAGGAATAAACCAAGTCCTTCGGGTCTTCAACCATCATCCCAAGCTCCTAGTGGTCGCGGATCGAATTTGGTTTCCGGTCTTCCTCCATCTACGATGATCCACCCGAGGGAACGGTGCAAGCTCCAGCCTTGCCTAGCAAGGCAACCGACGCTCCAAAGTTGCTAGCAATTGAGAGTGGAAATATAGGATTATCTCACTATAATTTTTCTCTCATAAAAAATGCTCAAGGAGAAACTAAAGAAGATGAATAGGATATGAGTAAACATGTGGCATGAGCAACTAAAGAAATGGCTAAGTCTCACAAGTGAGAAGAGAATGAAAAAACAAGTGAAGGAAATCAAGCATGGCATGTAAAGAAAAATGTGGCCACAAAATTTCAACCATGAAAATATCTCCTCATTTTACAATAAACAAATGTGTGCCATGCCTCTCTACATGCCAAGCCCATGCTCATGCCAACTCACCCTCCACTTCATTTTCAAAATGATTTTCTAAAATGAAAATCAATTATTGAGGTGGCCATCTTCTAGAAGCTAATCCGTATAAATACGGAATGCAATCCGGTACACGTATCGAAATACATATACGTGTATTCGTACAAAAATACGAATAGCCAAGAGAGAAAATGAATAGTGAACAATAATACTAGAATACATATATAAATTATTAAATCAAAACCTGATTTAATAATCCGGCTTATTCCTAAGCCGCTAGTATTATCAACCGTCCGATTAAAGTCTGTGCAGCATATACACATATTTAATCGGACATCTGTATGTACGAACATACGTCATCTACACCATATCGCCTGAACTGTGAAAACTCTCAGTGTGGGACTCTAAAGACTCGTCAATACGCTGGCAGTGGGTTTAACCACAAGCACGTCAGCGGCACTAGCTGTACGTAGCGGCACTAGCTGTACGTAACGGCTACCCAGGTATTGAGCTAAAGGAAGATCGACGAGTAAACTCATCCAAACCCCTACTGAGCTAACAGTGACAATATCCGTACAGTTCGGTCTGTTCATCTAAGAGTATCGCATATCGAGTCTAGAGGGTGGAAAAAGGTAGAACCCTAATAACGCGATAATTCGTGTCGGTATGAAACCAATCACCACCTGAGAAACTACCGATCCTATATCAGTAATTCTCGACTATCTTGGCCAAGGATTTATGGTGATGGCCACCCGTGCACTGTGCGACATCAACCCCCAATACCGGGAGAGATGAATCCCCGACGATCCGCTCACTGCCTCCATGTGCTCGGGACTGTACCCAACTAAAACCTGTTTGCACGACTCCTTTGTGTTAATGTGATATGCCCTAGAGGCCAATATTGTATAGTACTAGTTTGTATA
Source organism: Agapanthus africanus (assembly GCA_030015575.1). NCBI lineage: Eukaryota > Viridiplantae > Streptophyta > Magnoliopsida > Asparagales > Amaryllidaceae > Agapanthus > Agapanthus africanus. Next base: position 284,544,283 of record JASDDO010000006.1, read on the forward strand.
TTAAATTTTGGAAGCTTGGGATATATACACGGATTTATAACAGTCTTGCTCAATATGGTAGTATGCTATTTGGTTTGAATCTATCTTAATATATGTATATGTTTCTTTTAACATATCGCTAATACATATTGATAGAGCCGTTAGGATCTTTGCTTAACTACCAACGTTGTGATGGCAATCACACTTGTGAGGGGTGGGTAGTCTATAAGCAAATCTTTATACAGGTCCCTAGTCATAGGATTATCGAGACAGGGCATCGATACTCCAGAGTAGACTGGTGTGTACGCTTTTCGTCCCAGCTGGGGAGATGGTCTGTCCCACAGCCATCAGTACGTCGTACTAGAGATAGTATGCAGGTGCTCGTTAGGTTATGAGTATACTGGACAGGACTCTTCGGGAACTGTTGGTTGGTACTATACCCATCGTCAGTTAGCAGTTCCCAGTGACATGAGTACAGCTTAGTCCATTGACTTGACACTGCTGTTTCGCCTCAAGTGTGTTCCCACTGTTCTTAGATTACTACCCTACCACGGCTCTATTGAGTCGTGTAAACAGGTAGTAGTTGGGTGCAGTCCCGAAGCACTTGGAGGCAGTGGCGGTTAGATAGGATTCGTATCTCCTGGGGTTGGGGGTTGATATCGCGCTGTGTTTGGAGAGCCATTACACAAAGTCCCTGGTCAGGGCAAGCGAGATTTACTAGTAGGTACTCCAGTAGTTTCTCGGGGTATTTTGGACTACACTCCGACATGACTTATACCGCTATTAGGGGATTGACGTTTACCTCCCCCTGGGCCCGACATGCGATACTCTTAGACGAACAGACTGGACTGTATGGAGATTGTCACATTCAGGCTCAGTAGGAGTTCGGATGGGTTTTCCTTATCGGCCTTCTTATCGACATCTACCTGGGGACCGTAACGTACAGCTAGTACCGCTTGTGGCCTATGGGTAAACCCACTGCCAGCGTAGTGTCGGGTCTTTAGAGTCCCGTACAGAGGGTTGTTCACCTTTGGGTGAAACGAGGTAGAGGTCGTATGGTTTTACGATAGGGTTCATTCACATACGCGCACTTGTGCGTGTTTGGTGTTCAGGAAGTTGATACCGGCGTGCTTTGGTTTAAGCCGGATCCTAGTATTTGATTTTGGATTGGTTCGGTCTCATTGTATACGTGTTCCTCGGAACACGGATGCGGGTACGTATATACAGTTGACAGAGGAAGAGAAGGAGACACCTCATTAGGGTTTTGACCATTGCCTTGATTAAAACCATTATGAGGTGGAGGAAATTTATTACTAATTTTTATTAGAGTTAATTGTGTTATGGTTAATTGGTTTGACCATTTGACCAAGTTGACCATTATTGACTTAGATATTTTTGTTGAGCAAAAGATATTTTTCTTAGCATTAATTGTGACATGATAATGGTCAAATCAATATCAACCATCACAATTATCTTAATTAAAATTATTATTCTTTTTCCTCATATGAGATCTCACTCTTCATTTATCAAGTACTTTTTCTCTCTCATGTTTTGCTCTCCTCTCCTTCTTCCTCTCTCTCTAAAGCCCTAGTGTTTCATGAGTTGAAAATCAAGGGCCGTTGAGACCAAACCACCAAAATCCTTCTCTACTCACTCTAGGGTTCTTAGTTTGGCACACCTAGCACTCTAGTCACTTCATTATAGAGGTTGGAGCTCAAGGTAGAGACCTTCGGGTGGATCTTCTTTGACGTGGAGAAGCCGGTGAGGAGGCATCATCCACCATCACTCCAAGGAGCTCACATCAAGGACAAGCACAACAAGAAGAAGAAGGACTAGTAGCTTGAGGTATAATCATCTAACCTAGTAGTTAACAATCCTAGTTAGTTTGTTAGTTAATGTTTAGAAAAGATCCTCATGGCTAATCTATGTTATTTTGTAAAGAAAAATTCGATTTTTACCTATTCCGCCTCCTCGCAAACTACCGGGGTGAGTAACATCCTTACACTTTGAGCCGTGGTAGGGTAGTAATCAAAGCACAGTGCGAACTCACACGAGACAAATGACGATCTTAGGTCGACAGACTATCATGTACACATATCACCATGGAACTGCCATCTGATAATAGGTATAATACCAACGAGCATGTTCCCGGCGAGTCCGTCCAGTATACTCATAACCCAATGAGCACATGTATACTATCTTAGGTGAACAAAATGACACCAATGGGTTGTAAGACTGGCCACCGCCTCTCGTCAGGGTCTGGATAAGTGAACACTAGTCTACTTCGGAGTATTGATGCCCAGTCTCGATACTCCCACGACTATGGACATTTAAGGATGTGCTTATAGACCACCCAGCTCCCACGTATATGATCGCCATTATAATGCTGGTAGTCAAGCAAGAATCCTATGGGCTTTATCAACATGTAATGGTAATCTATAATACCACCTGAAGCATGTACATGATGATAAAGACAAACCAGATAGCATACTATCATCTCGAGTAAGACTGTTCTACCGGTATAGGTTCTCCCTCAATCATCACAATCGCGTGCCTGTGATTCAATAATTGACTTGAGAACACTATAGCCAACAAATGACACTCGAAATCATCATAAAATCCTGAATTTCCAGTATCGACACTCGAAATCATCATAAAACCAGTGTCCAGTATCGACACGTAAATCCTCATATCTCAAACGCCGTCTCATCAGATCAGCCTTCATATCTCAGGCACCGTCTCATCAGATTGGTCCTCATATCCATCTATTTCATATCACTCCGGTCGGTATCCTCCGAATATCCGCCGAGTCCAGTACTGTCACTGGTAGGTAGTGTTCCCCTGCCAGGCTCAACGCCTTTCTATACAATCTTCTTGCCCGGGGTACCGTATCAGGTCCACCATGTATCCGTAATCAGTTTCTCCCCCTACCTCGATTCGGATAATCATCATAGCTTAGCACCGAGAAACCTCATGGTGGACGCCGAAATATCATATCAAGAGAAACCGCGTTTTTAAAACAATCATAAGTTTTTAAATAATATCTGCGGTTTCTCAAATCAAGAAATCTCATGAAAACAGAATCTCATAAAACCACGGCAATAATGAAATAATATGTATATGCACAGAACAACACTGTAATGCATAGCAGGTGTGTTCATATGAGTGTGTCGTATAGTAAGGTAAAGAAGGTGCAATATCTACAATAATATGGGGTACTATGTACTAATCAGTAACTAAAATGCTAATAAGTTATAAGATGATACGGTGATATAACAATTTCTAATGTGTACGTGGCATAGCAATTACCAATGATGTGTGTGTGAGCAGGCAAGTATGTGTACGTGCTGTAAGTCTACGGCAGCGCCCCGGCCGTCAATCCGAGGCCAAACGCGGAATAAAAACTTTTTCAAAGTAGCGCTAACGCAGACTTTCACCCGGATCGTTCCATTAACCGTAAACTAGCTAACTATAAAGATGTTAGAATGGCTATACCACTCGATCCGTATCCTTCGGTCTTTAGCCACCATCCTTAGCTCCTCGCAGCATCTGCGATCAAGCTCGATCTCTGCACTCCTCATCGAAATGGCACCACGTCAAGGAATCTTTTTACGGGCTCCCGCTTCAAACCGAAGCAACTCGGACATAAAGTTTGCTAGCCGACATGTCCAAGGTGAAGTAGAGAATGTGTGTGATCACTTTGTCTCAAGACACCCATGGATTCGCAACTCATGAGAGGGATGGTTAGAGGTTGAAGAAGAAGCCATTAATGGAAGTTGTGAGCTCAAGAGAAGGAGTCAAGGAAAAGGAGCTTTCTTATTGTGTTGGGATGATAATGTGAGATCTCCTTATCATTATCACAAGACCAAGCCCCACTCTTAAGTGGCTGCCCTCTCTCTCCTCACACATCAATCCCACACAATAATTAACCAAGAGATTAGACATGGCACAAAAAATAACACCATGAGTCATCAACAAAACACATGCCACATTTAATGCTTTTGATCATGACAAGCACTCACAATTCCCACTTAATAAAAATTAATCCAAATGTTTATAACAATAAATAGAATGGCATCTTATAAAGTAAACTCGTGACGGATCACAAGAATACTCCTCATCTGTATATACATACCTGCATCTGCATTCCGACTGAATATGAATGCAATGAGACTAAAATAATCCAACAAATCTAATATTAGGATCCGGCTTAAACCAAAGCCCACTAGTATGATCCGTCCGATCATGATCCGTGCACAAGTGCACGTATATGATCGAACCCTTCCATAAAACTATACGGCCTCTACAACGTTTCGCCCGAACTTGGGAAACTTTCTGTGGGGGACTCTAAAGACTAGTCAATACACTGGCAGTGGGTTTAACCACAAGCACGTCAGTGGTACTAGCTGTACATAACGGCTTCCCAGGTATTGAGCAAAAGGGAGGCCGATGAGCGAACTCATCCTGAAACCCTACTGATCCTGTCAGTGACAATATCCGTACTGTCTGGTCCGTTCGTCTATGAGTATCGCATATCGGGCCTAGAGGGCTGGTAAACGTCAGACCCCCAATACCGGTATAAGTCGTGTCGGAGTGTAGCCCAGAACACCCAAAGAAACTACTAGAATACCTACCAGTAAATCTCGCTTACCCTGGCCAGTGATTTCGTGTAATGGCTCTCCAAAAATAGCGCGATCTCACCCCCAATACCGGGAGAGACGAATCCCTTGCCGATCCGCTCGCTGCCTCCATATGGCTCGGGAATGTACCCAACTAAAACCTATTTGCACGACTCTTTCGAGCCATTGTAGGGTAGTAATCAAAGCACAGTGGGAACTCACATGAGACAAATGACGATCTCAGGTCGATGGACTAACCTGTACACATGTCACCAGAGAACTGCTATCTGACGATAGGTATAATAACAACTAGCATGTTCCCGGCGAGTCCGTCCAGTGTACTCATAACCCAATGAGCACCTGTATACATCTTAGGTGAACCAATTGACACCAATGGCTTGTGAGACCAGCCACCGCCCCTCGTCGGGGTCTCGACGGTATACACTAGTCTACTCTGGAATATCGATGCCCTGTCTCGAAACTCCCTCGGCTAGGGATCATTTAAGGATGTGCTTATAGACTACCCAACTCTCACGTATATGATCGCCATCATACTGTTGATAGTCAAGCAAGAATCCTAAGGGCTCTATCAATGTGTAATAGTGATCTGTAATGTCACCTTAAGCATATACACGATGATAAAGACAAACCAGATAGCATACTATCATCTCGAGTAAGATTGTTCTACCGGTATAGGTCATCCCTCAATCATTGCAATCACGTGCCTACGCTCCAATAATTGACTTTGAAGGCACTATTTACAACAATCTCCCACTTGCACTTAAGGCTAATTATTGCGATGTCGCATACTCACAGCCCGTGTGATACCGAACACCCAACTTCTCTACTGATCAGTCTCACAATGTTTGTTTATGAAACTATCGCGTTCAAGAAATAGCCTCAGTGAGTGGAGCCGCCATGATGTTTCTTTCTATGTCTCTCTTTATCTCAAGTTCGCGGAGAAATCCATCTCCCGAAATGAGCAATACCTGCCTTAGAATATATCTGGATATCTGATGGGACCCAGTTCATAAATGAACTCCAAATCCAGTAAACTTCTTAGACTGTATTGTCAACTGAATTTAATCAGTATCCTGCGTCATGCCTCCCTCAGTATCCGCTTGGACCACCTGTCCAAACTACTGCCCCTCGTCAGAGGGAAAACTATAACTCTGATAGTCACTCTGTCATCCAGGTCACCTTGAAAGCCTGGAATGATAACCGTCTCCCGAAGGAGGCTGTCGTCATCAAATCCCTAGAACATCCACTTATGTTCTAAAACTGCTTCCGAACGTTTCTCCAGGATTGGATTAATATATATATATTTATTGCATCTCATGCAAAAACAACACCTGATTTGGTACTTGACATCTCATGATCGACTCAATTGCCTAAGCAAGTGATATGCCAATCATGCACATCCCTCTCCCCTTTAGTCTGTGAGACACCTTTAGAAAGGGTGACTCCATCACTTACAGGTACACCACCATGCTAGGAGTCGTCCATTCTAAATATCTTTAGAATACTGTCTAAGTACCCAGATTGGGACACTTCCCAAATCTAGATCTAAAACCATAGATCTGGTAACCAGAATGCCTGATATAATATCCAAATCCTATGTGGAGAAACCACTGTGTGACAATCATAGTATAACCGATCGTAGTATAGGAATTTTACTTCCTGTTATGTGCATGTCATCCAAATACCAGGACATCACACCCTACTACCTTCTTAACAGATCTATCCTCTATTCTGATGAAGTCAAAGCCCATGACTGTCACATCAAAAATAGATGATCTATCTCCGCTATTACTGCTTTAGTCTATAAATAGACACAAGCTACTTGTCCACTATGCTTCCGCTGCTCCCACTAACTACGACAATCCTCTGGCAGAGTCATGTAAACGTGCACTTCTAAAGCTAGTTTAGAATGACGCTATACTCATCCTTCTGCCGGGTCTTATAGTCTAGAACAGCAGTAATGGCAAGTCTGGGTAAACAAGAACCTCTCTGTCACAGTCTTTGAGGCTACCGGAGTACCTCTTGGGTGTCTGAGGTTACCCACCATATGTGCGGAGTGGCTAAATAGAATGTCAAACCTGATTGAATCTTTAGGCCCTATTAAATTTTCAGTAATCGTTTGCAGTTCTGGAATTATTTCCAGTTCTACCATACTCCCACTACTGTTTTCTGAAAAAGTCCATTTTACTAAAACTGTGGCGAGTCAAGAACAATATCACTATTGATCTTCCAGATGGTAGAAAGTTAACCCTCGTCATAGCCCGGGTTAACCCACAAACAGCCATTACAGAAACGTGGCTTGAGTTATCCAGAGTCTGGTTTTAAGCATAAGCCGGACATTTTCCCGTACCTTAACATCGTTAAGATATGAACCGTTCTATATACAATATAGAAACAGAGGCACTTATTTAATTGGAACCAGATTCAAATCATGCAGCTGTCACCAGTGTATATCAACTAAATGGAGAGAGGCCGATCATCATTACTCAACTTAGGAGTGCATCCAATTATGAGCAACCTGAAAGAGAAACAAGTTTCTCAAAACCATTACTATCTAATGAATACCTAATACAAGTATCTATATTTTCGATCACCTTGAAGAATCCTGATACTTACAACACATGGTTCTCTACTTTATTCTTATACCTATAACTTCTCAAAACTTGGACCTTGTATTTCTACGAAACACGTGTCTAAAACTTAAGAAGTCACAAGTAAACAGAATATAGTACGAGGACCAACCCCTCTATCCTAATGGACACTGGAAAACATACAATACTTTGTATAAGTCCCCTGAGTTAAATAACTCAAACCCTGTGCGTCGTAGGTTGAAAACTGTACTATGGTTATGAAGAATTACACCGTTGTTGAATGCTCCTTACCTAACCATCAACTGATATAGGTAAATGTGATGGACAAAATTTCAAAAAAGTTATATCTCACTTTATGAAGATAAAGGTACAGATATAACAGTTTGAAATTGGTGCATAACAACGGATATTCAATACCAAAAATTTGCCGTCCGGCAAAAACCCAGGCGATTTCCTCAATATCACCAATTACAACGAATTCCGATATAATGAGAATGATCACCTAATTCTCAATAACTTACTCCCACTCAACATATGTAAAACCATACAGATGTGAAAATCATTCCTGGTAAATACATACCCTGGAGTAAGGGTCTAATTGGGAAATCAGTTTTCAATTAATAACGCATAGTGAAACTGAAATATGAATATGTTTCGAAGGGGAATTTGGGTATTCTTAGTAATTCCTCTTCTATTATCAGATTCATGACTGCAACCGTATATACGCAGTTTGGTCATGAATGATAGCTGTCGCAATTTACTTTGCCCTCTTTCTGATCTCTTTATTTGTCTTTACTTATTACCTTCTGTACAGCTGACTTAGGCTAATTGGTTTTCTTCATTCCCTACTTTTCGGCACCTGCCTATGGTTTGGAAGAAGACTATCCAATAAGCATAATAGGTGTACCCTCTTAATCCAAGGAGCCCTCGCAACCTGAGAGAAGGTAAAAGGAAAAGACAACTGAATAGTCCTAATCAATCTCTCCAAAACCGGAATCCATCCTCGAATCTGGAACAAGTTCCTTCGAGTTCATATATAACCATACGATGGATTTATCCAATGGAAGTGGATGTTCGTAGTAATACGGGGTGTTCTGGAGAAATACAAAGGGTAAAAGAAGGAGTGGCAATGATGTATACAACTCGGACAATCCAAAAAGCCAGTGTTTTAAGAAAGTTCGGTTAACTGGGTCACTGAGTCATAATCTAGGGTCGGGCCATGGTCGCTGCCAAAGAGAGAGAAAAGTAACACTCTGCGTGCACTCTAACCTAGATCAGAATGGTTAATCACTTTATCTAATCAGGATGTCTTCCACTTTATCCTCAAATTCTCCTCCAAACCTGAAAGAAGAATTAGTCGGGATCGCCCGAAAAGTAAACCAACTCATCAGTGGGTATCGGGATCCAACTATGATAACGTGATGGAATCCACTCACGTTATCACACTCCAGAAGGTATGCGCATGCCTGGCAAGTTTCGTTTTCTTTAGAAACTCCCGATGTAATTTTTACCCCATGCTGTTATGACCTTGACGAAGGCCAACATATCATAAGTCACATGTCAAGTTCTACCCTTCATTATCCAGGTTAATTTAAACTCACCCGTACATACCCTTGACGAAGGCCAAAATGGTAGTACGACTGTTGATCAGTCAAAAATATTGCATTTTTAACGCATCAATTTCCCTATTCTTTGCAATCATCTAAAGGTGTTTGGTATAAATATAGCACATATTAGCAATTGTTCTGCAAAATATCAAATAACATGTGTTCTGCATTATAACCGGCATTATGAGGGAAATTGTGTGTTTATTACTACTTGCATTGATCTGTATATATCAACCCTTGTCTCGAGATTGTATGCAGGAAATTCTCCAGGTAAAAGAGCCGGAACTGCTAAAAGTGCTGATAAAAATGCGTCAAGTCCAAGACTTGTGATCTGGTAGTAAACAAGAAAGTATAAAAATATTCCAGACATCAGAAAGGTGCCATAAAGCCAACATAAATAAACCCTGGAAAATTCATGCAGTGATCACCTCAAACGGCCGCGGATCCGCGGCCGATTCAACTCGTTGGTGGTTGGTATTTGTTTCTGAGGCCTTCTTTCAATTGCCAAACTTTTTCAAGATGCTTCAAATCTCCAGAAGCTTCCCTCCAACAGCTCAGCTTCTCATACAAGCTAGATAACTACCTTAATCTAGAAACTTCCTACAACTACCTAGCTTCCTATGCAAGCCTCATAACAACCAAGCTTCCAAGGGAAGCTAGACCTAGCTTCTAAGGGAAGCTAAATAGAAAGACTATAAAAGGGGAGCTAAACCTAGGGTTTGAGGTTGTTCATCATTTTGAGGGTAAAAATTGTAGTGAGATCCAAATCAATTCTAAAACAAATTGAGTGACACAATTTGATCCAAATCAAGAGTCAACGAGTACCAAATCAAGAAAGCATTCAACAAGCCTTTTGAAGCAACGCCGATCTTCATCCGAGCAAGAGATCCATGACGATCCGTGACTCAAGAAGACGATGCGAAGCTAGTTTCGACGATTGAGTTCTCTCTTCAAAATCTTATAATCTTTGAGTGAATTGTAACAAAACGTCGATTAATAAAAGGTGAAAAATCTTGATCTTGCTTTTCTTTACATTTGAGCATTATAAAGAGTTATCGATTCTTGATTGTTTTCTCTTTTTTCATGATGCTTGAGTGAAACTCCGCTTTACGAGGAATCGAGAAAATAGGTAGATGATGATGATTAAATTCTTGAACGATTCTTAAGTATTATGAGTTTTGTAAACTTTAGGAAATTGAATCATCGATGACCTAGTTTTGAGCGAGATACTTTCTTGAATGTGTTCGCTCCAAATTAGAGATCAACGATCGATGATTGAATTTCCTATAGGGTAGAATTTGAATGATAATCAACAAAAGGACAAGAGATAGAAGGAGAAACCCTAGTTTCTTCAATAGATCCCTAATTCTCGTTGATCGTCATCGATCTAGCAACAAATCTTCAATAGATAAGAATTTGTAATCATAAGTATTCATCATCACTATCAATCGGATCGATTCCTACAAGCCTTTTTACAAATCTTGATAATTCATTCGATTTGGACATCTTCTTGAGCTTTAGTATTTCTTGATTTTAGATCTATTTCTTGATGATTCTTGAAACTAAATTTCATAATTATTGAATCAATTTCTTTTATCTTTTAATTTTCAACTCAACTAAAACGATAACGAACAAATCACACTTTCTCAGTGGACGATCTGTTCTCATTGACGAAACTACAATAGACACTGTCAATAGATTGCAGTATAAATTTCTTTGATTGTGAACACTTTCGTGTTATCACAACTTAGATGATCAATCAAATGGCGCCGTTGCCGGGGATAGTGTGCTAATTTGTTCGTTTTTGTAATTTGAGTTGGAAAATTTATTATTCCATCAGTTTTTTAGATCAAAATTCGTAACAAGCGCTTAACGATTTGTTGTGATTTGTTGCAAGGAGATCTGAAATCTGTGGAGCGAGAGGAAAAATATTCAAATCATTTTAGGGAGTTCAGTGAGTGAACAGGAGCATCTGCAAGAATTTTTATGTAGAGATCTCATCATTACACCGCACAACCGCGGTCATATAGTGCATCTTGCGGCGGTTCCGCGGCAATCCTAGGGTTTCACTGCACCAAATTTTCTAGGTGAATTTCTGACTTTCTTGTCTCCTCTCTTCTCTGTCCATTAACCAATTTCTGCAGGTTTCTTTGCAAAAATTCGCAGCGCCGCAAAAAGAAAATTGTTGCGTGTTTGATCTTGGTTTTTTGCAATTTTTAATATGGAAATTAAAGGGCAAAGACCAAATTCAGATTAGGTCGGGATTTCATTACCCGTCCTAAGCCCCAAAAATCACAAACTTTCATCCGCATCACCCTCATTAACTAAAAAATATCTAGACATGACTCTAAGGACCGTCGCGCTCACTTAGGACAGACGAAGGTCATGGGTAATCGATTGCTTATCCGCGTTTCTTTTGTGATGTCTAAGGCAAGTGTGTCTGAGGCAAGTAGTTACTTAATTAGGCCCACTACTTACGTAGTGGAGAACCTCCCACTTACCTGGCACTTACCTGGCCACAGAAAGGGTAAAGAGGTAGTAGAGGATCTATCTTGCGACTTGTCTTCTGAAAGTCTAGGAGCGGTCTAGAGCCTTGACCTAGGTGACCATTAGATTTAGGGTTGCTTGTGCATTGTTTGGGTGAATTTTTCAAAAATCCGTCTTTTTCAAACCAAACACCAAACCCATTTTTTCCTCTAATTATCACTTAACGCCGCCACTTGTGCTAAACCATTTAGTGCATGCTCGGCTGGACAAGGGATTCTAGTGCCCGTCTTGTCCGCGTTCCTCCTATCGACTCCGAAGTCGGTATTTCTACGTTTATTTTTTCTTCACCCACTACCACACCCACTTCGATGGACGGTTCTCCATCGAACTTCTTTAACACTAATCTGCCACCGTCCGCAGGTACGCAGAATCCGCCCCGCATCTCTCTCCAAGAGAGATGTTACCCTATGCGAGGTCCTGTTTTGACCTGTCTCACCATTCCACCAGCCAATGGGGACAACTTTGAAATCAAACCACAATACATCAATCTTCTACCAAAATATCACGGTCTCGAGTCTGAAGACGCGTATGTCTTTATTACCAAATTTGAAAAAGTATGCGCTATGATGGGTACTTCACAGCTTTTTATAGATGCATGCGTTTACGTCTTCTCCCATTTACCTTGTGCGATATAGCCGAGAAGTGGCTTTATAACACAGCCGCACATTCTATTTCGAACCAGGGAGAATTTGTAACAGCTTTCCTAAAGAAATTCTACCCCAATCATAAAACAACTCGAGTCCGTAGAGAAATAAATCAATTTACCCAGCTTCCAAATGAACCATTCTCGAAGTGTTTTGAACGCTTCAAGGATCTGTTAGTTCAATGTCCTCATCACGGAATTCCTAGATGGGATCTGTGCAGAATCATATATGAGGGCATTAATCCTACAACAAAACAGAACCTTGAATCCATGTGTTAAGGCACCTTCATGACTAAAGATGATGGTGAAGCCTGGAGATTCTTAGAAGATTTCGCTGAAAAATCTTTATAGTAGGAGAGTGTAAATCAGTCATCGTCTAGGGGTGGCATTCACCAAATTGATGTTTCCATAAGAGTTGGAGCTGAAAATGCAGCAATGCAAAAGAAACTCGAAGCTATGGAACATAAATTTTTAGCAGCCTCCCTAAATCAGATATCACTCTCCAAAACTGTCTGTGGATGCTGTTCTGATCCATCTCATCTTACGGAAGAATGTCCTTTAAATTCTCCGTTTCAAGGTCAAGAGCATACCGATGCTGCTTTCCAACAAAGACCTAGAAACGATCCGTATTCTTCCACTTATAATCAGGGTTGGAGGAATCACCCTAACTTTTCTTCGAACCAATCACAAACTCAAAACACGGTTCCAAATTAAAACAATTTCCAAAGGGCTCCTCCACCACAACAGCAGCCATTTCAACTGACTCAGCACCCCTACCAATCACAAAACTTTCAAAATCCAGTCAACGCACCTGCACCGTATAATCCTTTGCAGTTGACCGGTCCTGATAATTCCTCTTCACTCGAACGGACTTTTGAAATGTTTATGAAACAAATGTCGGCTGAATTTAAGTCTTCCCTTGATAAATTCTAGAAAAACTCTGATCTCCAAAGTGAGAGTATTAAATCGATGGAAGCTCAAATTGCCCAATTAAAAGCCGAAATGAGTGCTAGAGAGAAAGAGAAACTTCCGTCTCAACTCCTACCAAATCCTGGGCATTACAATGTGAATGCCATCACAACGTTGAGATCTGGAAGAGTGCTGAATAATCACGTTGGGGAAGAGATTGATAATCATGAAGAATTAATCAATAATACCCCGGCTGAGACTTTTCCTTCCACATCCACTCCTACTTCTAATCCTACTTTATCTATCCTACCATTTTCTTGCGAGCCTATTCTCCATTTTCCTCAAGGCTGGAACCCTCAGCATACCTCTTCTACTCCACCAAAGATGATCCCCACTCCTATTCTGGGATCAGTTCCACACACACCACCTTCTCTAATGTTGGACCCAGCTCTTATTGTTAAAGCTCCTTATCCGAACCAGTTAAGGGGTAACAAAACGAGTCCACATATGGAGAAGATTATGGAAATGTTCAAACAGGTTAATATCAGCATCCCTCTCTTAGATGCTATTCAACAAGTCCCCGCATATGCGAAAATTCTGAAAGACTTGTGCACTAGGAAGAGGAAGACTCAAGTGCCCAAAAAGGCCTTCATGACAAATAATGTTAGCACTGCTTTTACCCCACAGTTACCAAAGAAACGTAAGGACCCAGGATGTCCTACAATCTCGATTTCTATTGGGGGTAAAAACATTAACCGTGCTTTGCTTGGCCTTGGCGCAAGTGTTAACCTGCTTCCATATTCTGTTTACGAGCAGTTAGGGATTGGAGAGTTGAAACTGGCTCATTGCACTCTCCAAATAGCAGACCGTTCAATCACCAAACCTAGGGGTGAACTAGAGGATGTGTTGATAAAAGTCGGGGAATTCATATTCCCTGCGGACTTTATTGTTCTTGATACACATCCTGTAGCAAACCCACAGAACCAAATTCCGGTGATTTTGGGTCGACCATACCTTGCCACTTCCAATGCTGTCATTAATTGTCGAAACGGTTCAATGAACCTATCTTTTGGAAAAATGACAATTGAATTAAACATCTATAAAATTGGAAGTCAGCCATCTGAACCCTCTGCTCACATACTTGATATATGTTCTGTCCATGAGATTGCTCCCGAAAGCTGCGAAATTGATGAACTTTGCTTTGAAAATCTCGATGACACTAGCACATCAATGTTTGATCTGTCACATCTTAGTGAGGACACATTTTCCACGCTTGAGTCTAAAACTCTTGACTCGTCACTTTCCGAGTCTATATCCTATGCAGGCTACGAGCTTCTCCTTGACTCTGAATATCATTCGATGACCCCACTTTCTATAGTTTCTCCGCCAGCATTAGATCTCAAACTTTTACCTTCTCATCTTAAATATGCATATTTAGGTGAGAATGAGTCTTTATCTGTTATCATATCAGCTTCTCTAGCCTCAGAACAAGAGAATGCACTTTTAACGGTATTGAGATATAATAGGCAGGCGTTTGGTTGGACTATGGCTGACATCAAAGGGATTAGTCTCTTGATTGTTGAACATCATATACATCTGATGGATGAAGCCAACCCAACCCGAGAACCACAGAGACGGTTAAACCCCGTCATGAAGGATGCGGTGAAGAAAGAAATCGTCAAATGCCTTGACAATGGTATCATTTACCCAATCTCCGATAGCCAATGGGTAAGTCCAATTCATGTCGTTCCTAAGAAATCTGGCATTACGGTCATAACAAATGAGGTAAATGAGTTAATCCAGACAAGCGCTCAAACTGGGTGGCGTGTATGAATTGATTATAGAAAACTCAATGATGCAACGAGTAAAGACCACTTTCCTCTACCTTTTATTGACCAGATGCTAGAACGCTTAGCTGGACGAGATTACTATTGCTTTATGGACGGATACTCTGGCTATAACCAGGTCCCTATTGCCAAAAAGGATCAAGATAAAACCATATTTACTTGTTCTTTTGGTACTTTTGCTTATAGACGCATGCCCTTTGGGTTATGCAATGCTCCCGCTATATTTCAGCGGTATATGATGGGGATATTCTCGGACATGGTCGAGAATTTTCTGAAGATTTTCATGGACGATTTCTCGATATTTGGAGATTCTTTTGCTGACTGCCTATCTCATCTTGACGCTGTTCTTACTCATTGTAAGGAGAAGAACTTAACCTTGAATTGGGAAAAATGCCATTTCATGGTCCAAGAGGGAATTGTGCTTGGATATGTTATTTCACGGAAAGGCATTGAGGTTGACAAAGCTAAAGTAGATGTCATTCAAAATCTTCCTCATCCCAAATGCGTCAAGGATATACGATCCTTTCTTGGCCATGCAGGATTTTACAGGAGATTCATTAAGGATTTTAGCAAAATTGCTAGACCCTTAACTCTTCTCTTGGCCAAGAACACAACCTTTCACTTTGACTCGAATTGTGAGGCAGCATTTGAGTCACTCAAACACTCTCTCACTACAGCCCCCGTTCTATCTTCTCCAGATTGGAACCACCCTTTTGAGCTTATGTGTGATGTATCAGATTTTGCAGTTGGTGCAGTCTTACGACAACACATTGAAAAGATGCCACACGAGATCTATTATGCAAGTAAGACCCTGAATGATGCTCAAATTAATTATACAACTACCGAAAAAGAACTTTTGGCAGTTGTATTTGCTTTAGAAAAATTCAGGGCTTACTTGATTGGCTCACCTATTGATGTGTACACTGACCACTCCGCTTTGAAACATCTTTTGGCGAAGAAGGATGCTAAAGGTAGGATAATACGTTGGATTCTTCTATTACAAGAATTTGATCTTGTTATTAAATATAAGAAAGGATGTGAAAATGTAGTAGCCGACCATCTTTCACGCATCTCTTCTTCACCTGTAACCCTGCCGATCAATGATTCTTTTCCAAACGAATAACTCTTGAATGTATCCGACGAACCTTGGTTCAGGGATATTGTGAATTACCCTGCTATGGGACTTATTCCCCGCGAATGGTCGAAACAGGACAAACATCGATTTCTATCCCAAGTAAAACATTTTTACTGGGATGAACCATATCTGTTTAAGTATTGTCCTGACCAGATCGTTCGCCGATGTGTCCCTAACGATGAATTCAAGAGTGTTCTATATTTTTGTCATAATCAAGCATGTGGGGGTCACTTTGGTTCTCGAAAGACGGCGGAGAAGGTTTTGCAATGCGGTTTTTATTGGCCCACTTTTTTCAAAGATGCATTTGATCATTGCAAAACCTGTGCACAGTGTCAACACACGGGTAGGATTTTCCGGAGAAATGAGATGCCACTTCGACCCATCTTGGTGGTTGAAATTTTTGACGTTTGGGGTATAGACTTTATGGGTCCTTTTCTCAACTCTTTTGGGAATCTGTATATATTGCTTGCGGTTGATTATGTCTCGAAGTGGGTAGAAGTTATTCCTTGTCGCACTAATGACAAAAAGGTTGTCATTAGGTTCCTAAAAGAAAACATCTTTTCATGATTTGGACACCCACGTGCTATCATTAGCGATAACGGGACGCATTTCTGCAATCGGTCTTTCGAGACTTTGATGCGGAAATATGCAATCAAGCACAAACTTTCTACACCCTATCATCCCCAAACAAGCGGGCAAGCTGAGATTTCAAACAGACAAATCAAACAAATTTTGGAGAAAAAAGTTTCTAAAAATCGAAAAGATTGGTCAACCAAATTGACGGATGCTCTTTGGGCGTTCCGAACTGCATATAAAACCGATCTAGGTATGTCTCCTTACAGACCAGTGTTTGGTAAGGCCTGTCACCTTACGGTCGAGATTGAGTACAAAGCAATGTGGGCCATTAAAGAACTTAACTTTGACCTAAATCAAGCCTGCAACTTTCGGAAACTGCAATTAAACGAGCTAAGCAAACTCCACGATGAAGCTTATGATAATGCTGTAATTGTAAAGAATCGGACTAAGCTATTTCACGATAAAAATATTTTGAGAAAAACTTTTACACCTGATCAACAAATCCTTCTTTATGATTCACGACTCCATCTTCATGCGGGTAAGCTAAAATCTCGGTGGAAAGGACCTTTTGTTGTGTGGTATATATACCCGCACGGGGCAGTTGAGGTAGAAACTATCGAAAACGGTACAATTTTTAAAGTAAATGGACATAGACTTAAACCATATTTTTCCACTGACCCCTCGGAGGAGCTCCTGTTTTTACAGGAGCATCTTTATAAAGACTAATTTTCCTCCACCTCACCTCCATGACTTGGTAATTATGTCACAATTTTTGAATAGAGGTGAGTTAACTTGTAAATAAATTTTAGAAAAATATAAAAAATATATACAAAACAAAATCATAAAAAGTTTTTGTACATGAATAAAAGAATAAGTTAGGAGGAGATTTTCACGATCATATTTCATGTCCCCTTTAACAAATTTTTGCCTCTCAAGCTTACAGGTTTTTGTGATCCAGCGGATGGCAACAGTGAAGACACTGTTGAAAACAAGTTTGGGGGATGTTTGTGCTTATTTGCGCATCATTTGCATTATACTCTGTATAAGCAAAAAAAATTTTAGAAAAAACATATAAAAATTTTAAAAATTTAAAAGATAAAAAAATATTTAATATTTGATTTTATAATAAAAGATTAGATAGTGAAAAATTACATCCAAAAGATTAGAAAAATTTAAAAAAACCAAGAAAGTTAGAAGTTTTCTTTAAACGAACTAGTAATAAGTAGTTATGAGCCATTGTCCCAACGGTTAGTAAGATGAAAGAAGTCACTAATCTGAGGATAAAAATAAATCTGAAAAATAGTTCCTATTCTGGAAACCAAACATTTGAATGTTGATACCCTACTATACGCACCTACACACGTCTTGAAACTCGGGATAGTAGAGGATACCTTGAAATGCTCTTGTCTAAAACCCAAAGTATGAAGGAAATAATAAATGGAGAATAAAAGATAAAATGGTGCAGAAAAATGAACACTGGTTTTGTTATCGCCAAGGCAGCAATAAAAAATATAGCGAGGGTGCTTCATCACCTAGTGTCTTAGACCAACTGGTTTGGGAGTCACTGCTAAGCCTTATGTGTTGCAAGACGAGGAAAATACTAATACACCTAATCAGCAAGCACAGGAGCAATCGGTCGGTTAGTACCTCAAGAAGTATTAACGGTCGCATGAAAAATGTGTAAGCAAATTTCATCTAAATATTCATCAATTAAAAAGTACTGAGGCAGATGGACAAGAGTATGATAGCTTGAATTGAATTCTCCGAGTGTAGGGATGTATTTTACACACACGTAGGGATATATGATCGATGTTTGGAAGAAAGGTAGGGATGAAGAATAAAGACGTTGTTTTATTGAGGGATGATGTGATTTCTAACATTTTTTCATGACTATTAAGATAGGGCTCATAACAACCGAAAAGCTAGTATTAGTTGGAAACTCTAATTTTCAAAGTCTTTCCTTTAAAATTATAATCTTTATATGTAACTTTCAAGGTCTTCTTTTTATTATGAGATTTTGTGGGTGTAATCCGCTGAAAACCCTCAGGAGATAACACTCCTCCTACTAGGGACACCTAGAGGTTTTTCTTTTTCTTTATTTTCTCCTTCTATTAAATAAAACAAGTTTGCTCGAGACGACCAAAATTAAGTTTGGGGGAATTTGATCAGTCGAAAATATTGCATTTTTAACGCATCAATTTCCCTATTTTTTGCAATCATCTAAAGGTGTTTGGTTTAAATATAGCACATATTAGCAATTCGTCTGCAAAATATCAAATAAGATGTATTATACATTATAACCGACATTATGAGGGAAATTGTGTGCTTATTACTACTTGAATTGATCTGTATATATCAACCATTTTCTCGAGATTGTATGCAGGAAATTCTCCAGGTAAAAGAGCCGGAACTGCTAAAAGTGCTGATAAAAATACGTCAAGTCCAAGACTTGTGATCTGGAAGTAAACAAGAAAGTATAAAAATATTCCAGACATCAGAAAGGTGCCATAAATCCAACACAAATAAACCCTGGAAAATTCATGCAGTGATCACCTCAAACGGCCGCGGATCCACGGCCGATTCAACTCGTCGGTGGTTGGTATTTGTTTCTGAGTCCTTCTTTCAATTGCCAAACTTTTTCAAGATGCTTCAAATCTCCAGAAGCTTCCCTCCAACAGTTCAGCTTCTCATACAAGCTAGATAACTACCTTAATCTAGAAACTTCCTACAACTACATAGCTTCCTATGCAAGCCTCATAACAACTAAGCTTCCAAGGGAAGGTGGACCTAGCTTCTAAGGGAAGCTAAATGGAAAGACTATAAAAGGGGAGCTAAACCTAGGGTTTGAGGTTGTTCATCATTTTGAGGGTAAAAATTGTAGTGAGATCCAAATCAATTCTAAAACAAATTGAGTGAGACAATTTGATCCAAATCAAGATTCAACGAGTACCAAATCAAGCAAGCATTCAACAAACCTTTTGAAGCAACGCCGATCTTCATCCGAGCAAGAGATCCATAACGATCTGCGACTCAAGAAGACGATGCGAAGCTAGTTTCGACGATTGAGTTCTCTCCTCAAAATCTTATAATCTTTGAGTGAATTGTAACGAAACGTCGATTAATAAAAGGTGAAAATTCTTGATCTTCCTTTTCTTTACATTTGAGCATTATAAAGAGTTATCGATTCTTGATTATTTTCTTTTTTTTCATGATGCTTGAGTGAAAACTCCGCTTTTGGAGGAATCGAGAAAATAGGTAGATGGTGATGATTAAATTCTTGAACGATTCTTAAGTATTATGAGTTTTGTAAACATTAGGAAATTGAATCATCGATGACCTAGTTTTGAGCGAGATGCTTTCTTGAATGTATTCGCTCTAAATTAGATATCAACTATCGATGATTGAATTTCCTAGAGGCTAGAATTTGAATGATAATCAACGAAAGGACAAGGGATAGAAGGAGAAACCCTAGTTTCTTCAATAGATCCCTAATTCTCATTGATCGTCATCGATCTAGCAACAAATCTTCAATAGATAAGAATTTGTAATCATAAGTATTTATCATCACTATCAATTGGATCGATTCCTATAAGCCTTTTTACAAATCTTGATAATTCATTCGATTTGGACATCTTCTTGATCTTTAGTATTTCTTAATTTTAGATCTATTTCTTGATGATTCTTGAAACTAAATTTCACAACTATTGAATCAAATTCTTTTATCTTTTAATTTTCAACTCAACTAAAACGATAACGAACAAATCACACTTTCTCAGTGGACGATCCGTTCTCATTGACGAAACTACAATAGACACCGTCAATTGATTGCGGTATAAATTTCTTTGATTGTGAACACTTTCATATTATCACAACTTAGATGATCAATCAACTATCCCAAACCAACGCATCTATCTATGCAACAGAAAAGTAACAAATAGCTACCATACACTATGCCTTGACGAAGGCCAACATACATAGCATGAATACTAAGTGCTACCCGTCTAAAATGACGGAGGGCTATGAATGGTTTTTGGCGAAAAACCTTTAACGTAATGAACTTGATATCGTTGAAGGAACCGGATAGCTTTTTACAAATATACAATGGCGAAAACCTTTGCTAAAGAGGTCACTCCCGGTGAAGGGATCTCGGCTCTTTCCCCGTAGAATGGGGTGCATGATATTCCAACTGAATACCGCGATGTAAAGCAAAAAGTAATCGACTATAGTGATGTTATTACCCTGACGCAAACCTCTGCCCAAGGGGTCACTCCCAATGAAGGGATCTCGGCCCTTGCCTCGTCGAATGAGGTGCTGGATATTCATAACCGAATACTACTGTGCAAAACAAAAAAGAACGTCCTTGTAATAACAGCTTTTTGAAAATTGTTCCAACAACATCGAATATGTTTGTTTTCCTTGCATTGATCTGAATCAATGCAGTCCCATCAATTAATCATACTAGAAAAGAACGAAAATAAAATGTACGTATATGCCATCCGCATTCGTCACTGGGTCCCGTCATCACCCGTTAGGTTACTTAACTAACGACAGAGCGGGGACTTGACTGGAGCGGATATAAAACATATACAACATCTACTAGTATATATATCAATATATAATAATCGCTCCAGCGTGATAAATGCAACATCACAGAAAAGTAATAAGCATCACAGAACAATACAGATAATCTGGGATCCCCGGGTTTCATTGAGCCACAAGTGAAACCCGACGTTCCCATGGTCGTGTGGATAGTCTGCGCAATGAAAACCTAGACCCCTACGAGTGCGGCAAATTACCCGCCAAAACCAGAAGCGAGACAGCCCCCTTCAGCAAGTGAATGGACCACCCAGCACTTCACGGAATCCGGTAACTTGAGCACCCCTCCTTAGGTCAACCTGTACCCCCTACGAGTGCGGCGAATAGCCCGCCAATTCTAAAGTGAAGCCCCCTCCATCTCAAAGCCATGAGATGCGGACCCGTTGCCCTCTAAAACCCGGCTATCCGTGAACTCCACCGCGGGGTAATCCTAGTACAGAAAAGAAAATATGTACAACAGTGACATCGAGCTCAACCCGGTCGTGCCCCAAAAGAATAATATACAAACAGGCAGTGACGGAAGTCCACATATCGGACGCTCGCGCCGCGATATCAAATGTACAAATATATCCAAACTGCACTACCACTGCACGCAAGCTATCCACCACGACAAATCCGCAACAACACAGCACAAAACAGAACATCAACGTGAATGTCACGTTCGCAAACCCGTCTAAAAGAGCTATAGCAATTAGACAAGATTTACTGCTCGAATGACATTCACGGTCGCAGATAGAAATTTATGTACTGCAAACTTTAAACAATGTTAGAAAATATCGACTTCAAAATAACCCCCGAATAGCCCCAAACAAGTAGATAACACTATATCCAAACTGGGCTAAACAAACAATATCACTGAACCAACATTACAGAGACTAAACCACACTGTAAAAATCAAGCCCAAAGCTCCAAATATGGCCGGCCTCCTCGGATTTTTGGCCAATGTGGCCGGACCAAATTTCGAGGTAGGGGCTCGTGTTTGCAGTGTGTTCTAATGGTCATCTAAGTAGTCTTCTGCAGTTGTTTAAATAATTTTTGAAGACACTTTAAAATTTGACAGAAACTGCAATGTATCGGGTGATGTTTCGAGTCTGTTTCGGTTTCGATACTTTAACATTGTCTAAACCAACTAGTAAACGGTTAATAGTTTGGCTCTGATACCATGTAAGTCTACGGCTGCGCCCCAGCCGTCATTCCGAGGCCAAACGCGGAACAAAAACTTTTTCAAACTGGCGCTAACGCAGAATTTCACCCAGATCATTCCATTAACCGTAAACTAGCTAACTATAAAGATGTTAGAATGGTTATACCGATCGATCCGTGTCCTTATAGACCACCCAGCTCCCACGTATATGATCGCCGTCATAATGCCGGTAGTCAAGTAAGAATCCTATGGGCTTTATCAACATGTAATAGTGATCTATAATACCACCTGAAGCATGTACATGATGATAAAGACAAACCAGATAGCATACTATCATCTCGAGTAAGACTGTTCTACCGGTATAGGTCCTCCCTTAATCATCACAATCGCGTGCCTGCGATTCAATAATTGACTTGAGGGCACTATAGCCAACAAATGACACTTGAATTCATCATAAAATCCTGAATGTCCAGTATCGACACTCGAAATCATCATAAAACCCATGTCCAGTATCGACACGTAAATACTCATATCTCAAATGTCGTCTCATCGGATCGTCCTTCATATCTCAGGCACCATCTCATCAGATTGGTCCTCATATCCATCTATTTCATATCACTCTGATCGGTATCCTCCGAATATCCGCCGAGTCCAGTACTGTCACTAGTAGGTAGTGTTCCCCTGCCAGGCTCAACGTCTTTCTATACAATCTTCTTGCCCGGGGTATCGTACAAGGTCCACTGTATATCCGTAATCAGTTTCTCCCCCTGCCTCGATTCGGATAATCATCATAGCTCAGCACCGAGAAACCTCATGGTGGACGCCGAAATATCATATCAAGAGAAACCGCGTTTTTAAAACAACCATACGTTTTTAAATAATATCTGCGGTTTCTCAAATCAAGAAATCTCATGAAAACAGAATCTCATAAAACCACGGCAATAATGAAATAATATGTATAGGCACAGAACAACACTGTAATGCATAACAGGTGTGTTCATATGAGTGTGTCGTGTAGTAAGGTAAAGAAGGTGCAATATCTACAATAATATGGGGTACTATGTACTAATCAGTAACTAAAATGCTAACAAGTTATAAGGTGATACGGTGACATAACAATTTCTAATGTGTACGTGGCATAGCAATTACCAATGATGTGTATGTGAGCAGGCAAGTATGTGTACGTGCTGTAAGTCTACGGCAGCGTCCCGGCTGTCAATCCGAGGCCAAACGCGGAACAAAAACTTTTTCAAACTAGCGCTAGCACAGACATTCACCTGGATCGTTCCATTAACCGTAAACTAGCTAACTATAAAGATGTTAGAATGGCTATACCACTCGATCCGTGTCCTTCAGTCTTTAGCCACCATCCTTAGCTCCTCGCGACATCTCCGATCAAGCTCGATCTCCGCGCTCCTTGTCGAAATGGAACCACGTCAAGGAATCTTTTTACGGGCTCCCGCTTCAAACCGAAGCAACTCGGACATGAAGTTTGCTAGCCATCATGTCCAAGGTGAAGTAAAGAATGTGTGTGATCACTTTGTCTTAAGACACACATGGATTCTCAACTGATGAGAGGGATGGGTGGAGGTTGAAGAAGAAGCCATTAATAGAAGTTGTGAGCTCAAGAGAAGGAGTCAAGAAGAAGGAGCTTTCTTATTGTGTTGGGATGATAATGTGAGAGCTCTTTATCATTATCTCAAGACCAAGCCCCACTCTTAAGTGGCTGCCCTCTCTCTCCTCACACATCAATCCCACACAATAATTAACTAAGAGATTAGACATGGCACAAAAAATAACACCATGAGTTATCAACAAAACACATGCCACATTTACTTCTCTTGATCATGACAAGCACTCACAATTCCCACTTAATAAACATTAATCCAAATGTTTATAACAATAAATAGAATGGAATCTTCTAAAGTAAACTCGTGACGGATCACAAGAATACCCTTCATCTGTATATACATACCTGTATCCGTATTCCGACTGAATACGAATGCAACGAGACTATCCAATACTAGGATCTGGCTTAAACCAAAGCCCACTAGTATGATCTGTCCGATCATGATTCGTGCATAAGTTCACGTATATGATCGAACCCTGCCATAAAACCATACAGTCTCTACAACGTTTCGCCCGAACTTGAGAAACTTTCTGTGGGGGACTCTAAAGACTCGTCAATACACTGGCAGTGGGTTTAACCACAAGCACGTCAGTGGTACTAGCTGTACGTAACGGCTTCCCAGGTATTGAGCAAAAGGGAGGCCGATGAGCGAACTCATCCTGAAACCCTACTGAGCCTGTCAGTGACAATATCCGTACGGTCCGGTCCGTTCGTCTATGAATATCGCATATCGGGCCTAGAGGGCTGGTAAACGTCAGACCCCCAATAGCGGTATAAGTCGTGTCAGAGTGTAGCCCAGAACACCCTAAGAAACTACTGGAATACCTACCAGTAAATCTTGCTTACCCTGGCCAGGGATTTCGTGTAATGGCTCTCCATACACAGCGCGATCTTACCCCCAATACCGGGAGAGACGAATCCCCTGTCGATCCGCTCACTGTCTCCATGTGGCTCGGGACTGTACCCAACTAAAACCTGTTTGCACGACTCCTTTGAGTCGTGGTAGGGTAGTAATCAAAGCACAGTAGGAACTCACACGAGACAAATGACGATCTCAGGTCGATGGACTAACCTGTACACATATCACCAGGGAACTGCTATCTGACGATAGGTATAATACCAACTAGCATGTTCCCGGCGAGTACGTCCGGTGTACTCATAACCCAATGAGCACCTGTATACATCTTAGGTGAACCAACTGACACCAATGGCTTGTGAGACCAGCCACCGCCCCTTGTCGGGGTCTCGACAGTATACACTAGTCTACTCTGGAGTATCGATGCCCTGTCTGGAAGCTCCCTCGACTAGGGACCATTTAAGGATGTTCTTATAGACTACCCAACTCTCATGTATATGATCGCCATCATACTGCTGGTAGTCAAGCAATGATCCTAAGGGCTCTATCAACGTGTAATAGTGATCTGTAATGTCGCCTTAAGCATATACACGATGATAAAGACAACCCAGATAGCATACTATCATCTCGAGTAAGCCTATTCTACCGGTATAGGTCCTCCCTCAATCATTGCAATCACGTGCCTGCGATCCAATAATTGACTTTGAGGGCACTATATCCAACACGTGTAACATGTACATCATCGGTAATGGTGCGTGTGTCCTAGCAAATGAAGTCATGTAGAGATAAGGGTATGAAACGTAGTATATATATTGTAAATGAAGGAAATGCGAGTGTATGCAAAAATAAGAAATCGTAACGCGAGCGTAAACAGAATAAAGAAATCGTAAACGCAAATGGTATAAAAATAATACCAACTACATATGAGCCATACAGTTATAGTTTAAAATAGTACGAATCGTTATTTTAGAAAATATGGGGTTATGATGTTTTTGAAAAAGACACCATTTGAAAAGTCATAGCGTCCTTTAAAATTATCATTTAAAAGTGTGTAACGATTCGTTAGTTTTGAAAATAGGTATGGCTGTAGACATATCATAATCTCTACTATGTGAATTTAAACAACATTTTTCTTGAATCGATATATAAGTCGGTGATCCATTCTCATCATATCACGTACAGAATATCCATCGTACGATATCATCATATCAATAGTATGGATCTATGGTCACATACATCATATCATCATATATCATCTCATATCATCATATATTATATCATAGAACATCGCCTCATATCATCATATCCAATCATATCGACTCATGTAATCATATCAGATCATATCTTCATCACATTATATCATATTATAATTATCCTCATATATATATATATATATATATATATATATATATATATATATATATATATATATATATATATAGCTCAAAGGCTAAGAAAAACTAGAACGTAAACATATCTAATATCTACGTAAATATACATATAAATACATATCCTAATTCTACGGTTGCGGGGGTGCTATACGCCATCCACCCGACTTTCCCCGTAGATATACATCTACTCACCTAATATCCTTGCTCTATCCGAAATCAATGAACGCCTTGCTATTCTTCATCGTCTCGGAAGTCCACGCAAATTTACCTACAATCGAAATCTATAACCAAAATCTAATGAAAACCCGAATCTAATTTCATAGAAATCCATATTTAAAACCGATACGACAAGCGAAAGGCACATGGGTTAGAATCTATGATCAACGCATGCTAAAACAACAAAACAACTCCTGACGTCGACATACGAACGTCAAACGACCGAGTCAAAACACAAATACCAAAAATCAAGTTCTCAAATATCGCAAAACATTGCTAAAAACTTTGTAAAACAACCCCAGATTTTTCTTAAGGTGATATTAGACTTTTTAGCATATAGGGTAGGCCTAATTATCTA
This sequence comes from Agapanthus africanus, assembly GCA_030015575.1. Classification (NCBI taxonomy): domain Eukaryota; kingdom Viridiplantae; phylum Streptophyta; class Magnoliopsida; order Asparagales; family Amaryllidaceae; genus Agapanthus; species Agapanthus africanus. The sequence continues at coordinate 284,570,948 of JASDDO010000006.1, forward strand.
GTGAGTGGGCTACAGAACAAACCCCAAACCCTAACTCTCAAGTCGACCTGCAAATTGCAGTCAAATGGAATATTTTGGCGGCCAGAATTTGAGAGATTGGACTCAGGCTTCTACAGTGGTTTTCTACTGGTCTATACATCTCGTTGTATCTCAGGCTTCAAACGACCGAGTCAAAACACAAATACCAAAAATCAAGTTCTCAAATTTCGCAAGACATTGCCAAAAACTTTGTAAAACAGCCCCAGATTTTTCTTAAGGTGATATTAGACTTTTTAGCATATAGGGTAGGCCTAGTTATCTAGTGAGTATGCTATAGAACAAACCCCAGACCCTAACTCCCAAATCGACCCGCAAATTGCGGTCAAATGGAATATTTTGGCAGCCAGAATTTGAGGGATTGGGTTCAGGCTTCTATGGTGGTTTTCTACTGGTCTATACATCTCACTGTATCTGCTAATAAATTTTCAGAGTCCTCAAGTCATCCCAGATTTCATTTGAACATCAAAAGTCAATGAAAACCGATATCGGAAAATTCTAAGTTCGTCTAATCTAAGATTACTTGCACTAACAGGTCTTTATCCATTACTTAAAGGGATTGTGGTCACTAACTAGGCTTCCACTGTTGGGTTACACTAACGCCCTGGCCATCAACCATGACCGTTTGCGGAACAAAAGTTTTTCTAGTTTCAAAAACTTGGCGTTAGAATAAATCCTTACCGGATCTACCATAAACCTAGCTAGCTATACTAGAGGAGCTATCTACTATGATAGAGGAGTCTCACCAAAAGATCCATGTCCTTCGGTCTTCTCTCCTCTTCCTTAGCTCCTAGTGGCCTCCATGATCGAGCTTGATCGTATATCTCCCTCCTTCGAAGTTGATCCACCCGAGGGATGTATTCCATAGCTCTAGCTCTAAACTAAGTATCAAAAGGAGAAACTAGAGAACTTGGATTGCTAGTCTAAGAACTCTAGGATGTAGTCTATGGTTCTAAGTGTGTTTCTATTTCACCTCCTCTCTTGATTCTCAATTCATGAAAAGGTAGAGAGAAGGTTGAACTTGAAGGTGGAGGAGCTCAAGAACAAAGGAGAGGGAGAGCAAGGCAAATGATGAGCTTAAGAATAATGAAGCATGCTAGTGAGAGAAAAAACCTCACTTTGGTTTTGTAAAATTATTTTTACAATAAAGAAGTATCAACCATGCTTCAATAGTTGCCACAAATGAATTAAGAATTCATTTGTCAACTATTGAGGCATGGTTCTCACCATACTCCCCTCTCCTTTATTTTACACCTCATTTCCATTTAAGAATAAATGGAAAAAGCCATGATGAGGTGTCCACCTTCTAGAATGTTTTCCGTAATGAAACACAGATTACAGTCTGCTGTATATATATACCTGCATTCGCATAAAAACACGAATGCTCAAAGAGATAGAATAACACAAAGAACATAATACTATAATTTACATATCGAAATATATATATGTAAATTATTAAATCAATACCTGATTTAATAATCCCGGTCAAAACCCTAGTCGGCTAGTATTATCAACTGTCCAATCGAAAGTCCGGGTACACAGTACCATCAATCAATCGGAACCCTCTACGTATCCAATACGGCTACTACATCATTTCTTCTGAACCAGGGAAACCATCTGTGTAGGACTCTAAAGACTCGACAGTACGCCGGCAGTGAGTTACTGGATAAATCCATAAGCACAAGCACGTCAGTGGCACTAGTTGTACGTAACGGCTACCCGGGTACCTGTCGAAAAGGAAGGCCGACGAGCAAACTCATCCGGATCCCAACTGAGCCTATCCGTGATAATCTCCATATAGTCCGGTCTCTTCGTTTGAGAGTATCGCATACCAGGTCTAGGGGCGGTAACTTCAGACCCTAATAACCCGATAATTCGCATTGATGCGGCTCAGGACCAATCCGGGAAACTACTGATCAACCTATCAGTAAATCCAAACTACCTTGGCCAAGGTCTTATGGTCCTGACCAATCGAACACAGTGCGATATCGACTCACTATACCTGGAAAGACGAATCCCCAACAATCGCTCACTGCCTCCATATGGTTGGGACTGTACCCAACCAAAACCTGTTTGCACGACTCAGTGGAGCCGTGGTAGGGTAGTAATCAAAATACAGTAGGAACTCACACGAGACAAATGACGATCTCAGGTCCGAAGACTAACTTGTACTCATGTCACCTGAGAACTTCCATCTGACGATAGGTATAATACCATCTAGAAGTTCTCGGCGAGTCCGTCCAGTGTACTCACCCCTACTGAGCACCTGTATACAATCTTAGGTGATCACACCAATAGTTGTAGGACCAACCACTGCCCCTCATCGGGGTCTAAAAATGTATAAACAAGTCTACTCTGGAGTATCAATGCTCGATCTCGATACTCCTACGACTTGGGACCTTTAAGGATGTGCTTATGAACTACCCATCTCCCACAAGTATGATCGCCATCATAACGCTAGTAGTTAAGCAAGATCCTACGGTCTTTATCAACATGTATAAATGATACGTAATAACAAGTAAAACATATGCACATGTAAGATAAAGACAAATCAGATAGCATACTATCATATCGAGCAAGACTGTCATGTACATACATATGTCCAAGCATCCACATGTATACACATACAATAATGGCCTCTAGGACATACATATCCAACATTCTCCCACTTGCACTAAGGCTGTATATTGGCGTACCGTATACCCAACGTCTGCTCTAAAGCCAGCTGTTGGCGTACCGCATACCCAACATCTCAAAAAGTCACTCGAACTACGCTTGAGGGAGGGCCTTCATGAATGGATCCGCCGTGTTTTCTTTTGTGTCCACTCTCCGTACCTCGATCTCCAGGCGATAAGCGATCTCCCTGATCAGGTGATACTGCCTTAAGATGTGTTTGGATTTCTAATGTTATCGTGGTTCCTTCGCTAAAGTTATAGCCCCATTGTTATCGCAATACAAAGGTATCGGATCAATAATGTACGGAACTACCTGAAGTTCAATAATGAACTTCTTCATCCAGCCCTCTTCTTTTGCGACATCGTTCGCAGCAATGTATTCAGCCTCCATCGTCGAGTCTACGACGGTGTCTTGTTTGGAGCTCTTCCAACACACCGCCTCTCCATTGAGGGTAAACACAAAACCCGAGACTGACTTGCTATCATCATTGTCACTCTTGAAGCTAGAATCGATAAAGGACTCGAGCTTAAAGTCTCCATTACCACAAACCAAGAACATTTTCTTAGTCCTTCTCAGGTACTTGAGAATGTTCTTCACAGCTATCCAATAATCCTCACCTGGGTTCGACTGATACCGGCTTACCACGCTAAGCGCATATGCTACATCTGGTCTGGTACACAGTATCGCATACATTATAGATCCTACCGCCGAAGTGTAGGGTATACTGCTCATGCGAACCCTCTCCTCATCAGTCTTGAGAGACATCTCTTTGGAGAGGGTGATTCCGTGCAATGCGGGTATATTACCATGCTTGGAATCTTCCATACTAAATCTCTTTAGTATGGTCTCTGTGCACCTGGACTGCGAAAGTCCCAATAATCTCTTGGATCTATCTCTGTAGATCTTAATCCCCAGAATGTACGAGGCATCACCCAGGTCCTTCATGGAGAACCTTTTTGACAAGAACAGTTTGACCGATTGTAGCATAGGAATATCATTTCCTATCAAAAGAATGCTGTCCACGTACAAGACTAGGAACACGACATTTCTTCCTACAATCTTCTTATATATACAAGGCTCATCCTCATTCTTGATGAAGTCAAATTCCTTGACTGCTTCATCAAAACAGATGTTCCAGCTCCGCGATATCTGCTTTAATCCATAAATGGATTTAAGTAACTTGCACACCTTCCCGCTACTTCCACTGTCTACAAAACCTTATAAACGCACTCTTCCAAACTTCCGTTTAGAAAATCCATTTTTACGTCCATCTTCCAGATTTCATAGTCATGGAAGGCAGCAATGGCAAGTAGGATCCGAATGGATTTGAGCATAGTTACTGGAGAAAAAGTTTCGTCATAATCCACACCTGGTCTTTGACGAAAACATTTTGCAACAAGTCTAGCCTTATAGGTTTCCACCAGCCCATCTACACCAATTTTCTTTTTATAGATCTATTTGCATCCAACGGGTTTTACCTCAGGTGGAGCAATATTCTAAGGTCCACACTTTATTAGCGTAAATAGACTCCATTTTGGATTGCATAGCATCCAGCCACTTATCAGAGTCCCTACTGATAATGGCCTGCTTGAAACTAATAGGATCATCTTTTTTCAAGATGCAATCATCTCGATCCCCGTCTATGAGAAAACCATAGTATCTCTCGGGCGGATGAGAAATCTTACCAGACCTGCAGAGTGGCTGAGGTTCGTCGGGTATTACTGAATCTAGGGGTTCTACCAAATCTTCTGTTACAGTTTGTGGTTCAGAAATTTCTTCCAGTTCTACCGTACTTCCACTAATTTCCTTTGCAAGAAATTCCCTTTCCAAAAAGATAGCGTGGCGAGATACAAACACATTTTGTTCCTCAGTGTGGTAGAACAGATATCCCTTTGAATGCTTAGGGTATCCCACAAAATTGCACAATACAGACCTTGCATCGAGTTTACCAGGGTTCTGCTTTTTAACAAAAGCAAGAAATCCCTATATCTTAATATAATTAAGACATGATCTCTTCCCACTCCATATTTCATATGGGGCGGTAGGCACTGATTTGGTTGGTGCTCTATTCAATATGAATGCAGCTGATTCAAGAGCAAACCCCCAGAATGAAAGAGGCAACTTGGCATTACTCATCATGGAGCGAACCATGTCTAATAGGGTACGGTTCCTCCACTCCGATACACCGTTGTGCTGTGGTGTATACGGAGGAGTAAGCTGATAGAGAATACCATTCTATTTAAGAAAGTCCTAGAATTCCGTACTTAAGTACTCCCCTCCTCTATCAGATCGGAGGATCTTGATACTTTTTCCAATCTGGTTTTCTATTTCGTTTCTGAATTCTTTGAATTTATCAAAAGCTTTAGGTTTGTGTTCCATGAGATACACATATCCGAACCTAGAGAGATCGTCGGTGAATGTGATGAAGTATGAGAACCCACCCCTTGCATGTATAGACATCGGACCACATGCATCACTGTGTATGGGTCCCAAGAGCTCTGCTGCTCTTTCTCCATGTCCGGTGAACGGAGATTTGGTCATCTTTCCCTTGAGACAAAACTGACAAGTTTCATAAGATGAAAATTCGAACGTATTCAAATATCCATCCTTATGCAATTTACTCAGTCTTTTCTCTCCGAAATGACCAAGACTACAATGCCACAAGTAAGATTCGTTCTCTTCTGAACTCTTCCTCTTGCGTGTGTTTTGTATATTGAAAACTGCGTTTTGACTTAGAACATAGATACCATTCACAGTGTTCCTTCTGCAACCAATACCTTATCAAGGTAAATGTTCATGATATTTATATCAAGAACAAAGTTATATCCATCTTTATCAAGTAAAGAAACTAATATGATGTTGCAAACCATGAAAGATACATAGTAGCAATTGTTCAAAATCATAGTATTGTCACTTGGCAATGCTAGGTGATATTCACTGATGGCAGCAGCATCAACTTGTGCTCCGTTCTCTACTCTGAGGGACATATCACTAGGTCCAACCATCCTACTATTTCTCAGTCCCCGCAATAAATTACAGATATGAGATCCTGATCCGATATCTAGTACCCAGGAGGTAGGACTGACCGAAAAGCAGTTCTCAATAACAAGAACACCTGAAGGAGACACAATGGTATGCTTCTTCTTCGATGGGGTCATCAAGGAATTTATGCAATCCTCTTTCCTCTGCTCATACTCATGACTATTGTCATAAGTTAGAGCTGAACCGACGTTCCCCAGCCCCGAATAAGAATTCGGATCGGTCAAGCGATACATTTTATTATCTTGATTATGGCGTGAGAAGGTTGCTACCTGGAGAGAGAGAGAAAAGAAAAACTCAGCATGCGCTCTTGCAAGATTGGCTCCCACTATTTCCTCGAATTCTTCTTCAAACCCTAAAAGAAGAACTAGTCAAGATTAATCGCACGTCACAATACTTGCTTAACTTTTTAGCCAGCCTACTGTCGGTACTTCGAAGGAGGTTTTCCAACACTTTCGCAAAGTTCTTTAATTACATAACCTCTTTTTCCTAGAGGTGTAGCCCCGCTAACACTGTTCTAGACACCTACTTGGTTTATAGCATTGATTATTAAGTGAAAAAATCTTCCAAGAGTAATCCTACTCATCAGTGGGATCGGGATCCAACTATCATTGTGTGATCAACTAGATGGAAGCCACTCTAGTTACCACACTCCAGAAGGTATGCAACACTAGCAAGTTTCCTGTATATTTGAAACTCCTGATGTGGTTTTTGCCCCAAGCGCTTATGACCATGACTTTGGCCAACAAATTATAACACGCAAGTCAAGTTCTACCCATCATTGTCCAGATTAATTTAGATCCACCCGTACACACCCTTGACTTTGGCCAACAAGGTGGTACGACTGTCCTAAACCAATGCATCTATCTATGCTACCGATAAGTAACATATAGCTACCATTCACGATGCCTTGACTTTGGCCAACAAACACCGCATGAATACTATGTGCTATTTATCCAAAATGACGGAAGGCTACGGATGGCTTTTAGGCGAAAAAACCGTGAACGTATTGAACTTGATATAGTTGAAGGAACCCGATAACTTTGAAAAGGAGTGGTTTAGGCTCCGCTTTTGAAAACTAGTGGTTTTGAAGAAAACCGATTAATCTACAGTATAAAATTTTGCTCAAAAGGTCACTACCCGCGAAGGGATCTAGGCTCTTGCCTCCTCGAATGAGGTGTTGGATGTTCATGACCGAACACCACCATGCAAAGTGAAAGAATATAGCTATAGTTTTTTGAAATTTGTTCAAACAACATCTTTTTAGGTTTCTTTTCTTGCATTAATGAAAATTAATGCGGTCCCATCAATTAATTCCTATCACACCAGAAAAGAACGAAAATAAAATGTACATATATGCCATCATCATTCGCCACAGGGCCCCATCATGCACCGTTAGGTTACTTAACTAGCGGTAGAGCGGGGGATGGACTAGCGCGGGTGCAAAACATATACAATATCTACTAGTATATATATAAATATATATAACATTCGTCCCATGCATGATATAATCAACATCACAGATCAACAACAAGCAACACATATAGGTAGATAATCTTGGAGCTTCGGGTTTCACTTGAGCCGCAAATAAAACCTGACGTTCCTGGTCGTGTGGATAGCCCATGCAATGAAAACCTGGACCCCTACATGTTAGTTATATGTATGCCCTAGAGGCCATTACTGTACATGGGATGTATATTATAGTGGATGCTTGGACATATATAGGGAGGACTTTCTTGCTCGATATGATAGTATGCTATCTGGTTGCTTTTTGTCTTAATATGTTGACTTGTATATATGATGATGTCTTGCTCTCTGTAATACCCTAGTTCATTTATACCAGTTCTAGTTCATGTATTTCTTTATTTATGGTATTTTTCCTGATTTATTGTGTTTTGGGTGCGAATAGTGTATTTGACATTGCATCCGACCCGACCCGCATGCTTGAAATCAGTCTTGATTCATGTTTATGATTTATCCTGACCTGTTACATAGACTCTTACACTTTCATTTTAATTTATATATCTTGAATACTGGCATTTTATCTGGCATTTGCATTTTTATAATATAACATTTTAAGTCACATAAAATATTTTAAAAATACATTGCATGGCCTGCATGATATCTCTAGCCCCGTGGTAGCATCCGCGCATCTTGTTCTCGTCCCGTTCGGTGAAACGGACTTGTTTGGATGGCTACGCGCACTTGCGTACATCCATTCTTAGGGGTATGCATTTTTCGTTATCCGGACATTCATTTTTTATTTTGGTCGACATGTATATTTTTCGTATTTTAAAACTGAATTTTAGACCCGGCCCGGGCATGTTTTGGACTATATTTGTATTTACCAGAATATCAAATTTTATTTATATAATATTAATTTTATAAATTGATACAAATTAAAATTTTGTTAACTAATAAAAGATTTTTTAAATTTAAATCTAAACTAATTTCCTAACAAACTAACAACCCCTTTCTCCCTCTCTCTCCTCTGCATATATATATATATTTATATATATTTTATTTATTTAATTTTTTTCTTTCCTTATTTAATACACAGCCTCTTCTTTTTACTTCTTCTTCTTCTTTCTTTTTTCTTTTTCTTGATCTTGTTTCTTAATTCCGGTGATCACCGCCGGAGCCGTGCTCGTCACTGACGATCCGAGTGATCCAATGAACGTACCTGACTTGCGTGATCACCCTCGTGCGTTGTTTGGAACCGTTCCGTATATCGTGCGCGCGTCGCGACATTTCGCCGACGAAGGACGTTCCGTACACATCCGTTCTTGTTCCGTCTAGGCAAGTTAATCTGCTACATTTTATATAACTCATTATATACCTATTTAAATAAATATCATACATGTATTTTGAATCAAGCATCCCATGTTTCATATCACAGCCTTTCGACGTTCCGTTTACATTTGTATAGTGCATTTCAGATCTAGGGCATGCAAACCAATCTTAATTACATGTTACATTATTTTAGACGCATCTATTTTAACAAATGAAATACCTGTATTTAAAATCATGCACCCCATGTTTAGTTTTATAACTTTTCGATGTTCCGTTTGCATCCATTCATATCATTTCAGATCTAGGTCATGAAAACTTATCGTGTTACATACTATACTATCATATACTGCATCAAATTGAATAGTTACATTTCATATTGCTTAGTTATATGTTCCGCACTTGTTAGTTTATCATTTTACGATTATGTGATACCCGTTTGCATCCATATCATTTAAAATATATATCGTCGTAATATTTCTTATTATTATCTTTAATTAGTTTATAATCTGCATTTTATAATGTTATACATTTGAAAATATTATAGTTTACACATAAAACGTCGTTGAAAAGCGGATACGACAAATCTGAAATTTACTGTACACCTTACCTTATAAAATTCATTATAAATTATAGAAAAATCATTAGTATACGTTCTTTAGTTATTTACGAAGCTAACTCAGAATACTATAACTCTATGAAATATTTACTTGCAAAATAAATTGTTTAAATAATGTGAAATGCAAATGAAAATATCTCTAAACTGCTGTCCAGGGAAATTCCAGCAGCAAATTTTCAACTTCGAATGTTCATAGATTTTTTTAGGAACAACCTGAGATACTTATACTTATAAAAATGAAAACCTTATTGAATTATATTTGTTTGGTTTAAGACACGTCCCTTTTGGAGAACGTTTGTTATTTTTAAGCTATTTACAAATCAGGGTGACGCTGAATTTCTGAACGGAACTTTCTTGTGCATGGTTAATCAATACCACTTTTATAGTTATTAATCGGTTTGAATATGTTATCCATGTTAATATTATTATATCAATATCTATTTAATAAATAATAGTGCTTGTGTTTTAATATTCAGCAAATTTTACCGATTTACAGTTTTATAGTATCCGTCTGCATCCGTACGGTTTATTACATATCTAATTGCACGCCGAGACCATATTATTTCATGTTACTGTTGTATTAGTTCACCATACTTGATCTTTTTCATCCTACATAGTCATGATGTACCCCCTGACAAAATATTTGTGCATCCATGCTTTACCGTGCATCCGTACTTGCTACAGTTTTAGTATGAGCATCCGCTTAACACATGTGCACTACCTGTCATGACCTGATATACCACTGCTTGACTTGATACCTGATACACCACTACTTGACATGACTTGATACATGTACACTACCTGACATGACCTAATATATCACTACTTGACATGTTACCTGATCTTGTTACTAATGCCGACAATCTTGACCTGTTGTCCCTACGGACATTTCTTGTTGTCTATACAGACAAACCTGTTCCTGCTTGATCATGTGTTGGCATTAGTCTCAGATTTATAAATACCTGACTTACACACATGACTTGGGGGTATGGGGAAATCAAGAATGTAGCTAAACGTAACTCAAAGGGCTATTAAATCATTTTACCGTGGTCCCGTGGGGAATGAATGGGACATAGACTCACAGTCTATTACATCATTTTATCGTGGTCCCGTGGGGAATGAACGGGGTATAGACCGATGGGTTATGATGAAGATTGCATTAATTGATTTCAAATGACTTTAGAGTAGTTAACCCTATATTAAAGTTTAGACTACTCACTGCACTTCACCTGTTTATATCCAGTTCACTGATATATATTCGTGTTACTGTTTACCTGTTACTGATGACTTGTTACTGTTCATACTTCACGCCTGCATATCTCACTATATCCTGCTTGCTTAACATTATTGATATTATGACGCACTAACGTCTGGGTTTTGAATGGCCCAGATCCATTATCATTATCGCAGGCAATCCAGGAGTATTTTGATCCACAGGCCGAGCAGTGAGGACCTGTTATTAGTTTAGTTTAGTTTAGTTTCCTTTCAGTATTTTCATTCCTGATGTGAGCCCGCATTATGGGACGTACATTCCAGTTTATTATTGTATTTGAATCTTTTGCTTCCGCATTATTTTATTGTTGGATATAGTGCCCTCAAAGTCAATTATTGGATCGCAGGCACGTGATTGCAATGATTGAAGGAGGACCTATGCTGGTGGGCCAGTCTTACTCAAGTTGATAGTATGCTATCTGGTTTATCTTTATCATCGTGTACTGCTTTAGGCGATGTTACAGATCACTATTGCACGTTGATAGAGCCCTTAGAATTCTTGCTTGACTACCAGCAGTATGATAGCGATCATATACGTGAGAGTTGGGTAGTCTATAAGCACATCCTTAAATTGGTCCCTAGTCGTGGGAGTTTTGAGACTAGGCATCGATACTCCATTAGAGACTAGTGTATACGATCAAGACCCTGACGAGGGGCGGTGGCTGGTCTCAAAGCCATTGGTGTCAGTTGGTTCACCTAAGACGTATACATGTGCTCGTTGGGTTATGAGTACACCGGACAGGACTCGCCGGGAACATGCTAGTTGGTATTATACCTAACGTCATATAGCAATTCCCTGGTGACATGTGTACAGGTTAGTTCATCGACCTGAAATCGTCATTTGTATCGTGTGAGTTCCCACTGTGCTTTGATTACTACCCTACCACGGCTCAAAGGAGTCGTGCAAACAGGTTTTAGTTGGATACAGTCCCGAGCCACATGGAGGTAGTGAGCGGATCGGCAGGGGTTCGTCTCTCCCGGTATTGGGGGTAAGATCGCGCTATGTCTAGGAAAGCCATTACACGAATTCCTTGGCCAAGGCAGGAGATTTACTGGTAGTTATTCCAGTAGCATCTCAGGATGTCCTGGGCTACACTCCGACACGACTTGTACCGCTTTTGGGGGTCTGACTTTTACCAACCCCCTAGGCCCGACATGCGATACTCATAGACGAATGGACCGGACTGTACGGATATTGTCACTGACAGGCTCAGTAGGGTGTCAGGATGAGTTCGCTCATCGACCTCCCTTTTGGTCAATACCTGGTAGCCCATTATGTATAGCTAGTACCATTGACGTGCTAGTGGGTAAATCCACAGCCAAACTATTGACAAGTTTTTAGAGTCCCCCACAGACAGTTTCTCAAGTTTCGGGTGAAACGTTGTAGAGGCCGTATGGTATTATGGCAGGGTTCGATCATATACGTGCAGTTGTGCACGGATCATAATCGGACGGATCATACTAGTGGGCTTTGGTTTAATCCGGATCCTAGTATTAGATTTGTTGGATTACTTTAGTCTTATCGCATTTGGATTCAGTTGGAATGCATTTGCAGGTATGTATATACAGGTGAGGGGTATCCTTGTGATCCGTCACGAGTTTACTTTAAATGTTGCCATATCTTTTTATTGTTGTAAACATTTAGGTTAATGTTTACAAATGGTGGAAATTGTGAGTGGACTTCATGATGAGGTGCTTTTAATGTGACATGGACATGTTTAGTGACTCATGGTCTCTTTATTTGTGCTAATGTCACATTACGATTTGTTTATTGTATTGATATGATGCTTGGAGAGAGAGAGGGCAGCCATATGGTTGGTTTTTGCTCTTGTGTTTATTCATTCTTGCTCTCACATTATCATTCCAACAAAACAATAAGAAATTCTCCTTCATCTTCTTCTTTCTCTAGCTCACTATCTCCATTAATGGCATCATCTTCAACCTCCATCCATACACTCTCATGTGATGAGAATCAATGGATGCTTGAGACAAAGTTATCACAAACATTCTCTACTTCATCTTGGACACGTCGGCTGGAAAACTTCGTGTCCGAACTGCTTCGGATGAAGCGGGAGCCCGTAAAAAGACTCATTGATGTGGTGCCCTTCCGAAGAGGAGACCGGAGATCGGAGATGCCGCGAGGAGCTAGAGACGATGGCTAAAGACCGAAGGACACGGATCGATCGGTATAGCTTTTCTACCCTTTTCTAGTTAGCTAGTTTGTGTTAATGGTTCGATCCGGGTGAAAGTATACGATAGCGCCAGTTTCAAGTTTATGAAAAAGTTTTTGTTTCTGCATTTTGGCCTCGGATTGACGACCGGGGCGCTACCGTAGACTTACATGGTATCAGAGCCACGCCATTAACCTTTACTAGCTTATTCTAACGTGTTTAAAATATCGATCGAACAAAATTTCCGAAACCGCAATTTCAAAAGTCAAGTTTCTGTCAAATTTTTTTTGTGGTATAAAAATTATTTTGAGTATGTCAGAAAATCAGGCAGGCTTTTTTAAGACCTCTGTAAAAATTTGGGAGCACGAATCCACTGTAGCGCCGCGGAACCACGGCAATAACCACGTTTTGGCCGCGGTTCCGCCACCGTTATATGGCTTCAGTGCACCATTTTTCTTGTGCTAGTCTTTTGTGTGAAAATGTGGTTTCTGGAATATTTTGTTTGGGCCCAGAATTTGTTTGAGTACTGGATTTGTACTTGGGGCCCACTTCAGGAAGTTTTGTCGATCGGAATTTTAAATATGTTAGTTCGCAGTACTTACATTATATCTGTGACCGTGAATGTCATTTGATCGGTAAATCTCGTCTAATTGCTATAGCTCTTTTAGACGGGTTTTGCGAACGTGACATTCGCGTTGATGTTCTGTGTTGTGCTGTGATGTTGCGGATTTGTCGTGGTGGATAGCCTGGATGCAATGGTAGTACAGTTTGGTTATATTTGTACATTTGATATTGCGGGGCGAGCATCCGACATGTGGACTGCCGTCACTGCCTGTTTGTATATTATTCTTTTGGGGCACGACCGGGCTGAGGTCGATGTACCCGTTGTACATATTTTATTTTCTGTACTAGGATTACCCCGCGGTGGGGTGCACGGATAGCCGGGTTCTAGAGTGCAACGGGCCCGCATCTCATGGCTTTGAGACAGAGGGGGCTTCACTCTAGAATTGGGGGGCTATTCGCCGCACTCGTAGGGGGTACAGGTTGACCCAAGGAGAGGTGCTCAAGTTACCGGATTCCATGAAGTGCTAGGTGGTCCATTCACTTTGTTGAAGGGGGCTGGCTCGCTTCAGGTTTTGACGGGTAACTTGCCGCATCCGTAGGGGTCTAGGATTTCATTGCACAGGCTATCCACACAACCAGAGGAACGTCGGGTTTCACTTGCGGCTCTGTGAAATCCGGGGATCCCAGATTATCTGTATTGTTCTGTGATGCTTATTACTCTCTGTGATGTTGCATTTTATCACGCCATGAGCGATTATTATATATTGATATATATACTAGTAGATGTTGTATATGTTTTACACCCGCACTAGTTCAGTCCCCGCTCTGTCGTTAGTTAAGTAACCTAACGAGTGATGACGGGACCCAATGGCGAATGCGGATGACATATACATACATCGTATTTTCGTTCTTTATTGGTGTGATCAATTGGTGGGACTGCGTTGATTCGGATCAATGCAAGCTAAACAAACCTGTTTGATGTTGTTGGAAAATTTTTCAAAAAGCTGTTATTACAAGGACGTTCTCTTTTGTTTTGCACAGTGGTGCTCAGTTGGAATATCCTGCACCTCATTCGATGAGGCAAGGGCCGAGATCCCTTCACCGGGAGTGACCCTTTAGGCAGAAGTTTGCATCAAGGTAATAACTTCACTATAGTAGATTAATTTTTGCTTTGCATCATGGTATTCAGTTTGGAATATCCTGGACCTCATTCTACGGGGAAAGAGCCGAGATCCCTTCACCGGGAGTGACCTCTTTAGCAAAGGTTTTCACCACTATATTTATAAAAAGCTATCCGGTTCCTTCAACGATATCAAGTTCATTATGTTAAAGGTTTTTCGCCAAAAACCATCCGTAGCCCTCCGTCATTTCAGACGGGTAGCACATAGTATTCATGTTATGTTTGTTGGCCTTCGTCAAGGCATAGTGTATGGTAGCTTCTTGTTACCCTTTTGCTGCATAGATAGATGCGTTGGTTTGGGACAGTCGTACAGCCTTGTTGACCTTCGTCAAGGGCTTGTACGGGTGGGTTCAAATTAACCTGGACAATGACGGGTAGAACTTGACATGTGACTTATGATTTGTTGACCTTCGTCAAGGTCATAAGAGCATGGGGTAAAAATCACATCGGGAGTTTCAAACATACAGGAAACTTGCCAGATATGCGCATACCTTCTGGAGTGTGATAACGTGAGTGGATTCCATCATGTTATCATGCGATGATAGTTGGATTCCGATTCCCACTGATGAGTTGGTTTACTCCTCGGGTGATCCCGACTAATTCTTCTTTCAGCTTTGGAGGAGAATTTGAGGTTACAGTGGGAGGTTTCCTGATTAGATAAAGTGATAACTATTCTGATCTAGGTTAGAGTGCACGCAGAGTGTTTCTTTTCTCTCTCTCTCTGTGTGGCAGCGACCATGACCCGACCCTAGAATATGACTTAGTGACCAAGTTGACCGAACTTTCTTAAAACACTGGCTTTTGGATTGTCAGAGTTGCATACCTCATTGCCACTCCTATTTTTACCCTTTTCTCCAGAACACCCCGTATTACTACGAACATCCACTTCTATTGGATAAAACCATCGTATGGTTATATACGAACTCGAAGGAACTTGTTCCAGATTCGAGGATGGTTTCCAGTTCTGGAGAAAATGAATAAGACTATTCAGTTGTCTTTTCCTTTTACCTTCTCTCAGGTTGCGAGGGCTCCTAGGATTAGAAGAGGGTACACCCATTACGCTAATTGGATAGTCTTCTTACAAACCATAGGCAGGTGCCGAAAGGTAGGGAATGAAGAAAACCGATTAACCTAAGTGGGGTGTACAGAAGGTATTAAGTAAAGACAAATAAAGGGATCAGTAAGAGGGCAAAGTAAATTGCGACTGTTGTTCACGACCAAACCAAGTATTTTATCGCCACTCCTACTTCACCTTTGTATTTCTCCGGAACACCCCGTATCACTACGAACATCCAATTCCATTGGATAAATCCATCGTATGGTTATATAAGAACTCGAAGGAACTTTTTCGAGAATGGATTCTGGTTCAGAAGAAATAGGAATAAGGTTTATTCAGTTGTATTTAATCTTCACCTTCTCTCAGGTTGCGAGTGTTCCTAGGATTAGGACAGTACACCTATTACGCTTATTGGATAGTCTTCTTCCAAACCATAGGCTGGTGCCGAACGGTAGGGAAGGAAGAAAACCATTTAGCCTAAAGGTGGTATACAGAAGGTAACGACTAAAGACAAATAAAGGGATTTAGAGAGATGGCAAAGAAATATACGGTTACAGTTGTGAATCTGATAATGGAAGAGGCATTACAAGGAATACCCGAATATCCCTACGAAACATTTTAATGTTTCAGTTTCATTGTACGTTGTTAATAGAAAATTGATTTCCCAATTAGACCCTTGCTCCAGGGTATGTATTTACCAGGTATGATTCTCACATCTGTATGGTTTTACAGATGATGAGTGGGAGTAAGTTATTGGGAATTGGGTGATCATCCTCATTATATCGGGATTCGTTGTAATTGGTGATATTTGAGGGAATCGCCTGAGTTTTTTCCAAACGGCAAATATTTGGTTTTGAATATCCATTGTTATGCACCAATTTCAAATTGATATATTTGTACGTTTATTTTCATAAAGTGAGATATAACTTTTTGAAATTATGTCGATGACATTTACCTCAGTTGATGGTTAGGTAAGGAGCATTAAACAGCGGTGTAATTCTTCATAACCATAGTACAGTTTTCAACCTACGACGCACAGGGTTTGAGTTATTCAACTCAGGAGACTTATACAGAGTATTGTATGTTGTCCAGTGTCCATTAGGACAGAGGGGTTGGTCCTCGTACTATATTCTGTTTACTTGTGACTTCTCTAGTTTTTAGACAAGTGTTTCGTAGAAATATAAGGTCTAAGTTTTGAGAAGTTATAGGTATAAGAATAAAGTAGAGAACCAAGTGTTGCAAGTATCAGGATTCTTCAAGGTGATCGAGGATGTAGATACTTGTATTTGGTATTCAGTTGATAGTAATAGTTTTGAGAAACTTGTTTCTCTATCAGGTTACTCATGTTTGGATGCACTCGTAAGTTGAGTAATGCTGATCGGCCTCACTCCATTTAGTTGACATGCACTGGAGACAGCTGCATGATTTGAATCCGGTTCCAATTAAATCAGTGCCTCTGTTTCTATATTGGATATAGAATAGTTCATATCTTAACAATGTTAAGGTACGGGGAGTTGTCCGGCTTATGCTTAAAACCAGACTCTGGATAACTCAAGGCACGTTTCTGTAATGGCTGTTTGTGGGTTGACCCGGGCTATGACGAGAGTTGACTTTCTACCATCTGGAAGATCAATAGTGATATTGTTCTTAACTCGCCACAGTTTTAACAAAAATGGATTTTTTCAGAAAACAGTAGTGGGAGTATGGTAGAACTGGAAGTGATTTCAGAACCATAAATGATTACTGAAAATTTGATAAGAACCTAAAGATTCAATCTGGGTTGACATTTCATTAGCCACTCCGCAGATATGGTGGGTAACCTCAGGCACTCGAGAGGTACTTCGGTATGCTCAAAAACGGTGACAGGGAGGTTCTTGTTTACCCAGAATTGACACTACTGTTGTTCCAGGCTATGAGACCTGGCAGGAGAATGAGTATACATCGTTCTGAACTGGCTTTAGAAGTGCACATGTATATGACTCTGCCAGAGGGTTGTCGTAGTCAGTGGGAGCAGTGGAAGCGTAGTGGACAAGTAGCTTGTGTCTGTTTATAGACTAAAACAAATATAGCGGAGATAGATCATATATTTCTAATGTGACAGTCATAGCTTTGACTTCATCAGAATAGGGGATGGATCTGTTAAGAAGGTAGTAGGGTGTGGTGTCCTGTTATTTGGATGACATACACAGAGTAGCAAGTGATATTCCTATATTACGATCGGTTATACTTTGGTTGTCACACATCGGTTTCTCCACATAGGATATAGATATAATATCAAACATTCTGGTTACTAGATCTATGGTTTTACATCTAGATTTCGGTAGTTTCCCGATCTGGGTACTTAGACAGAATTCTAAAGGTGCTTTAGAATGGATGACTCCCGGCATGGTGGTGTATCTGCAGGTGACGGAGTCACCCTCTCTAAAGGTGTCTTGCAGACTGAAGGGGGGGATGTGCATGATTGGCAGATCACCTGCTTAGGCAATTGAGTTGATCATGAGATGTCAAGTACCACACCAAATGTTGTTTCTGCATGAGATGCAATAAGTTGATATTAATCCAATCCTGGAGAAACGATCGGAAGCAGTTTTAGAAGATAAGTGGATGTTCTAGGGATATGATAACGGCATCCTCCTTCGGGAGACGGTTATCATTCCAGGCTTCCAAGGTGACCTGGTTGACAGAATCACAGTCAGAGTTATAATTTTCCCTCTGACGAGGGGCAGTAGCTTGGACAGGTGGTCCAAGCGGATGCTATGGGAAGCATGACGCAGGATACTAATTACATTCAATTGACGATACAGTCTAAGAAGTTTGGATTTGGAGTTCATTTATGAACTAGGTCCCATCAGATATCCAGACATATTCTAAGACAGGTATTGCTCATTTCGGGAGATGGCTTTCTCCGCGAACTTGAGATTAAGAGAGACATAGAAAGAAACATCAGGGCGGATCCACTCACTGAGGCTATTCCTCGAACGCAATAGTTTCACAAACGGGCTTTGTGAGACTAATTAGTAGAGGAGTTGGGTGTTCGGTATCACACGGGCAGTGAGTACGCGGCATCGCAATAATTATCCTTGAGTGCAAGTGGGAGATTGTTGGATATAGTGCCCTCAAAGTCAATTATTGGATCGCAGGCACGTGATTGCAATGATTGAAGGAGGACCTATGCCGGTCGGACAGTCTTACTCAAGTTGATAGTATGCTATCTGGTTTATCTTTATCATCGTGTACTGCTTTAGGTGATGTTACAGATGACTATTGCACGTTGATAGAGCCCTTAGAATTCTTGCTTGACTACCAGCAGTATGATGGCGATCATATACGTGAAAGTTGGGTAGTATATAAGCACATCCTTAAAGTGGTCCCTAGTCGTAGGAGTTTCGAGACTGGGCATCGATACTCCATTAGTAGACTAGTGTATACGATCGAGACCCCGACGAGGGGCGGTGGCTGGTCTCACAAGCCATTGGTGTCAGTTGGTTCACCTAAGACGTATACAGGTACTCGTTGGGTTATGAGTACACCGGACAGGACTCGCCGGGAACATGCTAGTTGGTATTATACCTGACGTCAGATAGCAGTTCCCTGGTGACATGTGTACAGGTTAGTTCATCGACCTGAGATCGTCATTTGTCTCGTGTGAGTTCCCACTGTGCTTTGATTACTACCCTACCACGGCTCAAAGGAGTTGTGCAAACAGGTTTTAGTTAGGTACAGTCCCGAGCCACATGGAGGAAGTGAGCGGATCGGCAGGGGTTCGTCTCTCCCGGTATTGGGGGTGAGATCGCGCTGTGTCTAGGAGAGCAATTACACGAAGTCCTTGGCCAAGGCAGGAGATTTACTGGTAGGTATTCCAGTAGTATCTCAGGGTGTTCTGGGCTACACTCCGACATGACTTGTACCGCTTTGGGAGGTCTGACTTTTACCAACCCCCTAGGCCCGACATGCGATACTCATAGACGAACGGACCGGACTGTACGGATATTGTCACTGACAGGCTCAGTAAGGTGTCAGGATGAGTTTGCTCATCGGTCTCCCTTTTGGTCAATACCTGGTAGCCCGTTACGTATAGCTAGTACCACTGATGTGCTAATGGTTAAATCCACAGCCAAAGTATTGACGAGTCTTTAGAGTCCCCCACAGACAGTTTCTTAAGTTTCGGACGAAACGTTGTAGAGGCCGTATAGTATTATGGCAGGGTTCGATCATATACGTGCAGTTGTGCACGGATTATGACCGGACGGATCATACTAATGGGCTTTGGTTTAAGCCGGATCATAGTATTAGATTTGTTGGATTACTTTAGTCTTATCGCATTTGCACTCAGTTGGAATGCGGATGCAGGTATGTATATACAGGTGAGGGGTATCCTTGTGATCCGTCGCGAGTTTACTTTAGACGTTGCCATATCTTTTTATTGTTGTAAACATTTAGGTTAATGTTTACAAATAGTGGAAATTGTGAGTGGATTTCATGATGAGGTGCTTTTAATGTGACATGGACATGTTTAGTAACTCATGGTCTCTTTATTTGTGCTAATGTCACATTACGATTTGTTTATTGTGTTGATATGATGCTTGGAGAGAGAGAGAGGGCAGCCATATGGTTGGTTTTTTCTCTTGTGTTTATTCATTCTTGCTCTCACATTATCATTCCAACAAAACAATAAGAAATTCCTCTTCATCTTCTTCTTCCTCTAGCTCACTATCTCCATTAATGGCATCATCTTCAACCTCCATCCATACACTCTCATGTGATGAGAATCAATGGATGCTTGAGACAAAGTTATCACAAACATTCTCTACTTCATCTTGGACACGTCAGCTGGCAAACTTCATGTCCGAGTTGCTTTGGATGAAGCGGGAGCCCGTAAAAAGACTCATTGATGTGGTGCCCTTCCGACGAGGAGACCGGAGATCGGAGATGCCGCGAGGAGCTAGGGACGATAGCTAAAGACCAAAGGACACGGATCGATCGGTATAGCTTTTCTACCCTTCTCTAGTTAGCTAGTTTGTATTAATGGTTCAATCCGGGTGAAAGTATACGATAGCGCCAGTTTCAAGTTTATGAAAACGTTTTTGTTTCCGCATTTTGGCTTCGGATTGACGGCCGGGGCGCTACCGTAGATTTACATTTATTTCATGACTCGTTTATTCTGGCTTATGGATATGTACTAGATAGTTTATTACTATTCCTGATATCTCTACACAGCTGTAATGTGACTGTGGAAGGATGTTTCCTATCCACAGGTAGCATGGTTGGCTCTGTCACATGCCTATCTTAGCGCACTCTGGGAAACGGGGCGTGACACTCTCACATGTTGAAAAATCCCTTAGGATATGTACTTGACTACCAGGACTATGATGGAGATCATACTAGTGGGGCCAAGGGTAGTCCACAAGTACACCCTGTAATTTTTCCTAGTCGAGGGAGTATCGAGACAGGGTATCGATGCTCCAGAGTAGACTAGCGTATACGCTTCTTGACCCATATGATGGGCGATGGATGATCTCATATCCATTGGTGTTTGACATCAGAGATGGTATACGGGTGCTTAGTGGAGACTGGGTACACTGAACGGACTCGCCAAGAACTCCTACATGGTATTATACCTATCGTCAGATAGCATTTCTATGGTGACACTGGTACAGGTTAGTCTGTCGACCCAAGATCGTCATAGAGTCTTGTGTGATTCCCACTGTGCTTTGATTTCCACCATACCACGGTCAAGAGATCGTGCAAAAAGGTGGTTTTTGGGTATAGTCCCGAGTCATATGGAGGCGATGAGCGATAGGAGGGGATTCATCTCTCCCGGTATTGGGAGTTGATGTTGCGCTATGCTCGATTGGCAATAACATGAAATCCCTGGCCAGGGTTGCTGAGATTTACTGGTAAGTGTTATCAGTAGTTTCTCAAACCGTTATGGACCTTGCATCGGAATGACTTATAAAGCTATTGGGGTCTGACGTTATACCACCACCAGGCTATGATATGCGACATATCTGACGAAGAGACCGGACTGTACGATAGTGTTACTGATTGGATTCGCAGGAGTACGAGCAGGCTTTCTTGTTGATCTTCTGATCGCTCAATACCCGGGTGGACATTACGTTTAGAAGACCGCTTACGTCTTGTGGGTGCTTGATATGATCATCACCAACTGCCGGCGTATTGACGAGTCTTTAGAGTCCTACACAAAGGTTTCCTGGTTCATGCGAAACGAAGTAGGAGCACATATATGTTATGTTCGGGACCGAGATTAATGTGCGTATATGATACCGCATTCTATTCTCACGATATGTGATATCGGTCGGTTATATGTGTTATAGCCGGGTTATCGGATCAAGTGTTGATTCGATAGATTGTTACATTTGATATTAGTCGATTGTATATGATATAGCCGGATTATCAAATCAAGTGTTGATTTGGTAATTTAATGTATAATTATATATTTGATATATTAACTTACATTAATTAATATTTGCTCACTAAGTATTTCTTTTCTCACTTGTGTACACTTAGTATATATGTGATATATATTAATGTACATTATTTTGTGTCATGTTTGATGCCACATGCAACATGAGTGTATGAGACTTACACCATGGTTATGATAATCCTAAGGTTTTTATTTATCTTGGTAATTTACAAATTAGTGGTAATTAGTCACATGGTTGAAGCTTGTAGAATCTTGTAGAACCATTGACCAAGTCCACTCATTTTGTTTTACTTGAAGATATTTATTGGCCTAACCATTATTGTTAACCCATGGTTTATTCTCTACATGAGTTAGTGTATGACACTAACTCACCCATGGTTGCTATTCTCACCTCATGAATTCATTCTCTCTTCTTCATTCTTCATCTTCTTCTTGAATGAGAAAAAGCTTGTTATCTTTTTCTAAGATGAGAAAATATTGTGAGAAAAAGAAAACTAAAGAGGGCCCATTTCCTACTTCATCATCCTCTACTATAAGCCATTTAGTTTAGGGTGTTTTCTTCATTAAACCCTAATTTAGTGAAGAGGAATGAGCTTGAGTCTCCTCGACGTAGATCATCTTCGGCCTCGAAGATTTCGAGCAAGCTTGTTCATTTCTCCAAGGGAACCCATACTAGAGTTCGGGAGATCACAACTCGCAGCGAAGGGACTACTACACGGAGCGTTAGAAGTGAAGGACCGGTCTACAAAGGTTGTATTCCTCATTCACTTTACTTACAAAGTTGTTTACATGATGTTTGTTTAAAACTCTAGTTAAAGATTCGAGGTTAGGGTTCTTTAGAACGGCAAAAATTTGAAAACGGCATGGACGATGCCTCCCAAAACCTTGTTGCCGCCTTAGGGAACACTACAGTGGTATCAGAGCCAAGCTAGAGATTTAAGCGGTGTTTGTTAGATTACGAAACCGAAACTACTCCGAAACTTGAAACCCTATGATCTATTTTCTGTCGAATTTTTAAAGAGCTCTAAAAATTTTTCAAACAACTGCAGAATGTTGTATGAGATATAACATGAACACTGTGAAAATTTGAGGCAATTCCATCATAAATTGGCCGGCCACGTTGCTCTTAAAACCGGTGAGCTTGGCTCAATTTTGGAATTTTGGCTTCAAATTTTCATGGTGTTCCAGTCTCTGGGTTTTGGCGTTTCAGGTGTTGTTTGTTTTTGCTAA
Organism: Agapanthus africanus; assembly: GCA_030015575.1. NCBI lineage: Eukaryota > Viridiplantae > Streptophyta > Magnoliopsida > Asparagales > Amaryllidaceae > Agapanthus > Agapanthus africanus. Next base: position 284,594,027 of record JASDDO010000006.1, read on the forward strand.
ATTTGCATGTGATGTTAAGTTTCTGCAAAGGCAACTCGGAGTGCTTCGCAGTCATAATTCTAACTTGTATTCGGGTTATTTAGACGATGTTAAAAGGTTTGAACGGATATCAATAACCCAATTTTTCCCTGCTGGAAATTTTCCAAACGTTGGATTTTTTCCAAGTTCAAAATTTTCAGAAAATCATGCAAGCTATTCTGTGGACCCTCTAAAAGAACGATACCCAAACTTGACTTTTTGGATCGCGGAACCGCGGTGATACCCTACGGTTTGCCGCAGTTCCGTGACGACATGAGTGAGGCATGGGTCGGCTCTTCTACGGATGGTTCATAGGAGCTGGGGTAGTTTCTGGGTACTTTTTGAACTCCGCTCAAGTGTTGAGCTTGTCGGGAAAGTTTGGGTGTTTGATCATTCAATCGAAAATTTTAACTTCGTCTAGCTATCTGTGATTATGATACAATATTTAGAATGCACATTATTAGTTATGAGATAACTAGTTTGAATTTTATAAATCTAGCAATTTAGTCTCATTTGATCGGTTGCTACGGAATTTTTATATGGATCAAAAGTCTGTCGCCATTACATAGTGTACGCGGATACTCACCGGCTAACCTTATTAGATAGCCACGCCCCATAGCCCCGACCAAGTGACTGTAGGAGAACCCCGTCGCCAAAAGCATCCATTCGGGTGCTCGCGGCAGCGGTGTTCCGCCTTAGTGCACTTCGTCGGCGGTATCGGGGGTGCGTCCGTCTTATAATGTTTCCGATGAGCATTCGATCAGGTTATCGGGAATCTTGTTGAATTACCCGACAGGTTATTAGAAAGTGTTTTCAATATCGAGACTAAAATGCGGGGTTTCTAATTGTTAGGCATGTGATTGTTGGGGTCAAAAATTGCACCCCGATTGACCAAGTCAAAGTCAAGGTCAACCCCAAGTCCGGATCAAGTGGGCCCATGCCCAGGTCGAGTCCGAACATGAAGCGGCCGACCCTCCTCCATGCCCAAAATGAAATCATGTAATAAATATTTTTTATGTAATTTTTTATGTATGAATGGGCATAAAGCCAAATTTTTGTAAAGCCCATGGCTTATGTGCAAAAAGAAATGGCACATGAGCCATGGGATGGGCAAAATGCCATTTTTGTAAAGCCCAAGGGGCTATATGTAAAGTGTATAGCCTATAAAGGCCAAAATAATGAAAATATCTCAACTTTTTCTCTTTCCAAAAAAATTCAGATTTGTGATCTTTTCCTTCCCCAAGGTTCTAAAACCTTCTTCTTTCTCCTGAATTAAATCAAGAGTTTTACTCTTCCTTTAATAAAACTAAATAGTTTTTCACCATAAAACCCACAAAGCGGAACTCAGATCTGCCATCAGATCTCAAAAAAAAAGAGATTTTTAAAATCTCACATCTCTTGATTTTCAAGATCCTGCCAACAGAGAAGAAGAAGGAGACCCATCTCCAGAAACCCCACTTTGGGCAAGAACTAGGGCTCTAGGGGAGAAACCCTTCATCAGCTTCAAGACATCCTAAGAGTTTAACTCCTCACACACACACACACACACACACAAAAAAAAAAAATAATAAGTGCTCTTTTCTGGGAGTACAACTCCCATTGCAGGGACCAAGTCCCTTTTGTCGCCCGAGCGCCCACGTGCTGACACGTGGGGCGCTAGCGCTCAAAACACTAGCGCCCATAGCGCTAGCGTCCGAGCGCCCACGTGCTGACACGTGGGGCGCTAGCGCTCAAAGAGCTAGCGCTAGCACCCGAGCGCCCACGTGCTGACACGTGGGGTGCTAGCGCTCAAATCGCTAGCGCCCAAAGCGCTAGCGTCTGAGCGCCCACGTGCTGACACGTGGGGCGCTAGCGCTCAAAGCGCTAGCGCCCATGCGCTCAAAGCATTAGCACCCAAAGCGCTGGAGCTTTTTCCCACCCATCCTTTGGATGCCCTTTCTCTTTTTTTAATATTATATATACGTATATATACACACACACATACACACATACTCTACAACATTGTCCCTCTCAAAAAAAAAATTGGGCCGGGGCGCTACTCCGCACCCCGTAAAGGGGCTGCTATCCCCCTTGACCCCCAGCCCGCTATCCGGGTAGCGGGACCCCCGTATAAACTCTGCGGGGCCCCCGATACATCCAAAACCCCTTCAAAACACAACACTGCATATTGAGTTCGCATGACCAGTTTAACTCGTTAATCGGTGGTTCCCTCGCTCCAAAGGCGAGAGGTAATTAACAGCAGCTTGGTCCGCGGCTGCCGGAGATTCGGATTCCCATAATCAATAAACCCCAGCCTACCCTAGGCAGGGGGAATCTGTAATGCGCCTGACAAACGCGCGTGTATTCCCATCTCAATGGGGTGACGAAAAAAACCCTACAAATTCTGGCACGCCCGGTGGGACCTATCTTTCCTCCCATATTTCGGGTTAATCTTTCATGCGAACTCAATTAATATGCATATCAATTGCCTGTACTAAAATCATGTTTTTCTTGTGCAGGGTTAAAAATTTCCAATTGCCATCTTCAAACGCAAGTAGGTATCTGAACGGCTTTTCTTGGCCCCAGCTAGGGGAAAGGCCATCAACACCGACAAAGTAATAAGGCATCTCGGGCAAGCTCCAGTGATGCCCCTTCCAACTGCTCAATCAGGTACCTTCTCTAAGCTCCTCTATATGACCTCTAAGTCGTTAAACTGGAAACAGTAGACCTCTAAGTCTTTAAACTGGAAACAGATGACCACCACGTCGTTAAACTGGAAACAGATGACCTCTAAGTCGTTAAACTGGAAACAGTAGACCTCTAAGTCTTTAAATTGGAAACAGATGACCACCACGTCGCTAAACTGGAAACAGATGACCTCTAAGTCGTTAAACTGGAAACAGATGACCACCACGTCATTAAACTGGAAACAGATGACCACCACGTCGTTAAACTGGGAACAGATGACCTCTACGTCGTTAAACTGGAAACAGATGACCTCTAAGTCGTTAAACTGGAAACAAATGACCTCTAAGTCGTTAAACTAGAAACGGATGACCTCTATGTCATTAAACTGGAAACAGCAGACCACCAAGTCTTTAAACTGGGAACAGTCGACCACCACGTCATTTAAACTGGAAACAATCGACCACCACGTCATTAAAATGGGAACAGTTGGCCACCATGTCATTAAACTGAGAATAGTTGACCACCATGTCGTTAAACTGGGAACAATCGACCTCTAAGTCGTTAAACTAGGAATGTAAAAATGTGTAAATAAAACAAAAATAATACAAAGCCGAAATGATAGGGCAACTCGCAATAAAATCAGTGAGTAAAAATAAAAATATAGCCGAAATGATGGGGCAACCGCGAATAAAAGCCGAAATGATAGGGCAATCGCGATCTTCGCGATAAGGAAAGCTGAAATGATAGAGCAATCGCGGTAAAAAAAAACAATAAAAACAAAACAAAAAAAACAAAACAAAGGCGAATGATGAGTCGCTCCTGGTACCATATTCCAGTGCAGCGATGCAGACGCAAGCCAGATTCCAAATCCCAACGGCGAATGATGAGTCGCTCCTGGTACCATATTCCAGTGCAGCGATGCAGACGCCAGCCAGATTCTAAATCCCAACGGCGAATGATGAGTCGCTCCTGGTACCATATTCCAGTGCAGCGATGCGGACGCCAACAAAGTCCCGAAATGTTTCCGTCTCTACGGTCTGGATCATACATCCTGCAAAACCGTATATAATCCACGGACGTAAAACGATCCCAATCTCTCCCAAGTCCTACCGGCAAGACCACATTCAAAGTCTCACCGGCGGTGAAGATTCAAAAAAAAAAAAAGAAGGTATGTCCACAAGCAAAATGGGCACGGATGAAAACCTGAAAGGGCTCCGTGAGTAAAAACAGCAGGACTGCCGGCGAGTTTGTGAAAACCCGAAAGGGTGCAAACTCGTGAAAAAGAGATGAAATACACTCGCAAAGTCCTCTCGACTTTGTGAGGAGAAAATTCCCGCGTGAGATCCTTATGACTCACAAATGAGCAACACACTTAGGAGTCCCCATGACTCCTAAAGAGAAAAAACACCTACGAGATCCTTTCGACTCGTAGGGAGAAAATGCTTTTATGGGACCTTTATGGCCCATAAAATTGAAAAGCCTTAAGTGGTAGGGATCTAAACATGTCTCCTAATCCACCAATTCCCAAATCCTTCTGGGGAAAATGATGAGTTGCTCCTGGCATTATTCCAGTGCAGCAATGCAGATGCCAAACAAAAACCAATTCCCAAATCCTTCCGGGGCAAATGATGAGTTGCTCCTAGCATTATTCCAGTGCAGCAATGCAGATGCCGACAGAAAACCAATTCCCAAATCCTCTCATGACAGATGATGATTCGCTCCTGGTACCATATTCCAGTGTAGCGATGCTCATGTCAACATCAAACAAATCAAACCGACCAATTCCAACATCGACCTCTACGTCAAACAACTGACACTCCGCGTCGAGGAAACGTCACCTATAGAAACTCCGCATCGGGGAAAGTCCAACAACGACACTCCGTAACGGGGAAACGTCAAGCAGACACTCCGTCTCAGGGACACGTCAACAAACAGACACTCCGTCTCGGGGAAACGACCAACACCGACACTCCGTACCGGGAAAACGTCCAACACCGACACTCCGTACCGGGGAAACGTCACAAACAGACACTTCGTCTCGGGGAAACGTCCAACACCGACACTCCGTACCGGAGAAACGTCACAAACAGACACTCCGTCTCGGGGAAACGTCCAACACCGACACTCCGTACCGGGGAAACGTCACAAACAGACACTCCGTACTGGGGAAACGTCCAACAGCAACACTCCGTCTTGGGGAAACGTCCAACGCAGACACTCCGTGCTAGGGATATGTCAACCAGCCGACACTCCGTCTCGGGGAAACATCGACCAGCGACACTCCGTACCGGGGAAACGTCACAAACAAACACTCCGTCTTGGGGAAACGTCCAACACAGACACTCCGTACCGGGGAAACGTCCAACAGCGACACTCCGTCTTGGGGAAACGTCCAACATAGACACTCCGTACCGAGTAAACGTCCAACAGCAACACTCTGTCTCAGGGAAACGTCCAACACAGACACTCCGTACCGGGGAAACGTCCAACAGCGACACTCCGTCTCGGGGAAACGTCCAACACAGACACTCCGTACCGGGGAAATCTCCAACAGCGACACTCCGTCTCGGGGAAACGTCCAACGCAGACACTCCGTGCCAGGGACACGTCAGCCAGCAGACACTCCGCCTCAGGGAAACGTTGACCAGCGACACTCCGTACCGGGGAAACGTCACAAACAGACACTCCGTCTTGGGGGAACGTCCAACACAGACACTCCGTACCGGGGAAACGTCCAACAGCGACACTCCGTCTCGGGAAAACGTCCAACGCAGACACTCCATGCCGGGGACACGTCATCCAGCAGACACTCAGTGCCGGAGACACGTCAACCAGTCGACACTCCACTTCGGGGAAACGTCGACCAGCGACACTCCACGCAGGGGGCACGTCTACCAAATCACTCCGGATAAGAGAAACGTCTATCACAGACACTCCATCTTGGAGACGCGTCAAGCGTCGACCGTCCATGTCGTAAAAAGGGCAGTGCGTCCCAAAAAGTGGGAACCAAAGCAAGTCGCCTCCACGCGAAAGAAGATCCATCAATTTCATGCACACGACCCACATATGTGGTGTGCATTTATTGATGGGGGGCACTTTGTTGGGGTCGAAAATTGCACCCCGATTGACCAAGTCAAAGTCAATGTCAACCCTAAGCCAAGTAGGCCCAAGCCCGGATAAAGTGGGCCCATGCCCAGGTCGAGTCCGAACATGAAGCGGCCGACCCTCCTCCATGCCCAAAATGAAATCATGTAATAAATAATTTTTATGTAATTTTTTATGCATGAATGGGCATAAAGCCAAATTTTTGTAAAGCCCATGGCTTATGTGCAAAAAGAAATAGCACATGAGCCATAGGATGGGCAAAATACCATTTTTGTAAAGCCCAAGGGGCTATATGTAAAGTGTATAGCCTATAAAGGCCAAGATAATGAAAATATCTCAACAACTTTTTCTCTCTCCAAAAAAATCCAGATCTGTGATCTTCTCCTTCCCCAAGGTTCTAAAACCTTCTTCTTTCTCTTGAATTAAATCAAGAGTTTTACTCTTCCTTTAATAAAACTAAATAGTTTTTCACCACAAAACCCACAAAGGGGAACTCAGATCTGTCATCAGATCTCAAAAAGAAGAGATTTTTAAAATCTCACATTTCTTGATCTTCAAGATCCTGCCAACAGAGAAGAAGAAGGAGACCCATCTCCAGAAACCCCACTTTGGGGAAGAACTAGGGCTCTACGGGAGAAGCCCTTCATCAGCTTCAAGATATCCTAGGAGTTTAACTCCTCTTACACACACACACACACACACACATACACACACACACACACACAAAATATTAAGTGCTCCTTTCTTGGAGTACAACTCCCATTGCAGGGACCAAGTCCCTTTTGCCCCCCGAGCGCCCACGTGCTGACACGAGGGGCGCTAGCGCCCAAAGCGCTAGCGCCCGAGCACCCACGTACCGATACGTGGGACGCTAGCGCTCAAAGCGCTAGCGCCCAAAGCGCTAGCGCCCAAAGCGCTAGCGCCCGAGCGCCTGCGTGCTGACACGTGGGGAGCTAGCGTCCGAGCGCCCGCATGCTGACACGTGGGGCGCTAGCGCTCTTGCGCTCAGAGCACTAGCGTCCAAAGAGCTAGCGCCCGAGCGCCCACGTGCTGACACGTGGGGCGCTAGCGCTCAAAGCGCTAGCACCCTTATACTCAAAGTGCTAGCGCCCTTGCGCTCAAAGTGCTAGCGCCGGCTTTTTCCCATGCATTCTTTGGATGCCCTTTCTCCTTTTTTATATTATATATATGTATATATACACGCACACATACACACATACTCTATAACATTGTTCCTATCAAAAAAAAATTTGGGCCGGGGCGCTACCCCGCACCCCGCAAAGGGGCTGCTACTCCCGTTGACCCCCAGCCCGCTATCCGGGTAGCGGGACCCCCGTAAAAACTTTGCGGGGCCCCCGATACATCCAAAACCCCTTCAAAACACAACACTGCACATTGAGTTCGCATGACCAGTTTAACCCGTTAATCGGAGGTTCTCTCGCTCCAAAGACGAGGGGTAATTAACGGCAGCTTAGTCCGCGCTGCCGGAGATTCAGATTTCCACAATCAATAAACCCCAGCCTACCCTAAGCAGGGGGAATCTGTAATGCGCCTGACAAGCGCGCGCGCATTCTCATCTCAATGGGGTAACGAAAAACATCCTACAGTGATGTCTAAGGAATTCATTTGGATAGGCATGAAATCCAAAGTATGTGATACATTGGGTTTATGATATCTAAGATGGTTGCGGATTCCAATTGTTGTAGTTTTGCACTTTATTTTCTGCGACCGTAAGTGTGATATGTGGTGTATCGCCGGTTTCGTTGCTATACGTCAACGACAATTGAGATACGTATATTTACTTACGTTGATGACATGCAATGTTATGTGTTACTGTGATATGTTATATTGGATCGTCGTGTTTTGAATTGCCGGGGGTTTTTATGTAAGATAAGAGTTTTTCATTTTCATTCATGTAAAAGCCTGTATGTAATATTCTTTTATTGGGGCACTTCCGGATTGAGGATAATGTCACCATTGATGTTTATTATTTACTTTTCCGCATTAGGATAGACCTAAGGAGGGGAGCACAAGTAACCGGGTTATAGGGTCCAGTGGGAGACCATCTCGAGGAGTCGAGACCGGGTCTCCTAACTCTAGAATTGGTAGGGTTGCTTGCCGCTCTCGTAGGGGTCTAGGCATATGGGTTTGGCTATTCATCGCAACCGTGGAATCCGTGTTTTATACTGGCTTAATTTAAAACACGGAATTCCTAGTATATCCAATATTTCATATATGTTCTTCTACTGTTGATATTTTGTGATGTGATCACTTGATATGTTCTGAGACGAATGCTTATATTTTATATATATGATATATAATAAATATTGATGCTTTCGTTTCTTATGTGATGCTTAGAAAGCATAATTGATGGGAATTCATTACTGAGATTAATGAAATAAAAGAAACCTAAAGATGTTGTAGAAACTTGTTTTTAAAAAAATGGTAGCTTTAGTTCTTACTTTGCATAGCGGTATTCCTTGTAGAATATCCAGCACCTTATTCGATAAGGAAAGAGCCGAGATCCCTTCACCAGGAGTGACCTCTTTAGCGAAACTAGCAGATGCTACAACCCACTCGGTTTGTCTTTTGATTGCTTCTATAGTTTTTGCTTTGCATAGTGATATTTGTGAAATAACCTGCACCTTATTCGATAAAGAAAGAGCCGAGATCTCTTCATCGGGAATGACCTCTTTAGCAAAACTAATAAAAGCCTCAAGAACACTCCTTTTCAAAATCAATCGATTCTACAACGATATCAAGTTCATTACGCAAAAGGTTTTCTTAAAAACCTGTCGTAGCCCTCCGTCATTTCAGATAAGTAATTCTTAGTATTCATGCTGCGTTTGTTGACCTTAGCCAAGGCGTAGTATGCGGTAGCTAATTAGTGCTTATCTGCAGCATATGATGCGATTTAGTTAGGGTAGTCGTGCGACTTTGTTGACCTTAGCCAAGGGTCGCGCAGGTGGGTTTAATTCAATGAAGAAATGACGGGTTGAACTTGGTTAGTGCTTATGATTTGTTGACCGTAGCCAAGGTCATAAGTTGTTAGGGGAAAAATGTTATCGGGAATTTCAAGTGTTGAAATTTGCAATGAGATTGCATACCTTCTATGAGATAGTTGGATCCCGATACCCATTGTGAGTAAGAGTTACTCCTGGGAGAGTTTTACACATTACAATTAGCCGATCAAGTAGATGTCTAAAAAGGTGTTAACGGGGTTACGCCCCTGGGAAAACGAGGTTTATTTTAATTAAGTCCGTATGAAAGCACGAGGAACCTCCCTCAAAGTACCGACACTGGCCTGGCCGAAAGATTGGCGAACTTGTATGGTGTAATTAATCCCGGCTAGTCTTACCTTTTAGGGTTTGAAGGAAGATTTGATAAAAACAGTGGGAGACATCCTGATTAGATAAATTAATAACCAATCTAATCTTGCAAAGAGCGCACGCAGAGTATTTTCTTCTCTCTCTCCTGGTAGCGACTATGTAATGCCTTAATCAAGATAATAATATGGATGCATTGACCGAATCTGCTTATTATACTGAGCTGAAGAACGTTAGTACCGTTCTTTCTTATAATTGTTATAAGTCTGAACAGGAAATATGGGAATATCCGAATTCCCATGCCACCCAATCAAAGAAAGTGCATGTTGATGCATCTTCTTCGGGTGTGTTCATTACGGAAAACTGTTTCTCAGTATCCTCTACGTCCTGGGTATGTGATACCGGATCAGGATCCCGCATACGTAATATGTTAAATAAGCTACTGAAAAGTAGAGAACTGAGAATGGGTGATATGTCTCTAAGTGTTAGAGAATGGTTCAATTGTTGCAGCCAAGTCAGTTGGCATATATCACCTTGTATTAATACATTGATTCTGAACGAATGTTATTACATACCGAACCTGATATACAACATTACATCGGTTTCATTAATGAGTTAAAAAAGGATATAATTCTGTATTAGAGGATAATGTTGTGAACATTTTCCTGAATCAAGAGTTGATTCAATCAGGCACGTTATATAATAGCATATACGTTCTAAATCAAACCACAGTTCAAAGTATCTAGAACACACACAAGAGGAGTAGTTCAGAAATGAACAAATCCTTCTTGCGGCATTGTAGACTAGGTCATATCAATGTGACACGACCAGCTAAGTTACATAAGGATGGATATAAGAATCTGTTCGAATTTTCATCTTATAAAACTTGCCAGTCTTGTCACAAAGGTAAAATGACCAATACTCCGTTTATTGGAAACAGAGAAAGAGTTATTGAACTCTTGGGACGGATACATGATAATGTATACAGTCATATGTCTATAAATGCCAAGGTTGGTTCTTTGTACTTCGTTATATTCACTGATCATCTCTCAAGATTCGGATATATTTTCCTGTTGAAACACAAGTCTGAAACTTTTGAGAAAATCAAGGAATATAAACTTGAAGTTGAGAACCAAAAAGGGTAGAAGTATTAAAGTCCTACGATGCGGTCGAGGAGGCAAATACTTGGGCATGGAGTTCCTGGATCTTCTAAACGGAGAATGTGATTCTCTCTTATCTTACTCCTTTGTATACACCACAGCAAAACGGTGCATCGGGGCGAAGGTATCGCACCCTATGAGATATGGCGCGCTCTATAATGAGTACTGTTGAGTTACCTGTTTCCTTTTGGGAGTTTTGCACTTAAGAAGCTGCATACCTATTGAATGGGGTTCCATCCAAATCTTGGCCTACCACTACATATGAGATATGGAATGGGAAGATACCATGTCTTAAACGAGTTAAGATATGAGGTTGTTCGGCCTATGTTGAAAAGCAAAATCCGGACAAGCTCGAGGCAAGGTCAGTTTTGTATAAGTTTGTTGGATATCCCGAACATTAGTGAGGGTATATCTTCTACCACACTGAGGAGCAAAAGGTGTTTTATTTCTCACCATGCCACCTTTTTAGAAAAGGAATTTCTTGTGAAGAAATTTGTGGACATGAGGTAGAACTGGAAGGAGTTCCAGCTAGACAAACTAACAACTGATGATTTGGTGAAACCAAAGGATTCAATAGTCTCCAACGAATCTCAGCCTCTCCACGAATCTAGTAGGGTTCCTCATCCACTTTAGAGATACTACGGTTTTCTCGATGACAGTGGGAGCGAAGATTGCATCATGGTAGATGATGGCCCATCTAGGTTCAGGCAGGCCATCACGAGTGGGGACTCTGTGAAATGACTAGATGCTATGCGATTAAAGATGGAATCCATGTACACCAACAAAGTATGAGTTTGAATGTTGCACCTGAAGGGGTAAAACCCATTGGGGGCAAATGGATCTTGAGAAGATTCATGGTATAGATGGAAAATTTGAGACTTTCAAAGCTATGCTTAGGTCCATCAGGATCAATGCACGCATCGCGAAGTTGGAACATTTGTTTTGATGTGGCAGTCAAAGAGTTTGACTTCATCAAAATGGTAGATGAACCTTGTATATAAGAAGGTTGTAGAGAGTGAAGTTGTTTTACACGTATTGTACGTAGATGACATACTCTTGATAGGAAATGGTTTCCTGTGCTACTCTCGGTCAAGCTCCTCTTATCATGAGGATTCTCAATATAAGATCTGGATGATACCTACTACATCTTGTGGATCATGATCTATAGTGATAGATCTAAATGGATGTTGGGAGTGTCCCAAATCCAGATATATTAACACCATACTAAAGGGGTTTAGTATGGAGGATTATAAGCGTGGTGGTTCGCCCACTTACTCATGGATCACTTGCATGCAAGGGATACCCTATGCTTCGGCAGTAGGCTCTATCATATATGCGATATTATGTACCAGACCAGATGTATATGACTCACTAGGTATAGTGATCAGGAATCAATCGGATCTTGGGAGAATCACTAGACAGCTGTGGAGGACATTCTTATGTACTTGAGAAGCACTAAAAGAAAGTTCTTGGTTCCAGCTTCCAGAGTGATAAGTTCGACTGAAAGTCAGTCACAGGCATTGTCTTTATCCTCAGTGGAGGGATGGTATGTTGGAAGAGTTCCAAGCTAGATACCGTGGCATACTAGACGATAAAGGCTGAATATATTGCTACCAATGATACTACCAAAGAGGTTGTCTGGATATCTCTTGTTCATGAGATGAACAAGGTTCCTACCATTGAGCGTCCAATAATTGTTATTGTGATAACAATAGAGTTGTGGATTTGGCCTAAGAACATCGGTCCCATCAGCGATCCAGACATATTCTGAAGCTAGTATCACCTGATCAGGGAGATGGTTGATCTCCAAGGAATCGAGGTCAGGAGAGTTGACATGAAGAACAACACGGTGGATCCACACACCAATGGTTGCTTCCCCAAATACTATTTGAGAGATTTTAGGATGGTTGAGTATAGGATACTACAACCACTGCTATATTGTTGGGTATTGGATACTACAACATATGGTTTTAGTGCAAATGGGAGATTGTTAATTATATGTATGTCCTAGAGGCCATTACTATACATGGGATATATATTGTAGTGGATGCTTGGACATATATAGGGAGGACTTTCTTGCTCGATATGATAGTATGCTATCTGGTTGTTCTTTGTCTTAACATGTTGACTTGTATATGTGATACTGTCTTGCTCTCACATGTTGACAAAGCCCTTAGGATGTGTACTTGACTACCAGGACTATGATGGAGGTCATACTAGTGGGGCCAAGGATAGTCCATAAGTACACCCTATAATTGTTCATAGTCGAGAGAGTATCGAGACAGAGCATCGATACTCCAGAGTAGACTAGCGTATACGCTTCTTGACCTATACGATGGGCGATTGATGATCCCATATCCATTGGTGTTTGACATCAGAGATGGTATACGGGTGCTCAGTGGAGACTGGGTACACTGAACGGACTCGCCGAGAACTACTAGATGGTATTATACCTATCGTCAGATAGCAGTTCTCTGGTGACACAGGTACAGGTTAATATGTCGACCCGAGATTGTCATAGAGTCTTGTATGATTCCCACTGTGCTTTGATTTCCACCATACCACAGTTAAGATATCATGCAAAAAGATGGTTTTTGGGTACAGTCCCGAGTCATATGGAGGCGATGAGCGATATGAGGGGATTCGTCTCTCCCAGTATTGGGAGTTGATGTTGCGCTATGCTCGATTGGCCATAACATAAAATCCCTGGACAGGGTTGCTGAGATTTACTGGTAAGTGTTATCATTAGTTTCTCAAACCGTTATGGACCTTGCATCAACATGACTTATCAGTCTATTGGGGTCTGATATTATACCACCCCCAGGCTATGATATGCGACAGATCTGACGAAGAGACCGGACTGTACGGTAGTGTTACTGATTGGAATCGCAGGAGTACGAGCAGACTTGCTTGTTGATCTTCTGATCGCCCAATACCCGGGTGGCCATTACGTTTAGCAGACTGCTTGCATCTTGTGGGTGTTTGATATGATCATTACCTACTGCCGGCGTATTGACGAGTCTTTAGAGTCCTACACAGAGGTTTTCTGGTTCATGCGAAACGAAATAGGAGCACATATGTGATATGTGCGGGACCGAGATTAATGCGCGTATGTGATACCGCATTCTATTCTCGCGATATGTGATATCGGTCGGTTATATGTGATATAGCCGGGTTATCGGATCAAGTGTTGATTCGATAGATTGTTACATTTGATATTAGTCGGTTGTATATGATATAGCCGGATTATCAAATCAAGTGTTAATTTGATAATTTAATATATAATTATATATTTGATATATTAACTTACATTAACTAATATTTGCTCACTAAGTATTTCTTTTCTCACTTGTGTACACTTAGTATATATGTGATATATATTAATATGCATTATTTTGTGTCATGTTTGATGCCACATGCAACATGGGTGTATAAGACTTACACCATGGTTATGATAATCCTAAGGTTTTTATTTATCTTGGTAATTCACAAATTAGTGGTAATTAGTCACATGGTTGAAGCTTGTAGAAGCTTGTGGAACCATTGACCAAGTCCATTCATTTTGTTTTAATTGAAGATATTTATTAACCCAACCATTATTGTTAACCCATGGTTTATTCTCTACATGAGTTAGTGTATGACACTAACTCACCCATGGTTGCTATTCTCACCTCATGAGTTCATTCTCTCTTCTTCATTCTTCATCTTCTTCTTGAATGAGAAAAAGCTTGCTAGCTTTTTCTAAGGTGAGAAAATATTGTGAGAAAAAGAAAACTAAAGAGAGCTCATTTCCTACTTCATCATCCTCTACTATTAGCCATTTAGTTTATGGTGTTTTCTTCACTAAACCCTAATTTAGTGAAGAGGTAGTATGAGCTTGAGTCTTTTCAACGTAGATCATCTTCGACCTTGAAGACTTCGAGCAAGATTGTTCATTTCTCCAAGAGAACCCATACTAGAATTCGGGTGATCACAACTCGCAGCGAAGGGACTACTACACGAAGCTTTAGAAGTGAAGGACCGGTCTACAAAAGTTGTATTCCTCATTCACTTTACTTGCAAAGTTGTTTGCATGATGTTTGTTTAAAACTCTAGTTAAAGATTCGAGGTTAGGGTTCTTTAGAACGGCAAAAATTTGAAAACGGCATGGACGATGCCTCCCGAAACCTTGCTACCGCCCTAGGGAACCCTACACTACGAACACGCCAAGTTACCCGTCAATCCCAGAAGTGAGGCAACCCTAATCAACAACGTGAATGGGCCACCCAGCACTTCACGGGATCCGGTAACTTTAGCGCCCCTTCGTGGGTCATCCTATATCCCCTACAAGTGTGGTGAATAGCCCGCCAATTCTAGAGTGAATCCCCCTCCGTCTCAACGCCATGAGATGCGGTCGTGTTGCCCTCTAGAACCCGGCTATTCGATCACTCCACCGTGGGGGTAATCCTAGTATAGAAGAAAAAAATATATGTACAAAGTGTAGGGTTCCTAGGTACTCTAACGAAGTCTCACAAGGCATCAACCATGCCAATTTCAAAAATTATGGGTGCCGAGAAACCCTAATACGGATCGTTGACTAGAAGTTTAGGTGAAAAACTAATCTAGTTAACAACTTAACTAAAGGAGAGAGGCTACAACCTTTGTAGATCCGTTTCTCCACTTCCGAAGCTCCACGTAGGCGTCCTCTCGCTGTCCTAGTTGGATCTCGGACTCTCGCATCGGCTTCATCGTCGAAATGAGCGGAATAGGTCGTCGGCTTCGTGCCGAAGAAGATCTACGTCGAGGTTGCACAAGTTCAAGCTCCAACTTCACCAAGTAGTGAAACTTGTGAAGAAAACACCCAAAACAACTTGGCAAGAGGTAGAGGGTGAAGAAATAGGAGGTGGGTTCACTTTAGAATTGGATTTCTCACTTTAGAACTCAAGATGCCATTGATGGCATCAAGCTTTCTCTCTTGAAGATGAAGAAGAAGAAGTAGATAGAATATGATAAGTGTTGAAATAAAATGAAAAATAAATCAATACTTATCATAAGCTAACCATAGTTGAGTGTAGAGAATAAACCATGGTAACTTGGATGGGTTAGGGTTAAGCATGAAGACAAGAATGGTTAAGAAGTCAAAGCTTCATGAAGCTTCAATAAGAAACAAAGAAAGCCACCATTCTCATCTTTATCCTTTCCAAATAAATAAATAAACAAATAAATAAATAAATGGATATGCAAAACCCTAATTATCAAATTAATCATGGTTTAATTCTATACACTTAACTAAATGATCAAGTATCATCAAACATGATACAAATATGTGCACAAAAGTATATCACATATACTTCTTGCACATCAAGTGAGAAAATCCATATAAAGTGAACTAATACTAGCTAATGCAAAGTAATATATCAAATATATAATTATACATTAAATCATTAAATCAACATTTGATTCAATGATCCGGTCATGTCGCACATAACCGACTAGAATCCAATGTATCGATTTATCGAATCAATGATTCGATAACTAGGTCATATCGAATATAACCAATCGAAACATATATCGCGAGAATGAAATGCGGTATCACATACACGCATTATTCTCGGTCCTGCACATATCTCATATGCGCTCCTATTTCGTTTCGCTTGAGCCAGGAAACCTCTGTGTAGGACTCTAAAGACTCGTCAATACGCCGGTAGCAGATGATGATCATATCAAGCACCCACAAGCCGCAAGCGGTCTGCTAAACGTAACGGCTATCCGGGTATTGAGCGATCAGAAGATCGACGAGATAGCCCGCTCACACTCCTGTGAATCCAACCAGTAACACTTACCGTACAGTCCGGTCTGTTCGTCTGGTATGTCGCATATCAAGTCTAGGGGTGGTATACGTCAGACCCCAATAACCGATAAGTCATGCCGATATGAGGCTCATAACGGGTCGAGAAACTACTGGTAACACTTACCAGCAAATCTCTGATCAGCCCTGGCCAGGGACTTCCCTGTTACGGCCAATCGAGCACAGCGCAACATCAACCCCCAATACCGGGAGAGACGAAACCCCTCCTATCGCTCATTGCCTCCATGTGACTCGGGACTGTACCCAAAGACCACCGTTTTGCACGCCCTCATGGACGTGGTAAGGTGGAGATCAAAGCACAGTGGGAATCACACAAGACTCTATGACGATCTCGGGTCTACAGACTAACCTGTACAAGTGTCACCTGAGAACTGCCATCTGACGTGAGGTATAATACCATCTGGGAGTTCTCGGCGAGTCCGTCCAGTATACCCAGTCTCCACTGAGCACCCGTATACCCTCTCTGATGTCAAACACCAATGGATATGGGATCATCCATCGCTCATCTCATGGGTCGAGAAGCATATACGCTAGTCTACTCTGGTATATCGATGCCCCGTCTCGATACACCCACGACTAGGGACCTTGAAGGATGTACTTACGGACTACCATGTCCCCACTAGTATGATCTGCATCACAGTCCAGGTAGTCAAGTACATATCCTAAGGGCTTTACCAACATGTAACTCTAAGACAGTTTAAAGAGACAAGTGTACATGCTAAGATAAAGAGCAACCAGATAGCATACTATCATATCGAGCAAGAAAGTCATCTCTATATATGTCCAAGCATCCAATATAATATACATCATCTGTACAATACTGGCCTCTAGGGCATACATACAACTAACAATCTCCCACTTGCACTAGGGCCAGCTGCTGTAGTATCGCATACCGAGCATCCCGAAGAGTCTCTCAAACTGTATCTGGGGAATGGCCTTCGTCGGTGGATCCGCCGTGTTGTTCTTCGTGTCAACCCTCCTGACCTCGATCTCCCGGCGATCAACTATCTCCCGGATTAGGTGATACCGCCTCAGAATATGCCTGGATCGCTGATGGGACCTGGGTTCCTTGGCCAAAGCCACCGCTCCATTGTTATCGCAATACAAAGGTATTGGATGCTCAATGGATGGAACCACTCCAAGTTCAGTAATGAACTTCTTGATCCAGACAGACTCTTTGGCAGCATCATTGGCAGCGATGTATTCAGCCTCCATCGTCGAGTCTGCCACGGTTTCCTGCTTGGAACTCTTCCAGCTAACCGCTCCTCCGTATAGGGTAAAGACAAATCCCGACTGCGACTTAGAGTCGTCCTTATCACTCTGGAAGCTCGAATCGGTAAAGGACTCCACTTGGAGTTCTCCGTTACCATACACCAAGAGCATCTCTTTAGTCCTTCGTAAGT
Organism: Agapanthus africanus; assembly: GCA_030015575.1. Lineage (NCBI taxonomy): Eukaryota > Viridiplantae > Streptophyta > Magnoliopsida > Asparagales > Amaryllidaceae > Agapanthus > Agapanthus africanus. The sequence continues at coordinate 284,611,554 of JASDDO010000006.1, forward strand.
ACTTGAGAATGCTCTTCACAACTGTCCAGTGACTCTCTCCAGGATCAGCTTGATACCTGCTCACTACACTCAGTGAGTATGCTACATCGGGTCTGGTACATAGCATCGCATACATGATAGAGCCTACAGCTGAAGCATAGGGTATCCCTTGCATGCGAGCTCTCTCCAAATCAGTCTTGGGAGACATCTCTTTGGAGAGAGTGACTCCAGAGATCGTGGGCAAGTTCCCACGCTTGGATTCTTCCATACTAAACCTCTTTAGTATGGTGTCAATGTACCTGGATTGGGACAATCCCAATATCCGTTTGGATCTATCTCTATAGATCCTGATTCCCAATATGCAGGAGGCATCACCAAGATCTTTCATTGAGAATCTTTGTGAGAAGAAGAGCTTGACCGATTGCAGCATAGGAATATCATTTCCTATCAAGAGTATGTCGTCCACGTACAATACGAGGAAGACAACCTTACTCCCTGCCACCTTCTTGTAAATACAAGGTTCATCTGGGTTTTTGACGAAATCAAACTCTTTGATAACGACATCAAAGCAGATGTTCCAACTCCGCGATGCTTGCTTTAATCCATAAATGGATTTAAGCAGCTTGCACACCTTGCCGCTGCTCCCACTGTCTACGAAGCCCTCTGGCTGAGTCATGTACACGCACTCTTCTAAATCACCATTTAGAAAGGCGGTTTTAACATCCATTTGCCAGATTTCGTAATCATGATATGCAGCGATGGCAAGCATGATCTGGATGGATTTAAGCATAGCCACTGGAGAAAAGGTCTCGTCATAGTCCACACCTGGTCTTTGACGAAAACCCTTTGCTACAAGTCTAGCTTTGAAAGTCTCCACTTTCCCATCTACACCAAGTTTCTTCTTGAAGATCCACTTGCTCCCGATGGGTTTTACCCCTTCAGGAGCAACTTCCAAAGTCCATACTTTGTTGGTGTACATGGATTCCATCTCGGACCGTATAGCATCTATCCATTTCACTAAGTCCCTACTCGTGATGGCCTGCTCGAAGCTAGTTGGGTCATCATCCTCCATGATGGAATCCTTGCTCCCTCCATCCATGAGAAAACCGTAGTATCTCTCAGGTTGGCGAGGAACCCTACTAGATCGGCGGAGTGGCTGGGGTTCATCGGGAACTACGGAATCCTCTGGTTCCACCAGATCTTCTGTTGTAGCTTCTGCAGCTGGAACCTCTTCCAGTTCTACCTCATGACCACTAATCTCTTTTTCAAGAAATTCCTTTTCTAAAAAGGTGGCATGCCGAGAAACAAACACTCTTTGTTCCTCAGGGTGGTAGAAGATATACCCTTGAGAATTCTTGGGATATCCTACAAATTTGCATAGAACAGACCGTGCCTCGAGTTTGTCCGGATTTTGTCGTTTGACATAGGCTGGACAACCCCATATCTTAACATAGTCAAGACTTGGTCTCTTTCCTTTCCATATCTCATATGGAGTGGTAGGCACAGATTTGGTTGGGACCATATTCAATAGATGTATGGCTGTCTCAAGCGCATACCCCCAGAAGGAAATAGGTAACTCAGCTGTGCTCGTCATAGAGCGCACCATATCTAATAGGGTGCGGTTCCTCCGTTCTGATACACCGTTGTGCTGTGGTGTATATGGAGGAGTCAGCTGAGAGAGAATCCCATTCTCTTTTAGGAAGTCCAGGAATTCATTGCTCAAGTATTCACCTCCTCGATCAGATCGAAGGATTTTAATACTTTTTCCGGTTTGGTTCTCGACTTCTTGTTTATATTCTCTAAATTTCTCAAAAGCTTCAGACTTGTGTCTTATTAAGTACACATGTCCGTATCTTGAGAGATCGTCAGTGAATGTAATGAAGTATGAAGAACCATCCCTGGCATGTGTAGATATTGGACCGCATACATCACTATGTACTAGTCCTAAGAGTTCAGTAACTCTTTCTCCGTGTCCCGTAAACGGAGTTTTGGTCATCTTGCCTTTGAGACATGACTGGCAAGTGTCATAAGATGAAAATTCGAATGGTTTCAAATATCCATCCTTATGCAACTTAGCCAGTCGTGTCGCATTGATGTGACCCAGTCTACAATGCCACAAGAAGGATTCGTTCAGTTCTGAACTCTTCCTCTTGTGTGTGTTTGTTATGCTCAGAACTGTTGATTGATTTAGAACATAAATGCCATTGCACAACGTGCCTGATCCAACCAACTTTTGGTTACGGAAAATGTTCATAACATTGTCCTGTAATACAAAATTATATCTCTCTTTACTTAATAAAGAAACTGATATAATGTTGCATATCAGGTTCGGCATGTAATAGCATTCGTTCAGAACCAATGTACTACCAGTTGGTAACACAAGGTGATATTCCCCGACAGTCTTAGCTGCAACAATTGCACCATTTCCAACTCTAATGTCTTTATCACCTTCTCCAAGTTCTCTACCTTTTCTAAGCCCATGTAACTGATTACATATATGGGATCCTGACCCGGTATCTAATACCCAGGACGTAGGGCAAATAGAGAAACAGTTCTCTGTAACGAACACACCCGAAGAAAATGCATCATCATGTACTTTCTTCATTCGGGTGGCATGGGAATCCTGGTATTCCCCTATATCCTGTTCATTCCTATAACTCTTATAAGAAAGAACGGAACCAACGTTTCCCAGCACAGTATAACATGCGGGTTTGGTCAATACATCCATATTATTATCTTTATTAGGGCATGAAAGGGTCGCTACCTGGAGAGAGAGAGAAGAAAACACTTTAGCGTAAGCTCGTGCAAGATCAGATTGGTTATTATCTTATCTAATCAGGATGGCTCCCACTGTTTTTATCAAATCTTCCTTCAAACCCTAAAAGGAAAGACTAGCCGGGATTAATTACACACTACAAGTTCGCCAATCTTTCAGCCAGGCCAGTGTCGGTACTTTGAGGGAGGTCCCCCGTGCTTTCGCACGAACCTAATTAATGTAAACCTCGTTTTCCCAGAGGCGTAACCTCGTTAACACCTTTCTAGACACCTACTTGATCGGCTAATTGTAATGTGTAAAACTCTCCCAGGAGTAACTCTTACTCGCAGTGGGTATCGGGATCCAACTATCTCATAGAAGGTATGCAATCTCATTGCAAATTTCAACACTTGAAATTCCCGATAATGCTTTTGCCCCTAGCGTGCTATGACCTTGACGAAAGCCAACAAACCACAGCCCGCTAGTCAAGTTCAACCCGTACATTTCTTGACTGAATTAAACCCACCCACACGACCCTTGACGAAACCCAACAAAGCCGTACGACTACCCTAATCCAGTCGCATCATATGCAGCAGATAAACAGCACATAGCTACCGCACACTACACCTTGACGAAAGCCAACAAATGTAGCACGAATACTATATGTAATTTATCTGAAATGACGGAGGGCTACGACAGGTTTTTCTGAAAACCTATTGCGTAATGAACTTGATATCGTTGTAGAATCAAATGAAGTTTTGAAATGGAGTGATTTTGAGGCTTTTCTAGTTTTGCTAAAGGGGTCACTCCCGGTGAAGGGATCGTCGGCCCTTTCCTCGTCGAATGAGGTGCGGGATATATCATATATATCACTGTGCAAAGCAAAACTCAAAAACAATCAAAAGCAAACCGAGTGTGTAGCATCTGCCAGTTATTGCTAAAGGAGTCACTCCCGGTGAAGGGATCTCGGTCCTTTCCTCATCGAATAAGGTGCAGGGTATATCATATATACCGCTATGCAAAGCAAGAACTGTAGCTACCTGTTTTTGTTTAAAATTTGATTCTACAACATCTTAGGTTTCTTTTCTTTCATTAATCACATTAATGAAGTCCCATCATTTAAATACCTAAACATCACAGATAAATACGACGTACACTTATGCCATCCGCATTCGCCTCGATGTCCCCTCGTGCACCGTTAGGTTAGGTAACTAACGACAGAGCAGGGCAGGGCTAGTGCGGGTGCAAAACATAAGTAAAGTCTATATAATATATCATATATACTATATATAGTATCTATCACAGAACATCACATGATCACATCACAGATATCGCAGCAGAAGAAACATATGAAATATTGGATATACTAGGACGTCCGTGTTTTCAATACGAGCCAGTATAAAACACGGATTCCACGGTCGTGATGAATAGCCAATCCCACACCCCCAAACCCCTACGAGAGCGGCAAGCAACCCTGCCAATTCTAGGGTTAGGAGACCCGGACTCGACTCCTCGAGTTGGTCTCCCACTGGACCCCAGAACCCGGTTACTTGTGCTCCCCTCCTTAGGTCTATCCTAATGCGGAAAAGTAAATAATATACAAAAGGTGACATCTTCCGCTACCTGGAAGTGCCCCAAATAAAAGAATATTACATACAAGTTTTTACATGAATGAAAATGAAAAACACTCATCTCACATAAACCCCCCCCGGCTATTCAAACACGACAATCCAATATAACATATCCAGCAACATATAACATCACATGTCATCAACGTAAGTAAGTATGCATACCCCAATTGTCGTTGACGTATAGCAACGAAACCGGCGATATGAACATACTACACTTACGGTCACAGAAAAGAAAGTGTAAAACTACAACAGTTGGAATCCGCAACCTCTTTAGACATCACATGCCTAATCAAATGAAATACTTAGACATCACATGCCTAACAGTTAAAACTACAACGGTCGAGAAGCATATACGCTAGTCTACTCTGGTATATCGATGCCCCGTCTCGATACACCCACGACTAGAGACCTTGAAGGATGTACTTACGGACTACCATGTCCCCACTAGTATGATCTGCATCACAGTCCAGGTAGTCAAGTACATATCCTAAGGGCTTTACCAACATGTAACTCTAAGACAGTTTAAAGAGACAAGTGTACATGTTAAGATAAAGTGCAACCAGATAGCGTACTATCATATCGAGCAAGAAAGTCATCTCTATATATGTCCAAGCATCCAATATAATATACATCATTTGTACAATACTGGCCTCTAGGGCATACATACAACTAACACAAAGGTGACATCGACCTTAATCCGGTAGTGCCCCAATCAAATAATATACATCACGGCAGAAATGGCTGTCCATATATCGGACGCTCACCCCGCAATAACAAATATACAAATGAATGTTAATTGTACTACTACCATTGCACCACCGGCTATTCACCACGACAATCCAATCACAATATCAGCACAAACACAGTACATCAACGTGAATATCATGTTCGCAAACCTGTCTAAAAGAACATATAGCAGTTAGATGGGTTATACCGCTCAAATGACATTCACGGTCGAAGATATTAATGTATGCACTGAAAAACAGGCATTTAAAATTTCGACCGACAAAAACTTTTCCTTATAGGTCTCAAGAGCTAACCAGTACTCAAACAAATTTTGGCCAGAAACTAAACATCCCAGAAATCACATTTCCATACCATAGAGCTCCAGAAGAATTTTTGTGCATAGAGGCCCCAAGTCGACCGCGGAACCGCCTCAAACAAGCTTGTTCTGCTGCGGTTCCGCGGCCGTCCTATGGGATTATGTGCTTAAATTTCTTCTAGGGTCCTAAAATACCTAGCACACATTTTTAAGACACTGGAAATAATTTTTTGAATACTTTTTAAGATCGGCAGAAACTATAATTTTAGAAATCTGATTTCCGAAAATTTTGTCGATCGATATTTTAAGCACGTCAAAACTAGCTAGTATAGGTTTTATAGGGTGGCTCTTATACCATGTTGGATTACACTAATGCCCTGGCCATCTACTGTGGCCGTTTGTGGAACAATTTTTTTTCTAGTCTCAAAAACTTGGCGTTAGAATAACTCCTTATCGAATCTACCATAAACCTAGCTAGCTATACTAGAGGAGCTATCTACTATGATAGAGGTGTCTCACCAAAAGATCCATGTCCTTCAGTCTTCTCTCATCTTCCTTAGCTCCTAGTGGCCTCCATGATCGAGCTTGATCGTCCGTCTCCCTCCGTCGAAGATGATCCACCCGAGAGATGTAGTCCATGGCTCTAGGTCCAAACTAAGTATCAAAAGGAGCAACTAGAGAACTTGGATTGCTAGTCTAAGAACTCTAGAATGTAGTCTAGGGTTCTAAGTGTGTTTCTATCTCACCTCCTCTCTTGATTCTCAACTCATGAGAAGGTAGAGAGGAGGTTGAACTTGAAGATGGAGGAGCTCAAGAACAAAGGAGAGGGGGAGAGAAGCAAATGATGAGCTCAAGAATAATGAAGCATGCAAGTGAGAGAAAAAACCTCACTTTGGTTTTGTAAAATGATTTTTACAATAAAGAAGTATCAACCATGCTTCAATAGTTGCCACAAATGAATTAAGAATTCATTTGTCAACTATTGAGGCATGGTTCTCACCATACTCCCCTCTCCTTTATTTTACACCTCATTTCCATTTAAGAATAAATGGAAAAAGCCATGATGAGGTGTCCACCTTCTAGAATGTTTTCCGTAATGAAATACGGATTATAGTCTGCTGTATATATATACCTGTATTCGCATAAAAACACGAATGCCCAAAGAGATAGAATAACACAAAGAACATAATACTAGAATATACATATCGAAATATATATGTAAATTATTAAATCAATACCTGATTTATCCGGCTCAAAACCCTAGCCGGCTAGTATTATCAACAGTCCGGGTACACAGTACCATCAATCAATCGGAACCCTGCACGTATCCAATACGGCTACTACATCATTTCGCCTGAACCAGGAAAACCCTCTGTGTGGGACTCTAAAGACTCGACAGTATGCCGAAAGTGAGTTATTGGATAAATCCATAACCACAAGCACGTCAGCGGCACTAGTTGTACGTAACGGCTACCCGGGTACCTGTCGAAAAGAAAGGCTGACGAGCAAACTCATCCGGATTCCAACTGAGCCTATCCGTGACAATCTCCGTACAGTCCGGTCTCTTCGTCTGAGAGTATCGTATACCAGGTCTACGGGGTGGTAAACGTCAGACCCTAATAACCCGATAATTCACGCTGATGCGGCTCAGGACCAATCCGGGAAACTACTGATCAATATATCAGTAAATCCCAACTGCCTTGGCCAAGGTCTTATGGTCCTGACCAATCGAGCACGGTCTGATATCGACTCCTTATACCGGGAAAGACGAATCCCCAACAATCGCTTACTGTCTCCATGTGGCTCGGAACTGTACCCAACCAAAACCTGTTTGCACGATTCAGTAAAGATGTGGTAGGGTAATGATCAAAGTACAGTAGGAACTCACACGATACAAATGACGATCTAATGTCCAAAGACTAACCTGTACTCATGTCACCTGAGAACTTCCATCTGACGATAGGTATAATACCATTTAGAAGCTCTCGGCGAGTCCGTCCAGTGTACTCATCCCTAGTGAGCACCTGTATACAATCTTAGGTGATCACACCAATGGTTGTGGGACCAATAACTGCCCATCGTCGGGGTCTAGAAACGTATACACAAGTCTACTCTGGAGTATCAATGCCCGATCTCGATACTCCTACGACTTTGGACCTTTAAGGATGTGCTTATGGACTACACAGCTCCCACAAGTATGATCGTCATCATAACGCTGGTAGTTAAGCAAGATCCTACGGGCTTTATTAACATGTATAAATGATACGTAATAACAAGTAAAACATATGCACATGTTAAGATAAAGACAAATCAGATAGCATACTATCATATCGAGCAAGACTGTCCTGTACATATATATATATATGTCCAAGCATCCACATGTATACATTTACAATAATGGCCTCTAGAGCATACATATCCAACATCCACTACACCACTACTACTTATATTATCCACCACAACTCATATTTGAAAACTTAAGTTTTCAAAACTTACACTAAAAGCCTTAAAACAAACTCTAACTAAAATAAGAGGTTAGGAAACTTAAAAACTCGGTCTAAGATGAGAATATTACCTTGTAAAAGCAACTCAAGAAAATTCCTAGATGACCAATGAAGCTCAAAACTCAAACTTGATCCCACCATGATGTTTAGAATGAGGTGAGGAATATTTTTTGTGAAGTGTTTGTGAGGTTTTGGTGAGGTTTTGGGGGTGTTGCAAGGTAGTAGTGAGGGTGGTGGAGGAGAAGTGTCACGCCCCGCTTCCAAGTGTACGGGTAAGGAGACGCGACGAGGCTCGCTGCATATTTACTCGGAAATAAACACGCTAAGCATAACTAAGCAATATAATATAAATATACACAAGAAGACATGAAGTGTAAATGAACAACTTTTATTTATTAAACATTTCTTTATAAGGACAACTGAAAATGTAAATACAGAAATGGAAAACAATGGCATGAACTGAAAAGAAAATATATACAAGTATCTAGAGCTCTGGGTCAATGGCGAACTGCTCCAAGTCTTCAGTACTGGGCTCGACCTCCAGAGAGTCCGATCCACCTGACAACATTCCAAAGAAAGAAGAGAAGGAATGTCGTCAGTGAACAATCGCTCGGTAAGTCCTAAAGAAAAGTAGAAATAAAATAGACAGATGAATAGACAGATATGAGAATATAACTGGTGTATTGTGAGTTTGTTATGTTAACGCAGTGGATTGTAGCTTGGTACAGAATATGCCAGTGTATACGAGAGGAGTCCAACTTATACCGTGGACTATGGTAACCCGTAGTACAAGGCTCCGTCAATAAAACCATAGAACAACAGCAATAAATGTATAGTTACGTCTTTTAATGACCATCACATGCTACTTATAACACATTCTGTGCCAGTCTACCCCTTTAAAACCTCGTAATGTATTTTGTATTGATTTGTATTGTTTTGTTTAATGGATGTATGAATTGCCGAAACCATGATATCATGTAAACGGAATGGATATAAATGTATAGTCATGTAATCAGAGTATATCTATGGTTCGGTTTAGTCGAGTCATGTTTATATAGATTGAATTCGGGTATAAATGGATTTATGTTGAAATGGAGTTATACTTGAATCATATTCAAGGATATATTGATTGATTTCAGATTAGACTGAAACTCTGTCTGAGTCAGACACTTTACAACGAATTAAAGTCCTGAATTAGTTTTAATGTTATCGGTAACTGCTGCATATGGACGGCATGATTTGTGTCTTTTTCCAAGACAGTTACCGTTTTGATAATACCGTTTTTAGTTTGTCTACCTTAGATAGGAAAGCACCCATATTCTCCGGCTCCCTGAGGCTCAATATAACTGGTCCCGATTAAACCTATATTTACTAGGGTCTTTATTGTAAATTAATATAACTTGAGGGGGTTTTATGAAAAATAGTTTTGATATATTTTCAAAATAAAGCTCAAGTATTTATTTATCGTCTTTAGGGTTTTCATAGTTGTAATTTTTATAAAATGAAATATTCTAGTGGATATAAACCTAATTTTGAATAGTATATGGTATTATAATTTAATATTGGAATTGTATTGATTTGTATAGGTAGTTTCATGAAATTTGCGTTTCCTTCGATTTAGAAAACATGGAATATGTATATACATATATATATATTGTATATTTAAAGTAGATATTTGATAATATATATATATATATATATTTATAAAAATAGAACTTATTTATTAAATAAAAATTACATTTTTCTTAAAAATTGCATTAAAAATTCCATCGAGATCGGATGCTCCGTGAGGAGGTCTGCATCTCGCTCTACTAGGCCCAAGGATGTGCGATAACCCACACCATCCCGATCAGGGTTCCCCAAAATGGGTTGTAGAGGCGCATTTGCAAGGAATTAAATAATACACTTTTAAAGAAAACGGTTTTTGAATGTTTATGGTATTTAAATGTAAACTCGTATTTATCCCACAAACTAATGTTCCAAAAGCCATCTTGCTATATCAAGAATGAGTGTTGTGATGAGTTAGGTCATTACCTCATGAGTTTTCTAAAGGTAATATGAGCAAAATGAATAAGCAATGTCGTATGTAAATATGATGGTATTTTACCGTAAAACTGAATGAGCAAAATGAATAAGCAATGTCGTATGTAAATATGATGGTAGTTCAATACATATTATTTTGAGATGAAACTTATTCTAATGTGTTTGTTTATGATTGCTAAACAATATACAAAAAGAACGTAAATTTGTTATTAAGATAAATGGTGTTTTTAGTTAAATTAAAAACGGAAGTCGGATTAACTCCGCTTCCGACATGTTTTGAAAATGGAATTCGTTTTAATAGAAGAAGAAGAGGGAAAGTGGGACTTATAGATTAGAAAGAAAGAGGAGAGGTAGAGGAAGCTTATGGAGTCGTCGGGGAGTCGTTTCATCGCCGGATTTGTCCCGAAACGTCACCGGAACTTGGCCTTAAGCTAACTCCACTTGTACAACTTTTTGGAATTGAAAATTTTAGAGAGTTTTGATACTAGATTTCAGAATGAGGAGGGGCAAAGTGTAGGGTTGTATTTATAGGGTAAGATTAGGATTTTGTGAGTGAAGAAAGAATTAAAAATGCATTAAAATTTGGTTTAATGGTGAATTTTAATTCTCTGGATAATTACAGGAAAAACAAACAGACTAGGGTTAGTGGGGGGAGTCCAAGGGGTGGTAGAATAAAAAAATTTGTGCATTACTTACGGAGAAAACCGGTGGCGCCGGCCTTGGGGTGATCTTCGCCGGCCAAATCCGAGGGTGGGGAGCTTGGATTCTTGCCACGTGTTGATGTCGTTTCAACTAGCCTAATACACATGTTTGATTTTGTTGGGACTTTTCATTTTACGTGTAGTGCACGTGCAAACTTTTGAGATTCTAAAATTTTAAAAGAAAAATAAAAAAAATATTATGTGGCTGGGGGGATTCGAACACAGGGGCTATATCACAGCAGTGCAGGGTCTTACCAATGAGCTACAAGTTTTTTCTTGCTGTCCAAAAGCAAATTAAATTTATAACTTGTGCTCAGACTTAGATGCTCCTTTCTGTATTTTTGAAAAAAAATTCTGTACAGAAAATTTAGGGTTGTTACAAGAAGAAGATGAAGGAGATGAAGAAGAGGAAGAAAAAAATAATGAGATGATGAAAAAGAAATGGCTAAAGTAGCCATATATCTCTCTCTTAACCATACCTCCATGTCCCTTCATGTCCCTCCTTTTTCCATTTTTTTCCATTTTCTTTTTCTTTTCCTTTTTTCTTTTTTTTCATTTTCTTATCTTTTCTTTTGAAACCAAAAATCCCAAATGAAAGATAACATGTACACAAGCATGATTAACAAAATCAACATGTTTTAGTGTAGTAATTAGTAAAATGCTAATTAAATTTAAACTTGAGCTTGTATGAAAAATAATTATATATTAATTTATAAAAAGCTCAATTAAATAAATGCTTCCAAAAATAATAATTCATTTTTAATTCCAATTATTTTTCCAAAAATATAGGTATATAGTTATACCAATCTACGAAAACTCAAATCTTTATTCGTATAAAATTCGTGAAATTTATTATATTGTTATTTAAATTCCAAAAATAATATTTTCTATTTTCTGAAATGTTACAGTCTTCCCCCTTAAATAAATTCGGTCCCCGAATTTAAATTTAAACCCCCCAAGTCTTAAAATATTTCAGTAAATCAAATCAAATCAACGGGGCTCCGAAATCATGAATAAGCTAAAAATATCATAGCGCAACACGTGCGCATGAAAACAAGTACAAAACTCAATAATCGAACTCTGTCATGCATCTTGCAAATCATAGAAGTTATGATTAATATGCAAGTTTCGAAATCTACTGTTTAAATCAAGTATAATATAATCAAGACCATAATACGTATATAGTATACATCCTTGTAAAATCGTTAAGTAGCTGAAAATGTATGAAAAATCCCTTTTCAAATCGCCGTGTAATGCATATATCATGGCCCAAGTAGCGGAGGTTTATTTTATAAAGAAATATATATATGCACATTTTGCGTAAGATATACGTCCCACCTTTTTGAAAATGATTTAGAAGGGTTTCCCTTTTTGTAAAATTTCGCGTCGCTCACTAACACGTAGGAAAATAATGAGACTATAGCTCCTTTTGAAAACCTCTTCAGTAAATATCGATGCATGTAAAAACACTCAGATACTGTCCTCAAACCAGTACTGCTATGCTCCTATATAATATAGTATACTATAAAATGCGATGCTCAAAAGAATCGATCCAAATAGGTGTATATGAAAACCAACTCACGTGCCTTCGGTACGCACAAAAATAGAAATCGAAATCAAATCCAAGTGCCACGAATGTGCACGAAAATGAAAGCTGAGTGCAACGGGTGTGCACGAAAGCATCTGTCAAGTGCAACGGGTGTGCACGAAAGTATCTGTCAAGTGCAACTGGTGTGCACGACAACAATATCAAGTGCATCTAAAGTACACGAAAACCTCAATCAAGTGCATCAAATGTGCACAAGACCACATCATGTGCGCCGAGCGTGCGCGAAAATCTAAATCAAGTGCAACTAAGTGCACGAAAATATAAATCTAGTGCAACTGCGTGCACGAAAATCAATATCACTGCATCGAAAGCGCGTGAAAACAATATCGAGTGCACAAGTCAAAATTAGGTGCATACAACGTGCACAAAATTAAAATTGGTATATGAGGGTGTACGAAATCATAAATATGTGCAACAAGTGCACAAAAATCGATATCAAATGCAATAGATATGCACAAAAACATAAATCAAAAGTAAATGATGTGTAAGACATGAATCAAGTGCAGCTGGCGTGCACAAGGAAAATGTCCATCGGGTGCAGCTACGGTGCATGAATATTAATCATGAAAATAAATCAATAAAACTCAGAAGTCCAAAATGGTAAAAGCGTGATACTCGGATCACCAAAACACAAATCATAATAAATGATATTGAGGTACACCTTCTTCAATGTCGAAAGAAGCCGGTGCACCCGGAGCTGGCAGAGTAAGAATTTCTACTTACTTTCGCCCACGGTCTAGCGTCCTTTGCCTCTGGGTCCTTATTTTCTTTGTGGATCACCAATTCCACGACCTCTAGGCTCGACAGCATGGTTAGGAGTAGCGACGGAAACAGCCCCGCTCTGATGCCTCTCTGAAAATCTCCTGACCAATTAACTTGGCCACTCACAACGTAGCACGTTAACGGCGGTGGCCTCTGGTCCTCTGAGTACGTTCCATCCAACCGATCCTGGGTTTAAATCTTTATCGCCATAGTATTCTGGAAAGAACCTGCCATGGCCTCTTCCGATATCATCTCTACCGAACTGCCCGGAAGTTGGCACACTTTAAATTAATCCGTTTTTGTTCCGGGACAGCTACAATCTTATCACGACTTTCCTTTGGAAATGTGGTCGTATCTACGCCTCTGCATACGTATCAAATCTCTGGCATCAATAGAAAAGAACAACAATTCGTTGAGATCTCGCACGGACCTCTTGATCCATTTCTCTTCGATATTGACCAATTTGGAGTTGTATCTTGATAGCTACGTAGACTGTAGTTCAATATTCGGCTACAGTCATATCCGGAGTCTCTCGCAAAAACTCAAGCTACGAACTCAGGAATCTCCAACACTTGGTGGAAGAAATCTGGCGAAATTCGCCTTTTAGAACTCGTCCATTCCATTGGAGGAATACGCACAACTCGTCTTCTCTTGATCGATTCACTCTAGGTCTGAGCAATCCCCTTTGAACTGAAGCTAACCAACTCGACTGATCTGGCATCGGAGCATCCGACCGAACGGAATATCCTAGTCATTTTATCCAGGAATGACTGGGGATCTTCTGTCACATTCCTGTCGTAAACTCATGTGGCATCAGCTTCATGAACTCTGGAAGCGACATCTCGTCAATCTCAGCAACAGCTGGTACATCTTTCTGCAAAGTAGACAATACAACGATATCTGGAGAAGGATGTACATCAACAGTCCTCTCAATTTTGCTGGCCTCAAGAAATGGCCCGATCTTCTGGTGCAGATCTGGAACGCTTGTCTCAAATGAGAAATCTAAGCATAAAAAGGATAACAATCCGTTCCTGTGACACCGGGATAACACCCTGGTCAGTCCTTGTCCCTGACGAGCTCGCTCTGACCGCATCCCTAGCCGCAGCTCTCTCAGCTCGCGTAGCCAATGTGAAAGAAACCGCAACCAAATATCGATGAGGAAAGATCATAATAATAAATAGAAATACAGATCTCAAGATATGCACATCCTAAGCTTACTTAAGTGGAGCATCGTATCGTATGTATGCCGCGGAACATACATACGGTGTGTCACTCTACTTGAGTCACCTACTCCATCAACCAAGGTCAAGCTATGTAACGAAAGTTCGGGTCTAATACCCCCTCAGTCAAGTCTAGATTCCGTAAGGTCAAACCTAGGTTCCGAAATATACGCCCTAGACTCCGTATAGTCAAACCTAGACTCGAAAAAAAGTTAAACCTAACACTTTGATACCAACTTTGTCACGACCCGAAAATGGCACGTGGCCGGCGCTTGGATCACGTGAAGTCTATAGGACCCCACCGTAAACCAAGTAAGCTGAAAACTCAGAAATCTAAACCTTTTAGGAAATTATTGTGGATGTGAAGTTTTGAAATAGGGGTATAACGGAAATTAAGTTCTCCTTTTTAAAGTATAAATAATGTTCGTTTGCAATACAAGTGGATTATATACTATAATTTGAAGACATTTTCGTCATTTGAAATTTGATCAGCACCTCCTTTGTAAATTTTGATCAAAACCATTATATAACAATAATAATATAAGCATCCCCAAGCGGGAGCTAGCTCTTCGCCAACTGGCGGAATCACAACCATGCAATATGAAATATACTACGCCCAAGGCAAAGATCAATCGCAGAAAGAAAGTAAAGAAACCCAAACATCATCAAATCCAATATAAAGAATAATACAAGTCTTGTTACTAAGTCTAAAGAATATACAAACTGGTCTCTAAGTCTACTAAATATATATAGTCTGATTGATGGAGTTTTTAACTACATACAAATGAATAATAAATATACAACGGTGGTTACGCTCTATACTATAATCCACCTACTAAACCGTGCCAATAACTTTTGTCCAAAAACTTGTTCAATAACATATACCAAAAAAATTTCAGGTGAGTTTTGAAAAAAAATGGACAGAAACTTGGAATTTTGCAAAAAGTTACTGTTAAAATTTGGTATCGAAACTGTTGCATTGCCTATCTCTAGTTCTAGTGTTTGGTTGGCTCTGATACTAGAGCGGGGTTCCTAGCGCTCGCGCGGCAGAAGCGAAGACCAAAGTCGAAATACAAAACAAAATTTTCATACGAGCATGAGGAACCGCAACCTAGCGATCGATCCAAACACTAAACTAGCAAACAAAACATACAAGGTTGAGAGTATACAACCTTTTTAGCGTGTCCACCCAATCGTGGAAGACCCCTCCAAACTCCGTAAGCCATCGAGAACGTGCTTGAGAGACAATCGTCCTTACCGAAGATGATCCACCTGAGGGAAACCAATCCAAGCTCCAGCTTCGCTCCAAAGCGAACTTTGATGAAGAAAAACACCATCTAAACTTGCTAGGGATAGACCGTGAGGGATATTGGGATTTATCACTATCATTATCTCTCATAATCCAATCTCAAGAGAGATCACTCTAGAGGATGAAGGGGAAAGAGAAGAGAGAGACTGAGTATGAAAAAACACTTCTTGAAAAATCAAGCATACAAGAATAGTGTAGGCAAATGAATTTTGAATATAAAATTCAAAACCCATACCTCTCGCCATCCCTCTCATCCACCTCAACCCTCCACCTCATTTCCTAATTTCCACAAATAGAAATTCAACATATGAGGTGTCCTCATTCTAAAATTATTCCATATAAATACGAAATACAATCTCGGTATATATATCGTCTACATATATGTGTATCCGTATAAAAATATGAATAGCCAAGGGAGAGAAAATGAATAGTGAACATAACACTAATATATATATATATATATATATCAAAATTATTAAATCAATACTTGATTTAATAATCCGGTTTAATCATAAGCCGGCTAGTATTATCAAACGTCCGATTAAAGTACGTTTAGCCAGTACACTTATTTAATCGCACTCCTGTACGTATCAACATACGTCATCTACATCATATCGCCTGAACCGGGAAAACCCTCTGTATGGGACTCTAAAGACTCGACAATACGCTGGCAGTAAGTTACTGGATAAATTCATAACCACAAGCACGTCGGTTGCACTAGCTGTACGTAACAGCTACCCAGGTATATGTCGAAAGGGATGTCGACAATCAATTTCATCCGTACCCTACTGAGCCTATAAATGACAACCTCCATACAGTTCGGTCTTTTCGTCTAAGTGTGTCGCATATCGGGTCTAATGGGTGGATAATGTCAGACCAATAATAACCAGATAAGTCATGCCGGTGTCAAGCTCATCATTTACCGAGAAACTACCGATCTCCTATCAGTAAATCTCATCCACCCTGGTCAGAGATTTATGGTGATGGCCAACCGAACACAGTGCGACATCAACTCCCTATACCGGGAGAGATGAATCCCTTCCGATTGCTCACTACCTCCATATGACTCGGGACTGTACCTAACTAAAATCTGTTTGCACGACTCCTTTGAGCCATGGTAGGGTAGTAATCAAAGTATAGTGGGAACTCACATGAGACAAATGACGATCTTAGGTCTAAACACTACCCTGTACTTATGTTATCAGAGAACTGCTATCTGACGATAGGTATAATACCATCTAGAAGTTCTCGGTGAGTCCGTTCGGCTACTCACCTCCAGTGAGCACCCATATACAAACTTAAGTGCCAAAACACCAATGGCTTGTGAGACTGATCACCGCCTCTCATTGGGATCTAGAATGTATACACTAATCTACTCTGGAATATCGATGCCCAGTCTCGATACTCCCATGACTAAGAACATTTAAGGATGTGCTTATGGACTACCCAACTCCCACATATATGATCGTCATCATAATGCTGGTAATTAAGGAAGAATCCTATAGGCTTTATCATTATGTATTAGAGATACATAATAGAAAGTAAAACATATACATATAATGATAAAGACAAACCAGATAGAATACTATCATTTCGAGTAAGACTGTTCTACCTGTATAGGTCCTCACTTAATTACCATAACTACCAACATGCAATTACAATAATTGCCTTGGCACTATATCTAACAACTCATACTCCAATGAGCACCTGTATACAATCTTTGGTTCCAAACACCAATAGCTATGGGATCAACCATCGCCCTATACGGGGTCAAGGAACATATACACTAGTCTAAACTGGAGTACCGATACCCTGTCTCGATACTCTTACGACTAAGGACATTTAAATATGTGCTTATTGACTATCCATGCCCCACTAGTATGATCCCTATCATAATTCTGGTAGTCAAGCAAAGTTCATATGGACTTTATCATTATGTATTAGCGATACATGATAATGAGTAAAACGTATACACATGAAAGATAAGGACAAACTGGATAGTATACTATCATCTCGCTTAAGAATGTTGTATCTGTATAGGTCCTCCTTTAATTACAGTAATTTTCTTCCTACAATTACAATAATTGCCTTGAGGGTACTATATCCAACACATACCGTCCCGCCGGAGAAATTCAAGACGCAACGGCACCGAAACTTTTGACTTCTCCTTGAAAACATATGAGGTTTCCGAAAGTCTTACCGTGGAAAAGACAGCACTGGGATTATAGTTTTAGGAAAAAGAGGACTGAGGCGACGAGGATCCATGGATTGGGTTTTTCTAAGTTTAGGGATTTTGACAAGTTTTGGAATTTATGAAAAGGATGAAGAAAAGGAAGACGAAAAGGTTAACCCTAACCCCCTGTTTATATAAGTCAGTCTTCCCCGACCGATGAATGCTACCTAGGTTTTGAAGACATGTTGGATGAACAACACATAGTCCATTTCTCCCGCCTATTCTGGAATTTCGAACCTATGTGACAACGTGACTTCATGGGCATCAACATCATGAAAAGTACGAAGAGCATTTAAACTAGGTCTTTCAACAGTCACGCATCACTTAGCTCACGACAAAAGAGGAAAAAGGCTCGGCTAAATTCTTCGTGAGGGGGCAATTGTTTGCATAGATAATCAATCTCCTAAGCCAAAGGCCCGTTAAAAAAATAATTCGGCCCAGTGGAGCATTAACTAGACATAGGCCTATAGAAAGCGGGTCAGATAGATAGCTTGGGTTCGGCCCACTAGATCAAGACTTGACTCCCAAGCAAGCTATGAGCTATAAAGGTTTGCTCAGAGGCCATGAAAAAGGGATCTGAAAAAATCAATCAAAAACCCTCATATAAAAATTAGCTTTAGTTTCTTCTCCAGCTGCTATGGCTCGGATTTGGTAGATAATTGATCTCCGATCGCAACCACCATCGAGGCCCTGCTCGGGATCGAGAAGTCCAGCCCTTCCCGATTGGTAATGCCTCTTTCGTCCCCGATCTGCCACCGGTAATACTAGATGGTACGACCTTCTTCCCTAGCGCCAATGTACAGCCAAGCCATAGCTGATTGTGTCGCTGTAGACATGGCCGAAAAGCCAGTGAGCAATACCGAAGCAGGTCCATCGCCAAGGGTGATCCAGATGCCTAGTCCTGCACTCTTGGCTTGATGGAAATGATCTGGATCTAATCCTGGGTGAGGTAAGTGTTGGGTTACGGCAGCGCCCCGGCCATCAAACCGTGGCCAAATGCGGAACAAAAATTTACTAAAATGGCGCTACCATTACACAATGCCCAGATCTACCCTAAAACCTATATTAGCAAGCATATATAAAGAAGATAGAATGGTTATACCGAGTTGATCAGTATCCTTCGGTCTTCAACCATCTTCCTAAGCTCCTAGTGGTCGTCTGGATCGAGTTTGGTTGCCGGTCTTCCTCCATCTACGATGATCCACCTGAGGAAAATAGCGCAAGCTTCAGCCTCGTCAAGAGAGGCAACCGACGCTCCAAGGTTGCTAGCAATGGAGAGTGGAGGTGTAGGAATGTGTCACTATAATTTTCCTCTCATCACAATGCTCAAAAAAGCAACTCAAGAAGATGAAGGAGGTGAGAAAACATGTGGCATGAGCAACTCAAGAAATGTGCTAAGTATTTTCTCCAAGTGAGAATGAGCAAGTGTAATGAAGCAAGTGTGTAAAATTGAAATGAGCAAGCCCACTCAAGAATTGTGGCTACCCCTCCCCCCCCCCACTCTCTCTCTCTCTCTCATGCACACAACCAAAAGATCTTTTTTCATTTTTCAATAAACAATTGCATGCCATACCTCTCTACATGCCATGACCCATGCTCATGCCAACTCACCCTCCACCTCATTTCCATGATTGATTTTCTAAAAATAAAATCAACAATGAGGCGGCCATCTTCTAGAAGCTATTCCGTATAAATACGGAATACTTTCCGGTACACGTATCGAAATACGTATACGCATATTCGTACAAAAATACGAAGAGCCAAGAGAGAAAAATGAATAGTGAACAATAATACTAGAATATATATATATATATATATAAATTATTAAATCAAAACCTGATTTAATAATCCTGTTTAATCCTAAGCCGCTAGTATTATCAATCGTCCGATTAAAGTCTGTGCAGCCCGTACACATATTTAATCAGACACCTGTATGTACCAACATACGTCATCTACACCATATCGCCTGAACCGTGAAAACCCTCTGTGTGGGACTCTAAAGACTCGTTAATATGCTGGCAGTCGGTTTAACCACAAGCACGTCAGCGGTACTAGCTGTACGTAACGGCTACCCAGGTATTGAGCGAAAGGAAGGCCGACAAGCAAACTCATCCAAACCCCTAATGAGCCTGACAGTGACAATATCCGTACAGTCCGGTCTGTTCGTCTAAGAGTATCGCATATCGAGTCTAGGGAGGTGGATAATGTTAAACCCCTAACAACGTGACATTTAGTGTTGGCATGAAACCCATTACCACCTGAGAAACTATCGATCCTGGATCGATAATTCTCGTCTACCTTGGCCAAGAATTTCTGGTGATGGCCACCCGTGCACTGTGCGACATCGACTCCTAATACCGGGAGAGACGAATCCCCGATGATCTGCTCACTTCCTCCATGTGGCTCGGGACTGTACCCAATAAAAACCTGTTTGCACGACTCCTTTGAGCCATGGTAGGGTAGTAATCAAAGCACGGTGGGAACTCACACGAGAAAAATGACGATCTCAGGTCGACAGACTAACCTGTACACATGTCACCTGGGAACTGCTATCTGACAATAAGTATAATACCAACTATCAGATTCCCGGCGAGTCCGTCCAGTGTACTCATAACCCAATGAGCACCTGTATACTATCTTTGGTGAACAAACTAACACTATTGGCTTGTGAGACCGGGCCACCACCCCTCGTTGGGGTCTCGATCAGTATACACTAGTCTACACTGGAGCAACGATGCCCAGTCTCGAAACTCCCACGACTAGGGACATTTAAGGATTTTCTTATAGAACCCCAGCTCCCACATATATGAACGCCATCATAATGCTGGTAGTCAAGTAAGAATCCTATGGGCTCTATAAACATGTAATAGTGATCTGTAATACCACATAAAGCATGATGATAAAAACAAACCAGATAGCATACTATCATCTCGAGTAAGACTGTTCTACCGGTATAGGTCTTCCCTCAATCATCATAATCACCTAACTGCGATTACGATAATTGTCTTGAGGGCACTATAGCCAACAATCTCCCACTTGCACTTAAGGCCGATTATTGCGATATCGTATACTCACAGCCCGTGTGATACCGAACACCCAACTTCTCTACTAATCAGTCTCACAAAGCTCATTTGTGAAACTATTGTGTTCGAGAAATAGCCTCAGTGAGTAGATCCGCTCCAGTGTTTCTATCTTTATCTCTCTATATCTCAACTTCACGGAGAATACCATCTCCCGAAATGAGCAATACCTTTTCTTAGAATTTGTCTGGTTATCTGGTGGGACCCAGTTCACAAATGAACTCCAAATCCAGCAAACTTCTTAGACTGTATCATCCACTAAATTTAATCAGTATCCCGCGCCATGCCTTTCTCGGTATCCGCTTGGACCACCTGTCCAACATACTGTCCCTCAGAAGAGGGAAAAGCTATAACTCAGACAGCCACTCTGTCATCTAGGTCACCTTGGAAGCCTGAAATGATAACCGTCTCCTGAAGGAGGCTGCCGTTACCATATCCCTAGAACATACATTTATGTTCATAAACCGCTTCCCTACATTTCTCCAGGATTGGATTAATATATGTTTATTGTAGCTAGTGCAAAAACAATATCTGGTGTAGTACTTGACATTTCATGATTAACTCAACTACCTAAGCAAGGGATATGCTAATCATCCAGATCCCTCTCCCCTTTAGTCTGTAAGACACCTTTAGAGAGGGTGGCTCCATCACCTGCAAGTACACCACCATGCCAGGAGTCGTCCATTCTAAAACACTTTAGAATAGTGTCAAGTACCCAAATTGAGACACTTCCCAAATCTAGATCTAAAACCATAGATCTACTAACCAGAAACCCTGATATTATATCCATGTCCTATGTGGAGAAAAAACTGTGTGACAACCACAGTATAACTGTCACGACCCGAAAGTACGGAACATGACCGGCACTTAGACTACGAAACGTCTCGAAGCGTACGTAATCTAAGTAAGCCGAAAACCCAGAAATCCAAACCAAGAAAGGCAGTAGAGTATAGGAAAACCATTTTAAATCCAATAGTTTGCAACATATGCCGAAATATGCATTTTAAAAACCACAAGTCTTTTCTAAAAATTTCGGCAGAGTTTTCTTTGTAAAAACAAACCCCAAACGGGTACAAAGCCTGATAAAACATATGTAATGAAAAGTGCATCTCCAAGCGGGAGCTAGCTCTTCGTCAATCGACGGTCATAACCACTCAAGCAATATAATATACAACGCCTAAAGACGAGGATCACAACAGAAAAGGAAACTCAAACAGCATGAAACCCAGAGAAATATAACGCGCGACTCTAAGGTCGAAAGAATAAACATCACTGGTCTCCATCTCAAATAAATACATGTTTGGTTGATGGAACTTCTAGATACAACTGAAATATAATATACAATGTATAATGATGGGTACGATACAAATAAACCCACCTACTAGCAAGTCACCTGAAAGAAGCAATGCCCGCAAAGCCGTATTGGAACCTGTACGGCAAACCTGGGGCACAACGGGGGTAAGTTGCCAACTCGTGAGTAGAAAAACATCTACGAACAGAAATCGCATGTATGACGCAATCCTAGGTCATACGATCATAATATATAATTCTCAAATATAAAACCAGCAGCCTATAACAAAGGCTAGGGTAAATATCTAACCCAAGTGTAATCCCATGTGCCCGTGTCAGTGCCTCAGGTAGCAATGTATCATATGGATGATGTATGAATGCATGAAATAGAATGCATGTACTGAAGAAAACTGCTTTCATAAATCAGTGAGATTTCTGTATTTTAAAAATGAGGTATCATAAACGAAATCAACATAAACAGTGCCTAGCATCGGCACAAAATATAAATCCCAATATCTCGATATCTCTGTGTCACAATCTCTGTACCTCGATATCTCAAAATCTCAATGTCCCAATCTCACTATCTAGGGCGCCATCAGTCCAGACCGGCCCCTACCATCCATCTCAAGACCACGACGATATCCTCCGGATATCCGACGCGTCGGGTAAAATCACCGGTAGGTAGTCTTCCCCTGCCAGGTTCATCGTCTACTACTCGAACTTCTTGCCCCGGGGTACCTTACCGGGCCCATCATGTACCTGAAACGGTTCATCCAATTCCTCGAATCGGGTCTCGAAATCCATCAGCAAACTCATGGTGGACGACTCATATATCATGGGAAAACCGCACTTTTTATTTAAAAAGAGAGAAAAGCAGTTTATATAAGTTTTGCGGTTTTCCCCCAAATCCAGAAAATCTCATGGAAATCCGAATCCAAATCATCAATAGCATGTAAAACCATGAATATAGGCATGAGAATCCATGAATGCGGCATAATAATGAATAACAGTATGCATGAAGTGACAAGTAATATCTACCATATCTAAGCTGGCATATAAGGCAAGTACACTAATATCATGTCAAACTACTAGCTAACAAGCTAAATCAAGCAATAATATTCTCTATGTGTACGTGACATGGCAATTACCGATGAAGATGTGTGTGAGCCGGCAAGTAAGTGTACGTGGTACATACGCATCATCGGTAATGGTGCTGGTGTCCTAACAGCATGACATCAATAATAGAATATGAATTACAATAAGTATGCGATGCGGAGCAACAACAATAATGTGCGGGAGCTGAATACTAAACACAATGATAGCTAAAGCACATTTAATGTCATAAGAGTCATACAGCTACACCAACTATAGGGCTGAGCTAATATGCTAACTGAAGGTAAGGGAAACCGCCTAACCTCTGAGTCGATACATATATATATACATATATATTAGTCAGTGATTCTGCCTCGATAATATCACATCTGATACCATATCTCTATAATCAGTTATTCCCAAGTCAAGAGTGCGGATCAAACATCAAAATATAGCTCGTACGTAAATCTGTCGTACAGCATCCCAAATCCGGGTACGGGTCGATATCACATTCATCATATCATTCAGCTAGTATCCTCTTTATCAAAATCATCATATGGGGTACTGACCTACGTCTAGTACACTACTAATATCATCAATATAATTATGATCCGACTGCTGATCTACAGCCTCCTGCAAACCGATATCATCATCATATATCGTCATAAAGAGGTATACATCGCCTAATGCGACCTATTATAAATATCTTATCATATCATATTATATCATATCTCATATCACGGTCACATGTCGACCATTTTATATATATATCACTAATCACATGGCATTGTCATCCAAAGATCCGCTATAACATCAGGACGTATCTCAAATACGAATCCTGTCATATCACCGATATTATAATCTCAGATCAAATATTATCGACTCATCTCAATCCCAAGTATCATCCTCAAGTCCGTATGTGAACATATAGTCCCATACCCATGTAAACACATAACTATATAGAATCCCCCAAATCCATATGAAATAAGAATGTATGCAAGTATGTATGTGTGTGTGTGTGTAGTGCCCCCACTACTCTAGGGTTTCGCGACACTAAATCAATCCAACACACCAATATCCATATAAGTCATCAATAATCTCCAAACAACATATAGTAATTGCATGTGTGTATACGCATCCGTATACATCACCACGAATTGCGGGGGTGCTATACGCCATCCACCCGACTTCTCCCCGTAGATATAAATCTACTCACCTTGCTTTATGCGTGCCGATGCCGACGTCGCCATTTGCATCTCCAACGCCTCGACGTCACCTGGGGTACCTACAAAGATATCACAAACGCTAAAGCACATGAAAACCGTATCGGAAACCAAAACGGTACACGCTACGCCAATAGTTAAAAACCTATAGCCTCGCGTGCAAACACAGCCAATATTCACTTGTCGTTGACGTTCAAACGCCACCCGACAGAAACGAATCATCAAATACCAAAATCCATGCTAAAACAAGTCGTAAATCATGCGCCAACATAGGAAAATCAACCCAGATTCTACCCTGATTGAAATCAGACAAAATTGAACATACCCAGGGTCAAGTTTACAGGTTA
The DNA here is from genome assembly GCA_030015575.1 of Agapanthus africanus. Taxonomy (NCBI): domain Eukaryota; kingdom Viridiplantae; phylum Streptophyta; class Magnoliopsida; order Asparagales; family Amaryllidaceae; genus Agapanthus; species Agapanthus africanus. The sequence continues at coordinate 284,636,374 of JASDDO010000006.1, forward strand.
AAGGGCTATGCACCAAAAACGAGGGGGTTTCACCCTGGTCTGGCCGCAAATTGCGGCCAGGGGGAATTTATCTGCGGCCAGAAGAGGGTGGTTGGGGCTAGGGTTTTGTGGGGTGGTTCTAGAGTGCCTGCACAGCATACTGCCAAGTCAATTTTATTTTAGGGGTCCCGGGGTGAAAGCAGATTCTAGAAAGGTCAAAAAGTCGACAAAATCGCTAAATTATGCCAAGTCGAACAAATCCGGTATTTTGGTGAAACCTGAGACAAATCTTGGGTTAACTGGTCTCAAACACCCCTAATAAGGCTATACTAACATTCAAAACCGTCACTTGGTCAAGTCTCACTCAATTTACCTAAAACTAGCACTAACTCACATAATAACATGAAATTTCAGCTTTAACGACCATAATCAAGAAAGAAAGAGGTTGGGTTGCAAGATTATACCTCAAGCGATCCTAGGATGTAGGAGAAGAGAAGAAGAAGAAGAAAAGGGGGCTGTTGCTGCTGCTGGACTGCTTCTGTTGCTGCTGATGAATCTGTTGCAGCTGCTGCTGTTGTTATTTGTTGTTGCAGTTTTCTTTTGTTGCTGTTGCTGTTTCTTTGGTTTTTTTGTTGCTTTTGCAGCGGCTACTGCTGTTGTTTTGGGCTGTTGTTAGTGGTGGAGTGTGAGAGTGAGAGATGTGAGGGAAGATGTGATCAATGAGAGGGAGTGATATGAGTGAGAGGGGGTGTGAAAGAACACAAAGGATTAAGACATAACCTCAAGTTAACCCCCTCACCCCTTCTCTACATTAAATGCTAGCATGCCCAAAACCATCATGGCTCTCTCTCTCTCTCTCACCTACCTACTAGTCAACCCCTACCCTAATCGCCTTTACACAAAACTAAAAACCCTTGATTAACCCCAATTATTTTAACCAAATGGTTCAATCCACCATGCTCATTAAAACATGGTTAACCCTAGGCTACCATGAATCCAAACCATGAAACAAGTGTGTCAAGTGTGGAAAATGATATGTGCACATTTTTGCACAAAAGCCAAAAATCCAATTAGCGATTTTTAATCGCGCTTAACACTAAAATAGCATATACTTAACCATAAAAACTTTAAAATGACATATTTCCACAAAATACCCTATTTTAGAACTTCCATAATTTTTTTCCAGAATTTTCCCCATTTATCGGTATTTAATTATACCGAAATATTAAAATATTCATTAAAAATTAATATTAAATTGTAAAAATTCCCAACAATAATATTTTATTATTTTGAAATGTTACAATAACCGATCGCAGTATAGGAATTTCACTTCCTATAAAGTGCATATCATCCCAAATACCAGGACATCACACCTTGCTACCTTCTTACCATATCCATCTCCTATTCTGATGAAGTCAAAGCCTATGACTGTCACATCAAAAATAGATGATCTATTTCCTCTATACCTGCTTTAGTCTATAAATAGACATAAACTACTTGCACACTATGCTTCCGCTGCTCCCACTGACTACAACAACCCTCTGGCAGAGTCATATACACGTACACTTCTAAAGCTAGTTTAGAACGATACTATACTCATCCTCCTGCCGGGTCTTATAGTCTAGAACAGCAGCAATGGCAAGTCTGGGTAAACAAGAACCTCCCTGTCACCGTCTCTGAGAAGACCGAAGTACCTCTCGTGTGCCTGAGGTTACCCACCAAATCTGAGGAGTGGCTAATGGAATGTCAAATCCAATTGAATTCTCAGGTTCTATTAAATCTTCAGTGATCGTTTGTGGTTCTGGAATCACTTCCAGTTCTACCATACTCCCACTTTTGTTTTCTGAAAAAATCCATTTTACTAAAACTGTGGCGAGTCAAGAAAAATATCACTATTGATCTTCCTGATGGTAGAAAGTTAACCCTCGTCAAAGCCCGGGATAACCCACAAACTGCCATTACTGAAACGTGCCATGAGTTTGTCCAGATTCTGGTTTTAAGCATCAGCCGGACAACTCCCTATATCTTAATATCGTTAAGATACAAATTGATTCTATATACCATATAGAAACAAAGGTACTAATTTTATTGGAACCAGACTCAAAATCATGCAGCTGTCTCCAGTACATATCAACCAAATGGAACGAGGTCAATCAGTATTACTCAACTAGGAGTGCATCCATACATGAGTAATTTGAAAGAGAAGCAAGTTCTCAAAACCATTACTATAAATGGAATACCAAACACAGGTATCTACATCTTCGACTACCTCGAAGAATCATGATACTTCCAACATATGGTTCTCTAATTTATTCTTATACCTATAACTTCTCAATATCTGGACCTTGTATTTCAACGAAATACTTGTCCAGAACTGGAGAAGTCACAAGTAAACAGAATATAGTAAGAGTACCAACTCCTTTGTCCTAATGGACACTGGACAACATACAATACTTTGTATAAGTCCACTGAGTTTAACAACTCAAACTCTGTGTGTCGTAGGTTGAAAACTGTACTATGGTTAAGAAGAATTACACCACTGTTGAATACACCTTACCTAACCATCAACTGATATAGGTAAATGTCATAGACATAATTTCAAAAAGTTAAATCTCACTTTATAAAATAAACGTACAGATATATCAGTTTAAAATTGGTGCATAACAACGGATATTCAAAACCAAATATTTTCCGTCTGGCAAAAACCCAGGTGATTTCCTCAAATATCACCAATTACAACGAATTCTGATATAATGAGGATATAATCACCTAACTCCCAATATCTTACTCTCACTCACTATCTGTAACACCATACAGATGTGAGAAACTGATCTAGTAAATACATACTCTGGAGTTAGATTCCAATTGGGAAAACAGTTTTCAAATAACATCGCACAGTGAAACTGAAACATGAAAATGTTTCGAAGGGGTAACCGGGTATTCCTAGTAATGCCTCTTCCACTATCCTGATTCATGACCGCAACCATATACTTCCATGCCCTCACTCCAATCCCTTTATTCTGTCTTTACTTATTACCTTCTGTACACCTTCTTTAGGCTAATTGGTTTTCTTCCTTCCCTACCCTTCGGCGCCAGCCTAAGGTTTGAAAGAAAACTATCCAATAAGCGTAATAGGTGTACACTCCTTATGCCAGGAGCCCTCGCAACCTGAGAGAAGGTAACGTGAAAAGACGTCTGAATAATCCTATTCTATTTCTCCTGAACCGGAAACCATTCTCGAATCTGGAACGAATTCCTTCGAGTTTGTATGTAACTATATGATGGCATGTCCAAGCATTATGGACGTTCGTAGTGATACGAAGTGTTCTGGAGAAATTCAAAGTGGATGTGAGAGTGGCAGGGGTATACACGGTTTTGTTGTGAATGATAGCAGTCGCAATTTTCTTTACCGTTATTCTAATCCTTTATATGTCTTTACTCATTACCTTCTCTACACCACACTTAGGCTAATTGGTTTTCTTCCTTCCCCACCTTTCGGCACCTGCCTATAGTTTGGAAGAAGACTATCCAATAAGCGCAATAGGTGTACCCTCTCCTAACCCTAGGAGTCCTCACAACCTGAGAGAAGGTAAAGGGAAAAGACAACGGAATAATCCTATTCAATCTCTCCAAAACCAGAATCCATCCTTGAATCTGGAACAAGTTCCTTCGAGTTCGTATGTAACTATACGATTGATTTATCCAATAGGAGTGGATGTTCGTAGTGATAGGGGGTGTTCTGGAGAAATGCAAAGGTGATATAGAAGTGACAATGATATATGCGACACCGTGACATTCCAAAAATCCAAAATGTTTTAAGAAGGTTCGGTTAACTTGGTTCATGAGTTTTAGTCTAGGGCGGGCCATGATCGCTGCCACAGAGAGAGAGAGAGAGAAGAAACACTCAGCATGCACTCTAACCTAGATCAGAATGGTTAATCATTTTATCTAATCAGGATGTCTCCCACTGTTTCCTCGAATTCTCCTCCAAACCTAAAAGGAGAATTAGTCGGGATCATCTTAAAATCACCCGATGAGTAATCCTACTCATCAGTGGGAATCGGGATCCAACTATCATCGCATGATAACTTGATGGAAGCCACTCAAGTCACCACACTCCAGAAGGTATGCGCATGCCTGGCAAGTTTCCTGTATGTTTGAAACTACCGATGTGATTTTTACCCCTAGGACCCAAGTGATCTTGACGAATAATCAACAAATCAAAAGTTCCTAGTCAAGTTCAACCCGTCATTATCTTGATTGCGTTAAACCCACCCGCACGACCCTTGAAGAATAATCAACAAAGTCGTACGACTGTCCAAACCAATCCACATGTCCATGCGACAGAAAAGCATTACAGAGCTACCGCACACTACGTCTCGGCGAATAGCAACGACAAACGTAGCACGGATACTAAGCAATACTAATCTGAAATGAAGGAGGGCTACGGATGGTTTTTGGCGAAAAACCTTTAACGTAAAGAACTTGATATCGTTGAAGGAACCGAGTGGTTTCATAAATATATAGTGGCGAAAACTTTTGCTAAAGAGGTCACTCCCTGTGAAGGGATCTCGGCTTTCTCCTCGTCGAATGAGGTGCGGCATATTCCAAACTGAATACCACGATGCAAAGCAAAAGAATCGACTATAATAAAGTTATTACGTTGACGCAATCTTCTGCCCAAGGGGTCACTCCCGATGAAGGGATCTCGGCCCTTGCCTCGTCGAATGAGGTGCTGGATATTCATAACCGAATACCACTCTGCAAAGCAAAAGAAAACGTCTATAATGTCAGTTTTTAAAAACTTGGTTCCAACAACATCATATAGGTTTGTTTTATCCTTGCATTGATAAGAATCAACGCAGTCCCATCAATTAATCACACCAGAAAAGAACGAAAATATGATGTACGTATATGCCATCCACATTCGCCACTGGGTCCCGTCATCACTCGTTAGGTTACTTAACTAACGACAGAGCGGGGACTGGACTAGAGCGGGTGCAAAACATATACAATATCTACTAGTATATATATAAATATATATAACAATAGTCCCAGGCATGATATAAAGTAACATTACAGAAGCATCACAGAAGCAACACGGAATGGTGGATAATCTTGGAGCCCCGGGTTTCATTTGAGCCGCAAATGAGATCCAACGTTCCCCTGTCGTGTGGATAGCCTGTGCAATGAAAACCTAGACCCCTACGAGCCCGGCAAATTACCCGCCAAAACCAGAAGCGAGGCAACCCTATTCAACAACGTGAATGGTCCACCCAGCACTTCACGGAATCCGGTAACTTGAGCACCCCTCCGTGGGTCAACCTATACCCCTTACGAGTGCGGCGAATAGCCCGCCAATTCTAGAGTAAGGTCCCCTCCGTCTCAACGCCATGAGATGCGGACCCGTTGCCCTCTACGACCCGGCTATTCATGCACTCCGCCGCGGGATAATCCTAGTATAGAAAAGAAAATAATATACAAGGGTGACATCGACCTCAACCCAGTCGTACCCCAAACAAATAATATACAAACGGCAGTGACGACAGTCCACATGTCGGATGCTCGCCCCGCAATATCAAATGTACAAATGAGACTAAACTGTACTAATATTGCACCCAAGCTATCCACCACGACGATCCAACCACAACATAGCACAACACAGAACATCAACGTGAATGTCATGTTCGCAAACCCGTCTAAAAGAACATATAGCAATTAGACGAGTTGTACCGCTCTAATAACATTCACGGTCGCAGATAGTAATACATGTACTGATAAACATTTAAACAGTGTTAAATTATCGACTTCGAAACACCCCGAATTGGCCCTGAACAATAGATAACAAAATATCCAACCTGGGAAAAATTAGCAATACCACTGCACCAATATTCCAAAGACCAGAGCACACCCAAAATACGAAGTCCAGAATCAATAGAATGGCCGGCCAGCTCGGATTTTTAGCCATTGTGCTCGGTCCAAAATGGGTGGAAGTGGCTCGTATTTGGGGTGCAGTCTAGTGGTCACCTAAGTAGTCTTCTGCAGTTGCTTAAAAATTTTTTTGAAGACTCTAAAAAATTGACAGCAACTGGAATATTCGAGGTGTTGTTTCGGTTTTGATACTTTAAAATTGTCTAAAACTGCTAGTAAGGGGTTTACGGGTTGGCTCTAATACCATGTTAAATTACGGTAGCGCCCTGGCCATCAAACCGTGGCCAAATGCGGAACAAAAATTTACTAAACTGGCGCTACCATTACCTGATGCTCGGATCTGCCCTAAACCCTATACTAACAAGCATATATAAAGAAGTTAAAATGGTTATACCGAGTTGATCCGTGTCCTTCGGTCTTCAACCATCTTCCTAAGCTCCTAGTGGACGTCTGGATCGAGTTTGGTTACCGGTCTTCCTCCATCTACGATAATCCACCTGAGGGTAACGGCGCAAGCTCCAGCCAATCCAAGCGAGGCAACCGACGCTCCAAGATTGCTAGCAATGGAGAGTGGAGGTGTAGGAATGTGTCACTATAATTTTCCTCTCATCACAATGCTCAAAAGAGCAACTCAAGAAGATGAAGGAGGTGAGAAAACATGTGGCATGAGCAACACAAGAAATGTGCTAAATATTTTCTCCAAGTGAGAATGTGCAAGTGTAATGAAGCAAGTGTGTAAAAATGAAATGAGCAAGCCCACTCAAGAATTGTGGCTGCCCCCACTCTCTCTCTCTCTCTCTCATGCACACAACCAAAATATCTCTTTTCATTTTTCAATAAACAATTGCATGCCATACCTCTCTACATGCCATGACCCATGCTCATGCCAACTCACCCTCCACCTCATTTCCATGATTGATTTTCTAAAAAGAAAATCAATAATGAGGCGGCCATCTTCTAGAAGCTATTCCGTATAAATACGGAATACTTCCCGGTACACGTATCGAAATACATATACGCGTATTCGTACAAAAATACGAATAGCCAAGAGAGAAAATGAATAGTGAACAATAATACTAGAATATATATATATATATAAATTATTAAATCAAAACCTGATTTAATAATCCGGCTTAATCCTAAACCGCTGTCACGCCCCACTTCCCAGAGTACGCTAAAATGGGCACGTGGCATAGCCAACCATGCTACCTGTGGGTAGGAAGTATCCATCCACGGTCACATTACGGCTGTAGAGATATCAAGAACAAAATAAAACTATCTAGCACATGTCCATAAAACAAAATATAATGAGTCAAGAACAAATAATGCGGAAGCAAAAGATCCAATACAAGAATAACTGGAATGTATGTCCCATAATGCGGGCTCACATCAGGAATAAATGCTGAAAAGTAAAAGAACTAACTACAACTGAGTCCTCACTGCTCAGTCTGCTGGCTGAAGTACTCATGCTCGGACTACAGCAAAGGTACGGAATCTGGGCCATGCAAAACCCAGACGTCAGCGCATCATAACATCAAGCAATAATAATGTAGCAAGACATGCAAATATAATCATAAATTGTAAAGCAGGTGTAACAGCAATATAAATCAAGGCAGTGGAAGGCAGTGTACAGTGAGTAATCTAAACCGGTCTATTGGGTTGAATAGTCTCAAGTCTTTGAAATCAATTTGATGAATCATCGATGTAACTCAATAGTATCCCGTGCGTGCCCGGGATCACGGTCTAAGACTCTCGGGCTGAAACCGAGACATGCCGCTAGGCACTAAAGGAAAAGGGTAAAGATGAATGATGTCCATGGCATCATCCCAAGGCTGGCCTAGCCTTTAAAAGGTAATGGATAACGATGGATGATGTCAGCGACATCATCCCAAGGCTGGCCCAGCCTCTAAAACTGATCGGTAAAGGTAGCACACTGTCGAGTTACAAGTCAGGTTTCATCATTGATTTCCCCATACCCCCAGGTTGTGTATTCAAGTCAAGTATTTAAATAATCTAGAGTTAATGCCAACACAGGATCAGGCAGGTACAGGTTTGTCTGGATAGACAACAGGAACGGTCCGTAAGGACAACAGGTCGGGTTTGTTGGCATTAGACACAAGATCAGGTAACAGGTAAGACCATGGTACATCAGGTCAAGCCAGGTAGTATATAAAGGTGGCATGTTATGTCAGAGTTGTACGGTACCATGTCGTGTCAAGTAATAGGTGTAATAGGTCATATCAAGGTGCACAAGATGTCATGTGGGTGCTCATAATCAAACTAGCATAAGCATGTGTATACATCACAAGCATGGGTACTAATAGAACAATAAACTGAAACATGTAATATGATAAGCAGATAGGTGCAGATTAGACTACTTAGATGTACGGTTATCAGTTTGAGTTTACGGGATGGTTTCCCCATTACATGAATGCAGTATAGCAAATATGGATATTAAAATAGTGTTAATATGTACTAAAATAATCAAAGATGCAATTGAATATAAACCAGGTTAGATGTATGCAAACGGTCGTCCGACAGGGTATACAATATATAAGGGGTACTGTGGGCTATGCAAATAATGGTTATATGATTTAAATATGAATGTGGGTACTATGTATAATAGAACTAAATGCAACCTGTTATGTTTCGAGCTATGAATCTAAAATGATATAACGGGACGTCGAAATGTTAAAAAAAGGAAATCATAGTATTAAATGTAGACTACAGGTTTAACGTGCACTCAAATAGGTATATAGTAATTTAAATAGCATGTAGCAAGTTTCACTTGCCTAGACGGATCGCGATACGGGTATACGGAACGTCACACGTCGGCGGGAAAAGTCGCGACGCGCGTACGGTATACGGAACGGATCCAAACAACGCACAAAGTGGTTCCACGGGTCAGGTACGCTCGCTGGGTCGTCGAGATTGTCGGCGTCACGCCCTTCTCCGGCGAAATACGGAAAATAAAACATTCAAGAAATGAAGAGAGAGAAGAAATAAAGAAGGAGGAAGAAGAATCAGAAGAAAGAAGAAGAAGAAGGAATGCTTACTGTGCTTGTGCCCTGTGTTTGCAGAGGGGGTGATGATGTCGGCGGCCGATGATCGGAGCTCCGTTGAAGAGGGTTGGTGTTAGGTTTGGGGTTAGCTGATGTTGGTTGGATATGGTGCAGGGGGTGCGCGGGTTGGTTCTTGCAGAATGAGGGAGATGAGGAGAGGAGGGAGAGAGAAGAGGAGATGAATGAGGAGGCGACGGCGAGAGAGGGTCGGCGACGGTAATGGAACGGTGGGTTCTTGGGTTCGTGTAGGGTGTGCAGGGTTTCCTGGGTGCTCGGAAGCGAAGAAAGAAGAGGAAGAAGAGAAGATGGAGGCGACGAGGGTACGGGAATGGCCGTCGAGGTGATGGGATCGTGGAAAAGGGAGAAGGCGGCAGAGTTTTTAGGGTTAGGGTTTATTTCACCAAGGTTTCGTGGCGCTGGGGAAAAAAATATAGAAGAAGAAGACGAAGAAGAGTGGGCGGTGATGATAAGAAACGAGGCGGTGTTGGGACCTAAGTTTACCGCGAGAGGAGAGAGAGGGAAAAGCGAGAGGAGAGAGAAAGGCTTGAGAGAGAGAGCTGCGGAGAGAGAGAAAGGAAGAGAAAGGGAAGGAAAGAGAAGCAGAGAGAGAGAGAGAAAGCTCGTGGGGGCCACCCAAGCGAAAGAGAAGAGGTGATAGGTGGAAACGAAATGGGAGAGAGAAAGAGAGTTTTCTGATTGGTTGGGAAAAGGAAATTTGTTTTAGGAAAATTTTTATAAAAGATTTACTGGTAAAATAGCTTCGTTAGTTGAAAAAGAAAATCTTGTAAGCTGAAAATATTTTTAATACTGATTAAAGAAATTTAAAAATAAAAATAAATAAGATTTGGCGGGATACAAAATATTTCAGAATTGCGCCCGGGTCGGGTCCAAAATTTTGAATTTGAAATACGAAAATTATTAGCAAGTTCCAAAAATTGAAATGAAGGATTTTGTAACCGAAATGCATACCCCCAAGAATGGACGCACATACGTGCGCGTAGCCATCCAAACGCGTCCGTTTCACTGAACGGGACGAAACCACGATGCGAGAACGCTACCACAGGGTTAGGGGTATCAAGCAGGCCATGCCATGAATTTTTAAATTATTTTTCGTGATTTAAATTGTTATTTGCAGAAGTTGCGATACTAGATAAGATGTCAATATAAAGTAAATCATGAGATGTACTAGTCCATGCAACAAGTCAAGATAATTTATAAATAAGAGTCAAACAGGTTCAAGCAAGCGGGTCGGGTCGAATGCAATGTAAAATATAACTACCATTCGTACCCAAACACGATAAATCAAGAATAGACCATGGATAAGTAACTATGGAAACTGGAATTGGTATAAATGAACTCGGGTGTTACATTATACCCAACTACAAAAGAATTTCGTCCTCGAAATCCCAAGAACAAGATAGGATAACAAACAGGAAATTTCAAGAATAGATGTGGAAACTTCTGCCAGATTTCATTTTCTCGTTCCCAAGTTAGTTCTCCACGCGAGCAATTTCTCCAAGAAACAAGTGCCAGAGGGATAACCTTGTTCTTAAGACCCTTTTCTCTTCGATCCACAATCGACATCAGTCGTTCCTCGAATGCTAAATCTTCTCATACAGTCAGCTCTGAATGATCCAGCACGTGCTTCATCTCGAACATACTTACGGAGTTGAGGTGCGAGAAACATGTCATGAACATTCGCCAAGGATTTCGGTAACGCCAATCGATAAGCTACTTCTCCAACATGTTCCAAGATCTCAAAAGGTCCAACGAATCGAGGACTAAGCTTTCCCCGACTTCCGAAACGAATCACCCCTCTAGTCGGTGATATCTTCAAGAGTACCAAATCACCCACGGCGAACTCTAGAGGTCCTTTCGACGTATCTGCCCAACTCTTTGTGTCGGTCTTGTGCTGCTTTCATAAGATTCCGGATAGTGTTAACTTTCTCAACTATTGCACGATCAAGTCCGGTCCCAATAATCTTCGTTCACCAACATCATCCCAACAAACAGGTGAACGACACTTGCGACCATATAAAGCTTCGAATGGAGCCATCTGAATCGTCGCCTGAAAACTGTTGTTGTAAGAAAACTCCACCAAATGTAGATGATCCTCCCATGAACCCTTGAAGTCCAACATGCAAGCTCTCAACATATCTTCAAGAGTTTGGATCGTTCTCTCCGACTGGCCATCTGTTTGAGGATGATAAGCTGTGATAAACTTCAATCGAGTCCCCAAACTTTCCTGTAGGCTCCTCCAAAAGTGTGATAAGAAACGAGTGTCACGGTCGGACACAATGCTCACTGGTACTCCGTGCAATCTTACTATCTCTTGTATGCACCGTTCTGCCAAAACTTCTGTTAATTGATCATCTCGAAAAGAGATGAAATGAGCTGCCTTGGTCAAACGATCAACAATCACCCAAACTGTATTGTTGCCCTTTGGACTCCGCGGTAGGGCTGTCACGAAATCCATGGTTAAATGTTCCCACTTCCAATGAGGAATCGGAAGTGGTTGCAATAAACCAGCAACCCTCTGATGTTCAGCCTTAACTTGCTGACACACCAAGCACTTTTCCACAAAGCGGGCAATCTCCCTCTTCATGCCTTCCCACCAGAATTGTTGTTGTATATCTCGGTACATCTTCGTGCCTCCTGGATATACGGAATATGCTGAACTGTGTGCCCCTTCATAAGTTCCTCGCGAATATCTCCCTTTGGCATACACAAACGACTACCATATCTCAATGAACCATCTTCATGGATCAGTAAGTCAGTTCGAAGTCCAGCCTCAATCTGTTCTCGAAACTTTTGCAATCTAGGGTCCTGCGGTTGCGCTGCTTTTATATTCTCGATCAACGATGACTGTACCTGCAGCTGTATCAACTGTCCCAAAGAATGCGGTAGCACAACCTCCAAATCAAATCTTCGAAAGTCTTCAATGAGATCCTCCTGTACAGGCAACGTCTGAATTGCTGGTAACCGACTGAGCGCATCCGACACGACATTAACTTTCCCCGAATGGTACTTAAGATCAAGATCGTAGTCGGCCATCAGCTCCAACCATCTACGTTGCCTCATACTAAGCTCCTTCTGCGTGAACACATACTTCAAGCTTTTATGATCAGTGAAAACCTCGACCCTTTCACCCAAAAGGTAGTGTCTCTAAATCTTCAAAGCGAAGATCACAGCCGCAAGCTCCAAGTCATGAGTTGGGTAATTCTTCTCCTGGGTCTTCAACGGTCTCGATGCGTACGCTATAACCTTCCCATGCTGCATCGAAACACATTCTAATCCTTTCCCAGATGTGTCGCCGTGAATTACCAATCCTCCGGAACTGTCTGGCACGGTCAGAATACGAGCGGTTATCAATCTCAGCTTCAACGCCTCAAAAGCTGACGCACAATTATCCGTCCACACAAATGGTACCTCCTTGCGCGTAAGCTTGGTCAACGGCTCCGCCATACGAGCAAAGTTCTCCACAAACCGTCTGTAATACCCGGCGAGTCCAAGGAAGGTTCTTATCTCAGCAACGTTCTTCTGAATCATCCAATCTCGAACTGTTGCAATCTTCTTGAGATTAACGGAGATTCCATCTCCGGACACGACATGCCTCAAAACTTCACTTCATCACGCCAAAACCTGCACATCCTCCTCGTGCCATATTTCTTCTTGACTAGGAGAAATGGAGCTTCCCAAGGCGAGTCACTGCTGTGAATACAACCCTTTTCAAGTAATTCAGTAACCTGCTTCCTAACTTCTTCCAACTCCATTGGTGCCATTGGATAAAACGGTTTAGAAACTGGCGATGCACCAGGAATAAGATCGATTGCGAACTCTACGTCTCACTTCGGCGGTAATCCAGATATGTCTTCGAACACATCCATGAAATCTCGACGACAACTGGAGCTTCATCTTTATCAACCTCCAATGATGAAAAACACTATTTGTCGAACTAGCCCTAAACTCAACTGGACCCACAGAACTGCTTCCTCCAGTAAAGGTAAACTCTGGATGTCCGGGAATCTGGAAAATTATTTCTTTGCCCTACAATCGATGTGAGCGTGGAAAGTGCCAAGAAAATCCATTCCCAAGACGACTTCATAGCTGCCCGTATCAATCACCCCGAAATCTGTAAATAGCTCATGTTCGCCAACAACCACAAAACAATCCTTATACCCTCTATTAGTTATGATTTTCCCATTCCCAGTGTGTATGTCCCAAAACTAAACAGGGTCGTGCAGGTAATCGAGTGTGTACTAAAAGACTTGGATGACATAAATCAATGGGATGCACTAGAATTAAATAACGCTAATGCGAGAAAACCATGAACAAGTAAGGTACCTGAAACGACTTCCTCTGAGGCTTTAGTCTCTTCAGCCGTCAGGGTAAAAGCATGAGCCTGATTAGCTTCCCGAATTAACTGCTCCTGGTCCGGAAACTGCTTTTGCGGTGGCTCCCGAGTATCCTCCTTCAATTTTAGCTTTAACGGACAAGTATCAATGGTGTGATCCGCTGATCCGCAAATAAGACAAAGTCCAAGCCTCTTACGACAATCTCTTCGATAATGACCCGGTCGTTGGTAGTAATCGCACAACACCCTTCCCTTTTGCTTGGGCAAAACTGGCCTCCGAACATTCTCTTTCTTACGAAGCTTCGACGAACAAGCATTGATAGTGTGATCCGCCGATCCACAAACTAAACAGAGTCCACGCTTTCTTCGGCACTCCCTTTGCACATGCCCAGGCAAACGGCAAAAGTCACAAATCACGCTCCTTCTCCGACCAGCAACGATTGTTTTCTTCATTGGTGCCACGCCGCGTCGGCTCACCGGAATACTTCTACGTACGGACGTTTGATTTGGTTCCAACGCCGGCTTCAGCTCGGTCTGCTGCTTGTGGTCCTCAAGTAAGTCACGAATTACTCCAAGCAGAGTGGCGTCATCCATACACCTCTGGTACGATTGTAGATCCCCGGCTTCCATGATACTGCAACCAAGACACCAAAGGGGATTAGTATGATACAAATTCAAAATGTAGATCAAGGATACAAATCAAGGCTAGAACTCCAAGTTACTTAAACAGAGTACTGCATTGTAACTATGCCGCGGTATCATAGCTACAATTACATAACTCCACCCAAGTCGCCTAAGTTCTAGAGATAACCAAAATGGAACCAGGTTCGAGTCGGTATGCAAAAAAGGTTCGCATACCGTAAAAGTATAATCAGGAGGAGTTTAAGATTCAAAAATGGTAAGACGGTAAGATGGCAGGACATATTTCCTAATCACGAGTATTCTGATTCGTGTATTGGGTCCAATACCCAACTACAAAAGAATCAAACCCGATTAACCTATGTCTCTGATACCAAAATAACCATGTCACGCCCCGCTTCCCAGAGTACGCTAAAATGGGCATGTGACATAGCCAACCATGCGACCTGTGGGTAGGAAGTATCCATCCACAGTCACATTACGGATGTAGAGATATCAAGAACAAAATAAAACTATCTAGCACATGTCCATAAGCCAAAATATAATGAGTAAAGAACAAATAATGCGGAAGCAAAAGATCCAATACAAGAATAACTGGAATGTATGTCCCATAATGCGGGCTCACATCAGGAATAAATGCTGAAAAGTAAAAGAACTAACTACAATTGAGTCCTCACTGCTCAGCCTGCTGGCTGAAGTACTCATGCTCGGACTGCAGCAAAGGTACGGAATCTGGGTCATGCAAAACCCAGACGTCAGCGCGTCATAACATCAAGCAATAATAATGTAGCAAGACATGCAAATATAATCATAAATTGTAAAGCAGGTGTAACAACAATATAAATCAAGGCAGTGGAAGGCAGTGTACAGTGAGTAATCTAAACCGGTCTATTGGGTTGAATAGTCTCAAGTCTTTGAAATCAATTTGATGAATCATCGATGTAACTCAATAGTATCCCGTGCGTGCCCGGGATCACGGTCTAAGACTCTCGGGCTGAAACCGAGACATGCCGCTAGGCACTAAAGGAAAAGGGTAAAGATGAATGATGTCCATGGCATCATCCCAAGGCTGGCCTAGCCTCTAAAAGGTAATGGATAACGATGGATGATGTCAGCGGCATCATCCCAAGGCTGGCCCAGCCTCTAAAATTGATCGGTAAAGGTAGCACACTGTCGAGTTACAAGTCAGGTTTCATCATTGATTTCCCCATACCCCCAGGTTGTGTATTCAAGTCAAGTATTTAAATAATCTAGAGTTAATGCCAACACAGGATCAGGCAGATACAGGTTTGTCTGGATAGACAACAGGAACGGTCCGTAAGGACAACAGGTCGAGTTTGTTGGCATTAGACACAAGATCAGGTAACAGGTAAGACCATGGTACATCAGGTCAAGCCAGATAGTATATAAAGGTGGCATGTTATGTCAGAGTTGTACGGTACCATGTCGTGTCAAGTAATAGGTGTAATAGGTCATATCAAGGTGCACAAGATGTCATGTGGGTGCTCATAATCAAACTAGCATAAGCATGTGTATACATCACAAGCATGGGTACTAATAGAACAATAAACTGAAACATGTAATATGATAAGCAGATAGGTGCAGATTAGACTACTTAGATGTACGGTTATCAGTTTGAGTTTACGGGATGGTTTCCCCATTACATGAATGCAGTATAGCAAATATGGATATTAAAATAGTGTTAATATGTACTAAAATAATCAAAGATGCAATTGAGTATAAACCAGGTTAGATGTATGCAAACGGTCGTCCGACAGGGTATACAATATATAAGGGGTACTGTGGGCTATGCAAATAATGGTTATATGATTTAAATATGAATGTGGGTACTATGTATAATAGAACTAAATGCAACCTGTTATGTTTCGAGCTATGAATCTAAAATGATATAACAGGACGTCGAAATGTTAAAAAAAGGAAATCATTGTATTAAATGTAGATTACAGGTTTAACGTGCACTCAAATAGGTATATAGTAATTTAAATAGCATGTAGCAAGTTTCACTTGCCTAGACGGATCGTGATACGGGTATACGGAACGTCACACGTCGGCGGGAAAAGTCGCGACGCACGTACGGTATACGGAACGGATCCAAACAACGCACAAAGTGGTCCCACGGGTCAGGTACGCTCGCTGGGTCGTCGAGATTGTCGATGTCACGCCCTTCTCTGGCGAACTACGGAAAATAAAACATTCAAGAAATGAAGACAGAGAAGAAATAAAGAAGGAGGAAGAAGAATCAGAAGAAAGAAGAAGAAGAAGGAATGATTACTGTGCTTGTGCCCTGTGTTTGCAGAGGGGGGTGATGATGTCGACGGCCGATGATCGGAGCTCCGTCGAAGAGGGTTGGTGTTAGGGTTTGGGTTTAGCTGATGTTGGCTGGATGTGGTGCAGGGGGTGCGCGGGTTGGTTCTTGCAGAATGAGGGAGATGAGGAAAAGAGGGAGAGAGAAAAGGAGATGAATGAGGAGGCGACGGTGAGAGAGGGTCGGCGACGGTAATGGAACGGTGGGTTCTTGGGTTCGTGTAGGGTGTGCAGGGTTTCCTGGGCGCTCGGAAGCGAAGAAAGAAGAGGAAGAAGAGAAGATGGAGGCGACGAGGGTGCGGGAATAGCCATCGAGGTGATGAGATCATGGAAAAGGGAGAAGGCGGCAGAGTTTTGAGGGTTAGGGTTTGTTTCACCAAGGTTTCGTGGCGCTGGGGGAAAAAATATAAAAGAAGAAGATGAAGAAGAGTGGGCGGTGACGATAAGAAACAAGGCGGTGTTGGGACCTAAGTTTACCGCGAGAGGAGAGAGAGAGGGAAAAGTGAGAGGAGAGAGAAATGCTTGAGAGAGAGAGAGCTACGGAGAGAGAGAAAGGAAGAGAAAGGGAAGGAGAGAGAAGCAGAGAGAGAAAGAAAGCTCGTGGGGGCCACCCAAGCGAAAGAGAAGAGGTGATAGGTGGAAACGAAATGGGAGAGAGAAAGAGAGTTTTCTGATTGGTTGGGAAAAGGAAATTTGTTTTAGGAAAATTTTTATAAAAGATTTACCGGTAAAATAGCTTCGTTAGTTGAAAAAGAAAATCTTGTAAGCTGAAAATATTTTTAATACTGATTAAAGAAATTTAAAAATAAAAATAAATAAGATTTGGCGGGATACAAAATATTTCAGAATTGCGCCCGGGTCGGGTCCAAAATTTTGAATTTGAAATACGAAAAATTATTAGCAAGTTCCAAAAATTGAAATGAAGGATTTTGTAACCGAAATGCATACCCCCAAGAACGGACACACGTACGTGCGCGTAGCCATCCAAACGCGTCCGTTTCACTGAACGGGACGAAACCACGATGCAAGGACGCTACCACAGGGTTAGGGGTATCAAGTAGGCCATGCCATGAATTTTTAAATTATTTTTCGTGATTTAAATTGTTATATGCAGAAGATGCGATACTAGATAAGATGTCAATATAAACTAAATTATGAGATGTACTAGTCCATGCAACAAGTCAAGATAATTAATAAATAAGAGTCAAACAAGTTCAAGCAAGCGGGTCGGGTCGAATGCAATGTAAAATGTAACTACCATTCGTACCCAAACACGATAAATCAAGAATAGACCATGGATAAGTAACTACGGAAACTGGAATTGGTATAAATGAACTCGGGTGTTACAGCCGCTAGTATCATCAATCGTCCGATTAAAGTCTGTGCAGCCCGTACATATATTTAATCAGACACCTGTATGTACCAAAATATGTCATGTACACCATATCACCTGAACCGTGAAAACTCTCTGTGTGGGACTTTAAAGACTCATCAATACGCTGGCAGTGGGTTTAACCACAAGCACGTCAGCGGCACTAGCTATACGTAACAGCTACCCAGGTATTGAGCGAAAGGAAAGCCGATGAGCAAACTCATCCAAACCCTTACTGAGCCTGACAGTGACAATATCCGTACAGTCCAGTCTGTTCGTCTAAGAGTATCGCATATCGAGTTTAGGGGGTGGATAAAGTCAGACCCCTAATAACGCGATATTTAGTGTCGGCATGAAACCCATCACCACATGAGAAACTATCGATCTTGGATCGGTAATTCTCGTCTACCTTGGCCAAGGATTTCTGGTGATGGCCACCCGTGCACTGTGCGACATCAGCCCCCAATACCGGGAGAGTCGAATCCCCGATGATCCGCTCACTGCCTCCATGTGGCTTGGGACTGTACCCAACTAAAACCTGTTTGCACGACTCCTTTGAGCCATGGTAGGGTAGTAATCAAAGCACAATGGGAACTCACACGGGACAAATGACGATCTCAGGTCGACAGACTAACCTGTACACATGTCACCTGGGAACTGCTATCTGACAATAGGTATAATACCAACTAGCAGATTCCCGGCGAGTCTGTCCAGTGTACTCATAACCCAATGAGCACCTGTATACTATCTTAGGTGAACAAACTAACACCAATGGCTTGTGAGACCGGGCTATTTCCTGATTAAAAAATCAGGAATTACCTCAATGAGGTATCACGTGTTCACATGTGACCAATGGTCACGTGATGACACGTGATGGATAAAACCCCATCAAGCAGAAATAAAAACAAACGGCTGAAAGATGACTTAATTGGGGGTCACGTGCTCACACGTGACCAAGGGTCACGTGCCAGCACGTGACAGGCTTTGAAAGCCTTGCAGCTTAATAGAATTTAATTCTAAAAATCGGGAATTACCTTAATGAGGTATCACGTGCTCACACGTGACCAATGGTCACGTGTTGACATGTGACAATTAAAACAGAAATAAAATAACAAACGGCTGAAGGAAATACCTCAATGAGGTGTCACGTGCTCACACGTGACCAATGGTCACGTGTTGACACGTGATGGTTAAAACTGAAGCGTAAGTAAACGCTGAGAAAAGGACTCAATTGTTGGTCACGTGCTCACACGTGACCAAGGGTCACGTGTCAGCACGTGACTGGCTTCGAAAGCCTTACAGTTAATAGAATTAAATTCTAAAAACTTCTAAATCTTTCCAAATGGAAAAGGATTATGGGGACCGTTGGATTAAAGATCCAAGGGTGATTAAAAATCACCAATTTATGGAAAGATTTTAGACAAGGAAAGATTTCCCTGAAAATCTCACCAGAAATAACAAACAGAATATCTTTGGATTTAAAATCCAACGGTGAATAAAATTCACTGTATGATCTAAAGGCTCATATTAATTATGAAAACAAACAAAATCTTTTAATGAAAGATTTACTAAACAAATTGATTCTTTTCCTTCTCCTATAAATAGGAGCCAAGAGGAGAAGAAGGGAGAGAGTTTTTTTTTGGGATATAGAGTTTTGGAATCTTGAAATTTCAGAGAGAAAAGAAAGGAGAATTTAATTTTCAACAAAGAAAACCCTAGATAAGAAAAGAAAAGGGATCAAAAACTTCAAACAGAGAATTTAATTCTCAAATCTAAGAGTTTAACTCTTCTACACAAAAGAACTTAGTTCTTCTTCTGGTTGAAGATCTGCAAAGAGCACATCTTCCCATAAATTAAGAATTTAATTCTCATCGGGTTGAGATCCTGCCATGCAGATCCAAAACTTAGAGGGGGAATTGAATTTAGAGAATTTAATTCTCCCAAAACAATGTTAGGGTTTAACCCTATATGAGAATTTAATTCTCCCAAAACAAAGTTAGGGTTTAACCCTATATGAGAATTTAATTCTCCCAAACTCATAGGAATTTAATTCCTTCAAGATGAAATTAGGGTTTAACCCTATATGAGAATTTAATTCTCCTAAAAAATTACAGGAATTTAATTCCTTCAAGATGGACAGAGCTAGGGTTTAACCCTAATTGATAATTTAATTCTCTCAAATTTACAAGAATTTAATTTCTCTCAAAATGGAATTAGGGTTTAACCCTATATAAGAATTTAATTCTTTCATAATAGGAATTTAATTTCTCCAAAATCATAATTAGGGTTTAACCCTACAGAGAATTGAATTCTCAAAATAAAATAAGGAGAGTTAAAGGATCTCCATGCATGCAAAGAACTAGGATCACGTGTCCCCACGTGACCCCTGAAAAGATCCCCACAAATGAGAAGAAATTAGCTTTGAGGCAATGCCTCACGTGCTCCCACGTGACCCCCATTGTATATGGAACAAAAGCAAAGGCAAAATCTGACTTGGGCGCTCTCACGTGTCACCACATGACCCCTAATAAATGTTTTAATAAATCAGGGCATGACTATATATCGCGTGCCCACACGTGATGGCTATGAAAAGTGTTTAACACTTATTTGCAGAACAAAATAAAAGGGAGCTGGCCCCACTTTCTGATGGTATCACGTGCTCCCACGTGACCCTTCCCTCTTCTAGTGTTTAACACTAATCTGATAATTTTGTTTTCAGTGTTTAACACTGTTATCTTTTAGTGTTTAACACTAAGTTGAGAATCACATTTCTAGTGTTTAACACTAATTTGATAATCTTATTTCCAGTGCTTAACACTGTTGTTATTTAGTGTTTAACACTACCTTAGCCAAATTGGCTAATTTTCTAGAGGCAAAAGTCCCTCCTCCAAGTGAATCTCAAAATTGAGGAAATCAAAGATGAAAATGTTTAGCATTGCTAAATAATGTGGGCTTGAGCCCAGATAAGTGTTAATGGTCCAACAAAGGGCCAATTCTTCAAACTTAATTGGACTTAGCCCAAGTTGGTCATAAGTCCTCAATTCAGACTTAACTGAGCCAATGTGCTCATAATTTAATTAATTGGTCTTAGTTCCAAACTGGGCTTTAGATCATTTAATCCACTTTGGTTTGAAGGTACATCTCTTCACTCCTCTGATATTTGTCGTTGTAATCCTTCAACGTCTTCAGAGAGGTGACGGGTCCCGACAACCTTACATTTCTATGGACTGTGGGGTCCTTAAACTCACGGACTATGATGTCCTTAACCTCGACCGTGATGTCTTAAAACTAACAAAGGACCGTGGAGTCCTTAAATCCACGGACTATGATGTCCTTAATCTCGACCGTAATATCTTAAAACTAACAACGGACTGTGGAGTCCTTAAACTCATGGACTATGATGTCCTTAACCTCGACCGCGATGTCTTAAAACTAACAACAGATTGTGGAGTCCTTAAATCCATAGACTATGATGTCCTTAACCTCGATCGTGATGTCTATAAACTAATATTCGACCGCAATGTCATTAAACTAAACAATAGAGCCCAATTGCTCTTTTGTCGGATCTAAACGATCCCGTTAAGTTGATCTTAGTCTAAAATGAGACTAATGTATCATTAACTAACGTTTAAGTTGATCTTAGTCTCAAATGAGACCAACGTATCCTTAAACCCAACCTCCCAAACCCAAATCTAAGAAAGATACGGATTTGGACTATTCCACACCCTACGGGCGACAACATAACTTATTCTCCATATACAATCCACGGGCAACCACAAACAAAACAAACACCCACGACACGAAGTGACCATCTGGAGAAGGATAAAGTTGTTACCGCGATGCGGTAACGTAATTAACTGCAGGGGCTTGCGCCTGCAGGGAAGAGCGTCCCCATAATCAAAAACCCCTCAAGCGAGGGGGAATCTGACGATGTCTGCTACATCGGTCGCATCCGTTTAAACCTTCGATACATGGTGCCATAAATCAACTTGGTATCTTCGGAGAGGTGGACGGATAGCACCAATTAGCATCTGCCCTGAATTTCAGGCAAGACGTCTGTCTTGCGCGTCTTTCGGAGGGGAACACGGGCCACCGCCCTTCGTCGGGGTCTCGATCAGTATACACTAGTCTACACTGGAGTATCGATGCCCAGTCTCGAAACTCCCACAACTAGGGACATTTAAGGATTTGCTTATAGAACCCCAGCTCCAACATATATGATCACCATCATAATGCTGGTAGTCAAGTAAGAATCCTATGAGCTCTATCAACATGTAATGGTGATCTGTAATACCACATAAAGCATGATGATAAAAACAAACCAGATAGTATACTATCATCTCGAGTAAAACTGTTCTACCGGTATATGTCCTTCCTCAATCATCATAATCACCTAACTGCGATTACGATAATTGCCTTGAGGGCACTATATTCAACAGTAAGCGGTGTGTGCTTGGCCTCTCAGAGCATCAGGGATTGACGAAGGATCTCAGTTCCTAAGGTTGGACCAGTGATCAGAGGTCCAGTCCTGCACTCAGGCTATTAGAAGTCAGGCCGAGCATAGCTCCGTAGACCGAGTTGTCAGATGCGACATGTAAGTCAGATGTCCAGTCCTGGACAGGCATGCGATTAACAGATGATACCTTGATCGGTTAGTGAATGGTCCATGAGCAGAAAGAAAAACATTTGACATAATAACTATTAACCTTTTTCCTGGAGGCTGAACGACCCCAGAATAATGGGGTAGAAGTATGTTCGTCCAAAGCTTACCTTTAATGTTTTCATGCTTTCCAGAAAGTGTTTGATTGTTTCTAATATCCGGTTGTCACCGGGCTGATGAACATGATGGCTATTTGTAATAAGAGTGCTATCTATTAAGTCATAGGGTAGTTGTCATGTTTGGTGGATCAGGCTTTCTGGCCAATTCATGGAATCTAGTGTATGCGTTTGATTCTGTTAATAAACCTAAAAAGGATGACCGGTTAGGTCGAAACCATATCCTTCTATCTTTTATGAGTACTTACCAAGTTTGCATATTACCGGGTCGAATTCTTTTTAGGAAGACCGTTCTTCCCCTCCTCTAAAAATGATATTAATTATTTAGGGAGACGTAGTTGCAAAATCGGTCTCTTCGATTTAATGCTGGCTCAATAATAGGAGACCGGTCAAAATAAGCAACACATCCTAATTTCTATTTTTGTAAATGACATAATATCCTTACAACACTCAAACGACTATAAAGTAGGAAAAAAAGGAGAAATAATTAAAAGATCCAAGTCAATTACCGTAATATCGTGGTAACTTAGGTTACTATTCATATTCTTGCCATAAAGTGAATAAGAACATTAAGTCAAATAAAAATATATTGGATTTATCAAAATGAAGATATATTCCCACAAACTTAGAAATAGAGAAAGACACAATTGAGAAAACTCCCAATTTAAGGATCCAGATCATCACCGTTGCATATGTGGCTATGGAGAATCGCTTTGAGGCCATACCTTATTTTTTTATTTTGAGCATAAATTTTTCTTGACGCTCAACCTGTCGTGTTTTACAATGATCTGTACCGATCACTTCGATCGATATGTTGTAGATGAATTATGTATAAAGTTTTTGCGATGTTTGGAGATTTCTATCACATCTAGGGGATTAAAAATTCAATAGCCTTCCTGTGCAAGAAAATGTGATCGCCCGGCAGAAAACCAGTATGCATAAACACATTTGGGATGATCTGATTTAAAAAAAGTTTAGGCGCATTAGGGTCGAATCGGATCTTGATGTTCGGGTTCGGGTTCTGTGCCCGGTACCCGATAAAATACATAACGGAAAATTCATAGTTCGATCGATTTGGCGGATTTCGAAGAATCAGCAGCGGCGCTAGGATCGTTTAAAACCATAGTTTTGAAGAAGATGAGGGCGGTGAGGGGAACGGCGACGTCATCGATCTCGATCTCGATAGCTTCGTGCTACGTCTCCAAATTCGCCGCCGCCGCCGCGCAAGGCATCGGAGCTCGCCGTGCAGTCGGCCCTTACTTGAAGCGGACGGAGAGCGCCTTGGAAGACCTCGCGCAGTTCCATCGCCAGCTTCGACACAGCCGCAAGATCTGACAACCGAGTAGGATGATGAAAGAGGAAGGAGAAGTCGAGAATTTGGCAGGAAATTTTGAGAAGAAGACGATGAAGAAGAAGAGGAGGAGGGAGAAATCTGAAGAGGAAAGGGGAGATCTTTAAAGAAGTAATTTCGGCTTGGTGAAGGTCGAGGCGGAGGAAGTAGAAGAAGAGAGAGAGCAAAAAAGAGGAGGTGAGGAACTTATGGTTTTCGGTTCTGATTTATGATTTATTAATTAACCATTGATGTTGAAGAACTTGGGGTTTGAAATTAAATTTGAAAAAGAGGCATTTTGCGTATACCTGTGTTGATCTGACGCAAATGTGAAATTGACTAATTGCATTGTAGATGTTGTTTTTGAGGGGTATCGGTTGAATGAATTGAAGATGCGTTATTTAGTTAGATCGCATCTCTCACTATTTGTTTTTGAGGAAAGAAAATATGGCTATGAGTTGTAGTTGGTGAATAAAATAACGGTATATCCTATGAATGCTCTATTGTGATAGTTGTAGTTGCAATTAGAGTTTGAGCTCACATGCAACAAAAGCTGCTGCAACACGAAATGCTATTCGGTTTAAGATGTTTTTTTTCGAAGTTCAATGATGAAGGCTGTTCTGTACAAGCTGTTCTGTCTTGGTCAAAGATATGTTATTTTAGATTTGTGTGTGGATGTGTCGAAGAAGGTATAGGCTATCTATTTTGGTGGATTCTGGAAAATGTGTTAACTGAGGTTTGGATGATTCCTCAGCTTGCGGTAGATCCTCAACTATGGCGCATGTGTGTGCACTCCTTAACAATTAGAACACTACACCATAGACAACCATATGAACAAAATCACTGGAACGATTTTTCCTCGTCTCTGTGGATGTTAATCAACATGATATCGTTGAGGCTGGGAATACATGAACATGGCATTGCTGTCAACAAAATATATATTTTTTACTTTTCATTTCCGCAGTTAGCCTTATGTTAATTATACAACTCTGATGCATTTCCTATTTGAGCAAAGCTTATATTATTTTCTTTCAAAAGTTTGGTACGATTATCGAGTCAAGTTGAATTACAAGGACAAAAATCTTGTTGTTGTTAGTGGATCTCCACATTACTTCTCTTAAACTTGTTACAAGGATAAATTAGATATTCAATTTTTTTTTTATCATTGTAACTGCTCTTTCAGAATCATGTAAACTGGAGGAAAGCTAACTTTCCAAACCATATATGGGCTCTAGTCATTGAAAATAGAATCCAACTCATATTGGACAGAAATTTGAACCAGCTTGATGCTTCTTAAGTATGGAAAATTGTTGGAAATAAGAGCCATGATATTGATTCATTAAAAAAGCAGAGGTTTGGTGTCACATTGAAGCAGTATATGATGTTTCACTTTATTGAGAGTAATGAATCATGCTAATCGTCTGCTTCGATTGCGTTGGTTCTCCTGCAGAAATTTGCTTATATCCGGTCCTTTGTGTATGCATGCATATATATTACGTGCGGGTGTGTTTTAATTGTCATAATCTGCATTGCAGAAATTCACAATGATTTTTGTGTATATGTATCTGAATCCCTTTAATTAATTTGTATTTTAGGTGTTTAATGTTGAAAGTAGCTCATTCTATCACTGTTGTTTCTGTTGTTGATTACCAGTTAATTCTGATTCCATAAGAACCATCCCACCCCCACCCCCACCCCCACCCCCACCCCACCCCCGCAAAAAATCCACACGAAAAAACAAACCCAAAGAAAACTGAATTATATATTTCTATACACAGCAACAGTAACAAGACCAAATTCATGTTCTACCTGTGAATCAAATGGTTATGTAGTGCGAGTGGTGTGGAGGAACAGATTTCTTTATTGCCCGACAGCATGCTTTGAAGTGCCCTCCAGAGATACTAGCTGCATTATTTGTGCGCGGAAAGTAATTTTCAAATATGAGTTCTTTCACAGGCTCTTTTCATACTGGCCAAGTTTTGTAAGCAGATGCTCGCTTGTGCCGCTAATTTGCGGCCAAGACGAAATGCAAAATAAAAATTTCTAAAACATGAGCATGAACTTCTATAACCTAGAATTAATTCCAAACACTAAACTAGTAAACAAGAAGTTTAACTACTCGGTTAGTGGTTAGCTATCTTTGAAATCGTGTCCTTCATCTTCTATCTCATTTCTTAAGCTCTTAGAACTTCGGGAACGAGCTTGGAAGTCGGTCTTTCTTGTCGAAAGTGATTCACCCGAGAGAACCTTAACTAACCTTTAGCTTCACTCTAATAGGCTAAGTAAAGAAACTAGTGAACAGGACTTGCTAAGAATTGATCACTTGAGATGTAGAAGTGTTTTTCGCTAGGTTTTTCTCTTTTCTTTCTTCTTTCTCTATTTTCAAAACTCAAGAGAGAAGGAAGAAGAGGCTAATGGTGGTGATGAAGCCAAATGAGCAAGCATGGCAAATGAAAACTTATCTCTTCATTTTCTTTTTCTTTTCTCATTTAAGTGTGAAGTGAGTGGAAGTGTGACTCACATGTGTGAGTCACATGTCCACACACTTTCACTTGAATGGAGAAGAAATGAGATGAGAGAGCCACCTCATTTGTACACATATACATGTGTTTGTATATATAAATATATATACAAATACACTAATATAAGTACATGCTACAAATACATATACATGTATTCGTATCAAAATACATACACCCGTATTCGTATCAAAATACGAATATCCGTATTTGTAACAAAACACAAATACCCGTATTTATACAAATACCCGTATTCGTATAAATACCGTATTCGTGTTAAAATACAAATATCGTAAAAGAGAGATAATAAAAGAGATATAATATTAGCTCACATTTCATCCAAATATGATAATCTGGCTATCTTTCAAACCGGCTAGTATTAATAAACTATCCGTATAAAAGTACGTGTACAAAAATACATATTTAATCGAACCTAAGTACGTATCAAATTACGTACACTACATCGTTTCGCATGAGCCGGAAAACCCTTTGTGTGGGACTTTAAAGCCTCAACAATACACTGGTAGCGGGTTTAACCACAAACACGTCAGTGGCACTAGCTGTACGTAACGGCTACCCATATATTGAATGAAAGGAAGGTTGAGCAAACTCATCCGTATCTCTACTGAGCCTGAAAGTAACAATCTCCGTATAGTCCGGTCTCTTCGTCTGAGAGTATCGTATATCGGGTCTAAGGGATGGAAAACGTTAGACCTCTGATAACATGATATGTCGCGTCGATGTGTTCCAACACCATTTCGAGAAACTACTGGTCTCGTTATCAGTAAATCTCATTTGCCTTGTCCAAGATGTTATGGTGATGGCCAATCAAACACAGCACGACATCGACTTCCTATACCGAGAAAGACGAATCTTTTTTATCGCTCACTGCCCCCAAATGCTTCGGGACTGTACCCAACTAAAACTTTGCATGACTCTTTAAAGCCGTGGTAGGATAGTAATCTAAGTATAGTGGGAACACACTCGCGGCTGATGACGATGTCAGGTCTAAAGACTAATTTGTACCTATGTCACTAGAGAACTGCTATCTGACGATATGTATATTACCATCTAAAAGTTCTCGGCGAGTCTGTCCAGTGTAACTTATAACCTAATGAGCATCTGTATACTATCTTTGGTGTCGTACACCAATGGTTGTGTAACAGTCCACCTTCCCTCACGGGAATAAGAAACGTATACACTAGTTTATTTCGAAGTATCGATGCTCTGTTTTGAAACTCCAATGACTATAGACAATTTAAGTATGTGTTTATAGACTATCTAGACCTCACGAGTGTGATCGCCATCACAACTCTAGTAGTCAAGCAAAGATCTTACGGGTTTTACCAACATATATTCGAGATACGTAATATAATAGAACATATACACATATTGAGACAAAAACAAACCAGATAGCATACTATCATATCGAAGAAGACTGTCCTGTACATATATATCCAAAGTATTCATATGTAATATACAATCATGTACTATACAATAATGGTCTCTAGAGCATACATATTCAACAATCTCCCACTTGCACTAAGGCTATGTATTGGCGTATCAAAGACTAATCATCTCCAATAGATTCTCAAGCTGAGTATGAGGAAGTGCCTTTATAAGTGGGTCTGCCGTGTTGTCCTTTGTATCTACTCTCGTGATCTCGATCTTCCGGCGATCAATGATCTCCCTGACCAGGTGATACCATCTCAAGATGTGTATGGATTTCTGATGGGACCGTGGTTCCTACGCTAATGCTATAGCTCCATTGTTGTTACAGTACAAAGGTATTGGATCAATAATAGACGGAACCATCTCAAGTTCACAAATGAACTTTCTCATCCAGACAGCTTTTTTGCGGTATAGCTGGCAGCAATGTATTCAACTTCTATCGTCGAGTTTGCTATGGTGTCCTGTTTGTAACTCTATCAACAGACCGCCCCTCCATTGAGGGTAAACACATAACCCGAGACAGATTTGCTGTCATCCTTGTCATTTTGGAGCTTGAATTGGTAAAGAACTCCATCTGGAGGTCTCCATTACTGTATACTAAGAACATATCCTTAGTTCTTCTCAGATATTTCAGAATGTTCTTCACAGTCGTCCAATACTTCTCCCGTAGGGTTTGACTGATACCGGCTTACTACGCTAAGTGCGTAAGTTACATCCGGTCTGGTATATAATATCGCATACATTATGGATCCTACCGCCGAAGTGTAGAGTATAATGTTCAAGCGAGCTCTCTTCATCAGACTTGGGAGATATCTTTTTGGAGAGTGTGATTATGTGACAAGCTGGTAAATTACCGCACTTGGAATCTTCCATACTATAGCTCTTCAGTATGGTATCAATGTAGTTGGACTGTGAAAGTCCCAATATTCTTTTATATCTATTACGATAGATCCTGATCCTCAGAGTGTAGGATACATTACCTAGGTCTTTCATGGAGAAATTCTGAGATAAAAACAACTCGACCGACTATAGCATATGAATATCATTTTCTATTAGGAGAATGTCATCCATGTACAATACGAGGAATACCACGGTTCTCGCTACAATTTTCTTGTAAATACAAGGCACATCTATGTTTTTAACGAAGTCAAATTCCTTGATGTTCCAGCTCCGCAATGCCTGCTCTAATTCATAAATGGATTTAAGTAACTTGCACACTTTCTCGCTGCTCCCACTGTCTACGAGGCCCTTTGACTGATCCATATAAACACTCTTCTAAAACGCCGTTTAGAAAAGCAGTATTTACGCCTATTTGTCAGATCTCATAGTCATGGAAAGCAGCAATGGTAAATAGGATCCGAATGGATTTCAGCATAGCCACTGGAGAAAAGGTTTCGTCACAGTCTACACCTGGTCTTTAACGAAAACCTTTTGCAACAAGTCTAGCTTTATATGTTTCAACCTATCTATCTACACCAATCTTTTTCTTGAAGATCCATTTGCACCCGACGGGTTTCACCCTTGGCGGTGCAATGTCCAAATTCCAAACTTTGTTGATGTATATGGATTCCATTTCGGATCGTATAGCATCCAGCAATTTCACAGTGTCCCTACTAGTAATGGCCTGCTCGAAATTAGTAGGATCATTTTCTTCCAAGATGCAATCCTGTCGATCCCCGTCTACGAGAAAACCGTAGTATTTCTCGTGCAGATGAGAAATCCTAATAGATCTGCAAAGTAGCTGGGATTCGTCCGAGACTATTGAATCCTGTTGATCCACCAAATCTTCAGTTACAGTTTGTGGCTTCGATATTTCATCCAGTTCCACCGTGCTCCCACTGATTTCTTTTGCAAGAAATTCTCTTTCTAAAAAGGTGGCGTGACGAGTTACAAACACCTTCTGTTCTTTGGTGTGATAGAACAGATATCCTAGTGAATTCTTTGGAAAAACTTATATAGAACTGATCGTGCTTCTAGTTTGTTCGGATTTTGCTTTTTAACATATGCCGAACAACTCCATATCTTAATGAATTTAAGACATGGTTTCTTACCATTCCATATTTAATATGGAGTTCTAGGCACTGATTTGGACGGAACATGATTCAAAAGATATGCTGCTGTCTGAAGTGTATGTCCTCAAAATGAAATTGACAGATCAATACTACTTATTATGGAGCGAACCATGTCCAATAGAGTATGGTTCCTCTGCTCCAATACACCGTTGTGTTGTGGTATATATGGAGGAGTAAGCTGAGAGAGAATACTATTCTCTTTTAACTAGTAGAGCAATTCTGTGCTTAAGTACTCCCCTTCTCTATCAGATCGGAGAATCTTGATATTTTTGTCAGTCCGGTTCTCTACTTTGTTTCTGTATTCTTTGAATTTCTTAAAAACTTCGGATTTGTATTTCAAAAGATACACATCCGAATCTAGAGAGATCGTCAGTGAATATGATGAAGTATGAGAATCCATCCTTTGCATGTATAGATATTGGACCACACGCATCACTGTGTATGAGTCCCAGAAGCTCTGTAACTCTTTTTCCTTGTCCGGTAAATAGAGATTTGGTCATCTTTTCTTTGAGACAATATTGATAAATTTCATAAGATGTAAATTCGGATGGATCTAAATATTCATTCTTATGCAACTTAGCTAATCTTTTTCGTTGATATAACCAAGTCTACAATCCCATAAGTAGGTTTCGTTCGTATTTGAACTCTTCCTCTTGCACGTGTTTTGTACATTAAGAACTGTGTTTTGATTAAGAACATAGATACCATTACACAGTATACCTTCTGCAACCAATACCTGATTACGATAAATGTTCATGATATTTCTATCTAAAACAAAGTTGTATCCATCTTTATTAAGTAAAGAAACTGGTATGAAGTTGCAAATCATAGAAGGTACATAGTAGTAGTTGTTCAAAATCATAGTATTGCCGCTTGAAAATACTATGTGATATTCACCGATGGCAGCAGTATCAATTTGTGCTCCATTCCCTACTTTGAGGGACACATCACCAGATCCAACCATCCTACTTTTTCTCGGTCCCTGTAATAAATTACAGATATGAGATTCTAATCTGGTATCTAGTACTTAGGAGGTAAAACTGACCGAAAAACAGTTCTCAATAACAAGAACATCTGAAGGAGACGTAATAGTATGCTTCTTCTTCACCGGGGTCATCAAGGAATTCATGCAATTCTCTTTCCCTTGCTTATGTTTGTGACATTTATCATAAGTCAGATCCGAACCGACGTTCCCCAACCCTGAATAAGAATTTAAGTTGGTCAAGTCATACTTTTTATTATCTTGATAAAGGCGTGACATGGCAGCTGCAATTAGGAGACAGAAAAGAAACACTCAGCATATGCTCTCGCAAATTTAGATTGGTTATTATTTTATCTAAACAGGATGACTCCCACTGTTTCCTCGAATTCTCCTTCAAAGTTCAAACCTTAAAAGGAGAACTTGTCGGGGTCATTTATGCTCCATGAGTTCGCTAACCGTTCAGCCAGGCAAGTGTTGGTACTCCGAGGGAGGGTTCCCGTGTTTTCACACGGACCTAATTAAATAACCCTGTTTCCGCAGAGGTATAACCCCGTCAACACCTTTCTAGATACCTAATGAGTTAGCTAGTTGTGAAGTGAAAATCTTCCAGGAGTAATCTTACTCATTAGTGGGATCGGGATCCAACTATCATTGTGTGATAATCTTGATGGAAGACACTCAAGTCACCATAATTCAGAAGGTATGCACAAATCTTGTAAGTTTCCTATATATTTGAAACTCCCGCTATAGTTTTTATCTCTAGGACCCTACCGACCTTGACGAATAATTAACAAATCAAAAGGTCCTAGTCAAGTTTAACCCGTCATTATCCAAGATTGCATTTGACCCATCAACATGATCCTTGACGAATAATCAAGAAAGTCATACGACTGTCCTAACCAATCACATTATCTATGCTACAGACAATCACTACTTAGCTACCGTACACTACGTCTTGACGAATAATCAATAAATGCAGCACGAACACTAAGTACTAATTATCTGAAATGACGGAGTGCTACAGCTGGTTTTTGGCGAAAAACCTTTAATGTAATGAACTTGATATCGTTGAAGAAATCTAGTGATTTCGAAACGAGTGGTTGAAGCTCAATTTTGAAAACATTTGTTTTTGTGAAAGCCGAGTAGTTTGAAAAGAACCGAATAGTTTTGAAATTTGATTCCAACATCATTTTAGGTTTATTTTCTTGCATTAATTAGAATTAATACGGTCCCATCAATTAAGCTTATACATCACAGAAACAACAAAAATAGAATGTACGTATATGCCACCTGCATTCGCCACGGGGTCCGGGGAATTTATCGTAAGGTTATTTAACTTACGGCAGTGCATGGGCAGGGCTAGCGCGGGTGCAAAACATATACAACATTTATATATATCATCATCACAGGCAGATAATAAACATCGTATGCATGCGATAATCAAAATGGAATAGCGGATAAATTAGGACCCCATGTTTCGTTTGAGCCGCAAACGAAAACCAACGTTCCCTGGTCATGTGGATAGCTTGAACATCACCTGAAACAAAGATCTCTACGAGCGCGGCAAGTTATCCGGCAATTCTAAAAGTGAGGCAACCATCATTCAATGAAATGAGTAGGCCACTTGGCACTTCATGAAATCCGGTAACTTGAGCACTCCACCGTGGGTCTATCCTAATCCCCTACAAGTGTTGTGATTTTTTTATATTCGTGATCCTTCAAGGAGTCACAAAACACACCAAGAGTCGCAGCGGAAAAATAATCTATCAGAATCGCGTGCAAACAAACTACTTGAAAAAGACTAACTGGACAATCTATCAAAACAATACAAATTATTAGAAGCACACTAGCAACGCAAACACAAGATTTACCCGACGACGAAAGCTTCAACTATTAAAAAAGTATTACACGAGAATCCACCCTCTCCGATCACCGCCTAAATACAATGCCCAATCTCTATTCAAATCTCTCTCTCGGCCTCAATTCTAGCAACGCCCCATAAAACAAACCTTCTGGATTTTATATAATGCTGCAGAATTTTTGTTGCCCCAAACTTCAATTATCTCCTCTATTTAAATAATAGCGGCCGACCCTACATTATTGGCTTAGCAGATTTCATATTCCGCACTTGATTAATTTATATAGGCTTTATCAAACCTTAGAGATAACTTAGAGATTAATATCTCTCTCTATGAGATATTCCTAGAGATAAGTTTGGAACTTAAATTAATGACTAATTTAAATCTCCTACATGCACTGCATGTATTCACATTTAGTCTTTTGATCTTGGGCTCCTGATCTGGGGTCCCGAATTTGCAATCAATTTCGACAATCTCCATCTTGATTCAAATTCTTCACAATCTCGACACTTTCTTAAAAAACTTAGAATTCCTGCTTTCGTCGTTGCCGTGCCTCATTAATCAACAAGGCAGATCAAGTCCAAGCATTGCTTGAACTTGATATCTGGAACCATCCTCGTAAATGCAACTGTCAGATTCTCATAGGTACCAATCTTCATAAGAGCAACGGCCGTCCTCCAAGAAGAACTTTCACTTCCTGTGGAACAACCAAAACCAATAATCTTCGCAAATATCTGCTCTCCTTAACCGCCTCTAAGACGGTCAACGATCCTGCCTTGATGCCGCGATAACAATCAGAAGGTCGATATACCTGACACTGTATCCGCGTCCCTGTAATCCGTCCTCGACTTCCAACTGTTCCCATCGCTAGCTATACCTGATGATGACACCAATCCGAAGTGCGTCTCTAACTGAGAAAACACGGGCCGAGTCTCTTTCCCATACCAAGCGAGAACCTGCTCGATATACCGCTGCAACTGACGCAACTCCCCATCCATGACAATATACATGCCATGAATCTTGCATGCAGACTTTCTGTCGAACTCCCGTTCCCATATCCTCGGACCTTCATCCTTAGCCTCCCTCGTGCGCCTAAATACCATAGGCCTCCGCATAAGTGGCTGTATCGACCTCTCCGCCTGAATCGAAGTATCAACCACCTCAACTTTAACATGGACTGAAACCTCGAACATCACCTGGCTCGGTGATACTGTTCCCTGCCCACCATCCGAGTGAATCTGTTTTCTCCGAGAAATCGCAGATTCGTCGACTATCATATTTTGGCTGATTACTATATCCTTAGTATCGGGACACCACGACCTATACCCTTTTGCTTCGCTTATAGAATTACGAAGTCCAAAGTAATTCCCAGCCCTTCCAGTCCATACCTCCTTGGAAATTATTCTGTCTACTCCCGTCGATGGTGACCGATCGATGAGGTACTCGGCAGTAGATAGGGCTTCTGCCCGAAACTCCTTCGGAACTGCAGGCATAAGCCCTGAATACCTGTTCTTTCCAAACACCTTTCGAACCATCCGCCCTGCTCCTCCAATATACCTAGAATCAAAAGAGGTGTGATGCACGATCCTCATCGACTTGCAGAACCCTTTACTATGATCGGAATGAAGAACCTTCACACACTTACCGAACTGCTTCCCCACAACAACCTTCCTGAAAATATGAAAATTCTCAATTTTCGGCTCAACAACGTATACCCACAACTTCTTAAAGAAGTCATTAATGAAGGAACTATGATGTCTGACTCTATCTTGAGAATAAACCGGTGTCAGAATTATCTCTGTCTTTTTCCCTTGAACACGGTCCATCCGAAGATCTCTCCTGTCGATCTCTACCCTTCCAAGTGGCTGCCTCTTTTGAGACCCTTCCAAACTCGCCTCGCTGATATGGCCCGATCGTGGACGCCACACCTTGACGGAGTCTGAACCGTCTGAACCAGTAAAAGATCTAACATGTCCTAAGAATGTCCGTCCTTGAAGAAAATCCAGATTTCTCACCCTCTTTGCCTTCATGACAATACAAGCATCTCTGGAAATCATCACGGAATCTCTATCGATCATGCACTTATAACCGATCCCGCTCAAAACACCTAATGAAATCAAGTTCCTCAGATCTGGCACGTGTCTGACATCCGTCAACGTCCGAACTCTCCTATCATGCATGCGGATCCGAACTGCACCAATCCCAACAACTCTGCTTACCATACCGTTCCCTATAAAGACCGAACCTCTATTAACCGAACGATACATAGCAAACCAACTCTGATTCGGAGTCACATGGAATGAACATCCTGAATCCAACATCTACGATCCGTGTGCGTCTGAAGTCACACATACCGATAGAATCGAACCATCACTGCTCTCATCCGAATCCTCCACCGCAACTGCAGTACCGGAAGACATTTGCTTGCTTTTCACCTTGCGCTTCGGACAATCTTTTTTCCAATGCCCGCTCTCCTTGCAAATAAAGCACTTATCATTGTCGTGATTTCTCGATTTTCACTTGGAGCCTCCATCTGAACGGTATCTAACAGACATCGTGTCACCCTGACTACTCTTGTCACCTACCAATTTCTTTCTCAGCTCCTCACTATGCAGACCTGCTTTGACATCTTTTAAAGAAAGCTTATCCCGGACATACACCATCGACTTGACGAACTGCCTGTACTTTGAGGTCATTGAATTGAGTAGAATCATCCTCTGATCCTCATCCTCTATCTGCACCTCCACGTTCCGCAAGCCTATCACGATCTAGTTGAGTTCGTCTAGGTAATCTTTGACGGATGTCCCCTCCTTCATTTTTAACGTGTACAATCGTTGCTTGAGGTAGAGATGATTTGTATAAGATTTCATGTATAGGGACTCCAACGTGCTCCATAACCCTGCTGCCGTTGTCTTTGCGCAATCTTGTATAGAACCTCATCAGCCAACAGAAGCTGTATCGAATTGAAGGCCTTGTCCTCCATCTCTTCTTTCTTATCATCCTTGATCGTCGCTGAAATACTGTCTTTTGCAAAGACAATCTTGTTGGGGTCTAAAATTACACCCCGGTTGACCAAGTCAAAGTCAAGATCAACCCCAAGCCAAGTGGGCTCAAGCCCAGATCAAGTGGGCTCATGCCCGAGTCGAGTCCGAACATGAAGCGGCCGGCCTCCCCCATGCTGAAATTAAAAATCTTGTAATAAATAATTTTGATATAATTTTTTTATACATGAATGAGCATAAAGCCAATTTTTTGTAAAGCCCATGGCTTATGTGCAAAAATAAATGGCACATGAGCCATGGGATGGGCAAAATGGCATTTTGTAAAGCCCAAGGGGCTATGTATAAATGTATAAGCCTATATAAGGCAACATGATGAAAATATCTAAGGGAACTTTTTCATTCTAAAAAATTAGGGCCTGTGTCTCTTTCTCCTTTCTCAAGGTTCTAAAACCTTCTTCTTTTTTTTGAATTAAATCAAGAGTTTTACTCTTTCTTTTTAAAAACTAAATAGTTTTCACCACAAAACCCACAAAGGGGAGCTTGGATCTTCCATTAGATCTCAAAAATGAGAGATTTTTTTTTTTAAATCTCACCCCCTTTCTCCAAGATCCGGCCAAATAACAGGAAGAAGAAAGGGACCCATCTCCAGAAACCCCATTTTGGGGAAGATCCAGGGCTCAAAGGTAGAAGCCCCTTCACCAGCTTCAAAATATCCTAGGAGTTTAACTCCTCATACACACACACACAAAATAATAAGTGTTCCTTTCTGGGAGTACAACTCCCATTGCAGAGACCAAGTCCCTTTTGCCTTCCGAGCGTCCACGTGTCTGGCACGTGAGGCGCTAGCGCCCGAGCGCCCACGTGCCTGGCACGTGGGGCGCTAGCGCCCAAAGCGCTAACGCCCTTGCGCCCAAAGCGCTAGCGCCCGAGCGCCCACGTGCTTGGCACGTGAGACGCTAGCGCCCAAAGCGCTAGCGCCCGAGCGTTTTCTCCCACGCATCCTTTGGATGCCCTTTTCCCTTATGTGTGTCTATATATATATATATATATATATATATAAAGGCACACACACATACTCCACAACACTGTTCCTGTTAGAAAAATATTTCTAACGGGGCGCTGTCCCGCACCCCGCAAGGGGCTGCTATCTCCCTTGACCCCCAGCCCGCTATTCGGTAGCAGGACCCCCGTAAAAACTCTGCGGGGCCCCCGATATATCCAAAACCCCTCCAAAATACAACACTGCACATTGAGTTCGCATGATCAGTTTAACCCGTTAATCGGAGGTTCCCTCGCCCCAAAGGTGAGGGGTAATTAACGGCAGCTTAGTCCGCGGCTGCCGGAGATTAGGAGCCCCACAATCAATAAACCTCTGCCTACCCTAGGCAGGGAAAATCTGTAGTACGCCTGACCAGCGCGCGCGTATTCCCATCTCAATGGGGTGACGAAAAACACCCTACAAATCTTATAAACCCCTGCTGCTTGAGAACAATCTTCATTTTCAACCCCCAAAAGCTAAAGTTGTTCCACCCATCAAACTTGATCAACTTATAATGTGTAGATTCTATCTCCCAAGTAATCCGAAAACACTGAATCTGATACAATGATAGCATTTGTTGTGAATTTTCTATATCCGTGATCTTCCATGAAGTCACAAAACACACCAAGAGTCGCAGCGGAAAAATAATCTATCAGGATCACGTGCAAACAAACTACTTGAAAATGACTAACCGGACAATCAACCAAAACAATACAAATTATTAGAAGCATATAAGTAACGTAAACACAAGATTTACCCGACGACGAAAGCTTCCACTATTAAGAAAATATTACACGAGAATCCGCCCTTTCCGATCACCGCCCAAATACAATGTCCAATCTCTATTCAAATATCTCTCTCTCGGCCTCAATTCCAGCAACGCCACATAAAAAAACCCTCTGGATTTTATATAATGCTGCAGAATTTTTGTTGCCCCAAACATCAATTATCTCCTCTATTTAAATAATAGCAGCCAACCCCACATTATTGGCCTAGCAGACTTCATATTCTGCACTTGATTATTTATATAGGCTTTATCAAACCTTAGAGATAATTAGAGATAATTTAGAGATTAATATATATCTCCATGAGATATTCCTAGAGATAAGTTTGGAATTTAAATTAATGACTAATTTAAATCCTCTACGTGCACTGGATGTATTCACATTTAGGCTCTTGATCTTGGGTCCCGAATTTGCAATCAATTTTAACAAAGTGTAGCGAATAGCCCGCTAATTGTAGAGCGAGACGACTCGAACTCATCACCATGAGACAACCATCTAACACACTCTAGAATCTGGCTACTCGAGCACTTCTCCGTGGGTTATCCTAATACAATAATGAATGAATATACAATGGTATCATCGACCTCAAATCGGTCGGGTTCCAATAAAACAATATATAACAAGCGGTAACGACGGCCACAATCCGGCCGCTCGTCCCGAATAACAAATATACCTCAATTCTATGATGACGGGCTATCCACCACGACTATCTGTTTAAGCCATTACAAGATATACAATACAACACACAAGTAAGTATTTACAACCCGTCTAATCGACCTATAGCAGTTAGACGGTGTTTACAAACACATATACAAACACAAAGATATAAACGATGCAAAATTTTCGAGTTTAAAACTTTCTGAGTTGCCCAAATACAAAGATAACACTTGGTGAAATCTAGAGTAAATCAAACATAACCAAAAATCTCAATTCCCAAAACCCCAGACACTGGATGAAAACGAGAACAAACGGAGCATGAAAACCCGCCAGTAGCGGGCCAAAGTGGAATTTAGGCGGTTTTACTTGCTCAATTCTGCCACGTTTTCGTCCTGTGTCAATATAATATTAAGAACACTCCTCCGCACTTGTTTAAAAAATTTTCAGAGATCAAAATAATTTTGACCGAAACTTGAAATTTAGGGTTTTGGAAAAACGGAAATTTGTCGGTTTCGAAACTTAAGAATCGTTTAAACTAGTTTACGTGTTTAGATAGTTCTGATACCATGTAAATAGATGCTCGTGCTCGTGCCGCTACCTTGCGGTCAAGATGGAATGCAAAACAAATTTTCTAAAACATGAGCATGAACTTCTACGACATAGAATCGATTCCAAACACCAAACTAGTAACAAGAAGGAGTTTAACTGCTTGGTTAATAGTTAACTATCTTTAAAGTCGTATCCTTCGTCTTCTATCCCACTTCTTAAGCTTCTAGGAACTCCGAGAACGAATTTGGAAGTCGATCTTCCTTGTCGAAGATGATCCACCCAAGAGAACTCTAACTAAGGCTTTAGCTTCACTCTAATAGGCTAAGTGAAGCAACTAGTGAACAAGACTTGTTAAAAATTGATCATTAGAGATGTAGAAGTGTTTTTCTTTAGGTTTCTCTCTATTTTCTTTCTTCTCTCTCTATTTTCAAAAACTTAAGAGAGAAGGAAGAAGAAGCTAATCGTGATGATGAAGCCAAATGAGTTAGCATGGGAAATGAAAACTTATCTCTTCATTTTCTTTTCTCATTTAAGTGTGAACTGAGTGGAAGTGTGACTCATATGTGTGAGTCACAAGTCCACACACTTCCACTTGAATGGAGAAGAAATGAGAAGAGAACAGAGATCCACCTCATTTGTACACATATACATATGTATATGTATATATAAATATATATATAAATACACTAATACAAGTATATGCTATAAATATACACCCGTATTCGTATCAAAATACATACATCCGTATTCGTATCAAATACGAATATCTGTATTCGTATCAAATACAAATATCTGTATTTGTATGAAGACCCGTATTCGTATAAATATTGTATTCATGTTAAAATACAAATACCATAAAAGAGAGATATAACACTGGCTCACATTTCATCCAAATGTGATAATCTTGTTATCTTTCAAACCGACTAGTATTAATAAAATGTCCGATTAAAAGTACGTGTACAAAAACACGTATTTAATCGAACCCAAGTACGTATCAAAATACATACACTATATCGTTTCCTTTGGCCGGGAAACCCCCTATGTGGGACTCCAAACATTCAATAATACGATGGCAGTGAGTTTAACCACAAGCACGCCAACGACACTACCTGTACGTAACGACTATCCAGGTATTGAACAAAAGGAAGGTCAACAAGAAAACTTGTCCGTATCCCTAAGGAAACTGAAAGTGACAATCTCCATATAGTCCGGTCTTTTCGTATGAGAGTATCGCATATCGGGTTTAGGGGGTGGAGAACGTCAGATCCCTAATAACCTGATAAGTCGTGTCAATGTGCCCTAACACCATCCTGAGAAACTACTGATCTCGCTATAGTAAATCTCATCTGTCTTGGCCAAGATCTTATGGTGATAGCCAATCAAACACAGCGCGATATCGACTCCCTATACCGAGAAAGACGAATCCCTTCTATCACTCATAGCCCCTAAGTGTTTCGGAACTGTACCCAACTAAAACCTGTTTGCACGACTCTTTAAAACCATGGTGGTTTAGCAATCTAAGTACAGTGGCAACACACTCGGGACTGATGAATATATCAAGTCTAAAGACTAACCTGTACTTATGTCACCAAAGAACTGGTACCTGACAATAGATATATTACCATGTAGAAGTTCTTGGCGAGTCCGTCCAGTATAACTCATAACTTAATGAGAACCTGTATACACCAATGGTTGTGGGACATAACACCTTCCCTCATGGGAATAAGAAACGTATACAATAGTCTACTCCGGATTATCGATACCTTGTCTCGAAACTCTAACGATTAGAGATAATTTAAGGATATGTTTATAGACTATCTAGACCCAACGAGTGTGATCGCCATCACAACTATAGTAGTCAAGCAAAGATCCTACGGGCTTTACCAACATGTATTCGAGATACGTAATATAAATAGAACATATACACATGTTGAGGTAAGACAAACCAGATAGTATACTATCATATCAAGCAAGACCGTCCCGTACATATATATCCCAAGCATTCACATGTAATATACAATTCTATACTATACAATAATGTCCTCTACAGCATACATATCCAACAAGTTTATCATTATATGTTTGTGTACAAGAATAATTATTTGTTAATGTATTTGCTTATAGGTCAATGCTGTTGAACTACATAGAAAAACTTCTTCAAACAAGCTTATTAAGCTTATGCATAACTGTAAAATGTACTGGCAATTTATTTTAATCGACTTTGATGCATCTGTGTAATGCATTGCAAGTGTTTTTGTTCACTATATTGATGAAACTAGTGCAAGTAAGAATAAGGTGGGTGTAATCTTCAAAATATGTCAAATAACTCATACAGTGGCTGTTTATGAAGCAAAATTTTCATTTATGAACATCAAAGTTCTCTTTCAGGTTCAGATCTTCGCACAATTTATAATTAAAAAATAATTGTGATTTCATATTTTGCAGGGTTCAGCATGTTTGCAGAGGTTCAGGTTTTCAAGCCAACTGGTTGGGGAAGCCTCTCCTGCAGCTCATTAAAAACACCTGTAAATCTACAAGGTGACTGTCTCAATGCTGTATAAATTAGGGGCAAACCAGTTACAAAGAACCTATTCTTTATTTTCTTCAACGAACCTATCTGCACGTGTCAATTTATGTTGTCTTATTCATGTCGATGTATTGTTGTAAGTCTATGGACGCAATTCTCTTTTACAGGAGCAAATTTATGGTTGACAGAAACTTTCACTTATGGAAGTCTAACTATGTTACTATCAAAATTACTAGCGGTGAGCCCCACGCTATGCGACGGGTTTTTAGAATAATCTATGAAAATAAATAAACAATAACTCATATAAATAGTTATGTCAGTCATCATATGACGGTAAAAGTTCATGTCATTTATGTAATATAAAAAGTCCATGGTATTTATCTGAAAACATTAAAATTTCATGGTATTTATTTGTAATATAGAAAGTTCATGGTATTTATCTAAAAAACGGTGAAAGATAGTATTGTTTTTATTTATAAACAAAGTCCATGGTATTTATATGAAATATATTGAAAGTTCATTGTATTTATTTGTAATAAACAAATCCATAGTATTTATATGCAAAAATTGACATCTCATTGTATTTATTTGTAATAAACAAAGTCCATACTCCATAGTATTTATCAAAAAAATGGCAAAAGATCATAATATTGATTTACAATAAACAAAGTCCATGACGTTTATATGGAAAATGATGAAAGATCATGGTATTTATTTACGTTAAACAAAACCCATGGCATTAATATGGAAAACGGTGAAAGGCATTATTTGTAATAAATAAAGTCCGTGGTATTTATCTAGAAAACGGCAAAAGTCGTGGTATTTATTTGTAATGAATAAAGTCCTTGGTATTTATTTGTAATAAATAAAGTCCGTGGTATTTATCTAGAAAATTGGGAAAGTCATGGTATTTATTTGTAATAAATAAAATCTATGGTATTTATATGAAAAAAGTTGAAAGCCCATGGTATTTTAGCGAAAACCTAGTGTTGATAAACGAAGTCCATGGTTTTTATTTCTAAATAACAAAGTTCACGGTACTTTATGCTTAAAATGTTGAAAGTTCGTGGTATGTTAGTGAAAACCTGATGAGGATTTGAGTTGCAAATGGCATAACTGTAATTATTAACTGAAGAACCGTGATTTTGGAGAAGTTTTGGGCTGATGGCTGTAAATAAAGAGAAGTTCTGCCAAAGTAAGAAATTTTCAATTTTATCCCTACTACTTCACCAAAATAACAACATTGCTAACTTGTTAATTTTTCCCGTAAACCCAATTTAATAGGAAGTGGGGGGCAAAAGGGGAAATATCACTTTCTTATGGTATAATGATAAAGATAGAAAGATTAAGATATAAAGCAATATTTGTATTCTTGTGTATAATTATCCATTTATTCTTTGTCGCTACTTCCTACATTGTGATATAAATTATCATGTTAGATTGTTATATTTAGATGCTTATGAGTTTATACCTTTACTATCCAGTCTTTTCTTTGAGGTTATTAATTTAGAAACTTAAAGAAACCATGTAAAATCCGTGATAATGATGTTGCTTGTAGATCTGTATTGTGTCGGAACTCAGAACGACCCCCCCCCCCCCTCCCTCCTAACATGTGAAGCTTTTTATGAAGGAAAAAATCGTGTGGGACAAGCTTTAGCTATTCTTCATCAAGGAATGTAAATTGTAAATTTGAGTAAGAAAAAAGGAGAAAGAGCTTTGTATATAGATAAGTTCTACGACTATACTCCGTAATCTTTATACAGTAGCATCACCAGATCACTTCCAGCTCTACAACTTATTCTCAGGACAGCTGCATATCTTTGTTCTTTTACCCTTTCTTTCTACTTATATATCCTGTCTTCTATAAATTTCTCATTGGCTTTTTAAGTCATTTTGTTATTAGTTATAACTTGCACAGCTGAAGTCTAGTCTGAATTCTCTAATCAATTTTCATATCAACATTCTGGTTAGCTCTTCATACAAGTTATACTTCAAATCTATATTTTGCTATTTTTTCTTCTTTGATGCAGGGTCCATGAAGCATTGATAATCAATACAAGCTGTGTTGTCTATTTCTTTCTAAATAATC
This sequence comes from Agapanthus africanus, assembly GCA_030015575.1. NCBI lineage: Eukaryota > Viridiplantae > Streptophyta > Magnoliopsida > Asparagales > Amaryllidaceae > Agapanthus > Agapanthus africanus. The sequence continues at coordinate 284,679,674 of JASDDO010000006.1, forward strand.
TGAACGAGAGCCGCAACGGATTGACTCCATGGTTTGTTGCATTACAGGAATCTTTCCATAACCGTGAAATAAGGCATTAGGTGTTTATATTAATGTAATTATTGCACAATTTCTTTTTCTTGGTTACATTTCAGGTTTGTCGTTATCTTTTTTCTTTTTGTTCTTTTCTGTTTTAGGGATAATAGGTTGTAGCCTGATCCAAGCGGGATTTGAAACCCAGATCTCCCGCTCAACTCAAGAGGGCTATTACCACTATGCTATAGTGGCACAACTTACATTTCAGGTTATTTTTCTTTTATACTTATCAATAGGCAGCCAATATCAACAGTATGTTTTGTCCATTAGCTAAATGTCTTTTGATGTGTGAGCTTAATTTTTTTCCGGGAAAAAGGAAAGAAAATGGAAACATAGTAAGAAAAAGAAAACTCTATCCAGCCCTGAACACTTACAGGTCTAACCAGTTCTCTGCTCATAGAATTAGAAGTTTACTTTCATAAGCCTCTGTTTACTTTAACCTATTTATTAGATAAAATCTCATTGATTTCTTCTGTTAAGTCTTTCTTTCAGAAATTTTGCGAAGGGAATCTCGTCTAATACTATGAAGGTGTAAGATATAATCTGCATTGTTCTTGAATCTCAACAAAAAAAATCGCTTATTTTATGCTCCATAGCTTAACACATCCATCGACACCTAATTAGGCTCATTCAGTTATTGAAATTGATCATCCAAAATGCAAACTTGTCGAACAAAAAATTCTCCAAAGGGGGAAGCCCTCATCACTAAGCTAGTGGAGGTTTGTGAGTTATCAAAATCAAATTTTGTGAGATATTTTTAAAAGTGATAGTTGAAATATAATTTTACTAAGTTTCCCCCCTTCATTTCAGATTCAATCAGGGTATCAGTGAACTGTCATATCCTTTGAAGCAGTACAAAGGTGCTTCATATCTCTTGGTTACCATCTCGTTCTTTGTGCGTGCTTGCAGTTTTGCCTACATTTTAAGAACATTAGGGCTAACTCATGCCTGGACAAAAAAAATATACAAAAAATCTTATCTTGTCTTAACTTGCCATTTGTTTTTTAGTAGATTGCCTGATACTGGAACATTTTATAAACTTTTAAATATGATTGATCAAATTATATATTTATTTCAATTTTCTTTGTGTTCAACTATTGGATGGATAATAATCAACGAAATATTGCCAGCGTAATTTTATTAGTTCATTAATCTAAATTTCTTGATCAGATCTTAATTCCTACGTAGTTTTAACATTTCACAATTGATGTGATGGGGGAACATAGTGTTAACTTAATCCAAGAAAGGAACTATCAGATGGCGTCATTTGAAATCTGAGGATTTAATTATTCATTTTACATCAAATGCATTCCCTCGACTTAAAATTTTTTACTTGTAGACTTTTATTCAGTCAAATTTGTGTTTTTCTATAAATAGGATGATATAGAAATGTTTGAATCAAACTACTCTGCCAATAATATTATCGCTGGAACTTACCATGCATATTATGGAGTCTTTAATGATAGTTAAATGGTTCAGTGGTTTTCCTGCTGTAATTAATGTTAAAGAATATATCTGGTTCCATTTCAGCAATCTTTCTTTCATGTTTGTCCCAATGTATTCAGATGTGCATGATGGATTCGGATTCCTTGCTCTCTTTTTTTCGGTGCTTGCCAAATCCAACGGTCCATATTAGTTTAAAATAGGGGGTCCATGGTAGTGTGAAGTCATGAAGAGAAATTTATTGGTTATCTGTAGGCGCAAACCACTGCCCCTACGGATATAGCCGTAGGGACATAAAAATACCCCGTAGGTGCAAAGGCTGCAGGCGTAGGTCTTCGTCCTGAACATGCCCCTACGGAGTAATAATTGCCCCTACGCCTTACTCCGTAGGGACATTATCCTTACGGTTTACTCCGTAGGGCCTGATAAATATTTTAATTTATGGTTTATAAAATAAAATACTTGCCCCTACGGAAGTATTCGTAGGGCCTGATTATTGCCTCTACAGAGATATCCATAGGTCTAGATAAATGCCCTTACGGATAAATTCGTAGGGGCAAGTTTTCCTGAGTCCATAAGGACAAAATATTAGGTAGGTGCAATAGATCTCCCTACGGCAAAATATCAGTTTTTTTATAAAAAGATGGTTACTTTTTTTCCCCTGCCCTGTGCACAATAGTATATACATCATATAATCAAATACAGAAATATTCATAATCAACATCTCACACATAATATATAAAAGAAATAAAGAAACAGAATACGATATCAATCTAAATCATCGTGGATAATCAAACCACCACCAAAATCGTCCAAAATATATACAATATGTATCAAGTACATACATCCTAAAAAATATAAAAAAAAGCTATCCTAGCTCGGTCCAGCTCCTCCACCTCTGATAAACGCTGTAATCTGGCGCATCTGCTCCTTGGTGCAGCCCTGAGTCGTCAAAAACTCGACTAATGAAGGAGCGGACTGTGCGGGAGTCTGAGCGGGCTATGGAGCTGCAGGAGTGGTCTACGCAACCGCAGCCGAGGTAGTGGCTTGCGGAGCCGCAGCCGAAGGAGATGCATGTGGAGCCGCAGCCGAAGCAGCCTGTCGCATCTGTTAAATTTTGTGTGTAATAAACGAGTAAGAATACTCAGGGACTTAGGCCTCGTTTGGATATCTAGTTTGGAAAACCGTAATTTATTTTAATTAGATAGTTTTATGTAAGTATGATTAATCAAAGCTAAGTCTACAACCAAATAAGCTCAGGCTACTAATATTGCATATGTTATTATCTATAATGTGATATAATATTTTACTATTAACTAGTATACGTACCAATATCTCCTTCAATTCCTCGACGATGGTCTTCAAGGCGGCAATATCATGCTCTAAACGTCACTTACGGGGTAGGGGAAGTAACCTCCGGAGTGGAGTCCAACCTCATATGGGCCCCGTTGGGACCCAGTCCCCGGCCTCTCTCCCAACCTCTGTGGTGTCCTCCGTGTGCGGCGTCTAGGACTGAGGTCAGCAGCATCGGATCGGTCTGTCCAGTAAAATCGATCCCCGATGCTTCCGTCTGCTCCACCACACGCTCCTACACCCATATTAACCATTAAAATATAAGTATATCATTTAAATTTGAACTTTTCAAAACAAAAATTTCAAACCTGTTAGAATAAATATTAACACGTACGCAATACTCCTAGATAGCGGTGTCAGAGAATCGAAGCTCATCCATGGCAGGATCCGTCGAGATGCCGTGGACGGCAAGATACACGGTCAGCACGCTCGGTATACCATCCTGCGCCAGGGTCTAAGCTCTCTACAATTCACAAAAAATTTATATATATTATAAAATAACTCTTAATATTACGTTATATCAGAATAGATCTATTGTAATTTACTGATGCCTCCATGGCACAAGTAATGTTTCTCGAGCCTCCTGTATAAGTGGGGCGACCACTCTTCGCCGACTTCTTATTCTTTTTATTTTGATTGGCCTGTTTCTGCACAACACATTCAGATTTAGTTTTCTAATTAAGCAACACAAACAAATAAATTATATACTAAACAATGAATTACATTTAAATTACAAACATGTTTGTGCTGAGAGTCGAAATATTGGCACAAGAGAGGCCATGTATCTACGTCGACTCTCGCAAAGGTCGGAGTATGTAAGAGAGCTGCTCTCTCTGTCTCGAGGTCGCCATCCATAGGGAATAACAATCGATCTTCAGCTCGTTCCTATTGTATCGGACCTTTGATTGCATGTTCTTCATCAGGTCATGGTACAGAACGTGAAGATTGAACACTTTCTCAGGATGGTCAGGGTCGGATATAGGCTGAAAGTCGTAATCCAACTGCAGATACAAAAAACAATGTATTTAAATTGCAAGTGTTAAATAATAATAAATATATTAGATAAGTCAAATGAAAATATATATTAATACCCGAGCCTGATCTCAGAAGAGGGCGAATAAGCGCCGGAGCTGATCGCCCTACTCAACGTGAAGTGAATAGTTCTTCACGAGGCGGCTCTCATCCCCATATACCGGCCGAATCTCTCGGCATAATCACCGGTATAGCGATAATCGGGGGTAAAGAAGAGAGGGAATGCTGCCTCCCCTAGCTCCGTCGAGCCTCAGCCTGTGGGACTGATTCGGCCTTCGAGTCCCTCTCCCGGGATGGGGCTGCTTGCATCTATAAGAAATATCAAGAAAATTAATATTAAGACAAAGTGATATTAAGAAATCAAGGTTTAATGAAAATTGAAGTGCGATATATACCTCCGGCGACAACGGCACGAGCCTGGGCCCGGACAGCAGCATGAGCGGGACGATAGTTCCTCCGGTGAGGAACAGCCGGTGACTCAGACGTGGACGCATCCTCTCTAACTAGAAAATAAACATTGACGATAAAATTACATAAAGTTCATGTTTATTCTTAAAGGATATGTAAAATGAATAAATATTTTATATTTATTCATACTAACCTGTAGACTGAGCGGAGAGTACGGAAGTGGATGGATTAGCCCCTGCGCCAGATGTGGACGCACCACCTATAATTAGATAATTAAAAATAGATTATATAAGTAATTGCAAAAAGAATGTGTATATCAATAATATAATATTCTAAATCAATATGCATACACTATAGGATATATAAACATACCCGCAGGTGCGGTGGTGACCTCTACCTGAGATGTGGAGGCACCACCTACAGCTAGACAGTAAAAAAATGATAATCTAAGTAAGAGCAAAAAGAATGTGGATATATTTATGATATAACATTCTAAATCAATCTTCATTCACTATAGGATATATAAACATACCTGGAGGTACGGGAGTTGCATCTACCTCTGATATGGATGCACCACCAACAGCCGGGCAATCAAATATTGACTATATAAGTAATTTTGAAATAAATATGCGTGTATATCTATAATATTACATTCAAAATAAATATTCGTGCAATATACTTGGAGGTGTGGCAAAGTCCACACGAAAGGAGTTATCCGAAAGGGTTTTCGATCGTGGTGCAAGACCGGCCTTCTGAAACTCCTTACGCATCTCTCTGGACAGAACCGCTCTGCCTCTGTCTCTGTCGGTGCCGCGGCTGGTGCTCCTACCGTCCCTCGCTGCTCCGGTCGTCGTCATCAAATCTAGACAAGAGTACAATCATTACATATGCATGCTATATATGTATAGATCGTAAAAATGTGAAGTAATAATATAACATTACTGATAACCTTTTTTGTTTTGTGGACGCGTTACACAAATCTATTTGGATTTCATCATCGATATCATTTCTAACCCACGTAACTTTACGATCAGCCGAAAACAATCCATCTTTTGAAAATGACGGTCGGAGCACTCTAAGTCTTCTCTCTTCTTCATCCTCATCGCTGTCCTCCAAACGATTCTCGAATTTTGGGACATCATAAACATCCTGGGGTTTCCAACAGCATACGACACTCCATTCCGCATGCTTCAAGCACTGTGAGTAGTATACTTAGAATGCTTGGTTCGGAAAGATAAATGGATCGTCCTTACCGTAAATCGAAGTGTGTTCACACTAGTCAATCTATATTCATCTTTCCAAGTCCCAAAATTGTTTATCCACTTATCTGTATCGGTTCGTGTATCGTACCAAGTATATTGAAATATAGAAAACGGTTCTGATCGTCCAGGACATTGGATGCTAAGTATGCAATTTAAATATCCATAATAAATCACACGATCCGATCTTACCGTCGCAATCCCACTATTCTGAGTGGTTCGAGATATTTCTGTGTCCTTGACTTCAAATTTATATCTAAGGACGCCGAATCCTTTATAATATGCGACCTCCATAGCAGGAAACTGTGCTAAACGTCTTGAATCACTCTCTAATGATGCAGACAAATTCGGATCGCGAATCTAACAAAATAAATTTTACGAAAAATACATAACGATATAAGTTTAGATTAAGACTGGTAGCAATAATATGTTATTCGAACAACTTACATGATCTGCAATCCAATCGCAAAAATTATCCTGATGATATTTTTCCAATCGTTCATCATTCAAATCAGGATGTCCCTTACGTCTCTCATTAAAATGATTTTTGTTCTCAACAATAAATTATGACATTAATATTATATCATTTCATACACACACAAACACAAATTTAACAATTAATCTAAAAAAACTTACTCTCTAATTTCTTCAACATATACGCTATTGAGGAGGATAAACCGATATATCTTGTTGATAAACATAGTGTCTACTCTCTTATAATCAGCTTTACCATATGGTACGTCCTGAATTCTCCGAGGCCGGTTAAACTTCGTCTCAATGTTCTTGTCCAGATAGCGGGAACAAAATGTGGCTGCTTCATCTAGAAGATAACTTTGTATGATAGAACCCTCTGGTCGATTTCTATTGCGTATATACTTTTTTAGAGTGTAGAAGTACCTAAAGAAAAATATATTAAATAAATAAATACGGACATATAGGACAACAATAATTTTACAAATTGTGTGAAACGAAAAATTCCACGTAACTTTCGGCGGGATACATCCATCGATATTGTACCGGTCCGGTTAACTTAACCTCAGTTGCAAGATGAATCGTCGGGTGTATTATGATATCGAAGAATGAAGGTGGGAAAATACGCTCAAGCTTGCAAAGTATCAATGAAATAGAATTTTCTAGATTCTCCAGCGTCACAACATCGCGGGTTTTAGCGTATAATTCTCTAAAAAAAAAAACAAAGATCATTGATTACTAGATCAACCGATTCGGGAAGGGAAGTCCTGAGGGCTAATGGAAGAAAGTGCTCCATAATAATATGGTGATCATGACTTTTCAGCCCATCGATCTTGCCTTTCATAATTTTTATCTTCTTACTAAATGATCCCGAAAAACCTGTAGGAACTTTCAAATCATGCAACCCCTGCAAGAACCTTTTCTTCTCTGGTTGTGACACATGATACGCTTGGAAAGTACAAACTTGTCTGGTTTACCCGCTATCAGTTTAGAATACAATTCACTTCTAATTTCCCAATCCTGAAAATCCATCCGAGCACGGAGGTTGTCTTTTGATTCTTCGTTTTTACAAAGAAGCAAGTTGAGTACGTGCTCGGATACTTTTTTTCTATGTGCATGACGTCTAGACAATAATGCACTAAATTTGTTGACCAGTATGGAAGCTTGTAGAAAATACTAAACTTATTTCAGTGGGGTGGTTTGACCTGTTTTGCCGGATCTATCCCGATGGTCACATTATTTTACTCATCCTACTGAGCAGTCACGTCCTTTCTGGACAATGAGGCTGGAGGCCCAAGAAACTTCTGATGACCATTAAAGTGAGCAGTGTCTAACCTGCAGGGATGATGTGGTGGCAGAAAACGCCGATGACCGCAATAACAAATCTTCCTGCTAAAATTCAAGAATTTCGATGTTGTATATTGAAGGCAATAAAGGAATGCTTTGTGACCATATACGGACCAACCTGATAGCATTCCATACGCAGAAAAGTCATTAATTGTCCACATTAAAACCGCACGCAGTGTGAAGGTTGTACCTGTGTTTGCATCGTAAGTCTCTACACCATCAATGAATAAAGATTTTAACTCATCGATCAGAGATCGGAGATAGACGTCGATATTGTTTCCCGGTGGGTTTGGTCCGTCGATAAAAAGAGATATCATAAAGTAGGATTGATCTATAACCAACCAAGACGACAGGTTATAAACTATCATTACTACGAGCCATGTGCTGTGGCTTCCAGCCATATAGTTGAATGAGCTGAAGCCATCATTAGCGAGTCCGAGCCTAATATTGCGAGGATCGCTACTGAATATTTCGTGCCTCCTATCGAAATCCTTTCTTTCCGGTCAATCTCTTGGATGACTCATTTTTCCATCTTCACTTGGAGGAGTGCGGTGATGCCAAATCATTGTCTCCGCTCTTTTCTTGCACCTGAATAGCCTCTGCAGCCTTTGTGTTATGGAAAAGTATCGTGCTATCTTGACAGGTATATCGGGCTTCTTATAGGATTCTTTCGGCTTATACCTGGTCTCTCCGCATGTTGGACACTCTTTCAAATCTGAATTCTCTTTCCGGTACAACACGCAATTTTTGGGACATGTTTGAATCTTCTTACACTTCAGACCCAAATCAGGCATCATCTTCTAGGCTCCGTACCAGCTGTCGGGCACGTTATTTCCCGGAGGTATAGAATCTTTCAAGAACTTCAGAAGTATCGTGAATGATTTGTTGCTCCATCCATTTAGGCACTTGATCTGGAAAAGATGGACGGAGCATAAGAGAGTGGAATACTTTGCATTCTCATAAATTGGTCTTCTAACATAATTTATGAACTTTTCATACTTATCCGCACGCGGTCCTTGACCGGAAGGAATGTCATTTTCGGTACGAATACTATCACCTAGGGCAGCCTCTATCATATCCTTCATTTCTTCTTCTGGAAAAAAGTTACCGTCTTCTTCTGCCGCATTACCATTTTCTCCTTCTTCTTCTGCCGCATTACTGTCTTCTTCTTCTTCTCCGTGATATAGCCAAGTAGTATAAAGTCTAGTAAAATCATGTTTAACGATGTGAAGCTCTACGAATTCTACCTTCTGCCGGTACTTATTCCCACATCTATCGCACGGGCAGAGAATCTTCTCTAACACGATTTTATTACGTGAGCGTGCAAATTCAATGAAAGCAGCAACTCCTACGACAAACTTAGGTTGCATACATTGTTGCCAATCCATGTACATCCAGTTCTTAACTCTGATGTACTCATGGGCCATGTTAGACTGTATAACATATAAATTGTAGGTTATGATGACTATATTGAGAAATCTAAGAATGAGATGGTTACTGACAAAGAAGAAAATTCGTAGATGCAAGTTTGTCGTTGAAAAGAATAAATTATTGATAAACAAAGTTAGATTTGAAGATACCCAAGTATGAGTTGTATTTTGTGTATGTGTGTTTCAATTTATGATTTTGCTTAAGTTTAGGGCTGTTAGTGTGAATGTGTTTTGTGTGTGCATTTCTTGTGTATTCATGTTGTATGTGTGTGTTTCGGCTGTCGGGGGTAAGGTTTCTATCCCATTAAGAATGTATATAGCAGACACCCATTCGCTTGTACTTTCATCCGTTTCGAGTAAATTTCGGCAGTACCTCTCCGCTGTTCTCCGAGTACACTGTAATAGAATAGATAATCATTTCAATGTTGTGAAACAATATTGAAATGAACATCTAATCTATCTTTGTGCACGGAAAACCAGTGGAAAAATACCAACGAAATAACTCGAAACGAATGAAAACACAAGTGAATGCAGGTGTTTGCTTTATACATTCCTAACTTGTCCACATCGGACAAATCTATCGGTTATCATACGATTGAATTTTCTCGTCACACAGACTACACGAAGGTTGTTAGTACCGAACTATACCGTCCGATATTTAACAATCTTCGTATAGTTTTATGCCATGACGAACATTGAACGTATGTTAACCGATAGACGGGGACTAAGTCGTGCTTTGATTTTTATATATGTGTGTCGATGAGAATATGAAAGTTTCATATTATCATCGAGTATCATATGTTGGTTTTAACTTGAACATTTAATTTGAATAGGTTTTACATTTACGTTTCGTTATTAAGGGTTCGAAGTTTTTAGTTTAGAGTAATTTTTTCTTGCGTTTACGGTAAAATTATACGTTTACGTTATCGTCGAGTATCCTACTGAATGAACTAGTGCATCCTAAACCTTAACCCTAAGTAACACAAATTAACCCTAATCATCACCCAAACCCAAAATTATCCCTAATTAATCCAAAATTAACCCAATTAATATAAATTAACCTAATTAACCCAAATTAACCCTAACCCTAACACTAACTCAAATTATCCCTAATTAACCCAAAATTAACCCAATTAACCTAACCCTAACCTAATCAATACCCTAACAAAAATACACTCTTCTTTATCTGATTAATCCAAATTAACCCTAGCCCAAAGCCTAACCCAAATTAACCTACCCTTAAACATCACCTAAACCCCAACCCTAATTAACCCAATCTAACCCTAACCATAACCCTACATAATTCATCCTAATCCTAACCCTAAATCGAAACCGAACCCTAACCCTACCTAATTAACCTTAACCCTAATTAACCCCCAATTAATACTGAAATAACTATAACCCTAACCCTAAAATCAAGATTAACAAAAAAAAGCATAATTATAAGGGGAAAATAAAAATTAACTCATCTCAAAGTAGTTTTGCCGGCGGGAGACTGTGGTGCGGCCAATGACGACGAGACACGGTCGGCGACGAGCTCGCGAGAGAATTACTGAGCTCGACGAGACAGTCGACGATGAGACAAAGTCAATGACGATTGTGGTGCGGCTAACGACGACTGTGGTGCGGCTAACGACGACGACGAAGTTGACGATGGGTGTACCGGCGACTAGGTGTGGTGGCGAGGAGGCACGCACGGGAATCGATCGCGGGAGAGGGAAATTTTGGGGATGACGGTGGGGAATTACTGAGCTTTATTTTTTTATAAATAACCCATCGTTGCCCCACGGATTAATCCGTAGGGCTTTCTTTTGCGGCTCCGTAGGGCCAAATAAAAGATTACATTTTAATTATTTTTTAATTAATACGTAAGGAACCGTAGGGGCAACCCTATGGACCTACGGATTAATCCGTAGGGGCAGTAAAAAGTTGCCCCTATGGATTACTATAGCCGTAGGGGCAGCCCCTTATTGTAGTAGTGGCATATTATGGAGTCTTTAATGATAGTTAAATGGTTCAGTGTTTTTTCTGCTGTAATTAATGTTAAAGAATATATCTGGTTCCATTTCAGCAATCTTTCTTTCATGTTTGTCCCAATGTATTCAGATGTGCATGATGGATTTGGAGTCCTTGCTCTCTTTTTTGCGGTGCTTGCCAAATCCGACGGTCCATATTAGTGTAAAATAGGGGATCCATGGTAGTGTGAAGTCATGAAGAGAAATCTATTGGCTAAGCTTCACCTGAGCAGTGAAGAAGAGAGCAGGGGATATTGATCAGGTATATGATTACTACTTTTATTTTCGTTAGAAAAAAGAAACAAACTATACATAAGAATGCTATATAGCTTTAGGTGACTGGCTCTAGATCCAAATTCATATATTTGTGTCATTCATATTACACAATACCACCAACTTTTCGATTCCTAGCTATGTCAGTCACAGATGAATTACATATATTTCATTAAAAAAAAATTCACTTGAATTGAATAGTATGACATTCTTTTCAACTTTTCCTAGGGAGAGTATTGGCAGCGTCAAAGTTTAAGCTGGTAAGTTTAGTTTTAGCTTCACAATTCAATTAGCAAGCGACACAGTAGCCTAGTGGTAAGGTCTCTTTGCAGTTGAGCAAGAGCTCTAGGATTCAAATCATTCGCCACATTCATAGTTGGCTAGGCATAAAGCTGAAAAGAATTGTCATGTAAAAATTATTAATGTGAGTTGTTACCATCCTCTAATGGATAAGCATCTGAATCCGTTGGTTACTTTTTAAAATTTTCTTCTTTTTCCCCTCTTTTGTTCTTAACGCTTTTTGGGCTGGAATCTGCTGATCCGATCCTACAATCTCACCAAGAAATGCTCTTCCTCCCTCAGGGATCCAATGTCAATAGTCATGAGCTATATACTATTTCTTGAATTGTGAAAAGTTTAAAACCTTACAGGTTACAACACTGTATTTTTTATGGGAACTCATAAAACTATGATCAGAACATTATTGATTTCAGAGAACAAAAGTGAATTCACTTTGGAAACATGCTGATGATGGAGTACTGGTGACTGCTGCTGTTACCGGGGCCTCTGGCATTATCTAGCATATATTATGTGCAATGTGAACAAGATGTACATCATTGATTTGCATATATCCACATCCTGATGATCAAGATAAGATACAAGTGAAAGAGTAAGATGTATTTTAACACGACTCTACAGAATGTGATTGAAAAGAAAAGTGTAATTTTTGTAGAGACCGTTCTACCGTAGGCCAAATATCTTGTATAGCATTTATCATCCTCGGCATTGAAATTGGTTTAGTGTTTTTCCTGTTAAGTCTTTCCTTTTGTAGGCGAGGGCCGTGGGGACTGAAATGGATTGATGAATGGTTTATTCTTGAAAAGAACTAAGAAGAAATAATTTGTTAGAATAATAAAATATGAGTTCATGCTACATATATATAAGAGGTGTGATAGACCATCTTTCTTAATACAGGAAATATGGGACTAAAACTAATTATATTCATAACATTCCCCGTAAACTGGAGCATAGATGTTAATCATATGCCGAGCTTGGATAGAAAATGAGTGAAAACCGGTCAAGAAAGAGATTTGGTAAGGATATCTGTCAGTTGAGCCGAAGAGGAAATATGTTGGAGTGTAATCATCTTATCTGTCAACTTGTCACGAATAAAGTGGCAATCTATTTCGATATGGTTGGGCCTCTCATGAAAAACCGAATTCTCAGCAATGTGAATCACAGCCTTTTTATCATAGAAAAATGTAGTTGGAAAAGACGAGGGAACACCAAGATCTATCAGGAGCAAGGTAAGCCATACTAACTCAGCAACCGTATGCTCCATGGATCTGTACTCAGTCTCGATAGAAGAATGAACCATTACATTCTGTTTCTTACTCCTCCACATAACCAAGTTTCCTTCCAAGAATACACAAAAGTCGCTGGTGGAATGACGATTATCCATGGATCCAGCAAAATCAGCATCTACAAAAGCTGTGAGCGACAACATAGATGATGGTCTGTAGAGAAGACCCTGTTCTCGAGAACCCTTGATCTATCTGAAAATATGCTCAACAGCCTTAATATGAGAGGTTAAATGATTCTGCATATACTGACTTACTATGCTAACGGTAAAGACAATGTCAAGACGAGTGACTGAGGTAAATAAGTTTCCCAACCAGATGTCGATATCGTCTTTTGATCAGACAGTAGAGCATCCGAAAGAGTTCAATCGAGATAGCTTGACCGTGAAATCCATAAGAGTGTCTGTTGGTCTACATCCCAGAAATCACGTCTCAGATAGAAGATCGAGTACATATTTGCGCTGAAAGAGCTGTAATCTACTAGAATTCCGTGACACTTCAATTCCAAGGAAGTATCTAAGTGGCCCAAGGTTTTTGGTCTGAAAGTGTGAAACCAAATGTTTTTTCATCTTGGAGATACCAGCAGAATCATTTTCATTAATGATAATATCATCAACATACACCGGCACAATTACCATACCCTGAGAACGACTATGTGTAAAGAGAGATGTGTCGGCGCAACTGCGTTTGAAGCCAATATGTCATATAACTGTACTAAACTTTTCAAATCAGATACGCGGCGATTGCTTCAATCCATATAAAAATTTATATAGGAGACAAAGCATAGACTCCTCCGGTCGCTCAAAATCAAGAGGCTGCTGCATGTAAATAGTCTCCGAAAGATCGCCATTAAAAAAGTCATTCTTCACATCAAGCTAATGAAGTGACCATGTTTTAGAAACAACCAAAGATATAAGAATAAGAACCGAGGTTAATTTGGCAACCGGTGAAAAAATCCCAACATAATCCAAACCATACTGCTGAATAAAGCCTTTGGCCACTAATCGAGTTTTGAGACGGTTAATCGTCCCATCTGGATTTTTCTTGATATCGAAGACCCATCGAAAAGTTACTTATCTGAAGGCGAATGTATCAATTTCCAAGTCTTATTAGTGCGCAGTGCGGCAAGCTCCTCTAATATAGCTATATGCCAACTTAGGTGCTGAATAGCTTCCTGAACAGAGGAGAAAAAGTTGTGGCAGACAAGGATGAAATAAACTGACGAGCAGATGGTGTCAGTCTATGATAGGAAACAAACTTTGAAATTGGATATGCTGCAGTACAGGAACGCTTACGCTTACGTACGGTAATAGAAAGAGAGTTCTGAAAGCAGCGGTGGTGGAGAAGCATGAACAGTGGACTGTATCAGAGTACCTGTGGAAGAATCATTAGGAGTAGAAGGAGAAATGATGGGAGGGGGAGAAATTTTTGGGTCACTACGGTGATACACCTAGGGATAAGGGGACACATGCTTAAACCTAAGATGCATAGGTTGGACAGACGAATCAAGCTCTAAGGAAGGTATGTGAGGAACATGGATAGTAGAAGCGGGATCCTTGATAGGTGGTGGAAAATATGCTCGATCTTCTAAAAGGATCACATCACAGGAAATACAAACTTTAGATGTGTCAGGGTCAAAATAAACATACCCTTTATGGGATTGTGAGTAACCTACAAATACCATACGGGTTGCTTAAGGATCAAGATTTGTTTACCGCCGGAAACTGGACTGAGACGTGGGGAGCGCATCCAGCCTGAATACAGGGGTAGATGCTATATGGAATATATCCGTCCACCTCTCCGAAAATACCAAGTTTATTTATGGCACCATATATCGAAGGTTTGGATGGATGCGATTGTTGTAGCTGAACTTTTCAGATTCTCCCTCAATGATGAGGAATTTTTTTTATTGCGGGGACACTTTTTTATGCAAGCGCAAGTCTCTGCAGTTAATTACGTTATCGCCATATGATAAAAACTTTCATATTCTCCATATCTATCATTTCTTGTCGTATTATATGTTGAGGTTGCCCTTGGATTGTATACGGAGACTAATTTATATCGTCGTCCGTAGGGCACGGTTTAATCCAAATTCGTAAATATCATATTTAAGGTGAACTTAGATTGCATTTCTCATATGAATGAGGTCTATCAGTTCAAGAGATATTAAGAATCGTTAATCTTGTTTTAAATTAAGACCGGCTTAAAAATTTACTAAGGACCGTTAGTTATATTTGGACTAAGGCCGACTTAGATATTTGAGCATATGGGTTCGGTTGATTTATAATCAAAAGCATATAGGCTCATTTGATTTATAATCAAAGAAGTTTAACTTCAGAAAAGCCTAGCCTATTTTGGGCTGGGTATTGGGCTTTATATTACCCGTTCAGTGCTAAGCACTTGATCCCATAGCGCTCATGTGTGCATCACGTGAGCGTTGAAATTCTGGCACTCACGTGTGCATCACGTAAGCGCTGAGTGCAGGTGCTCACACGGACATCACGTGAGCCGCTGTCAATCTGGCGCTCACGTGTGCATCATGTGAGGCACCGCAGCTTTATCACTCAAGTGGGCGTCACGTGAGACGCTGCTGCCCATGTTTTCATGCAGAGAGTAAGCTCTCACTCTTTTTTATTTTAGAAAGAGTTAAAACTCTTATTGAGATAACAAAAATCTCAATTTTTTTAAAAGAGAAGATAGGCTCTTTTAAAGAACAACTTGAAGATCTTGTTCGTGTAAGATCCAAGCTTTTAATATATGTTTTTATGGGAACTAAGTTTCTGGAGATAAGAATTTTTCCTCTGAATCTCAAGATTAAGATCAAGACCTTCTATGTGAATTAAATTCTCCTTTTTTTTATGAGAGACTTATCTTACAGATCTTAGATCTAGAGGAAGATCTAACTTCTTATGAAGGGTTAAACCCCTTTATATGTATATGATAGGTAAACGAGATTCTTTTATCTCTATATTTACTTTACTTAGGGTTTTAGCAGGAAGATGACCTTCGTTATGGAGAATTAAATTCTCGTTTTTTTGCAGAGCTTATGCGGGGTCTTGTATATGAGATTTGGAGTCTCAGATCCTTTATATAGGAGAGGAAAACTATTAATTAGTTTAAGTAAGTCTCTCATTGAGAGATATCAATTGATTTAATTGATTTTAAAGATCACTTAGAGAATTTTATTCACCGTTGGATTTTAATCTAGCAACATTCTGTTTAACAGAAGATATTTCTTGTTCGTTTTAACAAGATTAGGAAAATATTTTCCTAATATAGAATTTAATTCTATTAGAGATTTATTGATCACCATTGGATTTTTGATCCAACGGCTCTCTGTTTAACAGAGAATCAATCTTTCTTGTATAAGAAAAGTTAGGGAAATATTTTCCCTAAATAGAATTTAATTCTAGCGGTGATTTTTTTTAATTTACCATTGGATTTTTTATCTAAGGGTTTCTCTGTTTTACATTGAAGATTTTTCTTATTTAAGAAAGTTCAGGAAAATATTTTTGCATGTAGAATTTGATTCTACTTGAAGCGAACCGTTTTGATTTTGGGCTCCAGTGTTCACGTGTTTAAGACGTGGGTGTTATTAAACGATTTAATCCTATCTAAAGCCGATATTCACATGCTATGCATTTGAATGCTCACGTGTTTAACACGTGGAGCTGCCCTTCTAATTTTTTATAAGGAAACTACACGTGATTGCGCACGTGTTTAACACGCGGATGCTATTATAGGATTTAATCTTATCTGAATCCGGTACTCACGTGATTTGCACATGAGTGCTCATGTGTTTAATACGTGGGGACTATCCTTATAGTTTTTTATAAGGGAACAAATGCCTCCACCGTTGCTCTCACGTGCTTTGCACGTGGGTGCAATGGTGTCGGCCTTATAGTCGTCGAATCACCTATGGATATGGGGAAGTCGAACCGACCCCATATCCCTTATAAATAGATCCTTAGCTCTGAAGCGATCGGTTTATTCTTCATTTTCTTGAGAATTTAATTCTCCTTCAGAGCTTAGTTCTCTACCATTGAAGTTTAGCTTCACCCCCCAAGTCCTTTCGAATAGGGTCGACTCTGCCCATTTTTTTAGGTGAGAATCATTGAAAGATCCCTAGCTCTATATTTTGGAAATTTCCCCTACAGGGATTTCGGAGTTTAACTCCATTTTTATATTCACAGAGTTTTACTATGATGTTTTCTTAAATACCTCCCATTTAGGGATCTTTGGATTTTAAATCCGTTTTTTCCACAGATCTTTGACATCTCGACGCTTGTTATCAAGCACCCTGATGGGGGGTTTTGGAGTTTAAATCCATTTTTATTTCTTGCTGGGCTTGGCCCGAGTATTGATTTTAACATTTTCCCCTTTGGGGATTTTGGAATTTTAATTCCAAGAGTTTAGCCCAGTTTTTGAATATTTTCCCCTTTGGGGAATTTCGGAATTTTATTCCATTTTTATTATAATTCAATAAGGCTAAGCTCTTGTATTATTAAAATATCCTCTTTGGACTTTTGAAGTTTAACTCCAGTTGTCCTTTTTGGATGAATCTACTTAAATTTCTCTAATGGACACATGCTCCAATTATTAATGATCCGTCATTTTGATTTGGTGGGGTGTACTAACTTTAATCTGGACTTGCGATACCTTTTTGTTGACTTTCTGTCTGTCTCCTTTTCAGGTACCATGGACGGCCATCTTTTCTCTATCAGGCATATCGTTTCCTATGCTGACATCCACTTTGCACGGAACCACTTTCTCCAAAGAGATGTCTTTAAAGACTGGTGAGGAGAGCGCTTGCATAAGCATTATTTTCTACGCTTCGGCGGCAAGATCTATAATTTATGCGATACTATGTATCAGACTGATGTAGCTTACGCGCTTAGCGTGGTGAGCCGGTATTAGTCAAACTCAGGAGAGAACCACTGGACAACAGTGAAGAACATTCTTAAGTACATTAAAAGGACTGAAGAATTGTTCTTGGTGTACAGTAATGAGGACCTCCAGATAGAGTCTTTTACCGACTCGAGCTTCCAAAGTGACAAGGATAACAGAAAGTCTGTCTCGGGTTTTGTGTTTATCCTCAATGGAAGGGTGGTCTGTTGGAAGAGTTCCAAACAGAATATCGTCGCAGACTCGACAATAGAGTCTGAATACATTGCTGCCAACGATACCGCAAAAGAAACGGTCTGGATGAAAAGTTCATTACTGAACTTGAGGTGGTTCCGTACATTGTTAATCCAATACCTTTGTATTACGATAACAAAAGGGCTATGACTTTAGCGAAGAAACCACGGTCCTATCAGAGATCCAGACACATCTTGAGGCGGTATCACCTGATGAGGAAGATCGTAGATCACCGAGAGATCGAGTTTCGGAGAGTAGATACAAAAGATAATACGGCGGATCCATTCAGAAAGGCCATCTCTCAAGCACAGTTCGAGAGACTATTTGAGATGTTGGGTATGCGATACGCCAACAACTGGCCATAATACAGACGTTGGGTACTCGATACGTCAATATATAGCTTTAGTGCAAGTGAGAAATTGTTGGATATGTATGTCCTAGAGGCCATTATTGTATATATATAGTGGATGCTTGGACATATGTATGTATAGGATAATCTTGCTCGATATGATAGTATGCTATTTGGTTTGTCTTTATCTTAACATGTGTATATGTTTTACTTGTTATTACGTATCCCTAATATATGTTGATAAAGCCCGTATGATTATTGCTTGACTACCAGTATTGTGATGGCAATCATACATGTGGGGGCTGGGTAGTCCATAAGCACATCCTTAAATGTCCATAGTCATGGGAATGTCAAAACTGGGCATCGATATTCCGGAGTATACTGGTGAATGCGTTTTTAGACCCCGATGAGGGGAAATGGTTGGTAGTCTTTAGCACCTAAGATCGTATACATGTGCTTACTGGAGGTGAATACACTGGACGGACTCGACGAGAACTTCTAGTTGGTATTATATTTATCGTCAGATAGAAGTTCTAAAGTGACATGAGTACAGGTTAGTCTTTAGAGCTGAGATCGTCATTTGTCTCGTATGAGTTCCCACTGTACTGAGATTACTACCATACCACGGTTCTATTGAGTTGTGCAAACAGGTTTTAGTTGGGTACAGTTCCGAGTCACATGGAGGCAGTGAGCGATTGTTAGGGATTCATCTCTCCCGGTATAGGGAGTCGATGTCGCACCGTGTTCGGTTAGTCAGCACCATAAGACCTTGGCCAAGGCAGATGAGATTTCTTGATGGTTAGATCAGTAGTACCTTGGATCGGTCCTGAGCCACATCAGCATGAATTATCGGGTTATTAGGGTCTGACGTTTACCATCCCTAGACTCGGTATGCGATACTCTTAGACAAAGAGACCGGACTGTATGGAGATTGTCACAGATAGGCTTAATAGGGGTTCGGATGAACTTGCTCGTTGGCCTTCCTTTCGACAGATACTCAGGTAGCCGTTACGTACAACTAGTGCCGCTAATGTGCTTGTTACTGTCGAGTTTTTTGAGTCCTACATAGGGGGTTTTCTTGATTCAGGCGAAATGATGCAGTGGCCGTATTTTGATATGTGCAGGGTTCCGATTAAATACATGTACTAGCTATATGGATTCTATTTTTTGGGGTATTCGCATTCGATACGAATGCGGGTATGTATATACGGGAAATGTATAATGTATTTATACATGATACATTCTAGAAGGACACCTCATTTTCTTGATTTTGTTTTGTAGAAATTAGAAATGAGGTGGAGGGGTAAGGTGTAAAGGAAGCATGGTGTTAGAAATGGTTTTGTATCTGTTTATTGCATTTGTTTGCATTATTCAGTTGCTATTTTCTATTTTAGAAAATAGCTAAAACAAAACCATGATAGCCATTTCCTTTCTCACCGATCACTTAGCTATTTTTCTTCATTTTCTTCCCTACACTCTCATGAGTTGAGAATCAAAGGAAGAAAGAGATAGAAAAATACTAGAACACTTTACTACTTCTCTAAACATTCTAGAATAGCAACCTAAGGTCTTTAGTTGCTTCACTTGCTTACTTGGGTGCAGTTAGAGGCTTGAACCATATCATTCGGGTGGATCATCTTCGATAAAGGGAGACTGGCGGAAAAGCTCTTTCCTGGAGCCTCTATGAGCTTAAGAAGATATTTTGAAGACCGAAGGACATGAATCCCTTTGATATCATCTCTTTCATAGTAGATAAACTCTTTACGGTTTTCTAGTTTAATTGTTTGGTTAAGATTCTAAGGTTTAAGTTTCTAACGTCTTTTTGTATTTTTGTTTTTCATTCCGCATAGGCCACGGTTTTAATGGCAAGGGCATTGGGAACTTTATCAATAGATGTTCCACCTTGAGAGCTCCAAGGCCTTGGCTTCAAACTTCATAATGAAGGTCACCAGTGCTCTTAGGTTGCTATGCTAAGAGGTGTAGAAGATATAGTAAATCTCACTAATGTCTTCGTCTCTCTCTAATTTCTTTTTCATTTGTTTTTCCCTAAATCATGAGAGGAAGGAGATGAAGCCATAGAAAAGAATGAAGAAGAGGAAGAAGGTAATGAATTAGTGTCACGCCCCACTTCCCAAAATACGGAATACGAGGGGTTGACAAGGCCAGTCATGCTCCTACGGTCAAGGAAATATCCTTCCGTAGTCACACTTCGGCCTCTGACTTTACGTGGTAATCAGTAATCAATGCACATGTAATGAGAATGCAGTCACTAAATCAAAACAAATACAAAAGAACTAACCAGATGGAGATCAAGAGAGTATAGCTCTGGGTCACTGATCAAGATGTCCGCGATGTCCTCGAGGTACGTCAGGTCCTGGTCCAAGCTAGATCCACTTCTCGCTCTGAGCATGCATACTCAGATCGTCAGAGCGACACGATAGCAATATACACACACACACACAAATGGGAACTCGTGCAATAATAATGAACATGAAGCGGTAATCATGGAATAATGACGGGAACATGAAGTAGCCAATGCAGGTAGCTAATAGAGCAGGTAAACAGTAAGGCAGTAAACAGTATGGCAGATATGTTGAATCAGTAAGCATTGTATGTCAATGTCACTAACCCTACCAGTCTCTAAGTCTTACTGTACAGGTTACTAAGCCTATCGTCAGTCCAAGTGTGAGAGTCAACCACTCGTGAGTATCCCCACCCAAGGGTAGGACCCAAGGACAAGGGAACACGGGCCCGAGTCGCTCGCTAATAATCAGTAATATCCCCATATATCTCCAGAGTCGCTGTATGTGCCGGCAATGGGACTCCCGAAATTCTGTTGAACTCACACTCAAACTACCCCACACCCTGTGGTCTACATCAAACGCCAACCATAAACTCAAATACCAGTCGGTCTATGACAAGTCTACGCGAGAACTGGAGACAGGATCTCCATCAAGCATGTCTCGACTGATACCCAAGATAAATGAACAGTGTTTGGTGCCTTACCTATGACACCCATATAAGTGCTCCCATAGTCATCCCATACCAATTATAGTCACACTTATACACGTCCCATAGACGTCGACAATGCAATAAATCAATAGGGTCTACTGATTATGCACAAGTACGTGTCAGTTTCACTTATCCATTCATGCTTACACACTAACGTACTTGCCACAATCAAACGTTAATACCTAACACTGGGTAATACACATGATCACTAGGTTACCGATGCAATGACTTCTACACGATATGACGAGAATACAATAATTACCATATGAATGGAATACCATCAGTCAGTGTCCTACCACTAGCATAATTTACTATAAGTCATGCGTGCAGAATCAAGCGAAACATTGTAAAAGGGGTAAACATTATATTGAATTATCTATCCATCAAAATTGGTTTCGCGCCAATCGGGTTTCAGGTTTGCTAGTTATGGCCATTTCAATTTAAGTGTTGACGGCTGGAAATCCGGTTTCAGAATCGGAAGTCCATTTCGTAACACACTTTAATCGCAGTTTGGATCGTAATTAGTGACTCTATAGTTGAACAATGTTTAGGTTTATCAGTTAGGTTTCCACCGCAATTGTCGGATCAGTAATATCCTATATCCACAGGAAGTTATGGTCATGTTATGTTTGATGTGTCAAATCTGTCGCTGCAGAATTCAGCAGAACATATTGACATTAAAAAAATGTGTTAAAAATATCATACAGTTGAGGAATCCAGTGAGACCAGTGGGATAAGGAATCTAACTCAATTTTTTTCGTAATGATATCGGGTTCCGGATATCCTCGCATTTGAACAGGAGTGTACATGGATCTAAAAACAGGGGTTAACTGGGATTTCCGTTCTGGACTGCAGTCCAGAATCGTAATTCTCCGCAATTATCTCTATCATAGTTTGTTAAAATTCAGTGATCAACTATAGAATACGGTAAGTTAAACAGTTAGATTCGATATGAGCCATCGAACGCTAAAATCCGGCTTATACACAATTTATTATAAATTTTACGGTTCAGCATGTACGAAAGTTTTCAGGTCTTACGACAGAAATCGGGACATCATTTTACGTGAGTAAACGACATCGTATTGTAACCAAAGTCTTAAGGGACATTCATTATAACTCGGGACATCACATGTTATTTGTTGTCGTCAATTTAACGGGGTCTTCCATTCGGGTTTTGCATCGTACACTTAAATTATAACGATTCACATGAAAAGTATATCCGGAAATTATTGGTAACTTGAATTATAATATATAAAATTAGCATGAAGCAAGTATTAAACTTGCTTGAAGACGTGTCAACGACGGTACGGCAGCGGCAACGGCACGATCGCGTCACGAACGCAGCACAGGTTCAGCCTTGTCGGATCTTGCTTCTTGGACTCGATGGCTCGGTGGGTGCGACGGGCGTGCGCTGGCGTTGCGATGAATGGCGTGTTGATGACGATGACGGCTTAAGAGATCGATGCCACTGATTTGATGACGACGTCGGTGATCAGAAAAGCGGGAACTGCGATAGATGTAAGTGTTCGACGAAATGCGGGGGGCCTGACTGCGGCGGCTAGGGATGCAGAGAGGGGGTGTCGGTGGTGGGTGTCGCGCAGGGGTCGGCCACGGCGTAGGGGTCGCTGTGATGCTTTCAACGGGGAGGTCGGCAGTTGGTGGTCAAGATGGCCGGCAGTGAGCTCAGGGGGTGAGCCCGGTGGTGTTGGAAATGATGGTGGTTGATTCTGAGAAAGTCCGGGGTGCAGAAAAGTGGGCCGAGGGGGCTCGAGGGAGGTAGTTGGAGCTCCGGTGACGAGGGGACAGCAAGAGTGTTCATGAAAAGAGTGCTTGCGATGAAGGAGGTGAGGGAGCTCGTAAAGGCGATGGGTGCTGCGGCCGGCGTGAGTTGGAGTTGTGGTGGTGCTGGGACTCGGGTGTGTCCGCAGACAGTCGTCGGGGCCTCACGTCGTAGATGAAGGAGTTCGCAGTGGAGGAAGGAGGTCGCGGCGGTGGCGCAGGGTTCTCGTCGTCGGTGGGCGAGGCGAGTGTAGGGTTCTCGTAGGGGGTGAGAGAGAAGCGCGGAGATGAGAAAGAGAAAAGGAGTGAACGAGAGTGATGAAGAGAGAGAGAGAGGTGGTTACGAGGGGGGAGAGATAGAGACGGGGTCGAGGGAGGGTCGCGGCGCGGGAGTTCGTGGGGACGTGGGGGAAATGGGTGCGGCCGTCGAGGAGCGCGAGGGGGAAATAAGAGTTGTGCGGCGAGGATGGGGTCGCGAGCGCTGGTCGTGGGCACGAGAGAAGCGACGACGTGGGAACGATTGCGAGCATGAGGGAAGAGAAAAGAAGCGGGAAAGTAAAGAGGGAGGAAGAAGATGGGGAAAGCGGGCCGGGTTCGGAATAAAAGAAAAGGGAAGGGAGGGGGAGATGGGCCGGGGGATAATGAAAGAAAAATGGGAGTTAGGGTTTGAGCTCGGGCTGGGTTTAGAAAAGGGAAATAATAAAGGGAAAAAGAAAAAGGATTTAAGTAATAGTATTAGTTTTAGATAAAAGAATTTAAGAAGGGAAATAGAATAAAGGAAATAGGATTTTTAAATACTTAAAATAATTATAAGTATAAATAGGTAAATTTGTAAGTGACCCTTTTATAAAAATACGGATATTGGCGTATAAAAGAACTGGGTATTATATCATACCACTCTTACAAAAATTTCGTTCTCGAAATTTAAAATAAACGATAAGCTATAGATAATATGCGAAAAACCACAGAATCAAATACTACCATATAGCGGTCTACGTAGAAGCAGTTAGATAAAATCAGAATCCTAAATGTATATATACATACGTATATGAAAAAAAGTAGCGCAGCTAAAATAATAAGCATAAGGCATAACCATTTATAATACCAAACTATAAGCACAATACCCGGGAAAATAAGGTAACAATCATAAAAATAGTGAAGGATTTGTCGATAGGTTAAAATATTTTAGAATAAATGTATCGATCAAACAATTTTAAAATAACTTAGAAAACCCACACAGTGAAAATAAGAGACATAGAACAAAGTAATATGCGCGATATATATTTGCGCTATTGAGAATGTGAAGAATAGTAAAGCATTAAAAATGGGTAAAACGGAGGTATTTAATAACACGCCATTTTTGTAAACACAACGTAGTGGAAGCTAAATTTCGAATACGATGTCACTGAATGTAATTATGGTAATAGGAGATAGCGCAAAAATGTATAGGCTAGCCAGGGTAGGGATTACAATGGAATATGCCCCACTCAAAAGATCGGACTGTCGTACTTCAAACTGAATGTCGAAAAGGCTGGGGTTGGGTGAGCACAGGGTGCAAGGGTGAACAGTCATGAATCTCAGGAAGGAAGAAATTTATTGGGAAGGGAAAACCGTTAATACATCATGCGAATCAACACTCGAAGACTAGCGAACTCAGAAACTTTATTATCATTCCAGAAAATTCCAAACAAGACATTCTCGAAAGATAAAAGATGGCCCTAAACTGTACATAGATTTACTTGGCCAGAGGAGACAAAAGCCAAATCACGTCAGTCGCGGTTGTGGAAGTTCAGTAGGTTACGGTAGGCTCGCGCGCTCAGATAGGGACGTCCATTTCCATAGCGCCTCGCAGGGATCGCCACTGGAGGTTTTTCCGCCGCGGGGTCTTCTTCTGGTCCTTCTGTCTCGACTAGAGCTTCTTCATCATGGATTGCTTCCACGTGATTCGCCTCTTCTGGATCTTCTTCCACGGGATTTCCTTCCATTGGATTCTCCTCAAGGTTTTCCTCTCCTGGATTTTCTTCTATCGGGTCCTCCTCGGAATCTTCCTCTATCGGGTCCTTTTCGGGGTCCTCCTCTTTGTCGTCAGAGTCGCTGATAATGTCGACTTCTAGGGCTGCGAATCTCTCACCCTCGAAATCGCTGTTTCCGAAAATAACCAGTGGGCCGTTGATCTCGTCATCTGAACTTACCAGTATGCATTCCAAGGAAACGCACGACCGTGTGTCCTCATCTAGAGACGACGCTGCTCCAGGGTGGGCCATGGCCTGAAAAGAAAGAGTCGTGATTAGACAGTGGAACACACCAAGAAAATAACTAAGGATACAGAGCACAAGGAAAATATGTGGTGGGTAAGGACTGAAAAATTAAGAAATTAGAATACTGATGCAATAAGCAGTATAAGGGAAGTGAGTGGCAAGGGGACGATACATACATCACAACTCAGAATTTTATTGCATTCAACTAAAAATTCAACGGATACAAGATCTTAAACGAAAGGAAATATTTACAAAAGAGTGACAACATTTTTTTTTTTTGAAAGCAGAAAGGTGATAATTCTTCTTTGATGTCTAGACCTCTGCATTCTCGTCACGCGAGTTGAATCCTGCGCTGGGCCTGTACTATCCTCGAAGCTCGAGTTACGAAATAACCGTCACTTAGCGAGAGTGGAGAGTGTGGACGAATCTCCTCCTTGTAGTTCCTTCCTTTTAGGGCAACTGTTGAACAGATGTTCGTTGGATCCGCAAATCAGGCACTGCCCTTTGGCGCTGCGACAGTCTCTCTGAACGTGTCATGGCTTCTTGCAGTATCTATAACGTTGAGTCTTCCACTGCTTCCGTTGCTGGGGAATAAGTGGGCGCTTCATTTTCATCTCTTTTCCTTGTTTGACAGGGATTCTCTTACGATTGGAGGCTTCCGCTAGTGCCTGAGTCATCTGCCTTCTTAATCCTTCAACTAACAGGTCGTTCGTTCGCTCCTGGGCTTCCTTCAAACCTTGCAGTACATTCAAAATCTCGACGGTCTGATTTTGGGGAGTGGAGATAGAGGAAGAGTCGTTGGAAGACATGGTCCTGAAACAACAATTTTAGGACGGCATAAGGTACAAGGAGTAAAAATCAGAACAAGATATAGAATAGACAATGAAACAAGAATATCGGGTGAGGTGAAATTCAATCGAGCAGAAATCAAATGTAGAACTCCAAGTCACTCAATAGAGTACAGTATTGTAACTATGCCGCAGTGTTAGTTATGTATATGCCCTAGAGGCCATTGTTGTAC
The DNA here is from genome assembly GCA_030015575.1 of Agapanthus africanus. NCBI lineage: Eukaryota > Viridiplantae > Streptophyta > Magnoliopsida > Asparagales > Amaryllidaceae > Agapanthus > Agapanthus africanus. The sequence goes on from JASDDO010000006.1 coordinate 284,705,918, forward strand.
ATATGATGTATATTATAATGGATGCTTGGTTATATATAGAGATGACTTTCTTGCTCGTCATGATAGTATGCTATTTGGTTTCACTTTATCTTAACATGTTGACTTGTATTGGTTTACTGTTTTACTCTCACATGTTGATAAAGCCCTTAGGATCTGTACTCGACTACTGGGACTATGATGAGATCATACTAGTGGGGCCACGGTAGTCGATGAGTACATCCTATAACTGTTCCTAGTCGAGGGTATATCGAGACAGGGCATCGATACACCAGAGTAGACTAGCGTATACGCATCTTGACCCATATGATGGGCGATGGATGATCCCATATCCATCGGTGTTAGACATCAGAGATGGTGTACGGGTGCTCAGTGGAGACTGGGTACACTGGACGGACTCGCCGAGAACTCCCAGATGGTGATATACCACACGTCAGATGGCAGTTCTCCGGTGACACAGGTACAGGGTAGTCTGAAGACCCGAGATCGTCATAGAGTCTTGTGTGATTCCCACTGTGCTTTGATTTCCACCTTACCACGTCCAAGAGGGCGTGCAAAACGGTGGCTTTTGGGTACAGTCCCGAATCATATGGAGGCAATGAGCGATAGGAGGGGATTCGTCACTCCCGGTATAGGGAGTTGATGTTGTGCTGTGTTCGATTGGCTATAACTGGAAGTCCCTGGCCAGGGCTGATATAGAGATTTACTGGTAAGTGTTACTAGTAGTTTCTCGACCCGTTATGAGCCATACATCGACACGACTTATCGGTTACTGGGGTCTGACGTATACCACCCCTAGACTTGATATGCGACATATCAGACGAACAGACCGGACTGTACGGGAGTGTTACTGGTTGGATTCACAGGAGAACGCACAGGCTAGCTTGTTGATCTTCTGATCGCTCAATACCTGGGTGGCTGTTACGTTTAGCTGACCGCTTGCAGCTTGTGGGTGTTTGATATGATCATCACCTGCTACCGGCGTATTGACGATTCTTTAGAGTCCTACACAGAGGTTTCTTGGCTCAGGCGAAATGGAGTAGTGGCGCATATGTGATATGCGCAGGAGCGTGAATAATGCGATATGGGATACCGTATTATATTCTCGCGATATATGGATATGAACCGGGTCATCGGATCAAGTGTTGATTCGATGAATCGGTACATGATATATTAGTCGGTAATATTCGATATAGCCGGATCATCGATTCAAGTGTTGATTCGATGATTTAATGTATAATAATATATATGATATATTGTATTACATTATCTAATATTGGCTCGCTTTATTATTTCATTTTCTCAGTGGATGATACATTGATATATATGCGATATATGTTAATTGTATTATTTTCTTTTGTTGCAAATATATAATATATATGTGATATATATTATTGTGACATGATATGATTAATTGTTAAACATGTTTAAGGATGATTAATTGAGGTTAGGGTTTGGTTAGGGTTAGATGCTTCAAGTTCCTTCTAGAAGCATTTTTCTTTTTGTCATGGTTGTGATATTTTGTGATGACACATTTTTAACTTAACCAAACCCTAACTCTAGTTGTTTCTCTACTCATTCTTAGCCATTCATCCTTGACCATGGTTATATATCAATCATATGTTTTATTTCTATTCATCACAAAAGGATTGGAGATAATTCATATTATCATTATCCATTATCTTCTTCTTCTTCTCTCTTGAAGAAGCTCTCTTGAAAATCCTAAAGTGATGAAATAAAATGAGAAAATGATTTAAAAAGAAAGCAAAATTACTACTCTCTCATCCTCATCTCATCTAGCTCATGGGATTAGTGTGTTCTTCTCTTTTGAGTGAGAAAGCTTGAGTCGTAGCAACTTCAAGGTAGATCATCGGAGACTTGGAATACTTCGAGCTAGCATGGATCGTTCGAGTCGTGGAGCCTCTCATGAGTCCGGGAGATCGTGGATCGCGGCAAAGGGACTTCTACTCGGAGCTTGTGAAGTGAAGGAACGGACTACAAAGGTTGTAATCCCTCACACTTAGATAAAAGTTATCTTCTTGCATGTTAAACCCTAATAATCTAGCAAAGATCCCGGCTTTGGGTTGTTCGGCACGTCTAAAATTTAATCCGGGCATGTTTGATGCCTTATGAACCTTCACAAGAGTGCCTAGGAACCCTACAGTGGTATCAGAGCCTAGCTAGAGCATTAGGCGATGTGTTTACGAAGTTAAAACTCCGATCGAACCCGAAACGACGAAACTTGACCCCTCTCTGGAAATTTTTTAAATTTTGGGATTTTTCTGAATTAAAAATATGTAAAAAAATCAGCAGGGAATTCTAAGAATTACCATAAAACCCGAGCCCCTAATTCGATTAAACGGCGGCGGAACCGCGGCGAAAGCAAGCCTTTCGCGGCGGTTCCGCGGCGGATTGATGAGATCATGACACGTGGATTTTATGGTAATGACCGTAGGTACTTGCTGACTATTCTGGGTATTTTTAATCTGTTCCGGGTGTTTAAAATTCTGGGGTTTGTTTTGTAATAGTAGACTCGATCGGAAATTTTAAATTCGTATTTTTCCGGATATTTAGAAACTGTTAAACTATTTGAACGGATATCATTAACTTACTGTTTCCCGGTACGGCAAATTTTCAAGTGTTGAAATTTATTCGGGTTTAAATCTTTCGGAAAATTGTACAAGTTAAGCGGTGGACCCTCTAGAAGACAACAAACCTTAACTCGATTATGTGACCGTCTTGAACTGCCTTTTGAACCTTCGGATTTGGAGCAGTACGGCGTGCCACATGTGAGGCGTTGGCTTGACCCTTCTACGGCTGGATCACCGGTACTGTGACATATTCTGGGATTATTTGAACCCCGCTCAAGAGTTGAGCAGTTTAGGAAATTTTGGGTGTTTGATTATCTGTTCAGAAAGTTTAATAATGTCTATTTATCTGGAATGTGATACAATATGTGGAATTCATAGAGTTAGGCATGAAATGCGGAGTATGTGATATTTCGGATTTACGATGTCTAAAGTGATTGTGGATTCCAAATATTGTAGTTTTACACTTTCTTTTCTGTGACCGTAAGTGTAATATGTGATATCGCCGGTTTCGTTGCTATATGTCAACGACAATTGGGATGCGCATATTTACTTACGTTGATGATATGAGATATTATGTGCTGCTGTGATATGTTATATTGGATCGTCGCGTTCTGAATAGCCGGGGGTTTTATGTGAGATGAGGGTTTTTATTTTCATTCATGTAAAATTCAGATGTAATGTAATATTCTTTTATTTGGGGCACTTCCTAGTTGCGGTTGATGTCACCAATGTATATTATTTACTTTTCCGCATTAGGTAGACCCAAGGAGGGGAGCACAAGTAACCGGGTTCTAGGGTCCAGTGGGAGGCCATCTCGAGGAGTCGAGACCGGGTCTCCTAACCCTAGAATTGGCAGTGTTACTTGCCGCTCTCGTAGGGGTCTTAGGATGTGGGTTTGGCTATTCGTCGCGACCGTGGAATCCGTGTTTTATACAGGCTCGTATTGAAAACACGGACGTCCTAGTATATCCAATATTTCATATATGTTCTTCTGCTGCAGTGTTCTGTGATGAGATCATATTACTGCCTGAGACGAATGCTTATACTATATATATATGCTGATATATAAATATTACTGCTTTCGTTTCTTCTGTGATGCTTAGGAAGCATAAGCTGATGGGATTTTTATTAATGAGATTAATAAAGAAAAGAAACCTAAAGATGTTGTAGAATCAAAAACTTAATAAAAAGGGTAGCTACAGTTTTTCTTTGCACAGTGATATATACGATATATCCTGCACCTTATTCGATGAGGAAAGGACCGAGATCCCTTCACCGGGAGTGACTCCTTTAGCAAAACTGGCAGATGCTACAAAACGCGGTTTGTCTTTTGATTGATTTTAGAGTTTTGCTTTGCACAGCGGTATATATGATATATCCTGCACCTTATTCGATGAGTAAAGGGCCGACGATCCCTTCACCGGGAGTGACCCCTTTAGCGAAACTAAGAAAAGCCTAAAAAACACTCCTTTTCAAAAATACTCGATTCTACAACGATATCAAGTTCATTACGCTCAGGGTTTTCTGAAAAACCTGCGTAGCCCTCCGACATTTCAGATAGGTAATACTTAGTATTCGTGCTACGTTTGTTGGCTTTCATCAAGGCGTAGTGTGCGGTAGCTAATTATTACTTATCTGTTACATATGATGAGATTGGGTTAGGGTAGTCGTGCGGCTTTGTTGGCTTTCGTCAAGGGACGTACGGCTGGGTTTAATTCAATTAAGAAATGTTCGGGTTGAACTTGACTAGCGGACTATGGTTTGTTGGCTTTCGTCAAGGTCATAGAACGTTAGGGGCAAAATATTATCGGGAATTTCAAGTGTTGAAATTTGCAATGAGATTGCATACCTCCTATGAGATAGTTGGATCCTGATACCCACTGCGAGTAAGAGTTACTCCTGGGAGAGTTTTACACAGAACAATTAGTCGATCAAGTAGGTGTCTAGAAAAGTGTTAACGGGGTTACGCCTCTGGGAAAACGAGGTTTACTTTAATTAAGTCCGTGCGAAAGCACGGGGAACCTCCCTCAAAGTACCGACACTGATCTGGCTGAAAGATTGACGAAATTGTAAGGTGTAATTAATCCCGGCTAATCTTACCTTTTAGGGTTTTAAGGTAGATTTGATAAAAACAGTGGGAGACATCCTGATTAGATAAGATAATAACCAATCTAATCTTGCAAGAGCATACACTAAAGTGTTTTCTTCTCTCTCTCTCCAGGTAGCGACCATGTCATGCCATAATCAAGATAATAAAATGGATGTATTGACTGAACCCAATTATTGTACTGAGCTAGGGAATGTTGGACCCGTTCTTTCTTATAAGAGTTATAAGACTGAACATGAAACAGGAGAATATCTGGATTCTCAAGCCGCCCAAAAGAACATGCATGTTGATGCATCTTCTTCAGGTGTGTTAGTTATTGAGAACTGTTTCTCAGTTCACCCTACGTCCTGGGTATTAGATACCGGATCAGGATCCCACATATGTAAACAGTTACATGGGCTACGTAAAGGTAGAGAACTGGGAAAAGGTGATCATTCCGTTCAAGTAGGGAACGGTGCAAGTATTATAGCCAAAGCAGTTGGCGAATATCACCTTGTATTACCAAGTCGTAATACACTGATTCTAAATGAGTGCTATTATATACCGAACATGATGTGCAACATTATATCAGTTTCTTTATTGAGTAAAGAGGGATATAATTTTGTAGTACAGGATAATGTTATGAACATATTCCTAGATCAAAAGTTGATTGCATCAGGCTCGTTACATAATGGCATATTCATTCTAAATCAGAATACAGTCCTGAATATACAAAACACACACAAGAGGAAAAGTTCAGATGTGAACGAATCCTACTTGTGGCATTGTAGACTTGGTCATATCAATGCGACACGACTGGCTAAGTTACATAAAGATGGTTATTTGAATCCGTTCGAATTGTCATCTTATGATACTTGCCATTCATGTCTCAAAGGAAAAATGACCAAAGCTCCGTTTAGTGGACACGGAGAAAGAGTTACTGAACTCTTAGGACTAATACATAGTGATGTTTGTGGTCCCATGTCTACGCATGCCAGGAACGGTTCTTCCTACTTCATTACATTCACTGACGATCTCTCTAGATACGGACATGTGTTCCTGATGAAACACAAATCTGAAGCTTTTAAGAAATTCAGAGAATATAAGCACGAAGTAGAGAACCAAACGGGGAAAAGTATTAAGATTCTTCGATCTGATCGAGGAGGTGAATACTTAAGCGGTGAGTTTTTAGATTATCTAAAAGAGAATGGGATTCTCTCTCAGCTTACTCCTCCTTATACACCACAGCACAACGGTGTATCGGAACGGAGGAATCGCACCCTATTAGATATGGTGCGCTCTATGATGAGCGAGGCTGAGTTACCTATTTCCTTCTGGGGGTATGCGCTTGAGACAGCCATACACCTATTGAATATGGTTCCTACCAAATCAGTGCCTACCACTCCGTATGAGATATGGAAAGGGAAGAGACCATCTCTTAAGTATGTTAAGATATAGGGTTGTCCAGCCTATGTCAAAAGACAAAATCCGGACAAACTCGAGGCAAGATCTGTCTTATGTAAGTTTGTAGGATATCCCAAGAACTCACAAGGGTATATCTTCTACCACACTGAGGAACAAAAGGTGTTTGTTTCTAAACATGCCACCTTTTTGGAAAAGGAATTTCTTGCAAAAGAAATTAAGGGCAATGAGGTAGAACTGGAAGAGGTTCCAGCAACGCAAACTACAACAGATGATTTAGTGGAACCAGAGGATTCAGTAGTACCCGACGAACCCCAGCCTCTCCGCCGATCTAGTAGGGTTTCTCGTCCACCTGAGAGATACTACGGTTTTCTCATTGATGGTGGAAGCGAAGATTGCATCATGGATGATGATGACCCGACTAGTTTCGAGCAGGCCATCACGAGTGGTGACTCTGTGAAATGGCTGGATGCAATGCGATCTGAGATGGAATCCATGTACACCAACAAAGTATGAACTTTGGAAAATGCTCCTGAAGGGGTAAAACCCATTGGGAGCAAGTGAATCTTTAAAAAGAAATTTGGTGTAGATGGAAAAGTTGAGACTTTCAAAGCTAGACTTGTAGCAAAGGGTTTTCGTCAACGACCAGGTGTGGATTATGACGAAACATTTTCTCCAGTGGCTATGCTTAAGTCCATCCGGATCTTACTTACCATTGCTGCATACCATGACTACGAAATCTGGCAAATGGATGTTAAGACCGCCTTTCTAAACGGTGATTTAGAAGAGAGCGTGTACATGACTCAGCCAGAGGGCTTCGTAGATAGTGGGAGCAGCGGAAAGGTGTGCAAGCTGCTTAAATCCATTTATGGGTTAAAGCAAGCATCGCGGAGTTGGAACATCTGCTTTGATGTTGTAGTCAAAGAGTTTGACTTCATCAAAAATATAGATGAACCTTGTATCTATAAGAAGATAGCAGAGGGTAAGGTTGTCTTCCTCGTATTGTACGTGGATGGCATACTCTTGATAGGAAATGATATTCCTATGCTGCAATCAGTCAAGCTCTTCTTATCATAGAGATTCTCAATGAAAGATCTAGGTGATGCCTCCTGTATATTGGGAATCATGATCTATAGAGATAGATCTAAACGGATACTGGGATTGTCCCAATCCAGGTACATTGACACCATACTAAAGAGGTTTAGTATGGAAGAATCCAAGCGTGGGAACCAACCCACGATCTCTGGACTCACTCTCTCCAAAGAGATGTCTCCCAAGACTGATTTGGAGAGAGCTCGCATGCAAGGGATACCCTATGCTTCGGCAGTAGGCTCTATCATGTATGCGATGCTATGTACCAGACCCGATGTAGCATACTCACTAAGTGTAGTGAGTCGGTATCAAGCAGATCCTGGAGAGAGTCACTGGACAGCTGTGAAGAACATTCTCAAGTACTTGCGAAGGACTAAGGAGATGTTCTTGGTGTATGGTAACGGAGAACTCCAGGTGGAGTCCTTTACCGATTCCAGCTTCCAAAGTGATAAGGACGACTCTAAGTCGCATTCGGGTTTTGTCTTTACCCTCAATGGAGGGGCGGTATGTTGGAAGAGTTCCAAACAGGATACCGTTGCAGACTCGACGATGGAGGCTGAATACATCGCTGCCAACGATGCTGCCAAAGAGGCTGTCTGGATCAAGAAGTTCATTAGTGAACTTGGTGTGGTTCCATCCATTGAGCATCCAATACCTCTGTATTGCGATAACAATGGAGCTGTGGCTTTAGCCAAGGAACCCAGATCCCATCAAAAGTCCAGACATATTCTGAGGCGGTATCACCTGATCAGGGAGATAGTTGATCGCCGGGAGATCGAGGTCAGGAGAGTAGATACGAAGGACAACACTGCGGATCCATTCACGAAGGCTATTCCCCAGATACAGTTTGAGAGATTATTCGGGATGCTAGGTATGAGATACTACAGCAGCTGGCCTTAGTGCAGGTGGGAGATTGTTAGTTATGTATATGCCCTAGAGGCCATTGTTGTACATATGATGTATATTATAATGGATGCTTGGTTATATATAGAGATGACTTTCTTGCTCGTCATGATAGTATGCTATTTGGTTTCACTTTATCTTAACATGTTGACTTGTATTGGTTTACTGTTTTACTCTCACATGTTGATAAAGCCCTTAGGATCTGTACTCGACTACTGGGACTATGATGAGATCATACTAGTGGGGCCACGGTAGTCGATGAGTACATCATATAACTGTTCCTAGTCGAGGGTATATCGAGACAGGGCATCGATACACCAGAGTAGACTAGCGTATACGCATCTTGACCCATATGATGGGCGATGGATGATCCCATATCCATCGGTGTTAGACATCAGAGATGGTGTACGGGTGCTCAGTAGAGACTGGGTACACTGGACGGACTCGCCGATACTCCCAGATGGTGATATACCACACGTCAGATGGCAGTTCTCCGGTGACACAGGTACAGGGTAGTCTGAAGACCCGAGATCGTCATAGAGTCTTGTGTGATTCCTACTGTGCTTTGATTTCCACCTTACCACGTCCAAGAGGGCGTGCAAAACGGTGGCTTTTGGGTACAGTCCCGAATCATATGGAGGCAATGAGCGATAGGAGGGGATTCGTCACTCCCGGTATAGGGAGTTGATGTTGTGCTGTGTTCGATTGGCTATAACTGGAAGTCCCTGGCCAGGGCTGATATAGAGATTTACTGGTAAGTGTTACTAGTAGTTTCTCGACCCGTTATGAGCCATACATCGACACGACTTATCGGTTACTGGGGTCTGACGTATACCACCCCTAGACTTGATATGCGACATATCAGACGAACAGACCGGACTGTACGGGAGTGTTACTGGTTGGATTCACAGGAGAACGCACAGGATAGCTTGTTGATCTTCTGATCGCTCAATACCTGGGTGGCTGTTACGTTTAGCTGACCGCTTGCAGCCTGTGGGTGTTTGATATGATCATCACCTGCTACCGGCGTATTGACGATTCTTTAGAGTCCTACACAGAGGTTTCTTGGCTCAGGCGAAATGGAGTAGTGGCGCATATGTGATATGCGCAGGAGCGTGAATAATGCGATATGGGATACCGTATTATATTCTCGCGATATATGGATATGAACCGGGTCATCGGATCAAGTGTTGATTCGATGAATCGGTACATGATATATTAGTCGGTAATATTCGATATAGCCGGATCATCGATTCAAGTGTTGATTCGATGATTTAATGTATAATAATATATATGATATATTGTATTACATTATCTAATATTGGCTCGCTTTATTATTTCATTTTCTCAGTGGATGATACATTGATATATATGCGATATATGTTAATTGTATTATTTTCTTTTGTTGCAAATATATAATATATATGTGATATATATTATTGTGACATGATATGATTAATTGTTAAACATGTTTAAGGATGATTAATTGAGGTTAGGGTTTGGTTAGGGTTAGATGCTTCAAGTTCCTTCTAGAAGCATTTTTCTTTTTGTCATGGTTGTGATATTTTGTGATGACACATTTTTAACTTAACCAAACCCTAACTCTAGTTGTTTCTCTACTCATTCTTAGCCATTCATCCTTGACCATGGTTATATATCAATCATATGTTTTATTTCTATTCATCACAAAAGGATTGGAGATAATTCATATTATCATTATCCATTATCTTCTTCTTCTTCTCTCTTGAAGAAGCTCTCTTGAAAATCCTAAAGTGATGAAATAAAATGAGAAAATGATTTAAAAAGAAAGCAAAATTACTACTCTCTCATCCTCATCTCATCTAGCCCATGGGATTAGTGTGTTCTTCTCTTTTGAGTGAGAACGCTTGAGTCGTAGCAACTTCAAGGTAGATCATCGGAGACTTGGAATACTTCGAGCTAGCATGGATCGTTCGAGTCGTGGAGCCTCTCATGAGTCCGGGAGATCGTGGATCGCGGCAAAGGGACTTCTACTCGGAGCTTGTGAAGTGAAGGAGCGGACTACAAAGGTTGTAATCCCTCACACTTAGATAAAAGTTATCTTCTTGCATGTTAAACCCTAATAATCTAGCAAAGATCCCGGCTTTGGGTTGTTCGGCACGTCTAAAATTTAATCCGGGCATGTTTGATGCCTTATGAACCTTCACAAGAGTGCCTAGGAACCCTACACGCAGTTCATAATTACAACCACGTAACTCTACTAAGGCACCCAAAACTCTAGCGAATGGATCAATATGTATAGCAGAATACACTACGTGAATCAAGATCAAGAATGACAAGTTTACAATCTAGACCGAAGGATGTCTTATATTGTCAAGTCCTACAAGGAAACTGCAATCCCAATCGAAGCAAAACCTGGCTCTGATACCAACAAAACCATGTCACGCCCCACTTCCCAAAATACGGAATACGAGGGGTTGACAAGGCCAGCCATGCTCCTACGGTCAAGGAAATATCCTGCCGTAGTCACACTTCGGCCTCTAGCTTTACGTGGTAATCAGTAATCAATGCACAGGTAATGAGAATGCAGTCACTAAATCAAAACAAATACAAAAGAACTAACCAGAAGGAGATCAAGAGAGTATAGTTCTGGGTCGCTGATCAAGATGTCCGCGATGTCTTCGAGGTACGTCAGGTCCTGATCCAAGCTAGATCCACTTCTCACTCTGAGCATGCATACTCAGGTCGTCAGAGCGACACGATAGCAATACACACACACAAATAGGAACTCGTGTAATAATAATGAACATGAAACAGTAATCATGGAATAATGACGGGAACATGAAGTAGCCAATGCAGGTAACTAATAGAGCAGGTAAACAGTAAAGCAGTAAACAGTATAGCAGATATGTTGAATCAGTAAGCAATGCATGTCAATGTCACTAACCCTATCAGTCTCTAAGTCTCACTATACAGGTCACTAAGCCTATCGTCAGTCCAAGTATGAGAGTCAACCACTCGTGAGTATCCCCACCCAAGGGTAGGACCCAAGGACAAGGGAACACGGGCCCGAGTCGCTCGCTAATAATCAGTAACATCCCTATATATCTCCAGAGTCGCTGTATGTGCCGACAATAGGACTCCTGAGATTCTGTTGAACTCACACTCAAACTACCCCACACCCCGTGGTCTACATCTAATGCCAACCATAAACTCAAATACCAGTCGGTCCATGACAAGTCTACGCGAGAACTGGAGACATGATCTCCATCAAGCATGTCTCGACTGATACCCAAGATAAATGAACAGTGTTTGGTGCCTTACCTATGACTTCCATATAAGTGCTCCAATAGTCGTCCCATACCAATTATAGTCACACTTATACACGTCCCATAGACGTCAACAATGCAATAAATCAATAGGGTCCACTGATTGTGCACAAGTACGTATCACTTTCACTTATCCATTCATGCTTACACACTAACGTACTTGCCACAATCAAACGTTAATACCTAACACTGGGTAATGCACATGATCACTAAGTTACCGATGCAATGACTTCTACACGATATGACGAGAATACAATAATTACCATATGAATGGAATACCATCAGTCAGTGTCCTACCACTAGCATAATTTACTATAAGTCATGCGTGCAGAATCAAGCGAAACATTGTAAAAGGGGTAAACATTATATTGAATTATCTATCCATTAAAATTGGTTTCGTGCCAATCGGGTTTCAGGTTTGCTAGTTATGGCCATTTCAATTTAAGTGTTGACGGCTGGAAATCCGGTTTCAGAATCGGAAGTCCATTTCGTAACACACTTTAATCCCAGTTGGGATCGTAATTAGGTGACGCTATAGTTGAACAATATTTAGGTTTATCATTTAGGTTTCCACCGCAATTGTCGGATCAGTAATATCCTATATCCACAGGAAGTTATGGTCATGTTATGTTTGATGTGTCAAATCTGTCGCTGCAGAATTCAGCAGAACATATTGACATTAAAAAAATGTGTTAAAAATATCATACAGTTGAGGAATCCAGTGAGACCAGTGGGATAAGGAAGCTAACTCATTTTTTTTCGTAACGATATCGGGTTCCGGATATCCTCGCATTTGAATAGGAGTGTACAGGGATCTAAAAACAGGGGTTAACTGGGATTTCCGTTCTGGACTGCAGTCCAGAATCGTAATCCTCCGCAATTATCTCTATCATAGTTTGTTAAAATTCAGTGATCAACTATAGAATACGGTAGGTTAAAAAGTTAGATTCGATACGAGCCATCGAACGCTAAAATCCGGCTTATACACAATTTATTATAAATTTTACGGTTCAGCATGTACGAAAGTTTTCAGGTCTTCCAACAAAAATCGGGACATCATTTTACGTGAGTAAACGACATCGTATTGTAACCAAAGTCTTAAGGGACATTCATTATAACTCGGGCCATCACATGTTATTTGTTATCGTCAATTTAACAGGGTCTTCCTTCGGGTTTTGCATCGTACACTTAAATTATAACGATTCACATGAAAAGTATATGCGGAAATTATTGGTAACTTGAATTATAATATATAAAATTAGCATGAAGAAAGTATTAAACTTGCCTGAAGACGTGTCAACGGCAGTACGGCAGCGGCAACGGCACGATCGCATCACAAACGCAGCACAGGTTCAGCCTTGTCGGATCTTGCTTCTTGGACTCGATGGCTCGGTGGGTGCGACGGGCGTACGCTGGCGTTGCGATGAATGGCTTAAGAGATCGATGCCACTGATTTGATGACGACGTCGGTGATCAGAAAAGCGGGAACTGCGATAGATGCAAGTGTTCGACGAAATGCCGGGGGCTCGACTGCGGCGGCTAGGGATGCAGAGAGGGGGTGTCGGTGGTGGGTGTCGCGCAGGGGCTCGGCCACGGCGTAGGGGTCGCCGTGATGCTTTCAACGGGGAGGGCGGCAGTTGGTGGTCAAGATGGTCGGCAGTGAGCTCAGGGGGTGAGCCCGGTGGTGTTGGAAATGATGGTGGTTGATTCTGAGGAAGTCCGGGGTGCAGAAAGTGGGCCGAGGGGGCTCGAGGGAGGTAGTCGGAGCTCCGGTGACGAGGGGACTGTTGGAGATAGTGCCCTCAGAGTCAATTATTGGATCACAGGCACGTGATTGCAATGATTGAGGGGAGGACCTGTCCCAGTAGGACAGTCTTACTCGAGATGATAGTATGCTATCTGGTTTATCTTTATCATCGTGTAATGCTTTAGGTGACCTTACGAGTCGCTATTACACGTTGATAGAGCCCCTAGGATTCTTGCTTGACTACCAGCAGTATGAGGGCGATCATATAAGTGAGAGCTGGAGTCTATAAGCACATCCTTAAAAGGTCCCTAGTCGTGGGAGTTTCGAGACAGGGCATCGATTCTCCAGAGTAGACTAGTGTATACAGTCGAGACCCCGACGAGGGGCGGTGGCCGGTCTCACAAGCCACTGGTGTCAGTTGGTTCACCTAAGATGTATACAGGGGCTCATTGGGTTATGAGTACACCGGACAGGACTCGCCGGGAACCTGCTAGTTAGGATTATACCAGACAACAGATAGCAGTTCCCAGGTCACATGTGTACAGGTTAGTTCATCGACCTGAGATCGTCATTTGTCTCGTGTGAGTTCCCACTGTGCTTTGATTACTACCCTACCACGCTCAAAGGAGACGTGCAAACAGGTTTTAGTTGGGTACAGTCCCGAGCCACATGAAGGCAGTGAGCGGATCTGCAGGGGTTCGTCTCTCCCGGTATTGGGGGTGAGGTCGCGCTGTGTCTAGGAGAGCCAGAACATGAAAAGTCCTTGGCCAAGGCAGGAGATTTGCTGGTAGGTATTCCAGTAGTATCTCAGGGTGTTCTGGGCTACACTCCGACACGACTTGTACCGCTTTTGGGGGTCTGACTTTTACCAACCCTCTAGGCCCGCCATGCGATGCTCATAGATGAACGGACTGGACTGTACGGATATTGTCACTGACAGGCTCAGTTGGGTGTCAGGATGAGTTCGCTCATCGACGTCCCTTTTAGTCAATAGCTGGTGGCCCGTCACGTATGGTTAATACCTCTGACGTGCTAGTGGTTAAATCCACAGCCATAGTATTGACGAGTCTTTAGAGTCCACCACACAGATACTCAGGTTTCGGGCGAAACGCTGTAGAGGCCGTATGGAGATATGGCAGGGTTCGATCAGATACGTACGGTATTGCACGGATCGTGATCGGACGGACTTTACTAGCCGGCTTTGGCTTAAGCCGGATCCTAGTATTTGACAGTGTAGTTTTGTCTCTTTGCATTTGTGTTCAGTGCGAATACAAATGCGGGCATGTATATGCAGTAGCGGGGTTTTCCTGTAATTTATTACGGGATCAGTTTTCTGAAGTTGCCAGTTTGCATTCCGTTCCGGCCGATTTTCTTTTATTCCTTCACGGCCGGACTTTTCGTTGGAGGGTGTTATTTGCAGTTTGCAAATAACATTTATGGAGGGGTTTTCTTGCATATTTGTGGCCTCTTCATCATGAGATGCTTTTCTTGTCCATTTCATTGCTTTCATGTGATGGTTGTTTGACTAGATGAGAAGAGAAATGAGTGTGACTTTTTCTACACATATTAATCCCCTTTTCTCCTCTTATGTTTTTTCCTTCTTGCATTATTGGATTTTTGGATCCCACCATTCCCAAATTGGCCGGCCACTTTAGGAGAGGGAGAAAAATGAGAGAGTTTCATTTTTGAGGGGTGGCATTATTCTTCATCTCATTCTTCTTGCTAGAAAATTGAAAGCACCAATTTTCCTTAACCTCTTCCTCCATCCTCCATGGCAACTAAACCCCAAAGAGATATAGCTTCTACATTTAGCCTACAGCACTCCTTGGGCGCGTCGGCTAGCCAACTTCGTGCCCGAGTTGCCTCGGTCCAGAGGTGGGAGCCCGTATACGACTCCGGCTACGTGGTGCCCTTTCCGACGAGGAGGAGATGAACGTAGATTCCGCGGAAGATCGGAGTGGAGACGAAGACCGAAGGACACGGATCGCTTGGTATAACTCTTCACCCATCTTTTAGTTTGCTAGTAGCTAGGTTAATGGTCCGATCCGGGTGAAAAGTGCGCGGTGGTGCCGGTTTCTAGTTGTTAGAAAGTTTTCGTTTCCGCGTTTCCGGCGTCGGATCGACGGCCGGGGCGCCGCCGCGGACTTACATTGGTATCAGAGACACGCCATTAACTTAGCCTAGCTTGCTCTAGTATGTTTAGAACTCGATCGAACAAAAATCCCCAAAAACCGTATTTTCCTATGCTTCAAGTTTCTGTCGATTTTATTTTGTCTCGGAAAATTTTTCAGTACATTGCAGAAACATGAGCATGGAATTCTAAGAACTCTGGAAAAATTTGGTCTTGTGATGCTTCAGGATGACCGCGGAAACGCGGCCAAACCCCTGGTTTGGCCGCGGTTCCGCGGTGGAAAGAACTCCTTGCTGTGCAAAATTTTTCCAGAGGGCTTTTTACTTGGAAATAGGGGTTTTGGGATATTATTTTTGGGCCCAGATTTTCTGTAAGTGCTACAGTAATGCTTGGACCCACTTGATAAAATTTGTTCGATCGGATATTTTAAACATGCCAGTTCACAGTATTTACATTATATCTGCAACCGTGAATGTTAATCGATCGGTAAATCCAGTCTATCTGCTATAGCCCTTTTAGACGGATTTGCGAACGTGACATTCACGTTGATGTTCTGTGTTGTGCTGTTATGTTGCGGATCGGTCGTGGGGGATAGCCTGGATGCAATAGTAGTACAGTTTTGTTGTATTATGTACATTTGATATTGCGGGGCGAGCGTCCGACATGTGGACTGCCGTCACTGCCTGTTTGTATTATTCTTTTGGGGCACGACCAGGTTGCGGTCGATGTACCCGTTGTATGTATATTTTACTTTCTGTACTAGGATTTACCCCGCGGAGGGGTGCACGGATAGCCGGGTTCTAGAGGGCAACAAGGCCGCATCTCATGGCATTGAGACCGAGGGGGCTTTACTCTAGAATTGGCGGGGTATTCACCGCACTCGTAGGGGGTATAGGTTGACCCAGGAAGGGTGCCCAAGTTACCGGATTCCGTGAAGTGCTGGGTGGTCCATTCACGTTGCTGAAGGGGGCTGCCTCGTTTCAGGTTTTGGCGGGTAACTTGCCGCGCCCGTAGGGGTCTAGGATTTCATTGCACAGGCTATCCACACGACCAGGGGAACGTCGGGTTTCAGTAGCGGCTCTGTGAAACCCGGGGATCCCAGATATCTGTATTGTTCTGTGATGCTGTACATTTCTGTGATGTTGCATTTTATCACGTCTTGAGCGAAAATTATATATTATATATATACTAGTAGATGTTGTATATATTTTGCATCCGCGCTAGTCCAGTCCCAGCTCTGTCGTTAGTTAAGTAACCTAACGGGTGATGACGGGACCCAGTGGAGAATGCGGATGGCATATACGTACATCATTATTTTCGTTCTTTTGTGGTGTGATCAATTGATGGGACTGTGTTGATTCAGATCAATACAAGATAAACAAACCTAGTCTGATATTGTTGGAACACTTTTTCAAAAAGCTGTTATTGCAAGGGCGTTTACTTTTGTTTTGCACAGTGGTATTCGATTATGAATATCCAGCTCCTTAGTCGACGAGGCAAGGGCCGAGATCCCTTCACCAGGAGTGACCCCTTAGACAGAAGTTTGCGTCAGGGCAATAACTTCACTATAGCCGATTACTTTTGCTTTGCATCGTGGTATTCAGTTGGAATATCCTGCACCTCATTCCATGGGGAAAGAGCCGAGATCCCTTCACCGGGAGTGACCTCTTTAGCAAAGGTTTTCGTCACTATATTTTTTAAAAGCTATCCAGTTCCTTCAACGATATCAAGTTCATTACGTTAAAGGTTTTCGCCAGAAACCATTCGTAGCCCTCCGTCGTTTCATATGGATAGTCAATATTATTCAAGCTGTGTTTGTTGGCCATAGTCAAGGCACAGTGTTTGGTAGCTATTGGGTGTTCATATGCTGCATAGATAGATGCGTTGGTTTGGAACAGTCGTATAGCCTTGTTGGCCCTAGTCAAGGGCTTGTACGGGTGGGTTCAAATCAACCTGGACAATGACGGGTAGAACTTGACATGTCACTTATGATTTGTTGGCCTTAGTCAAGGTCATAAGAGCATGGGGTAAAAATCCACATCGGGAGTTTCTAAAGAAACTGAAACTTGCCAGATATGCGCATACCTTCTGGAGTGTGATGACGTGAGCGGATTCCGTCACGTTATCATGTGATGATAGTAGGATCCCGATTCCCACTGATGAGTTGGTTTACTCCTCGGATGATCCCGGCTAATTCTTCTTTCAGGTTTGGGGAAGAATTTGACGTTACAGTGGGAGGTTTCCAGATTAGATAAAGTGATAACCATTCTGATCTAAGTTAGAGTGCACGCTGAGTGTTTCTTTTCTCTCTCTCTCTGGCAGCGACCATTGACCCGACCCTAGACTATGACTCAGTGACCAAGTTGACCGAACCTTCTTAACACTGGCTTTTGGATTGTCAGGGTTGCAAACCTCATTGCCACTCCTACTTTTACCCTTTTCTCCAGGACACCCCGTATTAATACGACCATCCACTTCCATTGGACAAAACCATCGTATGGTTATATACGAACTCGAAGAAATTCGAGGATGGTTTCCGGTTCTGGAGAAAACGAATAGGACTATTCAGTTGTCTTTTCCGTTTACCTTCTCTCAGGTTGCGAGTACTCCTTGGTTTAGGAGTAGTACACCTATTACGCAAATTGGATAGTCTTCTTCCAAGCCATAGGCTGGTGCCAACCGGTAGGGAATGAAGAAAACCAGTTAGCCTAAACGGTGTACAGAAGGTATTAAGTTAAGATAAAGCAAGGGATTAGTAAGAGGGCAAAGTAAATTGCGACTGCTATTCACGACCAAACCAAGTATTTCTTCGCCAATCCTAAATCACCTTTGTATTTCTCCAGGACACTCCGTATCACTACGAAGATCCCAGTTTATTGGATAATCCATCGTATGGTTATATACGAACTCGAAAGGAACTTGTTCCAGTTCGGGGATGGATCCTGGTTCAGGAGAAATAGGAATAAGGTTCATTCGGTTGTCTTTTATCTTCACCTTCTCTCGCATTGCGAGTGCTCATAGGATCAGGACAGTACACCCATTATGCTTATTGGATAGTCTTCTTCCAAACCATAGGCTGGTGCCGAACGGTAGGGAAGGAAGAAAACCATTTGGCCTAAAAGGGTGTGCAGAAGGTAATGACTAAAGACATATAAAGGGATTTGGAGAGATGGCAAAGAATTATACGGTTACAGTTGTGAATCTGGATAATGGAAGAGGCATTACTAGGAATACCAGGATACCCCATTGAAACATTTCAATGTTTCAGTTTCACGGTGTACTTTTAATAGAAAACTAATTTCCCGATTAGACACTTGCTCCAGGGTATGTATTTACCAGGTTTGATTCTCACATCTGTATGGTTTTACAGATGATGAGTGGGAGTAAGTTATTGGGAATTAGGTGATCATCCTCATTATATCGGGATTCGTTGTAATTGGTGATATTTGAGGAAGTCACCTGGGTTGTTTGCCGGACGACAAATATTTGGTTTTGAATATCCGTTCTTGTGCACCAATTTCAAATTGATATATCTGTACGTCTATTTTCATAGAGTGAGATATATCTTTTTGAGATTATTTCCATGACATTTACCTACATCAGTGGATGGTTAGGTAAGGAGCATTAAGCAGCGGTGTAATTCTTCTTAACCATAAGTACAATTTTCAACCTACGACACACAGTGAATGAGTTATTTGACTCAACGGACATATACAGAGTATTGTATGTTGTCCAGTGTCCATTAGGACAGAGGGGTAGGTGCTCGTACTATATTCTGTTTACTTGTGACTTCTCTAATTCTTAGACAGGTGCTTCGTAGAAACACAGGGTCCAAGTTTTGAGAAGTTATAGGTATGTGGATAAAGTAGAGAACCAGGTGTTGCAAGTATCGGGATTCTTCAAGGTGATCGAAGATGTAGATACTTGTGAATGGTATTCAGTTAATAGTAATGATTAAGAGAACTTGCTTCTCTTTTAGGTTACTCATAATTGGAAGCATTCATAAGTTGAGTAACGCTGATCGGCCTCTTTCCATTTACTTGACATGCACTGGAGACAGCTGCATGATTTGAATTTGGTTCAATTAAATCAGTGCCTCTGTTTCTATTTTGGATATAGAACAGTTCATATCTTGACATTGTTAAGGTACATGGAGTTGTCCGGCTTATGCTTAAAACCAGACACTGGATAACTCAAAGCACATTTCTGTAATGGCTGTTTGTGGGTTGACCCGGGCTATGACGAGGGTTGGTTTTCTACCATCTGGAAAATCAATAGTGATATTGTTCTTGACTCGCCACAGTTTTATTAAAAATGTTTTTTTTTTTCAGAAAACAGTAGTGAGAGTATGGTAGAACTGGAAGTGATTCCAGAACCGCAAACGATTACTGAAGATTTAATAAGAACCTAAAAATTCAATCTGGTTTGACATTCCATTGGCCACTCCGCAGATATGGTGGGTAACCTCAGGCGCTCGAGAGGTACTTCGGTATGCTCAAGGACGGTGGCAGGGAGGTTCTTGTTTACCCAGACTTGCCATTGCTGTTGTTCCAGACTGTGAGGCCCGGCAGGAGGATGAGTATAGCGTCGTTCTAAACTAGCTTTTAGAAGTGTACGTCTATATGACTCTGCCAGAGGGTTGTCGTAGTCAGTGGGAGCAGCGGAAGCATTGGTGGACAGTTAGCTTATGTCTATTTATAGACTACAGCAGATATAGCGGAGATAGATCATCTGTTTCTGATGTGACAGTCATAGGTTTGACTTCATCAGAATAGGGGATGGATCTGTTGAGAAGGTAGTAGGGTGTGATGTCCTGGTATTTGATGACATACACAGAATAGGAAGTGATATTCCTATACTACGATCGGTTATACTTTGGTTGTCACACAGTAGTTTCTCCACATAGGACTTGGATATTATATCAGACATTCTGGTTACTGGATCTATGGTTTTAGATCTAGATTTGGGTGGTTTCCCAATCAGGGTACTTAGACAGCATTCTAAGAGTATTTAGAATGCACGACTCCTGGCACGGTAGTGTACCTGTAGGTGATGGAGTCACCCTCTCTAAAGGTGTCTTACAGACTAAAGGGGAGAGGGATATGCATGATTAGCAGATCACTTGCTTAGGCAATTGAGTCAATCATGAGATGTCAAGTACAACACCAGATGTTGTTCTTGCAGTAGGTGCAATAAGTTGATATTGATCCAATCCTGGAGAAACAGTCGAAAGCAGTTTTAGAACATAAGTTGATGTTCTAGGGATATGATAGCAGCATTCTCCTTTGGGAGACCGTTATCATTCCAGGCTTCCAAGGTGACCTGGATGGCAGAGTGGCTGTCAGAGTTATAGTTTTCCCTCTGACGAGGGGCGGTATATTGGACAGGTGGTCCAGGTGGATACTGAGGGAAGGCATGGCGCAGGATACTGATTAAGTTCAGTTGACAATACAGTCTAAGAAGTTTGGATTTGGAGTTCACTTGTGAGCTGGGTCCCATCAGATATCCAAGCATATTCTAAGACAGGTATTGCTCATTTCGGGAGATGGCTTTCTCCTCGAACTTGAGATAAAGAGAGACATAGAAAGAAACATCAGAGCGGACCCACTCACTGGGGCTATTCCTCGAACGCAATAGTTTCGCAAACGAGCTTTGTGAGACTGACTAGTAGAGGAGTTGGGTGCTCGGTATCACACGGGCTGTGAGTATGCGACATCGCAATAATTAGCCTTGAGTGCAAGTGGGAGATTGTTGGAGATAGTGCCCTCAGAGTCAATTATTGGATCACAGGCACGCGATTGCAATGATTGAGGGGAGGACCTGTCCCAGTAGGACAGTCTTACTCGAGATGATAGTATGCTATCTGGTTTATCTTTATCATCGTGTACTGCTTTAGGTGACCTTACGAGTCGCTATTACACGTTGATAGAGCCTCTAGGATTCTTGCTTGACTACCAGCAGTATGAGGGCGATCATATATGTGAGCTGAAGTCTATAAGCACATCCTTAAAAGGTCCCTAGTCGTGGGAGTTTCGAGACAGGGCATCGATTCTCCAGAGTAAACTAGTGTATACAGTCGAGACCCCGACGAGGGGCGGTGGCCGGTCTCACAAGCCACTGGTGTCAGTTGATTCACCTAAGATGTATACAGGTGCTCATTGGGTTATGAGTACAGCGGACAGGACTCGCCGGGAACCTGCTAGTTGGGATTATACCAGACGTCAGATAGCAGTTCCCAGGTGACGTGTGTACAGGTTAGTTCATCGACCTGAGATCGTCATTTGTCTCGTGTGAGTTCCCACTGTGCTTTGATTACTACCCTACCACGCTCAAAGGAGACGTGCAAACAGGTTTTAGTTGGGTACAGTCCCGAGCCACATGGAGGCAGTGAGCGGATCTGCAGGGGTTCGTCTCTCCCGGTATTGGGGGTGAGGTCGCGCTGTGTCTAGGAGAGCCAGAACATGAAAAGTCCTTGGCCAAGACAGGAGATTTGCTGGTAGGTATTCCAGTAGTATCTCAGGGTGTTTTGGGCTACACTCCGACACGACTTGTACCGCTTTTGGGGGTCTGACTTTTACCAACCCCCTAGGCCCGCCATGCGATGCTCATAGACGAACGGACTGGACTGTACGGATATTGTCACTGATAGGCTCAGTAGGGTGTCAGGATGAGTTCGCTCATCGACGTCCCTTTTAGTCAATAGCTGGTGGCCCGTCACGTATGGCTAATACCTCTGACGTGCTAGTGGTTAAATCCATAGCCATAGTATTGACGAGTCTTTAGAGTCCACCACACAGATACTCAGGTTTCGGGCGAAACGCTGTAGAGGCCGTATGGAGATATGGCAGTGTTCGATCAGATACGTGCGGTATTGCACGGATCGTGATCGGATGGATTTTACTAGCCGGCTTTGGCTTAAGCCGGATCCTAGTATTTGACAGTGTAGTTTTGTCTCTTTGCATTTGTGTTCAGTGCGAATACAAATGCGGGCATGTATATGCAGTAGCGGGGTTTTCCTGTAATTTATTACGGGATCAGTTTTCTGAAGTTGTCAGTTTGCACTCTGTTCCGGCCGGTTTTCTTTTATTCCTTCACGGCCGGACTTTTCGTTGGAGGGTGTTATTTGCAGTTTGCAAATAACATTTGTGGAGGGGTTTTCTTGCATATTTGTGGCCTCTTCATCATGAGATGCTTTTCTTGTCCATTTCATTGCTTTCATGTGATGATTGTTTGACTAGATGAGAAGAGAAATGAGTGTGACTTTTTCTACACATATTAATCCCCTTTTCTCCTCTTATGTTTTTCCTTCTTGCATTATTGGATTTTTGGATCCCACCATTCCCAAATTGGCCGGCCACTTTAGGAGAGGGAGAAAAATGAGAGAGTTTCATTTTTGAGGGGTGGCATTATTCTTCATCTCATTCTTCTTGCTAGAAAATTGAAAGCACCAATTTTCCTTAATCTCTTCCTCCATCCTCCATGGCAACTAAACCCCAAAGAGAAAATTGAAAGCACCAAGCTTCTACACTTAGCCTACAGCACTCCTTGGACGCGTCGGCTAGCCAACTTCGCGCCCGAGTTGCCTCGGTCCAGAGGTGGGAGCCCGTATACGAATCTGGCTACGTGGTGCCCTTTCCGACGAGGAGGAGATGAACGGAGATTCCGTGGGAGATCGGAGTGGAGACGAAGACCGAAGGACACGGATCGCTTGGTATAACTCTTCACCCATCTTTTAGTTTGCTAGTAGCTAGGTTAATGGCCCGATCCGGGTGAAAAGTGCGCGGTGGTGCCGGTTTCTAGTTGTTAGAAAGTTTTCGTTTCCGCGTTTCCGGTGTCGGATCGACGGCCGGGGCGCCGCCGTAGACTTACATACAGCAAGAGTGTTCGTGAAAGGAGTGCTTGTGGTGAAGGAGGTGAGGGAGCTCGTAAAGGCGATGGGTGCTGCGGCCGGCGTGAGTTGGAGTTATTGTGGTGCTGGGACTCGGGTGTGTCTGCAGACAGTCGTCGGGGCCTCATGTCGTAGATGAAGGAGTTCGCAGTGGAGGAAGGAGGTCGCGGCAGTGGCGCAGGGTTCTCGTCGTTGGTGGGCGAGGCGAGTGTAGGGTTCTCGTAGGGGATGAGGAGAGAGAAGCGGGGAGATGAGTAAGAGAGAAAAGGAGTGAACGAGAGTGATGAAGAGAGAGAGGTGGTTACGAGGAGGAGAGAGATGGAGATGGGGTCGATGGAGGGTCGCGGCGCGTGTGCGTGAGGTCGTAGGGGCGTGGGGGAAATGGGTGCAGCCGTCGAGGAGCGCGAGGGGGAAATGAGAGTTGTGAGGCGAGGACGGGGTCGCGAGCGCCGGTCGTGGGCGTGAGAGAAGCGGCGACGTGGGAATGACCGCGACGTGGGAACGACCGCGAGCATGGAGGAAGAGAAAAGAGGCGGGAAAGCAAAGAGGGAGGAAGAAAAGGGGGAAAGCGGGCTGGGCTCGGAATAAAAGAAAAGAGAAGGGAGGGGGAGATGGGCCGGGGGATAATGAAAGAAAAATGGGAGTTAGGGTTTGGGCTCGGGCTGGGTTTAGAAAAGGGAAATAATAAAGGGAAAAATAAAAAGGATTTAAGTAATAGGATTAGTTTTAGGTAAAAGAATTTAAAAAGGGAAATAGAATAAAGGAATTAGGATTTTTAAATACTTAAAATAATTATAAGTATAAATAGGTAAATTTGTAAGTGACCCTTTTATAGAAATACGGATATTGGCGTATAAAAGAACTGGGCAATACAATTAGTATCTCTTTCCTTTAACAAAAGGTTATGGAAATATACTTATTCATTTCCAATCAAATCCTTGCCATTGGATAAGATCTTGATACAAGGTGTCCATCACACTCCTTTGATCACATGTGTTGCTCTCCTACAACTAGGAGAGGGTATGTTGTGCTCGTGGCACATCATAAGCTATAGGAAAAAGAAAACAAAAGAAAACTATTAAATCAATTACAATTTGCACATATAATAAATGCATAAATACATATATCTGTACATACACCTGTAATTAATTTCTGATGTATTTAAAATACATAAAGAGACAAAATTAATTAATGACAAAATACTAGTAAATACATACACTAAAAATATGTATTATTATATTAAATCAGCACCCGATTTAACATCCGTCTTTCGAAAAAGATCGACTAGTATTTCAACCGTCCGATTACCGTCAGTGTACAAAGTACACCAGTTTTAATCGAACTCACGAACGTACTAATGCACTGCTACTACATCGTTTCGCCAAGGCGGGGAAACGCTTTATGTGGGACTCTAAACACTCGACAATACGCTGGCAGTGGGTTTAACCACAAGCACGTCAGCGGCACTAGCTGTACGTAACGGCTATCCAGGTATTGAGCGAAAAGAGAATCGACAAGCAGACCCGTCTGAACCCTACTGAGCCTGATAGTGACATCTACCATGCAGTCTGGTCCGTTCGTTTGAGAGTATCACATATTTGGTCTAAGGGGTGGTTAAAATCAGAGCCCTAACAACGCGATAAATCGTGTCGGTATCTAGCTCAATACCATCCGAGAAACTACTAACCTACCTGTCAATAAATCCCATCTACCATGGCCATGGCCATGGACTTATGGTATTGGCCACCGAACACTGTACGACATCGACTCCCTATATCGGAAGAGACGAATCTCTTCTATCACTCACTGCCTCCAAGTGCTTTGGGACTGCACCCAAAAACTACCTGTTTGCATTACTCTTTAAAGCCGTGGTAGGGTATAAATCAAAATACAGTGGGAACACACTTGAGACAAATGATGATGTCAGGTCATCGGACTACCTGCGGTAATGCCATCAGAGAACTGATATATGAAGTTAGGTATAATACCAACTAGCATGTTCCCGACGAGTCCGTCCAGTGTAACTCATAAGCTAATGAGCAGCTGTATACAATCTTTAGTGATTGACTAACACCAATGGTTGTGAGACTGGCCATCGCCCTCGTCAGGATCAATAAACGTATACACTAGTCTACTCTAGAATATCGATGTCCGGTCTTGATATTCCCACGACTTGGACATTTAAGGATGTGCTTATAAACTATATAGAACTCACTAGTATGATCGCCATCATAACCCTGGTAGTCATGCATGAATCCTATGGGCTTTATCAACATGTAATAGTGATATGCTATATCACACAAGACATGTACATGATGATAAAGTCAAACCAGATAGCATAGTATCATTTTGAATAAGACTATTCTACCCGTATATGTTCTCCCTATGTTCTCCCTTAATTATTATAATCGCCTGACTGCAATCATAATAATTGCCTTGAGGGCACTATATCCAACAATCTCCCACTTGCATTTAAGGTTAATTATTGCGGTATCGTGTACTCACAGCCCGTGTGGTACCGAATACCCAATTTTTCTATTAATCGGTTTCGTAAACCGTGTTTGTGAAACATTCGTGTTCGAGAAATAGCCTTGGTGAGTGGATCCACTTCAATGTTTCTATCTGTATCTCTCTCTATCTCAACTTTACGGAGAACGAATATCTTCTAAAATGAGCGATACTTGTCTTAGAATTTGTCTGGATATCTGATGGGACCTAGTTCATAATATGAACACCAAATCCAACAAACTTCTTAGACTATATCATCCACTGAATTTAACCAATATCCTGCATCATGCGTACCTCAGTATCTTCTTGGATCCCCGTCCAACATACTGCCTCTCAGAAGAAGGTAAATTTACAACTCTGATAGTTACTCTGTCATCCAGCTCACCTTGAAAACTATAATCGGTAACTGCCTCCTGTAAGAGGCTGTCATTATCAAATACCAAGAACATTCTCTTAAATTCATAACTGCTTCCTTTTGTTTCTCCTGGATCGGATTAATATATGCTTACTGCAACTAGTGCAAAAGTAACATTATCCATTTCCCATATGGAGAAACACTAGTGACAACCACAGTTTAACCGATTATAGTATATGAACCTCACTTCTTATCCAGAATATGTCATCCAAATCCCTGGACAGTACTCCCTGCTATTTTCTTACCAGGTTCATCTGTTGTTTCGATGAAGTCAAACATTGTGACCGTCACATCAAACAGATGATCTATCTTTACTATACATGGTTTAGTCTATAAATAGGCATAAGCAATCTGCCCACCATGCTTCCGCTGCTCCCACGGACTACAACAACCCTCTGGAGTCATATGCATCTACACTTCTAAAAGTCCATTTAGAACGACGTTGTAGTCATCCACCTGCTAGGTTTCATAGTCAAGGGTAGCAGTAGTGACAAGCTTCGGTCATTATACTATGATGCAAACTTCCCTGTCATTGTCTATTAGGAAACCGAAGTATCTCTCGGGTGGCTGAGCTTACTCATTAAATCTGCGGAGTGGTTAATGGATTGTCAAATTAAATTGAATTCTTAGGTTCAACTAAATTTTCAATAACCGTTTGTGGTTCTGCAATTACTTCCAGTTCTACCATACTCTCACTTATATTTTCTGAAAAGAATCCATTTTACTAAAAAATATGACGAGTTTAGCAAATGGTAGAAAATTATACCCTCATCAATGCTTGGCATAACCCATAAACTGCCATTACTAAAATATGTCTTGAGTTTATCCGGACTCTGGTTTTAAACATAAGCCGGACAGCTCCATATACCTTAATATCGTTAAGATATGAGTCCATTTTATATCCAATATAGAAACAAACACACTGATTTAGATGAAACCAGATTCAAATAGTATGCAGTGTTTCCAGTGCACAACGAATTAATGGAAGAGGGCCCTTACAACATTACTCATCAAGAAGCGTACCCCCGGATGAGTAACCTGTCTGAGAAACAATATTCTTAACATTACTATTCTAGAATACCTAGCACCAGTATCTATATTTTTTTATCACCTCGAAAAACCTTGATACTTCCGACGTATGATTCTTTACTTTATTCTTGTATGCATGAACTCAGAATTTTAGACCTTGCATAAATGCGTGTCTAGAATAAGAAAAGTTAAAGGTAAATGGAATATAGTACAAATACCAACCCCTTGTCTTACTGAATACTGGACAACATACAATACTTTGTATAAGTCCCATAAGTATGTCTACTCAAACCCAGTGTGTCGTAAATTGAAAACTGTATTTTGGTTAAGAAAAATTACACCGTTATTGAATGCATCTTTCCTAATCATCAATTGATAAAGCTAAATATTATAAATATAATATCAAAAAGTTATATCTCACTTTATGAAATAAACGTACAGATATATCAGTTTGAAATCGGTGCACAATAATGTATATTCAAAATCAATTGTTTGTCGTTAAGCTAACCCAGATGATTTTCTCAAACATTATCAATTATAAAGAATTCTGATATCGAGGATTTAATCACCTAATTCCTAATGTTCTGCTTCCACTCATCATTTGTAACACCATACAGATGTGAGAATCGAGTCTGGTAAATACATATCCTGGAGTTAGAATCAATTAGGAAAGTAGTTTTTCGATTACAAATATACAAGAAAACTGAAACATGAAAATGTTTCGAGGGGGTGGCTGAGTATTCCTAGTAATGCCTCTTTTAATACAAGATCCATGACACTAGTTGCAATTTCCATTTCCCCCACTTCAATCCCTTTATATCCCTCTGCTTCTTAACTTCTGTATACCGAACTTAGGCTAATTGGTTTTCTTCCTTCCCCGTTTTTCGGCATCTGTCTAAGATTTTGAAAAAGACAATCCAATAAGCATAATAAGTGTACTCTCATAATACGAGGAGCTCTCGCAACCTGAGAGAAGGTAAAGGGTAGAGACAATCAAATAATCTTATTCAATTTTCCCAGAACCGAAATCCATCCAAAAACTGAAATAAATTTCTACGAGTTCGTATGTAATTATACGAGATGGTTTTATCTATTTTATACGGATCTTTGTAGTGATACGGAATGTTACGGAGAAAGCTAAAGTTAAAGTTGGAGGGGCATGGATATACACGACTTTGTCGTGAATCTAGACGATCCAAAATCCTGATGGTAAAAAGGTCGGTCATTTAGGTGTTGAGTTATAGTTTAAGGTTAGTCATGGTCGTTGCCAAAGAGAAAGAAAAGAAACACTCGACATGCACTCTACTTAGATTAGATTGGTTTATTAATTTATCTAATCATGATAGCTCCCACTGTTTCCTCTAATTCTCCTTCAAACTTTAAAAGGAGAACTAGTCAGGATAACCCGAGGAGTAATATCTACTCATCAGTGGGAATCGGGACACAACTATCATCGCACGATAGCCTTGATGGAAACCGACCAAAAATCACCATACTTCAGAAGGTATACGCATACTTGGCAAGTTTTCCCTATGCTTGAAACTCCCGATATGATTTTTCCCCAAACGCTTATGATCTTGACAAAGGCCAAAATATCATAAGACGCAAGTCAATTTCAACATGTCATTGTCCTTATTAATCTAGACCAATTTATACTAACTCTTAGCGAAAGCCAAAATAGCTGTACGCCTGTTCTAAATTAATGCATCTATCTATGCTATATATGAATATCACTCAGCTACCAAAGACTATGCCTTTACGAAGGTCAACATACATAGCTTGAATACTAGATGATACCCATTTGAAATGATAGAGGGTTACGGCTGGTTTTGGCGAAAACCTTTAACAAAATGAACTTGATATCGTTGAAGAAACTGAATAGCTTTAAAAAGGAGTGGTTTAGGCTCCGCATCTAAAAGTTTTATTTTGAAGAAAACCAAGTGGGTAACAGCAATACAAACTTTTGCTCAAGAGTTCATCCCCTATGAAGGGATTTCGGCTGTTGCCTCATCGAATGAGATGCATGATATTTCTAACCGAATACCGCTATACAAAGCAAAAGATTACAGCTATTAGTTTTCAAATTGTTTCAACAACGTTAAATTAGGTTTGTTTATCTTGCATTAACCAAATAACGCAATTCCATCAATTAATCATATTATGCCAGAAAGAAACAAAAATAAGCATGCACATATATGCCATCCGCATTTGCCACAGGGTCCCGAGTCTTCACCGTAAAGTTACTTAACTTACGGCAGGACGGGGATAGGGCTAGCGCGGATGCAAAATATATATAGCGTCTATATATATATATATATAGCGTCTATATATATATATATATATTCGTCTCACGTATGATATCAAGCAAAACATCACAGAAGCATCACAGCAGAAGCAAACACAGTATGGAAATACGGATAATTTAGGAAAAGTATATTTCAATAGAGCCAAATATGATATGCAATTTTTCCGGTCGTGTGGATAACCCGTAGTATCAGACCCTTGACCCCTACGAGTACGGCAAGCCACCCGCCAATCCCAAAAGCGAGGCAACTCCAATCAACGAAGTGAATGGGCCATCCAACACTTGGGCATCCCTCTGCGGGTCAAACATATACCCGCTACGAGTGTGGCGAATAGCCCGCCAATTCTAAAGTAAGCACCCCGGTCTCAGCTCCATGAGATGGTGGCCCGTTGCCCTCTAGAACCGGCTACTCGAGCACTCCGCCATGAGGTATACCTAGCACCTGTAATGAATACCTGAATATACAATGGTGACTACGTCCGCAACAAGGACGCACCCCAAAGAATAATATACTAGCCGCTATGACGGCAGTCCATATGTTGGACGCTCCCTACGCAATATAAATATATATTACATCACAGAAATCTAATACTACATACGTCGAGCTATCCAATGCGACAATTCAACTCAACCATAAACACAGCAACATAGAATATCGCGGCACATCAACGCGAATATCATATTCGTAAACCCGTCTGATTATATATATAGCAACCAGTCAGATTATACCATGCGAAGATATTCACGGTCGCAGAAACAAAAGCACGAATTTAAATATTCTATCGAAATAAAACTTTCCGTATCGGCCCTAAGTATATTCTAGTACACAAATAAAAATGGGCCAAAAGAAAAATACCAAAATTCCCATTTCCCTAAAACAATGACACTGACAAAAACTTGGGATGTTTAGGGTCAAATGTGTCGGGGTACCGCGACAATGACAACATAAAATACTGCGGTTCCACGGCCATTTGGAATCCAAATCGTCTCGCTTTTCTCCTAGTGACCTGAATTGCCATGAACAGATTTTTTAAAGGCCTTAAGAAAAATTTAGGACACCTAAAAAAATCGACAGGAAGTACAAATGTGGAAATGAGAATGCGGAATATTTCATCAATCGAATTTCTAAGTTCGTGCAAACTAGTTCAATTCTTTAGCATAAGATCTGATACCATTGAAGGGGTTAGGGTGCTCTCAACTAGGGTTTTAGCAAACAACCAAACATGAATAACAAAAATTTCAAAGAGCAACCAACCATAATCCTAGGATCATAGCTAAAGAAACAAACTAAACAACTAGTAAGAGGATGCTATCTACTATGAAAGTGACACTTACATCCTCTTAGCTTTCTCCAAAGCTCCAAGTGGTGATGATGGACTCCTTGTAGACACTTAGGGGATGCACAAGTTTGGTGAAGACCCTCCACATCATAAATGATACATCTTGAGAACTCCAAGACCTTGGCTTCAAGCTTCATAATGAAGCTCACTAGTGCTCCTAGGTTGCTATGCTAGGAGGCGTAGAAGATTTAGTGATTCTCACTAATGTCTTTGTCTCTCTCTAATTTCTTTTTCGTTTCTTTTTTCCTAAATCACGAGAGGAAGAAGATGAAGCCATGGAAAAGAATGAAGAAGAGGAAGAAGAAGGTAATGAATTTGTATCTCTTTCCTTTAACAAAAGGTTATGGAAAAATACTTATTCATTTCCAATCAAATCCTTGCCATTGGATGAGATCTGGATCCAAGGTGTCCATCTTGCTTCTTTGATCGCATGTGTCACTCTCTCTGCAGCTAGGAAAGGGTATGTTGTGCCCATGGCACAACATAAGCTATAGGAAAAGGAAAACAAAAGAAAACTATTAAATCAATTGCAATCTGCACATATAAATAAATGCATAAATACATATATCTATACATACACTTGTAATTAATTTCTGATGTATTTAAAATACATAAAGAGACAATTAATTAGTGACAAAATACTAGTAAATACATACACTAAAAATATGTATTATTATATTAAATCGGCACCCGATTTAACATCCGTCTTTCGAAAAAGACCGGCTAGTATTTCAACCGTCCGATTACCATCAGTGTACAAAGTACACTAGTTTTAATCGAATTCACGCACGTACTAATGTACCGCTACTACATCGTTTCGCCAAGACGGAGAAACGCTCTATGTGAGACTCTAAAAACTCGACAATACGCTAGCAGTGGATTTAACCACAAGCGCGTCAGCGACACTAGCTGTACGTAATGGCTACCCAGGTATTGAGCGAAAAGAGAATCGACAAGTAGGCTCGTTCGAACCCTACTGAGCCTGATAGTGATATCTACCATGCAGTCCGGTCCGTTCGTCTAAGAGTATTGCATATCGGGTTTAGGAGGTGGTTAAAGTCAGACTCCTAACAACGTGATATATCGTGCCGGTATCTAGCTCAATACCATCTGAGAAACTACTGACCTACCTGTCAGTAAATCTCATTTGCTATGGCTATGAACTTATGGCATTGGTACCGAACACTGTACGACATCAACTCCTTATACTGGGAGAGACGAATCCTTTCTATCACTCACCGCCTCCAAGTGTTCCGGGTCTGCACCTAAAAACTACCTGTTTGCACGACTCTTTAAAGCCGTGGTAGGGTAGAAATCAAACTACAGTAGGAATACATTTAAGACAAATGATGATGTTAGGTTATCGGACTACCTGCACTAATACTGCCAGAGAACTGTTATCTGACGTTAGGTATATTACCAACTAGCATGTTCTCGGCGAGTTCATCCAGTGTAACTAATAACCCACCGAGCACCTGTATACAATCTTTGGTGACTGACTAACACCAATGGCTATGAGACTGACCATAACCCCTCGTTAGGATGAAGAAACGTATACACTAGTCTACTCTGAAATATCGATGCCCAGTCTCGATATTCCCACTGTTCCCCTCCGAACGGCGGCCTTGACTTTCGCGTCCGTGCCTGAGGTTCGGGGCAGATGCTATTTGGTTTTATCCGTCTACCTCTCCGAAGATGCCAAGTTGATTTATGGCACCGTGTATCAGAGGTTTAGACGGACGCGGCCGATGTAGCAGACTTCGTCAGATTCCCCCTCAGGGTGAGGGGTTTTTGATTGTGGGGACACTCTTCCCTGCAGGCGCAAGCCCCTGCAGTTAATTACGCTACCGCATCGCGGTAACAACTTTCTCCTTCTCCAGAATTTCACTTCGTGTCGTATGTGTTTGTTTTGTTTGTGGTTGCCCGTGGATTGTATACGGAGACTAAGTAATACCGCCGCCCGTAGGACGTGGATTAGTCCAAATCCGTATTTACTTAGATTTGGGTTTGGTGTTTTTTGGTTTAAGGATACATTAGTCGCGTTGCGGCTAAGATCAACTTAAACGTTCGTCAAGGATACGTTAGTCCTGTTTTGGACTAAGATCGATTTGACGTAGTGATTGATTTAATTATCTGGCCGTCGGGACTCGTCACCTCTCTGACGTCGTTGAGGGATTACAACGACAGGCGTCAGAGGAGTTCAGAGATGTACCCTTGAACCAAAGTTGATTGAGAGTTTTATAATCCGTTTGAATGTTTAAGGACACGTTAGCCGTATTTGGGGCTAAGATCAACTTAAACGGGACCGTTTAGATCCGGCAAAAGAGCGTTTGGAGGCTCTATTGCGCCAGTTTAAGGACATAGTGGTCCATCATTAGTTTAAGGACGTTTCGGTCCATCGCTAGTTTAAGGACGTAGTGGTCCATCATTAGTTTAGGGACGTCTCGGTCCGATATTAGTTTAGGGACGTTTCGGTCCACGAGTTTAAGGACCCCGCAGTCCATTTGGATGTGTGGTCGTTGGGACCCGTCACCTTTTTGACGTCGTTAAGGAATTACAACGATGAATGTCAAAGGAGTTCGGAGATGTACCCTCGAACCGGTTGTGAATTGATTCAGGAGAACCATTTTGCTCAATCAATTTGATTTAAGGACTTATGGCCACGATTGGGTTAAGTCCAATTTTTATTTATTTTGGGCTTTGCTCAAATAGAATATTAATTCAAATAGGGCTCTGTCCTTTTATTGCTTTGCAATTTGATTTGGGCCAGGCCCTTTAAAGAATGCATTGCATTTGTGCAGAGCATCAAGAATCTTTTAGATTCAAGAACAAAAGTGCAGAGCACTTTTGATCTAAATTTAGATCAAAGGAAAACAAGTTTCTCTCTTGTTTTTCCCTTTCCCAGAGAACCAAGGGTTCATAACAAGTGCAAGGCACTATTTTTATTTATTTATTTTTATTTTATTTATTTGTTCATTGAAGATTAATGATTTTTAGATCAATGATCTGTACCTCAGAGATTTTTCTCTTTTAAAAGGTTTTACCTTTTTTTTTTGTTCTTCCAAAGTTCTTCAAGAATTCTCTCTGTTTTCTTTCTGATGTTGATCATCATCAAATGAAGTCTGGGGTCCTTTTTATAGTACTCATAGATTAGTTGAATTTGTTAACAAGATCTTTCCTGAGTGATTTTGGGAATTTTCCCACCGCTGGATCTTTGATCCAAAGGCAGAAGAAAATCTTCTGGTTTTGGAAAGAACAGAAAAGATTTCATTAAATTTTCATTCTGTTGCTGCGCAACTCACCAGCGCGTGACACGTGTCGCGCAGTAAGGCGCTTGCGCAGCAGCGATTGCGCACCTGCGCAGACACGTGTCGCGCAGCCGTGCGCTTGCGCAGCTGCGTTTGCGCAGCTGCGCAGACACGTGTCGCGCAGCCGTGCGCTTGCGCAGCTGCGTGTGCGCAACTGCGCAGACACGTATCGCGCCGCCGTGCGCTTGCGCAGTTAAGTGTTACTTATGTTTTTTTAAAGAGCCTTGCTCTGATTGGACGCCTTGCCTTGGGCGTTGCGATGCCGAGTCAACTTCTGACATGTGGCAAATTGCGCGCTGCGCACGGGAACCGATGCGTTGCTTCAATATTTGAATTTTCAAAATTCAAGTAGAGCCTTGCTCTGATTGGGGGAACAAATGCCCCCCCACCGTTGCGCTCACGTGGCGCGCACGTGAGTGCAGCGGTGGCAAGACCCCAACCGTTGGATCTTGGGGGTCAGTTGAAGGGGCGAAGGAGCCTATAAATAGGACCCTTGGTCCTTTAGAAAATTCTTTACCACTTTAAGAATTTTGACTCAGAGCCTTGCTCTTGCTTAAGAATTTTCAGAGCCTTGCTCTTGATTTTCCCAAGAACTTTGAAGTTCAGAACTTAGAATCACTCTTAGGTAAAAATTTAAATTAATTAATTTTAATTAACAGAGCCTTACTCTTGTAGATCTTTGATCTAAAGAAAACCCCTTTGGGGTTTCTTCAACAGAGCCTTGCTCTCATAGATCTTTGATCTAAAGAAAACCCCTTTGGGGTTTCATCCACAGAGCCTTGCTCTCAAAGATTTACAGAGATCTGGTTCTTGGGTTTTAACCCATGAACAGAGCCCTGCTCATAGATCAAATAGAGAACTCCTAAAAGTTTTCATGAATCTTTAAGATTCCAAAAATTTTAATTCTTAGGAGTTATAATTTTTCATTACTACTACAGAGCTAGACTCTTTTTAAGAAGCTTTATTCCTTTGAGACCGGAGTTTGACAAATGTCACTCTGTGATAGAGCTTTGCTCTAAAAAGAGGAGATTTTCTCCTTGTCTCTAGGGATCCCTCCAATAAGGGTATTCTTTTGGGGGTCTTTTTAATTGACTAACAGTCTCATCCAATGATGGGACTGTCTTATCAAATGATGCGCCGTCATCTTGATTTTGTGGGTCCCCCTTTGGTCCCCTACCCACTGCATCACAGGGTGGAGCAAGATTTTTATTTATATATATATATATATTTTTTTAAAAATGCCAAGCGTCAGGCCACTAATGATATATATTTATTTTTGTCTTTCCACAGAAAACATGTCTGACGACTTGTCTTTTCCCTTCGTTCGCTCGGAAGGAGGGTTTCCTCACTCGCCAGTGGATCGGGTGGTGTTCGCTCTTATTAAAGCTCACGATCCTGAGTGCAAAAAGCTCCATCTGTGGGGAAGGTGGTATAGCCAGATCATCCAAGGCCGTCGCAGCTTCAGCTCCGCTTCGCCCTTTGAACCCATAGTTACGATCCCTTATGCGGACAAGCCCCCGGTGGAGTATGCCGTGGAGGTTAAAAATTGGAATGCCGACGACCTCCTTCAGCCTGCAATCGGTGCCATTCCGGTGCAGCCGCCGCCGGCTATAGATATCTTGGGGAGGCGAATCTGTCAGGGTGAAGCACGCCCTTGGGGACAGGCTTATAATATTGGATTGATCCCGCGGCCGCTTGCCGGATATTTGCAATGGGCCCGTTACATTTTGGCGACGAAGAGGGCTCACCTGACGAAGATTGGTCTATACTCCGCCGTCTACGTTTCGCTTTTCGAGTATCCCTCTCCTCCGACGTGGTGGATAAAGGCGTTCATCGAACAATGGAATATCCCCACCCATACCTTCCTGACAGCGGATAGGGAAGTCTCTATCTCTCTGGAGGAGTTTGCTGAAATTTCAGGTCTGCCAATGAGGGGAGAACACTACGAGGAGCTGCTCCCTCCAGACGAGTACGTCTTTGCCACCAAGCAGTTGGTATTCGACTTAACTCCGGAAAATGCCATCCAGCATCAGCATCCGGGCTTGGTGAAGGTATTGGAGATTTATGAGGAACCGCATTTGGAATTAGGCGACCGGGGCGTCAGTTTCGCGGATTTCATTGCTCGTTTTATCCGCCCGGAATTCCTATCAGAGCAGGGCGAGAAGTTTGCTCAGCTTGCTGACCCCTTTGGTTTCGGCTTGGACCGCCGACCTTCATCGGAAGATGACCAGCGGGATTTTTATTTCCCCGGCACTGCCAGCGTCCCTTTCTCAGAGATCGCCGTTCCTGGCATGGACGAGGAGACTTTTTTTATAGGGTTCTTGGGTCTATGGCTATGCAGCTTTGCGCTTCCCATGCACCCACGCCTCATGCGGTCCTCTGTCTTTTATCCGGCGCATCGAATGGCGGCCGGTTTGCAGCTATCGGTAGGGATTGCCGGGCTGGCTTACCTTTATAATGGACTTAGCGTAGTGGCGGACGCTAATGAGCCCGGGGTACAGCCTGCTAACTTTCCGATGCACTACTTCACTTCTTGAATGGAGTTGCATGTGCGAGGGGTGTTTGGTGCTCATAAGACTCCTCCATTCTTTGATAAATTCAAACTCCCAAGAATTATGCGGTTGGTCGGGGCTTCAATTGTGGTTGCACCCCCGCGGGAGTCTAGGGGACTGCTCCTGCGTTCGCATCTAGTCGGAGCGAAGACTTCTTTTGTGGATAAGGTCATCACCATAGGCTCCGAGACCGCTAAGTCAGTGGTGTCGCTGCGTGACGATTTTAAGGGCGGGGTTTCTGTATTGAAGGCTCGGGAAATCCTTCACCTTTACTCCATTCGGCCGGGCTACCTAGTATTTAGGCAGAATAAGACGGCTCTCTTTATGAGGTATAACCCACATCGATTTGCCCGACAATCGAGTTATAATCAAGGGATCCCGATGGAGGCCTTTCTGGAAACACCCGCGGTCGGCCCAGAGGGGATAAGGAATGCGATGCATCATTTCGTCCGGCTCAATACAGGCTCTTATTTTTTCATCAGTGAGCCTAGCTATGCCCCTAAAATAATCCATCCGTATGTAGCCTGGTACGCGCATGCTATGGGCCCAATCATTTTAATGGAGAAACGCTTGCTGGTCGACCGTAGGGGTGCGCCTCCTGGTGGTGATCGCAAGGCTCCCTTGCAGCCAAGGCGCCCGGTTGTCCCTCCGCTAAAAGAGGCCGGAGCTGACCGACCATGCGTGTTGGCCCCCCGCGTGGATTGCTATTGCCCGCTACGGTGGATGCACCGCCGGCGCCCCGTGCTCCCATGAAGACGGTAAATGTGGTATCGCCAGAGTCTGGCGCAGGAGCGGATATCGGGACTCGCCGCCCTAAAGTGACTGCCAAGCGCAAAGCTGCTCCGGGTGGATCTAAAGCTGGCGGGCAGAAAAAGAAGAAGTCCACCCTATCCCTCGACGCGATCCTCAGCTTAAATCCTGCGACTCCTCCCGCCGAGGCCATATGTGAATACGGCAGCAATGAGGGTTTCGTGGTCGATCCTGCGGACACCAATTTAGCTGCCGCCATTGCAGCTTCGGAGTGATCGGCGAGGCTTGAAGCGATGTTAAGTAAACTCGCTGAGTCCGGTAATCATCAGACGCTTTATTTGTCGTTTTATTGCGCTTTGTATTATTATATTTAACTAACATTTGCTCCATTTTCAACAGGTGTCTCCACTGAAGAGGCTATTGCTGCCTCCCTGAAAACCTTTCAGGAGGAGGAGGAGAAGCGTGCCCTAGCAGGCGTTGGTATGTTTCACCCCTTTCTCTTTTACAAGGAAAGTTTGTTGTCTTTTTTCTGATAGTCAACCTGACCTTCTTTTGTTTCTTTGCAGGCGCTGTATCAATTGACGCAGGGATCCCTCCCAAGTCCGTTATCGAAGTCCCGGCTTCGTCGAAATTGCCACAAGAGCCCCGGCTTGACAAGACGATGAGGGATGCCTTGAAGAATTTAGAGGCATCCCTATATACGGACGAGGGAGCCTCACTCAAGGAAGCCCTAGTGGCATCCGTCTCAACGGCTCGAGAGGAGCGGAAGCGGTTGAGACGCGAAGCA
The DNA here is from genome assembly GCA_030015575.1 of Agapanthus africanus. Classification (NCBI taxonomy): domain Eukaryota; kingdom Viridiplantae; phylum Streptophyta; class Magnoliopsida; order Asparagales; family Amaryllidaceae; genus Agapanthus; species Agapanthus africanus. The sequence goes on from JASDDO010000006.1 coordinate 284,744,077, forward strand.
AAGGCGCGTAGAGCTGCTTTGGCCGCGGGAGCGGGTCCCAGTACCATTCCTCACGCTGACACTCCTTCTGGAGAGGCCCCCGTCGCCCTGTCTACTGCTTATAGGCAAGTGGCGCGCGCGGCCCGAAGCGCAAATAATAAATCCCCTTCAGGTAACATCTCTTTCAGAACCTTGTTGTAAGAATTATTATAAAGCCATTGGCTCATATACATTCCATTTTGCAGGACCAAGTCCGACTGAGGGGGAGGCGGAGACCGTTGGACCCCTGGAAACGGCGGAAGCGGCGCCTGCCGAACCTGAGCCGATGGTGGGAACCGTCGTCGGGGCCACGGTGCCTGAAATAGAAGTTGAAGGATCCGCCGCCGAGAAGGTCATTGATACCGCTCCTGACGTGGCGGTAGATGAGATGATTGTCTTAGCCGAGGCGAAGGCGGTAGAGGGCGAAGCGCTCGAGGCTGGAGATCTCGCGGTGACGGTAGACGAGACAACTGTGACCGCAGGACCCGACGGAATAGCGGGTGAGGTGGCCACGATTCCTGAGGACGAGCCAGCCGCTCCTTCTCTGGAATCTGGCAATACTCCGATCATGACCCTCTCCGCCTATATTCCCCCGCCTTCTCTAGGGCCTGCAAGTGTAACAACGGTCCCTATTGAGTCGGGTGACGAGGCTACGGGCGGTGGTCTGATGTTAATGGAGGAATGAGTTGCCTCAGTCTCGGCTGGCAGTTCGTCGGGTAAGTTTCGGGTTACTATCGTTTCCCCCCCTTTTTTATATATCTCGCGATCTCTTCTAACAAGCTTGTCTTTGCAGGTGCGGCCAGCGCCGACGCTCCATTGCTTGAAGGAGCACCGTCAACTACTGCTTTGGCGGTGGTCACTTCCCCGTCTTCCCTCGTGCCATCGCGGATGTTGGAAGGTATGGATTTGCGACTCATAAGTTAATCTTTTAAACATGTAGTTCATGGACTAACGTCATACCACCGCATCTTTTCAGGAGTGCTCTTCGATTATCTATATCAAGTTTTGCTCCCACACTTCTCCTTCCCATTCGAACTTGCTTCTCCCTCTAGTGGCGCTGGTGAGTGCACGTTCACCACCATATCTTTGTTCATCCCCTTTTTTCTAGTAATTGAATGATTTCTGACTTTTCCCTTTCTTTATCGCAGTGCCACAAATCGAAGGAGGGGATGCAAGACCTGCCGCGCTACCGGCCCTTCCGGCTTTACCGTCTGTTGCTGCTGGTATAGCAAATTCCTTTTTTGGTAACCTTTAAATATCTCTTGAACCATCGTTTAACCATGTTTTGTTTTGCAGCTATTGTTCCAGCTCCGGTCCCCTTTGAGGCTCGCGTCCTTTCACCGGCAGGCCCTTTCTTGAGACGTCCATCTTCCAAGGGTGCCGTGATGAGTTTGGGCATGCTGAGCGGGTACATCGAAGAGCTCAACATGGACACTCTCCCTTCTGCCGTAGATTTCGCTGTGGAGGTTAATCCAATGTTGGCGGCGCTCGTAAATTTTCATAACGAATGCGTCGTTGGCTCTTGGGTTAATCATTGCAGGGAGATCGAGGCCTGTCTATACCGGCTGGAGTCGACGCGCCCTTCTCCCGAAGTTTTAGCCCTGAGCACCCAACGCACAACTTGGCTCGAGCAAAGCACTTCACACTCCCGCCACTTGGAGCAAGAAGCAGCCTTAAGACTAAGGGAATGCCAGAAGACCTCGAACGAAACGGCCCATCTGCGCGCTGAGGTTGAGGCAAATGCCGCCCAAGTGAAGACTATCTTTGAGGGTCTCTTGGAGCGCATCTCCCACGGGCTAAACTTGAAGCGGAAGCTTGACGTGGCTGAGCGCACTATCCCAAGTCGGGAAGCTGCCTATCAAGTCGTGAGGGAGCAGCTTGCGTCGGTCTTGCAGCAACGAGCCCAAGTGGAGGCAGAGCTGGCGGTGGTAGCCGATCGGGAAAAGGCCTGGAAGGAAGTGTGCGAACAACTGATAAAGCTACTTAAGACGCTTCCTTCCCAGTAGCTGTCTTTGTATCAATGTATTTGTAAAATTTTCCTTTAAAATAATATGTATCCATTCTTTATTCTTTTGTACGATTCATCTTGTATTTGATTGAAGTCAATGAATAAAGATACACATTTTCTTTTGCAATGTCTTGTATGCACTTTTTCTTTCTGCATTCTCTTATTATCAGCATGTTGTCTTTGATAAACATAATTGGCAGATAACTTGGTTTTTTTTTTTTTTTTTTTAAGAGATAGCGATGGCTTAGGCCGCAGGTTCAAATCTGCTGTCTAAGACTTTTCAACTCTATAAGCCGTGAGGGTCTCATAGAGACTTTTCTCCCTACGGATCGAGAGGATCTCGTAAGTGGATTTTCTCCTTAGGAATCGTGAGGATTCCCAAGTGTGGTTTTCTCTCATAAGTCGAAAGGATCCTATAAGAGAATTTTTCCCTCTTACGAGTCGAGAGGGCTCGTAAGCGGTTGTTTCCCTCTTTGTCGAAAATTGACTTCAGAGAGTGAGACCCATGAATAGTATGCAAGAGACCGTTTAGGATTGACTTGCAGGATCCCATTGCCTTCCTACGAGTCGAGAGGGCTCGTAAGCGGTTGTTTCCCTCTTTGTCGAAAATTGACTTCAGAGAGTGAGACCCGTGAATAGTATGCAAGAGACCGTTTAGGATTGACTTGGAGGATCCCATTGCCTTCCTACGAGTCGAGAGGGCTCGTAAGCGGTTGTTTCCCTCTTTGTCGAGAATCGACTTCAGAGAGTGAGACCCGTGAATAGTATGCAAGAGACCATTTAGGATTGACTTGCAGGGTCCCATTGTTCAGGAAGCAAGTTTCTGAATCCTTACTGCCCGAGATGTGAGTCAAAGAGGATCTCATCACGGAGTGTTTGTATCCGTGAGTTGAGAAATTTTGCGAGGGATTATTTGTTTCCCAAGCGCCAAGGATTATTTGTGTCCTTGGGGTTTGAAACGAGTCGAGGATTCCTACGGAGGCACTGGTGGCTCTGCGGGTCGACGCGGATCAGGAGGCTCTCGTCAAGGAGTGTTTGTATCCGTGAGTCGAGGAGTTTGCCGGGATTATTTGTTTCCCAAGCGCCAAGGATTATTTGTTTCCTTGGGGTTTGAAACGAGTCGAGGATTCCTACGGAGGCACTGGTGGCTCTGCGGGTCGACGCGGATCAGGAGGCTCTCGTCAAGGAGTGTTTGTATCCGTGAGTCGAGGATTTTGCCGGGATTATTTGTTTCCCAAGCGCCAAGGATTATTTGTTTCCTTGGGGTTTGAAACGAGTCGAGGATTCCTACGGAGGCACTGGTGGCTCTGCGGGTCGACGCGGATCAGGAGGCTCTCGTCAAGGAGTGTTTGTATCCGTGAGTCGAGGATTTTGCCGGGATTATTTGTTTCCCAAGCGCCAAGGATTATTTGTTTCCTTGGGGTTTGAAACGAGTCGAGGATTCCTACGGAGGCACTGGTGGCTCTGCGGGTCGACGCGGATCAGGAGGCTCTCGTCAAGGTGTGTTTGTATCCGTGAGTCGAGGATTTTGCTGGTGACACTGGCTTCTTCGGTTGAAATGAACCGTCGAGGTTTGGCTTCGTCATCTGACGGAGTCTGTTGGGAAAGTACGGTTTCCTTTTTGTTTACGCCCTTGGATTGTATACAGGGATCGATGTGATCTTAACTGTAGGGCCAAAGCTTCATCATCATTTTTTTCATTTTTTTTTTGTTTTATTTCCGCGATGCTCTATCATTTCAGCTTTATATCGCGAAGGTCATGATTGCCCAATCATTTCGGCTATTTTTCGCGGTGCCCAATCATTTCGGCTATATTTTTTTTTTATTTTTACTCGTTGCTTTTTATTACGAGTTGCCCAATCATTTCGGCTATTTTGCATGTATACATTTTTACTTGCTGCTTTTTTTTATTGCAAGTCGCCCCATCATTTCGGCTATTTCGTATGCATGTGCGGCCTACTGGCTTCTCGCTGTAAACCTGAAATTGGACACCGATTTCGGCATCAGCACCGCTACAGCGGGGATATTACCAGGAGCGAATCATCATTTGCCTCTGTCGTTGTCGAACAAAGGAGGCTTAGCGACCAGGGTTAGGGTCTTGTCGGCTAAGGCTTTTGACTTCATGAGCCGTAAGGGTCTCGTGAAGGTTTTTCTCCCTACAAGTCGTGAGGATCTTGTAGGTGTATTTTCTTCTTAGGAATCGTGAGGGTTCCTAAGTGTTTTGTTCCTCTGTAAGTCGTAAGGATCCTACAGGAGGGTTTTCTCCTCATAAATCGAGGGGATTTATAAGGGTTGTTCACCATGCGAACGTATTCCCAATTACGGATGAAATTTAGCTAGGGAAATGTTTATTCGCGCCCGTGGATTGTATACAAGGGTCAATATTGAACCACTTGTAGGGCAATATTGAAAGTTTGTGGGGGTTTGCTTAAGCACAGGTTTAGGTCTCTGTGACTTAAGACTTTCAAATCCTATGAGCCGTGAGGGTCTCATAAGAGAGTTCTCCTTACGAGTCGTGAGGATCTCGCAAGTGTATTTTCTCCTTAGGAATCGTGGGAATCCCTAAGTGTGTTGCTCCTTTGTGAGTCGTAAGGATCTCACGCAGGTGGTTTCTCCTTATAAGGTCGAGAGGACCCTATAAGTGTCTTTTAACGAGGTTGCGCCCTTTCGGGTTTTCACAAACACTCACCGGTAGCCCTGCTGTTTTTACTCACGGAGCCCTTTCAGGTTTTCATCCGTGCCCTTTTTGCTTATGGACATACCGTTTTTTTTTTTTTTTTAATTGAGATCCTTTCACTCTTTGTTATTGAGATCCTGACTTTTCAACTCCCCATATTAATAATAATTACGATATTTATAACAAGTATATATGGTTTTACCAAATCCCACTCCATATATCATATGGTGTTAGCAGCATACTCATTGGTAATACCTTGCATTGCTGAACCAAGCCACCAGAGTTCGAATCCCATACCCCACATACTTTTGTGCACTTGATTGTATCATGTTTGATAATACATGGAAATCTTTCTTCCTCTTTTTTTTACGAAGTCGCGCCCTTCCAGGTTTTCACGAACACTCGCCGGTAGCCCTGCTGTTTTTACTCACGGAGCTCTTTCGGGTTTTCATCCGTGCCCTTTTTTGCTTACGGACATACCGTTTTTTTTTTGTTTTTTTTTTTATCTCGTCAGCCTAAGGGTGCTGCGGTAATAGTTTAAAGACGTTTCGGTCTGCTATTAGTTTAAGGACATTTCGGTCCACTGTTAAGAAGGTCGGCTACTTTTTATAAAGCTTGAGCTTAGGAAGATAGCGAGCGGACATAGTCGTCGTCATCTATCATTGACCTAGGCTGTGGCTCATTAAGCATAGTATTTCTTTAGGAAGCGACCGTTTATCGGCCTGAAAGGCCTTTCACCGTGCATGTCCATGAGTAGATAGGCTCCACCCTGGTAAACTTTATCTATGATGTACGGGCCTTCATAGTTCGGCTCGAATTTTCCCCGCTTGGCGCGATTGGGGATCATAGGCCTTTTGACCACTAGTACGAGTTCACCTCGGTGGAATGTCCTCGGTCGGGTCAATCTTTCGTATGAGCGCGTCATCTTTGCTTTATAAGCTTCTAGATTTTGCTGCGCTATGAGCCGGGTTTCATCAAGGGCGTCAAGCTCTTCAAACCGGAGGTGAGCATTTTCTTCATCCGTCAGCTCGTAGTGAACTGCCACTCGTAGAGAGGGTAATTCTATCTCGAGAGGGAGCACTGCTTCCGTCCCAAATACCAACGCGTACGGCGTTGTGTTTGTGGCTGTCTTGAACGTAGTTCGATACGCCCAAAGAGCTTCTTACAGTCTTTCGTGCCAATCTCTCTTATTTCGCGACACTGTTTTCTTCATGATCTTCGTCAAGGTCTTGTTGAAGGCCTCAGCTAAACCGTTAGCTCGCGGATTATAAACTGAGGAATATCTCCAGTCTATATTGTGCTGCTGTGCGAAGCGGCTAATTTTATGACTTCGGTAGGCTGGCCCATTATCAGAGATGATCCTTCTTGGGGTTCCAAACCGGTATATGACATGCGTTTTGAAGAAATGGAGGATGTTCTCCGTCTTCACTTCCCTCAACGGTACTGCCTCTGCCCATTTGGAGAAGTAATCAGTTGTCGCCAAGATGAAACGATGTCCCTTTGACGATGCTGGTTCGATAGGGCCAACTATATCAGTCCTCCACATTTCAAATGGCCAGCTAGCCACTGTTGGGTGTAGCGGATTTGGATGTTGATGGATGAAGTCCCCATGAATTTGGCATGAGTGGCATTGCTTCGCATATTCGATGCAGTCCTGAATCATCGTGGGCCAGTAGTAGCCCATCCGTTTTATTTTCAACTTCATCTTAGGGCCCGCTTGATGAGAACCGCAGAGTCCGTCGTGAATCTCTTGGACGACCCTTTCCGATTCGTCCGGTCCTAAGCATCTCAGCCACAGAGAATCGAATGACCTCTTGTAGAGAGTATCATTGACGAAGGCGAAGGACAGAGCTCGTTTTATGAGTTGATGTCTTGCGGACGCATCTTCAGGCATTTGGTGGGACTTGAAGTAGTTTATAAAAACTTCCCTCCAATCCTCATCCTTCTCATGGTCTTTTATTTGCAGGGTCGTCTGCTCAGTCGCTCCCTTTTCTTTATATGATTCTGGAGGTATTTCTGCCGGGGCGAGTACTCGACGGTTTTGTACCACGATTCTAACGTCATCGAGGTTCTCATCAGCCAATTCTTTAGCAAGTTTGGCCAGTGCGTCCGCTTTGCTGTTTTCCGCGCGCGGTATACTTTCCAATGTGTAGGAGGGAATTTGGGTCAGCAGTTGCTGCACTTTTTCACCGTATTTTACCAATTCCGGTTTGCACGTTTGGTAATCGCCGTTCACTTGACTGACGACCAGTTGGGAGTCCCCATATATGAGGAGGCTTTCAATTCCCATATCAATGGCGATCTCGAGGCCTGCTATCAAAGCTTCATATTCAGCTTCATTATTCGTCCTCGGCTCTGTTAAGGAGAAGGCGAAGCGCATTATTCCTCCTTGTGGAGTCACAAAGATGAGTCCTACCCCTGATTTGATCATTGGCGTATTTTGTTTGTGCTTTTTCATGGAAGATGCTCCATCGAAATAGAGTTCCCATCGGGTATCACCACCGTCGATTGCATCAAACGCATGTTCGTCTGGAAGATCGCAATTTAAAGGGGAATCGGCAGGTATGGGATGCTCAGCGAGGAAGTCGGCGATGGCCTGGCCTTTTACTGCCCTGAGAGGTTGATATGTTATCGAAAATTCCATCAAGAGCAGGGCCCATTTAGCGAGTCGCCCTGTCAATATGGCTTTTGACATTAGATATTTGAGAGGGTCCACTTTTGAAATAAGACAGACTTCGTGCGCCAACGCATAGTGCCTAAGCTTTGTTATTGCGAAGATCAACGCCAGGCAGTGTTTTTCAATGGGAGAGTAGTTGCTTTCTGCCCCCAGCAGAACTCGACTTAAGTAGTAGAGTGCTCTATCTTTCCCTTGGTCGTTCTCTTGTGTCCATAATGCGCCTAAGGAACCTTCGAGGGCGGTTGTATAAAGAATTAGAGGCTTCCCCTTAACCGGAGCAGCCAACACCGGCGGGTTCTGCAGGTATTGCTTGATCTCATCCAGTGCGCCTTGGCATTTTTGATCCCAAACGAATGGGGTTCCCTTCTTCATCAGGTGACTATAAGGACGGCACTTTCCTGAAAGGTTGGCTATAAATCGCCGTATGTATGCGAGTTTCCCTTGGAGAGACCGCAGCTGTTTGAGAGTCCTTGGCGGAGGCATTTCCATGATCGCTTTAATCTTTGACGGATCTATTTCAATACCTCGGTGTCAAACAACGAATCCCAGGAATTTGCCCGAGGAAACCCCGAACGCACATTTAAGAGGATTCATCTTCAAGTTGTATTGCCGAAGGCGTTGAAATACAGTCTTCAGATGCTCGAGATGTTCCTCGTATGATTTGCTTTTAACCACGAGATCGTCGATATAGCATTCAACGACTTCGTGTATAAGGTCGTCGAAGATCTTTGTCATGGCCCTCTGATAAGTAGCACCGGCGTTCTTCAAACCGAAGGGCATCACTTTATAACAAAATATACCAAGAGGAGTCCTGAAGGCTGTGTGCTTCTGGTCTTCTGGATGCATTTTTATCTGGTTATACCCCGATGAGCCGTCCATGAAGGAGAAAACTTCATGAGTGGATGTATTGTCTATCATCAGTTCAGTGACTGGCACTGGGAAATCATCCTTCGGGCAAGCTTTATTAAGATCCCGGAAGTCTACGCATATGCGCACTGTCCCATTTTTCTTCATCACTGGGACGATGTTGGCGATCCATTCAGGGTACTGAACTTCCTGGATGAAGCCAGAGTCGATTAACTTTTTGACTTCGGTATTTATGCTCATCTCAAGCTCGAGTCGCATTCTTCTCGGCGCCTGTTTGACTGGCTTGATGTTCGGGGATATTGCTAGTCTATGTACAGCAACTTCTGGATCTAGTCCTGGCATCTCGGAATAGTTCCATGCGAAGCAATCTTTATGCTGCATAAGGACGTCTTTTAACGCAGCCACCCTCTCTTCAGACAGCAGCTCGCTGACGAATGTCGGTCGCGGATCATTTATTGTCCCCAACTCGATTTTCCTGAGGTTATCTGCAGTAGTATGGATTCCATCTTCCAGCTCTTTTGGTGCTGGTGGAAATTCTGAGATTACCTCATCGCTGCCGCTTTCAAAGCACCAAGGAAGGTTGTTCATGTCCTCGGACCCTTCTTTTAATATTGTTATCACATGACAGGTGCGAATTTTCTGCCAATCCCAATGCGGAGTTGGTTCTATCCTTGTGTTTTCGGGTTCGTGCTTTTGCGGCGGCGCTACCCTCCAACTGTCAGACAACGCGAATTTGCCAAGCTGATATTGGTCCTCAACCCAATTCTTAAAGGTGAAGCAATCTTCAAGCGGATGCCCTACTACTTGATGGTAAGAGCAATAATTTGGGTTGGAGACTTCGCCCGCTTGCTCAGGGTGTTTAGACTCCGGCAGAGTAAGCATTTGATGTTTTAGAGCAAGATCAAGTATTTTCCTTGTTTTGTTCCGAGGAAATGAGTATGCTCGACCCATTTTCTTCATGAGGGCTAGGTCAATAACGCTCGACTCTCGGATGCGTGGCTTCTTAGCTCTGCTTTGTGGCTGTCGAGCACCTTTTCGGCCCTTCGAATTGTTTTTGCTTTCGTGTCGAACCCTTTTTGTAGCAGGCTGACGTGGGGCAGCATCTTCGTTCTTTATTGCCTGTTGAAGGAGACGCTGTGTCTTCGCTTTCTCATAAATTGTCATTTCACGATCGTGATCATCTCGGGCTTTTTGACTCGCATCCTTTATAAGTTTGCTCATCTGGTCTTCAGACGATGGACTGGGCGGTTTTGTATCAGGAACTTTTGCTGATTCAGGATTAGCGTCCTCCCATTGAGCGTCCGCCTCTTCATCGAAGTCATACATGGCATAACAGTTGTTTACTAGCTCCCGTTTCTTTGGCCGGATGTACCCAAGCCCTTTTGTTTCCGTTCTCCCGTTAGGCAGTTTGCATTGAGTCCCGAGAACGTTCCAAACCTTGTCATAGAATTTGGCTTTTCTAACGGTCTGTGTGAAGGACATCCCCTGGCGTTTTAGCAGTTTCTTCAAACCTTCGGTATAATATCTGGGAAGACGGATTGGCTGAAGCCCGTCGAGCGTGGAATCCGCGCCAAGCCAAATTTCTTTTTCCACCTTGTTTTCCTCAGAACGGTAGAATAGGATTGCCTTCTCGCCTTTTCGTCTGGGGGGATATAGAATGTCTGCAATTCTTCTACGCTATTGGTGTCGAGTGCATCCAGTTCTTTGTAATGTTCAAGCGGCACCATGGTTATCTGCAGACTTTGCTCTTCATCAGCGGAAACCCGTATTGAAGGCCGAGCAGGGAATACAGCATGAACTTCATCCTCTGAATCACTACCGAAGATCAATGAAGGAACGGATGGTCCTGGCTTGTTATGTTGGGGCGGACCCGAATAAACGATCTCCTCTTCTTCCTCGGTATCACTGCCGAAGACAGGGATGGTGGCGTTAGTTTTATTTTCCGGCTTGTGACACTTCTCCGTGTCTTCGAAATCTGGCAAGAAGTATTTGGCATCTTCATACTTGCGAACTTCGTTCACGGAAAACGGATTCAACTCTCTCGCCACAGTGTACTCGAGGCCATCCCTAGAATACTTCATGCACTGATGCTGTGAAGAAGGGATGATATTGTACTCGTGTAGCCATGGTCGGCCGAGCAGAGTATTGTAGCACGTCTTGGCGTCTATGACATGGAATTTGATGTCTGTGACGAGCAACCCGAAGCGTAGCGTCAATATCACAGATCCAAGAGTCTTTGAGGATTGAGAGTCGAAACCGGAGATAGTGATCTTGTCCCGGACGAGGTGTTGGACACTCATGCAAATCTCCTTCAACACTCGCACATTGAGTAAATTAACAGACGATCCGTTATCGACCAAGATTTTTCCTATCTTTATGTCATGGCAATATCCTGAGACATAAAGGGGGCGATTGTGTTCACACGTCCTGAGGAGAAGGTCTTCATCACTAAAAGCAACGTCGGCTGTGTGCACCTCTTCCAATTCATCCTTCATCTTTTGTTCGGCTAGGAAGGCTTGGAACTGGTCCGGATCTTGTAGGGCCTTAATCAAAGAATCCCTCGCCTCTTTTGATAGTAATAGGGCATCGAGAATGCTGAGTTGTGAGGGTAGCTTTCTCAGATGCGCCAAGACATTGTAATCCACTTTACTCCTCTTTGGCGGGTTCTTGGCGGTTAACTCTTCCGCGACTTGGTCATCCAAAGCAATGTCTTCAGAGACCTTCTCTTTCCCTTTGTTTTTCTTGTTCAAGGGTCCGAGGTTCTTTTCGGGTAATGTTCGATTGCGCAGCTGTATATTCTCGCAGGCCTTCGTTTCTTCTTCTTTTCCCGAAGTGGATTCTTTGAAGAGGGGGCCAAGCTCTAGTTCCTCATCAGAGTCGCTCCCAAATGTAGGCACTTGTGACCCGGCAGTGTTAACCATGTGACAATTGCCGGCAGTTCTTTCAAGTTCTTTAGTCGTATTTCTTTGCTCTCGGCGAATTTTACGCTTTTCTCGTTTAAAGCGTTGTCGATTAGCGACGTATCCTTGCCACCACTTATCGAAAGCTTTGCAATCTTGGGTGGAATGCGAGACCTTCTGATGATATAAGCAATAAGAGGGGTGCATTTCCACTACGCCAGTAACTTTTCTTTCAGAGGATGGTAGCTTCATGCCCATTGATATGGCCTTAGCAAACCTCTTCTTTATCTTGAATTGGCTTTTGTCAGCGATGGAGGCATCCTGCTCCAGCGGGATCATCTCAGCTCTTTCATCCAGTCGCTGGCGCTTGGCCCTTTCGAATATAGCCGTCTCGCGTTCTCGATCAGCTTTACTTTTCAATCGAGCTTCATTAAGAAACGCGCCAATCATCTCAACTGATAATCCTGGAGCTCTTGATTCGGCATTTGCCCCCAGCGTTTCAGTGCCAGAGGTCTCTTCATCATTCGTGACCGAATGAGAGATCATATGACAACTCGCCACATACTCCTCGGATTCGTCCGATGAACTCTCTCCCTCGTCTTCCTTTTGAAAGACGTGATCAAGGAAATCTTGGAGCGTAATGGGAGTCCGCGCCTTTTGGTTATATTCATCCAGCGCGTCGATCTGCTTTTGTAGGTCCGTGCGCTTGTCGCCAGGCTTCACGGGCTTCTTAGATTTCTTCTTCTTCTTTTTCGAAGATTTTGACGGCTGACTATGAGCGCTTGAACTACCACCATCGGTCTTCGGAGTCGGTCGTGGCTTCAACATCCCCTCAATAACCTGCGGTTCCAAGGGGTTCTTCCACTTGACCGCTGGACAGGTCTGAAGATCATTTAGCATCCTCTTTGTCTTGGCTGACAATACGACCTCCCAAGGGGCTTCTTCAATAACGGAGCATGTTGCCCCCGGCGTATTCGTCCCCTTAGAGGTATGGGGCTGCGGAGGATTCACCTTCCATTTGTCAGATAGCGCAAATTTGCCCTGACGGTACTGGTTCTCAAGCCAATTCTTGAAAACGTAGCAATCCTCAATCGGATGGCCTAGCACTCGATGATAAGGGCAGTAATTGGGCTCGTTGGCGTCGTTCGGTTGCAACGGACGTTTTGGATCTGGCAGATTTATGAGTCTGTTGCGCAACGCCAGCTCGAATAGCCTCCTCGTTTTATCGCGGGGGAAGGAGTAAGGACGTCCCATCCTGTCCTCAAGGGGTACGTATGGGCGTGTATTGTTTGGACGAGCAACCGGCTTCGAGTCGCTCGGTTGTTGTTGGGCATTAGCGACAATGATCGCTTTTCCCTTTCCTTTATCGTTTCGGGAGTCCGGTTTCGGGAGAGGGGGTTTATGGCCCATCTGGTCCATCTGCGCTAATTTGTCGATCAAAGCCTGGAAGGAAGTCGGCTTGAAGAACATCATGAACTGCGAGATGGTTGCCTGTGGATCAAGCGTTCCAACAAACATTCCGACCGCTGGAGCTTCTTCTATGCGTTGTTCGCACTTCGACCATAGATTTCGCCACCGTATAGCGTACTGAACCCATGTCTCGCCGGGTTTTACCCTGGCATTAATCAGTGCCGTCATGCGCTCACTGGCACTTGCAAAGCGTTGGGTGAAGAGCAGCTCCATCTCCGCAAAGGTTTTAATAGAGTCGTTGGGAAGCTCAGAATACCATTCAAACGCCGTGTCTGATAAGCTTCCAACAAACTGGCGAAGCAACAACTTGTCGTCGCCGCCGGTATTACCGCAAAGCGCCCTGAACTGGGCAACATGTTGATGGGGATTGCCGGTCCCTTTGTAAACATGAAACTTGGGAATCGTGTAACCCGGCGGGTACTTGATTTGGTCATACCAGCCCGGATATGGCCGCCCCGTTTTTACGATCTGACCGGCTGCTTCAGTCGCCTGATGCACCCGTATTTGTTGGGCAATATATTCATCCAAATCAGCTTTTGATATAGTATCCTCTTTAGCTGCGGATAGAGCCGGTGGAGGATTCGATGTCTCTCTCCTATCATCCTCAAGAATGATCGGGGGATCCCCAGCAGGTGGATCTTGTTGAATCATCATACCCACCATATCCTGGAACAGGAGGGCCATTTTCTTTATGTTGGCTGCCTGTTCCGCAGCCTCTTTATCTTTCTTCTCTAGCACGCGCCGAAGGAATTCGGCGTCCGTTTCTTGTTCTTGACGTTCTTCTGAGGATGTTTCCGGGGTTTCTTTCGGCCCAGTGAGTGCAGCCATTGTGGTCATCATCTCCTGGAGCTTTTGTTGCTGCTCCTGAGCCTTGGTCACTGATCGGGTGAGCGGTCGGTGACCCGTAGAAGTACGGCTTTCTTCCTTTCCAGAAGCCATATAAACCGTATGAACAATTATGCCCCCTGACTTGGGGCGTTTAGGTTCACCGCTTCCAAACTTTGCCGCTGACGCGGGAGCTTTCTCTGGCCTCCTTCTTTTGTGGGCCATCGAGGTTAAAGGAGCCGTTGGAGTGGGCATCCTAGCAACTGTCACCCCCTGCTTTTTAATGGGGCAGTTTTTGTTATTTCCCACCTTCGCCTTTTTCTGGTGACGCAAGTGGTCTGGATCGATCACGGAGTCTTGAACCCTCCGCCATACTTTATAAACTTTTGAGGATAGCCGTTGAGGGGGCTGTTCTTGTTTTGTTTCTGGAACTCTCTCCGCGGGTGGAGATCTTTTCAACGTAGCAATTGGAGAGTTCTTTCTCACCTTCCTCATCAATTCAAAGCTGTTCCCGGTTGGAACAGCAGCGTTGACCTCCACCACTGGAGCAGGTGGGGTTAGCCCTGAGGGAGAGTCGCCCCCTGCTTTTCTCACTCGTCGCCAGTGGCGACGTCGCGCACGACGAGCCGTTGGGACTGGCTCGGAGATCGAGATGGTTTCTTGTTGCCCCTTGTTCGAGCGTGGGGTGACTGCCGATGTCAGCCTATCGAAGACTGATGCCTTTTGACCAGCTGGGGGAGGAGTGGGAACCGTCAATCTTGTGAAGACCAACTCTCTGATGGGAGAAGCCGCTTTAACGACTTCCAAAGCAGCGGCCGTTGCCCTCTTTGGGACGACCACTTTATAGTTCTGACCTAGCCTGGTAAAAACGGAGGCTGTCGGCTTAGTAGCGGGCGACCCGTTGACAGGGGTAGTGGTAGCGGTAAGCCGGTCGAACACCGACTTCTTGTTCGCTTCCGGTGCGGATATCGGTATAGAGAAGCTTGTAGGTGGGACCATGGTCCCAAAAAACAGGCCGGTGGTGGCCTGGGTCACCTGTTCAACCGGTAAAGCGAGGAAGGAGGCCGCTTGGGGCCCGTATGTTACGCCTCTCGGTGAGGTGGAGCGTCCGTTGCAGCGGCATTTCGAGCAGCTGGTGCAGTTGGTATCCATGGATGCTTGAGTTCTGCGCCAGACAAAAAACCAAATCTTAGCAATTTGAAATCCGAAGGCAGCCATTTAACAAACCACGATGGGTTCGCGAAGACGACACACGAAGTGTGGAGCGGAAAGAGGAAAAGGTCCCACCGGGCGTGCCAGAATCTGTTCCCCTCCGAACGGCGGCCTTGACTTTCGCGTCCGTGCCTGAGGTTCGGGGCAGATGCTATTTGGTTTTATCCGTCTACCTCTCCGAAGATGCCAAGTTGATTTATGGCACCGTGTATCAGAGGTTTAGACGGACGCGGCCGATGTAGCAGACTTCGTCAGATTCCCCCTCAGGGTGAGGGGTTTTTGATTGTGGGGACACTCTTCCCTGCAGGCGCAAGCCCCTGCAGTTAATTACGCTACCGCATCGCGGTAACAACTTTCTCCTTCTCCAGAATTTCACTTCGTGTCGTATGTCTTTGTTTTGTTTGTGGTTGCCCGTGGATTGTATACGGAGACTGAGTAATACCGTCGCCCGTAGGACGTGGATTAGTCCAAATCCGTATTTACTTAGATTTGGGTTTGGTGTTTTTTGGTTTAAGGATACATTAGTCGCGTTGCGGCTAAGATCAACTTAAACGTTCGTCAAGGATACGTTAGTCCTATTTTGGACTAAGATCGATTTGACGTAGTGATTGATTTAATTATCTGGCCGTCGGGACTCGTCACCTCTCTGACGTCGTTGAGGGATTACAACGACAGGCGTCAGAGGAGTTCAGAGATGTACCCTTAAACCAAAGTTGATTGAGAGTTTTATAATCCGTTTGAATGTTTAAGGACACGTTAGCCGTATTTGGGGCTAAGATCAACTTAAACGGGACCGTTTAGATCCGGCAAAAGAGCGTTTGGAGGCTCTATTGCGCCAGTTTAAGGACATAGTGGTCCATCATTAGTTTAAGGATGTTTCGGTCCATCGTCAGTTTAAGGACGTAGTGGTCCATCATTAGTTTAGGGACGTCTCGGTCCGATATTAGTTTAGGGACGTCTCGGTCCGATATTAGTTTAGGGACGTTTCGGTCCACGAGTTTAAGGACCCCGCAGTCCATTTGGATGTGTGGTCGTTGGGACCCGTCACCTCTTTGACGTCGTTGAGGAATTACAACGATGAATGTCAAAGGAGTTCGGAGATGTACCCTCGAACCGGTTGTGAATTGATCCAGGAGAACCATTTTGCTCAATCAATTTGATTTAAGGACTTATGGCCACGATTGGGTTAAGTCCAATTTTTATTTATTTTGGGCTTTGCTCAAATAGAATATTAATTCAAATAGGGCTCTGTCCTTTTATTGCTTTGCAATTTGATTTGGGCCAGGCCCTTTAAAGAATGCATTGCATTTGTGCAGAGCATCAAGAATCTTTTAGATTCAAGAACAAAAGTGCAGAGCACTTTTGATCTAAATTTAGATCAAAGGAAAACAAGTTTCTCTCTTATTTTTCCCTTTCCCAGAGAACCAAGGGTTCATAACAAGTGCAAGGCACTATTTTTATTTATTTATTTTTATTTTATTTATTTGTTCATTGAAGATTAATGATTTTTAGATCAATGATCTGTACCTCAGAGATTTTTCTCTTTTAAAAGGTTTTACCTTTTTTTTTGTTCTTCCAAAGTTCTTCAAGAATTCTCTCTGTTTTCTTTCTGATGTTGATCATCATCAAATGAAGTCTGGGGTCCTTTTTATAGTACTCATAGATTAGTTGAATTTGTTAACAAGATCTTTCCTGAGTGATTTTGGGAATTTTCCCACCGCTGGATCTTTGATCCAAAGGCAGAAGAAAATCTTCTGGTTTTGGAAAGAACAGAAAAGATTTCATTAAATTTTCATTCTGTTGCTGCGCAACTCACCAGCGCGTGACACGTGTCGCGCAGTAAGGCGCTTGCGCAACAGCGATTGCGCAACTGCGCAGACACGCGCCGCGCAGCTGCGCGCTTGCGCAGCTGCGCTTGCGCAACTGCGCAGACACGCGCCGCGCCGCCGTGCGCTTGCGCAGTTAAGTGTTACTTATGTTTTTTTAAAGAGCCTTACTCTGATTGGACGCCTTGCCTTGGGCGTTGCGATGCCGAGTCAACTTCTGACATGTGGCAAATTGCGCGCTGCGCACGGGAACCGAAACGTTGCTTCAACATTTGAATTTTCAAAATTCAAGTAGCGCCTTGCTCTGATTGGGGGAACACCCACGACTAGAGACATTTAAGGATGTGCTTATGGACTATCCAGAACTCACTAGTATGATCGCCATCATAACCTTGGTAGTCAACTATGAATCTTATGGGCTCTATCAATATATAATAGTGATATACTATACCACACAAGACATGTACATGACTAAAAAGTCAAACCAGATAGCATACTATCATTTTGAGTAAAACTGTTCTATCCGTATAGGTCCTCACTCAATTATCATAATCGCCTGACTGCAATCATAATAATTGCCTTAAGGGTACTATATCCAACAGGAACGATTTTGGGCTCTAGCGCTCACATGCTCTGCACGTGAGTGCTCACGTGCTCTGCACGTGAGTGCTCACGTGTTTAACACATATTTGCTATTATAGGATTTAATCCTATCTGAACCCGGTACTCATGTGCTTTGCACATGAGTGCTCATGTGTTTAACATGCACGGGCTGCCCTTCTATTTTTTTTATAAGGGAACAAGTTTGTCTACCCGATAATCTAGAATATGAGTATAGCATAGGCAACCAAACACCTTAATAGGAATAGGAAAATGGCTTGCCCAGTGGAAACAAAACAGAGAAATGAGACTGGTTCTCTTGGACCGGAAAAGGCATGCGATTGATATAAAAACAGACAGCTAAGACCGCAAAATTTCACAATCGTTTAGGGATATGTATATGCAAAAGAAGAGAACGAGCTAACCCATGCAAATGTCGGTTTTTTCGTTCAGCAATCCCATTTTGCTGAGGAGTATAGAAACATGAAGTTTGATGCACTATGCTACGTGTTTGAAAAATGCATTAAATTTCATGCTAATATACTCCTTAGCATTATCTAACGAAGAACCTTTACCGAAACATTAAACTGATTAGTAATCTCAGCTATAAAGATTTTAAAGATAGACAAACGTTCAGATCTATTATGCAGAAGATACAACCAAGTCATGCGTGAATGATCATAAATAAATATCACAAAATATTTATAACCAAGCACACCAGGAATTTTTCAAGGACTCCAAATATCATAGTGAACTAAAGTAAAAGGTAAATCATGTCTATTATTAAGTGGAGAAAAAGATGAGCGATGATACTTCCTGAGAATATAAGACTCTAAATTCTGATAAATTAAAAGAATGCAATATAGTACATAAAGAAGAAAGAGGGGGTGATCAAGTCTCTGGTGTCACTGGATAGTAGAAACAGTTGCAGACGTATTGGAAAGATGATTAATGCAATACAGTCCATCTGCTCATGCCCCCATCAATCCGTTGCAGACGTATTGGAAAGATGATTAATGCAATACAGTCCATCTGCTCATGCCCCCATCAATCCGTTGCTTCGTCAGAAGTTCTTGTATCACAAAGCGAGATGGATAAAATGTTATAGAGCAGTTAGAATCATTTGTAAGCTAACGAATAGAAAGCAAGTTTTGTTTTAAAGATAGCACAATTAAAGCATTTTTCAGGTGTAAAGATGAAGTGAGTGATAAATCAGCAAAGCTATAAACATGTGTTATATTACCATCAGCCATGAAAATAAACTTGTAAGGACTAGAAGTAAAATCAGATGGTCCATCACGAGACATATGATTTGAGGTGCTGAAATCGACGACCCACGAATTAGAATGAGAAAATAAAGATATACCTGATAGAGTGGAAATGTTGGCAGGAGCTACAGAAGAAAGGAGACGACACAACTGGACCCACTCATCACTGGATAAAGGTACTTGTCCGGCAGAAGAGGAAGGTTAGTCAATAGCAACTGGTGTGGATGCTTGGCGAGCGGTAGGTGTATTAGCAGGATAGCCATGCTTCTCCTAACACCAGTCTTCTCGACGATTAGTGCCGCCATAATAAGCATAATAAAGGCCGACACGGTTACGGCCGCATCCACGGGGATCACGACCACGAGCAGTTAGAGGGGGACGACCACGTGATGCCCTACAGCCACCAGAGAGAGAATCAGAAGAACCATGTTTAGACTAAGTATAGGGCCCTCGTCCATGTCCTCGAGTAATAAGTGCATACGAGATAGGCTCAGTAGATGGGGAAGAGACCGTGAGCATACGATAAATGCTCCACAAGATACTCGTCAATGAAGGAGAACCATTCTGAGAAAGAATGAGAGAGCAGTCGTCCTAAAAGCTGGATGGTAGACGGGCCAAAAGTAAAGCGCCAACAAGAGACTTTCATTGGTGGCGAGTAAAGTTGGATCAATGGACATAGGCTGATAGACGTTTTACTGATCAAGAAGCCCACTGAAGAGAACACCAAAATCCTAAATATTTTCTCTTAGAGTAGCCATAGTAAAAGTATAGAAGATATCATAGAGCTTCTATAACTTATCTTTAGACGAGTGCCGAGAACGAAGGTGTGTCCAAATCTCCTTAGCTGTTTTCAGAGATATAATAGTCATATAGCAGCGAAAATCTATAGAGCTAGACAACCAAACAATTACCTTATTGTCGTTCTGGAACCATATATCATAGTTGGAATTTTTGGAGTCAAGAGGAGAATCCGTCAATTGACGGTAAAGTCCTTTGTTGTTTAAGTCTCGATCAACAACACTGGACCATTAGAGGTAGTTCTTTGCACCGGAAAGGAAGATCGTAGTCAAGCGAAGATCCGTTTTGAAGTCAACGGACGACAGAAAGACCGAGCTAATTTTATCATCACCAGAATTCATGATGAACGGCGCAGGAGTAGATCATGAGAAAAGGTTGTCTAACACAAGCGAAAACATGAGTAAATGAGCGTAAAGGAGCAAGACGATCTAATAGATCATCGTCAGTAACCGAGACGAGCGAAGATGGCGGTTGTCATGCGGCTATTGGTTAGAGCTGGGGCTAGGGTTTCGAGAAGGTTGCGGCTAGAAGTGGAGGCGGCATGGGAGGAGGCGGCGTTTATCGGAGGCGGTGGATGAAAGCTGTGATGGAGGAGGCGGTAGCTAGGGGAGGCGGGTGCGGAGAAGGAGGCTGCGGCTATTGGAGGCGGCGGTAAGGGGAGCAGCGGCGGTGGCGGCGGCGGCGGGACGAGGGCATGGGAAAGGAGATGGCTAGGGCTTACATGAAGAGGATTAGGGTTAGGGTTTTGGTTTTGGAAAATTAGGGTTTTTTCTCAATTCTTTTCAAAACTCTGATATCATGAAAAGAACTAAGAGGAAATAATTTATTGGAATAATAGAATATGAGTTCATGCTACATATATATAAGAGGTGTGATAGACCACCTCTCTTAATACAGGAAATATGGAACTAAAGCTGCTAAAGCTAATTATATTCATAACAATTCTGCTTTTTAACTTAATTGCATAAAGAAGAAGCAATTGTCAAATGTACATATTTTTTATCATCCGATTAGTCGGCATATTTCAAATACTCTTGTGAATCCGACAGCCAAACACAATAATGTTCATTTATGCTCATGCAGTGTAATACTAGGATATTTCTTCACCGTATTTCTGTATGATGAGTGGGCAGATTAAGTTAGAGTAAGAACAGGGAAGAGTGTTACCATGCTTGTAGTTATAACTAAAATCGATAGATGACTGATAATATACATGCTTACTGATTTCAGGGGACAAGAAGGAGAGCTAGCGAAGAGGATATCAAAGGTTGGTTTCAGCAATAGCTCACAACAACTAAGGTTTCAAACACGATATCTTGGCAAGTGTTCTAAACGCGGGCAACAGTCATTATACTTTTTTGGTCTCTATTAATTTCAGTTGGATTTGCTCATTGCTGCTTGTTTCTTTCTTGTTTTCTTCTCAGTATTCTATATATTGAGTTGACAGTCTCCCTTTCGTAAAGTAGTTTGTATTTGCATGCGAATGCATTAGATTTGTTTAGGTTTTACCAAGAATAAAATATAGGATGTAGCTTGGTATAATCTCAAATACATGCAATTTTAAACCATAATAATGCACTAGTTTTTGTATCATTAAAACTCGCCAAACAAATACAAATATTAATAAT
This sequence comes from Agapanthus africanus, assembly GCA_030015575.1. Taxonomy (NCBI): domain Eukaryota; kingdom Viridiplantae; phylum Streptophyta; class Magnoliopsida; order Asparagales; family Amaryllidaceae; genus Agapanthus; species Agapanthus africanus. Next base: position 284,764,851 of record JASDDO010000006.1, read on the forward strand.
TATCTAAGAGACGTGACCTCACACTTATTTAAACCTTGTAAAAATACATAATTCTACACAATAACAACGGCAAAGTTGGAAGAAACTACATTCATACGGACACTTCGACATAACACTAACACAAGAACATGGAACATGAAGGAAAATAAAAGGAGTGCAAGTCACGCAAGGTCCAATTGCCATTTTTGCTCCTAGACATCCATTGGCAATGGAATGACAGGGGTAGCACACAAGCACAAATCGTATTTCCTTCGAGCTCCCAACCCCCCAATTTCACTCATATCCAACTCTTTCATCCCAATTGGCATACTCCAATCGAAATAGTAAAGCAAGTTTGCAAGTGCAATCTCCATTCCCACTAAACCAAAATTAATCCCAGGACAAAGTCTTCTTCCTGCTCCAAATGGTATAAATTCATAGTTAGTCCCCTTAAAATCCACCGAGCTCTCCTCGAACCTCTCGGGCTTGAACACCTCAGCCTCATCCCAGAAGTTTGGGTCTCTAGCAATTGCATAAGCATTGAACACCACTTGGGTCTTTAGAGGGACATCATATCCTTGGATCTTGAACTCATCAGTTGTGAGTCTAGGGACCAACAATGGAGCAGGAGGGTGTAGCCTTAGAGCTTCTTTGATCACTAGTCTTAGATAGCTTAGTTCTTTGATGTGGCCTTCAGTTATTTTCGAATCTTGTCCTACAACTCTTCTCACTTCTTCTTGGGCTTTTTGCATGACCCTTGGGTTCTTGATGAGCTCTGACATGGTCCATGTCATGGCCGAGGCCGAGGTTCCACTACCTCCGGCAAATATATCCTGCGGCAAATGACTGTAAATGTCAATGCTGATGCACCAGAAGTATGAAATTAAGCGGCGTCACATGCGCATTTAAGATATAAATATTAGGTTTTTTATTATTATTTTGGCCACCAAAATCTTTCATGTTTTTGAAAAACACACCAAATACTTGGTATTTCTAAAAACACTAACTACTTTAAACTTATCTAAAATAATCACTTCCGTTAACTTTCCATCCAAACCGGGTTAACTTACTATCAATTGTATCTGTTAGGGGCTTAAAAGGACATAATTATCCTTCTAAAGTCTTCTTCCTTCTTCATTGATGCATTATGCCTCTCTCTCTCTCCTCCTCTACCTTTCTCCTTACCCGAGCTCTCGTCTCCTCAATCTCATCACATCTTGTCTCATTCTCATCTCCTCCATCACCCTCATCTTCTCTCATTCTCTCATCATATCATAACTTCATTGTCATCTCCTCCATCACTCTCACTTTGAGGACCTGTCATCCCTACAACTCTTTTCAATCCTTTAAAGAGTTTCGAGTAGTTAAAGTTGAGCGAGTGATGTGCTTTTTAATATAGACACATATGAGCCTTTGATATAAGTGGGTTTCAACAATAACACTCAAGTCTTGTTGAGGTGTGATCTATTTTATATTTTATACCCATGTGTTTCTTGTTTTTTCCAATATGGTACATCTTTAAAATGCCATCATTTTTTTTTACGTTCAACACTCGCTTTCACGTGTAACCATCATTTTTTTCTTTAGTGTGGTTGTCAACACTTGGTAGTATTGTAGAATCGAGTTTGGATCGAGTCATTGATCCTAATTCCATATAAAGAGTTTCGGGTGGTTAAAGTTGAGAGAGTGATGTGCTATTTAATAGGTACACATGGGTTTTTGATATAAGTGAATTTTAAGAATTAGACTCAAGTCTTGTTGAGGAGTGGCATATTTTATATTTTATACCCATGTGTTTCTTTTGTTGTTTCCAATGTGGAACCATTTTTAAAGTTCTATCATTTGTTTTTTTTTTACTTTCAACAAACTCTTTAAGAAAAAACCCATCATCTCTAACCACAAGACACCTCAAATCTCCATGAAATCTTTTATGAAAATGTGCACCCAAGGCCTCACTAACCCTAAGACCTCTCAAACCTTTATGAAATGTTTCATGAAATACGAATCCAAGACCTCATCAACAACACCATCAAATATTAGAGAGACATGAAAAAGCAACATGAAGAAAATGAAATGAGAGGTTTTGGGGATTTAAGAGAAGTTTGGGAGTTTGGGAAAGTGAAAATATTGAAAAAAGAAATTTAAGGATTTTGAGTGAGATAACAAAAAAGAAGGGTTATTTTCGTCCTAATTGATTGAATTCTAACTACAATTACATAAACTCAGCCTACTAACTCATCACATTAACTGCAACTTAATGGAAGTGGTTATTTTAGATAAGTTTAAAATAATTTGTGTTGTTTTTAGAAATACCAAGTTTTTGTTGTGCTTTTTGAAAATATCAAAGAATTTGGTGGTTAAAATTAAAAAAAACCCCTAAATATAATAGGTTCACACAAAAGGAGGTAATATTTATGGAAATATTGGAACTTCGGAAGAAGCCACGCTATATGGCCGTACTATTTGTCTCTTGAGTATGCATGCCAATGACTTTAAATGTATAATGTAATAAATCTTCAACATATAGCTAGTTTCGAGACTTAATGCACTTTTTATGGGTTAATGCGCAAGTTAGAATGATCTAATAGTACCATATTGACAAAAAAGGTAATGAAACCAAATATGAGAAAGCAAAAACTTACAAAAAGAACTGCTTTCATGCTAGTATGGTTAAGCTCCAAGTCATAGCCACCCTCATCCTTAACCCTACACAAAACATCCAATATATTCTCCGCTATCTCCTCGCCATCCTTGGCCTTTTGCACTATCCTTTCATCTATAACCCCTTGGAGAATCCTATCCACTTTCTTATGGCATTTATTGATCTTCGACCGCATCCCAGTAACCAAACCAAGTATCCACCCGATTGAAGGGAAAAGATCAACCGCATTAAACCCGCTCGCTAGCTGCAAACTCTCTTTAAACGCGTCTAGAAAATCTTTGCCATCCTTGCTCTTCTTCCCAAACGCCACTCTGGCTATCAAATTGTTCGTATAGACATGAAAAAGATCAGTGAAATTTACATGCAATGAGCGTCGGTGGCTGTTTTCAACTATTTTCATAAGATCCATTGTCTCAGCTTCTCTAGCCGAGTGGTAAGATTGCACTCTCTTAGGGCTCATAAGCTCCATTATGAAAAGTTTTCGAACTTTTTTATAGTACTCACCGAAAGGGGAGAAGAGCATATCTATTGGACCATAGAGTATGACATTGGCTGCCATTATGTTTTCTGGTCTCGACGCGATGCTTATATCGTGGTTTTTAAAGAACTCTTTGGCGATTTCGCCTGAGGTGACTACAATAGTGGAAATTTGGCCAAGTTGGAGGTGCATTATGGGGCCATAAATTTTGGCCAAGTCCCATAGTGCATGGTGAGCTAGTTCGACGTTGAGGAGGTGGTGCAGGCTTCCGATGATCGGGAGCTTTGACGGGCCCGGGGGTAGGTTAGGAGTTAGGGGTAGGGTTTTGATGATGAGCTTCATGAGGAGGAAGATGAAGGTGAAGATGAGGAAGCAGGGGATTAGCTCCATGGTTGTGGTGCGGTATGAGAATGAGTTTGAGATGAAAGTTATATGTTGCATGGGCATGTGTATATAGGCAACCAGGGCCCAACTCCAGAACCATCTCCATATGATTATTGACAAACGACAGAAGTGTTTATATTACGTAACTATCCTTTTTAAAGAATAACTTTTTATGTTATATTTTTTGAGTAAATAGGTGGGTTAACAGCTTCAACTTTTAACCTTTCCATCACAATTCTCCTACTCTTCATCTCTAAGGTTCAAAATGCCTTTGTTCTTGGAAAAAATATAATCTTTTCGGTTTAATTTTGGCTGTATTACTCAACTTTTCAATCTATCTGCACAATATTTTACAATGTGCCGACTATGTGACTTGTCATGAGAGGGAACGAAATAACAATAGGGACCCCACCAAACTGCCAAAAAGATGCTCAAAATTCTTTGCCTCATTTTTCTCTTTTCCGATTTCTTACAAAATATTTGAATATGCTTTCTTTCTGCATAAGTAAAATTCACCCTCTTTTACATATTAAAAGACCAGTTACTTGAAATATAATTTTAAGCAATTTATTGGTTCCGGAAAAATTTATGTGAAGCGTAAAATTTTTATTTTATTCCTGCAGATATTTAGGAATGAGGATACTACAATGAGAGGTTGCCCCTACGGATAGAAGAAATCATAGGGGCAACTTTTTATTGCCCTTACGGTTTACGATCCGTAGGGGCATTATTTGTCTCTATGGCTTAATCCGTAGAAACATAAATAAATTAAAAAATATTAAAATACAATTTCTTTATTTGGCTCTATGGTACCGCAAAAGAAAGCAATTAATCCGTAGGGACAAAAAAGAGTTATTTAAAAAAATAATAAAGCTAAGAATTTTCTCACTGTCCCCCAAAATTTTCCACCAACCCGCGCTAGGCATCGTCGTCGAGTTCCTCCTCCGTCGCCGTCGATCGAGCTCGTCGTGGAGTTCCTCGCCGCCGCCAATCGTCCTCGCCGCCGTCTCCACCACTTCGAGCTCTATCTTCCCGGCCTCATCCATCTTGTCGAAGCCTTGTTCTCCACCTTCTTGAGGAACTTTACTCGTCGGCAGAGGTGAGTTAATTTTGATTTTAATTAAAATTTTGTTGTTTTTAATTAGTGTTATTGTTGTTGATTTTAGGGTTAGGGTTACCAGGTTAATGCTAAAATTTTATTGTTGTTGATTTTAGGGTTTGGGTGATGATTATGGTTAATTAGGTAAAATAGAGTTTGAGTTAGGGTGATGATTAGGGTTAATTTTGATTAATTAGGTTAATTTAGGTTAGGGTTTAGGATGCACTAGTTCTTTCAATAGGATACTCGATGATAACGTAAACATAAAATTTTACCGTAAATGTAAGAAACCTTTAACCTAAACTAAAAACTTTAAACCCTTAAAAACGAAATGTAAACGTAAAGCCTATTCATGTTAAATGTTCAACTTAAAACCAATATATGATACTCGATGATAATATGAAACTTTCATATTCTTATCGATATTCATATGTAAATCAATTTGTCGGTTAATATACGTTCGATATTCGTCGTGATATAGAACTATACGAAGGTTGTTAAATATCGGACGGTATACTTCGGTGCTAACAACCGTCGTGTAGTCTATATGATGAGAAGATTCAATTGTATGATAACCGATCGATTTGTCTAGTGTGGACAAGTTAGGAATGTATAAAGCAAACACCTACATTCACTTATGTTTTTCACTTGTTTCGAGTTATTTAGTCGGTACTTTTCCGTTGGTTCTCCGTATACAAAAATAGATTAGATGCTCATTTCAACGTTGTTTTACAGCATTGAAATGATTATTTATTCTATTACAGTGCATTCGGAGAGCAGCGGTGAGGTGCTGCCGAAATTTACTTGAAACGGATGAAAGCACAAACGAATGAGTGTCTACTCTATACATTCTTAATGGGATAGAAGCGTTACCCACGACAGCCGAAACACACACATACAACATGAATACACAACAAACGCACACACAAAGCATATATACACTAACAACCCTACACTTAAGCGAAATCATAAATTGAAACACACATACACAGAATACAACTCATACTTGGGTATCTTCAAATCTAAGTTTGTTAATCAATAATTTATTCTTTTCAACGACAAACTTGTGTCTACGGATTTTCTTCTTTATCAGTAACCATCTCGTTCTTAGATTTCTCAATATAGTCACCATAACCTATAATTTATATGTTATACAGTCTAACATGGCCCATGAGTAGAGATAAGGACTGGATGTATGAGGATTGTCAACAATGCATGTAATCTAAGTTTATCGCAGGAGTTGCTACTTTCATTGAATTTGCGTGCACATAATAAGATTGTGTTAGAGAAAATTCTCTGCCCGTGCGATAGATGTGTGAATAAGTTCTGGTAGAAGGTAGAAATCGTAGAGCTTCACATCGTTAAACATGGTTTTACTAAACTTTATACAACTTAGTTATATCACGGGGAAGGACAAGAAGAAGACGGTAATGCGACAGAAGAAAAAATCGATAACCTTTTTCAGGAGAAAAAATGGAGGATATGGTAGAGGCTGCCCTAAGTGATAGTATTCCTACCGAAGATGACATTCTTTCCAGTCAAAAACCGCGTGCGGATAAGTATGAAAAGTTCATGAATGATGCTAGAAGACCAATTTATGAGAATGCAAAGTATTCCATCCTATCATGATTCATCCAACTTTTCCAGATTAAGTGTCTAAATGGATGGAGTAACAAGTCATTCACGATACTTTTGAAGTTCCTGAAAGATTCTATGCCTCCGAAAAATAACGTGCCCGACAGCTGGTATGAAACCTGGAAGATGATGTCTGATTTGGGTCTGAAATGTGAGAAGATTCATGCATGTCCTAAAGATTGAATGTTGTACCGGAAAGAGAATTCAGATTTGAAAGAGTATCCAACATACGGAGAAGCCAGGTATAAACTGAAAGAATCTGATAAGAAGCCCGATATACCTGTCAAGATAGTAAGATACTTTTCCATAACACAGAGACTGTAGAGGCTATTCAGGTGCAAGAAAACAGTCGAGACAATGATTTGACATCACCGTGCTGCTCAAAGTGAAGCTGGAAAAATGAGTCATCCAAAACATTCATCGGCATGGAAGGATTTCGGTAGGAGGCACGAAATATTCAGTAGTGATCATCGCAATGTCAGGCTCGGACTCGCTAGTGATGGTTTCTGCCCATTCAACTATATGGCTGGAAGCCACAGCATATGGCCCGTTGTAATGATAGTTTATAATCTGTCGTCTTGGTTGGTTATAGATCAATTCTACTTTATGATGCCTCTTCTTATTGACGGACCAAACTCACCAGGAAACAATATCGACGTCTATCTCCGACTTCTGATCGATCAGTTAAAATCTTTATTCATTGATGGTGTAGATACTTACGATACAAACACATATACAATCTTCACAATGTGTGCGGCTTTAATGTGGACAATTAATCACTTTCCTGCGTATGGAATGCTATCAGGTTGGTCCGTACATGGTTACAAAGCATGCCCTTATTTCCATCAATATACAGCATCGAAATGGTTGAATTTTAGCAGGAAGGTTTGTTATTGCGGTCATCGGCGTTTCCTGCCACTAGACTATCCTTACAAGTTAGACGTTGCTCATTTTAATGATCATCAGGAGCTTCTTGGGCCTCCAGCCTCATTGTCTGGAGAGGACGTGATTGCTCAGTGGTATGGCTACAATAATGTGACCTTCGTAATAGATCTGGCAAAACAGGCCAAACCACCATACTGAAACAAGTTAAGCATTTTCTACGAGCTTCTGTACTGATCAACAAATTTAGTGTGTCGTTGTTTGGACGTCATGCACATAGAGAAGAGAGTATCCAAGCACGTACTCAACCTAATTCTTTGTAAAGACGGAAGATCGAAAGACAAGCTCCGTGCTCGGATGGATCTTCAGAACTAGGAAATTAGAAGTGAATTGCATCCTAAACCGATAGTGGGAAAACCAGGCAAGTTTGTGCTTCCCAATACCGCGTATCATATGTCACAACCGGAGAAGAAAAGGTTCCTGCAGGTGTTGCATGGTTTGAAAGTTTCTACAGGTTTCTCATGATCATTTAGCAAGAAGATAAAAATTGTGAAAGGCAAGATCGATAGGCTGAAAAATCATGATCACCATATTATTATGGAGCACCTTCTCCCATTAACCCTCAGAACTTCCCTTCCCTAATCGGTTGGTCTAGTAATCAATGACTTTGGTTACTATTTTAGAGAATTGTGCGCTTAAACCCTAGATGTTGTGACTGTCACACCCCGCTTCCCAGAGTATGAGTAAGGAGGCGTGACGAGGTCCGCGACATATTTACTCAGAAGTAAACACATTAAGCGTAAATAAACAATATAATATAAATGTACATAAAAAAGACATGAGATGTAAATGAACATCAACTTTTTATTTATTAAAGATTCTTTACAATACAACTGAAAAGTAAATACAATGCGGAAAGAAATGCCTAAACAATAGCATGAACTGAAAGTATATACAAGTGAACTAGAGCTCCGGGTCCTCGATGAACTGCTCTAAATCTTCTGAGCTGTGCTCGATCTCCAGAGAGTCGGATTCTCCTAACAACATTCCAAAGAAAGGAGAAATATGAATGTTGTCAGCGAACAATCGCTCGATAAGTTCCAAGAGAGAGATAAGAATAGATTAAGTAAAGAAATATATTTGGTAATTTATCTGTTTTAGTTATACTAACACAGTTGTTTGTAGTTTGGTACAGAATGCATCAGTGTATACGAGAGGAGTCCAACTATTCCGTGAACTAAGGTATACGGAGCACAAGGACCCGTTAAGCCACGGGACAACAGCACGGATATCCAGTTTAGGTGTATTATGGTGATTGTCTCGTGCCACTTCTAATACATTCCGTACCAGTCTACCCCTTTAAAACCCCGTAATGCATATTGTATTGATTGTTATAATTTGTAGTATAAGACTTGCCTAAATCATGGTATAAGTTGTTCATGTAAACGGATCGGATGTAAATGAATAGTCATGTAGTCAAGTTCAAAATATATCCATGGTTCGGTCCAGTCGAGTCAGGGTGCATGTTGTATTGTTCGGTATTCATATTTGATATATTGGATTCATGTTGAATTAGATATATGGTTGGATTTCATATTTAGATTGTATTCAGATTAGACTGAGACTCTTATTGAGTCAGACACTTTAAACAAATTTGTGTCCTGAATTAGGTTTAGGAGTTATCGATCACTGCTGCATATGGACGACGGGATTTGTGTCTTTTTCCAAGACAATTACCGTATTGATAACCCGGTTTTAGTTGTCTATCTTAAATAGGCAAGCATCCACTTTCTCTGGCTGCCCGAGGCTCAAGAGAATTGGTCCCACTTAAACCTATATTTAATAGGGTCCTTAATGTAAATTAATGTAACTCGAGGGGGTTTTATGAAAAATATTTTTAGTATACTTTCAAAATAAACCTCAAGTATTTATTTATCGTATTTAGGGTTTTCATAAATGTAATTTTTAAAAGTGAAGTATTCTAGTGAATATAAAGCTAGATTGAATAATATATGGTATTTTAGTGTAAATTGACTTGTATTGACTTCTTGATGGTGTTTTCATAAAACTTGTGATTCTTTTGTTTTGTTTAGAAAACATGGAATTTATTATAAATATAAAATAGATGTTTTGATTATATATGTATAATTATTAAAAATAAATTTTATTTATTAAATAGAAAATCACGTTTTCTTAAAAATTGTAATAAAAATTCCATAGAGATCGGATGCTCCGTGAGTAGGTCTGCATCTCGCCCGGCTAGCCCGATAGATGTGCGATAACCCGCACCAACCAGACCGGATTCCCCAAAAGTGGGTTGTAGAGACATGATCGTAAGGAATTTGATTAAAACAATTTAAAGACTACGGTCTTTTAATAGTTTAGGGTATTTTAATGTAAAATTGTATTAGCCACAAAAATATGGTTTTCAAACAACCGTGCTATGTCATGATGAGTGTTGTGGAGGTAGGTCATTATCTCGTGAGGTTTTTCTAACGGGAATATAAGCAAATATGATAAAAAAAATGTTGTAGGTAAACTTTGTGGTATTTAACTATAAAAGTGTAATACAAGTTGCATAGCATGGTATTTTAAATTGAAACTTGTTCTCAATATTGGTTTACGGTTGCTAAATAATATATATAAAGAAATGGTTGATTTGTTATTAAAAAAATTTGGATTTTTTTAACAAATTTAGAATCGGATATCGGATTAACTCCACTTCCGACGAGTTTTGAAAAGAGAACTTTTTCAAATAGAAAGAGAGAAGAGGAGAGGGGACTTACTGGATGCAAAGAGAGAGGGGAGGTATAGGAACAAGATGGAAGTTTCGTGGAGTCGCGGTGTCGCCGGAATCTTCCTGAATCGTCGCCGGAAAATGACCTTGGGCTAACTCCACTTGTATACTTCTTGGAGTTGGGAAAATTTGAGAGTTTTGACAATGAATTTCAGAATGGAGAGGGCTAGGGTGTGGGGTTGTATTTATAGGATAGAATTAGGGTTTAGAGAATTAAAAATGAGAATTAAAATTCATTAAAACCTTGGTTTAATGGTGATTTTTATCCTCTGTTAATTTGCAGGAAATTCAAACAGAAGAGGAGTAGTGGCGGGAAGGCCAAGAGTTAGGGCTCAAAAGATGGGGGCATTACCTATGGGTAAGCCCGGCGGCGCCGGCCCCAAAGGCCCTTCACCGGTCGATTGGGTGAGGGTGGGGTCTGAATTGATGCCACGTGTCGGGGTCTATTCATATAATAATTTTCACATGTTTGATTTCTGAGCCTTTTCATTTTTACATGTATTGCACGTGTAAATTTTTGGTCTTCCAAAATATTTAAAAGAAAAATCAGTAAACATAATATATGGCTGAGGGAATTTGAACACAGGGGCTACGTCACAGCAGTGCAAGACTTTACTAATGAGCTACAAGTGCTTTCTTGCTGTTCTTAAACTAGAAATACTTTTAAGTTGTGCTCCGGCTAAGGTACTCCTTTCTGTACTTTAAAAAGAAAAATTTTGTACAGAAAGTTCAGGATTGTTACATTCTACCCTCCTTATAAAAATTTCATCCTCGAAATTTATAGAAGGAAGTTGTAACAGATTCAAGAAAAGTTTGATGATAGTGGTGGTGAAAGAAGAATAAAAGGATGGAAAAGAAGGACTACCAAGGATACCTTGACCTAGCTTCGGCTTCCACAGCCGCTAGGGTGAAAACCTGACGCCGGGGTACATTCCTCCTAACTGGAGGCACATTCCTCTGTTCTTGGGGCACGTTTCTCTGCCTTTGAGGCATGTTCATCAGTGCCTGTTGGAATTGATGAGGAGGCTGTGCAGGAGGTCCACATGGAGGTGGAGAAGGTAGTGCAAGACAAGGTGCAGGAGCCTGAATGGCTGGCCGCTGTGGAAAGTTGATGTGTGTTGGAACTGGGCTGCGTTTATGAGGACATGTCCCAATATCGTGAGTGGATGCGCCACAAACTATGCACAGGCCGTTTGCGCGCCTGCAGTCTTTCAAAAGATGTCCATCCCTCATGCAGTAGTACCAAAAGTCTAGACTTCGCCGGTTAAATGTTACTTTCGGTCTCCTGGGTACAAAAATTGGTATTGAAGAGGCTCCTCCTGCCATTTGGATGGCACGACGCTTCACACCGGCAGATTGAGCCCTGCCCTTCTTCTTCACCACTGCTTCATATCTTCGGGCAGCTTTTAAAGCCAAATCGTGGGTTAGGAAATCCCCTGTAGCTAATGCAGCTTGGATCTCGGGTCTAACCCTTGTTGAAATCTTCGTGCTCTGATCTCAGCAGTCGGTATGAGGTGTGCCGCAAACCTGCTCAGCATGATGAATTGCTGCGCCAGAGTATGACGGTTTTACCCTGGACTGCAAACGGGACAGAGTGCATATCAAGATTAAAAGAGTTTACAACAAAGAAAAAGTGTGACCAAGTGTGAACATGTGTGAACACGGACTTGACCAAGTATACAAATGGGCATTGCAATGATTTGTTTTCTGTTCATTGCTCCAGATTTCACCCATGTGTGAATTAAAATAAATTTCAATTACAGGGAGATACTCAAGTAACTAGAAGACTAATGCACCAAGGTGGGCCCCAGTCTCCAAGTTGAGGCCGCCAATTAATTCAAATTGGTCGCAATTTGCGGCCAAGTTGGAATCATTCTGCCTCGTTCAAGTTTGGTGGGTCCCTTGTATATTTAGTCCACTTGTGTATGCAACTTTTGATTTTGGGTTGCCTATAAATATCAGATCTCAGATTTAGTTCTGGGAGGTCACTTGAAGAGAATAGTGTGTATTGTTTGATAGCTTCTTCTTCTTCCCTCTTTGAGCTCTCACTTGAGTGCTCCATTAAAGAGGATGAAGTTGCTATCTATCTTATAGCTCAAGCCCTCCACTTTTTGAATAAAGAACTTGCACTTTCTTTTGTTTAACTTCTTGTTCTTATGTTATTCTTTTGTGTTTCATGTTCCTATTTTATGATGTTTAAGTAGTTCTTTATGGTTGTGGTGATGGTGAGGATGTGAGATGAATGACTTTGCCTTCCTCCATTTCTTGTGAATGTTTAATGTGCTCAAAATGTGATTGTACTCTTAAAATTGCTAAATGAATGTGTTTGGTATGGTATGTTGATTTTGATGGTTACTTATAATCTATATCACATACCTTATTCTCTCATAATCACCATTTTGCAAGGTTAAGGTTAGAATCAATTTAGTGTTAAGATTGCTAAGTGTTAAATGTGGTATTTTGTTAACAAGTTGATTGACACACTTCTTCATTTCATATACCCTATACCATCACAAATCACTTAACAAGATTAATGCTAAAACCACTTGCTCTCATGTCCTAATTTGTGTATTTGATGTTGATGTATGCTTGCTAACTCTTATCCTTAGTGTTGATACTTCAAGTTTGGACATACAAACGGTAAGTGAGACAAGACGGATTTATTTAGTGTCTTGTGTCAAACTTCGGTATTTTGATGACTTGTGCTTCACAACTGCCTTGACAAGTCATGCTTCACGTCGGGATTAACACAAGGACGGACAACTCATGATCAAGAGAGCGTCAACGAAATCGCTGCAATTCAACTATCCAAACCAAAGCTACGTCCACCTTTTTTTAACTTGTTTTCTATAATTCCATATTTTCCATTTTGTGACAACAAACCCAAATTCTTTCTCGAACCTTAAGCAACAATCCCTAATTACCAATTCCCTGTGGATCGACCCGTACTTGCCGACTTGCTACAACGCGCCGTGCACTTGTGGTTTATAAACTTTAAAACGAGACCGAGCTCGCATGCGCAATATTTCCAAAACTAATTCTTTTCAAAACGTACAAATTGGCGCGTGGGTGAGATCCCAACAAGTTTTTGGCGTCGTTGCCGGGGATGTGGTAGTCATTAGGGGTTGTTATTTCAGGTTCAAACTAACAAACTAACTCTAACTAAATTTTTTTTCCACAACTAACAAAATATATATTTCTAACTTTTGTTCTCTGTCTTTTTGATCTGCTTTCATACTGAGTTTATAAAATTTTGCATATAGAATTAGGACATTAATAGAACAAAAAGCACACAGTGAAAAGTTGGAGCACCAACTCAAAGAGTTGGCCGCCAATTAATTCAATCTGGCCGTAATTTGCGGCCCATCCGCCTCCATACTTTCCAATTTTTTGTTATTTGCTTCTTTGTCCCGTTTGTGATCTATTGATATATGCAAAATTTCACAATTGTGTGTATGCAACTAATTGGCCATATATATCGCTTTTGCACTAAATATCGTATTTTCCGAAAATTTCATATTTGAACGGAATTACGAGCAGCAATCGTATGGAGTAAGGTTCAATTTCAATAACGAGACGTTAGCGAAATACAGTGCCAAAGATTCGGATAGTTTGACCCGCGCAAGCGAATATTCAAGTACTCGTGATCACTTCAAAGGGGGTTCTTAACCCAAATCGCATCGGTACGTATTTCTCTAACACTTTCGCTCAAATCCGACGCATTCCATTATTCTATCTTTTACAGGATTCTTCACACAATTTGTCGCCAATAGAACAGAGAACTAACCCGTATTTGTTGCAGTGCTTCAACCTAAACGAAAAAGAATTGCTTGATTGATTGAGTTACTTAAATTCTTTTATTGATTTGCGCATTTGCATCTTAATACAAAATTAAGGGCACGAGAACCAAACAAAATACGGTAAAGGATTTCATCACATTTTTCAGCTCACAAATCACAAAACTGCATTCTTACATTCCCACAGTAATCTTAAAATCAATTAGAACTTTGACTTTAAGGACTTCGCGCTCATTAGGAGAAATTAACCGTGTTTAGAACACCGCTTAACGGTATATCGTTCACGAGGTGTCTAGGCAAAGTGTTCACGGCGAAACCTCCAAAAGAGAAAGGGTTATTCTAATTAAGGAATTTCGCGAAAGCGTTGGACAACCTCCCTTTATCTCTGCACTTACTTGGCTTTGTGATCCGTATATCTTGAGCCCGTTTTTCAACATAGTTTTACTTCGATAATCAGGTCCTTGAGCAGGTCTAGTTGACTTAGAATAATATAGACTGTTAGGCGAGTGGTATTCTTTATTTTTGTGATTTTGTGAATTCTTGTTGATATGGGTGATGCACAGTTTGATTCGATCTTTCACGATCTATATTCTTTTGTCTATAGTCATACCCAATTCTTTTGTTCAAATTGCCAAGATTCTTCCCATATTCATGATAACTTTCCTTTCTTAGGGGGTGACCAACCATCCCAGAATTTTGATGTCGATCACCCACCTAATAATCTTGAACCCGATCCCACTTCAAACATAGATCAAATGATTGAAAACTTAGAGAAAGAGGTCGATAGGATGGCGGCTTTAGCATCACTACCATCACAACCCTTCTTTCCTGAAATGATTGACACGTCATTAGGGTATGATAATGAGATGGATGCTAGGTTAACCGCTTTAGAGAATGGTATTGAAGTGATGACGACATTCAAGAATCAAACAGCCGCGACGCTAGCCATATTCATACAACAATCTTATCAATTGTTTCACGCTCAAGCTCAATCATTGGCTAGAATCGAAGAACAAGTGAAACATTTAGCTGTGAGAATTCTAGAGAGTGAACACTGTCAATTGGAACCCAATAATGTTAATATCTGTCATCTAGAAAGTCACCTGAGTGAGATAAACGATCAAACAAATTTTGATGATTTCATAGATGATGATATAATTGAGTTGACTGAGTGTTATCAGGAAAACAAGAAGACCCTCTGAATCAGTCCAACACTAGCCTTCAGGTACCTATTGAGCCTCTTGTCACTAGTGATCAAGATGTTGATTTAACCGATATACTACTTGAAGATGAGATTCTTGCACCAACTGATTGTTGCGCTCAAATTTTAGAGGATGGAGCATGTAAATTTGATGGGTATGGTGGGGATAGATTGTTAAAAGAAATCAAGGATCAAGAACCCATAATTTTGTATTATCTATTGATATTGTTTCGAACGAAACGTTAGTGTGGGTGCCTACATTTTTAGATGACATGGACATACCCATATGTGAATGTGATGAGGGAGAGTTAGTTTTGGGTGATGTGAGCTGTAGCAATGAAAGTAGAACTGTGGAGGAGTATAGGGAGGAAGACAGCCTTGAGAAATATTCTTTTATGCCGAGTTTTGAGGAGATATTTGCGGATGAACTTGATATTCTTTCTGAGTTTGAGTCAGAATCAATTTGGGAACATCCTATGAACCTTTGTTTTACTGAACTTTTTGAGGATGAACTCCAGTTTTTAAACAAGCCTGACCTCGAAACTCAACACATGCTTTTTGAACATTCAATTCATTCGGGCAACAATTTTTGACCTCTTCAAAACTTCATCTTCGCATTCAACGTCTTCTGATCTCTACTTTTACACATCCATGCTATTTACTAATATCTAACTATATAATCAACATTTTCTTTTTCTTTTTCATATACTTTTTCTTTTACCAGCCCTGGCTATATATCAACAAAATTTTTGAATGGCTGGTATTAATTTCTGGACTAACGCAATCTCTTAACTTGTATATACTGTAATTAGTTCTTAGATTTTTCTTTTTGTGAATAAATTCTCATCCTGATGTCTAAGTCTAGCTACCGGAGACGGGGGCAACGATGAAGACATCGCAAAACTCAGGTTTGGGGGTGAGCACTGCGTTTATTTTGCTGCATCATATGTATATTCTGCATTGCATACATATTTAAAAACCCATAAAAATTGAAATTTTTTCCAAAAACATAAAAACTTTGTCGTCGTGTTAACTAGCGGAGAAACTTAGACTCGAAGTTTGATGGTTCGGTTGATAAGATAAAAACAACTAGATCCTTTTCAAGAGATTGAAAACCCGAAAGATAATCCTTCTTTATGTTTAACCGTAGCTAGTATACGTCTTTTATATCACTTTACACATGTCATGAGTTTTTGATAATTAGATGAAATGTCTGACATGTCTTTAAAATTTTTGAAAATTGATAAATAACTTTAGAATCAAACAGGTTTGTTCTGAATTAAGTAATATCAAGAATAGTTCACAAAGTGAAGTAGATATGAAGGATATTATTGAGCTTTTAATGGAAGTTAAAAAGTCTGAAAAATAACCCATCTGGAACCTTGTTAGAGTGATTACACATCTTATCCAGATGAACACGTCTTTAGGATTAAAAAGAAAAAAACTGGAAATATCTCCGTTCTCACTGCTTTCAAAATATTTTAAACGCAAACAAAATGAGTCTTTTGTTTTGTGGCCTTGGTGACTTAGGTAATTAAGTCTTAGGGGTGTCTCCACACCTAATGCCCTAAAACCATCTGGTTTGGGAGTCATTGACCCAAAGCTCGCTAAGTTTCCAATCTCCAAATAAAACAATCTAAGCAAGTATTCTCTCCGAGTTAAAATTCCTCACAGTTCTTTGTGGGAGAATAATCTTGGCGGAGACGAGTTTTCGATTATAAACAGTTTTTTACGGAGATATGAAGGTTTATATTATAAGACTTTATACACGATCATGAAAGGTGTGTATGAACAACAACAGGTGAAAAGTAGGAGTGAATAATAAGACTTGATTCTCTGTTAAAATGATATAAATTCTGACTTGAAAGCTAACTGGAGAACGAAACTTGAGAAAATCTTAAGTCTTTTTAAACTCATATGATCCTTTAGAAGTTGATCCTAGTCCGTATTTATGACATGATGACCCTAATCGAAGTTCTTAAAAACTTGACGACACTATTCGCACAACCACGTAAAGACGTGTATGAGCTTATGTGAGGAGTGAAAAATAGGGATTGGACGTTTTTGACTAAGATAATAAAACTTCTAGCTTTGACCCTTAACCTTAAGATTAGAATCAACAGTTTCTTCACGACACTAACTTGACAGGATTTTGTGGGTGCAATCCGCTGAAAACCCTCAGGAGACAACACTCCACCTACTAGGGACACCTAGAAGTTTAACGGATTGTTGCATAGGCTCAGTGCAATCGCGTTCCCCGCGAAAGTAAGGTTAGGATTTTTTTCGCTCGGGACGACCAAAAGATAGGTTTGGGGGTATTTGATCAGCATGATTTATTACATTTTAATACCGCTCATTTCCTATCATTTTGTTAATAAACAGTGCTATTAATCTATGTCTGCTCATTAGTATAGATTACAGGTACACAGGCAAAAATACTGGAGACGGTACATACATGCACAAATATGACGATTTTAGCCTGAACTGCAAACGGGACAGAGTGCAGATCAAGATTAAAAGAATTTGCAACAAAGAAAAAGTGTGAAAGTGTGAACATGTATGAACACGGACTTGACCAAGCATACAAATGGGCATTGTAATGATTTGTTCTCTGTTCATTGCTCCAGATTTCACCCATGTGTGAATTAAAATAAATTGCAATTGCAGGGAGATACTCAAGTAACCAGAAGACTAATGCACCAAGGTAGGCCCCAGTCTCCAAGTTGAGTCTGCCAATTAATTCAAATTGGCCGCAATTTGCGGCCAAGTTGGAACCATTCTACCTCGTTCAAGTATGGTGGGTCCCTTATTGTATATTTAGTCCACTTGTGTATGCAACTTTTGATTTTGGGTTGCCTATAAATATCAGATCTCAGATTTAGTTTTGGGAGGTCACTTGAGGAGAATAGTGTGTATTGTTTGATAGCTTCTTCTTCTTCCCTCTTTGAGCTCTCACTTGAGTGCTCCATTAAAGAGGATGAAGTTGCTATCTATCTTGTAGCTCAAGCCCTCCACATTTTGAATAAAGAACTTGCACTTTCTTTTGTTTAACTTCTTGTTCTTATGTTTTTCTTTTGTGTTACATGTTCCTATTTTATGATGTTTGAGCAGTTCTTTATAGTTGTGGTGATGGTGAGGATGTGAGATGAATGGCTTTGCCTTCCTCCATCTCTTGTGAATGTTTAATGTGCTCAAAATGTGATTGTACCCTTAAAATTGCTAAATGAATGTGTTTGGTATGGTATGTTGATTTTGATGGTTACTTGTAACCTATATCACATACCCTATTCTCTCATAATCACTATTTTACAAGGTTAAGGTTATAATCAATTTAGTGTTAAGGTTGCTAAGTGTTAGATGGGATATTTTGTTAACAAGTTGATTGACACACTTCTTTATTTCATATACCCTATACTATCACAAATCACTTAGCAAGCTTAATGCTAAAACCACTTGCTCTCATGTGCTAATTTGTGTATTTGATGTTGATGCATACTTGCTAACCCTTGTGCTTAGTATTGATACTTCAAGCTTGGACATACAAACGGTAAGTGAGACAAGACAGATTCATTTCGTGTCTTGTGTAGAATTTCGGTGGTTTGATAACTTGTGCTTCGCAACCGCCTTGACAAGTCATGCTTAACATCGGGATCAACACAAGGACCGACAACTCATGATTAAGGGAGCGTCAACGAAATCGCCATGATTCAACCATCCGAACCAAAACCACGGCTACCTTCTTTTAACTTGTTTTCTATAATTCCGTATTTTCCATTTTGTGACAACAAACCCAAATTCTTTCTCGAACCTTAAGCAACAATCCTTAATTACCAATACCCTGTGGATCGACTCGTACTTGCCGGCTTGCTACAACACGCCGTGCACTTGCAGTTTATAAATTTTAAAACGAGACCAAGCTCGCGTGCGTAATATTTCCAAAACCAATTCTTTTCAAAAAGTACAAATTAGCACGCGTGTGAGGTCCCAACATAACGCAGTTGTTTGTAGCTTGGTACAGAATACAAAAGTGTATACGATAGGAGTCCAACTATTCTGTGGACTAAGGTATACGGAGCACAAGGACCCGTTAAGCCACGGGACAACAACACGGATATTCAGGTTAAGTGTATTATGGTGACCGTCTCGTGTCACTTCTAATACATTCTGTACCAGTCTACCCTTTTAAAACCCCGTAATGCATATTGTATTGATTGTTATAATTTATAGTATAAGACTTGCCGAAACCATGGTATAAGTCGTTCATGTAAACAGATCGGATGTAAACGGATAGTCATGTAGTCAAATTAAAAATATATCCATGGTTCGTTCAAGTCGAGTCAGGGTGCATGTTGTATTGTTCGGTATTCATGTTTGATACATTGGATTCATGTTGAATTGTATATATGGTTGGATTTCATATTTGGATTGTATTCAGATTTGACTGAGACTCAGATTGATTCAGACACTTTAAATAAATTTGAGTCTTAAATTAGGTTTAGAAGTTATCGGTAACTGCTGCATATGGACGGTAAGATTTGTGTCTTTTTCCAAGACAATTGTTTCCACCCAATAAGAGAGCAAGGCTCTGTTCAAAATTTGAACTGATGCAGCGCCTCACGTGCAAAGCACGAGAGCGCCAACTCGAAGAGTTAAAAACTCTGAGGCAGCACCTCACGTGCAAAGCACGAGAGCGCCAACGCCGAGAGTTAAAACTCTGAGGCAGTACCTCACGTGCAAAGCACAAGAGCGCCAGCGCCAAGAGTTAAAAATCTCTGAGGCAGCGCCTTACATGCAAAGCACGAGAGCGCCAGCGCCGGAACTAAAAGTTCTCCACCCATGGATTAAAGATCCAACGAAGATGATAAATCATCAAATTACAGAATTAAATTCTTTTGAGAAAATATTCCTCGAATCTTACTAAAACAAGAAAGATTACGCTCTGTAAAATAGAGCACCGTTGGATGAAAGATCCAATGATGATTAAAAATCACCAAATTACAGAATAATCTCTGTATGGGAAAATATTTTCCCAAACTTGTTAAAAATAAGAAAGATGTCTTCTGTAAAATAGAAGTTCTTGGATCAAAGATCCAACGGTGGATAAAATCCCCAAATCAATTAGAGATCTCTCAATGAGAGATTTTCTTAACTAAATCAACAAATCAGCTTCCACTATATAAAAGACCCAAGACTTCAAATCCTACAGAGAAGACCCCCCCATAAACTTCAAACTTCAAGACGAGAACGATTTCTTCTCAAGGTAAATAAAAATAAATAAGATCACAACATCTCCTCCATATTTGAGAGTTTAACTCTCATATCAGAAGAACTTAGTTCTTTTTCCAAGATCTCAGATCTATAAGACAAAGTCTTTCACAAGTGAGAATTTAATTCTCGGAGAATTGAATTGAGCAGAACAAAAAACTCAGTGCTTAGCACTCAAAGTCTGGCACTCAGCGCCGAGCGCTGCACATGCTCCTCACGTGGGCGCTATTTAATAAGAAGCGCTTAGCATTCAAAGTTTGGCGCTCAGAGCAGAGCGCTCCATGTGCTTCTCACGTGGACGCCATTTAATAAGAAGCGCTTAGCACTCAAAGTCTGGCGCTCAGCGCCGAGTGCTCCACGTGCTCCTTACGTGGGCGCCATTTAATAAGAAGTGCTTAGCACTTAAAGTTTGGCGCTCAGCGCCGAGCGCTCTACGTGCCCTTCACGTGGGCACTATTTAATAAAAAGGTGCATAGCACTCAATGTTTGGCGCTCAGCGCCGAGCGCCTCACGTGCTCTGCACGTGGGCGCCATAAATTGTTTTACACTCCATATAAAAGAATATAAATAAAAGAAAAGAAAAGAGGGTATCAGAACCCAAATCAATACTCAGCAGTGCTGATACAGAAAGGGGATCAAGCCCAAATAAGTGATCAAGTGGTCTGAGCCCAAGGTTGGCTAAACCCCAAATTGACCGAGCCCACATGTCTCCTTCTAAATTGGCCTTAGTTCCAAACAGGACTACCAAGTCCCTGATGAACATTCATTAGTTCAAGGGTACATCTCTTCATACCTCTGATATATGTCGTTGTAATTATTCAACGTGTTCAAAGAGGTGGCGGGTCCCGACAACCAGCAACTGTGGACCGCAACGTCCTTAAACTAATAACGGACCGCAACGTTCTTAAATTACTGTAGATCACAACGTCCTTAAACTAAACCCTCACCTAAAAAATGGTGATCTATGGACCGAAAACATCCTTAAACTAAAACGATAGAGCCCAAATGCCCTTTCGTTGGCTCTAAATGATCCTAAAACCTTGTTAAGTAGATTTTAGTCTAAAATTAGACTAACGTATCCTTAACAAACATTTAAGTTTGATCTTAATCTCAAACGAGATTAACGATCCTTAAATCAAACAAACCCAAATGTAAGAAAATACGAATTTGGACTAATCCACGCCCTATGGGCGACAACACAAATTAGTCTTCGTATATAATCCACGGGCAACCAAAAATAAAACAAACACACACGACACAAAGTGACCTTCTGGAGCCGGAGAAAGTAGTTACCGCGATACGGTAACGTAATTAACTGTAGGGGCTTGCGCCTGCAGGGAAAAGCGTCCCCACAATCAAAAACCCCCTCGCAAACGAGGGGGAATCTGATGAAGTCTGCTACATCGGCCGCATCTGTCCAAACCTCTGATATACGGTGCCATAAATCAACTTGGCATCCTCGGAGAGGTGGAAGGATAAAACCAGATAGCATCTGCCCCCAAAAGTCAGGCCAGACGTCCTAAACGTCCCGGTCGCGTCTTTCGGCGGTAAACAGATTCTGGCACGCCTGGTGGGACCTTTTCCTCTTTCCACTCCACACTTCGTGTGTCGTGATTCGCGAACAAATCGCAGTCTGCTATGGTTGCACCTAGAGTCGAGGTACTAAGATTTGGTGTCTTGCTCCATGCAGAAGAGAAGATGACATCGATGGCTTCCAACTGCACCAATTGCAACAGCAACCTCCACTCCGTCCCTACTGGAAGAGTGACTTATGGGCCCCAAGTGACCTCCATCTTCGCCATGCCAGTGGAACAAATGACACAGGCCACCACTGGATTGTTCTTCGGGACCATGCTCTCTCTAATGAGCTTCAACGCTCCAGTGCCGTCACAGGAAGCTCCAAAGAAGTCGGTGTTCGATCGGCTTGCAACTACCGTGGCCCCTCTCAACGGGTCGTCTAAGTCTACTACCTCAGTCTTTGACAGGCTGAGCCTAAGCTCAAATGGGCCTGCAAAGAGGCTCGCAATACCGGAGAAGGCTATCCTAACTCCTGCTGCAGGTGAAGTCGTACAAACCACTTCCCCTACTCGAAATTCGGCCTTCGACAGGTTGACCATTCCTTCCCAGCGGATGTCATTCTTTGACAAGATGGCGCCAATAACAGCCTCTCTTCAAAGCATGGGGCATGACGAAGCTACTCCAACGATAGAGCTGATTCTGGTTGCACGACATGCTCGACGTCGTCGCTGGCACCGAGTGAGGAAAGCTGGGACAGTTCCCCTTCTGGACTTAGCCCACCAGCTCCAATTGTGAAAATTGATGCCGCTGTTCCAACCGGGAATGGCTTTGAGCCGCTTAGGAGGGTGCGCAAGAACTCTCCAACTGCCGTGTTGAAAAAGTCTCCTCCACCTGTGGAGAACGTTACAAAGGCAAGCCCGGAACACCCCTCTCAGTGATTGTCCTCCAAAATCCACAGGGTCTGGCGAAGAGTCCGAGACTCTGTAATCGACAAAGACTACTCCCGCAGATCGAAGAAAATGAAGGTCCGGCAAGAGGATGGTCATCCCGCCGTCGTACCACGGAAAGTATTGTCTGCAACAGCCCCCTCAACTTCGACCGCCCATTAAAGGAGAAGGCCGGAGAAGATACCCGTGTCTATGACAAATCTCAAGGGGCACTGAATCCAAACGTCCTAAGTCTGGGGGCATGGTAGTGCACACCGTCTACATGGCTTCCGGAAAAGAGGAAAGCCATGCTTCTGGGGTCATCAACCACTTATGCGGTCCATAACAGGAGCAACAACAGAAACTCCAGGAGATGCTGACAAAGATGGTCACACTTACTGGGCGGAAGGAAAGCCCGGAAGCATCGTCGGATCAACGCCAGGAGCAGGAAACCGACGTCGAGTTCCTCCGAAGAATGCTCAAAAAGAAAGATAAAGAAGTCGCGGAACAAGCGGCTAACATAAAACAAATGGCGCTCATGTTCCAAGATATGGTGGGGATGATGATCCAGCCGGACCCTCCAGCCGAAGATCCCCCAATAATCATTGAAGACGACAGAGGGGAGACATCAAACCCTCTTCCGGCTTTATCAGCAACCAGGGAGGAGAAGATCTCGAAAGCTGCGCTTGATGACTACATAGCTCAACAAATACGAGCTCATCAGGCAAGTGAAGCTTCTGGCCAAGTCGTCAGAACTGGACGACCCTATCCAAGCTGGTACGATCAAATTAAGTACCCGCCGGGATATACGATCCCTAAATTTCATGTGTATAAGGGGACAGGAAACCTCTATCAGCACATCGCTCAGTTCAGGGCTCTATGCGGCAATACTGGAGGTGACGACAAACTGCTGCTTCGCCAATTCGTCGGCAGCTTAACGGAGACGGCATTTGAATGGTACTCGGAACTTCCGAATGACTCCATCAAAACATTCACAGAAATGGAGTTGCTATTCATCCAGCGTTTCGCAAGCGCCAGCGAACGCACCCCGATCATGGCATTGACCAATGCCAGGGTGAAGCCAGGAGAGACTTGGGTTCAGTATGCAATTCGGTGGCGGAACCTATGGTCGAGATGCGAACAATGCATAGAAGAAGCTCCTGCCGTAGGCTTGTTCCTGGGGACCCTGGATCCGCAGGCAACTATATCCAAATTTATGATGTTCTTCAAGCCGACCACTTTCCAAGCCTTGATCGACAAGCTGGCCCAAATGAACCAGATGGGCCATAGACCGTCCTAAAAAACGGAGCTTCGAAATGAAAGGGTAGAGGGAAAGCGACCTTCATCGCCAACGCTCAGCAACAGTCGAGTGATCCAAAACCAGCTGCTCGCCAAAACGATAAACAACGATCACTCGGAGAAAAGGTGAGACGTCCTTACTCATTCCACCGGGATAATACGAGAAGGTTGTTCAACTGGCGGTGCGCAACAGGCTCATCACTCTGCCGGATCCAAGACGCCCACTATAACCGGGCGACGTTAACAATCCCAATTACTGCCCCTACCACCGAATAGCGGGCCACCCAATCGAAGATTGCTTCGTTTTCAAAAACTGGATTGAGGACCAGTACCAACAAGGCAAATTCGTGCTGTCTGAAAACTGGAGGATAAACCCGCCACAACCGCACGCTCCTAAAAAGATGGACACGCCGGGGGTATCATGCTCATTTATAGAGGAAGCTCCATGGGAAGTTGTTCTTTCGACTAGAACTAAAAGAATGCTGAAAGATCTTTAAGCATGTCCGGCGATTAGGTGGAAAAGCCTGCTAGAGCCAGAGATCATTGAGGGGATGCTGAAACCACGCCCAACATCGGGAGTTAGTAGCGATGGGCAAAATACCCAGGCCCAGCCGTCAAAGTCTTCAAAGAAAAAGAAGAAGACCAAGAAGTCCGCGCAGCCTAATGACAAGCAAACGGATTTGCAAAGGCATATTGACACACTAGAGGAATATAACCAGAAGGTGCGAACCCCGGTCACACTCCAAGAGTTTCTCAACCATATCCTTGCGAGCGGAGATAATGACAATGATGAGGGAGAAGACTCGTCAGAAGAACCCGAGGATTATGTGGCAAGTTGTCACATGATCTCTTATACACCAATAAATGACGAGCAAGCTCACTCGGCATCAGAAGATAATATAGAGGAGCTGGGGGCAGGATCGGTGCCAAAATCCTTGGAACCGTCAGACAAGATGGTTGACATGCTGCTGAACGAAGCCCGTCAGAAGAGCAAAGCTGATCAAGAGCGTGAAATGGACATATTCGAAAGGGCCAGGCGTCGGTATCAAGTTGAAGAAGTCATGGTAGGGATGAATCGCAAAGCACTCCAACCAGATCGAAGCACGCCCGCGGCAGACAAAAACAGGCTTAAGACAAGAAAATGGTTCGCTAAAGCTCTGTCAATGGGAATGAGGTTGCCATCTTTCAAAGGAAATACTCCTGGCAGTATACGCCTTGACGAAGCGGATGTACATCCTAACTACTGCTTATACCATCAGAGGATTGCACACCCTACCAAAGAGTGCATGGCCTTTAAAAGTGGTGGCAGGGATACGTTGCTCACCGACAACATTTCAAGCGGATGAAGCGCAAAACTCGTCGGGAGCAGAGAAGCACAATAGATGAGCAAAAAAGAACTGCTGGCAACTGTCACATGGTTGATTCCGGGGGATCGCAAGTTCTTACCTTCGAAAGCGATTCTGATGAAGAAATAGCCCTCAACCCTCTCTTCAAGGAATCCACCTCAGGAAAAGAGGAAGAGATAAAGAACTGTGAAAACATTCAGCTGCGTAGTCATACGTTACCCGAAAAGAATCTCGGACCTACAAACAAGGGATCGAACAAAAAATATAAGGAGAAGGAAAAAGTCCCTGAGGATATCGCCCTTGATGATCGAGTCGTCGAAGAGCTGGCAGCCAAGGACCCGCCCAAGAAAAACAAAATGGATTACAATGTCCTAGCACACTTGAGGAAGATACCCTCACAGCTAAGCATTTTGGATGCCCTTCTGTTGTCTAAAAAGGCATGAGATTCTCTGATCAGGGCATTACAAGAGCCCGAGCAGTTTCAAGCTTTTCTTGCCGAAGAAAAGATGAAGGACGAGATGGAAGAAGCGCAAACTGCTGACATCACTTTCGGCGATGAAGATCTCCTCCTCGGAACGTGCGGGCACAACCGTCCTCTGTATGTCACCGGGTACTGCCATGATATCAAGATAGGGAAAATCTTAGTTGACAACGGGTCCTCTGTCAACCTCCTAAATGTGAGGGTGCTAAAAGAAATCTGCATGAGCGTTCAGCACCTCGCTCGGGATAAAATTACCATCTCCGGGTTCGACTCCCAGTCACCACGGATACTCGAGTCTGTAATACTGACGTTACGCTTTGGGCTTCTCGTCACTGACATCAAATTTCATGTCATTGACTCCAAGACCTGCTACAACGCTTTGCTCGGCAGGCCTTGGTTACACGAGTACGACATCATCCCTTCTACACAACATCAGTGTATGAAATATTTCAAAGATGATCTCGAGTATACCGTGACGAGGGAACTAAACCCATTCTCCATAAATGAAGTCCGAAAGTACGAAGATGCGAAGTATTTCCTACCAGACTTTGAAGACACAGAAAGATGCCATAAATCGGAGAATAAGCAATAGGCTATCACCACTATTCCGGTCTTCGAGAGCGATACCGAGGAGGAGGAAGAGATAGTCTATTCGGGGCTATCCCAATGCAACAGGCCGGGACCATCTACCCCTATTCTAGTCTTTGGCAGATACTCTGAAGACGAAGTCAACGCAGTGTTCTTGGTCTGTCCATCAATGCAGGCTCTCACTGGAGATGATCAGAATTTGCAGATTGCCATGATTCCACGGCAGCACTACAGAGAGCTTGATGCGCTTGAGACATATAGCGTGCAGGAGCTGCAGACATTCTACGTCCCTCACAGGCGAAGAGGTGAAAAGGCGATCCTATTCTATCGATCCACAGAGACTAAAGTCGAAAGAGAAGTCTGGCATGGTGCCGATTTTGCGCTCGACAGGGTCCAACCCATCCGTCTGCCCAGATACTATACGGAGGGATTGGGAAGGTTATTAAGATGCCAAGGCATACCTTTCAAACAGACTCCCCGACAAGCTCAGTTCTACAACAGGATTTGGAACGTCCGAGGAACTCAGCGAAAATTGCCCAACGGAAAAATGGAAACGATTGGGCTTGGATATGTCCAGTCCAAGAAACGGGAGCAATTCCATGGCTGCCATGTCATAAATGACCTCAACGAAGAAGGGGGTGCTCTTTTAAAAGACGCTGACGTTGAACCAGAACGAGGTCCTGCCATGAAAATGCCAAGTCCATCGTTTGAAGAACGAATGGACAAGCTAGTGAAGGAAGCGAGTCAAAAGGTTCGGAACGACTACAGCCGCGAAATGGCCATTTACGAGAAATCCAAGATGCAACGCCTCCTTCAGCAGGCTACGGAGTATGACAATGCCCTTCACCGTCAGCCCGCCATGCATTCCCAAGATAAGAAAAAGGCCTGACGCGGAGGCAAAAACAAGTTAAAGAACAGAAAAAACGTTCGACAGCGGCAAAACGGATCCAAAAAGCCACGCGATCGAGAAAAGGTCAGCCTGAATCCATCTCTTATGAAAAAGATGGGTCGAGCATATTCTTTCCCTAGAGACAAGACAAGGAGAATCTTTGACCTTGTCATGAAACATCAAAAGATGACACTCCCGGAGTCTCGGCACCCCGATCAAGCAAACAAGGTTCATCACCCGGATTATTGCTCCTATCACCGAGCGATGGGACATCCTCTTGAAGACTGCTTCATCTTAAAAAATTGGATCGAAGACCAATATCAGCAAGGCGGGTTCGCTCTATCCAACAGTTGGAGGGTAGCCCCCACCAAAAAAAACATGTGCCAAAAGCAACGTATATAGCGAGAGTAGAACTAAATCAATATTGGTCTTGGAAACGATCTCGTACCTGTCATGTGATAACTCTGTCGGAAGAAGGAGTGCACGAGAATATGGATGACCTCTCCTGGTGCTTCGATAATGAGGATGAAGATGAGTTGATCTCGGAATTTCCACCGGCGCCAAAAGAGTTGGAAGATGGAATACACACTAGTGCAGATAACCTAAGGAAAATCGACTTGGGGATGGCAAACGACCCGCGGCCTACATTCGTCAGTGAGTTGCTGTCTAAAGAACGGGTGGCTACGCTAAAAGACGTGATCATGCAGTATAAAGACTGCTTTGCATGGAACTATTCCGAGATGCCGGGGCTAGATCCAGAAATAGCTGTGCATAAATTGGCGATATCTCCGGACGTCAAGCCAGTCAAACAAGCACCAAGAAGAATGCGGCTTGAACTTGAGATGAGTATCAATGCCGAAGTTAAGAAGTTGATCGACTCTGGCTTCATCCAAGAAGTTTAATACCCCGACTGGATCGCCATCATTGTCCCAGTGATGAAGAAAAATGGGACGGTGCGCATCTGCGTGGATTTACGAGACCTCAATAAAGCTTGCCCGAAGGATGATTTTCCCGTACCGGTTACCGAGTTGATGATAGATAACACGTCCACTCATGAAGTCTTCTCCTTCATGGACGGATCATCGGGGTACAATTAAATAAAGATGCATCCCGAAGACCAGAAGCATACCTCTTTCCGGACTCCTCTGGGCATATTCTGCTACAAAGTGATGCCTTTCGGTTTGAAGATCGCCGCCGCCGCCTATCAGAGGGCCATGACAAAGATTTTCGATGACCTCATACATGAAATCGTCGATTGCTATATTGACGACCTCGTGGTGAAAAGAAAATCTTATGAAGAACACTGGGAGCATTTGAAAATAGTATTCCAGCGTCTTCGGAAGTACAACCTAAATATGAACCCTCTGAAATGAGCATTCGAAGTCTCCTCAGGCAAATTTCTAGGGTTCATCAAACGACACCGGAGCATCGAAATAGATCCATCGAAAATCAAGGCGATTATGGAAATGCCCACTCCAAGAACTTTAAAACAATTGCGGTCTCTACAAGGGAAGCTTGCGTATATCCGACGGTTCATAGCCAACCTCTCCGGAAAATGCCTTCCCTACAGTCACCTGGTGAAGAAGGGAACCCCGTTCGTTTGGGATCGTAAATGCCAGAGTGCACTGGACGAAATCAAGCAATACCTGCAGAATCCTCCGGTACTGACCGCTCCGGTCAAGGGAAAGCCCCTCATCCTGTACACAACCTCCCTCGAAGGTTCCTTAAACGCACTATAGACACAGGAGAACGACCAAGGGAAGGAAAAAGCCCTCTACTATTTGAGTTGAGTTCTCCCGGGGGCAGAAAACAACTACTCCCCTATCGAAAAACACTGCCTAGCATTAATCTTCGCGATAACGAAGCTTCGGCATTATGCTTTGGCGCATGAGGTCCAGCTCATATCAAAAGTGGATCCTCTCAAATATTTGATGTCAAGAGCCATAATAACGGGACGGCTCTCTAAATGGGCCCTACTCTTAATGGAATTCTCGATAACATATCGACCTCTCAAGGCAGTGAAAGGGCAGGCCATCGCCGGCTTCCTCGTTGAGCATCCGATACCTGCCAATTCACCCCTAAATTGTAAATTGCCAGACGAGCACACATTTGACACGATCGACGGGGAGAGAGGAGAGAGTGATACCCGATGGGAACTCTACTTCGATGGGGCGTCTTCCAAGAAGAAGCGAAAGCACAGCTTCCCCATAATCAAATCTGGGGTAGGCCTCATCTTCGTGACTCCACAAGGAGGGCTAATGCGCTTTGCCTTTTCCTTAGCAGAGCCGATGACAAACAATGAAGCAGAATATAAGGCTTTGATAGCAGGTCTTGAGATCACCGTCGACATGGGAATTGAAAACCTCCTCATATACGGAGACTCCCAGCTGGTCATCAGCCAAGTAAACGGTGACTATCAGACGTGCAAGCCAGAGTTGGTAAAATATGGTAAAAGAGTGCAACAGTTACTAACTCAAATTCCCTCCTACGCCCTGGAAAGTATACCGCGTATAGAAAGTAGCAAAGAGGATGCATTAGCCAAACTCGCTAAAGAACTGGCTGACGAAAGCTTCAATGACGTATGGATCATTATACAAAGCCGCCGAATTCTCGTGTCAGCAGAAATATCTCCGGAGTCGTCTAAAGAAGAGGAAGCGACCAAACAAGCGGCTTTCTAAGTAAAGGACGAAGAAAAGGCTTAATTAGAGAGAAGTCTTTATAGACTACTTCAAATCCTGTCAAACACCGGAAGATGTATCCTCAAGACATCAGCTCATGAAACGAGCTCTGTATTTCGCCTTCGTCAATGATACTCTATATAAGAGATCGTTCGAATCTCTGTGGCTGAGATGCCTAGGACCGGAAGAAGCAAGGAGAGTCGTCCAAGAAATTCACGACGGACTCTACGGTTCCCATCAAGCCGGGCCAAAGATGAAGCTGAAGATCAAAATGATGGGCTACTATTGGCCCACGATGATTTAGGACTGCCTCGAATACGCGAAGCAATACCACTCGTGCCAAATTAACGGGGAATTTATCCAGCAGCATCCAAATCCGCTACACCCAACAGTTGCTAGCTGGCTGTTCGAAATGTGGGGAACCGACATAATTGGGCCTATCGAACCAGCGTCGTCCAAAGGACATCGGTTCATATTGGCGATAACTGATTACTTCTCTAAATGGGCAGAAGCCATACCGCTAAGAGAAGTGAAGACGGAGAACATCTTCCATTTCTTCAAGACACATGTCATCTATCGTTTCGACACTCCGCAACGGATTATCTCCGATAATGGGCCGTCCTACAGAAGTCAGAGAATCAGCCGCTTCGCACAGTAGCATAACATAGACTGGAGATACTCTTCGGTCTATAATCCCCGAGCTAACGGTCTAGCTGAGGTTTTCAACAAAACCTTGATAAAGATCATAAAGAAGACGGTGTCCAAAAATAAAAAGGACTGACACGAGAGACTGCATGAAGCTCTCTAGGCGTATTGAACTACGTTCAAAACGGCTACGAATACAACGCCGTATGCATTGGTATTCGGCGTGGAAGCAGTACTCCCCTTGGAGATAGAGCTGCCCTCTCTACGAGTGGCTGTTCATTACGAACTAACAGATGAAGAGAATGCTCATCTTCGGCTTGAGGAGCTCGACGCCCTCGATGAAATTCGTCTCATGGCGCAGCAGACCCTAGAAGCTTACAAAGTAAGGATGACGCGCTCATACGAAAGATTGACTAGGCCAAGAACATTTCACCAAGGCGAACTCGTGCTAGTCGTAAAAAGACCTATGATCCCCAATCGTGCCAAACGGGGGAAATTCAAGCCAATCTATGAGGGCCCGTACATCATAGACAAAGTCTACCAAGGTGGGGCTTACTTGCTCAGGGGCATGCATGGTGAAAGACCCTTCCGGCCAATAAACGGCCGATTTCTTAAGAAATACTATGCCTGATGAGTCACAGCCCAGGTTAATGATATATTATGACGCTTGTGTTCGCTCGCTGTCTTCCTGAGTACTAAACTCTGTAAGTGCTATCCGGCAAAACTTCGCCGCAGAAAAATATCAATGGACCGAAACGTCCCTGAACTAACAATGAACCGCAATGTCCTGAAACTAGTTACGGACCGAAACGTCCCTAAACTAACAACGGGCTGAAATGTCCTGTAAACTAACAACGGACCGAAACGTCCCTAAACTAATAACGGACCGAAACATCCTGAAACTAGCTACGGACCATAACGTCCTTAAACTACTATGAATCGCAGCATCCTTAGGCTAACGCGGCAAAAAAACGGTACGTCCATAAGCGAAATGGACGCGGATGAAAACCCAAAAGGACTTCGTGAGTAAAAACAGTAGGGCTACCGACGAGTTTGTGAAAACCCGAAAGGGCGCAGACTCGTAAAAAAATTTCCTGTGCACTTGCAGGGTTCTCTCGACCTTGTAAGGAGAAAATACCCGCATGAGATCCTCACGACTCACAAGGGAACAAAACACTTAGGAATTATCACGATCCCTAAGGACAAATTACACTTACAAGATTCTCACGACTTGTAAGGAGAATTCCCCCTCTATGAGACCCTCACGGCTCACAGAATTCAAAAGTCTTAAGATACAGGGACCTGAACCCGTTCTTACGCCATCATATCCCCCAAATTGCCCTACAGGCGGTCAATATTGACCCTTGTATAGAATCCACGGGCATAAATAAGGGTTCCCTAGCCCAGTTCCACCAATGGTGTGAAATTCCCCTATTTGGTGAACAACACTTGCAGGTCCTCTCGACGCGCAAGGAGAAAATGCTCTTGTGAGATCCTTATGACTCTCAAGAGAAAACGCACTTAGGAGTCCTCATGACTCCTAAGGAGAAATTACACCTACGAGATCCTCTTGACTCATAGGGAGAAATACCTTTATGAGACCTTTACGGCTCACGAAGTCAAAATCCTTAGACGTCGGGTCCCTAACCCTGTCTACTAAGCCACCTTTGCTCGATAGCGGCGAAGGCAAATGATGATTCGCTCCTGGCAACGTTCCAGTATTAGCAATACTGATGCCTAAATCGGTAACAAATTCCAAGTCCTTTAACAGCAAGTGATGATTCGCTCCTGGCAATATTTCAGTCGCAGCGATGATGATGCTAATATTGGTATCAGATCTCAAGTCCATACTCGCAACAAAATCAACGAGCCAAAAATACATAAAAAATAGCCGAAATGATTTGGCAACTCGCAATAAAAAGCAGCGAGTAAAAAGAAAAAATAGCGAAAATGATTGGGCAACTCACAATAAAAAGCAGCGAGTAAAAAGAAAAATAGCCGAAATGATTGGGCACCGCGAAAAATAGCCGAAATGATTGGGCAATCGCGACTTCGCGATATAAAAAGCTGAAATGATAGAGAATCGCGGAAGGAAATAAAAAAAATGATGAAAGAATGAAACTTTTGCCCTACAGGCGAGTCCATACCGACCCCTGTATACAATCCATGGGTATAAACGAAAAGAGAACCACATTTCCCAACAGACTCTGTCAAAGGGAGAGTCAGATCTCGACGGCAATATTTGCATCCCAGAAGATCAGCACGGCGTTCCTTCTCGGCATCGCGGAAAGTGGAACAAGTCAACCAATGACCTCCCTGCCGGAACAACGCTCCGTCTCGGAAACAAGTCAACCAATGACCTCCCTGCCGGAACAACGCTCCGTCTCGGAAACAAGTCAATCAATGACCTCCCTGCCGGAACAACGCTCCATCTCGGAAACAAGTCAACCAATGACCTCGCCGCCGGAACAACGCTCCGTCTCCGCCGGAACAACGCTCCGTCTCCGCCGGAACAACGCTCCGTCTCGGAAACAAGTTAGCCAATGACATCCCCGCCGGCACAATGCTCCGTCTTGGAAACAAGTTAATCAATGACCTCCCTACCGGAACAATGCTCCGAACAGGTCAACCAATGACCTCCCTGCCGGAACAACGCTCCGTCTCGGAAACAAGTCAACCAATGACCTCCCTGCCGAAACAACGCTCTGTCTCGGAAACAAGTCAATCAATGACCTCCCCGCTGGAACAACACTCCGTCTCGGAAACAAGGCAATCAATGACCTCCCCGCCGGAACAACGCTCTGTCTCGGAAAAAAACCAACCAACGACCTCCCCGTCGGAACAATGCTTCGACCTGAAAACAAGTCGACCAATGGCCTCCCTGCCGGAACAACGCTCCGTCTCGGAAATAAGTCAACCAATGACCTCCCCGCCGGAACAACGCTCCGTCTTGGAAACAAGTCAGCCAATGACCTCCCTGCCGGAACAACGCTCCGTCTCGGAAACAAGTCAACCAATGACCTCCCTGCCGGAACAATGCTCCGTCTTGGAAACAAGTCAACCAACGACCTCCTCGTCGGAACAATGCTCCATCTCGGAAACAAGTCAACCAACGACCTCCCCGCCGGAACAATGCTCCGTCTCGGAAAAAAGTCAACCAATAATCCCTCGATTCGTCTCGACCTCCAGGGAGATCAGTGTCCCTGCGCAAACCCTCAACCCGTAAAAAGAAAACTCTCTTGTGAGATTTTTACGGTTCTCAAAAGAAAACGCACTTAGGAGTCCTCACGACCCCTAAGGAAAAATTACACCTACGAGATCCTCTCGACTCGTGGGGAGAAACGTCTTTATGAGACTCTCACGGATCATAAAGTTGAAAATTCTTAGGCGACAGATTTGAACCTGTTTCCTAAGCCATCGCTACCCTACAAGAAGTTCAAGATGAACCGTTATCTACCATCTACATGCCACATTTGCTAAAGTCACATGCCAATGACACGACAAAGAAAAGAAAGCGATAGAATGAGATAAAATATGTCCTTTATTCATGAATCAAAATGAATACAAGATATTCCTATTCATAAATGAATACAAAATACACAACGACGAAAAATGCTTAAACCGGTGGACGGTGCAGCAGGCTCGTAAGCTTGTCAGTCTTCCGTTGGACCTCGGCCTCAAGCTCCGTTATGGTTGTGAGATGAGTCCCCGCCTGAGCCTGTTGAGTCCGATAAGAAGCAAACCGACTCTTAAGCTCCCTTTCAACAACTTTATGAGCATCAACCATCTCGCGGGTAAAGATGACGGCTTTATCAAGAGCGACCACCTCGGTGATAGCTTCTTAAAGCACTCGCCAAATTTCGTACGCACGAGTGGTCTTGGTAGTGAGCTGAGCTTGAAGTTCCCCCAAAGCATTCGAGGCCAATTCCTTCTCCGAAAATTTCCGGTTGAGCCTCTTCTCACACAGTAGATTGGCGGCGCACCGTTCGATCAACCCCTGCAGGATCGTCTTTGCAGTCAAGAGCTCAGAGAGAAGACGTACGCACTCAAGACCATGTAGGCAAGCCTTCACTCGACGACAATACTCAATCCAAAACATGCACAAACCATGTGCTATGTAAGGCAATAAGGAGAGTCTTTGGTGTACACCCCATTAAGCATGCATTCGCGACTATATGCCTGCTTAAATGGAAATGGTATCCAAAACGCGTTGATTTGCGGGCAACACGACAATAGCGCTCGCTCTTAAAGAAAACTCCTAGGGTAAAGTATAAAGCTCATGTACACAGACGGGATGCACGTACGAATATATGATGAACAGAAATTTTTTATAGAAAGCATTCAACAGTCAATAATAAGAGAAATACATCGATTTAAATATACTACTCTACAGGAAAAAGATCACCAAATATGGGATCAGAGATACAGGGGTTAACAAAACAAAATACAAAGCTCTCCAATTCCCTCTCTGCCTTCTCCAACACGTCGAAGCGACGGTTTTCGTAAGGAGTTGCTCCCCACCGGTTAGCACCATGCTCATCAGCAAAAGCGAACATGATGGCCCGCCGAGCTCTTATTTGACTCAGTAAATGAACCGAACGATCCTTCAGAGGCTGGGTAACTAAGTGTGCCTCATGGAAACACTCAATTTTGTCCTCCGCCGTATCAAGAATCGCCGGAGTCATCTCCGCCGGATGAGAGGGGATATCGGCAAGCACGGATAGAAAGATCATCCGGAGCCAAATGGAGCCTATAGGAAGAGGAGAGCCCCTACGGGTCAGGAGATCATACATCACCGCATCACACTGAGCGTCGGTAAAAAGAGGGTCTACTAGCCGTGCGGCAAAGCGATGAATAATCTCCTCAATAGGCACCTCCCATGGTTACCGACGAGCGTGGGGGCGGTTGCAAGCCATAACCTTTGGTTTGTTTCTCAAAATGATTACCCTAACGTCTAAATGGTTTTTTCTTTGAAGAGAGGAAGAAAGGCACAGCTTCAGGTTATAAAGAGAAGCATTCAATGCTATGCACAGAGAATATTGTGCATGGTGGAACTATTCCCAAGACCTAGAAAAAAGGGAGAGTATGGGAAATGAAAGGTGACTCATTGGAATCAGAGTAGGGAGATGAAACGATCTCATCAGCAGAGCCTCACGCGCATGGTACGTGAGCACCCACGTCGATCCTTTTGAAAAACTAAAACTGCACCGCACATGCAAAACACGTAAGAGTCGGCGCTAATCCAGGATTAAAATCCCCAACAGCGCCTCATGCGCAAAACATATGAATTCCAACAACAGTATAACGACACTTCATGCAGATTACATGTAAAAAAAGGAGGGAAAGAAAGTTTTGTCATTCATACTCCAAGAACTCATACAAAAACAAAAGAAAATGTTTACAATGGCAAAACACTAAATCCGGGATATGGATCGAGGAATTCGGAAGCGAGGTCGTCTAAAATGCTTCTAGCTTTTCTGACCATTTTCGTGTGCACCTTCTCACAAATACAAGCGTCAGGATCCTCGCTGATGTCATCCGTCCTCTGGTAGGCAGAGATTATCGTCGTCTGTTGGAAAACTTGATGCAAGATATCAACAAGATTATCTCGCCGCCTCTTCGAGATCAGTCCCATCAGATATACCGAATGCACCTTATCTTCGGCATCATCAAGTGCCTTAAGAGGAATGGCTTCATAAAATCTAGGAAGTGCTTTCCAAATCGCTCCCATGATGATCTTCAAGAGAGCGGAACGACGGGGAAGTAGTCGACCGTTGTACTCGTCGAAGCAAAGCATAACCTCGGCACATTGGGAATTTGTAAACTCCTGATTTTGGCAGCGGCCTTGGACGCAAATGTCTTCATAAGAAACAATTTCGTCAAGATCATACAAATGAGCGGCCATAGTATCTTAAAAGAAAAATCAGTGAAAGTTTAGTGATCGAACTGATCAAGAAAATTATCATTAAACAGACACGGGAGTTTAAACAACTCTTGACATCCCCGTAGAGAAAACAAGTTCTGTTAAAATACCCAACAAATTTAAAATTGTGCAACCCTATGAAAACGCTCAAGAACACCAGGGAATGAAATTCCTGAAGGACCCTTTGATCTTTCAGAGCTAAGCTCTTTGGTAAGGAATTAAATTCCTTTTATGCGATGGAATTAAATTCCAGATCCCCCATGACAAGGAAATGAAAAATAAAACCCCCATGAATCCTAAAAAATCAGAGGGGAATGCCCAAGACATTGAAGTTTACTACTCCAAGATCATGTCTATGGATCTCTAAGAGATAGGTTTCAGAAAAAAGCAAAGGTTTTTGTAGAGTAAAAACTTCGAGATCTTTAAGATCTACAAAACAAACTCTAAGAGTTATTCATAGAGATGAACAGTGTTCTAATTAATGGGTTAAGTAACCCTAAAAATCCATTTTAATATTTACGATCTGAGAAGAGAAAAGCTCTGTTAATAGGTTTGATCCTTACCAAATTTGGACAGAGTTCTAACTCTAAAAGGAATTTCCTTGGGCAGAGATCTAAGCTCTGAAGGGAGAATTAAATTCTCAGAAACAAGAAAGCAAGAAGATGAACAGAAGTTATCTCCAGGGCCAAAGGCCTTACTTATAGGCGCTGGAAGACGATCCAACTTCCAAGATGATCCAACGGTGGAAAGGTTGCCACCGCTGCACTCATGTGTGAGCCACGTGAGCGCAACGGTGGG
Organism: Agapanthus africanus; assembly: GCA_030015575.1. Classification (NCBI taxonomy): domain Eukaryota; kingdom Viridiplantae; phylum Streptophyta; class Magnoliopsida; order Asparagales; family Amaryllidaceae; genus Agapanthus; species Agapanthus africanus. The sequence continues at coordinate 284,802,121 of JASDDO010000006.1, forward strand.
GTAGGGCATTTGTTTCCCCCAATAAGAGAGCAAGACTCTGTTCAAAATTTGAACTGAGGCAGCGCCTCACGTGCAAAGCACGAGAGTGCCAACGCCAAGAGTAAAAACTCTGAGGCAGCGCCTCACGTGCAAAGCATAAGAGCGCCAGCGCCAAGAGTTAAAAACTCTGAGGCAGCGCCAAGAGTTAAAAACTTCTGAGGCAGCACCTCACGTGCAAAGCACGAGAGCGCCAGCGTCAGAACTAAAAGTTCTCAACTCTTGGATCAAAGATCCAACGAAGATGATAAATCATCAAATTACAGAATTAAATTCTGTTGAGGAAATATTCCTCGAATCTTACTAAAACAAGAAATATTACGCTCTGTAAAACAGAGCACCGTTGGATCAAAAGATCCAATGGTGATTAAAAATCACCAAATTACAGAATAAGCTCTGTATGGAAAAATATTTTCCCAATCTTGTTAAAAATAAGAAAGATGTCTTCTGTAAAACAGAAGTCCTTAGATCAAAGATCCAACGGTGGATAAAATCTCCAAATCAATTAGAGATCTCTCAATGAGAGATTTCCTTAACTAAATCAACAAATCAGCCTCCATTATATAAAGGACCCAAGACTTCAAGTCTTACAGAGAAGAACCCCCCCATAAACTTCAAATTTCAAGACGATAACGATTTCTTCTCAAGGTAAATAAAAATAAGTGAGATCACAGCATCTCTTCCATATTTGAGAGTTTAACTCTCACATCAGAAGAACTTAGTTTTTTTCCAAGATCTCAGATCTATAAGACAAAGTTTTTCACAAGTGAGAATCTAATTCTCAGAGAATTGAATTGAGCAGAACAGAAAACTCAGTGCTTGGCACTCAAAGTCTGACGCTCAGCGCCGAGCGCTCCACGTGCTCCTCACGTGGGCGCCATTTAATAAGAAGAGCTTAGCACTCAAAGTCTGGCGCCGAGCGCTCCACATGCTCCTCACATAGGCGCCATTTAATAAGAAGCGCTTAGCACTCAAAGTCTGGCGCTCGGCGCCGAGCTCTCCACATGCCCCTCACATGGATGCTATTTAATAAAAAGGTGCTTAGCACTCAGTGTTTGGCGCTCAGCGCCGAGCACCTCACGTGCTCTGCACGTAGGCACCATAAATTGTTTAACACTCCATATAAATGAATATAAATAAATCAAAAGAAAAAGGGGTGTCATAACCCAAATCAATGCTCAGCAGTGCTGATACAGAAAAGGGATCAAGCCCAAATAAGTGATCAAGTGGGCTGAGCCCAAGGTTGGACAAACCCCAAAGCCCACATTTCTTCTTCTAAATTGGCCTTAGTTCCAAACATGACTACCAAGTCCCTGATGAACATTCATTGGTTCAAGGGTACATCTCTTCATGCCTCTGATATATGTCGTTGTAATTCTTCAACGTCTTTAGAGAGGTGGTGGGTCCCGACAACCAGCAACTGTGGACCGTAACGTCCTTAAACTAATGATAGACCGCAACGTTCTTAAACTAATGATGGACCGCAACGTCCTTAAACTTATAACGGACCGCAACGTTCTTAAACTAATGATGGACCGCAACGTCCTTAAATTTATAACGGACCGCAACGTCCTTAAATTACTGTGGACCGCAACGTCCTTAAACTAAACCCTCACCTCAAAAATGGTGATCTATGGACCGAAAACGTACTTAAACTAAAATGATAGAGCCCAAATTCCATTTCGTTGGATCTAAATAATCCTAAAACCTTGTTAAGTAGATCTTAGTCTAAAATTAGACTAACGTATCCTTAACAAACATTTAACTTTGATCTTAATCTCAAACGAGATTAACGATCCTGTTCCCTGATTTAAAATCAAGAAAAAACTTCAATAAGGTATCACGTGCTCACACGTGACCAATGGTCACGTGTTGACACGTGATGGTTAAAGCAGCAACATAAATAAGCGGCTGAGAAGAAGATTCAATTGGGGGTCAGGTGCTCACACATGACCAGGGGTCACGTGTCAGCACGTGACTGGCTTTGAAAGCCTTAGAGTTTAATAGAATTAAAATTCTAAAAGTTTCTAAATCTTTCCAAATAGAAAAGGTTAGAGGGAACCGTTGGATTAAAAATTCAAGGGTGATTAAAAATCACCAATTTATGGAAAAATCCTAAACAAGGAAAGATCTCCCAAAATCTCACCGAAATAACAAACAGAATATTTTTGGATTGAAAATCCAACGGTGAATAAAATTCACTGAATGATCTAAAGAATCATATTAATTATGAAAATAAACAAAATCTTTCAATGAAAGATTTATTAAACAAATTGATTCTTTTTCTTCTCCTATAAATAGGAGCCAAGAGAAGAGAAAGATATAAAATTTTGGAATCTTGAAATTTCAGAGAGAAAAGAAAGGAGAATTTAATTCTCAACAAAAAAAACCCTAGGTGAGAAAAGAAAGGGGATCAAAACTTCAAAAAAAAAGAGAATTTAATTCTCAAATCTAAGTGTTTAACTCTTCTGCAAAAAAGAACTTAGTTCTTCCTCAGGTTGAAGATCTGCAGAAGCAAATCTCCCCATAAGTTGAGAATTTAATTCTCATCGGGTTGAGATCCTGCCATGCAGATCCAAAACTTAGAAGGGGAATTGAGTTTAGAGAATTTAATTCTCCTAAAACAAAATTAGGGTTTAACCCTATATGAGAATTTAATTCTCCCAAATTTATAGGAATTTAATTCCTCCAAGATATGAAGTTAGGGTTTAACCCTATATGAGAATTTAATTCTCCCAAACTCACAGGAATTTAATTCCTCCAAGATGAAACTAGGGTTTAATCCTATATGAGAATTCTCCTAAAATTACAAGAATTTAATTCCTTCAAGATGGACAGAACTAGGGTTTAACCCTAATTAAGAATTTAATTCTCTTAAATTCACAGGAATTTAATTCTTCCAAATGAAATTAGGGTTTTACCCTATACAAGAATTTAATTCTTTTAAATATATGGGAATTTAATTCCTCTGAAAGAAATTAGGGTTTAACCCTACATAAGAATTTAATTCTTTCACAATAGAAATTTAATTCCTCCAAAATCATAATTAGGGTTTAACCCTACAGAGAATTCAATTCTTAAAAATAAGAAGACTTAAAAAAAATCTCTGTGCATGAAAAGAACTAAGGTCGCGTGTCCCCACGTGACCCCTGAAAAGATCTCCAAAAATAAAAAGGAAAAAAGTTCTGAGGCAACGCCTCACGTGCTCCCACGTGACATCCAAAACACAGAAGATAAAAGCAAAGAAAATCTAAGCTTTGGGCGCTCTCACGTGTTATCACGTGACCCCTCAGCAAATGCTTTAACGATCAGCGCACAGACGTCCATCATGTGGTAACACGTGATGCTCAAAATAAAATATAAAAGAAGTGTTTAACACTTATTTGCAAAGCAAAGCAAAAGGGGATCTGCTCCCACCTCTGGGTGCCCTCACGTGGCCCTACGTGACCCATTCCTATTTAGTATTTAACACTAATTTAAAGAATTTATACCCAGTGTTTATCACTGGTGTTTTCTAGTGTGTAACACTAATTTGACGACTTCATTTCCAGTGTTTAACACTGTTATCTTCTAGTGTTTAACACTAATTCAAGAACTTTATTTCCAGTGTTTAACACTGTTGTTATCTAGTGTTTAACACTATTTTTAACCAAACTGGTTAATTTCCCAGAGGCAAAGGCTCGCATTCAAAATTGAGTAAAAATCAGAACTATAATGTCTATTGCTCAATCAAAGATAAAAATGTTACTAAAGCCCTCAAACTCTTGTTTAGCATTGCTAAATAATGTGGGCTGAAACCAGATAAATGTCTAATGGTCCAACAAAGGGCTAACATTTTGAATCTAATTGGACTTAGCTTAAGTGGGCCATAAGTCCTCAATTCAGACTTAACTGAGCCAATGTGCTCATAATATAATTAATTGATCTTAATTCAAAATTGGACTACAGATCACTTAATCCACCTTGGTTCAAGGGTACATCTCTTCACTCCTTTGATATTTTTCGTTGTAATTCCTCAACGTCTTCAAAGAGGTGAGGGGTCCCGACAGCCACACATTTCATGGACTGTGGGGTCCTTAAGCCCATGGTCTATGATGTCCTTAACCTTGACCGTGATGTCTTTAAATTAACACTGGACTGTGGGGTCCTTAAACCCACGGACTATGATGTCCTTAGCCTCGACCGTGATGTCTTTAAACTAACACTGGACTGTGGGGTCCTTAAACCCACGGACTATGATGTCCTTAATCTCGACCGTGATGTCTTTAAACTAACACTGGACTGTGGGGTCCTTAAACCCACGGACTATGATGTCCTTAACCTCGACCGCGATGTCTTTAAACTAACAATGGACCGAGATGTTTTTAAACTAATAACGGACCGTAATGTCCTTAAACTAATTATCGACCGCAATGTCATTAAACTAAACAATAGTGCCCAATTGCTCTTTTGTCGGATCTAAACGATCCTGTTAAGTCGATCTTAGTCTAAAATTAGACTAACGTATCCTTAACAAACGTTTAAGTTGATCTTAGTCTCAAATGAAGCTAACGTATCCTTAAACCCAAACCCCCAAACCCAAATCTAAGAAAGATACGGATTTGGACTAGTCTACGCCCTACGGGCGACAACATAACTTAGTCTCCGTATACAATCTACGGGCAACCAAACACAAAACAAACACCATGACACGAAGTGACCATCTGGAGAAGGAGAAAGTTGTTACCGCGATGCGGTAGCGTAATTAACTGCAGGGGCTCGCGCCTGCAGGGAAGAGCGTCCCCATAATCAAAAACCCCTCAAACGAGGGGAATCTGACGAAGTCTGCTATATCGTCCGCATCCGTTTAAACCTTCGATACATGGTGCCATAAATCAACTTGGCATCTTCGGAGAGGTGGACGGGTAGCACCAATTAGCATCTGCCCCGAATTTCAGGCAAGACGAACCTACGCGGTCGTGTCTCTGTGATTCGGAGGGGAACAGATTCTGGCATGCCCGGTGGGACCTTTTCCTCTTTCCACTCCACACATCGTGTGTCGTGTTCGCGAACGAATCGCGGTTTGCTAATGGTTGCCCTTGGGTTCGAGGTACTGAGATTTGGCATTTTGCTTGGTGCAGAAAGCGAAGGATCAATGGCGTCCACTTGTGCAAAATGTTCCAACTGCAATTGCAACCCACGCTCCACCTCATATGGAGGCATAGTTTACGGGCCCCAAGTGGCTTCCCTGTTCACGATGCCGGTGGAACAGGTCACTCAAGTCACCACAGGGTTGTTTTTCGGGACCTTCTCCCGCCAGCAAGCTTCAGCACTCCTCTACCAACACCGGAAGCTCTCAAAAAGTCAGTCTTTGACCGGCTTACAACTACTGTGGCCCTTCTCAACGGGTCGTCCAGCTCCGGCGCTTCGGTCTTCTCCAGATTGGGCCAAGGTTCCTGTGGGCCCATGATGAAGCCTGCAATCCCGGAAAAGGTTATTCCGAAGAAAGTAACCATTCCTGCTCCCGAAGTTGCCAAGGCGACTTCTCCTACCAAAGGGTCGGTCTTTACAAGACTGACTGTTCCGGCTCCCGCTACGGTTCCCGTCCCTGCTCAGAAGTCTGTTTTTGACCGGTTCGATACCGCCTCTTAACGGACATCAGTCTTCAAGAGGCTGAAGCCAGCAACAGCCCCTCACCTGAACAAGGGGCAAGACAAAGCCATCCTCGTCACTGAACCGACTCCATCGGCTCGACACGCTCGACGTCGTCACTGACGCCGAGTAAGGAAGGCTGGGGGCAACTCTCCCTCTGGGTTAACTCCACCAGCCCCAACGGTGGAAGTCAATGCTGCTGTTCCAACTGGGAATAGCTTTGAGTTGCTGAACAGGGTGCGCAGGAATTCTCCTACTGCCGTACTGAAAAGATCTCCTCCATCCGTGAAGAATGTTGCGGAAGTAAAGCCAGAACAGTCCCCTCAGCGGCTGTCCTCCAAAATCTACAAAGCCTGGCGGCAGGTTCGGAACTCAGTAGTTGATCAAGATTACCCTCGCCGACAGAAAAAGGGCGAAAGTTCAACAAGAAGAGAACCATTTTGCTAGGCCACAAAAGGCAACAGCTGTCTGGGTGCCCGCTGCGACACCCCCCTCGACTTCTACTGCTCAAAAGGGGAGGAAGCCAAAGAAAGCCTCTGTGACTGCGGCAAATCATAAAGACGCTGAACCCAAACGCCCCAAGTCCGGGGGCATGATGGTACACACTGTTTACATGGCTTCTGGAAAAGAAGAAAGCGCACTTCGACAGGGCATCGACCGCTTACCCGATCAATAACAAGGGCCCAGGAACAACAACAGTAGAAGCTTCAAGAAATGCTGACTGCAATGGCTGCGCTCACCGGACCAGAAGAAAGCCCGGAAGCGTCATCGGAGCAGCGTCATGAACAAGAAACCGATGCTGACTTCCTTCGCAGAGTCCTCAAAAAGAAGGATAAAGAGGCCGCAGAACAAGCGGCTAATATAAAGCGAATGGAGCTTCTCTTCCAAGACATGGTCGGGATGATGTTACAGTCGGATCCTCCAGCCGAAGACCCTCCGATCATTATTGAAGACGACAAAGGGGAGATGTCGAACCCTCCTCCGGCTCTTTCAGCAGCCAAGGAAGAAACTATTTCCAAGGACGCTCTGGATGAATATATTGCTCAACAAATACGAGTTCACCAGGCAAATGAAGCGGCCGACCAAGTCGTTAAAACTGGGCGACCGTATCCGGGCTGGTATGATCAGATAAAGTACCCGCCGGGCTACACGATCCCCAAATTCCATGTGTACAAGGGGACAGGCAATCCCCACCAACATGTCGCTCAGTTCAGGGCTCTTTGTGGCAACACCGGTGATGACGACAAGCTTTTGCTCCTCCAATTCGTCGGCAGCTTGTCGGAGACGGCATTTGAGTGGTACTCCGAACTTCCAGACGACTCCGTCAAGATTTTCGCAGAAATGGAATTGTTGTTCACCCAGCGATTCGCAAGTGCTAGTGAACGCACCCCAATAAAGGCATTGATCAATGCCAGGGTGAAGCCAGGCGAGACGTGGGTTCAGTACGCAATCCGATGGCGAAATCTATGGTCGAAATGCGAACAGCGCATCGAAGAAGCACCGGCGGTGGGCATGTTCGTGGGCACCGTAGACCCTCATGCAACTATTTTACAGTTCATGATGTTCTTCAAACCAACCACATTCCAGGTTTTTATCGACAAGCTAGCCCAGATGGACCAGATGGGTCATAGACCATCTCCTCCGAAGCCGGAGCCGCGTAACGAAAAGGGAAAAGGGAAGGCGACCTTTGTTGCAAATACCTAACAACAGCTCAGTGCTCCAAAACTAACGGATCAACTGGAAGAGAGGAGGCTCTATTATAATAAGAAAATGAAGTGTCCTTACTCATTCCCACGGGACAAAACGAAGAGACTATTCGAGCTGGCGATGCGCAACAGGCTTATCGATTTGCCGAATCCAAAGCGACCATTGCAACCCGGCGAAGTGAATAATCCCAATTATTGCCCTTACCACCAAACGGTAAGCCATCTAATCGAAGATTGCTTCATCTTTAAGGGATGGATCGAGGATCAGTACCTACAAGGCAAGTTTGCACTGTCTGAGAAGTGGAAAGTAAACCCACCATAACCGTACACTCCTAAGAAGACAGACGCACCGGGGGCAACATGCTTTTTTGTTGAAGAAGCTCCATGGGAGGTCGTTCTTTCAGCCAAAACCAAAAGAATGTTGAATGATCTCCAGACATGCCCGGCGATCAGGTGGAAGAATCCGCTAGAACCCCAGATCATCGAAGGAATGCTGAAGCCGCGCCCAGCTCTAAAAATTGGTGGTGATAGCCAAAGCTCCTACACTCAGCCGTCAAAATCTTCAAAGAAGAAGAAGAGATTCAAGAAGCCCGTGAAGCCTAGTGACAAGCGCATGGACCTACAAAAACAGATTGACACACTGAAAGAGTATAACCAGAAGGCGCGGACTCCGGTCACACTTCAAGAGTTTCTCAGCTACGTCCTTGAGGACGGAAATGATGGAGAAGACTCATCGGATGAATCTGAAGATTACGTGGCAAGTTGCCATGTGGTCTCTCATTCATCGCTAGACAATGAAGAGGCTCCTTGCACAAAGAAACTGGGGGCAGGTCCTGAGCCAGAACTCCTGTGGCCATCAGATGAAATAATTGATGCATTCCTGAATGAAGCTTTTCTTAAAAGCAAGGCTGATCGGGAGCGTGAAGTGGCCATATTTGAAAAGACCAAACGCCGGCGACTAGACGAAAGAGTCGAGACACTCCTGCCAAATCAAAGCACATTCGCCGCGAATAAAAGCAGGTTCAAGACGAGGAAGAGGTTCGCCAAAGCCGTATCGATGGGAATGAAGTTGCCACCCTCCGAAGCGAACACCCTTGATGAGACGGAAATGCATCCTAGCTACTGCTTATACCATCAAAAGATTGCACAGCCCATCGAAGAGTGCAATGCTTTTAAAAGATGGTGGCAGGAGTATGTTGCTCACCGGCAACATTTTAAGCGGATGAAACGTAAAACTCGTTGGGAGCGAAGAAATGCGATTGAGGAGCGTAAAAGAACTACCGGCAACTGTCGCATGGTCAATGCCGGGGGATCGCAGGTTCTCACCTTCGGTAGCGACTCTGACGAGGAAATGGCTCTTGGCCCTCTCTTTAAAGAATCCACCTCGGGAAAAGAGGAAGAGCCGAAAACCTGTGAAAATATCCAGCTGCGCAATCGTACGCTGCCCGAAAAGAATCTCGGACCCACAAATAAAAAAGATAAGGGAAAAGAAAAGGTCTATAAGGATATCGCCCTAGATGACCAAGTCATGAAAGAGCTGACTGCCAATGACCCGCCAAAGAAGAACAAGATGGACTACAATGTTCTGGCATACTTGAGGAAGCTACCATCGCAGCTCAGCATTCTCGACGCCCTTTTGTTATCCAAAGAGGCGAGAGATTCATTGATCAAGGCGCTATAAGAGCCAGGACAATTCCAAGCTTTTCTCGTTGAAGAAAGGATGAAGGGCGAGCTAGAAGAATTGCACACAGCCGATATCACCTTCGGCGATGAAGATCTCTTCCTTGGGACGTGCGAGCATAACCGTCCCCTTTATGTCTCCGGATACTGTCACGATATAAAGATAGGCAAAATCCTGGTCGACAACGGGTCCTCCGTCAATCTCCTCAACATGCAAGTGTTGAAGGAAATCTGCATGAGCGTTCAGCACCTCGCTCGCGATAAAATTACCATCTCCGGTTTCGACTCCCAGTCATCACGGACTCTCGGGTCTGTAATACTGACACTGTGCTTCGGGCTGCTTGTCACAGACATTAAATTTCACGTCATTGACGCCAAGACATGCTACAATGCTTTGCTCGGCAGGCCTTGGTTACATGAGTACAACATTATTCCTTCTACACAGCACCAGTGTATGAAGTATTTTAAAGATGGTCTCGAGTACACTGTGACGGGGGAGTTGAACCCATTCTTCGTGAACGAAGTCCGGAAGTACGAAGATGCAAAATACTTCTTACCAGATTTTGAGGATACGGAAAGATGCCACAAACCGAAGAACAAAGCTATCACCACTATTCCGGTCTTCGGGAGTGATACCGAGGAGGAAGAGGAGATAGTTTATTCAGGGCCGCCTCAACGCAACAACCCGGGACCGTCCGCCCCCGTGTTGATTTTCGGCAGCGACTCGGAAGACGAAATTAACGCTATATTCTCCACTCGGCCACCAATACAAGCATTCGTTGGTGATAATCAGAGTTTGCAAATTACCATGGTTCCACAAGAGCATTACAAGGATCTCGATGCACTTGAAACTTATAGCGTGCAAAAACTCCGAACATTCTACGTCCCTCCCAGGCGAAAGGGTGAAGAAGCGATCCTATTCTACCGATCGGGTGAAACCAAAGTGGAGAAAGAAATCTGGCACGGCGCCGATCCCCTGCTCGACAGACTCCAACCCATCCGTCTACTTAGATATTACTCGGAAGGCTTGAGAAGGCTATTGAAGCGCCAAGGGGTACCCTTCAGACAGACTGCTCGACAAGCTCGGTTCTACAACAGGATTTGGGATGTCCCCGGAACTCAGCGCAAACTGCCCAACGGGAGAATGGAAACGGTCAGACTCGGATATGTCCAACCCAGGAAACGGGAACGAATCCATGGTAGCTACGTCATATATGACTTCGATGAAGAAGAGGATGCCCTGTTAAAAGATGCTGATCCTGAACCAAAACAAGGTCCGGTCATCAAAGCGCTGAGATCGTCATTTGAAGAACGAATGGACGAGTTAGTAAAGGAAGCGGGTCAAAAGATCCGGGATGACCATAACTGCGAGATGGCTATTTACGAAAAAGCCAAGATACAGCACCTCCTTCAACAGGCCGCGGAGAATGGCAATGCTCTTCCTTATCAACCCGTCATACAAAAGGCCCGACGCAGAGGCAAAAATAAATCAAAGAGCGGGAAAGGCGTTCTACAGCGACAAAGCGGGACCAAGAAGCCACGCGATCGGGAATCGAGCAATCCGGACTCATCTCTTATAAAGAAGATGGGTCGAGCATACTCTTTTCCTCAGAATAAAACACGGAAGATACTTGATCTCGCCATAAGACATTAAGTGATTACACTTCCGGAGTCTAAACACCCCGAGCAAATCAACGAGGTCTCTCACCCAGACTATTGCTCGTATCACCGAGCAATAGGACATCCTCTCGAAGACTGCTTCACCTTCGAGAACTGGGTCGAAGACCAATATCAGCTCGGTAAGTTCGCTCTATCCAGTAGTTGGAGGATAAATCCGCCACAGAAGCACGAACTAAAAGCCGCGCATACAGCGAGAGTAGAACCAGATCAACATCGGTCTTGGAAGCGAGCTTGTACCTGTCATATGATAACGCTATCAGAAGGAGAGCCCGAGAATATGGATGACCTCCCCTGGTGCTTCGAAAACAATGATGACGAGGTGATCTCAGAGTTTCCACCAGCGCCGAAAGAGCTAGAAGATGGAATACATACTACTGCAGATGATCTCAAGAAAATTGATCTGGAGACGATAAGCGATTCGCGGCAAACATTCGTCAGCGAGCTGTTGTCTGAAGAAAGGGTGGCTACGCTAAAGGACGTGCTCATGCAGCATAAAGATTGCTTTACATGGAACTATTCCGAGATGCCAGGACTAGACCCAGAGATTGCTGTCCACAAATTGGCAATATCTCCGGACGCCAAGCCAATCAAACAAGCACCGAGGAGAATGCTTCTCGAGCTTGAGATGAGCATCAACGCCGAGGTCAAGAAACTAATCGACTTCGGTTTATCCAAGAGGTTCAATATCCCGAATGGATTGCCAACATTGTTCCGGTAATGAAGAAAAATGGGACGGTGTGCATATGTGTGGACTTCCGGGACCTCAACAAAGCTTGCCCAAAGGAAGACTTTCTAGTACCAATCACTAAGCTGATGATAGATAACACGTCCACGCACGAAGTCTTCTCCTTCATGGACGGGTCATCAGGATACAATCAGATAAAGATACATCCCGAAGACCAGAAGCATAATGCTTTTCGGACCCCTTTGGGTATATTTTGCTACAAGGTGATGCCTTTCAGTCTAAAGAACCCCGGTGCCACCTATCAGAGGGCCATGACGAAGATCTTCGATGACCTCATACATGAAATCGTCGAATGCTATATCGATGACCTCGTGGTGAAAAGCAAATCATACGAGGAATATCTCGAGCATTTGAAGATCGTATTTCAACGCCTTCGACAATACAACTTGAAGATGAACCCTCTTAAATGCGCGTTCGGGGTCTCCTCAGGAAAATTCCTAGGATTCATCGTCCGACACCGAGGTATCGAGATAGACTCGTCAAAGATCAAGGCAATTATGGAGATGCCCCCGCCAAGGACTCTCAAGCAATTGCGGTCTCTCCAAGGGAAGCTCGCGTATATCCGGTGATTTATAGCCAATCTTTCAGGGAAGTGCCGCCCTTACAGTCACCTGATAAAGAAGGGAACCCCGTTCGTCTGGGATCGCAAATGACAGAGCGCGCTGGATGAAATCAAGCAATACCTGCAGAATCCACCAGTGTTGGCTGCTCTGGTCAAGGGAAAGCCTCTCATTCTGTATACAACCGCCCTTGAAGGTTCCTTAGGCGCATTATGGGCACAAGAGAACGACCAAGGGAATGAGAGAGCCCTCTACTATTTGAGTCGAGTTCTACAGGGGCAGAAAACAATTATTCTCCCATCGAAAAATACTTCCTGGCATTAATCTTTGCGATAACGAAGCTCAGGCACTACGTGTTGGCGCATGAAGTCCGTCTCATATCGAAGGTGGATCCCCTCAAGTATTTGATATAAAAGGCCATATTGACGGGGCGGCTCGCTAAATAGGCCCTGCTCTTGATGGAGTTCTCAATAACTTATCAGCCTCTTAAGGCAGTGAAAGGCCAGGCCATCGCCGACTTCCTCGCTGAGCATCCTTTACCTGCCGATTCTCTTTTGAATTGCGAACTGCCGGATGAGCATGCGTTTGACACGATCGATGGTAATGATACTCGGTGGGAACTTTACTTCGATGGAGCATCTTCGATGAAGAAGCGCAAACAAAATATCCCCATAACCAAATCAGGGGTAGGCCTCATCTTCGTGACTCCACAAGAAGGGATAATGCACTTTGCTTTCTCCTTAACAGAGCCGAGGACAAACAATGAAGCCGAGTATGAAGCTTTGATAGCAGGTCTCAAGATCGCTATCGACATGGGAATTGAAAACCTCCTCATATACGGGGACTCTCAACTGGTCGTTAGTCAAGTAAATGGCGACTACCAAACGTGCAAACCAGAGTTGGTAAAGTACGGCGAGAAAGTATAGCAACTGCTCACTCAAATTCCTTCCTACACCTTGGAAAGTATAACGCGTGCGGAAAATAGCAAAGCGGATGCATTAGCCAAGCTTGCTAAAGAATTGGCCGATGAGAACCTTGATGACGTAAGAATCGTGGTACAAAACCGTCGGGTTCTTGCACCGGCAGAAATATCTCCGAAGTCGTCCGAAGAAAAGGGAGTGACCTAACAAACGGCTCTATAAGTAATAGACCAAGAAAAGGTTGAGGATTGGAGAGAAGTCTTTATAGACTACTTTAAATCCCGCCGAACGCCTAAAGATGCGTCCTCAAGACATCAGCTCATGAAGCGAACCCTATCTTTCGCCTTCGTCAATGATATTCTGTACAAGAGGTCATTCGATTCCTTATGGCTAAGATGCCTGGGACCTGAAGAAGCAAAAAGAGTCGTCCAAGAAACTCATGATAGACTCTGCGGTTCTTACCAAGCCGGGCCGAAGATGAAGTTGAAGATCAAACGAATGGGTTATTATTGGCCCACAATGATTCAAGACTACCTCGAGTATGCGAAGCAATGCCACTCGTGCCAGATCCATGGGGACTTTATCCACCAGCATCTGAATCCGTTACATCCGACAGTGGCTAGCTGGTCGCTCGAAATGTGGGGAACTAACATAATCGGCCCCATCGAACCAGTATCGTCCAGAGGACATCGATTCATTTTGGCGACAACTGATTACTTCTCCAAATAGGCAGAAGCAGTACCGCTGAGGGAAGTGAAAACGGAGAACATCCTCCATTTCTTCAAGACACACATCATTTATCGGTTTGGAACTCCGAGACGGATCATCTCCGATAACGGGCCAGCCTACAGAAGCCACAAGATCAGCCGCTTCGCACAAAAACATAACATAGACTGGAGATACTCTTCGGTCTATAATCCCCGAGCTAACGGTCTAGCTGAGGCCTTCAACAAGACCTTGACGAAGATCGTAAAAAAGACCGTGTCCCGAAATAAGAAGGACTGGCACGAGAGACTGCATGAAGCTCTCTGGGCATATCGAACTACGTTCAAGACGGCCACGAACACAACGCCGTACGCGTTGGTATTCGGTACAGAAGCGGTACTCCCCCTCGAGATAGAGTTACTCTCTTTACGAGTAGCAGTTCATTACGAGCTAACGGACGAAGAGAATGCTCACCTTCGGCTTGAGGAGCTCGACGCCCTTGATGAAACCAGGCTTATAGCGCAACAAAATCTGGAGGCTTATAAAGCAAAGATGACGCGTTCATATGAGAGATTGACTAGGCCGAGAACATTCCGCCAAGGCGAACTCGTGCTAGTGGTCAAAAGACTTATGATCCCCAATCGTGCCAAATGGGGGAAATTCGAGCCGAACTATGAAGGCTCGTATATCATAGACAAGGTCTACCAAGGTGGGGCCTATCTACTCATAGACATGCATGGTGAAAGACCCTTCAGGCCAATAAACGGTCGCTTCCTAAAGAAATACTACGCCTGACGAGTCACGGCCTAGGTCAATGATAGATGATGACGACTATGTCCGCTCGCTATCTTCCTAGGCCTAAACTCTATAAGTAGTAGCCGGCTTGCGGACCGAAACGTCCTTAAACTAACAACGGACCGAAACGTCCTTAAACTAACAATGGACCACTATGTCCTAAAACTAGCTGTTGACCGAGACGTCGATAAACTACGATGGATTGCAGCATCCCAAAGCTGATACAAAAAAAAGAATAAAAAAAGAGAGAAAAAATAAAAACGGTATGTCCGTAAGAAAAATAGGCACGGATGAAAACCCGAAAGGGCTCCGTGAGTAAAAACAGCAGGGCTACCAGCGAGTGTTTGTGAAAACCCGAAAGGGCGCAACCTCGTTAAAAGACACTTGCAAGGTCCTCTCGATTTTGTAAGGAGAAACCACCTGCGTGAGATCCTTACGACTCACAAGGGAGCAACACACTTAGGGAGCCTCACGATTTCTAAGGAGAAATTACACTTGCGAGATCCTCACGACTCGTAAGGAGAATCCTCTTATGAGACCCTCACGGCTCATAAAATTTGAAAGTCTTAAGCTACAGGGATCTAAACATGTTCTTAAGCGCCCCACCCCCCACAACCTCCAATACTGCCCTATAAGCGGCTCAATACTGACCCTTGTATATAATCCACGGGCACGAATAAACATTTCCCTAACAAAGTTCCATCCGTGACTAGGGATATGTCTACACGGTGAACAACCCTTGCAAGTCCTCTCGACTTATAAGGAGAAAACACCCTTGTAAGATCCTTACGACTTATAAGGGAACACGCACTTAGGAATCCTCACGATTTTTAAGGGAAAAACGCACCTACGAGATCCCCATCACTCGCAGGGAGAAATACCTTTATGAGACCCTTACGGCTCATGAAGTAAAAAAGCCTTAGTCAACAGAATCCTAACCCTGTCTACTAAGCCACCTTTGTTCGACATCGACAGAGGCAAATGATGATTCGCTCCTGACAATATCCCAGTTGTAGCGGTGATGATGCCGAAATCAGTGTATCAACCGAAATCGGTGTCTAATCCCAAACTTGCGGCAAAAAGCTAGTGAGCCACACATTCATACGAAATAGCCGAAATGATGGGGCAACTTGCAACAAAATCAGCAAGTAAAAATGTATGCATGAAAAATAGCCGAAATGATTGGGCAACTCGCAAAAAAAGCGAGTAAAAATAAAATAAATAGCCGAAATGATTGGGCACCGCGAAAAATAGCCTAAATGATGGGGCAATCGCGACCTTCGCGATATAAAAGCTGAAATGATAGAGCATCGCGGAAAGAGATAAAATAAAAAATATATAAAATGAAATTTATGCCCTACAGGTGATATCACATCAATCCCTGTATACAATCCAGGGGCGCAAACAAAGAAGGAATCACACTCCTCCTCCCCAGGTTTCATCAGAAGAAGAAGCCAAATCTCAACGATTCACAGATGGCCTGGAGATCATCTCAACATTCGTCTCATTACGATGGACACAACATCAAGCAAAGCGGAACAGCGGCAACCCCCAGTTCCATGACTCGGTGGTGTACAGATGACCGAGAGTCAAACCCTGACTCTATGAAATGCGGATAAAGTCAACCCTTCCTGGTTACGCAGAGCACGGCAGTGAACCCGTGTGAAGCGTCCAGAGCGGATCCTGGTCCTTGCAGAGCATGACAGTGAACCCGTGTGAAGCATCCAGAGCGGAGCCTAGTCTTCGCCGAACACGGCAGTGAACCCATGAGAAGCATCTAGAGCAAAATTCCTGGCTATGTGGAACGCAGATAATGTCAATCCTGACCCCGTGGGAAACGTCCAGAGCGGATCCTGGTCCTCGCAGAGCACGACAGTGAACCCGTGTGAAGCATCCAGAGCGGAGCCTAGTCCTCGCCGAACACGGCAGTGAACCCGTGGGAAGCATCTAGAGCAAAATTCCTGGCTACGTGGAACGCGGATAATGTCAATCCTGACCCCGTGGGAAACATCCAGAGCGGATCCTGGTCCTCGCAGAGCACGGCAGTGAACCCGTGTGAAGCATCCAGAGCGGAGCCTAGTCCTCGCCGAACACGGCAGTGAACCCGTGGAAAGCATCTAGAGCAAAATTTCTGGCTACGTGGAACGCGGATAATGTCAATCCAGACCCCGTGGGAAACGTCCAAAGCGGATCCTGTTCCTCGCAGAGCACGACAGTGAACCCGTGTGAAGCATCCAGAGCGGAGCCTAGTCCTCTCTGAACACGGCAGTGAACCCGTGGTAAACATCTAGAGCAAAATTTCTGGTTATGTGGAACGCGGATAACGTCAACTCTGACCCCGTAGGAAACGTCCAGAGTGGATTCTGGTCCTCGTAGAGCACGGCAGTGAACCTGTGTGAAGCATCCAGAGCGGAGCCTAGTCCTCGCCGAACACGGCAGTGAATCCGTGGGAAGCATCTAGAGCAAAATTCCTGGCTACGTGGAACGCGGATAACGTCAACTCTGACCCCATGGGAAACATCCAGAGCAGATCCTGGTCCTCGCAGAGCACGATAGTGAACCCGTGTGAAGCATCCAGAGCGAAGCCTAGTCCTTGCCGAACACGGCAGTGAACCCGTGGGAAGCATCTAGAGCAAAATTTCTGGCTACGTGGAACGCGGATAACGTCAACTCTGACCCCGTGGGAAACGTCCAAAGCGGATCCTGGTCCTTGCAGAGCACGGCAGTGAACCCGTGTGAAGCATCCAGAGCGGAGCCTAGTCCTCGCCGAACACGGCAGTGAACCCGTGGGAAGCATCTAGAGCAAAATTCCTGGATACGTGGAACGCGGCAATGACCCCGTAGGAAACGTCCAGAGCAGATCCTGGTCCCCGCAGAGCACGACAGTGAACCTGTGTGAAGTATCCAGAGCGGAGCCTAGTCCTCGCCGAATACGGCAGTGAACCCATGGGAAGCATCCAGAGAAAAATTCCTGGCTACGTGGAATGCGGATAATGTCAATCCTGACCCCGTGGGAAATGTCCAGAGCGGATCCTGGTCCTCACAGAGCACGGCAGTGAACCCATGTGAAGCATCCAGAGTGGAGCCTAGTCCTCGCCGAACACGGCAGTGAACCCGTGGGAAGCATCTAGAGAAAAATTCCTGGATATGTGGAACGCGGCAATGACCCCGTGGGAAACGTCCAGAGCGGATCCTGGTCCTCACAGAGCACGGCAGTGAATCCGTGTGAAGCATCCAGAGCGGAGCCTAGTCCTCGCCGAACACGGCAGTGAACCCGTCGGAAGCATCTAGAGCAAAATTCCTGGTTACGTGGAACGCGGATAATGTCAATTCTGACCCCGTGGGAAACGTCCAGAGCGGAGCCTGGTCCTCGCAGAACACGGCTGTGAACCCATGGGAAGCATCCAGAGCAAAATTCCTGGTCACGTGGAACGCGGATAATGTCAACTCTGACCCCGTAGGAAATGTCCAGAGCGGAGCCTGGTCCTCGCAGAACACGGCAGTGAACCCGTGGGAAGCGTCCAGAGCAACCCCTGACCCCATGAAATGCGGATAAGGGCAACTTCACCCATCACTTGCGGGTCCTCACGACTCGTAAGGGAGCAAATTCTCTTGTGAGATCCTTACGACTTTCAAGAGATGACACGCTTAGGAATCCTCACGATTCTTAAGGAGAAATTACACCTACGGGATCCTCTCGACCGGTAGGGAGAAAATTCTTTATGAGACCCTCACGGCTCATAAAGTTGAAAAGTCTTAGAAGGCAGATCTTAACCCTGAATCCTAAGCCATCGTTGTCCTGCAAAGAGATCGAGATAGACTATCCACAGAATACATTCAATAAAAAGGGAGACACCATTGTGAAGAAAAATACGTCTTTTATTCATGAATCAAAATGAATACAGAGTACAATTCATGGAAGAACAAAAAAATAATATACTCTTATTCAGGAGTATGTACAAAGGAAAAATAAAAAAGTATATACAAGTTTTCAGGTCGGCGGGCGATTTAGCAGATTGGTCAGCTCATCCCTCTTTCGCTGGGCCTCGCCTTCGTGATTTAATATCGCCAAAAGATGAGCCTCCGCCTGAGCCTGCTGGGCTGATATGAGGCAAGTCGGCCTTCAAGCTCTTTCTCAGTAGCCTTGTGAGCCTCAACCCTTTCACGAGTGAACACGGCGGCTTTTTCGATGGCCACCACCTCCTTGATGGCCTCTTGAAGCACTCGCCAAAGTTCATACGCTTTGTTGGCTTTGGCCGTAAGGTTGGCTTGGAGCTCGTTCAGCGCCTTAGAAGCCATCTCCCTCTCTGAAAATTTATGGCCGAGCCTCTTCTCGCACGACACCATATTCGCCGCGCACCGCTCTATCAGACCCCGCAAGCCCGCCTTCGCAGCCACAGCTTCCGAAGAAAGGCGGGTACACTCGAGCACATGCAAGCAAGCCTCCACCTGCCGGCAGAACTCAACCCAGACTTGCACCCCTGCTTCGCTATGATAGGTGGCAAGAAAGGGAAGAGAGCCGTTAGCTTCGGCAGCAAATGCTTCGGCCATAATTACGTTGCCAGCACGAAGTTCCTCAATCAAAGACGACAGAGAGGCGAGGCTTAGCTTGGCCATCCGTTCCAAAGCACGCAGGGCATAAGGACCGAGCGGCATGGCGATGCGCGACTCCAGCACAGTAAAAACTGACAGAGCTGTTCAGATTTATAAACAGTCTGCTGAATGTGTAAGCAAAAGAACAAATGGAACAATGTTGGTACTTTACTTACCCACAGTCATGCAAGAAGGAGCTGAAGGCTCCCCTGGCCCTTCAAGAACCTCAACCTCGTCGTCGGCCTCCAGAACTGTAAAGGACATCAATGTCATTTTGCGAAATAACAACAATGCTATGAAAAGATGGTGAACAACACTAACCTTGCCCAGACGAGAGGACGATGCGTTAAGCAGATATCGCTTGCGGAGCGGCGATCTCCAGCGGACGCTGAAAGGATTGCCGGGGAGACAGATCGGCAATAGAGGCCGCCAGGCTGCGCAATTTTGAAAAGACAAAGGAGTTCAGATAACGGAAAGATTACTAATTTAAAATGTAGAAGGTTACCTTTGACGCTCCTCCCATTCTGAGCAGGAGGGATAGCAGCTTTAATGGCCTCCGACTCGACCTCGGGCTCCAACAAAAGGAGGTAGCCTCGACTACCTCCATCCTAGGCTCTGGGCCGCCCCCAGGGAGATCCGTTAGGACGGCCACCACCAAGGGTGCCTCTCCCAAGGGAGAAAGTGCTTCGAGAGCAGGAACCACCGCAGGAGGCTCTATCGCGAGAGGGACAGTTTTATCAACCCCCTCTACACTGAGCAGTGTTTCACTAGGGATATCAGTAGGCTCTACGGTCAGTGAACCTGTGGGAACCTCCCCTATTGCCGAAGTCTCTGCACAGTTCACACGAGGATAAGAATACATATATACGCGTGTAGACAATATAAAGTATTACAAAGAAATAACAGGAACATACCGATGCGTAAGGAAGCTTTCAATATGGCTTGTTCAAGCCGATGCTCCTTCTCGAGGAGGTGTGCTCGCCGAGGTTCAAGGGTAGACTCATGGCCGCCAGTCCATAATGAAAGCGCATCCGCAGCGTCCTCCGAAGCAGCCTGTTTTAGGGCCCATTTGCCCCATTCCTCCAAAGGGCCGATGAATCGTCGCCGGATCCACGAAGGGTCTTCATAAAAAATGATGGCTGGGTAGGGCTTCTTCGGAATTCTTACGTTCTCCGACTCGTCTTGAGAACGTCTAATGGCCTCAGCCAATTGTGCGGCTTCCTCGGCAGTTGAACTTGGAAAAAGTAAGCCAGAGTCTGATTCTGGCAGGGCCAATAGTTCGTCCTGAAGAATGGGCTCAGACTCTACTAAAGAGTCGAGCAGGTTGGTAGCCACCTTCCTCCGCCGTTTGGATCTAGAACTGACCGCCGAGGATGACCGTTTCCTCCCCCGTGGAGCCTTGGCACGACGCCGACCCACCTCACCTTCAACACCCTCGTTACCGGCACCCTCGCTTGGCAGTGCTGCCGAGGACGACACGACCATTGTCGACGCCGCCGACGGTGGTACTGCTACTGGCGCCCTTTTACCCCTTGATTGAGCCCGGGTATCCAATGGCATACCAACCGTGGGAGTAAGGTCCACCTCCGACTCCCCCGGAATGAGCGCAACACTGGTGTCCCTCAGGGGAAAGAGGATCGGCGCACGCGGCCACGGCGGAACTCCCGTGGCCTGAACCGGAGCAGGAACACCATAGCCAAGAAGCACTCTCTTCTCCTCAGCAATAATCGGGCTGACCCGATGAAGGCACCAGCCCGTAAAGGACCCCACGCATCGGGGAATATGGTCAGCTTCAGGGATCATGAAGCGGGAACCAGTATTCAGCCTCACGAAATGATGAGCAGCATCACGAACAGCTTCAGGTGAAGGGACCGGCGTGACTGTAAATGCCTCGAAAGGAACGCCCTGATCATATCCAAGCTGCTGGGCGAAACGATGCGGATTGTACCGCATAAAAAGAGCCGCACTGTTCTGACGGAATACCAGATAACCTGGTCTGATCGTGTACAAGTGCGTGGCCTCCCGGGGTTTCAGAGAAGACACCTCACCTTTCGACTGGTCGCAGAGTTGTTGAATTGGACCTGAAGGAGAAGATAGGGCCCGGTCAATGAACACCAGTCCGCCCGTGCTAGCGTAAGGAGCGAGCAATACACGAGTGGCCCCGGACTGAGTTGGGTCAGGAGCAGAAGCACCCACCAGCCGCATCAATCGCGGAAAAGTATAGGTGTCGTAAAATTTGGGTCTTTGATGTGCAGCGAAGGCCCCCAACACGTGCATTTCAATCTAAGATGTGAAGTAATGAAGAGAAAAGTTTACCACATCCACACCTAGAGTTGAGGTATTAGCTGCGGCGCCTAACCCATGATAAAGATGTGATAGCGCCGGGATGCCTACGGCCAACCGTGTTCCCTCAGCAATACGATGAGCCGGGTAGATAACCGAGACTCTCATGAAGCGGTGATGCATGGGGATGACGAACCAGCTGAGCCAGACGCTAATGAAGCCTACAAAGAAAGTCTCATCATCCATGCCCGGGGCTGCAATCGACTCAAAAGATATCGCCGACATGATAGGAATATAATACTGCGGCAAATCCTCTTCCTTAGTCGGCCGCCTATCCAAACCAAACCCAAAGGGGTCATTGATGTTTGCAAACTTCGGAGCCTTCTTCGACAGGACATCCTCATGGAGGAAGCAAGCGATGAAGCTCTTAAAAGTGACTCCCTGGTCCTCAGATTCTGTGAACAGTTTGTCAAAGATGCCCAAGGCCTTGATCAAACTCGGGCGCTTGTGGCGGACGGCATTCTCAGTGGACAAGCCA
This sequence comes from Agapanthus africanus, assembly GCA_030015575.1. Taxonomy (NCBI): domain Eukaryota; kingdom Viridiplantae; phylum Streptophyta; class Magnoliopsida; order Asparagales; family Amaryllidaceae; genus Agapanthus; species Agapanthus africanus. Next base: position 284,823,993 of record JASDDO010000006.1, read on the forward strand.
TCAAGCATTGCGGGCTCAGTCTCAAAGACGTACTTGTCAGAAGGCAACAATTCCTCATAAAGTGTCCCTCTGATTGGCAGCCCCGAGATCTCGCGAAATTCTTCCAAAGAAATCGAAACTTCGCGATCCCCTAGGAGGAAAGTGTTGGTGGGGAGATTCCACTGGTTCAGGAAGGCCTTAACCCACCAGACGTGAGGAGACGGGTAGTGGAAGAGCGAGGCATATATTGCCTGATAAAGTCCGACCCTCTGCAGTTGCGCACAATGGGCGGACAGGATATAGCGAGCCCAAAGAAGATAGCCCGTGGGGTGTCGAAGGGTGAGCCCTATTTTGTAAATCTGCCCCTACGGTTAGGCCTTACCCTGGCAAATACGGCGTCCCAGAATATCTATGGCCGGGATAGGATGATTCGGGATGCCCATCGTCGAAGGCTCAAGTCATCCCATCGGAGTCCAATTAGGCATCTCTACAGCAAAGACTGTCCCTGGAGGATCCATCGGCAGGAACGGAAAGGTAGGCTTCGTCGGTACTTCGCAAAGAAAACTCCGGCGACCCCTGATGATGTGACTGTACCAGGTCCCCCACAGAAGTAAATTGGTGCGATTCGGGTCGTGAGCCCTGATCATTGCCATCACCTCCTCGTCAGATGGCCATTGGGGAAAAGCGGCTTCCGAGCGGGTGAAAAGGAAATACGGAATAGACGTCATTGTACTTGAAATAAAAAAAGGGGAAACTGTTAAAGCGAAGCCAATAGTGATTATATATATATATATATATATATAATACAGCGACATAGGACTCATTTTATGGGACCATTGGTTACAAAACACATGGGTCCCACAAAATCAAGATGGCGGCTGGCTAATGATGAGGCAAAGCAATTATAATGAGACAAAAGGAAGATTCTCATTAAATAAACAGTGGATTTCAAATAACCCTACACATTCCCCTAAGAGAAATCCATCTTGGACTCTGTGACAAATCAAACAGAATCAAGGGAATTAAATTCCCAGAAAACACCACCGCAAACTTCTTCTTCTTGATTGCAGAGAGACAACTTAGGGCAAGAAAAACCCAAGGAGTCCTCTGGGAAGAACTAAGTTCTTCATAGAAATTAAATTCCTTTTGAAAAAGGGGAATTAAATTCCCAGAGACATTTTCAGAGCCAAAGCTCTTTGAAGATGGAATTAAATTCCATGGAAAAGACATACACCATTAACTCCCTGAAGATCAGAGAAACCCTAAAGGGCCTGTTGATTAAAGAATGAGTGGTTTTATGTTTTTTTTTAAGAACTTAGAAAAAAATGGGTTCTTGATTAAAGGGAAAAACCCTTGATGTGGATTTAAAATCCAATGGAGATTTCTGCAAGAAGTTCTTCGATCGTTCAAAGATCATTACCTGAAGGAAGGGTCTTTTTTGAACAGAGTTAAACTCTGAAAATATGCGAGGCAGAGAACTAAGCTCTGGAAAGGAGAATTAAATTCTCAAAAGGGAAAAGTTTGAAAGGAAGAAGATGAAAGAGTGGAGGCGCTTCTAAAGAGACCCCTGCATTTATAGGATGTGATGGAAACTCTTCATCTCCCCGATTCCCTAGATGGATCCAACGGTCACAAAAGTGACAGCGTTGCACTCACGTGCAGACACGTGAGAGCAACGCTGTGGGGGCATTTGTTCCCTGATTTAAAATCAAGAAAAAACTTCAATAAGGTATCACGTGCTCACACGTGACCAATGGTCACGTGTTGACACGTGATGGTTAAAACAGCAACATGAATAAGCGGCTGAGAAGAAGATTCAATTGGGGGTCATGTGCTCACACGTGACCAGGGGTCACGTGTCAGCACGTGACTGGCTTTGAAAGCCTTACAGTTTAATAGAATTAAAATTCTAAAAGTTTCTAAATCTTTCCAAATGGAAAAGGTTAGAGGGAACCGTTAGATTAAAAATCCAAGGGTGATTAAAAATCACCAATTTATGGAAAAATCCTAAACAAAGAAAGATCTCCCCAAATCTCACCGAAATAACAAACAAAATATCTTTGGATTGAAAATCCAACGGTGAATAAAATTCACATAATGATCTAAAGGATCATATTAATTATGAAAAAAAACAAAATCTTTCAATGAAAGATTTATTAAACAAATTGATTCTTTTCCTTCTCCTATAAATAGGAGCCAAGAGAAGAGAAAGATATAGAATTTTGGAATCTTGAAATTTCAGAGAGAAAAGAAAGGAGAATTTAATTCTCAACAAAGAAAACCCTAGGTGAGAAAAGAAAGGGGATCAAAACTTCAAAAAAAAAAGAGAATTTAATTCTCAAATCTAAGAGTTTAACTCTTCTGCAAAAAAGAACTTAGTTCTTCATCTGGTTGAAGATCTGCAGAAGCAAATCTCTCCATAAGTTGAGAATTTAATTCTCATCGGGTTGAGATCCTGCCATGCAGATCCAAAACATAGAAGGGGAATTGAGTTTAGAGAATTTAATTCTCTCAAAACAAAATTAGGGTTTAACCCTATATGAGAATTTAATTCTCCCAAATTTAAAGGAATTTAATTCCTCCAAGATATGAAGTTAGGGTTTAACCCTATATGAGAATTTAATTCTCCCAAACTCACAGGAATTTAATTCCTCCAAGATGAAACTAGGGTTTAACCCTATATGAGAATTCAATTCTCCTAAAATTATAAGAATTTAATTCCTTCAAGAAGGACAGAACTAGGGTTTAACCCTAATTGAGAATTTAATTCTCTCAAATTCATAGGAATTTAATTCCTCCTAAATGAAATTAGGGTTTTACCCTATACAAGAATTTAATTCTTTTACATATATGGGAATTTAATTCCTCTAAAAGAAATTAGGGTTTAACCCTACATAAGAATTTAATTCTTTCACAATAGGAATTTAATTCCTCCAAAATCATAATTAGGGTTTAACCTTACAGAGAATTCAATTCTTAAAAATAAGGAGACTTAAAAAAATCCCTGTGCATGAAAAGAACTAAGGTCGTGTCCCTACGTGACCCCTGAAAAGATCTCCAAAAATAAAAAGGAAAAAAGCTCTGAGGCAACGCCTCACGTGCTCCCACGTGACCTCCAAAACACAGAAGATAAAAGCAAAGGAAATCTAAGCTTTGGGCGCTCTCATGTGTTATCACGTGACCCCTCAGCAAATGCCTTAACGATCAGTGCACAGACGTCCATCATGTGGCAACACGTGATGCTCAAAATAAAATATAAAAGAAGTGTTTAACACTTATCTGCAAAGCAAAGAAAAAGGGGATCTGCTCCTACCTCTGAGTGCCCTCACGTGGCCCCACGTGACCCATTCCTATTTAGTGTTTAACACTAATTTAAAGAACTTATACCCAGTGTTTAACACTGGTGTTTTCTAGTGTGTAACACTAATTTGACGACTTCATTTCCAGTGTTTAACAGTGTTATCTTCTAGTGTTTAACACTAATTCGAGAGCTTTATTTCCAGTGTTTAACACTGTTGTTATCTAGTGTTTAACACTATTTTTAACCAAACTGGTTAATTTTCCAGAGGCAAAGCCTCCCATTCAAAATTGAGTAAAAATCAGAACTATAATATCTATTGCTCAATCAAAGGTAAAAATGTTACCAAAACCCTCAAACTCTTGTTTAGAATTGCTAAATAATGTGGGCTGAAACCAGATAAATGTCTAATGGTCCAACAAAGGGCTAACATTTTGAATCTAATTGGACTTAGCCCAAGTTGGCCATAAGTCCTCAATTCAGACTTAACTGAGCCAATGTGCTCATAATATAATTAATTGATCTTAGTTCCAAATTGGACTACAGATTACTTAATCCACCTAGGTTCAAGGGTACATCTCTTCACTCCTTTGATATTTGTCGTTGTAATTCCTCAACGTCTTCAAAGAGGTGACGGGTCCCAACAGCCACACATTTCATGGACTGTGGGGTCCTTAAGCCCATGGACTATGATGTCCTTAATCTCGACCGTGATGTCTTTAAACTAACACTGGACTGTGGGGTCATTAAACCCACGGACTATGATGTCCTTAATCTCGACCGTGATGTCTTTAAACTAACACTGGACTGTAGGGTCCTTAAACCCACGGACTATGATGTCCTTAACCTCGACCGTGATGTCTTTAAACTAACACTAGACCATAGGGTCCTTAAACCCACGGAATATGATGTCCTTAACCTCGACCGCGATGTCTTTAAACTAACAATGGACCAAGATGTCCTTAAACTAACAACGGACCGTAATGTCCTTAAACTAATTATCGATCGCAATGTCATTAAACTAAACAATAGAGCCCAATTAATCTTTTGTCGGATCTAAACGATCCCGTTAAGTCGATCTTAGTCTAAAATTAGACTAACGTATCCTTAACAAACGTTTAAGTTGATCTTAGTCTCAAATGAGGCTAACGTATTCTTAAACCCAAACCCCCAAACCCAAATCTAAGAAAGATACGTATTTGGAGTAGTCCACGCCCTACGGGCGACAATATAACTCAGTCTCCGTATACAGTCCACGGGCAACCAAACACAAAACAAACACCCACGACACGAAGTGACCATCTGGAGAAAGAGAAAGTTGTTACCGCGATGCGGTAGCGTAATTAACTGCAGGGGCTTGCGCCTGCAGGGAAGAGCGTCCCCACAATCAAAAACCCCTCAAACGAGGGGGAATCTGACGAAGTCTGCTACATCGGCCACATCCGTTTAAACCTTCGATACATGGTACCATAAATCAACTTGGCATCTTCGGAGAGGTGGACAGATAGCACCAATTAGCATCTGTCCCGAATTTCAGGCAAGACGAACCTAAGCGGTCGCGTCTCTGTGATTCGGAGGGGAACAGATCCTTAAATCAAATAAACCCAAATCTAAGAAAATACGGATTTGGACTAATCCACGCCTTACGGGCAACAACACAAATTAGTCTTCGTATACAATTCACGGGCAACCAAATATAAAACAAACACACACGACACGAAGTGACCTTCTGGAGCCGGAGAAAGTGGTTACCGCAATTCGGTAACGTAATTAACTGCAGGGGCTTGCGCTTGCAGGAAAAAGCGTCCCCACAATAATAAAAAAAACCTCGCAAACGAGGGGGAATCTGACGAAGTCTGCTTCATCGGCTGCATCTGTCCAAACCTCTGATATACGGTGCCATAAATCAACTTGGCATCTTCGGAGAGGTGGACGGATAAAACCAGATAGCATCTGCCCCCAAAATTCAGGCCAGACGTCCTAAACGACCCGGTCGCGTTTTTCGGCGGTAAACAACAATTACCATATTGATAACCCCGTTTTAGTTGCTTACCTTAAATAGGCAAGCACCCACTATCTCCGGCTCCCCGAGGCTTAAGAGAATTGGTCCCGCTTAAACCTATATTTACTAGGGTTCTTAACGTAAATTAATATAATTTGAGGGGGTTTTATGAAAATATTTTTAGTATACTTTCAAAATAAACTTCATATATTTATTTATCGTATTTAGGGTTTTCATGAATGTAATTTTTAAAAGTGAAGTATTCTAATGAATATAAAGTTAGATTGAATAATATATAGTATTTTGGTGTAAATTGACTTGTATTGACTTCTTGATGGTGTTTTCATGAAACTTGTGATTCTTTTGTTTTGTTTAGAAAACATGGAATTTATTATAAATATAGAATAGATGTTTTGATTATATATATATAATTATTAAAATAAATTTTATTTATTAAATAGAAAATCACTTTTTCTTAAAAATTGTAATAAAAATTCCATCGAGATCGGATGCTCCGTGAGGAGGTCTGCATCTCACCCTACTACTCCGATAGATGTACGATAACCCGCATCAACCAAATCGGATTCCCTAAAAGTAGGTTGTAGAGACATGATCGTAAGGAATTTGATTAAAACAATTTAAAGACTACGGTTTTTTAATAGTTTAGGGTATTTTAATGTAAAATTGTATTAGCCACAAAAATATGGTTTTCAAACAATCGTGCTATATCATGATAAGTGTTGTGGAGGTAGGTTATTATCTCGTGAGGTTTTTCTAAAGGTAATATAAGCAAATATGATAAAAAAAATGTCGTAGGTTAACTTTATGGTATTTAACTGTAAAAGTATAATACAAGTTGCATAGCATGGTATTTTAAATTGAAACTTGTTCTCAATATTGGTTTATGGTTGCTAAACAATATATATAAAGAAATGGTTGATTTGCTATTAAGAAAATTGGGTTTTTTTTATACAAATTTAGAATCGGATATCGGATTAACTCCACTTCCGACGAGTTTTGAAAAGAGAACTTTTTAGAATAGGAAGAGAGAATAGGAGAGGGGATTTACTGGATGCAAAGAGAGAGGGGAGGTATAGGAACAAGATGGAAGCTTCGTGGAGTCGCAGTGTCGCCAGAATCTTCCCGAATCGTCGCCAGAAAATGACCTTAGGCTAACTCCACTTGTATACTTTTTGGACTTGGAAAAATTCGAGAGTTTTGATAATGGATTTCATAATGGAGAGGGCTAGGGTATGGGGTTGTATTTATAGGATAGAATTAGGATTTAGGAAATTAAAAATGAGAATTAAAATGCTTTAAAACATTGGTTTAATAGTGATTTTAATCCTCTGTTAATTTGCAAGAAATTCAAACAGAAAAGGAGTAGTGGCGGGAAAGCCAAGAGTTAGGGTTCAAAAGATGGGGGCATTACCTATGGGTAAGCCCGGCGGCGCCGGCCCTAGAGGCACTTTCGCCGGTCGATTGGGTGAGGGTAGGGTCTGGATTGATACCACGTGTCGGGGTCTGTTCATATAATAATTTCCACATGTTTGATTTATGAGACTTTTCTTTTTTACGTGTATTGCACGTGTAAACTTTTAGGCTTGCAAAAAGTTTAAAAGAAAAATCAGTAAAAATTATATATGGCTGAGGGGATTTGAACACAAGGGCTACGTCACAGCAGTGTAAGGCTTTACCAATGAGCTACAAGTGCTTTCTTGTTGTTCTTAAACAAGAAATAATTCTAAGTTGTGCTTCGGCTAAGGTACTCCTTTCTGTACTTTAAAAAGAAAAATTTTGTATAGAAAGTTTAGGGTTGTTACAGTGACGCTGGAGAATCTAGAAAATTCTATTTCATTGATACTTTACAAGCTTTAACGTATTTTCCCACCGTCATTCTTCGATATCATAATACACCTGACGGTTCATCTTGCAACCGAGGCTAAGTTTGCCGGACCGGTACATCGATGGATGTATCCCATTGAAAGGTACGTGGAATTTTTCGTTTCATGCAATTTGTAAAATTATTGTTGTCCTATATTCCCGTATTTATTTATTTAACATATTTTTTTTAGGTATCTCTACACTCTAAAAGGTTATATACGCAATAAAAATCGACCAGAAGGTTCTATCATGCAAGATTATCTTCTAGATGAAGTAAGTACATTTTGTTCTAGCTATCTGGATGAGAACATTAAGACGAAATTTAACCGGCCTCGGAGAATTCACGACAGGCCATATGCTAAAGCTGATTATAAAAGAGAAGATACTATATTTATCAATAAGATATATCGGTTTATCCTCCTTAATAGCGTATGTTTTGAAAAAATTAGGGAGTAAGTTTTTTTGGATTAATTGTTATATTTGTATTTGTGTGTGTATGAAATGATATAATATTAATGTCATAATTTATTGTTAAGAACATAATTCATATTAATGAGGTATGTGAGGGGCATCCTGATTGGAATGATGAACGATTGGAAAAATATCATCAAGATCATTTTTGCGATTGAGTTGCAGATCATGTAAGTTGTTCGGATAACATGTTATTTCTACCGGTCTTAATCTAAACTTATATCGTTATATATTTGCCGTAAAATTTGTTTTGTCAGATCCACGATCCGAACTTGTTTGCATTATTAGAGAGAGATTCAAGATATTTAGCTCAGTTTCCCAGTATGGAGGTTGCATATTATAAAAGATTCAGTGTCCTTGGATACAAATTTGAAGTTAAGGATATAGAAATATCTCGAATCACTCAGAATGGTAGGATTACGACGGTAGGATCAGATGGTGTGATTTATTATGGATACTTAAATTGCATAGTTGACATCCAATACCCTGGACGATCAGAACCGTTTTATATATTTCAGTGTATTTAGTATGATACACGAACCGATACGGATAAATAGAGAAACAATCTCGGAACTTGAAAAGATGAATATGGATTGACTAGTGTGAACACACTTTGATTTTACGGTCAGGACAATCCATTTATCTTTCTGAACCAAGCGTTCTAAGTATACTATTCACAGTGCTTGAAATATCCGGGATGGAGTATCGTATAACGTTGGAAACCCAGAGATGTTTATGATGTCCCAGAATTCGAGGATCATATGGAGGACGGCGATGAGGATGAAGAAGAGAGAAGATTTAGAGTACTCCGACCGTCTGTTTCAAAAGACAGGTTGTCTTCGGCTGATTGTGAAGTTATGTGGGTTAGAAATGATATCGATAATGAAATCCAAGTAGATATGTCTAACGCGTCTATGAAACGAAAAATGTTATCAGTAATGTTATATTATTACTTCACATTTCTACGATCTATACATATATTGCATGCATATGTAATGATTGTATTCTTATCTAGGTCTGATGACGACGCCCGGGACAGCGAGGGGCAGCAGGAGCACCAGTCGAGGCAGAGGCAGTGGTAGAGCGGTTCTTCCATCCGGGGAGCTGCGTAGGGAGCTCCAGAGGGCTGGTCTTGCACCTCGATCGGTATCCCCTTCGGATGACTCCTTCCGTGTGGACTTTGTCACACCTCCAGGTATATTTCACGCATATTTATTTCAAAATTACTTATATAGTCAATGTTTAATTTTCTAGCTGTTGGTGGTACGTGTTCATATAATAATATTGCATTATTATATTCCCCATTCTTATGCATTTTACAAATAAACAGGTGCTTTTGACCCATGTCTGCTACATAGTTACAGGTTATAGGTTCTCGGAGCAAAAACAGTGAAAAAGATAAAAGACGATGCAAAAGTGAGACTACGACCGATAAATGGTGGAATCTTGATCAAGCCTATATGGAAAAGAAACGAAGATTGGTTCACAAAGAACAAGGCATCGCAAGGTTCAAGACTTCGACATGAAGCAACGGTAAAAGTCCACTACATTACTCACTGTGGAGATCTGGAAGAGAAATAGAAGATATTATAAAGAACCAACCAAAGAAATAGGAAGCCAAAGTCACCCAGAGCCAGCACAGGAAAGCACACAGTTCAAGACCATCTTTTGGCCGCGGAACCGCGGAAAAACCTGGCCTGCGGCCGCGGTTCCGCGGCCGTGCTGAGCCCGTAGTGGCTAAAAATTTTACCATAATGTTTTGCGACGCTGACTAGTCTTTCTAGGGGTATTTTTGTAATAGCAGACATGCGGCAATTGGAAACCTAGGGTTTTCTATGTCCTATAAATAGAGACCCAAATGCTTGTATTAGGTCATGCCTCCTTTCATTAATAAAATTCAGAATTCTTTTTGGAGAGCATCAATTTGTAAGTTCTTAATTTATTTTCTGCCCTAAGTTAAATTTATTATCTGCTCTAGGTAATTTCTATTCTTGCCCTAGTTTAGATTTAATTCCTTACCCTAGATAAATAGTTTAGATCTGTTCTTCAATTCCCTAATGAGCGAGTAGTCTCCTCACTTGTTAGGGTTGGCTTTGGCGAAGGCTTGAGAGATGAAGATCTCTCACCCCTTTCTTGCCCATCACATATAATTAATAGGACTCCATGCATACATGCACACACCGCTCCCTACGGCACCCTATCCTACGAGGTAGCAGTGATACCGTAGTATAAAGGCCCGGTTGAGCGTGTTTTCCATGGAGGTTAGGATAAGGATTGATAAAGGAAGGACAAGAACTTAGAGGAAGAAACATCTTCCTCAATGGTTCTAATCTACTTTATTAATAATTAGCATAACTCCTGATAGATCTTAATATGGGTATAGAAAGCGGTGAGATTTATTGACTTTCCAAACTTAACCTAAATCTAATCCTAGCAAGATTTAAATCTAGATTAATTTAGTTTTTAGATTTAATCAATCCTTTTACACCGTTCGGAATTAACTCGTAAGAGCAATTAGGAAATTCACAACATCCCTGTGGACCGACCCGTACTCACCGGCTAGCCACCAAGCGACGCCGTTCTTGATTGCGGTAATATTTTTTTTGATCGTAAAATCTCTCTAAATCAAATGGCGCCATTGCCGGGGATGGCGTGTTATTTTCTTTTTGCAATTTCGGGTTAATATAAAATTTAAAAAATCATAAAAATTGAAATATATAAAAATATAAAAAATTTATCATTTTTTATTTTGTGAAGGGTATTTTTCGTGTGAATTTTGCAGGATCTACAATCGAGTTCGGATCTGGAAAAATCCAGAGATCAAAACATAAAAAGGCAGATCTGAACAGCAGAGGATTTTATCAACAGAACAACAGAAAAAATTTTGAGAACTGTGCCGTCACCTCCACCGCGGAACCGCCGCACCAAGCCACTTACGACCACGGAACCGCCGCCGTTTGGTCGACTCAGCACGTGAAAAAATTCTTGGGAACCGAGCCTGCCACGTGACCGCGGAAGCGCCGCCGAAGCCTCATTCCGACCGTGGAACCGCGACTTCCTTGTGACGTCAGCGCTTGGAAAAATTTCTGTTTGTTTCCTTTCTCTCTCTTCTGCAAATTTCAATATATCTTCTGTAAAATCTCCTGCAGGATTCTTTGCGCTAAAAAATCTCTCCCCCATCCAATAATTAATTTTGTGCAGGATTCTTTGCGCCGTGCTTAAAATAAAAAAATTTGATTGCAAGTGGTTGTTACTGTTTTGCATATTTTTAATCGGATTTTAAGGGGTTTGAGACCAATCCAGATTGGGTGGGGATTTCATCACCCTTCCCAGGACCCCAGAAATCACATAAGGCATTTGCATTGACCAATCTTTAATTAAAAAATACTAGATTCAGCCCTGAGGACGTCGCGCTCAATAGGACAGAGGACTAGTTGTAGGCATCGGCCGTTGATCCTAACCTGACTTTGCGGTGTCTAGGCAAGTGTGTCTAAGACGAGTGGTTACTTAATTAGGGCCACTACTTGTAGTGGAGAGCCTCCCACTCACCTGGCACTTACCTGGCCGCAATTGGCGGTGAAGAGGCGGTTTGAGGTCCTATTTCTAGCCCTTTGGAACAGTTAGGAGCTGTCAAGCTGACCTAGGTGATTCTAGATCTAGGCCTGATTGTGCATTTGTGGTTGATTACATTTGTGTCAAAGCCCTTTATCGAAAATCTTCTTTGCAAAAAGTTCCAAATAAAAAAAAAGAGGAAATTTTTTTTTAAAAAAAAGACTTGCAAATTTTGTCGCTAAGAACTCCTTGCACCACCCACCTTCTTTCTCTTCTCTTTTTTACATCATGGGTACCCCACCTCACAAATCTTTTGCCGATCTTTAGTACCCTGAACCAAACTTTGCCTCGTACGTGAATTGTTTCGGTCGATTTACGAACGACCCCTCCATGCCAAAAATTTCTTTGAAAGATCGAATAGAAGCATATAGGAGAAACAGTTGGACTCCACAATCCACTTTGTATCAACCGTTGCAACCTTCACCACCTTCATACGTTGATACCACTTTTTCAAGTCCTATTGTAACTCCAAAACCCATGTCTATTGCTGAGCATATTGAACAATCTCGTAGCCGTTCTTTCACTCCTCTCCACACATCCAGTTCTAGGGATCAACAAGTCCATTCACCTTTTTATCCAAATGTTGATCCTACTCCTGTCCAACCATCCAATTCCTACCAGTCCTACCCAACTTTCACACCTTCCCTCGACACTGTTTCGACACAGCCATTTGGGAGTTTCACGTATCCAAAAAATTTCGAATCTTTTACCGAAACCCCTTCACAACTCATGTCTAGTTTGGAACAGTCGTTGGAAGCTTATATTTTAGCAACAAACAAAATGATGAGGAATGTGGATGCGTCCATGGCCGCCCTTATGCAGCCTAGTGAACCGGTAGTTAGTTTCCAACTAGCTCCAAAAATTCCAATGTATGAGGAGGCGGTTGGACAGAGTGAGAATTTGAGAGGAGAGAGTGAGTTCTACACCTTTCTAAATCAAACCTACCTATACCCAATTGAAGCTCACAACTCCGGTTTTCCATCGATTGTCCCAAATGATTCACAAATTGAAAATAAAATATTTAACGAGTTGTGTGACTTTATAGTGCTTGATTTGTCAGATTGTGAAGAATCCCTTTCGAGTGAAACCACACCTAATCCTTTTGAACTTTACACCTCCACTCTAGAACCTAAATTGATAAATATCCATGATGTTGATGAGGTGTCAGAAAAAATTGATTTTCACTTGATTAAGGATATCGACGCCGGGAATATTTTGGATGATGAACCCGTAGATTTGATTGAAATTTTATGTCCAATTCATCATCCCGAGTCATTAAATGTTTCTCCCGAACTTCATATGCGTCTTGATTTTAATGATAATGGCATGGATAAGCAAAATTTTGAGGAGAATATTGAGGATGAACCAGTTTTGTTTGATGAGTCGGATTTCCCAATTCATCATGTCCCTTCCACTGATTGTGTACACCCTCCTAATTCTTTAACTGATACCCTTCCTTACTCACTTCCCTCCGTGCTCGTTCCGACCTTGCAAGAGACCGTTATGCTTTCATCTCCAATACCAAGTTTGACGTACCCATGTTTGCTCACGAATCTTGAAGGATTTAATCTGATTTTTCCGCGGGTTGATAGATTAGCACAATCGCTTTTTACTCATCGGTCATTACAAATTGTGCTAATTTATACACTCCATCCCCACCCTCAAGTTCGTATTCCTACCTTCTTTGGTTCTTCTAATCTTCCTTTAATAATACCGAGTGTTGATGAATCACAATCCGATATTTTAAGTTCGATAATTTTAGAAACACAACTTGATTTTGAATCTTTTGAGAATACGGTAGATGAGCTTTACAAGTCTCCTACCTCCATAATTTTTGAACAATCAAGTGTGTTGAATTCTGGCGTGACACCTTTTGAGATTGAAACGTTCAATCGGACCTTCAATGAAAATTTTGAAGATATTTTCGCCGACGAACTCGCATTCTTAAACGATACTGATTTTGTGATTAATCAAGCTCCACTCGAAGAAGTAAAACCACTACCATTTTTTCCCCTCCGCCATTCTCCTCCACCGAGACCGTATACTGTTTCTATCTCCACACGGTCTCGTGTGCTTCTTATCTCATTTCTCTACACTCTAGTCTTTCACCAACCCTACCCTTATAACGATAAAATTTTTGAATGGTTGGTGCTAACTTTTGGTCTGTGTAAGGCCTTGTATAGTTTGATTTTTCTCCTCCCTCACTCTGAACTTTAATGCTTAAACAGTGGAAACACTATTTCACTTAAGTTTGGGGGGAACCTTGTTGTACATATATTTTGTTTATTCTTTTAACAATAAAAAATAAAAAAAATTTAAATAAATAGGGGAGTGTCGACATTCTCAACCCTCTTGGTATAGCATGACAGTGAGGACACTGTCAAGTTTAAGTTTGGGGGTATACTCGGTAAGCCTTCTTCCTTCGTATTCATGTATACATTTTTTGCATTTGCATACTTATCTTAAAACCCATAAAAATTGAAAATTTCAAAAATTATAAAAAATTAAAATATTCAATTTTGGCCATAATTGACTTGAGTTTGACAAAAAGGTTAACTAGCTAGGAACAACTAGATCTTAGATTTAGTAACTTAAAAACCCTAAAAATAACTTTTCTTAAAGTTTAACGGTAGAAAGTATATGTCTTTGTAGTTTATTTAGAAATAGGCAAATTTTGAGTTCACTTCTTGGGCTAAGTTAAAACAAGGGAAGAGTATTGATATTTTTATTAAATTATTAGTTTGAAAAATAATTCCTAAGTTAAGTCTGAATTCTGAAAATGTATACCCTACAACTTGCACAAACACGCACCTTGAAACTTGGAATAGTAGAAGAGACCTTGAAATGCTCTTGTCTAAAGTCCTTAGTACGAAGAAAATAAAATAAAAAATACAAGTGTGAATAAAGAGATAATAAAAAAATGAACACTGGTTTTTGTAATTACTTAAGGCTGCAAAAATAGAAAAATATTTAGCGAGGGTGCTTCATCACCTGTGCCTTAGACCAACTGGTTTGGGAGTCACTGCTAAAACCTTAGGTGTTGCAAGACTAGGAATTACGTTTTAATGTGCAAACACATCTTGTAATCGGTTGTTGGTACCTCAAAAAGTATTAACGGTCGCATGAAGGATGTGTGAGCGAAATTCATCTAAAAATTCACCAATTAAGAAGTGGTTTGGACAATGGACAAGAGTATGATTGCTTGATTTGAATTTCCAAGTGTATGGGTGATTTATACACACACATAGGGGTATGTGATTAGGGTTTAGATAAGAGATTGGAATGAAGAATATGACTTGTATCTTTAGTAGAAATGATAAAAATTCCTATGTTGAGATAGAACCCTAGAAGGAAAACTTAAAAAATGCCGAATGCTAAGTAGGTCCGCAGAACATATATAATCTTAAGTTAAAAGATAAGGAAGCGTGAAGAATACGGTGGATGATTTATGAGTCGAAGATAATAGAATTCCTTGTTAGAAAACCTAATTGGAGAATAAAAATTAATAGGCCAAATTGATAGGATTTTGTGGGTAGTATCCGCTGAAAACCCTCAGGAGACAACACTCCTCCTACTAGGGACACCTAGAGGTTTAACGGCTTGTTGCACGAGCTCAGTGCAATCGCGTTTCCCTGCGAAAGTGAGGTTAGGTTTTTGTTGAGAATAAAACTAGGTTTACTCGAGGACGAGCAAAAGATAAGTTTGGGGGTATTTGTTCATATCATAATATTGCATTATTATATTCCCCATTCTTATGCATTTTACAAATAAACGGGTGCTTTTGACCCATGTCTACTACATAGTTACAGGTTACAGGTTCTCGGAGCAAAAACAGTGAAAAAGATAAAAGACGATGCAAAAGTGAGACTACGACCGATAAATGGTGGAATCTTGATCAAGCCTATAGTTGGAAAAGAAACGAAGATCAGATCACAAAGAACAAGGCATCGCAAGGTTCAAGACTTCGACACGAAGAAACGGTAAAAGTCCACTACATTACTCACTGTGGAGATCTGGAAGAGAAATATAAGATATTATAAAGAACCAACCAAAGAAATAGGAAGCCAAAGTCACCCAGAGCCAGCACAGGAAAGCACAAAGTTCAAGACCATCTTTTGGCCGCAGAACCGCGGCCAAACCTGGCCTGCGGCCCCGGTTCCGTGGCCGTGCTAAGCCCGTAGTGGCTAAAAATTTTACCATAATGTTTTGCGGCACTGACTAGTCTTCCTAGGGGTATTTTTGTAATAGCAAACATGCGGCAATTGTAAACCTAGGGTTTTCTATGTCTTATAAATAGAGACCCAAATGCTTGTATTAGTTCATGCCTCCTTTCATTAATAAAATTCAGAATTCTTTTTGGAGAGCATCAATTTGTAAGTTCTTAATTTATTTTCTGCCCTAGGTTAAATTTATTATCTGCCCTAGGTAATTTCTATTCTTGCCCTAGTTTAGATTTAATTCCTTGACCTAGATAAATAGTTTAAATCTGTTCTTCAATTCTCTAATGAGCGAGTAGTCTCCTCACTTGTTAGGGTTAGCTTTGGGGAAGGCTTGAAAGATGAAGATCTCTCACCCCTTTCTTGCCCATCACATATAATTAATAGGACTCCATATGTACATGCACACACCGCTCCCTACGGCACCCTATCCCACGAGGTAGCGGTGATACCGTAGTATAAAGGCCCGGTTGAGCGTGTTTTCCATAGAGGTTAGGGTAAGGATTGATAATGGAAGGACAAAAATCTAGAGGAAGAAATATCTTCCTGAATGGTTCTAATCCACTTTATTAATAATTACCATAACTCCTAATAGATCTTAATATGGGTATAGAAAGCGGTGAGATTTATTGACTTTCCAAACTTAACCTAAACCTAACCCTAGTAAGATTTAGATCTAAATTAATTTAGTTTTTAGATTTAATCAATCCTTTCAGACCGTTCGAAATTAACTCGTAAGAGCAATTAAGAAATTCACAACATCCCTGTGGACCGACCCGTACTCACCGGCTAGTTACCAAGCGACGCCGGTCTTGACTGCGGTAATATTATTTTTGATCGTAAAATCTCTCTAAATCAGTACGTCCACATCAGAAGAAGAGGCCACTACTGCACCTGGAAGTATGTTTATATATGCTATAGTGCATGCATATTGATTTAGAATGTTATATCATAAATATACACACATTCCTTTTGCTCTTACTAGATAATCATTTTTTGATTGTCTAGCTGTAGGTGGTGCCTCCACATCTTGGGCAGAGGCCACCACCGCACCTGCGGATATATTTATATATCCTATATTGCATGCATATTAATTTAGAATATTATATTATAGATATACACATTCTTTTTGCAATTACTTATATAATCTATTTTTAATTGTCTAATTATAGGCGGTGCATCCACATCTGGCGCAGAGGCCACCCCCGCCACTTCTATACCCTCCGCTCAGTCTGCAGATTAGTATGAATAAATATAAAATATTTACTCATTTTACATATCCTCTAAGAATAAACATGAATTTCATGTAATTTTATCGTCAATATTTATTTTCTAGTTGGAGAGGATGCGTTCACGTCCGGGTCACTGGCTGTTCCTCACTGGAAGAACTATCGTTCCACTCGTGCTGCTGCCCGGGCCCAGGCTCATGCTGCTGTCGCTGGAGGTATATATCGTAGCTCAATTTTTGTTAATCCTTGATTTTTTAAAACCGTTTTTTCTTAATATTGCTTGTCTTGATATTTCTTGTAGATGCAGGGCAACCCCATTCCGAGAGGGGGACTCGAGGGCCGAATCAGTCCCACAGGCTGAGGGCCGAATCAGTCCCACATCTTCTTTATCCTCGATTATCACTATACTGGCGATTATGCCGAGCGGTTCGACCGGTATATGGGGGATGAGAGCCGCATCCAAAAGAAGTATTCACTTCACGTTGAGTGGGGCGATCAGCACCGACGCTCATTTGCCCTCTTCTGGGATCAGGCTCGGGTATTAATATATATTTTCATTTGACTTATCCAATAAATTTATTATTATTTAACACTTGCAATTTAAATACGTTATTTTTTGTATTTGCAGTTGGATTACGACTTTCAGCTTGCACCCGACCCTGATCACCCTGAGAGAGCGCTCGATCTTCACATTCTGTACCTGGGCCTGATGAAGAATATGCAATCAAAGGTCTGATACAATAAAAACGAGCTGAAGATCGAATGCTATTTGGTATGGCTGGCGACCCCCGAGGCAAAGAGAGCGGCTCTCTTACATACTCCGGCCTTTGCGAGAGTCGATGTAGATACATGGCCTCTCTTGTTCCAATATTATGTTTCTCGGCATAAACAAATTTGTAATTTAAATGTAATTCATTATTTAGTATAGAATTTATTTTTTTGTGTTGCTTAATTAGAAAACTAAATCTCAATGTGTTGTATAGAAACATGCCGATCAAAATAAGGAGAATAGGAAGTCGGCGAAGAGGGGTCGTTCCACTTATACAGATGGCTCGAGGAACATTACTTGTGCCATGGAGGCATCGATAAATTACAATAGATTTATTATGATATAATGTAATATTAAGAGTTATTTTACAAAATATATAAATTTTTGGTGAATTGCCGAGAGCTCATACCCTAACACATGGTGGTACATCGATCGTGCTGGCCGCGTATCTTGCCGTCCACGGCACCTCGACAGATCCCGCCACGGACGAGCTTCGATTTCCCGACACCGCTACCCACGAGTATTGCGTAAGTATTAATATTTATTCTAAGTCGAATGATTTTATTTTATAAGTTCAAATTTAAATAATATACTTATATATTAATGGTTAATGTAGGTGTAGGAGCGGGTGGTGGAGCAGGCGGAGGCATCGAGGATCGATTTTATTGGACAAACCGATCCAATGCTACTAACCCCAGTCCTAGACGCCGCACACGAAGGGCACCATGAAGGTTGGGAGAGAGGCCGGGGACTGGATCCTAGTATGGCCTATATGAGGTTGGTCTCCACTCCGGCGATTACTTCCCCTACCCCCTGTGAGTGATGTCTGAAACATGATGTTGTCGTCTTGAAGACCACCGTAGAGGAGTTGAATGAGATGTTAGTATGTATATTACTTAGTAGTAAAATATTATATCACATTATAGATAGTAACATATGCAATATTACTAGCCTGAGCTTATTTGGTTGTAGACTTAGCTTTGATTAATCATACTTATATAAAACTATCTAATTAAAATAAACTACGGTTTTCCAAACTAAATACCCAAACTAGGCCTAAGTCCCTAAGTATTCTTAGATTGTGGTTTCACAATAACCTGATAATGATACGAATTTGACTAAAATCTAATACATCATTCTTACTCGTTTATTACACACAAAATTTAACAGATTCAACATGCTACTTCGGCTGTGGCTCCACATGCATCTCCTTCAGTTGCGGCTCCGCAAGCTATTACCTCGGCTGCGGCTGCGCAGACCACTCCTACAACTCCACCGCTCTCTCAAACTCCCGCACAGTCCGCTCCTTCATTAGTCGAGTTTTTGACGACTCAGGGTTGCACCGAGGAGCAGATCAGATTACGGCGATTATCAGAAGTGGAGGAGCTGTACCGAGGTAGGGTAGCTTTTTTATATTTTTGAGGATGCATGTACTTATCTGATATATATTGTATATATTTTGGACGATATTGGTGGTTGTTTGCTTGTTCACGATAATTTAGATTGATATCGTATTCTGTTTGTTTATTTTTTTATATATTATGTGTGAGATGTTGATTATGAATTTTTATGTATTTGGTTATATGATATATATATATATATATATTATTGTGCACAGGACGGGGAAAAAACAGGAAGCCCCTTTTTTTTAAAAATAAACCCTGATATTTTTTCCCTACGGATTAATCCATAGGGCCAGTTGTTGCCCTTATGGATTAATCCGTAGGTGCAATGTTTGCCCCTTCGAACTGCCCGGAAGTTATCACCTTTTACTATATCCATTTCTTGTTCCGGAACAGCTGCATACTCATCACGAATTCTTCTAAAAAATATATATCCATATTCAACGCCTCTGCATGTGTATCACATCTCTGATGTCAATGGAGTGGAACTTTATCTCGTAAAAATCTCGTACGAACCTCTTACTCCACTTTTCTTTAATGTGAACTGATTCGGACTCGTCTCTTCATAGCTGTATGGACTGCGCTACAAACGGCTATACTCATATCTAGAGTCTCCCTTCCGAAACTACGAACTCGACAGCGCAATATCTTGTGGTAGGTATCTGGCCAACTACGCCATCGGAAACTCTTCTAAATCGTCGGAGGAATACTCTTCACTCGTCCGTTTTCTATCGACTCTCAACGTGCCTGTGTGAAATCTTCTCTAGCTGAAATTAATCAATCTGATGATCTCACATCGGGGTATGCAAACGAACCACATGTCCTAGTCATTCATCCATGGGTGACTAGCGATCTTCTATCATATCCCTAAGTACAAACTCGTGCTGCAATAGCTTCAAACATCCGGGGCGATATCTTGTCAGTCGCAGCAACAACTGGCTCATTCGTTCGCACGCTAAACAATGCCTCAATACTCAAGAATAGATGATATATTAACGGTCATCACATTCTATCCAGCCTCTAGCAGTGGCCCAATCCTCTGGTGCTGATCTGAACGTTCGAGAAATCTTAGTAAAAACAATCCATCAAGACGCTCAGGTCACAAAAAACACAAATAAACGACATATCTATGCAAACGTGTCACCGGAATTATGCCCTGGTCAGTCCTCGTCCAAGACGAGCTCATGCTGACCGTAACTCTAGCCGCAGCTCTCTCTGCCCTTGCAACCGTGGTAACAGAAACCACCATCCGACATCGATGAGGATAGATCAAAGGAACGAATAGAATACGGTACAAAGAAATGTACATCCTAAGGCTTCTTCAGCAAAGTAGCATATCGTAAGTATGCTGCGGAACATAAACACGGTACGTCACTCTACTTAAGTCACCTATTCCATCAACCACGGTCAACCTATGCGATGAAAGTTCATGTCTAATACCCCCTCGACAAAGTCTAAATTCTGTAAGGTCAAGCCTAGGTTCTGAATATATATATACGCCCTAGACTCCACATAGTCAAACCTAGACTCGAACCAAGGTTAAACCCAGCACTCTGATACCAACTTTGTCATGACCCGAAGGTACGGAATGTGACTGGCATTTAAATTACGAAACGTCTAGAGGCGTAACGTAATCTAAGTAAGCCAAAACCCAGAAATCTAAACCATTTAAAAGAAGGGGTGAAGGAATACTTATTTAAAAATTAACATATAAAATCATTTTGAAAGTCGTAGTAAGCATTTTTAAAAGCATCAAGTTTTTACCAAAAATTTTGGCAGAGTTTCATTTGTAAATACTGGCCCCAAACGGGTACAAACATGCATATACATAAGTAATGAATAAAGGCATCCCCAAGCGGGAGCTAGCTCTTCCCCAATTGGCGGAAACAAGCACGCAAGCAGTCCAAATATACAACACCAAAGGCGAGGATCAAACTCAGAAAGAAAACCAACATCCTCAAGAAAACCAAAGAAGAACCATAATAATACAAGCGCGCGACTCTAAGGTCGAAAGAATAAACAACTAGTTTTCTAAGTCTATCAAATAATACATGTCTGGTTGATGGAGCTTACTAGATACAACTGAAATAAATAAAAGTATAATGGTGGTCACGATGCAAGTGAACCCACCTACCCAAGCAATCATCCAGAAAGAAGTGGTGTGGCAGCAAAACCGCCAAGGAAACCTGTACGGCAAAACCTGCAAGAAACTGTGGCACAACGGGTGTGAGTTGCCAACTCGTGAGTAGAAGACATCACCGAGAAGAAATCGCATGTATGACTCTCTCCTATGTTATATAATAAAAATACACAATACTACAACAAGGGTGACAGCATATCATAAGTATGATATCAAAGTACTTGTGTCCGTGTCAAGAGTAATAATATATCGATGCGTGACATGTATTAATACACCATCCAACGTGTGTCCAGCAACGACACACAAATCTTGATAAAACCTGAGTGCCCAGCATCGACACTCAAAACATCACGAAGTCCGTGTCCGACAACGACACATAATACTCAAATCTCGGGCTCCGTCAGTCCGGATCGGCCCATGGGCTCCGTCAGTCCTGATCGGCCCATCACATCAAATCTCTCGACTACGTCGGTATCCTCAGGTTATCTGCCGCGCCCGACTTCACCGGTAGGTAGTCCGCCCCTGCCAGGCTCATCGTCATCCCCACAAAAACACTCTCGCCCCGGGGTACTTTACCGGGTCCACCATGTACCCGAGACGGTTCATCCTCCTCCTCGAATCGGGTCTCGACTACCAACAGAAATCAGGAAAACTCATGGTATACGACATATACATCATATCACGAGGAAACCGCAACTTGCATTATAAAATGATAAAGAGTTTATAAAATCCCTGCGGTTTTCCCTAAATCCAGAAAACTCATGGAAAATCCAAAATCCAAAATCAAGAGTCAATAAACAGTGAATACCGGCATAAAACCCCACGATATTGCATAACAGAATGAATGTATAAATGCATGAAGTATCTAAGTAAGAAATGCAATATTTAAACTAGCATATGAAAGCAAGCGTACTAGAGCTATGTTGAAACTACCAGTTAGCAATTTATACCAAGGAAGTAATGTTTTTTAATGTGTACGTGACATGAAAATTACCGATGATGTGTGTGTGAGCCGGCAAGTAAGTGTACGTGGAGCATATGCATCATCGGTAAGGGTGCTAGTGTCCTGACAACATGGATTCAGAATAACTAAAGAAAGCACATGTATAAGCATGCAATGCGATGAGAATAACATGAATATACGGAGAATGATGTAGTAACCGCAACATTGAAGAATATACATTCATATATACAAGTCATACGGTTTTTGGTGTTTGAAATAGCACGAATTGTGGTTTTAGAAAAAATAGGGGCTACGGGGTCTTTGAGAAAAGATACGTCTTTTGGAAAAATTCGTAGTATCCTTCGGCCTGTCTTTAAAAATACTCACGATTCGTTAGTTTTGAAAATAAGTATGACTCGAGCCAGTCGAAAGGGTAAGGAAATCCACCTAAAGTCCGAGTCGATATATCTAGTAGTCGACGATCCCGCCTCAATAGCGTCATGTACGGTAAAATACATAGTACGACAATCTCGAGTCAAGAGTGCGGATCAATCATCATATCTATATCTCGTACGGTAAAATCCATCATACGGCATCCCAAAATTGGGGTACGGGTCAAATATCATATATACATCATTAATCATATGGTATCATTATCGTAATATCCTGAATTAGGGGTACCTTTCTAAAGTCTTATACATTCCAATATCATCAAACATATATCCTCGTGTGTATGAAAACACATCGCCCATCGATCCACTATAATATCATGCCGTATCTCATATCACGACCCAATTACATATCACAATCTCACGGCATCATGCCCGATCATATCGGCTCATCTCTAAGTATCATATACTGGGCCCATCATCCGTGTATACGTATAAACATGTGTGTGTATCCACACACACACACACACACATATCAACATATACACTTATAATCATATCATGTGTGTGCTTGTGTGTGTATGTGTTAACCTTTACTCTAGGGTTTCGCGACTAAGAAACTAAACTAAAAAACATTTTCTTGCTAAGTATTCACTCCTCAAATTAACACATATGTATATATATAATATTCGAATACTACCCTACGAAAGTGCGGGGGTGCTATACGCCATCCACCCGACCTCCCCCATAGATATACATCTACTCACCTTGATCCTCGCTTGACGATGACAATGACGCCGTGCTTTCCTCGTCGTCTGAAGTCCACGTGAAGGTGCCTACATATATAAATGCATAGTATCGTAAACAGAAATCGCGCACGAAAACCAAAACGGCACACGAATCACACATAGGTTAAAACCTATAGTCTACGCATGCAAGAATAACCAAACAACTCCCGATATCGACGTACAAACGTCAAGTGACCGAGACAAAACACAATATCAAAATTTCAAGTCATTAAAAGTCACAAAACAAAACAGCAACCCTAGAAAAATGGTTTCAGATATAGTCTCGTGTAAAATTAGGCTAAACATGCAATTACAGAGGCCAGATTACGAAGTAATTGGGCTACAGACCCAACCTTGACACCATTACCCAAAATTTTCCCGGCGACATCTACCCAAAATCCGGCCTGGCCGGTCTTGATGGCTTGGTTTGGGTTTATTCTCAGGGTGGTCTTCTAGTGCTCAATCTAGGTCAATATAGTTGCTTGTTTTTCTTGTAAAGGTCTCAGATCATTCCAGATTTTCTGTAGGCATCACAACTACAAAACCGACACGGAAAGTATTCAATTCAAGTTTCATGGTCTAGGTTCTGGTTTGATCTAGGTTTTAACACCAAAGGGGGTTCTAGTCACCAATTACACATCAATTGTACCATCACAACTCAAGAATCCCCTAACTTCATCTTGGAATTTTCAAACATCACAAAACTACATCAACTTCACTCTAAACTTCACTAGATCACTAGGAAATATAAAAACTAAACTAGAAGTTTAGGATTTACCTTATTTGGCAGCTCAAGAATTTTCTTGAGTTGCCCCAAGTGCTCAAAATCTCAACTTGTTTGGTCAACCATGTTTGTAGTGAGCTTGTGCATAATTTTAATGAAAGGAATATAAGGTTTTGATATGGATTTAGGGGTGTTGTGAGGAGGTAGAGGAGGTGGAGGGAGAGGGCAGCCATGAAAAGAGAAGGAGAAGAAAATGAAGTGAAGAACAATGAGCTAAGGTCAATGAGACCCATCATCCTCTCTCTTGCCCATACCTTCTTGCCACGCCACACATATTCTTTATTCTTTTTCTTTTCTCCTTTTTTTTGTTAAAACAAAAACCTTAGTCAACCCAATACATAAAAGAAACAAAAACCCAAGTAATTAAAAGAATGAAGTATGGTTTTTCAAACAAATTAAGAAATGTGACAAATATTTTTACAATATGACATGGTGCATGTCATATGCATAATCAAGCTTAATGCATGATTAGTGATTATTAATTAAGCTTAGCCGTAAACTTGTATACAATTAATTATAAAATATCCAAATCGACTTAATACACTCAAAATCAATAATCATGTAGAATTTTTCAAATATCTCCCGAATTATAGGTATATAGTTATACCACATCATAAAAGCTAATATACATACTTTAAAATATTCATAATATTTATTAATTAAATTATTTAATTTTCCAAAAATAAAATTTTATTTTTCTGAAATGTTACAGAGGAGAAAGCAGACCACAACCATGTTTTAATCTACACCACCCACTTCTGTCTGAAACCTTTAAGTATCAGTGTTCACAACTCCAATCTACCGTATCATAGGTCTACTTAAATAGGTACCCATCCTAACGTCGTCTTTCGCCTCAATGCGTCATAGGAGTAGAGATGCAGAAAGTGGAATTTACTTTCTTGCCACCTTGTATTTTTGGCTCATTTCACTCTCACCAAAAACATAGAAACGGAGAAGAAAATGAGGAAGGAGTTCAAAAAAACAATATTTTATTCTATATTTCTATTAGTTTATTTGAACTAATTTCTTACTTTCTATGATTTCAAACCGACAACCTCAGAGGCTGTTTGGTAGCTAGAAAATGGAGATTCATGCAACATTTGTTTCAAAAAATCATCATTTCCTATGTTTGGTTAACAACAAGTTTGAGTTGGAAATAAAAATAGTGATGCAAAAGGCAACAAATTCTTGCAATATTTATTGCACTTATTTTGATGATATCAAGAGTTGCAATTTTGGGAATGGTGAGCTTTCAATTACCACATAAGCGTCGGCGTGACTTCTTTTCCATATTGTTCTTCGCAAAACAACGAAATAATATTTTGATTTCACTTTCATGTTGCTTTCTTGATTTCATGCTTTATTCATATTGTTCAGATGTCCCAAGGCCAACTAGAAAGAATAGACAAAAAAGCATGAAAGTGATACCTAATTTCCAATTTTCTCATGTTTCAATAAATTAAGAAAACGATAGCAAGTAAAATCAATTTTCTTGCCGGCTCATGCTTTTGGCCCCGTTCACTTTTTCTTAAGAACCACAAAAAATGAGAATAAAGTAATAGAAAGTGTCAGAAATAATTTGTTACTTTATTAGCTCATACTCTTAACTCTATTTGAACTTTTTTTTTTGCTGTACCGTTTAAACCAAACATCCTAAGTTTATCTTCCCTTACCAACGCATACTAACCTCCATTCCACTTTCTTTTTAACAAAATATACAAGAATTAACAAAATATACAATAATTAAACCAAACAACCGATGTTGCTTAATATTGGGTATCGAAAACCTTATAAGCACTATATAAGCCAATCAATTCTAAGGAAATTTCAATTTTGTATTGAATTATTTGAGTATATTTTAGCAAATAATATATTGTCTAAGCAAATTTATCAAATTTTGGGTTAAATTTAGGCATTTGCTAATACAAAAGCAACATAAAAATAGTTATAATGTAATGAAAATCATTATTTATTGACAAGAAAAAGAATATTGATAAAACACCACTGTTCTGATTTTTGAGTCGTCTGAGCGGCCGTTTAAATGCTTAAGCGGCGCTTAAGCGTTTTGGCTTCTTGACCGCTCCGCTTATCTTTTCCCCTTTTAAAAACACTGAAACAGGTACGAACCCAATTGGAGAGGAGAGGGGCTCTTGGGGTCGAAAATATCCAAGATCAAGACTTAATAAAATAGCAACTTTTCTTTATCAAATTTGAAGAGAAGAGAGAACTCTCGAGGTGAAAACTTATGGCTTTCACTCCGAGCAAGCATCTCCGAGCATAGAACTTTGATGAAAACCGACGGCTTTCAACATCCAATCCGTGTTGCTTTCGCTTATTGCTGAATGCGAAGACCCCCAAAAAGGATCTTTGTCTCGATTACCTAAGCAAGGGAAGTCTCCGTCTCGGTTACCCCTACAAAGGGAGTCTCCGTTTTGGGTATCCTGCAAGGAGATACCCGCATCGAGTATTTCCTAAAGAGGAACCCAAAAGCGAGAACGTCCATGGGAGATGCCCTCTATGAAAATCTCCGAGGAGATAGCCGCATGCGGGAACCTCCTGAAAGGAACCTGCATGCGGGAACCTCCATGTGAGATACTCATATACAGGAACCTCCTGAAAGGAACCCGCTTGCGGATACCCCTAACATATCCACATGTGGATACCTCAAAGAGATTTCCAAAAAGGAATCTGAATGTAAAGATCTTCAAGAAGATACCCGCAGCGGATATCCCGAAAGGAGATACTCGCTTTCGCTTTTCTTCTCTTTACTCTCTCAGAGGCCATCCGACGCACTCAAAACACTCCTCGTTGAAAATATTTTCCTTTTTCGGGGCGTTGTATCGAGCCCCGTAAGTAGGCTGCTCGCCCCTTTGACCCACCGGACAGTAGGAACCCCGTCCACTGACCGGGCAGCGAGACCTCCGTGTAAGGCTCTCGAAATATTCAAAGCAAGCCTGAAAATTGTTTTTAAACACAATACACATATCATAGAGTGAGTTCGCATGATACGTATGACATGTCCCCTCGTATCACAACGAGAGATAACCAACAACAGTTTTGCTCGCGGCTGCTGGAGATTAGAACCCTACGATCAATAAACCCCTTCACGTAGCGGAGATGTGCATGTTTCGTTAGATGTGTGGTAACACTAGAAAAGATAAGATGCGAAATGAGAATATTCATGCAAAAGTTGGTGTAGCACCTGTGGAGGAAAAGATGCGGGAAAACCGGTTAAGATAGTTTGGTCATGTGCGACGCAGACTTATACAAGCACCGGTTTAATGAATGGATACTCTCGATATTGGCAATATCAAAAGGAAGAAAGCGAGACCGAAAAAAACATGGATGGAGGTGATACGAAGAGATATGGTTGTCAAAGGCCTTAATGAAAGTATATTGTTCGATAAGAGTGAGTAGAGGCGGAGGATTCATGTGCTAGACCCGGCGTGATTCTCATGTTGGTTCATGTAGCCTACCCCATATGTGGATAAAAGGCTCAGTTGTTGTTGTGATGGACATGGAGAATCTGTACAAGGCTGGATGCACATCTATCTCAATAGGATGACAAAAAACGCTCTATCTGGACATCGAGCTTACATCCAATTTTTTAAGAATAGAGGGACATTGGTTATTAGTATTGGTCCTTCTAGAATCTTTGGATATATATGATATATGGTATATGTTTAAGATTTTTTAGTAACTGTTGCCAAAGTTGAGGAAATGCACTGTTGCCAAAGTTCAAGAAATTGTTGTCAAGTGTCTAAATCAGTGCAGGGTGAACCTTATTTTGAGGCTTTTGTACTGAAAACTCTCAACAGATTTGGATCAGAATCAGTTAGAAATGATAAAAATAACTATCAAACTTAACGGCGACATTTCAGCGCCGTCTATGCCGTCTCAGCGCCATATCAACAAATTTGTCAAGTCAACCGAAAAAAATATAAAATTCTTAAAATTACCCCTTTCTTAATTAACCTAAACCCAACTAAAATCCTAACTTAACTCAAACCCTAACCCTCATCATCATCATCAACATCATCATCATCATCTTCTTCTTCTTCTTCTTCCTGCCGGCGCTGTCCCCACTTTGACCTTCCTTTCTGCCGCCGGTGTAGGGTGTTTTTCGTCACCCCATTGAGATGGGAATACGCGCGCGCTTGTCAGGCGTATACTACAGATTCCCTCTGCCTAGGGTAGGCGGGGGTTTATTGATTGTGGGGATCCAAATCTCCGGTAGCCGCGGACTAAGCTGCCGTTAATTACCCCTCGCCTTTGGGGCGAGGGAACCTCCGATTAACGGGTTAAAATGGTCATGCGAACTCAATGTGCAGTGTACGTGTGTTGTGTTTTGAAAGGGGGGTTTGGATATATCGGGAGCCACGCAGAGTTTTTACGGGGGTCCCGCTACCCGGATAGAGGTCAAAGAGGCTAGCAGCCCCCTTGCGGGGTGCGGGGCAGCGCCCCGTTAGAAATTTTTTCTAACAGGGACAGTGTCATGGTGTATGTGTGTGTGAAAATATGTATGCATATGTACATATATATATATATATATGTATGTATACATGTATATATATATATATATAAAAGAAAGAGGAGGAAAAGGCATCCAAAGGATGCGTGGGGCTAGCGCCTTGGGCGCTGTGCGCCTACGTGCTAAGCGCTTAGGCGCTAAAGTGCCACGTGTCGGCACATGGGCGCTCTGCGCTGGGCGCTTGAGCGCAAGCGCGCCACGTGTCGGCACGGTGGCGATTTGCGTTTGAGCGCTTGCGCTGGAGCGCAAGCGCGCCACGTGTCGGCACGGGGGAGACTTGCGCTCGAGTGCTTGCGCTCGAGCGCAAGATCGCACGTGTCGGCACGGGGGCGACTTGCGCTCGAGCGCTTGCGCTTGAACACAAGCGCGCCACGTGTCGGCACCGGGGCGACTTGCGCTCGGGCGTTTGTGCAAGCGCGCCACGTGTCGGCACGAGGGCGCTCTGCGCTTGAGCGCCGGCGAGAAAAAGAGACTTTTAGCCTAAGAAACAGAAGCTATGCTTCAGAAAGGAAATATTTATTATATATATATATATATATGTAAATATATGGAGTTAAACTTCTAAAATGTTTTGGTTGATGAAAGGGGTTCTTCCTCTTCCTCCTCTGTTGGCTGGACCTTGATGATCAAGAGATGTGAGATCTAAAAATCTCTCCTTTCTGAGATCTAATGGTAGATCCAAGTTCCCCTTTGTGGGTTTTGTGGTGGAAGACTTCTTAGTTTTTGAAAAGAAAGAGTAAAACTCTTGATTTAATTCAAAAGAAATGAGAAGGTTTAGAACCTTGGAGAAGGAGCAGGAGGCACAAAAGATCTCAGATCTAAAATTTTTGTGGAGAGAATGAAAAGTGTTATTTTATTCAACATCATGTTGCCTTTTATAGGCATGCATATTTACATATAGCCTTTTGGGCTTTACAAAAATCGCATTTTGCCCATCCCATGGCTCATGTGCCATTACATTTTTGCACATAAGCCATGTGCTTACAAAATATTGGCTTTATGCCCATTTTGCATACATTCATATAAAAAAAATTACATAAAAAAATATTTATTACATAATTTTGTTTTTGGCATGGGGAGGCTGGCCGCAGGCTCGACTTGGGCATGGGCCCGCTTGACCTGGGCTTGGGGCCACCTGGCTTGGGGTTGACCTTGACTTTGACTTGGTCAACCGGGGTGTAAATTTTTACCCCAACAAAGTGCCCCCCATCAATAAATGCACACCGCACATTTGAGTTGTGTGCATGAAATTGATGGATCTTGAAGCTGAACTTCGAGGTGGAGCATCATTCCGGGGGCGGAGCATCATCCCGGGGAGCATGATTCCCGGGAGCATGATTCTAAGGGATCGGAGCATCATTCCGAAGGCCGGAGCATGATTCCAGGGATCGGAGCATCATTCCGATGAGCGGAGCATCATTCCAATTTGCGGAGCATCATTCCAAAGATCGGAGCATCATTCCGATGAGCGGAGCATCATTCCAATTTGCGGAGCATAATTTCAAGGATCGGAGCATCATTCCGATGAGCGGAGCATGATTCCAGGGGATCGGAGCATCATTCCGAAGGGCGGAGCATGATTCCAGGGATCAGAGCATCATTCCGATGAGAGGAGCATCATTCCGATGAGAGGAGCATGGTTCCAGGGATCGGAGCATCATTCCGAAGGGCGGAGTATGATTCCAGGGATCGAAGCATCATTCCGATGAGCGTGATTCCAGGGGATCGGAGCATCATTCCGAAGGGCGGAGCATGATTCCAGGGATCGGAGCATCATTCCGATGAGCGGAGCATCATTCCAGGATTCGGAGCATCATTCCGAAGGGCGGAGCATGGTTCCAGGGATCGGAGCATCATTCCGAAGGGCAGAGCATGATTCCAGGGATCGGAGCATCATTCCGATTTGCGGAGCATGATTCCAAGGATCGGAGCATCATTCCGATGAGCGGAGCATAATTCCAGGATTCGGAGCATCATTCCGAAGGGTGACAGACATTCTAACCGAAGCATAATTTCAATGCGGAGGTTGATTCCCAGGCGAAGCATAATTCCGACAGAGAAGGCAAATACTCCGAGGCGAAGTATGATTTCGACATGGGGTACATTCTGAGACGGAGAATGATTCCGGCGCAGAGCTTGTCGGTTGACTTGATTCCGAGGAGAAGCATAATTTCGACAGGGAAGGCAGGTACACCGAGGCGAAGCATCATTTCGACACTGGGTGTATTCTGAGATGAAGCATAATTCCGACGAGGAGGTCGTTATCCCGAGGCGAAGCATGATTTCGACACGGGGTAAATTCTGGGACGAAGCATGATTCCGCCGCAGAGGTTGTTGGTTTGATTTGATTTGGGTTGACATCAGCATCGCTACACTGGGATATGGTACCAGGAGCGAATCATCATTTGCCATGAGAGGATTTGGGGATTGGTTTTTTTTGTTTGGCATCAGCATCGCTACACTGGAATATGGTACCAGGAGCGAATCATCATTTGCGTTTGCTTATTAGGAAATGATGGCTTAGGAGATAGGTTTTAGGTTCCTACCGCCTAAGACTTTTCAATTTTGTGAGCCGTAAGGGTCTCACAAAGCATTTTCTCCCTACGGGTCGTAAGGATCCCGTAAGTGTATTTTCTCCTTAGGAGTCGTGGGGACTCCCAAGTGTATTGCTCCTTTGTGAGTCGTAAGGATCTCACGCGGGAATTTTCTCCTCACAAAGTCGAGAGGACCTTGTGAGTGCATTTCATCTCTTTCTCACGAGTTTGCGCCCTTTCGGGTTTTCACAAACTCGCCGGCAGTCATACTGTTTTTACTCACGGAGCCCTTTCGAGTTTTCATCCGTGCCCATTTTGCTTGTGGACATACCTTTTTTTATTTTTATATTTTTATATTTTTGGAGAGATTGGGATTGTTTTACGCCCGTGGATTGTATACGGTTTTGCAGGATGTATGATCCAGACCGTAGGGCCATAAAAATTTTGGGACTTTGTTGGCGTCTGCATCGCTGCATTGGAATATGGTACCAGGAGCGAATCATCATTCGCCACTTGGGGTATGGGATTTGGAATTTGGTTGGCGTCTGCATCGCTACACTGGAATATGGTACCAGGAGCGACTCATCATTCGCCGTTGGGGCATGGGATTTATAATTTGGTTGGCGTTTGCATCGCTACACTGGAATATGGTACCAGGAGCGACTCATCATTCGCCGTTGGGGCATGGGATTTAGAATTTGGTTGGCGTCTGCATCGCTGCACTGGAATATGGTACCAGGAGCGACTCATCATTCGCCGCTTGGGATTTAAGTTTGGAATTTGGTTGGCGTCTGCATCGCTGCACTGGAATATGGTACCAGGAGCGACTCATCATTCGCCGTTTTTTTTTTGTTTTTGCATTTTTTGTTTTACCGCGATTGCTCTATCATTTCAGCTTTTCTTATCGCGAAGATCGCGATTGCCCCATCATTTCGGCTATTTATTCGCGGTTGCCCTATAATTTCGGCTTTATTTTCATCTTTATTTTACTCGCTGATTTTTATTGCGAGTTGCCCCATCATTTCGGCTTTTCTTTTTTCTTTTCTTTTTATTTACACTTTTTTTTTTATTTACAAATTTTTTTACATTCCCAGTTTAATGACTTGGAGGTCGATTGTTTTCAGAGAAAGGCAGATGTCTAAGAGAATCAGTTTCACGAAGAACTTCGGTCTCTGTTTGTTTGAAATTGGCGGTCGCAACTGGACTGTTTGTTAACACGCCTTTGGACAGTTCTATCTCTCCTGCCTTGTATTGCTTTTCGACCCAATGTTTGAAGACGAAGCAGTCCTCAATGGCATGACCTATCACTCTGTGATAAGGGCAGTATTTGGGGTCGTCGGTCATATTCGCTTCCTGCGGTCTTTTTGACTCTGGCAGTTGTAGACCGTTCTTCAGGGCGTCTTTGAATATTTTATGGATTTTGTCCCTTCTGAAGGAATAGACCTTATCCAGCTTCTCTTTTAGTGGAGATTCTCCTCCCACTCCGAACACTGGCTTCCGAGGCTGGTTGGTATTAGGCCCGCTCATCCCTTGCTTATTTCGGTTAGCCGAAATGTTGAAAGATCTAGAATCGTCAGAACCTCCGCCTTTGCGATTTTCGTCCTTTTGGTTTCTCCAGGACCTATTGTTATTTTGAGAATCCGAGAAGGACTCCTGTTTTGAGCGCTCCAGCATCTGGACTTTCCTGGTCAGCTCTTGGAATGTTTTGAGACCCGCGGTGCATAAAAACGGGGCCATCCAATTGTTGAGATTTCCGACGAGGAGACTGACAGATTGGTCCTGCTCTATCGGCGGTTCGCATTTGACGGAGAGATTGCGCCATCGGGTTATAAAATCCGTGCTGCTTTCGTTGTTCTTGGGCTTGGTCCTTACGAGCTCGGCAATGGTAATCTTATCGCTGACGCTCATGAACCTCTGCCGAAACAGAGACTCCATTTGGACAAAAGTTGTGACGGAGCCATCCGGTATGCTCGCGTACCAGTCAAAAGCAACATCGGTCAAGCTATTAACGAACTGGCGGAGGAGAAGCGCATCATTGCCCCCAGTATTCCCGCTGAGGCTTTGAAGTGGGCGATGTGCTGATTCGCATTTCCTGTCCCATCGAATCTTCCGAATTTAGGGATGACATAGCCGGTAGGAAATTCTACCAGATCATACTGAGCAGGATATGGTCTCCTACTACTGCTGATATCTTTTTGCGCTTCGGCTTCGGCTACCAAGGTTTTGACTTTGTTGGCAACCAAATCCATGATTTGATCTTGAGTTAGCAGGCTACTGTCATCGGTAGCCAAGACATTTGCTGAGATAGGATGCGACTGATTTTCATGCGGTCCGCCCACTTTTGGATTTGAGGGAACGGGCGTCGGCTGTCTCGGGACACCGTTTCTCGGTTCATGAGCTGAGCCCTGTGCTTGATTGGGCGGCTGAGAGGCAAGTTAGGCCGTAAGCCGTAAGACGACATTTGTCAAGTCGTCGATCTTTGAGTAGAGCTTGGCCATCTCCTTATCTTTGTTTCTGAGCTGCTTTCGGAGCTCTTGAAGCAGCTCTTGCTCTGCGGTCCTGGGGCGGAAAGTCGGCTCTTCTTCGCTTTCCGAGCCCGACTCCTCATGGACCGAAGGGTCTTTCCGCCCATCATCCTCATCAAGAGGGTTTTCATCACCCAGCAGAGGCGGCTGTTCTTGGGAAGCGGCCACCACATTCAAGCCAGATTGGGTTTGAGATACGGTAGCCCCGTCCTTGCTCTTGCTGCGCGTGCCCACCGTGTAGATAGTGTGGACCACATACCCAGCCATTTCCTCATCTTCGGCGGGGTAACCCCGTTCTTCGAACCTCATGAGGTTCAGCCTGGCAAGAGCCCTAGCCCTTTTGTTGGCTCTATATCTGAGCCTTTTCTCCCTCAGCTTCTCGATTTTGAAGGCTTGGCGGGCATCCGCTACTCGGGAAGCCATTGTGAGTTGATCAGCGGGGAGCTTAGAGAAGACACCCGATCGAGCATTTGTCAGGGGCGCCGCTGGAGCTTGCTCGGGACGCGTTGTAGCTTTGTTGGTGTTGATGGCCTTGCCCCCAGCTGGGGCCAAGGAAAGTCGTTCAGATACCGACTTGCGTTTGGGTTGGGGCGCCCTTGAGATCACCACATTTGGTCTCCTGCCTTTCGAGACCGGTTTGTCTGCCACCGGGGCTTGAGGAGCTGGGATGGCACCAACTGGCATGAACACAATAGAGCCGAATGGTAGTAGCGGCTCCTCCCATTATCGCCCGAGACTGGCCGGAAGGACCATCCTGGAGTCTATCTTCATCGTGTAGGAGACGGGAGTTGAGTTCATTATCGAAGACATCGTTGAAAGGTGATTGCTTGGAAATCTGCATAAAAAAGCATTATTTTACTATAAATACAGGTATGTACATTGATTGAGCTCGCATGAATGCTTAACCCGAAATATGGGAGGAGAGATTGGTCCCACCGGGCGTGCCAGAATCTGTAGGGTGTTTTTCGTCACCCCATTGAGATGGGAATACGCGCGCGCTTGTCAGGCGTATACTACAGATTCCCTCTGCCTAGGGTAGGCCGGGGTTTATTGATTGTGGGGATCCAAATCTCCGGCAGCCGCGGACTAAGCTGTCGTTAATTACCCCTCGCCTTTGGGGCGAGAGAACCTCCGATTAACGAGTTAAAATGGTCATGCGAACTCAATGTGCAGTGTACGTGTGTTGTGTTTTGAAAGGGGGGTTTGGATATATCGGGAGTCACGCAGAGTTTTTACGGGGGTCCCGCTACCCGGATAGGGGTCAAGGGGGCTAGCAGCCCCCTTGCGGGGTGCGGGGCAGCGCCCCGTTAGAAATTTTTTCTAACAGGGACAGTGTCGTGGTGTATGTGTGTGTGAAAATATGTATGCATATGTACATACATATATATATATATATATGTATGTATGTATGTATATATATATATGTATGTATGTATATATATATATATAAAAGAAAGAGGGGGAAAAGGCATCCAAAGGATGCGTGGGGCCAGCGCCTTGGACGCTGTGCGCCTAGGTGCTGAGCGCTCAGGCGCTAGAGTGCCACGTGTCAGCATATGGGCGCTCTGCGCTTGAGCGCTGGGCGCTTGAGCGCAAGCGCGCCACGTGTCGGCACAGGGGAGACTTGCACTCGAGCGCTTGCGCTTGAGCGCAAGCGCGCCACGTGTCGGCACGGGGGCGAATTACGCTCGAGCGCTTGCGCTTGAACACAAACGCGCCACGTGTCGGCACCGGGGCGACTTACGCTCGGGCGCTTGCGCAAGCGCGCCACGTGTCGGCACGTGGGCGATTTGCGCTCGGGCGCTTGCGCTTGAGCGCAAGCGCGCCACGTGTCGGCACGCGGGCGCTCTGCGCTTGAGCGCCGGTGAGAAAAAGAGACTTTTAGCCTAAGAAACAGAAGCTATGCTTCAGAAAGGAAATATTTATTATATATATATATATATATGTAAATATATGGAGTTAAACTCCTAAAATGTTTTGGTTGATGAAAGGAGTTCTTCCTCTTCCTCCTCTGTTGGCTGGACCTTGATGATCAAGAGATGTGAGATCTAAAAATCTCTCCTTTCTGAGATCTAATGGTAGATCCAAGTTCCACTTTGTGGGTTTTATGGTGGAAGACTTCTTAGTTTTTGAAAAGAAAGAGTAAAACTCTTGATTTAATTCAAAAGAAATGAGAATGTTTAGAACCTTGGAGAAGGAGCAGGAGGCACAAAAGATCTCAGATCTAAAATTTTTGTGGAGAGAATGAAAAGTGTTATTTTATTCATCATCATGTTGCCTTTTATAGGCTTGCATATTTACATATAGCCCTTTGGGCTTTTCAAAAATGGCATTTTCCCATCCCATGGCTTATGTGCCATTTCATTTTTGCACATAAGCCATGAGCTTACAAAATATTGGCTTTATGCCCATTTTGTATACATTCATGTATAAAAAATTACATAAAAAAATATTTATTACATGATTTTGTTGTTGGCATGAGAAGGCTGGCCGCAGGCTCGACTTGGGCATGGGCCCGCTTGACCTGGGCTTGGGCCCACCTGGTTTGGGGTTGACCTTGACTTTGACTCGGTCCACCGGGGTGTAAATTTTTACCCCAACAGCCGGCACCGCGCCTACCTCCTCCCAACGACGCCACCCTCGCCGGTGTCTCCCCAGCCTTAGCCCAGCCCCTCCTCTCTTGCTCCAACACCCTCCTGATTCGATTTGTCGCCTCCATCATTATCAACGCCATCGCAAATCGTCCAGTTATGGTTGAACCTCCGGTTCTTATCGATCCTCTCCAGCCCCAACCGCCTTCTCTTCTCTCTCCAAATCCTAGCCCCTCCCATCCTTTTTAGCCCCAGCCCCCCTCCCCTCCCCTTCCTGCTGCAGCCCCTCCCCCTTATCCGCCCCCTGCCCTCCACCCTCCGCCCTTAATCCTCATCATCTTCTTCTTCATCCTCATCTCCTCCTCATCATCTTCTTCCTCCTCCTCAATTCTTGCCCCCTTCCTTCTCCTTCGGCGCCAGCGCCCGGCCCCCCATTGTGGCACCCCTCTAAAAAAATACATTAATTATTTAATTAATATTTAATGATTATTAAAATTATAACTTATATATAATTTATTATAGTATGAAAATGGCAAATTAGTCATTTGACATGAAGAACAACGTTTTTATCGTTCAAAGGTGATTTTTCAATAAATAAACAAAATGTTTTTGAGGGGTAGGTGGGGTGCAGGGGGGGGCCTTCATCTCGTGAACTTTGTGTAGCCCAACATTTAGTGCCCATTATGAATTATTGGGATTCATGGTCCTCATAATCATCCCAACATTTAGTGCACATTATGAATTATTACGAATCTTGGCCCGCATAATCATCGAAGCCCTAAGTTTTTGTCCCAAGATGGTGATAATATTAACTATCTATCTTTATAATAACCTAAATTGGGATGGAAAATGGAAATTTCATTATTTCCACTCTTTCTCCCTACTATTAAGATACTTGCTAAATATTCATTTAGGTTTCAGCACAAATAATTGGGTATTTTTGCAAATATTGTTGTTTGTATTAGGGTATTATGGGAATTCATTGGCAAAGTTCTGCTTTGTTTGTTTCTGATGGAGTGAAAAGTAGGCTTATTGATTCCATTTTTTCCCCTCACCATTAAATAAGCCGGGCTTCTTCAAATCTGGAATTTGCTGATGAAATTGTAGTTTTAGACATGTGTTGAGAGCAATTAAGTAATTATGCGCTAAAAATTAACCCGTGGGCTTCTCTTGCTCTGCTGGTTCAGTTCTGTCCTTGCATTTGGATGAAAAGACGAGCTCCATTGTAACTGTCACATGCTTGAAGCAAAAGTTGATTCATTTGTATACAATTAGCTGTATTTTGGTGATTAATTATAATTTTATTTTATACATGATATGCTTGAAGTTGATGTCATTTGTATACAATTAGCAATTTGAATACCATTACCTATGCTTGAAGCAAAAGATAGGCAGCACATATATATAAATGGATTACTAAATTTATTTTATTAAACCAAAAAAAAGTTTAAATTTATTTTAAGTACACTCTTCTCCTTTTTTATCAAACAAGTTTGGGCAAGGAATTTTGGCTTTAATATAAAATAATTTTATTGAAAAATTTATGAATTGTTTTTTAACCTTTGTTTCCCTTAGGAAGACTTTTTATATTTGAAGAAAGAGATTATTCAAAGATTATTTTTTATATTTTTTGAATGGTTTTCTTTCTTGATTTGGGAAATTTGCAGTTAATTTATATTTCTTTTGTTTTTCATCCCACGGTATTTCTTACACTGTATAGTTGCTCTTTAATCTGTTTATTCTTAGTTGTGATCAAATTTTTTTGGGTCTATTGTGAGTATCGATTATTAGTTGTAAGGTTGTCACTAGATAGTTATATTTTAATCTTTATGATGATTAGTGTAACTATTTATATAAGTTACTGTTTATTCATGTTTATAGATTATTCCAAAAATCCGCCGCATCGCGCGGCGCTCACTGCTAGTATAATAATATAAAGTGGTAGTAAAAGTGGAAAATTTGATATTTCCATGTTTACCCCTTGACTCTGGCTATACTTTCTTGCATCAAATTTGGACTATATTGGTATTTTGGGGAATAAGTGTAATACACAGTTCCTTTTTGAATAATTTTCGTATTTCAAAACCAAAAATTTCAAA
Source organism: Agapanthus africanus (assembly GCA_030015575.1). Lineage (NCBI taxonomy): Eukaryota > Viridiplantae > Streptophyta > Magnoliopsida > Asparagales > Amaryllidaceae > Agapanthus > Agapanthus africanus. The sequence goes on from JASDDO010000006.1 coordinate 284,862,181, forward strand.
TTTTGTTAACGTAAATATTTTGTTTTTCTGAACCTAACTATTAAATTCTTAAAACCCTAATTCTTTTTAGCCTTTTTCCTAACCCAAACCCTAACTTTTTTTGGTTCCAAATTATTTTTCCTAAGCTACCCAAAGCCCAGGCCCACTCCCTAACTAAATCCTAAACCCAGCCAAAGCCCAGGCCCACTCCCTAACTAAATCCTAAACCCAGCCAAAGCCAACCCGACCCGACCCGACCCGAACCACCGCTCCCCTTCTTCTTCTTCTCTTTCTCCTTCTCTTTTCCTGTTCCCGCTCTTCTCGCCACGACCTCGCCCCCTCCCGCGTCATCCCCAAGACCCGCTCCCCTCAACGACCCAAGACCTCGACCTCGCCCTCGCCCCAACGGCCATCCCCGAGACTCGCCCCCTCGCAACGGTCCTCCGCCCGAACAGCTCCGCCTACGAGGCCACGTCGCCGCAACCCTAACGCCTCCCCCTCTTCTCGCAACTGCTCCTCACGAACCGCTCGCCCACACCACTGCCCCTCGAGATCCTACCCTCGATCTCTTCAACAATTTCCTATCTCTCTTCCTTTACCCCCTCTGTCTCATTCTCTACCTCCACGAGCACCCACCATCACCCTCCTCCAAGGCCCGCCGGCTCATCCCTAAACCGCCGTGACCACCTCACCCCGTCGCTTCCACCAACCCACGCCCGAACACCCATAGCCGCCCACTGCACCCCCTCCGACGAGCACCGCTACCTGAGCTCTTCCTCCACTCCAACTGAGCCTACTACCCGCTGCACCCCCACTCCGTTGCCGAAGAGGCCACTGCCACCGGCTACCCCTCCTCTCGCCATCACCTCCGTCAGCCCCACTCCCCTGCGCGACCCGCCTCTGCAGTAGCCGACCACCACATCCACGGCTCATCCCCAAGCACCACATCACCACCTTGGCCGACCATCCCGCTGCCAGCTTCGACGAGACACCATCACCAAGACCACCGCCAACACCTCCTTTACCCACCACCATTGTTGCAACCCACCCCAAGCTTCCTCTTCCCTTCCATCGACTAGCATCTCGACCCAGTGATCCGAGCCGACAATATTCACCAACGCCACTCCGACTTCGAATCCTCGCCAACACAACACCACAACCTCCCTGCTGCAACTCCATCATGAAGCCACTGCCGGCTGAGTTCCCCGTCGCGACCATCGCAACCCTAGCCCGCGCCGCAGCTCGTCACCAACCTCTAAATCCCGTACCCGAGCTCCCCTTGCTCTCTCCACCTGCTCCGGCCATGACCCAGAACTGCGCGACGACCACTCCACCATCGACGGCCTCATCTCTGCGAACTCGGAGCCTTCATGTACCGCCAGCCACGTCGATCTATGCAAGCTGTATCCAATCAAAAGCAAGGATTCGAGGCCACGCCATTGTGATTCCAAGGCTCGTGAACTCCGGTTTCGTCGCAATGACCGTTTTTTTCACATCCGTGCCGCGCATTGCAGTGTCCGACCGATCCATCATCTCCGTGATATCGTCAACGAGGCAAGTGAACCACCTATTCACTTGTTTAACATGCTATGATAAGTATTAGCTAAAAGATTATATTATAGCTAGATATATAAATAAATATAACTGGATCGGAACCCATGCTTGAATCTTGTGTAGCGAATCATCATGTCGTCTTACTTGAAGAGGGCCCGACTGGAGCTTATTACTGTGTTTGTAACGCGTGTAAATTAAATGGTTAACGTCTAACTTGATTTGTTAGAAGAATTGTTAGTTTCGAGCGATGACTGAATGTTTATCTTAGGTGCTCGATGCGAGCCCTAAACGGAAATGAAATATAAAATGGCGGAACTCATGATATTTAGACCCTAACACTGTTAACAAACGCTATGTAGAAATTTGGTAGCAAATCGATGTCATTTCCACACATAAGTGACGCCCTAACTTTAATACCGAAACTTACGATTTACCGTACCCTTGACACTGTAAAATTCGTAATTAATTCTAGAAATATCCAATCGCAGCGTGCTTGGGTTCTTTGCGAAGGGTACTTCAAAATATTTAACCTTACATGTAGCTTTATTATTAGATATATCCTCTAGAAATTGAAAACAAAGAACTTATCTTACCTTGGACCACAGTCCAGTGCAGGAACTTACCCCTTGACTTGATTTTGTACCCCTGAAACCTTAATTTTTAATTGTGATAGTGTGCGGATCCAATTACCTCTACGTAGAAAATTGTTTCATATTTCCAATGATACCAGTTTCACTAAAATCCAGTGTCATTTGGTATTTAAATCATATTTTAAACAGATGACTTGTACGGCAGTTTTCTGTCATTTCAGTTTGCACCCTTCCTGAGTAATCTGATCGAAAATCCTAAACCAAAATGAATATTGTTGTTCCGTCTCCTGTTATGTAAAGCTAACTCATAACTCTATAATTAGTTGAACAGTAGCGTCGCCTAATTGTGCTTCCAACTGAGAGTAAAACGTGTTACGAAATGGACTTCCAGTTCAGAAACTGGATTTCCAGCAGTAAGCACTTAAAATGAAATGACCATAACTAGCAAACCCGAAATCCGATTGACGCGAAACAAATTTTGATGGACAGATAATTAAACATACTATTTACCCCTTTTATATTGTTTTGTATAATTCTACACGTGTGATTTATAGTATATTTTTCAAGTGGTATGATACCGGCTGCTATATTTTATTCGTATTATAATTAATTGCATTTTCATCATATCATGTAGCGGATATACCCTCATTTGAATAGTGGTCATAAAACCTTGATAACCTAGTGACCGTGTTACATTACCCAGTGATAAATATTAGTGTTTGGATTGTGGCAAGTACGTTAGTGTTAAAGCGTGAATGAATAAATGAAGTGACACGTACTTGTACACAATCAGCGGAACCAGTTAATTTATTGCATTGTCGACGTCTATGGGACATATATAAGTGTAAATATAACTGGAATGAGACGGTTATGGAAGCACTTATATTAGTGTCATAGGTAAGGCGTCAAACACTGTCCATTTATCTTGGATACCGGTCGAGACATGCTTGATGGAGATTCTTTCTCCAGTTCTCGCGTAGACTTGTCATGGAGCGACTAGTATTTGGGTTCATGGTCGGTGTTTGATGTAGACCGTGGGTGTGGGGTAGTTTAAGTGTGAGTTCGATCAAACGAATCTCGGGAGTCCCACTGCCGGCATATACAGCGATTTTGGGAGTCATATGGGTGATATTACTGATTATTAGTGAGCGTGATTCGGGCCTGTGTTCCCTTGTCCCTGAGGCCCACCCTTGGGTTGGGGATACTCCTGCGGTGGTTGACGCTCACACTTGGACTGACGATAGGTTTAGTGACCTGGACAGTGAGACTTAGAGACTAATAGGTTTAGTGACATGGACATGCATTGATTACTGATTCGATATATCTGGTTTTATTATTTACCTGTATTGGTTACTTCATGCTCATGTCATCACTCCATATTTACTGCTTCATGTTCATCATCATTGCACGTGTTTACATATGTGTGTGTGTATATATATATATATATATATATATATATATATATTGCTATTGTGTCGCTCTGACGACCTGAGTATGCATGCTCAGAGTGAGAAGGGGACTGAGCTCGGATGAGGACCTGTTGTACCTTGAGGATATTGCGGACATCTAGATTAGTGACGTCAGCGCTATCTTTCCTTTGACTCTATCTGGTTAGTTTTATATCTGTTTTGATTTAGTGACTGCATTTCTCATTACCTGTGCATTGATTACTGTTTACCACGTAAAGCTAGAAGCCGAAGTGTGACTACGACAGGATATTTCTTTGACCATAGGAGCATGGCTGGCCTTATCATCCCTCGTATTCCGTATTTTGAGAAGCGAGACGTGACATGGTTTTGTTGGTATCAGAGCCAGATTTTGATTGAGATTACAGCTTCCGAGTAGGGCTTGACAATTTAAGTCGCCCATTCGGTCTAGATCATAAACTTGTTATCTTTGACTAAAATCCCTATTGTTCGTCAAGCTATATTTTGACCCCACCCGCTAGAGTTTTGGGTGACTTAGTAGAGTTATGCGATTGTAACTGTGAACTGTAGCATAGCTACAAGGCAGCACTCTGCTTGAGTGACTTGGAGTTCTACATTTGATTTCCACTCGTTTAAGTTTCACCTCACCATATATTCTTGTTTCGTTGTCCATTCTATATCTTATTCTGATCCTTATATCTTGTACCCTAAGCCGTCCTAACATTTTTTGTTTCAGGACCATGACTTCCAACAACTCTCCGTCCTCCTCCACTACCCAGAGTCAGATCACTGAGATTTTAGGTATGCTGCAAGGTTTGATGGAAGCCCAGATGCGAACAAACGATCTCTTAGCAGGAGGACTAAGAAGGCAAATGGCTCGAGCACCAGCGGGAGCCCCAAATCGTAAGGAAATCCCTAATAGACGAAGAGGTGGTGTGTAGATGAAGCGCTCATTTGTTCCTCAGCAACAGAAGCAGCGGAGAGCCCAACGTTGTGGTTATTGCAAGAGACCAGGACACCTTCAGAGAGACTGTCGCAGGGCTAAAGGGCAGTGCCTGATTTGTGGATCCAACGAGTATCTTATCAATGGTTGCCCTCGAAGGAAAGAGTTACAAGGAGGAGATTCGTCAACACTCTCCATTTTCCGTTGAGTAACTTGGTTGTTTCGTAGTTCGAGGTTCGAGGATAGTACGGACGCAACACAAGATTCAAACTCGCCTGACGAGATCACAGCGGTCTAGATATCAATGCATAATTATCACCCTTTCTACTTTCAATAAAAACCGTGTTATTTTATTTAGTAATTGTTTCTTTTCATCTGAACTTTGTATTGTGTTGGACGTCATGGTTTAAATGAAAAAAATGTGAGTTGTGATTTATATATCGTTCCCTTGCCACTCACTTCCTTATACTACTTACTGCATCATTATTCTAAGTTTTGATTTTCCATTCTTTATCTGCCGTATATTTTCCAAGTGCTCCACATTTTTAGTTATTTTTTTGTGTGTTCCACGATCTGATCATGTCACGCACCGCTTCCCAGAGTGCGCTAAGATAAGCACGTGACAGAGCCAACCATGCTACCTGTGGATAGGAAATATCCCTTCACAGTCACATTACGGCTGTAGAGATATCAAGAACAATAATAAACTATCTAACACATGTCCATAAGCCAGAATAAATGAGTCATGAAATGAAATAATGCGGAAGCAAAAGATCCAAGTACAATAATAAACTGGAATGTACGTCCCATAATGCGGGCTCACATCAGGAATGAAAATACTGAAAGAAAACTAAACTAATAACAGGTTCTCACTGCTCGGCCTGTTGATCAAAATACTCCTGGACTGCCTGCAAAACCCAGATGTCAGTACGTCATAAAAGATAAGGGATTTGGGCCATGCAAAACCCAGAAGTCAGTGCGTCATAATATCAATAATTCTAAGCAAGCAGGATATAATGAGATATGCAGGCATGAAGTATGAACAGTAACAAGTCATCAATAACAGGTAAACAGTAACATGAATATATATCAGTGAACATGATATAAACAGGTGAAGTGCAGTGAGTAGTCTAAACTGTACTATAAGATTATCTACTCTAAAATTTTTCGAAATCAATTAATGTAATACTCATCGTAACCTATTGGTCTATGCCCCGTTCATTTCCCACGGGACCACGGTAAAATGATGTAATAGACTGTAAGTCTATGTCCCGTTCATTCCCCACGGGACCACGGTAAAATGATATAATAGACCTTTGAGTTACGTTCAGCTACATTCTTGATTTCCCCATACCCCCAAGTTATGTGTATAAGTCAGGTATTGATAAATCGGGAGCTAATGCCAACACAGGATCAAATAGATACAGGTTTGTCTAAACAGACACAGGATATGTCCGTAGGGACAACAGGTCAAGATTGTTGGCATTAGTAACAAGATCAGGTATCAAGTCAAGTAGTAATATATCAGGTCATGTTAGGTAGTGCACATGTAACAAATGGGTAATCATAATCAACTGTAGTAAGTATGAATGCACGAAATTAAATATAACAATACAATGAAATAATGTAACATGGTAGGAATAAATAAATTGATGCACAATTATCGATTAGGGTTTCATTTATAGTTCTAATACTAATTAGGATGCACTTTCTTAAACATGGAGTGTTACAATAACAATATTAGGTTATTAATGAGATCTGTAGATGCAGCTATATGCATTCTATATGATATGGATGCAAGCGGGTATCCGAAAACAGTAAAACTGTAAAATGGTACTGTGGGATGTACAACTAAGCAATACGAGATGTAAATATTTCATTGGATGCAGTATATTGTAATATAGTATGTAACAAGATAGGTTTGCATGTGCTAGATATAAAGTAACACGTACGGATGCAGACGGATGTCAAAACTGTAAAAGTAAACATGGGTGCATAATTTGAAATACCAGTATTATATTTATTAAAATAGATGTATATAAAGTAATGTAGCATGTAGCAAGATAAACTTGCCTTAACGGATCACGAAACGGATATGTACGGCACGTCCGACATCGGTAAAACGTCGCAACGTACGCACGACACACGAGACGGGTCCAAACAACACAGGAGGGTGATCATGTAGGTAAGGTATGTCCTCTGGGTCATCTGGATCGTCGGCGTCAAGCCCGGCTCCGGCGAACTATGAAAATGTACGATTCAAGAACTAAAGAAAAGAAAAGAAAGAAGCAAAGAAAAGGAAGAAGAAGAAGAGAAAGGCTTACTGTGGTTGGTGCTCTGTGGTTGTCTCGGGTCAGAGGAGGTGGCGAGGGAGCGACGACGGCGATAGGTGGTCGGAATTCCGGTGAGGTGCATATGACAATGGCTGTGGGTTTATGGGTTCTTGATGTGGTTTGAGAGTGTAGTAAAGAAGGAGGAGGAAGGTGTCCGCGAAGGAGAGGGATGGTCGACGAGGAGATTGGTGAGACGACGAGGGGTCTCCGATGATGGTAGGTGATGGTGTGCAGGATCGGTTCTAGGTTTTGCAGCGGGGTGTTTGTGTAGGGAACAGAGCTCGGAAAAGGAGAAGAGGAGGTGGAGGTGAGAGGTGATGACGAGGTGGGGTCGTCGGCGGTGGAAGGTGCAGGTGAAGGAGGAGATGGGTTCTTGGTTAAACGTCGGGGTGATGACAAGGAGGAGAGGAGAAAGGAAGGAGATGAGAGAGGAGAAGGAGCGAGGGTGCCAGTGAGACTGGCGATGACGACGAGTTCTGGCGAGGGCGAGGTGATGGGTTCGAAAGAGCTCGGAGGCGGGTTAAATATGAAAAGAAGAAGGAGAGGAGAGAGGATGAAGATGATGAGGGTGATAAGGCGAGGGGTCGGCGGTGGTAGCGACGACGGCAAGCACGAGCGATGGGCGCAGGCGTGGGTTCGAGCTCTCGTGGGGAAGAGGCAGGAGAAAAATTTTAAGAAGAAGAAAAGAAAGTGAGGGGAGAGAGAGAGAGATAGAAAGAGATCGAGAGGAGAGAAAAAGGGAGTGTGAGAGGAGAGAGAGAGAGAACAGTGAGGAGAAAGAAATTTGTAGTGTAGCAGGGAGAGAGAAAGAGAGAAAAGAGAGAGATAGAGGTCTGCGTGGGTGAGTGAGAGAGAGAAAGAGAGAGAAAGGGAAGAGAGAGGGAGTGTTTGTTAAACTGTTTTGATTTTACTTTAAAAAATATTTTAGTTGGTTAAATAAATTTAAAAGATGTTAAAATTTAAACTGTCGAATAAAGATATTAAATTAAATAAATTCGAATTTTGGCGGGATACATAAATATTCTAAAACACGCCCGAGTCGGGTCTAAAATTCAGTTTTAAAATATGAAAAATATATGCGACGACCAAATTTCAAAATGAATGCTCGGGTAACGAAAATGCATACCCCCAAGAACGGATGCACGTACGTACGCGTAGCCATCCAAACACGTCCGTTTCACTGAACGGGACGAGAACAATATGCGCGGATGCTATCACGGGATTAGGGGTATCATGCAGGCCATGTTATAAATTTTTAAATTATTTTACGTGACTTAAAATGTTATCTGGTAAAAGATGCAATACCATCTAAAATGCCAGTATGCAGTATTCATGAAAGTGCACATGTCTATGTAACAAATCGAGATAATTCATAAATATGAATCAAACAAGTTTCAAGCAAGCGGGTCGGGTCGAATGCAATGCAAAATGTAAAATACCATTCATACCCAAAACACGATAAATCAAGAAAATACCAAAATAAGAAAATACGATAACTGGAACTGGTATAAATGAACTAGGGTGTTACATTATACCCAACTACAAAAAGAATTTCTTCCTCGAAATTCCAAGAACAAAGAAAGATAAACACCCAGGAAACTACAAGAATAAGTATGGAAACTTCTGTTGGATTTCATCTTATCGTTCCCAAGTTGATTCTCCATACGAGCGATTCCCCTAAGAAACAAGTACGAGAGGGATAATCTTGTTCTTAAGAACCTTTTCTCTTCGATCAACAGTCGACATCGGTCGCTCCTTAAAGGTCAAATCCTCTCTTACAGCCAGCTCCGAATGATCCAGCAGTTGTGTTTCTGTTAGTTATATGTATGCCCTAGAGGCCATTACTGTACATAGGATGTATATTGTAGTGGATGCTAGGACATATATAGGGAGGACTTTCTTGCTCGACATGATAGTATGCTATCTGGTTGATCTTTACCTTAACGTGTATACTGATTGTCTCTCTGTTACATGTTGGTAAAGCCCTTAGGATGTGTACTTGACTACCTGGACTATGATGCGGATCATACTAGTGGGGACATGGTAGTCCATAAGTACATCCTTCAAAGTCCCTAGTCGAGGGTGTATCGAGACGGGGCATCGATATACCAGAGTAGACTAGCGTATACCTTCTCGACCCATACAGATGGGCGATGGATGATCCCATATCCATTGGTGTTTGACATCAGAGATGGTATACGGGTGCTCAGTAAAGACTGGGTACACTGGACGGACTCGCCGAGAACTCCCAGATGGTATTATACCTCACGTCAGATGGCAGTTCTCTGGTGCACTGGTACAGAGTAGTCTGTTGACCCGAGATTGTCATAGAGTCTTGTGTGGTTCCCACTGTGCTTTGATTTCCATCTTACCACGTCCAAGAGGGCGTGCAAAACGGTGGTTTTTGGGTACAGTCCCGAGTCACATGGAGGCAATGAGCGATAGGAAGGGATTCGTCTCTCCCGGTATAGGGAGTTGATGTTGCGCTGTGTTCGATTGGCTATAACAGGAAATCCCTGGCCAGGGTTGCTGAGATTTACTGGTAAGTGTTACCAGTAGTTTCTCGAATAGTTATAGACCTCATATCGACACGACTTATCGAGCTATTGGGGTCTGACGTTTACCACCCCTAGGCGAGATATGCGACATATCAGACGATCAGACCGGACTGTACGGTAGTGTTACTGGTCGGATTCACTGGAGTGTGAGCGGGCTTGCTCATCGATCTTCAGATCGCTCAATACCCGGGTGGCCGTTACGTTTAGCAGACCGCTTGCGGCTTGTGGGTGTTTGATATGATCATCGCCTGCTGCCGGCGTATTGACGAGTCTTTAGAGTCCTACACAGAGGTTTCCTGGCTCAAGCGAAATGAAATAGGAGCGCATATGAGATATGTGCGGGACCGAGAATAATGCGTGTATGTGATACCGTATTCCATTCTCGCGATGAATGTATCGAATGGTTGTATGCGATATAACCTAGTTATCGATTCAAGCGTTGATTCGATAAGCCGATACATTGTATACTAGTCGGTTGTGTGCGACATGACCGGATCATTGAATCAAGTGTTGATTTAATGATTTAATGTATAATTATATATTTGATATATTACTTTGCATTAACTAGTATTGGTTCACTTTAAATGGATTTTCTCACTCGGATGTGCGCATTACATATGCGATATGATTTTGTGCACTTGATTGTATCATGTTTGATGATACATGTTTACTTGGTTAAGTGCAAAGAATTAAACCATGGTTAAAAGAATGGCTAGGGTTTCATTTCCTTTATTTATTCATTCATTTATTTATTTATTCATTTTGGAAAAGAAGAGAAAAGAATGGTTGCTAGTTTTGGAGTTTAGTTGAAGCTTCATGAAGCTTTGTTCAAGTCAACCATTCTTATCTCATCCTTAACCCTAACCATTCCCACTAACCATGATTCATTCTCTACACTTGACTATAGTTAATGATATGATAAGTATTTGTTTTTCTATTATTTTTAATTAACTTATCTTATCATAATTCTTCTTCTTCTTCCTTGAACTTCAAGAAGAAAGCTTACCTCATCAATGGTGACTGATGAATTAGAGTGAGAAATCCAATTCTAAAGTTAACCCAACTCCTATTTCTTCATCCTCTATCTCTTGCCAAGTAGTAGAGTGTGTTTTCTTCACAAGTTTCTTGACTTGGTGAAGTCGGAGCTTGATTTAGCGATGCCTCGACGTAGATCATCTTCGGCATGGACATCGACGACCTAGCTTACCTATTCTCCGACGAAGCCGACGCTTGAGCCCGGATTTGATTTGGACAGCGGAGAGGACCTCGTTGCGGAGCTATGGAGGTGGAGCACCGGATCTACAAAGGTTGTATTTCCGTATCTTGTAGTTAAGTGTTAACTAGTTAGCTTTTTCGCCTAAACATCTAGCAAACGATCCGTAGTCGGGTTTCTCGGCACCGTAATTTTTGAAATCGGCATGGTTGATGCCTTGTGAGACCTCACTAGGGTGCCTAGGAACCCTACAGTGGTATCAGAGCCTAGATAGAGCCTTAGGCGAAGTCCAGACGGAATTTGAAGTCCGAACGAACCCGAAACCCGATCACAATCATGCTCTCTGGTCATTTTGTAAAATCTGGGATTTTTCCATATTAAAAGTTCCCAAAAAATTCAGCAGGGAATTTTATGAGATACTGTGAAGCACGTGTTGATAACCCCTCAAAGGAGGCGCGGAACCGCGGCCCCCACCATGGGATGCGCGGCGGTTCCGCGGCCACTGTATTGAGTTACCCCACGTGGGTTGCACAGTAATTCATGTTTTGTGCTGCTGAGTCTTCTGGAAATTTTTAATAATTTTTCCAGAGTTGAATTTTCTGGGTTGTTTTGGGGATTCGAATGTTCGATCGGATTATCAAATTTTGTCTGTGTGGCTTTCCGGATAAATTTTAGAATATGTTAAAAAGTTCGACCGGATATAAATACCCAATTTTTCCCCTGTCGGGAAATTTCCAAGTGTTGGATTTTTCCGTAGTTTAACGATGTTCTAAGTAGTGCAAGTAACGCGATGGTCCCTCTAGAAGACAACAAACCTTAACTCGATTATGTGACCGTCTTGAACTGCCCTTTGAACCTTCGGGTTTGGGGCAGTACGGCGTGCCACATGTGAGGCGTTGGCTTGACCCTTCTACGGCTGGACCGTTGGTACTGAGGCACGAACTGAATGTTGTTAGACTTATTTCATGTGTTGATCTGTATTGGGAAAACTTGGGTGTTCGATTGTTCGATCGAAAAGTTTAGCATTTTCTATTTATCTGGAATGTGATACAATAATTGGAATTCACAAATAGTTATGAGATAACGGAATGAATGTTATAAACATAGCAGTTTAGTCTCACTTGATCGGTTGGTACGGAATTTTGATGTGATCAAAAGTCCGTCGCAATCACGTAGCGTACGCGGATACTCGCCGGGTAAACTTAATAGACAGCCTCACTCCATAGCCCCGACCAAGTGACTGTAGGAGAACCCCGTCGCCGAAAGCATCCGTTCGGGTGCTCGCGGTAGCGGTGTTCCGCCTTGGTGCACTTCGTCGACGGTATCAGGGGTGTAGCCGTCTACTGAAGTTTGCGACGAGCATTCGATCAGGATGTCGGGAATCTTGTTGAATTGCCCGACTTGGTATTGAAAAGTGTTTTCGATTTTGAGACTAAAATGCGGGGTTTATAATTGTTAGGCATGCGATGTCTAAGTAATTCATTTGGTCAGGCATGCGATGTCTGAGGTGGTTGCGGATTCCAACTGTTGTAGTTTTACACTTTCTTTTCTGTGACCGTAAGTGTAATATGTGATATCGCCGGTTTCGTTGCTATATGTCAACGACAATTGGGATGCGCATGTTTACTTACGTTGATGACATGTGATGTTATGTGTTGCTGGATATGTTATATTGGATCGTCGTGTTTGAATAGCCGGGGGTTTTTATGTGAGATGAGTGTTTTTCATTTTCATTCATGTAAAAACTTGTATGTAATATTCTTTTATTGGGGCACTTCCAGGTTGCGGAAGATGTCACCTTTTGTATATTATTTACTTTTCCGCACTAGGATAGACCCAAGGAGGAGGGCACAAGTAACCGGGTTCTGGAGTCCAGTGGGAGACCAACTCAAGGAGTCGAGTCCGGGTCTCCTAACTCTAGAATTGGTAGGGTTGCTTGCCGCTCTCGTAGGGGTCTAGGGGTGTGGGTTTGGCTATTCATCACGACCGTGGAATCCGTGTTTTGTACTGGCTCGTATTGAAAACACGGACGTCCTAGTACATCCAATATTTCATATGTTTCTTCTGCTGCGATATCTGTGATGTGATCATGTGATGTTCTGATGATAGATACAGTATATAGTATATATGATATATTATATAGACATTACTTATGTTTTACACCCGCGCTAGCCCTGCCCTGCTCTGTCGTTAGTTACCTAACCTAACGGTGCACGAGGGGACATCGAGGCGAATGCGGATGGCATAAGTGTACGTCGTATTTATCTGTGATGTTTAGGTACTTAAATGATGGGACTTCATTAATGTGATTAATGAAATAAAAGAAACCTAAGATGTTGTAGAATCGAATTTCAAAATAAAACAGGTAGCTACAGTTCTTGCTTTGCACAGAGGTATATGAGATATATCCTGCACCTTATTCGATGAGGAAAGGATCGAGATCCCTTCACCGGGAGTGACTCCTTTAGCAATAACTGGCAGATGCTACACACCCGGTTTGTCTTTTGATTGCTTTTAAGTGTTTTTGCTTTGCACAGTGATATATATGATATATCCCGCACCTCATTCGACGAGGAAAGGACCGACGATCCCTTCACCGGGAGTGACTCCTTTAGCAAAACTAGAAAAGCCTCAAAAACACTCCATTTTAAAAATCATTTGATTCTACAACGATATCAAGTTCATTACGCAATAGGTTTTCAGAAAAACCTGTCGTAGCCCTCCGTCATTTCAGATACGTACTAGTTAGTATTCGTGCTGCGGTTGTTTGGCCTCCGTCAAGGCGTAGTGTACGGTAGCTAACTAGTGCTTATCTGCTAGCATATGATGCGATTGGATTAGGGTATTCGTACGGCGTTGTTTGGCCTCCGTCAAGGGTCGTGCGGGTGGGTTTAATTCAATCAGGAAATGACGGGTTGAACTTGACTAGCGGACTATGGGTTGTTTGGCCTCCGTCAAGGTCATAGCGAGCTAGGGGCAAAATATTATCGGGAATTTCAAGTGTTGAAATTTGCAATGAGATTGCATACCTTCTATGAGATAGTTGGATCCCGATACCCGCTGCGAGTAAGTGTTACTCCTGGGAGAGTTTTATACATTACAATTAGCCGATCAAGTAGGTGTCTAGAAAGGTGTCAACGGGGTTACGCCTCTGGGAAAACGAGGTTTACATTAATTAGGTTCGTGCGAAAGCACGGGGGACCTCCCTCAAAGTACCGACACTGGCCTGGCTGAAAGATTGGCGAACTTGTAGTGTGTAATTAATCCCGGCTAGTCTTTCCTTTTAGGGTTTGAAGGAAGATTTGATAAAAAGCAGTGGGAGCCATCCTGATTAGATAAAATAATAACCAATCTATTCTTGACAGAGCGCACGCTGAGTGTTTTCTTCTCTCTCTCTCCTGGTAGCGACCATATCACGCCTTAATCAAGATAATAATACGGAATATTGACCGAACCCGCTTGTTATACTGAGCTGGGGAACGTTGGTCCCGCTCCAACTTATAATTGTTATAAGACAGAGCAGGAAATTGGGGAATACCAGATTTCCCGTGCCGCCCAAACGAAGAGAGTGCATGCTGATGCATCATCTTCGGGTGTGTTCATTATACAGAGAACTGTTTCTCAGTAACCTTTACGTCCTGGGTATGTGATACCAGATCAGGATCCCAGATATGTAATCTGTTAAATAGGGCTACAGAAAGGTAGAGGACTGAGAACGGGTGATAAGTTTCATGAGGCAGAAAACGGGGCAAGAGTTGCAGCCAAGTCTATTGGTCACTGTCACCCTGTATTACCAATACATTGATTCTGAACGAATGTTATTAGATACCGAACCTGATATACAAAATCATATCTCTCTCTTTATTAGTAAACAAAGGATATAATTTTGTATTGTTGGATAATGTTTTGAACATTTCCTATATCAAAAGTTGATCAGTTCAGGCACGTTATCTAAAAGCATTGATGTTCTAAATCAAACTACAGTTCTTAGTATACTGAACACACACAAGAGGAAAAGTTCAGAACTGAACGATTCCTTTTTGAGGTATTGTAGACTAGGTCAGATCAATGTGACCCGACTAGCTAGAGTTACATATAGATGCATATTTAAATCAGTTTGAATTTACATCTTGTGAAACTCGCCAGTCATGTCACAAAGATAAGATGACCATAGCTCCGTTTACTGGAAACAGAGAAAGAGTTACTGAACTCTTGGGATGATACATGCTGATCCCCTGTCTACACATGCCAAGACCGGTTCTTTGTACTTCATTACATTCTCTGATAATCTCTCGAGATTCAGACATATGTTCCTGTTGAAACACAAGTCCGAACCTTTTGAGATATTCACAGAATATAAGTTAGAAGTAGAGAACCGATACGGGTATAAGTATTATGTCCTTTGATGAGATCAAGGAGGAGAATACTTGAGCACGGAAATCCTGGACTATATTCTAAAGGAGAATGAGATTCTCTCTCAGCATTACTCCTCTGTATACACCATAGCACGATGGTATATCGGGGCGGAGCAATCACACCCTATATGATAAGGTGTGCTCTATGATGAGTACTACTGAGTTACATGTTTCCTTATTGGGAGTTATGCACTTGAGAAGCTGCATACCTATTGAATAGGGTTCGAATCAAATCAGTTGCCTACCATTTCATATGTGATATGGAAAGGGAAGAGCCCATGTCTTAAGCTAGTTAAGATTTGGGGTTGTCCGGCCTATGTCTAAAAGCAAAATCCGGACAAGCTCGAGGCAAGGTCTGTTATGTGGAACTGGAAAGGTTCCAGCTATACAAAATATAGCGGATGATTTGGTACAACCAAAGGATTCAGTAGATGCCAACGAACCTCAGCCTCTCCGCCGATCTAGTAGGGTTCCTCACCCACCTGAGAGATACTTCGGTTTCTCTATGACAGTGGGAGCGAGGAATGCATCATGAGATGATGACCCAACTAGTTTCGAGCAGGCCATCAGGAGTAAGACTCTATAAGAATGGCTGGATGCTTAGCGATCTGAGATGGAATCCTTATACACCAACAAAGTATGGACTTTGGTTGCTATATCTGAAAGGTTAAATCCCCATCAGGAGCAAGTATATCTTGAGAAGATTACTTGGTGTACATGGAAAAGTTGAGACTTTCAAAGCTAGACTTGTTAAAG
This sequence comes from Agapanthus africanus, assembly GCA_030015575.1. Taxonomy (NCBI): domain Eukaryota; kingdom Viridiplantae; phylum Streptophyta; class Magnoliopsida; order Asparagales; family Amaryllidaceae; genus Agapanthus; species Agapanthus africanus. Next base: position 284,877,949 of record JASDDO010000006.1, read on the forward strand.
GTTTTCGTCATCGACCAGGCGTGGATTATGATGAAACCTTTTCAAGTGCCTATGCTTAAGTCCATCCAGATCCTACTTGCCACGGCTACATACCATGACTACGATATCTGGTGGTTGGGTGTCATGACTGCTTTTCTAAATGATGTTTTAGAAGAGTGTGTCTATAAGTACACAGCCAGAGGGCTTCGTAGACAGTGGGAGCAGCGGAAACGTGTGCAAGATGCTTTATAGGATAAAGCAGGCATCGCGGAGTTGGAACATCTGTTTTGATGAAGTAGTCAAAGAGTTTGACATCATCAAAATGGTAGATGAACCATGTATAAACAAAAAGGTAGTAGGGAGTATGGTGATGATCCTCGCAGAGTACGTGGATGACATACTCTTGATAAGAAAAGAGTTTCTTATGCTACGCTCGGTCAATCTCCGTTTATCACTAGGATTCTCCATATAGGATCAAAATGATACCTACTAAATCCTGGATTTTGGATCTATGAGATAGATCTAATTGGATGTTAGGATTCTCACTAGTTGTAGTGAGATGGTATCAATCGATCCTGGGGAGAATCACTGGAAGTGTTCCAGGGTGATAATGACGACTGAGTGTCAGTCGCAGGCATTGTCTTTACCCTCAGTAAAGGGACGGTATGTTGGAAGAGTTCCAAGCTAGATACCGTGACATACTAGACGATAAAGGCACGATACATCGCTACTTAAGATGCTACCAAAGAGGCTGTTTGGGTGTATATTGGTTCATGAGATGAACTATGTTCCTACCATTGTGTGACAATGGAGTTGTGGCTTATGCCAAGGAACGCCGGTCCCATCAGTGATCCAGACATATTCTAAGGCAGTATCACTTGATCATGGAGATGGTTGATCTCCAGGGTGATCGAGGTAAGGAGAGTAGATTCTGAGGACAACACAGCGGATCCACTCACAAAGGCCTGTTCCCAGAGAGAGACTTTTATGGGATGGTTGAGTATGAGATACTACAACCACTGCTATCAGATGGCCCTAGTGCAAGTGGGAGATTGTTAGTTATATGTATGCCCTAGAGGCCATTACTGTACATAGGATGTATATTGTAGTGGATGCTAGGACATATATAGGGAGGACTTTCTTGCTCGACATGATAGTATGCTATCTGGTTGATCTTTACCTTAACATGTATACTGATTGTCTCTCTGTTACATGTTGGTAAAGCCCTTAGGATGTGTACTTGACTACCTGTACTATGATGCGGATCATACTAGTGGGGACATGGTAGTCCATAAGTACATCCTTCAAAGTCCCTAGTCGAGGGTGTATCGAGACGGGGCATCGATATACCAGAGTAGACTAGCGTATCCCTTCTCGACCCATACAGATGGGCGATGGATGATCCCATATCCATTGGTGTTTGACATCAGAGATGGTATACGGGTGCTCAGTAAAGACTGGGTACACTGGACGGACTCGCCGAGAACTCCCAGATGGTATTATACCTCACGTCAGATGGCAGTTCTCTGGTGACACTGGTACAGAGTAGTCTGTTGACCCGAGATCGTCATAGAGTCTTGTGTGGTTCCCACTGTGCTTTGATTTCCATCTTACCACGTCCAAGAGGGCGTGAAAAACGGTGGTTTTTGGGTACAGTCCCGAGTCACATGGAGGCAATGAGCGATAGGAGGGGATTCGTCTCTCCCGGTATAGGGAGTTGATGTTGCGCTGTGTTCGATTGGCTATAACAGGAAATCCCTGGCCAGGGTTGCTGAGATTTACTGGTAAGTGTTACCAGTAGTTTCTCGAACAGTTATAGACCTCATATCGACACGACTTATCGAGCTATTGGGGTCTGACGTTTACCACCCCTAGGCGAGATATGCGACATATCAGACGATCAGACCGGACTGTACGGTAGTGTTACTGGTCGGATTCACTGGAGTGTGAGCGGGCTTGCTCGTCGATCTTCAGATCGCTCAATACCCGGGTGGCCGTTACGTTTAGCAGACCGCTTGCGGCTTGTGGGTGTTTGATATGATCATCGCCTGCTGCCGGCGTATTGACGAGTCTTTAGAGTCCTACACAGAGGTTTCCTGGCTCAAGCGAAACGAAATAGGAGCGCATATGAGATATGTGCGGGACCGAGAATAATGCGTGTATGTGATACCGTATTCCATTCTCGCGATGAATGTATCGAATGGTTGTATGCGATATAACCGAGTTATCGATTCAAGCGTTGATTCGATAAGCCGATACATTGTATACTAGTCGGTTGTGTGCGACATGACCGGATCATTGAATCAAGTGTTGATTTAATGATTTAATGTATAATTATATATTTGATATATTACTTTGCATTAACTAGTATTGGTTCACTTTAAATGGATTTTCTCACTCGGATGTGCGCATTACATATGCGATATGATTTTGTGCACTTGATTGTATCATGTTTGATGATACATGTTTACTTGGTTAAGTGCAAAGAATTAAACCATGGTTAAAAGAATGGCTAGGGTTTCATTTCCTTTATTTATTCATTTATTTATTTATTTATTCATTTTGGAAAAGAAGAGAAAAGAATGGTTGCTAGTTTTGGAGTTTAGTTGAAGCTTCATGAAGCTTTGTTCAAGTCAACCATTCTTATCTCATCCTTAACCCTAATCATTCCCACTAACCATGATTCATTCTCTACACTTGACTATAGTTAATGATATGATAAGTATTTGTTTTTCTATTATTTTTAATTAACTTATCTTATCATAATTCTTCTTCTTCTTCCTTGAACTTCAAGAAGAAAGCTTACCTCATCAATGGTGATTGATGAATTAGAGTGAGAAATCCAATTCTAAAGTTAACCCAACTCCTATTTCTTCATCCTCTATCTCTTGCCAAGTAGTAGAGTGTGTTTTCTTCATAAGTTTCTTGACTTGGTGAAGTCGGAGCTTGATTTAGCGATGCCTCGACGTAGATCATCTTCGGCATGGACATCGACGACCTAGCTTGCCCATCCTCCGACGAAGCCGACGCTTGAGCCCGGATTTGATTTGGACAGCGGAGAGGACCTCGTTGCGGAGCTATGGAGGTGGAGCACCGGATCTACAAAGGTTGTATTTCCGTATCTTGTAGTTAAGTGTTAACTAGTTAGCTTTTTCGCCTAAACATCTAGCAAACGATCCGTAGTCGGGTTTCTCGGCACCGTAATTTTTGAAATCGGCATGGTTGATGCCTTGTGAGACCTCACTAGGGTGCCTAGGAACCCTACAGTTTCATCTCAAACATACTTACGGAGTTGAGATACATGAAACACGTCATGAACAGTCGCCAAAGATTGTGGTAAAGCCAATCGATAAGCCACTTCTCCAACACGCTCCAAAATCTTGAAAGGCCATACGAATCAAGGACTAATCTTGCCTCGACTCCCAAAACGAATCACCCCTCTAGTCGGTGATATCTTCAAGAATACCAGATCACCAACAGCGAACTCTAGAGGTCTTCTCGATATATCGGCCCAACTCTTCTGCCGATCTTGTGCTTCCTTCATATGATTCCGAATAGTATTAATTTTCTCCACGGTTTGCACGATCAAATCTGGTCCCAACAATCTTCTTTCTCCAACATCGTCCCAACAAACAGGTGAACGACACTTGCGACCATACAACGCTTCAAATGGAGCCATATGAATAGTCGCCTGAAAGCTGTTATTGTAAGAAAACTCCACCAAGTGTAGATGATCCTCCCATGAACCCTTGAAGTCTAACATGCAAGTTCTCAACATGTCTTCAAGAGTTTGGATTGTTCTCTCTGACTGGCCATCTATCTGAGGATGATAGGCTGTGCTAAACTTCAATCGAGTCCCGAAACTTTCCTGTAAGCTCCTCCAGATGTGCGATAAGAATCGGGTGTCATGATCGGACACGATGCTCACAGGTACTCCATGCAATCTCACAATTTTCTGCATGTATCGCTCTGCCAACGCTTTCGTTGACTGACCAACTCAGTATGGTATGAAATGAGCTGTCTTGGTCAATCGATCAACAATCACCCAAACTGTATTGTTGCCTTTTGGACTCCGTGGTAAAGCTGTCACGAAATCCATGGTTATATGTTCCCACTTCCATTGAGGAATCGGAAGTGGTTGCAATAAACTAGCAACCCTATGATGTTCAGCCTTAACTTGCTGACATACCAAGCACTTTGCTATAAAGCGAGCAATCTACCTTTCATGCCTTCCCACCAGAAATGCTGTCGTAGATCACGGTACATCTTCGTGCCTCTAGGATGTACGGAATACGCTGAACTGTGTGCCTCCTTCATAACTTCTTCCGAATGTCTCCTTTTAGCTCACACAAACGGCTACCATACCGCAACGAACCATCTTCATGAATCAACAGGTCCGTTCGAAGTCCTGCTTCAACTTGTTCTCGAAACTTCTGCAATCTTGGGTCCTGTAACTGCGCTGCTTTAATATTCATGATCAACAACGATTGTACTTGTAGCTGCATCAAAACACATCCCAATCCTTCCCCAGATGCATCACTGTGAATCACCAATCCTCCGGAACCATCTGGTACGGTCAAACTAGGAGCGGTTATCAATCTCTGCTTCAGTGTCTCAAAACTGACACACATTTATCCGCGTGCCATCCTTTTACTAGAAGAACTGGAGTTCCCTAAGATGAATTGCTGCTGCGAATCCAACCCTTCTCAAGTAATTGACTTCTTCCAACTCCATTGGTGCCATTGGATAATACGCCTTTGAGATTGGCGCTGCACCAGGAACAAGGTCGATCGCGAACTCTACATCTCGTTTCGGCGGTAAACCCAAGATGTCCTTGAACACGTCTATGAAATCTGGAACTACAGCTGGCACTTCAACTTCTATTGACGAAAGAACATTGTTTGTCGGTCTAGCCCTAAACTCGACTGGTCCGACAGAACAACTTCTTCCAGCAAAACAAACTCCGAATGTCCGGGAATCTGGAAAATCACTTTCTTTGCCCTACAATCAATGTGAGCGTGGAAAGTGAGACCATCCATTTCCAAGACAACCTCATAACTTTCGGTTATCAAACACCAAGAAATCTGCGAATAAATCCTGTCCGCAAGTAACTATAGAACAATCCTTACATTCTCTACTAGCTATGATCTTCCCATTCCCAGTGTGTATGTCCCAACAACTAGATAGGGTCGTGCAAGTAAACTTAGACGACACAAAACAATGGGATGCACTAGAATCGAATAATGCTAATGCGGAAAAAAATCATGAACAAGTAGGATACCTGAAACGACTTCCTCCGAGCCTTGATCTCTTCAGCCGTCAGGGTACAAGGCTCGAGTTTGATTGAATCCCTAAGTTAACTGCTCTTGCTCCCGAAACTGCTTCTACGGTGGCCTCTGAACATCATCTTTCATGCGAAGCTTCGATGGAAAAGTATCAATGGTATGGTCAGCTGATCCACAAATAAGACAAAGTCCAAGTCTCCTTCGACAATCTCTCCAGAAATGACCCGGTCGTTGGTAGTGATTGCACAACACCCTTCCTTTTTGCTTGGGCAAAACTGGCTTCTTCATTGGTATAACGCCACGCCTGTCCACCGGAATACCTCTGCGTATAGGTGCTCAATTCGACGTAAACGCCGGCTTCCGTACCGCAACTGTCGGCTGCTGCGTATTTCCAGTCTTCATTGATAGGCTCTGCTGCTCTCGAGCCGCTTTAAGTACTTGTGAGAAGTAGTCAAACCCAGAGATATAATTTGCCTCTGGATGTCCACGTCCAAACTGCGCATGAACCTCCTTGCCCTATCAACATCATTGGCAACCAAAGGTCCAGCGAATCTACTGAGCCATGTCCACTCAGCTGCATGTATATCCACGGATGCGCCGTTCTGCTTCAAGCCGATGAATCTTTCTTCCATTTTCTCCCGTGCAGTCTGCAGGAAGAACTTCTCTAAGAAGCTCTGCGAGAACGTTGCCCAACTGATCGTCTTGGGCAAATGGGTCTCCTCTACAAGCCACCATTCACGGGCATAGTCTACCAATTGGATGCGTACTACATCCACCCTCTTGTCCTCTGGAATCTGTGCTGCAACGAGCAAATTCTCCGTATCGACTAGCCACTGCTCTGCTGGCAATGGCTCTTCCAGACCAGTGAAAACGGACGGACCAAGTCTCCTGAAATCCGCCACGGTACCCACACGCTCTATTGGTTTGGCTACAACATTGTTTACGGATTGCTGGACGGTCCGCAAACCTTCCTGAAAAGCTTCGGCTTGCCGCTGGTTCAGCTCAGTCTGTCGTTTCTGATTCTCTAGCAAGCCATGAATTACTCCAAGTAAGGCGGCGTCATCCACACGCCTCTGGTAGGTCTTCATACTTCTGTCCGCCATGATCCTGCATCCAATACACCAAAAGGGATTAGTATGATAACAAGATTCAAAACTTGCGATGAATGATAATCATGAATCAAGGATATAAATCAAGACTAGAACTCCAAGTTACTTAAATAAAGTACCGTATTGTAACCATGCCACGGTACATAGTTACAATCATATAACTCCATTCAAGTCGCCCAAATTCTAGAGATAAACAATAGGAAACCAAAAGTTTCAAGTCGAGATGCAAAGAGATTTGCATATCGTCAAGGTAAGGATCAGGAGGAAGTTAAGATTTAAGAATGGCAAGATGGTAAGGTGGCAGGACATGTTCCTAATCACGAGTATTCTGATTCGTGTATTGAGTCCAATACCCAACTACAAAAGAATCAAACCCGATTAACTTATATCCTACGCTCTAATACCAAAGAAACACTGTCACGCTCTGCTTCCCAGAGTGCGCTAAGATAGGCACGTGACAGAGCCAACCATGCTACCTATGGATAGGAAATATCCCTCCACAGTCACATTACGGCTGTAGAGATATCAAGAACGGTAATAGACTATCTAACACATGTCCATAAGCCAGAATAAACGAGTCATGAAATGAAATAATGCGGAAGCAAATGATCCAAGTACAATAATAAACTGGAATATACGTCCCATAATGCGGGCTCACATCAGGAATGAAAATACTGAAAGAAAACTAAACTAATAACAGGTCCTCACTGCTCGGCCTGTTGATCAAAATACCCTTGGACTGCCTGCGATAAAGATAAGGGATCTGGGCCATGCAAAACCCAGATGTCAGTGCGTCATAATATCAATAATTCTAAGCAAGCAGGATATAATGAGATATGCAGGCATGAAGTATGAACAGTAATAAGTCATCAATAACAGGTAAACAGTAACATGAATATATATCAGTGAACAGGATATAAAAAGGTGAAGTGCAATGAGTAGTCTAAACTGTGCTATAAGGTTATCTACTCTAAAGCTATTCGAAATCAATTAATGTAATGCTCATAGTAACCCATTGGTCTATGCCCTGTTCATTCCCCATGGGACCACGGTAAAATGATGTAATAGACTGTGAGTCTATGTCCCGTTCATTCCCCACGGGACCACGGTAAAATGATATAATAGACCTTTGAGTTACGTTCAGCTACATTCTTGATTTCCCCATACCCCCAAGTTATGTGTGTATGTCAGGTATTGATAAATCGGGAGCTAATGCCAACACAGGATCAAGTAGATACAGGTTTGTCTAAACAGACACAGGATATGTCCGTAGGGACAACATGTCAAGATTGTTGGTATTAGTAACAAGATCAGGTATCAAGTCAATTAGTAATATATCAGGTCATATCAGGTAGTGCACATGTAACAAATGGGTAATCATAATCAACTGTAGTAAGTATGAATGCACGAAATTAAATATAACAATACAATGAAATAATGTAACATGGTAGGAATAAATAAATGGATGCACAATTATCGATTAGAGTTTCATTTATAGTTCTAATACTAATTAGGATGCACTTTCTTAAACATGGGGTGTTACAATAACAATATTAGGTTATTAATGAGATCTGTAGATGCAGCTATATGCATTCTATATGATATGGATGCAAACGGGTATCCGAAAACAGTAAAACTGTAAAATGGTACTGTGGGATGTACAACTAAGCAATACGAGATGTAAATATTCCATTGGATGCAGTATATTGTAATATAGTATGTAACAAGATAGGTTTGCATGCGCTAGATGTAAAGTAACACGTACGGATGCAGACGAATGTCAAAACTGTAAAAGTAAACATGGGGTGCATAATTTGAAATACCAGTATTATATTTATTAAAATAGATGTATATAAAGTAATGTAGCATGTAGCAAGATAAATTTGCCTCAACGGATCATGAAACGGATATGTACGGCACGTCCGACGTCGGCAAAACGTCGCAACGCACGCACGACATACGGGACGGGTCCAAGCAACGCAAGAGGGTGATCACGCAGGTAAGGTACGTCCTCTGGGTCGTCTGGATCGTCGGCGTCAAGCCCGGCTTCGACGAACTATGAAAATGTAAGATTGAAGAACTAAAGAAAAGAAAAGGAAGAAGAAGAAGAGAAAGGCTTACAGTGATTGGTGCTCTGTGGTTGTCTCGGGTCAGAGGAGGTGGCGAGGGAGCGACGACGGCGATAGGTGGTCGGAATTCTGGTGAGGTGCATATGATAATGGCAGTGGGTTTATGGGTTCTTGATGTGGTTTGAGAGTGTAGTAGAGAAGGAAGTGGAAGGTGTCCACGAAGGAGAGGGATGGTCGACGAGGAGATTGGTGAGACGACGAGGGGTCTCCGGTGATGGGAGGTGATGGTGTGCAGGGTTGGTTCTAGGTTTTGCAGCGGGGTGTTTGTGCAGGGAAGAGAGCTCGGAAAAAGAGAAGAGGAGGTGGAGGTCAGAGGTGACAACGAGGTAGGGTTGTCGGCGGTGGAGGGTGCAGGTGAAGGTGGAGATGGGTTCTTGGTTAAATGTCGGGGTGATGACGAGGAGGAGAGGAGAAAGGAAGGAGATGAGAGAGGAGAAGGAGCGAGGGTGCCAGTGAGGCTGGCGACGGCGACGAGTTCTGGCGAAGGCGAGGTGATGGGTTCGAAAGAGCTCGGAGGCGGGAGAAATATGAAAAGAAGAAAGAGAGGAAAGAGGATGAAGATGATGAGGGTGATAAGGCGAGGGGTCGGCGGTGGTAGCGATGACGGCGAGCACGAGCGATGGGCACGGGTGTGGGTTCGAGCTCTCGTGGGGAAGAGGCAGGAGAAAAATTTTAAGAAGAAGAAAAGAAAGTGAGGAAAGAGAGAGAGATAGAGAGAGAAAGAGAGAGATCGAGAGGAGAGAGAAAGAGAGTGCGAGAGGAGAGAGAGAGAACAATGAGGAGAAAGAAATTTGTAGTGTAGCGGGGAGAGAGAAAGAGAAGAGAGAGATGGAGGTTTGCGTGCGTGAGAGAGAGAGAGAAAGAGAGAGAAAGGGAAGGGAGAGGGAGTGTTTGTTAAACTGTTTTGATTTTACTTTAAAAAATGTTTTAGTTGGTTAAATAAATTTAAAAGATATTAAAATTTAAACTGTCGAATAAAGATATTAAATTAAATAAATTCGAATTTTGGCGGGATACAAAAATATTCCAAAACACGCCCGGGTCGGGTCTAAAATTCAGTTTTAAAATATGAAAAATGTATGCGACGATCAAATTTCAAAATGAATGCTCGGGTAACGAAAATGCATACCCCCAAGAACGGATGCACGTACATACGCGTAGCCATCCAAACACGTCCGTTTCACTGAACGGGACGAGAACAATATGCGCGGATGCTACCACAGGGTTAGGGGTATCATGCAGGCCATGTTATGAATTTTTAAATTATTTTACGTGACTTAAAATATTATCTGGTAAAAGATACAATGCCAGATAAAATGCAAGTATGCAGTATTCATGAAAGTGCATATGTCTATATAACAAGTCGAGATAATTCATAAATATGAATCAAACAAGTTTCAAGCAAGCGGGTCGGGTCGAATACAATGCAAAATGTAAAATACCATTCGTACCCAAAACACGATAAATCAAGAAAATACCAAAATAAGCAAATACGATAACTGGAACTGGTATAAATGAGCTAGGGTGTTACAGATCATGACTCTCCCTTTTCAGGCCATGGCCAATCCTGAAGCAGCGCCGCCTCTCGATGAGGACACTCGGTCCTGCATTTCCTTGGACTGCATGCTGGTGAGTTCAGATGACGAGGTCGATGACCCACAGGTTATTTTCGGCAACAGCGATCCCGAGGATGAGGAAGTTGTAGTCCTAGCTCCGGAAGTCGACATGATCAGTGACTCTGACAATGAAGAAGTGGGCCCCGAAGAAGACCCGATGAAAGAAAATCCAGAAGAAGTGAATCACGTGGAAGAGGACCCCAATGAAGAAGCTCCCGCCGAAGAAGAAGGACCAGGAGAAGAAAACCCGTGTGGGAAGAACCCGAAAATGAGGCCCCAGCTGAGGAAGAGTCGGTGGAAGAAACCTCGAGTGAAGAGGAATTCGAGGCGGAAGAAGCTCCAGTGGCAATCCCTGCGAGGCGCTATGGAAATGGACGCCCCTATCTTAGCGTGAGAGCTTACCGTAACCTGTTGAACTTCTATAATCGTGACTGACGCGACTTATCTTTGTTTCTTCTGGCCAAATAAATCTATGTATAGTTTATGGCCACTTTTATCTTTCGAGTATGCATTGTTTAAAATTTTTCTGAAAAAAAATATAATAATAAAGTCTCTGAGTACGCAAATCTTTTGAGTATTGATCCGCATGATGCATTGACTGTTTCCCCTCCCCAATAATTTCTTTTCCTCCTGAGATTCATTACTCTTCATTCTTGCACCTTGTAGTAACCTGACCCCAGTTTCTTCAACGTTGTAATTAAAGCACCGCATTCCGACTTCTTTTGATTAGGCCATACTCTACTATAATCCATACCCTGGCTAATCCCTTATACATTATTAGTGCTATTTATTATTACTATAATTACATTCAGTGATGTTGTTATTCGAAATTTAGTTTTCGCTATTTTGTGTTTATTGAAAAATTGCGTATTATTAACTACTTCCGTTTTACTTATTCTAAATGCTTTATTATTCTTCACATTTTCAATAGCGCAAACATATATCGCACATACTATTTTGTTTTATTTTCTCTTATTTCACCATATGGGTTTTCTCAAGTTATTTTAAATTGCTTGATCGGTATTTGTACTAAAATATTTTTGGCTTATCGGCAAATCCTTCACTATTGTTTATCAATGTTATTATATCTTTCATTATAAATGTATATATTGTGTATATATAGTTTGTTATTACGAACAGTTATGCCTTGTACTTACTTATGACTACCCTTTTAGCTGCGCAAAATTTATATATATATATATATATATATATATATATAAACCTTAAATGTTCATCTAGTTGCTTTCGCACAAATCGCGATAAAATAGAAATCGATTTTTGTTGCTTTTCGCATGACATTTTATATCTCGCCGTTTATTTTAAATTTTGAGAACGAAATTTTATATAAGTGGGGTATGATATAATACCCAGTTCCTTTTTGAATAATTTTTGTATTTCAAAACAAAAAATTTCAACGTAAATATTTTGTTTTTCCGAACCTAACTATTAAATTCTTAAAACCCTAATTCTTTTTAGCCTTTTTCCTAATCCAAATCCTAACTTTTTTTGGTTCCAAATTATTTTTCCTAAGCTACCCAAAGCCCAGGCCCACTCCCTAACTAAATCCTAACCCCAGCCGAACCCGACCCGACCCGAACCACCCATCCCCTTCTTCTTCTTCTCTTTCTTCCTCTCTTTTCCTGTTCCCGCTCTTCTCGCCATGACCTCGCCCCCTCTAGAGCCATCCCCGAAACCCACTCCCCTCAATGACCCAAGACCTTGACCTCGCCCTAACGACCATCCCCGAGACTCGCCCCCCGCCCCGCAACGGTCCTCCGCCCGAACAGCTCCGCTTACGAAGCCACGCAGCCGTAACCCCAACGCCTCTCCCTCTTCTCGTAACTGCTCCCCACGAACCGCTCGCCCACACCACTGCCCCTCAAGATCCTACCCTCGATCTCTTCAACAATTTCCTCTCCCTCTTTCTTTACCCCCCTGTCTCATTCTTTACCTCTACGAGCACTCACCAACACCCTCCTCCAAGGCCCGCCGGCTCACCCCTAAACCGCCGTGACCACCTCACCTCGTCGCCTCCACCAACCCACGCCCGAACACCCATAGCCGCCCACTGCACCCCCCTTGACGAGCACCGCTGTTGGGGTCGAAAATTGCACCCCGGTTGACCAAGTCAAAGTCAAGGTCAACCCCAAGCCAAGTGGGCCCAAGCCCAGATCAAGTGGGCCCATACGCAAGTCGAGTCCGAACATGAAGCGGCCGGCCTCCCCTCCATGCCAAATAAAAATCATGTAATAAATAAATTTTGATGTAATTTTTATGCATGAATGGGCATAAAGCCAAATTGTTGTAAAGCTCATGGCTTATGTGCAAAAAGAAATAGAACATGAGACATGGGATGGGCAAAATGCCATTTTGTAAAGCCCAAGGGGCTATGTGTAAGTGTGTAAGCCAATATAAGGCAACATGATGATGAATAAAGATATACTTTTTATTCTCCTCAAAACTCTAGGGTTCTTTGTGCCTCCTTCTCCTTCCTCAAGGTTCTAAACATTCTTCCCCCTTTTCAATTAAATCAAGAGTTTTACTCTTCCTTTTCCAAAACTAAATAGTTTTTCACCACAAAACCCACAAAGGGGAACTTAGATCTCCCATCAGATCTTAAAAATAAGAGATTTTTAAAATCTCATACTTCTTGTTCTTCAAGATCCGGACAACAGAGGAGGAAGGAGGAGACCCATCTCCAAAAATCCTATCTTGGGAAGATCCAGAGCCAAATGGAAAAACAAAGAAGCCCCTTCTGACCATTTCTAAATATTTTTAGGAGTCTAACTCCATTCAAGATCCATTAGAGTTCAACTCCACAAGTCAAATAGGGAGTACAGCTCCCAGTGCAGGGAACAGGTCCCTTTCTGCTGCTGACGCACAGTGCCCGTGTGCTAGGCACGTGGTGCGCTGGCGCTCTGGCACACAGCGCCCTCGTGCCAGGCACGTGGTGCGCTGGTGCACAGCGCCCGCATGCCAGGCACGTGTGGCGCTGGTGCATATCGCCCGCGTGCCAGGCACGTATGGCGCTGGCGCCTTCGCCCACACATCCTTTAGATGCCCTTTCCCTTTATACACACACACACACACATACTCCACCACACTATTTCCGTTAGAAAAAATTTCTAACGGGGCGCTGCTCCGCACCCCGCAAAGAGGCTGCTAGCCCCCTTGACCCCCAGCCCGCTATCCAGGTAGCGGGACCCCCCGTAAAAACTCTGCAAGGCCCCCGATATATCCAAAACCCCTTCAAAATACAACACTGCACATTGAGTTCGCATGGCCTGTTTGACCCGTCAATCGGAGGTTCCCTCGCTCTAAAGGCAAGGGGTAATTAACGGCAGCTTAGTCCGCGTCTGCCGGAGATTCGGATCCCCATAATCAATAAACCCCAGACTACCCTAGGCAGGGGGAATCTGTAATGCGCCTGACAAGCGCGCACGTATTCCCATCTCAATGGGGTAACGAAAAACACTCTACAGATTCTGGCACGCCCGGTGGGATAAATCTCTCCTCCCATATTTCGGGTTAAACGTTCATGCGAACTCAATCAATATACATACCTATATTTATACTAAAATAATACTCTTTCATGCAGGACTTCGAGCGATCAAGCCTCAACCATGTCTCTAAGGACCAGCTCAGCTCTCAACACGGCTCCCATCTCATACACGATGAAGATGGACGCCAGGACGGTCCTTTCGGCCAGTCTCGGACGACAGTGGGAGGAGCCGCCGCTACCATTTAACTCTATTCTGTTCGTGCTAGCTAACGCCATCCCTGCTCTTCAAGCCCCGGTGATGGATAAACCGACCTCAAAAGGCAGGAGGTCAAATGTGGTGATCTCAAAGGCACCACTACCCAAGCGCAAGTCGGTGTTTGAATGACTTTTCTTTGCTCCAGCTGGGGGCAAGTCCATCAACACCAACAAAGCAATAAGGCGTCTCGAGCAAGCTCCAGCAGTGCCCTTGACAACTGCTCGATCGGGTATCTTCTCTAAGCTCCCCGTCAATCGACTCACGACAGCTTCCTGGATGACGGATTCCCGTCAAGCACTCAAAGTCGAGAAGCTAAGACAGAAAAGGCTCAGGTACAGAGCCAACAAAAGAGCCAGGGCTTCTGCTGATTTGAACATCGTACGGTTCCAAGAACGAGATTACCCAGCAACGACAGCTGAAACGGCTGTAAATCTCGCTAACTCTGTTGAACCGCTGAAATTGGTTCAGAAGAATGCCATTGTTCCCCTCCGAATGGCGGCGACGACGTGAGGACGTCTAGGCCTGAGATTCGGGGAAGATGCTATATGGTTTTATCCGTCTACCTCTCCGAAGATGCCAAGTTGATTTATGGCACCGTGTATCGGAGGTTTAGACGGATGCGGCTGATGTAGCAGACTTCGTCAGATTCCCCCTCACTAGAGGGGTTTTTGATTGTGGGGACGCTCTTCCCTGCAGGCGCAAGCCCCTGCAGTTAATTACGCTACCGCATCGCGGTAACCACTTTCTCCTTCTCCAGAATTTCACTTCGTGTCGTGTGTGTTTGTTTTGTTTGTGGTTGCCCGTGAATTGTATACGGAGACTATTTATTTCGTCGCCCGTAGGACGTGGATTAGTCCAAATCCGTATTTTCTTAGATTTGGGTTTTGGGTTTTGGTTTAAGGATACGTTAGCCATATTTGAGGCTAAGATCAACTTAAACGTTTGTTAAGGATACGTTAGTCTAATTTCCAGACTAAGATCAACTTAACGGGATCGTCTAGATCCATTTCCAGTTTAGGGACATGGTGGTCCATTGCAGGTATGGCCGTCGGGACCCATCACCTCTCTGACGACGTTGAAGGATTACAACGACAGATGTCAGAGGAGTTCAGAGATGTACCCTTGAACCAAAGTTGATTGGGGGATCTATAGTCCAATTTGGGACTAAAATCTGTTTGAAGGTTTAAGGATACGTTAGCCATATTTGAGGCTAAGATCAACTTAAACGGGATCGTTTAGATCCGACAAAAGAGCATTTGGAGACTCTATTGTTCCAGTTTATGGACGTAGTGGTCCATGTTCCAGTTTAGGGACATGGAGGTCCATTGCCAGTTTAGGGACATGGGGGTCCATTGCCAGTTTAGAGACATGGTGGTCCATATTCCAGTTTAGGGACATGGTGGTCCATAGGTAGTTTAAGGACGCTTAAGTCCGTGGATTTAAGGACCCCACAGTCCGTATTTTAGTTTAAGGACGCATGAGTCCGTGGGTTTAAGGACCTCACAGTCCGTGTTGATGTGTGGTTGTCAGGACCCGTCACCTCTCTGACGTCGTTGAAGGATTACAACGATAGGAGCCAAAGGAGTTCAGAGATGTACCCTCGAACCGGATGTAAATTGATTTAAGAGAGCTGCTGTGCTCAGTCAATTTAATTTGAGGATTTACGGCCATGATTGGGCTAAGTCCAGTTGAAAAATGTTCAACGCTTTTATTTGTTTTTGGCCTATTAGGCCTGTGCTAGGGCTTTGCCCATTTTTAATAATGCATAGCATTAATCTTGGTCTCTGTTGGACCTTTATTTGGGCTCTGCCCCTTTTAAATGATGCACAACATCTATTTCTATTTGGGCTCTGATGCATTGCATCTGTTTGAAAATAATGCATAGCATTTACTAGGCCTGTTAGGCCTTTTTAATTGGGCTCAGCCCTTCTTTTTAATGATGCGGTGTATCAATCATCTGACAGTGGCCATGTGGCCTATCGGGCGCTTTGCGCCAATAAATGAGCGCAAGCGCTTGTGGAGGTGACACGTGTCACGCAAGCGCAGTGCGCTGCGCCAGTGCGCTACGCTTGCGCTGCTGACACGTGGCGTGCTCTGGTGAGTTGCGCCAATTTCAGAGAGCAAGGCTCTTTCTTAAAAGCGCATAGCGTAAGTGATTCAGATGCTGACACGTGGCGCTCTCTGGTGGGTTGCGCCAACCCAGGAGCGCAACAGTGCAGTTTTTGCAAGTGCAAGGCACTGTTTCAATAATCTTGAGAATCTTTAAGATTCCAGAACCAATGGTTCATGAAAAAGTGCAAAGCACTGTTTGATTTCTTGATCTAATTTAGATCAAAGAAAACAAGTTTTTCTTGTTTCTCTTGTTTCAGAGAACCAGTGGTTCATAAAAAAGTGCAAAGTACTGTTTATTATATGAAGATCATTGATCTTGTTCTTAGATCAATGATCTATTAGAAGAATTCTTCTATTTTATGAAGGTTTTTACCTTTTTCTTGAAATTTCTTCAGAGTTCTCTCTGTTTTGAGGTTCTTAATCTCTCACAATGTTGATCATGTTTTGAGTTGGAGTCTAGGGGTCTTTATATAGCGCCCATAGGTTTGTTAAGTTTGTTAAAGAGATCCTTCTCTAAGTGATTCGGGGAATTTTCCCCACCGTTGGATTTTTGATCTAAGGGCTTCTGTTTTAAAGAAGACAATCTTCTTGTTTTAATAAGAATAGAAGAATCTTACTAGAATTTTAATTATGTTTGGCGCAAACGCCCCAGCGCTTGACACGTGTCACGCAGCGCAGAGCGCAGCGCAACTGCGCTGACACGTGGCGCGCAGCGCAGAGTGCAGCGCAACTGCACGTGCGCAACTGCGCTGCTACGTGGCGCGCAGCGCAGAGCGCAGAGCAACTGTGCCAGCGCAACTGCGCTGCCACGTGCCGCGCAGCGCAGAGCGCAGAGCAACTGTGCCAGCGCAACTGCGCTGCCACGTGCCGCGCAGCGCAGAGCGCAAGTCATCTGAAGCGTTACTTCTTTTAATCTTTGTTTTAAATAGAGCCTTGCTCTGATTAGGCGCACTGCCTTGGGCGCTGCGCTCCCTGCACTGGCATGTCTGATTTTGACACGTGGCGCTCTGCGCGCAGCGCAGGGGATCTGAAGCGTTGCTTCATTTATTTTAATTTTAATTTTCAAAATAGAGTTTTTCTCTGATTGGGGAAAACAGAAGCGTTGCTTCGTTTTCCGCCTTGGAATTTGAATAGAGCTTTGTTCTGATTGGGGCAAACAAATGCCCCCCTACCGTTGTGCTTACGTGGCCCCCTAAACGTGAGCGCAGCGGTGGCAGAATTCCAACCGTCAGGAAGTTGAAACGACACTTATTGCCTATAAATAGGACCTTTGGTCCCTTAGATGATTTTCATCTTTTCATAGGAATTTTATTCAGAGCCCTGCTCTTTTGTTTAAGCACTTTTAAAAGTTCGCCCTTTAGGTAAAAATTAATTTGGATTAAATTAAATCAATTTTAAGAGCCTCGCTCTCAATAGATCCCCGATCTAAAGAAGACCCATTTAGGGTTTCACTTAGCAGAGTTTTGCTCTAAAGGGGTCTAAGGAGAAATAAGGAGAACTCTATTAGGGTTCCATTAATAGAGCTTTGCTCTCTAAAAGATTTTCCTCGTATTTTCTTATTTCATTAATGGAGCTTTGCTCCCCCAAATCATATAAAAGAACTCTTAGGAGTTTTTCATTGATCTTGGAGTTTAAAGATGGCATTTTTATATTATTATTATTATTATTATCTTCTCAAAGCAAAGCTCTCAATATTCTTAGGGGATTTTCTTCAGATTCTCCTTATTACCGAATTTGATAGGTGTCACTCCTGTTTGTAGAGCATTGCTCTTGAGAAGTTTAACTCCCTATACTTTTTCCTCATTGCTAATCTTCTAATGATGTTTCCTTCAGGCATTATGGCGGTGCGTCTATACAGTCTGCACGAATTAATTACCTACGGGGATATCCGTGCACAGGGCCGTCAAAAAAACCAAGAGTTTACAGACGCCCAATGTGCGGAGGTCATGGGTCGTCTGAACGCACGCGTTGGTTGGCTGCTCCCTCGCCATTCTGCTCTTTTGAAAGTCTTGCTGGGAGCAATCTGGAGAGCACTCCCGGGGTTCCACGAGGCCCTACCGCTCAATGCAGTGGATGATGCCGAAGACAAGGTGCATTCAGTGTATCTTTCGGGGTTGATCTCAAAGAAACGGAGGGATAGCCTCATCGACATCCTGCATCAAATTTTCCAGCAGACGACGATAATCGCTGCTTATCGAAGGCTGGGGGGCCTCACCGAAGATCTTGACACCCAGGAGCGCGAGAGGCTGTGCACGAGAATAATCGGAAAGGCCAGGAGAACTCTGGATGGCCTTACTTTTGAATTCCTCAATCCGTGTCCTGGATCTGAGGTTATTCCATTGTAATAATGTTTCTCGTTTATTGCTTTTATGATTGTAAGAATTTTTGGCTATATAAATGAAAAAATTTATCCCAGCTTATCTTATTTCTCGTTCTGAGTCTTTTGCACATGCATGAATGAATGTGTCTCGAATGCTTGATCTAACGCCAATCAAATGTTCTTTCTGTCGCTTTCTTCCTTCTCTTATTATCAGCATGCTGTCTTGATAAATATAATTGGCAGATAACTTAGTTTTTTCCAAGAGATAGCGATGGCTTAGACCGCAGGTTCAGATCTGCCGCCTAAGACTTTTCAACTCTATGAACCGTGAGGGTCTCATAGAGATTTTTCTCCCTACGGATCGAGAGGATCTCGTAGGTGGATTTTCTCCTTAGGAATCGTGAGGATTCCTAAGTGTGTTTTCTCTTATAAGTCGTAAGGATCTTATAAGAGAATTTTCTCCCTTACAAGTCGAGAGGACTCGTAAGTGGTTAGTGAGTTGACTTGTTTCCGGGTCGAAGTTTTGCTCCGACGGGGAGGTCGTTGGCTGACTTGTTTCCGGGTCGGAGCGTTGTTCCGACGAGGAGGTCATTGGCTGATTTGTTTCCGCGACGGAGGTCATCGGCTGACTTGTTTCCGAGACGGAGGTCGTTGGCTAACTTGTTTCCGCGACGGAGGTCGTTGGCTAACTTGTTTCCGCGACGGAAGTCATTTGCTGACTTGTTTCCGAGACGGAGGTCATTTCCTGACTTGTTTCCGAGACGGAGGTCGTTGGCTGACTTGTTTCCGTGACGGAGGTCGTTGGCTGACTTGTTTCCGCGACGGAGGTCCTTTGTTGACTTGTTTCCGAGACGTAGGTCATTTGCTGACTTGTTTCCGAGACGAAGGTCGTTGGCTGACTTGTTTCCGAGACGGAGGTCGTTGGCTGACTTGTTTTCGAGACGGAGGTCGTTAGCTGACTTGTTTCCGCAACGGAGGTCATTTGCTGACTTGTTTCCGAGACGGAGGTCATTGGCTGACTTGTTTCCGCGACGGAGGTCATTTGCTGACTTGTTTCCGAGACGGAGGTCATTGGCTGACTTGTTTCCGTGACGGAGGTCATTTGTTGACTTGTTTCCGCGACAGAGGTCATTTGCTGACTTGTTTCCGCGACGGAGGTCATTTGCTGACTTGTTTCCGAGACGGAGGTCGTTGGCTGACTTGTTTCCGCGACGGAGGTCATTTGCTGACTTGTTTCCGAGACGGAGGTCATTTGGTGACTTGTTTCCGAGACGGAGGTCGTTGGCTGACTTGTTTCCGAGACGGAGGTCGTTGGCTGACTTGTTTCCGAGACGGAGGTCGTTGGCTGACTTGTTTCCGCGACGGAGGTCATTTGCTGACTTGTTTCCGCGACGGAGGTCATTTGCTGACTTGTTTCCGAGACGGAGGTCGTTGGCTGACTTGTCTCCGAGACGGAGGTCATTGGCTGACTTGTTTCCGCGACGGAGCTTATTTGCTGGCTTGTCTCCGAGACGGAGATCATTGGCTGACTTGTTTCCGCGACGGAGGTCATTTGCTGACTTGTTTCCGAGACAGAGGTCATTGGCTGACTTGTTTCCGCGATGGAGGTCATTTGCTGACTTGTTTCCGAGACGGAGGTCATTTGCTGACTTGTTTCCGCGACGGAGGTCATTTGCTGACTTGTTTCCGAGACGGAGGTCATTGGCTGACTTGTTTCCGCGACGGAGGTCATTTGCTGACTTATTTCCGAGACGGAGGTCATTTGCTGACTCTAGGTTGTCTGTGAACCGTAGAGTCTTGGAACTGGGGACTTTGCCGTGGCTCCGATTGGTGATGTCACATCCGTATCCTGCTGGAATGAGGAGGAACGTCGCTGTTGGTCTCCAGGCTGTTGATGTGGTCGTCGAGATCTGACTTCCCTTTGACGCAGCCTGGTGGGGAAATGTAGTCCCCTTTCCCCTTTTTTTTGTTTATGCCCATGGATTGTATACAGGGGTCACTATGGACTTACCTGCAGGGCAAAAGTTTCACCCATTTTTATTATTTTATTTCCGCGATGCTCTATCATTTCAGCTTTTTACATTGCGAAAGTCGCGATTGTCCAATCATTTCGGCTATTTTTCGCGGTGCCCAATCATTTCGGCTATTTATTTTATTTTTACTCGCTGCTTTTTATTGCGAGTTGCCCAATCATTTCGGCTGTTTTGTATGCATACGTTTTTACTTGCTGCTTTTTATTGCAAATTGCCCCATCATTTTGGCTACTTCGTATGCATGTGTGGCCTACCGGCTTTTCACCGTAAACCTGAAATTAGACACCGATTTCGGCATCAGCACCGCTACAACTGGGATATTTTCAGGAGCGAATCATCATTTGCCTCCGTCGATGTCGAACAAAGGTGGCTTAGCGAACAGGGTTAAGGTCCTGTCGGCTAAGGCTTTTGACATCATGAGCCGTAAGGGTCTCACAAAGGTATTTCTCCCTACAAGTCGTGAGGATCTTGTAGGTGTATTTTCTCCTTAGGGACCGTGAGGATTCCTAAGTGTATGTTCCTCTGTAAGTCGTAAGGATCCTACAAGAGGGTTTTCTCCTTATAAGTCGAGAGGACTTATAAGGGTTGTTTATCATGCGTACATATCCCCAGTCACGGATGGGACTTGGTTAGGGAAATGTTTATTCGCGCCCGTGGATTGTATACAAGGGTCAGTATCGAGCCACTTGTAGGGCAATATCGAAAGTTGTGGGGGGGTTTGCTTAAGCACAGGTTCAGGTCTCTGTAACTTAAGACTTTCAAATCTTATGAGCCGTGAGGGTCCCATAAGAGAGTTCTCCTTACGGGTCGTGAGGATCTCGCTAGTGTATTTTCTCCTTAGGAACCGTGGGGATCCCTAAGTGTGTTGCTCCCTTGTGAGTCGTAAGGATCTCACGCGGGTGGTTTCTCCTTACAAGGTCGAGAGGACCCTGTAAGTGTCCTTTAACGAGGTTGCGCCCTTTCAGGTTTTCACAAACACTAGCCGGTAGTCCTGCTGTTTTTACTCACAGAGCCCTTTCGGGTTTTCATCCGTGCCCATTTTGCTTACGGACATACCGTTTTTTTTATTCTTTTTATTTTCTCTCTCTTTTTTTTTTTACGAGGTCGCGCCCTTTCGGGTTTTCACGAACACTCGCTGGTAGCCCTGCTGTTTTTACTCACAGAGCCCTTTCGGGTTTTCATCCGTGCCCATTTTGCTTATGGACATACCGTTTATTATATATTTTTTAATTTTTTTATTTATATATATATATATTTTATTTTACTCAACTCGTCAGCCTGAAGATGCTGCGGTAATAGTTTAAAGACATTTCGGTCCTTTGTTAGTTTAAGGACGTTTCGGTCCGTCCAGGAGAAGGCTGGCTACTGCTTATAAAGTTTGAGCTTAGGAAGATAGCGAGCGGACATAGTCGTCGTCATCTATCATTGACCTAGGCAGTAACTCGCTAAGCGTAGTATTTCTTTAGGAATCGACCATTTATTGGCCTGTAAGGCCTTTCACCGTGCATATCCATGAGTAGATAGGCTCCACCTTGGTAGACCTTGTCTATGATGTACGGGCCTTCATAGTTTGGCTCGAATTTTCCCCGCTTGGCGCGATTGGGAATCATAGGCCTTTTGACCACTAGCACGAGTTCGCCTTGGCGGAATGTCCTCGGCCAGGTCAGTCTTTCATATGAGCGCGTCATCTTTGCTTTATAAGCCTCTAGATTTTGTTGCGCTATGAGCCGGGTCTCATCAAGGGCATCAAGCTCCTCAAGCCGAAGGTGAGCATTTTCTTCGTCCATCAGTTCGTAGTGGACTGCCACTCGTAGAGAGGGTAACTCTATCTCGAGGGGGAGTACTGCTTCTGTGCCGAATACTAGCGCATATGGCGTTGTGTTCGTGGCCGTCTTGAACGTAGTTCGATACACCCAAAGAGCCTCTTGCAGCCTCTCATGCCAATCCTTTTTATTTCGGGACACCGTTTTCTTCATGATCTTCGTCAAGGTCTTGTTGAAGGCCTCGGCCAGACCGTTAGCTCGCGGATTATAAACCGAGGAATATCTCCAGTCTATATTGTGTTGTTGCGCGAAGCGACTGATCTTGTGGCTTCTGTAAGCTGGCCCGTTATCGGAGATGATCCGTCGCGGAGTTCCAAACCGGTATATGACGTGCGTCTTGAAGAAATGGAGGATATTCTCCATCTTCACTTCCCTCAGTGGTACTGCCTCTGCCCATTTGGAGAAGTAGTCAGTCGTCGCCAGGATGAAACGATATCCCCTAGACGATGCTGGTTCAATGGGGTTTTCCCTATGAATGAGCATGATGCCCTCGGCATATCCATCTTTCTTGGAGCATGTGGTTATGGCGGGCTCACATTCCAGTTTTCGGACGACGCGAACTCGCCCTGTTGGTATTGGTCTTCAACCCAGTTTTTGAAAACGTAGCAGTTTTCGATCGGATGGCCCAATACTTGGTGGTAAGGGCAGTAATCAGGATTGTTGACATCATTCAGTTGTAGCTGGTGTTTCGGCTCCGGTAGAGTGATAAGCCTGTTGTGCACTGCTAGTTCGAACAGCCTCTTTGTTTCATCCCGGGGAAATGAGTAAGGTCGTTTCAACTTCTCATAGAGAGGTTGCCGCTTGTTGCTTTGGCGAAAAACCGGTCAAGGGTCACTTGATTGTTGTTGAGCGCTGGCGACGAAGGACGTTTTTCTTTTTCCTTTATCCTTTTTGTTCGCTCCGTTGTTTGTGGGCCCGAGATTCTCTCCGAGTATCGTGCAATTGCACAGCTGAATGTTCTCGCAACTCCTCAATTCTTCAAAGATGGACTCCTTGAAGAGAGGGCCGAGGGCTGCTTTTTCGTCGGAATCACTCCCGAAGGTGAGAACTCGTGATCCCCCGGGGTCATCCCTATGACAATTGCCGGCAACTCTTTTATGCTCATCTGTTGTATTTTTTGCTGTCTACGAGCTTCACGCTTTGTCCTGTTGAAGTGTTGCCTGTGAGCGACATACTCTTGCCACCAACACTTAAAGGAGTCGCAGTCTTTAGTGGGATGTGCGATCTTCTGATGATATAGGCAGTAATTAGGATGCATCTCTACTCCACCGAGAGTGTTTTCTTCAGAGGGTGGTAGCTTCATTCCCATTGATATGGCTTTAGCAAACCTTTTCCTCGTCTTGAATTTGTTTTATGTTAGCATCTTGTTCCGCTACCTCTTTGTCCTTCTTTTCGAGGATTCTCTGAAAAAAACTCGGCATCAGTTTCTTGCTCACGGCGCTGCTCTGAGAATGTCTCCGGGCTTGCTTTCGGTCCCGTAAGTGCGGCCATGGCTGTCAGCATTTCTTGGAGCTTTTGTTGTTGTTGCCCCTGAGCCTTAGTCATTGATCGCGTAAGCGGTCTATGACCTGTGAAGACATGGCTATCCTCTTTTCCGGATGCCATATAGACGGTATGTACCATCATGCCCCCAGACTTGGGGTGTTTGGGTTCAGTGGTCTTGCAGTTCGTCGCAGACCCAGGGATTTTCTCCGGCCTTCTCCTCTTTCGTGGGCGGTCGAGGTTGAAGGAGCCGTTGCAGCGGGCACCCAAGTAGCTATTGCCTTTTGTGGCTTGATAGGATGGTCCTCTTCCCGCTGAACTTTCACCTTTTTCTGTCGGCGGGGATAATCTTGATCAATTACCGAGTCTTGGACTTGACACCAGACCTTGTAGATTTTAGAGGATAGCCGTTGAGGGGGCTTTTCCGGCTTCACCTTTGTAGCGCTCTCCATAGGTGGAGGAGATCTTTTCAGCACAGCGGTCAGAGAGTTCTTGTGGACCTTCCTAAGTGGTTCAAAGCTGTTTCTAGTTGGAACAGCAACATCAATTTCCGCCGTTGGAGTCGGCGGAGTCAGTCCAGAAGGAGAGTTGCCCCTGGTCTTCCTTACTCAGCGCCAGTGGTATATCCCTAGTAGGAGGGGTGTTTTCTCCTGAGGGTTTTCAGCGGATTACACTCACAAAATCGTATAATAAAAAGAGAGATGGCGAAAGTTATATAAAGATAAGAACTATAAAAGAAAGAACTTGAAAATAAGAGTTTTCAACTCTACCAGCTTTTCAGTTGCTATGAGCCCTATCTTAATAGTCATGAAAAGATATTAGAAATCACATCACCCCTCAATAAAACATCGCCTTTAGTTTTCATTCCTACCTTTCTTCCAAATATTGATCATATCCCCCTACGTGTGTGAACTGGATATCCCTACACTCAGAGAATTCAATTCAAGCAATCATACTCTTGTCCATCTACCTCAGTACTTTTTAATAGATATTTAGATGGAATTTGCTCACACATTCTTCATGCGACCGTTAATACTTCTTGAGGTACTAACCGATCGATTACTCATGTGCTTGCTAATTAGGTGTTTTTCCTCGTCTTGCAACACCTAAGGCTTAGCAGTGGCTCCCAAACCAGTTGGTCTAAGGCACTAGGTGATAAAGCATCCTCGCTATATTTTTTTTATTGCTGCCTCGGTGATAACAAAACCAGTGTTCATTTTTCTTTTCACCATTTTATCTTTTATTCTCCACTTTTATTTCCTTCATACTTTGGCTTCTAGACAAGAGCATTTCAAGGTATCCTCTACTATCCCGAGTTTCAAGATGTGTGTACGTGCGTATAGTAGGGTTTCAACGTTCAAATGTTTGGCTTCCAGAATAGGAACTATTTTTCAGGCTTATTTTTATCCTCAGATTAGTAATTTCCTTCATCTTACTAACCTTTGGGACAACAGCTTATAACCACTTATTACTAGTTTCATTTAAGAAAACATCTAACTTTCTTGTTTTTCTTAAACTATTCCTATCTTATAAATATAATTTTTCACTTTCTACTCTTTTATTATCACAATTTTTTGTGTGTGCTTATATACAGTATAATGCAAAGTAAGGCGTAAATAAGCACAGGAGCGCTGAAAAACGACTTCTTGGGAGCTTCTTGCGATGGTACAGGAGCGCTGAAGCTCGTTGGCGGGAGCATGGTCCCGAAGAAGAGCCCAGTGGTGGCTTGAGTTACCTGCTCCACTGGCATAGTGAAAAGGGAGGCCGCTTGGGGCCCGTAGGTTACTCCTCCAGATGGGACAGAGCGAGAGTTGCTGTTGCAGTTAGTGCAATTTGAAGCCATTGATTTCTTGAATAGCTTGAATATTCCGCCCCCTGCGTCGACCTTGGTCTTTGGCATGTGCCAGCTGTTTGAGGACCGATTCCGTCGGCAAGGCTGCTGCTTGGGGAGCCTGCCTGTAGGCGACAGACATCCTCTGGGCTTCCTCCATCGGCGTTGAAGCACCGAGGGTGGGAGGTGGGAGCATCGACCCAAAAAGAAGCCCGTTAATTTCTTGAAAAGCTGGATTGTAGAGATTTGAGGCTACAAGTGACCCATACTTGACTCCGCCGGGTATGACAAAGCCTGAGTTGCTAGGGTGGGAGCAAATGCCATTCTTCATAGAGACGAAATGCCGGCTTCAATATCCACTCCCCTAAGGGCAAACAAAAACATACACACTGCGATTATTTGATCGCGGGAAAAACACGACACACGAAGTGTGGAGTGGAAAGAGGAAAAGGTCCCACCGGGCGTGCCAGAATCTGTTCCCCTCCGAATGGCGGCGGCGACGTGAGGACGTCTAGGCCTGAGATTCAGGGCAGATGCTATATGGTTTTATCCGTCTACCTCTTCGAAGATGCCAAGTTGATTTATGGCACCGTGTATCGGAGGTTTAGACGGATGCGGCCGATGTAGCAGACTTCGTCAGATTCCCTCTCACTAGAGGGGTTTTTGATTGTGGGGACGCTCTTCCCTGCAGGCGCAAGCCCCTGCAGTTAATTACGCTACCGCATTGCGGTAACCACTTTCTCCTTCTCCAGAATTTCACTTCGTGTCGTGTGTGTTTGTTTTGTTTGTGGTTGCCCGTGGATTGTATACGGAGACTATTTATTTCGTCGCCCGTAGGACGTGGATTAGTCCAAATCCGTATTTTCTTAGATTTGGGTTTTGGGTTTTGGTTTAAGGATACGTTAGCCATATTTGAGGCTAAGATCAACTTAAACGTTTGTTAAGGATACGTTAGTCTAATTTCCAGACTAAGATCAACTTAACGGGGTCGTCTATATCCATTTCCAGTTTAGGGACATGGTGGTCCATTGCAGGTATGGCCGTCGGGACCCATCACCTCTCTGACGACGTTGAAGGATTACAACGACAGATGTCAGAGGAGTTCAGAGATGTACCCTTGAACCAAAGTTGATTGGGGGATCTATAGTCCAATTTGGGACTAAAATCTGTTTGAAGGTTTAAGGATACGTTAGCCATATTTGAGGCTAAGATCAACTTAAACGGGATCGTTTAGATTCGACAAAAGAGCATTTGGAGGCTCTATTATTCCAGTTTATGGACGTAGTGGTCCATGTTCCAGTTTAGGGACATGGGAGTCTATTGCCAGTTTAGGGACATGGTGTTCCATATTCCAATTTAGGGACATGGTGGTCTATAGGTAGTTTAAGGACGCTTAAGTCCGTGGATTTAAGGACCCCACAGTCCGTATTTTAGTTTAAGGACGCATGAGTCCGTGGTTTTAAGGACCCCACAGTCCGTGTTGATGTGTGGTTGTCAGGACCCGTCACCTCTCTGACGTCGTTGAAGGATTACAACGATAGGAGCCAAAGGAGTTCGGAGATGTATCCTCGAACCGGATGTAAATTGATTTAAAAGAGCAGCTGTGCTCAGTCAATTTAATTTGAGAACTTACGGCCATGATTGGGCTAAGTCCAGTTGAAAAATGTTCAACGCTTTTATTTGTTTTTGGCCTATTAGGCCTGTGCTAGGGCTTTGCCCATTTTTAATAATGCATAGCATTAATCTTGGTCTCTGTTGGACCTTTATTTGGGCTCTGCCCCTTTTAAATGATGCACAGCATCTATTTATATTTGGGCTCTGATGCATTGCATCTGTTTGAAAATAATGCATAGCATTTACTAGGCCTGTTAGGCCTTTTTAATTGGGCTCAGCCCTTCTTTTTAATGATGCAGTGCATCAATCATCTGACAGTGGCCATGTGGCCTGTCGGGCGCTTTGCGCCAATAAATGAGCGCAAGCGCTTGTGGAGGTGACACGTGTCATGCAAGCGCAGTGCACTGCGCCAGTGCGCTACGCTTGCGCTGCTGACACGTGGCGTGATCTGGTGAGTTGCGCCAATTTCAGAGAGCAAGGCTCTTTCTTAAAAGCGCATAGCGCAAGTGATTCAGATGCTGACACGTGGCGCTCTCTGGTGGCTTGCGCCAACCCAGGAGCGCAACAGTGCAGTTTTTGCAAGTGCAAGGCACTGTTTCAATAATCTTGAGAATGTTTAAGATTCCAGAACCAATGATTCATAAAAAAGTGCAAAGCACTGTTTGATTTCTTGATCTAATTTAGATCAAAGAAAACAAGTTTTTCTTGTTTCTCTTATTTCAGAGAACCAGTGGTTCATAAAAAAGTGCAAAGCACTGTTTATTATATGAAGATCATTGATCTTGTTCTTAGATCAATGATCTATTAGAAGAAATTCTTCTATTTTATGAAGGTTTTTACCTTTTTCTTGAAATTTCTTCAGAGTTCTCTCTATTTTGAGGTTCTCAATCTCTCACAATGTTGATCATGTTTTGAGTTGGGGTTTAGGGGTCTTTATATAGTGCCCATAGGTTTGTTAAGTTTGTTAAAGAGATTCTTCTCTAAGTGATTCGGGGAATTTTCCCCACCGTTGGATTTTTGATCCAAGTGCTTCTGTTTTACAGAAGACAATCTTCTTGTTTTAACAAGAACAGAAGAATCTTACTAGAATTTTAATTCTGTTTGGCGCAAACGTCCCAGCGCTTGACACGTGTCACGCAGCGCAACTGCACCGACACGTGGCGCGCAGCGCAGAGCACAGCACAACTGCGCGTGCGCAACTGCGCCGACACGTGGCGCGCAGCGCAGAGCGCAGCACAACTGCGCCAGCGCAACTGCGCCGACACGTGGCGCGCAGCGCAGAGCGCAGAGCAACTGTGCCAGCGCAACTGCGCTGCCACGTGGCGTGCAGCGCAGAGCGCAGCGCAACTGTGCCAGCGCAACTGCGCTGCCACGTGGCGCGCAGCGCAGAGCGCAAGTCATCTGAAGCGTTGCTTCTTTTAATCTTTGTTTTAAATAGAACCTTACTCTGATTGGACGCACTGCCTTGGGCGCTGCGCTCCCTTCGCAGGCGTGTCTTATTTTGACACGTGGCGCTCTGCGCGCAGCGCAGGGGTTCTGAAGCGTTGTTTCATTTATTTTAATTTTAATTTTCAAAACAGAGCTTTGCTCTGATTGGGGAAAACAGAAGCGTTGCTTCGTTTCCCGCCTTGGAATTTGAATGGAGCTTTGCTCTGATTGGGGTAAACATCCATGACCGCGAAGGTCAAAAGAGCTGTGAGCCGGACAGCGCCGCCCAAAGACCCAGCCGGGCCAACCGTCTTCCGTCACTTGTCCTTTCCCAAAGGTGAAGGGCCACGACGATTGTCCGAAAAATCAGCCGCCAAAGATAAAGAGATGGCTGGGTATGTGGTCCACACTATCTACACGGTCAGACATGAAGAAACGAACCCTCCCCTTCTTCATAGCCATGGTGATGATATGTTTGACGCTACCCAGCATCGGCTCGATCTAAATGATGAAGAGTCCGCTCAGGCCGATAAGCCAGAGGAGCCCGTGGTTCCTGCGGAATTGAGCTCAGGCAATAAGGATGACCCGATTGTCATATCCGAAACTACAGAATAAGCATTATTCCAATGGCTTCAGGGGCAGCTTCAGGACAGGGATGAGAAGTTAGCCAAGGTACAGTCCAAGGTCGACGAATTGGCAAACGTCGTGGCAGATCTCGCGACCCAAGTCGCCTGATTGTAATTACAGCAGAATCAAATTTTGGTTCATGAGCCAGGGATTGATACCCGGAGGCAACCAACTGATACCCCCTTCAACCTAAGAGCGGAGCGCCTTCACGAAAAACGGCCGCGATCAGCCTCCAGTCCCTCCGATACATACAGTGAAGGGGAATTGCCTCTGAAAGAGAAACTGGATAAGGTCTATTCCTTCGAAAGGGACAAAGTCCACAAGATATTCAAGGACGCCCTAAGAAACGGTTTACAGCTGCCAGAATCAAAGAGACCGCAAGAAGTGAATATGACAGATGACCCAAAATATTACCCCTATCACAGAGTGATAGGTCATGCCATTGAGGACTGCTTCGTCTTCAATGATTGGGTCGAAAAGCAATACAAGATGGGAGAGATAGAACTGTCTAAAGGCGTGTTAGCAAACAGTCAAGCTACGACCGCCGATTTCATACAGACCGGAGCCCCTCGGGAACCTGACTCTCTCAGAAATGTGCCATTATCTGAAAAGGGCGAACCAAAGAATAATCGGCCTCAAGGACCAGCATCGGTAAGGGCACCTACTCTAATGGAGAGAAAGAAGAAGGTGTACTCCTTCAGGAGGGATGAGGTCCGCAATATATTCGAGGAAGCCTTAAACAACGGTCTGCAACTGCCTATTTTGAAGAGGCCACATGAAATGAATATGACCGGCAATCCCGTATACTGCCCATACCATAGGGTGGTGAGTCATACCATTGAAGACTGCTGTGTTTTCAAAGATTGGGCAGAGGACCAATACAAGCTTGGAAAAACCTCACAGTCTCGAATGTATCGGCAAGCCACAGAGCTACGGTCAGCAACATAACTCCGCCAAGATCAAAGTTCAAGGAGCTGGGATAGGCAAGTTGACCACCACGTCGTTAAACTGGGAATGATAGACCTCTAAGTCTTTAAACTGGGAACCGCCGACCACCACGTCATTAAACTGGGAACAGTCGACTTCTAAGTCGTTAAACCGGGGATGTAAAAATGTGTAAATAAAAAAATATATATATATATATATATATAAAGCCGAAATGATGGGGCAACTCGCAATAAAAATCAGCGAGTAAAAATAAAAATGAAAATAAAGCCGAAATGATGGGGCAACCGCGAATAAAAAGCCGAAATGATAGGATAATCGCGGCCTTCGCTATAAGAAAAGCTGAAATGATAGAGCAATCGCGGTAAAAAAAAGGCGAATGATGAGTCTCTCTTGGTACCATATTCCAGTGCAGCGATAAAGACGCCAACCAAATTTCAAATCCCATACCCAAGCAGCGAATAATGAGTCGCTCCTGGTACCATATTCCAGTGCAGCGATGCAGGCGCCAACCAAAATTCCAAATTTCTCAAATCCCAACGGCGAATGATGAGTCGCTCCTGGTACCGTATTCCAGTGTAGCGATGCAGACGCCAACCAAAATTCAAATTCCCAACGGTGAATGATGAGTCGCTCCTGGTACCATATTCCAGTGCAGCGATGCAGACGTCGACAATTTCCTAAAATTCTTCCAGCCCTACGGTTGGTCCCAAGTTGACTAGCGTATACAATACAAGGGCTCAAATAATTCTCATCATACCCATACCCCACCGCAATCACCAGTCCAACGGTCGGTCTCCGCCCTTGGAATTATGCTCCATTGGGAAGACCCACTCATGTGTCCTCACGATGCATGAGGAGAACAAACCTTCATGGGATCCTTACGACTCACAAAGGAAAAACACACTTGGGGGTCCTCACGACTCCTAAGGAGAAAATGCACCTACGGGATCCTTACGACTCGTAGGGAGAAAATACTTTTATGGGACCCTTACGGTCCATAAAATTGAAAAGCCTTAGGTGATAGAGACCTAAACCTCTCTCCTAAGCCATAGCTCCCCATCAAGGAAGGGCAAATGATGAATTGCTCCTTGTATATATGCTTCAGTGTTAGCAATGCTGATGCCTACCCTAACCCCAAAATTCCAAACTCCAATCCAATAGACCCCTAAGTCTTTAAACTGGGAACAGATGACCTCTAAGTCGTTAAACTGGGAACAGATGACCCCTAAGTCGTTAAACTATAAAATGAGGGAGATCCCCTCACGGTGAATGATGAGCCGCTCATGGTACCATATTCCAGTGCAGCGATGCAGACGCCGACAAAGTCCCGAAATTCTTCCGGCCCTACGGTCTGGATTATGCATCCTGCAAAACCGTATACAATCTACGGGCTAAACGACTCCCATCTTTCCTAAGTCCTACCGGCGAGACCACATTCAAAGTCCCACCGACGATGAAGATTCAAAAAAAAAAGGGGTGGGTATGTCCACAAGCAAAATGGGCACGGATGAAAACCCGAAAGGGCTCCGTGAGTAAAAACAGCAGGACTGCCGGTGAGTTTGTGAAAACCCGAAAGGGCGCAAACTCGTGAAAAGAGATGAAATGCACTCGCAAAGTCCTCTCGACTTTGTGAGGAGAAAATTCCCGCGTGAGATCCTTACAACTCACAAAGGAGCAACACACTTGGGGGTCCTCATGACTCCTAAGGAGAAAATACACCTACGAGATCCTTTCGACACGTAGGGTGAAAATGCTTTTATGGGACCCTTACGGCCCATAAAATTGAAAAGCTGTAGGTGATAGGGATCTAAACCTGTCTCCTAAGCCACCAATTTCTAAATCCTTCCGGGGCAAATGATGAGTTGCTCCTGGCATTATTCAGTGCAGCAATGCAGATGCCAAACCAAAACCAAATCTCCAAATCCTCTAATGACAGATGATGATTCGCTCCTGGTACCATATTCCAGTGTAGCGATGCTGATGTCAACCCAAATCACAATCAATAAGACAACTTCAACTCCGACACCGCAGAAAGCGGAGCAAGTCAGAATCCAATCTCGACACTGCAAGAAGCGGAGCAAGTCAAGTTCACCCCTGACACTGCAAGAAGTAGAGCAAGTCAAATCAAGTATCGACCGTCCATGTCGTAAAAAGGGCGGTGCAGGCTTCCCATAAATCGGGAATCAGATCGTTCCAGGCCAGGGAAACATCTACCACGGACGCTCCTCCTCGGAGACGCAAACGTCGACCGTCCATGTCGTAAAAAGGGCAGTACAGGTTTCCTACAAAGAGGGAACCAAATTACTCCGGGCCAGGGAAACGTCTACCACGGACACTCCGTCTCGGAGACACGTCAAGCGTCGACCATCCATGTCATAAAAAGGGCAGTGCAGGCTTCCTACAAAGCGGGAACCAAATCACTCCGTGCCGGGGAAACGTCTACCACGGACACTCCGCCTCGGAGATGCGTCAAGCATCGACCGTCCATGTCGTAAAAAGGGCAGTGCAGGCTTCCCACAAATCGGGAACCAAATCGCTCCGGGCCAGGGAAATGTCTACCACAGACACTCCGCCTCGGAGACGTGTCAAGCGTCAACCGTCCATGTCATAAAAAGGGCAGTGCAGGTTTCCCACAAATCGGGAACCAAATCGCTCCGGGCCAGGAAAACGTCTACCACGGACACTCCGTCTCGGAGATGCGTCAAGCGTTGACCGTCCATGTCGTAAAAAGGGCAGTGTAGGCTTCCCACAAATCGAGAACTAAATCGCTCCGGACCAGGGCTTTCACCGCCCATGTTGTAAAAAGGGCAGTGCAGGCTTCCCACAAATCGGAAACCAAATCGATCCGGGTCAGAGTGTCGACTGTCCATGTCGTAAAAAGGGTAGTGCAGGCTTCCTACAAATTGGGAACCAAATTGCTCCGGGCCAGGGAAAAGTCTACCATGGACACTCCGCCTCGGAGACGCGTCAGGGCGTTGACAGTCCATGTTGTAAAAAGGGCAGTGCAAGCTTCCCACAAATCGGGAACCAAATCGTTTCGGGCCAGGGCGTCGACCATCCATGTCGTAAAAAGGGCAGTGCAGGCTTCCCACAAATCGGGAACCAGATCGCTCCGGGCCAGGGAAACGTCTACCACGGACACTCTGCCTCGGAGACGCGTCAAGCATCGACCGTCCATGTCGTAAAAAGGGCAGTGCAGGCTTCCCACAAACCGGGAACCAAATCGCTCCGGGCCAGGGCGTCGACCGACCAGGTCGTAAAAAGGGCAGTGCAGGCTTCCCACAAATTGGGAAACAAATCGCTCTGGACTAGGGAAAAGTCTACCACGGACACTCTGCCTCGGAGACGCGTCAAGCATCAACTGTCCATGTCGTAAAAAGGGCAGTGCAGGCTTCCCAAAAATCGGTAACCAAATTGCTCCGGGCCCGGGCGTCGACCATCCATGTCGTAAAAAGGGCAGTGCAGGCTTCCCACAAATCGGGAACCAAATCGCTCAGGGTCAGGACGTCGATCGTCTATGACGTAAAAAGGGCAGTGCAGGCTTCCCACAAATCCGCAACCAAAGCGCTCTAGGTCAAGGCGTCGACCGTCCATGTCGTTAAAAGGGCAGTGCAGGCTTCCCATAAATCGGGAACCAAATCTCTCAGGGCCAGGGAAAAGTCTACCACGGACACTTCGCCTCAGAGACGCGTCAAGCGTCGACCGTCCATGTCGTAAAAAGGGCAGTGCCGGCTTCCCAAAAAGCGGGAACCAAATCAAGTCGCCTCCACATGAAAGAAGATCCATCAATTTCATGCACACGACCCACTTATGTGGTGTGCATTTATTGATGGGGACACTCTGTTGGGGTCGAAAATTGCACCCCGGCTGACCAAGTCAAAGTCAAGGTCAACCCCAAGCCAAGTGGGCCCAAGCCCAGATCAAGTGGGCCCATGCCCAAGCCGAGTCCGAACATGAATCGGTCGGCCTTCCCTCCATGCCAAAATAAAAATCATGTAATAAATAAATTTTGATGTAATTTTTATGCATGAATGGGTATAAAGCCAAATTGTTGTAAAGCTCATGGTTTATGTGCAAAAAGAAATAGCACATGAGACATGGGATGGGCAAAATGCCATTTTGTAAAGCCCAAGGGGCTATATGTAAGTGTGTAAACCTATATAAGGCAACATGATGATGAATAAAGATATACTTTTCATTCTCCTCAAAACTCTAGGGTTCTTTGTGCCTCTTTTTCCTTCCTCAAGGTTCTAAACCTTCTTCCCATTTTCAATTAAATCAAGAGTTTTACTCTTCCTTTTTCAAAACTAAATAGTTTTTTACCACAAAACCCACAAAGGGGAACTTAGATCTCCCATCAGATCTTAAAAATAAGAGATTTTTAAAATCTCATACTTCTTGTTCTTCAAGATCCGGCCAACAGAGAAGGAAGAAAAAGACTCATCTCCAAAAATCCCATCTTGGGAAGATCCAGAACCAAAAGGAGAAACAAAGAAGCCCCCTCTGACCATTTCTAAATATTTTTAGGAGTCTAACTCCATTCAAGATCAATTGGAGTTCAACTCCACAAGTCAAATCGGGAGCACAGCTCCCCGTGCAGGGACCAGGTCCCTTTCTGCTGCTGACGCCTAGCACCCGCATGCCAGCACGTGGTGCGCATCGCCCTCGTGCCAGGAACGTGGTGTGCTGGTGCTCTGGCGTACAGCGCCCGCGTGCCAGGCACGTGTGGCGCTGATGCCTTCGCCCACGAATCCTTTGGATGCCCTTTTCCTTTATACACACACACACTCCACCACAATGTTCCCGTTAGAAAAAGTTTCTAACGGGACGCTGCACCACATCCCGCAAGGAGGTTGCTAGCCCCCTTGACCCCTATCCCGCTATCCGGGTAGCGGGACCCCCGTAAAAATTCTGCGGGGCCCCCAATATATCCAAAACCCCTTCAAAACACAACACTGCACATTGAGTTCGCATAGCCTGTTTGACTCGTCAATCGGAGGTTCTCTCGCTCCAAAGGCGAGGGGCAATTAACGGCAGCTTAGTCCGCGGCTGCCGGAGATTCAGATCCCCACAATCAATAAACCCCAGACTACCCTAGGCAGGGGGAATCTGTAATGCGCCTGACAAGCGCGCGCGTATTCCCATCTCAATGGGGTGACGAAAAACACCCTACAACCGCTACCTGAGCTCCTCCTCCACTGCAACTGAGCCTACTACCCGCTGCACCCCCACTCCGTCGCCGACGAGGCCACTGCCACCGTCTACCCCTTCTCTCCCTATCACCTCCGTCAGCCCCACTCTTTTGCGCGACCCGCCTCTGCAGTGGCCGACCACCACAGCTACGGCTCATCCACAAGCACCGCATCACCACCTTGGCCGACCATCCCGCTACCACTTTCGACGAGACACCATCACCAAGACCACTGCAAACACCTCCTTTACCAACCGCCATCTTTGCAACCCACCTCGATCATCCTCTTCCCCTCCATCGACTAGCATCCCGACCCAGTCACCGGAGCCGACAATATTCACCAACGCCACTCCGACTTCGAATTCTCGCCAACACAACACCACAACCTCCCTGCTGCAACTCCATCATGAAGCCACTGCCAGCTGAGCTCCCCGTCGCGACCATCGCGACCCCAGCCCGCGCCGCAGGTCGTCACCAACCTCCAAGCCCTGTACCCGAGCTTCTCTTGCTCCTTCCACCTACTCCGGCCATGATCCAGAACTGCGCGACGACCACTACACCATCGACGGCCTCATCTCTGCGAACTCGGAGCCTTCAAGTACCGCCACCCACGTCGATCTATGCAAGCTGTAGCCAATCAAAAGCAAGGATTCGAGGCCACGCCATTGCGATTCCAAGGCTCGCGAACTCCGGTTTCGTCGCAACGACCGTTTTTTTCACATACGTACCGTGTATTGCAGCATCCGATCGATCCATCATCTTCGTGATATCGTCAATGAGGCAAGTGAACCCCCTATTCACCTGTTTAACATGCTATGATAAGTATTAGCTAAGAGATTATATTATATCTAGATATATAAATAAATATAACTAGATCGGAACCCATGCTTGAATCTCGTGTAGCGAATCATCGTGCCGTCTTACTTGAAGAGGTCCCGACTAGGGCTTATTACTGTGTTTTTAATGCGTGTAAATTAAATGGTTAACGTCTAACTTAGTTTGTTAGAAGAATTGTTAGTTTTGAGCGATGGCTGAATGTTTATCTTAGGTGCTCGATGCGAGCCCTAAACGGAAATGAAATATAAAATGGCGGAACTCATGATATTTAGACCCTAACACTGTTACCAAATGCTATGTAGAAATTTGGTAACAAATCGATGCCATTTCCATACATAAGTGACGCCCTAACCTTAATACCGAAACTTACGATTTACCGCACCCTTGACACTCTAAAATTCATAATTAATTCTAGAAAAAATCCAATCACAGCATGCTTGGGTTCGTTGCGAAGGGTACTGCAAAATATTTAACCCTACATGTAGCTTTACTATTAGATATATCCTCTATATATCGAAAACAAAAAACTTATCTTACCTTGGACCGCAGTCCAGTGCAAGAACTTACCCCTTGACTTGCTTTTGTACCCCTGAAATCTTAATTTTTAATTGTGATAGTGTGCATAGACAATTACCGCTGCATAGACCATTGTTTCTTCTTTCCAGTGATACCAGTTTCACTAAAATTCAGTGTCATTTGGTATTTAAATAATATTTTAAACGGATGACTTGTATGACAGTTTTCTGTCATTTCAGTTTGCACCCTTCCTCAGTAATCTGATCGTAACTCCTAAACCACAATGAATATTGTTGATCCGTCTCCTATTTTGTGAAGTTAACTCATAACCCTATAATTAGTTAAACAGTAGTATTGCCTAATTGTGCTCTCAACTAGGAGTAAAATGTGTTACGAAACGGACTTTCAGTTCAGAAACTGAATTTCCAGCAGTAAGCACTTAAAATGAAATGACCATAACTAACAAACCCGGAATCCGATTGACGCGAAACCAATTTTGATGGACAGATAATTAAACATAATGTTTACCCATTTTATATTATTTTGCCTAATTATACATGTGTGATTTATAGTACAGTTTGCAAGTGGTATGATACCGGCTGCTATATTTTATTCGTATTATAATTAATTACATTTTCATCATATCATGTAGCGGTTATATCTTCATTTGAATAGTGGTCATAAAACCTTGATAACCTAGTGACCGTGTTACATTACCCAGTGATAAATATTAGTTTTTGGATTGTGGCAAGTACGTTAGTGTTAAAACGTGAATGAATAAGTGAAGTGACACGTACTTGTAAACAATTAGTAGAACCAGTTAATTTATTGCATTGTCGACGTCTATGGGACATATATAAGTGGAACTATAACTAGAATGTGATGGTTATTGAAGCACTTATATTAGTGTCATAGGTAAGGCGTCAAACACTGTTCATTTATCTTGGATACCAGTTGAGACATGCTTGATGGAGATCCTGTCTCCAGTTCTCGCGTAGACTTGTCATGGAGCGACTAGTATTTGGGTTCATAGTCCGTGTTTGATGTAGACCGTGGGTGTGGAGTAGTTTGAGTGTGAGTTCGATCAACGGAATCTCGGGAGTTCCACTGCCGACATATACAACGATTTTGGGAGTCATATAGGTGATATTACTGATTATTAGTGAGCGTGATTCGGGCCCGTGTGCCCTTATCCCTGAGGCCCACCCTTGGGTTCGGGATACTCCTGCGGTGGTTGACGCTCATACTTGGACTGACGATAGGTTTAGTGATCTGGACAGTGAGACTTAGAGACTAATAGGTTTAGTGATATGGACATGCATTGATTACTGATTCGATGTACCTTCTTTTATTGTTTACCTATACTGGTTACTTCATACTCATGTCATCACTCCATATTTACTACTTCATGTTCATCATCATTGCACGTGTTTACATATGTGTGTGCGCGCGCGCGCGCGTGTGTTGCTATTGTGTCGCTCTGACGACCTGAGTATGTATGCTTAGAGTGAGAAGGGGACTGAGCTCGGATTAGGACCTGTCGTATCTTGAGGATATTGTTGACATCTAAATCAGCGACGTCAGCGCTATCTTTCCTTTGATTATATTTGGTTAGTTTTATATTTGTTTTGATTTAGTGACTGCATTTCTCATTACCTGGGCATTGATTACTGATTACCACGTAAAGTTAGAAACTGAAGTGTGACTACGGCAGGATATTTCTTTGACCATAGGAGCATGGCTGGCTTTGTCACCCCTCATATTCCGTATTTTGGGAAGCGGGACGTGACAATATGATTTGGTGGTATGGACAAACATGTAAATTTAGTTATGGGATAAAACTTTTGGATTCCCATTTTACCCTTCACATCAAGTATTATGAAGGTTTGATGGTGTGGGTAAACATGTAAATTTAGCTGTGGACAAAAATTGATATTATAAATGTAGTTATGTAAATTTAGTTATGCCATAGCTTATTAAATATCATAATTGTGGGTTTTATAATATTTGCAAATAAATATCACATCTTTTATCTTCATATGAATTGAAAGCTACAAAAATATAAAAGTAAAATAAAAATAAAAGAACCTACGATTTTTTCTATTTTTGCATCCAAGAAAGTTTTTGGCATTTGGTTTCAATAATATTTATCTAAAAAAATGCTAATATCAATATTTGGTGAAATTTAATCTGATTTTTAAAAAATCCTATAATGCATTTTGTTTCGTTATAGAAAATGCAACGAGTTTTTGATAAATACCATGGATTTTAATTTTTTAGAAACAAATACTATGAGCTTTAACCATTTTTCATATAAATATCATGGTCTTTGTTTCTTGCAAATAAACATCATGGACTAATAAAATGTACCATAGACTTTTACATTGAGAAACCTTGAATCATATATAAATATTGCTTTATATAACAATTTTTCCAATGTATAAAGGTTTTATGGATTATTCGTAAATCATGTGCATCACGCAAGATTTAACTCTAATTCACTAATAGAAAGTGTTATTAAAAGTGGAAATTTTGATATTTCCACTTTTACCCCTTGACTTTGGTTATACTCTTTTGCATCAAATTTAGACTATGTTTGTATTGGGGAGTATGGTTTGGTGGTGTGGACAAACATGTAAATTTAGTTATGAACAAAACTTTTGGATGCACATTTTACCTTTCACATCAAGTATTGTGGAGGTTTGATGGTGTGGGCAAAAATGTAAATTTATCTATGGGAAAAAATTGATTATAAATATAATCATATAAATTTAGCAGGTATAGCTTAATAAATACCATAATTATGAGTTTTAAAATTTTTGCAAAAAAATATCACATCTTTTATCACCATATGAATTGAATGCTAAAAAACATAAAAAATAAAATAAAAATAAAAAATTCTTCGATTTTGTCTATTTTTGTGTTCAAGAAAGTTTTTGTTATTTAGTTTTTATGATATTTATCTAAAAAATGCTAAGATCAATATTAAAATTTAATCCGATTTTCTAAAAATCCCACGCATCGCGTGGGGGTTTGCCCCTGGTACACTAAGATAAAGCGACATCAAAAGTGAAAATTTAGATATTTCTTATTTTACCCCTTGACTTTGGCTATTCTCTCTTGTTTTTAATTTGGATTATGTTGGTATTTTAGAAAATGGTTTGGTGGTGTGGGTAAACATGTAAATTTAACTATTGACAAAACTTTTGAATTTCTATTTTGCCCTTCATATCAAATATTGTGGAGATTTGAGCTATGTTGCTAAACCTGTGTTTGTGTCCAAATCTTAAGGGAAATTATGGAAATCAATGGATCATTTTTATTAACGATGAACTTTCAAGGTTTATCAAATAAAATATCATGAACTTTCAAGATTCTTCAAATAAATGCCATGTATCATTGTTTATTAACCATGAAATTTATTTATGGCAAATAAATACCATGAAATTTCAACTTTTCTCCATGGTGTGGAAAATATAAACCATAAATCTAGCATAGCGTTAATAAATACCATAAACGTTTAAAAAAATTTGTAAATAAATAACGCATCTTTTATTTTCATATGAATTGAAAGCTATAAAAATATAAAAAGTAAAATAAAAAGGGAAAAAACCTACTATTTTAACTATTTTTGCGTCCAATAAAGCTATTGGCATTTAGTTTGTATGATATTTATCTAAAAGAAAATACTAAAATTGATATTTGATGAAATTTAAACTTCTAAAAATCTCACACATTGTGTGAGGGTTTAGCCCTATTACACTAATATAAAGTGGTATAAAAGCGAAAATTTAGATATTTCCATTTTTGCCCATTGACTTTATCTATTCTCTATTATATCAAATTTGGATCATGTTTGCATTTTGAAGAATATTGCTAGGTGGTGTGGACAAATATGTAAATTTAGTTATGAGGCAAAACTTTTGGATTCCCATTTTGCCCTTCACATCAAGTATGATATAGATTTGATGGTGTGGGTAAACATGTAAATTTAGCTATGGGCAAAAATTGATATTATAAATATAGTTTTTTAAATCTAGCCATGTTAAATATCATAATTATGGATTTTAAATGTTTTGCAAATAAATACCATTTTTTTTATCATCATATGGATTGAAAACTACAAAAATATAAAAAGTAAAATAAAAATAAAAGAACCTACGATTTTGTCTATTTCTACATCCAAGAATATTTTTGATATTTAGTTTGTATGATATTTATCTAAAAAATGTTGAGATCAATATTTGGTGAAATTTAATCTAATTTATGTGTGGGTTTACATCCGGGCCTTGAAGGTCTTTTTAAGCAATCATATAAAATTTTGCCATCTTCTCATTATTTACAATTTTACGATTATCTCAACTTCTCACTATTTATAAATGCGTCATTACTTCAAAAATTTCAATAATTACAAGTATGGCAATTTAAAATCCCAATAGGTTTTCCTTAAAATACCATCACCTTTGTTTTAGACATAAATACCATTAGATTTTCATTAAATAACAACGAACTTTTGCTATTTTCAAATAAATACTATGAATTTTGTCCATAAAAAATATCATAAATATCCAATGTTTTCCAGATAATACCTTGGGTTTTGTCCGTTACAAAGAAATATCGTTAACTTTCCGTTACAAATAAATAACGTTAACTCTTGCCCTTTTTTAGAAAAATACCATGGACTTACTCTGTTTACGAATAAATAACATAAACTTTCAGTGTTTTATAAGTTAATATCCCTAGATATTCATTATTCATTAAAATATGAACTTTTCATTTTTCAAATAAATTTCATGAATTGTGTCCGTTACAAATATTATAAACTTTCAACGTTTTTCTGATAATATCATGAATTTTGTTTTTTACAAAAAAATTATCAATAAATTTCAATGTTTCTTAGATAAATATCATGGTTTTGTCCGTTATAATTAAATAATATTAAATTTCATTGTTCTTAAATAAATTTCAACCTTTTTCGATAAATATCATGGATTTTGTTTTTCATAAAACTATCCGCATTCATATTTGAAACTTACGATTGCTGGAAATAGATATTGTAACTACATCAGATCCGTTGCAAACGAATCCTTTAAACAACCTAACTTTGTATTAATATATAAGAATTAAGATAAGATAGACTACTTAGGAAATTCAAAGCTTACTATCAGTTCATTCAAATAGAAGAGTAACGTTTTCGTTTCAAAGCACTCGTCCAAAACTTCTTGAGTACACTGATTTTACTAAGGACAGCCAAAAAAGAAGAATTTCTTTCTCTTGAGAAAACTCTGGCATTTCTTTTACTTCAACTACACAAATAAAACGTCATAACAAACTGCGAACATCTCTTTTCTTTTTGTTAACTCGTTTAATTCTCTAGTTTTTCCACAATGAAAGCAATTGACGAGGTCTTTTCTATGATTTTTCCATAAGTATATCTTAGCATATAGACTTCCCAAAAATGACATCTTACTGTTCGCAATTAACCAAAAAGGACATCTTAATGTTGTATCGTATCGGACATGTGTTTTCAATATCGGATAGCGGAAATTGGGCGATATCGCGGCGATACGAGTTCATATCGGGTGGTCATATTGGATATCGATATCGAACATATCAGATGCAAAATCAAGCATACCAGACGATAATTTTGGCCATATTACCTGTAAACATGAAAGATCTTGTCTTAAAAACACAAAATTTATAATTTGTAAATATATGGTAATATATTGTATTTTCATATGATTTGTAATTTGTAAACATGAAATTAGTAATAAAATCTTATATCGTTTTAGCTGCACTTGTTTTA
This sequence comes from Agapanthus africanus, assembly GCA_030015575.1. Classification (NCBI taxonomy): domain Eukaryota; kingdom Viridiplantae; phylum Streptophyta; class Magnoliopsida; order Asparagales; family Amaryllidaceae; genus Agapanthus; species Agapanthus africanus. The sequence goes on from JASDDO010000006.1 coordinate 284,920,393, forward strand.
CCTCTAAACTCGATGGAAGTTATTGTTGTTGACGTGATTACTACTGATGTTGCAGGCCTTGCGGCCGCCGCCGCATCCAGCTGTCCTGTAAAGGGAATTAATTATAAGTTAAAACATGCAAAGAAAGAGAGGCATTAAGACATAAATTTTGCATCAAGATCAAGTTCAAGAGATAAATCTAGCATCAAGTTCAAGTGAAAGAATCACAATTCATCTCAAACATGCATAGAAAATGAGTAAACTAAATATTGCACTGATATATACATTATAAGTTAAAACATTAAACTTAAAAGCAAATAAAACCATAACACAAAGTTTAACATCATTAATATCGAAGGATTCTAAACCAAAAACGAATTGTTCATAAATAACTACACCATAAGAAATCAATCTAAAAGTTTAATCACCGTTCTCTTCTTCACTATCTTCTGAACCGGATGCCGATGCATTGTCCTTCGATGATGACCCTTTGTTTTCTTCGTCTATACTCTTTTCTTTCTCCGACGATGTATTGCCACGAGATGTTTTCCTTTTCTTTGAAGCACTTCTCCCGCTCTTTCTTGGTCCTGGATCGACACCCATGTCTCTAACAATTTCACTCCATGCCAATTTTTCTATGGAAAAACATCATCATCATCCGAAAGATCATCAGAAAGAGAGACATCTATAGGATTCAATGACTTCTTCCAATTGGCCACAATGCCTTCAACAACATTATTTGGAACAAGAGAATCTCTATGCTTGTCACTAAATTTGGTTTTGAGGTGGGAGTTGAATTTGACAAAAACTAAGTCTTTCATTTGGTTGGTGCCTGGCCTATTCCTCCTCTTTTTATTTATAATTGAAAATTAAAAGTGTTAACAAATAACCATTAAAAAGAATTAAAAATTTTAATGTTATTTTCTAAAATAAGTAAATAACTAATAATGATTACTATCTCAAAAGCACTCCATGCTCGTTCGCATCAGGAAGAACTCGTTGTCAAACCCAAAATTCGAACTGCCATCATCCTCAACTCCGGAGCACTACCACCGTACATTTTCCACCAACCAACTACCAACGAATTAACAATGATACAATATGTTTACTTTTTAAATCATTAACTTTCAATACTAAAATAACTTGTAATTATCCTAAAAACATACCGAGACAGAAGGCTGGGTTTTGCCTTTGCTTATCCCTAATTGGGCTTTGAAATGAACCTTATTGAGTTCATACAAATTCAATTACGAACAAATTTTGTCTTGTAATTCATCCCTCTTCCTATACAACAAACAACAACTGAGACTTTTATTCCAAGCATATGGGGTGGGCTACATAAACCAACATGAGAATCACGCCGGATCAAACACATGAATTCTCTGCCTCCACTCACTCCTACCGAACAATATACTTTCATTAAGGCATTTAGCATCCATATCTTTTCGTATCGCCTCCATCCACGTTTTTTTCGGTCTCCCTTTCGCTCTTATGATTTAGTCTAAATCGATAACATCCATTCATCGAACCAATACTTACGTAGGTCTACGTTGCACATGACCAAATCATCTTAGGCGGTTTTCCCGCGTCTTTTCCTCCACAGGAGCTACAAACTTTGCATAAATATCCTCATTTTGCACCTTATTTTTTCTAGTGTTACTACATATCCAACGAAGCATGCGCATCTTCGATATATGCATCTGTTTGGGTTAAAATTTACACTCCATTACCAAAATTAAATATCAAGTCAAAGTCAAAAGGTAAAAGTTAACGCTCAAGTGGACCCGGTTCCGACCCCAAGCAACTGTGCCTACACCTAAACTGCCCCGAGCCTAAGTCAAGACCACCCCATGCCAAGAGGAGAAAGGAATTATGCATTAAATAAATTTAAGTGTAATTCTTAGAAATAAATGTAAGAAGAATAGGCAAAAAAAATTGTTAAAGGCCAAGGGATAAAATGTAAAGGTGTAAAGGCTATAAAGCCATCCTCATGATGAAATAAAACAGATTATTCTTTCTCAATCAATTTAAAGTTTTGGAGCTGTCCTTTTTCTTTCTCTTTTTCTGCTCTCTCCAATGTTCTTCTTTTTCTCTAATTTTTCTTTGAGAAAATCTTCTTTTATTCCCTTGGAAAATATATTCATACCTAAAAAAAAACACACAAGAAAAAGAGAGAGATTCCTTAGTTTTTCTATTCTCCATCTAGAAAATAAATCGAGGGGGAGGAGGGGTCATCCTCACCGTAGCAAAATCTAGAGTCCAGAAAAGAGAATAGAGGTTTTTTTATTATTATCATTCAAGATTCAAACACCAAACTTGGAAGATTCAAGAAGGCGTTTTATGAACCAAATCGGAGAAGTTGAGGGTGACCCCGTCAAAGGGAAAGCTTTCGGGCTTTTACCATGAGAAAACCTTTGGGAATGCGGATCGATCCGTATTTCCTTTCGGTGGCTCGGGAATGCAGATCGATCCGTATTTCCCTTTGGCGGCTTGGGAATACGGATTTCGATCCATATTTCCTTTTGGTGGCTCTGAAATGCGGACTTCGGTTTGTATTTCCTTTTGAAATATGCACTTCGGTCCATATTTCCATTTTTGGTGGGTGCGGAGTTTTTTCGTACGATAAATCGACGGATTTAGCAGTTATGTTGCCAAAATATCTTCGAAATATGCACTGTTGGGACTTCACCCGCGCGTCCTTTTGTAGGTTTTGAAAAGAACTGGTTTTAGAAATGGTGCGCACGCGAGCTCGGTCTCATTTTAAAATTTATAATCCGCAAGTGTACGGCGCGTTGTAGCGAGCCGGCGAGTACGGGTCGATTCACAGGGAATTGGTGATTAGGGATTGTTGCTTAAGGTTCGAGAAGAAAGAATTTGGGTTTTGTCACAAAAAATAGAAAATACGGAAATATAGAAAACAAGTTAAAGGAAGTGGCCGTGGCTTTAGTTCGGATGGTTGAATCACGGCGAATTCTTTGATGCTTCCTTGATCATGAGTTGTCCGTCCTTGTGTTGATCTAGACGTAAAGCATGACTTGTCAAGGCATTTACGAATCACAAATCATCAGGTTGCCGATATTCGACACAAGACATGAAACGAATCCGTCTTGTCCACTTACCGTTTGTATGTCCAAGCTTGAAATATCAATACTAATCACAAGAGTTAGTAAGCATACATCAACATCAAACACACAAATTCGTATGTGAGAGTAAGTAGTTTTAGTGTTAAGTTTGCTAAGTGGCTTGTGATAGTAAAGGGTATATGAAACCAAGAAGTGCGTCAATCAACTTGTTAATAAAATACCATATCTAATGCTTAGCAACCTTAATACTAAATTGATTCTAACCTTAAACTTGCATCATGGGGTTTTGGAGAGAATATGGTATGTGATGAGGTTACCAAGTAACCATAGAATCACATATCATATCAAACCAATCCAAGTTACAATTTTAAGGTTATAATCACAATTTGAGCATATTAAACATTCAGAAGAGGAGGAGGAAGACAAAGCCATTTATCTTACATTCTCACCATCACCACAACCAAAAGATTACTCATACATCATAAAAGGAAATAAAAAACACAAAAGAAGAAAATAACAAATAAAAGAACAATTGTATTGACAAATGAATGAGTTGAGATACATGATATTGGTTACTTGTTCAACCTCCATAATGAAACTTTCAAAAGAAAGCTTTAAGAGAGAAGAAGAAGAAAACCAAGATTGAGCTCCACACAACTCTCTTCACAACTGAAACTAAAACTTACACAAAAATATTGAACTAAAGAATGGATATATCTTGGATCATTTTTCTCTAAATCTGTTCTGGTATTTATAGGCATCACATTAGAATAAAAAAATAATATAAATAGAATGATGTGACGACTATAAATGACCAGAACAAAATAGAGGACAAAATGTGCCAGGGGGTCGGCGGCGCCGTGCTTTTGGAGGATCTCGCTGGCCATGCATTGAGGTGTGGGGCCCGTATTTATATGGTGATCCCAAGTGCTCTCCATGATCTCTCTGGTGCTGTTTGATGTGTCTATATAACCCTGGTTTGCACTCAGTAGTTTTTGGAGGGAAAATCAAACTTCAAATCACACCATCACTTTTCTATTCAATCATCACACACCCACTTGACTCACAACTTGCACAAGTCATAATTTGAGTGTGCCCACTTGTGCAAGGCAGCCCCACCAAGGTTCATGAATTAAAGAGCTTGTGTTCACACTTGAATTGTGTTGGACCATTTTGCATAAAATGTGCACACATTGTTTGTTGCAAAAAGAACTTTTTGAATATCGATCGGTTTTCTGTTCCGGTTGCAATGTCGGCTTACAAATGTCATATCCGTGAATTTGAGTATGTTTTCCAGTGTTTTGTCACGATTACCTGTAATTTGTATCATAGGTAGAAGTTCTATCATCCTAGTCAGAAACGTCCAACCCTTATTTTTCACTCCTTGTATCTCATTTAACATAAGCTCATACACGTCTTTACGTGGTTGTGCGAATAGTATCGTTAAGTTTTTAAGAATTTGATTAGGGTCATCATGTCATAAATATGGATCAGGATAGACTTCTAAAGGATTAAACGAGTTTGGAAAGACTTAAGATTTTCTCAAGTTTCATTCTCTAGTTAAGTTTTAAGTCAGAATTTCTATAATTTTTAATAGAGAACAAAGTCTTATTCTGTTGGCTATAGTGCCCTTAAGGCAATTATCATAGTCACAGGAAGATAATTATGATAATTGAGAGAGGACCTATACCGGTAGAACAGTCTTACTCGAGATGATAGTATGCTATCTGGTTTGACTTTATCATCATGTATATGGTTCAGGTGGTATTACAGATCACTATTACATGTTGATAGAGCCCATAGGATTCATGCTTGACTACCAGCATTATGATGGCGATCATATATGTGTTAGCTGGGTGGCTATAAGCACATCCTTAAATGTCCCTAGTCGTGGGAGTATCGAGACTAGTGTATACTTATCGAGACCCCGACGAGGGGCGGTGGACGGTCTCATAAACCATTGGTGTCAGTTAGTTACCTAAGATAGTATACATGTGCTCATTAGGTTATGAGTATACCGGACGGATTCGCCGGGAACCTGGTAGTTGGTACTATACATATTGTCAGATAGAAGTTCCCAGGTGACATGTGTGCAGGTTAGTCTGTTGACCTGAGATTGTCATTTGTCTCGTGTGAGTTCCCACTGTGCTTTGATTACTACCCTACAACGGCTCAAAGGAGTCGTGCAAACAGGTTTTAGTTGGGTACAGTCCCGAGCCACATGGAGGCAGTAAGCGGTTCGTCGGGGATTTGTCTCTCCCGGTATGGGGGGTTGATGTCGCGCAGTGCACGGGTGACCATCACCAGAAATCCTTGGCCAAGGTAGTCGAGAATTATTGATTTGGATCAGTAGTTTCTCAGGTGGTGATGGGCTTCATACCGACAAGAAATATCGCGTTATTAGGGGTCTGACTTTATCCACCCCCTAGACTCGATATGCGATACTCATAGACGAACAGACCGGACTGTACGGATATTGTCACTGTCGGGCTCAGTAGGGATACGGATGAGTTTTCTCATCGGCCTTCCTTTCGCTTAATACCTGGGTAGCCGTTACGTACAGCTAGTGCCGCTGACGTACTTGTGGTTAAACCCACTGTCAGCGTATTGAAGAGTCTTTAGAGTTCCACACAGAGGGGTTTCACGGTTCAGGCGATATGGTATAGATGACGTATGTTGGTATATACAGATGTCCGATTAAATATGTGTACAGGCTACACAGATTTTAATCGGATGGTTGATAATACTAGCGGCTTAGGACTAATCCGGATTATTAAATCAAGTTTTAATTTAATAATTTATATATGTATTTATATATATGTATTTTAGTATTATTGTTCACTATTCATTTTCTCTCTTGGCTATTCGTATTTTTGTACGAATACACGTATATGTATTTCGATATGTATACCGGGAAGTATTCCGTATTTATATGGAATTGCTTCTAGAAGACGGCCACCTCATTATTAGATTTTATTTTTAGAAAATCATTTTGGAAATGAGGTTGAGGGGTGAGTTGGCATGGGCATGGCTTGGCATGTAGAGAAGAATGACTCTCATTTGTTTATTGGAAAATTGAAAGAGATATTTTGTTTGCATGGTTGAAAATTATTGGAGCCATATTCTTTACATGCCATCCATTCATTCTTTCTTCACTTGATGATTCTCACATTCTTGAGATTTAGCCATTTTTCTTCCATGGTTGCTCATGCTATTTGTATTCCTCACCTCCTTTTCATCTTCTTGAGTTGCTCTTTGAGCATTTGTGATGAGAGAAAAATAATAGTGAGATAATCCTACACCTCCACTCTCCATTGCTAGCAATCTTGGAGCGTCGGTTGCCTCGCTTGGCGAGACTGAAGCTTGTGTTGTTTCTCTCGGGTGGATCATCGTAGATGGAGGATGACCGGCAACCAAACTCGATCTGCAACCACTAAGAGCTTGGGATGATAGTTGAAGACTCGAAGGACTTAGTTTATTCGGTATAACCATCTAACTCCTCTTTATATGTTTTCTGGTATAGGGTTTTTGGTTCGATGTTGTGCGGGTTTTGTTTGCGCCAAAGTTTTGAAATTTTTTGTTCCGTATTTTGCCACGGTTTGATGGCCGGGGTTCCGGCAAAACCCAACATGGTATCAAAGCTACCCAAACACCTTAAACTAGCTAGTTATGACCTTAGAATTCACGTTTTTTCGGGCATAAAAAACTTTCGAAAAACAGTCCCGAATTTTTGAGTTTTGAGATGTTTGCGCACCCCACGGGCTCTCGGTTTGAATCGAGAAGCCGCGGGGTGTTGCGTGGGCACCCCAGGGAGACCCGAGGGGGAGGGGACCGAACGGCTGGGCCCACTCCCCAAGACCACCATGGGGCAATTTCGGGTCTGCCTCACCTTCTGGCCACCTTATGGTGGCTTCGGGGGTGGGGTACCCCCTCTAGGCCCCCGACTCGAAGTTAATTTCGTGTTCTAACTCCCCGCGAGGTTCGGGCGCTTTTCGTTTTGATTCAGACCACCGAATTGGCTCAAAACTCGACTTTTTGGATGTTTAGTGCACTTGTTTTTTGATCCTTAGTATATTTAGGATGTGCACTAATTGCGTTTTGGAATTCTAATGTCGTGAATTCGTTTGCATGCGTGGATGTGTTGGTAACGTTGTCTAATTTCTATATGCTCAATTAGACGGGGTTACACACTTGTTTCGGTTACTTGTTTCTGTTGATATATATCTTGTTATGGTTCGTGCGGATTGTCGTGATGGATAGCCTTGGGTGCAATGGTAGTGCAGTTTAGTTTCATTTGTACATTTGATATTGTGGGGCGGGCGTCCAACATGTGGACCGTCGTCACTGCCAGATTGTATATTATTTGTTTAGGGCACGACCGGGTTGAGCTCGATGTCACCGTTGTACATATTATTTTCTTGTCTGTACTATGATTACCCCGCGGTGGAGAGCACGAATAGCCGGGTTCTAGAGGGAAACGAGCCCGCATCTCATGGCATTGAGACGGAGGGGGCCTCACTCTAGAATTGGCAGGCTATTCGCCGCACACATACGGGGTATAGGTACGACCCACGGAGGGGCACTCAAGTTACCGGATTCCGTGAAGTGCCGGGTGTCCCATTTACTTTGATGAGGGGGGTTGCCTTACTTCTGGTTTTGGCGGGTAACTTGCCGCGCTCGTAGGGGTATAGGTTTTCATTGCACAGGCTATCCACACCAGTCTTCTTTCATCCGATTGACTCAAACTTTTTGACCAGGGGAACGTCGGGTTTCACTTGCGGCTCAAAGGAAACCCGAGGCTCCCAGATTATCCACCATTCTGTGTTGCTTCTGTGATGCTGCTTTATATCACGCCTGGGACGAATGTTATATATATATATATTTATATATACTAGTAGATGTTGTATATGTTTTGCATCCGCGCTAGTCCAGCCCCCGCTCTGTCGTTAGTTAAGTAACTTAATGGGTGATGACGGGCCCAGTGGCGAATGCGGATGGCATATACGTACATCATATATTTTCGTTCTTTTCTGGTGTGATTAATTGATGGGACCGCATTGATTCTGATCAATGCAAGGATAAATCAAACCTTTATATGATATTGTTGGAACCAAGTTTTTTAAAACTGACATTACAGACGTTTTCTTTTGCTTTGCACAGTGGTATTCGGTTATGAATATCCAGCACCTCATTCGATGAGGCAAGGGCCGGGATCCTTTCATCGGGAGTGACCCCTTAAGCAAAAGTTTGCGTCAGCGTAATAACTTCACTATAGTCATTTCATTTTGCTTTGCATCATGGTATTCAGTTTGGAATATCCTGTACCTCACTCGACGAGAAAAGAGCCGAGATCTCTTCACCAGGAGTGACCTCTTTAGCAAAGGTTTTCGTGACTATATATTTATAAAACCACTTTGATTCCTTCAGCGATATCGAGTTCATTACGTTAAAGGTTTTTTGCCAAAAACCAGCCGTAGCCCTCCGTCATTTCAGATAGGTATCTCGTAGTTTTCGTGCTATGTACGTTGGTCTCTATCAAGGCATAGTGTACGGTAGCTGCGTGATACGTGTCTGTAGCATGGATATGCGATTATCTAGGATAGCCGCATAGTCACGTTGGTCTCTATCAAGAGCTTGTGCGGGTGGGTTTAGATCAATCTTGGATAATAACGGGTTGAACTTGACTAGCGACTTATGGCACCTTGGTTTCTATCAAGGCCATGAAGCCGTTAGGGGCAAAAACTATATCGGGAGTTTCAAACATACAGGAAACTTGTCAGTCTTGTGCATACCTTTTGGAGTGTGGTGAGTGGATTCCATCAAGTTATCATGCGATGATAGTTGGATCCCGATTCCCACTTATGAGTAGGATTACTCTTCGGGTGATTTTAGATGATCCTGAATAATTCTCCTTTTGGGTTTGGAGGAGAATTCGAGGAAACAGTGGGAGCCATCCTGATTAGATAAAGTGATTAACCATTCTGATCTAGATTAGAGTGCACGCTGAGTGTTTCTTTTCTCTCTCTCTCTCTCTTTGGCAGCGGCCATTGCCCGACCCTAGAGTAAAACTCATGAACCAAGTTAATCGAACCTTAAAATAATTTGGCTTTTGGAATGTCATGGAATCACATATATCCTTGCCACTTCTATATCACCTTTTGCATTTATCCAGAACACCCCATATCACTACGAACATCCACTGATATTGGATAATCCATCGTATAGTTACATACGAACTCGAAGGAACTTGTTCCAGATTCGAGGATGGATTCTGGTTCTGGAGAGATTGAATAAGATTATTCGGTTGTCTTTTCCCCTTACATTCTGGAGAGATTGAACCCTAGGCTGGTGCCGAAGGGTAGGGAAGGAAGAAAACCAATTAGCCTAAAGGCGGTGTACAGAAGGTAATAAGTAAATACATAATAAAGAGATTGGAGTGAGGGCATGGAACTATATGGTTATAATCATGAATCAGGATAGTGGAAGATGCATTACTAAGAATACCAGGTTACCCTTTCGAAACATTTTCATGTTTCAGTTTCACCGTGCGATATTAAATGAAAATTGTTTTCTTAATTGGATTCTAACTCCAGGGTATGTATTTACCAGGTTTGATTCTCACATCTGTATGGCGTTACAGATGGCGAGTAGGAGTAAGATATTAGGAACTAGGTGATTATATCCTCATTATATCGGAATTCGTTGTAATTGGTGATATTCGAGGAAATCACCTGGATTTTTGCCGGACGACAAATATTTGGTTTTGAATATCTGTTGTTATGCACCAATTTCAAACTGATATATCTGTACGTTTATTTTATTAAGTGAGATATATCTTTTTTAAATTATATCTATGACATTTACCTATATCAGTTGGTGATTAGGTAAGGTGCATTCAACAGTGGTGTAATTCTTCTTAACCATAGCACAGTTTTCAACCTACGACGCACAGGGTTTGAGTTATCAAACTCAGGAGACTTGTACAAAATATTGTATGTTGTCCGGTGTCCATAAGGACAAAGGGGTTGGTGCTCGTACTATATTCTGTTTACTTGTGACTTCTCTAGTTTTAGACATGTATTTCGTTGAAATACAAGGTCCAAGTTTTGAGAAGTTATAGGTATAAGAATAAAGTATAGAACTATATGTTGCAAGTATCAGGATTCTTCAAGGTGATCGAAGATGTAGATACCTATGTTTGGTATTCCGTTGATAGTAATGGTTTTGAGAACTTGCTTCTCTTTCAGGTTACTTATATGTGGATGCACTCCTAGATGAGTAACGCTGCTTGGCCTCATTCCACTTAATTGACATGCACTGAAGACAGCTGCATGATTTGAATCTGGTTCAAATTAAATTAGTGCCCCTGTTTCTATATTTTATATAGAATGGTTCATATCTTAATGATGCTAAGGTATATAGAGTTGTCCAACTTATGCTTAAAATCAGACTCTGGATAACTCAAGGTACGTTTCAGTAATGGCAGTTTATAGGTTATCCCGGGCTATGACGAGGGTTAACTTTCTACCATCTGGAAGATTAATAGTGATATTGTTCTTGACTCACCACAGTTTTAGCAAAATGAACTTTTTCAGAAAACACTAGTGGGAGTATGGTAGAACTGGAAGTGATTCCAGAGCCATAAACGATTACTGAAAATTTAATAGAACCTAAGGATTCAATTAGATTTGACATTCTATTAGCCACTCCGCAGATATGGTGGGTAACCTCAGGCACCCGAGAGGTACTTCGGTATCCTCAAAGACGGTGACAGGGAGGTTCTTGATACCCAAACTTGACACTATTGCTGTTCTAGACTATGAGACCTGGCAGGAGGATGGGTATAACGTCGTTCTGAAATAGCTTTAGAAGTTCACGTGTATATGACTCTGCCAGAGGGTTGTTGTAGTCAGTAGGATCAGCGAAAGCATAGTGGGCAAGTAGCTTATGTCTATTTATAGATTAAAGCAGATATACCGGAGATAGGTTGTCTATTTTTGATGTGACAGTCATAGAGTTTGACTTCATCAGAATAACAGATGGACCTGATAAGAAGGTAGTAGGGAGTGATGTCCTGGTATTTGGATGACATGCACTTTATAGGGAGAGATATTCCTATACTACGATCGGTTATACTGTGGTTGTCACAAGGTGGTTTCTCCACATAGGATATGGATAAAATATCAGTGATTCTTGTGACTAGATCTATGGTTTTAGATCTAGATTTGGGAAGTGTCCCAATCAGGGTATTTGACAATATTCTAAAGGTATTTTAGAATGGATGACTCCTGGCATAGTGGTGTACCTGCAGGTGATGGAGTCACCCTCTTTAAAGAATGTCTTTCAGACTAAATGGGAGAGGGATTTGCATGATTGGCATATCAATTGCTTAGGCAGTTGAGTCAATCATGTGATATCAAGTACAACACCAGATATTGCTTTTGCACTAGCTGCAATAAGCATATATATATTAATCCAATCCTGGAGAAACGTTGGGAAGCAGTTATGAACATAAGTGAATGTTCTTGGTATATGGTAACGGCAGCCTCCTTCAGGAGGCGGTTATCATTTTAGGCTTCCAAGGTGACCTGGATGACAGAGAGACTGTCAGAGTTATAGTTTTTTCCCTCTTTTGAGGGGCAGTATGTTGGACATGTGATCCAAGCGGATGCTGTGGAAGGCATGGCGCCGCATGCTGATTAAATTCAGTAGACGATACAGTCTAAGAAGTTTGCTGGATTTGGAGTTCATTTGTGAACTGGGTCCCGTCAGATATCCAGACATATTCTAAGACAGGTATTGCTCATTTCGGGAGATATCTTTCTCCGCGAAGATGAGATATAGAAAGATACAGAAAGAAATATTGGAGCGGATCCACTCACTGAGGCTATTTCTCGAACACAATAGTTTTGCAAACGAGCTTTGCGAGACTGATTAGTAGAGGAGTTGGGTGTTCGGTATCACACGGGCTGTGAGTATGCGACACTGCAATAATTAGCCTTAAGTGCAAATGGGAGATTGTTGGTTATAGTGCCCTTAAGGCAATTATCATAGTCGCAGGCAAGTGATTATGATGATTGAGGGATGACCTATACCGGTAGAACAGTCTTACTCGAGATAATAGTATGCTATTTGGTTTGACTTTATCATCATGTATATGCTTCAGGTGGTATTACAGATCACTATTAAATATTGATAAAGCCCATAGGATTCATGCTTGACTACCAGCATTATGATGGTGATCATATACATGGGAGCTGGGTGGTCTATAAGCACATCCTTAAATGTCCCTAGTCATGGGAATATCGAGATTGGGCATCAGTACTCCAGAGTAGACTAGTGTATACTTATCGAGACCCCGACGGGGGGCGGTGGCCGGTCTTACAAGCCATTGGTGTCAGTTAGTCACCTAAGATAGTATACATGTGCTCATTTGGTTATGAGTACACCGACGAACTTGCCAGGAACCTGCTAGTTGTTACTATACATATTGTCAGATAGCAGTTCCCAGGTGACATGTGTGCAGGTTAGTCTGTCGACCTGAGATCGTCATTTGTCTCGTGTGAGTTCCTACTGTGCTTTGATTACTACCCTACCATGGCTCAAAGGAGTCGTGCAAACAGGTTTTAATTGGGTACAGTCCCGAGCCACATGGTGGCAGTGAGTGGATCTTCGGGGATTCGTCTCTCCCGGTATGGGGGGTTGATGTCGCGCAGTGCACGGGTATCCATCACCAGAAATCCTTAGCCAAGATAGTCGAGAATTACTGATTTGGATCAGTAGTTTCTCAGGTGGTGATGGGCTTCATACCGACACGAAATATAACGTTATTAGGGGTCTGACTTTATCCACCCCCTAGACTCGATATGTGATACTCTTAGACAAACAGAACAGACTGTACGGATATTGTCACTGTCAGGCTCAGTAGGGGTACGGATGAGTTTGCTTGTCGGCCTTCCTTTTGATCAATACCTGGGTAGCCGTTACGTACAACTAGTGCCGCTGACATGCTTGTGGTCAAACCAACTGCCAGCGTATTGACGAGTCTTTAGAGTCCCACACAGAGAGTTTTCACGGTTCAGGCGATATGGTGTAGATGACGTATGTTGGTACATACAGGTGTTCGATTAAATATGTGTGCAGGCTACACAGACTTTAATCGGATGGTTGATAATACTAGCGGTTTAGGACTAAGCCGGATTATTAAATCAGGTTTTGATTTAATAATTTATATATTTATTTATATATATGTATTCTAGTATTATTGTTCACTATTCATTTTCTCTCTTGGCTATTTGTATATTTGTACAAATACGCGTATATGTATTTCGATATGTATACCGGATAGTATTCCGTATTTATACGGAATTGCTTCTAGAAGATGCCCACCTCATTATTAGATTTTATTTTTAGAAAATCATTTTGGAAATGAGGTGGAGGGGTGAGTTGGCATGAGCATGGCTTGGCATGTAGGGAAGCATGGCTCTCATTTGTTTATTAGAAAATTGAAGGAGATATTTTGTTTGCATGGTTGAAAATTATTGGAGCCATATTCTTTACATGCCATCCATTCATTTTTTCTTCACTTGATGATTCTCACATTCTTGAGACTTAGCCATTTTTCTTCCTTGGTTGCTCATGCTATTTGTATTCCTCACCTCCTCTTCATCTTCTTGAGTTGCTCTTTGAGCATTTGTGATGAGAGAAAAATAATAGTGCGATAATACTACACCCCCACTCTCCATTGTTAGAAACCTTGGAGCATCGGTTGCCTCGCTTGGCGAGGCTGAACCTTGCGTCGTTTTCCTCGGGTGGATCATTGTACATGAAGGATGACAGGCAACCAAACTCGATCCGCAACCACTAGGAGCTTGAGATGATAGTTGAAGACTCGAAGGAATCGGTTCATTCGGTATAACCATCTAACTCCTCTTTATATGTTTGATAGTATATGGTTTTTGGTTCGATCTTGTGCGGGTTTTGTTTGCGCCAAAGTTTTGAAATTTTTTGTTCCGCATTTTTCCACGGTTTGATGGCCGGGGCGCCGGCAAAACCCAACATATTCTTCATTCCTACCCTTCACCCGTTGTTGTTCATACATACCTTTCGTGATTGTGCAGAAAGTCTTATAATTTTAAACCTTCTTATCTCCGCTAAAAAATTGTTTATAATAGAAAACTCGTCATCGCCAAGATTATTCTCCTACAAAGAACCGTGAGAACTTTTAACTTGGAGAGAATACTTGCTTAGCTTGTTTTATTTGGCGATTGGGGACTTAGTGAGATTTGGGTCAATTACTTTCAAACCAGATGGTTTTAGGGCATTAGGTATAGAAACACCCCCAGGACTTAATTGCCCAAGTCACCAAGGCCACAAAACAAAAGACTCATTTTTATGCATTTAAAATATTCTGAAAGCAGTGCGAATGTAGATATTGCCAGTTTTTCTTTTCAATCCCAAAGACGTGCTCATATGGATAAGGCGTGTAATCACTCCAATAAGGTTCCAGATGGGTTATTTTTCAGACTTTTAGGTTCGATTAAAACTTCAATAATATCCTTCATATCCACTTCACTTTACGAACTATTCTTGATATTACTTAATTCAGAACAAATCTGTTTGATCCTAAAGACGCTTATCAATTTTCAAAAGTTTAAAGACATATAAGACCTTTCATCTAATTTTTAAAAACTCATGACATGTATAAAGTGATATAAAAGACGTATATTAGCCACGGTTAAACTCAAAGAAGGGTTATCTTTCGGGTTTTTAATCTCTCGAAAAGGATTTAGGTGTTCCTATCTTATCAACCGAACCGTCAGATTTCGAGTCTAAGCTTCCTTGCTAGCTAACATGACGACAAAGTTTATATATTTTTGGAAAAAATCCATTTTTTTTTTATAGTTTTTCAGTTTAATACAAATGGCAGAATGCAATACAAAAGAAAACATGACATGCAACTACATGCAAAAAAAGAAAAAATACATGATATGAAATGCTGAAATGCAGGAAATATGCAAATGCAAAACTATATGCTGATACAAGATAAACCCCATCTCAAATTCACACCCAAACTGAAGTGGACGATGTCCTCATCGTTGTTTGGCCTTTCCCTTTCCTTTACTCTTGCTGCTTCCACTCGCCTCATCTTGGTTTGCTAAAATCTTTCTCAACTGCTGCTTTATTTTTTTGATCTGCCGGATCAGCGTCTTGATACCGTGGACTTCCATCCTGTGTAGCTCATAAGGATCAGTCAGTATATCCTTGCCCAAGTGGATCCCAAATGATGTCTGCGGATCCGCATGCTCGCTAGGGTCAGAGGGCGACCATATCTGCTGCTCACTCCTGGTGTCAGTATAACCCGGTGAGATCCTCTCAATCTCGACTGGGACAGTGTCATACATGGTGATGCAGGCGGCGAAATCCTCCCCCTTTATATATTAATGGCATATCTGAGTGATGAGGACCGGAAGTAACAATTTGTGTCCTGCGACACCCTCCATGATTGTTGTGAACAATATGCTCACAATGCAGAATCGATAGTTATTCGTCATTAAGCAGTGGATGACATGACCCACAATGGCCGGAGAAGAGGAAACTCGAATGAGCCCTTTGATATTTCGGTAAACCCAGCGGCAAGCCGTATAGACGTTTCGGTGTATCTGCTGGGCATTTAGCCCAGCATCTCATAGTTCGCATCATGATCCCACAATCGTCCTATACATGGCAAGTTCTAACGGATATTGGAATCCAGGTCGGGTGGGGATGTTTGTGACCTTTGAAATTGAGTCAACGGAGAACACCCTCCTTCTTCCCCGAAAATGAAAACAGCCACGATCCTGGAATTGTTCGCCCGCTCGTAACGCATCGTAGAACGTATCTACCAATTGTTCAATGGCACACAGCCCCTCATCCCCATACAACAAAAATTCCTAACCCATTTGACGGATCGCATCATAGAAATAACTCCTAAATACCTCATGAGTGAAAATATTGACAATTTTTTTTCCAAATCAAAGGGAGCCAATTACTGTGGGTATTCGAACTTTACAGGAAAATTAAACAACAGAGGAGATGCGAGGAGGAAAAATCTTACGTCGAGGAAGAAGGAAATCTCTGATTGGTGATAGGAGGGCCGGCGGCGCTGGGGTTTTAGCGAGTTTCGCCGGTCGAATTAAGGGAGTCGGAGCTAGGGTTTCTGTGGGGATTTGGGGGAGAGCAGAGTAGATAGAAATTTTTGTTTGAGTGCTGAATAATGAGGTTCAGGTCTGGTGTTGGGTGTTTATAAGAAGATGTTTTGCAAAAAAACCCTATTTTCAAAAAGAACCCCCTCATTTCTCTTTTTATACATTCAAACATGAATTTTATGATGTGCTCACCCCAAAATGTAGTGCTCACCCCCAAACCTGAGTTTTATGATGTCCTTATCCTTGCCCCCGTCTCCGGTAGCTAGACTTAAGCATCAGGGTGAGATTTTATTCACAAAAAAGAAAATTCTAAGAGCTAATTATAGTATTCAGAAGTTAAGGGATTGTGTTAGTCCAGAAATTAATACCAGCCTTTCAAATTTTTTGTCGATATAAGGCCAGGGCTGGTAAAAGAAAAAGTATATGAAAAAGAAAAAGAAAATATACATGTTAGTAGTATGGTTAGATGTTAATGAAGGGCATGGGTGTGTGAAAGTAGAAATCAAAAGATGCTGAATATGAAGATGAAGTTTCGAGGGAGTCAAAGAATTGTTGCCTGAATGATTTGTATGTTCAAGAAGCATGTGTTAAGTTACGAGGTCAGGTTTGTTTAAAAACTGGTGTTCATCCTCAAATAGTCCAGCAAAAGAAAGCTTCGTAGGATGTTCCCAAATTGATCCTAACTCAAACTTACAAAGAATATCAAGTTCATCCGCAAATATCTCCTCAAAACTCGGCATGAAAGAATGTTTCTCAAGGCTGTCTTCCTCCCTATGATCCTGCATAATCCTACTCTCATTGTTACAGCTCACATATCCCATAACACGTTCTCCCTCATCACATTCACATATGGGTAGGTCCATGTCATCTAAAAAAGTAGGTTCCCACATTAACGTTTCGTCCAAAACTACATTGATAGGTGATACTAAAATTGTGGGTTCCTGATTGTAAATTACATCGATACCATACCCGTCAAATTCACAAGCTCCTTCCTCTAAAGTTTTAGCGCAAAATCAGTCGGTGCAAGAATCTCATCTTCAAGTAGTTATCGGTTAAATCATCTTCAAGATCACAAGTGATGGGATGCCTATTTGGTACCTGAAGGCTAGTATCGGACTGACTCAGAGGGTTTTCTTGCTTGTCCTGGTAACACCCAGTCAAATTAATTACATCATCATCTATGAACTCATCAAAATTTGTTTGATCATTTAACTCACTGAGCTGACTTTCTAGATGACAGATGTTGACATTATTGGATTCCAATTGACTGTGTTCACTCCTTAGAATCCTCACAGCTAAATGTTTCACTTGTTCGTCGATTCTAGCCAATGATTGAGCTTGAGCATGAAACAATTGATCAGATTGTTGTATGAACATGGCTAGCATCGAAGTTGTTTGCTTCTTGAATGCAATCATCACTTCAATACCTTTCTCTAAAGCGCTCAATCTAGCATCCATCTCACTATCATACCCTAATGATGTGTCAATTGTTTCAGGAAAGGAGGATTGTGATGATAGTGATGCTAAAGCCGTCATCTTGTTGACCTCTTTCTCTAAGTTTTCAATCATTTGATCTATGCTAAAGTGGGATTAGGTTCAAAAGTGTTAGGTGGGTGACCAATATCAAAATTCTGGGACGGTTGGCCACCCCCTAGGAAAGGACAGTTATCATCAATTTAGGAAGAATTGTGGCAATTTGAGCAAATGAATTGGGAATGGATATAAACAAAAGAATATGGATCGTGAAAAATGGAATAGAATTGTGTATCACCCATATCAACAAGAACTCACAAAAACACAAAAACAAATAATATCACACTCTTAGCAGTCTATGTTATGCTAAGTCAACTAGACCTTCTCAAGAACCTGATTGTCGAAATAAAACTGTGTCAAAAAATGGGCTCAAGATAAACGGATCATAAATCCAGGTAAGTGCAGAGATAAAGGGAAGTTTTCCAACGTTTTCACGAAATTTCTTAATTAGAATGATCCTTTCTCTTTTGGAGGTTTCACCGGGAACACTTTTCCTAGACACCTCATGAACGATATACTGTTAAGCGGTGTTCTAAACACAGTTAACTTCTCCTAATGAGCGTGAAGTCCTTAAAGTCAGAGTTCTAATTGATTTTAAAATTACTGTGGGTATGCACGAATGCAGTTTTGTGATTTATGGGCTACGGAGAAAAGTGATGAAATCCTTTACCATATCTTGTTTGGTTCTTGTGCATTTAATCTCCGTATTAAGATGAAAATGCGCAAATCAAGAAAAGAGTTTAAGCAATTCAATTAATCAAACAAATCTTTTTTTTTTTAGGTTTAAGCGCTGCAACAAATACGGGTTAGTTCTCTGTGGCAAATTTTGCGAAGAATCCTGCAGAACATATAATAGTGGAATGTGTCGGATTTGAGCGAAGTGTTGGGTTGCCTAGTACGACAGCAAGGTTTCGGGAGGCATCATCCATGCCGTTTTCAAAAATTTGCCATGCTAAATAACTCAAATCTTAGAATCTTAACTATAGAATTAGACGATACATGAATGTAAACAACTTTACATCTAGTGAACAAGGAATACAACCTTTGTAGACCGGTCCTTCACTTCACATGCTCCGTGTAGTAGTCCCTCGACTCCACTAGGCTCCACTTGAGGTTTTGGACGGGCTTCCTCCGATGACCTTCATGCTGAAGATGATCCACGTGAAGTCCCTCCAACTCAAGCTATCTCTACACTAAACTCTTTAGCGTAGGAAACACGCTACACTCGATCGCTAGTCAAGTGTAGGATGGTGAAGTAGAGGATGTTAAAAGCTTACAAGTTTCTGTTCAAGCTTCATGGTTCACATCACATGTGAGATTTGAAGCTTGAACCATGACATGAGGTGGAAGAAGAAGCTAGAAAGCAACCATAGGAGCAACTCAAGAAAAATGGCTAAGTGTTGAGAATGAGCTAGAATCAATGGCAACTCTTGACCCCTCACTCATTCAAGCATAGAATTATGCAATATAAAATTGCAACCATGCTTGAATAGCGAGTCAAGATGAATAAACAAAAGTAAATCCGATGCTTGCAACCATGCTCTCATTTTCCACCTCATTTCTATTTTCACAAAATAGAAATTCAAATGCCATGCTTTATTATATATATATATATATATACATATATATATATTAATATGAAGAATAATTAGTGAGTTAATGATATTAGTTAAGATATAATTATATCACATATAATATATATTACATTATTAAATCAACACTTGATTTAATAATCCGGTTATATCACATATGGCCGACTAATATCATTTATCTGTATATCACATTATCAAATCAATACTTGATTCGACAATCTGGTTATATCACATATAACCGAACCGATAACAGATAACTGTCAGATTACAATACAGTATCACATACACGTATTTAATCAGGCCCACACACATATCACATATGTGTCCTACTTCGTTTTGCTTGAACCAGAGAACTTCTGTGTGGGGCTCTAAAGACTCGTCAATACGCCAGCAGTGGATGATGATCACATCAGTCACTTACAAGCCGTCAGCGGTACTAGCTGGACGTAACGGCTACCTAAGAATTGAGCGATATGAAGATCAATAAGCAAGCTTATCCATAGTCTCCATGAAGCCTATCAGTAACACTACCGTACAGTCTGGTCTCTTCGTCTGATATGTCGCATATCATATCTAGGGGTGGAAATCGTCGGACCCCAGTAACGTGATAAGTCATGCCGATGTATGGCCTATAACGATTCAAGAAACTACTGATAACACTTATCAGTAAATCTCGGCAGTAGCCCTGGCCAGGGACTTCCAGTTATAACCAATCGAGCATAGCGCAATATCAACCCCCAATACCGGGAGGGACGAAACCCCTCCTATCACCCATTGCCTTTATGCGACTCAGGACTGTACCTAAAATCCACCTGTATGCATGTCTCCTTTGAGCGTGGTAGAGAGGAAATTAAAGCACAGTGGGAGCCGCACAAGACTCTATGACGATCTCGGGTCTACAGACTAACCTGTACCAGTGTCACCAGAAGACTGCTATCTGATGATAGGTATACTACTATATAGGAGTCCTCGGTGAGTCCTGTTCAGTGTACCCAGTCTCCATTGAGCACCCGTATACCATCTTTGATGTCAAACACCAATAGATGTGGGATCATCCATCATCCATCATATGGGTCAAGAAGCGTATACGCTAGTCTACTCTGGAATATCGATGCCCTGTCTCGATATACCCTCGACAAGGAACAATTAAAGGATGAACATGTAGACTACCCTGGCCCCACTAGTATGATCTCCATCATAGTCCTGGTAGTCAAGTACATATCCTAAAGGCATTATCAATATGTGAGAGAAAGACAGTATCACAATACAAGTCTACATATTAAGACAAAGAACAACCATATAGCATACTATCATGTCGAGCAAGAAAGTCCTCTCTATATATGTCCAAGCATCCACTATAATATACATCATATGTATAATAATGGCCTCTAGGGCATACATATAACTAACAATCTCCCACTTGCACTAAGGCCATGTGTTATAGTATCTCATACCCAACATCCTAAAAAGTCTCTCAAATTGTATTTGGGGGAGGGCCTTTGTGAGTGGATCCGCTACGTTGTCTTTCGTGTCAACTCTTCTGATCTCGATCTCCCGGCGACCTACTATCTCCCGGATCAGGTGATACCACCTCAGAATATGTCTGGATCTCTGATGGGACCTGGGTTCCTTGGCCAAAGCCACCGCTCCATTGTTATCACAATACACAGCTATTGGATGCTCAATGGATGGAACCACACCAAGCTCAGTAATGAACTTCTCCATCCAGACAGCTTCTTTGGCAGCATCCTTGGTAGCGATGTATTCAGCCTCCATCGTCGAGTCTGCTATGGTGTCTTGCTTGGAACTCTTCCAACACACTGCCCCTCCGTTGAGGGTAAAGACAAAACCCGAGACCGACTTACGGTCGTCTTTATCACTCTGGAAGCTCGAATCGGTAAAGGACTCCACTTAGAGTTCACCATTACCATATACCAAGAACATCTCTTTAGTCCTTCTCAAGTACTTGAGAATGTTCTTCACAGTTGTCCAGTGATTCTCTCCTGGATCTGCTTGATACCTACTCACTACACTTAGCGAGTATGCTACATCAGGTTTGGTACATAACATCACGTACATGATAGAGCTTACTGCCGAAGCATAGGGTATCCCTTGCATGCGAGCTCTCTCCAAATTAGTCTTGGGAGACATCTCTTTGGAGAGAGTGAGTCCTGAGATCATGGGTATATTCCCACGCTTGGAATCTTCCATACTAAACCTCTTTAGTATGGTGTCAATGTACCTGAATTAGGACAATCCCAGTATCCGTTTAGATCTATCTCTATAGATCTTAATCCCCAAGATGTAGGAGGCATCACCTAGATCTTTCATTGAGAATCTTTGTGATAAGAAGAGCTTGACCGAGTGCAGCATATGAACATCATTTCCTATCAAGAGTATGTCATCCACATACAATACGAGGAAGACGACCTTACTCTCTGCCACCTTCTTGTATATACAAGGTTCATCTATATTTTTGATGAAGTCAAACTCTTTGACTACCTCATCAAAATAGATGTTCCAACTCCGCGATACCTGCTTCAACCCGTAGATTGATTTAAGCAGCTTGCACACCTTTCTGCTGCTTCCACTATCCATGAAGCCCTTTGGCTGAGTCATGTACACGCTCTCTTCTAAATCATCATTTAGAAAGGCGGTCTTAACATCCATTTGCCAGATTTCATAGTCATGGTATGCAGCGATGTCAAGTAGGATCCGGATGGACTTAAGCATAGCCACTGGAGAAAAGGTTTCATCATAATCCACACATGGTCGTTGACGAAAACTTTTTGCAATAAGTCTAGCTTTGAAAGTCTCAACTTTTCCATCTACACCAAGTTTCTTCTTAAGGATCCATTTGCTCCTAATGGGTTTTAACCCTTTGGGAGCAACTTCCAAAGTCCATACTTTGTTGGTGTACATGGATTCCATCTCAGATCGCATTGCATCCAGCCATTTCACAGAGTCCCAACTCATGATGGCCTGCTCGAAGCTAGTTGGGTCATCATCTTCCATGATGCAATCCTTGCTCCCACCATCAATAAGAAAGCCGTAGTATCTCTCAGGTGGATGAGGAACTCTACTAGATCGGCGGAGAGGCTGAGGTTCATTGGAAACTATCGAATCCTCTGGTTCTACTAAATCTTCTGTTGCAGTTTGTGTAGCCGGAATTTCTTCCAGTTCTACCTCTTTGGCACTAATTTCCTTTGCAAGAAATTCCTTTTCTAAAAAGGTGGCATGTTGAGAAACAAACACCTTTTGTTCCTCGCTGTGGTAGAAAAGATATCCATGTGAATATTTGGGATATCCCATAAACTTACAAAGAACAGACTGTGCCTCGAGTTTGTCCGGATTTTGCCTTTTGACATAGGCCGGACAACCCCATATCTTAACTCGTTTAAGACATAGTCTATTCCCACTCCATATCTCATATGGTGTGGTAGGTACAGATTTAGATGAAACTTGATTCAATAGGTATGCAGCTGTCTCAAGCGCATAACTCTAAAAGGAATTAGGTAACTCAGCGGTGCTCATCATAGAGCGGATCATATCCAATAGGGTGTGATTCCTCCGCTCCGATACACCGTTGAGCTGTAGTGTATACGAAGGAGTAAGCTGAGAGAGAATCCCATTCTCTTTTAGATAGTCACGGAATTCCATACTCAAGTATTCTCCTCCCCGATCAGATCAAAGGATTTTAACACTTTTACCCATCTGTTTCTCGACTTTATGCTTATATTTTTTGATTTTCTTAAAAACTTCAGACTTGTGTTTCAACAAGAACACATGTCCGTATCTTGAGAGATCGTCAGTGAATGTAATGAAGTACGAGAAACCATTCCTGGCATGCGTGGACATGGGACCGCATACATCACTGTGTATTAGTCCTAATAGTTCCGTAACTCTTTCTCCGTGTCCAGTAAACGGAGTTTTGGTCATATTGCCTTTGAGACATAACATGCAAGTTTCATAAGATGAAAATTCGAATGGATTCAAATATCCATCCTTATGTAACTTAGCTAGTCATGTTGCATTGATATGACCTAGTCTACAATACCACAAGAAGGATTCGTTCATTTCTGAAATCTTCCTCTTATGTGTGTTCTGTACGTTAAGAACCGTGTTTTGATTTAGAACATATAAACCATTACATAACGCACCAAACCCAATCAACACTTGATTTAGGTAAATGTTCATAACATTATTCTTTATAACAAAGTTATATCCTTCTTTACTAATAAAGAAATTGATATTAAATTGCATATCATAGAGGGCATATAATAACATTCGTTCAAGATCAAAGTATTCCCATTTGGTAATACAAGATGATATTCACCAACTTCTTTGGCTGCAACACTTGCACCATTCCCTACTTTTAGAGAATGAACACCTAATCCCAGTTCTCTACCTTTCCTTAGCCTATGCAATATATTACATATGTGGGATCCCGATCCGGTATCTAATCTCAGGACGTAGAGTGTACTGAGAAACAGTTCTCGGTAACTAACACACCCGAAGAAGATGCATTAATATGCTCATTCCTCATTAGGGTGGCGTGGTAATCCGGATATTCCCTTATTTCCTATTCAGACTTATAACAATTATAAGATAGAGCGGAACCAACGTTCCCTTGCTTAGTATAACAACCGGGTTCGGTTAATACATCCATATTATTATCTTGATTAAGGCCTGACATGGTCGCTATCTGGAGAGAGAGAGAAGAAAATGTAGGGTTCCTAGGCACTCTAAGGAGGTTCCACAAGGCATCAACCATGCCAAATTCAAAAATTTCCGGTGCCGAGAAACCCTAATGCGATCGTTGACTAGAGTTTAACGCGAAACTACAACTAGTTAACAACTTAACTGCAAAGTGAAAGGGACTACGACCTTTGTAGATCCGGTCCTCCACTTCCTTAGCTCCATGATGATGTCCCTCCGCTGCGATCATCGGATCCCGGACTCTAGCGATGGTTTCGTCGAAAAAATGATCGGGCTAGGTCGTCGACTTCGATGCTGAAGATGATCTACGTCGAGACAACTCAAGATCAAGCTCCACCTTCACCAAGTCATGAAATTTGTGAAGAAAACACCCTATACTACATGGCAAGTGGTAGAGCACGAAGAAATAGGAAGTGGGTTCACTTTGGGTTTGGATTTCTCACTTGATTTCAACACTTGATATTTTTCAAGCAAAGCTTTTCTTTTTTCTCTTGAAGAAGAAGAAGAAAAAGAATGAAAAAGAATAATCAATTAAAACAAAATCAAGTGATGGTTATCATTTTGTAACCATGGGTAAGTGTAGAGAATAAACTAGGGTTAAGTTGAATGGTTAGGTTAAAGGAAAGAAACAAAATGGTTACTTCTTCAAAGCTTCATGAAGCTTCAACAAAAGACAAAGCAAGCCACCATTTCATTTTCCTTTGCCAAAATGAATAAAGAGAATAAATAAATAAGTAAATCAAAACCCTAACCATTAACATAACCATGGTTTAATCATACACACCCAAGTTTACATGTATCATCAAACAAGATACAAACTAGTGCACAAAACTATATCATATATACAACGTGCACATCAAGTGAGAAAATCCATCTTAAGTGAACAAATACTAGTTAATACAAAGTAATATATCAAATATATAATTATACATTAAATCATTAAATCAACACTTGATTTAACGATCCGGTCATATCGCATATGACCGACTAATATCCAATGTATCGACTTATCGAATCAATCCTTGATTCGATAACTAGGTTATATCGCATACAACCAATCGATACATTCATCATGAGAATAGAATACGGTATCACATATATGCATTATTCTCGGTCCCGCACATATCTCATATGCTCTCCTATTTCGTTTCGCTTGAGCCAGGAAACCTCTGTGTAGGACTCTAAAGACTCGTCAATACGCCGGCAGCAGGTGATGATCATATCAAACACCCACAAGCCGCAAGCGGTCTGCTAAACGTAACGGCCACCCGGGTATTGAGTGATCAGAAGATCGACGAGCAAGCCCGCTCACACTCCTGTGATTCCAACCAGTAACACTTACCGTACAGTCCGGTCTCGTCGTCTGATATGTCGCATATCTCGCCTAGGGGTGGTAAACGTCAGACCCCAATAGCTCGATAAGTCATGTCGATATGAGGTCTATAACAGTTCGAGAAACTACTGGTAACACTTACTAGTAAATCTCAGCAACCCTGGCCAGGGATTTCCGGTTATAGCTAATCGAACACTGCGCAACATCAACTCCCTATACCGGGAGAGACGAATCCCCTCCTATCGCTCATTGCCTCCATGTGATTCAGGACTGTACCCAAAAACCACCGTTTTGCACGCCCTCTTGGATGTGGTAAGGTGGAAATCAAAGCACAGTGAGAATCACACAAGACTCTATGACGATCTCAGGTCAACAGACTACTCTGTACCGGTGTCACCAGAGAACTGCCATCTGACGTAAGGTATAATACCATCTGGGAGTTCTCGGCGAGTCCGTCCAGTGTACTCAGTCTCCACTGAGCACCCGTATATCATCTCTGATGTCAAACACCAATGGATATGGGATCATCCATCACCCATCTGTATGGGTCGAGAAGGTATACGCTAGTCTACACTGGTATATCGATGCCCTGTCTCGATACACCCACGACTAGGGACCTTGAAGGATGTACTTATGGACTACCATATTCCCACTAGTATGATCCGCATCATAGTCCAGGTAGTCAAGTACACATCCTAAGGGCTTTACCAACATGTAACAGAGAGACAATCAGTGTACACGTTAAGGTAAAGAGCAACCAGATAGCATACTATCATGTCGAGCAAGAAAGTCCTCCCTATATATGTCTAAGCATCCACTACAATATACATCCTATGTATAGTAATGGCCTCTAGGGCATACATATAACTAACAATCTCCCACTTGCACTAGGGCCATCTGATAGCAGTGGTTGCAGTATCTCATACTCAACCATCCCATAAAAGTCTCTCTCTGGGAAAAGGCCTTTGTGAGTGGATCCGCCGTGTTGTCCTCTGAGTCTACTCTCCTAACCTCGATCACCCTGGAGATCAACTATCTCCATGATCAGGTGATGCTGCCTCAGAATACGCCTGGGTCACTGATAGGACCGGGGTTCCTTGGCATAAGCCACAACTCCATTGTCTCACAATTGCAGGAACGAAGTTCATCTCATGAAGCAATATACACCCAGACAGCCTCTTTGGTAGCATCTTAAGTAGCGATGTATCTAGCCTTTATCGTCTAGTTTGCCACGGTATCTAGCTTGGAACTCTTCCAACATACCGTCCCTTTACTGAGGGTAAAGACAATGCCTGTAACTGACTTTCAGTCGTCCTTATCACTCTGGAACCTTTCCAATGATTCTCTCCAGGATCAACTGATACCATCTCACTACAAGTAGTGAGTATCCTAACATCCAATTAGATCTATCTCATAGATCCAAAACCCAGGATTTAGGAGGTATCACTTTGATCCTATACGGAGAATCCTTGTGATAAGCGGAGATTGACCGAGCTTAGCATAGGAAACTCCTTCCCTATCGAGAGTATGTCATCCACGTACTCTACGAAGATCATCACGATAATCCCTACTACCTTTTTATATATACAAGGTTCATCTACCATTTTGATGAAGTCAAACTATTTGACTACTATATCAAAACAGATGTTCCAACTCCGCGATGCCTGCTTTATCCTATAAAGCATCTTGTACACGTTTCCGCTGCTCCCACTGTTTACGAAGCCCTCTGACTGTGTACTTATAGACTCTCTCTTCTAAAACATCATTTTAGAAAAGCAGTCATGACACCCAACCGCCAGATATCGTAGTCATGGTATGTAGCCGTGGCAAGTAGGATCCGGATGGACTTAAGCATAGCCACTGGAAAAGGTTTCATCATTATCCACGCCTGGTCGATGACGAAAACCTTTAACAAGTCTAGCTTTGAAAGTCTCAACTTTTTTATCTACACCAAGTAATCTTCTCAAGATATACTTGCTCCTGATGGGGATTTAACCCTTCAGATATAGCAACCAAAGTCCATACTTTGTTAGTGTATAAGGATTCCATCTCAGATCGCTAAGCATCCAGCCATTCTTACAGAGTCCCTACTCTCGATGGCCTGCTCGAAACTAGTTGGGTCATCATCTCATGATGCAATCCTCGCTCCCACTGTCATAGAGAAACCGAAGTATCTCTCAGGTGGGTGAGAAACCCTACTAGATCGGCGGAGAGGCTGAGGTTCGTTGGTAACTATTGAATCCTTTGGTTTTATCAAATCATCTGCTGTAGTTTGTATAGCTGGAACCTTTCCAGTTCTACATTACAGACCTTGCCTCGAGCTTGTCCGGATTTTGCTTTTAGACATAGGTCGGTCAACCCCAAATCTTAACTAGCTTAAGACATGGGCTCTTCCCATACCATATCTCATATGGAGTAGTAGGCTTTGATCTGATTCGAACCTAATTTAATAGGTATGCAGCTTCTCAAGTGCATAACCCCTAAAAGGAAATTGGAAACTCAGTAGTACTCATCATAGAGCACACCATATCACATAGGGTGTTATTTCTCTGCCCCGATATACCATCGTGCTATGGTGTATACGGAGGAGTAATGCTGAGAGAGAATCTCATTCTCCTTTAGAATAGTCCAGGAATTCTATGCACAAGTATTCTCCTCCTTGATCTTATCAAAGGACATAATACTTATACCCATATTGGTTCTCTACTTCTAACTTATATTCTGTGAATATCTCAAAAGGTTCGGACTTGTGTTTCAACAGGAACATATGACTGAATCTTGAGAGATTATCAGAGAATGTAATGAAATACAAAGAACCTGTCTTGGCATGTGTAGACAGGGGACCTACATACATCAACATGTATCATCCCAAGAGTTTACTAACTCTTTCTCTGTTTCCAGTAAACAGAGCTATGATCATCTAATCTTTGTGACATGACTGGCAAGTTTCATAAGATGTAAATTCAAACAGATTTAAATATGCATCTAAATGTAACTTCATCTAGTCAGGTCACATTGATATGACCTAGTCTACAATACCTCAAGAAGGATCCGTTCATTTCTGAACTATTCCTCTTGTGTGTGTTCCGTATTCTAAGAACTGTAGTTTGATTTAGAACATTAATGCTTTTAGATAACGTGCCTGAACCGATCAACTTTTGAAATAGGAAATGTTCCAAAACATTATCCAACAATACAAAATTATATCCTTTTTTTACTTATAAAGAGACTGATATGATTTTGTATATCAGGTTTGGTATCTAATAACATTCGTTCAGAATCAATATATTTGTAATACAGGGTGACAGTGACCAACAGACTTGGCTGCAACACTTGCACCGTTTTCTGTCTTATGAAACTTATCACCCGTTCTCAGTTCTCTACCTTTCTTTAGCCTTATGTAACAGATTACATATCTGGGATCCTGATTCGGTATCTCATATTCAGGACGTAAAGAATACTGAGAAATAGTTCTGTATAATGAACACACCCGAAGGAGATGCATCACATGCACTTTCTTCGTTTGGGCGGCATAGGAATTCTGGTATTCCCCTATTTCCTGCTCTGTCTTATAACAATTATAAACTGGAGCGGGACCAATGTTCCCCAGCTCAGTATAACAAGCGGGTTCGGTCAATATTCCGTATTATTATCTTGATTAAGGCGTGATATGGTCGCTACCCTGTGAGAGAGAGAAGAAAACACTTTACGTGCGCTCTGTTAAGATTAGATTGATTATTATTTTATCTAATCAGGATGGCTCCCACTGTTTTTATCAAATCTTCCTTCAAACCCTAAAAGGAAAGACTAGCCAGGATTAATTACACGCTATAAGCTCGCCAATCTTTCAGCCAGGCCAGTGTCGGTACTTTGAGGGAGGTCCCCCGTGCTTTCGCACGAACCTAATTATAGTAAACCTCGTTTTCCCAGAGGCGTAATCTCGTTAACACCTTTCTAGACACCTACTTGATCGGCTAATTGTAATGTGTAAAACTCTCCCAGGAGTAACTCTTACTCGCAGCGGGTATCGGGATCCAACTATCTCATAGAAGGTATGCAATCTCATTGCAAATTTCAACACTTGAAATTCCCAATAATTTTGCCCCTAGCGTTCTATGACCTTGACGAATGCCAAACAACCCATAGTCCACTAGTCAAGTTCAACCCGTAAATTTCTTGATTGAATTAAACCCACCCGCACGACCCTTGACGAATGCCAAACAACGCCGTACGAATACCCTAATCCAATCTGCATCATATGCATAAGCAGATAAATACTAGTTAGCTACCGCACACTACGCCTTGACGAATGCCAAACTACCACAGCACGAATACTAACTAGTACTTATCTGAAATGACGGAGGGCTACGACAGGTTTTTTCTGAAAACCTATTGCGTAATGAACTTGATATCGTTGTAGAATCAAATGATTTTAAAATGGAGTGTTTTTTAGGCTTTTCTAGTTTTGCTAAAGGGGTCACTCCCGGTGAAGGGATCGTCGGCCCTTTCCTCGTCGAATGAGGTGCATGATATATCTCATATACCGCTGTGCAAAGCAGAAACTATAGAAGCTATCAAAAGACAAACCGAGTGTGTAGCATCTGCCAGTTATTGCTAAAGGGGTCACTCCCGGTGAAGGGATCGTCGGCTCTTTCCTCATCGAATAAGGTGCAGGATATATCATATATACCGCTGTGCAAAGCAAGAACTGTAGCTACCTGTTTTATTTTTGAAATTCGATTCTACAACATCTTTAGGTTTCTTTTATTTTCATTAATCATATTAATGAAGTCCCATCATTTAAGTTACCTAAACATCATAGATAAATACGACGTACACTTATGCCATCCGCATTCGCCTCGATGTCCCCTCGTGCACCGTTAGGTTAGGTAACTAACGGCAGAGCGGGACAGGGCTAGCGCGGATGTAAAACATAAGTAATGTCTATATAATATATCATATATACTATATACAGTATCTATCAGAGAACATCAAATGATCACATCACAGATATCGCAGCAGAAAATATCATATGAAATATTTGATATACTAAGACGTCCGTGTTTTTAATACGAGCCAGTATAAAACACGGATTCCACGGTCGCGATGAATAGCCAAACCCACACCCCTAGACCCCTACGAGAGCGGCAAGCAACCCTACCAATTCTAGAGTTAGGAGACCCGGACTCGACTCCTCAAGTTGGTCTCCCACTGGACCCTAGAACCCGGTTACTTATGCCCTCCTCCTTGGGTCTATCCTAGTGCGGAAAAGTAAATAATATACAAAAGGTGACATCTTCTGCAACCTGGAAGTGCCCCATTTAAAAGAATATTACATACAAGTTTTTACATGAATGAAAATGAAAAAACACTTATCTCACATAAAAAAAACCCCGGCTATTCAAACACGACGATCCAATATGACATATCCAGCAACACATAACATCACATGTCATCAACGTAAGTAAATATACGCATCCTAATTGTCGTTGACATATAGCAACGAAACCGGCGATATCACATATTACACTTACGGTCACAGAAAAGAAAGTGTAAAACTACAACAGTTGGAATCCGCAACCTCTTTAGACATCGCATGCCTAATCAAATGAATTCCTTAGACATCACATGCCTAACAATTATAAACCCCGTATTTTAGTCTCATTTATTGAAAACTCTTTTCAATATCTAGTCGGGCAATTCAACAAGATTCCCGGCATCCTGACCGAATGCTCGTCGCAAACTTTAGTAGGCGGCCGCACCCCCGACGCCGTCGACGAAGTGCACCAAGGCGGAACACCGCTGCAGCGAGTACCCGAACGGATGCTTTCGGCGACGGGGTTCTCCTACAGTCACTTGGTCGGGACTATGGGGTGTAGCTGCCTATTAAGTTTACCCGGTGAGTATCCGCGTACGCTACATGATTGCGACGGACTTTTGATCGCATCAAAATTCTGTGGCAACCGATCAAGTGAGACTAAAGTGCTATGTTTATAACATTCATTCAGTTATCTCATAACAACATGTGGATTCCAAATATTGTATCACATTCCAGATAAATAGAAAATGTTAAACTTTCCGATCGAACAATCAAACACCCAAGTTTTCCCGAAACAGATCAACACATGAAATAAGTTTTAAAACATTCACTTCATGCCTCAGTACCAACGGTCCAGCCGTAGAAGGGTCAAGCCAACGCTTCACATGTGGCACGCCGTACTGCCCCAAACCCGAAGGTTCAAAGGGCAGTTCAAGATGGTCACATAATCGAGTTAAGGTTTGTTGTCTTCTAGAGGGTCCATCGCGTTACTTGCACTACTTAGAACGTCATTAAACTACGGAAAAATCCAACAATTGGAAATTTCCCGTCAGGGGAAAAAGTGGGTATTTATATCCGGTCGAACTTTTCAACATATTCTAAATTATCCGGAAAAGCACATAGACAAAGTCAAAATTTCCGATCGAATCATCGAAGCCCCAAAACGCCCCAGAAAACTCAACTCTTGAGTAAATAATAAAAATTCCCAGAAAATACAGCACCTCCAGAAACAAATTACTGTGCAAAGAAAAAGACAAGAAGCTCCTATATAGCCACGGAACCGCCGCACATGCATTGCTTGTGCCGCGGTTCCGCGGCAATGTGGTCGAGTTACGCTCACGTGCTTCACAGTAATTCTTGAAAAAGCCTGCTGAATTTTCTGGATATTTTTAATTTACAAAAATCTCCGATTTCAAAAAATGTACAGAGAATGGTTTAGGGTTAGGTTTTCGGGTTCGATCGGACTTCTAACATCGTCTACATATCGCCTAAGGCTCTAGCTAGGCTCCGATACCACTGTAGGTCAGGCAGCAACCCCATCCAATGGGGTCGCCGTGGCACCAACGGGTCCCTCAGCAGCTACTTTTTACGCATGCCCCCTCGCAAGGACTACAACCCGCCGGACCACCTTCCGGTCTCGGGACACCCTGGAGGTAAGAGCCTATGCTTCGCTACACTGTCACACAGTGAGAACCCCCCATAGGTCGACATCCAATGCCTAATAGCTCTGATACCACTGTAGGGTTCCTAGGCACTCTAAGGAGGTTCCACAAGGCATCAACTATGCCAAATTCAAAAATTTCCGGTGCCGAGAAACCCTAATGCGATCGTTGACTAGAGTTTAAGGCGAAACTACAACTAGTTAACAACTTAACTGCAAAGTGAAAGGGGCTACAATCTTTGTAGATCCGGTCCTCCACTTCCTTAGCTCCATGATGATGTCCCTCCGCTGCGATCATCGGATCCCGGTCTCTAGCGATGGTTTCGTCGAAGAAATGATCGGGCTAGGTCGTCGACTTCGATGCCGAAGATGATCTACGTCGAGGCAACTCAAGATCAAGCTCCACCTTCACCAAGTCATGAAACTTGTGAAGAAAACACCCTATACTACATGGCAAGTGGTAGAGGATGAAGAAATAGGAAGTGGGTTCAGTTTGGTTTTGGATTTCTCACTTGATTTCAACACTTGATATTTTTCAAGCAAAGCTTTTCTTTTTCTCTTGAAGAAGAAGAAGAAAAAGAATGAAAAAGAATAATCAATTAAAACAAAATCAAGTGATGGTTATCATTTTGTAACCATGGGTGAGTGTAGAGAATAAACTAGGGTTAAGTTGAATGGTTAGGTTAAAGGAAAGAAACAAAATGGTTACTTCTTCAAAGCTTCATGAAGCTTCAACAAAAGACAAAGCAAGCCACCATTTCATTTTCCATTGCCAAAATGAATAAAGAGAATAAATAAATAAGTAAATCAAAACCCTAACCATTAATATAACCATGGTTTAATCATACACACCCAAGTTTACATGTATCATCAAACATGATACAAACTAGTGCACAAAACTATATCATATATACAATGTGCACATCAAGTGAGAAAATCCATCTTAAGTGAACAAATACTAGTTAATGCAAAGTAATATATCAAATATATAATTATACATTAAATCATTAAATCAACACTTGATTTAACGATCCGGTCATATCGCATATGACCGACTAATATCCAATGTATCGACTTATCGAATTAATCCTTGATTCGATAACTAGGTTATATCGCATACAACCAATCGATACATTCATCGTGAGAATAGAATACGGTATCACATACACGCATTATTCTCGGTCCCGCACATATCTCATATGCTCTCCTATTTCGTTTCGCTTGAGCCAGGAAACCTCTGTGTAGGACTCTAAAGACTCGTCAATACGCCGGCAGCAGGTGATGATCATATCAAACACCCACAAGCCACAAGCGGTCTGCTAAACATAACGGCCACCCGGGTATTGAGCGATCAGAAGATCGATGAGCAAGCCCGCGCACACTCCTGTGAATCCAACCAGTAACACTTACCGTACAGTCCGGTCTCGTCGTCTGATATGTCGCGTATCTCGCCTAGGGGTGGTAAACGTCAGACCCCAATAGCTCGATAAGTCGTGTCGATATGAGGTCTATAACAGTTCGAGAAACTACTGGTAACACTTACCAGTAAATCTCAGCAACCGTGGCCAGGGATTTCCGGTTATA
This sequence comes from Agapanthus africanus, assembly GCA_030015575.1. Classification (NCBI taxonomy): domain Eukaryota; kingdom Viridiplantae; phylum Streptophyta; class Magnoliopsida; order Asparagales; family Amaryllidaceae; genus Agapanthus; species Agapanthus africanus. The sequence continues at coordinate 284,954,383 of JASDDO010000006.1, forward strand.
GCCAATCGAACACTGCGCAACATCAACTCCCTATACCGGGAGAGACGAATCCCCTCCTATCGCTCATTGCCTCCATGTGATTCGGGACTGTACCCAAAAACCACCGTTTTGCATACCTTCTTGGACGTGATAAGGTGGAAATCAAAGCACAGTGGGAATCACACAAGACTCTATGACGATCTCGGGTCAACAGACTACTCTGTACCAGTGTCACCAGAGAACTGCCATGTGACGTAAGGTATAATACCATCTGGGAGTTCTCGACGAGTCCGTCCAGTGTACTCAGTCTCCACTGAGCACCCGTATATCATCTCTGATGTCAAACACCAATGGATATGGGATCATCCATCGCCCATCTGTATGGGTCGAGAAGGTATACGCTAGTCTACACTGGTATATCGATGCCCTGTCTCGATACACCCATGACTAGGGACCTTGAAGGATGTACTTATGGACTACCATGTCCCCACTAGTATGATCTGCATCATAGTCCAGGTAGTCAAGTACACATCCTAAGGGCTTTACCAACATGTAACAGAGAGACAATCAGTGTACACGTTAAGGTAAAGAGCAACCAGATAGCATACTATCATGTCGAGCAAGAAAGTCCTCCCTATATATGTCCAAGCATCCACTACAATATACATCCTATGTATAGTAATGACCTCTAGGGCATACATATAACTAACAGAAAAACACTTAGCGTATGCTCTTGCAAGATTAGATTGGTTATTATCTTATCTAATCAGGATGGCTCCCACTGTTTTTATCAAATCTTCCTTCAAACCCTAAAAGGTAAGACTAGCCGGGATTAATTACACCTTACAAGTTTGCCAATCTTTCAGCCAGGCCAGTGTCAGTACTTTGAGGGAGGTTCCCCGTGCTTTCGCATGGACCTAATTAAAATAAATCTCATTTTCCCAGAGGCATAACCCCGTTAACACCTTTCTAGTCACCTACTGATCGGCTAATTTGTGATGTGTAAAACTCTCCCAGGAGTAACTCTTACTTCCAGTGGGTATCGGGATCCAACTATCTCATAGAAGGTATGCAATCTCATTGGAAATTTCAATACTTAAAATTCCCGATAATACTTTTTCCCCTAAGCTTCTATGATCTTGACAAAGGCCAACAAACCATAGGATACTAGTCAAGTTCAACCCGTCATTTCATGATTGAATTAAACCCACCCGCATGATCCTTGACAAAGGCCAACAAGGTCGCACGACTACCCTAATCCAATCGCATCACATGCTTAAGCAGATAAGCACTAGTCAGCTACCGCACACTACGCCTTGACAAAGGCCAACAAACACAACCCGAATACTAAATAGTCCTTATCTGAAATGTCGGAGGGCTATGACAGGTTTTTAAGAAAACCTTTTACGTAATGAACTTGATATCGTTGTAGAATCGAGTGATTTTGAAAAGGAGTGTTTTTGAGGCTTTTACTAGTCCCACTAAAGAGGTCATTCCCGATGAAGGGATCTCGGCTCTTTGCTCATTGAATGAGGTACTGGATATTCACGAATACGACTATGCAAAGCAAGAACTAAAACGGCAATCAAAAACAGAACCGAGTGGGTTGTAGCATCTGTTAGCTTCTGCTAAAGAGGTCACTCCCGGTGAAGGGATCTCGGCTCTTTCCTCATCGAATGAGGTGCTGGATATTCTACAAGGAATACCGCTATGCAAAGCAAAAACTAGAGCTACCCTTTCTGAAAAATTGATTCTACATCATCTTTAGGTTTCTTTTCATTTCATTAATCTCATTAATGAAGTCCCATCAATTATGCTTCCTAAGCATCACAGAAGAAACGAAAATATAACGTACGCTTATGCTATCCGCATTGGCCACAATGTCCCATTATGCACCATTAGGTTACTTAACTAACGGTATAGCGGGGCGGGACTAGTGCGGGTGCAAAACATAAGCAACATTTATTATATATCATATATATAATAATAAAGCAATCGTCTCACACATATAAAATGATCACATCACAGAATATCAGCAGCAGAAGTCATCATATGAAATATTGGATATACTAGGAGGTCCGTGTTTTATATTAAGCCAGTAAAAAACACGAATTCCACGGTCGCGATGAATAGCCAAACCCACATCCTTAAACCCTTATGAGAGCGGCAAGCAACCCTACCAATTCTAGAGTTAGGAGACCCAGTCTTGACTCCTCGAGATGGTCTCCCATTGGACTCTAGAACCCGGTTACTTGTGCTCCCCATCTTGGGTCTATCCTAATACGGAAAAGTAAATAATGTACAACAAGGGTGACATCATTCTCAACCCGGAAGTGCCCTAATAAAAGAATATTATATACACGTTTTTACATGAATGAAAATGAAAAAACTCCCATCTCACGCAAAACCCCCCGACTATTCAAAACACGACGATCTAATATAATATATCCCAGCAACACCATCACATGACATTAACGTAAATAAATATGCGTATCCCAGTTGTCATTGACATATAGCAACAAAACCGGCGATACACCATATATTACACTTACGGCCGCATAAAAGAAAATGTTAAACTACAACATTTGGAATCCGCAACCTCCTTAGACATCATAAACCCGAAATATCACATACTTCGGATTTCATGCCTAACCATTCGAATTCCAAACATTGTATCACATTCCACAAATAGTTAGACGATATTAAACATTCTGATCGAATCAACAAACACCCAAAATTTCCCAAAGAGTTTGACACTTGAGCACAGTTTAAAAAATACTCATAATATGCCAGAGTGCCTATGAACCAACCGTAGAAGGGAAAACCCTTGCCTCACCTATGGCGCCGCGGAACTACCACAAACCCTAGGGTTTGGTGCTGGTTCCGACTGTTATAGAATCGAATTAGGGTTTCGTTCTTTTAAAGGGTCCATAGAATTACTTGCATGATTTTTAAATGTTTTTAACTTAAAGAAAACCCAACTTTTGGAAAATTTCCAGCAAGGGAGAAAATGGGTTATTGATATTCGTTTGAACTTTTTAACGTCGTCTAAATTAACCCGAAATGTTGTTAGAATTACGACCACGAAACACTCCGTAATAGCCCCAATAGAACTGTTAACATCATATGAAAACTGGGCTAATCAAACAATACCTAAAACCCCAAAATCAAGCATAGAGAACACCAAAAAATTTCGAGCCAAATAAAAGTTTAAAAAACCGACGAGACCGGATTTTTCGTGAATGTCGCCGGGTCAAAACCGGTTGTTTGGTCACGAATTTCTCCAGTGTTCTAGTTGTATCACATACAATATTCTGTAGTTGCTAAAATAATTTTCTGAGATCATTTTAAAATTGACAGAAAATTGATTTTTGGTTTCGGTGTTTCGGAGTTTTTCGGTTTCGTGATTCTAATAAACATCGTCTAATTCTTTAGCTTGGGTCTGATACCACTGTTGGGTTGCCTACTACGACAGCAAGGTTTCGGGAGGCATCATCCTTGCCATTTTCAAAAATTTGCCATGCTAAATAACCCAAACCCTAGAATCTTAACTAGAGAATTAGACGATACATGAATGCAAACAACTTTACATCAAGTGAACAAGGAATACAACCTTTATAGACCAGTCGTTCACTTCGCATGCTTCGTGTAGTAGTCCCTCGACTCCACTAGGCTCCACTTGAGGCTTTGGACGAGCTTCCTCCGATGACCTTCGTGCCGCAGACGATCCACGCGAAGTCCCTCCAACTCAAGCTACCTCTACACTAAACTCTTTAGCATAGGAAACACGCTACACTCGATCGCTAGTCAAGTGTAGGATGGTGAAGTAGAGGATGTTAAAAGCTCACAAGTTTGTGTTCAAGCTTCATGGTTCACATCGCATGTGAGGTTTGAAGCTTGAACCATGACATGAGGAGGAAGAAGAAGCTGGAGAGCAACCATGAGAGCAACTCAAGAAAAATGGCTAAGTGTTGAGAATGAGCTAGAATCAATGGCAACTCTTGACCCCTCACTCATTCAAGTATGGAATTATGCAATATAAAATTGCAACCATGCTTGAATAGTGAGTCAAGATGAATAAACAAAAGTAAATCCCATGCTTGCAACCATGCTCTCATTTTCCACCTCATTTCTATTTTCACAAAATAGAAATTCAAATGCCATGCTTCATTATTATATATATACACACATATATATATTATACACACACACACACACACATATATATATATATTATATATATATATATTATATATATATATATATTATATATATATATATATAATAATATGAAGAATAATTAGTGAGCTAATGATATTAGTTAAGATATAATTATATCACATTATTAAATCAACAATTGATTTAATAATCTGGTTATATCACATATGACCGACTAATATCATTTATCTGTATATCACATTATCAAATCAACACTTGATTCGACAATCTGGTTATATCACATATAACCGAGCCGATAACGGATAACTGCCAGATTACAATACGGTATCACATACACGTATTTAATCAGGCCCCCACACATATCACATATGTAAGTCTATGTTACCCACCCCGGTACTTACGGGGAGGCGGAAAAGGTAAAAATCGGATTTTTATCACAAGGAAACATAGACTAACCATGAAGGATCTTTGCTAAACGAAAACTAACAAACTAATACGGAGTTCTAGCTACAAGGTTAGATGGTTATACCTAGTTCTTGAACTCCTTCTCTTCTTGTTGTGGTCCTCCTTGTTGCTAGCTCCTTGGAGTGGTGTAGACGGCTCCTCCTCTTCGTCTTCTCTTTGCCGAAGAAAGATCCACCCATAGGCCTCTACCTTGAGCTCCTACCTCAACAAAGAAGTAACTAGAGTGCTTGGCTTGATAGACTAAGAACCCTAGAGTGAGTAGAGAGGTGTTTTGATGGTTTGATCTCACAGAGATCATGTTTTTCAACTCATGAAACAAGAGAGCTTTGAGAGAAGAAGAGGAGAGAGCTTTTTAAGAGAAAGAAAGAGCATGAGAGAATGAGAATAAAAATGAACCTTGCTCTCATATGAACCAAAAAGAATAATGATAATTTTAATTAGGATAAATTGTCATGGTTGATGTTGATTTGACCCTTATCATATCATAATTAATGTTAAGCATGCTCACAAAAATATCCAAGTCAACATGGGTTAACTGGGTCAAAGGGTCAAACCTAATTAGCCATGATACAATTATCACCAATTAAAACTCATTAATCAATTTCCTCAATCTCATTATGGTTTTAATCAAGTCAATGGTCAAAACCCTAATGAGATTCCTCTGCCTTTGTCAACTGTGTATACACACCCGCATCCGTGTTCCGAGGAACACGGACACTATGAGATAAGACCAATCCCAAAACAAATACTAGGATCTGACGTAAACTAAAGCCCGCTAGTAATAACTGCCTAGACACCAAATGTGCACAAGTGCGCATATGTGAACGAACCCCGTCGTAGAACCATACGACCTCTACTCTGTTTTGCCCAAAGGTGAACAACTCTCTGTGTGGGACTCTAAAGACTCGACACTACGCTGGCAGTGGGTTTAACCACAGGCCGCAAGCGGTACTAGCTATACGTAACGGTCCCCAGGTAGATGTCGATAAGAAGACTGATGAGATGAACCCATCCGAACTCCTACTAAGCCTGAATGTGACAATCTCCATATAGTCCGGTTTGTTCATCTGAGAGTATCGCATGTCGGGCCTAGAGGGCGGTAAACGTCAGTCCCCTAATAGCAGTACAAGTTGTGTCGGAGTGTAGCCCAGAACACCCTGAGAAAATGCTGGAAACACTACTAGTAAATCTCGCTTGCCCTGACCAGGGACTTTGTGTAATAGCTCTCCTAGACACAGCGCGATATCAACTCCCAATACCGGGAGAGACGAATCCTGTCTAACCGTCACTGCCTCCAAGTGCTTCGGGACTGCACCCAACTACTACCTATTTGCATGACTCATTTGAGCCGTGGTAGGATAGTAATCTAAGAACAGTGGGAACACACTCGAGGCAAAGTGACAGTGTCAAGTCAACGGACTAAGCTGTACTCATGTCACGTAGGAACTGATAACTGACGATAGGTATAATACCTACCAACAGTTCCCAGCGTGTCCTGTCCAGTGTACTCATAACCTAACGAGCACCTGCATATTATCTCCAGTATGACGTACTGATGGCTGTGGGACAGACCATCTCCCCTCCTGGGATGAGAAGCGTATACACCAGTCTACTCTGGAGTATCGATGCCCTGTCTCGATAATCCTATGACCAGGGACCTGTATAAGGATCTGCTTATAGACTACCCAGCCCCCACTAGTGTGACTGCTATCACAACGCTGGTAGTCAAGAAAAAGATCCTAAAGGCTCTATCAATATGTATTAGCAATATGTCCAAAGAAACACATACACATATTAAGATAGATACAAACCAAGTAGCATACTACCATATTGAGCAAGAATGTCAATCCGTGTATATATCCCAAGCTTCCAAAATGTAATATACAAACTAGTACTATACAATAATGGCCTCTAGGGCATATCACACTAACAATCTCCCACTTGCACTAAGGCCATGTGCTGGCATATCGCAGACCTATCATCTCGAATAGCCTTTCGAACTGCGTCTGAGGAATGGCCTTTGTGAATGGATCTAGAGTGTTATCTTCTGTAGCAACCCTCCGAACCTCAATCTCCCGGCGATCCACGATCTCCCTGATCAGGTGATACCGCCTCAAGATGTGTCTAGACTTCTGATGGGACCTGGGTTCCTTTGCTAAAGCTATAGCCCCGTTGTTGTCACAATACAGAGGTATTGGATCAACAATGGATGGAACCACCTGAAGTTCTATTAAGAACTTCCTCATCCAGACGGCTTCTTTTGCGGCATCAGATGCTGCGATATATTCCGCTTCCATCTTCGAGTCAGCAACGGTTTCCTGTTTGAAACTCTTCCAACACACCGCCCCTCCATTGAGAGTAAAGACATAACCCGACATGGATTTGGAGTCATCCTTGTCACTCTGGAAGCTGGAGTCAGCAAAGGCCTCGATCTGGAGGTCTTTTCCACCGTAAACCAAAAACATTTCCTTAGTCCTTCTCAGGTACTTCAGAATGTTCTTTACTGCTATCCAGTGCTTCTCCCCAGGGTTTGACTGATACCGGCTTACTACACTCAGTGCATAAGCTACATCTGGTCTGGTACACAACATCACATATATTATAGAGCCTACCGCAGAGGCGTAGGGTATAATAGACATGTGATCCCTTTCCAAATCAGTCTTGGGAGACATCTCTTTGGAGAGGGTGATCCCGTGATAAGCCGGTAAATTACCGCGCTTGGAATCTTCCATACTGAACCTTTTCAGTATGGTGTCGATGTACCTGGACTGTGAAAGTCCTAATATCCTTTTGGACCTATCACGATAGATCCGGATCCCCAGAATGTAAGAGGCATCACCAAGCTCTTTCATGGAGAACCTGTGTGACAAGAACCCTTTGACAGATTGTAGCATAGGAATGTCATTTCTTATCAAGAGAATGTCATCCACGTATAAAATGAGGAATACGACAGTTCGTGCTACAATCTTACTATAAATACATGGTTCATCTGGATTTTTGATAAAGCCAAATTCTTCGACCGTCTCATCAAAACAGATGTTCCAACTCCACGATGCCTGCTTCAGTCCATAAATGGACTTAAGCAACTTGCACACCTTCCCGCTGCTCCCACTCTGAGTGAAACCCTCTGGCTGGTCCATATAGACACACTCCTCTAAATTTCCATTTAGAAAAGCGGTTTTTACGTCCATCTGCCAAATCTCATAATCGTGGAAGGCCGCAATGGAAAGAAGGATCCGAATGGATTTGAGCATAGCCACTGGAGAAAAGGTTTCATCATAGTCCAAACCAGGTCTTTGACGAAAACCCTTTGCAACAAGTCTAGCCTTATAGGTCTCAACTTGTCCATCTACACCAATCTTCATTTTGAAGATCCATTTACAGCCTACGGGTTTTACGCCTTCTGGAGTAACGTCCAAAGTCCATACTTTGTTGGTGTACATGGACTCCATCTCGGTCCGCATTGCATCCAGCCATTTTACCGAGTCAGTGCTCTGAATGGCCTGCTGGAAGCTAGTCGGCTCATCATTATCAATGATGCAATCCTCTCTATCCCCGTCTATGAGAAAACCGTAGTATCTCTCGGGCGGATGAGACTGCCTACTACTCCTGCGGAGTGGAGCAGGAATGTCCTGTCCTTTCGAACCTTCTGGTTCTACTAAGCTTTCAGTAATAGCTTGTGGTTCTGAAATTTCTTCCAGTTTTATTGCGCTCCCACTTATCTGATTTTCTAGAAATTTAGTTTCCAAGAAGCAGGCATGACGAGAAACAAATACCTTTTGTTCCTCTGCGTAATAGAAGAAATATCCCTTGGAGTTATTTGGATATCCCACAAACTTGCACTGTACTGAGCGTGCCTCGAGTTTGTCCGTATGCTGCTTTTTGACAAAAGCTGGACATCCCCATTTCTTAATGTATTTAAGATAGGGTTTCTTCCTACTCCATATCTGATATGGTGTGGTAGGCACTGACTTAGTTGGAACTTGGTTCAAAAGATATGCAGCTGATTTTAGTGCATATCCCCAGAAAGATCGCGATAACTTAGCGTTACTCATCATAGAACATACCATATCCAACAGGGTTCGGTTCCATCTCTCCGATACACCATTGTGTTGTGGTGTGTATGGAGGAGTAAGTTGATAGAGAATTCCATTCTCTTTTAGGTAATCCAGGAACTCGGCACTCAAGTATTCACCACCTCGATCAGATCTCAGTGTCTTGATACTTTTGCCTGTTTGTTTTTCTACTTCATTCTTGTATTCCTGAAATTTTTCAAAGGCTTCAGATTTATGCTTCATTAAGAAGACATGTCCATACCTTGAAAAATCATCCGTAAAAGTAATGAAGTAAGAATAACCACTTCGCGCATGTGTAGACATTGGACCACATACATCGCTATGTATGAGTCCCAAGAGCTCGCTCGCTCTTACTTCGTGTCCGGTGAACGGAGTCTTTGTCATCTTTCCTTTGAAACATGATTGACAAGTTGCATATGATTGATATTCGAACGGATCCAAATATCCTTCTTTATGCAACTTAGTTAACCTTGTCTCATTGATATGACCAAGTCTACAATGCCATAAGAAAGTATGATTTAATTCCGGAGACTTTCTTTTGTGTGTATTCTGGATATTGAAAATTTGCGGTTGGTTTAATACGTATATACCGTTGCTTAATGTACCCGACCCAATCAAAACATGATTAAGGTGAATGTTTACAACATTGCTTACAAATGCAAAATCATAACCTTCTTTAGACATTAAAGATACAAATATGATATTACAAGTCGAACTGGGTACAAAATAACAGTTGCGCAAAACCAAAACATGTGCATCTGTCAACCCTAAGTGATAATCCCCCACGGACTCAGCATCCATGCTTGCTCCGTTTGCAACTCTGAGAGTCATATCACCTGCCTTCAAAGCTCTACGCCTTCTCAGTGCCTACAAAGAATTACAGATATGAGATACTGATCCAGTATCCAATACCCAGGAAGTAGAGTTGATTGACAGACAGTTTTCAATAACATACACACCTGAAGCCGAAACCACAACTTGCTTCGGGTCCTGGTTCTTCGCCTTCCAAGCCCTGCAATCTTTCTTCCAGTGTCCTTTTTTGTGACAATAAAAGCATTCTTCTTTCCCCACAATCTGTCCCCTATCTTTGCTACCTTTGCCTTTCCCTTGGCTTCCACCTTACTAACATCGCCCCTTGGTTTGGTGGGGGCCTTCTTCTTCTTTCCTTTGGCTTTCGCCTTGGACCTAGAAGAGGAACCTCCTCCAACAAACAAAGCGGGTATTTCCCTGACTTTCTGTAGGGTGCCCTCTGCACTCCTCAACATGTTGAGGAGTTCCGGAAGTTCAACTTCTTTTCCTTGCATATTGAAGTTCAGGATAAACTGGGCGTAGGTGGAAGGAAGGGACTGGAGAATCAAGTCAGTGTAGAGCTCGTTCTCTAACGTGGTCCTGAGGTCCGCGGGCTCCTCAATGTAGCCAATTATATTAAGCATGTGTTCCGCTACAGATGATCCGACGGCCAACCTCGCTGAAAATAACCTTTTCGAGGTTTCGTATCTGGCGATACGGGATTGCTCTCCATATAGTTCCTTAGTATAGAGAAATATGGATTCAAGGTCTATATTCTCATGCCTCCTCTGATGTTCATTGTTCATAGAGGCAAGCACGAGGCACTTGGCCTTCGCTCAGTCAATCTCCCAGGTCTTATGGATTTCCTTATCCGCGACACTGGATTCTGGACCTGGGATGGCGGGGGCTTTAGTGGTAAGGAGATATCCTAACTTGTCATAAGTGATTGCCATTTTGACATTCCTGAGCCAATCATTGTAGTTTGGCCCTGTCAGTATATTTTTATTTACTAGTAACTTAAGGTCGGTCATGATGTTTGGTCGCTGCAATTAGGAGAGAGAGAAGAAACACTTTAGCATGATGCTCTTGCAAGTTTAGAGTGGTTTTTTTAGTTTGTCTAAACAGGATGGCTCCCACTGTTTCTCGAATCCTTCCTCAAACCATAAAAGAAGAATTAGTCGGGATCAATCTCACCGTACAATACTTGCTTTACCGTTCAACCAGGCCAGTGTCGGTACTTCGAGAGAGGTTTTATGACGCTTTCGCGAAGTTCCTTAATTAAATAACCTCTTTCCCTGTGGGCGTAGCCCCGCTAACACCTTTCTAGACACCTACTTGGTTTATAGTATTGATCGTTAAGTGAGAAAGTTTCCCGAGGAGTAGCATATACTCACATTAGGATCGGGATACAAATATCATCGTGTGATAAAGCTGAAGGAATCATACCAAAATTATCACACTCCAAATGGTATGCAACACTAGCAAGTTTCAGTTTCTTTAGAAACTCCCGATATGGATTTTTGCCTCATGCTCTTATGACCTTGACTTTGGCCAACAAATCATAAGTCACATGTCAAGTTCTACCCGTCATTTTCAAGGTTAATTTGAACCCACTCGTACCCACCCTTGACTTTGGCTAATAAGACAGTACGACTGTCCCAAACCAATGTATCTATCTATGCTACATATGAATATCCAATAGCTACCAATCACTATGCCTTGACTTTGGCCAACAAATATAGCTTGAATACTATTGACTATCCATATGAAATGACGGAAGGCTACGAATGGTTTTGGCGAAACCGTGAACGTAGTGAACTTGATATAATCGAAGGAACCTGATAGCTTTTAAAAGGAGTGGTTTAAGCTCCACGTTTTTAAAAGTTTTCTGTTTTGGAAAAAACCGAGTGGTTTTGAAATTGTTCCAACGATTTAACTTTGGTTTATTTTCTTTGCATTAATATAATGCGTCCCATCAATTAATCCTACCATTCCAGAAAATAACGAAAATATGACGTACGCTTATACCATCCGCATTCGCCATGGGGCCCCGTCATCACCCGTTAGGTTACTTAACTAACGACAGAGCGGGGGTTGGACTAGCGCGGATGCAAAAAATAAGCAACGCCTACTAGATATCATATATAGATATATACATTCGTCAGATGCAATGATAGCCATTCCAGATCACAGATAAACACATTGGATATGCTAGGAATCCACGTTTCGTTCGAGCCTGCAACGAAAAACGGATTACACGGTCGTGATGAATAGCCAAACCCCACCCTAGACCCCTACGGGTATGGCAAACTACCCGCCAAGTACCCGAAGTGAAGCAACCTCTCTCAACAACGTGAGTAGGCCACTCGGCACTTCAAAGTACCCGGTAGTTTGTGAACCCCACCTTGGGTCTATCCTAGGAGCAAAAACAGTAAAAAAAATAATTTACAGTGGCGGCTACAACCTCAACCCGGATGTGCGGCCATAAAAATTATATTACATCAATTTACAATTTACATCAAATGAAAGATAAATAAACACCCATCTCACAACCCCGGCTATTCATCCGCGACAATCCAACAAGTTCATATACACAATCCAACATCACAGATCACAGATATATACAACCCCCGCTAATCGACGTATAGTGATTAGTCGACGTTCAGTACATATATCACATTACAGATATAATCAATTAGCTAAAGTTTATAGAATTTCGATCAATATTCCAATTTGAAACTATCCCAAATACAATACTGTTCTCAGAAGAATCTGGGCAGAAACAAAGTATCTGAAAAATCATAAAATATCAAGCTGGACACACTGCAGGAAAAACGAGTTGACTCTGAGTCGACTCGGCCCCGGATCTGCGGCGAAACGCATGGTTTCGCCGCGCTTCCACGGCAGTCTGACCAAGTCGCGAGCTCGTTATTCTTGGGTGTCCTTAAAAAAACCTGCACATATTTTTCAGGTCTCTGGAAATATTTTTAGACCTGTTTTTAAAATCGGCAGAAAACACTAATTTTAGATGTATTTTGCGATTTTTTTCGGGATCGAAGTTCTAAACACTTTGCTAACATGTTAGTTGTTGTTTAGCTAGGCTCTAATACCACTGTAAGTCTATGTTACCCACCCCGGTACTTACAGGGAGGCGGAAAAGGTAAAAATCGGATTTTTATCACAAGGAAACATAGACTAACCATGAAGGATCTTTGCTAAACGAAAACTAACAAACTAATACGGAGTTCTGGCTACAAGGTTAGATGGTTATACCTAGTTCTTGAACTCTTTCTCTTCTTGTTGTATTCCTCCTTGTTGCTAGCTCCTTGGAGTGGTGTAGACGTCTCCTCCTCTTCGTCTTCTCTTTGCCGAAGAAAGATCCACCCGAAGGCCTCTACCTTGAGCTCCTACCTCGAGCTCCTACCTCAACAAAGAAGTAACTAGAGTGCTTGGCTTGCTAGACTAAGAATCCTAAAGTGAGTAGAGATGTGTTTTAATGGTTTGATCTCACAAACCTCATGTTTTTCAACTCATGAAACAAGAGAGCTTTGAGAGAAGAAGAGGAGAGAGCTTTTTAAGAGAGAGAAAGAGCATGAGAGAATGAGAATAAAAATGAACCTTGCTCTCATATGAACCAAAAAGAATAATGATAATTTTAATTAGGATAAATTGTCATGGTTGATGTTGATTTGACCCTTATCATATCATAATTAATGCTAAGTATGCTCACAAAAATATCTAAGTCAACATGGGTCAACTTGGTCAAAAGGTCAAACCTAATTAGCCATGATACAATTATCACTAATTAAAACTCATTAATCAATTTCCTCAATCTCATTATGGTTTTAATCAAGTCAATGGTCAAAACCCTAATGAGGTTCCTCTGCCTCTGTCAACTGTGTATACACAACCGCATCCGTGTTCCGAGGAACACGAACACTACGGGACAAGACCAATCCCAAAACAAATACTAGGATCTGGCTTAAACCAAAGCACGCTAGTAATAACTGCCCGGACACCAAACGTGCAAAAGTGCGCGTATGTGAACGAACCCCGTCGTAGAACCATAAGACCTCTACTATGTTTTGCCCAAAGGTGAACAACCCTCTTTGTGGGACTCTAAAGACTCGACACTACGCTGGCAGTGGGTTTAACCACAGGCCGCAAGCGGTACTAGCTGTACGTAATGGTCCCCAGGTAGATGCCGATAAGAATACCGATGAGGTAAACCCATCCGAACTTCTACTGAGCCTGAATGTGACAATCTCCGTACAGTCTGGTCTGTTCGTCTGAGATATCGCATGTCGGGCTTAGGAGGGCGGTAAACGTCAGTCCCCTAATAGCGGTACAAGTCGTGTCGGAGTGTAGCCCAGAACACTCTGAGAAAATGCTGGAAACACTACCAGTAAATCTCGCTCGCCCTGACCAGGGACTTTGTGTAACGGCTCTCCTAGACAGCGCGATATCAACTCCCAATACCGGGAGAGACGAATCCTGTCTAACCATCACTGCCTCCAAGTGCTTCGGGACTGCACCCAACTACTACCTGTTTGCACGACTCATTTGAGCCGTGGTAGGGTAGTAATCTAAGAACAGTAGGAACACAGTCGAGGCGAAGTGACAGTGTCTAGTCAACGGAATAAGATGTACTCATGTCACCTGGGAACTGATAACTGACGAAAGGTATAATACCAACCAACAGTTCCCAGCGAGTCATGTCCAGTGTACTCGTAACCTAACGAGCACCTGCATACTATCTCCAGTACGACGTACTGATGGCTGTGGGACAGACCATCTTCCTTCCTGGGATGAGAAGCGTATACACTAGTCTACTCTGGAGTATCGATGCCCTGTCTCGATAATCGTACGACCAGGGACCTGTATAAGGATGTGCTTATAGACTACCCAGCCCCCACTAGTATGACTGCCATCACAACGCTGGTAGTCAAGCAAAAGATCCTAAGGGCTCTATCAATATGTATTAGCAATATGTCAAAAGAAATACATACACATATTAAGATAGATACAAACCAAGTAGCATACTACCATATTGAGCAAGAATGTCAATCCTTGTATATATCCCAAGCTTCCAAAATGTAATATACAAACTAGTACTATACAATAATGGCCTCTAGGGCATATCACACTAACAACATATCTGTCCTACTTCGTTTTTCTTGAACCAGGGAACTTCTGTGTGGGACTTTAAAGACTAGTCAATACGCCAGCAGTGGGTGATGATCACATCAGTCACCTACAAGCCGTCAGCAGTACTGGATGGACGTAACAGCTACCCGGGTATTGAGCGATATGAAGATCAACAATCAAGCTTGTCCATAGTCTCTATGAAGCCTATCAGTAACACTACCGTACAACCCGGTCTCTTCGTCTGATATGTCGCATATTATGTCTAGGGGTGGAAATCATCAGACCCCAGTAACGTGATAAGTCATGCCGATGTCTGGCCTCTAACGGTTCGAGAAACTACTAATAACACTTATCAATAAATCTCGGCAGCAGCCATGGCCAGGACTTCCAGTTATAGCCAATCGAGCATAGCGCAACATTAACCCCCAATACCGGGAGAGACGAAACCCCTCCTATCGCTCATTGCCTTCATGCGACTCGGTACTGTACCCAAAATCCACCTGTTTGCACGTCTTCTTTGAGCATGGTAGGGAGGAAATCAAAGCACAGTAGAAGCCGCACAAGACTCTATGACGATCTCGGGTTTACAGATTAACCCATACCGGTGTCACCAGAGGACTGCTATCTGACGATAGGTATACTATCATATAGGAGTCCTCGGTGAGTCCTGTTCAGTGTACCCAGTCTCCACCGTGAATCCGTATACCATCTTTGATGTCAAACACCAATGGATGTAAGATCATCCATCGCCCATCATATGGGTCAAGAAGCGTATACGCTAGTCTACTCTGGAATATCGATGCCCTGTCTCGATATACCCTCGACTAGAAACAATTAAAGAATGAACTTGTGGACTACCCTGGCCCCACTAGTATGATCTTCATCATAGTCCTGGTAGTCAAGTACACATCCTAAGGGCTTTATCAACATGTGATAGCAAGACAGTATCACAATACAAGTCTACATGTTAAGACAAAGAACAACCAGATAACATACTATCTTGTCGAGCAAGAAAGTCCTCTCTATATATGTCCAAGCATCCACTATAATATACATCATATGTACAATAATGGCCTCTAGGGTATACATATAACTAACACGAAGGTGTTAGAAAAACACGTACCGATGTGATTTGGGTTAAGAAACACCCTTTGAAGTGTTCACGAGTCTTTGAATGTTTACTTGCATAGGTCAAACTACCCGGATCTTTGGCACTGTATTTCACTAACGTTTTGCAAGTTGAATTTGAACCTTGCTCCGCACGATCGCTGCTCGTAATTCCGCTAAAATCTGAAAATGTCGGAAAATACGATATTTAGTGCAAAAAACGATATATCTGCCCAAACTCCTGCACACACATAATTATAAAATTCAAACAATACCAATAGAGTACTAACAAGATACTGGAGATATCACAAAAGGAAAGTTCCAAAAACACCCAAATTGGACCGGTGGCGCCGGGAAATTTTAGGATCTCGCTAGCCAATTGAAAAGCAAGGGTGCTTAAATTTTATATGACTTCTCTAGGATATATTAGTATTCTAATGTCATACTTTGATTTTTAAATTTAATCACAGAGTGTTAGCAGGTCACAAAGACAGAGAACATAAGTTAGAAATGTTTGTTTGGTTAGTTGTGAAATTTTTTTAGTTAATAGTTAGTTTGTTAGTTTGAACCAGAAATAACAACCCCTAATGAGTACCAATTTCCCCGGAAACGGCGCCAAAAATTTGCTGGGATTTCACCCGCGCGCCTTTTTATAGGTTTTGAAAAGAACTGGTTTTAGAAATGGTGCGCACGTGAGCTCGGTCTCGTTTTAAAATTTATAATCCGCAAGTGCACGGCGCGTTGTAGCGAGCTGGTGAGTACGGATCGATCCACATGGAATTGGTGATTAGGGATTGTTTCTTAAGGTTCGAGAAGAAAGAATTTGGGTTTTTGTCACAAAAAATAGAAAATACGAAAATATAGAAAACAAGTTAAAGGAAGTGGCTGTAGCTTTGGTTCGGATGGTTGAATCGCGGAGAATTCTTCGACGCTTCCTTGATTATGAGTTGTCCGTCCATGTGTTGATCCCGACATAAACCATGATTTGTCAAGGTGTTTGCGAAGCACAATTCATCAAGTTGCCGATATTCGACACAAGACACGAAACGAATTCGTATTGTCTCACTTACCGTTTGTATGTCCAAGCTTGGAGTATCAACACTAAGCACAAGGGTTAGAAAGAATACATCAATATCAAATACACAAATTAGTATGTGAGAGCAAGTGGTTTTAGTGTTAAGTTTGCTAAGTGGCTTGTGATAGTATAGGGTATATGAAACCAAGAAATGTGTCAATCAACTTGTTAACAAAATACCATATCTAATGCTTAGCAACCTTAATACTAAATTGATTCTAACCTTAAGCTTGCAACATGGGGTTTTGGAGAGAATATGGTGTGTGATGAGGTTATCAAGTAACCATAGAATCACATATCATATCAAACCAATCCAAGTTACAATCTTAAGGTTATAATCATAATTTGAGCATATTAAACATTCACAAGAGGGGGTGAAAGGCAAAGCCATTCATCTCACATCCTCACCATCACCACAACCAAAAGATTACTCACACATCATAAAAGGAAATAAAAAACACAAAAGAAGAAAATAACAAATAAAAGAACAATTGTATTAGCAAATGAATGAGTTGAGATACATGAGATTGGTTACTTGTTCAATCTCCATAATGAAGCTCTCAAAAGAAATCTCCAAGAGGGAAGAAGAAGAAGAAAACCAAGCTTGAACTCTACACAACTCTTTTCACAATTGAAACTAAAACTTACACAAAAATATTGAACAAAAGAATGGATATATCTTGGATCCTTTTTCTCTAAATCTGTTCTGGTATTTATAGGCATCACATTAAAATAAACAAACAATATAAATAGGATGATGTGACGACTATAAATGACCAGAAGAAAATAGAGGACAAAAGGTACGAGGGGGGCCGGCGACGCCGGGCTTTTGGAGGATCTTTCCGGCTATGCTTTGAGGTGTGGGGCCCGTATTTATATGGTGATCTCGAGTGCTCTCTATGATCTCTCTGGTGCTGTTTGATGTGTCTATATAACCTTGGTTTGCACTCAGTGGTTTTTGGAGGGAAATCAAACTTCAAATCATATCATCACTTTTCCATTCAATCATCACACACCCACATGACTCACAACTTGCAAAAGTCATAATTTGAGTGTGCCCACTTGTGCAAGGCAGCCCCACCACTGTTCATGAATCAAAGAGCAAGTGTTCACACTTGAATTGTGTTGGACCATTTTGCATAAAATGTGTACACATTATTTGTTGTAAAAAGAACTTTTTGAATATCGATCGGTTTTCTGTTCCGGTTGCAATGTCGGCTAACAAATTTCATATCCATGAATTTGAGTATGTTTTCCAGTGTTTTGTCACGAATACCTGTAAAGTATATTTACTGAGTAGACACTGGTTAATAGTATCGATATATAACAAAATTGATAATGAATGAGCGGTATTAAAATGCAGTTTTTCATGATGAACACGCACATTTAATCTCATTTACAAAATGAAACAAAATATATAAATAAAACAAAATAAATAAAGAAAACAAATAAAATAAAAAAGATGAAGCAAAAGCCGCAGGGGACCTCCCTTCCACCAAGGGAGGGAGATCCTATTGAGCAGGGACCCCCTCAACTAAAGGGAGAGGCCCCGACTTAGAGGACCCCCTAAGAGGAGGTCCCCGAGTCTAGGGGGTCCCTCCCCAAGTGGGGAGGCTACTGAAGCTTCGAGAGCTTCATCTTGAAAGGGAGGCCCCGATGCTCCGGGAGCCTTTCCCCGAGGGGAGGTCCCCGAGCCATCTTAGGGGGCCCGAGCCTCTTGGGGCTTAAGCTTCCAGGGGCTTTCCCCTGAGGGAAAGTCCTCCATTTAAAAAAGTGTAAATTTAAAAAAATATATAAAAATAAAACTAAAATAATTTAACAAAAATAAAAAATGTTATGGACACCTTTGGATTTATTTTCGAGCACACATATCAGTATTGAGTTCGCATGATTCATATGACCCGTTAATCGGAGGTTCGCTCATCTCAGAGTGGGGTAATTAACGACAGTTTTGTTCGCGGCTGTCAGAAATTAGGATCTCCACAATCAATAGACCCTGCCTACCCTAGATAGGGGAATCTGTACAGTGCCTGACAAGTGAGTGCATTCCTATCTAAATTGGGTAGGGAAAACACTTTAAAGATTCTAGCACGTCCGGTGGGACCAATCTCTCCTCCCATATTTCGGGTCAAACGATCATGAGAACTCAATCAACCTATATATCATTTTTTTATACTGAAAGCATGCTCCTTCATGCATATTACAATCTCTCCACTATAACTCAACAACAATATATCCAAGAACAAGCTCAACTCTTGATGTAATCCTCATTTCATACACAATCAAGACGAACAATCAGCTGATTCTTCCGTCGAATCTTATGCGGCAATAGGAGGAGCCGCCGCTACGATTCGGCTCCATCCTATTTTCTTCTGCCTTCAGTGCTCCTGTCGTGGAGGCTCCAGCAAGCAGATTAGCAAAACTTGCCACAAGAGAGAGGAGGTTAAATGATGTGGTCGCGAGGGCATCCCATCCCAAGTGCAAATCTGTCTTTGAACAGCTATCCATTGCTCCAATTAGGGGCAAGGTCGTCAACACCAATGAAGCTATAAGGTTTCTCGGGAAAGCTCAAGCAGTGATCTTGACAACTGCATTATCGGACGTCTTCTATGGACTCCCTGTCAATCGGCCTATGGCAGCTTCCAAGTAAGTAGATGCCCTCCAAGCCCTTAGGAATGAAAAGTTAAGACAGAAACGACTCAGATATAGAGCCAATAAGAGAGATAGAACTTCTGCTAAGCTGAACTTTATGAGGTTCAAAGAATAGGGTTACCCCGCGATAACAGCTTAGTCGGCCGTGAAAATCAACAATTCCTTTGAATCTTTAAAGTGGGTTCAGAGATATGCTATACCTGCAAAACTCAAGAAGACGACGATTCGAATAGTGCTGCGAAGAGACGTGTCTAAGCCTCAACACAAAAAGCTTGACACCATCTCTTTAAGAGTCTAACAAATGCTCTGTGCAGTGCGAAAGCAACGGGGAAAATCCAGAAAGGGGGTACCGATGCTATCTAAGAACCCAACCAGGTTGACTGTTTTCAGTCGTTTGTCCTTTCCTGAAAAGGAAAGACCATGATGACGGTCCAAAAGACAGCCGCCAACAATGAAGGGATGGTTGGATGCGTGGTCCACACGGTCCACATTGCAGGCACGTGTTAGGAACATGTATGCCCTAGAGGCCATTATTGTATATTATAGTGGATGCTTGGATATATATATAGAGGACTTTCTTTCTCGACATGATAGTATGCTATCTGGTTGCTCTTTATCTTAACATGTGTGCTTGTTTTAGTTTACTATCTCATTGATACATATTGATAAATCCATTAGGATGTTGGCTTGACTACCAGGATTATGATGCAGATCATACTAGTAGGGCTTGTGTAGTCCACAAGCACATCCTTAACAGTTCCTAGTCGAGAGAGTATCGAGATAGGGCATCGATATTCCAGAATAGACTAGTGTGTACGTTTCTTGACTCTGTATGGGGCGATGGTTGATCCCACAACCGTTGGCGTTTGACACCAAAGATTGTACACAGGTTCTCATTGGAGAATGGGTATACCGAACAGGACTCGCCGAGAACTTCTAGATAGTACCATACCTATCGTCAGATAGCAGATCTCTGGTGACACTTGTACAGGTTAGTCTGTAGACCCGAGATCGTCATAGTGTATTATGTGGTTCCCACCGTGCTTTGATTTCCTCCCTACCACGGCTCAAATGAGTCATGCAAACATGTGGTTTTTGGATACAATCCCGAGTCACATGGAAGCAGTGAGCGATAGGAGGGGTCTCGTCTCTCCCGGCATTTGGAGTTGATGTTGCGCTATACTTGATTGGCTATACAAATAAGTCCCTGGCCAGGGCTGATGAGATTTACTGATAAGTGTTATCAGTAGTTTCTCGAAAGGTTATAGGCCACACATCGACATGACTTATCAAATTATTGGGGTCTGGCGATTCCATCCCCCAGACTCGATATACGACATATCAGGCGAAGTGACCGGACTGAACAGTAAGTGTTGCTTATAGGCTCTACGGGAGTTTGGACAAGTTTTCTTGTCGATCTTCTATTCGTTCAATACCTAGGTAGCCGTTACGTCCAGCTAGTATCGCAGACGGCTTGTGGGTATCTGATGTGATTATTACCTACTGTTGGCGTATTGACGAGTCTTTAGAGTCCCACATAGAGGTTTCCTAGCTCAAGCGAAACGAAGTAAGGCATGTATGGAGATATGTGTGGGAGCTTGATTAAATACGAGTATATGATACCGTATTCTAATCTAGCGTTTTTTATATCAGCCGGGTTATATATGATATAACCGGATTGTTGAATCAAGTGTTGATTCAATAATTTATATATATATATATATTTGATATTAGTCGGGTTACACATGATATAACCGGATTATTGAATCAAGTGTTGATTTAATAATTTGATATATATATATATATATATATAAACTAATATTAAATATTAGCCGGTTATATACGATATAACCGGATTATTGAATCATGTGTTGATTTAATGATTTGATATATATATATATATATATATATTTGATATTAGCCGGGTTATATATGAAATAACCGGATTATTGAATCAAGTGTTAATTTAATAATTTGATATATATTTATATATTTGATATTAGCCGGGTTATATATGATATAACCGCATTATTGAATCAAGTGTTGATTTAATAATTTGATATATATATATATATATATATATATATATATATAAACTAATATTAAGACCACTTAAGATTTTCATCTATATATATATATATATATTGTATCATGGTTGATGATACATTGAATATGGATGTATGAGAATCACACAAGAGTTAAAGATGAGAAGATAATGGTTTGGATTTATGAATTAAAGAAAAAGAAGAATGAGTCATGTTCTTGGGATGCTTGGAGAAGCCTTGCGAAGTCATGACTCATCTCTTTTTCTTTGTTTTATTCATAGATATTTGCTAATCTCATCTCATCTTTGGAGCTCATGGTTCATTCTCACTTCTAAGTTCATCTTCATCTCTTCACTAGATTTTTCTAGGGTGAGAAAAAGAAAAAAAAAGAAATAATTTTAGTGAGAAAAATTCCTATTTCATCAACTTACACTACTCTAACCAATTAGTATAGCTTGTTATCTTCTATAATACCTTGATTAGTGAAGTGCGAGCTTGAGTGTGAGTTGCCTCAAGGTGGATCATCTTCGACGACGAAATCTACAAGCAAGCTCGTTCTATCCTTCAAGTGGAGTCAAAGAAAAGTTCTAGGGACTACTACTTTGAGCTTTAGAAGTGAAGGACTGGACTACAAAGGTTGTAAACTCTCTTTACTTAATTTAGAACTTGTTTGTTTAACTATAAAACCCTAATTCTGTAGTTCGATTCTTATTTAGTATACTTGGACCTCTAAATTTTTTTAAATTGAATACTTAATGCTCATTAAAACCTAGTAGAGGTGCTAAAACATACTTTCATGGTATCAGAGCCAAACTAGAGACTTGGGAGAAGTCTAGACGACGTTAAAGTGTTCGATCGACGTTTGTTTTTCCGAAATTTGCTAGTTTCTGTATATTTTTCCAAATTTCAACATTTCATATTAAAAATGATCAGAAAATCATGCAGGGTATTCTATGGAGGCATAAGAGATACTATAGTCTAATACCTCAAAGTGGCCGTGGAACCGCCGCCTAGACCATGTCTTGGTCGTGTTTCCGCTGCCCACTTGAGGAGTTAGAAACTCGTTTTTCTTCTGCTGCTTCTTTTTGACATTTTGGATTTTTTGGATATTTTTAATGAGGCTCAAGTGGTTGAGATCTCTGTGAATTGTTGTTGTTTAAAACATCGATCGAAATATTTAACATCGTCTATATTACTTTGATTATGTGATACAATTTTTAGAATCCACATTGATTAGTTTTGCGAAAACTAGTTATTGATTTGTAAATCTCGCAATTTAGTCTTAAATGATAGATTATCACGGAGTATAGATTTGGATCGAAACTCTGTTGTAATCTTGTATCGTACGCGAATACTCGCCGAGAGACATTAGAAGACAGCCACACCCCAATATCCTGACCAAGTGACTATAGGAGAACCCCATGGCCAAGTGCATCCACACGGGTGCTCGCGGCCATGGAGTTCCGCCTAAGTCCACTTCGTTGACGGCCTCGAGGGTGCGGCCATCCTCTAAACTTCCCGACGAGCCTTCGAATCATCAATTGGTTATCTTGTTGAATTGCCTGGCTTAATTTTTTGAAAGGTGTTTTCAATTTAAGACTTAAATGTAAGGTTTATAGGGTTAGGCATGAAATTCAGAATATGTGATAATCCGGGTTTATGATGTCTAAAGATGTGGATTCTAATTATTGTAGTTTTCATATTTTTCTGCGACTGTAAGTGTAATATATAGCAGTATCCCCGATCTCGTTGCTATACGACAACGATGTTAGGGATATGCATCGTTGATGACATGTGATGTTATTGTGTTGCTATCGATATGGTATATTGGATCGTCGTGATCGAATAACCGGGGGTTCTATGTGAGATGAGAGTTTTTCAATTTTCATTCATGTAAATAATTGTATGTAATATTCTTTTATTGGGACACTTTCGGGTTAAGGTTGTTGTCTCCATTCGATATATATTATTTACTTTACCACATTAGAATAGACCCAAAGCGGAGAGCATAAGTAACCGGGTTCTAGAGTTCAGTGGGAGGCCATCTCGAGGAGTCGAGATCGGTCGACTAACTCTAGAATTGGCAGGGTTTCTTGCCGCTCTCGTAGGGGTCTAGGGGTGTGGGCTTGGCAATTCATCACGACCGTGGAATCCGTGTTTTTCGTTACTGGTTTAATCTAAATCACGGACCTCCTAGCATATCCTATATTTCATATATCTGCTTCTGCTGTTCTGTGATGTGATGTGACCATATAACTACGTGAGATGAATGCTACTTATATATATGATATATTAGTAGACACTATATATGTTTTGCATCCGTGCTACTCCTGACCCCGCCCTGCCGTAAGTTAAGTAATCTTACGGTGAAGACCCGGGTCCCTGTGGCGAATGCGTATGGCATATATGTGTGTTTTATTTTCGTTTCTTCTGTGATGTTTAGGAAACATAATTGATGGGACTTCATTAATAAAATTAATGAAAAGAAAAGAAACCTAAAAAATGTTGTAGAATCAAAATTTTCAAAATGGTAGCTCTAGTTCTTGCTTTGCATAGCGGTATTCCACTATGAATATCCAGCATCTCATTCGATGAGGAAAGAGCCTAGATTCCCTAACCGGGAATGACCGCTTTGGCAAAAACTAGCATATGCTACAACCCACTCGGTTTGTTTTGAAAACTACTCGATTTTTAATGCGTAGCTTAAACTACTCCTTTTTAAATCACTAGGTTCTACGACGATATCAAGTTCATTACGTTAAAGGTTTTTTTTCAAAACCAGCCATAACCCTCCGTCATTTTAGATATGTAGTGTTTAGTAGTCGTGCTGTATTTGTTGACCTCCATCAAGGCACAGTGTATGGTATTTATGTGTGGCAATACTGGAGGAATTGATGTACTGCTCCTTTATATATGAAGAAGATACTTCATCAGTATCAGAAAGTGACATTGATAAGAAGAGGGTAGGTGCCATGTAAAATGCCCGGTATTTCCCGCAAAACAACCCGATTGCTGCGATGGTAAAAGAAGCAGTCTAATAGGATGAAGATAAGTATCCATGCAAACAAAGGACATGCAGCATCGCCTCGAGAAGTAAGTATTGGAAGGAATGAGTTATGCAATTCCCCGACCAAATGATAAACTAATGGACCTGAACGTCCTTAAACCAGCGTGTCGCCCCAAATACGGCGATGATGGACCAGAACGTCCCTAAATTAGCACGTCGCCCCAAATACGGCGATATACTCTCTTGAGATCGATATTGCAATCGAAGTCCCAACGGCAAGGGTTGCAACTCAAGTTCTACCGGCTACACAGCTATTCCAGCGATGAAGCCACCTACAAGTCCTACTGGCAAACAGACGGGTCACCGCGGCAAAGCTACTTTTGAGAGTTCTATCGTTCGCAAAAAAAAAACGGTATGTCCATGAGAGAAATGGGCACGGATGAAAACCCGAAAGGGCGTTTTGAGTAAAAACAGCAGGATTGCTGGTGAGTTTGTGAAAACTCGAACGGGAGCAATCTCGTGTAAAAAAAAGGAAAAGAAAAAAATGATATGTTCACAAGCAAAATAGGCACAGATGAAAACCCGAAAGGGCGCCGTGAGTAAAAACATCAGGACTGCCGGCGAGCTTGTGAAAACCCGATAGGACGCAATCTCGTAAAATAAAAAAATATGTGCACTTCCAAGGCCCTCTCA
The DNA here is from genome assembly GCA_030015575.1 of Agapanthus africanus. Taxonomy (NCBI): domain Eukaryota; kingdom Viridiplantae; phylum Streptophyta; class Magnoliopsida; order Asparagales; family Amaryllidaceae; genus Agapanthus; species Agapanthus africanus. The sequence continues at coordinate 284,979,598 of JASDDO010000006.1, forward strand.
ACCTTATGAGGGGAAAATACCTACGTGAGATCTTTACGACTCGTGAAGGATCAACACACTTAGGAGTCTATATGATTCCTATGGAGAAATTACACTTACGAGATCCTCACAACTCGTAAGGAGAATATATCCTCTATAAGACCCTCCCGGCTTATAGAATTCAAAAACCTTAAGATACAGGAATTTGAACCTATTCTTAATTCGTCATATTCCCCAAGCCTCCCTACAAGTAGTTCGATATCGACTCTTGTATACAATCCATGGGCACGAACAAAATATGTTCCAACTGAGTTTCACCAATGGCGAGAAATATCCCTATATGGTGAACGACACTTGTAAGTCTTTTCGATTTACAAGGAGAAAACTCTCTGGTATGATCCTTACGACTGAAAGAGAAAACACACTTAGGAATCCCTATGATTCCGAAGGAGAAAATACACATACGAGATCCTCTCGACTCGTAGGGAGAAATACCTTTATGAGACCCTTATGGCTCATGAAGTCAAAAGCCTTAGTCGGCAGAATCCTAACCCTGTTTGCTAAGCTGCCTTTGTTCAAATCAACAAAGGTAAATGATGATTCGCTCCTGGCAATATCCCAGTTGTAGCGATAATGATGCCTAAACAGGTATCAAATTTCAAGTTCTCTCAAGGCAAATGATGATTCGCTCCTGGCAATATTCCAGTCGTAGCGATACTGATGCCAAAATTGGTATTAGGACCCAAGTCCCCGACTCGCAAAAAAAAAACTCAGTGAGTCGCAAAAAATGCATATGAAATAGCCAAAAGGATGAGGCAACTCGCAATAAATATCAGCGAGCAAAAAATATATGCATATGAAATAGCCGAAATGTTTGGACAACTCACAATAAAAAATAGCGAGTAAAAAAATGAATGACATAACTGAAATGACTGGGCACCGCGATAAATAGTAGAAGTGATTAGGCAATCGTGACATTCGCGATATAAAAAGCTGAAAGATAGAGTATCGTCGAAATAAAAAAATATATAAAGAAAAATAAAACTTTTCTGTCCTGCAGGTAGCTCACACTGGCCCCTGTATACAATCCATGGGCATAAATGAAAAAAGGAAACCATATTTTCCCACCAGGCTCAGTCAAAGGGAGTGCCAGATCTGGACGGCACATTTACAGCCTAGAGATCAGCTTGGTGTTCTTCTCATTCCAACAGGGTGCAGACGTGACATCAACAAAGATCCAATGAGCCAAATAAAAAAAGGAGTAATGACAAAATAGCAGCTCCAGCTTGACGTTCCTTCTCGTTGCAAATACAACGTCAATAAAGACCCGAGGGTCAAATATAAGCGGAGCAATGACAAAATCCTAGCTCCAGATCTCAATGGCAACAACTAAAGCCTAGAGATCATCTTGACGTTCCTCTTCATTTCAGCAGTGTGCAGATGCAACTATCAAATGAAATTGGAGAAACGACATATTCCTGGCTCCAGATCTCAATTGCAATACATATAGTATAGAGATCATACGGATGTCTACTCTACTTCAGCAAAGAATCAGCGCGATATCATCAAAGAAAAAACGAAGTGATAGCATATTCCTAGTTTCGGTTCTTGACGGCAACATATACAATGCCTAAGGATCGTTGGAGATCATTTTTGTAACAACTCCAATTTTTGTATACCAAAATTTGATTTAAAATTGAAGTATACTTGGAGTATTAATGTTGCTGATAACACTTTAAGTATCTATCTCTTTACAATAATTACAAGAAGGAGCTTGTAGCTCATTGGTAATACCTTGCACTGCTGAACTAAGCCACCAGAGTTCGAATCCCATACCCCACATTATTTTTATTATTGATTTTTTAGAAAACCTTTAGAATACCAAGAGTTTACACATGCATATCTCACAATAAACCCACTACACCCAAAGATGTAACACTTGCAGAGGGTAGATGAACCGTCGGGGGAGATCCAGGTCACCGGACTCGTTCGGGAATCGGCCAACTCGGCCTTGACTCGGCCGACTCAGTGATCCGACCGAGTCACGGCCGAGTCACCCCCTTTTAGGCCGATTCCGGCAAGGGTCACAACATGAAAGTTGTGTCTTTTGGTATTCCCTACTCACCTGCAAAGTTTCAGCCCAATACCACTTCCAGAGATCTTTAAAACCCCCAATTACTCCACTTTTAATACATTTTTATTACATTTTATCACATTTTTATTTTTTAACTTTTCATCTACCCTAACCCTAACCCTAGCCTAGCCCTATATAAAGGCCCCTACCCTCTACCTTTTCCCCTCACAACTCTAAGCATACTCTCTAAAACTCTTGAGAACTTGGTGCAAAGAGCGAGAAGCGAAGCGCTGCCGAAACCGACGACGGATTCCGGCGACCGGATCAAGACCGACGTGACGTTTCCAACGAATCGGCAACCACCACACCTTTTAAAACGCTTAGCTTGTCCAAACCCGTAAGTCCCAACCTTCTATCTTTCTTTTCTATAATTGTAAAATACGATTTTTTGGAACCGACGGAAATCGGACAAACCGATTCCCGATCCGGTTTTTTCTTTAAAATTCCACTTGTCACCTAATACATATTATCAACCCTATTGCATGTTGACTATTAATCACCCTTAAATCAAATTTAATCACACTTTTCCACATGAAATGATAATTTCTTTACAAAACCGTATTTCTTGCATAAAAATACCATCAAGTTCAATTTTAATGTTCTAATTAGATCCCTCACTCTTAATCATGTTTATTTTGATAACAAAACTTGTTTCATTCAATTTGGATGAAATTTCACACATGAAATGATAACGTTTATGAATACCGTATTCTTGTACCTTAATACCCTTAAGTTTAACATAGCTTATTTCACCTTGAAACTTCACCAAAACTTAATATAAGTCACGGGGTAATGACCTACCCTTACACACACTCATTATAACCCTAATTGATAAATAACAAAAATACAGAATACGATATTATAGGACTTTTTCACTAAAATACCATAACCTTTATAACTTTTAGTTTAACCTTTAAATTGTAAACTTTTCTAAATAAAACTTATATAAAATGAAAGCACGATTGGTCATCGACATCGATCGTTTATCTAAACTGTCTTGTGGGTCTAGGCAAGTGTGTCTAAGGCTAGTGGTTTTTAATTAGGCCCACGACTGTGGTTCCTTCCCACTTACCTGGCACTTACCTGGCTGCATTCGACGGTGAAGAGGCGATTTGAGGCTTCTAATGACTCATCGTTTAGACCATAGAATATAGGTTAGATGGTCTAGGAAACCCTAACAACTAAAATATGGAGAACTATATACTTTTACAAATAAATACCCTACATTTAGAAAACCTTTTCCCTAAATTAAAAGTATTTATAAAAACCTGAGCAAAGTACCATTACAACCCATCTTTGGGGAACCTGTTAGGGATAGCACGGTTCATCGTGCACCCGCAGGCTAGTAGTGCGAGATTCAGACCTCCGCAAGGAGCATTCGGTCTCGAAAGGTTTAAAATACGATATTTAAAGAAAGTGATATTTTGGTAAATAAAATATTCATTTAAAAATTATTTATGTGTTTAATTATATATAATTATCATTTAAACATTTATTTTGTTATAATATAAAATTTCCACTTTTTCCTAAAAATCATAGATTAAAAGTTACATTAAAATACCACGAATTTCAAATAAACAATTAATACTTTTATTAGGATATATTCACTAGAATAACACAAATAAAATTCACATCCATTACAATAATAAAGACGATTATTAAATACTTGAGGTATATTTTGAAAACTATACAAAAGTACTTTTTACATAAAACCCCCTCAAGTTTCACAAATTACAATAAGGCCCCTAGCTAATATTGAACTTCAAATTATCTTTCTTTTAGTCTGACTCGGGTTAGAGTCTGACTAATTCTGACTTGAATATAATTCAAGTCAATCTATATTTCAATCATATTCCAACACAACTTGAAATCGTGAATCCCTGAATACAGTTAACAATATATTCATTTTTGACTGAATCAAACCATGGATATTCATTCCATTATCCTGATATTCCATTTACCTGATTATACAGTTGCAACATGTTTACTGATATCATGGTTTTGGTCAGTCACTCAATTTACATATTCCATTACTACAACACTGTTAAAACATTACGGGGTTTAAAGGGGTAGATTGGTACGGAAGATGTTAAAAGTGGAATGAGGTGGTCAGATTAAGACACCTAACATGAATACTGTTGCTGTTGTACCGTGGCATAACGGTTCCTTGTACTCTCCGTTTGCACTGATCTCTAGCATATAGAGATCCCCCTCGTATACACTGGCATTCTTCTGTACCAAGCTACAAACAACTGCGTTAAACAATATTCCATAATATTCTACAACATAATACTCTAGAAAATACTGTTACTCTGCCATTCTCACTCCACTTTTCTTTGGGACTTACCGAGCGACCTGTTCGCTGACGACATTCTATTTCTTTCTTCTTTGAATGTCGTCAGGTGCGTTGGACCAAGTTGAGACCGAGCCAACAACTGAAGATTTGGAGCAGTTCCAAGAAGATCCAGAGCTCTAGACTTTGTACTTGTTCTTTTCAGTATTTCCTTTTATTATTATGCCACTGTTTAGGCATTGCTTTCTTTTTTTCATTCCAGTTGTATTTTCATTTCATGCATTGTATAAAGAATGTTATTAATAAAAGTTGCTGTTATCTCAATCTTATTTGTCTCTTGTGATTATTTTATATTGCTTAGTTACGCTTAGCGTATGTACTTCTGAGTACATACGTAGCGGGCCTCGTCACGACCACTTCGCCGTACATTGGGAAGCGGGGCGTGACAATTTTACCCCAGAAGGGTGCAGTTATGACCCATCGGGGCTTCAAATCAAGCCTAACCTCAAGTAAAAAACGACACGGAAAATACCAAATGCTTGTTCTTCCGACGGTAATATGACCTAAGAAAATTACTTGAATACGCCTTTTCCAGCCTTAGAAGGGATCAGAGACACGACAGTCGCCAGGCTACTCGAGCAGAAACCTAAGAGACCGCATATCGAGAAATATATCAGCAAACGCGACGGTACGATGGACTTAAACGTAGTACTACAAGCCTAACGAACCCCTATCAAAAAAGTGGTTATCTATTTTTCACGTTAGGATACTCCTTTCGACTCATCTTGACTCTTAGGGAACACCATCTTTATAAGACCCTCAAAACTTATAAAGGTGAAATACTTTAGGCGACGGGGATATCAACCCCTTTCTTAAGCACTATTGCCCTATAAGTAGGTCCAAACTAACTCTTGTATACTATCCATGGACCAAATTCTCCAAAGTCGCATACCGATGTGGAGGAGAAGACACTTATGAGTCCTCTAGACTCGTAAGGGGGAAAATACTCTTGTGAAATCCTTACATCTCTCAAGAGAAAACACACTTAGGATTCCTCATGAGTTCTAAGGAGAAAATACACTTATGACGTCCTTTCGACTCATAGGGAGAAATATATTTGTGAGACCCTCATGGCTCATAAAGTTGAAAAGCCTTAGGCGACAGATCTAAATCTATTTCCTAAGCCACCGCTGTCCTACAAGGAGGTCTAAACTGACTCTTGTATACTATCCATGGGTCACATTCGCCAATAATGTGAAGAAGCCACTTACGGGTCCTTACGACGCGTAAGGAGAAAATGCCCGAGTGAGATCCTTACGACTCAGGAAGGTGATGAACACTTAGAAATTCTTACGATTTCTAGGGAGAATACTCATCTATGAGATCCTCACGACTCATAGGGAGAAAAACCTTCTTGAGACTCTTATGGCTCATGAAAATGAAAAGGCCTCAGGCTACAAGAATCCTAAACATGTCTCCTAAGCCATCAATTCTATGTTAATGCATAACTCTGCACTACTAAACCCACGTACATACCTACGTAGGCAAAGTAGTAGGGGGCATTTGTTCTCGCCAAAATTTTTAGCCCAGAGCTTGTAGTTCCCTTATAAAAAATTAGGGAGAAAAGAAAGAAAAAAAACGAATTCCTCCTATGTGCAAAGCACGTGAGTGTTCTTGCTTTGAGGAGAATTAAAACCTACAGTTTGGATTCACGTGTTAAACACAAGATAAATAAGCAAAGACCAAACATGCCTCACGTGTTAAACACGTGAGCGCTCATATGCAAAGTATATGAGCGTTGAAAATAAACAGGCTAAAACCCATACTAGGGGCCACGTATTAAACACGTGAGTTCCCCTGCCGTATTCTTTTGACAGCGCTCACTTGCAAAGCACGTGAGCGCCGCAATTTAAAATGCTCTCTAAGGATAGAATTAAATTCTATATAGAATTAAATTCTATATTTGGAAAATATTTTCCCTGATCTTTTAATATGGAAAGATCTTTCTCTAATAGAGAATCTTGGATTTAAAATCCAATTGTGATAAAATATCACCAATTAAACCATCTGATAGAATTAAATTTTATGTAGGAAATATTTCACCGATCTTTCTCAAACTAGAAAGATCTTCTCTGTTAAACAGAGGACCCTTGGATAAAAAATCCAACGGTGATTAAAAATCACCCATCGATCATCTGATAGAATAAAATTCTATCTTAGGAAAACATTTTCTTAATCTTAGGAAATAAACAAGAATGATCTTCTCTGTAAATCAGAAAGCTTTTAGATTAAAAATCCAACGGTGAATAAAATTCACTGGTTGATCTTTAAGATCATTTCGATTGATTATGAAATTAATCATAATCTCTCGATAAGAGATTTTCTCCAACAAATTGATTTTTCTCTTCTTCTATAAATAGGAGCCAAGAGATTAAATCAAAAAAGGGAGGAGACCCTCATAAGCTTCTGTAAAAATACAGAAGGCTCTCCAAAATGTTCTACAAACAACAGAGAATTTAATTCTCAATAAAGAAGAAAGATCTTCCTCCTCAAAACCCTAGGTAAAGAAAAAAAATAGAGATTAAAATAACTCCTTTACCTATCTAAGGGTTTAACCCTTCTTAAGAACTTAGTTCTTTTTCTGGATCTGATATCCACAAGACAAGTCTCCCACAAGTTGAGAATTTAATTCTTATAGGAAATATCTTGTTCTTGAGAATCAAAGATTCAAGGAAGAACAATGTTGAACAGAAAGAAGATGGAGTCCATAATATTCTAGGAACTTAGTTCCTTCAAATTAAGAACTTAGTTCTTTAAGAATCCAATCCCAGATCCTCAAAATAGTGATTTTGGTGACCATTAATGGTCAAAATACTATTAACAGAGATTTAACCTCTCTGAAAATATGAACATGAAAACTTTGATAAAAGAACAAGCAGAAGATGGAGTCCATAATACTCCAGCAACTTAGTTCTTTTAAATCAAGAACTTAGTTCTTAAAAAACCTGATCCTAGATCCTCAAAATAGTGATCTTGGTGATTGTTAATGGTCAAAATACCATTAAAAGAGATTTATGTTCTCTAAAAATATCAACAGAGATTAAATCTCCAAAGAACTCAACACCTCACGTAAAATATACGTGAGCGCCTGAAAATGTTAGTGCTTAGCACTAGTGCAGTACCTCACGTAAAACACACGTGAGTGCCAAAACTCAATGCCTCACGTGTAATACACGTGAGCACCCAAAAGAAGCCAAAACCTCAGCGCCTCACGTGAAACACATGTGAGCGCCACAAAAGACTAGTGCTTAGCACTATTTCAGTGCCTAACGTGAAACACACATGAGTGCTGTATATCTTAGTGCTTAGCACTGCTGGGTAGTACATAAACCCAATCTTAGCCCTAATTGGCTAAGTTTCCTAAAGATAAATCTCTTTGATTTTAAATCAAGCGACCCATATTCTTGTGATTTCCAAACTAATCTTAGTCTCAAACACGACTAATGATCTCTCATTGATGATATCCAAAATGATATTCCTCCCATATCTCCTAAGGTAATCTTAGTCTCAAATATGACTAACGATTCTTAGGTCCACCATGATTCTTTCCCTCAAATACGGGATTTGGTTCAAGGGTACATCTCTTCACACCTTTGATATATGCCGTTGTAATTTCTCAATGTCTTCAGAGAGGTGGCGGGTCCCAACAATCAACCACTCCTCTTCCTTCGTCCCAAACATGGGAATGATGGACCGAAATATCCTTAAACTAATATTCACTCCAAACATGGCGATAATGGACCGTAATGTCCTTAAACTAATATAATTGGGCCCATATGCTCATTTGCTTCTAAGTTTATCTTAGTCTCAAATATGAATAACGATCTTTAGATCAAACCCAAACATCCCATGAACCGATGAACCTTATTTATATGAGATCTGCGTCCTAAGTTCATTCCCGTTTGCAAACCAAGCTACCAACGTAGACCCCCGTCAAGCAAATCCTTGACCCAAACCCAATATATATACGGATGTGGACTAATCCGTGCCCTATGGGCGACGACATAAACTAGTCTCCGTATACAATCCACGGGCAACCTTAACAAAAAAAATAACACATGACATGAAGTGAACTACTGGAGAAGGAGAAAGTGGTTATTGCAATGCGATAACGTAATTAACTGCAGGGGCCTGCGCCTACAGGGAAGAGTGTCCCCACAATCAAAAATCCCTCACAAATGAGGGGGAATCTGATAAAGTCTGCTACAATGGTCGCATCTATCCAAACATCCGATATATGGTGCCATAAATCAACTTGATATTTTCGGAGAGGTGGGTGGATATATCCAAATAGTATCTGCCCCCAAATTCAGGCAAGACGTTCAATCCTAGTTCGTCTCTGTTTTCGGCGATAAACACTACGTATGAGCCATACAGTTATAGTTTACAATAGTACGAATCATTGTTTAGCAAAATAGGGGGTATGATGTTTTTCTGAAAAAGATATCATTTGAAAAGTCATAACCCTTGAATTTATCATTTAAAAGTGCGTAATGATTCGTTAGTTTTGAAAATAGGTATGGCTCTGAACATATCATAGTATCTACTATGTGATTTTAAACAAGCTTTTCTCGAGTCAATATACAAGTCGGCGATCCATTCTCATCATATCACGTACGGAATAATCCATCATACGATATCATTAAATCAATAGTACGGATCTATAATCACGTACATCATCTCATCATATATCATCGTATATCATCTCATGTCATCATATATCATATCATATCATATCATCTCATATCATCGTATCCAATCATATCGACTCGTATCATCAAATCAGATCATATCCTCATCTCATCATATCATCATATATATATACTTACATAAGTTGATATAGTTCATAGGTTAAGGAACAGTACTAGGGGTATAACTTCTACTAAGTTTACTGTTATCGTATATTGAATTCTAATAACCTTATAGGCTAGGTATACATATCTAATATATATATATATACACACACACACACACATACATACATATCTATATACATATATATACATATATACATATATAGCTATATATCTAGTATCCTAGTACTACGGTTGTAGGGGTGCTATACGCCATCCACCCGATTTCCCCCATAGATATACATTTACTCACCTAATTACGCCTCGCTGTAGCTGATTTCGACGGATGTCTTGTCCTCCTTCGTCATCTCGGAAGTCCACGCGAATGTACCTACAATAGAAATTCATAACTACAATCTAATGGATTCCCGAATCGAATTTCAAAGAAATCCATATCTAAAAACCGATACGACAAGGGAAAGGCACATAGGTTAGAACCTAGGTCAACACATGCTAATACAACAAAATAACCCCCGACGTTGACATATGAACGTCAAATGACCGAGTCAAAACATAAATACCAAAAATCATGCTTTCAAATATCACAAAATATTGACAGAAACTTAGTAAAACAACTCCAGATTTTTCTTAAGGTGAAATTAGACTTTTTAGCGTATAAGGCAGTCTTAGTTATCTAAAGAGTAAGATACAGAACATAAACCAAACCCTAACTCAAAAGTTGAACCACAATTTGCGGCCATATCGAATTAATTTGTGGCCAGGACTTTGATTGGGTGGCTTCCTAGTGGCCTGCACATCTCACTGTATCCGCTATTAAATTTTTAGAGATTCCTAATAGCTCCAGATTCTAATTGGTCACCAAAATTCAATGAAAACCGATATCGGGAAAATTCTAAATCCGTCTTTGGAACTTCTAATCTCATCCTAGACCAGGGATTCTATCACTAAAGGCTAGTAAACACTCATTAAACCCCCTAATACATCACTACTACAAGTCCTGCCCACTAGTTCTCACTTTGGAAATTTCCAAGTTCACAAAACATAACCTTTTAACTCTAAATTATAATATGAGATTAGGAAACTTAAGACTTGATGAAAGGTGAGTGGTTTACCTTAAAGGAGCAACTCAAGAAAATTCTAATATGCCCCAAGATACTCAAAACTGAAACATGATCACTCCAAGATACTTAGGATGAGATGAAGAACATTTTTAGTGAAGGAAACATAGGATTTTGAGGTGGTTTGGGGTGTTTTTTAGTGGTGGTAGAGAGGGTTTGGATGTGGAGGAAGAGGGAAGTGGAGATGAAGAAGAAGAGGATAAGATGATGAAATGAAAGAGGAAAGAATGGCAAAGATTGTAGCCATGCTTTTTCTCTCTCTTGAGCCCATACCTCATTGTTTTCTTGTCCCCCTTCATTTCCCTTTTTCTTTTCTTTTCTTTTCTATTTTCTTTTTTAAAAAACATAAAACCAAGCTAAAAATCATGAATGGAATGTTATATGTCATGCACATAAAGCATATTTAACAAAATGAACATTTGGTTTAATGCATAATTAGGAAACACTAATTAAGTTTAACATTAAACTTGTATGTAAATAAGTATATACTAATTTATGAAAAGCCCAAATCAAATAAATGCTTTCATAAATGATAATTCATTTTAAATTCCAATTATTTTTCAAAAAATATAGGTATATAATTATACCAATCAACGAAATCTCAAATCTTTATTCGTATAATATTCGTGAAATTTATTGTTTTATTATTTAAATTCCAAAATAATATTTTCTATTTTCTGAAATGTTACAAATATGATCTTGTGGAGCTTCCCATCTGTTACGTTGTCCCCAAATTCGGAAGGTTTGATGGCATAGGAATTGGAAACCAGCACATTGCCATTTTAAAGTATCGTGCATGAATATTGGGGGCAATGATGCACTTCTCCTCCGGCGGTTCGTTAATAGCTTAACCTGACGTTGCCTTCGACTGGTACGCAAGCATACCAGACAGCTCTGTTACAACGTTCACTCGAATGGAATATCTGTTTAGATAAAAATTCATCAGTGTCAGCGATAAAATCACCATTGCTGACCTTGTGAGGTTCAAACCAAAGAAAAACGAAAGCAATACGGACTTTATAGCCCGATGGTGCAATCTCACCATCAAGCGTGAACCATCGTTAGAGCAGGACTAATCCGCCAGCCTCCTCATAAGAAATCTTGGCAGTTGGATGACTTCGTTCATGTGCACAGCGGGTCTCAAAACGTTTCAGGAGCTGATCAAGAAAGTTCAAATGTTGGAACGCTCAAAGCACGAGTCCACCCCAGACCCCTAAATTAATAATAAACCTTGGAAGAGCCGAAAGGAAGATAATCGCAAAGATGAAAGTTCCAACAGTACCGATTCTTTCAACAAGTAAAGAACGGACGGATCTAAAACCGACTGGCCTTGAAAGCCAGTACTAGGAGGACAAGGACCGACTCTAGAAGAGAGGAAGAATAGGTTTACTCCTTTAGAAGGGAAAAAGTCTGTAAAATATTCAAGGATACCCTGAACAACGGTCTACAACTGCCAGAGTTGAAAAAGCCTCATGAAGCAAAGATGACCGATATTTCCCTGTATTGCCTATACCACAAAATGTTGAGTCAGACAATTGAAGAATGCTATGTTTTCAAAAATTGGGTCGAAAAACAATACAAGGCTGGGGAAATCATATTGTCCCCTGACGTGTTGGCAAATGATCAAGCCCCGACTGCTAATTTTATACAAACAGAAATCGAAGTTTCGTGGGAACCAACGGCTCTTAGGAGCGGACCACGGCAAAAGTCCAAAAGCCTGTCAAGTGTTGTTATCAATGATGAGAGAATAAGTGGATACATGATCCATACAGTCTATATGGCAGGACCTGGAAGACTAAGTCCTCCTAAACTATATGGTTAAGATGAAGATATGGCCATCGTTCCCTAGCCATAGCTTGGTTCGGGTGTAGCTGCCACTTCCCAGCCTCAGTTCGGCTCAAGCAATGATGAAAACTATATCCACCTGGCTAAGAAAAAAGTGCCTATGATTCCCAGAGACACGGATGGTGAGGATGACCCAATATATGTCCCCAAAAATGCGGAGCGAACATCGTTCTAAGGCCTTCAAAAGCGGCTCCAGGAGAATATAGAGAGTTAACCATGGTCTATTCCATGCTTGATGATATGGAGAGCATCATTGCACAGCTCATGGCTCAAGTTGCTCAAATGGAGACACAACAAATGTGGGAGTCCATTTATAAACCAGAGGATGACCTCTTGAAGCAACCAACGGCCATCCCCTGCCATCCAGGCATGCAGCATCTTCATGAAGCTCATCCACATTGAACTCTAGGAAGAACTTCGATAATAGATGATGACATGTTTACCCAAGAAAAGATCACGGACTTAGCCGCTAGAAAAATCAAAACACTGGTGGTTAGAGCTGAGACGCATAAAGAATATATCTATAATGTGAGGCCGTACCCCATGGAATATGACTATGTAGAATACCCAAGCAGTTATGTTATCCCTGAGTTCAAATGATTTAACGGCATCGGAGATGCCAATCAGCACATTGCCCATTTCAAAGTGTCATGCGGCAACACTGGGGGCAATGATGAGATGCTCCTCAGGCAGTTCTTCTTAAGTCTAACTGACATGGCTTTCGAATAGTACAAGAGCATACCTGACGGCTCGGTCAAGACATTCACTCAAATGGAATATCTATTCAAATAGAGATTCCTCAATGCCGGTGATAAAATTATCATTGCTGACCTTCTTAAGATCAAAAGAAAAGATATTGAGAGCGTCACGGATTATATAACTCGATGGCATGATCTCAGTACTAAATGTGAATCATCATTAGGCCAGGAGCAAGCCGTCATGATTCTTATAGGAACCATTGGCAATTGGATGGCGCCTCTCTTATGCACAGCGGATATCAAAACTTTCCAGAACCTAATTAAAAGAGTCCAAATGTTGGAACATGTAAATCCCAAGTCCACTCCGGACCTCCAAATTAATCACAAATCTTGGTACCGGATGGTCAACACCCGTAAAGACGAAATTTCCAGCAATGCCAACCCTTTTAACACGTCCGCTGATCAAAGTAAACAAGGGACATGCCGGACTAATGCCGAACAACCTCGAAAACAAGTGTTGGGAATGTTGGTAGTTTCTTGTGCTCGCGGCCAAGGCGGAATAAATAATGAAATTTTACATGCAAGTATTAGCCTCTATGTTCCTAGGAATCAAACTATACACTAAATTAGCAAACTAGAGATCTACTCTACTCAGTTAGGGACTACTACCTTTGAAGTCATATCCTTCATCTTCATTTTCTCTTTTTAAGCTCCTCGGTACTCCGGGATTGAGCTTGTAGGCCGGTATTCGTTTGTCGAAGATGATCCATCCGAGAGATGTGGTTCAAGCTCTAGCTTCACCTAGTGAAGCAACGGAAGACTACAACTTGCTAAGGAGCAGGTCTTAGAGATGTTGAGAAGTGTTATAGTATTTATCTATCTCACTTTTCCTATTAATCTCAACTCATGAGAGGGAAAATGAATGAAGGAGGAGAGCTCAAGTGAGGGGAGAGAGAACCAAAATGAGAATGAGCTTGCAAGTGAGAGAAAATGAGCTAGCAATTTAGTTTTGATCAAATGATTTTTGCAATAAAGAATTGTATCCATACTTGAATAGTAGAAGCAAATGAAATAAATAAATTGCAAGCCATTCCTCTCATTATGTGTAGATGCCACCTTACCTAGCCACCTCATTTCCATTTACAAGAAAATGGAAAATGCTAATATGAGGTGTCCTTCTTCTAGAAGTATTTGTTGGATATAGTACCCTCAAGGAAATTATTGTAATTGCAGATAGGCGATTATGATAATTGAGGAAGAATCTATACAATTAGAACAGTCATACCCGAAATAATAGTATGTTATTTGGTTTGTTTTTATCATTGATTTGTATACGTTTTACTTGTTATTACGTGTCGCTAATACATAATTATGAAGCCCATATGATTCTTTCTTGATTACCAGCATTATGATGGTGATCATATATGTGGGAGTTGGGTAGTCCATAAGCATATCCTTAAATGTCCTGAGTCGAGAGAGTATCGAGATTGGGCATCGATATTCCGGAGTATACTAATGTATACGTTTCGAGACCCTAATGAGGGGTAGTGACTGGTCTCACAAGCCATTGGTGTTGTCACTTAAGATAGTATACAGATACTCACTGGAGGCGAGTACACCGGACGTAATCGTCAAGAAATTCTAAATGGTATTATATTTATCGTCAGATGGAAGTTCTCTTGTGGCATGAGTGCATATTAGTCTTTTGACCTAATATCGTCATTTTTCTCATATAAGTTCCTACTGTACTTAGATTACTACCCTACCACGGCTCAAAGAAGTCGTGCAAACATGTTTTAGTTGGGTACAATCCTGAGCTACATGGAGACAGTGAGAGATTGTCAGGGATTCGTCTCTCCGGGTATTAGGAGTCGATATCGCGCTATATTCGGTTGGCCATCACCCTAAATCTGTGGCCATAATGGATAAGATTTACTGATAGGAGTTCAGTAGTTTTTCGGTTGGTGATGAGCTTGACTCCAACCGTAACATTTCAGAAAATGGAAAATATTATTTTAGAATTTAAATAATAATATAATGAGTTTTACGGATATTATACCGAGTATGGATTTCAGTTTTCGTAGATTTGTATAATTATATATCTCTATTTTTGGGAAAATAATCGGAATTTAAATGAATTATTAATTATGTGAGCGTTTATTAATTGGGCTTTTCTTAAATTAGCTTATAATTATATCCATGCAAGATTAGCATGTTAAAAATAATTGATATTTTCTCATTTTGTACATTAAACCAAGGTTTATTTGTTAAACCATGATTAGTGTGCATAACATGTGAACAAGGGAGTGTATATTAAGCTTTTCTTTTCATCCTTTCTTTCATTTGTGTTTTTAAAGTATGGTTTTAATTTTTAATGAAAAGAAAAGAAAAGAAAATGAAAGGGAAGGAGACATGGAAGCATGGGTGGTGTTTTTATAATGAAATATGGACAAGTGAGAGAGAGTGAAGGGTTATGGCTTGGAAACCATATCTTCATCTTCATATTCTTTTCCTTCATCCCTTCTTCTTCCTCTTCTCCTTTTCCACCTCTTCCATCCTAAACTTCAAACACAAGCACCCTCACAAATCTTTTCAAAACATCTTGAAGCCTTCAATAAAAATGTTCAAATTCTTATCCTAAACATGATGATGGGATCAATTCTTTACCTTGAGATCTTTTATGAACTTGGAACTTTCCTAAATCCCTATCGTGAGGTAAAATTTCTCTATTTAACTATATTTTTAGTACACTTGCCATGACACAACTAGTTTAGAGTTAAAAGTTTATGTTTTCTAGTCTAGAGTTTTCAAAATGAGTTTTTTTGGTGTATACAACTTATAATGGTGGTGTAGTAGAGAGTTAGTGAGTGATTACAACCTCATTAGTGATAGATAAGGGTATGTAAGTTCTAGTATCATTGGTTTGAAAGAGTTTTGAAGTTTTAAAACTTGCTTTTCATTGAGTTTTTGATGTTCAAATGGAATCGGGTGCAACTAGGAATCTCTGAAAAATATTTAGAGAATACTGTAAGATGCTGGGACCACCACAGTAGAACCTCGAACCCCTAATTCATTACCCAAACCACAAATTTAATCATTTGGGCCACAAATTGCGGCCAAGTTGTTGAGTTAGGGTGTGGGGTTTGTTTTGTAGCTCGCCCACTTGATAACTAAGCCCACTTTATATGCTAATTTACCCAAGATTCTCTTAGTAAAAATCTAGAGTTATTTTACTTAGCTTTTAACGATATTTTGCGAGTTTTGAAATTTGGTTTTCGGACTTCTATGCCATGACTTGGTTGTTCAATGTTCGTACGTCGACACCAGAAGTATTTAATTGGATTTAGTACGTGTTGACCATATGTTCTAACCTAGCACCTCTACTAGTGTTTTAAGAACATCAATTATATAATTTAAAAAAATTTAGAGGGCAGTCTACAAACAATATCATACTAAAGGATTAGGATTTCCAAGTTAGCAAACTAAGAGTTATAACTAAATGAAAAGAAGCTAAAACCTTTATAGCCAAGTCCTTCACTTCAATAGCTCATTATAGTAGTCCTTTGAACTCCTTCCAGTTCTCCACTTGAAGAAAGAAATGAGCTTTCTCGAAGTCCTTTTTGCCGAAAATGATCCATCTTAAGGCAGCTCACACTCAAGCTCACACTTCACTAATCAAAGTATCAGTGAAGGGAACAACCTAAACTTATTTGGTAGATAAGTTTAGGTTGATGAAGTAGGGTAAAAATCTTTTCTTTTCTCTTTTTCACTCTTTGAGTGAATATTGTCACATCAAGAGATGAAGATGAAGAAGATGAAGATGGTGATAAGAATGAGCCTTGGATATGAGGATAAGTCTAAATGATAAACTTATATGAAAATTATAGAAGATATAATGAGTCATGGTTGCAACCATGCTCCCTACAAAATGACTCATTGTTTCTTGCTTTAAATCCAAATAAATTGTCATTATCTCCTTATCCTTTAACCCAATGTAATTTTTCACACACAACTCTTGTGTGTAGTCAACCATTTAAAATTCATATATCATTTATATCAAATATAAATAATATATGAAGTAATGAAAAGTATCAAGTGAGCATAATATTAGTTTATATATATATATATATATTTATATATATATATATATATATTTATATATATATCAAATTATTAAATCAATACTTGATTCAATAATCCAGTTATATCATATATAATTCGGCTAATATCAAATAACGCTAGATTAAAATACAGTATCATATACTCTTATTTAATCAAGCTCCGGCACATATCTCCATACATGCCCTACTTTGTTTCGCTTGAGCTAGGAAACCTCTATGTGGGACTCTAAAGACTCGCCAATATGCTGGCAGTAGATAATGATCACATCAAATACCTAAAAGCCGTTAGCGGTACTAGCTGGACGTAATGGCTACCCAGGTATTGAACGAATAGAAAATCAACAAGTAAACTTGTCCAAACTTCCGTAGAGCCTATAAGCAACACTTACCATACAGTCCAGTTTATTCGTTTGATATGTCGCATATCGAGTCTAGGGGTTAGAATCGACAGACCCCAATAACTCGATAAGTCATGCTGATGTGTGGCCTATAACAAATCGAGAAACGACTGATAACATTTATCATTAAATCTCATCAGCTCTGGCCCGGGACTTGCTGTTATAGCCAATCGATCATAGCACAACATCAACTCCTAATACCGAGAGAGATGAAACTCATCCTATTGCTTATTACCTCCATGTGACTTGGGACTGTACCCAACTACCACCTGTTTGCATGACTTGGTAGAGCCATGGTATGGTGGAAATCAAAGCACAGTGAGAACCACACAAGAAACTATGATGATCTTGTGTCTACAGACTAACCTATATAAGTGTCACCAGAGAACTTCTATCTGAAGATAGGTATGGTACTGTCTAGGAGTTCTCAGCAAGTCCCTTCGGCGTACTCATTCTCCAGTGAGCACTTGTGTACAATCTTTGATGTCAAATACCAATGGTTGTGGGATCAACCATCGCCCCATACATGGTCAATAAACGTACACACTAGTTTATTCTGGAATATTGATGCCCTTGATACTCTCTCGACTAGGAACACATCAAGGATGTGCTTGCAGACTACACAATCCCCACTAGTATGATCTACATCATAGTCTTGGTAGTCAAGCAAAACATCCTTAGAGCTTTATTAACATGTATCACTGAAATAATAAACTAGAGAAAATGTACATGTTAAGATAAGAAGTAACCAGATAACATACTATCATGTTGAGAAAGAAAGTCATCTCTATATATAAATGTCCAAGCATCCACTATAATATACAATAATGGCCTCTAGGGCATACATATTCGTAACAATCTCACACTTGCATAAGGCCAGTTGTTGTAGTATCTCATACCTAACATCCCCAAAAGTCTTTCGAACTGCGTCTGGGGAAGGGCTTTCATGAGTGGATCTTCCGTGTTATCTTTCGTATCAACTCTCCTGACTTCGATCTCGCGGCGGTCAACTATCTTCCGGATCAGGTGATACCGTCTTAGAATATGTCTGGATCACTGATGGGACCGAGGTTCCTTGGCCAAAGCCACAGCTCCATTGTTATCACAATACAAAGCTATTGGATCAACAATGGATGGAACCACACCAAGTTCAGTGATGAACTTCTTCATCCAGACAACCTCTTTGACAGTATCGTTAGCAGTGATATATTCAGCCTCCATTGTCGAGTCTACAATGGTATCTTGCTTAGAATTCTTCCAACATACCACCCGTCCATTGAGGGTGAAGACAAAACCCGAGATAGACTTGCTGTCATCCTTATCACTCTTGAAGATAGAATCGGTAAAGGACTCCACTTGGAGTTCTCCGTTACCATACACCAAGAACATTTCATTAGTCTTTCTCAAGTAATTAAGAATATTCTTCACAGCTATCCAGTGCTTCTCTCATGGGTCTGATTGATACCTACTTACTACACTAAGTGCGTAAGCTACATCCGGTCTGGTACATAGCATCGCGTATATGATAGACCCAACTGCTGAAGCTTAAGGTATCACGTTCATGTGAGCCCTTTCCAAATCAGTCTTGAGAGACATCTCATTGGAGAGAGTGATTCCTGAGCAAGCGGGTAAATTACCACGGTTGGAATCTTCCATACTAAACCTCTTTAGTATAGTGTCTATATATCTGAATTGGGACAATCCCAACATTCTCTTAGATCTATCCCTATAGATCTTTATCTCCATGATGTTGGAGGCATCACTCAGATCTTTCATAGAGAACTTTTGTGATAGGAAGAGTTTGACCGAGTGTAGCATAGGAACATCATTTTCTATCAAGAGTATACCATCTACGTACAATACGAAGAAGACAACCTTACTCTCTACAACTTTTTTGTATATACACGGTTCATTTAAGTTTTTGATGAGGTCAAACTCTTTGAATGCTATATCAAAACAGATATTCCAGCTCCACGATGCCTTCTTTAATCCGTAGATTGATTTAAGCATCTTGCACACCTTTCCGCTGCTTCCACTGTCTACGAAGCCTTCTGGATGTGTCATATACAGCCTTTCTTCTAAATCACCATTTAGAAAAGCGGTCTTGACGTCCATCTTCCAGATTTCATAGTCATGGCATGCAACAATGGCAAGTAGGATCCTGATGGACTTAAGCATAGCCACTGGAGAAAAGGTCTCGTCACAGTCGACACCTGGTCATTGATGAAAACCTTTTGCTACAAGTCTAACTTTGATGGTCTCAACCTTTCCATCTACACCAATTTTCTTCTTGAAGACCCATTTACTCCCAATGGGTTTTACCCCTTCAGGAGCAACCTCCAAAGTCTACACTTTGTTGGTGTACATGGATTCCATCTCAGATTGCATAGCATCTAGCCATTTCACAGAGTCCCTCTTTGTGATGGCCTGCTCGAAACTAGTGGGGTCATCGTCTTCCATGATTCAATTCTTGCTCCCACCGTCTATGAGAAAACTGTAGTATCTCTCAAGTGTGTGAAAAAACCTACTAGATTTGCGGAGTGGCCGAGATTCGTCTGGAACTATTGAATTCTCTGGTTCTACCAAATCCCCAGTTGCAGTCTGTTCTTCTAGAACTTCTTCCAGCTCTATCGTGCTCCCACTAATTTCTTTTGCAAGAAATTCATTTTCCAAAAAAGTAGTGTTCTAAGCAGCCAACACTTTCTGTTTCTCGGTGTGGTAGTAAATATGCCCTCGTGAATGCTTTGGATATCTAACAAACTTGCATAAAACCGACCTTGCCTCAAGTTTGTCTGGATTTTTTTTAACATAAGTCGGAAAACCCCATATCTTAATGAAATTAAGACATGGTCTCTTCCCCTCCCATATCTCATATGGAGTGGTAGGTGCAGATTTGGTAGAAACCCTATTCAATATATAATCAGCCGTTTCAAGTGCAAATCCCCAGAATGATAGAGGTAACTCAGTAGTACTCATCATAGAGCGCACCGTATCTAATATGGTGCGATTCCTCCGCTCCGATACACCGTTGTGCTGTGGTGTATACGGAGGAGTAAGCGGAGAGAGAATCCCATTATCATTTGGATAATCTTGGAATTCTATGGTTAAGTATTCTCCTGCTCGATCCGATTGAAAGACTTTGATACTTTTACATATTTGGTCCTTTACTTCGCTCTTATATTCCTTAAATTTCTCAAAAGTTTTAGATTTGTGTTTCATTAGGAACACATATTCGAATCTAAAGAGATCATCAGTGAATGTAATGAAGTAGGATAACCACTCCTAGCATGTATAGACATAGGACCACATACATCACTATGTATCAGTCCTAAGAGTTCATCGGCTCTTGCTCCGTGTCCAGTAAACAGAGTTTTGGTCATCTTTCCTTTGAGACAAGACTTATAAGTTTTATAAGATGTAAATTCGAATGGATTCAAATATCCACCCTTATGCAACTTAGATAGTCTGGTCGTATTGGCATGACCAAGTCTACAATACCATAAGAGGGCTTCGTTCATTTATGAATTTTTCCTCCTGCGTGTGTTCTGTATATTTAGAACTGTATTTTGATTTAGAACGTATAAACCATTACATAACGTACCAAATCCAATCAATATTTGATTTAGGAAAATATTCATAACATTTTTCTCTAATGCAAAGTTATATCCATCTTTATCTAATAAAGAAACGGATATTATATTGCATATCATAGACGGTACGAAATAACAGTCATTCAAAATCATTGTATTACTATTGTAATGCCCCACGCCCCAGTATAGATGGTATTGTCCGCTCTGGCCGAAACCGTACGGTTTTTTCCTTTAGAGCGAACCGGACCTGACCAGGGGGCATTTCTCAGGAGGTCACCCATCCCAAGACTTTCCTGGCCTGAGCACACTTAACTACGGAGTTCTCGAGCTCCTGTAGTGCCGATTCACTTAGAAAGCGCTTCTGTAATTGAGAGTGGTATCATTATATTTATAATGTAGTTCGGTCATTTTTCGGAATGTGTTCTGAAGATTCCCCATTGTTCTACAGTGTGTCCCACGGACTCAAGTTGTGCCCCCCACAGATTCAAGAGGTGGTCCCCTCCCCCTTGGCATGACAATTGGCGTGGCACTTTGTTCATTGAGCAAGAACCGGGTCCCAACATTCTCCCCACCTTTAAACAGTGGTTCGTTCTCGAACCACAGACCTACTACTGAGGGACCTGCATGGACCACCATAAATGTAATGCCCTACACCTCAGTACAGATGGTATTGTCTGCTCTGGCCGAAACCATACGGTTTTGTCCTTTAGAGCGAAGCGGACCCGACCAGGGGCCACTTCCTAGGAGGTCACCCATCCCAAGACTTCCCTGACCCGAGCATGCTTAACTACGGAGTTGTCAAGCTCCTGTAATGCCGATTCGTTTAAAAAGCGCCTCTGTAATTGAGAGTGGTATCATTACATTTATAATACAGTTCAGTCCTCTTTCAGAATGTGTTCCGAAGATTCCCCATTGTTCTGCAGTGGGTCCCATGGACTCAAGAGGTGGCCCCCACGGATTCAAGAGTTGGCCCCCGCCCCCTTGGCATGACAATTGGCATGGCACTTTGTTCCGTGAGCAAGAACTGGGTCCCGACAACTATTTGATAATACAAGGTGATATTCGCCGACAGCTTCGGCAGCAATAATTGCTCCGTTCCTTACTCTAAGAGACATATCACATTTTCTCAGTTCTCTATTTCTTTTTAACCCTTGTAATATATTATAAATGTGGGATCTTGATCCGGTATCCAATACCCAGGACGTAGAGCAGACCGAGAAACAGTTCTTAATAACTAACACACCCGAAGAAGATGCATCAGAATGCTCTTTCTTCATTTGAGTTGCGTGGAAATCCTTGTATTCTCCTATCTCTTGCCCAGACTTATGACAGTTGTCATAAGATAGAGCAGAACCAATGTTCCCCTGCCTACTATAATAAGCGGGTTTGATCAATACATCCATATTATTATCTTGATTAAGGCGTGACATAGTCGCTACCTGGAGTGAGAGAAAGAAGAAACACTTTAGCGTGCACTCTTACGAAATTAGATTGGTTATTATCTTATCTAATCATGATGGCTCCCATTGTTTTTATCAAACCCCCTTCAAACCGTAAAAGGTAAGATTAGCCGGGATTAATTACACCCTACAAGTTCGCTAATCAGTCAGCCAGGTTGGTGTTGGTACTCCGAGAAAGTCTCCTCGTGTTTTCGCATGGAACTAATTTAATAACCTTGTTTCCGCAGAGGCATTACCCCGTTAACACCTTTTTATACGCCTACCGGATTTGCCATGCTTCGCTTCCCAAAATACAAAAATTTCGGGACGTAACAAAACCAACCATGCTATCTACGCTAAGAAAACATCCTTCAATAATCACATTAAAGTCGTCAATCAGTAATGAAGTACAATAACCTATTAAATCTATCTATCACATGTCTAATAGCCATAAGAAATGATAAAATAGCGGAAACAATAAAGATGCAAGGAATAACTAACCATCAATATGAGCTATATCGGTGAGATGGTCCTCACTGCTCGGTAGTCCTGTCGACATACTCACGTGCTAAGTCAAGTATCTGGGCCATGCAAAACCCAGACATCAATGCATCATAAATATCATAATAATAAACCGAGCAATGTACCATAAGGGTATTATGTGCAAAATAATATATAACTATAAACAAACTATCACAGGTGATATATCAGCAGGCTATAGGTATATCACGTGTATCCTAAAGTCTGTGTTTTTAGGTTATCTATCCTAACAGTGTTTGAAACCAATTAATGAAATTCTCGATGTAACTTAATAGTATCCCGTTCGTGTCCGGGACCACGGTCATGGCTCTCGGGGCTAAATCCGAGACGTGCCGCTAGGTAGTAAAAATAATATCATGTACAGACGAATGATGTCAGCATCATCATTTCGGGGCCTGAAGCCCGTATCGACTGATTAGTATTTGGAAAGTAGTGAACTGTTGAGTTACAAGTCGGGTTTCATTATTGGTTTTCCCTTTCCCCCCAGATTTTGTGTTCAAGTCAAGTATCAATAGAATGTCTACCTAATGCAAACACAGGAACAATCTTGTACTGGTCTTGTCTAGCAAGACAACAAGTCAGGTCAATCAAGATAACAAGTCAAGATTGTTGGTATCGGTAAGTATTACAGACAACATGTATTAACATGATAAAAAAATACAATCTGGCAGGTTACAAGCATGTCAAGGATAACGTAATCATATCATGTACAAGATCAAGATAATAGCATTAACAGGGATAGAATATTCAATCCGATTAATAACTATAAAAGTGGTATTGATTAACCATGCACAAGAAAGTTCCGTTCAGAAATTCAGTGTCACCCTGATTGTAAAATAGCTTAAAATTAACAAACGTCTTTCAAAAGGGACATGTTATATACCAAAATAAAGCTAATTCAACAATATTTTCATTTTTATAAGTTAAAATATCTCATCTTGTTCCTACAAAAAGTTATGAACGTTCGAAATTAAAAGTTTGCTGTTGGAATATCCCTGGACAGCAGTTCAGAGGTATTTTCATTTACAGTTTACGTTATTTAAACAATTTATTTTGCAAGTAAATATTTCATAAGGTTATATTATTCTGAGTTATCTTCGCAACAAACTAAAGAACATGTGCTAATGATTTTTTTTTTATGATTTATAATGAATTTTATAAAGTAAGGTGTACAGTAAATTCCAGATTTGTCATATCCGCTTGGCGACGACATTTCATGTATAAATTATAATATTTTCAAACTATATTTTGCATAACGTTATAAATTGCAGATTATAAACTAATTAATGATATACAGATTATATAGATATAAACAATATACTGATAATAATAAGAAATATTAGAACGATATATATATTTATAGATATAATTATAGCATGTCGCAAGTTGTAAACTTGCATACACTGTATATTATAAATTTGATTAACGTTAAATAAGTATGGTGCATAAATTATATAGATATAGTTGTATGATAATAATAATATTAATAATAGTACGACAGCATATAACTAAATTGCGTAAACCATAGCATGTAGCAAATTGTAAACTTTCTTCGAAACAAACACGATGAACGGAAACAACACGACGTTATACAAATCAACACTAAGTTTTGATGGCTCGGTTAAGATTCTAGGATGCGGATGGAGTTTCATCGGCAAGGATGGGTGTGGTCTTGAAAAACCAAGAAGGATAATATAAAAATTTATAAGGGAGACATTTAGTTAGAGAAGAGAGTGATATGTTATGTGGTGGAAAGAGAGAGAGACAGAGAAAGAGAGGTTTAGTGTTTACTATAAAAATATATAGTATATTATATATATAGTATAGTTTAAATTAGGTTATATATATATATATATTATTTTTAATGTATATAGATAATATCAAACTACAACCAATCTCCACCAAAATCTCATCAAAAATATATTTGGAAAATAATTCACATACGAAAACTTTTCAAGCATAATGCAATAATATATTTTAAATAAATTATACCCCTAATTTAAGATTTAAAAGGATTCTAAAAATATATATAGATTTAGTAAATATTTGATATTAGATATCTTGAGATTTAAACGTAAAAGATAAAAGAAAAATAAGATATGGGATAGCAACCATATGATGACAGTTAACAATTAAAAATTATCCTTAACTTGTGGCTACCCAAAAGATATATGGGCATTTAGATATTATATATAGATATATTATACTAGATTCACATGGATTTAGTTTACCGGTAAATATTAGATATAATCTAGTACTACAGTGGGTTTCAGACATGCGGGTTGGGTCGAACAACTACTACTACTATTCGAATCACTCGCAATCCAATAGAATAAAATAAAGCAAGTTTTAAAATACTAATTAATATTGTAAGAACGTGCTAGGGGGTTATAGGATTAGCTAATTGTAAAGTGGAAAACTTTCCTAGGAGTAACGTTTACTCGCAGAGGGTATCGGGATCCAACTATCGCATAGAAGGTATGCAATCTCATTGCAAATTTCAACACTTGAAATTCCCGATAAAGGTTTTTACCCCTAACGACCTATGACCTTGACGGAGGTCAATAAACCATAGACCACTAGTCAAGTTCTACCCGTCATTTCTTGATCGATTCAAACCCACCTGCACAAACCCTTGACAGAGGTCAACAAGGCTGTGTGACTGTGCCTACCGATCACATTTATATGTTAGAGATAAGTATTACCCAGGTACCCTACACTGTGCCTTGAAGGAGGTCAACAAACATAACATGAATACTAAGCACTACATGTCTGAAATGATGGAGGGCTACGGCTGGTTTTGATGGAAACCTTTAACGTAATGAATTTAATATCATTGTAAAATCAAGTGATTTGAAAAGGAGTGGTTTAAGCTCCGTTTTAAAAATTGAGTAGTTTTAAAACAAACCGAATGGGTAGCAGCATATGCTAATTTTTGCTAAAGAGATCATTCCCGGTGAAGGGATCTAGGCTCTTTCCTCAACGAATGAGGTACTGGATATTCATAAATGAATACCGCTATACAAAGTAAGAACTAGACCTACCTTTTTAAAAAAAAAGTGATTCTACAATATCTTTTAGGTTTTTTTTTTCTTTTCATTAATCTTATTGATGAAGTCCTATCATTTATATTTCCTAAACATCACAGAAGAAACGAAAATAAAATACACATATATGCCATCTGCATTTGCCATAAGGACCCGGGTCTTCACTGTAAGGTTACTTAACTTACGGCAGAGCGAGGTCAGGATTAGCACAGATGCAAAACATATATAGTGTCTACTAATATATCATATATATAACTAGCATTCGTCTCATCTATTTATATGATCAAATCACATCACAACACAGCAGAAGCAAATATATGAAATATAGGATATACTAGGAGATCCGTATTTTAGATTAAGTCATTAACGAAAAACACGGATTCCACGGTCGTAATGAATAGCCAAGCCCACACCCCTAGACCTCTACAAGAGCGGCAAGCAATCTTTCCAATTCTAGAGTTAGGTAACCAGTTTCAACTCCTCAAGATGGTCACCCACTGGACTTTAGAACCCGGTTACTTGTGCCTTCCGCCTCGGGTCTATCTTAATGTGGAAAAGTAAATAATATACATCAAAGTGACTACATTCTCACTTTCGGATGAACCCCAATAAAAGAATATTACATACAATAATTTACATGAATGAAAATGTAAAACTCTCATCTTACATAAACCCTTGGCTATTCAATCATGACGATCTAATAAACATATCAATATAGCAACATAATAATATCACATGTCATCAACGTCAGTAAATATGTGTACGCCTAATGTTATTGATGTGTAGCAACGAGATCGGAGATACTTTTGCATATTACACTTAAGGTTGCATAAAAGAAATGAAAACTACAATAATTAGAATCCACAACAGTAGACATCATAAACCCGGATTATCTCACAATCCGAATTTCATGCCTAACCATATAAGCCTTACATTTAAGTCTCGAATTGAAAACCGTTTTCAAAGATAAAGCCGGTCAATTCAACAATATTCCGGGCGATTGATTCGAAGGCTCATCGGGAACGTTAGAGGATGGACGCACCCCCCGAGGCCGTCGACGAAGTGGCCTTAAGCGGGACACCATGGCCGCGAGCACCCAAGTGGATGCTCCTGGCCATAGGGTTATCCCAGGGTTGCTTTGTCGGGGCAATAGGGTGTGGCTTTCCATTAGTATCTCCCGACGATTTTTCGCGTATGCTGCGAAACTACACCGGAGTTTCGATCCAAATCTAAACTCCATGGTAATCCATCAAGAGAGGCTAAAACGTGAGATTTAATATTGATAACTAGTTTTTGCAAAACTAATCAATATGGATTCTAAGAATTGTATCACATAACCATAACCTATAGACGATGTTAGTATTTAGATCGACATTCTAATCAACAATAATTAGAGGAGATCTCAACCATTTGAGCCTCAACTAAAATAACCAGAAAGTACAATTTCTCAAAAGGAAGCAGAAGAAGAAAATTGGAGACTTACATCCTCAATTTGGCAGCGGATCCGCGGCCAAGCCATAGCTTAGGCAACGAATCCATGACCAATTTTAGGGTTTAGAAGCTCCATTTTCTTGTGACTCCTTAGAAAAACCTGCATGATTTTCTGGGCATTTTTAATTTGAAAAATCTCGAAGTTTGAAAAAATGGACAGAAACTAGCAGAAGTCGGATTTTAAAACGTCGATCAAACACTTTAACTTCGTCTAAACATCTCCTAATCCTCTATTTTGGCTCTGATACAATGAAAGTTGATACTAGCACCTCTACTAGGGTCTTAAGAACATTAAGTTTGCAATTTAAAAAAATCTAGAGGGCTAAGTCTACAAACAAGATCACACTAATGGATTAGGATTTCTAAGTTAGCAAACTAAGAGTTATAACTAAGTGAAAAGAAGCTACAACCTTTGTAACCAAGTCCTTCACTTCAATAGCTTCTTGTAGTAGTCCATTGAAATCTTTCTAAGGCTCCACTTGAAGAAAGTAATGAGATTTCTCGAAGTCCTCTTTGCCGAAGATGATCTACCTTGAAGCAACTCATCATTAATCAAAGTATTAGTGAAGAGAACAACCCAAACTTAATTGTTAGATAGGTTTTGGTTGATGAAGTAGGGTTTAAGCTCACTTAAAAATCTTTTTTTTAATCTTTTTCACTCTTGAGTTAATAGTGTCATATCAAGAGATGAAGATGAAGAAGATGGTGAAAAGAATGAGCTTTAGATATGAGGATAATTCTAAATGATAAACTTATATGAAAATTAAAGAAGAAATAATGAGTCATGATTGCAACCATGCTCACTGCAAAATGACTCATTGTTTCTTGCTTTAAATCTAAATAAGTTGTCATTATTTCCTTATCCTTTAACCCAATATAATTCTTTCACACGCAACTCTTGTGTATAGTCAACCATTTCAAATTCATATATCATTTATATCAAATACAAATAATATATGAAATGATGAAAAATATCAAGTGAGCATAATATTAGTTTATATATATATATATATATATAATTATTAAATCAATACTTGATTCAATAATCCGGTTATATCATATATAACCCAGCTAATATCAATTAACGCTAGATTAAAATACAGTATCATATACTTGTATTCATTCAAGCTCTCGTACATATCTCCATACATGCCTTAGTTCGTTTCGCTTGAGCTAGGAAAGCTCTATGTGGGACTCTAAAGACTCGCCAATACGCTGGCTGTAGGTAATGATCACATCAAACACTTACAAGCCGTCAGCAGTATTAGCTGGACGTAGTTGCTACCTAGGTATTGAATGAATAGAAGATCAACAAATAAACTTGTCCAAACTCCCGTAGAGCCTATAAGCAACACTTACCATACAGTCCGGTCTCTTCGTCTGATATGTTGCATATCGAGTCTGGGGGTTGGAATCGTCAGACCTCAATAACTCGATAAGTCATGCCGGTGTATGGCCTATAACAAATTGAGAAACTACCGATAACACTCATCAGTAAATCTCATCAGCCCTGGCCAAGGACTTGCTATTATCGCCAATCGAGCACAACACAACATCAACTCCCAATACCGGTAGAGATGAAACCCCTCTTGTTGCTCATTGCCTCCATATGACTCGAGACTGTACCCAACTACCACATGTTTACACGACTTAGTTGAGCCGTGGTAGGGAGGTAATTAAAGCACAGTGGGAACCACATAAGACACTATGCCAATCTCGGGTCTACAGACTAAGTTGTACAAGTGTCACCAGAGAACTGCTATGTACCATCTAGGAGTTCTCGGCGAGTCTGTTTGGTGTACTCATTCTTCAATGAGCGCCTGCATACAATCTTTGATGTCAAACACCAATGGTTGTGGGATCAACCATCGCCCCATACAGGTTAAAGAAACGTACACACCAATCTACTCTAGAATATCGATGCCCTGTCTCGATACTCCCTCGACTAGGAATACTTTAAGGATGTGCTTGTAGACTACACAAGCTCCACTAGTATGATTTACAACATAGTCTTAGTAGTCAAGAAAAACATCCTAACGGCTTTATCAACATGTATCAGTGAAATAGTAAACTAGAGCAAATATTCATGTTAAGTTAAGGAGTAACCAGATAGCATACTATCATGTTGAGAAAGAAAGTCCTCTATATATATGTGTGTGTGTCCAAGAATCCATTATAATATACAATAATATCCTTTAGAGCATACCTATTCCTAACACTCTTCGCTCATCGTACAGGTTTTGATATGGGTTTTTTTGCAATTCGATATGGTTTCGATTGTAGGTACAATCACAAAAACTTCTAAGACGATGAAGAAAGGCAAGGCATCCGTCATTTTCTACTAGAACGAGACGTATAGGTGAGTAGATGTATATATACGGAGGAAGTCGGGTGGATGACGTATAGCACCCCCACAACCGTAGAGATTAGGATACTATATATATATACTAGAAACATATACCCATTCTAACCATATGCATATATTAGTATACTTGGTAGAATATTGTATACCTAGTATCATTCCTTAGCCATTGAGCTATATCTATATATATATATGTATGTATATATATATCTACATACACACACACACACACACAAACACACACACACACACACACATATATATGACATGAGTGTATATACATACGATATAAGTATACATGATATGAGATGAGTTGATGGTACGCGACTATAGATCCGTACCATATTGATTGGATGATAGTGTATGAAGGAAATTCCGTACATGATCTATTGAGGATAGATTGCTGAATACGGCCGATATTTATTTTGACTCGAGGTGTCTTGCTAAAATCACAAAAGGAAAATTCATGAGATGTTTAGATCCATACTTACTTTCAAAACTAACGATTCGTTACGTACTTTTAAATGATAACGTCAAGGGTGCGCTACGACTTTTCAAACAATATTTATTTCAAAAACATCATAGTCCCTTATTTCCAAAACAACGTTTTGTGCTATTTTAAACTATAACTGTATAGCTCATACATAGTTGGATATTTTAATACTCTACGCTCGCATTTCGATTTCTTTTGATATATACCACGTTTATACCTTTAACCCTATTTAACTTTGTTTGCTAGGACACGCGCACCAATACCACTGATTTCATGTTACACTTGCACATACGCACATGTTACACCTACACTTCATCGGTAATTATCATGCCACGTACACATATAGAACTTGCTATATCACCCGTATCGCACTATACGCTGTTAGCATTATATATTGCCATTTAGTACCCAGTACCACGTACTATTCCGGATATTGTACTTTCTTTACAATGCTTATACAAACACGCTTATATGAACACACTTGCCGTGCTATATTACATCATACTATATTCATGCCATTATCTTAGATTGCTGCTCAATTCACATCAGCATGCATTATATTACTGTTCTGTGCCTTTACATGCTGTTACATTATTGCTATGTTTTTACGAGATAGTGTTTTTATGCGATTTCTGAGATTTGAGAAATCGAAGATGCGATTTTATAAAATTTGTGAATGTTTTAAAAATGCCTTTTTTTTATATGATATTTTGGCATCCACCATGAGTTTTCTCAGTTTTGAGATATGAGTATTATCCAATTCGAGGAGTGAGGATTCACCGTTTGGGAATATATGGTGGACCCGATACGGTATCCAGGGGTAAGAAGATCGTATAGAAAGGCGTTGAGCCTGGCTGGGAACACTACCTACCGGTGACAGTATGGAACTCGATGGATATCCAGAGGATACCGACCGGAGTGATATGATACAGATGGATATGAGGGCCGATCTGATGAGACGGCGCTTAAGAGAGGGCCGATCCGAGAGATGGCGCCTGAGATATGAGTATTTTGAGTGTCGATATTGGACATGGGATTTATGAGGATTTCGAGTGTCGATACTTAACACTCAGTGTTTTATGATGATTTCGAGTGTCGTTGATGGACACTCATTGGATGATATATATATAAATATGATATGTATGACATGTTATCACATATTGATACAAATACGAAATTATATATACGCACGTTCACTTTCGTTACCGCATAATATGATATTATTATACAGTATGATCTAGGTAGATCATTATGCGTTTGATTTCTACCTTATGATGACTTTTACTCATGAGTTGGCAACTCATCTCCGTTGTGCCATAGTTTTCTTATAAAACCGACCGCTCGGATCAGTAGCGGCTTGTTGGCATGTGTCTCCATTTGGGTGATTGCTTGGTGGTGGGTTACATTACAGATCGTAACCGCCGCTTGTATATTTATATTCATTTGTAATCTAGTTAAAAGCTCTATCAACCAGACTTGTATATTTTGTTGACTTAGAAACCAAACTTGTATATTCTTTCGGACTTGTAGGCGTAACTTGTATGTTATTCTTTATAGTTGAGTTGATGATGTTTTTGGTATTTCTTTTACTCTTTTCTTATGCTGATCTTCGCTTTGGGCATTGTATATATTGCGTGGTTGTGATTCCGCCTTTTGGGCGATAAGATAGCTGCCGATTGGGGATGCTGATGTTATATTTATATTTATGCACTGGTTTTCATCAAAATTTATAAATGAGGTGCTTCCAAAATTTTAAACGATGAAAATGTTTTCAAACTTTAGTCTACAACCCACATGTATTTCTATAAACTTTTCTTATACTTTAAAAAGCAGAACTTGATTTCATAAGTCACCATTTTTCAACACTTCACCTACATTATTTACTTGTTTTAGATTCCAGATTTTTGGTTTACTTGGGTTACGGTGGGGTTCTATAGACTTCACGTGATTCAAGTGTCGGTCACATGCCGTTTTCGGGTCGTGACACCAACATGACTTATCGGGTATTAGGGGTCTGACGTTATCCACTCCTAGATCCGGTATGCGATACTCTTAGACGAAGAGACCGAA
This sequence comes from Agapanthus africanus, assembly GCA_030015575.1. NCBI lineage: Eukaryota > Viridiplantae > Streptophyta > Magnoliopsida > Asparagales > Amaryllidaceae > Agapanthus > Agapanthus africanus. Next base: position 285,012,090 of record JASDDO010000006.1, read on the forward strand.
CTGTATGGAGATTATCATATTCAGGCTCAGTAAGGTACTGATGGACTTGATTGTTGATCTCCCTTTCGGCAGATACCTGGGTAGTCGTTACATACAGCTAGTGCTGGTGATGTGCTTGTGGTTTTGGATTTATCCAGTAAATCACCGCCGGCGTATTGTTGAGTCTTTAGAGTCCCACACAGAGTGTTTTTTCGGTTTATGCGATATGATGTAGATGTTGTATATTGATACGTACAGGGGTTCAATTAAATACGTGTACTGGCTACACGGACTTTAATCGGACGGTTGATAATACTAGCCGGTTTAGGATTAAGCCAGATTATTAAATCAACTATTGATTTAATAATTTATATATACATTCTAGTATTATTGGACACTATTCATTTTCTCTCTCTTGGCTATTCGTATTTTTATATGGATACGCGTATATCTATTTCGATACGTATACTAGGTTGTATTCCGTATTTATACGGAATACTTATAGAAGGAGGACACCTCATTATTGATTTTATTTTTAGAAAATAAATTGGAAATGAGGTGGATGGTGAGGTGGTTTTGGGTATGGTTGAAGGCATGTAGAGAGGGATGTGCTTCATTTGTTTATTGCAAAATGGTTGTGAGATATTTTTCTTTTATGGTTGAAAAAATTTGTAAGTACGTCAAGCACCTAGCTAGATGAAATAAAACGATGCAGAATGGTAAAATCAAAAAAAAATCTAGCATGCATGACATACTACCCTAGTGATCATCCTAAACTATAACTTGTAACACCAAAGAAACCTAGAGCTAAATGAGTAGAGCATACAATCTTTGATGCTTCTTCTCAAAACTCCAATTTGTGTAGAAAAGTTGCTCCTTTGACTTGAACTCCAAGGGTTCACCGGTCGATGTTCCGTTGCCGATCGTTCCGTTGAGGATGATCTACGGCGATGAATGGCGACTTGAGCTATTCCTTCACTCTCACTATATGCTAATTAGTAAGAGGAAGTCTTATGTAGATTAAGGGGGTCCACTCTCTTCTTTCTTTTCTCTTTTGTTCTCTTTGTTTTTCTTTTTCTCAAGATGCTAGAATGAAAGAGAGAGAGAGAATGAAATTAGGTTATGGCTAGTATTCCCATACCACTATCACTTAAGCCCATGCCACCTCTCTTTTTTCATGCTACCACATGTCTTAAGGTGTGTGAGATGGTTACACATCACTCTTAGGTATGCATAAATGAGAAAAGAAAAAGATCAGTCGAAAATACTGCATTTTTAACACGGCAATTTCCCTATCATTTGCACTCATCTAGAAGTGTTCGGCATTCATTTAGCACATATTAGCAAAACAGTCGTTAAATATCATATTACATGTGTTAGACTTTAAAACCGGCATTTCTAGGGAAATTGACTGTATTTCATAGCATGGCATCATTCCTATATATCGCAACTTGTGTTTCGAAGTCTGTGCAGGACATTACAAAAGATCGGTCAAATTTACAAACGAAGACTGTTAAAAAGACGCCAACTCATGGATTTGGAATCTGGTATTGATCTAAACAGAATTCAGAGATTTAACATATCAGGAAATACATCAAAGTACAGTAGAAGCCAACACTGCAAAGATGAAGCCCTAAGGCCACCACATGGCCGCGGAACCGCGGCCGGAGCCGCCTTGAGCCGCGGTTCCGCGGTGGCTTGTCCATGTCACCTCCTCAGCTTCAACTCAGAACTCCTATCTTAGCTCCTACATCTCAGAAAACCACTGCAAATTCCTGAAAGCTCCAGAAGATTCTGCCAGTTCAGCAAACCTAGGGTTCCTAACTAAACATCCCTAGCTTCCTTCACAAGCTTCACTTAAACTCTATTAAGGACCTAGAACCTTCCCCCTAACCTCCTAGCTTAGGATAGAAGCTAATCCCCTAACTAACTACTTCTACAAGCCTCTTCCTCTGACTAACTTTTGGAGGGAAAAGTCAAATTTGAATTCCTAGACCTAGGCTTTGGAAAACCTATAAATAGACCCCAAGGCTCACTTGAAAGGGCTAATCTTTGGTTGTTGAAAGCTAATCACTTCCTCAATCTTCTCCATCTCTCCCTCTTTCACCCACAAGTTTAGTGACAAAACTTGTGTTCCAAACCCTAACCCCAATCCAATCAATCTAGAAACACCAAATTCAAGATCCATGGAGTTCAAGCAAAGCAAGTCTTCAACCATCCTTTAGAAGCGAAGCCGGCATTCATCGGAGCACGAGATCCAAGCCGATCCACGACTCAAGGAGCCGATGCAACGCTAGATTCGATAATTTTGTTCCTTCTCAAATTCTTGTAGTCTCTTGAGCAATGTGTAACAATTTGTGGAATAAATAAAGGTGAAGATTCTTTAAGCTTGCTTTTATTTCAATTCAAGCATTATGATTCGTATTCAATTCTTGAATGTATTCTTTATGATGATGCGCGAATAAACTCCGCTCGTGGAGGAATCGAAACAATTGTAAAATGATTATGTTGATGAATTGTTAAACGTTTTCTTAAGTCTTAAAACAATTGTAAATTCTTGAAAATAGAATGATCGATGATCTAGATCGATGTGAAATGGTTCTTGATTCCTTTCGCACGATCTAGAAAATCAACGATCGATCATTCAATTTTCAAGAAGCTATCTAGTGAATGTTATTCATCGAAAGGACAAAGGATAGGATGAGGAACCCTAATTCCTCGCAAGATCCTTGATCCTCGATGAATTCGACATCAATTTAGCATCAATTTGTTACTAGATAAGAAATCGTAATCTTGAATTTTCATCACATCTACAATTTACTCGATTCCTACGAGTTTTACTTCAAATCTTGAAACCCTAAAGTGATTGGAATTCTATCGAAACTCGATTCTCGATATTTATCATTTTCTTTATTCTTGATTAGAATAGTGATACTTGAAACCATCGATAAAAATCTTGAATCATGTTTTCTTTTCTTTTCTATTAACTTTTCGATTCAAACAAATCAAAATACAAACGAATCGCACAATCCCTGTGGACGATCCGCACTCGCTAATGATCTACATCCGACACCGTAGTTGATTGCGGTCAAATAATTCTTTGATTGTGATTCTATACATTTTCTTAAACACACAACAAGAATTTGAATCAATCAAATGGCGCCGTTGCCGGGGATCGCGCGCTAATTCGTTTTATATTGAAATTTGAATTGAAAGATTTATTGCATTATAATTTTGTAATCAAAATTCGCGCAAAAATTTAAACGATTTGTTGTGGTTCTTTGCAAGGGAATCTGGAGCTGGCTGCTAAACTGAAATAATTTTTGGAGATTTACAGAGAGCTGGAGGAAACAACAGCAAGCTGCTGTTAAAATTTTGTGCAGGGAGCAGTACATACGATCGCGTTTCCGCGGTGGGAGCCCTCAATAGCGGCGGTTCCACGGCTTGGTGAAGCCCTCTCAGTGCAAAAATTCCACAGTGAGCTCTATCTTTCTTATCTCCTTCTCAAATCTGCTCCAATTAACATTTTGTGCAGGATTTTTTGCAAAAATCGCAGCGCCGCGCAAAAAAAAAAAGCAAAATTAAATTGTGCTTGTTTTGATTTTTGTGGTTGTTTGCATTTTAATACGGATATTAAGGGGCACGACCAAATCCAAATTAGGTGGGGAGTTCATTACCCTTCCTAGGACCTGAAAATCACAAAACTTGCATCCGCATTGACCCACATTAACTAAAAAATATCTAGAGATGACTCTAAGGACCATCGCGCTCACTTAGGACAGAAGAAGGCCATGGGTAATTCATTGATTATCCGCGTTTTCTTGTGGTGTCTAAGGCAAGTGTGTCGAAGGCTAGTGGTTATTAATTAGGCCCACTACTTACGTAGTGGAGTACCTTCCCACTTACCTGGCACTTACCTGGCCACAGGGGGACAAAGAGGCAGTGGAGGATTCTATCCTGCGACTTGTCTTTTGGCAGTTAGGAGCGGTCTAGAGCCGGACCTAGGTGACCACTAGATTCTAGGGTTTTGTGTGTTGCATTTGTTGTGTTGCATCATTTTTTCAAAAATCCGTCCAATTTTTCAAAGCAAACACCGCATTCATTCATTCATTACCCCTAATTATAAGCCACGCTGCCACTTGTACTAACCCTTTTTAGTGCAAGATAGGCTGGACACGGGATTCTAGTGCCCGTTAAGTCCGCGTTTCCCCGATCGACCCAAAAGTTGGTATTTCTACATTTACCTTTTCTTTACCCACCACCACACCCACATCGATGGATCCGTCTCCATCGAACTTCTTTTCCACTACCCTGCCGCCGTCCGTTGGTGCGCAGAATCCACCCCGCATCTTTCTCCAAGAGAGGTGCTATCCTACACGAGGCCCCCTTTCCTCCTGCTTATCCATTCCACCAGCCAACGGGGAAAATTTTGAAATTAAACCCCAATACATCAACCTTCTACCCAAATACCACGGTCTTGAGACTGAGGACGCATACGTGTTTATCACGAAATTTGAAAATGTATGCGCAATGATGGGTACTTCACAGCTTTCTGTGGATACTATGCGTCTACGTCTTCTTCCATTTACCTTGTGCGATATAGCCGAGAAGTGGCTGTATAACACTACCGCACATTCCATTACGAATTGGGAAGAATTCGTTGCAGCATTCCTTAAGAAATTCTACTCTAATCACAAGACAGCTCGAGTCTGTAGCGAAATAAATCAATTCTCCCAGCTTCCAAATGAACCGTTTTCAAAATATCTTGACCGCTTCAAGGATCTGTTGGTTCAATGCCCACATCATGGAATCCCGAGATGGGAACTGTGCCGAATCATATATGAGGGCAGTAACCCTAACACTAAACAGAGCCTTGAAAATATGTGTCAAGGAAATTTTATGACCAAAGATGATGGGGAAGCTTGGAAATACTTAGTAGATTTCGCTGAAAAATCTTTACAGTGGGAGAGTCCATCGTTTAGGAGTGGCAATAACCAATCGGATGTTTCCATAGGAGTTAGAGCTGACATTTCAGCTATACACAAGAAACTCGAGACTATGGAAAACAAATTTTTAGCTGCCGCCCTAAATCAAATGTCACTTCCCAAAATTGTATATGGCTGCTGTTCTGATCCTTCACATCTCACGGAAGAATGTCCAATAAATTCCCTGTTTCAAGGTCATGAGCATATCAATTCTGCTTATCAACAAAGACCTAGGAACGACCCATTTTCTTCCACATATAATCAGGGTTGGAGGAATCACCCGAATTTTGCTTGGAACCAATCCCAATCTCAAAACACGGTTCCAAACACGAATCATTTTCAAAGGGTCCCTCCACCACAACAGCAACCACCACTTCAATTGAGTCAGCACCCCTTCCAATCACAGAACTTTCAAAATCCGGTTAACACACCTGCACCGTCTAGTCCTTTACAATTGACCGGGACTGATGAATCCTCTTCATTCATAAACTTGCTTATGACAAATCTCATGCAAGTATCGGCTGAAATAAAGACTTCCGTCGATGATATAAAGAAAAACTCAGCGTCTCAAGCTGAGAGTATAAAATCGATGGAAGCAGAAATTGCACGATTAAAAGCCGAAATGAGTGCAAGAGAGAAAGGGAAACTCCCAACTCAACCTTTACCTAATCCTGGCTATTCACATCATGTGAATGCAATCACCACGTTGAGATCTGGGAGAGTGCTTGACAATCACGTTGGGGAAGAGATTGATGACACTGAAAAATCTATCGATGATACCCTGGCTGAGACCTTTCCTTCCACCTCTACTTCTAATTCTAACCCCAGTTCTTCTACCCCACCACCTTCTTGCGAGCCTATTCTTCGTTTCCCAAAAGGCTCGCTACCTCAGTCCACCTCTTCTAGTTCTTCACAGACGGTCCCCACTCCTCTTTTGGGATCTCGTCTACCCCCTCTTCCTTCTCCAGTGTTGGACCCCGAGCTTATTGCTAAAGCACCTTATCCTAATCGGTTAAGGGCTAACACACCAAGTCCACATATGGAGAAGATCACTGAGATGTTTAAACAGGTTAACATAAACATCTCTCTTCTAGATGCTATCCAACAAGTCCCAGCATATGCGAAAGTTCTTAAAGACTTATGCACTAGAAAGAGGAAGAAACAAATGCCTAAGAAGATATTCATAGCAAAGACTGTAGACACGGCTTTCCCCCAGCAATTACCGAGAAAATGTAAGGATCCTGGATATCCTACTATTTCCATCTCTATTGGGGAAAAACACATCAACCGTGCTCTACTAGACCTTGGGGCAAGTGTTAACCTGCTTCCTTTCTCAGTCTATGAGCAGTTAGGGATCGGAGAGTTGAAACCATCTCCTTGCACTCTCCAAATGGCTGACAGATCAATCACCAAACCTAGGGGTGAACTGGAGGATGTGTTAATAAAAATCGGGGAATTTATATTCCCTGTGGACTTTATTGTAATTGATACACAGCCTGTAGCGAACCCACGGAATCAAATTCCGGTGATTTTAGGTCGCCCATTTTTGGCCACTTCCAATGCTATCATCAACTGTCGTAATGGTTCTATGACCCTATCTTTCGGGAATAGGACAATTGAACTGAACATTTACAGGTTGGGAAGTGTACCCTCCGAACCTACTGCTCAGGTCTGTTCTGTCGACTTAATGGATGTCGACAGCAGCGAAATTGATGATCCTCATGATACCGATCTAGACTCTTTTCATATGTTATTTGACCCAACGATATATCATACACATACGGACTCTTCCACCGAGATGTCCGGGTCAACAACTAACACTGATTATGAACTGCTTTTAGAGTCTGAAGATCACCCGGCACCTTGTGATGACATTATTCTTCGGGGTATAGATGAAACTTTTGAGGAGATCTTCGCTGGTGAACTCGCATTTCTGAAAAGCACGGGTGTTGAGATGAATCATGTCCAAATCAATGAAATTGAACCTCTACCCCTTCTTCTGAACTGTAAAAAGAATGCTAATAATCCATCATAATCACTGCATCGTCTCTCCAAAATGAGACGCACACACACACACTCTCTTACACCACTTAACCTTTCCCCACTTCTTCTTCCACCAACCCGAGCACTGCATTGATAAAAATTTTGAATGGTTGGTGTTGACATTTGGTCTTTGCAAAGCTTAGCATCGACCAATGATCTTTTGACCCCCTCATATGATTTTCAAAGATTAACATTGCTTAAGTTTGGGGGGGTATTTTTTTCTGGCTCTTGAAAAGAAAATTTTTACAAAATGATGAGCCAAAAATAAGTTTGGGGGAGTATCTTCACTTATATATTTTGTCCCCATTAATAAATTTCCTCCCAAGCTTACAGGTTTTTCGAGATTTAGCTGATGGCAACAGTGAGGACACTGTTGAAAACAAGTTTGGGGGAGGTTTGTGCTTATTTTCGCATCATTTGCATCATACTTTGCATAAGCACAAAACATTTTTGAAAACCTATAAAAATTTAAAAATTTTCAAAAAAAAATAAAAATATTTTTTGTACATAAATAAGATAATAAAAGTTTAGATAGTGAAAAATTACATCCATGAGATTAGAAAAATTTAAGAAAACCAAGAAAATTAGAAGTTTTCTTATATGAACTAGTAATAAGTAGTTATGAGCCGTTGTCCCAAGGGTTAGTAAGATGAAAGAAGTCACTAATCTGAGGATAAAAATAAGTCTGAAAAATAGTTCCTATTCTGGAAGCCAAACATTTTGAACGTTGATACCCTGCTATTCACACTTACACACGTCTTGAAGCCCGGGATAGTAGAGGATACCTTGAAATGCTCTTGTCTTAAAGCCGATGTATGAAGGAAATAAAAAAAAAGTGAATAAAAAATATATATAAAGTGGTGAGAAAAATGGACACTGGTTTTGTTATCACCAAGGGCAATAAAAAAATATATAGCGAGGGTGTCTCTTCACCTAGTGCCCTAAGGCCAACTGGTCTGGGAGTCACTGCTATGCCTGAGGTGGTGCAAGACGAGGAAAAACACCAAATAAGCAAGCACATGAGTAATCGGTCGGTTAGTACCTCAAGAAGTATTAACGGTCGCATGAAAGTGTGTGAGCAATCTCATCTAAATATTCATTAATTAAAAAGTACTGAGGCTGATGGGTAAGAGTATGATAGCTTGAATTGAATTCTTCGGGTATAGGGATGTCCTTTACACACACGCAGGGTAATATGATCGATGTTTGGAAGAAAGATAAGAATGAAGAATAAGACGATGTTTTATTGAGGGAGGACGTGATTTCTAACATCTTTTCATGACCATTAAGATAGGGCTCATGACAACCGAAAAGCTAGCTTAGTTGGAAACCCTAATTTTCAAGGCTTTTCTTTTACAATTCTTATCTTTAAATGTAATATTCACGATCTTCTTTTTATTATTGGATTTTGTGGGTGCAATCCGCTGAAAACCCTCAGGAGACAACACTCCTCCTACTAGGGACACCTAGAGGTTTAAAGGTTTGTTGCACGTGCTCAGTGCAATCGTGTTGCCTACGAAAGTGTGCTAGTTAGCTTTTTTCTTTCTTTATTTTCTCCTTCTCTTTTTAATAAAATCGTTCGCTCGAGACGATCGAAAATAAGTTTGGGGGAATTTGATCAGTCGAAAATACTGCATTTTTAACACGGCAATTTCCCTATCATTTGCACTCATCTAGAAGTGTTCGGCATTCATTTAGCACATATTAGCAAAACAGTCGTTAAATATCAGATTATGTGTTAGACTTTAAAACCGGCATTTCTAGGGAAATTGACTGCATTTCATAGCATGGCATCATTCCTATATATCACAACTTGTGTTTCGAAGTCTGTGCAGGACATTACAAAAGATCGGTCAAATTTACAAACGAAGACTGTTAAAAAGATGCCAACTCATGGATTTGGAATTTGGTATTGATCTAAACAGAATTCAGAGATTTAACATATCAGGAAATACATCAAAGTACAGTAGAAGCCAACACTGCAAAGATGAAGCCCTAAGGCCACCACATGGCCGCGGAACTGCGGCCGGAGCCGCCTGGAGCCGCGGTTCCGCGGTGGCTTGTCCATGTCACCTCCTCAGCTTCAGCTCAGAACTCCTATCTCAGCTCCTACATCTCAGAAAACCACTGCAAATTCCTGAAAGCTCCAGAAGATTATGCCAGTTCAGCAAACCTAGGGTTCCTAACTAAACATCCCTAGCTTCCTTAACAAGCTTCACTTAAACTCTATTAAGGACCTAGAACCTTCCCCCTAACCTCCTAGCTTAGGGTAGAAGTTAATCCCCTAACTAACTACTTCTAGAAGCCTCTTCCTCTGACTAACTTTTGGAGGGAAAACTCAAATTTGAATTCCTAGACTTAGGGTTTGGAAAACCTATAAATAGACCCCAAGGCTCACTTGAAAGGGCTAATCTTTGGTTGTTGAAAGCTAATCACTTCTTCAATCTTCTCCATCTCTCCCTCTTTCACCCACAAGTTTAGTGACAAAACTTGTGTTCCAAACCCTAACCCTAATCTAATCAATCTAGAAACACCAAATTCAAGATCCATGGAGTTCAAGCAAAGCAAGTCTTCAACCATCCTTTAGAAGCAAAGCCGGCATTCATCGGAGCACGAGATCCAAGCCGATCCACGACTCAAGGAGCCGATGCAACGCTAGATTCGACAATTTTGTTCCTTGTCAAATTCTTGTAGTCTCTTGAGCAATGTGTAACAATTTGTGGAATAAATAAAGGTGAAGATTCTTTAAACTTGCTTTTATTTCAATTCAAGCATTATGATTCGTATTCAATTCTTGAATGTATTCTTTGTGATGATGCGCGAATAAACTCCGCTCGTGGAGGAATCGAAACAATTGTAAAATGATGATGTTGATGAATTGTTAAACGTTTTCTTAAGTCTTAAAACAATTGTAAATTCTTGAAAATAGAATGATCGATGATCTAGATCGATGTGAAATGGTTCTTGATTCCTTTCGCACGATCTAGAAAATCAACGATCGATCATTCAACTTTCAAGAAGCTATCTAGTGAATGTTATTCATCTAAAGGACAAAGGATAGGATGAGGAACCCTAATTCCTCGCAAGATCCTTGATCCTCGATGAATTCGACATCGATTTAGCATCAATTTGTTACTAGATAAGAAATCGTAATCTTGAATTTTCATCACATCTACAATTTACTCGATTCCTATGAGTTTTACTTCAAATCTTGAAACCCTAAAGTGATTGGAATTCTATCGAAACTCGATTCTCGATGTTTATCATTTTCTTGATTCTTGATTAGAATAGTGATACTTGAAACCATAGATAAAAATCTTGAATCATGTTTTCTTTTCTTTTCTATTAACTTTTCGATTCAAACAAATCAAAATACAAACGAATTGCATAATCCCTGTGGACGATCCGCACTCGCTAACGATCTACATCCGACACCGTAGTTGATTGCGGTCAAATAATTCTTTGATTGTAATTCTATACATTTTCTTAAACACACAACAAGAATTTGAATCAATCACACAACGCGACATCAACCCCCAATACCGGGAGAGACGAATCCTCGACGATCCGCTCACCGCCTCTATGTGGCTCGGGATTGTACCCAACTAAAACCTGTTTGCACGACTCCTTTGAGCCGTGGTAGGGTAGTAATCAAAGCATGGTGGGAACTCATACGAGACAAATGACGATCTCAGGTCGACAGACTCATTTGTACTCATGTCACCTGGGAACTGCTATCTGACAATAGGTATAATACCAACTAGTATGTTCCCGGCTAGTCCGTTCAGTGTACTCATAACCCAATGAGCACTTGCATACTATCTTAGGTGACTAACTGACACCAATGGCTTGTAAAAATGGCCACCGCCCCTTTTCGGGGTCTCAATAAGTATACACTAGTCTACTTCGGAGTAACGGTATCCAGTTTCGATACTCCCATGACTAGGGACATTTAAGGATGTGCTTATAGACCACCCAGCTCCTATGTATATGATTGCCATCATAATGCTGGTAGGCAAGCAAGAATCCTATGGGCTCTATCAACATGTAATAGTGATCTTTAATGCCACCTAATACTGTACATGATGATAAAGACAAACTAGATAGCGTACTATCATCTCGAGTAAGACTGTTCTCCCCGTATAGGTCCTCCCTCAATTTTCACAATCGTGTGCCTGCGGTACAATAATTGACTTGAGGGCACTATAGCCAACAACACCCTCGTAACCGTAGGATTAGTGTGTGTGTGTGTGTGTGTACCTAGCCTATGGGGTTATTAGAATACTATATGTGATAGTAGTAGATTTAGTAGAAAGATATACTCTAGTATTATTTCTTAGCCTATAAGCTATATCTTCTTATGAAAGTTTATAAAAACACACACACACACACATATGCTATGACATGATGAGATGAGGAGATGATCTGATATGATGACACAAGTCGATATGATTGGATATGATGATATGAGACGATGTTATATGATATGGTATATGAGGACATGAGATGATATGATATGAGATGATGTACATGACTATAAATCCGTACTATTGATTGATGATATCGTAAGATGGATATTCCGTACGTATTATGATGAGGATGGATCGCCGACTTATATATCGACTCAAGAAAAGCTTGTTTAAATTTACATATTAGATATTATGATATGTTTAGAACCATACCTATGTTCAAAACTAACGAATTGTTACGCACTTTTAAATGATAACTTCAAAGGGCCGCTACGAATTTTCAAATGTTATCCTTTTCAAAAAAATCGTAGCCCTCTATTTTCTAAAATAACGATTCGTACTATTTTAAATTATAACTGTATGGCTCATACGTAGTTATGTATTTTTATACTGTTCACGTTTACGATTTCTTTATTCTGTTTACGATCGCGCTATGATTTCTTATTTCTCCATATGCTCGCATTATTTTCATTTACGATATATATACTAGGTTTCATATCTTTATCTTTACGTGACTTTATTCGCTAGGACACATGCACCTTTACCGATTATGCACATGTTGCACATACACATTACTTGCCGGCTCACACACACATCATCGGTAATTGCCATGCCATGTACATATTAGTACCCTCTATGTCACCGTATCACCTTATAACATATTAGTATTTTAGTTACTGATTAGTACCACATGTTATTACAGATATTGCACTTTCTTTACATTATTATATGACATGCTCATATGAACACTCTTGCTATGCATTATAGTATTGTTTTGTGTCTGTACATATTATTTCATCATTGCCGCATGCTTATGAGATTATGTTTTCATGAGATTTCTAGATTTGTGAAACCGTGATTTTCTCTTGATATGATATTTCGGCGTCCACCATGAGATTTCTCGGTTCTGAGCTATGATGATTATCTGAATCGAGGCAGGAGGAGAGAGACCGATTGCGGATACATGGTAGACCCAGTACGGTACCCTGGGGAAAGAAGATTGTATAGAAAGACGTTGAGTCTGACAAGGGAACACTACCTACCGGTGACAGTATTGGACTCGGAGGATATCTGGAGGATACCGACTGGAGTGATATGAGACAGATGGATATGAAGACTGATCTGATGAGACGGTGCCTGAGATATGAGGGCCGATTCGATGAGACGATTGTTCATATCATAATTTTGCATTATTATATTCCCCATTCTTATTCATTTTACAAATAAACAGGTGCTTTTGATCCATGTCTGCTACATAGTTGCAGGTTACAGGTTCTCGGAACAAAACAGTGAAAATGAGGAAAAGACGATACAAAAGTGAGACTACGACCAACAGATAGAAGAATCTTGATCATGCCTACAGTTTGAGGGACAAATGAAGATCAATGAATAATTTCACAAAGTACAAAGGCAGCGCAAGGTTCAATACTTCGACACGAAGCAAACGGTAAAAGTCCACGATATTATGCACTGTGGAAATCTGGAAGAAAACTAGAAGGCAATCTGAGAAACCAAGTGAAGAAACAAGAAGCCAAATGCAACCAGAAGCAGCCCAGAAAAATCCAGCCCAAGACCCCACTATATGGCCACTGATCCGCGGCCAAACAGGGCATATGGCCGCGGATCCGCGGCCATGATAAGCACGTGTCAGTGCATATTTTGACGGTGTGGCGGTGCGTTGACTAGGCTTCTTAGGGTAATTTTGTAAATGCAGATAGGGATCAGATGTAACCTTAGGGTTTCTATAATCTATAAATAGAAACCCTAATGCTCTTTTTGGAGCATGCCTCTTTTTGTTCATCAAATTCAAAATTCTTAATTCGCTGTAATGTTTTGAAGAGAGCATCGAATAAAAGTAAGTAATTTTTCTTTACCTTGCCCTAGTTAATTTCTTTTCTGCCATAGTTTAGTAATTTTATTTATCTGCCCTAGTTAATTAGTTAGGAATTTTATTTATTTGCCATAGATCAGATAATTAGGTTATTAAAAACAATTATAAAAAATGTCTCTTTTTATCAATTCCCTAATGAGTGAGTAGTTCCTCACTTGTTAGGGTTAGGAATAGGAAAGATTTGAGAGATGAAAATATCTCACCCCTTTCTTGCCTATTGCATATTTTTTATAGGACTTCATGCATACACACACACACCGCTCACTACGGCACCCTATCCCACGAGATAGCGGTGATACCGTAGTTTAAAAGACCGGTTGTGAATGTTTTCCATGGAGGTTAGGGTAAGAATTAAGAAAGGACGGATAAGGACCTAGAGGAAGAAACATAGTTTCTTCCCGATCGTGCTAATCCCCTTTATTAATTATTACCATAACACCCAAATAGATCTTAATTAGGGTATTGAAAGCGGTGAGAAATATTAAATTTCAAACTTAACCAAAACCTAACCCTAGCAATGTTTTAATCCTAATCTAAATCAACCTTAGTTTTAGTGATAATCCAATCCACCACAACTGGAATTAACTCGTTAGAACAATTAAAAAATACACAAAATCCCTGTGGACCGACCCGTACTCATCGGCTAGCTACCAAGCGACACCATTCTTAATTGCGGTAAAATTCTTTGATTTATCTTTTAAAAGTGCAAGCACATAAAACCTCACATCAATCAAATGACGTCGTTGCCGGGGATGGCGTAGTTATTTTCTTTTTGCAATTTCGGGTTAATATAAAAATCATAAAAACTGAAAAATAAAAAATATAAAAAATTTATCATCTTGTTATTTTTTGAAGGGTGTTTTGTTTGAATTGTGCAGGATTGACGAACAGATTCAGACCTGGAAAATTCCATAGAGCGAAACAGCAAATAGCAGATCTGAACCTACAGAGGAGAAGCACAACAGAGAAACAGAAAAGGTTTGGAGATCTGAACAGACAGACTGATCGCGGAACTGCCGCGTTGACCTGTCTTTGACCGCGCTTCCGCCGCGTCTTGCTGACGTCAGCAAGTCAAAATCCTTCTGTAAGCTTTCTTTTCTTCTTGTGAACCCCCTTATCTCCTCTAAAAAATTTCCTGCAGGGTTCTTTGCACAAAAACTTCTTCCCTTCTCTAATAACTTGATCTTGTGCAGGATTCTTTGCGCCGCAATAAAAAAAAATTGTTTGTAAGTGTTTGATTGTGTTTACTGCTTTGCATTCTTTAAATTGACTTTAGGGGCTTTTACACCAATCCAGATTGGGTGGGGATTTCATTACCCTTCCTAGGACCCCAAAAATCACAAAAGCATATTGCATTGACCATTGAGTTAATTAAAAAAGATTAGACTCAGCCTTAAGGACCGTCACGCTCAATAGGACAAAAGAATAGTTGTAGGCATCGATCGTTTATCTAAACCAGACTTTGTGGTGCCTAGGCTAGACAAGTGGGGAAAGTTAACTTTAAAAGGCGCATCTTACGGTGATTCGTGAGCGGATCCCTCCTTTCTCTATTTGTGCTTACCTGGCCACAATTGGCGGTGAAGAGGCGATTTGAGGTCCTCACAACTTGCCCTTTGAAACAGTTAGAAGCAGTCTAATTGACCTAGGTGACCCTAGATCTAGGCTTAATTGTGCATATTGTGATTGATTGAATGTTTGTCTAAGTTTTTTATTGAAAATCTTTTTGCAAAAAGCTCCTTATATAAAAAAAACACAAAAAGGCAAATTTTTTTTACAAAAACTTGCCACTTGTCGCTAAGAAATCCATTGCATCTCACTTACACCCACTTCCTTCCATTGACGTTTTCTTACCCCCCCCTTATGTTTTCACCTTTTGACTACACTACACCTCTTTAGTGTATGTCCGGTTGGATTAGGGACACTAGTGCCCGTTTAGCCCATGTCTCATTAGTGCCGACTGACGATGCTTTCGACTCCGAAGTCGAAATTCCTTCCACTTCTTTACCTTCACCTTCATATTCTTCTTCTTCTAAGGAGATGTCGGGATTCAATCCTAACAACCCCTTACCCGCGGGACTGATTCCACCTCCATTAGGTGCGAATAACCCATAACACCCACCTGTTGAAGCTCCCCAACGAATCGCGCTTCAGGATCTTTTCTATCCTATCCGCACCGCTTTACCCACTTGTCTTTCACTTCCACCGGCCAATGGGGATAACTTTGAGATCAAACCCCACTTCATCAACATGTTGCCCAAATTTCATGTGTTGGAATCCGAAGATGCCTATATCTTCATAAACAAATTCCAGAATGTTTGCACAATGATGAAGACAACACAACTTTCTGATGATGCTATAAGGCTACGTGTCATTCCATTCACCTTATGTGACCTAGACGAGAAATGGTTATATAGCACAGCATCACACTCGATTAAAAATTGGGAAGAGTTTGTGTTAGTTGTATGTATGCCCTAGAGGCCAGTATTGTACAGATGATGTATATTATATTGGATGCTTGGACATATATAGAGATGACTTTCTTGCTCGATATGATAGTATGCTATCTGGTTACTCTTTATCTTAACATGTACACTAGTCTCTTTACACTGTCTTATAGTTACATGTTGGTAAAGCCCTTAGGATATGTACTTGACTATCTGGACTGTGATGCAAATCATACTAGTGGGGACATGGTAGTCCATAAGTACATCCTTCATGGTCCCTAGTCGTGGGTGTATCGAGACGGGGCATCGATATACCAGTGTAGACTAGCGTATACGCTTCTCGACCCATGAGATGGGCGATGGATGATCCCATATCCATTGGTGTTTAACATCAGAGATGGTGTACGGGTGCTCAGTGGAGACTGGGTACACTGGACGGACTCGCCGAGAACTCCCAGTTGGTATTATACCTCACGTCAGATGGCAGTTCTCAGGTGACACTTGTACAGGTTAGTCTGTAGACCCGAGATCGTCATAGAGACTTGTGTGATTCCCACTGTGCTTTGATCTCCACCTTACCACGTCCATGAGGGCGTGCAAAACGGTGGTCTTTGGGTACAGTCCCGAGTCACATGGAGGCAATGAGCGATAGGAGGGGTTTCGTCTCTCCCGGTATTGGGGGTTGATGTTGCGCTGTGCTCGATTGGCCGTAACAGGGAAGTCCCTGGCCAGGGCTGATCAGAGATTTGCTGGTAAGTGTTACCAGTAGTTTCTCGACCCGTTACGAGCCTCACATCGGCACGACTTATCGGGTTATTGGGGTCTGACGTTTACCACCCCTAGACTTGATATGCGACATATCAGACGAAGAGACCGGACTGTACGTTAGGTGTTACTGGTCGGATTCGCAGGAGTGTGAGCGGGCTAGCTCGTCGATCTTCTGATCGCTCAATACCCGGGTGGCCGTTACGTTTAGCAGACCGCTTGCGGCTTGTGGGTGCTTGATATGATCATCATCTGCTACCGGCGTATTGACGAGTCTTTAGAGTCCTACACAGAGGTTTCCTGGTTCAAGCGAAACGAAATAGGAGCGCATATGAGATATGTGCGGGACCGAGAATGATGCGTGTATGTGATACCGTATTTAATTCTCGCGATTAATGTTTCGAATGGTTGTATGCGATATAACCTAGTTATCGAATCGAAGATCGATTCGATAAGCCGATACATTGAATACTAGTCGGTCGTGTGTGACATGACCGGATCATTGAATCAAGTGTTGATTTAATGATTTAATGTATAATTATATATTTGATATATTACTTTGCATTGACTAGTATTGGTTCACTTTAAACGGATTTTTCTCACTTGGATTGCACATTGTATATGTGATATACTTTTGTGCACTTTTTTTGTATCATGTTTGATGATACTTGATCATATGGTTAAGTGAATAGAATTAAACCATGGTTATTATGATAATTAGGGTTTTGCATATTTATTTGTTCATTTATTTGTTTATTCATTTATTTGGATAAGTTTAAATGAGAATGGTGGCATTTTTGTTTCTTATAAGATGCTTCATGAACCCTTGACTTTTGCTACCATTCTTGTCATCATGCTTAACCCTAATCCACCCAACTAACCATGGTATATTCTCTATACTTAACCAAGGTTAAGTTATGATAAGTATTGATTCTCTATTTCATTTTAATGAGAACTTATGATAACTAGCTTCATCTTCTTCTTCTTCTTGAAATAGAAAAGCTTGCTACTTTAATGGCATGTTGAGATCCAAAGTGAGAAATCCAATTCTAAAGTGAACCCACCTCCTATTTCTTCACCCTCTACCTCTTGCCAAGTTGTTTTGGGTGTTTACTTCACAAGTTTCACAAGTTTGTGAAGTCGGAGCTTGAACTAGTGATGCCTCGACGTAGATCATCTTCGGCACGAAGCCGACGACCTAGCTCGCCCGTTTCTCCGACGAAGACGATGCTTGAGTTCGGGATTCGAGATGGACAGCGAGGGCATGACCACGTGGAGCTAAGGAGTTGGATATCCGGATCTACAAAGGTTGTAGCATCTAACTTATAGTTTAGTTGTTAACTAGATTATCGTTTCGCCTAAACATCTAGTAAACGATCCGTGTTAGGGTTTCTCGGCACCAATAATTTTTGAAATTGGCATGGTTGATGCCTTGTGAGACTTCAATAGGATGCCTAAGAACCCTACAGTGGTATCAGAGCCTAGCTAGAGCCTTAGGCGAAGTCTAGACGCAATTTGAAGCCCGAACGAACCCGAAACCCCAAACTTAACATGCTCTCTGTACATTTTCTAAAATCTGGGATTTTTCAATATTAAAAATGCCTAAAAAATTCAGCAGGAATATCTAAGAATTATGGTGAAACACGAGCTCATGAAGCTTCCAAACAGCCGCGGAAACGCGGCAGAAGCATGGCTTCTGCCGCGGTTCCGCCGCGAACTGTTCACATTACCCAATATTGTTTGCACAGTAATTCTTCTTTTCTGGTGCTGAATTTTATGGGAATTTTTAATAATTATTCAAGAGTTGAATTTTCTGGGGTTGCTTTGGGGATTCGGTGTTTCGATCGGGGTATCAAATTTCGTCTTTGTGTATTTCCGGATAATTTTTTGAATATGTTAAAAAGTTCGACCGAATATAAATACCCAATTTTTCCCCTGTCGGGAAATTTCCAAGTGTTGGATTTTTCCGTAGTTTAACGACGTTCTAAGTAGTGCAAGTAACGCGATGGACCCTCTAGAAGACAACAAACCTTAACTCGATTATGTGACCGTCTTGAACTGCCCTTTGAACCTTCGGGTTTGGGGCAGTACGGCGTGCCACATGTGAGGCGTTGGCTTGACCCTTCTACGGCTGGACCGTTGGTACTGAGGCACGAACTGAATGTTGTTAGACTTATTTCATGTGTTGAGCTGTATCGGGAAAACTTGGGTATTCGAATGTTCGATCGGAAAGTTTGACATTTTCTGTTTATCTGGAATGTGATACAATAATTGGAATTCACAAACAGTTATGAGATAACTGAATGAATGTTATAAATCTAGCAGTTTAGTCCCACATGATATTGAAAAGAGTTTTCGATAATGAGACTAAAATGCGGGATTTATATCTGTTAGGCATGTGATGTCTAAGTATTTCATTTGATTAGGCATGTGATGTCTAAAGAGGTTGCGGATTCCAACTGTTGTAGTTTTACACTTTCTTTTCTGTGACCGTAAGTGTAGTATGTTCATATCGCCGGTCTCGTTGCTATACGTCAACGACAATTGGGGTATGCATACTTACTTACGTTGATGACATGTGATGTTATGTGTTGCTGGATATGTTATATTGGATCGTCGTGTTCGAATAGCCGGGGGTTTTTATGTGAGATGAGTGTTTTTCATTTTCATTCATGTAAAAACTTGTATGTAATATTCTTTTATTTGGGGCACTTCCAGGTAGCGGAAGTTGTCACCCTTTGTATATTATTTACTTTTCCGCATTAGGATAGACCCAAGGAGGGGAGCACAAGTAACCGGGTTCTGGGGTCCAGTGGGAGACCAACTCGAGGAGTCGAGTCCGGGTCTCCTAACCCTAGAATTGGCAGGGTTGCTTGCCGCTCTCGTAGGGGTCTAGGGATGTGGGATTGGCTATTCATCACGACCGTGGAATCCGTGTTTTATACTGGCTCGTATTGAAAACACGGACGTCCTAGTATATCCAATATTTCATATGTTTCTTCTGCTGCGATATCTGTGATGTGATCATGTGATGTTCTGTGTTAGATACAGTATATAGTATATATGATATATTATATAGACGTTACTTATGTTTTGCACCCGCACTAACTTTGCCCTGCTCTGTCGTTAGTTACCTAACCTAACGGTGCACGAGGGGACATCGAGGCGAATGCGGATGGCATAAGTGTACGTCATATCTATCTGTGATGTTTAGGTATTTAAATGATGGGACTTCATTAATGTGATTAATGAAAGGAAAGAAACCTAAGATGTTGTAGAATCAAATTTCAAAATAAAACAGGTAGCTACAGTTCTTGCTTTGCACAGCGATATATATGATATATCCCGCACCTTATTCGATGAGGAAAGGACCGAGATCCCTTCACCGGGAGTGACTCCTTTAGCAATAACTGGCAGATGCTACACACTCGGTTTGTTTTTGATTGCTTTTATGAGTTTTTTCTTTGCACAGCGATATATATGATATATCCCGCACCTCATTCGACGAGGAAAGGATCGAGATCCCTTCACCGGGAGTGACTCCTTTAGCAAAACTACAAAAGCCTCAAAATCACTCCATTTCAAAACTTCATTTGATTCTACAACAATATCAAGTTCATTACGCAATAGGTTTTCAGAAAAACCTGCGTAGCCCTCCGTCATTTCAGATAAGTTACATATAGTATTCGTGTTGCATTTGTTGGCTTTCGTCAAGGTGTAGTGTGCGGTAGCTATGTGCTGTTTATCTGCTGCATATGATGCGACTGGATTAGGGTAGTCGTACGGCTTTGTTGGCTTTCGTCAAGGGTCGTGCGGGTGGGTTTAATTCAGTCAAGAAATGTACGGGTTGAACTTGACTAGTTGGCTGTGGTTTGTTGGCTTTCGTCAAGGTCATAGCACGCTAGGGGCAAAAGTATTATCGGGAATTTCAAGTGTTGAAATTTGCAATGAGATTGCATACCTTCTATGAGATAGTTGGATCCCGATACCCGCTGTGAGTAAGAGTTACTCCTGGGAGAGTTTTACACATTGCAATTAGCTGATCAAGTAGGTGTCAAGAAAGGTGTCAACGGGGTTACGCCTCTGGGAAAACGAGGTTTACATTAATTAGGTTCGTGCGAAAGCACGGGGGACCTCCCTCAAAGTACCGACACTGGCCTGGCTGAAAGATTGGCGAACTTGTAGTGTGTAATTAATCCCGGCTAGTCTTTCCTTTTAGGGTTTGAAGGAAGATTTGATAAAAAGCAGTGGGAGCCATCCTGATTAGATAAGATAATAACCAATCTGATCTTGCACGAGCATACGCTAAAGTGTTTTCTTCTCTCTCTCTCCAGGTAGCGACCATTTCATGCCCTAATAAAGATAATAATATGGATGTATTGACCGAACCCGCATGTTTTACTGTGCTGGGGAACGTTGGTTCCGTTCTTTCCTATAAGTGTTATAGGACTGAACAGGATATAGGGGAATACCAGGATTCACATGCCACCCGAATGAAGAAAGTACATGATGATGCATTTTCTTCGGGTGTGTTCGTTACAGAGAATTGTTTCTCCATTTGCCCTACGTCCTGGGTATTAGATACCGGGTCAGGATCCCATATATGTAATCAGTTACATGGGCTCAAGAAAGGTAGAGAACTTGGAGAAGGTGATAAAGACATTAGAGTTGGAAATGGTGCAATTGTTGCAGCTAAGACTGTCGGGGAATATCACCTTGTACTACCAACTGGTAATACATTGGTTCTGAACGAATGCTATTACATGCCGAACCTGATATGCAACATTATATCGGTTTCTTTATTAAGTAAAGAGGGATATAATTTTGTATTACAGGATAATGTTATGAACATTTTCCGTAACCAAAAGTTGGTTGGATCAGGCACGTTGTGCAATGGCATTTATGTTCTGAATCAATCAACAGTTCTGAGCATAACAAACACATACAAGAGGAAGAGTTCAGAACTGAACGAATCCTTCTTGTGGCATTGTAGACTGGATCACATCAATGCGACACGACTGGCTAAGTTGCATAAGGATGGATATTTGAAACCATTCGAATTTTCATCTTATGACACTTGCCAGTCATGTCTCAAAGGCAAGATGACCAAAACTCCGTTTACGGGACACGGGCAAAGAGTTACCGAACTCTTGGGACTAATACATAGTGATGTATGTGGTCCCATGTCTACACATGCCAGGGATGGTTCTTCGTCCTTCATTACATTCACTGACGATCTCTCAAGATACGGACATGTGTACTTAATAAGACACAAGTCTGAAGCTTTTGAGAAATTTAGAGAATATAAACAAGAAGTCGAAAACCAAACCGGAAAAAGTATTAAAATCCTTCGATCTGATCGAGGAGGTGAATACTTGAGCAATGAATTCCTGGACTTCCTAAAAGAGAATGGGATTCTCTCTCAGCTGACTCCTCCATATACACCACAGCGCAACGGTGTATCAGAACGGAGGAACCGCACCTTATTAGATATGGTGCGCTCTATGATGAGCACAGCTGAGTTACCTATTTCCTTCTGGGGGTATGCGCTTGAGACAGCCATACATCTATTGAATATGGTCCCCACCAAATCTGTGCCTACCACTCCATATGAGATATGGAAAGGGAAGAGACCATGTCTTAACTATGTTAAGATATGGGGTTGTCCAGCCTATGTCAAACGACAAAACCCGGACAAACTCGAGGCACGGTCTGTTCTATGCAAATTTGTAGGATATCCCAAGAATTCTCAAGGGTACATCTTCTACCACCCTGAGGAACAAAGAGTGTTTGTTTCTCGGCATGCCACTTTTTTAGAAAAGGAATTTCTTGAAAAAGAGATTAGTGGTCATGAGGTAGAACTGGAAGAAGTTCCAGCTGCAGAAGCTACAACAGAAGATCTGGTGGAACCACAGGATTCCGTAGTTCCCGATGAACCCCAGCCACTCCGCCGATCTATTAGGGTTCCTCGCCAACCTGAGAGATACTACGGTTTTCTCATTGACGGTGGGAGCGAGGATTGCATCATGGAGGATGATGACCCAACTAGCTTCGAGCAGGCCATCACGAGTGGGGACTCAGTGAAATGGCTGGATGCTATGCGGTCCGAGATGGAATCCATGTACACCAACAAAGTATGGACTTTGGACGTTGCTCCTGAAGGGGTAAAACCCATTGGGAGCAAGTGGATCTTCAAGAAGAAACTTGGTGTAGATGGGAAAGTGGAGACTTTCAAAGCTAGACTTGTAGCAAAGGGTTTTCGTCAAAGACCAGGTGTGGACTATGACGAGACCTTTTCTCCAGTGGCTATGCTTAAATCCATCCGGATCATGCTTGCCATCGCTGCATATCATGATTACGAAATCTGGCAAATGGATGTTAAGACCGCCTTTCTAAATGGTGATTTAGAAGAGTGCGTGTACATGACTCAGCCAGAGGGCTTCGTAGATAGTGGGAGCAGCGGGAAGGTGTGCAAGCTGCTTAAATCCATTTATGGATTAAAGCAAGCATCGCGGAGTTGGAACATCTGGTTTGACGTCGTTATCAAAGAGTTTGATTTCGTCAAAAATCCAGATGAACCTTGTATCTACAAAAAGGTGGCAGAGAGTAAGGTTGTATTCCTCGTATTGTACGTGGACGACATACTCTTGATAGGAAATGATATTCCTATGCTGCAATCGGTCAAGCTCTTCTTATCACAAAGATTCTCAATGAAAGATCTTGGTGATGCCTCCTGCATATTGGGAATCAGGATCTATAGAGATAGATCCAAACGGATATTGGGATTGTCCCAATCCAGGTACATTGACACCATACTAAAGAGGTTTAGTATGGAAGAGTCCAAGCGTGGGAACTTGCCCACGATCTCTGGAGTCACTCTCTCCAAAGAGATGTCTCCCAAGACTGATTTGGAGAGAGCTCGCATGCAAGGGATACCCTATGCTTCGGCAGTAGGCTCTATCATGTATGCGATGCTATGTACCAGACCCGATGTTGCATACTCACTAAGTATAGTGAGCAGGTATCAAGCTGATCCTGGAGAGAGTCACTGGACAGCTGTATAGAGCATTCTCAAGTACTTACGAAGGACTAGAGATATGTTCTTGGTGTATGGTAACGGAGAACTCCAAGTGGAGTCCTTTACCGATTCGAGCTTCCAGAGTGATAAGGACGACTCTAAGTCGCAGTCGGGATTTGTCTTTACCCTTTACGGAGGGGCGGTTAGCTGGAAGAGTTCCAAGCAGGAAACCGTGGCAGACTCGACGATGGAGGCTGAATACATCGCTGCCAACGATGCTGCCAAAGAGGCTGTCTGGATCAAGAAGTTCATTACTGAACTTGGAGTGGTTCCATCCATTGAGCATCCAATACCTTTGTATTGCGATAACAATGGAGCGGTGGCTTTGGCCAAGGAACCCAGGTCCCATCAGCGATCCAGGCATATTTTGAGGCGGTATCACCTGATCCGGGAGATAGTTGATCACCGGGAGATCGAGGTCAGGAGGGTTGACACGAAGAACAACACCGTGGATCCACTCACGAAGGCCATTCCCTAGATACAGTTTGAGAGACTCTTCAGGATGCTCGGTATGCGATACTACAGAAGCTGGCCCTAGTGCAAGTGGGAGATTGTTAGTTGTATGTATGCCCTAGAGGCCAGTATTATACAGATGATGTATATTATATTGGATGCTTGGACATATATAGAGATGACTTTCTTGCTCGATATGATAGTATGCTATCTGGTTACTCTTTATCTTAACATGTACACTATTCTCTTTATACTGTCTTATAGTTACATGTTAGTAAAGCCTTTAGGATATGTACTTGACTACCTGGACTGTGATGCAGATCATACTAGTAGGGACATGGTAGTCCATAAGTACATCCTTCATGGTCCCTAGTCGTGGGTGTATCGAGTCGGGGCATCGATATACCAGTGTAGACTAGCGTATACGCTTCTCGACCCATGAGATGGGCGATGGATGATCCCATATCCATTGGTGTTTGACATCAGAGATGGTGTACGGGTGCTCAGTGGAGACTGGGTACACTGGACGGACTCGCCGAGAACTCCCAGATGGTATTATACCTCACGTCAGATGGCAGTTCTCAGGTGACACTTGTACAGGTTAGTCTGTAGACCCGAGATCGTCATAGAGTCTTGTGTGATTCCCACTGTGCTTTGATCTCCACCTTACCACGTCCATGAGGGCGTGCAAAACGGTGGTCTTTGGGTACAGTCCCGAGTCACATGGAGGCAATGAGCGATAGGAGGGGTTTCGTCTCTCCCGGTATTGGGGGTTGATGTTGCGCTGTGCTCGATTGGCCGTAACAGGAAAGTCCCTGGCCAGGGCTGATCAGAGATTTGCTGGTAAGTGTTACCAGTAGTTTCTCGACCCGTTACGAGCCTCACATCGGCACGACTTATCGGGTTATTGGGGTCTGACGTTTACCACCCCTAGACTTGATATGCGACATATCAGACGAAGAGACCGGACTGTACGTTAGGTGTTACTGGTCGGATTCGCAGGAGTGTGAGCGGGCTAGCTCGTCGATCTTCTGATCGCTCAATACCCGGGTGGCCGTTACGTTTAGCAGACCGCTTGCGGCTTGTGGGTACTTGATATGATCATCATCTGCTACCGGCGTATTGACGAGTCTTTAGAGTCCTACACAGAGGTTTCCTGGTTCAAGCGAAACGAAATAGGAGCGCATATGAGATATGTGCGGGACCGAGAATGATGCGTGTATGTGATACCGTATTTAATTCTCGCGATTAATGTTTCGAATGGTTGTATGCGATATAACCTAGTTATCGAATCGAAGATCGATTCGATAAGCCGATATATTGAATACTAGTCGGTCGTGTGTGACATGACCGGATCATTGAATCAAGTGTTGATTTAATGATTTAATGTATAATTATATATTTGATATATTACTTTGCATTGACTAGTATTGGTTCACTTTAAACGGATTTTTCTCACTTGGATTGCACATTGTATATGTGATATACTTTTGTGCACTTTTTTGTATCATGTTTGATGATACTTGATCATATGGTTAAGTGAATAGAATTAAACCATGGTTATTATGATAATTAGGGTTTTGCATATTTATTTGTTCATTTATTTGTTTATTCATTTATTTGGATAAGTTTAAATGAGAATGGTGGCATTTTTGTTTCTTATAAGATGCTTCATGAACCCTTGACTTTTGCTACCATTCTTGTCATCATGCTTAACCCTAACCCATCCAACTAACCATGGTATATTCTCTACACTTAACCAAGGTTAAGTTATGATAAGTATTGATTTTCTATTTCATTTTAATGAGAACTTATGATAACTAGCTTCATCTTCTTCTTCTTCTTGAAATAGAAAAGCTTGCTACTTTAATGGCATCTTGAGATCCAAAGTGAGAAATCCAATTCTAAAGTGAACCCACCTCCTATTTCTTCACCCTCTATCTCTTGCCAAGTTGTTTTGGGTGTTTACTTCACAAGTTTCACAAGTTTGTGAAGTCGGAGCTTGAACTAGTGATGCCTCGACGTAGATCATCTTCGGCACGAAGCCGACGACCTAGCTCGCCCGTTTCTCCGACGAAGACGATGCTTGAGTTCGGGATTCGAGATGGACAGCGAGGGCATGACCACGTGGAGCTAAGGAGTTGGATATCCGGATCTACAAAGGTTGTAGCATCTAACTTATAGTTTAGTTGTTAACTAGATTATCGTTTCGCCTAAACATCTAGTAAACGATCCGTGTTAGGGTTTCTCGGCACCAATAATTTTTGAAATTGGCATGGTTGATGCCTTGTGAGACTTCAATAGGATGCCTAGGAACCCTACAGTTTGTTAAAGCTTTTCTAAAAAAGTTTTACCCACACCACAAGATCGCGAGAATTTGCAACGAAATCATTCAATTTTTCCAGCTTCCTTCCGAACCCTTTTGGAAGTATTTTGAAAGATTTAAAGACCTACTTGTTCAATGCCCTCACCACGGTATCGAGAATTGGCAATTTTGCCAAACTTTATACGAAGGATTGAACCCAGCAACTAAGCAGTTGTTGGAAACCATTTGTCAAGGTCACTTTCTAACAAAATCTAGCGAGGAAGCTTGGCAGTTTCTCGACGATATTGCTGAACAAACACTTCAGTAGGAAAGCACTAAGACTACCTCATCTTCTTCATCAGGTCAGTCTAGGGCAGGCATACATCAACTTGATATGTCGATTGCAATGAAGGCCGAAATGGCCGCACTTACGAAAAACCTAGAAGCAATTGAGAGCAAATTCTCATCGCCTTCTCCTGCCCCTGCTTTACCCCCATGTACTGTTTGCGCTTATTGTTTGGATCCATCCCATCTTATTGAAGAGTGTCCTTACAATCCACCTGTTTAAGGACAAGATTAAGATAATGCTGTCTTTCAGCAAAGACAAAGAAATGATCCTTACTCTTCGACTTATAATCCTGGTTGGAGGAGCCACCCAAATTTTTCTTGGAATCAAAATCAACAATTCCAAGGCAACAACAACTTTCAAAGGCCTCCTCCTCCACAATAACAAGCACCTCAACAAACTCAATACCAGCAACCTTTCCAACCCCAACCTTATTCAAACCAAATGAACAATTTTGTACCCAACAACTTTTATCCTCAAAACAATTTTGTTTAACCAAATAACGATAAGGTTTCCTCGCTAGAAAGAAGTCTAGATGGGTTTCTAAAACAATCTACACAATCCGCAGCAAGATTGGAGACTTCTATTCAATTTTTGGTGCAAAATAGTGCTTCACATGATCAGAGTATCAAATCAATTGAGGCCCAAATTGCACAACTAAATGCTGTGTTGAGCGAGCGAGAAAAGGGAAAGCTTCCGTCTCAACCATTGCCAAATCCCGGTCACGCACATAACGCACATGTTGCTTATGAACAACAAAATCATAATGTAAATGCTGTGACCACGTTGAGATCTGGAAAAGTGTTGCACAATAACGTGGGTAATAGTGATGACACCCCTGCCGGTACTTCTTCTTCATCTTCTTCTTTTACTTCTTCTTCATCTTCATCTTCTTCGTTAGAGCCTATTCTTCATTCTTCACAAGGCTCTACTTCTTTTAAGTCAAACGGACCCACATCCCACTTCACGAACACACCAACACTGGGATCCGTTCCAATTCCGCAATCTACTCCACAAACATTGGACTCAACAAATTTTCCAAATGTTCCATTTCCAAACAGGTTGAGATCTAATAAACCAACTCCCCAAATGGAGAAGATTGTGGAGTTATTCAAACAGATTAGCATAAACATACCTCTCTTGGATGCAATCCAACAAGTCCCTTCTTACGCGAAAATCTTAAAGGACTTATGCACCAAGAAAAGGAAGTCACAAGTACCAAAGAAAGTTTTCGTGGCTAGTGCTGTAAGTGATGCTCTTATCCAATCTTTACCCCAAAAACATAAGGACCCCGGCTGTCCTACAATTTCGATAACAATTGGGGATAAGAACATCAATAGAGCACTTTTAGATCTTGGTGCTAGTGTTAATTTGCTACCCTATTCAGTATACGAACAATTAGGCATTGGAGAGCTTAAACCCACTCATTGTACTCTCCAAATGGCCGACTGATCCATCACCCACCCTAGGGGTGAGTTAGAGGATGTGTTGATCAAAGTAGGGGACTTCATTTTCCCTGTTGATTTCATTATTATGGACACACAACCTGTAGCTAACCCCCGGAGTCAAATTCCGGTGATACTCGGTCGACCATTCCTTGCGACTTCTAATGTGGTGATCAATTGTCGAAATGGTTCAATGAAACTATCTTTTGGAAATATGACAATTGAACTCAACATTTTTAAGTTGGGGAATCATCCCTCCGAGCCTAATGATAGTATACCTGATGTTTGCTCGATCCACGAGATCACGCAGGAGGACTGTGAGCTCGAAAACTTTCTGTTCGATCACAGCAGTTTTGACGCCTCTAGTGCGTTCCTTCTAGAATCTGACACAGATTTCACACCGGATAACGATTAAGAGTGTTTCACCTTTTTGGACGATTTTGAAGACTCACCACCCGAGCTTGAGTCCTTTGATTTTTTGGATGAGTTGGTTGAACCATCCGACTCGGTTGCTTACACTCGATTTGAACCATTGTTGGAATCCTTCGAGTTCGAGACAGTTTCACCAATGTTACCTTCAATCGTTTCACCTCCGAAACTCGAACTCAAGCTTTTTCCGTCTCACCTTAAATACGCTTATCTAGGTGAGAATGAGACCCTTCCTGTTATCATAACGGCATCTTTAGCTCTCGAGCAAGAGAAAGCCCTTTTAATGGTCTTACAAAATAACCGGCAAGCTTTTGGCTGGACTATGGCGGACATCAAGGGGATTAGTCCCCTCATAGTTGAACATCATATACATATGATGGATGATGCCAAGCCAGTAAGGGATCCACAAAGACGCCTCAACCCCATAATGAAGGAAGCTGTCAAAAAGGAGATTGTCAAATGTCTAGATAGTAGTATTATTTACCCTATCTCTGATAGCCAGTGGGTTAACCTCATTCATGTTGTCCCAAAGAAATCGGGCATAACGGTCATAACCAATGAGGCGAATGAGTTAATACCTACTCGCACCCAAACTGGGTGGCGAGTTTGCATTGACTATAGAAAACTCAACGCCGCGACACGGAAAGACCACTTTCCATTACCTTTTATTGACCAAATGCTAGAACGATTGGCTAGGCACGAATTTTACTGCTTTTTGGATGGCTATTCCGGCTATAATCAAGTCCCCATCGCCGAAAAGGATCAAGACAATACCACATTTACTTGTCCTTTCAGTACATTCGCTTACCGTCGCATGCCCTTCGAATTATGCAATGCACCCGCTACTTTCCAACGGTGTATGATAGGGATCTTTTCTGACATGGTGGAGAAATTTTTGGAGATTTTTATTGATGATTTCTCCATTTTCGGCGACTCCTTCGATGAGTGTTTGCTACACTTAGACGCAGTTCTTACCCGCTGTAGGGATAAGAACCTCACTTTAAATTGGGAGAAGTGCCACTTTATGGTACGAGAAGATATTGTCTTAGGACACGTCATCTCGCAAAACGACATAGAGGTTGATAGCCAAGATTGAAGTCATTTCCTATCTTCCTCCTCCTAAATACGTCAAAGACATCCGAGCCTTCCTTGGCCATGCCGGTTTTTATAGACGGTTCATCAAGGATTTTAGCAAGATAGCTAGAACCTTGACTCTTTTATTGGCCAAGGACACTACATTTGATTTTGACTTAACTTGCATGGAAGCGTTTGAGTCATTGAAACACTCACTTATTTCTGCGCCCATTCTTTCATCTTCCGACTGGACGCATCCATTTGAAATTATGTGCGATGCATCTGATTTCGTCATTGGTGCTGTCCTTGGACAGCACATTAATAAGATGCCGCACGTAATTTATTACGCTAGCCGAATATTAAATGAGGCCCAATTGAATTACACAACAACAGAAAAAGAATTTTTAGCCGTTGTGTTTGCACTTGAAAATTTCTGGCCCTATTTAATCGGCTCTCCAGTGATTGTTTACACAGACCTTTAGCTCTTCACCATCTTTTTACGAAGAAGAATGCTAAATCCCGACTAATACGTTGGATTCTCTTGCTACAAGAGTTTGACCTTGTCATAAGGGACAAAAGAGGATGTGAAAATGTAGTTGCCGACCACCTTTCATGACTTCCTTCTTCGCCTACACTCGAAATTCCTATTAAAGATCTTTTTCCCGATGAGCAACTCTTAACCGTGTCATGCGAACCTTGATTCGCTGATATAGTAAATTACTTGGCCACCGGACTGATACCAAAAGATTGGTCGAAACAAGACAAACTCCGATTCCTATCCAAAGTAAAACATCTTTACTGGGATGAACCGTATCTCTTTAAATACTGTTCCGACCAAATCATTCGTCGGTGTGTCCCCGAAAACGAGTTTAAGAGTGTGCCGTCTTTTTGCCACGATCAAACGTGTGGCGGGAATTTTGGCCCCAAGAAGACAGCCGAAAAAATGTTGCAGTGTGGTTTCTACTGGCCACGACTCTTTAAAGATGCATACGAATACTGCAAAACATGCTCCCGGTGCCAACACTTTGGCCGGATATCGCAAAGAAATGAAATGCCGCTTCAACCAATTTTGGTTGTTGATATTTTTGATGCTTGGGGAATAGACTTCATTGGACCATTTCCCAATTCCTTTGGGAATATGTATATTCTATTGGCTGTTGACCATGTATCAAAATGGGTCGAGGCTGTGCCCAGCCGAACTAATGACAACAAGGTTATCGTTAGATTTCTTAAAGAAAATATCTTTTCTCGGTTTGGGCATTCTCGAGCAATTATAAGTGATAATGGATCTCACTTCTGTAATAGGACTTTTGAGTCCTTAATGCTCAAATACTCCATTACTCACAAATTGTCAACACAATATCACCCCCAAACTTATTGGCAAGCCGAGATTTCAAATCGGCAGATTAAACAAATTTTGGAGAAAAAGGTTTCCAAAAACCGTAAAGATTGGTCAACAAAACTGATTGATGCACTATGGGCATTCCGTACTGCCTACAAGACCGATCTTGGCATGTCCCCATACCGGCTTGTTTATAGGAAGGCTTGCCACCTCCCTGTTGAGATAGAGCACAAGGCATTTTGGGCGATTAAAGAGTTGAACTTATCCATGGGAGATGCGGGCAGCAATAGAAAGCTGCAATTGAATGAATTGGATGAGCTGCATGATGAGGCTTATGAAAATGTGGTAATTGTTAAAAACCGAACGAAGGTGTTCCATGACAAACACCTTATGTGCAAGATTTTCAAACCTGGCCAACAGGTTTTGCTTTATGACGCTCGGTTACACTACCATCCCGGCAAGCTCAAATCTAGATGGAAAGGGCCGTTTTTGGTACGCACCGTTTATCTGCACGGTGCAATAAATCTAGAAAACCCGGAGGACGGTACATTATTTAAAGTAAATGGATATCGACTCAAACCGTTCCTCACTGCGGACCCGTCGGAGGAGCTCCTGTTTTTGCAGGAGCCGATTTATACTGACTGATCTTCCTCCATTTACCCTAAAATTTTTGATCATCTAGCCAAAACATTGTTTCAAACAAATTTGGGGGTATGTATCATTTGTAATTTTTATAAATACAAAATAACATAAAAAATTTAAAAAAATTGAAATTTTTTTTTTTGGGTATTTTTGTAAATTTACAGATTAAATAAATAAATAAAAATTTTATTTGCAAATAATTTCCTCTTTTTAGAGGGGTTTATTTGCAAATATCCACCACTCTCCCACTATATAAATAACCCCGACCCCTCTTTGTGATAAAAAAACCCTAATTTTCATCTTCTTAAAACCCTAGCGCCGCCGCATTCAAATTCTGCAGAGAGATCCCGTCGCCGCGCCCCGCAACCGCCGCCCAGAGCCACATCCAACCGCGTTTCCGCCGTGTCTCTGCTGCTTCACCCTGAAATTTTCAGAGGAGGTTCGATCTCTCAAAACCCTTTCTGTTTTTAATTTTATAGATCTGTAGCTACCTGATGGCACACAGTATGCAACTTGAACGAGACTTTTCACAAATTTTTTCACACGATGTGTATGGGAGTTATTTTGCGAATGAGATAGCACGTAGGGGCTGGAACTTTTTGTTATATAATCACCCAAACGCCTACGCCTTTCCGGAATTTGTCACTCGTTTTTACGAGTGTATGGAAGATGGGCGTCTTTCCCAATTTGGCTTTATAAAATTGCAGTGGGGTGATAGGAAAATTATAATCGATAGGGACATCATACATGAAGTCACATTAATCCCTTGGATACCCGCTCATGATCAACCATTACAATTTGAGGTTTACATTCCCTTGATGAGCAATGATTGCTCAAGAGAACCGCAGAAGGGGATCCAAGCGAGAACCCTTTTCGCCAATGTCTTAACTGTGTGCCGTTGGGCACAAAACAATATTTTTGGTAGTTCCCACAACACCACATTTTTTACACCCTCACTGCATATCGTGCATACCCTCATGACAAGAAACCTTCGTTTCGACATGTGCACGGTTTTACTGAACTCTATTGGTGCGGGCAAAAGAGCCGCAAATTACCCTTTTCCCATGCTTGTGGCACAACTGTGTCGATATTTCATCCCCGTGGAGGAGTTCGAATTTTACATGCTTGGAGGCATACCTGTTAGGCCTCTCGTTGAGGGTGTTTCTACGTCCTATACACGATTGACGGATGTGTGGTCAAGAACTGAACCGGCGGAGCACGTGTCCGCCCGAACACCTAGCTCTAGCTCTACTGTGAGCGAAGGAGAACTCGCTCCTTTAGAACATGCACATTTGATGCGGAGAGCTATTAGGGGCATTGATGAGTTTAGGGATATATCGAGGGAGCATGAAAGACGGTTGACTGAAGTAGAGCAGGGGATTCAAACTATGCTGGGTAGGGAGGAGCGTTCCCGTTCACGCTCGAGGGCACGGCGTGGGACCGAGCAGTGAGGGCACTGCTTTTAGATAAGTTTGGGGGAGTTGGTGGTTGTAAATAGTTATCTTTTGCATTGCATATTTTTTTAAAATTTTTGTATATATTTTTCTTTTTCTTTTGCATGTTTAAATTCTGCATTGCATCTTTATATAAAAATCATAAAAAATAAAAAAAATTGAAATTAAAAAAGATAGAAAAATATAAAAATCAAATAAAAACTGAATTTTTTTAAAATTATAAAAATTGAAAAATTCAATTTTGGCCATAATCGACTTGAGTTTGACAAGAAGGTTAACTAGCTAGGAACAACTAGATCCTAGACTTAGTAAATTAAAAACCCTAAAAATAACCTTTCTTAAAATTTAACGGTAGAAAAATATATGTCTTTGTAGTTTACTTAGAAATAGGCATATTTTGAGTTCATTTCTTGGGCCAAGTCAAAACAAGAGAAGAGTATTGATATTTTTATTAAAGTATAAGTCTGAAAAATAATTCCTAATCTTAAGTCTAAATTCTCAAAATATATACCCTACAAATTGCACAAACATAAATCTTGAAACTTGGAATAGTAGAGGAAACCTTGAAATTCACTTGTCTAAAGTCCTTAGTATGAAGGAAAATAAAATAAAAATACAAGTGTGAATAAAAAAATGAATACTGGTTTTGTAATTACTTAAGGCTGCATAAAATAAAAAAATATATAGCGAGAGTGCTTTATCACCTAGTGCCTTAGACCAACTGGTTTGGGAGTCACTGCTAAAGCCTTAGGTATTACAAAACGAGGAATTACGCCTTAATGTGCAAACACATTTTGCAATCGGTCGTTGATACCTCAAGAAGTATTAACGGTCGCATGAAGAATGTGTGAGCAATTTCATCTACAAATTCACCAACTAAAAGTATTTTGGATGATGGACAAGAGTATAATAGCTTGATTTG
The DNA here is from genome assembly GCA_030015575.1 of Agapanthus africanus. Lineage (NCBI taxonomy): Eukaryota > Viridiplantae > Streptophyta > Magnoliopsida > Asparagales > Amaryllidaceae > Agapanthus > Agapanthus africanus. The sequence continues at coordinate 285,046,156 of JASDDO010000006.1, forward strand.
AATTTCCAAGTGTAGGGGTGATATATACACACACGTAGGGGTATATGATTAGGGTTTGGATGAAAGATAGGAATGAAAAATAGGACTCATATCTTTAATAGAGATGATAAAAATTCCTAAGTTGAGATGGAAGCTTAGAAGGAAACTTCAAAAGATGCTAAAAGCTAAGTAAATTTACAAAACATATACAATCTTAAGTTAAATGATAAGAAAGCGTGAAAAATATGGGTGGATAATCTCCGAGTCGAAGATAATAGACTTTCTTGTTAGAAAACCGAATTGGAGAATAAAAGTCAATAGGCCGAATTGATAGGATTTTGTGGGTAGTATCCGCTGAAAACCCTCAGGAGACAACACACCTCCTACTAAGGACACCTAGAGGTTTAACGGCTTGTTGCACGAGCTCAGTGCAATCGCGTTTCCCTGTGAAAATGAGGTTAGGTCTTTTTCGAGAATAAAACTATTTTTGCTCGAGGACGAGCAAAAGATAGGTTTGGGGTATTTGTTCATATCATAATTTTGCATTATTATATTCCCCATTCTTATTAATTTTACAAATAAACATGTACTTTTGATCCATGTCTGCTACATAGTTGCAGATTACAGGTTCTCGGAACAAAACAGTGAAAATGAGGAAAAGACAATACAAAAGTGAGACTACGACCAACAAATAGAAGAATCTTGATCATGCCTACAGTTTGAGGGATAAATGAAGATCAATGAATAATTTCACAAATTATAAAGGCAGTGCAAGGTTCAAGACTTCGACACGAAGCAAACGGTAAAAGTCCACGACATTATGCACTGTGGAAATCCGGAAGAAAACTAGAAGACAATTTAAGAAACCAAGTGAAGAAACAAGAAGCCAAATGCAACCAGAAGCAGCGCAGAAAAATCCAGCTGTAACGTTTTGAAAATCGTTTCGGTGAAATTTCGAAAAAACGGTAAAATAAGGGGGTTTTCGGTAAAAAGTCAAAATACAAATATCTTTATTATAAAATTAAATCTACATATTCTAGCTATGTAATTTCTAGTATTTGGTGTTGATTGACCCACTGGTGAAATTTCAAATTTTCTGAAAAATTTTCCGAAATTAATTATTTTAAGCCGTCACTAATATATTTAATTAGGGAAAATTACAAATTGGAATGAGTTGAAACAAATTTTGTGCATCATAAAACATTAAATAAAATTTTATCACGTGGTTTTTGAAACGAAATCGTTTGCCAAAACGGTTTAGAAAATATCGAAGAAAAAGGCTTTTTTCGGTAAAATTAGTGTTAATGGGAATTGGGGTAATACATTATCATTTTTTTCCCCTCACCCACACCCTTTCTCCCCTCTCCAAATCAGCAGCCCCAAGTGCCCCCTCATTCTCCCACTTGAATGGCTAAAAGAAAAGAAATGAGAAGAAAAGAGTAAATATATATAAGTATTGGTTGGGTTGACTTGGACTTTCTTTGACTTGGACTTTTCTCCCCACACCTCACACTCTCCCACAACTCCCACACCTGCACTTGGCCGAGCCCCCCCTTTTTCTTCAGCCCCCTTCATTTCTTCACCTCTTTTCTCATCAAAAATCCACCATTTTTGCCTCAAAATCCCTACAAAAAAATCCCAAAATCCAAATCAAGCCCCTACCCATTTTTCCTTAGCCCCTATAGCATGGATCTTGGTGCAAAGATTTCAATTTGGAGGTCATGTTCTATGTTTGATCCATGGTTCTTGAGATATAATAAATCTTGGGTTTTTGCTAAATTGTTTAATTATTTCTTCAAATTAAGTTAATGAGTGGTTTAAATTAGGTTTTATTGCAAGTTTGGAAAATTCAAGAGTATGGTTTGAATTAAAAAGTAAGGGTTTGTGATTTGCAATTAGGGTTCTTATCATGTAATCATGGTTGCAAAGTGGAGATTATCATCTTAAGTAAATGAAAACTTAATCTTTTTGATAATATGTAAATTGTTGGATGTAAATTGTCCAAATTAAGGGTTTTTTTTTTATCTAAACTAGGTTTTTAGAAATTATTGAAAATGTGAAATTTAAAATCTAGCGTTTTTATAAATTGATTATGGTTTTAATATGGAGATTAACATGTTAATGGAATGCTAAAACTAATTTAGTTGCTAGTTTACAAATCGTTGCTTTTAAAGTGTTAAAATTGGGTAAAATTGTAAACTAGAATTTCGGGTTAATGAAAGTTAGTGAGATTAAAAATCTACTTAGGGTTTTTATGACTTATTTAAGATATTTAGTGAATATTGTGGCCGCTAGATTCGTTCATTCATCGAGTTTTGTACTAAAACGGTGATTTGTGCTTGCTAGATTTTCGGAAAAATAACTTTTTAAGTGAAATTGGGGTTTTTGTGAGTTTTAACCTATTTTATATTAAAATTAGTGTTCGTGATTGTGAAAATGAGTGTATTTGGATTTTTCTCGATGGTCTGGCGTTTGTACGCCGAGTCGAGGGTTTTTGGGTTGATTTGGGAAAGCAAACCATAGGTTTTGACCTATGTGGGATTCGTGTGTCGTTTTGGTCATGAGTCGGATTTTAATGCGATACGGTACGTTATGATATGTAGGTACCCCATGTGGACTTCGAGACGACAAGCAAGCGCGTGGCGACGTCGGCACCGGCAAGCGAGTACCAGGTAAGTAGATTTATATCTACGGGGAGAAGTCGGGTGGATGGCGTATAGCACCCCCGCAGTTCGTGGTGATGTATACAAATACGTATACACACATATATATATTGTTTATATATTGTTTCAGTATATTGATGATAATATGGATATTTGGTGTCCTTGGATAATTTAGTGTCCCGAAACCCTAGAGTAGTGGTCGCACTACACATGCACACACCAACCCATACTTGCATACTTCTTTCATTTGTGCTTATACGGGAATATATAGTTATGTGTTCACATGGGTATAGGACTATGTGTTCACATACGGAATTGAGGCTTGGGTTTGAGATGAGTCGATGAGATTTGTATTGAGGTTGTGACTTCGGTGATATGCCAGGATTCGTATTTGAGATACGACATGACGTTGTAGCGGGTCCTTGACGTAGTGTTTCACACACGTCCATGCTTACTTAGGCGGTATCAGTATTGTACTAGACGTAGATCAGTACCCCGATCATGATATTTGATAAAGAGGATACCAGTGAATAGTATGATGAATGTGATATTGACCCGTACCCAGATTTGGGGATGCCGTACGACGGATTTACGTACGAGCTATATTTTGATGATTGATCCGCACTCTTGACTTGGGATGTCTAGTTATGGATATGATATTATTGAGGCGGGATCACCGACTATACATATACAGGTATGTATATGTATCGACTCAGATGATAGGCGGTTTCCTTACCTGTAGTCCAGCTTGTTAGCTTAGCCCTTTAGTTTAGTTTAGTTGTTAGATTAGATTCGATTCTTACCTATTTCAAAACTAACGAATCGTGGGTATTTTAAAAGACAGCTCAAGGGATCCTACGGATATTTCAAAAGACGTATCTTTTCATAAAAACACCGTGGCCCCTATTTTCAAAACCCCATGATTCGTGTTATTTCAAAAAGCACCATTTGTAGGACTTATATTAGATTAATGCAGATTAGTTATAGTTGCGTCTAGTATTCAGCTCCCGCTCATTATTGTGGTTCGCTTCACATCGCATGCTTATATTATGTTTCATACTCCATTATTGATATCATGCTGTTAGGACACCAGCACCATTACCGATGATGTGTATGTACCACGTACACTTACTTGCTGGCTCACACACATCTTCATCGGTAATTGCCATGTCACGTACACCTTAGAAAATATTATTGCTTGACATAGCATGTTAGTTAATAGTTTAGACATGATATTAGCGTACTTGCCTTATATGTTAGTTTAGACATTGTAGTTATTACCTGCTACTTCATGCATACTGTTATTCATTGTTATGCCGCATTCATGGATTCTCATGCATATATTCACTATTTTACGTGTTATTGAGGTTTCGGATTCGGATTTCCATGAGATTTTCTGGATTTGGAGGAAAACCGCAAAAACATAAATAAACCTTTTCTCTCTTTTAAAATAAAAAGTGCGGTTTTCCCAGGATGTATGAGTCGTCCACCATGAGTTTGCTGATGGATTTCGAGACCCGATTCGAGGAGACGGATGAACCGTTTCGGGTATATGGTGGACCCGGTAAGGTACCCCGGGGGAAGAAGTGCGTGATGATGACGATGTGAGCCTGGCAGGGGAGCACTACCTACCGGTGATATTACCCGACGCGTAGGATATCCGGAGGATACCGTCGTGGTCTTGAGATGGATGGTAGGGGCCGGTCTGGACTGACGGCGCTCTAGATATTGTGATTGAGACATTGAGATTGAGACTTGAGGTACATAGATTGTGACACAGAGATATCGAGGTATTTGGACACTTGTTTTGTGTCGATACTGGGCACTGTTTTTTGCTGATTTCATATATGGTACCTCATTTCTTTTAAAATACAGAAATCTCACTGATTTTTGAAACCAGTTTTATTCAGTACATGCATTCTGTTTCATGCATTCATACATCATCCATATGATATATTGCTACCTGAGGCACTGACACGGGCACATGAGATCACACTCGGTTAGATATTACCCTAGCCATTGTTATAGGCTGCATGTTATACATATTTGAGGATATATTATGATCATTGACCCAGGTTGCGTTATTTATGCGATTTCTTTCCGTAGATGTTTTTCTATTCACGAGTTGGCAACTTACCCCCGTTGTACCCCAGTTTCTTGTAGGTTTGCCGTACATGTTTCTTTACGGCTTTGTGGGCATAGTTTCCTTCGGGTGATTTGCTAGTAGGTGGGTTTACTTGTATCGTACCCCCATTATATTCCTTGTATATCATTATTCTGTTGTATCTAGAAGTTCCATCAACCAAACATGTATTTATTTTTGAGATAGAGACCAGTGATGTTATTCTTTCGACCTTAGAGTCGCGCGTTTTATTTCTTGTGGTTTTGAGTTTCCTTTTGAGTTTTGATCCTCGCCCTTGGCGTTGTATATTATATTGCTTGTGTGGTTGTGACCGTCGATTGACGAAGAGCTAGCTCCCGCTTGGGGATGCCTTTTTTTTTTGATTTCGTATACTATTCATGTTGTATCCCGTTTGGGGGCCAGTATTTACAAAGGAGACTCTGCCGAAATTTTCAGAAAATACTTGATGTTTTTTTAAAAACGCTTAATTCGGCTTATGCTATTAAAACTACTTGCTTTTAGTTGGTTTTCCTTCACTCTACTGCTTTTTTGGTTTTGATTTCTGGGTTTTCGGCTTACTTAGATTACGTACGCCTTGAGATGTTTCGTAGTCTAAGTGCCGGTCAGGTTCCGTACTTTCGGGCCGTGACAAAGTTGGTATCAAAGCGTTAGGTTTTACCTTCGGAGCGTTGGATGACCCCTGGTTGATGGAATAGGTGACTAAAGTAGAGTGACGTACCGTAGGTATGTTCCGCGGCATATTTACGATACGCTACTCCACTTAAGAAGCCTTAGGATGTACATTTCTTGCTCAGTATTATATTCATTCCGATCTAGCCTCATCAGTACCAGTTATGGTTTTGCTGCCATGATTACGGGCAGGGAAAGCTACGGCTAGAGTTGCGGTCAGCACGAGATCGTCACGAACGAGGACTGACCAAGGCGAAATTTCGGCAACACACGATTACGGAGATGTGTCTTTTTACTGTGTTTCCACGCCACGAGCGTTTGGCGGATCGCCTTTATGAGGTTACTCGGATGTGCTGATCGACACTAGAGGATTGAGCCGCTGACAGAGGCCAGCCAGATTTTGATGACCGTTGGTGTATTGCTTACTCATGATGATTGAGGCACGGTTCAGCGTGCAGACGAGTGAGCCAGTTGTTGCTGCGAGTGACGAGATATCTCCCCACATGTTGGAGCTATTGCGGGACGAGTTGTACTAATAGATGATAGAAGGTCGCTAGTCACCCGAGGATGAATGACTAGGACATGTGGTTCATTCGCTACCCCGATGCGAGGTCATTAGATAGATTGATTCCAGCTAGAGACGACTTCACGCGGAGACGTTGGGAGTCGACAGAGACGATCGAATGTCAGAAACCTATTATTCCAAGTTTAAAGTAGTCGGAAAGACATGCAGGCAATTCTATGGTCCCTCTAGAAGAATGAAACCCTAACTCGACTTAATGACCGTGTGAAAGCCTTTGAACCTTCGGGTTTGCGGCAGTTCTACGGCGCCATTAGTGAGGCTTGGGTTTGCCCTTCTACGGCTGGACCACCGATGCTGTGGTATGTACTCGATACTATTAAACTGTGCCCAAGATGTTGAGCCCTTAGGGGATTATGAGGTTTTGACAATCGATTGGATGGTTCGACTTAATTCGGATGTTAGGTGGTGAGATGCATTTCTTGGGAGACTCCCGATACAAGGATAGCCGTTGGAGCTCAGTCCATGCAGCCACGATGAGACGAGTTCGAAGCAGTCGACATTAGAGAAAATGGAGTAAGAGGTCCGTACAAGATCTGGATATGATGACGTTTCCCTCCGCCGACATCAGAGATGCGATTCGCATGCCATGGCAGAGTACTGGATATACCTTCCAGAAGGAGTCGCGATGGGTGTGCAGCCGTTCCAGAGCAAGATGCAGATATAGGAAAGGACGATGACTTCCGGACAGTTGGCAGAGACGGGACATGGAAGAGACCGTGAGCAGGATTCCTTCCAGGACACTGCTGCAATGATACTTGCACCCAGGATCAGATGTGTCACGTACATTCAGAGAGCTAGAGGCCGACGCCAGTGATATGCTGTCTTACGAGTGGTCGCGATGATTGACCGAGAGATGACCAGAGAAGTGCCAGAACGGGATCATCCCCGTTAGCACACCTGACAGGGCCGATAAGCCGCTGGACCGAGAGATTGGTAATTCACAGTGAAGACCTTGACCCAGGAGTGGTCATTGTTACGCACACTAGCAGGCCAGAGTTCATGATCATCGACGAGACGTCCCTCTAGTGACCGCGACAGTTGGCCCGAAATTCTTAGAGGATGCACTTGAGCGGTCTTATTCCGCCATTATTGATTTCGATGGTTTTGGGTGATTTATTCGCATGATTTGATTTTGATGATTGGGGATTTACGATCTTTGCACAGTGTTGCACTTGATATCGTTTTCGTGCTTTGGTTTCACGTGGTTGTGATTTTACGGTTTTAGACATTTGAGTTGATTTTGTGCGTATGCACGCACACGATTTGGTTCCTGCACTCTGTATAGTTTATATATGCTTGCAGCGCAGTGATACGCCTTTGGTGCACTGGACTTCGATTTCGATTGTGATACTCGATATTTGTTTTGTGCACTTGATTTGATTTTGCGCATGTTCGGCGCTTGATATTGGATTTCATGATTTCGTGCATGATAGATGCCCCTGGTTTTGGGTTTTCACGCATGTTGAGCGCATGTCTTGAGATGCGATTTTGGTGCACACCAGATGCACTAAATCGAGATTTTTTTCGTGCATGTCAGATGCACCTGATTTTGCTGTCAGGAACACACGTTGCCTACGACAGATGCTTTGTGCACACCCGATGCACTTAGATCTTGTTTCTGTGCACTTGTATGGCACGTATATGGATTTTGATTGTCGTGCGCATCAGACGCACGTAGTATTCATACGTGTATTTTGGGATTGATTTCTTATAGAGCAGTACGTTTTTTTTTATGATAATTGCAATGTGTTTTCGTACTAAGCAGGACTAGTCATAGGACAGTACCTGAATGTATTTTGCATGCATTGATAGCTATTGAAGGGAATTCCAAAAAGCGAGCTATAGTCTCAGTATTTACCTACGTGTCTGATATGACGCGAAATGTTTAAAACAAGGAAAACCCTTCTAAATTGTTTCCCAAAACGGCGGAACGTACATTTCAAATAAAGGTATATATGTATATAGTTATTTTCTTATGATAGACGTCCGCCACTGTGCAGTGTTATGGGCATTGCACAGTAACTTAAAGGATTTGGCATGCATTTCCTCCTGATATTTACGTGTATAGTTTCGAGTTATATCATATTGGTTTTGGTATTGGAATTGACATTGTGTCATTACCATGACTCCGATGATTGCGGGATGCTTGACGGAGTTTTGATTTGATTTTTATGCTCATTTTTCATGCGCATGCGCTGCGCTACGATTTGTTTTATGTATTTATGATTTCGGAGCCCCGGCGATTTGATAGTTTTGGCGGAAATATTTTAGTATTTGGGGGAAGTTTTAATTTAAATTCGGGGACCGAATTTCTTTAAGGGGGAAGATTGTAACGTTTTCAAAATCGTTTCGGTGAAATTTCGAAAAAACGGTAAAATAAGGGGGTTTTCGGTAAAAAGTCAAAATACAAATATCTTTATTATAAAATTAAATATACATATTCTATCTATGTAATTGCTAGTATTTGGTGTTTATTGACCCACTGGTGAAATTTCAAATTTTCTGAAAAATTTTCCGAAATTAATTATTTTAATATTATTTTAAGCCGTCACTAATATATTTAATTAGGGAAAATTACAAATTGGAATGAGTTGAAACAAATTTTGTGCATCATAAAACATTAAATAAAATTTTATCACGTGGTTTCTGAAACGAAATCGTTTACCAAAACGGTTTAGAAAATATCGAAGAAAAATGTTTTTTTCGGTAAAATTAGTGTTAATGGGAATTGGGGTAATACATTATCCTTTTTTTCCCTCACCCACACTCACCCACACCCTTTCTCCCCTCTCCAAATCAGCAGCCCCAATTGCCCCCTCATTCTCCCACTTGAATGGCTAAAAGAAAAGAAATGAAAAGAAATGAGAAGAAAAGAGTAAATATATATAAGTATTGGTTGGGTTGACTTGGACTTTTTTTGACTTGGACTTTTCTCCCCACACCTCACACTCTCCCACACCTCCCACACCTGCACTTGGCCGAGCCCCCCCTTTTTCTTCAGCCCCCTTCATTTCTTCACCTCTTTTCTCATCAAAAATCCATCATTTTTGCCTCAAAATCCCTACAAAAAAATCCCAAAATCCAAATCAAGCCCCTACCCATTTTTCCTTAGCCCCTATAGCATGGATCTTGGTGCAAAGATTTCAATTTGGAGGTCATGTTCTATGTTTGATCCATGGTTCTTGAGGTATAATAAATCTTGGGTTTTTGCTAAATTGTTTGATTATTTCTTCAAATTAAGTTAATGAGTGGTTTAAATTAGGTTTTATTGAAAGTTTGGAAAATTCAAGAGTATGGTTTGAATTAAAAAGTAAGGGTTTGTGATTTGCAATTAGGGTTCTTATCATATAATCATGGTTGCAAAGTGGAGATTATCATCTTAAGGAAATGAAAACTTAATCTTTTTGATAATATGTAAATTGTTGGATGTAAATTGTCCAAATTAAGGTTTTTTTTTATCTAAACTAGGTTTTTAGAAATTATTGAAAATGTGAAATTTAAAATCTAGTTAGGGTTTTTATAAATTGATTATGGTTTTAATATGGAGATTAACATGTTAATGGAATGCTAAAATTAATTTAGTTGCTAGTTTACAAATCGTTGCTTTTAAAGTGTTAAAATTGGGTAAAATTGTAAACTAGAATTTCGGGTTAATGAAAGTTAGTGAGATTAAAAATCTACTTAGGGTTTTTATGACTTATTTAAGATATTTAGTGAATATTGTGACCGCTAGATTCGTTCATACATCGAGTTTTGTACTAAAACGGTGATTTGTGCTTGCTAGATTTTCGGAAAAATAACTTTTTAAGTGAAATTGGGGTTTTTGTGAGTTTTAACCTATTTTATATTAAAATTAGTGTTCGTGAATGTGAAAATGAGTGTATTTGGGTTTTTCTCGATGGTCTGGCGTTTGTACGCCGATGTCGAGGGTTTTTGGGTTGATTTGGGAAAGCAAACCATAGGTTTTGACCTATGTGGGATTCGTGTGTCGTTTTGGTCATGAGTCGGATTTTAATGCGATACGGTACGTTATGATATGTAGGTACCCCATGTGGACTTCGAGACGACAAGCAAGCGCGTGGTGACGTCGGCACCGGCAAGCGAGGACCAGGTGAGTAGATTTATATCTACGGGGAGAAGTCGGGTGGATGGCGTATAGCACCCCCGCAGTTCGTGGTGATGTATACAAATACGTATACACACATATATATATTGTTTATATATTGTTTCAGTATATTGATGATAATATGGATATTTGGTGTCCTTGGATGATTTAGTGTCCCGAAACCCTAGAGTAGTAGTCGCACTATACATGCACACACCAACCCATACTTGCATACTTCTTTCATTTGTGCTTATACGGGAATATATAGTTATGTGTTCACATGGGTATGGGACTATGTGTTCACATACGGAATTGAGGCTTGGGTTTGAGATGAGTCGATGAGATTTGTATTGAGATTGTGACTTTGGTGATATGCCAGGATTCGTATTTGAGATACGACATGATGTTGTAGCGGGTCCTTGACGTAGTGTTTCACACACGTCCATTCATACTTAGGCAGTATCAGTATTGTACTAGACGTAGATCAGTACACCGATCATGATATTTGATAAAGAGGATACCAGGTGAATAGTATGATGAATATGATATTGACCCGTACCCAGATTTGGGGATGCCGTACGACGGATTTACGTACGATCTATATTTTGATGATTGATCCGCACTCTTGACTTGGGATGTCTAGTTATGGATATGATATTATTGAGGCGGGATCACCGACTATACATATACAGGTATGTATATGTATCGACTCAGATGATAGGCGGTTTCCTTACCTGTAGTCCAGCTTGTTAGCTTAGCCCTTTAGTTTAGTTTAGTTGTTAGATTAGATTCGATTCTTACCTATTTCAAAACTAAAGAATCGCGGGTATTTTAAAAGACAGCCCAAGGGATCCTACGGATATTTCAAAAGACGTATCTTTTCATAAAAATACCGTGGCCCCTATTTTCAAAACCCCATGATTCGTGTTATTTCAAAAAGCACCATTTGTAGGACTTATATTAGATTAATGCAGATTAGTTATAGTTGCGTCTAGTATTCAGCTCCCGCTCATTATTGTGGTTCGCTTCGCATCGCATGCTTATATTATGTTTCATACTCCATTATTGATATCATGCTGTTAGGACACCAGCACCATTACCGATGATGCGTATGTACCACGTACACTTACTTGCTGGCTCACATACATCTTCATCGGTAATTGCCATGTCACGTACACCTTAGAAAATATTATTGCTTGACATAGCATGTTAGTTAATAGTTTAGACATGATATTAGCGTACTTGCCTTATATGTTAGTTTAGACATTGTAGTTATTACCTGCTACTTCATGCATACTGTTATTCATTGTTATGCCGCATTCATGGATTCTCATGCATATATTCACTATTTTACGTGTTATTGAGGTTTCGGATTCAGATTTCCATGAGATTTTCTGGATTTGGAGGAAAACCGCAAAAACATAAATAAACCTTTTCTCTCTTTTAAAATAAAAAGTGCGGTTTTCCCAGGATGTATGAGTCGTCCACCATGAGTTTGCTGATGGATTTCGAGACCCGATTCGAGGAGACGGATGGGTACATGGTGGACCCGGTAAGGTACCCCGGGGCAAGAAGCGCGTGATGATGACGATGTGAGCCTGGCAGGGGAGCACTACCTATCGGTGATATTACCCGACGCGTAGGATATCCGGAGAATACCGTCGTGGTCTTGAGATGGATGGTAGGGGCCGGTCTGGACTGACGGCGCCCTAGATATTGTGATTGAGACATTGAGATTGAGACTTGAGGTACATAGATTGTGATACAGAGATATCGAGGTATTTGGACACTTGTTTTGTGTCGATGCTGGGCACTGTTTTATGCTGATTTCATATATGGTACCTCATTTCTTTTAAAATACAGAAATCTCACTGATTTATGAAACCAGTTTTATTTAGTACATGCATTCTGTTTCATGCATTCATACATCATCCATATAATATATTGCTACCTGAGGCACTGACACGGGCACATGAGATCACACTCGGTTAGATATTACCCTAGCCATTGTTATAGGCTGCATGTTATACATATTTGAGGATATCTTATGATCATTGACCCAGGTTGCGTTATATATGCGATTTCTTTCCGTAGATGTTTTTCTATTCACGAGTTGGCCACTCACCGCCGTTGTGCCCCAGTTTCTTGCAGGTTTGCCGTACATGTTTTTTTACGGCTTTCCGGGCATAGTTTCCTTCGGGTGATTTGCTAATAGGTGGGTTTACTTATATCGTACTCCCATTATATATCTTGTATATCATTATTCTGTTGTATCTAGAAGTTCCATCAACCAAACATGTATTTATTTTTTAGATAGAGACCAGTGATGTTATTCTTTCGACCTTAGAGTCGCGCGTTTTATTTCTTGGGGTTTTGAGTTTCCTTTTGAGTTTTGATCCTCGTCCTTGGCGTTGTATATTATATTACTTGTGTGGTTGTGACCGTCGATTGACGAAGAGCTAGCTCCCGCTTGGGGATGCCTTTTTTTTTGATTTTGTATACTATTCATGTTGTATCCCGTTTGGGGGCCAGTATTTACAAAGGAGACTCTGCCGAAATTTTCAGAAAATACTTGATGTTTTTTTAAAAACGCATAATTCGGCTTATGCTATTAAAACTACTTGCTTTTAGTTGGTTTTCCTTCACTCTATTGCTTCTTTGGTTTTGATTTCTGGGTTTTCGGCTTACTTAGATTACGTACGCCTCGAGACGTTTCGTAGTCTAAGTGCCGGTCAGGTTCCGTACTTTCGGGCCGTGACACCAGCCCAAGACCCCACCATATGGCCGCGAATCCGCGGCTAAACAGGGCATATGGCCACAGATCCACGGCCATGATAAGCACGTGTCGGTGCATATTTTGACGGTATGGCGGTGCGTTGACTAGGCTTCTTAAGGTAATTTTGTAAATGCAGATAGGGATCAGATGTAACCCTAGGGTTTCTATAATCTATAAATAGAAACCCTAATGCTCTTTTTGGAGCATGCCTCTTTTTGTTCATCAAATTCAGAATTCTTAATTCGCTGTAATGTTTTGAAGAGAACATCGAATAAAAGTAAGTTGTTTTTCTTTATCTTACCCTAGTTAATTTCTTTTCTGCCGTAATTTAGTAATTTTATTTATCTGCCCTAGTTAATTAGTTAGGAATTTTATTTATTTGCCGTAGGTCAGATAATTAGGTTATTAAAAATGATTATAAAAAATGTCTCTTTTTATCAATTCCCTAATGAGTGAGTAGTTCCTCACTTGTTAGGGTTAGGAATAGGAAATGTTTGAGAGATGAAAATCTCTCACCCCTTTCTTGCCTATTGCATATTTTTTATAGGACTTCATGCATGCATACATACACCGCTCACTACGGCACCCTATCCCATGAGGTAGCGGTGATACCGTAGTTTAAAAGACCAGTTGTGAATGTTTTCCATGGAGGTTAGGGTAAGAATTAAGAAAGGACGGACAAGGACCTAGAGGAAGAAATATAGTTTCTTCCCGATCGTGCTAATCCCCTTTATTAATTATTACCATAACACCTAAATAGATCTTAAATAGGGCATTGAAAGCGGTGAGAAATATTAAATTTCCAAACTTAACCTAAACCTAACCCTAGCAAGGTTTTAATCCTAGTCTAAATCAACCTTAGTTTTAGTAATAATCCAATCCACCACAATTGGAATTAACTTGTTAGAACAATTAGAAAATACACAAAATCCCTGTGGACCGACACGTACTCACCGGCTAGCTACCAAGCGACGCCGTTCTTGATTGCGGTAAAATTCTTTGATTTATCTTTTAAAAGCACAAGCACATAAAACCTCACATCAATCAACGATGCCTGAGATATGATGATTTACGTGTTGATGCTAGACACAGGATTTATGATGATTTCGAGTGTTGATGCTGGACACTCAGGATTTTATGATGTTTTTGAGTGTCGTTGATGGACACTTAGTGGATGATATGTATATATATATACATGATATGGATGACATGGTATCACATTTTACACAGGCACGATATTATATATTTATATACATATGTATACACGATCCCTTTCGATACCACATGATATGATATTACTATTACAGTACGATCTAGGAGATCGTTATATATTCGATTTCTACCTGATGATATCTTCTACTCATGAGTTGCAACTCACCCCCGTTGTGCCATAGTTTTCTTACAGGATCGACCGCTCAAATCAGTAGTGGCTAGCTGGAACATTACTTCTTTTGGATGATTTGTATTGGTAGGTGGGTTACAGTACAGAGCGTAACCATCGTTGTATACTTTTATATTCTTTGTATCTAGTTAAAAACTCCATCATCCAGACCATGTATATTTTGTAGAGTTAGAGACCAGTTTGTATATTCTTTGGATTTACAGTCGAGAATTGTATATATATTCTTTATATTGGATTGGATGATGTTTTTGGTTTTCTTTATTCCTTTCTGTGATTGATCTTCGCCTTGGGCGTTATATATTTACTTGTGTGGTTTTGTTTCTGCTGATAGACGAAGAGCTAGCTCCCGCTTGGGGATTCCCATATTATTCTTAATATGTATTGGTTTTGGATCAAAATTTATAAGGGAGGTGCGGCCCAAATTTCAAATGACGAAAACGTTTTCAAACTTTAGTATACTACATACTTGTATTTTCCATAAACTTGTTTCTACTTTATAATGAGAACCTGATTTCATTTATATCTTTCTTTCAAAACTTCACATCTACTATTTTCATAAAAAGGTTTAGATTTCTGGGTTTTCAGCTTACTTGGGTTACGGTGGGGTCTTATGGACTTCACGTGATCCAAGTGCCAGTCACATGCCATTCTCGGGTCGTGACATAAACACTAATGGTTGTGCGATCAACCATCGCCCCGTACGGCATCAAGAAACGTATACACTAGTCTGCTCTGGAATATCGATGCCCTGTCTCAATACCCCTACGACTAGGAACTTTTAAGGATGTGCTTATCGACTATCCAGGGCCCACTAGTATGATCGACATCAGAGTCCTGGTATTCAAGCAAAGATCCTAAGGGCTTTATCAACATGTATATGTAAGAGCAAGAATAAATGTATACATGTTAAGATAAAGTCAAAACCAGATAACATACTATCATTTTGAGCAAGATTGTTCTATACATACATATGTCCCAAATATCCAATATAATACATAATAATGGCCTCTAAGGCATACATATTTAACAATCTCCCACTTGCATTAAGGGCAGTTATTGACGTATCTCATATTAAACAATCCAAAGAGTCTCTCAAACTATACTTGGGGAATGGCCTTTGTGAATGGATCCGCTCGGTTTTTCTTTTGTATCTACCCTTCATATCTTGATCTCTTTACGATCAATGATCTCCTTGATCAGATGATACCGCCTCAAGATATGTCTAGACTTCTGATGGGACCGTGGTTATTTCGCTAATGCTATAGCTCCATTGTGATCACAATAAAAAGGTATTGGATTAGCAATGGTCGAAACCACCTCAAGCTCTGTTATGAACTTACACATCCAGACCATTTCTTTGGCAGCATCATTGGTAGCAATATACTCAGCCTCCATCGTCGATTCTGCAACGATGTCCTGTTTTGAACTCTTCCAACAGACCACACCTCCATTGATGGTAAACAAATAACCTGAGTTGGATTTACTGTCATCTTTATCACTTTGGAAGCTGGAGTTGGCAAATGCCTTTATTTGGAGGTCACCGTTACCATACACCAAGAACATATCCTTAGTTCTTCTCAAGTACTTAAGTATGTTCTTCACAGCTATTCAGTGTTTCTGCCTTGGATTTGATTGATACCGGCTTACTACATTAAACGCATAAGCTACATCTGGTCTGGTACATAACATCACATATATTATAGACCCGACCGCCGAAGTATAGTGTATAATGTGTAAGTGTATATGTGCTCCGTACCGTGACAACTACGGCTATGTGGAATAAAAAACTTTAAAATCTTGAGCACAAAACACTAAATCCCAAGGATTCAAGCCTAAACACTACACTAAACAAACCCTAACTAGAGTTTTAATTACTCGGTTAAGATTACAACCTTTGTAGATGGTCCTTCGGGTCTTGAAAGTTGACTCCTCAAGCTCCTTGGGTTGATGGAACGAGCTCTCGAAGCCGATCTTCCGTGTCAAAGACGATCCACCCGAGGATGCCGATTCAAACGATTGGTTCGTCCGAAAAAACTAAAGATCAAGTCTTGCTAAGACAAGATACTTAGAGTGGTGTGGTTTGTGAAACTAAATGCTCTATTTTAATCCTCAAAACTCAAGAGAAGAAAATGAGGAAGAAGATGAAGATGTAGCAACTAGAGAAATTTCTTCAAGTGAGAAAAAACAATCCTTCTCTCAAAATATCTCACACTCTTATATTATCCTTCTCACCCAAAACAAAAGAATGGGTGGGCTTGGTGACTCACTAGGGTAAGTCACTAGCCCACACACTAACTCATTTAAGATGAAGAAAAGAGAGACAGAGAAAGAGAGTGTGTGTGTAGCCACCTCACTAGTATACATATACATACACTTATAAATAAATACAAATCCATGTATATAAAGAAGTATACCCAAATCCGTATAAATATGTATACCGTATTTCTACCAAAATACAAATACCGTATTTGTACCGAAAATACAAAATACGCGTATTCATATTTAGAAAGAAATACATGTATTTGTATCAAAGCACAAATACCATTATTTATACAAATACACGTATCCGTATAAATACTGTATTCGTGTTAGAAAACAAATACCCAAAAGAGAGCAATATAATACTAGCATCAAAACTGGCTGTCTTTCAAATATGCAAGCACTACTAAACCGTCCGATTAAAGCACTTGTATAAATACACGTGTTCAATCGAACACCTCTGTGTAAAACCACACGCAAACTACACCGTTTCTCCTGAACCGGGAAACCCCCTGTGTGGGACTCTAAAGACTCGACAATACGCTGGCAGTAGGTTTAACTACAAGCACGACAGTGGCACTAGCTGCATATAATGGCTACCCAGGTATATGTCGAAGGGAAGATCGACATGATAACACGTCTGAAAACCCTACTGAGCCTATACGTGACATTCTACGTACAGTCCGGTCTGTTCATCTAAGAGTATCGCATATCGAGCTTAGAGGGATGGTAAATGTCAGACCCCTAATAGCGTAATAAGTAATGTCGGTGTGGAACCAATTACACCTTGGGAAACTACTGGTGTACCTACCATTAAATCTCATTTGCCCTGGCCAGGGACTTTGTGTATTGACCAGCCGTACACAGCGCGATATCAACTCCCTTCTATCCCCTGCTGCCTCCAAGTGCTTCGGGACTGCACCCAACTACTACCTATTTGCAAGACTCATTTGAGCCGTGGTAGGGTAGTAATCTAAGTATAGTGGGAACACACTCAAGTCGAATAGTGATGTCAAGTCAACGGACTAACCTGTACTCATGTCACCGGGGAACTGCTGATTAGTCAAAAATATTGCATATTTTATGGACATTTTTCCTACTATTATTAACTATGAAAATGTGTTAATTGTAAATAAAGAACATATATAGGTTTATTTGTAAAAATATTATTATCACATGTTTCTTCATTTATAATTAACATAATTAGGGAATATATATGCATATAATATTTAAATAAAATATTCATATTAAAATATGCATATCTTGTCAAATATTCATAATCAATATTCTTAAGATATCATATCACATAAATGGTTAGAATAATATCTCAAATAAAACAAATGCTACTAACAATTTGATTTTGAGATATTGTGCATGTATTATAATAGATCAGCTCAGGTCTGAAATCTAAATAGGAGATCTAAAACAAATCAGTTCACTAAACCACATCTGCCGAATATTTGGAGCAAATCGAGAATCTAGCAACGGTAGAGGCTAAGAACAATATTTTCATAATCTTTGTATCAAGAGAATCTCCAAATATCAAGAAAAAAGCCACGAAAAATTTGGAAGCCCAAATCCACCAAAAGGCGGCGGAAGAGCAGTCAAAATAGATTTTGGTGGCGGTTCAGCGATCATTTGGTGGCCGTAGGATCTGAAACTTTAAAGTCATGATCGTAATTTGACACACTTCAACTTGACGTCTAGGGTTTCACATTTCAAAGCCTATAAAAGAACCGAGAGCTATCTATAAATCTATTCATCTATCCATTGACCTAAAGAGAGATCTAGCGAGCAACTAGGTTTTTGTAATTTAGTTTTTCAGCGAGAAAATTGTAATGCAATAGTTGATCAATAAAGGTGTTCCTTCATAAAAAGAGAGAGAAAAGGGAAGAAAATTCCTCACGGCTCAAGACTCACATGTTAAACACGTGAGCGTCTATATGCAAAGCAAATAGGCGCTGCAATTAAACAACTAAAGGCTAAATATGCCTCACGTATTGAACACATGAGCGCCTATGTATGAAACATGAAAGCACATAAAAAAAATCACCCTGGGGTCACGCGTTAAAACGTGAGGATACCCTTTTGAAGCATTAGCTTCATATAGAGTTAAACTCTATGCATAGAATTAAATTCTATTTTTATATGCAAAGCATACGAGTAAATGGCCAAAGGCAAGTTGGAGCTCACGTGTTAAACACGTGAGCGCCCATATGCAAGCATATGGATGCCAAATGAAAGAAGCTAAATAAGCCTCACGTGTTAAATACGTGAGGGCACCTCATCACATAGAATTAAATTCTACTCTTGGGAAATACTTCCCTGGATTTTTCTAAAAGAGAGATTCTCTCTGTTAAACAGGGAACCGTTGGATCAAAGATCCAATGGTGATTAAGCATAGAATTAAATTCTATTGGGATGGATATTCTCTGTCGAACAGAAAGTTGGTGGATCAAAGATCCAATGAGATGGAAAATATTTCCCATATCATTCTATACAGAGAAAAATTGTGCTCTGTTAAACTGAGCACCCTTGGATTAAAAATTCAATGGTGGTAAAAATATCACCATTCAATAGAATAAAATTCTATATATGGGAAAATATTCCCCCAATCTTGTTAAAACGAGAAAAACATATTCTGTAAGACAGAAACACTTGGATCAAAGATCCAACGGTGGGTAAAATTCCCTAAACAGATTTTGAGACCAATAAAATCAATTGGAATCCCTCAATAAGAGATTTTAATTAACAAACTTGCCTCCACTATATAAAGGACCCGAGACTTCAAGTCTCATACAAAGACATATAGAGGGAATTCCCCATAAGCTTTTGCGAAAAAACAACAACAGAAGGCTCTCAAAAATGACAGAGAATTTAATCCCCAAAAGAAGAAAGAAGATCTCCCTCCTTCAAAACTCTAGGTAAAGAAAAAAGAGAGATTAAAAGTATCCCCTTTGCCTAGTATAATGGAAATAAGGGTTTAACCCTTCATACAAGAACTTAGTTCTTCCTCTGGTTTGAGATTTGCAAAAGCAAATCTCCCCACAAGTTGAGAATTTAATTCTCATCGTGGAGATTCTGTTCTTCAGACTCAAAACTTAGGGGAAATGAACTAGGTAAAAAGAAAAAGAAAGAAAAAGAAAAGGAATATATGTTCTGGGAATTTAATTCCTCCAAAAAAATTAGGGCTTAACCCTACATAAAGAGCTTAGTTCTTATAAAAATAAAAGAAGAACTTAGTTCTCCAATTAAAAAAATGATGAATGATCCAAGATCTTCAAAACAGAAATCTTGATGATCAATGACTTAAATGCCATTAACAGAGATTAATATCTCAAAAAACAATAAGAACTTGGCGTTTCACATGAAACACACGTGAGTAAAATTAGTGCTTAACACTATTATAGTGCTTCACATGTTTCCAACGTGAGTGCATAAAACAAACAAAAGAAAAACTAAAATGTCTCATGTGCTTCCCACATGAGCATTCAAAGAGCAAAGAAAAACTCCTTTGTATTGATTAGGCAGCACCAAATAAAGCAGCCCAGCACCCAAAAATAAAGCAGTCACGTGAAATATACGTGAAACGCTCTTGGAAACCCAAAATCTGGCGCCTCATGTGCTTCACACGTGAGTACTAGAGCTCTAGCTAAGTGCTTAGCACTTCTGTCTAAAAAAAGTGGGTGAACAAACAAAACCCGAAATCAATGCTCAGGATCTCACGTGCTTCCCATGTGAGTGCCATGCAAAGTGCTTAGCACTATATATTCAGTCAAAATGACCAAAGTGCTTAGCACTGATTGAGCAGCGCCCATATCTGAGCGCCTCATATGTTTCACACGTGAGCGCCAGAGAAAATTAGTGCTTAGCACTATAGTAGCGCCTCACATGTTTCACACGTGAGCACTAGAAAAGATTAGTGCTCGGCACTATAGTAGCGCCTCATGTGAAAAGCACGTGAGCACCAGAAAAGATTAGTGCTCAGCACTATTCCAACGCCTCACATGAAATATACGTGAGCACTGCATATTCTAGTGCTTAGCACTGTTGGGTAGTATAGAAACCCAATCTCGGCCCAAATTGGCTAAGTTCCTGAGGTTAAACCTCTTTGATTTTAAATCAACCGAGCCCATATGCTCGTAATTTCCAAAATGATTTTAGTCTCAAACATGACTAATGACCTCTCATTGATGATATCTAAAATGATATTTATCCCATATCTCCTAAGGTAATCTTAGTCTTAAATATGACTTACGATTCTTAGGTCCACCACAACCCCTTTTTCCCTGAAGTACAGGATGTGGTTCAAGGGTACATCTTTTCATACCTCTGATATATGTCGTTGTAATTCCTCAACGTCTTCAGAGAAGTTGCGGGTCCTGACAACCAACAACTCCTTTCATCACATTGATGCACTTCCAAATTGACGTGCACACCTCAAATCGGATCGTGTCCCAAATCGGGCACATTCCATGTCACCGTCGTTCACTCCGTCACATAACAAATACATGTGCGCGCAAGATGAATAATGGACTGAAACGTTCTTAAACTAACATTTGTCCCAAACAGGGAATGTTGGACCGTGATGTCCTTAAAGTAAAATAATTGAACTCATATGCCCATTTGTTTCTAAGTTGATCTTAGTCTTAAATATTACTAAAGATCCTTAGATAACCCAAATATCCCGTAAACTGACGTACCTCATTTATATGAGATTTGCGTCCTAAGTTCATTCCCGTTGGAAAACCAAATTACCAGTGTGGACCCCATCAAGCAAATCCTTGACCCAAACCCAAATCTAAAATATACGGATTTGGACTAATCCGCGCCCTACGGACGACAACATAAATTAGTCTCGGTATACAATCCACGGGCAACCGAAATAAAATAAACATAACACGACACGAAGTGAACTGTTGGAGAAGGAGAAAGTGGTTATCGCAATGCGGTAACGTAATTAACTGCAGGGGCTTGCACCTGTAGAGAAAGAGCGTCCCCACAATCAAAAAACCCTCGTAAAGTGAGGGGGAATCTGATAAAGTCTGCTATAACGGCCGCATCCGTCCAAACCTACGATATACAGTGCGATAAATCAACTTGGTATCTTCGGAGAGGTGGATGGTTAAATCCAAATAGCATCTGTCCCCCTAAATTCAGGCAAGACGATCCATCCCAGTTCATCTCTGTTTTCGACGGTAAACAGATTCTGGCACGCTCGGTGGGACCTTTTCCTCTTTCCACTCCACACTTCGTGTGTCGTGTTCGCGAACAAAATCGCGGTTCGCTATGGTTGCCCTTGGATTTGAGGTACTAAAACTTAGCGTCTTGCTCTTGTGCAGAAAAATCAATGGCTTCCAACTGCACCTCTTGCAACAACAACTCTCGCTCCACCCCAACTGGAGGAGTAACTTATGGACCTAAAGCGGCCTCTATTTTTTCAATGCAGTGGGGCAAGTCATATAAGCCACTACTGGATTATTCTTTTGGACCATGCTCCCACCTATGAGTTTCGGTGCCTCAGTGCCGCAAGAAGAAGCTCCCAAAGGGTCAGTCTTCGATCGACTAGAAACCATAATGGCCCTTCTGAGCGGGCCGTCCAAATCTGGCGTACCAGTCTTCAACAGGCTGAGCGAGAATGGGCCTGCAAAGAGGCTCGTGATACCCAAAGGGGCTACCCCAAAACGAATAGCCCTCCCAACTCCCATTACAGGCGAAGTTGCCAAAAGTGCTTCCCCCATCAGAAAGTCGGTGTTGAAAAGATTGGTCGGCCCTCCCCAAACCTTAACAAGGACGTCGGTCTTAAACAGGCTGACACCGATTACGGCTCCTCAGCAAAGTCGGGAGCGTGATGAAGTTGCTTCCAAAACTGAGGCGGGCCCTTCAACAAGGCATGCTCGACATCGCCACTGGTGCCGAGTGAGAGAAGCCGGGGGCAACTCCCCCTCTAGACTCACCCCGCCAGCTCCAATGGTAGAAGTCGATGCTTCTGTTCCAATTGGGAACAGTTTTGAACTGCTTAAGACGGTGCGCAAAAACTCTCCAACAGCGGTGCTAAAGAAATCACCCATGCCTGCAGAAGTTATAGTGCAGGCAAAGCTGGAGCAGCCTCATCAACGGCTCTCCTCGCAAATTCATAGGATATGGAGAAAAGTCCAGGACTCTGTGATTGACCAGAACTACTCTCGTCGACCGAAGAAATCTAAAATACGACAAGAAAAAGATCACTCCTCCGTCATACAACGAGGGACTTCTTCTACACTGGTGCTTGTTACAATGGCTTCTTCAACTTCAACCTCCCACAAATGGACGAGGCGTGGAAAAATCCCACCGCCTGTGGAAAATTCCAATGGTGATGGACCCAAACGCCCTAAGTCTGGGGGCATGATCATACATACGGTCAACATGGCTTTAGGAAAAGAAGAAAACCGTGCCTCCGTGAGTCACCGACCGCAAACTCGGTCGCTGACTTAGGCCCCGGAGCAATAACATAAGCTTTAGGAAATGCTGACCAAAATGGCAGCACTTACAGGACAGAAAGAAAGTCCGGACAAAGAGGCCAAACAACACTATGAGCAGGAGGCCGATACAGAGTTCCTGCCATGGGTGCTCGAAAGAAAAAACAAAGAAGCCGCTGAACAAGCTGCTAACATGAAGAAGATGGTGCTCTTATTTCAGGACATGGTTGGAATGATGATCCAACCAGAACCCCCAGCAGAGGATCCGCCGATAATCATAGAGGATGACAGAGGGGAAACATCAAACCCTCTTCTGGCCTTATCAACAGCCAAGGAGGAAACAATCTCTAAGGCTGCTCTTGATGATTATATAGCTCAAGAAATAAGAGCTCATCAAGCTAATGAAGCGGCTGGCTAAATTGTCAGAACTGGGCGACCGTATCCAGGCTGGTATGATCAAACAAGTAACTGCCGGGATATACGATTCCTAAGTTCCATGTTTACAAAGGGACATGAAACCCTCATCAGCACGTCATGCGGTTCAGAGCTCTGTGCGATAACACTGGAAGCAACGACAAATTGCTGCTTCGTCAGTTCGTTGGTAGCCTGTCAGAAACAGCTTTTGAATGGTACTCGGAGCTCCCAAACGACTCCGTAAAAACATTCATAGAGATGGAGCTGTTGTTGACCCAGCGTTTTGCCAGTGCGAGCGAACGTACTCAAATGACGACATTAATTAATTCCAGGGTAAAGCCGGGAGAAACCTGGGTTTAATACGCGATACGGTGGCAAAAAATATGGTCTAAGTGCGAACAGCGCATTGAAGAATCTCTCTCCATGGGCATGTTCATCGGGACACTTGATCCTCAAACGACTATGTCCCAGTTCAGGACATTCTTGAAACCAACAACCTTCCAGGCTCTGATAGATAAACTGTCCCAAATGGACCAGATGGGCTACGGGCCTTTCTCCTCAAATAAGGACCGTCGAAATAACAAGGGTAAAGGGAAAGCGACCTTCATTGTCAACACGCAACAACAACCGAGTAACCCAAAACCGGCTGTTCGTCAAAACAACGCGCGTCCGCGCCCATCCTTGTAGGAGAGACTAGGACGTGCTTACTCGTTTCCCCGCGATAAGATGAGGAGACTATTAAAATTAGCAGTGCATAACAAACCCATCACATTGCCAGAACCGTGGCTTCCACCGCAACCCGGCGACATCAAAAACCCTAACTACTGCTCCTATCACAGAATAATGAGCCACCCAATTGAGGATTGCTACGTCTTCAAGAACTGGGTCGAGGACCAGTATTAACAAGGGAAATTCGCGCTGTTCGATAACTGGAGGGTAAACCCACCACAGAAGCACACTCCCAAAAAGGTGGATGCGCCGGGGGAGTCATGCTCACTCATGGAAGAAACTCCATAGGAAGTCATTCATTCAGCAAAAACCAAAAGAATGCTGAAGGATCTACATGCATGTCCAGCAGTCTGGTGGAAAAGCCCACTTAAACCCGAAATCATCGAAAGGATGCTGAAACCACGTCCCGTACTGAAAGTTGTTGACGAGGGCAAAACCCCCAAGTCAAGCCTTCGAAGAAAAATAAGAAGACCAAGAAGCTTGTACAGCCTGCTGAGTATGATGACAAGCGCATAGATCTGCAGAAATACATTGACGCGCTGGAAGAATACAACCAGAAGGCTCGGACACTAGTCACGCTCGAAGAGTTCCTCAATCATATCCTTGAGGATGAACATAGTGACATCGATAAGGAAAACAACTCATCAGAAGAGACCGAAGACCATGTAGTAAGTTTCCACATGGTCTCCCATTCGTCGTTATATGGAGAAGAATCCCCCTCAGCGTCAGAAAAGAACGCGAAGGAATTGGGGGCAGAGTTGGCGCTAAAATCTCCGGAATTGCCAGAAGATCCGATCGATAGGCTGTTAAATGAAGCTTTCGCAAAAGCAAAGTTGACCAAGAACGCGAGATAGCCATATACAAAAAAGCTAAGCATCGGCATCTGGACATAGAAGCCGCGGCGAGGATGAGTCGAAAAGTACTCCCACCAAACAAAAGCACATCTGCTACAAATAAAAGCAGGATCAAAACAGAGAAAAGGTTTTTCAAAGCCCTGTTAATGGGGATGAAGCTGCCACCTTTCATAAAGAACACTCCAGGGGTCATATGCCTCAATGGAGAAGATGCCTGCCTAAACTACTGCTTCGAAGGGTTACCTACCCCACCGAGAAATGCAGTGCCTTCAAGAAGTGGTGGCAAGGATATTTTTCCCATCAAAAAACTTTAAGAGGATGAAGCGCGAAGCTCGTGCTTGTCGACGGAAAAATAGTGCGACAAACGCGTATGAAGAAACGACCGGCGACTGTCATATGGTTGGTACTATTTTGGAAGGGGAAAAACCCCAAGTTCTTACCTTCGGGAGTGATTCTGAGGACTAAATACCCCTCAACCCTCTCTTCAAAGAACGCCCCCCCCCCCCGAAAAAGAAGAGGAGGAGAAGAACTGTGAGATTATTCAGCTGCATAACCGTACATTGTATGAAAAGAACCTCGGACCTACAAACAAAGGTTCGAGCAAAAAGGAAAAAAGGAAAGAAAAAATCTCTAAGGAAATTACCCTCGACGGTGGAGTTGTCAAAGAGCTCGCAGTGAGGGACCCACCTAGGAAAAGCAACGTGGATTACAATGTCCTAGCGCATTTGAGGAAAATACCCTCACAACTGAGAATATAGGATGCTCTCCTCCTGTCCAAAGAGGCATGAGATTCTCTGATCAAGGAATTATAAGAGCCCGATCAGTTCTAAGGTTTCTTCGCGGAAGAGAAGATGAAAGATGAACTGACAGAGATCCATGCGGCTAACATTACATTCAGCGATGAAGATCTCCTTCTCGGTACGTGCGAGCACAATCGCCCGTTATACGTCACCAAATACATCCACGACATCAAGATAGGGAAAATCCTTGTCGACAATAGATCCTCCGTCAACCTTCTCAATGTGAGGGTGCTAAAGGAAATTTGCATGAACGTTCAGCACCTCGCCCAAGATAAAATTACCATCTTTGGGTTCGAATCACAGTCGTCACAGACGCTCGGGTCCATAATACTGATGTTACGCTTTGGGGTGCTCATCACTGATATCAAATTTCATGTCATTAGCTCCAAGACTTTCTATAATGCTTTGCTCGGTAGGCCTTGGTTACATGAGTACAACATTATCCTTTCTACACAACATCAATGTATGAAGTATTTCAAAGACGGATTAGAATACACCGTTACAGGGGAGATAAATCCGTTCTCCATAAACGAGGTCCGAAAATATGAAGACGCAAAATACTTCCTACCAGACTTCGAGGATATGGAAAGATGTCATAAGCCGGAGGATAAACAGAAGTCTGTCGCCACTATTCCGATCTTTAGGAGCGATACCGAGGAAGATGAAGAAATAGTCTACTCGGGGCAACCCGAGAAAGAAAACAATAGGCCTAGACCATCTACACCCATTTTGGTCTTTGGCAGCGACTCAGAGGTAAAGGCCAACATAGTGTTCTCCATCTTCCCATCAGTGCAAACCTTTGCCGGAATAAATCAGAATCTACAAATCACAATGGCTCCGCCTCTGCATTATAAGGAACTTGATGCACTCGATACATACAGTGTACAAGAGCTGCAAACTTTCTACGTGCCTCCCAGGCGAAGAGGTGAAAAAGCAATCCTCTTCTACCAATCTACGGAAACCAAAGTAGAAAAGGAAGTTTGGCATGGTGCTGATTTTGCACTCAACAAACTTCAACCAATCCGTCTACCAAGATATTATGCGGAGTGATTAATAGGCTGTTAAGATGCCAAAGTGTATCCCTCGAACAAGCTATTCGACAAGCCCAATTCTACAAAAAGATCTGGGACGTCCGGGACTGAGCGATAGATGCCCAACGGGAAGATGGAGACAACCAGGCTCGGATACGTTCAGTCCAAGAAACGGGAGTGGTTCCACAGTTGCTACGTCATAAACAGTTCCAGTGAAGTGGAAAACGCTCTTCCAAATGGCCGTGGCGTTGAAGCAGAGCGAAATCCCACTCTGAGAACGTTAAGTCCATTGCCGGAAGAACAAATTGACAAGTTAATAAAAGAAGCTTGTCAAAAAAGCCGGGACAGTCACAGCTGCGAAATGGCCATTTATGAAAAGGCCAGGATGCAGCGTCTCAGTCAGCAATCTGCGGAGAAAGAAGACTATAACGCTCTTCATCCACGGCCCACTGTATGTTCTCGCGAAAGGGGAAAATCCCAAAATAAAGGCAAAAAAGGGCAAAGAACGCAAACAGGGTTCGAAAACAACAAAGAGGATCCAAGACGCTGTGCAATCGAGAAAAACTCTATTGGAGCCCTTCCTTTATAAAGAAGATGAGTCGGGAATACTCTTTCCCCCAAGATAAGACAAGGAAAATATTTAACCTTGTCATGAAGCACCCAAATGATGACACTTCTGGAGTCTCGGCAATAGGTCATCATCCGGATTATTGCTTCTACCATCGAGCAATAGGTTATCCCCTTGAAGACTGCTTCACTTTTAAAGACTGGGTGGAATACCAGTATTGACAAGGTAGGTTTATGTTATCCGACAGTCGGAGGGTAACTCCACCGCAAAGGCATGGGCCAAAAAAGACCTACCCCGTCAGGATAGGACCAGCTCAACCACAAAAAGGGAAGCAAACTCGTACCTGCCATATGATAACACTCTCAAAAGAGAGAGGGCATGAGACTATAAATGACCTCCAGATGTGCTCCGCAAATGAAGAAGAGGACAAGGTGATCTCCGAGTTTCTATCAACACCAAAAGAGCTGGAAGATAGGATACACACCACGGCAGACAACCTAAGAAAAATTGACTTAGGGATAGAAAATGATCCGAGGCCAACATTCGTCAGTGAGCTACTATCTGAAAAACAGGTAGCTACGTTAAAGGACATGCTCATGCAATATAAAGATTGCTTCGCATGGAACTATTCCGAGATGCCAAGTCTAGATCCAAAAGTAGCGGTACATAAACTGACCATATCGCCGGACATAAAGCCAATCAAACAGACGCCAAGAAGAATGCGGCTCGAACTTGAGATGAGTATCAACGCTGAAGTCAAGAAACTAATCGACTCCAGCTTTATCTAAGAAGTTCAATATCCGACTGGATTGCTAACATCGTTCCAGTGATGAAGAAAAACGGGACGGTTCGCATCTGGGTGGACTTTCAGGACCTCAATATCCTGAAGGATGATTTCCCAATACCTGTTACCGAGCTAATGATCAATAACACGTCTACCCTTGAAGTCTTCTCTTTCATGGATGGATCTTCATGATACAATCAAATAAAAATGCATCCTGAAGACCAAAAGCATACCGCCTTCCAGACTCCGCTGAGTATATTCTGCTATAAGGTGACACCCTTCGGTTTAAAGAACGCTGACGCTACTTACCAAAAGGCCAAGACAAAGATCTTCGATGACCTCATCCATGAGATTGTCGAATGCTATATCGATGACCTTGTTGTAAAAAGAAAATCTTATACGGAACATTGGGAACATCTAAAAATAGTGTTCCGACGTCTTCGGAAGTATAATTTGAAGATGAATCCTCTAAAATGTGTGTTTGGAGTCTCCTCAGGCAAATTCCTAGGATTCATCATACGTCACTGGGGTATCGAAATCGATCCCTCAAAGATCAAGGCGATTATGGAAATGCCAACGCCAAGGACTCTCAAACAACTGCGGTCTCTCCAAGGAAAGCTCGCATATATCCGGAGGTTCATAACTAACCTTTCCGGAAAATGCCGTCCTTAGAGTCATTTGATGAAGAAGGGGGCCCCGTTCGTTTGGAATCAAAAGTGCCAAAACACACTAGATGAAATCAAGCAATACCTGCAAAATCCGCCGGTATTGACCGCTCCGGTTAAGGGAAAGCCCCTTATCCTATATACAACAGCCCTTAAGGGTTCTCTAGGCACGTTATGGGCATAAGGGAACGATCAGGGAAAGGAAATAGCCCTGTACTATTTGAGTCGAGTTCTCCTTGGGGCAGAAAATAACTACACCCCATCGAAAAGCATTGCCTGGCATTGATCTTCGTGATAACGAAGCTTAGACATTACGTCTTGGCACATGAGATTCAAATCATATCAAAGGTGGATCCTCTCAAATATCTGATATCAAGGGCCATACTAATAGGAAGGCTTGCCAAATAGGCCATCCTCCTGATGGAGTTCTCGGTAGCGTATCGACCCCTTAAAGCAGTGAAAGGTCAGGCCATTGCCAAATTTCTCGTGGAGCATCCGATACCAGCCGACTCCCCTTTGAATTGAGAGTTTCCAGACGAACACGCGTTCGATGCAATTGAAGAAGAGAATGACTCCAAATGGGAACTCTACTTTGATGGAGCCTTTTCCATGAAACGACGAAAGCAAAACAACCCTATAATCAAAGCCGGAGTGGGCCTTATCTTCGTGACTCCATAAGGAGGGATAATGCGTTACGCCCTTTCCTTAATGGAGCCAAGAACTAATAACGAAGCTGAATATGAAGCTTTGATAGCAGGTCTCGAGATCGCTATCGACATGGGAATCAAAGACCTCCTCATATATGGAGACTCCCAGCTGATCGTAAGCTAAGTAAATAGTAACTATCAGACATGCAAGCCAGAGCTGATAAAGTATGGTGAAAGAGTGCAGCAACTGCTGACACAAATCCTTTCCTATATCCTGGAGAGTATATCACGTGCAGAAAATAACAAGGCGGACACGTTGGCGAAATTGGCTAAGGAACTGGCCGATGAAGACCTCGATGATGTAAGAATCATTGTGCTAAGCCGCAGGATTCTCGCGCCAACAAACATATCTTCGGAATACCTGATACAGCCATCCGAAAGAAAAGAAATGACCGAACAAGTAGCCCTTCAAATAGAGGACGAAGAAAAGGTCAAGGACTGGAGGGAAGTCTTCATAGACTACTTTAAGTCCCAACGAACGCCCGAAAATGCATCGTCTAGACATCAGCTCATGAAACGAGGTTTGTCTTTTGCCTTCGTCAATGATACTCTATATAAGAGATCGTTTGACTGTCTGTGGCTAAGATGCTTGGGGTTGGAGGAAGTAAAGAAAGTCGTCTAAGAAACTTATGATGGACTTTGCGGTTCTCATCAAGCCGGGCCAAAGATGAAGCTGAAGATAAAAAGAATGGGTTACTATTGGCCCACAATGATTCGGGACTGCCTCAAATACGCGAAGCATTCTCACTCATGACAAATTCACGGGGATTTCATCCAACAACATCCAAATCCGTTACACCTAACAGTAGCTAGCTGGCCGCTCGAAATGTGGGGAACCGATATAATTGGCCTCATTGAACCAGCATCGTCTAAAAGGCATCGCTTCCATACTGGCAACGACCGACTACTTCTCTAAGTGGGAAAAAGCAGTACCACTAAGGGAGGTGAAGACGGAGAATATGCTCTATTTCTTCAGAACCCATGTCATCTATCGGTTCGTCACTCCGCAACGAATTATCTCAGATAATGGGCCAGCTTATAGAAGTCATAAAATCAGCCACTTCGCAAAACAATATAAAATAGATTGGAGATACTCTTCAGTCTATAATCCTCAGGCGAATGGTCTAGCTGAAGCTTTCAACAAGACCTTGATAAAGATTATAATGAAAACGGTGTCCAGAAAAAAAAAAGATTGGCATGAAAGGCTGCATGAAGCTCTCTGGGCATACCGAACAACGTTCAAGACGGCCATGAATACAACACCACACGCGTTGGTGTTCGGCACGGAAGCATTACTCCCATTGGAAATAGAACTTCCTTCTTTATGAGTAGTGGTTCGATATAAGCTGACAGATGAAGAAAATGCCCATCTTCGGCTTGAGGAGCTCGACGCCCTCGATGAAAATCGCCTTATAGCACAGCAAAATCTTGAGGCTTATACGGGAAGGATGATACGGTTATACGAAAGACTGACCAGGCCGAGAATGTTCCACCAAGGTGAACTCATGCTAGTTATCAAATGACTAATGATTCCTAATCGTGTAAAGCGGGGAAAGTTTGAGCCGAACTATGAAGGTCCGTATATTATAGAAAAATTCTACCAAAGTGGAGCCTGGATATGCATGGCGAAAGACCCTTCCGGCCAATAAACGGCCGATTCCTCAAAAAATACTATGCTTGACGAGTCATGACTTAGGTCAATGATAGACGATGATGCTTGTGTCTGCTCGCTATCTTCTCGAGTCAGGACTCTAAGAGTAGTATCCAAAAAGCTCCGTTGCTTAAATAAAACCTTAATGATGAAATTTCTGAATTAGGATGTCCGACTTCTATCCTAGGAGTTCGGAGCCGCTTAGCAAGGGAACGAAGGTCACAAGCGGGCCATTGACTCATCTTTCAAAGAAGGAAGAGACTAGAATGAATGCCTAATAGTCCTATAATGATAAGTAATAGGTAGGGCATTCATGCAAGGTAGTTTTATCTATCTTTTCTTATCTATATAAAAGAAAATCCATTCTCATTTGCGAGGCAGCTCAACTCTTATTAGAGCCAACTTTTCTTCAGAGCCATACATCTACAGCTTTTATTACAGAAGTCAAATGGCGACAAGGGACCGAGAAGTCCTTAAACTAACTATCTGCCTCAAACATGGCGAAAACGGACCGAGAAGTCCTTAAACTAACTATCCGCCTCAAACTTAGCGACTACGGACTTAGATGCCCCTAAACTAACAACAAACCAAGATGTCCTTAAACTAAAATTTTGCCTCAAACATGGCGTA
The DNA here is from genome assembly GCA_030015575.1 of Agapanthus africanus. Lineage (NCBI taxonomy): Eukaryota > Viridiplantae > Streptophyta > Magnoliopsida > Asparagales > Amaryllidaceae > Agapanthus > Agapanthus africanus. Next base: position 285,078,026 of record JASDDO010000006.1, read on the forward strand.
GCGGACCGAGATGTCCCTAAAGTAGCACATCGCCCCTGAAAACGGTGATATGATCCTTTGAGATCTATATTGCAATCGATGTCCTAACGGCGAAGATTGCAACTCAAGTCCCATTGGCTACACACCTACTCCAGGCATGAAGCCACCTCCAAATCCCACCGGCAAACAGATGGGTCATCTACAATGAAGCTATTTTCGAGAGTTTCGTCAAAAAAAGGTATGTCCACAAGCGAAATGGGCACAAATAAAAATCCAAAAGGGCGCCGTGAGTAAAACTAGCAGGGCTACAGGCGAGCTTGTGAAAACCTGGAAGGGCGCAATTTAAAAAAGAAAAAACCTGCGTGAGATCCTTATGACTCATAAAGGAGCAACACACTCAGAAATCTGCATGATTTCTAAGAAGAAAATACACTTATGGGATCTTCATGGCTCGTAAGGAGAATTCCCCCATGAGACCCTCACGGCTCATAGGATTCAAAAGTGTTAAGCTACAGGGATCTGAACCTGTTCTAAAGCTCTTATATTCCCCTAATATTGTCCTACAGGCGTTCCTATATTGATCCTTGTATACAATCCACGTGCATAAATAATTATATCCTCCACCAAGTTCCACCAACGACGATAAATGTCCCCGTATGGTGAACGACACTTGTAAGTCCTCTCGACTTATAAGGAGAAAACACTCTTAGAAGATCCTTACGAGGTACAAGAGAAAATATCACTTAAGAATTCCCACGATTCCTAAGGAGAAAATACACCTACGAGATCCTCACGACTTGTAGGGAGAAATGCCTTTATATGACCCTTACGGCCCATAAAGTCAAAAAGCCTTAGTCGACAGGATCCTAACCCTGTTTTCTAAGCCATCTTTGTTCAAACCAACAAAAGAAAATGACGATTCACTCCTGACAACATTCTAGTTATAGCGATGCTGATGCCTAAATAGGTGTAAAATCCCAAGTCCTCTCAAGGAAAATGATGATTCGCTCCTGACAACATTCCAATTGTAGCGATGCTGATGCCTTAATAGGTGTCAAACTCCAAATCCTCTCATGGAAAATGATAATTCGCTCCTGGAAATATTCCAGTTGCAGCGATACTGATACCGCAATGGGTATCAGGACCAAGTCCCCAACTCACGACAAAAATCAGCGAGCAAAAAAATATGCATAAAAAAGGACGAGATGTTTGGGCAACTCGCAATAAAAAGCAGCGAGTAAATAAAAAATAGCGAAAATGATTGGGCACCGTGATAAATAGCCGAAATGATTAGGCAATCACGACTTTTGCGACATAAAAGCTGAAAAGATAGAGCATCGCAGGAAAAAATAAAAAAATATTTGAAACTTTTCTGCCCTATAAGTAGGTCCACACCGACCCCTGTATACAATCCATGGGCACAAATGAAAGAAAAGGAACCGTATTTTCCCACCGAGCCCCGTCAAAGGGAGAGCCAGATAATGATGGCAACATTTACAGCCTAAAGATCGACTCGACGAGCTTCTTGTTAGTGTTATATGCCCTAGATGCCATTATTGTATCATACTGGTTTGTATATTACTTAATGGAAGCTTGGGATATACACGGATATAGTAACAGTCTTGCTCGAAATGGTAGTATGCTACCTGGTTTGTTTCTGCCTCAATATGTGCATGTGTATCTTTTAGCATATCGCTTATACATATTGGTAGAGCCCTTAAGATCTTTGCTTGATTACCAGCGTTGTGATGGCAGTCACATTAGTGGGGGCTGGATAGTCTATAAGCACATCTTATATAGGTCCCTAGTCGTAGGATTATCAAGACAGGGCATCGATACTCAAGAGTAGACTAATGTATACACTTCTCATCCCAACAGGGGAGATGGTCTGTCCCACAGCCATTAGTACGTTGTACTGGAGATAGTATGCAGGTGCTCATTGGGTTATAAGTATACTGGACATGACTCATAGGGAACTGCTGGTGGGCATTATACTTATTGTCGGGTGGCAGTTCCCAGGAGACATGAGTACAGCTTAGTCCGTCGACTTGACACTGCTACTTCGCCTCGAGTGTGTTCTCACTATTCGTAGATTACTATCCTACCACGGTTCAAAAGAGTTGTGCAAACAGGTAGTAGTTGGGTGCAGTACCGAAGCACTTAGAGGAAGTGGCAGTTAGATAGGATTCGTCTCTCCCGGTATTGGGGGTTGATATCGCACTGTGTTCGGAAAGCCATTACACATATTCCTTTGCCAAGGTAAGGGAGATTTACTGGTAGGTACTCCAGTAGTTTCTCAGGGTGTTTTGGGCTACACTCCGACACGACTTATTGCGCTATTAGGGGTCTGACGATTACCGCCCCCTATGCCCGCTATGCGATACTCTTAAACGAACAGACAGGACTGTACGAAGATTGTCACAGATAGGCTCAGTAGGAGTTCGGATGAGTTTGGTCATTGGCCTTCTTATCGACAGATACCTAGGTAGCCATTACGTGCAGCTAGTACCGCTTGCGGCTTGTGGTTAAACTCACTGCCAGCATAGTGTCGAGTCTTTAGAGTCCCACACAGAGGACTTCCCTGCACCGGGCAAAAGATGTAGAGGCCGTATGGTTTTACGGCAGGGCATTGATCACATACGTGTACTTGTGCACGTACGATGTTCAGGCAGATAATACTAGTGCGCTTTGGTTTAAGCCGGATCCTAGTATTATATTGATGGATTATTTTCGTCTCATTGTATCCATATTCTTCGGAATGCCGATACGGGTATGTATATACGGATGAGGGGCATTCTCGTAATTTACTCGAGAAGGCTTCTAGAAGGAGATACCTCATTAGGGTTTTTATTTTATTTTTATTAAAGATTAATGAGGTGGAGGAAATGAGGTGTAATTTGATAAAAGACTAAGCATGACTCATGGTGTGACTCATGGCATGACTCACTTTGTGATGATTGTATATTCTAGATATTTTATCAATCATGCTAGATATTTATCAAGGATGCTAGATATTTTATGTGAATATATTATTCATCACAAATGAGAGCATGCTCATTCTTATGTTTTATTTTTTACACTCTCATCTTCCTCAAGCTCCTTTTTCTTCCTCTAAGCCGTTCATGTCTTATGTGTTGACAAACCTAAGGCTAATGAGACACACTAATCCATCTACACTCTCTACATCTTCTAGGCAATCTAGTTTAGCAAACTAGGTGCCCTAGTTATCTCGGATTTGAGATTGGAGCTCGGACTATAGACTCTCGGGTGGATCGTCTTTGACTCGAGGAGGCCGACGAGGAAGTATCTATCTATTACGATCCTCGGAGCTTATGACGAGGTGGAGGACAACAAAGAAGACCCGAAGGACATGTGACATGAGGTATAAACATCTTTCCAAGCAGTCAACCACATTGTAGATTAGCTAGTTAGGGTTTAGCATCGATCCTGGAGTTCAAGTCGGTTTTACGACACCCGTAAAAATCGTTTTTTACGTTTTCTGCCTCCCTACAAACCCGCGGGGTGCACGACATCGACTTATAGTGGTATCAGAGACTACTAAACCTTTACTGGGTTATTATCAAGTTATTAGAACTTCGATCGTCGGATTAACACGAAAACTATACACCCGAACCCTCACAGTTTCTGTCGATTTTTAAACTGCAAATTTTTTTTTCCAGAAGAATGAAAATTCAGTGAAGGGTTTTTTAAGAATACTCATGAAAATTCAGTGCAGGGTTTTTAAAGAATACTTAAGAAAAATGAGTCAACGAATCGCCAGGAACGCCGCGGAACCGAGGCGAAACGATGTGTTTCGCCGCCGTTCCGTGGCCGATTCAACTCGGAGTTCCTCTGCTATTCTTATTATTGGGTGTATCTGTAAGTGCACGGCGGCGTCCCGGCCGTCAAACCGACGGCCAAATGCGGAAACGGTGATAAACTTTAATTTTGCGAACTTTGCAAACCGGCACCACCGCGCACTAAACCCCGGATCGGGCCATTAAACTTGTCCTAGCTAACTAACAAGATAGGGAAGAGATATACCGACTGATCCGAGTCCTCCGGTCTTCATCTCCACTCCGATCTCCTCACGGAAACTTCGGTCGTCGCCTCCTCGCCGGAAGGGCACCACATCGCCTGCATCTTTTACAGGCTCCCACCTCAATACCGAGGCAACTCGGGCATGAAGCCGGCAAGTCGACATGCCCAAGATGTGCTATAGAATGTGTAGTGTAGAGGCTATGTCTCACTTTGGGGTTTGTTGCCTTTGAAGATGATGGAGGAATCAAGATAAGAAAAATGGTGCTTGCATTTTTCTAGCATGAAATGAGATGAACAAATTTTCCCTCTTGAAAATGATCCTCTCTTCTTCTTCTCTCAAGTATGAAGAAAACTTATCATCTTAGAAAATGGTGGAGGAAAGAATATGAAGCATGAAGGGAGGTGAAGGTAGGAGCACAAGTGGTGACCACATCCAAAACATCATCATAACCATCTCACATCAAACTCTAATCACTTCTAATCAACAAAAGGCAAGTGATAATGATGGACAAGAATGGTATCAAAAGATGCTTTCATAATAAATATATATACAAGAAAAAAACCTCTACAATGTGTTATTTGCAAACTTGCAAATAACACCCTCCATCGGAAAAGTCCGGCCGGGAAAGAACAAAGGAAAACCGGCCGGAACGGAATGCAAACTGGCAACTCCAGAAAACTGGTCCCGTAATAAATTACAGGAAAACCCCGATACTGTGCATACACACCCGCATCTGTATTCCGTCCGGATACAAATGCAAAGAGACAAAATCTACACTGTACTAAACTAGGATCCGGCTCAAACTAAAACCGGCTAGTAATGTTCGTCCGATCCTGATCCATGCTATGCCGCACGTATCTGATCGAACCCTGCCATATAACTATACGGCCTCTAGTACAAACCGTCCGATCCTGATCCGTGCAATACCGCACGTATCTGATCGGACCCTGCCATATCTCCATACGGCCTCTACAGCGTTTCGCCCGAAAGCTGAGTAACTGAAAGTGTGGTGGACTCTAAAGACTCGTCAATACAATGGCTGTGGATTTAACCACTAGCACGTCAGAGGTATAAGCCAATACGTAACGGGCCACCAGCTATTGACCAAAAGGGACGTCGATGAGCGAACTCATCCTGACACCCTACTGAGCCTGTCAGTGACAATATCCGTACAGTCCGGTCCGTTCGTCTATGAGCATCGCATGTCGGGCCTAGGGGGTGGGTAAAAATCAGACCCCCAAAAGCGGTACAAGTCGTGTCGGAGTGTAGCCCAGAATACCCTGAGATACTACTGGAATACCTACCAGTAAATCTCCTGCCTTGGCCAAGGACTTCGTGTAATGGCTCTCCTAGACACAGCGCGACCTCACCCCCAATACCGGGAGAGACGAACCCCTGAAGATCCGCTCACTGCCTCCATGTGGCTCGGGACTGTACCCAACTAAAACCTATTTGCATGACTCCTTTGAGCCGTGGTAGGGTAGTAATCAAAGCACAGTGGGAACTCACACGAGACAAATGACGATCCCCAGGTCGATGAACTAACCTGTACACATGTCACCTGGGAACTGCTATCTGGCGTCAGGTATAAGACCAACTAGCATGTTCCCGGCGAGTCCTGTCCGGTGTACTCATAACCCAATGAGCACCTGTATACATCTTAGGTGAACCAACTGACACCAGTGGCCTGTGAGACCGGCCACCGCCCCTCGTCGGGGTCTCGACTGTATACACTAGTCTACTCTGGAGAATCGATGCCCTGTCTCGAAACTCCCACGACTAGGGACCTTTTTAAGGATGTGCTTATAGACTCCAGCTCTCACTTATATGATCGCCCTCATACTGCCGGCAGTCAAGCAAGAATCCTAGGGGCTCTATCAACGTGCAATAGCGACCTGTCAGGTCACCTTAAGCAGTACACGATGATAAAGGTAAACTAGATAGCAAACTATCATCTCAAGTAAGACTGTCGTACCGGGATAGGTCCTCCCTCAATCATTGCAATCACGTGCCTGTGATCCAATAATTGACTCTGAGGGCACTATCTCCAATAATCTCCCACTTGCACTCAAGGCTAATTATTGCGATGTCGCATACTCACAGCCCGTGTGATACCGAACACCCAACTCCTCTACCAGTCAGTCTCACAAAGCCTGTTTGCGAAACTATTGCGTTCGAGGAATAGCCTCAGCGAGTGGATCCGCTCTGATGTTTCTTTCTATGTCTCTCTCTATATCTTAAGTTTGCGGAGAAAACCATCTCCCGAAATGAGCAATACCTGTCTTAGAGTGTCTGGATGTCTGATGGGACCGAGCTCATAAATGAACTCCAAATCCAAACTTCTTAGACTGTATCGTCAACCGAACTTAATCAGTATCCTGCGCCATGCCACCCTCAGTATTTCCTTGGACCACCTGTCCAAAATACTGCCCCTCGTCAGAAGGAAAACTATAACTCTGACAACTTCCTTGTCGTACATGTCACCTTGGAAGCCTGGAGTGATAACCGTCTCCTAAAGGAGGCAGCCGCTATCATATCCCTAGAACATTCACTTATGTTCTAAAACTGCTTCCGACTGTTTCTCCAGGATTGGATTAATGTCAACTTATTGCATATAGTGCAAGAACAACATCTGGTGTGGTACTTGACATCTCATGATTGACTCAATTGCCCAAGCAAGTGATCTGCCAATCATGCGGATCCCTCTCTACTTTAGTCTATAAGACACCTTTAGAGAGGGTGACTCCATCACCTGCAGGTACACTACCGTGCCAGGAGTCGTCCATTCTAAATACTCTCAGAATGCAGTCAAAGTACCCTGATTGGGAAACCACCCAAATCTAGATCTAAAACCATAGATCTAGTAACCAGTATGTCTCATACAAAATCCATTTCCTTTGTGGAGAAACCACTGTGTGACTACCAAAGTATAACCGATCGTAGTATAGGAATATCACTTCCTACTATGTGTATGTCATCCATAACCCGGATATCACACCCTACTACCTTCTCAACAGATCCATCCCCTATTCTGATGACGTCAAACCTATGACTGTCACATCAGAAACAGATGATCTATCTCCGCTATATCTGCTTTAGTCTATAAATAGACATAAGCCTGATGTCCACCAATGCTTCCGCTGCTCCCACTGACTACGACAACCCTCTGGCAGAGTCATATAGACGTGAACTTCTAAAGCTAGTTTAGAACGACGCTATACTCATCCTCCCACCGGGTTTCGCAGCCTGGAACAACAGCAATGGCAAGTGTGGGTAAACAAGAACTTCCCTGTCACCGTCCTTGAGGCTACCGGAGTACCTCTCGGGTGCCTGAAGTTACCCACCTTATCTGCGGAGTGGCCAATGGAATGTCAAATCAGATTGAATCTTTAGGTTCCTTATCAAATCTTCAGTAATCGTTTGCGGTTCTGGAATCACTCCCAGTTCTACCATACTCCCACTACCGCTTTCGAAAAAATCCATTTTTAGTAAAACTGTGGCGAGTCTAGAACAATATTTCTATTGATCTGCCAGATGGTAGAAAATCAACCCTCGTCATAACCTGGGTCAACCCACAAACAGCCATTACAGAAACGTGCCTTTGAGTTATCCAGAGTCTGGTTTTAAGCATAAGCCGGACAACTCCCCGTACCTTAACATCGTTAAGATATGAACTGTACTATATCCAATATAGAACCAGAGGCACTGATTTAATTGAACCAGATTCAAATCATGCAGCTTTCTCCAGTGCATGTTAACTAAATGGAGAGAGGCCGATCAGCGTTACTCAACTTAGGAATGCTTCCATTTATGAGTAACCTGAAAGAGAAGCAATTTCTCTTTATCGTTACTATCAACTGAATACCATACACAAGTATCTACATCTTCGATCACTTTGAAGAATCCCGATACTTGCTACACCTGGTTCTCTACTCTATTCAAATACCTATAACTCCTCAAAACTTAGACCCTGTGTTTCTACGAAACACATGTCTAAGAACTAGAGAAGTTAAAAGTAAACAGAATATAGTATGAGGACCAACCCCTCTGTCCTAATGGACACTGGACAACATACAATACTCTGTATAAGTCCACTGAGTCTGACAACTCTTTCACTGTGTGTCGTAGGTTGAAAACTGTACTTATGGTTAAGAAGAATTACACCGCTGTTTAATGCTCCTTACCTAACCATCCACTGATATAGGTAAATGTCATCGACATAATATCAAAAGGTATATCTCACTCTATGAAAATAGACGTACAGATATATCAATTTGAAAATTGGTGCACAACAGCGGATATTCAAAACCAAATATTTGCCGACCGGCAAACAGCCCAGATGATCTCCTCAAATATCACCGATTACAACGAATCCCGATATAATGAGGATGATCACCCTATTCCCAATAACTTACTCCCACTCATCATCTGTAAAACCATACAGATGTGAGAATCAAACTTGGTAAATACATACCCTGGAGCAAGTGTCCAATCGGGAAATCAGTTTTCTTTTAACAGTACATAGTTGAACTGAAACATTGAAATGTTTCGATGGGGTATCCTGGTATTCCTAGTAATGCCTCTACCATTATCCAGATTCACAACTATAACCGTATAATTCTTTGCCACCTCTCCAAATCCCTTTATATGTCTTTAGTCATTACCTTCTGCACACCCCTTTAGGCCAATTGGTTTTCTTCCTTCCCTACCGTTCGGCACCAGCCTAAGGTTTGGAAGAAGACTATCCAATTTGCGCAACGGGTGTACTGTCCTAATCCTAGGAGCACTCGCAATGCGAGAGAAGGTGAGGATAAAAGACAACCGAATAAACCTTATTCCTATTTCTCCTGGACCAGAATCCATCCCCGAACTGGAACAAGTTCCTTTCGAGTTCGTATATAACCATACGATGGAGTATCCAATAAACTGTGGATCTTCGTAGTGATACGGAGTGTCCTGGAGAAATACAAAGGTGATTTAGGATTGGCGAAGAAATACTTGGTTTGGTCGTGAATATCAGTTGCAATTTACTTTGCCCTCTTACTAATCCCTTGCTTTGTCTTAATCTTAATACCTTCTGCACACCATTTAGGCTAATTGGTTTTCTTCATTCCCTACCGGTCGGCACCAGCCTAAGGTTTGGAAGAAGACTATCCAATTTGCACAATAGGTGTACTATCTCCTAAACCAAGGAGTACTCACAACTTGAGAGAAGGTGAAAAGGGAAAAGACAACTGAATAATCCTATCCGTTTTCTCCAGAACCGGAAACCATCCTCGAATTCCTTCGAGTTCGTATCTAACCATACGATGGTTTTGTCCAATGGAAGTGGACGTTCGTAGTAATACGGGATGTCCTGGAGAAAAGGGTAAAAGTAGGAGTGGCAATGAGGTCTGCAACTCTGACAATCTAAAAGCCAGTGTTAAGAAAGTTCGGTCAACTTGGTCTCTGAGTCGTAGTCTTAGGGTCGGGTCAATGGTCGCTGCCAAGAGAGAGAGAGAAAAGAAACACTCAGCGTGCACTCTAACCTAGATCAGAATGGTTACCAATTTATCTAATCTGGAAACCTCCCACTGTACCTCAAATTCTCCTCCAAACCTGAAAGAAGAATTAGTCGGGGTCACCCGAGGAGTAAACCAACTCATCAGTGGGAATCGGGATCCAACTATCATCGCATGATAACGTGACGGAATCCGCTCACGCTATCACACTCCAGAAGGTACGCGCATATCTGGCAAGTTTCAGTTCTTTTGAAACTCCCGATGTGATTTTTACCCCATGCTCTTATGACCTTGACTAAGGCCTACAAATCATAAGTCACATGTCAAGTTCTACCCGTCATTGTCCAGGTTGATTTGAACCCACCCGTACAAGCCCTTGACTAAGGCCAACAAGGCTATACGACTGTCCCAAACCAACGCATCTATCTATGCAGCATATGAATACCCAATAGCTACCAAACACTGTGCCTTGACTATGGCCAACAAACACAGCTTGAATACTATTGACTACCCATATGAAACGACGGAGGGCTACGAATGGTTTCTGGCGAAAACCTTTAACATAATGAACTTGATATCGTTGAAGGAACGGATAGCTTTTTAGAAAATATAGTGACGAAAACCTTTACTAAAGAGGTCACTCCCGGTGAAGGGATCTCGGCTCTTTCCCCGTAGAATGGGGTGCAGGATATTCCAAATGAATACCGCGGTGCAAAGCAAAAGTAATCGGCTATAGTGAAGTTAATGCCCTGACGCAAACTTCTGTCCAAGGGGTCACTCCCGGTGAAGGGATCTGGGCCCTTGCCTCGTCGACTGAGGAGCAGGATATTCCAAATGAATACCGCGGTGCAAAGCAAAAGTGAACGTCCTTGCAATAACAGCTTTTTGAAAAAGTGTTCCAACAACATCAGAATAGGTTTGTTTAACTTGCATTGATCCGAATCAACGCAGTCCCATCAATTGATCACACCACAAAGAATGAAAATATACTGACGTACGTATATGCCATCCGCATTCGCCACTGGGTCCCGTCATCACCCGTTAGGTTAGCTAACTAACGGCAGAGCGGGGACTGGACTAGCGCGGATGAAAAACATATACAACATCTACTAATATATATACCAATATATAGTATTTCGCTCAAGGCGTGAATAAAATGCAACAACACAGAAATGTACAGCATCACAGAACAATACAGATATCTGGGATCCCCGGGTTTCACAGAGCCACTACTGAAACCTGACGTTCCCCTGGTCGTGTGGATAGCCTGTGCAATGAAATCCTATACCCCCTACGAGTGCGGCGAATAGCCAGCCAATCCTGGAGTGAAGCCCCCTCCGTCCCAATGCCATGAGATGCGGGCTTGTTGCCTTCTAGAACCCGGCTATCCGTGCACCCCTCCGCGGGGTAATCCTAGTACAGAAAGTAAAATATACATACACCGGGTACATCGACCGCAACCTGGTCGTGCCCCAAAATAATAATACAATCAGGCAGTGACGGCAGTCCACATGTCGGACGCTCGCCCCGCAATAACAAATGTACATAATACAACCACAACTGTACTAGCATTGCATCCAGGCTATCCCCCACGACCGATCCGCAACATCACAGCAAAACACAGAACATCAACGTGAAAATCACGTTCGCAAATCCGTCTAACCGGGCTATAGCAGTTAGACCGGATTTACCGATCGAGTGACATTCACGGTCGCAGATATAATGTAAATACTGTGAAATAATGTGTTTAAAATATCCGATCGATCAAAAATTAACAAGTGGGCCCCCAAGCAATACTGTAGCACTCACAGAAATTCTGGGCCCAAAATTAATATTCCAGAAACCCTAAAATCACTCCAGAAACCCACTGGAGAAATTTGACCAATTGACCATACCATAGTGCGGCGGAACCGCGGCCTTAGGTGGGGTTTGGCCGCGGTTCCGCGCTCCACTTAGCAGATCAATTTGTCGAATTTTCCCAGATCTCTTAGAATTTCATGTACATCAATTTTATACTACCTGAAAAATTTTTAGAGCAAGGAAAAAAACGACAGAAAACTGATGTGAGCTAAAATTGGGTTTTTGGAATTTTGGTCGATCGGAACTGAAAAACACATCAAACGAAGCTAGACGAAGTTAATGGCGAGGCTCTGATACCACTGTAAGTGCACGGCGGCGCCCCGGCCGTCAAACCGACGGCCAAATGCGGAAACGGTGATAAACTTTAATTTTGCGAACTTTGCAAACCGGCACCACCACGCACTAAACCCCGGATCGGGCCATTAAACTTGTCCTAGCTAACTAAGAAGATAGGGAAGAGATATACCGACTGATCCGAGTCCTCCGGTCTTCATCTCCACTCCGATCTCCTCGCGGAAACTTCAGTCGTCGCCTCCTCGCCGGAAGGGCACCACATCGCCTGCATCTTTTACAGGCTCCCACCTCAATACCGAGGCAACTCGGACATGAAGCCGGCAAGTCGACATGCCCAAGATGTGCTATAGAATGTGTAGTGTAGAGGCTATGTCTCACTTTGGGGTTTGTTGCCTTTGAAGATGATGGAGGAATCAAGATAAGAAAAATGGTGCTTGCATTTTTCTAGCATGAAATGAGATGAACAAATTTTCCCTCTTGAAAATGATCCTCTCTTCTTCTTCTCTCAAGTAGGAAGAAAAACTTATCATCTTAGAAAATGGTGGAGGAAAGAATATGAAGCATGAAGGGAGGTGAAGGTAGGAGCACAAGTGGTGACCACATCCAAAACATCATCATAACCATCTCACATCAAACTCTAATCACTTCTAATCAACAAAAGGCAAGTGATAATGATGGACAAGAATGGTATCAAAAGATGCTTTCATAATAAATATATATACAAGAAAAAAACCTCTACAATGTGTTATTTGCAAACTTGCAAATAACACCCTCCATCGGAAAAGTCCGGCCGGGAAAGAACAAAAGAAAACCGGCCGGAACGGAATGCAAACTGGCAACTCCAGAAAACTGGTCCCGTAATAAATTACAGGAAAACCCCGATACTGTGCATACACACCCGCATCTGTATTCCGTCCGGATACAAATGCAAAGAGACAAAATCTACACTGTACTGAACTAGGATCCGGCTCAAACTAAAACCGGCTAGTAATGTTCGTCCAATCCTGATCCATGCTATGCCGCACGTATCTGATCGAACCCTGCCATATAACTATACGGCCTCTAGTACAAACCGTCCGATCCTGATCCGTGCAATACCGCACGTATCTGATCGGACCCTGCCATATCTCCATACGGCCTCTACAGCGTTTCGCCCGAAAGCTGAGTAACTGAAAGTATGGTGGACTCTAAAGACTCGTCAATACAATGGCTGTGGATTTAACCACTAGCACGTCAGAGGTATAAGCCAATACGTAACGGGCCACCAGCTATTGACTAAAAGGGACGTCGATGAGCGAACTCATCCTGACACCCTACTGAGCCTGTCAGTGACAATATCCGTACAGTCCGGTCCGTTCGTCTATGAGCATCGCATGTCGGGCCTAGGGGGTGGGTAAAAATATGACCCCCAAAAGCGGTACAAGTCGTGTCGGAGTGTAGCCCAGAATACCCTGAGATACTACTGGAATACCTACCAGTAAATCTCCTGCCTTGGCCAAGGACTTCGTGTAATGGCTCTCCTAGACACAGCGCGACCTCACCCCCAATACCGGGAGAGACGAACCCCTGAAGATCCGCTCACTGCCTCCATGTGGCTCGGGACTGTACCCAACTAAAACCTATTTGCATGACTCCTTTGAGCCGTGGTAGGGTAGTAATCAAAGCACAGTGGGAACTCACACGAGACAAATGACGATCCCCAGGTCGATGAACTAACCTGTACACATGTCACCTGGGAACTGCTATCTGGCGTCAGGTATAAGACCAACTAGCATGTTCCCGGCGAGTCCTGTCCGGTGTACTCATAACCCAATGAGCACCTGTATACATCTTAGGTGAACCAACTGACACCAGTGGCCTGTGAGACCGGCCACCGCCCCTCGTCGGGGTCTCGACTGTATACACTAGTCTACTCTGGAGAATCGATGCCCTGTCTCGAAACTCCCACGACTAGGGACCTTTTTAAGGATGTGCTTATAGACTCCAGCTCTCACTTATATGATCGCCCTCATACTGCCGGCAGTCAAGCAAGAATCCTAGGGGCTCTATCAACGTGCAATAGCGACCTGTCAGGTCACCTTAAGCAGTACACGATGATAAAGGTAAACCAGATAGCAAACTATCATCTCAAGTAAGACTGTCGTACCGGGATAGGTCCTCCCTCAATCATTGCAATCACGTGCCTGTGATCCAATAATTGACTCTGAGGGCACTATCTCCAATAATCTCCCACTTGCACTCAAGGCTAATTATTGCGATGTCGCATACTCACAGCCCGTGTGATACCGAACACCCAACTCCTCTACCAGTCAGTCTCACAAAGCCTGTTTGCGAAACTATTGCGTTCGAGGAATAGCCTCAGCGAGTGGATCCGCTCTGATGTTTCTTTCTATGTCTCTCTCTATATCTTAAGTTTGCGGAGAAAACCATCTCCCGAAATGAGCAATACCTGTCTTAGAGTGTCTGGATGTCTGATGGGACCGAGCTCATAAATGAACTCCAAATCCAAACTTCTTAGACTGTATCGTCAACCGAACTTAATCAGTATCCTGCGCCATGCCACCCTCAGTATTTCCTTGGACCACCTGTCCAAAATACTGCCCCTCGTCAGAAGGAAAACTATAACTCTGACAACTTCCTTGTCGTACATGTCACCTTGGAAGCCTGGAGTGATAACCGTCTTCTAAAGGAGGCAGCCGCTATCATATCCCTAGAACATTCACTTATGTTCTAAAACTGCTTCCGACTGTTTCTCCAGGATTGGATTAATGTCAACTTATTGCATATAGTGCAAGAACAACATCTGGTGTGGTACTTGACATCTCATGATTGACTCAATTGCCCAAGCAAGTGATCTGCCAATCATGCGGATCCCTCTCTACTTTAGTCTATAAGACACCTTTAGAGAGGGTGACTCCATCACCTGCAGGTACACTACCGTGCCAGGAGTCGTCCATTCTAAATACTCTCAGAATGCAGTCAAAGTACCCTGATTGGGAAACCACCCAAATCTAGATCTAAAACCATAGATCTAGTAACCAGTATGTCTCATACAAAATCCATTTCCTTTGTGGAGAAACCACTGTGTGACTACCAAAGTATAACCGATCGTAGTATAGGAATATCACTTCCTACTATGTGTATGTCATCCATAACCCGGATATCACACCCTACTACCTTCTCAACAGATCCATCCCCTATTCTGATGACGTCAAACCTATGACTGTCACATCAGAAACAGATGATCTATCTCCGCTATATCTGCTTTAGTCTATAAATAGACATAAGCCTGATGTCCACCAATGCTTCCGCTGCTCCCACTGACTACGACAACCCTCTGGCAGAGTCATATAGACGTGAACTTCTAAAGCTAGTTTAGAACGACGCTATACTCATCCTCCCACCGGGTCTCGCAGCCTGGAACAACAGCAATGGCAAGTGTGGGTAAACAAGAACTTCCCTGTCACCGTCCTTGAGGCTACCGGAGTACCTCTCGGGTGCCTGAAGTTACCCACCTTATCTGCGGAGTGGCCAATGGAATGTCAAATCAGATTGAATCTTTAGGTTCCTTATCAAATCTTCAGTAATCGTTTGCGGTTCTGGAATCACTCCCAGTTCTACCATACTCCCACTACCGCTTTCGAAAAAATCCATTTTTAGTAAAACTGTGGCGAGTCTAGAACAATATTTCTATTGATCTGCCAGATGGTAGAAAATCAACCCTCGTCATAACCTGGGTCAACCCACAAACAGCCATTACAGAAACGTGCCTTTGAGTTATCCAGAGTCTGGTTTTAAGCATAAGCCGGACAACTCCCCGTACCTTAACATCGTTAAGATGTGAACTGTACTATATCCAATATAGAACCAGAGGCACTGATTTAATTGAACCAGATTCAAATCATGCAGCTTTCTCCAGTGCATGTTAACTAAATTGAGAGAGGCCGATCAGCGTTACTCAACTTAGGAATGCTTCCATTTATGAGTAACCTGAAAGAGAAGCAATTTCTCTTTATCGTTACTATCAACTGAATACCATACACAAGTATCTACATCTTCGATCACTTTGAAGAATCCCGATACTTGCTACACCTGGTTCTCTACTCTATTCAAATACCTATAACTCCTCAAAACTTAGACCCTGTGTTTCTACGAAACACATGTCTAAGAACTAGAGAAGTTAAAAGTAAACAGAATATAGTATGAGGACCAACCCCTCTGTCCTAATGGACACTGGACAACATACAATACTCTGTATAAGTCCACTGAGTCTGACAACTCTTTCACTGTGTGTCGTAGGTTGAAAACTGTACTTATGGTTAAGAAGAATTACACCGCTGTTTAATGCTCCTTACCTAACCATCCACTGATATAGGTAAATGTCATCGACATAATATCAAAAGGTATATCTCACTCTATGAAAATAGACGTACAGATATATCAATTTGAAAATTGGTGCACAACAGCGGATATTCAAAACCAAATATTTGCCGACCGGCAAACAGCCCAGATGATCTCCTCAAATATCACCGATTACAACGAATCCCGATATAATGAGGATGATCACCCTATTCCAAATAACTTACTCCCACTCATCATCTGTAAAACCATACAGATGTGAGAATCAAACTTGGTAAATACATACCCTGGAGCAAGTGTCCAATCGGGAAATCAGTTTTCTTTTAACAGTACATAGTTGAACTGAAACATTGAAATGTTTCGATGGGGTATCCTGGTATTCCTAGTAATGCCTCTACCATTATCCAGATTCACAACTATAACCGTATAATTCTTTGCCACCTCTCCAAATCCCTTTATATGTCTTTAGTCATTACCTTCTGCACACCCCTTTAGGCCAATTGGTTTTCTTCCTTCCCTACCGTTCGGCACCAGCCTAAGGTTTGGAAGAAGACTATCCAATTTGCGCAACGGGTGTACTGTCCTAATCCTAGGAGCACTCGCAATGCGAGAGAAGGTGAGGATAAAAGACAACCGAATAAACCTTATTCCTATTTCTCCTGGACCAGAATCCATCCCTGAACTGGAACAAGTTCCTTTCGAGTTCGTATATAACCATACGATGGAGTATCCAATAAACTGTGGATCTTCGTAGTGATACGGAGTGTCCTGGAGAAATACAAAGGTGATTTAGGATTGGCGAAGAAATACTTGGTTTGGTCGTGAATATCAGTTGCAATTTACTTTGCCCTCTTACTAATCCCTTGCTTTGTCTTAATCTTAATACCTTCTGCACACCATTTAGGCTAATTGGTTTTCTTCATTCCCTACCGGTCGGCACCAGCCTAAGGTTTGGAAGAAGACTATCCAATTTGCACAATAGGTGTACTATCTCCTAAACCAAGGAGTACTCACAACTTGAGAGAAGGTGAAAAGGGAAAAGACAACTGAATAATCCTATCCGTTTTCTCCAGAACCGGAAACCATCCTCGAATTCCTTCGAGTTCGTATCTAACCATACGATGGTTTTGTCCAATGGAAGTGGACGTTCGTAGTAATACGGGGTGTCCTGGAGAAAAGGGTAAAAGTAGGAGTGGCAATGAGGTCTGCAACTCTGACAATCTAAAAGCCAGTGTTAAGAAAGTTCGGTCAACTTGGTCTCTGAGTCGTAGTCTTAGGGTCGGGTCAATGGTCGCTGCTAAGAGAGAGAGAGAAAAGAAACATTCAGCGTGCACTCTAACCTAGATCAGAATGGTTACCAATTTATCTAATCTGGAAACCTCCCACTGTACCTCAAATTCTCCTCCAAACCTGAAAGAAGAATTAGTCGGGGTCACCCGAGGAGTAAACCAACTCATCAGTGGGAATCGGGATCCAACTATCATCGCATGATAACGTGACGGAATCCGCTCACGCTATCACACTCCAGAAGGTACGCGCATATCTGGCAAGTTTCAGTTCTTTTGAAACTCCCGATGTGATTTTTACCCCATGCTCTTATGACCTTGACTAAGGCCAACAAATCATAAGTCACATGTCAAGTTCTACCCGTCATTGTCCAGGTTGATTTGAACCCACCCGTACAAGCCCTTGACTAAGGCCAACAAGGCTATACGACTGTCCCAAACCAACGCATCTATCTATGCAGCATATGAATACCCAATAGCTACCAAACACTGTGCCTTGACTATGGCCAACAAACACAGCTTGAATACTATTGACTACCCATATGAAACGACGGAGGGCTACGAATGGTTTCTGGCGAAAACCTTTAACGTAATGAACTTGATATCGTTGAAGGAACGGATAGCTTTTTAGAAAATATAGTGACGAAAACCTTTACTAAAGAGGTCACTCCCGGTGAAGGGATCTCGGCTCTTTCCCCGTAGAATGGGGTGCAGGATATTCCAAATGAATACCGCGGTGCAAAGCAAAAGTAATCGGCTATAGTGAAGTTAATGCCCTGACGCAAACTTCTGTCCAAGGGGTCACTCCCGGTGAAGGGATCTGGGCCCTTGCCTCGTCGACTGAGGAGCAGGATATTCCAAATGAATACCGCGGTGCAAAGCAAAAGTGAACGTCCTTGCAATAACAGCTTTTTGAAAAAGTGTTCCAACAACATCAGAATAGGTTTGTTTAACTTGCATTGATCCGAATCAACGCAGTCCCATCAATTGATCACACCACAAAGAATGAAAATATACTGACGTACGTATATGCCATCCGCATTCGCCACTGGGTCCCGTCATCACCCGTTAGGTTAGCTAACTAACGGCAGAGCGGGGACTGGACTAGCGCGGATGAAAAACATATACAACATCTACTAATATATATACCAATATATAGTATTTCGCTCAAGGCGTGAATAAAATGCAACAACACAGAAATGTACAGCATCACAGAACAATACAGATATCTGGGATCCCCGGGTTTCACAGAGCCACTACTGAAACCTGACGTTCCCCTGGTCGTGTGGATAGCCTGTGCAATGAAATCCTATACCCCCTACGAGTGCGGCGAATAGCCAGCCAATCCTGGAGTGAAGCCCCCTTCGTCCCAATGCCATGAGATGCGGGCTTGTTGCCTTCTAGAACCCGGCTATCCGTGCACCCCTCCGCGGGGTAATCCTAGTACAGAAAGTAAAATATACATACACCGGGTACATCGACCGCAACCTGGTCGTGCCCCAAAATAATAATACAATCAGGCAGTGACGGCAGTCCACATGTCGGACGCTCGCCCCGCAATAACAAATATACATAATACAACCACAACTGTACTAGCATTGCATCCAGGCTATCCCCCATGACCGATCCGCAACATCACAGCAAAACACAGAACATCAACGTGAAAATCACGTTCGCAAATCCGTCTAACCGGGCTATAGCAGTTAGACCGGATTTACCGATCGAGTGACATTCACGGTCGCAGATATAATGTAAATACTGTGAAATAATGTGTTTAAAATATCCGATCGATCAAAAATTAACAAGTGGGCCCCCAAGCAATACTGTAGCACTCACAGAAATTCTGGGCCCAAATTGGATAGTCTTCTTCCAAACCTTAGGCTGGTGCCGAACGGTGTGCAGCAAACGCGCCTAACACATGCATCTCGATCCAGGACGTGAAGTAGTGGAGAGGGAAATTCATGGTGTCTACACCTGGGTTTGAAGTGTTGGCGGCGGTAGTTAAACCATGGTATAGGTGTGATAACCCTGCAATGCCAATGGCCAATCGCGCTCCTTCGGCTATTCGATGTGCAGAATAGAAGACGGATGCTCTCATAAAACGGCGGTGCATTGGCATGGCAAACTAGCTGAGCCAGAACCGATGAATCCTATAAAGAATGTTTCTTTGTTTACTCCAGGAGCAGCGATTGCATCAAAAGTCATGACCGATGAATTTGGAATATATAATTGCGACAGATCTTCTTCTTTAGCCGGCAATTTCTCCAAGCAGAATCCGAAGGGATCCTCGACCTTTACAAATTTCGGTGCTTTTTTGGATGGAGCATCTTTACGAAGAAAGGAAGCGATGAAAGCGTCAAAAGTAACACCCTGCCCTTCCGATGCCATGAACAGGCTCTCAAAAATACCTAAGGCCTTGATTAGACTTGGGTGCTTGTGCCGAATGGCATACTCGGTTGTCAAGCCTTTAAGCATGGCTGGCACTGTAGCAAAAATATTCTCGTTAGGGGGTAATAATCAGTCGTAGTGCTTTCCCGTAATTGGCAGCCCTGCAATTTCTCGGAATTTCTCCAGTGAAATGGAGACTTCACGGTCCCCCAGTAGAAACGTATTTGTTGGAAGATTCCACTTGTTTAAAAAAGCCTTAACCCACCAGACGTGGGGAGTATGGTAGTAGAACAACGACGCGTACACCGCTTGATATAGCCCAACTTTCTACAACCGTGAGTGTTGGGAAGAGAGAATGTAACGGGCCCAAAGAAGATAGCCCACTGGATGCCGTGGGATGATGCCTATCTTATAGACCTTCCTCAAAGGTCGAACTTCGTCTTGGCATGTTCGGCATCCCAAAATATCGATAGCCACCAAGAGTTGATTGGGTATCTCTGTCGTCAATGTCTCAAGCCAGCCCTCGGGAGTCCAATTAGTCGCTTCCACTGCATAAGCAGTATGCAGATACTCTGTAAATGAAATCGAGCGAATGGGTTCTGTTAGTACTCCACATGTAAAACTACGGTGGCCCCAAATAATATGACCGTACCAAATTCCCCATAGGAGAAGGCTCTTTTTGTCCTTGTCATGTTCCCTAATCATAGCCATAGTCACCTCGTCTGATGGCGACTGTGGGAAAGCGACCTCTGAGCGGGTATAAGGAAAGTAGGGAAGTGAGGCCATTATACCTAAAGAAAGGGGACAAAATAACCATTAACATAAAGTGTGAGTTTGTTTTATGGGACTACTAACTGTCACACCCCGCTTCCCGGTGTACGGCAAAGGGGACGCGACGAGGCCGCTACGTATTTACTCAGAAGTAAACACGCTAAGCGTATTTAAGCAATATAAATATAATGCACAAGAAAAAAAGACAATTGATATAGTTGAACAGCAACTTTATTTATTAACATTCTTTTTACAATACATCTGAAAAGTAAATACATGGAATGGAAAGCAATGCCTAAACAATGGCATAACAGAAATGGAAAGTACTGAAATGAAATGTACAAGTAACTAGAGCTCCGGGTCGAAAGCTAGCTGATCCAAGTCCTCGCTGGTGGGCTCGATCTCCTGAAGGTCCGAATCACCTGACGACATTCCAAAGAAGAAGAAAGAGAACGTCGTCAGCGAACAAATCACTCGGTAAGTCCAAAAGATGAGAGAGAAGTAGAATATACAGAGAGAGTATATTTTTATAATATTGTAGTTAGTGTTAACGCTGCTGTTTGTAGCTTGGTACAGAAGAGGCCAATGTATACGAGAGGAGTCTCAATAGACCAGAGACTAAGGTGGACGGAATCAAGAGTACAAGGCTCCATGATAATACCGGGAACAACGGCAGTTGAATTCAGGTTAGGTGTCTTAATGGTTGCGGTATCGTGCCACTTCTAACACCTTCCATACCAATCTACCCTTTAAACCCCACAATATCTTGATTGTATTGTTTGTATTGTATTGCCTTGTATTATAGATTATATAGATGGATGACTTGCCGAACCATGATATCAGTAAATGGATGTAACTGGAGAATCATGTAGATGGATGTATATCCATGTTCGGTTCAGTTAATATAAATTGATTAGATTGAATAGACGGATTCATAGATCCATGTTATATTGAAGTTTGATTCTTGAATCATATTCAAGTCAGATTGATTATATCGAGACTCAGTCTGAGTCAGACAATTAGAAAATAAATTGAATCCTGAATTATGTTTTGGTGCTATCGGTAACCGCTGCACACGGACGGCAGGATTTGTGTCTTTTTCAAAGATGATTACCGTGTTGGTAACACCGTTTGTTAAGTTGTCTACTTTAAATAGTTAAGCACCCATATCTCCGGCTCCCTGAGGCTTAAAAGACCGGTCCCGCTTAAACCTATGTTTACTAGGGTCCTTATTGTAATTTAGTATAACTTGAGGGGGTTTTATGTAAAATAATTTTGTATAAATTTCAAATACACCTCTAATATTTTATTATCGTCTTTAGAGTTTTCATGGATATATATTTTATCAATATGGCATTTCTAGTAAATAAAACCTAATTTCATAATGGTATTTATTTGTAATATTGGACTTGTATGGCATTTTCTTGTAAACGAGATGTTTTTCTTGAATTTTGGAAATGTGGAATATTATAAATATTAAAATTATATATTTTGATATTAATTACACATATATTTATTTATTAAAAATATAAGCTTTATTTATAATAGAAATCACATTTTCTAAAGAAAATTGTATTTTAAATCTTTCGAGATCATATGCTCCTTGCGAAAGTCTGCATCTCATTTTACTAGGCCCGAGAATGTGCGATAATACGCACCATCCCGAACGGGTTTCCCGAAATGGATTGTAGAGGTGCATTTGCACAGATTTGTTAAAATACATATCATGTAGAAAAAGGTTTTTATAAGTCGGAGGTAGTTATGTGTAAAATCGTATTTTCCCTAAATCTATGTTCCAAAATATCATCGTGCTATGTTATATATGAGTGTTGTGAGGAGGTAGGTCATTACCTTATGAGTTTTCTAAAGCTGGCATATTTAAAAGGTATAACCATGTCGATATGAAACATAAATGTATTTTACTGTAAAAGTGGAATAAAACTTGCTACGATTATCATTTTAATGTCAAACTTGTTCTATTGTCTTAGTTAATGAGTGTTAAACAATATATATCAAAAGTTGTACATTTGTTATTAAGAAAATATTGTATTTTTGAAAGAAAAGAGAATCGGAAGCCGGATAACTCCGCTTCCAACACGTTTTAAGAATTAAGAATTTAAGAATAGTAAAAGAGAGAGAGAAGGGGTACTTACGGGATTAGGGTCATGATATGAGGAAAAGGAAGATTGTGGAAACACCGGTGCGTCGTTTCGTCGCCGGAAACTCCTCGGATCGCCGTTGGAAGTTCGTCGGAGCTTCGCCCTTTGCTAACTCCACTTGCACACAAAAGACTTGGGAATTTTTCTTGAGAGTTTGGGCAGGGATTTGGAAGTGAGGAGGGGTGATTTTAGGTATGGTATTTATAGGAAAATCTAAGGTTTAGGGTAAATGAAAGGGTGTGATAAAAATTGTATTAAATGTGTGATTTAAATTACTCTGTAAATGTGCAGGGAAATTAAATAGTACAGCGTTAATGGGGGGAGTTCATGAGTCACAGGGTTCAAGAAAATTGGTGTTTAGCCCTAGTCGGACTGGCGGCGCCGGCCGAGTCGCCGGCCCGAGTCGGCCGAGTCGGGGCTGGGGTCGTCGCCACGTGTTCTCTGTACTGGGTCTTGACTCGTGGACCCGTTTGTTTTATGTGTGACTCTTGGTTTTTACGAGTTTTGCACGTGTACACTCTTGAGCTTCTAAAAAGATTAAAAGAAAACTAATTAAAAAATAATGTGGTTGATGGGATTTGAACTCTGGTGCTTTGGTTTAGCAGTGCAAGGTTTTACCAATGAGCTACAAGCTCCTTCTTTCTGTTAGGAAGCAAATCAAACTTATAATTTGTGCTCAGGCTCAAGTACCCCTTTCTGTATTTTTGAAAAAATTGTTTAGAAATTTTAGCGTTGTTATTTTCTACCCTCCTTATAAAAATTTCGTCCTCGAAATTTATAAAAGGAAAGTGTAACGAATTCATGGAAAGTTTGGTGATAAAATTATTGGTAGTGTATGGAAAATATGTGAAAGAACAAAAAAATGCGAAGGTTTTGGTAAGATTGTAAAGGAGGTGAGGGAATTTTGGTTTAGGACAAATGAAATTGGAAGATTCAAGCAATTTGAATTGTAAAGAATGTTTTTAGTTGATGGTTCTTGTGTTATATTGCTTAGGTTGTCCATACAGTACTGAACCGTATGGTAGGGTTCCATACAGCTCTGACCTGCATGGGCCACCAACAAAACCTGTCACACCCCGCTTCCCGGTGTATGGCGAAGGGGACGCGACGAGGCCGCTACGTACTTACTCAGAAGTAAACACGCTAAGCGTATCTATGCAATATAAGTAGAATGCACAAGAGACAAAGACAATAGATATAATTGAACAACAACTTTATTTATTAACATTCTTTTTACAATACATCTGAAAAGTAAATACATGGAATGGAAAGCAATGCCTAAACAGTGGCATAACAGAAATGGAAAGTACTGAAATGAAATGTACAAGTAACTAGAGCTCCGGGTCAAAAGTTAGCTGATCCAAGTCCTCGCTGGTGGGCTCGATCTCCTGAAGGTCTGAATCACCTGACGACATTCCAAAGAAGAAGAAAGAGAATGTCGTCAGCGAACAAATCACTCGGTAAGTCCAAAAGATGAGAGAGAAGTAGAATATACAGAGAGAGTATATTTTTATAATATTGTATTTAGTGTTAACGCTGTTGTTTGTAGCTTGGTACAGAAGAGGCCAGTGTATACGAGAGGAGTCTCAATAGACCAGAGACTAAGGTGAACGGAATCAAGAGTACAAGGCTCCGAGATAATACCCGGAACAACGGCAGTTGAATTCAGGTTATGCGTCTTAATGGTTGCAGTATCGTGCCACTTCTAACACCTTCCATATCAATCTACCCCTTAAACCCCACGATGTCTTGGTTGTATTGTTTGTATTGTATTGTAAATTGTATTGTCTTGTATTATAGATTGTATAAATGGATGACTTGCCGAACCATGATATCAGTAAATGGATATAACTGGAGAATCAAGTAGATGGATGTATATCCATGGTTCGGTTCAGTCAATATAAATTGATTAGATTGAATAGACAGATTCATAGATCCCTGTTGTATTGAAGTTTGATTCTTGAATCATATTCAAGTCAGATTGATTATATCGAGGCTCAGTCTGAGTCAGACAATTAGAAAAGAAATTGAATTCTGAATTATGTTTTGGTACTATCGGTAATCTCTGCACTTGGACGGCAGGATTTGTGTCTTTTTCAAAGACGATTACCGTGTTGATAACAACGTTTGTTAAGTTGTCTACCTTAAATAGGTAAGCACCCATATCTCCGGCTCTCTGAGGCTCAAGAGACTGGTCCCGTTTAAACTTATGTTTACTAGGGTCCTTGTTATAATTTAGTATAACTTGAGGGGGTTTTATGTAAAATAATTTTGTATAAATTTCAAATACACCTCAAGTATTTTATTATCGTCTTTAGAGTTTTAATGGATGTATATTTTATCAATATGACATTTCTAGTGAATAAAACCTAATTTCATAATATATGGTATTTATTTGTAATATTGGACTTGTATGGCATTTTCTTGTATATGAGATATTTTTCTTGAATTTTGAAAATGTGGAATATTATAAATATTAAAAATATATTTTGATATTAATTACATATATATTTATTTATTAAAAATATAAGTTTTATTTATAATAGAAATCACATTTTCTAAAGAAAATTGTATTTTAAATCTTTCGAGGTCGTATGCTCCTTGCGGAGGTCTACATCTCACTCTACTAGGCCCGAGGATGTGCGATAATCCGTACCATTCCGAACGGGTTCCCCAAAATGGGTTGTAGAGGCGCATTTGCAAAGATTTATTAAAATACACATATTGTAGAAAAATGTTTTTATAAGTCGGAGGTAGTTATGTGTAAAATCGTATTTTTCCCAAATCTATGTTACCAAATATTATCGTGCTATGTTACATATGAGTGTTGTGAGTAGGTAGGTCATTACCTCGTGAGTTTTCTAAAGCTAGCATGGTTAAAAGGTATAAACATGTCGATATGAAAGATAAATGTATTTTACTGTAAAAGTGGAATAAAATTTGCTACAATTATCATTTTAATGTCAAACTTGTTCTATTGTCTTACTTAATGAGTATTAGACAATATATATTAAAAGTTGTAGATTTGTTATTAAGAAAATATTGTATTTTTGAAAGAAAAGAGAATCAGAAGCCGGATAACTCCGCTTCCGACACGTTTTAAGAATTAAGAATTTGAGAATAGTGAGAGAGAGAGAGAAGGGGGACTTATGGGATTAGGGTCAAGATATGAGGAAAAGGAAGATTGGGGAAACACCGGTGCGTCGTTTCGTCGCCGGAAACTCCTCGGATCGCCGTTGGAAGTTCGTCGGAGGTTCACCCTTTGCTAACTCCACTTGCATAAAAAAAGACTTGGGAATATTTCTTGAGAGTTTGGGTAGGGATTTAGAAGTGAGGAAGGATGATTTTAGGTGTGGTATTTATAGGAAAATCTAGGGTTTAGGGTAAATGAAAGGGTGCAATAAAAATTGTATTAAAATGGATTAAATGCATGATTTAAATTGCTCTGTAAATGTGCAGGGAAATTAAATAGTACAGGGTTAATGGGGGGAGTTCAAGAGTCACGGGGGTTCAAGAAAATTGGTGTTTGGCCCGAGTCAAACCGGCGGCGCCGGCCGAGTCGGCCGAGACGCCGGCCCAAGTCGGCCAAGTCGGGGCTGGGGTCGTCGCCACGTGTCCTCTGTACTGGGTCTTGACCCGTGGACCCGTTTGTTTTATGTGTGACTCTTGGTTTTTACGTGTTATGCACGTGTAGACTTTTGGGCTTCTAAAAAGATTAAAAGAAAACTAATTAAAAAATAATGTGGTTGATGGGATTTGAACTCTGGTACTTTGGTTCAGCAGTGCAAAGTCTTACCAATGAACTACAAGTTCCTTCTTGCTGTTAAAAAGCAAATCAAACTTATAACTTGTGCTCAGGCTCAAGTACCCCTTTCTATAATTTTGAAAAAAATGTACAGAAAGTTTAGCGTTGTTACATTCTACACTACTTATAAAAATTTCGTCCTCGAAATTTGTAGAAGGAAAGTGTAACGGATTTAAGGAAAGTTTGGTGATAAAATTATTGGTAGTATATGAAAAATATGTGAAAGAACGAAAAAATGTGAAGGTTTTGGTATGATTGTAAAGGAGGTGAGAGAATTTTGGTTTAGGACGGATGAAAATGGAAGATTCAAGGAATTTGAATTGTAAAGAATATTTTTAGTTGCCGGTTCTTGTGTTATATTGCTTAGGTTGTCCATACAGTACTGAATTGCATGGTAGGGTTCTATACAGCTCTGATCTGCATGAGCCGCCAACAAAACCTGTGGGCCCCACGGAATCAAAATGGCGACTTATCAATGATGAGGCAATATGAGCATTGTGAGAATCCAAAAGGATTCTTATTAAATAAACAGTGGGTTTAAAAAACTCTTAACATTCTCGAAAAGCGAGTTTTGTTAAAAATAAACAACAGATTCAAATCTGTAAAAAGGGTATTAAAACCCTGAGAAAGAAAATGCTCAAGAACAGGAAAGAGAATAAAATTCCCAAAAGTTCCAAAATCTCCCAGAGCTAAGCTCTATAAGACAATAGGTTAAATTTCTCTAAAAACGGGATTAAATCCCAGAAATCCCCATGGGGGGAAACAAAGATAATGGAATTAAATTCCAAAGATCCTCAAAGATCAGTGATAGGGTAAAACCCTAAGAGGAGAACCAACGATTCTCATTAATTCAAGACCCATGGTCTACTTTAAAAAAAAGAGTTTTTTAGACGTTTAAGAGATCAGTTCAGGAAAAGAGCAAAACTCTGTTAATGGATTTAAAATCCAAAACAAAAAGGGGAATCCTAGGAGATGAATGTCGTTCACAATTCTTATGTAAAAACTCTTATTTTAATGTACAAAAATTTTAAATTAATGTACAGAATAGAGTATTTTGCAAACATGAGTATACTATAAGTATTATTTTTGTTTATGAACAGAAAGAAGCAATTTGTAGTTCACTGGTAAAGCCTTGCACTGCTGTGACATAACCCCTGTGTTCGAATCACATCAGCCACATATATTTATAATGATTTTTCTTTTAAACTTTTTGGAAGCTCAAAAGTTTACACGTGCAATACACGTAAAAATGAAAAGTCACTAAAAATAAACATATGGAAAATGTCATATGAACAGATAGGGATACGTGGAAAGAATCCAAGATCCAACCCATCCAACATGGCGTCGAGATTCCCCTCTGGGCCAGTGCCCCCATCCCCCTCGGGAATGCTCCCAAAATTTAAACCCTAGTCCTTTGGCCTACCCCCACTACTCTTCTTATGTTTGTTTTTCCTGCAATTAAACAGAGAATAAAAAAAGCTTTAAAACCAAATTTTAATGCATTTTAATTCTCTCCTTACTCACAAAACCCTAATTCTACCCTATAAATACAACCCATACCCTATCCCTCTCCATTCTGAAATCTATTGTTCAAAATCCTCAATATTTTCCAAGTCAACAAGAGTACAAGTGGAGTTAGCCTATGGACAAGTTCCGGCGATAATTCGAGACGATTCCGGCGACCCCGCGACTCCATGAAGCTGCCAAATCCTTCATCAACCTCCCCTCTCTCATTTCATCTAGTAAGTCCCCTCTCTTCTCCTCTATTCCTAAATTAAAAAGTTCTATTTCCAAAGATCGTCGGAAGTGGAGTTATCCCGACATCCATTTCTAAACTCGTTAAAAACACAACTTTTCTTAATAACCATTCATCCATGTTATTACAACTTGCTTAGTAATCATGAAAAAACCTTTGAGAACAAGTTTCATCTTAAAATACCATGCTATGTAACTTTTATTTCACTTTTTCGTTTAAATACCTCAAACTTTACATATGACATATTTTAATACTTGTTGCTCATATTACCATTATAAAATCTCACGAGGTAATGACCTACTTCTCATAAACACGCATCATGACATAGTATGATTTTCTTTTAACAATATTTTCGGGACAAATACGACTTTTACATGAAAATACCATAAACTATTAAAAACCATATTTCTTTGAATTGTGTTGTTTACATTCCTTGCGATTAAGCCTCTATAACCCATTTTGGGGAACCCGTTCGGGATGGTGAGGGTTATCGCACATCCTCGGGACTAGTAGAGCGAGATGCAGACCTCCTCACGGAGCATACGATCTCGTTGGAACTTTAATAGAATTTTTAAGAAAAAAGTGATTTCTATTTAATAAATAAATTTTATTTTTAATAAATATATATATAAATATTATCAAACCAACTATTTTAAATATATAATAAATTCCATGTTTTCTAAACCAAAAGAAAAGAATTACATTTCCATGAAAATACCATCAAGAATCCATACAAGTCAAATTTATACAAAAATACGATGAACTATTCAACTAGGTATTTATTCACAAGAATACTTCACTTTTAAAAGTTACATCCTTGAAAACCCTAAATACGATAAATAAATATTTGAGATTTATTTTGAAAGCATACTAAAACTATTTTTCATAAAACCCCCTCAAGTTATATTAATTTACATTAAAGACCCTAGTAAATATAGGTTTAAATGGGACCAATCCTCTTAAGCCTTAGGGAGCCGGAGAAAATAGTGCTTGCCTATTTAAGGTAGAAAACTAAAACGGGGTTATCAATGATAATTGGCTTGGAAAAAGTCACAAATCCTGCCGCCCATGTGCAGCAGTTACCGATAACTCCTAAACCGAATTCAGGACTCAAATATGTTTAAACTGTCTGACTTAATTTGAGTCTCAGTCTAATCTGAATACAATCCAAACATGAATACAACTATAACTCCATTTCAACATGAACCCAATGTATCAAACATGAACACTTGAACATAAACATGCAACATGACTCGATTGGACCGAACCATGGATATATTTTGAACTTGACTACATGACTATCCGTTTACATCAGATCCGTTTACATGAACAACTTATATCATGGTTTCGGCAAGTATTATACAACAAATCATTACAAACAACACATTATACATTATGGGGTTTTTAAGAGGTTGACTGGTACGGAATGTATTAGAAGTGGAATGAGACGGTCATTATAATACACCTAACCTGAATATCCGTTGCCGTTGTCCTGTGGGTTTTGACGGGGCCTTATACTCCATAGGCCTTAGTCCACGGAGTAAGTTGGACTCCTCTCATATACGTTGATATATTCTGTACAAACTACAAACAATTACGTTAGTATAATAAAATAGATAAATTACCAGATCTATTCCTTTTACTTGATCTCTCTCTCTTAGGACTTACCGAGAGATTGTTCGCGCTGACGGCACTCCTATTTCTTCTTTCTTTGGAATGTTGTCAAGACGACCCGACTCTCAGGAGATCGAGCCTAGCCAGGAAGTTTTGGAGCAGTTCATTGAGGATCCAAAGCTCTAGTCTACTTGTACATACTTTTACTTTCGGTTCATATGCCATTTTTAGGCATTGCTTTCCAGTATTGTATTTACTTTCCAGTTATGTTATGAAAAATGTTTAATCAATAAAAAGTTGCTGTTTATTTATATCTCTTGTCTTTTCTTGTGTACTTTTATTATATTGTTTATTTACGCTTAACGTGTTTACTTCTGAGTAAAAACGTCGCAGGCTAGTCACGTACCCTTATCCGTATAATGGGAAGCGGGACGTAACAGGTTTTGTTGGTGGCCCATGCAGGTCAGTTCTGCGTGGAAACCTACATAACTATGCTGGTCAGTTCTGTATGGAAACCTAAGCAATATAACACAAAAATTATAAAAAATCAGCAACTAAACGTTCTATACATTTCATATTTCTTGAATCTATCCAAACCCTATTTTTCTCTCAAGCTTATGGATTCTCCGAACAACACGAGCACCAACGTGAATAGTAACACCCCACCACCACCTTTTCCACTTACACTTACCGTAACAGCTCCTATCAACGAGAAGACGGTATTGGTTGTGGCAATTAAGAGTCTCTTGGAGGGACAGCAGCAGCAAACTGCTATACTCCTGAACCGCCCAGAAGCTGAGGCACCCGGTGTGAAACAATTCCGGGAATTGCACCCTAAACAATTCTCTGGGAAAGAGAGCCCTTTGGAAGCTAAAGAATGGGCTCAGTCGATTGAAGACAACCTGGCAGCAGCGCAAGTGTCAGAGATCGCTTGGGTAAGAGTTGCGAAACTGCAACTCACAGTTAATGCCAGGGTATGGTGGAGGGCTGAAGAAATCCGAGTTACCCAGCTGATCGTGTCACGCCCCGCTTCCCGTTATACGGAAAGGAGACGTGACTGGCTCGCTACGCATTTACTCAGAAGAAAACACGGTAAGCGTAAATAAGCAATATAATAAAGTACACAAGAAAATGACAAGAGATGTAAATGAACAACAACTTTTATTTATTAAACATTCTTTACAATACAATTAGAAAGTAAAATACAATACTAGAAAGCGACGCCTAAACAATGGTATGTACTGAAAGTAAAAGTGAGTACAAGTGAAGCCTAATGGTCGTGCTGCTTAGTGGTCTGCTCCAAGTGCTTCGGGCTGGTCTTGAACTCCTCAGAGTCGGGTCCTCCTGACAAAATTATAAAGAAAGAAGAGAAATAGAAATGTCGTCAGTGAACAATCGTTTCGTAAGTCCCAAAGAGATAGAAATAGAATAGATAGATAAGAGAATGTAACTGGTATAAAGTTTGATTGATATGCTAACACAGTTGTTTGTAGCATAGTACAGAATATACAAATGTATACGAGAGGAGTCCAACTTACATAATGGACTATAGTAACCTGTAGTACAAGGCTACATCGATAAAACTACAGAACAACGGCAATGAATGTATAGTTACGTCTTTTAATGACCATCTCAAGCCACTTTTAACACATTCTGTGCCAGTCTACCCCTTTAAAACCCTGTAATGTATTTTGTATTGATTTGTATATATTTTTTTGTTTAATAGATGTACGACTTGCAGAAACTATGATATTATGTAAACGGAATGAAAAGTTATGTAATCAGAGTCTATCCATGGTTCGGTTCGGTCGAGTCATGTTGATATAGATTGAATTCTGGTATAAATGGATTCATGTTGAATTGGAGTTATACTTGAATCATATTCAAGGATAGATTGATTGATTAATTCAGATTAGACTGAGACTTTTCCTAAGTTAGACACTTTAAAACGAATTGAAGTCCTGAATTAGTTTTGATATTATCGGTAACTACTGCACATGGACGACAGGATTTGTGTCTTTTTCCAAGACAAATACCGTATTGATAACACCGTTCTTAGTTGTCTACCTTAGATAGACAAGCACCTATGTTCTCCGACTCCCTGAGGCTCAAGAGAACTGGTCCCGCTTAAATCTATGTTTACAAGGGTCTTTATTGTAAATTAGTATAACTTGATGGGGTTTTATGAAAAATAGTTTTGATATATTTTCAAAATAAACCTTAAGTATTTGTTTATCGTCTTTAGGGTTTTCATAGTTGTAGTTTTTATAAAATGAAATATTCTAGTGGATATAAATCTAACTTGAATGGTATATGGTATTTTAGTGTAATATTGGAATTGTATTGATTTGCATTGCTAGTTTCATGAAATTTACGATTCCTTTGATTTAGAAAATATGGAATATATATATTGTATATTTAAAGTAGATATTTTGATTATATATATATATATACACACATATATAATAGAACTTATTTATTAAATAGAAATCACATTTTTCTTAAAAATTGTATTAAAAATTCCATCGAGATCAGATGCTCCGTAAGAAGGTCTGCATCCCGCTCTACTAGGCCTGAGAATGTGCAATAACCTGCACCATCCCGATCGGGGTCCCCAAAATGGGTTATAGAGGAGCATTTGCAAGGAATTAAATAATACATTTTTAAAGAAAACGGTTTTTGAAAGTTTATGGTATTTAAATGTAATTTCGTATTTTATCCCACAAACTAATATTTCAAAATTTATCATGCTATGTCAAGAATGAGTGTTGTGATGAGGTAGGTCATTACCTCATGAGTTTTCTACAGGTAATATGAGCAAAAAGATGAGGTAATGTCGTATGTAAATTTAAGGGTATTTTACTGTAAAAGTGAAATAGAATTTGTTTAACATTATATTTTGAATTGAAACTTTGTCCAATTGTTGTTTAATGGTTACTAAACAATATATGAAAAGATGGTTAATTGTTGTTAAGGAAAAATTAAATTTTGTAAAAAAAAGAGAATTGGAAGTCGGATTAACTCCGCTTCCAACAAGTTTTGAAAATAGGATTCTTTTTAATAGAGAGAGAAGAGGGAAGATGGGACATACTAGATGCAAAGAAAGATGAGAGGTCTATGAACAAGTTGAGGGTCTACTGGAGTCGTGGTGTCGCCGGATTCGTCCCGAAACGTCGCCGGAACTTTGCCTTGAGCTAATTCCACTTGTACAACTTCTTGAACTTAAGAATTTTTAAAGAGTTTTGGCAATGGAATTCTGAATGAGGAGGTTATGGTGTAGTGTGGTATTTATAGGAGAAATCAGGGTTTAGGGTAATGAAGAATGAATTAAAAATATGCATCAAAATTTGGATTAATGTCTCATTTTAATTCTATAGAAATGTGTAGGGAAAAAAAACAGGCTAGGATTAGTAGGGGGAGTCCAAGGGTTGTAAGGTTAAAATATTAGAGCATTAGGCATGGGGGGCGGCGGCGTCGGCCCCAAGCCTAATCTCGCAGGTCATCTTGGAGGTGGGGGTGCTTAGGTTGCTGCAAAGTGTCAGGGTCTGTATGAATAGTATTTTGCACATGTTTGATTTTTCAGTGACTTTTCATTTTACGTGTAGTGCACGTGCAAACTTTTGAGATTCTAAAAGTTTAAAAGAAAAATCAATAAAAATAACATGTGGCTGGGGGGATTTGAACACAGAGGCTACATCACAGCAATGCAAGGCTTTACCAATGAGCTACAAGTGCTTTCTTGCTGTTATAAAGTAATTTAAATTTATAACTTGTGCTCATGCTTAGGTGCTCCTTTCTGTATTTTGAAAAAGTTATGTACAGAAAGTTCAGGGTTATTACATTCTACCCTCCTTATAAAAATTTCGTTCTCGAAATTTATAGAAGAAAAGTGTAACAGATTCAAGAAAAGTTTGGTGATAGTGATGGTGATAAAACTATTGATGGTGCATGGAAAAAAATATTTGGAAGAACGAAAGAATGCAAAAGTTTTGGAAAGATTGAAAAAGATATTAGGGAATTACTAGGATTACCTTGGTCTATAATCTCGGCTTCTACGGCCGCTAAAGTGAAAGCCTGTCGTCGGGGTACATTCCTCCTAGCTGGAGGCACATTCCTCTGTCCTTAGGGCATGTTCCTCTGCCCTCGAGGCATGTTCCTCAGTGCCTGATGGAATTGGCGATTAGGCTGTGCAGGAGGTCCACGTGGAGGTGGAGCTGGGAGAGCAAGACGAGGTGCATGAGCTTGGATAGCTGGCCGCTGCGGATAAGTGTTGTGAGTTGGAACTGGGTTACGTCTATAAGAACATATTCCAATTCCATGAGTGGATGCACCAAAAACTAAGCACAGGCCTTTTGCGTGCCTACAGTCCTTCCATAGGTGTCCATCCCTCTTGCAGTAGAAAAAAAATCTAGACTTGGCCGGTTATTTGTTACTTCCGGTCTCCTTTGTTCAAAAGTTGTTATTGAAGAGGCTCCTCCTGCCATCTGGGTGGCAGGGCGCTTCACACCGGCAGATTGAGATCTGCCCTTCTTCTTCACTACTGCCTCATATCTACGGGCAGCTTTCAGAGCTAGGTCGTAGGTTGAGAAATCCCCTGTAGCTAAGACAGCTTGGATTTCCTGGTCCAACCCTTGCTGAAATCGTCTAGCTCTGATCTCAGCCGTCGGTATCAAGTGTGCCGTGAATCTGTTATGGTCTTATGTTAGCTTTATAGTATGCGATATTTGAAAATCTAATATTGAGACATATCTTAGCTACTGAGCATGGTAAACTAAACATCATACTCATCCACAGATTTGGTTCATATCGAACTTTGTTGCAGGTGGATGAATTGCTGCTCCATATCAAATCGGGCAGTCTCTGGAAAGTACTCACGTCGAACATGTCATGAAATTTTTTCCATTCGATCGGCTGGTCAAGACGGCTTTCTTCTGCCTTCCACTATACTCGGGCGTTGTCGGTGAGTTGAAGCTTCGCAACCCATACCCAAGCGATGTTTGGCACTTGTGCTGCTGCCGGATCGTCCTCAATGCTCTGAGCCCATTCTTCAGCTTCTAAAGGGCTCTCTTTCCCAGAAAATTGCTTCGGGTGCAATGCCCGGAATTGCTTCACTCCGGGTGCTTCCGTTTCTGGGCGGTTCAATAAGATAGCAGTCTGCTGCTGCTGTCCTTTCAGGAGGCTCTTAATTGCCTCGAGCAGTACTGTCTGCTCGTTGATCGGAGCTACAACGGTAAGCGTAAGTGGAATAGGTGGTGGTGTGTTGTTGAAGTTTGTGCTGGTATTGTTTGGAGAATCCATAACCTTGAAAAAAAAATAGGGTTATGATAGATTCAAAGAATATAAAATTGTAAGATTCAAGGATTATGAAATGTAAAGAATGTTTTTAGTTGCTGATTCTTGTGTTATATTTCTTAGGACTTCATGCAGAATTGGCCTGCATGTTCATGCAGAACTGGCCTGCATGGGCCGCCAACAAAACTTGCCATGCCCCGCTTCCCAGTGTACGGGTAAGGAGGCGCGACTGGGCCCGCTATGTATTTACTCAGAAGCAAACACGCTAAGCATAAATAAGCAATATAATAAAGTACACAAGAAAATGACAAGAGATGTAAATGAACATCAACTTTTATTTATTAAACATTCTTTACAATACAAGTAGAAAGTAAAATAAAATACTAGAAAGCGATGCCTAAACAATGGCATGTACTGAAAGTAAAAGTGAGTACAAGTTGTAGGGTTCCTAGGCACACTAATGAGGTCTCACAAGGCATCAACCATGCCAATATCAAATTTTACAAGTGCCGGGAAACCCTAATACGGATCGTTGACTAGAGTTTAGGCGAAAAATGAAACTAGTTAACAACTTAACAAAAAGAAAGAGGCTACAACCTTTGTAGATCCGGTTCTCCACCTCCATAGCTCCGTGATGAAGTCTCCTCGCTGTCCATATCGGATTCCGGACTCTAGCGTCGGCTTCATCGGAGAAATGGGCGGGCTAGGTCGTCGACTTCGATGCCGAAGATGATCTACGTCGAGGCATCACTAGATCAAGCTCCAACTTCACCAAGCCATAAAACTTGTGAATAAAACACCCTATACTACTTGGCAAGTTGTAGAGGATGAAGAAATAGGAAGTGGGTTCACTTTAGAATTGGATTTCTCACTCGTTTTCTCAAGTTGCCATTGTTGGTAGCAAGGTTTTCTTCTTGTTAATGAAGAAGAAGATGAAGAAAGAATATGATAAGTGTTATATTAAAAAAGAAAATAATATGAATACTTATCATATACTAACCATGGTTATGTGTAGAGAATAGACTATGGTTAGGTGGAATGGTTAGGGTTAAGCATGAGACAAAATGGTCACTTAGTCAAAGCTTCATGAAGCTTCAACAACAAACAAAGAAAGCCACCATTTTCTCTTTATCTTTTCCAAAATAAATAAATAAATAAATAGATATGAAAATCAAAACCCTAACCATTTAAATAACCATGGTTTAATCTTTACACAAACTCAAGTAAGCATGTATCATCAAACATGATACAATCAAGTGCACACAAAAATATATCACATATACAATGTGCACATCAAGTGAGAAAATCCTTTTAAAGTGAACCAATACTAGTTAATGCAAAGTAATATATCAAATATATAATTATACATTAAATCATTAAATCAACACTTGATTCAATGATCCGGTCATGTCGCATATAACCGACTAGTATCCAATGTATCGACTTATCGAATCAATCCTTGATTCGATAACTAGGTTATATCACATACAACCATTCGATACATTCATCGCGAGAATGGAATACGGTATCACATACACGCATTATTCTCGGTCCCGCACATATCGCATATGCGCTCCTATTTCGTTTCGCTTGAGCCAGGAAACCTCTGTGTAGGACTCTAAAGACTCGTCAATACGCCGGCAGCAGATGATGATCATATCAAACACGCACAAGTCGCAAGCGGTCTGCTAAACGTAACGGCCACCCGGGTATTGAGCGATCAAAAGATCGCAGAGCAAGCCCGCTCATACTCCTGTGAATCCAACCAGTAACACTTACCGTACAGTCCGGTCTCGTCGTCTGATATGTCGCATATCTCGCCTAGGGGTGGTAAACGTCAGACCCCAATAGCTCGATAAGTTGTGTCGATATGAGGTCTATAACAGTTCGAGAAACTACAGGTAACACTTACCAGTAAATCTCAGCAACCCTGGCCAGGGATTTCCGGTTATAGCCAATCGAACACAGCGCAACATCAACCCCCTATACCGGGAGAGACGAATCCCCTCCTATCGCTCATTGCCTCCATGTGACTCAGGACTGTACTCAAAAACCACCGTTTTGCATGCCCTCTTGGACGTGGTAAGGTGGAAATCAAAGCACAGTGGGAACCACACAAGACTCTATGACGATCTCGGGTCAACAGACTACTCTGTACCAGTGTCACCAGAAAACTGCCATCTGACGTAAGGTATAATACCATCTGGGAGTTCTCGGCGAGTCCGTCCAGTGTACCCAGTCTGTACTGATCACCCGTATATCATCTCTGATGTCAAACACCAATGGATATGGGATCATCCATCGCCCATCTGTATGAGTCGAGAAGGTATACGCTAGTCTACTCTGGTATATCGATGCCCCGTCTCGATACACCCACGACTAGGGACCTTGAAGGATGTACTTATGGACCACCATGTCCCCACTAGTATGATCCGCATCATAGTCCAGGTAGTCAAGTACTCATCCTAAGGGCTTTACCAACATGTAACAGAGAGACAATCAGTGTACACGTTAAGGTAAAGAGCAACCAGATAGCATACTATCATGTCGAGCAAGAAAGTCCTCCCTATATATGTCCCAGCATCCACTACAATATACATCCTATGTATAGCAATGGTCTCTAGGGCATACATATAACTAACACAAGTGAAGCCTAATGGTCGTGCTGCTCAGTGGTCTGCTCCAAGTGCTTCTGGCTGGTCTCGAACTCCTCAGAGTTGGGTCCTCCTGACAACATTGCAAAGAAAGATGAGAAATAGGAATGTCGTCAGCAAACAATCGCTCGGTAAGTCCCAAAGAGATAGAAATAGAATAGACAGATAAGAGAATGTAACTGGTATAAAGTTTAATTGTTATGCTAACGTAGTTGTTTGTAGCTTGGTACAGAATATGCCAGTGTATACGAAAGGAGTCCAACTTACACCATGGACTATGGTAACCCGTAGTATAAGGCTCCGTCGCTAAAACCACGGAACAATTGCAATGGATATATAGTTACGTCTTTTAATGACCATCCCGTGCCACTTTTAACACATTCTGTGCCAGTCTACCCTTTTAAAACCCCGTAATGTATTTTGTATTGATTTGTATATATTGTTTTGTTTAATAGATGTACGAATTACAGAAACCATGATATCATGTAAACGGAATGGATAGTCATGTAATCAGAGTATATGCATGGTTCGGTTCGGTCGAGTCATGTTGATATAGATTGAATTCTGGTATAAATGGATTCATGTTGAATTGGAGTTATACTTGAATCGTATTCAAGAATAGATTAATTGATTGATTCAGACTAGACTGAGAATCTGCCTGAGTCAGACACTTTAAAATGAATTGAAGTCCTGTATTAGTTATGATGTTATCGGTAACTACTGTACATAGTCTGCAAGATTTGTGTCTTTTTCCAAGACACATACCATATTGATAACACGGTTTTTAGTTGTCTACCTTAGATAGGCAAGCACCCATATTCTTCGGCTCCCTGAGGCTCGAGAGAACTGGTCCCGCTTAAACCTATGTTTACTAGGGTTCTTATTGTAAATTAGTATAACTTGAGGGGTTTTTATGAAAAATAGTTTTGATATATTTTCAAAATAAACCTCAAGTATTTGTTTATCGTCTTTAGGCTTTTCATAGTTGTAATTTTTATAAAATGAAATATTCTAGTGGATATAAACCTAACTTGAATAGTATATGGTATTTTAGTATAATATTGGAATTGTATTGATTTGTATTGGTAGTTTCATGAAATTTGCGGTTCTTTTGATTTAGAAAACATGGAATATATATTGTATATTTAAAGTAGATATTTTAGTAATATATATATATATATATAATAGAACTTATTTATTAAATAGAAATCATATTTTTCTTAAAAATAGCATTAAAAATTCCATCGAGATCGGATGCTCCGTGGGGAGGTCTGCATCTTGCTCTACCAGGCTTGAGGATGTGCGATAACCCGCACCATCCCAATCGGGGTCTCCAAAATAGGTTGTAGAGGCGCATTTGCAAGGAATTAAATAATACACTTTTAAAGAAAACGGTTTTTCAAAGTTTATGGTATTTAAATGTAATTTCATATTTTATCCCACAAACTAATTGTCGGGACCCGGTTCTTGTTCACGGAGCAAAGTGCCACACAGAACAAAATGCCACACAAATTGTCATACCAAGAGGGCGGGGGCTACCTTTGGAATTTGTGGGGGGCCACCTCTAGAGTCCGTGGGACCCACTGTAGAACAATAGGAAATTTTCGGAACACATTCCGAAAGAGGACCGGACGGCATTATAAATATAATGATACCACCCTCAATTACAGAGACGCCTTTTAAGTGAATCGGAACTACAGGAGCTTGAGAACTCCGTAGTTAAGCGTGCTCGGGCCAGGGAAATCTTGGGATGGGTGACCTCCTGGGAAGTGGTTCCTGGCCAGGTCCGGTTCACTCTAAAGGGAAAAACCGTGCGGTTTCGGACAGAGCTGACAATACCATCTGTACTGGGCATGGGGCGTTACATTTATGGTGGCCTATGCAAGTCCCTCAGTAGTAGGTCTGTGATTCGAGAACGAACCATTGTTCAAAGGTGGGGAGAATGTCGGGACCCGATTCAATCTGTGGGGGCCACCTCTAGAGTCTGTAGGACCCTCTGTAGAACAATGGGGAATATTCGGAACACTTTGCGAAAGAGGAACGGACTGCATTATAAATATAATGATACCACACTCAACTACAGAGGCGACTTTTAAGTGAACGGGAACTACAGGAGCTTGAGAACTCCATAGTTAAGCATGCTCGGGTCAGGGAAGTCTTGGGATGGGTGACCTCCTGGGAAGTGGCCCCTGGCCGGGTCCGGTTCGCTCTAAAGGGAAAAACCGTGCGGTTTCGGCCAGAGCGGACAATACCATCTGTACTGGGCGTGGGGCGTTACACTAATATTCTAAAAATAATCGTGCTATGTCAAGAATGAGTGTTATGATGAGGTAGGTTAATTACCTCGTGAGTTTTCTAAAGGTAATGTGAGCAAAAAGATGAGGTAATGTCGTATGCAAACTTAATGGTTACTAAAAAATATATGAAAAGATGGTTAATTGTTATTTAAGGAAAATTTGAATTTTTAAATAAAAGAGAATTGGAAGTCGGATTAACTCCGCTTCCGATGAGTTTTGAAAATAGTATTCTTTTTAATAGAGAGAGGAGAGGGAAGAGGGGACTTACTGGATGCAAAGAAAGAGGAGAGGTCTATGAACAAGTTGAGGGTCTCGTGGTGTCGTGGTGTCGCCGGATTCGTCCCAAAACATCACCGGAACTTTTGCCTTGAGCTAATTCCACTTGTACAACTTCTTGGACTTAGGAATTTTTAGAGAGTTTTGGCAATGGAATTATGAATGAGGAGGCTATGGTGTAGTGTGGTATTTATAGGAGAAATTAGGGTTTAGGGTAATGAAGAATGAATTAAAAATATGCATTAAAATTTGGATTAATGCCTCATTTTAATTCTCTGGAAATGTGCAGGGAAAACAAACACACTAGGGTTAGTGGGGGAGTCCAAGGGTTGTAAGGTTAAAATACCATCTGTACTGGGCGTGGGGCGTTACACTAATATTCTAAAAATAATCGTACTATGTCAAGAATGAGTGTTATGATGAGCTAGGTTATTACCTCGTGAGTTTTCTAAAGGTAATATGAGCAAAAAGATGAGGTAATGTCGTATGCAAACTTAATGGTTACTAAAAAAATATATGAAAAGGTGGTTAATTGTTGTTTAAGGAAAAAATGAATTTTTAAATAAGAGAGAATTGGAAGTCGAACTAACTCCGCTTCCGATGAGTTTTGAAAATAGTATTCTTTTTAATAGAGAGGGGAGAGGGAAGAGGGGACTTACTGGATGCAAACAAAGAGGAGAGGTCTATGAACAAGTTGAGGGTCTCGTGGAGTCGTGGTGTCACCGGATTCGTCCCGAAACGTTGCCGGAACTTTGTCTTGAGCTAATTCCACTTGTACAACTTCTTGGACTTAGGAATTTTTAGAGAGTTTTGGCAATGGAATTCTGAATGAGGAGGCTATGGTGTAGTGTGGTATTTATATGAGAAATTAGGGTTTAGGGTAATGAAGAATGAATTAAAAATATGCATTAAAATTTGGATTAATGCCTCATTTTAATTCTCTGTAAATGTGCAGGGAAAACAAACACACTAAGGTTAGTGGGGGAGTCCAAGGGTTGTAGGGTTAAAATATTGGAGCATTAGGCAGGGGGGAGCACGGCGGCGCCGACGCCAAGCATAATCTCGTCGGTCATCTTCGAGGTGGGGGTGCTTGGATTGCTGCCATGTGTCAAGGTCTGTATGAATAGTATTTTGCACATGTTTGATTTTTTAGCGACTTTTCATTTTACGTATAGTGCACATGCAAAATTTTGAGCTTCTAAAAGTTTAAAAGAAAAATCAATAAAAATAATATGCAGTGTTCCCTCGTCGAAACACAGAGACGAGACCGCGTAAGCCCGTCTTGCCTGAATTTCCAGGGCAGATGCTATTTGGTACTATCCGTCCACCTCTCCGAAAATGCCAAGTTGATTTATGACACCGTGTATCGGAGGTTTAGACGGATGCGGCCGATGTAGCAGATTTCGTCATATTCCCCCACATTTGAGGGGTTTTTGATTGTGGGGACGCTCTTCCCTGCAGGCGCAAGCCCCTGC
This sequence comes from Agapanthus africanus, assembly GCA_030015575.1. Taxonomy (NCBI): domain Eukaryota; kingdom Viridiplantae; phylum Streptophyta; class Magnoliopsida; order Asparagales; family Amaryllidaceae; genus Agapanthus; species Agapanthus africanus. Next base: position 285,119,834 of record JASDDO010000006.1, read on the forward strand.
AGTTAATTACGCTACCGAATCGCGGTAACCACTTTTTCCTTCTCCAGATGGTCACTTCATGTCGTGGGTGTTTGTTTTGTTTTTGGTTGCCCGTGGATTGTATACGGAGACTAATTTATGTTGTCGCCCGTAGGGCGTGGATTAGTCCAAATCCATATTTTCTTAGATTTGGGTTTGGGGTTGGGTTTAAGGATACGTTAGTCAAATTTAAAACTAAGATCAATTTAAACGTTTGTTAAGGATACGTTAGTCTAATTTTAGACTAAGATCAACTTAACGGGATCGTTTAGATCCAACAAAAGAGCATTTGGGCTCTATTGTTTAGTTTAGCGACTTTGCGGTCCATAATTAGTTTAAGGACATTACGGTCCAAGGTTAAGAACATCATAGTCCATGGGTTTAAGGACCCCACAGTCTGAGGTTAAGGACATCATAGTCCATGGGTTTAAGGACCCCACAGTCCAGTTTAAAGATGTCATAGTCTATGGAATGTATGGTTGTCGGGACCCATCACCTCTCTGAACACATTGAAGGATTACAACGACAAATATCAGAGGAGTAAAGAGATGTACCCTTGAACCAATTTTGGTTGAAAGATCTGTAGTCTAATTTGGGGCTAAGATCTGTTAAAAGATTTATGAGAATATAGGCTCAATTAATCTGATGAGGGGTTTATAGCCAATTTGGGCTCGGCCCATGTTCATACTATAATATTGCATTATTGTACTCCCCATTTTTATTCACTTTATAAATAAACAAGTACTCTTGACGCACGTTTGTTGCATATTATAGGATACAGGCTCTTGGAGCGAATACAGTGAAAAAGACAAAAGTTGATACAGAAAAGGGACTTTTGACCAACAAATAGACGGATCCTAGTCAAGCCCAGACTAATAACAATTCACATAGGTACAAGGCAACGCAAGGTCCAAACATGTCAAAGTGAAACGGTTAAAAGACCAATACGAATTTTCACTGAAAATCTGGAGAAGAATAATAAGCCAAACAGAGAAAAGGAGTGAAGAATAAAGAAGCCCTAACACTCAAGATGCAGCCCAGAAAGTTTAGTGAGCTGAGCTCACCAAAGGGCCGCGGAACCGCGGCCCAAGGCCCACATTTGCCGCGGTTCCGCGGCCATTTGTTGCCCGTGTCGGTGCAAATTTTGTGTGTCGGTGCGTCGGTGCGGGTGTTGGGATTTTCCGTGGGCATATCTGTAAAATCATGTGTGCGAGAATCTGTAACCCTAGTTTCCCTGTTTACTTATAAATTGTAATCTCAAATCTGTAAATTGGATGTCTCTTTTCAATCAATAAAATTCAGAATTGTTGGGAGATCAAGAGCATCATTTATTGTAAGTTTTTATTTTTTAATTTCTGCCTTAGTTATAATTTAATTTTTGCCCTAGCTATCTAGTATAATTCTTGCAGTAGAGTAATCATATCACTTGCCCTAGTTAATTTAGTGTAGTTCTTTTTAATCTGCAGTAGATAAGTAATTCTTTAGATCAAAACAAAACTCATAATAAAAAAATGTCATTTTTAGAAGATCCCCTAATGAGCGAGTAAATTCCTCGCTTGTTAGGATTAGGAACAAGGAAGGGATTGAGAGATGAATATCTCTCATCTCCTTCAATGCCAATAAATTTTCATAAATAGAACTTCATGCACGCATGCATAATCCGCTCCCTACGGCACCCTACCTATGAGGTAAAGGTGAACCATAGTATAAAAGACCGGACATACATGATGTCCATGAAGGTTATAGCAATTAGTAGGAAAGGACGGACAAGGATCTAGAGGAAGAAACTTTGTTTCTTCCCAATCATCCTAATCCCCTTTGCTAATAATTGTTATGACTTCTAAAAAGTTTTAATCAAAAGGCATTGAAAGAGGTGATAATATTAATCTTATCAACCCTACCTTAGACCTAACCCTAACAAGTTCTTTAATATCGTACAACTTAGTTTTTAAAATCAATCGAGAAAAATCAAACCACTATCGGAATCAACTCGTAAAAACACAAATCAGAAAATTACACATCTCTGTGGATCGACCCGTATTCACCGGCTAGCTGCAAAGCGACACCGTTTCTGATTACGGTTAACATATAATTTTTGAACTAATCAAATGGCGCCGTTGCCGGGGATCGAACCCGGGTCACCCGCCTGGCTAAGTTGAAATAAAGGAAAAAATATTGATATTCTTATTAGAGTATAAGTTGAAAAATAATTCCTGGCTTAAGTATGGATTCTAAAAATGTATACCCTACAAAATTGCACAATCACACACCTTAAAACTTGGAATAGTAGAAGAGACCTTGAAATGCTCTTGTCTAAAAGTCCTTAGTACAAAGAAAATGAAAAATAAAAAAGTGAATAAAAAAAAATGAACACTGGTTTTGTGATTACTTAAGGCTAAAAATAGAAAAATATATAGCGAGAGTGCTTCATCACCTAGTGCCTTAGACCAACTGGTTTGGGTGTCACTGCTAAAGCCTTGGGTGTTGCAAAACTAGGATGTACGCTTTAAAACGCTAACGCATTTTGTAATCGGTCGTTGGTACCTCAAGAAGTATTAACGGTCGCATGAAGGATGTGTAAGCGAAATTCACCAATTAATAAGTACTTGGGACAACGGACAAGGGCATGATTGCTTGATTTGAATTTCCAAGTGTAGGGGTGATCTATACACACACATGGGGATATGTGATTAGAGTTTAGATAAGAGAAAGGAATGAAGAATAAAACTTATATCTTTAGTAGAATTGATAGAAAAATTCCTAAATGGAGATGGAACCTAAAAGGAAAACCTAAGAAATGCCGAAAGCTGAGTGATTCTATAAAACATATATAATCTTAAGTTAAATTATAAGGAAGTGTGAAGAATATGGGTGGAAAGTTTATGAGTCGATGATAATAGAATTCTGTGTTAGAAAACATAATTGGAGAATTATTGTCGAAAGTGCCAAATTGATAGGATTTTGTGGGTGTAATCCGCTGAAAACCCTTAGGAGACAACACTCCTCCTACTAGGGATACCTAGAGGTTTAACGGCTTGTTGCACGAGCTCAGTGCAATCGCGTTTCCCTGCGAAAGTGCGGTTAACTTTTATTGAGAATAAAATAATAAGTTTGCTCGAGGACGAGAAAAAGATAAGTTTGGGGGTATTTGTTCATACTATAATATTGCATTATTGTACTCCCCATTTTTATTCACTTTATAAATAAACAGGTACTCTTGACGCACGTTTATTGTATATTACAGGATACAGGCTCTTGGAGCGAATACAGTGAAAAAGACAAAAGTTGATACAGAAAAGAGACTTTTGACCAACAAGTAGACGGATCCTAGTCAAGCCCAGACTAATAGCAGTTCACATAGGTACAAGGCAACGCAAGGTCCAAACATGTGAAAGTGAAACGGTTAAAAGACCAATACGAATTTTCACTGAAGATCTGGAGAAGAATAATAAGCCAAACAGAGAAAAGGAGTGAAGAATAAAGAAGCCCTAACACCTAAGATGCAGCCCAGAAAGTTTAGTGAGCTGAGCTCACCAAAGGGCCGCGGAACCGCGGCCCAAGGCCCACATTTGCCGCGGTTCCGTGGCCATTTGTTGCCCGTGTCGGTGCAAATTTTGTGTGTCGGTGCATCGGTGCGGGTGTTGGGATTTTCCATGGGCATATCTGTAAAATCATGTGTGCGAGAATCTGTAACCCTAGTTTCCCTATTTACTTATAAATTGTAATCTCAAATCTGTAAAATGGATGCCTCTTTTCAATCAATAAAATTCAGAATTGTTGGGAGATCAAGAGCATCATTTATTGTAAGTTTTTATTTTTTAATTCCTGCCTTAGTTATAATTTAATTTTTGCCCTAGCTATCTAGTATAATTCTTGCAGTAGAGTAATCATATCACTTGCCCTAGTTAATTTAGTGTAGTTCTTTTTAATCTGCAGTAGATAAGTAATTCTTTAGATCAAAACAAAACTCATAACAAAAAAATGTCATTTTTAGAAGATCCCCTAATGAGCGAGTAAATTTCTCGCTTGTTAGGGTTAGGAATAAGGGAGGGATTGAGAGATGAATATCTCTCATCTCCTTCAATGCCAATAAATTTTCATAAATAGAACTTCATGCACACATGCATGATCCGCTCCCTACGGCACCCTACCTATGAGGTAACGGTGAACCGTAGTATAAAGGACCGGTGAATACATGACGTCCATGAAGGTTATAGCAATTAGTAGGAAAGGACGGACAAGGATCTAGAGGAAGAAACTTTGTTTCTTCCCAATCATCCTAATCCCCTTTGCTAATAATTGTTATGACTTCTAAAAAGTTTTAATCAAAAGGCATTGAAAGAGGTGATAATATTAATCTTATCAACCCTACCTTACACCTAACCCTAACAAGTTCTTTAATATCGTACAACTTAGTTTTTAAAATCAATCGAGAAAAATCAAACCACTATCGGAATCAACTCGTAAAAACACAAATCAGAAAATTACACATCTCTATGGATCGACCCGTATTCACCGGCTAGCTGCAAAGCAACGCCGTTTCTGATTACGGTTAACATATAATTTTTGAACTAATCAGCCTACTCAGTTAAAATGTTTAAACATTTGACAATGCTGAGCATTGATTTGGATTCTGACAGTATTTCTGTCTTTTATTGAATGTTGAGCATTCATCATAGCTTTGGGGCTTATTAAAGAACAATTTATGTTCTATCAACGCAACACATGGTGCGCTTGGCGCTTTGCGCCAATCAAAGAGCGCAGTACGCTTCTGCCGAGTAGCACACACGTGAGGGACACATGGTGCACTCGGCGCTGAGCGCCAATCTATGAGTGCATTGCGCTGATTTATGAGCGCAAAGCGCTATTAGTTCAGCGGCGCACACGTGAGGAGCACGTGGTGCGCTCGGCCCTGAGCGCCAGATCTGGAGCGTTGAGATGCTTCTTTTAAGTAGCACGCATGTGAGGAGCACGTAGCGCGCTTGGCGCTGAGCGCCAGATAATGAGCGCAGTGCGCTATGTTTGGAGCGCTAAGGCTCTGCAAAATTAAGAGCGCCAAGGCTCTGCAGCGCTTTGCGCTAGATGTTGAGCGCTGAGGCTCTTCTTTTATGTAACTTAGATCGATTTGCGTCCTTAGAATTAAATTTTCTTTTTATAAGAGACTTTGTCTCAAGGCTTTAAGAACAAACTTCTTACTTTGTAGGATATATTTCAATCTCATTTTTTGATGAAAGTTTTTGCCTTTATGGATCTGTGATCCTAAGAGAATTGAATTATTCTCCCCCCTCTTGTAATGAGATACTATGATCTCCTTGAGAAAGACCTTATTCTTATAGATCTATAATCTGTGAGAAGAATTATGTTCTTCTTCTTGTTTTAGGATGGGGTCTTTTGATCTTTTTTTGAAAGACTTTGGTCTTGTAGATCTATGATCTTTAAAGAAGTGAATTCTTCTTTTTAATTATGAGATGATTTCATCTCTCTGTTCATCATTTTTTTACCTTGAAGAAACTCTTCTTTTTCTGAAATCTTGGCTCTTCTTTCTGAGATCTCTCAAAGCTTATGGGTTTTTTTCCCTCTATGTTTCTGTCTCTTCGAGACTTAAAGTCTTGGGGCCTTTATATAGGGCATGCTGATTTGTTCAATCAGTTAAGGAGATCTTTTCTCCAATTGATTTGGGAATTTCCCCACCGTTGGATTTTTGATCCAAGGGCTTCTGATTTACAGAAGGCAATCTTCTTGTTTTTAACAAGATTGGGAAATCTTTTCATCTAGAATTTATTCTATACTTTTGGTGATTTTTAATCACCATTGGATCATTGATCCAACGGTGCTTTAATTCACAGAGCACAATCTTGTTGTTTGGAAAGATTTTGAGGAATCTTTCCTTAACAGAATTTAATTTTGATGATTTATCATTATTATTGGATCTTTGATCTAACGGTGGGGAGCTTTGAGTTCCAGCGCTAGCGCACCCGTGCTTTGCATGTGGTGCACTGCTTAGAGCACAGCGCACCCAGCGCTAGCGCACATGTGCTTTGGACGTGGTGCGCTGCTTAGGGCGCAGTGCACTTGGCGCTGCATCTGAAGTGTTGCTTCATTTCAAAATTTGAATTTTGAACAGAGCTTTGCTCTGATTGGGGGAAACATGTGGTTAGGAGGATTTGAACACAGGGGCTACGTTACATCGATGCAAGGCTTTACCAATGGGCTACAAGTGATTTCTTGCTGTTCTAAAGCAATTTAAATTTATAACTTGTTCTCAGGCTTATGTGCTCCTTTCTGTATTTTGAAAAAATTCTGTACAGAAAGTTCAGGGTCATTACAGATATAATGGAGGATTTTTCATGAGATGTTCGACACGAAATATCTTTCCGAGACTGCGCGATTTGACATGGAGTAGTAATTCATCCACCTGCAATAAGGTTCGATGTGGACTAAATCTGTGGATGAGTATGACGCTGAATTCACCATGCTGAGCAGGTTCGCAGCACATCTCATACCGACTGCTGAGATCAGAGCACGACGATTTCAGCAGGGGTTGAACCAGGAGATCCAAGATGCTATAGCTACAGGGGATTTCTCAACCCATGACCTAGCTTTGAAGGCTGCTCGTTGATACGAGGCAGTAGTAAAGAAGAAGGGCAGACCTCAATCTACCGGTGTGAAGCGCCCTGCTTCTCAGATAGTCGGAGGAGCTTCTTCCAGGCCCCCATTTGTACCTAGGAGACCGGGAGTACCTTTTAACCGGCCCAGTCCAGATTTCTGCTTCTATTGCAAAAGAAATGGATACCTGGCGAAAGATTGCAAGTATGCAAATCGCCTATGCTTAGTCTGTGGCTCATATACACACGATATTGGATCTTGTCCTCATAGATTCAATCCAAACCTTGCACCCAGACCAAAAATCACCTATCCGCAGCGGCCAGCTATCCAGGCACCTGCTTCTCGACTTTCTCTCCCAGCTCCACCTCCTCGTAGACCTACTGCACCTCCTCCTCGTCAGTTCCATCAAGCACAAAGTAACCTACCTCAGGGACAGAGGAACGGACAGAAGAATGCTCCCCCAGCAAGGAGGAACATACCTAGGCGTCAGGCTTTCACAATGACTGTGGAAGAAGCTAAAGCAACTGGACAAGTCATCACTGGTAACTCCCTTCCTTTCAAACTTTTTTTCGATCTTTATACATATCAAAGTATCTTTTTCTATACCTAAACATATCCCATATAATTTAGGTGCAATCTTAGTAGCCTCACTTCCTGCACTAGCACTCTTCGATACTGGAGCATCACATTGCTTTATGTCGCAACGGTTCGTCCGAACTCAAGCGATTCCAGTCAAACCACTTGTATCCAGCTGGAATGTCAGTTCAGGGAACGACGTTCTAAAAGCAACTTTAGGATACGACCTGCGTCCAGTGGTTGTCTGCAGAAGAGAATTTTATACTGACTTCAAGATGCTGGATATACCGAACTTCGACGTAGTCTTGGGTATGGACTGGCTAGGAACTTTCTACGCTACCATCGACCGTCGTCAAAAGATGGTAGTGTTCGAGATAGCAGATAATCCGGTCTTTTATTTCAAAAGTGGAGACCGCAATCTGGAACCTAGCACCTACAAGGCTAAACCAAGGAAGGCGGTGATTGCAACAATACAAGCTGAAGAAAACAAGCCAGAGGTAGTTCAAGAGTTCAAGGATGTATTTCCTGAAGACATCTCAGGTTTGCCTCCCGATCGAGCTCTTGAATTCAGTATTGACTTAGTACCTGGTGCTCAACCGGTGATCAAAGCATCGTACCGGTTAAGTCCAAAAGGATTGAAGGAGATCCGTACTCAATTGGACGAATTTATGAAGAAAGGATGGATTCATCCTAGTATTTCAAGTTGGGGATCTCTAGTTTTTCTTGTGAAGAAGAAGAAATGTTCATACAGAATGTGCATTGACTACCGAGCTCTGAACGAAGTCGTGATAAAGAACAAGCATCCACTACCACGAATTGACGATCTGTTCAATCAGCTAAGTGGGCCTTGTGTTTTCTCAAAGTTAGATCATCGTTTGGGTTATCATCAGGTGAAGGTCAAAGAGTCTGATATTTCTATGACGGCATTCAGGATTCGCTATGGTCATTATGAGTTTCTCGTGATGCCATTTGGAGTGACCAATGCACCAGCCATGTTCATGAATCTAATGAACCAAGTGTTCCGAGAGTACCTAAGACAGGTTCGTTGTCATTTTCATCGACGACATCCTGGTATATTCAAAGAATTAGAAAGAGCACGTTGAACATTTACGAATTGTCCTAGAGACTTTACGACAACATCAACTCTATGCCAAGTATAACAAGTACGAATTTTGGCTAGATCAAGTCAGATTTCTCGGATATATCGTTTCAGGCGAAGGAATCTCAGTAGATCCAGCTAAAGTATCAACAATAAGCGAATGGCCGACACCGAAGAAAGTGAAGGACATTCGAAGTTTCTTGGGATTAGCAGGATAATACTGAAGATTCATAGAAGGCTTTTCTAAGATTGCAATACCCCTGAACAATCTCACAAGTAAAGATGAAGCATTCGTGTGGTCAGAAGCATGCGAACAGGCTTTTGTAGAACTCAAGTCAAGATTGACATCAGCGCCTATTCTCGTATTACCGGACCAATCATGAGGATTTGTTGTGCATTGCGATGCATCCGGTAAGGGATTAGGATGTGTTCTACACCAACATGGAAAAGTTATAGCTTATGCATCAAAATAGTTGAATATTCATGAGCGCAATTATCCAACGCAAGATCCGGAGTTGGCAACCGTTATCTTTGCACTGAAGATTTGGCATCATTATTTTCTTGGAGAACAGGTAGACATATATACGGACCACAAAAGTCTGAAATATGTGTTTACTCAGAAAAATTGAACATGCGGCAGAAAAGATGGTTAGAACTTATGACGGACTTCGACATCAATCTACAATATCATCAGGGGAAGGTGAATGTAGTTCCTGATGCACTTAGTCGCCAACCACTATCAATAAATCTCACCTCACAGTGGAAGCTACAACAAGATTTGCACAAGATGGAGATTGAAGTGGTTATGCCGGGTAATAGTTCAGAGTTGAAGAATTTACAAGTTCAATCTACTATTGTCAATCAGATCAAAGCAGCTCAAGCAAGTGATGCCAAGTTGCAAAAGATCAGAGAACAAGTAGAAAGTGGACTTAGAACAGACTTCATCATCCATGAAGACGGATCTTTGAGATACGGAAGCAGATTGTGTGTACCACAAGGTCCTGTTCGGGAAGAGTTGATAAAAGAAGCTCACAGCTCTCCATACTCAGTACACCCTGGTGGTACAAAGATGTACAAAGATCTGCGGCAACATTACTGGTAGCATGGAATAAAGCGTGAAGTAGCCAGAAGCGTAGCCAAATGCTTGGTGTGTCAGCAAGTAAAAGCTGAACATCACAGGACTACTGGGTTGCTTCAACCGTTACCTATTCCAGAATGGAAGTGGCAACACATCACCATGGTCTTCGTGACTGCACTTCTTCACAGCACGAAAGTTAATGATGTTGTATGGGTTATTGTGGATAAGCTCACAAAGTCGGCTCACTTCATCCCATTTCGAGTTGGCCAATCTACCGAGACACTAGCAAAGAAGTACATGGAAGTAAGTCTGAATCTAAGTAAGATTTAACTCTTCATAGTGTACTCCTGATACCCATGAACTCATGCAGGAGATCATGAGATTACATGGAGTACTGGTTTGCATTGTCTCCGATCGTGACACCAGATTCATATCGCAATTTTGGCAGAGTCTGCAAGCTAGCTTGGGAATGAGTCTGAACTTCAGCACGGCTTGTCATCCATAAACAGATGGTCAGTCTGAGTGAATGATTCAGATTCTTGAAGATATGCTAAGAGCATGTATTTTAGACTTCGGAGGATCGTGGGAAGATCACCTACATCTTGTGGAGTTTTCATACAACAACAGCTACTAAGTGAGTATTGGAATGTCACCCTTTGCAGCTTTTTATGGAAGGAAGTGTCGATCACCATTAAGTTGGGACGACATCGGAGATAGGGAACTCCTTGGACCAGAGATGATAATAGCGACTGTGGATGTAGTTCGCATGATCAAGGAAAGAATGAGCACAGCTCAAGACCGACAGAAGCACTGGGCTGATGCAAAACGTCGACACCTGGAGTTCCAGCCGAAAGATCATGTGTTCTTGAATATCTCTCCCAACCGTGGAGTAATTCATTTTGGCAAGAGGGGTAACCTAAGTCCGAGATACATTGGACCATTCGACATACTTGAACGAGTCGGAGAAGTGGCATATCATTTGGCACTTCCACCCTCATTGAAAGGAGTGTACAACGTGTTCTACATATCCCAGATTCGAAGATATGTGTGCAACCCCAACCACATTCTTGATCACTCCGAGCTCACTGTACAAACGGATCTATCTTGTGAGCAATGACCCATTGAAATCCTGGACAGAAAATTGAAGTCACAACGGAACAAGGAAGTAAATTTGGTTCGAGTGAGGTGGAAAAAAGATTCGCCAGGAGAATCAACATGGGAAAGAGAAGACGATATGTGTGCAAGATACCCTTATTTGTTTGTAAATTAGTCCTTAAATAATTGTAAATTTTGAGGACGAAATTTTTCTAAGGAGGGTAGAATGTAACGGCTCTGTGTTTAATGTACAAAAATTTTAAATTAATGTACAGAATAGAGTATTTTGCAAATCTGGGTATACTTTAAGTATTATTTTTGTTTGACAACAGCAAGAAACAATTTGTAGCTCACTTGTAAAGCCTTACACTGCTGTGACATAGCCCCTGATTTCGAATCCCATCAGCCACATATATTTATAATGATTTTTCTTTTAAACTATTTGGAAGCTCAAAAGTTTACACGTGCAATACACGTAAAAATGAAAAGTCACTAAAAATAAACATATGAAAATGTCATATGAACAGATAGGGACACATAACAAGAATCCAAGACCCAACCCGTCCAACGTGGCCGGTGAGATTCCCCTCGGGACTAGATGAGCGAGATGCAGAGCTTCTCGCAGAGCATACGATCTCGATGGAATTTTAATACAATTTTTAAGAAAAAAGATGATTTCTATTTAATAAGTAAATTTTATTTTTAATAAATATATATAAATATTATCAAACCATCTATTTTAAATATATAATAAATTCCATGTTTTCTAAACCAAAAGAAAAGAATTACATTTCCATGAAAATACCATCAAGAATCCATACAAGTCAAATTTACACAAAAATACCATGAACTATTCAACTAGGTATTTATTCATTAGAATACCTCACTTTTAAAAGTTACATCCATGAAAACCCTAAATATGATAAATAAATACTTAAGGTTTATTTTGAAAGCATACTAAAACTATTTCTCATAAAATCCCCTCAAGTTATATTAATTTACATTAAGGACCCTAGTAAATATAGATTTAAGAGGGACCAATTCTTTTGAGTCTCATGGAGCCGGAGAAAGTGGGTGGTTGACTATTTAAGGTAGAAAACTAAAACAGGGTTATCAATGGTAATTGGCTTGGAAAAAGTTACAAATCCTGCTGTCCATGTGCAGCAGTTACCGATAACTCCTAAACATAATTCAGGAGTTAAATCTGTTTAAAGTGTCTGACTCAATCTGAGTCTCGGTCTAATCTGAATACAATCCAAACATGAATACAACTATAACTCCATTTGAACATGAACCCAATGTATCAAACATGAACATTTAAACATGAACATGCAACATCACTCGACTGGACCAAACCATGGATATATTTTGAACTTGAATACATGACTATCCGTTTACATCAGATCCGTTTATATGAACAACTTATATCATGGTTTCGGCAAGTCTTATACAACAAATCATTACAAACAACACATTATACATTACGGGGGTTTTAAGGGGTAAACTGGTACGGAATGTATTAGAAGTGGAATGAGACGGTCACTATAATACACCTAACCTGAATATCCGTTGCCGTTGTCCCGTGGATTTTGACGGGGCCTTGTACTCCATATGCCTTAGTTCATGGAGTATGTTGGACTTCTCTCATATACACTTATATATTCAGTACCAAGCTACAAACAATTACGTTAGTATAATAAAAACAAATAAATTACCAGATCTATTCCTTTTACTTGATCTATCTCTCTTTTGGGACTTACCGAGCGATTGTTCACTGACGACAATCATATTTCTTCTTTCCTTAGAATATTGTCAGGAAGATCCGACTTTTAGGAGATCGAGCCCAGCAAGGAAGTTTTGGAGCAGTTCATTGAGGACCCAGAGCTCTAGTGTACTTGTACATACTTTTACTTTCGGTTCATATGCCTTTGTTTAGGCATTGCTTTCCAGTATTGTATTTACTTTCCAATTGTATTGTAAAGAATGTTTAATCAATAAAAAGTTGTTTATTTATATCTCTTGTCTTTTCTTATGTACTTTTATTATATTGCTTATTTATGCTTAACATGTTTATTTCTGAGTAAATACGTCGCGGGCCAGTCACGTCCCTTTACCCGTACAATGGGAAGCAGGGCGTGACACCTTATCAAAAAGAGTTTTTGCAGAGTTTAACTTTGATCAGAAGGGATTCTGTGGGCTGAGAGCTAAGCTCTGAAAGGAGAATTAAATTCTCAAGGAAAAAAGTCAAAGAGGAAGATGAAGAAACAACGGTCATCTTAAGGGCCAAAGGCCCCATTTATAAGACGTGATGGGGAGAGATTCAACTTCCCATTCCCCTTGGCAATCTAATGGTCGTAAAGATGGACAGCGTTGCACTCACGTGCAAGCCACGTGAGAGCAATGCTGGGGAGCATTTGTTCCCTAATAAAAAGAGAGAGAAAATGGGAGAAAATTCCCCACAGCTCAGAACTCACACGTTAAACACGTGAGCGTCTATATTCAGAGCATATAAGTGCTGCAATTAAACAACTAAAGGCTAAATGGGCCTCACGAGTTGAACACGTGAGCGCCTATGTATGAAGCATAAAAGCACAAAAAAACACTGGGGTTACGTGTTAAATACATGAGGATACCCTTTTGAAGCATTAGCTTCAGATAAAGTTAAACTCTATGCATAGAATTAAATTCTATTTTTGTATCTATGTAAGGTGGTGCCCTCACGTGTTTAACACGTGAGGTATATTTAGCTTCTTTCTTTTGGCGCCCATATGCCTTGCATATGGGCGCTCATGTGTTTAACACGTGAGCTCCATTTTGCCTTCTAAAAGAGAAAGATTCTCTCTGTTAAATAGGGAACCGTTGGATCAAAAATCCAATGGTGATTAAGCATAGAATTAAATTCTATTAGGAAGGATATTCTCTGTTGAACAGAAAGTTGGTGGATAAAAGATCCAATGAGATGGAAAATATTTCCCATATCTTTCTAAACAGAGAAAGATTGTGCTCTGTTAAACCAAGCTCTCTTGGATTAAAAATCCAATGGTGATAAAAATATCACCGTTCAATAGAAGAAAATTCTATATATGAGAAAATATTCCCCAAATCTTGTTAAAACGAGAAAAACATATTCTGTAAGACAGAAACAATTGGATCAAAGATCCAACGGTGAGTAAAATTTCCCAAACAGATTTTGAGACCAATAAAATCAATTAGAATCTCTCAATTAGGGATTTTAATTAACTTGCCTCCACTATATAAAAGACCCGAGACTTCAAGTCTCACACAGAGACATATAGAGGGAACTCCCTATAAGATTTTGCAAAAAAAAAACAAAAACAGAAGGCTCTAAAAAATGACAGAGAATTTAATTCTCAAAAGAAGAAAGAAGATCTCCTTCCTTCAAAACTCTAGGTAAAGAAAAAGGAGAGATTAAAAGTATCCCCTTTGCCTACTATAATGAAAACAAGGGTTTAACTCTTCATATAAGAACTTAGTTCTTTCTTTGGTTTGAGATTTGCAAAAGAAAATCTCCCCACAAGTTTAGAATTTAATTCTCATCAGGGAGATTTTGTTCTTCAGACTCAAAATTTAGGGGAAAAAACTAGGTTAAAAAGAAAAGGAAAGAAAAAGAAAAAAAACATGTGTTCTGGGAATTTAATTCCTCCAAAAAAAATTTATATAAAGAACTTAGTTCTTATAAAAATAAAAGAAGAACTTACTTCTCCAATTAAAAAAATGATGAATGATCCAAGATCTTCAAAACAGAAATCTTGATGATCATCAATGTCACGCCTCGCTTCCCAGTATACGGAAGCGGAGACATGGCCAGGCCGCGACGTATTTACTAAGAAATAAATACGTTAAGCGTAATTAAGCCATATATAAAATGCACAAGAAATGACAACAGATATAAAATGAACATCAACTTTTATTTACATTCATCTTTATAATACAATTGATTTGAAAAGGAAAAGTATAATTTTAAAAGCAATGCCTAAATAGTGACATACAAACTGGAAGGTAAGTACAAGTAGAGCTAGTAGTCTGGATGTGCCTCAATCTGATCCAAGTACTCCTGACTGGGCTCTGTCTCCTGAGGGTCCTGTCCCCCAGACAAACATTTGAAGAAAAAAATAGACAGGAATATCGTCAGCGAACTAGCGCTCGGTAAGTCCCAAAAGAAAGAAACGAACAAGTAATGTGGAAAAAGAACTGGTAAGTTATAAAGATATATGCTTGTTATCTTAACGTAGTTGTTTGTAGCTTGGTACAGAAGGTATCAGTGTATACGAGAGGAGTCCAACTTGCTCCGTTGACTAAGATAACATGTAGTACAAGGCCGCGTCAAAATCCATGGGACAACGACACGAGAGTTCATGTAAGTGTCTTTTAGTAACCATCTCGTGCTATTTCTAATACATTCCATACCAATCTATCCCGTTTACCCCGTGTAATATTTTATATAGATTATAATTATCATAGTTGCAGAGACCATGAATACAAGTTGTTCAAGTAGTCAGGTTCAGGATGTAAACAAGTAGTCAAGTTATAGTCATGGTTCGGTCGAGTCAGGTCATGTTTGCATGTTTGATATTGTTGTTTGATTCAAGTATTCATATTCAAGTATTCTGTAACGACCATGCTTTCTTTCCTAATAAAAAGTCTTTTATTTAGTACTAAGTATTTAACTGCGAAATTGCTTGATAGAAAAAAATATTTTATCGTAATGATTTTATTTTAAAGTGATGTGAGTAATTGTAAAGGCACTGAAATACAATTAAAGAAATTTTCAAAAAAATCTATTATATGTTTCTGGGCTAAAAATGTTTTAATAAAATTTTACAATGCCTTGAAATAATTTATGTATTTTTATTATAACTCAAAATAATTATTTCGTAATTAAAATATTTTCGAGAATAAAATAGATTTTAAAATAGTTATGATAAATAACAAATATCATAGATATAGGAATATTATTTTGTTTTAGCCCAAAATTATTTTTAAACTAAAGATAATAATAAAATATATTTTCTGGTATTTTTCTCATATTTAAAATATTTTAAACAAATTTTTTAAAAGTAAATTCAATTTTTTAAAAAAATAATAGTTAGAATTTTTATTTATAAAGAAAAAAAATTAAAAACCAATCTTTAATCGGGACCGTCGGATGGGAGATCCAACGGCCAAGAAACGTCGATGGCGCCCACATGGGGTGGGGACCATGCGAAACCGCATGATCCCTCACACGGCCATGTGGCACGTGCGGCGGCGGCTCGTAAGCTGTTGGATCCAGATCCAATGGCCACGTTGAGGCGGCGGCGGCGGCTGAATCATCAGCTGATTATTGGGCTGCAGATTTTGAGGGGATTTGAATAGATTTTTTGTATTTTATTTGTTGGAGAAAGACCCTAAATAGTGACCTTCAAACTCTAATTTCTCACACCACAGAACTCCGAAAATTCTGAAAAAAATACCCAGGCCTTCGTGTCGACAATGTCGATGCTGTGGTTCCATCCAAATATCGAGGAAAAATCTGAGGGCGGAGTTATTTAGATCATAGTTCAAGCCTACGCTTTCGACCTATTGACATCCAACTCAAACCAAAGGTAGGATCCGCCTCTCTCCACTTGTCTGTCACCTTCTTATCCTTCAATGATCTTAGATTCAAATTTCAATCCCCAACCTTATTTTAAAATGATGTAAAAAAAATATTTCTGTATGCCTATTGTGGTACATCTTAATTATAAAATTGATACATGCTCAAAATGGTTAATTAAATTATCCATATATGTGCAAATATTGCACCCTCATTCTACATGAAAAATGATATGCTTGATGTTATAACCTAGGGGGTATCAATCCACCTTTTATGTACACACACACTTACCTATGATACCAATAAGATCTCGAAATAGATTACTTCCACAAAATACCTTCATTTTATTAAAATGTGGTACATATTTAAAACACCCATATGAGAAAAGATATTTTGAATAAAATGCCTTAGTCATACTAAAACGATATACTTTTACTCGAGCTCTCATCCCCTAATTACCTTAGTTTTATAAAAATCCCTTTTCCTTGTGAAAATGGGTAATACTAATTTAAATAATTATGCTATGGTTTTCAACTTAACCCCCTTCCACTTAGAGAGAATATTTTTATATAAATTTTTTCTAAGTTTCTTTACTAAGGTTTAATAAGATACCCTAATCGGGTATATTTCACATGAGACACCCCGTGGTTACTAGACAATCGTCCCTAAAAAGGACACAAATCCTGCCACCCAGATGCAGCGGTTGTCAATGCGGAGTTGTTCGTGTAGAATATCACCTTTAATAAAACACTCAAATTTTTAGAGGATAATGTTTTACGTAAATACCTCATAATTGATAGGCAATCGTCTATGAAAATGACACAAATCCTGCCGCACATGTACAACGGTTGCCAACACGGACGCATTTCTAAAATGTTACTTCCAAATAAACACCATAACTTTATGAAATTATTAATTACAAAAAAATCCATTCTAAAAAGGGTATAACTTCATTTAAATACCTTGACCATTACTAAAAGGCTATTTTCAGTAAAAACCATAACTTTTATAAATGATATTTTCTAAAGAAAATACCTAAAACATCATTAAAAGATAATTTCAAATAAATACCATAATCTACCATTAAAAAGATATTTTCACTAAAATACCATGGGCTTCCAAAATGATAATTACTCTAAATATCATGGTTTTCTTATAAACAATAACTATCATTAAAACGCTATGATCTTTATTAATTAAGCGTTCTATAAAATAATATGATGCACCTTACAGACTTTAAAAGATAACAAGATAAAATGGGTGATTGTGGAATGCCATATTAAACGAGATCAACTTTTTGAATACAAGTTTACGCTATACATGATACATGATACGGTTAGGGTTAGAATGCGCGAACCTAGGTATGAAATATTTATAAATGAAGATCTCTGCAGGAAAGGTGAATGGTCCAAGGTGTGGACGAATACTAACCCGATTTTCGGGCGAATACTAACCCTACTTTGAACACGAATGGTCCAATGTGTGGACGAATACTGACCCTACTTTGAGGGCAAATAATCCAATATGTGGATGACATACAATGTGGAAATTCAATGCCTAGATGATATACGCACTAACTCTAATTCGTAAAAACCCTTTACAGGATAGGTAGTTTGATTAGATAAGGAGATGCGGAACTCGGATTCCCTTCCTCCTCAATCATGATCCCGGGAAGTGGAATGGTACATTGCACTTCTATAGTTGTTGTTTCGTGCCCACAACGGAATAATCGCGAGTATCCGGACCCTTATTTAACAAACTAATGCGAACTTTTACCTTACATATACCTCATACAAACATACTCATATTCACATATACCTCGGCCAACTTGTCTTATTTGTATACACCTCATACCCTTATACCCATATACATCATATCGGCTAATACAAATCATACTTATATACACTTGCTGGTTTCTATATCTTTACTTCCTTATGAGGCAATCCTACCAGAGCAAATTTCGCTGACGGACTATCCTTTTCACTCTTTATCTTGGAATGTCCGTTAGATGAGAATGAGTTTTATGACGAGAATCAAGATGTGGAGCCAACTAATGAAGATTATGCAGACTTGACGATGGAAGATTAGCTAGTTTTATTTTTTTGCTTTGTTGCCCACATGTTTAGGGCTTTTTGCTTCAGCTCTTCTTCGATGTGATTAAACTAATTGGTTTATTTTACTCTTTCTTCTAGGATGTAATAAAATTTGGTTAATGGAAATAAATGCTTTTCGTTTTTAGTATTTTGTTTGGTACATATCCTGCAAGTTATAGATATTCATACGCTTAACGTAACTATATTGAGTAGACCACGTTCAATACAGTCAGGTTGCGGACCATACCACGTCACCCTTCACCTTCTTTTGGAAAGCGGGACGTGACAGATTTTAGTGGTGGTCTATGCAGGTCCTTCTTGTGTTCTAAAATGAAATTGTTAACTAACTTATTATATTTGTGAATCTCATCCACCTGTATCAATTTCATAATTTTTCCATGTTCCTTTCCCTTTCCTTGACATTCTGTATCCTGACTATGGCTTTTCCTTTCAGGCCCTGGCAAACCTTTCGGATGAGGAAAACATGTTGGACATCACTTTTGAGGCCACGCTTGGATATTCGGATGACGAAGTAATATGTCCCCAAAAAAGTATCTCCAATGGCGATTTGGAGGATGTAGAAGGAGAAGCCCCAGTAGAGGAAGAACCTGAAGAAGAGGAGGCTCATGAGGAGGAGGAAGAGCTTGAGGAGGACATCCCTGCTGAAGAGGAAGATCTCATTGAGGAGGAAGAACCAGAGGAGGAGGAGCCTGAGGAGGAAGTCCCTGCTAAAGAGGAAGATCCCGTTGGGGAGGAAGAACAATAGGAGGAGGAAGAGCCTGAGGAGGAGGCCCCCGCTGAAGAGGAAATTCCTGTGGAAGATGAGGAACCAAGAGAATACGGTCCGTACATATGGTTTATAGGGGAGACAATCTATATTCGGGCACATGCTTATCGATGTGTTCGCCATACCCCTCCACAACTCTATCGTCGGGATGTACAAGACTCACCTTTCTTTTACAGTTTTACAAGAAGGTCAACAAATGCCGGGCCAACAATACGCAATTTCCACCGTATAATTGATGGACGATGACCGAAACATTTATGATTAGTTCATGTCATGTTTAGTTTCTTAGTTCTTCAGTGGACCAAATAAGCTATGTATAGCAGTAGGGCCATATTTAATCTTCATTGTATCTTCTTTAGCTTTTATTAATAAAATCTTAACTTCAAACACATTCGCCCTTGTGCCTCCCGTTTTTGATTATAAGTTTTCCTCTTGCACTTACTTATCATGCAAGCTACTATCCTATGTCATCCTCAGCCTGTTTGTAATCTAACCTCTTCTGATTCAAATTATCATGGCCGGACGACACCATAACCGCAACAGAAGGGGAAATGGGGGAAGCCACTGCTCAGCAAGTAACTATGCTACAAATGATGTAAGGACTGCTGGAGCAACAGCAGCAGCAGACAGCTGCCCTTCATCAGGAGCTACGAGAAAGTAGGCAGTAACAATCAGAGATTTTAAGAAAGGAATTAGCCCATATTCCTCAAGGTTCGATAGGAGTGAAGCAAATCAGATCACTTCACCCTAAGACCTTTTCAGGGAAGGAAACTCCATTAGAGGCTGAGGAATGGTTCAAAGGAACAACCACTGATCTTGGTGCCGTGCAAATTCCTAAGGACGCATGGGTGAACATCGCCAAATTACAACTCACGGATAATGTCAGAATAAGGTGGGAGGCCGAGGAAAGTAGACTGGAGGAGCCCATCGATTGGGAAACGTTCAAACAATGTTTTGATACTCAATACTTTCCAGTCGTGGCATACCTAAAGATGGAAAGAGAGTTTATACATTTCCAATAAGGGAGCATGTTGGATAAGTTGGTGAACGAGTACGCTTCGGAGTTCGCGAGATTCATTCGGTTCATGCATTATATGGTGGCAACCCCTGAACTTTATGTTAAAAGATTCTGACAAGGGTTGGATCTGAAGGCACGGTCCTCCATGTCTTCTGCTACCTTTTCAACTTATGATGAAATCTTAGAGGCGGCGTGGAACTTTGAAGACCTTCATAGACACATAAGGAAGGATGACCGTTTTCTGTCATTAAGCGACCAACCAATAAATTCTTGGGGACCATCTTCCAGATTCAACGGAAGACAGCAACCCAAGAGACCAGCAGGACCACCTGTCTTCAGAAAACCAGTCATCGTATACAACCATTGCGGTAGGGCCAGACATTACATGAGGGATAGCCGCGTGTTGAAAAAAATTTGCGTAATCTGTGGGTCACTAGACCATGCTATGGGGGATTGTCCACAGAGAAGAAGACAACTAGTCCCTGACAATAAATCAGCCAATCATGGAGTGCATCAACTGGGAGCCCGGCCACCTCCCACTAATAAGCCTATCGGGCACGGTCCGCCAGCTAGGGGACCACCCCTGCCCTCTCAGAAACGGGTCTTCCAGCAAGCTCAACGCAACGGCCCAAAGCGTCAGGCCTTCACTACGACCACGGAAGAGGCTGAAGCAACGGGAGAAATTATTACAGGTACCGCTACTTTGTATGGCTGTCATACTTCTATGTTACCCTATTTTTTTGTGCATGCATATTTTGTTAGGCCCATCCCTATTTTTCGTATAAAACGTAGGTACCCTACTAGTAGCCTCTACACCTGCACTTACACTTTTTGACTCGGGCGCGTCACACTGCTTTGTGGCACAAAAGTTTGCAACCGCTAGTTCCATTCCAGTAACACCTCTCATCACTGAATGGAATGTCAACACAGGAAACGGTGTGATCAAGTCCACTATGGGATACGATCTGTGTCCCATAGTGATCTACGGTCGAGGTTTCTACGCCAACTTTATGGTGATAGATATGCCAAATTTCTACGTGGTCTTGGGTATGGACTGGTTGAGTACTTTTTACGCTACCATCGACTATCGTCAATGGAGGATAGTGTTTGAAATCCCTGACCACCCAATGTTTTTATTCAAGAGTGGAAGTAAGTCCTTGGATCCAGCAACTTATCGAGCTGTACCGAGAAGGGAAGAGATGTTATACACAGTACAGAGGGAGGAAAGTGTGCCAGTGGTTGTACGAGAATTTGAAGATGTGTTTGCAGATGTGTCGAGTTTACCACCAGATCGGGCAATCAAGTTCACTATAGACTTGACACCGGGGACTCAACCTATATTGAAAACATCGCACCAGATGGGGCCAGCAGAATTGAAGGAGCTTTGGACGCAAATTGAGGACCATCTCAATAAGGGATTTATTAGACCGAGCTCGTCATCTTGGGGTGCCCCGGTTCTGTTGATACCTAAGAAGGATGGAACTAAGTGGGTGTGTATCGACTATCGGGAGTAAAATAAGGTAGCAATCAAGAATAAGTATCCCTTACCGAGGATAGACGATCTGTTCGATCAGTTGGAGGGATCTCGAGTGTTCTCAAAGTTAGATTTGCAGACGGGCTATCATCAACTCAAAGTGAAAGCGTCTAATATACCTAAGACGGCTTTCAGGATGAGGTATGGACACTATGAATTCCTAGTGATGCCTTTTGGAGTAACCAATGCTCCAGCAATATTTATGAATTTGATGAACCAAGTGTTTGACGAATACTTAGACAAGTTTTTCGTTATCTTCATCGACGATATTCTTATGTATTCCAAGAATCAGGAGGAACACGCAGAACATTTACGTGCGGTGCTCGAAACCTTGCGTCAACACCAACTATATGCAAAGCTCAACAAATGCGAGTTTTGGTTAAAGCGGGTAGCGTTCTTAGGACATGTTGTGTCAGGTAAAGGGATTTCAGTAGACCCGGCCAAGATTGTCACAGATCAGACATGGCCGATACCAAGAACAGTTACAGAGATCAGAAGCTTCTTAGGACTTATCGGATATTACCGCCGTTTTATTAAGAACTTCTCCAAGATTGCAGAACCACTGACTACCTTGACTCGGAAGGATGTTCCGTATATATGGTCCAAGGGTTGCGAGGAAGCATTCGTGGAATTTAAGACTCGTTTAATCTCTGCACCCATTCTTACAATTCCCGAAAGAACTGGAGGTTTCGACATACATTGCGACGCCTCGGGAAATGGTTTGGGATGTGTTTTGCACTAACATGGAAGGGTGGTGGCTTTTGCATCAAGACAGTTAAAAGTGAATGAACGAAATTACCCAATGCATGATTTAGAGCTTGCCGCAGTTTCTTTGCACTCAAGATTTGGAGGCACTAGTTATTGGGAGAGAGGGTATAAATTTACACCGATCATAAGAGCTTCAAATATATCTTCACGCAAAAGGAACTCAACATGAGATAGAGAAGATGGCTAGAATTAATAGCAGATTTCGACGTAAATTTTTAATACCATCCGGAGAAGGTGAATGTAGTCCCGGACGCTTTGAGTCGCCAACCAATGGTTTCAAGTTTGACTGCTCATTGGAGGAATCGTCGAGACCTCAATGAACTAGAGACTGAGATGATTATGCCAGGAATGCTCACATCCTTTATGAATCTGCAAATTCACTCCACGCTAGTCGAACGAATCAGGACAGCTTAA
The DNA here is from genome assembly GCA_030015575.1 of Agapanthus africanus. Lineage (NCBI taxonomy): Eukaryota > Viridiplantae > Streptophyta > Magnoliopsida > Asparagales > Amaryllidaceae > Agapanthus > Agapanthus africanus. Next base: position 285,142,516 of record JASDDO010000006.1, read on the forward strand.
TTTGAAGACAATAAATTGCAAAGGATCAGAGAACAGGTAGAAACGAATCTGCAGGAGGACTTCATCATCCACGAAGATGGTTCTTTAAGGTATGGGAGCAGAATTTGTGTGCCTAAGGGAAAGATACGAGAAGAATTATTAAGAGAAGCACATAGTTCTCCATATTCTGTACATCCGGGAGGGACAAAGATGTATAAAGACCTTAGACAAACTATTGGTGGCATTGGATGAAGCGAGAGATAGCCAAAAGTGTGTCTAAATGCCTAGTTTGCCAACAAGTAAAGGCCGAACACCATATGACGGCGGGTCTATTACAGCTCTTACCGATCCCTGAATGGAATTGACAAAACATCACAATGGATTTTGTGACCGCACTCCCTCGCAGCTCTAAGGAAAACGACGTAGTATGGGTGATAGTGGATCGACTCACCAAGTCGGCACATTTAATTCCGTTTTGAGCCGGCCAATCAACTGAAAGCCTCGCCAAGAGGTATATGGAGGAGATTGTCAGATTGTATAGACTACCAATTTGCATTGTGTCCGACCGAGATACGCGTTTCAGATCTCACTTTTGGAAAAGTCTACAAGAGAGTCTGGACACGAATCTGAGTTTCAGTACCGCCTACCATCCTCAGACCGATGGCCAATCAGAAAGGGTTATTTAAATTCTCGAAGACATGCTCTGGGCCTGTATGTTGGATTTTAAAGGATCATGGGAAGATCACCTACACTTGGTAGAGTTTGTTTACAACAATAGCTACCAGTCTAGTATCAACATGGTGTCTTTCGTCGCTTTGTATAGGCGAAAGTGTAGATCACCGTTAAGTTGGGACGATATTGGGGATCGAGAACTTTTGGACCCCGAGATGATTGTCGAGACAGTGGAGGTGATAAGAACAATCAGGGAATAATTACGCGTAGCACAAGATCGGTAGAAACATTGGGCTGATACGAAGAGAAGGCCACTAGAATTTCAACCAGGAGAACACGTGTTTTTGAAGATTTCTCCTAACTGGGGAGTGATACGTTTTGGAAAACGCGAAAAACTCAGTCCACGGTTCATAGGTCCTTTCGATATCCTCGAACGAGTTGGGGAGGTTGCGTATCGCCTAGCCTTACCACTCTCTCTGGAAGGTGTACACAACATTTTATCTCGTAGTTGAGGAGATATGTCGGCGACCCTGTTAACGTTTAGGATCATTCCGAAATCACCGTAGAGGCTGACCTAACCTATGAACAACAACCGGTTGAGATTCTGGACCGAAAGGAGAAGATCTTGAGAGACAAGACGATCAAGTTAGTTAGGGTCATGTGGAGGAAGGACTCTCCGGAAGAGTCCACTTGGAAAAGAGAAGATGAGATGAGAGAACGATATCCTTACCTATTTGGGTTTTCCCTTATGTAAATTTTTTTTCTTTTTCGTCTACCTTCATAATTTCGAGAACGAAATTGTTTTAAAGAGCGTAGATTGTAACGACCGTGTTTTTTTTTCTAATAAAAAGTCTTTTATTTAGTACTGAGTATTTAACTGCGAAATTGCTTGATGGAAAAAAGTATTTTATCTTAATGATTTTATTTTAAAGTGATGTGAGTAATTGTAAAAGCACTGAAATACAATTAAAGGAATTTTAAAAAAAATCTATTATATGTTTCTGGGCTAAAATATTTTAATGAAATTTTATAATGCCTTAAAATAATTGACGTATTTTTATTATAGCTCAAAATAATTATTTCGTAATTAAAATATTTTCAAGAATAAAATATATTTTAAATAGTTATGATAACTAATAAATATCATAGATATAGGAATATTTTTTAGTTTTAGCCCAAAATTATTTTTAAACTGAAGATAACAATAAAATATATTTTTTGGAATTTTTCTCATATTTTCCCCGTATTTTAAATATTTTTAACAAATTTTTTAAAAGCAAATTCGATTTTTTTAAAATAACAGTTAGAATTTTTATTCATAAAGAAAAAATATTAAGAACCAACCTTTAATTGGGACCGTTGGATGGGAGATCCAATGGCCCAGAAACGTCGGCGCCCACGGGAAACCGCGAGATCCCTCACGCGGCCACGTGGCGTGTGCGACGGCGGCTTATGAGCCGTTGGATCCAGGTCCAACGGCCACGATGAGGTGGCGGCGGAGGCTAAATCATCAGCCGATGATTGGGCAATAGATTTTAAGAGGATTTGGACAGATTTTTTGGATTTTATTTGTTGGGGAAAGACCCTAAATAGAGACCTTCAAACTCTAATTTCTCACACCACAGAACTTCGAAAATTCTGAAAAAAATACCCAGGCCTTCGTGTCGCCGACGCTGATGCTGTGGTTCTACCCAAACATCGAGTAAAATCCAAGGGCGGAGTTATTTAGATCGTGGTGCAAGTCTACGCTTTCAACCTATCGACATCCAACTCAAACCAAAGGTAGGATCCGCCTCTCTCTACTTGTCTGTCACCTTCTTATCTTTTAATGATCATAGTTTCAAGTTCTAATCGCCAACCTTATTTGTAAAAAATATTTCTGTATGCCTATTGTGGTATCTCTTAATTATAAAATTGATACATGCTTAAAATGGTTAATTAAATTATCCCTATATGTGTAAATATTTCACCCTCACCCTACATGGAAAATGATATACTTGATGTTATAACCCTGAGGGTATCAATCCACCCTTTATGTACACATACTTACCTATGATACCAATAAAATATAAAAATAGGTTACTTCCACAAAATATCCTCATTTTATTAAAATGTGGTACGTATTTAAAACATCCATATGAGATAAGATATTTTAAATAAAATATCTTAGTCATACTAAAACATATACTTTTACTCGAGCTTCCAAAAGGGGTAATACTAATTTAAATAATTATGCTATGGTTTTCAACTTAACCCCCTTCCACTTAGAGGGAATATTTTTATATAAATTTTTCTTAGTTTATTTACTAAGATTTAATAAAATACCCTAATAGGGTAATATTTCACATGAGATACCCTGTGGTTACTAGACAATCATCCCTGAAAAGAACATAAATCTTGCCGCCTATGTGCAGCGGTTGTCAACGCGGAATTTTTTGTATAGAATATCACCTTTAATAAAACACTCAAATTTTTAGAGGATAATGTTTTATGTAAACACCTTATGGTTGATAGGCAATCGCCCCTGAAAATGACACAAATCCTGCCGCCCATGTGCAGCGGTTGCCAACACGGACGTATTTTTAAAATGTTATGTCCAAATAAACATCATAACTTTATGAAATTATTAATTACAAAAAATCCATTCTAAAAGGGTATAACTTAACTTGACCTTTACTAAAAAGCTATTTTCGGTAAAAACCATAACTTTTATAAATGATATTTTCTAAAGAGAATACCTAAAACTTCATTAAAAGATAATTTCAAATAAATACCATAATCTTTCATTAAAAAGATATTTTCACTAAAATACCATGGGTTTCCAAAATGATAATTACTCTAAATATCATGGTTTTCTTATAAACAATAACTATCATTAAAAAGCTATGATCTTTATTAACTAAGCGTTCTATAAAATAATATGATGGACCTTACAGACTTTAAAAGATAACAAGATAAAATGGATGGTGGTGGAAGGCCATATTAAATGAGATCAACTTTTTGAATACAAGTTTACGACATACATGACACACAATAAAGTTAGGGTTAGAATGCACGAACCTAGGTATAGAATACTTATAAATGAAGATCTCTACAGGCAGGGTGAGTGGTCCAAGGTGTGGACGAATACTAACCCGATATTCGGGGGAATACTAACCCTACTTTGAGGGCGAATGGTCCAATGTGTGGACGAATACTAACCCTACTTCGAGAGCGAATAATCCAATATGTAGATGACATACAATGTGGAAATTCCATGCCTAAATGATATACACACTAACTCTAATTCGTCAAAACCTTTTACACTGAATAACAGGGATGTGTAGTTTGATTAGACAAGGAGATGCGGAACTCGGATTCCTCTACTGCTCGATCAAGATCCCGGGAAGTGAAACGGTACATTTCACTTCCCTAGTTGTTTTTCTGTAGCCACAACGGAATAATCGCGAGTATCCAGACCCTTATTTAACAAACTAATGCGAACTTTTACCTAACATATACCTCATACAAACATACTCATATTCATATATACCTCGGCCAACATGTCTTATTTGTATACACCTCATACCCTTATACCCATATACATCATATCGGCTCATACACATAATACTTATATACACTTGCTGGTTTCTATACCTTTACTTCCTTATGATGCAATCCTACCCGAGTACAACTCGCTGACCGACTATCCTTTTCTCTCTCTATCTTGGAATGTCCGTTAGATGAGAATGGTTTTTATGACGACAATCAAGGTGTGGAGCCAACTAATGAAGATTATGCGGACTTGATGACGGAAAATTAGCTATTTTTATATTTTTGCTTTGTTGCCTACATGTTTAGGGCTTTTTGCTTCTGCTCTTCTTCGATGGAGACGTTCGTGGTCGCCGACTCGGCAACCACTCTCTGTTCGAACTCACCGGCCGGGCTCGCTGGGCTAAACTGATTGGTTTATTTTACTCTTTCTTCTGGGATATAATAAAGTTTTGTTAATGGAAATAAATGACTTTCGCTTTTATTATTTTGTTTTGGTACATATTCTGCATGTTATAGATATTCATACGCTTAACATAACTATATTGAGTAGACCACCTTCAATACAGTTAGGTTGTGAACTATGCCACGTCACCCTTCACCTTCTTTTGGGAAGCAGGACATGACATATTTAGGTTTGGTATATTGGATTCATGTTCTACTAGACTCTGATTGGATTCAGATTTGGGTTAGACTCGGACTGAGTCAGACATTTATAAACTGATTTGGATCCGGAATTAGATTCAGGAGTCATCAGTAACTGCTGCACATGGACGGCCGGATTTGTGTCTTTTTCCAAGACAATTACAATTGATAACTCCGTTATGTTTTCTACCGTAAATAGGCAAGCACTCACTTTCTCCAGCTCCTTAGGGCTCAAGAGAATTGATCACGCTTAAACCTATATTTACTAAAGTCCTTAAATATTGTTTTATATAACTCGAGGGTGTTATGAAAAGTAGTTTAATATAATTTCAAAATTAACCTCGAGAATTTATTTATCATATTTAGGGTTTCATAGTTGCGAATTTTAAGGGTTTTAAGTATTTTTTAGTGATGATTACATATCTTAGAAAATTCATGGTATTTTAGTGTAAAACCTGTCTTTAGGATAACTTGAAGGTATTTTGGTGAAACTTGTCATTCTTTAATTTGAAAAAAAATATATGGTTATTATATTTTAAAAATATATGGATTTTGTAATATTTATATAATTATTAAAAATCAAATTTTTTTTAATTAGAAAATTGCGTTTTTCTTAATATCGTATTAAAAACTTTCGAGACCAAATGCTTCGTGAAGAGGTCTGCATCTCGCTCTAGTAGCCCAAGGATGTGCGATAATCCACACCATCTAATAGAGAGTCCCCTAAAAAGGGTTGTAGAGGCTTATTTGCAAAGAAATTTAAAATACAATTTTTAAAAAAAACCATTTTTTATAATAAATGGTATTTTAATGAAATATTGTATTCGTAACTATAAATATGCTCAAAGGGTATCGTGCTATGGAAACATGTGTGTATGTGAGGGGTAGGTCATTACCCCATGAAGTTTTCTAAACGTATAATTAAGCAAAACAATTAAATATGGTAGATACAAAGTTCATGATATTTTAATGTAAAAGTTGATTTAAAGTTATGTTTCATGATATTTTTGAATGAAAGTTGGTTCTAACATTAGTTTTATGTTAACAAGCAAAGTTTAGAAATATAAATGAGCAATGCTTAAGAAAAAGTGTAAATTCTAGGGTTTAGAATCAAATGTAGGTATTAACTCTACTTACGGACATGTTTTGAAAAAAAAGATTTTTACAAAGGAAGAAGAGAGATTGGAAGGGACTTACTAGTGAATTATCTTATGAAAAGGTAGAAGAGAAGAGGTTTGTAGTCTTGGCATCACGGGGTCGCCGGAAAAGCCTCGATTCCTCGCCGGAAGTGGATCTTTGGCTAACTCTACTTATACTCTTTTTGTAATTAGAAAACTTTGAGAATTTTGGCTATAATTTTCAGAATGAGGAAGGGCTAGGGCATGGGGTAGTATTTATAGTGTGGAATTAGGGTTTTGGGATTAAAAGAGTGAATTAAAATGCATTAAAAAGTGATAAATTGGGGAATTGAGGGGTCTCTGTTTGATTTCAGAGTAATCAAACAGTGCAGGGGAGTTAGGGGTAGGGAAAACGACTTGTGTGCAAAGCACGGGCACCTTTGGAGATGGGGGAACTGTCGGCGCCGGCCCAACTAGGGTTTTCGCCGGTTGATTTGTGGAGGAGGGCCGATGGATTCATGCCACGTGTTCACCTCTCTGTTAATTCCATTATGCATATGTTTGTTTTCTCCGTCGTTTCGTTTTTATGTGCATCGTACGTGTAAACTTTTGGGCTTCCAAAAATTTTAAAAATTAAAATCAGAAAAATAATGTGCCTGATGGGATTCGAACACAGGGGTTACGTCATAGCAGTGCAAGGCTTTACCAGTGAGCTACAAATGCTTCTTTCTGTTTTTAAAAAAAAATTATCTTATAAATTGTACTCAGGCTTGTAAACTCCTTTCTGTATATTAACTTGAAAAATTTTGTACAGTAAATTCTGAGTCGTTATATTCTACCCTTCTTATAAAAATTTCGTCCTTGAAATTTACAATTATATATGGACTAATGTACAAATAAGCGAGGGTATCTTGCACGCATGCAATCTTATCGTTTCCACGTTGATTCTCCTGGTGAAGATTTTCTCCACATCACTCGGACAAAATTTACTTCCTTGTTCCGTAATGTCTTTACCTTTCTGTCCAGGATCTCAACGGGTTGTTGCTCACAAGTTAGGTCTGTCTGGACTGTGAGCTCAGATTGATCAAATATGTGGCTGGGGTTGCTTATATATCTTCAAAGTTGGGATATATGGAACACGTTGTGTACTCCTTTCAATGAGAGTGGTAGTGCTAAACGGTATGCCACTTCTCTGACTCATTCATGAATTTTGAATGGTCCTATGTATCTGGGACTGAGATTACCCCTATTACTAAAGCGGATTACTCCTCTGTTTGGAGAGATCTTCAAAAAAACATGGTCTCCAGGTTGGAACTCCAGATGTTGGCGCTTTGCATCAGCCCAATACTTCTGTCGACCTTGGGCTATGCACATTCTTTCCCTGATCGTGCGAACTACATCTATAGTTGCCACGATCATCTCTAGTCCTATAAGTTCACGATCTCCCACATCGTCCCAACTTAGTGGTGAATGACATTTTCTTCTATAGAGTGCTGCAAATGGTGCCATTCCAATATTCGCCTGATAGCTGTTGTTGTATGAAAACTCCACAAGGTGATCTTCCCACGAACCTCCAAAGTCTAACATACAAGCTCTTAGCATGTCCTCTAGAATATGAATTGTTCGCTCAGACTGTCCGTCCATTTATGGATGGTAAGCCATGCTGAAGTTCAAACTCGTTTCCAGGCTAGCTTGCAGACTCTGCCAAAATTGTGATCGAAATCTGGTATTACAATCGGAGACGATGCAAACTGGTACTCCATGTAATCTCACGATCTCCTGCATGAGTTTATGGGTATCAAATATAGTACAATTTGAGGTTAAATCTTACTTTAGATTCACGCTTACCTCCATGTACTTCTTTGCTAACGTCTCGGTAGATTGGCCGACTCGAAAGGGAATAAAGTGAGCCGACTTGGTGAGTCGATCCACAAAAACCCATACTACGTCGTTACCCCTCATGCTGTGAGGAAAGGCAGTCACGAAGTCCATGGTAATGTGCTGCCATTTCCATTCTGTGATTGGTAACGGCTGAAGTAGACCAGCAGTTCTGTGATGTTCAGCCTTCACTTGCTGACACACCAAACACTTGGCTACGTTTCTGGATACTTCATGCTTCATTCCATGACACCAGTAATGTTGCCATAGATCCTTATACATTTTTGTATAACCGGGGTGTACTGAGTAAGGAGAGATATAAGCTTCTTTCATCAACTCTTCTCGAATAGGACCTTGTGGTACACACAATCTACTTCCATATCGCAAGGATCCATCTTCATCGATGATGAAATCAGTTCAAAGTCCACTTTCTACTTGTTCTCAGATCTTTTGTAACTTGGTATCATTTGCTTGAGCTGCTTTGATCTGATTGACAAGAGTAGACTGGACTTGTAAGTTCATCAAATACGAAGCGTTACCTGGCATAACTACTTCGATTTCCATTCCATGCAATTCCTGCTGAAGCTTCCACTGAGCGGTGAGATCCATTGCTAATGGCTGGTGGCTAAGTGTATCAGGAACTACATTCACATTTCCAGGATGATACTGTAGGTTGATGTCAAAATCCGCCATGAGTTCTAGCCATCTTCTCTGCCGCATGTTTAGTTCCTCCTGAGTAAATATATACTTCAGACTCTTGTGGTCAGTGCATATATCCACTTGTTCTCTAAGAAGATAGTGGCGCAAAATCTTAAGTGCAAAGATAACGGCTGCCAACTCTAAATGTGTTGGATAGTTGCGCTCATGAACTTTCAGCTGTCTTGATGCAAAACCTACAACTTTTTCATGCTGGTGTAGAACATACCCTAATCCCTTACTGGATACATCACAATGTACAACAAATCCTCCAGATTGATCATGTATTACGAGAATAGGAGCATATGTTAGTCTGGATTTGAGTTCTACAAAAGCTTGTTCACATGCTTCTGACCATACGAATGCTTCATATTTACGTGTGAGCTTGGTCAGGGGTGCTGCAATCTTCGAGAAACCCTCAATGAATCTTTGGTAGTATCCTACTAATCCCAAGAACTTCGAATATCCTTCACCGTCTTTGGTGTCGGCCATTCGCTGACAGCTGATACCTTAGGTGGATCTACTGATATTCCTTTTCCTGAAACAATATGTCCGAGAAATCCGACTTGATTTAGCCAAAATTCACACTTTCTTTACTTGGCATAGAGCTGATGTTGTCTCAATGTCTCCAGGACAATCCGTAAATGCTCGGTGTGTTCTTTCCAATTTTTTGAATACACCAGGATGTCGTCAATGAAGATGACAATGAACCTGTCTAAGTACTCTCGGAAAACTTGGTTCATCAGATTCATGAATATAGCAAGTGCATTGGTCACTCCAAATGGCATCACGAGATATTCGTAATGACCATAGCGAGTCCTGAATGCCATTTTAGAAATATCAGTCTCTTTGACCTTCACCTGATGATAACCCGAACGAAGATCTATCTTCGAAAATACACAAGACCCACTTAGTTGATCAAAGAGATCATCGATTCAAGGTAGTGGATACTTGTTCTTAATCGTCACTTCATTCAAAGCTCGGTAATCTACACACATTCTGTATGAACCTTCTTTCTTCTTCACAAGCAAAAATGAAGATCCTCAGCTTAAGTACTGGGACAAATCAACCTTTCTTCAGGAGTCCGTCCAACTGAATGCGGATCTCCCTCAATCCTTCTGTACTTAACCGGTATGGAGCTTTGATTACCGGTTGTGCACCAGGTACTAAATCAATGCTAAATTCAAGAGCTCGATCGGGTGGAAAACATTTTATATCTTCAGGGAACACATCCTCAAACTCTCGAACTACCTATGGATTTTCTTCTTTGGCCGGAAGAGTAAACACTTCAGCATCCTTTGTTTTGTACGGTATCTTCCTGGCTTCAAAGTTCTATCTCCACTTTTGAAGTAGAAGACTGGATGATCTGGTATCTCAAATACTATCTTCCTTTGACGACAGTCAATCGTAGCATAGAAAATTCCCTGGCAGTCCATGCCCAACACAACATCAAAATTTGGGATGTCCAGTACTTTGAAATTCGTGTAGAATTCTCGTCCCCAAACTACAACTGGACACTGCTCAAATCCCATAATTTCCTTCAATACTCCATTCCCAGAACTGACATTCCAGCTTGAAATGAGTGGCTTCACGGGAATCAAATGTGTTCTTACGAATCGTTGGGACATGAAGCAGTGTGATGCTCCAGTGTCAAACAGTGCTAGTGCAGGAAAAGTGGCTACTAGTATAGTACGTAAGTTGTGTGAGGTTGGTTTTAGATACAGGGAAAATATAGAGGTATATAAGGATTGAAAAGATAAAAAGATTGGGAATTACCAGTGATAACTTGGCCAGTGGCTTCGGCTTCCTCAACCGTAAAGGTGAAAGCTTGACGTCGGGGTACATTCTTTCTTGCTGGAGGCACATTCCTTTGTCCTTGGGGCACGTTTCTCTGCCCTTGAGGCACGTTCCTCTGCCCTTGAGGCACGTTCCTCTGTGCCTGATGGAACTGACAAGAAGGCTGTGCAGGAGGTCCACATGGAGGTAGTGCAGGCAAAGCAAGACGAGGTGTAGGAGCCTGAATAGCTGGCCGCAGCGGAACGATGATTGCGGGTCTAGGTGCTGGAACTGGGTTGAGACGATATAGACAAGCTCCGATGGCGTTCATGGATACGCCACAATCTAAACACAGGCCATTTGCACACCTGCTGTCCTTCTGTCATGCCCCGCTTTCCGGTATACGGGAGGGGACGCGGCGAGGCCACTACGTATTTACTCCGAAGTAAATACGCTAAGCGTATCTAAGCAATATAAAGTAAAATGTACACAAGAGTCAGGAATGTAAATGAACATCAACTTTATTTATTAAACATTCTTTTACAAGTATAACTGGAAATGTAAATACATGGATGGAAAGCAATGCCTAAACAATGGCATGAACTGAAATGAAAATATGTACAAATAAAGTCTAATGCTCCGGGTCTTCAGTGTACTGCTCCAAATGCTCCTGGCTGGTCTCGAGCTCTAATGCGTCCAATCCACCTGACAACATTCCAAAGAAGAAGAGAAATAGGAATGTCGTCAGTGGACAATCGCTCGGTAAGTCCCAAAGAAAGAGAGAAATAGAATAGACAGAAAAGAGAGTATAACCAATATAATATTTGATTGTTAGGTTAACGTAGTGTTTGTAGTTTGGTACAGAAGATGCTAGTGTATACGAGAGGAGTCCAACTTACGCCGTGGACTTTGGTAACCCGTAGCACAAGGCTCCATCGAAAATAACACGGAACAACGGTATGGATGTAATTACGTCTTAAGTGACCACCTCGTGCCACCTTTAACATATTCCGTATCAGTCTACCCTTTTATAAACCCTGTAATGTCTTATTATATTGATTGTACTGAAGTATTGTATTGTCTTGTAATAGATGGAAGACTTGCCGAAATCATGATATCAGTAAACGAAATGGATGTAGATGGATAGTCATGTAAACGGAGTATATCCATGGTTCGGTTCAGTCAAGATAGATTGATATATATTGAATAAACGGATTCATGGATTAATGTTGTATTGTAGTATATACTTGAATCATATTCAAGTCGGATTGATTTCGGGTTTGACCGTGACTCAAATGAGTCAGACTTTTAAACCAATTTGAAGTCCTAATTATTTTGATGTTATCGGTAACTGCTGCATATGGACGACAGGATTTGTGTCTTTTTCAAAGACAATTACCGTGTTGATAAAATCATTTGTTAGATTGTCTATCTTAGATAGGCAAGAACCCACATTCTCCGGCTCCCTGAAGCTCAAGAGAATTGGTCCCGCTTAAACCTATGTTTACTAGGGTCCTTATTGTAATTTAGCATAACTTGAGGGGGTTCTATGTAAAAATAATTTTGATATGTTTTCAAAATACACCTCATGTATTTAATTATCGTCTTTAGGTTTTTCATAGAGTATATTTTATAAAAGTGAACATTCTAGTGAGTACAAACCTAGTTTTCATTGTATATGGTATTTTATTGAAATATCGGTATTGTTTTGTATTTGGATGGTATTTTCATATAATGGTGATTCCTTTAGAAAACTTGAAATATTTGTATGGTATAATTAAAATATATATTTTGATAATAGTTATATACATATATATTTAATGAATTTTTTTATTTTCTTGTAGAAATCTCATTTTCTAAAGAAAAATGCATTAAAATTCCATCGAGATCGAATGCTCCTTTCGGAAGTCTTCATCTCGTTCTACTAGGCCTGAGGATGTGCGATAATCCGCACCATCCCGAACGGAGTGCCCAAAAGTAGGTTGTAGAGGCGTAATTGCAAGAAATTGTTTAATACACATTTTAAAGAAATGGTTCTGCAAGTTAATGGTATTTATTTGTAATGTCGTGTTATCCCATGAATATATTCCCAAATTCTCATCGTGCTATGTCAAAAATGTGTGTTGTGATGAGGTAGGTCGTTACCTCGTGAGTTATCTAAAGGTAATACAAGTATTATGTTGTTTTATGTCGGAACTAAAGTATGTGGTATTTTACTGTAAAAATACAATTTGCAATAAAGATTAATTTTATATGAAACTTGTTTTAAGGTGTTTGTTAATGTTTGTTAAACAATATATGAGAGTATGGTACTTTCTTGTTTAAGAAAAATAGTGTTTTTAAGGAAAACCGAATCGGAAGTCGGATTAACTCCGCTTCCATCGAGTTTTAGAAATGAAAGTTTTTAAGATAGTAGAAGAGAGGAGGAGAAGGGACTTACTGGCTAGGAAACAAGAGAAAGGAGAGGGGAAGGCTAGGGAAGCGTCGGGGTATCGTTTCGTCGCCGTAATCTCCTTAGAACGTCGCCGGAACTTCACCCTTCGCTAACTCCACTTGCATACAAAAATGACTTGAGAATTTATGAGAGTTTTGACAGGGAATTTCTGAATGAGGATGTGTGAAATGGTGTGTGGTATTTATAGGGAAAATTTAGGTTTAGATGGTGATGAATTTTAGAATTAAAATGCATTTAAAGGGATTAAAGAGGTGATTTAATCCTCTCTGGATGAATGCAAAGTAAAAAAAATAATGTAGGGTTAGTGGGGTTGCTGAAGAGGTGCTCAGGAAAAAATATGAGGGTCATTCCCTACGGGCGGCCCGGCGGTACCGGCCATAGGGGCACAATCGCTAGTCGAAAACCGGCGATGAGGGTTTGGGATTTAGCCACGTGTCCCTGGCGCTTCAACTAACCTCGTGCACAAGTTTATTTAATATGTAACTTATCATATTATGTGTAGTGCACGTGAAAACTCTTGGGCTTCTAAAAGATTAAAAGAAAATTAAATAAAAAGATAATATGGCTGGGGGAATTCGATCACAAGGGCTATGTCACAGCAGTGCAAGGCTTTACCAATGTGCTACAAGTACTTTCTTGCTGTTCTAGAGTAAAACAAATACTTATAGTGTATACTAGATTTGCAAATACCCCAATTGTACATTAACTTTTAAACAATTTTGTGTACATAGAAATTGGAGTTGTTACAGTCTACCCTCCTTACAAAAATTTCGTCCTCGAAATTTACAATTTATTTTAAGGGCTAGTTTACAAATAAATGAGGATATCTTGCGCTCATGTCGTCCTCACATTCCCATATTGATTCTCCTGGTGAATCTTTTCTCCACATCACTCGAACCATGTTGAATTTCTTGTTCCAAAGTAACTTCACCTTCCTGTCCAGGATCTCAACAGGTTGCTGCTTACAAGATAAGTCTGGTTGTACAGTGAGCTCGGAGTGATCATGAATATGCCTGGGGTCACTCACATATCTTATGAGTTGGGATATGTGGAACACGTTGTGCACTCCTTCCAATGAAGGTAGAAGTGCCAAGAGATTAGCCACTTCACCGACTCGTTCGAGTATGTCGAACGGTCCAATGTATCTCGGACTAATCTTACCCCATCTTCTAAAACGAATCACTCCACGGTTTGGAGATATCTTCAGAAATACATGTTCTCCCGGTTGGAACTCCAAGTGATGGCGCATTGCATCAGCCTAGTGCTTCTGTCGATCTTGGGCTATGCGCATTCTTTCCTTAATAGTACGAACTACGTCAACAGTTGCTACTATCATCTCAGGTCTAAGGAGTTCTCTATCTCCGATGTCGTCCCAACTTAATGGCGATCGACACTTCCTTCCATAAAGTGCTGCAAAAGTTGTCATTCCTATACTTGCTTGGTAGCTGTTGTTGTATGCAAACTCCATAAGATGTAGGTGATCTTCCCACGATCTTCCGAAATCTAGCATACACGCTTTGAGCATATCTTCTAAGATCTGAATAGTTCGCTCAAACTGACCATCTGTTTGTGGATGATAAGCTGTGCTAAAGTTCTGACTTGTTCCTAAGCTCGCTTGCAGACTTTGCCAAAATTGCGATCGGAAGCTGGTGTCACGATCGGAGACAATACAGACCGGTACTCCATGTAATCTCACTTTTCTTGCATGAGTTCACCGGTATCAGAGATAGTACATATTTGAAGATTTTAAATCTTACTGTGATTCTTACCTTCATGTACTTCTTTGCTAGTGTCTCAATAGATTAACCAACTCGAAATGGAATAAAGTGAGCCGATTTTGTGAGTCAATCCATGATAACTCATACCGCATTGTTACCCTTTGTGTTGCGAGGAAGTGCATTCACGAAATCCATTGTAATGTGTTGCCACTTCCATTCTGAGATAGCTAATGGTTGAAGTAATCAAGCTGTCCTGTGATGTTCAGCCTTTACTTGCTGACACACCAAGCATTTAGCGACGCTTCTGGCTACTTCACGCTTCATTCCATGCCACCAGAAATTTTGACGCAGATCTTTGTACATCTTTGTACCTCCAGGGTGTACTGAATAAGGAGATCTATGAACTTCTTTCATCAACTCTTCTCGCACAGAATGTTTTGGTACACACAATCTACTGTCTTATCTCAAAGATCCGGCTTCATGGATGATGAAGTCTGTTCGACTACTTTCCACTTGTTCTCTGATCTTTTGCAACATAGCATCACTTACTTGAGCTGCTTTGATTTTATTGACAATGGTAGATTGAACTTGTATGTTCATCCAACTTGAAGCGTTATCTGGCAAGACCACATCAATCTCCATTTGATGCAAGTCTTGTTGAAGCTTCCACTGTGCGGTGAGATTTAATGCTAATGGTTGGCAACTAAGTGCATCAGGTACTACATTCACATTCCCTGGGTGATATTGCAAGTTGATATCGAAGTCCGCCATGAGTTCTAACCATCTTCTCTGCCGCATATTCAACTCTTTCTCAGTAAACACATATTTCAGACTCTTGTGATCTATGTATATGTCCACTCGCTCACCAAGAAGATAATGGTGCCAAATCTTAAGAGCAAAGCTAACGACCGCTAACTCCTAATCATGCGTCGGATAATTGCGCTCCTGAATCTTCAGCTGTCTTGAAGCATAAGCCACAACCTTATCGTGCTGATGTAGAACACATCCTAATCCTTTATCGAATGCATCGCAATGCACTTCGAAACCTCCAGATTGGTCCGGTATAACG
Source organism: Agapanthus africanus (assembly GCA_030015575.1). Lineage (NCBI taxonomy): Eukaryota > Viridiplantae > Streptophyta > Magnoliopsida > Asparagales > Amaryllidaceae > Agapanthus > Agapanthus africanus. Next base: position 285,158,053 of record JASDDO010000006.1, read on the forward strand.
AGAATAGGCGCTGATTTCAATCTTGACTTTAGTTCTACAAAATCTCGCCCGCATGCTTCTGACCACATAAATTCTTCATATTTACGTGTGAGCTTTGTCAGGGGTGTTGAAATCTTCAAAAATCCTTCAGTGAACCTTCTGTAATATCCAGCTAGACCCAAGAAATTTCGAATGTCCTTTACTGACTTCGGTGTCGGCCATTCGCTTACTGCTGTAATTTTAGTTGGATCCACAAAGATTCCATCGCCTGATACAATATGACCAAGAAAACCGACTTGATCTAGCCAAAACTCGCATTTGCTGTACTTGGCATAGAGTTGATGTTGTCGTAGAGTTTCCAGGACAATCCGTAGGTGCTCGGCATGTTTTTCCGACTCTTAGAATACACCAGGATGTTGTCTATGAAGATGACAACAAACTTGTCTAGGTATTCTCGGAAAACTTGATTCATTAGGTTCATGAATATAGCCGGTGCGTTGGTCACTCCAAATGGCATCACAAGAAATTCGTAATGACCATAGCGAGTTCTGAATGTCGTTTTATGGATATCAGATTCATTGATCTTCACCTGATGATAACCCGAACAAAGATCTAACTTGGAGAAAACACAAGATCCAGTTAGCTGATCGAACAGATCGTTGATGCGCGGGAGTGGATACTTGTTCTTTATAGTTACATCATTCAGAGCTCTACAATCAATGCACATTCGATATGAACCTTCCTTCTTCTTTACAAGCAGAACTGGTGATCCCCAACTTGAAGTGCTGGGACGAATCCATCCTTTCGCCAATAATTCGTCCAACTGAGTTCGTACTTCCTTCAATCCTTCAGGACTTAACCGATATGGTGCTTTGATCACCGATTGTGCTCCTGGTACTAAATCAATACTGAATTCAAGAGCTCGATCGGGAGGAAAACCTGATATGTCTTCAGGAAGCACATCGTCGAACTCTCGAACTATTTCTGGCTTTGATCCTTCCTCCGCTTGAAGTGTTGCAATCACTGTCTTCTTTGGTTTTTCCTTGTATCTACTTAGCTCCAGGATTCGGTCTCCACTTTTGAAATAAAATACCGGATGCTCTGGAATCTCGAAGACTACCCTCCTTTGACAACAGTCAATGGTAGTATAGAATGTTCCGAGCCAATCCATACCCAAGACGACATCAAAATTCGGTATGTCCAGCACCTTGAAGTCAGCACAGAATTCTCTGCTGTAGACGATCACTGGACACAGATCATATCCCATTACTTCCATTAGAACGTCATTCCCTGAACTGACATTCCAGCTAGATACGATAGGTTTGACTGGAATCGCATAAGTTCAGACGAACCGTTGCGACATAAAGCAATGAGATGCTCCAGTATCGAAGAGTGCTAGTGCAGGAAGTGAGGCTACTAAGATTGTACCTAAGTTATGTGGGATAGTTTTAGGTATAAGGAAAATGTATGGATATGTATATAGACTGAAGGAATGTTTGGAAAGAAAGTATTACCAGTAATAAACTTGGCCGGTGACTTCATCCTCTTTCACAGTCATTGTGAAAGCTTGTCGCCTCGGCACATTCCTCCTTGCTGGAGGAGTATTCCTCTGTCTGTTCCTTTGTACTTAAGGTATGTTCCGTTGAGCTTGATGTAACTGACGAGGAGGAGGTGCAGTCGATCCACAAGGAGGTGGAGCAGGTAGTGCGAGTCGTGGAGCAGGTGCCTGGATGGCTGGGCACTGCTGATAAGTGATTGCTGTCCTGAGTGCAGCATTTGGGTTATGTCTACGAGGACGAGACCCAATATCATGAGTGTTGGGTTTACCTAGCACCTAAACAAGGGTTGGGAGGCATCACACACGCTACTTCAAAATTTTAAGAGGTTCTAAGTAAACAAACCATGAATCTTTAACTAGAATATTTAGGGTAACAAGCAAAGTATCATATACAAATAAAATTATATCACTAAGTGAAGAAATTACAACCTTTGTAGACCTCCCTTGGTGACTCCTTGGACCTTTGAGAGTTTGGAACAGATCGCTAGAGTCATTCCTCGTCCACGATGATCCACCCGAAGTCCCTTTGCCCAAAGCTCTTTGCTTTACTTGATCTTTCAAAGAAGTGTAGCAAACACACTACACAAATGGGCTAGATGTGTGTAGAATGATGAGATGGTTTGTATTCTCTAATAAAAACCCTTTCTTTTTTACTACCTCACTCAAAGAAAATCTCAAGAGAGAGAGGAAGAAGATGATAATGGAAAAGCTTGAGCTCAAAGTGTTTTTTGATGAATAATGAGATGAGAATGAATGATCAATATTAAAACCTTCTCTCCTTAAACCATAGTTAGTTAATATCTAGATATTTATCATTGAGTTTAAAAGCCAAAAGAAAATTAACTCATGGTTAATTGTTAGGTGAAATTTAGTCAAAGTAGATAAATATCAACCATGAGTGAATTATCTTTAACTCTAACTCAAATACACACACACACACACAACCATGTGAGTCTTGCATTGCCACCACCCATTGTATCAACAACCATGATACAGTGTATGTATGTATGTGTCCATGCACATCAACATGTGCATACATGCATGCATACATCAACAAAGAAAAGGGTTTAATAAAGAATTAATCTAAAAATCAAATGTTAAATCAACACTTGATTTAATAAACCGGCCATATCACATACGACCCGACCAATAGAAAAATGCCTGATTAATATACGGTATCACATATACGTATTTAATCGGGTCCCCGCGCATATCTCAAATGCACACCACATCTTTTCGCCTGAGCTAGGAAACTCCTGTATGGAACTCTAAGACTCGTCAATGCGCCGGCAGTAGGTGATGATCATATCAAACACCCACAAGCCGCAAGCGGTCAGCAAAACGTAATGGCCACTCGGGTATTGAGCGATCAGAAGAAAACTAGCAAAGCTATCAAAACACCCGTCGAGCCAACTGGCAACATTTACCGTACAGTCCGGTCTTTTCGTCAGATATGCTGTATATCGAGTCTAGGGGTAGTAAACGTCAAACCCTACGTAACACCTTGGAATACGATTAGTGATAATTAAGCGATAATATGGATTTTTAAGGAAAAGTTTACCAAATCGGGTTCCTAATATGTTATAACAATTAAAAAATATTTTTATATTATTTGTTATGGCTTGCACACACATATGCATGTGAATGTGAGGGTATATTAGTGTTAACCTTGTTTAGAAACTATGACACATTAAGCTAAACCTTGTCCTAATTAACCTTGCCATAGATATTTTGAGTGAGAAAATATCTATTTACTTTGGATTGAGAGAGAGAGAGAGAGAGAGGTGGCTAGGTGAGTCATGGAGCTGTAATGAAGCATTAATGAGGTGAGGGGGGAGAGTGAGTGTAAGGAAAAGATTCACCCTACACTCACCTCTCTTCATTATCCTTCCCTCACTATCTCATTCTTCTCTCATTCCATTGTTTTTCATTCTCTCAACTCCCAAACTGAACCCTCACTTCCCTCTTCACAAATCCTTGTAAAACTTCCCAAAAATCCATGGAAAAGACTTCAAATGTCTTGATTAGCCACTAGGTTGCCTTGGAGCTTGGAAAGCTAGGATTTTTGAGCAAGAGTGGCTAGGTAATGATCACTAAACTATTAATTAGGTGTTTTAAAGTTGAAAAGATTGTTGGTTGCTGTTTAGAACACTTAAGGTATCGTTTCATGCAAATATCGTATTTTTAATGTCATATTAGAGTCTCTGTAATCTGCTATGACCTGGGACTTTTACTGTAAAATCAAACAATGTAGTAGTGTTGTACTAGTGACCCTGAGAATACACCTGGAGTACGAACCCCATCCCATCGGTTTTCGCCGGCGACAAGATGGAAAAATCCGGCGACCTCGGATTTTTAGGGGGCTTGGGTTTTGGTTTCTGGAGGGTAGCTGTCTGCAGTGGTTTAGGGGTGTTTGGTACTGTTTGATTTTTGAGTATTGACAGTATGCAAAATCTGGGATCACTTGTGCATAATGTAGTGTTTTAAGTACGTGTGTTACGTTATCCGACACGGTTCGTGATCTTGTGTAGCTGCTACACTTGGGTTAGTTTTAGTGTGTCGCCACATACGTTAGTCGTTAGACGAACATTTATGAGTTGGATTGGAGTTGGTGCGTTGGTCAAACGTAGTGTGTAAGTGATATTGATCGATTTCTGAGATTTTTGCACTGGCTACGTTTTGTGTTAATAGGATCGCAGGCGGGGACTTCGGACGCTGCGAAGAAAGGGAAGCAGGTGATTGGATTTACCTAGCCCGCGACTATCGGTGTGTAGATTTAACATCTATGGGGAATTCGCCTGCAAGGCGTTATGCGTCTGGGCTAGATATGATATGATATTAGCCGCATGTTATATTGCACATATAGAGAATATGCATAAAAATTTATTGTATATTATTACTTGTTGTTCTTGGACTTATACCCTTTGGACACTGCACTATTATTGACGGCTCATGTTGCACGAGCACTGATTGTATGCCACTCATACCGTCAATAATTGCCACGACACGCATAACACCTATACATGCGTGATATGTATGGTTAGGGACATTGAGACATGTATTCTTATCCCATTGTGCATATGACATATAGCATACCTGTATACCAACATGCTTACACATGTGTCTTGCCATGACTACATGCTAGCTATACATATGTCTAGAGGGTATTGTACCATTATTGACATGTATATACATATACCTAGCTTGATATAGCTACACATATACCTGGAGGGTATTGTACCATTATTGACATGTATAAATACATACCTAGCTTGATATAGCTACACACATACCTGGAGGGTATTACATCATTATTGATAGGTAGATACACATATTTTGCTATACTGACATGGTTACGCATATCTGGCTATAGCTACATGTTCACCTTTATATGATGTTGCGTTTGGTTTCGGAGAAATTAGGAACCGCATGATATATTTAAATAACAGGTTGCAGTTAAATAGCGGTTTTTCCTATAAATGCTCATATTACTGTTTCATGTTGCATAGATTATATTTCATGGATTTCAGATTGATATATGGATTTCATATGATGTTTCTGGATGTTTTACTCCTGTGTATATATATATCAGTGGTATGGGACGCTGATATATATACATGCATATATATATATATATCAGTAGTATGGAACGCTGTTATATATGTACACCTATAATATATATATATATATATCAGTGGTATAGGACGCTGTTATATATGTATACCTATAATATATATCATCATAATGATCTGTGCATGTATTCTTATTCATTGCGATATGAGGGGCCGATGTGCCCGGTGTGAGGGGCCGATGTGCCCGATATGAGGGCCGATATGGGGACCGATTTGAGGGAATTTGGAGATTTAGATTGTCTTGATGGAAACTGGCCCGCTACGATGAGGATTCCGTGAGGATGACATGTTTTATCCCGTACTCCGCATTTATTCTATATGCATTGCTTCATGTATTAGTGGTACCTGATGGAGTACCTTTCATGACTTTTGTATATACATATTGTCATACCCCGCGGTTTTTTCTTATGTTTCTACCCGTTTTGGAGCTATCTTTTACAAAGGAGGTGCTGCCGAAATTTTTATGAAAAACAAACTTAAGTTTAAAGTATTGCATCGAGATTTTTAAAATCGATCTATCTTTCTTTCTTGTAATGGTTTAGATTGCTGGGTTTTTCGGCTTACTTAGTTGCGTTATGCCTGTTGACATTACGTAGTTTAAATGCCGGTTATGTACCCAATTTTTGGTCGTGACAAAGTTGGTATCAGAGCGCTAGGTTTTACCTTTCGGTGTGTAGCATGACCTTGGTATGATGGAGTAGGTAGTTCAAGCAGAGTAACGTAGCGTGCGTATGTTCCGCGGCATACTTACGACATGGTGCTCCGCCTAAGTGACCTTAGGACTTATTGCTTGAAATTCCTTCCGTGATATATATATCCTTGTGATCCGAATTCTGTCCTTATCAAATCCTGTTTCCATTTCCAGCTTTTATGCCGCCGAAGACTACGAGGGCGCAGAGAGCGGCCGCGAGGGCCGAGGTCAGAGTTGACTCGTCTGAGACGAGGATTGACCAGGGCGGTACGCCCGTTGTGCAGGAACAGATTATTCCACCTTCGACAGACCATATGACTATGTTAGGGGATGGTATGCAGGATTTGCGCCAGATGATGGGGTCGTTAATTGAGGCCATTCGAGCGTACGGGTAGGCGGTTGTTCTACCCATTATGGGGACCGTGTCGGTGCCTACTGTTCAGGCGGTTGTACCTGCAGCTACGGAGGTGATCACCGTATCGTTATCGGAGTTCATGAGCCTGAGGCCTCCAGTTTTCACCGGCACCGATGCAGCTGAGGATCCGCAGTCGTTTATCGACCGGATGACCAGGATATTTCGTTTGCATAGATGCTCCGACGCAAGATGGGTGGAGTTCGCGAGCTTTCGTTTGGAGGGTCTGGCCCAAAAGTGGTGCGAGTTCTTAGAGAAGGGTAGAGCCGCAGGTCTTTCTCATATGACCTGAGCTGAGTTTGTGACGGTGTTTCTTGCGCGTTTTCTTCCGCTGAGCATCAGAGATGCTCGAGCGCGCAGATTCGAGTCGTTATGCCAGACTCAGGGTATGACAGTGGCCGAGTATGATATGCTGTTTACCGAGCTGTCTGTGTATGATCCGTATTTGGTAGCTACGGAGGAGATGCGGGTCAAGAAGTTTGTTCGAAGCCTGCTTACCCATTTGTTCCTTGCTATCAGCGTTTAGCATTGCGACACCTATGCAGTAGCGGTGGACGTAGCCCTATTGGTTGAGGAGCGTCTTTCTGAGATGTCGGTTGCTTTGAAACCGAAGAGGGTTCATACTGGTGTTTCAGCACAGAGGCAGGCGTTTATACATCGTGACAGTTCCCGTTCAGATACTGGGGGTAGTGGAGGTCCGGGATGAGGACAGCTTTTTAGCTCTTATTCTCAGGGGAGTCAGCAGTTTTCATCTGGATGTTACCGGTGCGGGAGTTTGGGTCATCGGGTTCGAGATTGTACTGAGCCACGTGAGCACGAGGCAGCTGTACCGCATGTTACCTTACCACCTTCTCCACCGTAGAGGGTGTTGCCCCTTATGTCTGTTGTTGCTCCGCGTCAGACTCTTGTGTAGAGAGGTCGATGACGCGATGGTTTTGTGCCGAGAGGGAGGGGTAGTAGAGGCAGAGGTCAGCCAGTCGCCGGTAGAGGACAGGCTCGGGTGTTTGCCTTGACTCATCAGGACGCACAGGCGTCCAATACTGTGGTTTCAGGTACTCTTTCTGTATGTTCTTTTGAGGCTCATGTTTTGTTTGATCCGGGATCTACGTATTCGTATGTTTCTACGCACTTCGTGCCGAGTTTGGACCGAGAGTTGTGTTTGCTAGATCAGCCTCTTATTGTGATTACACCTGTTGGCGATTCTTTTGTCGTGTGTTATGTGTTTCGGTCGTGTGCCGTTCAGATTGGAGATAGAGAGTCGTCCGTCGATTTGATCCTTCTAGATATGTTGGACTTCGACGTTCTTCTTGGCATGGACTGGTTGGCAGCTTGTTATGCGTCGGTGGACTGCCGTGAGAAGACGGTCAATTTTAGTTTTCTGGGCGAGTCTGTTCGGGTTGTGCAGGGGGACCGTAGTTCCGCCCCTCACAGTTCGATTTCTGCCTTTTACGCTAGTCGGCTTTTGAGGAGGGGATGTCGGGGATTCTTGGCTTTCATTTGTGATACTGGAGCCACAGTAGGGTCGTTGGACCGAGTTCCTATCGTGCGAGAGTTTTCCGACGTTTTTCCCGATGAGTTACCGGGTTTGCCGCCAGAGCACGATATTGAGTTTTGCATTGATCCGATTCCTGGCACGGGGCCTATTTCTATACCGCCTTACCGGATGGCTCCGGCAGAGCTTCGAGAGCTCAAAGACCAATTGCGAGAATTGCTTGATAAGGGACTTGTGCATCCGAGTGGGGAGCTCCTGTGCTATTCGTCAAGAAGAAGGACGGCAGTTTGAGGTTATGTATTGATTATCATTAATTGAACCGAGTTACGGTTTGGAATAGGTATCCTTTACCTCATATTGATGATTTGTTTGATCAGCTCCAGGGTGCGAAATATTTTTCCAAGATTGATTTGCGTTCGGGTTATCATCAGTTGCGGGTTCGGAATGATGACATTCTGAAGACTGCTTTTCGTACACGCTACGGGCATTATGAGTTTTTAGTGATGTCATTCGGACTCACCAATGCCCCAACAGCGTTCATGGATCTGATGAATCGGATTTTTAGGCCGTTCCTTGACCAGTTCATTATTTTGTTTATTGATGACATTCTGGTCTACTCTAGGAGTCGAGAGGAGCACGAGCAGCACTTGAGGATTGCTTTGCAGATATTGAGATAGCACCAGCTGTATGATAAATTCTCAAAGTGTGCATTTTGGCTTGATAGAGTTGACTTCCTGGGTAATGTGGTGACGGGAGACGGTATTCTTGTGGACCCGAGGAAGATCGAGGCTATGCAGCTTTGGCCCGGACCTGTATCCGTGACAGAGGTCCACAGCTTTTTGGGCTTATCTGGTTATTACCGCCGTTTCATGCAGGATTTTTCGAGTATCGCTGCACCGCTGATCGGACTGACTCAGAAGGGGGTTCTTTTTCTTTGGACTGATGCGTGCGAGCAGAGTTTTCAGCAGTTGAAGACTCGGTTGACGACGGCACCAGTCCTATCCTTGCCTTCTGGATCAGGTGGCTTTGTATTGTATTGTGATGCGTCTCGAGTGGGGCTCGGTTGTGTGCTGATGCAGCATGATAGAGTGATTGCATATGCTTCTAGGCAGCTGAAGAAGCACGAGCAGAACTATCCCACTCACAATCTTGAAATGGCTGCGGTGGTCTTTGCGTTGAACATTTGGAGACACTACTTGTATGGGGAGTCGTGTCATATTTTTACGGACCACTAGAGCTTGAAGTACATCTTCCAGCAGCGGGATATGAATCTAAGACAGCGCCGGTAGATAGAACTTATGAAGGATTATGATTGTGAAATCCTTTATCACCCGGGCAAGGCGAATGTGGTAGCTGACGTTTTGAGTCGTAGGCACGGGGGTAGCTTGTCCCGGTTGAGCGCAGTTCAGAGGCAGTCTTCTGCGGATTGGCAAACCTTGTGCGATGGTAGAGTACTGTTTGAGTTCACTTCCACTGGGGGAAAGCTTGCTCATGTCCGCGCCCGTCCGCTTCTTCTAGATCGTATCCGTAAGGCGCAGCCCAGTGATGACCGTTTGGTTGAGATTCTTAAGCTTGTTCGACAGGGTATAGTTTCGGAGTTCATGATTGATGACAATGGTGTGCTACGTTATGGGACTCGCTTGTGTGTACCAGATATTGATGGGTTGAGACGCGAGATCCTAAAGCAGGCACATCAGTCAGCCTTTAGCGTTCATCAAGGTTCCACCAAGATGTACCATGACTTGAAAGACATTTACTGGTGGAAAGGGATGAAGCGTGATATTTTGGACTTCGTATCGAGGTGCCTGACTTGTCAGCAAGTCAAGGCTGAGCATCAGAGACCGGCTGGAGAGTTGCAGCCTTTACCCGTTCCTGAGTGGAAATGGGAGCAGATTTCCATGGACTTTGTTGTGGGTCTACCCAGGACCAGTCGGGGGTATGACTCCATTTGGGTGATTGTTGACCGGTTGATGAAAGCGGCTCACTTCCTTCCAGTGAAGACCACTTTCGGTTATGCTCAGTATGCTCAGTTGTATATAGATGAGATTGTGCATTTGCACGGTGTTCCCACATGCATTGTATCCGACAGGGGCACCCAGTTTACTAGCCGTCTTTGGCAGAAACTTAAGGAAGCTTTGGGTACCCGGTTGAGTTTTAGCACCGCTTTCCATCCGCAGACCGATGGTCAGTCAGAGCGGATGATACAAACTCTAAAGGATATGCTTTGGGCATGCATGCTTGATTTTGGTGGCAGTTGGGATCGTCACTTGCCATTGATTGAGTTCTCCTACAACAACAGCTTTCAGGAGACTATTCAGATGACACCTTTTTAGGCCTTGTATGGTAGGAAGTGTCGATCGCCGGTCTGTTAGACCGAACTCTATGAGAGTAGGGTTTTGTGACCCCAGCTAGTTCAGGAGACTACGAAGATGATCCAGCTGATTCAGGACAGGATGAGAGCAGCCCAGTGCAGACAGAAGTCTTATGCCGACCGTCATCGTCGCAGACTTGAGTTCGCAGTGGGAGATCATGTATTCCTGCGGATTTCTCCGATGAAGGACGTTATGAGATTTGGGAGGAAGGGGAAGCTCGGTCCCAGATTTGTAGGTCCCTTCGAGATCCTTGAGCGAGTGGGTTCTGTTGCTTATCGTTTGGCGCTCCCGCCCAGTTTTCTGGATGTTCACCCCGTGTTCCATGTGTCGATACTTCGTAGATACCTTCATGACCCTTCTCACATGATTCAGCATGAGACCGTTCAGCTCGAGCGCGATCTTTCGTTTACTGAGAAGCCGGTAGTGATATTGGATCGGTAGGTGAAGAAACTTCGGTCAAAGATCTTGCAATCTGTGAAGATTCTTTGGCGTAGCCGACAAGTAAGGAGATCACTTAGGAGGCCGAGAGCGAGATGCGGAAGAAATTCCTTCATCTTTTTGAAGGTACGCATGTATGAAATTTTAATTCGGGGACGAATTTTCTTTAAGGGGGGAGATTGTAACACCTTGGAATGCGATTAGTGCTAATTAAGCGATAATGCGGGATTTTAAGGAAAAGTTTACCAAATCGGGTTCCTCACATGTTATAATAATTAACAAATATTTTTATATTATTTGTTATGGCTTGCACACATGTGTATGTGAATGTGAGGGTATATTAGTGTTAACCTTGTTTAGCAACTATGACACCTTAAGCTAAATCTTGTCCTAATTAACCTTGCCATAGATATTTTGAGTGAGAAAATATCTATTTACTTTGGATTGAGAGAGAGAGAGAGAGAGAGGTGGCTAGGTGAGTCATGGAGCTTTAATGGAGCATTAATGAGGTGAGGGGGGAGAGTGAGTGTAAGGAAAAGATTCACCCTACACTCACCTCACTTCATTATCCTTCCCTCACTATCTCATTCCATTGTTTTTCATTCTCTCAACTCCCAAACTGAACCCTCACTTCCCTCTTCATAAATGCTTGTAAAACTTCACAAAAATCCATGGAAAAGACTTCAAATGTCTTGATTAGCCACTAGGTTGCCTTGGAGCTTGGAAAGCTAGGATTTTTGAGCAAGAGTGGCTAAGTAATGATCTCTAAACTATTAATTAGGTGTTTTAAAGTTGAATAGCTTGTTGGTTGCTATTTAGAACACTTAAGGTATCTTTTCGTGCAAATATCATATTTTTAATGTCATATTAGAGTCTCTGTCATCTGCTATGACCTGCGACTTTTACTGTAAAATCAAACAATATAGTTGTGTTGTACTAGTGACCCTGAGAATACACCTGGAGTACGAACCCCATCCCATCGGTTTTGGCTGGCGACTAGATGGAAAAATCCGGCGACCTCGGATTTTTAGGGGGCTTAAGTTTTGATTTTTGGAGGGTAGCTGTCTGCAGTGGTTTAGGGGTGTTTGGTACTGTTTGATTATTGAGTATTGACAGTATGCAAAATCTGGGATCACTTGTGCATAATGTAGTGTTTTGAATACGTGTGTTACGTTATCCGACACGGTTCGTGATCTTGTGTAGCTGCTACACTTGAGTTAGTTTTAGTGTGTTGCCATACACGTTAGCAGTTAGACGAACACTTATGAGTTGGATTGGAGTTGGTGCGTTAGTCAAACGTAGTGTGTATGTGATATTGATCGATTTCTGAGATTTTTGCACTGGCTACATTTTGTGTTAATAGAATCACAGGTGGGGACTTCGGACGCTGCGAAGAAAGGGAAGCAGGTGATTGGATTTACCTAGCCCGCGACTGTCGGTGAGTAGATTTAACATCTACGGGGAATTCGCCTGCATGGCGTTATGTGTCTGGGCTAGATATGATATGATATTAGCTGCATGTTATATTGCACATATAGAGATTGTGCATAAAAATTCATTGCATATTATTACTTGTTGTGCTTGGACTTGTACCCTTTAAACACTGTACTATTATTGATGGCTCATGTTGCACGAGTCATGATTGTATGGCACTCACACCGTCAATAATTACACTGACACGCACAACACCTATACATGCGTGATATTGTATGGTTAGGGACATTGAGACATGTATTCATATCCCATTGTGCATATGACATATAGCATACCTGTATACCAACATACTTACACATATACCTTGCCATGACTACACGCTAGCTACACATATACCTGGAGGGTATTGTACCATTATTGACATGTATATACATATACCTAGCTTGATATAGCTACACATATACCTGGAGGGTATTGTACTATTATTGACATGTATATACACATACCTAGCTTGATATAGCTACACACATATCTGGAGGGTATTACATCATTATTGAAAGGTAGATACACATATTTTGCTATACCGACATGGTTACACATACCTGGCTATAGCTACATGTTCACCTTTATATGATGTTGCGTTTGGTTTCGAAGAAATTAGGAACCACATGATATATTTAAATAACAGGTTGCAGTTAAATAGTGGTTTTTCCTATATATGCTCAGATTATTGTTTCATGTTACATATATTATATTTCATGGATTTCGCATTGATATATGGATTTCATATGATGTTTCTGGATGTTTTACTCCTGTGTATATATATCAGTGGTATGGGACGCTGATATATATACATGTATGTATATATATATATATCAGTGGTATGAGACGTTGTTATATATGTACACCTATAATATATATATATATATATATATATATATATATATATATCAATGGTTTAGGACGCGGTTATATATGTATACCTATAATATATATCATCATAATGATCTGTGCATGTATTCTTATTCATTGCAATATGAGGGGCTGATGTGCCCGATGTGAGGGGCCGATGTGCCCGATATGAGGGCCGATATGGGGGCCGATTTGAGGGAATTTGGGGATTTAGGTTGTCTTGATGGACACTGGTCCGCTACGATGAGGATTTCGTGAGGATGACATGTTTTACCCCGTACTCCGCATTTATTCTATATGCATTGCTTCATGTATTAGTAGTACATGATAGAGTACCTTTCATGACTGTTGCATATACATATTGTCATACTTATGCTATCAGATTACATGTGATAGATTATCGCTGTTAGTACATACTTGCGATTACTGTATGATGTTATTTACTATTCACGAGTTATCAACTCACCCCTGTTGTGCCGCAGGGTTTTTCAGGTTTGATCATCAGAGTGGTCGCGACAGGGCGCCATATTATCTCTACTTTTGCGGATATCGCTACGGTTGGCTGTGAAACCGTTTGCTATAGGTGGGCTGCGGTTATCCGATGATGTACATTGTATATTTCTTGTATCTAGTACTCTCCATCTACCACCTTCATGTATTGACTTAGAGATGAGTTGTGAGGATCGATATTGTATATTCTTTTGACTCTGGTTATCGGGCTCGTGTGAGCCGGCCTTTTTTATATATGTGGATTATCTCATTTTTTCGCTATGGCGTCGTATATCTGTTGTCGTGGTTGTTTCCTCCGTTGGGCGAGATTTGCTCCCGTTTGGGGATGTTTTACTTTTTCTTATTTTTGTACCCGTTTCGGGGCTAGCTTTTACAAAGGAGGTGCTGCCGAAATTTTTATGAAAAACAAACTTCAGTTTAAAGTTTTGCATCGAGATTTTTAAAAGTGATCTATCTTTCTTTCTTGTAATGGTTTAGATTGCTGGGTTTTTCGGCTTACTTAATTGCGTTACGCCTGTTGGCGTTACGTAGTTTAAGTGCCGGTCATGTGCCCAATTTTGGGTCGTGACACCCCAGTAACCGATAAGTCGTGTCGATTTGTGGCTTATAACGGGTCGAGAAACTACTGATAACTCTTACCAGTAAATCTCCATAACAGACTTGGCCAGGGACTTCCAGTTATAGCCAATCAAACACTGCGCAACATCAACTCCCAATACCGGGAGAGACGAAACCCCTCCTATCACTCATTGCCTCCATATGATTCGGGACTGTACCCAAAAGACACCGTTTTGCACGTTCTCGTGAACGTGGTAAGGTGGAAATCAAAGCACAGTGGGAATCACACAAGACTCTATGACGATCTCGGGTCTACAGACTAACCTGTACCAGTGTCACCAGATAACTGCTATCTGGCGATAGGTATAATACCATCTAGAAGTTCTCGGCGAGTCCGTTCAGTGTACCCAGTCTCCACTGAGCACCCTTACACCATCTTTAGTGTCACCACACCAAATGGATACGGGATCATCCATCGCCCATCATATGGGTCAAGATTTGTATACGCTAGTCTACACTGGAGTATCGATGCCCTGTCTCGATGCACCCTTGACTAGGAACATTTATTGGATGTACTCTTAGACTATCCTGGCCCCACTAGTATGATCTGCATCATAGTCCCAGTAGTCGAGTACATATCCTAAGGACTTTATCAACATGTGAGAGCAAGACAGTAAACCAATACAAGTCAACATGTTAAGACAAAGTAAAACCAGATAGCATACTATCATATCGAGCATGAAAGTCCTCTCTATATATATCCAAGCATCCACTATAATATACATCATATGTAAAACAATGGCCTCTATGGCATATATATAACTAACAATCTCCCACTTGCACTAAGGTCAGCTTGTGTAGTATTTCATACCCAACATCTCGAAGAGTCTCTCAAATTATATCTGGGGTATGGCCTTCGTGAGTGGATCCGCAGTGTTGTCCTTCGTGTCAACTCTCCTGACCTCGATCTCGCGGCGATCAACTATCTCCCGGATCAGGTGATACCGCCTCAGAATATGCCTGGATCTCTGATGGGACCTGGGTTCCATGGCCAACGCTACAGCTCCATTGTTATCACAATACAAAGGTATTGGATGCTCAATGGATGGAACCACACCAAGTTCAGTGATGAACTTCTTGATCCAGACAGCCTCTTTGGCGGCATCGTTGGCAACGATGTAATCAGCCTCCATCGTCGAGTCTGCCACGGTTTCTTGCTTGGAACTCTTCCAACAAACCGCCCCTCCATTTAGGGTAAAGACAAATCCTGAGTGCGACTTAGAGTCATCCTTATCACTTTGGAAGCTAGAATCGGTAAAGGACTCCACCTGGAGTTCTCCGTTACCATACACCAAGAACATCTCCTTAGTCCTTCTCAAGTACTTGAGAATGTTCTTCACAGTTGTCCAGTGACTCTCTCCTGGATCTGCTTGATACCTACTCACTACACTTAGTGAGTATACTACATTGGGTCCGGTACATAACATCGCGTACATGATAGAGCCTACTGCCGAAGCATAGGGTATCCCTTGCATGCGAGCTCTCTCCAAATCAGTCTTCAGAGATATCTCTTTGGAGAGAGTGAGTCCAGAGAACGTGGGTTGATTCCTATGCTTGGATTCTTCTATACTAAATCTCTTTAGTATGGTGTCAATGTACCTGGATTGTAACAATCCTAGTACAATCCTAGTATCCTTTTAGATCTATCTCTATAGATCCTAATCCCAAAAATGCAGGAGGCATCAACTAGATCTTTCATTGAGAATCTATGTGATAAGAAGAGCTTGACCGAGTGCAGCATAGGAACATCATTTCCTATCAAGAGTATGTTATCTACGTACAATATGAGGAAGACAACCTTACTCTCTGACACCTTCTTGTATACACAAGGTTCATCTACGTTCTTGATGAAGTCAAACTCTTTGACTATAACATCAAAATAGATGTTCCGCGATGCCTGCTTTAACCCGTAGATGGATTTAAGCGGCTTGCACATCTTTCCGCTACTCCCACTGTCTACGAAGCCCTTTGGCTGAGTCATGTACACACACTCCTCTAAATCACCATTTAGAAAGGCAGTCTTAACATCCATTTGCCAGATTTCTTAGTCATGGTATGCAGCAATGGCAAGTAGGATTCGGATGGACTTAAGCATAGCCACTGGAGAAAAGGTTTCGTCATAATCCACACCTGGTCATTGACGAAAACCCTTTGCAACAAGTCTAGCTTTGAAAGTTTCAACTTTTCCATCTACACCAAGTTTCTTCTTAAAGATCCATTTGCTCCCAATGGGTTTTACCCTTTTGGGAGAAAATTCTAAAGTCCATACTTTGTTGGTGTACATGGATTCCATCTCAGATCGCATTGCATCCAGCCATTTCACAGAGTCCGCACTCGTAATGGCCTGCTCGAAACTAGTAGGGTCATATCTTCCATGATGTAATCCTCGCTCCCACCATCAATAAGAAAACCATAGTATCTTTCAGGTGGATGAGGAACCCTACTAGATCGGCGGAGAGCCTGGGGTTCGTTAGGAACTACTGAATCCTCTGGTTCCACCAAATCTTCTGTCCCAGTTTGTGTAGCTGGAACTTCTTCCAGTTCTACCTCATTGCCACTAATTTCTTTTTCAAGAAATTCCTTTTCTAAAAAGGTGGCATGTCGAGAAACAAACACCTTTTGTTCCTCGGTGTGGTAGAAGATATATCCGCACGAATGTTTGGGATATCCAATAAACTTACACAGAAAAGACCTTGCGCCGAGTTTGTCCATTCTGTGTTTTCACGTATGCCGGACAACCCTATATCTTAACATAATTAAGATATAGTCTATTTACTTTCTATATCTCATATGGAGTGGTTGGCACAGATTTGGTGGGAACTATATTCAATAGGTCTGCAGCTGTTTCCAGTGCATATCCCCAAAAAGAAATAGGTAACTCAGCAGTGCTCATCATAGAGCGCACCATATCTAATACGGTGCGATTCCTCCGCTCCGATATACCGTTGTGCTGTGGTGTATAGGGAGGAGTAAGCTGAGAGAGAATCCCATTCTCTTTTAGATAGTCCAGAAACTCATTGCTCAAGTATTCTCCTCCTCGATCAGATCGAAGGATTTTAATGCTTTTACCCGTTTGGTTCTCGAATTCATTCTTATATTCTTTGAATTTCTCAAAAGCTTCAGATTTGTGTTTCAACAGGAACACATGTACGTATCTTGAGAGATCATCAGTGAATGTAATGAAGTACGAGGAACCATTCCTGGACTGTGTAGACATAGGACCATATACATCACTATGTATCAGTCCCAAGAGTTCTGTAACTCTTTCTCCGTGTCCACTAAACGGAGTTTTGGTCATCTTGCCTTTGAGACATGACTGGCAAGTATCATAAGATGAAAATTCGAACGGATTCGAATATCCATCCTTATGCAACTTAGCTAGTCGTGTCACATTGATATGACCTAGTCTACAATACCACAAGAAGGATTCGTTCATTTCTGAACTCTTTCTCTTGTATGTGTTTTGTACATTAAGAACCGTGGTTTGATTTAGAACGTATATGCCATTATTTAATGAGCCTGATCCAATCAACTTTTGATTTAGGAAGATGTTCATAACATTATCCTGTACAATAAAATTACGTCCTTCTTTAGTCAATAAAGAAACTGATATAATATTGCATATCAGGGTCGGAATGTAATAGCATTCGTTCAGAATCAATGTATTACTATTTGGCAACACAAGGTGATATTCGCCAACAGCCTTGGCTGCAACATTTGCACCATTCTCTACTCTTATGGAATGATCATCCTCTCCCAGTTCCCTACCTTTTCGTAGCCCATGTAACATATTACATATGTGGAATCCCGATCTGGTATCAAATACCCAGGACATAGAGTGAACTGAGAAACAGTTCTCGATAACAAACACACAAAAAGAAGACGCATCAACATACTAATTCTTTATTTGGGCGGCGTGAGAATCCGGATATTCTCCTAATTCCTTCTCTGTCTTATAACAATTATAAGAAAGAACGGGACCAACGTTTCCCTACTCAGTATAATAAGCAGGTTCGGTCAATACATCCATATTATTATCTTAATTAAGGCATGACATGATCGCTACCTGGAGAGAGAGAGAGAAGAAAATACTTTAGCGTATGCTATTGCAAGATTAGATTGGTTATTTTCTTATCTAATCAGGATGGCTCCCACTGTTTTCATCAAATCTTCCTTCAAACCCTAAAAGGTAAGACTAGCCGGGATTAATTACACCTTTTAAGTTCGCCAATCTTTTAGCCAGGTCAGTGTTGGTACTTTGAGGGAGGTTCCCCGTGCTTTCGCACGGACCTAATTAAAATAAACCCCGTTTCCCCAAAGCATAACCCCCGTTAACACCTTTCTAGACACCTACTTGATCGGCCTAATTGTCATGTGTAAAACTCTCCCAGGAGTAACTCTTATTCGCAGTGGGTTTCAGGATCCAACTATCTCATAGAAGGTATGCAATCTCATTGAAAATTTCAAAACTTGAAATTCCCGATAATGCTTTTACCCCTAGCGTGCTATGACCTTGACGCAGGCTACAGACTATAGTCCGCTAGTCAAGTTCAACCCGTCATTTCCTGATTGAATTAAACCCACCCGCACGATCCTTGACGCAGGCCAACAAAGTCGTACGACTACCCTGAAAGGTTCCTAGGCACCCTATAGAGGTCTCACAAGGCATCGAGCATGCCAATTTTAAATTTTATGATGCCGAGAAACCCTAGTTAACGGATCGTTGCTAGATGTCTAGGCGAAAAACAAATCTAGTTAACAAATTAACTAATGTTCGGATGTTACAACCTTTGTAGATCCGGATATCCCCCTCCTCAGCTCCTCGTGGCCAAGCCCTCGCTGTCCATCATGAATCTTGAACTCAAGTTTCGTCTTCGTCGGAGAAACGGGCGAGCTAGGTCGTCGGCTTCGTGCCGAAGATGATCTACGTCGAGGCATCACTAGTTCGAGCTCCGACTTCACAAAGTTGTGAAACTTGTGAAGTAAACACCCAAAACAACTTGGCAAGAGGTAGAGGGTGAAGAAATAGGAGGTGGGTTCACTTTAGATTTGGATTTAACTCACTAGATCTCAACTTGCCATTAAAGTAGCAAGCTTTCTCACTTTTAGAAGAAGAAGAAGATGATAGATTTTCTTTTTGAAAGTGTTAAGTAAAAAGAATAATAAAATCCATTCTTATCATCTTCTAACCATGGTCAAGTGTAGAGAATAGACCATGGTTAGTGGGAGTGGTTAGGGTTAAGCAAGATGACAAAATGGTTATCATTAGTCAAAGCTTCATGAAGCTTCAACAAGCTTCAAGACAAAATGAAACCATTTTGTATTTCATAAATCCATTTAATAAATAATGAATGGATTAAATAATAAGAGAATAGACCATAAACCTTAACCACTCTCATAACCATGGTTGCATTCTTTACACAAAACCAAAACTATATGCATCATCAAACATGATACATACAAGTGTACACAAAACATATCACATATACAATGTGCACATCAAGTGAGAAAAATCCGTTTAAAGTGAACCAATACTAGTTAATGCAAAGTAATATATCAAATATATAATTATACATTAAATCATTAAATCAACACTTGATTCAATGATCCGGTCATGTCGCACATAACCGACTAGTATTCAATGTATCGACTTATCGAATCGATTTTCGATTCGATAACTAGGTTATATCATATACAACCAATCGAAACATTAATCGCGAGAATCAAATACGGTATCACATACACGCATTATTCTCGGTCCCGCACATATCTCATATGCGCTCCTATTTCGTTTCGCTTGAGCCAGGAAACCTCTGTGTAGGACTTTAAAGACTCGTCAATACGCCGGTAGCAGATGATGATCATATCAAGCACCCACAAGCCGCAAGCGGTCTGCTAAACGTAACGGCCACCCGGGTATTGAGCGATCAGAAGATCGACGAGCTAGCCCGCTCACACTCCTGCGAATCCGACCAGTAACACTTACCGTACAGTCCGGTCTCTTCGTCTGATATGTCGCATATCAAGTCTAAGGGTGGTAAACGTCAGACCCCAATAACCCGATAAGTCGTGCCGATGTGAGGCTCATAACGGGTCGAGAAACTACTGGTAACACTTCCCAGCAAATCTCTGATCAGCCCTGGCCAGGGACTTCCCTGCTACGGCCAATCGAGCACTGCGCAACATCAACCCCCAATACCGGGAGAGACGAAACCCCTCCTATCGCTCATTGCCTCCATGTGACTCGGGACTGTGCCCAAAGACCACCGTTTTGCACGCCCTCATGGACGTGGTAAGGTGGAGATCAAAGCACAGTGGGAATCACACAAGACTCTATGACGATCTCGGGTCTACAGACTATCCTGTACAAGTGTCACCTGAGAACTGCCATCTGACGTGAGGTATAATACCATCTGGGAGTTCTCGGCGAGTCCGTCCAGTGTACCCAGTCTCCACTGAGCACCCGTACACCATCTCTGATGTCAAACACCAATGGATATGGGATCATCCATCGCCCATCACATGGGTCGAGAAGCGTGCACGCTAGTCTACTCTGGTATATCGATGCCCCGTCTCGATACACCCACGACTAGGGACCTTGAAGGATGTACTTATGGACCACCATGTCCCCACTAGTATGATCTGCATCATAGTTCAGGTAGTCAAGTACAAATCCTAAGGGCTTTACCAACATGTAACTATAAGACAGTATAAAGAGACTAGTGTACATGTTAAGATAAAGAGCAACCAGATAGCATACTATCATATCGAGCAAGAAAGTCATCTCTATATATGTCCAAGCATCCAATATAATATACATAATCTGTACAATACTGGCCTCTAGGGCATACATACAACTAACAATCTCCCACTTGCACTAGGGCCAGCTGCTGTAGTATCTCATACCGAGCATCCCGAAGAGTCTCTCAAACTGTATCTGGGGAATGGCCTTCGTGAGTGGATCCGCCGTGTTGTTCTTCGTGTCAACTCTCCTGACCTCGATCTCCCGGCGATCAACTATCTCCCGGATCAGGTGATACCGCCTCAGAATATGCCTGGACCGCTGATGGGACCTGGGTTCCTTGGCCAAAGCCACCGCTCCATTGTTATCACAATACAAAGGTATTGGATGCTCAATGGATGGAACCACTCCAAGTTCAGTAATGAACTTCTTGATCCAGACAGCCTCTTTGGCAGCATCGTTGGCAGCGATGTATTCAGCCTCCATCGTCGAGTTTGCCACGGTTTCCTGCTTGGAACTCTTCCAGCTAACCGCCCCTCCGTAAAGGGTAAAGACAAAGCCCGACTGCGACTTAGAGTCGTCCTTATCACTCTGGAAGCTCGAATCGGTAAAGGACTCCACTTGGAGTTCTCCGTTACCATACACCAAGAACATATCTCTAGTCCTTCGCAAGTACTTGAGAATGCTCTTCACAGCTGTCCAGTGACTCTCTCCAGGATCAGCTTGATACCTGCTCACTACACTTAGTGAGTATGCTACATCGGGTCTGGTACATAGCATCGCATACATGATAGAGCCTACTGCCGAAGCATAGGGTATCCCTTGCATGCGAGCTCTCTCCAAATCAGTCTTGGGAGACATCTCTTTGGAGAGAGTGACTCCAGAGATCGTGGGTAAGTTCCCACGCTTGGACTCTTCCATACTAAACCTCTTTAGTATGGTGTCAATGTACCTGGATTGGGACAATCCCAAAATCCGTTTGGATCTATCTCTATAGATCCTAATTCCCAATATGCAGGAGGCATCACCAAGATCTTTCATTGAGAATCTTTGTGATAAGAAGAGCTTGACCGATTGCAGCATAGGAATATCATTTCCTATCAAGAGTATGTCATCCACGTACAATACGAGGAAGACAACCTTACTCTCTGCCACCTTCTTGTAGATACAAGGTTCATCTGGATTTTTGACGAAATCAAACTCTTTGATAATAACGTCAAAGCAGATGTTCCAACTCCGCGATGCTTGCTTTAATCCATAAATGGATTTAAGCAGTTCGCACACCTTCCCGCTGCTCCCACTGTCTACGAAGCCCTCTGGCTGAGTCATGTACACGCACTCTTCTAAATCACCATTTAGAAAGGCGGTCTTAATATCCATTTGCCAGATTTCGTAATCATGATAAGCAGCGATGGCAAGCATGATCCGGATGGATTTAAGCATAGCCACTGGAGAAAAAGTCTCGTCATAGTCCACACCTGGTCTTTGACGAAAACCCTTTGCTACAAGTCTAGCTTTGAAAGTCTCCACTTTCCCATCTACACCAAGTTTCTTCTTGAAGATCCACTTGCTCCCAATGGGTTTTACCCCTTCAGGAGCAACTTCCAAAGTCCATACTTTGTTGGTGTACATGGATTCCATCTCGGACCGCATTGCATCCAGCCATTTCACTGAATCCCTACTCGTGATGGCCTGCTCGAAGCTAGTTGGGTCATCATCCTCCATGATGCAATCCTCGCTCCCACCGTCCATGAGAAAACCGTAGTATCTCTCAGGTTGGCGAGGAACCCTACTAGATCGGCGGAGTGGCTGGGGTTCATCGGGAACTACGGAATCCTCTGGTTCCACCAGATCTTCTGTTGTAGCTTCTGCAGCTGGAACCTCTTCCAGTTCTACCTCATGACCACTAATCTCTTTTTCAAGAAATTCCTTTTCTAAAAAGGTGGCATGCCGAGAAACAAATACTCTTTGTTCCTCAGGGTGGTAGAAGATATACCCTTGAGAATTCTTGGGATATCCTACAAATTTGCATAGAACAGACCGTGCCTCGAGTTTGTCCGGATTTTGTCGTTTGACATAGGCTGGACAACCCCATATCTTAACATAGTTAAGACATGGTCTCTTCCCTTTCCATATCTCATATGGAGTGGTAGGCACAGATTTGGTGGGGACCATATTCAATAGATGTATGGCTGTCTCAAGCGCATACCCCCAGAAGGAAATAGGTAACTCAGCTGTGCTCATCATAGAGCGCACCATATCTAATAGGGTGCGGTTCCTCCGTTCTGATACACCGTTGTGCTGTGGTGTATATGGAGGAGTCAGCTGAGAGAGAATCCCATTCTCTTTTAGGAAGTCCAGAAATTCATTGCTCAAGTATTCACCTCCTCGATCAGATCGAAGGATTTTAATACTTTTTCCGGTTTGGTTTTCGACTTCTTGTTTATATTCTCTAAATTTCTCAAAAGCTTCAGACTTGTGTCTTATCAAGTACACATGTCCGTATCTTGAGAGATCGTCAGTGAATGTAATGAAGTACGAAGAACCATCCCTGGCATGTGTAGACATTGGACCGCATACATCACTATGTATCAGTCCCAAGAGTTCGGTAACTCTTTCTCCGTGTCCCGTAAATGGAGTTTTGGTCATCTTGCCTTTGAGACATGACTGGCAAGTGTCATAAGATGAAAATTCGAATGGTTTCAAATACCCATCCTTATGCAACTTAGCCAGTCGTGTCGCATTGATGTGACCCAGTCTACAATGCCACAAGATGGATTCGTTCAGTTCAGAACTCTTCCTCTTGTGTGTGTTTGTTATGCTCAGAACTGTAGATTGGTTTAGAACATAAATGCCATTGCACAACGTGCCTGATCCAACCAACTTTTGGTTATGGAAAATGTTCATAACATTGTCCTGTAATACAAAATTATATCCCTCTTTACTTAATAAAGAAACCGATATAATGTTGCATATCAGGTTGGGCATGTAATAGCATTCGTTCAGAACCAATGTATTACCAGTTGGTAATACAAGGTGATATTCCCCGACAGTCTTAGCTGCAACAATTGCACCATTTCCAACTCTAATGTCTTTATCACCCTCTCCAAGTTTTCTACCTTTCCTAAGCCCATGTAACTGATTACATATATGGGATCCTGACCCGGTATCTAATACCCAGGACGTAGAGCAAATGGAGAAACAGTTCTCAGTAACGAACACACCCGAAGAAAATGCATCAACATGTACTTTCTTCATTCGGGTGGCATGGGAATCCTGGTATTCCCCTATATCCTGTTCATTCCTATAACTCTTATAGGAAAGAACGGAACCAACGTTCCCCAGCACAGTATAACATGCGGGTTCGGTCAATACATCCATATTATTATCTTTATTAAGGCATGAAATGGTCGCTACCTGGAGAGAGAGAGAAGAAAACACTTTAGCGTAAGCTCGTGCAAGATCAGATTGGTTATTATCTTATCTAATCAGGATGGCTCCCACTGCTTTTTATCAAATCTTCCTCCAAACCCTAAAAGGAAAGACTAGCCGGGATTAATTATACACTACAGGTTCGCCAATCTTTCAGCCAGGCCAGTGTCGGTACTTTGAGGGAGGTCCCCCGTGCTTTCGCACGAACCTAATTAATGTAAACCTCGTTTTCCCAGAGGCGTAACCTCGTTAACACCTTTCTAGACACCTACTTGATCGGCTAATTGTAATGTGTAAAACTCTCCCAGGAGTAACTCTTATTCGCAGTGGGTATCGGGATCCAACTATCTCATAGAAGGTATGCAATCTCATTGCAAATTTCAACACTTGAAATCCCCGATAATGCTTTTGCCCCTAGCGTGCTATGACCTTGACGAAAGCCAACAAACCACAGCCCGCTAATCAAGTTCAACCCGTACATTTCTTGACTGAATTAAACCCACCCGCACGACCCTTGACGAAAGCCAACAAAGCCGTACGACTACCCTAATCCAGTCGCATCATATGCAGCAGATAAACAGCACATAGCTACCGCACACTACACCTTGACGAAAGCCAACAAATGTAGCACGAATACTATATGTAATTTATCTGAAATGACGGAGGGCTACGACAGGTTTTTCTGAAAACCTATTGCGTAATGAACTTGATATCGTTGTAGAATCAAATGAAGTTTTAAAATGGAATGATTTTGAGGCTTTTCTAGTTTTGCTAAAGGGGTCACTCCCGGTGAAGGGATCGTCGGCCCTTTCCTCGTCTAATGAGGTGCGGGATATATCATATATATCACTGTGCAAAGCAAAAACTCTTAAAAGCAATCAAAAATCAAACCGAGTGTGTAGCATCTGCCAGTTATTGCTAAAGGAGTCACTCCGGGTGAAGGGATCTCGGTCCTTTCCTCATCGAATAAGGTGCAGGGTATATCATATATACCGCCATGCAAAGCAAGAACTGTAGCTACCTGTTTTGTTTAAAATCTGATTCTACAACATCTTAGGTTTCTTTTCTTTCATTAATCACATTAATGAAGTCCCATCATTTAAGTACCTAAACATCACAGATAGATATGACGTACACTTATGCCATCCGCATTCGCCTCGATGTCCCCTCGTGCACCGCTAGGTTAGGTAACTAACGACAGAGCAGGGCAGGGCTAGCGCGGGTGTAAAACATAAGTAACGTCTATATAATATATCGTATATACTATATACTATATCCATCACAGAGTCACAACACAGATATCGCAGCAGAATAAACATATGAAATATTGGATATACTAGGACGTCCGTGTTTTCAAAACGAGCCAGTATAAAACACGGATTCCACGGTCGTGATGAATAGCCAATCCCACACCCCTAGACCCCTACGAGAGCGGCAAGCAACCCTGCCAATTCTAGGGTTAGGAGACCCGGACTCGACTCCTCGAGTTGGTCTCCCACTGGACCCCAGAACCCGGTTACTTGTGCTCCCCTCCTTGGGTCTATCCTAATGCGGAAAAGTAAATAATATACAAAGGGTGACAACTTCCGCTACCTGGAAGTGCCCCAAATAAAAGAATATTACATACAAGTTTTTACATGAATGAAAATGAAAAACACTCATCTCACATAAAAACCCCCGGCTATTCGAATACGACGATCCAATATAACATATCCAGCAACACATAACATCACATGTCATCAACGTAAGTAAGTATGCATACCCCAATTGTCGTTGACGTATAGCAACGAAACCGGCGATATGAACATACTACACTTACGGTCACAGAAAAGAAAGTGTAAAACTAAAACAATTGGAATCCGCAATCTCTTTAGACATCGCATGCCTAACAGATATAAATCCCGCATTTTAGACACATTATCGAAAACTCTTTTCAATATCATATGGGACTAAATTGCTAGATTTATAACATTCATTCAGTTATCACATAACTTTTTGTGAATTCCAATTATTGTATCCCATTCCGGATAAACAGAAAATGTTAAACTTTTCGATCGAACAATCTAACACCCAAGTTTTCCCGATACAGCTCAACACATGAAATAAGTCTAACAACATTCCGTTCGTACCTCAATACCAACGGTCCAGCCGTAGAAGGGTCAAGCCAACGCCTCACATGTGGCACGCCGTACTGCCCCAAACCCGAAGGTTCAAAGGGCAGTTCAAGACGGTCACATAATCGAGTTAAGGTTTGTTGTCTTCTAGAGGGACCATCGCGTTACTTGCACTACTTAGAACGTCGTTAAACTACGGAAAAATCCAACACTTGGAAATTTCCCGACAGGGGAAAAATTGGGTATTTATATCCGGTCGAACTTTTTAACATATTCTAAGATTTATCCGGAAATACACAAAAGACGAAATTTGATAATCCGATCGAAATGCCGAATCCCCAAAACAACTGCAGAAAATTCAACTCTTGAATAAAATTTAAAAACATCCAGATAACTCAACACTGAAAATTGAGAATTACTGTGAAATTTAAAATTCACAAAACGACAAAGTAGCCGCTCATCCGCCGCACGAGCCAAGCTCGTGCCGCGGATCCGCGGCACTTTGATTGATTTACTGCATCGAATTTCACAGTATTTCTTATATTATCCTGCTGATTTATCTGAATATTTTTAATATGGAAAAAGACCAGATTTTAAAAATTGGACAGAGAGCATGTTTGATTCGGGGTTTCGGGTTCGTTCGGACTTCAAATTCCGTCTAGACTTCGCCTAAGCCTCTAGCTAGTCTCTGATACCACTGAAAGGTTCCTAGGCACCCTATAGAGGTCTCACAAGGCATCGAACATGCCAATTTTAAATTTTATGGTGCCGAGAAACCCTAGTTAACGGATCGTTGCTAGATGTCTAGGCGAAAAACAAATCTAGTTAACAAATTAACTAAAGTTCGGATGTTACAACCTTTGTAGATCCGGATATCCCCCTCCTCAGCTCCTCGTGGCCAAGCCCTCGCTGTCCATCATGAATCTTGAACTCAAGTTTCGTCTTCGTCGGAGAAACGGGCGAGCTAGGTCGTCGGCTTCGTGCCGAAGATGATCTACGTCGAGGCATCACTAGTTCGAGCTCCGACTTCACAAACTTGTGAAACTTGTGAAGTAAACACCCAAAACAACTTGGCAAGAGGTAGAGGGTGAAGAAATAGGAGGTGGGTTCACTTTAGATTTGGATTTAACTCACTAGATCTCAACTTGCCATTAAAGTAGCAAGCTTTCTCACTTTTAGAAGAAGAAGAAGATGATAGATTTTCTTTTTGAAAGTGTTAAGTAAAAAGAATAATAAAATCCATTCTTATCATCTTCTAACCATGGTCGAGTGTAGAGAATAGACCATGGTTAGTGGGAGTGGTTAGGGTTAAGCAAGATGACAAAATGGTTATCATTAGTCAAAGCTTCATGAAGCTTCAACAAGCTTCAAGACAAAATGAAACCATTTTGTATTTCATAAATCCATTTAATAAATAATGAATGGATTAAATAATAAGAGAATAGACCATAAACCTTAACCACTCTCATAACCATGGTTGCATTCTTTACACAAAACCAAAACTATATGCATCATCAAACATGATACATACAAGTGTACACAAAACATATCACATATACAATGTGCACATCAAGTGAGAAAAATCCGTTTAAAGTGAACCAATACTAGTTAATGCAAAGTAATATATCAAATATATAATTATACATTAAATCATTAAATCAACACTTGATTCAATGATCCGGTCATGTCGCACATAACCGACTAGTATTCAATGTATCGACTTATCGAATCGATCTTCGATTCGATAACTAGGTTATATCATATACAACCAATCGAAACATTAATCGCGAGAATCAAATACGGTATCACATACACGCATTATTCTCGGTCCCGCACATATCTCATATGCGCTCCTATTTCGTTTCGCTTGAGCCAGGAAACCTCTGTGTAGGACTCTAAAGACTCGTCAATACGCCGGTAGCAGATGATGATCATATCAAGCACCCATAAGCCGCAAGCGGTCTGCTAAACGTAACGGCCACCCGGGTATTGAGCGATCAGAAGATCGACGAGCTAGCCCGCTCACACTCCTGCGAATCCGACCAGTAACACTTACCGTACAGTCCGGTCTCTTCGTCTGATATGTCGCATATCAAGTCTAGGGGTGGTAAACGTCAGACCCCAATAACCCGATAAGTCGTGCCGATGTGAGGCTCATAACGGGTCGAGAAACTACTGGTAACACTTACCAGCAAATCTCTGATCAGCCCTGGCCAGGGACTTTCCTGCTACGGCCAATCGAGCACTGCGCAACATCAACCCCCAATACCGGGAGAGACGAAACCCCTCCTATCGCTCATTGCCTCCATGTGACTCGGGACTGTGCCCAAAGACCACCGTTTTGCACGTCCTCATGGACGTGGTAAGGTGGAGATCAAAGCACAGTGGGAATCACACAAGACTCTATGACGATCTCGGGTCTACAGACTATCCTGTACAAGTGTCACCTGAGAACTGCCATCTGACGTGAGGTATAATACCATCTGGGAGTTCTCGGCGAGTCCGTCCAGTGTACCCAGTCTCCACTGAGCACCCGTACACCATCTCTGATGTCAAACACCAATGGATATGGGATCATCCATCGCCCATCACATGGGTCGAGAAGCGTGCACGCTAGTCTACTCTGGTATATCGATGCCCCGTCTCGATACACCCACGACTAGGGACCTTGAAGGATGTACTTATGGACTACCATGTCCCCACTAGTATGATCTGCATCATAGTTCAGGTAGTCAAGTACAAATCCTAAGGGCTTTACCAACATGTAACTATAAGACAGTATAAAGAGACTAGTGTACATGTTAAGATAAAGAGCAACCAGATAGCATACTATCATGTCGAGCAAGAAAGTCATCTCTATATATGTCCAAGCATCCAATATAATATACATAATCTGTACAATACTGGCCTCTAGGGCATACATACAACTAACATACCCTAATCCAATCTCAACTTATGTTGCAGATAAGCACTAGTTAGCTACCGCACACTACGCCTTGACACAGGCCAACAAACGTAGCACGAATACTAAGTAGTGCTTATCTGAATTGACGGAGGGCTACGCAGATTTTTTAGGAAACCATGAGCGTAAAGAACTTGATATCGTTGTAGAAACAAGTGATTTTGAAAAGGAGTGTTTTTGAGGCTTTTTCTAGTTTTGCTAAAGAGGTCACTCCCGGTGAAGGGATCTCGGCTCTTTCCTTATCGAATAAGGTGCAGGATATTTCAAAAATACCGCTATGCAAAGCAAGAACTATAGAAGCAATCAAAAACTAAACCGTGAGTTTGTAGCATCCGCTAGTTTCGCTAAAGAGGTCACTCCCGGTGAAGAGATCTCGGCTCTTTCCTTATCGAATAAAATGCTGAATATTCTACAAGGAATACCGCTATGCAAAGCAAAAAACTAGAGCTGCTCTTTTTATAAATTTGATTCTACAATATCTTTTAGGTTTCTTTTTCTTTCATTAATCTCATTAATGAATCCCATCATTTAAGCTTCCTAAGATTCACAAAAGAAACAAAAATACAACGTACGCTTATGCCATCCGTATTCGCCACAGTGTCCTGTTATGCACCGTTAGGTTACTTAACTAACGGTATGGCGGGACTAGCGCGGGTGCAAAACATAAGCAACTTTTATTATATATCATATATATACAATAATAAAGCATTCGTCTCAGATACTAAGTAATCTCATCACAGAATATTAACAGCAGAAACACATATGAAAAATAGGATATCTAGAAGGTCAGTATTTTGTATTTAGCCAACAATAGAAAATACGAATTCCACAGTCGCGATGAATAGCCAAGCCTATACCCCTAGACCCCTATGAGAGAGGCAAGTGACCCTGCCAATTCTAGAGTTTCGGAGACCCGGTCTCGACTCCTCGAGATAGCCTTCCACTAAACCTTAGAACCCGGTCACTTGTGCTCCCCTCCTTGGGTCTATCCTAATGCGGAAAAGTAAATAATATACAATAATGGTGACATCATACTCAATCCGGAAGTGCCCCAAATAAAAGAATATTATATACAATTGATATTTACATGAATGAAAATAAAGACTCTCATCTCATATAAAACCCCCGGCTATTCGATCGCGACAATCCTGCACATCATATCTCAGCAACACATAATATCTCATATCATCAATGTAATCAAGTATGCGTACCCCGATTGTCGTTGATGTATAGCAATGAAACCGACGATACACCACATACTACACTTACGGTCGCAGAAAAGAAAGTGAAAAACAACAATTGCAATATCACATTCACATTTATCAAGACGATGTTTAACGTTTCGATCGAATCAACATACATCCACAAATTACCCCGAGTACTCAACACTTGAGCAAAGTTAAAATACTAAAAAACGTGCCACAATGTCTATGGACCAGCCGTAGAAAGGGTTAACCAATGCCTCACCTATGGCACCACGGAACTACGCAAATCCTAGGGTTCGATCGCGGTTCCGTGGGAATAGAAGCAAGTTAAGGTTATTATATTCTTCTAGAGGGGCCATAGGGATACTTGCACGACTAATGAATATAATCAACTTAGGAAATTACAACACTTGAAAATTTCAGCGGGGTATTAGATATAGTGTTCGAAGTTCGTTCGAACTGCTAAACATTGTCAAGCTTACCTTTACAGTGTTAAAATATATGACTACGAAACACTACGAATTAGCCCCTAATCAAAATAACCATCACATGAAAATTTGAGCTAAACAAACAATACCTGAAACCCCAAAATATACACTTTAGAACACTGTGTGCAAACAAAGCAAAGAGGAGGCAAGGAGGCCGAGCTAATCGGCCATGGGGCCTTGGTGCTCGGGTCAAATCCGAGCAGGGGGGTTCGTCTTCACACTGTGTTCTAGTTACATCACATGCAAGCTTCTGCAGCTGTTTAAATAATTTTTCAACGACTTTTTAAAAAATTTCCAGAGAGCAAATTAGGGTTTCATAATATCGTATTTTCGGAGTCTATTCCATTTTTATAATTGTTTTAATACCGTGTCTAAAATTCTAGCCTGGCTCTGATACCACTGTTGGGTTTACCTAGCACCTAAACAAGGGTTAGGAGGCATCACACATGCCACTTTAAAATTTTAAGAGGTGCTAAGTAAACAAACCATGAATCTTTAACTAGAATATTTAGGGTAACAAGCAAAGTATCATATACAAATAAGATTCTATCACTAAGTGAAGAAATTACAACCTTTATAGACCTCCCTTGGTGGCTCCTTAGACCTTTGAGAGTTTGGAACGGATCGCTAGAGTCCTTTCTCGTCCACGATGATCCACCCGAAGTCCCTTTGTCCAAAGCTACTTGCTTTACTTGATCTTTCAAAGAAGTGTAGCAAACACCCAACACAAATGGGATAGATGTGTGTAGAATGATGAGGTGGTTTTTATTCTCTAATCAAAACCCTTTCTTTTTTACTACCTCAGTCAAAGAAAATCTCAAGAGTGAGAGGAAGAAGATAATGGCAAAGCTTGAGCTCAAAGCGTTTTTTGATGAATAATAAGATGAGAATGAATAATCAATATTAAAACATTCTCTCCTCAAACCATGGTTAGTTAATATCTAGATATTTATCATTGAGTTTCAAAGTCAAAAGAAAACTAACTCATGGTTAATAGTTAGGTGAAGTTTAGTCAAAGTAGATAAATATCAACCATGAGTGACTTATCTTTAACGTTAACTCAAATACACACACACACACACACACACACACACACACAACCATGTGAGTCTTGCATTGCCACCATTCATTGTATCAACAACCTTGTTACAATGTATGCATGTATGTGTCCATGCACATCAACATGTGCATACATGCATGCATACATCAACAAAGAAAAGGGTTTAATAAAGAATTAATCTAAAAGGCAAATGTTAAATCAACACTTGATTTAACAAACCGGTTATATCACATACGACCCGACCAATAGAAAAATGCCCGATTAATATACGGTATCACATATACGTATTTAATCGGGTCCCCATGCATATCTCATATGCACACCACATCTTTTCTCCTGAGCTAGGAAAATCCTGTATGGGACTCTAAGAGTCGTCAATACGCCGGCAGTAAGTGATGATCATATCAAACACCCACAAGCCGCAAGCGGTTAGCTAAACGTAATGGCCACTCGGGTATTGAGCGATCAGAAGAAAACCAGCGAAGCTGTTAAAACTCCCATCGAGCCAACTGGCAACACTTACCGTACAGTCCGGTCTCTTCGTTAGATATGCTGCATATCGAGTCTAGGGGTGGTAAACGTCATAACCCAGTAACCGATAAGTCGTTTCGATGTGTGGCTTATAACGGGTCGAGAAACTAAGGATAACTCTTACCAGTAAATCTCCATAACAGCCCTGGCCAGAGACTTCCAGTTATAGCCAATCGAACACTGTGCAACATCAACTCCCAATACCGGGAGAGACGAAACCCCTCTTATCGCTCGTTGCCTCCATGTGATTCAGGACTGTACCCAAAAGCCACCGTTTTTCACGTTCTCGTGAACGTGGTAAGGTGGAAATCAAAGCACAGTGGGAATCACACAAGATTCTATGACGATCTTGGGTCTACAGACTAACCTGTACCAGTATCACCAGAAAACTTCTATCTGACGATAGGTATAATACCATCTAGGAGTTCTCGGCGAGTCCGTTCAGTGTACCCAGTCTCCACTGAGCACACATACACCATCTTTAGTGTCACCACACCAGATGGATATGGGATCATCCATCGCCCATCATATGGGTCAAGATTCATATACGCTAGTCTACACTGGAGTATCGATCCCCTGTCTCGGTACACCCTCGACTAGGAACAGTTATAGGATGTACTCTTGGACTACCTTGGCCCTACTAGTATGATCGGCATCATAGTCCCAGTAGTCGAGTACATATCCTAAGGGATTTATCAACATGTGAGAGCAAGATAGTAAACCAATACAAGTCAACAAGTTAAGACAAAGTAAAACAAGATAACATACTATCATATCGAGCAAGAAAATTCTCTCTATATATATCCAAGCATCCACTATAATATACATCATATGTACAAAAATGGCCACTAGGGCATATATATAACTAACAATGAGTAGTTGAGCCGCAGACTAAGCAAAGACGATTTTTATGCCGGCAGTCTTTCACTAAATTTCCATCTCTCCTGCAGTAGGTACAAAAGGATGGGTTGGGTCTGTTGTTTGGTACTCCTGGTCTCCTGGGCATAAATGGTGGCCTTGAAGAGGCTGCTCCTACCATCTGAGTGGCAGGGCGCTATCACGCCCTGCTTCCCAGAGTACGGCAAGGAGACACGACGGGTCACGCGACGTATTTACTTAGAAATAAATAAGCTAAGTGTATCTAAGAAATATAAAGTAAAGTACACAAGAGACAGAAATGTAAATGAACAAAACTTTATTTATTAAACATTCTTTTACAAGTACAACTGAAATGTAAATACATGAGTAGAAAGTGATGTCTAAACAATGGCATAACTGAAATAAAATAAATATGTACAAGTGTCTAAAGCTCTGGGTCAAACGCAAAATGCTCTAAATCCTCGATGCTGGCATCGGTCTCTAATGTGTCCGAAACACCTGACAACATTTTAAAGAAAGAAGAAAGAAATGTCGTCAGCAAACAATCGCTCGGTAAGTTCCAAAGATGAGTAGAGATAGAATAGACAGAAAGAGAATATAACTTTATAATGTTTGATTATATTGTTAACGATGTTGTTTGTAGCTTAGTACAGAAAATGCCGGTGTATACGAGAGGAGTCCCACTATTCCGGAGACTAAGATATGCAGAGCTCAAGGAACCATTCAGCCACGGCACAACGACAATGGATATTCAGGTTAAGTGTATTATGGTTACAATCTCGTGCCACTTCTAACACCTTCCATACCAATCTACCCCTTATAAACCCCGCGATGTCTTTTGTATTGATTGTATTGTTTTGTTATATAGATGGATGACTTGCTGAAACTGTGATATCAGTAAATGGAATGGATATAAATGGAGAGTCATATAGACGGGGTATATCCATGGTTCGGTTCAATCAATATAGATTGATATAGATTGAATAGACGGATTCATGGATTCTTGTTGTATTGTAGTTTATACTTGAATTACATTCAATTCAGATTGATTAGATTTAGACTCAGTCTGAGTCAGATACTTCGAAAAGAACTTGAAATCCTGAATTAGTTTTGATATTATCGGTAACTGATGCACATGAACGACAGGATTTGTGTCTTTTTCCAAGATAATTACTGTGTTGATTACACCGTTTGTTAGACTTTCTACCTTAGATAGGCAAGCACCCATATTCTTCAGCTCCTTGAGGCTCAAGAGAACTGGTCCTGCTTAAACCTATGTTTACTAGGGTCCTTATTGTACTTTAGTATAACTTGAGGGGTTTTATGTAAAAATAATTTGATATAATTTTCAAAATACACATCAAAGATTTAATTATCGTCTTCAGGGTTTTCATAGATGTATAATTTATAAAAGTGAAATTTCTAGCGAGTAGAACCTAATTTTCATAGTATATGGTATTTTATTGAAATATCGGTATTGTTTTGTATTTGGATGGTATTTTCATGTAATGGTGATTCCTTTGATTTAGAAAACTTAGAATATTTATATAATATAATTAAAATAGACATTTTGATAATATTTATATAAATATATATTTAATAAAAATAAATTTTATTTATTTTTCTGTAGAAATATCATTTTCTAAAGAAAAACGCATAAAAATTCCATCGAGATCCAATGCTCTTTTCAGAGGTTTGCATCTCGCTCTACTAGGCCCGAGGATGTGTGATAACCCACACCATCCCGAACGGGGTCCCCAAAAGTGGGTTGTAGAGGCCCAATTGTAAGGAATTGTTTAATACACTTTTTAAAGAAATGGTTTTGAAAGTTAATAGTATTTATTTGTAATGTCGTATTATCTCGTGAATATTGTAACACCCGAGCCCAATACTACTAATTTCTGTTACCGTTTGAGCATTAGGTGGTACTCATTTCATTTATCTTACTTATCTGTGGCTTACTGTAAAATTTTATCTGGCAAAGTCATTTCTGCACATAACAAATTTTAGCATCTAAAATGAAATTAAAAATATTCACCTTGGCCTACTCGACACCCCTAGCCTTGTGGTAGCGTCCGTGCATTGTGTTCTCGTCCCGTTCGGTGAAAAGTGCGAGTTTGGACGGCTACGCGCGCGTACAGGTGTCCGTCTTGAGGGTATGCTTTTTAATCATAAAACACCTCATTTTAAAATTTGGAATCCACTAAAAATCCTATTATTTAAATTTAAAATTTTTGGACCTGACCCGGATGCGATTTGGAAATGTTTTATTTGGCGCCAAAATCCCAAATTTTAATAATATTTAAAACTATATATATTTCGTTAACATATAAATCTTTTACTGTTTCTCAATCTTTTAAAAAAAATATTTTCTTTAACCTCTGCTAACTCCTCAGCCAATCGCGAGGGATATAACCCCCGTGGGCCCCTCTCCATTTTCTCTCTCTCTCTCTCTATTTCTTAAATCTCTCACCCATAATCTTTTTAAATATTTTTCTCCCCTCCTTTCTTTTCCTCATCACGAGAACAAGAACTCAGAGCCCTCGGGAGAAACCCAACCTCCACGAGAACCCCCGGCCGCGTGCTCCTCGCCGCCGCAGCTCGACGCCGGCACCACCCTCGCCGGCCTCGTCGTCTCCTCGCCCTCACCCGAGTCTCCCTATCCTCGCCATCTCCTCCTTCTCCCTTGTTTACCCGAGCCTCCACCCTCACAACCCATCGCCGGCGGCCTCTCGTCGTCGCCATCCGCGCCACCACCCGCACCCTCCTCACAACCTGCGCCCTCCAGCACCACCGACCATCTCCTCTCCCTCTCCGTTTCTCCTTTCCCTGCACCCACGTTCCCTGCTCGAGCCCTCAACGCCGAACCCTAGCCACCTTCGCCACCGTCGTCGCCCGCACCTCCTCACCTCACCATCATCCTCCTCACCTCGTTCATCTTCCTTTCGCTGCCAACCCAAGACCCTGTACCCGAGCAGCCGACGTCTCGAGCACTGCCACCATTGATCTTGACGGCACCGATCACCTCTCTGCCGCGTTGCCATGAGTGCATCCAGCATTGTCCAGATCATCATCTCTATCCCGAGCACCACCTTGATCCCAGTTAAGCCCTTGCTGATATCGTGTCGCGTGGGTTCGCGCCTCCGTTTTCGTGATCGTCATCTTCGAGGCAAGTATTCGATACTTGCTTACATGCTATTGAAACTTTAAACTTGCCTTAATATAAACTTTAAACTTGCCTTAATATTTATCCATGATCTAATAATGTATTATTTAGTAAATCACCCTACATACATTGCTTTCTGTTTAACCCTAGTAGCATGTCAAATTAATTATTTTCTTGTTAAAACCCTATTTAGAAGTGATAACAGTGGAGTTCCAATTAACCGTATCAGGCTCCGCTGCACATTTTATGATTCCGAACCTGATACTTAATCTCACATCGAATTATTCATACCTAACAACCCCGTACATGATGGATTACATTTTGATTTACTGCTATGGTGCTTTTATTCCAGTTTAGCCTATCAGATATTCATGTACAACTTAAACCGGTCAAATTACAATTGCATTCTTTAAACAGATTATACATGTCGTTGCATTCTCGGAACACTCAATGTTTTATTAACCTAATTCCAGTAGTTACATTTACCTTTCTGTATTCACGTTATATTGACACCATCTATTTAACACGATTGATAACTGTACAGCTAGATAATAAATCCGCTTTATTACTTAACGCATTGATTAGATCATGATGTTTGCTTATATATCTGATTGTGAGCACACGCACGATATTGTTTGTACCTTGACCTGACATTGCTACACATATTGATACACCGGACATGGTACCGTATACTGATGACTTGACCTGATGTACCATGACCTGACCCGTTACCTGATCTTGTGTCTAATGCCAACAAACCTGACATGTAGTCATCATGGACCGTTCCTGTTGTCTATCCAGACAAACCTGCTTTTACCTGATCCTGTGTTGGCATTAGTTCTTGATTACTGAATACCTGACTCGACACACATAACTTGGGGGTATGGGGAAATCAAAGGTGAAACCAACTTGTAACTCAACAGTTCGATACCTGTTCTGATCAGTCTTACGGGCTCGGCCAGCCCCGGAGTGATGATGCTGACATCACTCTCCCATCTTGCTACTTGTTACTGCCTAGCGGCACGTCACGGATTCAGTCCCGAGAACCTTGACCGTGGTCCCGGGCACGCACGGGATACTATTGAGTTATATCGACGATTCATTAATTGATTTCAAAGACTTTAGAATAGAAAACCTGATAGAACAGTTTAGTTACCCACTGCACACTACCCCGCACTGCTTGGTTCACATTTTTGCTTTATTCATGTTTATTTTGCATTGCCTGTTACATTGTTCATATTATATTACTTGTTGACATGACGCGCTGACGTCTGGGTTTTGCATGGCCCAGATCCTGTACCGCTGTCGCAGACCGAGCAGGAGTACTTCAGCCAGCAGGCTGAGCTGTGAGTTCAGTAGTAGTTAGTTTTATTTCCTGCATTCATTTCCTGAAGCGAGCCCGCATTATGGGACATACTTTTCAGTTATTTGTATTGGATCATTGCTTCCGCATTTATTTATTATTGACTCTTATTATTATGGATTATGGACATGTTTTAGATAGTTTTTTCTTGTTCTTGATATCTCTACAACCATAATGCGACTGTGGATGGATACTTCCTACCACAGGTGGCATGATTGGCTATGTCACGTGCCCAATCTAGCGTACTCTGGGAAGCGGGTTGTGACATGGTTCTTTTGGTATCAGAGCCATAGGTTAGTTGGGTTGATTCTTTTGTAGTTGGGTATTGTACCCAATACACGAATCAGAATGCCCGTGTTTAGGAAACATGTCCTGCCACTTTGCCGTTTACCATTCTTGAATCACATTCTTCCTGATTATATCTTTTACGACGTGCAAACTTACTTTGCATGTCGACTCGAAAAACATGATTTCTTGTTATCTCTAGGACTTAGACGACTTGGGTGGAGTTAAGTAATTGTGGCTATGATACTGCGGCATAGTTACAATGCGGTACTCTATTTAAGTAACTTGGAGTTCTAGCCTTGAT
Source organism: Agapanthus africanus (assembly GCA_030015575.1). Taxonomy (NCBI): domain Eukaryota; kingdom Viridiplantae; phylum Streptophyta; class Magnoliopsida; order Asparagales; family Amaryllidaceae; genus Agapanthus; species Agapanthus africanus. The sequence goes on from JASDDO010000006.1 coordinate 285,196,632, forward strand.
CTATATTCAGAATCTATCATCATGCTAATGTTGGGTGTTTTGATTTCAGGAATATGGCAGATAAGAATTTCAAGACGTACCAGAGGCATGTGGACGAAGCCGCCATACTTGGAGTGATAAGAGGAATGCTGGAAAATCAGAAGAGACAGACCGAGCTGATCCAGCAGCAAGCAGATTCATTTCAGGAAGGTTTGCAGATCGTTCAGCTGTCTGTAAACAATGTTGGAGCTAAACCAGTTAACCGAGTAGGGACCGTGGCAGATTTCAGACGTTTGGGTCCGTCTACATTTACTGGTTTGGGGGAGCCGTTGCCTCCCCCGTTGCCAGCCGAGCAGTGGCTAGTTGACACGGAGAATTTATTGATTGCGGCACAGATTCCAGAGGACAAAAGAGTTGATGTGGTACGCATTCAGTTGGTGGACTACGCCCGAGAGTGGTGGCTTATGGAGGAGACCCGCTTGCCCAAGCCGATCAAGTGGGCAGATTTTTCTAAGAGTTTCCTGGAGAAGTTCTTCCCGCGGACTGCACGGGAGGAAATGGAAGAGAAGTTTATTGGGTTAAGGCGGAATGGAGCACCCGTGGACGTGCATGCAGCAGAGTGGACGAGACTCAGCAGATTCGCTCGACCTTTAGTCGCCAACGAGGCAGACAGGGCACGAAGGTTCATGCGCAGCTTGGATGTGGACATCCAGAGGCAGATTGTCTCCCTGGGTTTGACCACTTTCTCACAGGTTCTTACGGCAGCTCAGGAACAACAGAGTTTATCTGGGATGAAAAGGAGCTTGCAGCAGACAGCAGTTGCGGCCAGGAAGCCCGCATTTGTACCTAACCGAGCTCATGGTCGCAAGGGTATTCCAGTAGACCATCGTGGTGTAGCACCCATGAAGAAGCCTGTGATTGTTGATCGAAGAAGGAGCGTGATTTGTGACTACTGCCGTTTACCTGGGCACGTGCAGAAGGATTGTCGAAGAAGACTGGGACTTTGTTTGGTTTGTGGAGCGGCTGATCACGCAGTTGGTGCTTGTCCGTCGAAGCTTCGTACAAGGGATGATATTCAGAAACCTCCGCAGAGATCGTTTCAAGGGCAGAAACAGCTGACTCAAGGACCTAATCAGGCTCGAGATTTTACCTTGACAGCTGAGGAAGCCAAGGCGTCAGGAGAAGTGGTTTCAGGTACTTTACTCGTTCATGGTTTTCCCGCATTGGCATTATTTGATTCTGGTGCATCCCACTGTTTTATGTTATCCAAATTTATAACTACACACTCGATTACCTGCACGACCCTGTCTAGTTTCTGGGACATACACACTGGGAATGGGAAAATCATATCTAGTAGGGAGTGTAAAGATTGTACAGTTGTTGTATGCGAACGGGAACTCTTTGCAGATTTCTTGGTGATTGATACGGGCATCTATGAAGTCGTCTTGGGAATGGATTTTCTTGGCACTTTCCACGCTCACATTGACTGTAGGGCAAAGAAAGTAATTTTCCAGATTCCCGGACATCCCGAGTTTACCTTCAGTGGAGGAAGCAGTTCTGTCGGGCCAGTCGAGTTTAGGGCTAGGCCAACAAACAATATTCTTGCAGCAATGGAAGTTGATAGTAGTGAAGAGCCGGCGGTTGTTCACGATTTTATGGACGTATTTGAAGATATATCGGGTTTACCGCTGAAGCGAGATGTGGAGTTCGCAATTGATCTTATTCCTGGTGCAGCGCCAATATCTAAAGCGTATTATCCAATGGCACCAGTAGAATTGGAAGAAGTTAAGAAACAGGTTGCTGAATTGCTTGAGAAGGGTTGGATTCGAAGCAGTAACTCGCCTTGGGGAGCTCCAGTTCTTCTAGTAAAGAAGAAGGATAGCACAAGAAGAATGTGCATCGACTATCGAGAATTAAACCGGGTGACTATTAAGAACAAGTACCCGATCCCTCGCATTGGAGAACTTTTTGAGCAGCTTAGTGGCGCGAGGGTATTCTCGAAGCTGGATTTGCGATCCGGATATCATCAGGTTCGAGTAAAACTAAAAGATATTTGCAAGACGGCGTTTCGAACTCGGTACGGACATTACGAATACTTAGTGATGCCCTTCGGAGTAACGAATGCGCCGGCAGTATTCATGGACTTAATGAACCGAATCTTTTCACCGTTCTTGGACCAGTTTATTGTGATATTCATTGACGATATTCTGGTCTACTCGAAGAGTTTTGAGGAGCATGCTGAGCAATTAAAGATCGCACTGCAGACGTTGAGACAGGAGAAATTGTATGCGAAGATGAGTAAGTGCGAGTTTTGGCTGGAGGAAGTGAAGTTTCTGGGACATGTTGTGTCGGGCGATGGAATCGTCGTCGATCCCGAAAAGATTGCAGCAGTTCGAGATTGGCCTATTCCAAAGAATGTTGCTGAGATAAGAAGTTTCCTTGGATTAGCCGGATACTACAGGAGATTTGTAGAGAACTTTGCTCGTCTGGCAGAGCCGTTGACCAAGCTTACGCGCAAGGAGGTACTTTTTATATGGACGGATAAGTGTGCGTTAGATTTTGAGACGTTGAAGCAGAAGTTGATAACCGCCCCTATTCTGACCGTGCCAGACAATTCCGGAGGATTGGTGATTCACAGCGACGCATCTGGGAAAGGATTGGGATGTGTTTTGATGCAGCATGGGAAAGTTGTAGCGTACGCATCGAGACAATTGAAGACCCATGAGAAGAATTATCCAACTCATGATTTGGAGATTGCGGCTGTGATTTTCGCTTTGAAGATTTGGAGACACTACCTTTTGGGCGAAAGGGTCGAAGTTTTTACTGATCATAAGAGCTTGAAGTATGTGTTCACTCAGAAGGAGCTTAACATGAGGCAGCGTAGATGGTTGGAGCTGATGGCTGACTACGATCTTGATCTTAAGTACCATCCGGAGAAGGTTAATGTTGTGCCGGATGCGCTTAGTCGGTTACCCGCAATTCAGGTGTTAACTACACAGAAGGAGATTGTTGCAGATTTTCGAAGATTTGATTTGGAGGTTGTGCTACCGCGTTCTACGGGACAGTTGATGCAGCTGCAAGTGCAGTCGTCTTTGATTGAGAAAATTAAAGCAGCACAATCGCAGGATCCTAGACTACAAAAGTTTTGAGAGCAAGTTGAAGCCGGACTACTGATTAGTATGAAAACTTGTATTTACCGTAATCAGAAACGGCATCGCATGAAGCTAGCCGGTGAGTACGGGTCGATCCACAGAGATGGGTAGATTTCTTATTGTGTCTTTACGAGTTGATTCCAATTGTTGTTTGGATTGATTTAATCTAAAATACTAGATCTATCACTAATTAATCTAATTTAAAGTCTCGCTAGGGTTAGGTTTAGGGGAAGTTTGGAGATTTACGGTTTCCTCACCGCTTTCAATGCCTTATTATTGATCTATTAGATGTTACAGTAATTATCCATAAAGTGGATAAGAATCTTTTGGGAAGATGTTTCTTCCTCTAGATTCGTATCCTTCCTTTATCGATAATTACCCTAACCCCCATGGAAAACGCGCGGAACCGGCCCTTTATACTACGGTTCATCGTTACCTCGTGGGGTAGGATGCCGTAGGGAGCGGTTGTGCGTACATGCATGGAGTTCTAACTCTTAGGTGTGGAAGGCATGAAAGGGGTGAGAGATCTCATCTCTCAAACCTTTCCCTAAAGCTAACCCTAACGAGCGAGGAGATTACTCGCTCATTAGGGGATGAAAAGACATACTAATTAAAAGAATTAAAACAAAGTATTAAAATTAACTTACTAGTTCGATGGCTCCCTCCAAGCAATATAGAACAGATCTGAATAAACTCCCAGCAATTCTGAATTTTATTGATTGAAAAGAGGCATAGGGTTTTACAATTTTCGATTACAATTTATAGGTAAACAGGAGAATTTAGGGTTACAGACTCTCGCAGATGTGCAATTACAGATTTGCCCACTAAAAATCCAAACCCCCGCACCGACGCACCGACACAGAAAAACTGCACCGACACAGGCACAGAATGGCCGCGGAACCGCGGCAATGATAGGCCTTGGGCCGCGGTTCCGCGGCCCTTTGGTGAGCTTAGCTCACCAAACTTCTGGGCTTTCTTCTTTACTTCTTGGGCTTTCTATTTCCATAGTTATTTTCTCTGTTGGGCTTCTAATTCTTCTCCAGATGTTTCAGTGAAAACTTGTAGCGATCTTTTAACCATTTGTCTTGACATTTTGGACCTTGCACTGTTCTTCGTTTAGGCTTGACTAGGATCCGTCTATTTGTTGGTCAAAAGTCCCTTTTCTGTATCAACTTTCGTCTTTTTCACTGTATTCGCTCCAAGAGCCTGTGTCCTGTAATATGCAACAAACGTGCGTCAAGAGTACCTGTTTATTTATAAAACGGATAAGAATAGGGGAATGAAAAATGCAATATTATAGTATGAACAAATACCCCTAAACTTATCTTTTGCTCGTCCTCGAGCAAACTTATTTTTATTCACTAAAAACCTAACCGCACTTTCGCAGGGAAACGCGATTGCACTGAGCACGTGCAACAAGCCGTTAAACCTCTAGGTGTCCCTAGTAGGAGGAGTGTTGTCTCCTGAGGGTTTTCAGCGGATTACACCCACAAAATCCTATCAATTCGGCCGATTAACTTTTGTTCTCCAATTAGGTTTTCTAACAAGGAATTCTATTATGTTTTGACTCGCAAATTATCCACCCACATTCTTCACGCTTCCTCATTATTTAACTTAAGATTATATATGTTATGTAAACCTACTTAGCTTTCGGCATCTCTTAAGTCTTCCTTCTAGGGTTTCATCTCTACTTAGGAATTTCTATCAACTCTACTAAAGATACAAGTTCTATCTTTCATTCCTTTCTCTTATCTAAACTCTAATCACATATCCCTACATGTGTGTATAGATCACCCCTACACTTGGAAATTCAAATCAAGCAATCGTACTCTCGTCCATTGTCCAAAGCACTTATTAATTAGTGAATTTTTAATAGAATTTTGCTTACACATCCTTCATGCGACCGTTAATACTTCTTGAGGTACCAACAACCGATTACAAGATGCGTTAGCACTTTAAAGCGTACTTCCTAGTTTTGCAACACCCAAGACTTTTAGCAGTGACTCCCAAACCAGTTGGTCTAAGGCACTAGGTGATGAAGCACCCTTGCTAAATATTTTTTTCTATTTTTTACAGCCTTAAGTAATCACAAAAACCAGTGTCCATTTTTTTATTCTTTATTCACACTTGTATTTTTTTTTATTTTTTTCATTGTACTAAGGACTTTAGACAAGAGCATTTCAAGGTCTCTTCTACTATTCCAAGTTTCATGGTTCGTGATTGTGCAAATTGTAGGGTATATGTTCTCGGAATCTAGACTTAAGCTAGGAACTATTTTTCAAACTTATACTCTAATGAGAACATCAATACTCTTCCCTCATTTTGACTTAACCCAAGAAGTGAACCCAAAATTTGCCTATTTCTAAATAAATTACAAGGCATATACTTTCTACCGTTAAATTTTAAGGAATGTTATTTTTAAGGTTTTTAATTCACTAAGTCTAAGATCTAGTTGTTCCTAGCCAGTTAACTTATATGTCAAACTCTAGTCAAATAAGGCCAAAATTAAATACAATTATTTTTATAATTTTTGAAAATTTTCAATTTTTATGGGGTTTTCAAATAAATATGCAAATGCAAAAATATGTACATATGAATGCGAAGGAAGAAGACGTACCGAGCATACCCCCAAACTTGAACTTGACAGTGTCCTCACTGTCATGCTAAACCAAGAGAGTCAAAATACCGGCACTTCCCTGTTTATTTATTTACAATTTTTTTTATTGTTAAGGAAAACAAATATATACAGAAAGCCCTCCCCCAAACTTCATTTAAACTATGTTAGACATTACTGCCAAACTTTGTATAGACCAAACGTCAACACCAACCAGTTGAAAAATTTATCAGTAAAGAGTATTGGTTGGTGGGAGAATAAGTTGTAGCGGTCCACAAAGAATTGGGGAAGATAGAAGTGGTGGTATGGAAGGTGTGGAGGTGAATATACAGGAGGTGGTGATGAATCAAAACGAGAATGTGAATGATCAGCAATCAGTGGAATGTTGGCATTCTCGTAGCTTATTAAAAGAAATGGGGGTGGTTCAATTTCTAAAGGAGGAGGTTGACTAACCACAATACCCCCAAAATGTTCCTGTGGGTCCTCTATTGACTTGGCATCATCCATCAATTTCATATGATATTCAATTATAAGGGAACTGATCTCCTCGATGTCCGCCCTAGTCCAACCGAAAACTTGCCGTCTATCTTGTAAGACTTTTAAAATAGCGTTCTCTTGCTCGAAGGCTAGAGAGGCTGATATCATAATGGGAAAAGTCTCATTCTCACCTATGTAAGCATATTTAAGGTGAGGCGGTAAGGACATGAGTTCGAGTTTCGGAGGCGAAAGAATCATTGCGAAATCTACCTCGAACTCAAAGGACTCCAACACAGGTTCGAAATCACTGCAAACAACCGATTCGGATGGTTCAACTAACTCATCCACAAATTCAAAAGACTTATATTCGGGCTGTGAGTCATCATCATCCGAAAAAGTGAAACATTCATAATCCATATCGGTTGTGTCAACGGTGGTAGGCTCAAGGAGGGACGCGCTAGTGGCGTCAAAACTGTTTTCATCAAATAGAAATCTTTCAAGCTCGCAGTCCTCCTGCGTGATTTCGTGAACAGAGCATATTTCTCATGTACTAGTTTTAGGCACGGGGGGCAGACTTCCCATCTTATAAATGTTGAACTCACTAGACATCTTCCCAAAGGATAGAGTCATGGAGCCATTGCGATAGTTTATTACAGCATTGGAAGTGGCGAAAAATGGTCGACCGAGGATCACCGGAATCTGGTTCCGTGGGTTAGCAACAGGTTGTGTATCCATAACAATAAAATCAACGGGGAATATGAACTCCCCAACTTTGATCAACACATCCTCTAGTTGACCCCTTAGATGGGTGATTGATCGATCAGCCATTTGGAGAGTACAACGAGTGGGTTTCAACTCTCCAACCACTAATTGTTCGTACACGGAGTAGGGAATCAGGTTAACACTAGACCCAAGATCTAAAAGTGCTCGATTAATTTTCTTATCCCCAATTGTGATTGAAATCATAGGACAGACGGGGTCCTTTCGTTTTTGGGGTAAGGTTTGATGGTGGTTAATAGCATTGCTCACTGCACTAGCCACTAGCACTTTCTTGGGTACTTGAGATGCCTTTCTCTTCGAGGTGCACAAGCCCTTTAAGATTTTTACGTATGAAGGGACTTGTTGGATAGCATCCAAGAGAGGTATATTTATGCTAACCTGCTTAAATATCTCCACAATCTTCTCCACTTGTGCAGTTGGTTTATTAGGACTCAACCTGTTTGGGAATGGAGCATTTTGAAAATTCGTTGAGTCAAATGTCTGTGGAGTAGAATGTGGAGTAGGAACGGATCCCGGTGTAGATGTGTTCATGTTGTGAGAAATGTGTCCGTTCGAGCTAGAAGAAGTAGAGCCATGTGAAGGGTGGAGAATAGGCTCTAAAGAAAAAGGTGAAGAAGAAAGTGAAGAAAATGAAGAAGGGGAAGATGACGATGGAGAAAAAGAAGAAGAAGAAGAACCACCGGCGGGGATGTCATCACTAGTTTCCACATTATTCTGCAACACTCTTCCGGATCTCAACGTGGTCACCGCATTTACATTGTGATTGTGATATGCGTTTTGTGGGTGACCGGGATTTGACAATGGTTGAGATAGAAGCTTTCCCTTTTCTCTCTCGCTCAACGCAGCAGTTAATTGTGCAATTTGTGCCTCAATAGATTTGATACTTTGATCGTGTGAAGCATTGTTATGCATCACAGACTGAACATAATTTTCAAATCTTGCTGCGGATTCTGTAGATTGCTTAAGAAATGCATCTAGATTTTTTTCAAGCGAGATAACCTTATCATCATTTGGTTGAACCAAATTGTTCGTTTGATTTGTATAAGGTTGTTGTTGGAAAGGTTGCTGGTTTTGAGTTTGTGAAGGTGCTTGTTGTTGTTGTGGAGGAGGAGGTCTTTGAAAATTGTTATTTTCTTGGACTTGTTGATTTTGGTTCCAAGCGCAATTTGGAAGACTCCTCCATCCCTGATTGTATGTCGAAGAGTATGGATCGTTTCGTTGTCGTTGCTGAAATGCAGAATTGGCTTGATCCTGTCCTTGAGTGGATGCATTATAAGGACACTCTTCGGTTAGGTGCGATGGATCCGCACAACAACCACAGACAGTTCGTGGGGGCATAGCAGGGGCAGGAGAAGGCGATGAGATTTTGGTCTCAATCGCTTCTAGTTTTTTCGTAAGAGCGGCCATCTCGGCCTTCATGGCAATCGACATCTCTACTTGATGTATGCCTGCCCTAGATTGACCACTAGAAGATGATGTGGTCTTGGTACTCTCCCACTGTATTGTTTGCTCACTAAGATCCTCAAGAAACTGCCACGCTTCATCACTAGACTTAGAGAGAAAATGACCTTGACAGATGGTTTCTAGCAACTGCTTCGTTGCCGAGTTCAATACCTCGTATAATGTTTGGCAAAGTTGCCAACTTTCGATCCCATGATGAGGGCATTGAACAAGTAGGTCTTTAAATCTCTCGAAGCACTTCCAAAATGGTTCGGAAGGAAGCTGTGAAAATTGTATAATCTCGTTACGGATTCTAGCAGTTTTGTGATGAGGATAGAACTTTTTCAGAAAGGCTCTCACAAACTCGTCCCAATTTCTAATGGAATGTGATGCGGTGCTATATAGCCACTTCTCGGCTAGGTCACATAAGGTGAAAGGAACGACCCTTAGCCTTATAGCGTCATCACTTAATTGGGTCGTTTTCATCATAGTGCACACATTTTGGAATTTATTGATAAAGATATATGCATCTTCTGATTCCAAACCATGAAATTTTGGCAGCATATTGATGAAATGTGGTTTTATTTCAAAGTTGTCCCCATTTGCCGGTGGGGGTGAAAGACATGTAGGTAAAGAAGTGCGGACGGGGTAGAAGAGATCCTGGAGCGCAACTCGTGCGGGCGCTACAACAGGCGGAAGATTCGGGTTATTCTCACCTAACGGAGGTGGAATCATTCCCGTCGGTAAGGTATCGTTGGGGTCGTGTCCCGACATACCTTCGAAAGAAGAATTTAAAGGTGGAGGTAAGGAAATGGACGGAATGTCGACGAAGGGTTCGTCGAAGGGTTCGTCGGTCGGTACCAACGAAACACGGACTAGTCGGGCGTTAGTATCTCTAGTCCAAAGTGACATACACTAAAGGAGTAGTGTAGTCAGAAAAAATAGAAAAGCAGAATGTGGGGGTAAGATAACGTCAGTGAGGGAAAGTGGTGGAAGTGAGTTCCAAGTTTTCTTAGCGGCAAGTTGCAAGTTTTGAAAAGATTTTTTTTTTCTTTTTATTTATGTGAGAGTTTTGCAAAAAGGTTTTTGGAAAGGGACTCGTGACACAAATGTATCAACCACACATGCACAATCAGGCCTAGATCTAGGGTCGCCTAGGTCTGCTAGACAGCTCCTAACTAGGGCTAGAAATAGGACCTCAAACCGCCTCTTCACGGACAAGTACGGCCAGGTAAGTGGGAAGGAACCACCACTACAGTGGGCCTAATTAATAACCACTAGCCTAGACACCGCAATGTCAGTTAGGATAAACGGCCGATGCCTATACTAGTCCTTTTCCTATTAAGCTCGATGCCCTTAGGTCTGAGTCAAGTTTTTTTTTAATTAATTGTGGTCAATGCACATGCTTTAGGTGTTTTCTGGGGTCCTGGGAAGGGTGATGAAATCCCCACCCAATCTGAGTTTGGTCAATTAGCCCCTTAAAGTTCGATTAAATTATGCAAAACAGTAAAATTCACTTGCAATCAATTTTTAGCGCGGCGCAAAGAAACCTGCAGAAAATCTGTTATTTAGAAGGGGGAGAAAAATTTTTAGCGCAAAGAATTCCTGCAGAAAATTTTCACAGTGGATATATTGTAGGTTACAAAGGGAAGAATGAGGGATCAAACCATGTAATTTTCAAACAGAGAAGCCAACAGAAGGCCGCGGAACCGCGGTCTTGATAGGTCTTTTGCGGCGGAACCGCGGTTCTTTGAGCAGATTAGTGTCTCAGAAAATTTGTGGTGCACTGTTGTGATCTTCCCTCTCTGTTCTGATATGATTTATTTTGTTTTGCCCTCTGTGAATTTCCAGATCCGCGATTCTTTGCTGTTCCTGCAAGATTCAAAAGATACACCCTTCAAACAGATCAAAATTGATAATTTTTTTATTTTTATTTTTTATTTTCAGATTTTTATAATTTTTTTAAAATTTATATCAACCCGAAATTACACAGAAAAAAATTTATGCCATCCCCGACAACGGCGCCATTTAATTAGTATGAAAACTTGTATTTACCGTAATCAGAAACGGCGTCGCATGAAGCTAGCCGGTGAGTACGGGTCGATCCACAGAGATGGGTAGATTTCTTATTGTGTCTTTACGAGTTGATTCCAATTGTTGTTTGGATTGATTTAATCTAAAATACTAGATCTATCACTAAATTAATCTAATTTAAAGTCTCGCTAGGGTTAGGTTTAGGGGAAGTTTGGAGATTTACGGTTTCCTCACCGCTTTCAATGCCTTATTATTGATCTGTTAGATGTTACAGTAATTATCCATAAAGTGGATAAGAATCTTTTGGGAAGATGTTTCTTCCTCTAGATTCGTATCCTTCCTTTATCGATAATTACCCTAACCCCCATGGAAAACGCGCGGAACCAGCCCTTTATACTACGGTTCACGTTACCTCATGGGGTAGGATGCCGTAGGGAGCGGTTGTGCGTGCATGCATGGAGTTCTAACTCTTAGGTGTGGAAGGCATGAAAGGGGTGAGAGATCTCATCTCTCAAACCTTTCCCTAAAGCTAACCCTAACGAGCGAGAAGATTACTCGCTCATTAGGGGATGAAAAGACATACTAATTAAAAGAATTAAAACAAAGTATTAAAATTAACTTACTAGTTCGATGGCTCCCTCCAAGCAATATAGAACAGATCTGAATAAACTCTCAGCAATTCTGAATTTTATTGATTGAAAAGAGGCATAGGGTTTTACAATTTTCGATTACAATTTATAAGTAAACAGGAGAATTTAGGGTTACAGACTCTCGCAGATGTGCAATTACAGATTTGCCCACTAAAAATCCAAACCCCCGCACCGACACAGAAAAACTGCACCGACACGGGCACAGAATGGCCGCGGAACCGTGGCAATGATAGGCCTTGGGCCGCGGTTCCGCGGCCCTTTGGTGAGCTTAGCTCACCAAACTTCTGGGCTTTCTTCTTTATTTCTTGGGCTTTCTATTTCCATAGTTATTTTCTCTGTTGGGCTTCTAATTCTTCTCCAGATGTTTCAGTGAAAACTTGTAGCGATCTTTTAACCGTTTGTCTTGACATTTTGGACCTTGCACTGTTCTTCGTTTAGGCTTGACTAGGATCCGTCTATTTGTTGGTCAAAAGTCCCTTTTCTGTATCAACTTTCGTCTTTTTCACTGTATTCGCTCCAAGAGCCTGTGTCCTGTAATATGCAACAAACGTGCGTCAAGAGTACCTGTTTATTTATAAAACGGATAAGAATAGGGGAATGAAAAATGCAATATTATAGTATGAACAACTACGAACAGATTTACTGATCCACGAAAATAGTTCGTTGAGATATGGTAGCCGTTTGTGTGTGCCAAAGGGTGATGTTCGTGAAGAGCTTATGAAGGAGGCACACAGTTCAGCTTATTCTGTACATCCAGGAGGCACAAAGATGTACCGAGATATTTGACAGCATTTCTGGTGGGAAGGCATGAAACGGGAGATTGCTCGCTTTGTGGCTAAGTGCTTGGTGTGTCAGCAAGTTAAGGCTGAACATCAAAGGGTTGCTGGTTTATTGCAACCACTTCCGATTCCTCAGTGGAAGTGGGAACATATAACCACGGATTTCGTGACGGCTTTACCGCGGAGTCCAAAGGGCAACAATGCAGTATGGGTGATTGTTGATCGGTTGACCAAGGCTGCTCACTTTATTCCTTTCCGGGTTGGTCAATCAACGGAGAGTTTGGCAGAGCGGTACATGCAGGAGATTGTAAGATTGCATGGAGTACCGGTGAGCATCGTGTCCGATCGGGACACTCGGTTCTTATCACACTTCTGGAGGAGTTTACAGGAAAGTTTGGGGACTCGATTGAAGTTTAGCACAGTTTATCATCCTCAAACTGATGGTCAGTCAGAGAGAATGATCCAAACTCTTGAGGACATGTTGAGAGCATGCATGTTGGACTTCAAGGGTTCGTGGGAGGATCATCTGCACTTGGTAGAGTTTTCTTACAACAACAGTTTTCAGGAAACTATCCAGATGGCTCCGTTTGAAGCTTTGTATGGTCGTAAATGCCGTTCAACTGTTTGTTGGGATGATGTTGGTGAACGAAGATTGTTGGGACCAGATTTGGTGGTGTAGACAGTTGAGAAAGTTAACACTATCAGAAAGCATATGAAGGCAGCACAAGACAGACAGAAGAGTTGGGCTGACACGTCAAGAAGACCTCTAGAGTTCGCCGTGGGTGATTTGGTGTTCTTAAAGATATCGCCGACTAGAGGGGTGATTCGTTTTGGGAGTCGAGGAAAGCTTAGTCCTCGAGTCGTTGGACCCTTTGAGATCTTGGAGCGTGTTGGAGAGGTAGCGTACCGTTTGGCGTTACCGCAGTCCTTGGCAGGTGTGCACGATGTGTTTCACGTATCTCAACTACGAAGATATGTTCGAGATGAAACACACGTCTTGGATCATTCGGAGTTAATAGTACGGGAAGACCTGACTTTTGAAGAGCGACCGGTTGAAATCGTGGATCGTAGGGAAAAGGTTCTTAAGAACAAGGTTATCCCCCTTGTGCTTGTCTCTTGGGGTAATCGATCGCATGGAGAGTCCACTTGGGAACGAGAAGATGAGATTCGGCAGAAGTTTCCTCACCTTTTTCTGTAGTTCTCTATCTTGTATTCTTGGAATTTCGAGGACGAAATTCTTTTTGTAGTTGGGTATAATGTAACACCCGAGCCCAATACTACTAATTTCTGTTACCGTTTAAGCATTAGGTGGTACTCATTTCATTTATCTTGCTTATCTGTGGCTTACTGTAAAATTTTATCTGGCAAAGTCATTTCTGCACATAACAAATTTTAGCATCTAAAATGAAATTAAAAATATCCACCTTGGCCTACTCGACACCCCTAGCCTTGTGGTAGCGTCTGTGCATCGTGTTCTTGTCCCGTTCGGTGAAACGGGCGAGTTTGGACGGCTACGCGCGCGTATAGGTGTCTGTCTTGGGGGTATACTTTTTAATCATAAAACACCTCATTTTAAAATTTGGAACCCGCTTAAAATCCTATTATTTAAATTTCAAATTTTTGGATCCGACCCGAGCGCGATTTGGAAATTTTTTATTTGGCGCCAAAATCCCAAATTTTAATAATATTTAAAACTATATATATTTCGTTAACATATAAATCTTTTACTGTTTCTTAATCTTTTTTAAAAAAATATTTTCTTTAACCTCTGCTAACTCTTCAGCCAATCGCGAGGGATATAACCCCCGTGGGCCCCTCTCCATTTTATCCCTCTCTCTCTATCTCTCATTCTCTCTCTCTCTCTCTCTCTATTTCTCAAATCTCTCTCCCATAATCTTTTTAAATATTTTTCTCCCCTCCTTTCTTTTCCTCATCACGAGAACAAGAACTCAGAGCCCTCGCGAGAAACCCAACCTCCACGAGAACCCCCGGCCGCGTGCTCCTCGCCGCCGCAGCTCGACGCCGGCACCACCCTCGCCGGCTTCGTCGTCTCCTCGCCCTCACCCGGGTCTCCCTATCCTCGCCATCTCCTCCTTCTCCCTTGTTTACCCGAGCCTCCACCCTCACAACCCATCGCCGGCGGCCTCTCTTCGTCGCCATCCGCGCCGCCACCAGCACCCTCCTCACCACCTGCGCCCTCCAGCACCACCGACCATCTCCTCTCCCTCTCCATTTCTCCTTTCCCTGCACCCATGTTCCCTGCTCGAGCCCTCAACGCCAAACCTTAGCCACCTTCGCCACCATCGTCGCCCGCACCTCCTCACCTCACCATCATCCTCCTCACCTCGTTCATCTTCCTTTCGCTGCCGACCCAAGACCCTGTTCCCGAGCAGCCGACGTCTCGAGCACTGCCGCCATTGATCTTGACGGCAACAATCGCCTCTCTGTCGCATTGCCGTGAGTGCATCCAGCATTGTCCAGATCATCATCTCTATCCCGAGCACCACCTTGATCCCAGTTAAGCCCTTGCTGATATCGTGTCGCGTGGGTTCGCGCCTCCGTTTTCGTGATCGTCATCTTCGAGGCAAGTATTCGATACTTGCTTACATGCTATTGAAACTTTAAACTTGCCTTAATATAAACTTTAAACTTGCCTTAATATAAACTTTAAACTTGCCTTAATATTTATCCATGATCTAATAATGTATTATTTAGTAAATCACCCTACATACATTGCTTTCTGTTTAACCCTAGTAGCATGTCAAATTAATTATTTTCTTGTTAAAACCCTATTTAGAAGTGATAACAGTGGAGTTCCAATTAACCGTATCAGGCTCCGCTGCACATTTTATGATTCCGAACCTGATACTTAATCTCGCATCGAATTATTCATACCTAACAACCCCGTACATGATGGATTACATTTTGATTTACTGCTATGGTGCTTTTATTCCAGTTTAGCCTATCAGATATTCATGTACAACTTAAACCGGTCAAATTACAATTGCATTCTTTAAACAGATTATTCATGTCGTTTCATTCTCGGAACACTCAATGTTTTATTAACCTAATTCCAGTAGTTACATTTACCTTTCTGTATTCACGTTATATTGACACCATCTATTTAACACGATTGATAACTGTACAGCTAGATAATAAATCGGCTTTATTGCTTAACGCATTGATTAGATCATGATGTTTGCTTATATATCTGATTGTGAGCACACCCACGATATTGTTTGTACCTTGACCTGACATTGCTACACATATTGATACACCGGACATGGTACCGTATACTGATGACTTGACCTGATGTACCATGACCTGATCTTGTGTCTAATGCCAACAAACCTGACATGTAGTCCTCATGGACCGTTCCTGTTGTCTATCCAGACAAACCTGCTTTTACCCGATCCTGTGTTGGCATTAGTTCTTGATTACTGAATACCTGACTCGACACACATAACTTGGGGGTATGGGGAAATCAAAGGTGAAACCGACTTGTAACTCAACAGTTCGATACCTGTTCTGATCAGTCTTACGGGCTCGGCCAGCCCCGGAGTGATGATGCTGACATCACTCGCCGATCCTGCTACTTGTTACTGCCTAGCGGCACGTCTCGGATTCTGCCCCGAGAACCTTGACCGTGGTCCCGGGCACGCACGGGATACTATTGAGTTATATCGACGATTCATCAATTGATTTCAAAGACTTTAGAATAGAAAACCTGATAGAACAGTTTAGTTACCCACTGCACACTACCCCGCACTGCTTGGTTCACATAATTGCTTTATTCATGTTTATTTTGCATTGCCTGTTACATTGTTCATATTATATTACTTGTTGACATGACGCGCTGACGTCTGGGTTTTGCATGGCCCAGATCCTGTACCGCTGTCGCAGACCGAGCAGGAGTACTTCAGCCAGCAGGCTGAGCTGTGAGTTCAGTAGTAGTTAGTTTTTGTTGGAGATAGTGCCCTCAGAGTCAATTATTAGGTCACAGGTACGTGATTGTAATGATTGAGGGAGGACCTATCCCGGTAGGACAGTCTTACTCGAGATGATAGTATGCTATCTGGTTTACCTTTATCATCGTGTACTGCTTTAAGTGACCTGACATGTCGCTATTACACGTTGATAGAGCCCCTAGGATTCTTGCTTGACCACCAGCAGTATGAGGGCGATCATATAAGTGGGAGCTGGGGGTCTACAAGCATATCCTTAAAAGGTCCCTAGTCGTGGGAGTTTCGAGACCGGGCATCGATACTCCATTAGTAGACTAGTGTATACAGTCGAGACCCCGACGAGGGGCGGTGGCCGGTCTCACAAGCCACTGGTGTCAGTTGGATCACCTAAGATGTATACAGGTGCTCATTGGGTTATGAGTACACCGGACAGGACTCGCCGGGAACATGCTAGTTGGTCATATACCAGACGTCAGATGGCAGTTCCCTGGTGACATGTGTGCAGGTTAGTTCATCGACCTGGGGATCGTCATTTGTCTCGTGTGAGTTCCCACTGTACTTTGATTACTACCCTACCACGGCTCAAAGGAGTCGTGCAAACAGGTTTTAGTTGGGTACAGTCCCGAGCCACATGGAGGCAGTGAGCGTATCTTCAGGGGTTCGTCTCTCCCGGTATTGGGGGTGAGGTCGTGCTGTGTCTAGGAGAGCCATTACACAAAGTCCTTGGCCAAGGCAAGGAGATTTACTGGTAGGTATTCCAGTAGTATCTCAGGGTGTTCTGGGCTACACTCCGACACGACTTGTACCGCTTTTGGGGGTCTGACTTTTACCAACCCCCTAGGCCCGCCATGCGATGCTCATAGACGAACGGACCGGACTGCACGGATATTGTCACTGACAGGCTCAGTAGGGTGTCAGGATGAGTTCGCTCATCGACGTCCCTTTTAGTCAATAGCTGGTGGCCCGTTACGTATTGGCTTATACCTCTGACGGGCTAGTGGTTAAATCCACAGCCATTGTATTGACGAGTCTTTAGAGTCCACCACACTTTCAGTTACTCAGCTTTCGGGCGAAACGCTGTAGCCGTATGGAGATATGGCAGGGTTCGATCAGATACGTGCGGTATTTTACGGATGGTGATCGGACGGTTTTTACTAGCCGGCTTTGGCTTAAGCCGGTCCTAGTTTAGTACAGTGTAGATTTTGTCTCATTGCATTTGTATCCGGACGGATTACAGATGCGGGTGTGTATGCACAGTATCGGGGTTTTCCTGTAATTTATTACGGGACCAGTTTTCTGGAGTTGCCAGTTTGCTTTCCGTTCCGGCCGGTTTTCCTTTGTTCTTTCCCGGCCGGACTTTTCGTTGGAGGGTGTTATTTGCATGTTTGCAAATAACATTTGTCGAGGGGTTTCTTGCTAAAGGATTGACTTTGAAATCTTTTTGGCTTTTCTTGCATTAATTAGGATTTGATAGAGTATGGGTTTTGTGTTGGAAATTGTTTTTGTGAAAGAGTTTGGACCGGCCACTGTTCATGGAGTGAGTGGATTAATTTATTTGATAAGGGGAGAATAAATTAATCTGTTAGTGCTGGTTTGATTTTTGGGTGTGGTTTAATTTATTAGAAAAGGAATGAATATTTGTGTGTGTGCTGTGTGTTATTTCCTTCATGGAAATTTCGTGGGCCCCCCCCCATCTTTGATGTGTGTGTGTGTGCTGTAAAGGATTAATTTCCTTTGCATGATTTTTTTTTGGGAGTGCACTCTTCACACACATCAATTTTTCCAGAGAGCACAAGAATGGTTTTCTTTTGGCCGAGCCTTTCTCTTTGCATTCTCCTCTTTCCTTCTTGGATCCATGAAAATCATTGTACAAAATTCCTCCATACATGGCAATCTCTTAAACCCCAAAGAGACAAGTTTCTACATTATTCTACAGCTTATCTTGGGCGCGTCGGCTAGCCAACTTCGCGCCCGAGTTGCCTCGGTATTGAGGTGGGAGCCCGTAAAAGAATCCGGCTACGTGGTGCCCTTCCGGCGAAGAGGTGGAGACCGGATTTTCCGCAGGAGATCGGGACCATGACGAGAAGACCGGAGGACTTGGATCGTCGGTATATCTCTAACCCATCTTATAGTTAGCTAGGACTAGTTAATGGTTCGATCCGGGTTAAAGTGCGCGGTGGTGCCGGTTTGCAAAGTCCGCAAAATTTAAGTTTTTCACCGTTTCCGCATTCCGGCGTCAGATTGACGGCCGGGGCGCCGCCGTGCACTTACAGTGGTATCAGAGCCTCCCCATTAACTTAGTCTAGCTTTGTGTAATGTGTTTGCATTTCCGATCGATCAAAAAAAATCTAAAAACCCGTATTTTGTCGCATCAGTTTTCTGTTGGAAATTTTTAGTGTCGAAAAATTTTTCAGGTTGTAAAATATTTATATACTGGAAAATCTAAGCACTCTGTAAAAATTTGATGAAGTGATACCCTAGTCGGAGCGCGGAAGCGCCGCACTATCCCCAGTTTTGCCGCCCTTCCGCCGCACCCTGTAGCAATCACTGCACCATTTTTTTTCCAGAGGCTTTCTGGGCTTAAATGTGGGTTTCTGGAATATTTAAATTGGGCCCATATTTTCTGTAACTGCTACAGTATTGTTTTGGGGCCCACTTGATATAATTTGATCGGTCGGATATTTTAAACACATTTTTCACAGTATTTACATTATATCTGCGACCGTGAATGTCACTCGATCGGTAAATCCGGTCTAACTGCTATAGCCCGGTTAGACGGATTTGCGAACGTGATTTTCACGTTGATGTTCTATGTATTTGCTGTGATGTTGCGGATCGGTCGTGGGGGATAGCCTGGATGCAATGCTAGTACAGTTTTGTTGTATTATGTACATTTGATATTGCGGGGCGAGCGTCCGACATGTGGACTGCCGTCACTGCCCGTTTGTATTATTATTTTGGGGCACGACCTGGTTGCGGTCGATGTACCCGGTGTATGTATATTTTATTTTCTGTACTAGGATTGCCCCGCGGAGGGGTGCACGGATAGCCGGGTTCTGGAGGGCAAC
Source organism: Agapanthus africanus (assembly GCA_030015575.1). Taxonomy (NCBI): domain Eukaryota; kingdom Viridiplantae; phylum Streptophyta; class Magnoliopsida; order Asparagales; family Amaryllidaceae; genus Agapanthus; species Agapanthus africanus. The sequence goes on from JASDDO010000006.1 coordinate 285,215,570, forward strand.
AAGCCCGCATCTCATGGCATTGAGACGGAGGGGGGCTTCACTCTAGGATTGGCGGGCTGTTCGCCGCACTCGTAGGGGGTGCTGGTTGACCCAGGAGGGGTGCCCAAGTTACCGGATTCCGTGAAGTGCTGGGTGGTCCATTCACGGCGCTGAAGGGGGCTGCCTCGCTTCAGGTTTTGGCGGGTGACTTGCCGCGCCCGTAGGGGTCTAGGTTTTCATTGCACAGGCTATCCACACGACCAGGGGAACGTCGGGTTTCAGTAGTGGCTCTGTGAAACCCGGGGATCCCAGATATCTGTATTGTTTCTGTGATGCTGTTCATTCTCTGTGATGTTGCTTTTTATTCACGCCTTGAGCGAATATAATATATTGGTATATATATTAGTAGATGTTGTATATGTTTTACATCCGCGCTAGTCCAGTCCCCGCTCTGTCGTTAGTTAGCTAACCTAACGGGTAATGACGGGACCCAGTGGCGAATGCGGATGGCATATACGTACGTCAGTATATTTTCGTTCTTTGTGGTGTGATCAATTGATGGGACTGCATTGATTCGGATCAATGCAAGTTAAAAACAAACCTAATCTGATGTTGTTGGAACACTTTTCAAAAAGCTGTTATTGCAAGGACGTTCACTTTTGTTTTGCATCGTGGTATTCATTAGAATATCCTGCTCCTCAGTCGACGAGGCAAGGGCCGAGATCCTTTCACCGGGAGTGACCCCTTGGACAAAAAGTTTGCGTCAGGGCATTAACTTCACTATAGCCGATTACTTTTGCTTTGCATCGCGGTATTCATTTGGAATATCCCGCACCCCATTCTACGGGGAAAGAGCCGAGATCCCTTCACCGGGAGTGACCTCTTTAGCAACGGTTTTCGTCACTATATTTTTAAAAGCTATCCGTTCCTTCAACGATATCAAGTTCATTACGTTAAAGGTTTTCGCCAGAAACCATTCGTAGCCCTCCGTCGTTTCAGATGGGTAGCACGTAGTATTCATGCTATGTTTGTTGACCTTCGTCAAGGCATAGTGTATGGTAGCTGCTTGTTATCTTTCTGCTGCATAGATAGATGCGTTGGTTTGGGACAGTCGTACAGCCTTGTTGACCTTCGTCAAGGGCTTGTACGGGTGGATTCAAATTAACCTGGATAATGACGGGTGGAACTTGACATGTGACTTATGATTTGTTGACCTTCGTCAAGGTCATAAGAGCATGGGGCAGAAATCTCATCGGGAGTTTCAAAAGAACTGAAACTTGCCAGATATGCGCATACCTTCTGGAGTGTGTTGACGTGAGCAGATTCCGTCACGTTATCATGCGATGATAGTTGGATCCCGATTCCCACTGATGAGTTGGTTTACTCCTCGGGTGTTCCCGACTAATTCTTCTTTCAGGTTTGGAGGAGAATTTGAGGTACAGTGGGAGGATTCCAGATTAGATAAATTGGTAACCATTCTGATCTAGGTTAGAGTGCACGCTGAGTGTTTCTTTTCTCTCTCTCTTTGGCAGCGACCATTGACCCGACCCTAAGACTTTGACTCAGTGACCAAGTTGACCGAACCTTCTTAAACACCGGCTTTTGGATTGTCAGAGTTGCAGACCTCATTGCCACTCCTACTTTTACCCTTTTCTCCAGGACACCCCGTATTGCTACGAACGTCCACTTCCATTGGACAAAACCATCGTATGGTTAGATACGAACTCGAAGGAATTTATTCGAGGATGGTTTCAGGTTCTGGAGAAAACGGATAGGATTATTCAGTTGTCTTTTCCTTCTACCCTCTCTCAGGTTACGAGTACTCCTTGGTTTAGGGGTAGTACACCTATTACGCAAATTGGATTGTCTTCTTCCAAACCTTAGGCTGGTGCCGACCGGTAGGGAATGAAGAAAACCAATTAGCATAACGATGGTGTGCAGAAGGTATTAAGTTTAGACAAAGCAAGGGATTAGTAAGAGGGCAAAGTAAATTGCAACAGATATTCACGACCAAACCAAATATTTCGTTACCACTCCCACATCACCTTTGTATTTCTCCAGGACACTCCGTATCACTACGAAGATCCACAGTTTATTTGGATAATCCATCGTATGGTTATATACGAACTCGAAAGGAACTTGTTCCAGTTCGGGGATGGATCCTGGTTCAGGAGAAATAGGAATAAAGTACATTCAGGTGTCTTTTATCTTCACCTTCTCTCGCATTGCGAGTGTTCCTAGGATTGGGACAGTACACCCATTATGCTTATTGGATAGTCTTCTTCCAAACCATAGGCTGGTGCCGAACGGTAGGGAAGGAAGAAAACCATTTGGCCTAAGGGGTGTGCAGAAGGCAAAGACTAAAGACATATGAAGGGATTTGGAGAGGTGGCAAAGAACTATACGGTTACAGTCGTGAATCTGGAAGAGGCATTACTAGGAATACCAAAATACCCCATCGGAACATTTCAATGTTTCAGTTTCACTGTGTAATGTTAAAGAAAAACTGATTTCCCGATTAGATACTTACTCCAGGGTATGTATTTACCAGGTACGATTCTCACATCTTTATGGTTTTACAGATGATGAGTGGGAGTAAGTTATTGGAAATTGGGTGATCATCCTCATTATATCGGGATTCGTTGTAATCGGTGATATTTGAGGAAATCACCTGGGTTATTTGCCGGACGGCAAGTATTTGGTTTTGAATATCCGCCGTCATGCACCAATTTCAAATCGATGTATCTGTACGTCTATTTTCATAGAGTGAGATATGCCCTTTTGAAATTATGTCTATGACATTTACCTATATCAGTGGATGGTTAGGTAAGGAGCATTAAACAGCGGTGTAATTCTTCTTAACCATAAGTACAGTTTTCAACCTACGACACACGGTGAAAGAGCTATCAGACTCAAGGGACTTATACAGAGTATTGTATGTTGTCCAGTGCCCATTAGGACAGAGGGGTTGGTCCTCATACTATATTCTGTTTACTTTTAACTTCTCTAGTTTTTAGACATGTGTTTCGTTGAAACACAGGGTCTAAGTTTTGAGGAGTTATAGGTATTTGAATAGAGTAGAGAACCAGGTATAGCAAGTATCGGGATTCTTCAAAGTGATCGAAGATGTAGATACTTGTATATGGTATTCAGTTGATGGTAATGACTAAGAGATCTTGCTTCTCTTTCAGGTTACTCATAATTGGAAGCACTCCTAAGTTGAGTAACGCTGATCGGCCTCCTTCCATTTAGTTGACATGCGCTGGGGACAGCTGCATGATTTGAATCTGGTTCAATTAAATCAGTGCCTCTGTTTCTATATTGGATATAGAACAGTTCATATCTTAACGATGTTAAGGTACGGGGAGTTGTCCGGTTTATGATTAAAACCAGACACCGGATAACTCAAGGCACGTTTCTGTAATGGCTGTTTGTGGGTTGACCCAGGCTATGACGCGGGTTGATTTTCTACCATCTGGATGAACAATAGCAATATTGTTCTAGACTCGCCACAGTTTTATTAAAAATGGATTTTTTTTCAGAAAACAGTAGTGGGAGTATGGTAGAACTGGAAGTAATTCCAGAACCACAAACGATTACTGAAGATTTGATAAGGAACCTAAAGATTCAATCTGGTTTGACATTCCATTGGCCACTCCGCAGATAAGGTGGGTAACTTCAGGCACCCGAGAGGTACTCCGGTAGCCTCAAGGACGGTGACAGGGAAGTTCTTGTTTTCCCACAATTGCCATTGCTGTTGTTCCAGGTTACGAGACCCGGCGGGAGGATGAGTATAGCGTCGTTCTAAACCAGTTTTAGAAGTGTACGTCTATATGACTCTGCCAGAGGGTTGTCGTAGTCAGTGGGAGCAGCGGAAGCATTGGTGGACAAGTAGCTTATGTCTATTTATAGACTAAAGCAGATGTAGCGGAGATAGATCATCTATTTCTGACGTGACAGTCATGGGTTTGACTTCATCAGAATAGGGGATGGATCTGTTGAGAAGGTAGTAGGGTGTGATGTCCTGGTATCTGGATGACATACACAGAATAGGAAAAGAAACTCCTATACTACAATCGGTTATACTTTGGTCGTCACACAGTGGTTTCTCCACAAAGGAAATGGATTTTATATCTGACATACTGGTTACTGGATCTATGGTTTTAGATCTAGATTTGGGTGGTTTCCCAATCAGGGTACTTGACAGCATTCTAAGAGTATTTAGGATGGACGACTCCTGGCACGGTAGTGTACCTGCAGGTAATGGAGTCACCCTCTCTAAAGGTGTCTTACAGACTAAAGGGGAGAGGGACGTGCATGATTGGCAGATCACTTGCTTAGGCAATTGAGTCAATCATGAGATGTCAAGTACCACACCAGATGTTGTTCTTGCACTAGATGCAATAAGTTGACATTAATCCAATCCTGGAGAAACAGTCGGAAGCAGTTTTAGAACATAAGTGCATGTTCTAGAGATATGATAACGACAGCCTCATTCAGGAGACAGTTATCATTCCAGGCTTCCAAGGTGACATGGACGACAAGGAGGTTGTCAGAGTTATAGTTTTCCCTCTGACGAGGGGCAGTATTTTGGACAGGTGATCCAAGGCAGTACTGAGGGAGGCATGGCGCAGGATACTGATTAAGTTCAGTTGACGATACAGTCTAAGAAGTTTGGATTTGGAGTTCATTTATGAGCTAGGTCCCATCAGACATCCAGACATATTCTAAGACTGATTTTGCTCATTTCGGGAGATGGCTTTCTCCGCGAACTTGAGATATAGAGAGACATAGAAAGAAACAACTAAGCGGATCCACTCACTGAGGCTATTCCTCGAACGCAATAGTTTCGCAAACGAGCTTTGTGAGACTGACTAGTAGAGGAGTTGGATGTTCGGTATCACACGGGCTGTGAGTATGCGACATCGCAATAATTAGCCTTGAGTGCAAGTGGGAGATTGTTGGAGATAGTGCCCTCAGAGTCAATTATTAGGTCACAGGTACGTGATTTTAATGATTGAGGGAGGACCTATCCCGGTAGGACAGTCTTACTCGAGATGATAGTATGCTATCTGGTTTACCTTTATCATCGTGTACTGCTTTAAGTGACCTGACATGTCGCTATTACACGTTGATAGAGCCCCTAGGATTCTTGCTTGACCACCAGCAGTATGAGGGCGATCATATAAGTGGGAGCTGGGGGTCTACAAGCATATCCTTAAAAGGTCCCTAGTCGTGGGAGTTTCGAGACCGGGCATCGATACTCCATTAGTAGACTAGTGTATACAGTCGAGACCCCGACGAGGGGCGGTGGCCGGTCTCACAAGCCACTGGTGTCAGTTGGATCACCTAAGATGTATACAGGTGCTCATTGGGTTATGAGTACACCGGACAGGACTCGCCGGGAACATGCTAGTTGGTCATATACCAGACGTCAGATGGCAGTTCCCTGGTGACATGTGTACAGGTTAGTTCATCGACCTGGGGATCGTCATTTGTCTCGTGTGAGTTCCCACTGTACTTTGATTACTACCCTACCACGGCTCAAAGGAGTCGTGCAAACAGGTTTTAGTTGGGTACAGTCCCGAGCCACATGGAGGCAGTGAGCGTATCTTCAGGGGTTCGTCTCTCCCGGTATTGGGGGTGAGGTCGTGCTGTGTCTAGGAGAGCCATTACACAAAGTCCTTGGCCAAGGCAAGGAGATTTACTGGTAGGTATTCCAGTAGTATCTCAGGGTGTTCTGGGCTACACTCCGACACGACTTGTACCGCTTTTGGGGGTCTGACTTTTACCAACCCCCTAGGCCCGCCATGCGATGGTCATAGACGAACGGACCGGACTGCACGGATATTGTCACTGACAGGCTCAGTAGGGTGTCAGGATGAGTTCGCTCATCGACGTCCCTTTTAGTCAATAGCTGGTGGCCCGTTACGTATTGGCTTATACCTCTGACGGGCTAGTGGTTAAATCCACAGCCATTGTATTGACGAGTCTTTAGAGTCCACCACACTTTCAGTTACTCAGCTTTCGGGCGAAACGCTGTAGAGGCCGTATGGAGATATGGCAGGGTTCGATCAGATACGTGCGGTATTTTACGGATGGTGATCGGACGGTTTTTACTAGCCGGCTTTGGCTTAAGCCGGTCCTAGTTTAGTACAGTGTAGATTTTGTCTCATTGCATTTGTATCCGGACGGATTACAGATGCGGGTGTGTATGCACAGTATCGGGGTTTTCCTGTAATTTATTACGGGACCAGTTTTCTGGAGTTGCCAGTTTGCTTTCCGTTCCGGCCGGGTTTTCCTTTGTTCTTTCCCGGCCGGACTTTTCGTTGGAGGGTGTTATTTGCATGTTTGCAAATAACATTTGTCGAGGGGTTTCTTGCTAAAGGATTGACTTTGAAATCTTTTTGGCTTTTCTTGCATTAATTAGGATTTGATAGAGTATGGGTTTTGTGTTGGAAATTGTTTTTGTGAAAGAGTTTGGACCGGCCACTGTTCATGGAGTGAGTGGATTAATTTATTTGATAAGGGGAGAATAAATTAATCTGTTAGTGCTGGTTTGATTTTTGGGTGTGGTTTAATTTATTAGAAAAGGAATGAATATTTGTGTGTGTGCTGTGTGTTATTTCCTTCATGGAAATTTCGTGGGCCCCCCCCCCATCTTTGATGTGTGTGTGTGTGCTGTAAAGGATTAATTTCCTTTGCATGATTTTTTTTTGGGAGTGCACTCTTCACACACATCAATTTTTCCAGAGAGCACAAGAATGGTTTTCTTTTGGCCGAGCCTTTCTCTTTGCATTCTCCTCTTTCCTTCTTGGATCCATGAAAATCATTGTACAAAATTCCTCCATACATGGCAATCTCTTAAACCCCAAAGAGACAAGTTTCTACATTATTCTACAGCTTATCTTGGGCGCGTCGGCTAGCCAACTTCGCGCCCGAGTTGCCTCGGTATTGAGGTGGGAGCCCGTAAAAGAATCCGGCTACGTGGTGCCCTTCCGGCGAAGAGGTGGAGACCGGATTTTCCGCAGGAGATCGGGACCATGACGAGAAGACCGGAGGACTTGGATCGTCGGTATATCTCTAACCCATCTTATAGTTAGCTAGGACTAGTTAATGGTTCGATCCGGGTTAAAGTGCGCGGTGGTGCCGGTTTGCAAAGTCCGCAAAATTTAAGTTTTTCACCGTTTCCGCATTCCGGCGTCAGATTGACGGCCGGGGCGCCGCCGTGCACTTACAGTTTTATTTCCTGCATTCATTTCCTGAAGCGAGCCCGCATTATGGGACATACTTTTCAGTTATTTGTATTGGATCATTGCTTCCGCATTTATTTATTATTGACTCTTGTTATTCTGGATTATGGACATGTTTTAGATAGTTTTGTCTTGTTCTTGATATCTTTACAACCGTAATGCGACTGTGGATGGATACTTCCTACCCACAGGTAGCATGGTTGGCTATGTCACGTGCCCAATCTAGCGTACTCTGGGAAGCGCGGCGTGACAAATATATTCCCAAAAATTCATTGTGCTATGTCAAAAATGTGTGTTGTGATGAGATAGGTCGTTACCTCGTGAGTTATCTAAAGTTAATACAAGTATTATGTTGTTTTATGTCGAAACTAAAGTATGTGGTATTTTATTGTAAAAATACAATAAAAATTGTATAAAAGATTATTTTGAGATGAAACTTTTTTTAAAATGTTTTTAATGTTTTTTAAACATTATATGAGAGTATGGTATTGATTGTTTAAGAAAAATAACGTTTTTAAAGAAAAACCGATTCGGAAGTCAGATTAACTCTGTTTCTGTCGGGTTTTAGAAATGAAAGTTTTTGAGATAGTAGAAGAGAGGGGGTGAAGGGACTTATTGGCTAGGGAACAAGAGAAGGGAGAGGGGAAGGCTAGGGAAGTGTCGGGGCGTCGTTTCATTGCCGGAATCTCCTTGGAACGTCGTCGGAACTTCACCCTTCGCTAACTCCACTTGCACACTAAAAGGACTTGAGAATTTTTGAGAGTTTTGACAGGGAATTTCTGAGTGAAGATATGTGAAATGGAGTGTGGTATTTATAGGTATAATTAGGGTATAGACGGTGATGAATTTTAGAATTAAAATGCATTTAAAGGGATTAAAGAGGCGATTTAATCCTCTCTGGATGAATGCAGAGTAAAAAAATAATGTGGGGTTAGTGGGGTAGCTGAAAAGGTGCTCGGGCAAAAATATGAGGGCCATTCCCTATGGGCGGTCCGGCGGTACTGGCCGTAGGGGCACAATCGACAGTCGAAAACCGGTGATGAAAGCTTGGGATTTGGCCACGTGTCGCTGTTGCTTCAACTAGCCTCGTGCACATGTTTATTTAATCTGTAACTTATCATATTACGTGTAGGGCACGTGCAAACTCTTGGACTTCTAAACGATTAAAAGAAAATTAAATAAAAAGATAATGTGGCTGGGGGAATTCGATCACAGGGGCTATGTCACAGCAGTGCAAGGCTTTACCAATGTGCTACAAGTACTTTCTTACTGTTCTAGAGTAAAATAAATACTTATAGTGTACACAGGATTTGTAAATACCCCAATTGTACATTAACTTTTAAACAATTTTCTGTACATTGAAATTGGAGTTGTTACGGTCTACCCTCCTTACAAAAATTTCGTCCTCGAAATTTACAATTTATTTTAAGGACTGGTTTACAAATAAATGAGGATATCTTGCACTCATGTCGTCCTCACGTTCCCATGTTGATTCTCCTGGTGAATCTTTTCTCTACATCACTCGAACCAAGTTGACTTCCTTGTTCCGAAGTGACTTCACCTTCCTGTTCAGGATCTCAACAGGTTGTTGCTCACAGGATAAGTCTGGCTGTACAGTGAGCTCGGAGTGATCAAGAATATGGCTGGGGTCACTCACATACCTTCTGAGTAGGGATATGTGGAACACTTTGTGCTTTCCTTTCAATGAAAGTGGAAGTGCAAAGCGATAAGCCACTTCACCGACTCGTTCGAGTATGTCTAACGGTCCAATGTATCTTGGACTAAGCTTACCCCGTCTTCCAAAACAAATCACTCCATGGTTTGGAGATATCTTCAGAAATACATGTTCTCCCGGTTGGAACTCCAAGTGACGGCGCTTTGCATCAGCCCAGTGCATCTGTCGATCTTGGGCTATGCGCATACTTTTCCTGATTGTACGAACTACGTCAACAATTGCTACTATCATCTCAAGTCTAAGGAGTTCTCTATCTCCGATGTCATCCCAACTTAATGGCGATCGACACTTCTTTCCATAAAGTGCTGCAAAAGGTGTCATTCTTATACTTGCTTGGTAGCTGTTGTTGTATGAAAACTCCACAAGATGTAGGTGATCTTCTCATGATCCTCCGAAGTCTAGCATACACGCTCTGACAATATCTTCTAAGATCTGAATAGTTCGCTCAAACTGACCATCTGTTTGTGGATGATAAGCTGTACTGAAGTTCAGACTTGTTCCCAAGCTCGGTTGCAGACTTTGCCAAAATTGCGATCGGAATCTGGTGTCACAATCGGAGACAATGCAAACCGGTACTCCATATAATCTCACGATTTCCTGCATGAGTTCACGGGTATCAGAGATAGATATATTTGAAGATTTTAAATCTTACATAGATTCTTATCTCCATGTACTTCTTTGCTATTGTCTCAGTAGATTGGCCAACTCGAAATGGAATAAAGTGAGCCGATTTTGTGAGTCGACCACGATAACCCATACCGCATCATTACCCTTTGTGCTGCGAGGAAGTGCAGTCATGAAATCCATTATGATGTGTTGCCACTTCTATTCTGGGATAGGTAACGGTTGAAGTAATCCAGTTGTCCTGTGATGTTTAGCCTTTACTGGCTGACACACCAAGCATTTAGTGATACTTCTGGCTATTTCACACTTCATTCCATGCCACCATTAATTTTGACGCAGATCTTTGTACATCTTTGTACCTCCAGGGTATACTTAATAAGGAGAGTTATGAGCTTCTTTCATCAACTCTTGCACAGAATCTTTTGGTACACACAATCTACTGCCTTATCTCAAAGATCTGTCTTTATGGATGATGAAGTCTGTTCGAAGTCCACTTTCCACTTGTTCTCTGATCTTTTGCAACTTAGCATCATTTGCTAAAGCTACTTTGATCTGATTGACAATGGCAGATTGAACTTGTAAGTTCATCCAACTTGAAGCGTTACCTGGCATGACCACTTCAATCTCCATTTGATGCAAGTCTTGTTGAAGCTTCCACTGTGCATGAGATTTAATGCTAATGGTTGGCGACTAAGTGCATCAGGTACTACATTCACCTTCCCTGGGTGATATTGCAGGTTGATATCGAAGTCCGCCATGAGTTCTAACCATCTTCTCTGCCGCATATTCAACTCTTTCTCAGTAAACACATATTTTAGACTCTTGTGACATGTGTATATGTTTACTCGCTCACTAAGAAGATAATGGCGTCAAATCTTAAGAGGAAAGATAACGGCCGCCAACTCCAAATCATGCGTCGAATAATTGCGCTCCTGAACCTTCAGCTGTCTTGAAGCATAAGCCACAACCTTACCATGCTGATGCAGAACACATCCTAATCCCTTACCGGATGCATCGCAATGCACTTCGAAACCTCCAGATTGGTCCGGTATAACGAGAATAGGCACTGATGTCAATCTTGAATTGAGTTCTATGAAAGCTCGCTCGCATGCTTCTGACCACACGAATTTTTCATCTTTACGTGTGAGCTTGGTCAGGGGTGTTGCAATCTTCGAAAATCCTTCAATGAACCTTCTATAATATCCAGCTAGACCCAAGAAACTTTGAATGTCCTTCACTGACTTCGGTGTCGGCCATTCGCTTACTGCTGAAACTTTAGCTGAGTCCATAGAAATTCCATCACCTGATACAATATGTCTAAGAAAACCGACTTGATCTAGCCAAAACTCGCATTTGCTGTACTTGGCATAGAGTTAATGTTGTCGTAGAGTTTCCAGGACAATCCGTTGATGCTCGGCATGTTCTTTCCGACTCTTAGAATATACCTGGATGTCGTCTATGAAGATGACAACAAACCTGTCTAGGTACTCTCGGAAAACTTGATTCATTAGGTTCATGAATATAGCCGGTGTGTTGGTCACTCCAAATGGCATCACAAGAAATTCGTAATGACCATAGCGAGTTCTGAATGTCGTTTTATGGATATCAGATTCATTGACCTTCACCTGATGATAACCCGAACGAAGATCTAACTTAGAGAAAACGCAAGATCCACTTAGCTGATCGAACAGATCGTCGATGCGCAGGAGTGGATACTTGTTCTTTATAGTTACATCATTCAGAGCTCTATAATCAATGCACATTCGATATGAACCTTCCTTCTTCTTTACAAGCAGAACTGGTGATCCCCAACTTGAAATGCTGAGACGAATCCATCCTTTCGCCAATAATTCGTCCAACTGAATTCGGACTTCCTTCAATCCTTCAGGACTTAACCGATATGGTGCTTTGATCACCAGTTGTGCTCCAGGTACTAAATCAATGCTGAATTCAAAAGCTCGATCAGGGGGAAAACCTGATATGCTTTCAGGAAACACATCGTCAAACTCTCGAACTATTTCTGGCTTTGATCCTTCCTCTGCTTAAAGTGTTGTAATCACTGTCTTCTTTGGTTTTTCCTTATATGTCTTGGCTCCAGGGGACGGTCTCCACTTTTTAAATAAAAGACTGGATGCTCTGGAATCTCGAAAACTACCCTCCTTTGACGACAGCCAATGGTAGCATAGAATGTTCCGAGCCAATCCATACTCAAGACGACATCAAAATTCGGTATGTCCAGCTCCTTGAAGTCAGCATAGAATTCTCTACTGCAGACGACCACGGGACACAGATCGTATCCTATCACTGCCTTTAGAACGCTGTTCCCTGAACTGACATTCCAGCTAGATACGAGAGGTTTGACTGGAATCACATGAGTTCGGACGAACCGTTGCGACATAAAGCAATGAGATGCTCTAGTATCGAAGAGTGCTAGTGCAGGAAGTGAGGCTCCTATATTGTACCTAAGTTATATGGAATAGTTTTAGGTATAAGGAAAATGTATGTATATGTATATAGATTGAATGAATGTTTGAAAAGAAAGTGTTACCTGTAATGACTTGGCCGGTGGTTTCAGCCTCTTCCATAGTCATTGTGAAAGCCTGTCGCCTCGGCATATTCCTCCTTACTGGAGGAGCATTCCTATGTCCGTTCCTTTTTACTTGAGGTACGTTCCGTTGAGCTTGATGGAACTGACAAAGAGGAGGTGCAGTCGGTTCATGAGGAGGTGGAGCAGGTAGTGCGAGTCATGGAACAGGTGCCTGGATGGCTGGGCGCTGCTAATGAGTGATTGCTGGCTTGGGTGCAGCATTTGGATTATGTCTAAGAGGACAAGACCCAATAACATGAGTAGCTGAGCCGCAGACTAAGCAAAGGCGATTTGCACGCTGGCGGTCTTTCACCAAATGTTCATCTCATCTGCAGTAGGTACAAAAGGCTGGGTTGGGCCGGTTGTTCGGTACTCCCGGTATCCTGGGCACAAATTGGGGCCTTGAAGAGGCTCCTCCTGCCATCTGAGTGGAAGGGTGCTTCATCCCGGCAAATTGAAGGCTGCCTCTCATTTTCACTACTGCCTCGTATCGGCAGGCAGCTTTCAGGGCCAATTCATAGGTTGGGAAATCCCCTATAGCGAAGGCAGCTTAGATTTCCGAATCTAACCCTGTTGGCTATAGTGCCCTCAAGTCAATTATTGAATCGCAGGTACGCGATTGTGATGATTGAGGAAGGACCTATACTGGTAGAACAGTCTTACTCGAAATGATAGTATACTATCTGGTTTGTCTTTATCATCATGTACAGCATTAGGTGGCATTACAGATCACTATTACATATTGATAGAGCCCATAGGATTCTTACTTGACTACCAGCATTGTGATGGCGATCATATACGTGGGAGCTGGGTGGTCTATAAGCACATCCTTAAATGTCCCTAGTCATGGGAGTATCGAGATTGGGCATTAGTACTCCGGAGTAGACTAGTGTATACTTATCTAGACCCTGACGAGGGGTGGCGGCCGGTCTCACAAGCCATTGGTGTCAGTTAGTCACCTAAGATAGTATACAGGTGCTCATTGGGTTATGAGTACACTGGACAGACTTGCCGGGAACGTGCTAGTTGGTATTATACGTATTGTCAGATAGCATTTCCCAGGTGACATGTGTGCAGGTTAGGCTATCTACCTGAGATCGTCATTTGTCTCATGTGAGTTCCCACTGTGCTTTGATTACTATCCTACCACGTCTCAAAGGAGTCGTGCAAACAGGTTTTAGTTGGGTACAGTCCCGAGCCACATGGAGGCAGTGAGCAGATTGTCAGGGGATTCGTCTCTCCCGGTATTGGGGGTTGATATCATATTGTGCGTTGGTTGCCATCAACAGAAACCCTTGGCCAAGGTAGTCGAGAATTACTGATTCGGATCAGTAGTTTCTCAGTGGGTGATGGGCTTTATACCGACACTAAATGTCGTGTTATTAGGGGTCTGACTTTATCCACCCCCTAGACTCGATATGCGATACTCTTAGACGAACAAATCGGACTGTGCGGAGATTGTCATTGTCAGGCTCAGTAGGGGTATGGATGAGTTTGCTCGTCGGCCTTCCTTTCGCTCAATACCTGGGTAGCCGTTACGTACAGCTAGTGTCGCTGACGTGCTTGTGGTTAAACCCACTGCTAGCGTATTGACGAGTCTTTAGAGCCCCACACAGAGGGGTTTTCACGGTTCAGGCGATATGGTGTAGATGACGTATGTTGGTACATACATGTATCCGATTGAATATGTGTACAGGCTACACAGGCTTTAATCGGACGGTTGATAATACTGGCGGCTTAGGATTAAGCCGGATTATTAAATTAGGTTTTGATTTAATAATATATATATATGTGTGTGTGTGTGTGTATTATTGTTCACTATTCATTTTCTTTCTTGGCTATTCGTATTTTTGTACGAATATGCGTATATGTATTTCGATACGTGTACCGGGTTGCATTCCGTATTTATACGGAATAGCTTCTAGAAGATGGCCACCCCATTATTTGATTTTCATTTTAGAAAATCAATTTGGGAAATGAGGTGGAGGGTGAGTTGGCATGAGCATGGGCTTGGCATGTAGAGAGGCATGGCACACATTTGTTTATTATAAATTGAGGAGATATTTTCATAGTTGAAAATATAGTAGCCATATATTCTTTACATGCCATGCTTGATTTTCTTGACTTGATAATTCACTTGATTTTCTCATTCTTTTCTCTCTTGAGAGACTTAGCCATTTCCATGGTTGCTCATGCCATTGTTTTCCTCACCTCCTTCTTCTTCTTCTTGAGTTGCTATTTGGAGCATTTTGATGAGAGAAAAATTATAGTGAGATTATCCTACACCTCCACTCACCATTGCTAGCAACCTTGGAGCGTCGGTTGCCTTGCTAGGCAAACTTGAAGCTTGCATCGGTTCCCTCAGGTGGATCATGAAGGAAGACTGGCAACCAAATTCGATCCGCGGCCACTAGGAGCTTGGGATGATGGTTGAATACCCGAAGGACTTGGTTCATTGGGTATAACTATTCTAACTCCTTTCATGTTTTGTTATCTAGGGCTTATGGGTCGATCAGGGTTATAGGGTTATGTTAGCGCCGGTTTTTGAAAAATTTTGTTCCACATTTGGCTACAGATTGATGGCCGGGGCGCTTGCATAACCTAACATGGTATTAGATCAACAACTCCATAAGACTTACTTAATTCATTGCGACATTAGAAATCCGTCGTTTTTGTCGTGCGAAAACCGCCGACAAAAACAGTTCCAAAAACTGAAAGTTTGAGATATTTGCACACCCCGCGGGCTCACGGTTTGAACTGAGAAGCTGCAGAGTGGTGCATGGGCACCCCGGGGAATCCTCAAGGGGGACCAAATGGCTGGGCCCACTCCCCAAGACCACCACAAGGTGGTCTTGGCGGTGGTGACCCGAAACTTCCCCATCTTGGGCAGTTTCGGGTCTGCCTCACTCCCTGGACACCTTGTGGTGGCCTCGGGGGTAGGGTACCCCCTCTAGGCCCCCGACTCGAAGTTAATTTCATTCTCTAACTCCCTGCTAAGGTTCAAGCGCGTTTCGTTTTGATTCGGACTTCCGAATTGGATTTAAACGGTCGGTTTTTGGAACTTTAGATCACTGTTTTTTCATGGTTTTGGAAATTGGTTTAGTTTGCTAATTGCATGCGGAATTCTAATGTCGTAGTTTTCAGTACATACATTACTATCCGTGACCGTGAATGTCATTAGAGCAGTACAACTCGTCTAATTGCTATATGACTTTTAGACAGGTTTGCGAACGTTACATTCATGTTGATGTTCTGTGTTGTGCTGCAGTTGTGGCGGGATCATCGTGTGGATAGCTTGGGTGCAATGGTAATACAGTTTGGGTTTATTTGTATATTTGATATTGTGGGGAGAGCATCCGACATGTGGACTGCCGTCACTGCCAGTTTTTATATTATTTGTTTGGGGCTCGATCGGATTGAGGTCGATGTCACCATTGTACTTATTTTCTTTTCTGTACTAGGATTACCCCGCGGTGGAGTACATGAATAGCCGGGTTCTAGAGGGCAACGGGTCCGCATCTCATGGCATTGAGACAGAGGGGACCTAACTCTAGAATTGGTGGGCTATTCACCGCACTCGTAGGGGGTATAGGTTGACCAAAGGAGGGATGCTCAAGTTACCGGATTCCGTGGAGTGCTGGGTGGCCTATTCACATTGTTGATTGGGGTTGTCTCGCTTCTGGGATTGGCGGGTAACTTTCCACACTCGTAGGAGTCTAGGTTTTCATTGCATAGGCTATCCACACGACAGGGGAACGTCGAGTCTTATTTGCAGCTCAAATGAAACCCGAAGCTCCAAGATTATCCACCACTTTGTGATGCTTGGCTGAGATTCTGTGATGTTGCTATATATGATGGCTGGGATGATTATTATATATATTTATATATATACACTAGTAGATGTTGTATATGTTTTACACCCACGCTAGTCCAGCCCCCGCTCGGTTGTTAGTTAAGTAACCTAACAGGTGATGACGGGGTCCAGTGGCGAATGCAGATGGTATATACGTACATCATATTTTTCGTTCTTTTCTGGTATGATTAATTGATGGGACTGCGTTGATTCTGATCAATGCAAAGATAAAAGAAACCTATTTGATGTTGTTGGAACCAAGTTTTTTGAAAACTGACATTACAGACGTTTTCTTTTGCTTTGCACAGTGATATTCGGTTATGGATATCCAGCACCTCATTCGACGAGGCAAGAGTTGAAATCCCTTTATCGGGAGTGACTTCTTTAGAAAAAGTTTGCGTCAGCGTAATAACTTCACTATAGTCATTTCCTTTTGCTTTGCATCGTGGTATTCGATTGGGAATATCCTGCACCTCATTCGATGAGGAAAGAGCCGAGATCCCTTCACCGGGAGTGACCTCTTTAGCAAAAGTTTGCGCCACTATATATTTGTAAAACCACTTAGATTCCTTCAACGATATCATGTTCATTACGTTAAAGGTTTTTTGCCAAAAACCAGTCGTAGCCCTCCGTCATTTCTTTCGAGTAGTACCTAGTATTCGTGTTGCGTTTGTTGGCCTTTGTCAAGGCGTGGCATACGGTAGCTAGATATTGCTTGTCTATTGCATAGTGTTGCGATTATCTAGGACAGTCGTATAAGCTTGTTGGCCTTTGTCAAGGGTTTGTACGGGTGGGTCTAGATTAATCTTGGATAATGACGGGTTGTACTTGACTTGTGGTTTATGATTTGTTGGCCTTTGTCAAGGTCATGAACCACTTGGGGCAAAAACCACATCGGGAGTTTCAAACATACAGGAAACTTTCCAGGCATGCGTATACCTTCTGGAGTGTAGTGACTTGAGTGGATTCCATCAAGTTATCATACGATGATAGTTGGATCCAGATTCCTACTGATGAGTTGGTTTACTCCTCGGGTAATTTTAGATGATCCCAACTAATTCTCCTTTTGGGTTTGGAGGAGAATTCGAGGAAACAGTGGGAGACATGCTGATTAGATAAAGTGATTAATCATTCTGATCTAGGTTAGAGTACACGCTAAGTGTTTCTTTTCTCTCTCTCTCTCTCTTTGGCAGCGACCATGGCCCGACCCTAAACTAAAACACATGGACCAAGTTAACCGAACCTTCTTTAATCACATTGGCTTTTGGATTATCAAAGTTGCATATATCATTGCCACTCCTACTTTTACCCTTAACATTTCTCTGGAACATTCCGTATTACTACGAAGATCCCCTTTTATTGGATATGACCATCGTATAGTTACATACGAACTTGAAGAAACTTGTTTCAGATTCGAGAATGGTTTCCGGTTCTGGAGAAATTGAATAAGATTATTCGGTTGTCTTTTCCTTTGACCTTCTCTCAGGTTGCGAGGGCTCCTGGTATTAACAGAGTACACCTATTACGCTTATCGGATAGTCTTCTTCCAAACCATAGGAAGGTGCCGAACAGTAGGGAAGGAAGAAAACCAATTAGCTTAAGTGTGGTGTACAGAAGATAATAAGTGAAGATAAATAAAGGGATTAGAAAGAGGGTAAAGTAAATTGTGGCTGCTATCATTCACGACAAAGCCGCGTGTATCATCGCCACTCCTACTTCACCTTTAAATTTCTTCTGAGCATTCCATATCACTACGAAGATCCACATTTCTTGGATACTCCATCGTATAGTTACATACGAACTCGAAGGAACTTGTTCCAGTTCGAGGATAGATTCCGGTTCAGGAGAAATCGAATAGGATTATTCGGGTTGTTTTTTATTTTTACCTTCTCTCGGCTTGCGAGGGCTCCTAGGATTAAAAGGGTATACCTATTACGCTTATTGGATAGTCTTCTTCCAAACTATAGGCCGGTGCCGAAAGATATGGAAGGAAGAAAACCATTTAGCCTAAGGGTGGTGTATAAAAGGTAATAAGTAAAGAAAAATAAAGGGATTGGAGAGATGGTAAGAAAATATACGGTTACAGTGATGAATCTTGATAATGGAAGAGTCATTACTAGGAATACCCGGAAACCCCTCCGAAACACTTTCATGTTTCAGTTTCACTGTGCGTTGTTAATTGAAAACTAATTTCCCAATTAGATTCTAACTTCAGGTTATGTATTTACCAGACTTGATTCTCATATATGTATGGTATTACGGATGATGAGTGGGAGTAAGATATTGGGAATTAGGTGATTATATCCTCATTATATCGAAATTCTTTGTTATTGGTGATATTTGAAGAAATCACCTGGGTTTTTTTTCTGACGGCAAATATTTGGTTTTGAATATCCGATTGTTATGCACCAATTTCAAACTGATATATCTATACGTTTATTTTATAAAGTGAGTTACAATTTTTTAAAAATATGTCTATGACATTTACCTATATCAGTTGATGGTTAGGTAAGGAGTATTCAACAACAGTGTAATTCTTCTTAACCATAGTACAGTTTTCAATCTATGACGCACAGGGTATGGGATATTTAACTCAGGGGACTTATACAATGTATTGTATGTTGTCCAGTGTCCACTAGGACAAAAGGGTTGGTACTCGTACTATATTCTGTTTACTTGTGACTTCTCTAGTTTTTAGATATGTGTTTCACCTAAATACAAGGTCCAAATTTTGAGAAGTTATAAGTATATGAATAAAGTAGAGAACCACATGTTGCAAGTATCAGGATTCTTCAAGGTGATCGAAAATGTAGATACTTGTGCCAGGTATTCCGTTGATAGTAATGGTTTTGAGAACTTACTTCTCTTTCAGGTTACTCATATGTGGATGCACTCCTAGATGAGTAATGCTGCTTGGCCTCATTCCACTTAGTTGTCATGCACTGGAGACAGCTGCATGATTTGAATCTGGTTCCAATTAAATTAGTGACTCAGTTTCTATATTGTATATAGAATGGTTCATATCTTAACGATGTTAAGGTATATGGAGTTGTCCGGCTTATGCTTAAAACTAGACTCTGGACAGACTCAAGGCGCGTTTTAGTAATGGCAGTTTGTGGGTTATTCCGGGTTATGACGAGGGTTAACTTTCTACCATCTGGAAGATCAATGATTATATTGTTCTTGACTCGCTACAGTTTAAGTAAAAATGGTTTCTTTTCAGAAAATATTAGTGGGAGTATGGTAGAACTGGAAGTAATTCCAGAACCACAAACGATTACTGAAAATTTAATAGAACCTAACGATTCAATTAGTTTCGACGATCCATTAGCCACTCCACAGATTTGGTGGGTAACCTCAAGCACCCGAGAGGTAATTCAGTCTTCTTAGAAACGGTGACAAGGAGGTTCTTGTTTACCCAGACTTGCCATTGCTGCTGTTCTAGACTATAAGACCCGGCAGGAGGATGAGTATAACGTCGTTCTAAACTAGCTTTAGAAGTGTACGTGTATATGACTCTGCCAGAAGGTTGTTGTAGTCAGTGGGAGCAGCGGAAGCATAGAGGGCAAGTAGCTTATGTATATTTATAAACTAAAGCTGGTATAGCGGACATAGATCATCTATTTTTGAAGTGATAGTCATAGGCTTTGACTTCATCAGAACAACAGATGGATCTAGATTTAAGAAGTCGGTAGAGAGTGATGTCCAGGTATTTGGATGACATGCACTTGATAGGGAGAGATCATCCTATATTACGATCAGTTATACTGTGGTTGTCACAAAGTTATTTCTCTATATAGGATATAGATATAATATCAGGATTTCTGGTTACTAGATCTATGGTTTTAGATCTAGATTTGGGAAGTGTCCCAATCTGGGTGCTTTAACATTATTCTAAAGGTGTTTTAGAATGGTTGATGCCAACATGGTGGTGTACCTGCAGGTGATGGAGTCACCCTCTCTAAAGATGTCTTTCAGACTAAAGGGGAGAGGGATTTACATGCTTGGCATATCACTTGCTTTGGAAATTGAGTCAATCATGAGATGTCAAGTACCACACCAAATGTTGTTTTTGCACTAGCTGCAATAAGTTTATATATTGATCCAATTATGGAGAAACGTTCGGAAGCAGTTTATGAACATAAGTGGATGTTCTAGGGATGTGGTAACGGCAGCCTCCTTCGGAGACGGTTATCATTCTAGGCTTCCAAGGTGACCTGGATGGCAGAGTGACTGTCAGAGTTATAGTTTTCCCTCTTCTGAGGGGCAGTATGTTGGACGGGTGGTCCAACGGGATACTGAAGCAGGCATGGCGCAACATACTTATTAAATTCAGTGGATGATACAGTTTAAGAAGTTTGTTATATTTGGATTTCATTTGTTAACTGGGTCCCATCAGATATCCAGACAAATTCTAAGACATGTATTGCTCATTTCGGGAGATGGTTATTCTCCGCAAAGTTGAGATATAGAGAGATACAGAAAGAAACACTGGAGCGGATCCACTCACTGAGGCTATTTCTCGAACGCAACAGTTTCGCAAACGGGCTTTGCGAGACTGATTAGTAGAGAAGTTGGGTGTTCGGTATCACACGGGCTGTGAGTATGCGACACCGCAATAATTAGCCTTAAATGCAAGTGGAAGATTATTGGCTATAGTGGCCTCAAGTCAATTATTGAATCGCAGGCACGCGATTGTGATGATTGAGGGAGGACCTATACTGGTAGAACAGTCTCGCTCGAGATGATAGTATGCTATCTGGTCTGTCTTTATCATCATGTACAGCATTAGGTGGCATTACAGATCACTATTACATGTTGATAGAGCCCATAGGATTCCTGCTTGACTATCAGCATTATGATGGCGATCATATACGTGGAAGATGGGTGGTCTATAAACACATCCTTAAATGTCCCTAGTCGTGGAAGTATCGAGACTGGGCATCAGTACTCCGGAGTAGACTAGTGTATACTTATCCAGACCCTGACGAGGGGTGGAGGCCGGTCTCACAAGCCATTGGTGTCAGTTAGTCACCTAAGATAGTAAATAGATGCTCATTAGGTTATGAGTACACTGGACGGACTCGCCGGGAACATGCTAGTTGGTATTATACCTATTGTCAGATAGCAATTCCCAGGTGACATGTGTACAGGTTAGTCTATCAACCTGAGATCGTCATTTGTATCGTGTGAGTTCCCACCGTGCTTTGATTACTACCCTACCACGGCTCAAAGAAGTCGTGCAAACAGGTTTTAGTTGGGTACAGTCTCGAGCCATATGGAGGCAGTGAGTGGATCGTCAGGGGATTCGTCTCTCCCGGTATTTGGGGTTGATATCGTGTTGTGCATGAGTGGCCATCACCATAAATCTTTGGCCAAAGTAGTCGAGAATTACTGATTCGGATCAGTAGTTTCTCGGTGGGTGATGGGTTTCATACTGACACTAAATGTCGCGTTATTAGGGGTCTGATTTTATCCACCCCCTAAACTTGATATGCGATACTCTTAGACGAACAGACCGGACTGTACGGAGATTGTCACTGTTAGGCTCAGTAGGGGTACGGATGAGTTTGCTCGTCGGCCTTCCTTTCGCTCAAAACCTGGGTAGCCGTTACGTACAGCTAATGCCGCTGACGTGCTTGTTGTTAAACCCACTGCCAGCGTATTGACGAGTATTTAGAGTCTCACACAGAGGATTTTTCATGGTTCAGGCGATATGGTGTAGATGACGTATGTTGGTACATACAGGTGTCCGATTGAATATGTGTACATGCTATACAGATATTAATCGGACGGTTGATAATACTAGCGGCTTAGAATTAAGTCGGATTATTAAATCAAGTTTTGATTTAATAATTTATATATGTATATGTATATATATATATATATATTATTGTTCATTATTCATTTTCTCTCTTGGCTATTTGTATTTTTGTATGAATACGCGTATATGTATTTCGATACGTGTACCAGGTTGCATTCCGTATTTATACGGAATAGATTCTAGAAGATGGCCACCTCATTATTTGATTTTCATTTTAGAAAATCAATTTGGGAAATGAGGTGGAGGGTGAGTTGGCATGAGCATGTGCTTGACATGTAGAGAGGCATGGCACACATTTGTTTATTATAAAATTGAGGAGATATTTTCAGGGTTGAAAATAGAGTAGCCATATATTCTTTACATGCCATGCTTGATTTTCTTGACTTGATAATTCATTTGATTTTCTCATTCTTTTCTCTCTTGAGAGACTTAGCCATTTCCATGGTTGCTTATGCCATTGTTTTCCTCACCTCCTTCTTCTTCTTCTTGAGTTGCTCTTTGGAGCATTTTGATAAGAGAAAAATTATAGTGAGATAATCCTACACCTCCACTCTCCATTGCTAGCAACTTTGGAGCGTCGGTTGCCTTGCTAGGCAAAGTTGAAGCTTGAGCTGGTTCCCTCGGGTAGATCATGGAGGAAGACCGGCAACCAAATTCGATCCACGGCCACTAGGAGCTTGGGATGATGGTTGAGGACCCGAAGGACTTGGTTCATTCGGTATAACCATTCTAACTCCTTTGCATGTTTATTATCTAGGTCTTATGGGTCGATCTGGGTTATAAGGTTATGTTAGCGCCTGTTTTTGAAAAATTTTGTTCCATATTTGGGCACGGATTGATGGCCAGGGCGCATTCATAACCCAACAAACCATTGCTGGAATCTTCCAGATCGGATCTCAGCAGTTGGTATCAAATGTGCCGCGAACCTGTTAAGGTATTGTGTTAGTTGTGTAGTATGTGATATTTGAAAATCAAATATTGAGACATATCCTACCTACTGAGCATGGTGAACTCAGCGTCATATTCATCTACTGACTTGGTCCATATCGAACCCTATTGTAGATGAATAAATTGCTGCACCATGTCGAATCGGGAAGTCTCAGGGAAGTATTTTGCGTCAAACATGTTGCAAAAAGTCCTCCATTCGATCGGTTGCTCAAGATGACTTTCTTCCGCCTTCCACTAGACCCATGCATTGTCAGTGAGCTGCAGCTTCGCAACTCGAACCCAAGAGATCTCTAGAACTTGTGCCACTACCAGATCATCTTCAATATTCTGTGCCCACTCCTAAGATTCTAGAGGGCTCTCTTTTCCTTAGAATTGCTTAGGGTGCAAAGCTCGGAATTGCTTTACCCCTGGGGCTTCCGCTTCTGGGCTGTTCATCAAAATAGCAGTCTGCTGCTGCTGTCCCTCCAGAAGGCTGCAGATCGCCTCAAGCAGTACCGTCTGCTCATTGATTGGAACAGCGATGGTAGGTGTTAGCGGTAGAAGGGGTGGAGTGTTGTTGAAATTGGCGCTGGTGTTGTTTGGAGAATCCATAATCTTGAAAGAAAAATTTGGGTTAAGACAGATTCAAAATATATGAAATTGGAAGATTCAAGGAATATGTAAAGAATTTTTTTAGTTGCTGATTCTTATGTTATATTGCTTAGAACTTCATAAATAATTAACCCACATGTCCATGCAGAACTGACATGCATGTCCATACAGAGCTGACCTGCATGGGCCACCAACAAAACCTGTCACGCCCCGTTTCCCGGTGTACGGGGAGAGGACGCGACGAGAACGCTGCGTATTTACTCTGAAGTAAACACGCTAAGCGTATCTAAGCACTATAAAGTAAAATGTACACAAGAGTCAGAAATGTAAATGAACAACAACTTTATTTGTTAAACATTCTTTTACTGGTACAACTGGAATTGTAAATACATGGATGGAAAGCAATTCCTAAACAATAGCATGAACTGAAATGAAATATATACAAGTAAAATCTAATGCTCTGGGTCTTCAGTGTACTACTCCAAATGCTCCTGGCTGGTCTCAAGCTCTAATGCGTCCAATCCACCTGACAACATTCCAAAGAAGAAGAGAAATAGGAATGTCGTCAGCGAACAATCGCTCGGTAAGTCCCAAAAAAAGAAAGAAGTAGAATATACAGTAAAGAGAGTATAACTAATATAATATTTGATTGTTAGGTTAACGTAGTGTTTGTAGCTTGGTACAGAAGATGCTAGTGTATAGGAGAGGAGTCCAACTTACATCGTAGAATTTGGTAACCCGCAGTACAAGGCTCCGTCGAAAATACCACGGAACAACGGCATGGATGTAATTACGTCTTAAGTGACCACCTCGTGCTACCTTTAACATATTCCGTACCAATCTAGCCCTTTATAAACCTCGTAATGTCTTATTATATTGATTGTATTGATTGTACTGATGTATTGTATTATCTTGTAATAGATGGAAGATTTGCCGAAACCATGATATCAGTAAATGGAATGGATGTAAATGGATAGTCATGTAAACGGAGTATATCCATGGTTCGGTTGGGTCAAGATAGATTGATATAGATTGAATAAACGGATTCATGGATACATGTTGTATTGTAGTATATACTTGAATCATATTCAAGTCAGATTGATTTCAGGTTTGACCGTGACTCGAACCGAGTCGGACTTTTAAACCAATTTGAGGTCCTGATTGTTTTGATATTATCGGTAACTGCTGCACATGGACGGAAGGATTTGTGTCTTTTTTAAACACAATTACCATATTGATAACATCGTTTGTTAGATTGTCTACCTTAGATGTCACGTCCCGAAAGTACGGAACATGACCGACACTTAAACTATGAAACGTCTCAAGGCGTACGTAATCTAAGTAAGCCGAAAACCCAGAAATCCAAACCAAGAAAAGTAGTAGAGTGAAGGAAAACCAATTCAAATCAAGTAGTTTTAATAGCATAAGACGAATTATGCGTTTTTAAAAACATCAAATATTTACTGAAAATTTCGGCAGAGTCTCCTTTGTAAATACTGGCCCCCAAACGGGATACAACATGAATAGTATACGAAATCAATAAAAGACATCCCCAAGCGGGAGCTAGCTCTTCGTCAATCAACGGTCACAACCACACAAGCAATATAATATACAACGCCAAGGGAGAGGATCAAAACTCAAAAGGAACTCAAAATAACAAGAAATCCACAGAAAAAAATAACGCGCGACTCTAAGGTCAAAAGAATAACATCACTGTCTCTAGCTCAAAAATAAATACATGTTTGGTTGATGGAACTTCTAGATACAACTGAATAATAATATACAATGTATAATGATGGGTTCGATACAAATAAACCCACCTACTAGCAAGTCACCCGAAAGAAGCAGTGCCAGCAAAGCCGTAATGAAACCTGTACGGCAAAACCTGCAAGAAACTGGGGCACAACGGGGGTGAGTTGCTAACTCGTGAATAGAATACATCTATGAACAGGAATCGCATGTATGACGCAATCCTAGGTCATACGATCAATATATATCCTCAAATATATAACCAGCAGCCCATAGCAATGGCTAGGGTATACCTCTAAACAACAGTAATACCAAGTGCTCGTGGCAGTACCTCAGATAGCAATATATCATATGGATGATGTATGAATGCATGAAAACAGAGTACATGTACTAAAGAAACTGCTTTCATAACTCAGTGAGATTTTTGTATTTTTTTAAAAATGAGGTATCATAAGGAAATCAGTATAAACTGTGTCTAGCATCGACACAAAAACATAAATCCACATATCTCAATATCTCAGGCTCCGGCTACCCGGACTGACCTGGATCATCAAATCTCAGTACCTCAATATCTCGAAATCTCAATGTATCAAATCTCAATATCTAGGGCGCCGTCGGTCCAGACCGGCCTCTACCATCCATCTCAAGACTACGAAGGTATCCTCCGGATATCCGACGCGTCGGATAATATCATCGGTCGGTAGTGCTCCCCTGCCAGGCTTAACGTCAGCAACACGACCTTCTTGCCCCGGGGTACCTTACCGGGTCCACCATGTACCCGAAACGGTTCATCCGGCTCCTCGAATCGGGTCTCGAAATCCATCAGCAAACTCATGGTGGACGACTCATACATCATGGTAAAACCGCTCTTTTTATTTAAAAAGAGAGAAGAAGTTTGTATAAGTTTTGCGGTTTTCCCCCAAATCCGGAAAATCTCATGGAAATCCGAATCCAAAAACCTCAATAGCACGTAAAATAGTGAATATATGCATGAGAATCCATGAATGCGGCATAACAATGAATAACAGTATGCATGAAGTGACAAGTAATAACTACAATGTCTAAACTGGCATATAAGGTAAGTACACTAATATCATGTCTAAACTATTAGCTAACAACCTATTTCAATGAAATAGTATTTTCTAAGTGTACGTGACATGGCAATTACCGATGAAGATGTGTGTGAGCCGGAAAGTAAGTGTACGTGGTACATATGCATCATCGGTAATGGTGATGGTGTCCTAACAACATGATATCAATAATGAAATATGAATTACTATAAGTATTCGATGCGGAGCAACAGCAATAATATGCGGGAGCTGAACACTAGACACAACGATAACTAAACTGCAGTACCCTAATATAAGTCCTACAATAGTGCCTTTTGAAATAACACGAATTGCGGTGTTTTGAAAATAAAGGCTACGGTGTTTTTAAGAAAAGATACGTCTTTTGAAATATCCGTAAAATCCCTTGACCTGTCTTTTAAAATACCCACGATTCGTTAGTTTTGAAATAGGTAGGAGTCTAATCTAGTCTAACAACTACACTAAACTATACGGCTGAACTAACAAGCTGAACTACAGGTAAGGAAACCGCCTAACATCTGAGTCGATACGTATGCATACCTGTATATATATTAGTCGGTGATCCCGCCTCAATAATATCATATCCGATACCATATCTATAATCAGACATCCCAAGTCAAGAGTGCAGATCAATCATCAATATATAGCTCGTACGTAAATCCGTCGTACGACATCCCCAAATCTGGGTACGGGTCAATATCATACTCATCACACTGTTCATCTGGTATCCTCTTTATCAAGAACATCATATGGGGTACTGACCTACGTCTAGTACACTACTAAAATCACTATTCACATGGCATCGTCATCCAAAGATCCGCTATAGCATCAGGACGTATCTCAAGTACGAATCCTGCCATATCACCGATCTCACGGCCTCAACTCAAGTCTCATCGACTCATCTCAATCCTAAGTATCATCCGCAAATCCAGTATGTGAACACATAACACATATCCCCATATACGCACAGGTAATAACATAGATGTATGCATGTGTATGTGTGCGTGTGTGGGTGTAACAACTACTCTAGGGTTTCGCAACTAACACTAAACTAATCCATGAACACCTAGAATCTACCTTTATCATCAAGTCTCATATCAACATAATATATATAATCAAAATATATGTGTGTATACGTATTCGTATACATCACGACGAACTGCGGGGGTGCTATACGCTATCCACCCGACTTCTCCCCGTAGATCTAAATCTACTCAGCTGGTCCTCGCTCGTCGGTGCCGACGTCGCCACGCGCTTTCTTGTCGTCTCGAAGTCCACATGGGGTACCTACATTTCATAACACACCGTATCGCATTAAAACCAAATTCGAAATCGAAACGGTATACGAAAATCAAATCGGCACGCGCATCATGCATAGGTCAAAACCTATCGCCTACGCATGCAAGAATAGCCAAACCAACCCTCGATGTCAATGTACAAACGTCAAACCATCGAGAAAAACCCAAACACTCTCATTTGCGCATTCACGAACACTAATTATAATATAAAATAGGTTAAAATTCATAAAAACCCCAAATTCACCTTAAAAGCCATTTTTCCGAAAATCTAGCAAGTAAAAATTACCCGTTTTAGTACAAAAATCGACGTTTAAACAAATCTAGCAGCCATAATACTTATTAAATATCTTAAATAAGTCATAAAAATAATTTCCATAATTTAATCCCAATAAATTTCATTAACCCCAAAATTCTAGTTTACAATATACCCAAATTTTAACAATTTTATAGCAAAAATGCACAAACAACAATTTAGCTTGGATTTTCATGAACTAAAAGCATTAAACCACTCAATATAATATTTATAATGACATGGAACCTTAATTAGAATTTTATCTCACCAAAATATAATTATTTTAAAAACCTAGTTTACAATTTATATAATTATCACAATTTAAATCAACAAAAATGCAAACTAGCAACTTAATTTGATTTAGCATAACCTTGATATGGCAAATACATCCCACAACCATAGTCTCACAACACATAACCCTAATTAGATTTTCATAAACCCTAATCTAAAGCTTCTCTTGCAAACCCACATCTTTCAATTAAACCATAAATTAGCACCTAATAAGCTTCATTAAGGAATTAAACCAACAATTGAACAATGGGTCAAAAGTTATACCTCACAACCATGAATCAAACTTGAAATCTAGACCTCCAATTTGAAATCCTTGCACCAAGATCCATGCTAAATAAGATGAGGGAAAATGGGTAGGAGTCGGATTTGGATTTTAGCTTGATTTTTTATGGAATTTGGACATTTTTTTGAGGGGAAATGAGGTGGGGTTTTGGGGGAAAATTCTGGACAGCAAGAATGGGGGGGGGGGCTCGGCTGCAAGTAGGGGGAAAGAGGAGAGAGAGGGAGGTGGGGAAAATGATATTTAGTCAACCTAGTCAAAGTCCACTCTCATTTCTACATTTCCTTTTTCTTTTCTTTTCTTTTCTTTTGCAACACAAGTGGGGAAAAGATTGAGGGAGGGGCTGCTGAATTCAGCCAAGAGAAAAGATAAATGGGGGTGTGTGAGTGTGGGTATGGGTATGGGGTGATGGAAAATGATAAATACTATACCCCCAAGCATCCATTAACACTAAATTCACTATTTAAGCCTTTTTCTTCGATATTTTCTAACACCGTTTTGGAAAACCATCTCATTTCAAAAACCACATGATAATTTTTTTTTTAATGTGTTATGATGCACAAAATTTGTTTCAACTCATTCCAATTTGTAATTTTCCCTAATTAAATGTATTAGTGACGACTTAAAATAATATTAAAATAATTAATTTCGGAAAAAATTTCAGAAAATTTGAAATTTCACCAGTGGCTCAATAAACACCAAATACTAGCAATTACATAGCTATAATATATATATTTAATTTTGAAACAAAGATATTTGTATTTTGACTTTTTACAGAAAACCCCCTTATTTTACCGATTTTTCCGAAATTTCACCGAAACGATTTTCAAAACGTTACAATCTTCCCCCCTTAAAGAAATTCGGTCCCCGAATTCAAATTAAAACTTCCCCCAAATACTAAAATATCTAAGCAAAACCATCAAGTCGTTGGGGCTCCGAAATCATAAATATATAAAACAAATCGTGGCGCAGCGCATGCGCATGAAAAATGAGCATATAACTCAAAATTAAAACTCCATCAAATATCCCGCAATCATCGGAGTCATGGTAAAGACACAATGTCAAATCCAATACTAAAACCAATATGATATAACTCGAAACTATACACGTAAATATCAAATCTATATATGTAATTATCTGAAGGAAATGCATGCCAAATCTCTTAAAGTCGCTGTGCAATACGCATAACACTGCACAATGGCGGACGTCTATCATAAGAAAATAACCATATACATATATACCTTTTATTTGAAATGTACGTTCCGCCGTTTTGGGAAACAATTTAGAAGGGTTTCCTTGTTTTAAACGTTTCGCGTCATATCAGACACGTAGGTAAATACTGAGACTATAGCTCGCTTTTTGGAATTCTCTTCGATAGCTATCAATGCATGCAAAATACATTCAGGTACTGTCCTCTGACTAGTCCTGCTCAGTACGAAAACACATAGCAAATATCATAAAAACGTACTGCTCTATAAGAAATCAATCCCAAAATACGCATATGAATACTACGTGCGTCTGGTGCGCACGGGAATCAAAATCCCTATATGTGCCATACATGCGCACAGAAACAACCTCTAAGTGCATCGGGTGTGCACACAACATCTGTCATAGGCAACGTGTGTGCCTGACAGCAAGGACAGGTGCGTCTGACACGCACGAAGAATCTCGATTTAGTGCATCTGGTGTGCACCGAAATCGCTTCTCAAAACATGCGCTCAACATGCGCGAAAATCAAAACCAGGTGCATCCATCA
Source organism: Agapanthus africanus (assembly GCA_030015575.1). Classification (NCBI taxonomy): domain Eukaryota; kingdom Viridiplantae; phylum Streptophyta; class Magnoliopsida; order Asparagales; family Amaryllidaceae; genus Agapanthus; species Agapanthus africanus. The sequence goes on from JASDDO010000006.1 coordinate 285,245,718, forward strand.
TGCACGAAATCATGAAATCCAATATCAAGCATCGAACATGCGCAAAATCAAATCAGGTGCATAAGATGCACAAAACAAATATCGAGTATCACAATCGAAATCGAAGTCTAGTGCATCTAAGTGCACAACATACGTAACACTGCACTGCAAGCATATATGAACTATACCGAGTGCAAAAACCAAATCGTGTACGTACATACGCACAAAATCAACTCAACTGTATGAAACCCCTAAAATCATAAACATGCGAAACCAGGGCACGAAAATGATATCAAGTGCAACAGCTGTGTAAAAATCGTAAATACTCAGTAGGTGCAACTATGGCGCATGAAAACAAATATCATGGAACTCCATCATCAAAATCAATCATGCAAATAGACCGCCCAAAATACAGAAATCAAATATGGCGGAATAGTCCCGCTCAAGCACATCCTCCAAGAATCTCTGGCCAACTGTCGTGGTCACTCACAGCATGTCTCGTCGACGATCCTGAACTCTGGCCTGCCGGTGTGCGCAACATGACCACTCCTGGGTCCTAGTCTTCTCGTAATTCATTCCAGAAAGGTCCTGTCGAGATCTCTCCCAAATTTCGTCTCTGCCGAACCGTCCGGGAGTCATCGCACTTTACTATATCTGTTTCTTGTTCCGGAACGGCTGCATACTCATCGCGACTCCTTCTGGAAGGTATATCCAAGCACAATGCCTCGGCATGTGTATCGCATCTCTGATGTCGACGGAGTGGAACGTCGTCTCATCAAGATCTCGTACGAACCTCTTACTCCACTTTCTTTAATGTCGACTGCTTCGGACTTATCTCATCGTGGCTGCATGGACTGAGCTCCTACGGCTATCCTCGTATCTGGAGTCTCCCAAGAAATGCATCTCACCACCTGGCATCCGAATGAAGTCGAACCATCCGATCGATTTGTCAAAACCTCATAATCCCCCAAGAGCTCAACATCTTGGGTACAGTTTAACAGTATCGAGTACGTACCACAACATCGATGGTCCAGCCGTAGAAGGGCAAACCCAAGCCTCACTAATGGCGCCGCGGAACTGCCGCAAACCCTAAGGTTCAAAGGCTTTCATACGGTCATTAAGTCGAGTTAGGGTTTCATTCTTCTATAGAGTCCATAGAATTGCCTTCATGTCTTTCCGAATACTTTAAACTTGGAATAATAGGTTTCTGACATTCGATCGTCTCTGTCGACTCTCAACGTCTCCGCGTGAAGTCGTCTCTAGCTGGAATCAATCTATCTGATGACCTCGCATCGGGTAGGCGAACGAACCACATGTCCTAGTTATTCATCCTCGGGTGACTAGCGACCTTCTATCATCTCTTAGTACAACCCGTACTGCAATAGCTCCAACATCTGGGGCGATATCTCGTCGTTCGCAGCAATGACTGGCTCACTCGTCTGCACGCTGAACAGTGCCTCAATCATCATGAATAAGCAATACACCAACGGTCATCAAAATCTGGTTGGCCTCTGTCATTGGCTCAATCATCTGGGGCTGATCTGCACGTTTGAGTAATCTCATACAGCAATCCACCCAACGCTCGTAGCGCGAAAACACAATAAAAAGACACATTTCCGCAATCGTGTGTCGCCGGAATTACGCCCTGGTCAGTCCTCGTTCGTGACGAGCTCATGCTAACCGCAACTCTCCCTGCCCGTAATCGTGGCAGCAAAACCATAACTGGTACCGATGAGGCTAGATCAGGAATGAACATGATACTGAACAAAGAAATGTACATCCTAAGGCTTCTTAAGTGGAGTAGCGTATCGTAAGTATGCCGCGGAACATACCCACGGTACGTCACTTTACTTTAGTCACCTATTCCATCAACCAAGGGTCATCCTACGCTCCGAAGGTAAAACCTAATGCTTTGATACCAACTTTGTCACGTCCCGAAATTACGGAACATGACCGGCACTTAAACTACGAAATGTCTCGAGGCGTACGTAATCTAAGTAAGCCGAAAACCCAGAAATCCAAACCAAGAAAAGTAGTAGAGTGAAGGAAAACCAATTCAAATCAAGTAGTTTTAATAGCATAAGCCGAATTATGCGTTTTTAAAAACATCAAATATTTACTGAAAATTTCGGCAGAGTCTCCTTTGTAAATACTGGCCCCTAAACGGGATACAACATGAATAGTATACGAAATCAATAAAAGGCATCCCCAAGCGGGAGCTAGCTCTTCGTCAATCGACGGTCACAACCACACAAGCAATATAATATACAACGCCAAGGGCGGGGATCAAAACTCAAAAGGAACTCAAAACAACAAGAAATCCACAGAAAAAAATAACGCGCAACTCTAAGGTCGAAAGAATAACATCACTGTCTCTAGCTCAAAAATAAATACATGTTTGGTTGATGGAACTTCTAGATACAACTGAATAATAATATACAATGTATAATGATGGGTACGATACAAATAAACCCACCTACTAGCAAGTCACCCGAAAGAAGCAATACCAGCAAAGCCGTAATGAAACCTGTACGGCAAAACCTGCAAGAAACTGGGGCACAACGGGGGTGAGTTGCTAACTCGTGAATAGAATACATCTACGAACAGGAATCGCATGTATGACGCAATCCTAGGTCATACGATCAATATATATCCTCAAATATATAACCAGCAGCCTATAACAATGGCTAGGGTATATCTCTAAACAACAGTAATACCAAGTGCTCGTGTCAGTGCCTCAGATAGCAATATATCATATGGATGATGTATGAATGCATGAAAACAGAGTACATGTACTAAAGAAACTGCTTTCATAACTCAGTGAGATTTATGTATTTTTTTAAAAATGAGGTATCATAAGGAAATCAGTATAAACCGTGTCTAGCATCGACACAAAAACATAAATCCACATATCTCAATATCTCAGGCTCCGGCTACCCGGACTGACCTGGATCATCAAATCTCAGTACCTCGATATCTCGAAACCTCAATGTATCAAATCTCAATATCTAGGGCGCCGTCAGTCCAGACCGGCCCCTACCATCCATCTCAAGACTACGAAGGTATCCTCCGGATATCCGACGCGTCGGGTAATATCACCGGTCGGTAGTGCTCCCCTGCCAGGCTCAACGTCAGCAACACGACCTTCTTGCCCCGGGATACCTTACCGGGTCCACCATGTACCCGAAACGGTTCATCCGTCTTCTCGAATCGGGTCTCGAAATCCATCAGCAAACTCATGGTGGACGACTCATACATCATGGGAAAACCGCGCATTTTATTTAAAAAGAGAGAAGAAGTTTGTATAAGTTTTGCGGTTTTCCCCTAATTCCAGAAAATCTCATGGAAATCCGAATCCAAAAACCTCAATAGCACGTAAAATAGTGAATATATGCATGAGAATCCATGAATGCGGCATAACAATGAATAACAGTATGCATGAAGTGACAAGTAATAACTACAATGTCTAAACTGGCATATAAGGCAAGTACACTAATATCATATCTAAACTATTAGCTAACAATCTTTGTCAATGAAATAGTATTTTCTAAGTGTACGTGACATGGCAATTACCGATGAAGATGTGTGTGAGCCGGAAAGTAAGTGTACGTGGTACATACGCATCATCGGTAATGGTGATGGTGTTCTAACAGCATGATATCAATAATGAAATATGAATTACAATAAGTATGTGATGCGGAGCAACAGCAATAATATGCGGGAGCTGAACACTAGACACAATGATAACTAAACTGCATTACCCTAATATAAGTCCTACAATAGTGCCTTTTGAAATAACACGAATTGCGGTGTTTTGAAAATAAAGGCTACGGTGTTTTTAAGAAAAGATACGTCTTTTGAAATATCCGTAAAATCCCTCGACCTGTCTTTTAAAATACCCACGATTCATTAGTTTTGAAATAGGTAGGAGTCTAATCTAGTCTAACAACTACACTAAACTATACGGCTGAACTAACAAGCTGAACTACAGGTAAGGAAACCGCCTAACATCCGAGTCGATACGTATACATACCTGTATATATATTAGTCGGTGATCCCGCCTCAATAATATCATATCCGATATCATATCTATAATCAGACATCCCAAGTCAAGAGTGCGGATCAATCATCAATATATAGCTCGTACGTAAATCCATCGTACGACATCCCCAAATCTGGGTATGGGTCAATATCATACTCATTACACTGTTCATTTGGTATCCTCTTTATCAAGATCATCATCTGGGGTACTGACCTACATCTAGTACACTACTAAAATCACTATTCACATGGCATCGTCATCTAAAGATCCTCTATAACATCAGGACGTATCTCAAGTACGAATCCTGCCATATCACCGATCTTACGGCCTCAACTCAAATCTCATTGACTCATCTCAATCCCAGATATCATCCGCAAATCCAGTATGTGAACACCAAGTTCCATACCCAGGTGAACACATAACACATATCCCCATATATGCACAGGTAATAACATAGATGTATGCATGTGTATGTGTGCGTGTGTGGGTGTAACAACTACTCTAGGGTTTCGCAACTAACACTAAACTAATCCATGAACACCTAGAATTTACCTTTATCATCAAGTCTCATGTCAACATAATATATATAATCAAAATATATGTGTGTATACGTATTCGTATACATCACCACGAACCGCGGGGGTGCTATACGCCAACCACCCGACTTCTCCCCGTAGATCTAAATCTACTCACCTGGTCCTCGTTCGCCGGTGCCGACGTCGCCACGCGCTTGCTTGTCGTCTCGAAGTCCACATGGGGTACCTACATATCATAACGCACCGTATCGCATTAAAACCAAATTCGAAATCGAAATGGCATACGAAAATCAAATCGGCACGCGCATCACGCATAGGTCAAAACCTATCGCCTACGCATGCAAGAATAGCCAAACCGACTCTCGATGTCGATGTAAAAACGTCAAACCATCGAGAAAACCCAAACACTCTCATTTTCGCATTCACGAACACTAATTATAATATAAAATAGGTTAAAATTCACAAAAACCCCAAATTCTCCTTAAAAGCCATTTTTCCAAAAATCTAGCAAGCAAAAATTACCCGTTTTAGTACAAAACTCGACGTTTAAACAAATCTAGCGGCCATAATACTTATTAAATATCTTAAATAAGTCATAAAAACAATTTCCATAATTTAATCCCAATAAATTTCATTAACCCCAAAATTCTAGTTTACAATATACCCAAATTTTAAAAATTTTATAGCAAAGATGCACAAACAACAATTTAGCTTGGATTTTTATGAACTAAAAGCATTAAACCACTCAATATAAAATTTATAATGACATGGAACCTTAATTAGAATTTTATCTCACCAAAATATAATTATTTTAAAAACCTAGTTTACAATTTATATAATTATCACAATTTAAATCAACAAAAATGCAAACTAGCAACTTAATTTGATTTAGCATAACCTTGATATGGCAAATACATCCCACAACCATAGTCTCACAACACAAAACCCTAATTAGATTTTCACAAATCCTAATCTGAACCTTCTCTTGCAAACCCACATCTTTCAATTAAACCATAAATTAGCACATAATAAGCTTCATTAAGGAATTAAACCAACAATTGAACAATGGGTCAAAAGTTATACCTCACAACCATGAATCTAACTTGAAATCTAGACCTCCAATTTAAAATCCTTGCACCAAGATCCATGCTAAAGAAGATGAGGGAAAATGGGTAGGAGTCGGATTTGGATTTTAGCTTGATTTTTGATGGAATTTGGACATTTTTTTGAGGGGAAATGAGGTGGGGTTTTGCGGGGAAATTCTGGACAGCAAGAAGGGGGGGCTCGGCTGCAAGTACGGGAAAGAGGAGAGAGAGGGAGGTGGGGAAAATGATATCTAGTCAACCTAGTCAAAGTCCACTCTCATTTCTACATTTCCTTTTTCTTTTCTTTTCTTTTCTTTTGCAACATAAGTGGGGAAAAGATTGAGGGAGGGGCTGCTGAATTCAGCTAAGAGAAAATATAAATGGGTGTGTGTGAGTGTGGGTATGGGTGTGGGGTGATGGAAAATGATAAATACTATACCCCCAAACATCCATTAACACTAAATTCACTATTTAAGCCTTTTTCTTCGATATTTTCTAACACCGTTTTGGAAAACCATTTCATTTCAAAAATGACATGATAAAATTTTGTTTAATGTGTTATGATGCACAAAATTTTTTTCAACTCATTCCAATTTGTAATTTTCCCTAATTAAATATATTAGAGACGGCTTAAAATAATATTAAAATAATTAATTTCGGAAAAATTTTCAGAAAATTTGAAATTTCACCAGTGGCTCAATAAACACCAAATACTAGCAATTACATAGCTAGAATATGTATATTTAATTTTAAAATAAAGATATTTATATTTTGACTTTTTACAGAAAACCCCCTTATTTTACCGATTTTTCCGAAATTTCACCGAAACGATTTTCAAAACGTTACATTAGATAGGAAAGAACCTACATTCTCCGGCTCCCTGTGGCTCAAGAGAATTGGTCCCACTAAACCTATGTTTACTAGGGTTCTTATTGTAATTTAGCATAACTTGAGGGGGTTCTATGTAAAAATAATTTTGATATGTTTTCAAAATACAACTCAAGTATTTAATTATTGTCTTTAGGGTTTTCATAGATGTATATTTTATAAAAGTGAACTTTCTAGTGAGTTGAAACCTAATTTTCATTGTATATGATATTTTATTGAAATATCGGTATTGTTTTGTATTTGGATGGTATTTTCATGCAATGGTGATTCCTTTAGAAAACTTAGAATATTCATATGATATAATTAAAATAGATATTTTGATAATAATTATATACATATATATTTAATGAAAATAAATTTTATTTATTTTCTTATAGAAATCTCATTTTCTAAAGAAAAATGCATTAAAAATCTATCGAGATCGAATCCTCTTTTCGGAGGTCTACATCTCGCTCTACTAGGCCCGAGAATGTGTGATATTCCACACCATCCCGAACGGGGTCCCCAAAAGTGGGTTGTAGTGGCGCCATTGCAAGGAATTGTTTAATACACTTTTTAAAGAAATGGTTTTGCAAGTTAATGGTATTTATTTGTAATGTCGTGTTATCCTATGAATATATTTCCAAATTCTCATCGTGCTATGTCAAAAATGTGTGTTTTGATGAGGTGGATTGTTACCTCATGAGTTATCTAAAGGTAATACAATTATTATGTTGTTTTATGTCGGAACCAGAGTAGTGGTATTTTACTGTAAAAATACAATAAAATTTGCAATAAAGATTAATTTGATATGAAACTTGTTTTAAGGTGTTTGTTAATGTTTGTTAAACAATATATGAGAGTATGGTACTTTCTTGTTTAAGAAAAAAAAAGTTTTTAAGGAAAACCGAATCGGAAGTCGGATTAACTCCGCTTCCGTCGGGTTTTAAAAATGAAAGTTTTTAAGATAGTAGAAGAGAGGGGGAGAAGGGACTTACTGGCTAGGGAAAAAGATAAGGGAAAGGGGAAGGCTATGGAAGTGTCGGGGTATTGTTTCGCCACTGTAATCTCCTTGGAACGTCGCCGGAATCTCCTTGGAACGTCGCCAGAACTTCACCCTTCGCTAACTCCACTTACACACTAGAAGGACTTGAGAATTTTTTAGAGTTTTGACAGGGAATTTCTGAGTGAGGATGTGTGAAATGGAGTGTGGTATTTATAAGGAAAATTAGGGTTTAGATGGTGATGAGTTTTAGAATTAAAATGCATTTAAAGGGTTTAAAGAGGTAATTTAATCCTCTCTGGATGAATACAGGGTAAACAAATAATGTGAGGTTAGTAGGGTAGCTGAAGAGGTGCTCGGGGAAAATATGAGGGCCATTCCCTGTAGGCGGCCTGGCGGTACCGGCTGTAGGGGCAAAATCGCCGGTCGAAAACCGGTGATAAGGGTTTTGGATTTGGCCACGTGTCCCTCTCGCTTCAACTAGCCTCGTGCACATGTTTATTTAATCTGTAACTTAACATATTACGTGTAGTGCACATGCAAACTCTTTGGCTTCTAAAAGATTAAAAGAAAATTTAATAAAAAGATAATGTGGCTGGGGGAATTCGATCACAGGGGCTATGTCACAGCAATGCAAGGCTTTACCAATGTGCTACAAGTACTTTCTTGCTATTCTAAAGTAAAACAAATATTTATAGTGTACACAGGATTGCAAATACCCCAATCGTACATTAACTTTTAAACAATTTTCTGTACATTAAAATTGGAGTTGTTACACCTTCGCCAGGTGTTCGTTCCTCTTGCAATAGAAGCAAAAGTCTGGACTGGGCCAGTTAAAGGTTACTCCTAGTTCCTGGGTGCAAATGTTGGTCTGGAAGAGGTCCTCCTGCCATCTGAGTGGCAGGGCGTTTCATACCGGCTGTCTGAGGTCTGCACTTTTTCTTCACTACTGTTTCCCCCAATCAAAGCAAAGCACTGTTCAAATTTTTGAAATTTTAAATGAAGCAGTGCTTCATAAAAGCGCTAGCGCTAAATGCGCCAACGCTAAGAGTCAAAGACTCTGAGGCAGCGGATCATGTGCAAAGCATGAGAGCGCTGAGCGCCAGCGCCCAGAGTCAAAGACTCTAAGGCAGCGCATCACGTGCAAATCATGAGAGCGCTGAGTGCCAGCGCTAAAGAATCAAAGACTCTGAAGCAGCGCATCACGTGCAAAGCATGAGAGCGCTGGCGCCAGAACTAAAAGTTCTCTGCCGTTAGATCAAAGATCCAATGGAGATGATAAATCATCAGAGCACAGAATTAAATTTTGATTGAGGAAATAATCTTCCCAATCCCAAAAGGAGATTTTAGTAAATAACCAAATATAACACTTGGACTAAGGGTCAAATTGGTAATTTTTCTTACATCTCCCCCCTCCCCCGGGGGCCCAGGTATCATATACGCCCCCAAAATAAAGAGCCCTGAGTACTAGAAGACAAGCACCTATACCTAACAAAATTAAGTGAATACCCAAAATTGTAGTCATTTTATTTCTATCTTTCCATACATAACCGAAGAATGGAAAGAATTCCTCAAGAGTCTCAGGTCCAAGAAGTGCGTGATAAATACCGCCAAAGCCTAAGACTACAGAGGAAATTAAGTGAAGTACTCCAGATACAAAGTATGGAAAGGTGTCTATAACTTCCCCTCCCTGCTCTGTAAATTAGAGCACCTTTGGATTAAAGATCCAATGGTGATTAGAAATCACCAAGCTACATAATAAGCTATGTAAGGGAAAATATCTTCCCAATCTTTCTAAACAAGAAAAATTGTGAGCACCGTTGGATCAAAGATCTAATGGTGATTAAAAATTACCAAGATATAGAATAAGTTCTGTATGGGAATAGATTTTCCCAATCTTGTTAAAAACAAGAAAATTGCCTTCTGTAAAACAGAAACCCTAGGATCAAAGATCCAACGGTGGGAAACATCCCCAAATCAATTAGAGGAAAGATCTCTTCAACTAATTTAACAAATCAGCTTCTCCTATATAAAGGACCCTGGACTTCAAGTCTTGCAGAGAGGAACCCCCCATAAAATTTGAGAAATTTAAAAGAGAAGTGCAAGCTTTCAGAAGAAGAAGAATTTCTTCAAGGTAAATAAAACAGAGAGATCAAAGCATCTCATCAAAAGAAGAAGAACCTAATTCTTCTTCAAGATCATAGATCTATAAGACAGATGTCTTTCATAAAAGAGATCATAGCATCTCATCATAAAAAAGGGGGAAGAAGAATTCAATTCTCTTCAGATCACAGATCCATAAAGGCAAAGCCTTTCACAAAAAATAAGAGATTGTAACATCTCCTATAAAAATAAGAACTTTGTTCTTAGATCCACGAGACAAAATCTCTTATAAACGAGAATTCAATTCTCAGAGTGCAGAATTGATCAAAGTTGCCTAAAAAGAGCCTTAGCGCTCCAATTCAAAGAAGTGTCTTAGCGCTCCAAGACTGGCGCACAGCACCGCAGTGCTCCTAGCACTCCAATTTAAAGAAGCGCTTCAGCGCTCCAAGACTGGCGCCGCAGCGCTGCAAGCGCTATTTTAAAAGAAAAGCCCAGCGCTTCAAGGTTGGCGCTCAGCGCAAAGCACACCACGTGCTCCTCATGTGTGCGCTCTTTCACAAGAAGTGCTCTGCACTCATTTACTGGTGCTCAGCGTCAAGCGCACCACGTGCTCCTCACGTGTGCGCTCTTTCACAGGAAGCGCCTTAACGATCTAAATTTGGCGTTCAACGCCAAGCGCACCACGTGCTCCTGACGTGTACGCTAAGGGAACATAAACTGTTCTTTAAATAAAGCCCCCAGAGTTATAATGAGTGCTCAACACTCAATAAAAGATAAAAAGATTATCAGAACCCAAATCAATGCTCAGCATTGTTAAATATTCAATATTTTAGCTGAGTGGGCCGAGCCCAAGTTGGCCACAGATCTCTCATTTAGATTAATTGAGCCCATATACTCATAAATCTTTTTAATGATCTTAGTCCCAAACTTGACTATAGATCTCCTAACCAATATTGTTTCAAGGGTACATCTCTTCGTACCTCTGATATATGTCGTTGTAATTCTTCAACGTCTTCAGAGAAACGGAGGGTCCCAATAACCAATAATTTTTGGTACATCCCCAAACGATTGAACCAAAACCATATAGACTATGACGTCTTTAAACTGGACTATGATGTCCTTAAACTTTATGGACTGTGGGGTCCTCAAACTCATGGACTATGGCATCCTTAAACTTTATGGACTGTGGGGTCCTTAAACTCATAGACTATGATGTCTTTAAACTTTACAGACTATGACGTATTTAAACCGCACTATGATGTCCTTAAACTTATGGACCACAATGTCCCTAAACTAAAACAATAGAGTCCAAATGCTTTTTTGTTGGATCTAAATTATCCTGTTAAGTAGATCTTAGTCTAAAATTAGGCTAACGTATCCTTAACAAATGTTTAAGTTGATCTTAGTCTCAAATGAGATTAACAATCCTTAAACCCAACCCAAAACTAAATCTAAAAAAATACGGATTTGGACTAATCGACGCCCTACGGGCGACAACATAAATTAGTCTCCGTATACAATCCACGGGCAACCAAAAACAAAACAAACACAAACGACATGAAGTGACCATCTGGAGAAGGAGAAAGTGGTTACCGTGATGCGGTAGCGTAATTAACTGCTGGGGCTTGCACCTGCAGGGAAGAGCGTCCCCATAATCAAAAACCCCTCACAATGAGGGGGAATCTGAAGAAGTCTGCTACATCGGCCGCATCCATCTAAACCTTCGATACATGGTGCCATAAATCAACTTGGTATCTTCGGAGAGGTGGACGGATAAAACCAAATAGCATCTGCCCCCAAAATTCAGGCTAGACGTCCTAACGTCCCAGTCGCGTCTTTCGGCGGGGAACAGATTCTGGCATGCCTGGTGGGACCTCTTCCTCTCTCCACTCCACACTTCGTATGTCGTGTTCGTGAATGAATCGTGGTTTTCTATGGTTGCCCCTAGATTCGAGGTACTAAGATTTGGTGTCTTGCTCCGTACAGAAAACATAAGATCAATGGCATTCAACTGCACCAACTGCAACAACTCCCACTCCCTCCCTGCTGGAGGAGTGACTTATGGGCCTTAAGCGGCCTCCATTTTCAAGATGCCAGTGGAAAAGTTGACGCAAGCCACCACTGGGCTGTACTTTGGGACCATGCTCCCACCCATGAGCTTCAACGCCCCACTACCGTCGCAAGAAGTTCCGATGAAGTCGGTCTTTGATCGGCTTACGACTACCGCGGCCCCTCTCAACGGGTCGCCCAAATCCAACGCCTCAGTCTTTAACAGACTGGGAAAAAACTCCAATGGGCCCGTGAAGAAGCCCGCGATACCTGAGAGGCTTATCCCAAAACGAATAGCCATTCCTGCTCCTGAAGTCGCCAAAGCGGCTTCTCCTGCTAAGGGGTCGGTCTTCGCAAGACTGGCCGTTCCAGCTCCTGCTTTAGGCGAAGTAACCAAGGCTGCTTCTCTTGCCAAAAAGTCGGTCTTTTCAGGTTGGCCATCCCCACTCAACGGACGTCAGTTTTCAATAGGCTGGCACCAACGACAACCCTCCACCGGAGCAGGGAGCATGATGAAGCCACCCCCATTGCTGAGCCAGTACCGTCTGCTCTACACGCTTGACATCGCCACTGGCGCCGAGTGAAGAAAGATGGGGGCAATTCCCCATCTGAACTTACCCCGCCGGCTTCAACGATGGAAGTCGACGCTGCTGTTCCAGTGAGAACAGCTTTGAACCACTCAAGAGGGTCCGCAAGAACTCTCCGACGGCCGTGCTGAAAAGATCTCCTCCACCTGTGGAGAATGCTACAAAGACAAAGCTGGAGCAGCCCCCTCAGCGGCTGTCCTCTAAAATTCACAAGGTCTGGCGACAGGTCCAAGACTCGGTGATCAACCAAGACTACTCCCGCCAACCGAAGAAGATGAAAGTTTGGCAAGAGAAGGACCACCCTGTCGTACTAAAGAAGGTGTCGTCTACTTGGGTGCCCGCTGCAAAGGCCCCCTCAACTTCGACAGCTCATAAAAGAAGAAGGCCGGAGAAAATCGCCATGTCTGCGACGAATCTAAAGGGCACTGAACCTAAACGCCCTAAGTCTAGGGGCATGGTGGTGCACACTGTTTATATGGCATCCAGGAAAGAGAATAGCCGTATTTCCACGGGCCATCGACCTCTCACCAGATCAGTGACAAAGGCTCAGGAGCAACAACAGCAAAAACTCCAGGAGATGCTAACACAGATGGACGCACTCACTGGGCCAAAAGAAAGCCCGGAGATGTTGTCAGAGCAGCGTCAAGAACAGGAAACCGATGCTGAGTTCCTCCGCAGAATCCTCGAGAAGAGAGACAGAGAGGCCGCGGAACAAGCGGCCAATATAAAATGAATCGCGCTTTTATTCCAAGATATGGTCAGGATGATGATAAAGCCGGGTCCTCCAGCTGAACGCCCCCCGATTATCCTTGAAGACGACAAAGGGGAGACATCGAACCCTCTTCCGTCTCTATCAGCAGCCAAAGAGGAGACGATCTCCAAAGCCGTCCTGGATGACTATATCGCTCAACAGATATGAGCCCATCAGGCGAGCGAAGCAGCCGGCCAAATTGTTAAGACTGAACGACCCTATCTGGGTTGGTATGACCAAATAAAGTACCCGCCGGGATATATGATCTCTAAATTCAATTTATATAAGGGGACGGGAAATCCAAACCAGCACATTGCTCAATTCAGGGCCTTATGCGGTAATACTGGGGGTGACGACAAACTGCTGCTTCGCCAGTTTGTTGGTATCTTGTCGGAGACGGCGTCTGAATGGTACTCTGAACTCCCGAATGACTCCGTTAAGACATTTGCAGAATGGAGCTACTGTTTACATAGAGATTCGCAAGCGCTAGCGAGCGCACCCCGATCACCGCACTAATTAACGTCAGGGTGAAGCCAAGGGAAACATGGGTTCAATATGCGATACGGTGGCGGAATCTATGGTCGAAGTGTGAACAACGCATAGAGGAAGCTTCTGCAGTGGGCATGTTTGTGGGAACTCTTGATCCACAGGCGACCATATCCCAGTTCATGATGTTTTTCAAGCCGACTACCTTCCAGGCCTTGATTGACAAGCTGGCCCAAATGGATCAGATTGGTCATAGACCGTTTTCTTCGAAGATTGAGCCTCGAAATGAAAAGGGAAAAGGGAAAGCGACCTTCGTCGCCAACGCTCAGCAGCATCCCAGTGGTCCAAAACCAACTGATCGCCAAGACGATAGACAACGATTCTTTAACGAGAAGCTGAATCACCCTTATTCATTTCCCCGGGATAAAATGAGGAGACTGTTCGAGCTGGCGGTGCGCAATGGACTCATCACCTTGCCGGATCCAAAACGCCCACTGCAGCCCGGTGATGTCAACAGTCCCAACTATTGCCCCGACCATCGAATAAAGGGCCATTCAATCGAAGATTGCTTCGTCTTCAAAAACTGGATTGAGGACCAGTACCAGCAAGGAAAATTCGCGTTGTCTGAAAACTGGAGGGTAAACTCGTCCCAGCCGTACGCTCTTAAAAAGGTAAACACGCCGGGCGCATCGTGCTCTTTTATAGAAGAAGCTTCATGGGAGATCGCTCTTTCAGCCAAAACAAAAGGAATGCTAAAGGATCTCCAAACATGCCCGGCGATCAGATGGAAAAGTCCGCTGGAACCCGAGATTATCGAAGGAATGCTGAAGCCGCGCTCGATGCCAAGAATTGCTAGTAATAGTCAAAACGCCCATGCCCATTCGTCAAAGTCTTCGAAAAAGAATAAGAAGACCAAAAATCCCGTGAAGCCTGATGATAAGAGCACGGACCTGCAAAGACACATTGATGCACTGGAAGAATATAACCAGAAGGTGCGAACCCCGGTCACGCTCCAAGAGTTTCTCAACCACATCCTTGAGGATGGAGATAATAAAAATGATGGGGGAGAAGACTCGTCAGATGAACCTGAGAATTATGTGGCGAGCTGCCACATGATCTCTCACTTGTCAATAAATAGTGAAGAAGCTCCTGATGTAGAGAAACTGGGGTAGATCCCGAATCGAAACTCCTAGAACCGTTAGATGAGATGATTGACATGTTGCTGGACGAGGCCCGTCAAAAAAGCAAATCTGTCCGAGAGCGTGAAACGGTCATATATGAAAGGGCCAAGCGTCGGCATCACGTTGAAGAAGCTCCGGTATTGAGAAGCCATAAAGTACCCTAACCGGATTGAAGCACTTCTGCCGCCAGCAAAAGCAGGTTTATGACAAGGAATCAATTCACTGAAGCCCTGTCGATGGGAATGAAGTTGCCACCTTTCAAAGAAGACACTTCAGAAAATACGTTCCCCGATGGACTAGATGCATATCCAAACTACTGCTTATATCATCGAAGGATCGCGCACCCTACCGAGGAATGCATGGCCTTTAAAAATTGGTAGCAGGGATACATTGCTCATCGACAGCATTTCAAGCGGATGAAGTGCAAAACTCGTCGAGAGCAAAGAAGCGCGACCGATGAGCATAAAAGAACTTCTGGCAACTGTCACATGGTTGATATCAAGGGATCACAAGTTCTCACCTTCGGGAGAGATTCCGATGAAGAAATAGCCCTCAGCCCCCTCTTCAAGGAATCCATCTCCGAAACTGAAGAGGCGAAGACCAGCGAGAACATTCAGCTGCACAATCGTACGCTACCCGAAAAGAATCTCGAATCCACAAACAAGGGATCGAACAGAAAAGATAAGGGGAAGGGAAAAGTCCCTAA
This sequence comes from Agapanthus africanus, assembly GCA_030015575.1. Classification (NCBI taxonomy): domain Eukaryota; kingdom Viridiplantae; phylum Streptophyta; class Magnoliopsida; order Asparagales; family Amaryllidaceae; genus Agapanthus; species Agapanthus africanus. The sequence continues at coordinate 285,261,093 of JASDDO010000006.1, forward strand.
GGATATCACCCTCGATGATCGAGTCGTCGACGAGTTTGCAGCCAAGGACCAACTAAAGAAAAACAAGGTGGATTACAATGTTCTGGCACATTTGAGGAAGATACCCTCGCAGCTCAACATTCTCGATGCCCTTCTGCTATCTAAAGAGGAGAGAGATTCGTTGATCAAGGCGTTACAGGACCCTGGGCAATTTCAAGCCTTCCTTGCCAAAGAAAAGATGAAGGACGAGCTGGAAGAAGTGTACACAGCCGACATCACCTTCAGCGACGAGGACCTCCTCCTTGGGACGTACGAGCATAACCGTCCCCTCTATGTCTCCGGGTATTTCCATGATATCAAGATAGGGAAGATCCTAATTGACAACGGGTCCTCTGTCAACCTCCTAAATGTAAGGGTGCTAATAGAAATCTGCATGAGCGTTCAACACCTCATTCGGGATAAAATCACTATCTCCGGGTTCGACTCCCAGTCATCACGGATGCTCGGGTCTGTGATACTGATATCAAGTTCCACTTCATTGATGCCAAGACTTGCTACAACGCTTTGCTCGGCAGGCCTTAGTTACACGAGTACAACATCATCCCTTCTACACAACATCAGAGTATGAAGTATTTCAAAGATGGTCTTGAGTACACCGTGACAGGAGAAATGAACCCATTTTTCGTAAATGAAGTCCAAAAGTATGAGGATGCAAAGTATTTCCTGCCAGACTTTGAAGACACGGAAAGATGCCATAAGCCGGAGAATAAGAAGAAGGCTATCACCACTATTCCGGTCTTTGGGAGCGATACCGAGGAGGAAGAACAGATGGTCTATTCGGGGCCGCCCCAATACAACAAGCCCGGACCGCCTACCCCTATGTTGGTCTTCGGCAGCGACTTTGAAGATGAGGTCAATGCACTATTTTCTGTTCGACCATCAATACAAGCCCTCACTGGTGATGAACGGAGTTTGCAAATCGCCATGGTTCCGTAAAAACATCACAAAGACCTCGACGCACTTGATACATATAATGTGCAAGAACTGCAGACGTTCTAGGTCCCTCCCAGGCGAAGTGATAAAAAGGCGATCCTCTTTTATCGATCCACGGAAACCAAATTAGAGAAAGAAATCTTGCATGGTGCCGATTCTACACTTGACAGGCTCCAGCCCATCCATCTACCCAGATACTACACGGTAGGATTAAAAAGCTGTTAAGACGCCAAGGCGTACCCTTCAAACAGACTGCTCGACAAACTCAATTCTACAACAGGATCGGGAACGTCCCGGGAACTCGGAAAAAATTGCCCAATGGGAGAATGGAAACAATCGGGCTTGGATATGTTCAATCCAAGAAATGGGAGCGATTCCATGGTTGCTACGTTATACATGAGTTTGATGAAGAAGGAGATGCTCTGTTAGAATACGCTAACCCTGAACCAAAACGAGGTCCCGCCATGAAAGTGCCAAGTCCGTCATTCGAAGAACAGATGGACAAGCTAATAAGGGAAGCGGGTCAAAAGGTCCGGGATGACCACAACCGCGAAATGGCTATTTACGAGAAAGCCAGGATGCAGCGCCTCCTTCAGCAGGCTGCGGAGAATAACGATGCTCTTCGTCGCCAACCCGTCATACAAAAGACCCGACGCAGAGGTAGAAACAAGCTAAAGAACAGAAAAAACGTTCGACAGCAGCAAAGCGGGTCCAAGAAGCCACGCAATCGAGAATTGGGCAGCCGAGATTCGTCTCTTATAAAAAAGATGAGTCGAGCATATTCTTTTTCCCAAGACAAGACAAGGAAGATATTTGATCTTATCATAAAACATCAAATGATTACGCTCCCGGAGTCCAAACACCCCGATCAAGAAAACGAGGTTCATCACCCAGATTATTGCTCCTATCAACGAGCGATAGGACATCCTCTCAAAGACTGCTTCACATTCAAAGACCATGTAGAAGACCGATATCAGCAAGGCAAGTTCGCTTTATCCAGCAGTTGGAGGGTAACCCCGCCACAGAAGCATGAACCGAAAGCCATGTATGCCGCGAGAGTAGAACCGTATCAACATCGGTCTTGGAAGAGATCTCGTACTTGTCACGCGATAACGCTGTCAGGAGAAGGAGTACGCGAGGATATGGCTGACCTCCCCTGGTTCTTCGAAAAATATGATGACGAGGTGATCTCAGAATTTCCACTGGCTCCAAAAGAGCTGGAAGTTGGGATACATACTACTGCAGATAACCTCAGAAAAATCGACTTGGGGACGGCAAACAATCCAAGGCCTACGTTCGTCAGTGAGCTGTTGTCTGAAGAAAAGGTGGCTATGCTCAAAGACGTGCTCATCCAGTATAAAGACTGTTTCGCATAGAACTACTCTGAAATGCCGGGACTAGATCCAGAAGTAGCTGTGCACAAATTGGCGATATATCCGGACGTCAAGACAATCAAACAAGCACAGAGAAGAATGCGGCTCGAACTTGAAATGAGCATCAACGCCGAGGTCAAGAAGCTAATCGACTCCGGCTTCGTCCGAGAAGAGCAATACCCCGACTGGATTGCCAATATCGTCCCAGTGATGAAGAAGAATGGGACGGTGCGCATCTACGTGGACTTTCGGGACCTTAACAAAGCTTGTCCGAAAGATGAATTCCCCATACCGGTTACTGAGCTGATGATAGAAAACATGTCTACTCATAAAGTTTTCTCTTTCATGGACGGCTCATCAGGGTACAATCAAATAAAGATGCATCCCGAAGACCAGAAGCATACCGCTTTCCGGACCCCTTTGGGCATATTCTGCTACGAAGTGATCCCTTTCGGTCTGAAGAACGCTGGCGCCACCCATCAGAGGGCCATGACGAAGATTTTCGATGACCTCATACATAAAATCGTCGATTGCTATATTGATGACCTCATGGTAAAAGGCAAATCGCACGAGGAGCATTGGGAGTATCTGAAGATAGTGTTCCAACGTCTTCGGAAATACAACCTGAAGATGAACCCTTTCAAATGCGCGTTTGGAGTTTCCTCCGGCAAATTCCTAGGATTCATCGTACGACATCAGGGCATCAAAATAGACCCATCAAAGATCAAGGCGATTATGGAAATGCCTCCACCAAGGACTCTGAAACAACTGCGGTCTCTCCAAGGAAAGCTCGCGTATATCCGACGGTTCATAGATAGCCTCTTCGGCAACCCCTACAATCACCTAAAAAGGGAACATGTTCGTCTGGGATCATAAACGACAGAGTGCACTCGATGAAATCAAGCAATACCAGCAGAATCCGCCGGTGCTGACCGCTTTGGTCAAGGGAAAGCCTCTCATTTTGTACACAACAGCCCTTGAAGGTTCCTTAGGCGCGCTATGGGCACAAGAAAACGACCAAGGGAAGGAGAGGGCCCTCTACTATTTGAGTCAAGTTCTCCTGGGGGCTTAAAACAACTACTCCCCCATCGAAAAGCACTGACTGTCGTTAATCTTCGCGATAAGGAAGCTCAGACACCATGTGTTGGCGCATGAGGTTCACCTCATATCAAAAGTGGATCCTCTCAAATATTTGATGTCAAGAGCTATACTAACGGGAAGGCTCGCTAAATGGGCCCTCCTCTTGATGGAGTTCTCGATAACATACCAACCTCTCAAGGCAGTGAAAGGCCAGGCCATCGCCGACTTCTTTGCTAAGTAACCGATACCCGCCAATTCACCCCTAAATTGCGAATTGCCAGACGAGCACGTGTTTGACACGATCGACATGGAGAGAGGAGAGAGTGATACCCGATGGGAACTCTATTTTGATGGGGTATCTTTCATGAAGGAGTGAAAGCACAGCTCCCCTATAATCAAATCTAGGGTAGGCCTTATCTTCGTGACTCCACAAGGAGGGATAATGCACTTTGCCTTTTCCCTAACAGAGCCGAGGACAAACAATGAAGTTGAATATGAAGCTTTGATAGCAGGTCTTGAGATCGCTGTCGACATAGGAATCGAAAACCTCCTCATATACGGAGACTCCCAGCTAGTCGTTAATCAAGTAAACGGCGACTATCAAAAGTGCAAACCAGAGTTGGTGAAGTACGGCGAGAGAGTACAACAATTGCTGACTCAAATCCCTTCCTACGCCCTCGAAAGCATACCGCATGCGGAGAATAGCAAGGCGGATGCATTAGCCAAACTCGCTAAAGAACTGGTGGATGAAAACCTCGATGACGTGAGGATCGTTGTGCAAAGCCGTCGGGTTCTTGCACCAGCAGAAATATCTCCGGAGTCGTCTGAAGAAAAGAAGCGACCAAGCAAATGGCCTTAGAAATAAAAGGTCATGGAAAGGCTAAGGATTGGAGGGAAGTCTTTATAGACTACTTCAAATCCCGTCGAACACCTGAAAATGCATCCTCAAGACATCAGCTCATGAAACGAGCTCTGTCTTTCGCCTTCGTTAATGATACTCTTTATAAGAGATCGTTCGACTCTCTGTGGCTAAGATGCCTAGGACCGGAAGAAGCAAAGATAGCCGTCCAAGAAACTCATGACGGACTCTGCGGTTCTCATCAAGCCGGGCCAAAGATGAAACTGAAGATCAAATGGATGGGCTACTATTAGCCCACGATGATCCAGACTGCCTCGAATATGCGAAGCAGTGCCAGTCATGCCAAATTCATGGGGACTTCATCCACCAGCATCCGAATCCGCTACACCCAACGGTGGCTAGCTGGCCGTTCGAAATGTGGGGAACTGACATAATCGGGCCCATCGAACCAGCGTCATTCAGAGGACATCGGTTCATATTGGCGACAACCGATTATTTCTCTAAGTGGGCAGAAGCAGTACCGCTAAGAGAGGTGAAGACGGAGAATATTCTCCATTTCTTCAAGACGCACGTCAGCTATCATTTCGGCACTCCGCGACGGATTATCTCCGATAACGGGACAGCCTACAGAAGTCACAAAATCAGCTGCTTCGCACAACAACATAATATAGACTGGAGATACTCTTCGGTTTATAATCCCCGAGCTAACGGTTTGGCTGAGGATTTCAACAAGACCTTGATGAAGATCATAAAGAAGACGGTGTCCAAAAACAAAAAGGATTGGCACGAGAGATTGCATGAAGCTCTCTGGGTGTATCGAACTACGTTCAAAACTGCCACAGATACAACGCCATATGCATTGGTATTCGGCGCAGAAGCGGTACTCCCTTTGGAGATAGAGCTACCCTCTCTACGAGTGGCAGTTCATTATGAGCTAACGGACGAAGAGAATTCTCATCTTCGCCTGGAGGAGCTCGACGCCCTTAACGAAACCCGGCTCATGGCACAGCAAAACCTGGAGGCTTACAAAGCAAGGATGACGTGCTCGTACGAAAGATTGACTAGGCCGAGAATATTCCGCCAAGGCGAACTCGTGCTAGTTGTAAAAAGACCTATAATCCCTAATCGTGCCAAACGGGGAAAATTCGAGCCAAACTATGAGGGCATGTATATCGTAGACAAGTTCTACCAAGGTGGGGCTTACTTGCTCATGAATATGCATGGCAAAAGACCCTTTAGGCCAATAAACGGCCGGCTCTTGAAAAAATACTACGCCTGACCGAAACGTCTGTAAACTACTACGACCCACAGCATCCTAAGGCTGACATAAAAAAACGGTACGTCCATAAGCAAAATGGGCATGGATGAAAACCCGAAAGGGCTCCGTGAGTAAAAACAGCAGGGCTGCCGTCGAGTTTGTGAAAACCCGAAAGGGCGCAACCTCGTTAAAAGACACTTGCAAGGTCCTCTCGACCTTGTAAGGAGAAAATACCTACGTGAGATCCTTACGACTCACAAGGGAACAACACACTTAGGGATCCCCACGATTCCTGAGGAGAGATTACACTTATGAGATCCTCGCGACTCGTAAGGAGAATTCCCCTATAAGACCCTCACGGCTCATAGGATTCAAAAACCTTAAGCTACAGGGATCTAAACCAGTTCTTAAGCCGTCATACACCCCACAGACTGCCTACAACCGGTTCAATACTGACCCTTGTATACAATCCACGGGCATAAATAATCATTTCCTTGCCGAGTCCCACTAACGACGAGGAAAGCCCTCATTTGATGTATAAACACTTGTAAGTCCTCTCGATTTAAAAGGAGAAAACACTCTTACAAGATCCTTACGACTTACAAGAGAACATACACTTAGGAATCCTCACGATTCCTGAAGAGAAAAGACACCTACAAGATCCTCATGACTCGTAGGGAGAAACACCTTTATGAGACCCTTACGGTTCATGAAGTCAAAAGCCTTAGTCGACAAGATCTTAACTATGTTTGCTAAGTCACCTTTGTTCGAACCGACAAAGGCAGATGATGATTCGCTCCTGGCAATATCCCGGTTGTAGCGATGCTAATGCCTGAATCGGAATCAAATTCCAAGTCCTTTCACGGCAAATGATGATTCACTCCTGGCAATATTCCAGTCGTAGCGATGCTGATGCTAAGATTGGCACCAGATTCCAAGTTCTATACTTGTTGCGAAAATTCGACGAGCCAAAAATGCATATGAAATAGCCGAAATGATGGGGCAACTTGCAACAAAATCAGCAAGTAAAAAAATATGCATACAAAATAGCCGAAATGGTTGGGAAACTCGCAATAAAAAGCAGCGAGTAAAAAAATAGCCGAAATGATTGGGCGCCGCGAAAAATAGCCGAAATGATTGGGCAATCGCGACTTTCGCGATATAAAAAGCTGAAATGATAGAGTATCGTGGAAAGAAATAAAAAAATGAAATAAAACTTTCTGCCCAGCAGGTGAGTCCATACTGACCCCTGTACACAATCCATGGGCATAAACGAAAGGGAACCACATGTCCCAACAAACTCTGTCAAAGGGAAAAGTCAGATCTCGACAGCAGCATCCGCATCCCAGAAGATCAAGAACGGCGTTCCTTCTTATGCCAGCAAGGCACGGAAGCGACACAACGAAACAGAGCCATGGCAAAGTCCTTAGTTCCAAATCTTAATGGCAACATCTACAGCATAAAAATCAGCAATGGTGATCCTCCTCATTCCAACAGGATTCGAACGCAATATCACCAAATGGAGCCAGGGCAAAGTCCCCAGTTCTAAGACTCCACGGTTCACGAACAACCTAGAGTCAGCCAATGATTCCATTTCGGAAATACGTCATCCAATGACTCCATCTCGAAAACAAGTTAACCGACCTCCAGGGAAATCAATGCCCTTGGCGAAACCTCGACTCAAGGAAATCAGTGTCCTTGACGTGAGCATCTCGATTCGCGTCGACCCGCAGAGAAATCAGTGTCTTTGCAGGAATACCTCGATTCATCTCAACTCCGAAGAAATCAGTGTCCTTGGCAAAAACCTCGATTCAGGGAAATCAGCGTCTTTGATGAGAATATCTCGATTCGCATCGACCCGCAGAGAAATCAGTGTCTTTCCAGGAATACCTCGATTCGTCTCGACCCCAAGGGAAATCAGCGTCCTTAGCAAATATCTTGATTCAGGGAAATCAGCGTCCTTGACGAGAACATCTTGATTCGTGTTGACCCGCAGAGAAATCAGTGTCTTTGCAGGAATCTCTCGATTCGTCTCAACTACGAGGAAATCAGTGTCCTTGGAAAAAAACCTCGATTTAGGGAAATCAATGTTGTTAACGAGAGCATCTCGATTCATGTCGACCCGCAGAGAAATAAGTGTCTCTGCAGGAATATACGACGTCGGCAAAACGGAGCCATGACAAAGTACCCTAGTTCTAAATCTCGACGGTTCACAGACAACCTAGAGACTACCTCAGAGCTATGGCAAAGTCCCTAGTTCCAAATCTCGACGGTTCACAGACAACATAGAGACTGCCTCGAAGCCATGGCAAAGTCCCTAGCTCCAGATCTCGACGGCGACAGCCTAGAGATCATCAACAGCGTTCCTCCTCATTCCAGCAGGATACGGATGTGACACTACCAATCGGAGCCACGACAAAGTCCCCGGTTCCAAGACTCTGTAGTTCACAGACAACCGAAAGCTGATCCTGACACCGTAGAAAACGGAGAAAGTCGATCCCCGACACCATAGAAAACGGAGAAAGTCGATCCCCGACACCGTAGAAAATGGAGAAAGTCGATCCCGACACCATAGAAAACGGAGAAAGTCGATCCCGACACTGTAGAAAATGGAGAAAGTCAACCCCGACACCGTAGAAAACGGAGAAAGTCCCCGACACCGTAGAAAACGGAGAAAGTCAACCCCGACACTGTAGAAAAAGGAGAAAGTCCCCGACACTGTAGAAAATGGAGAAAGTCGATCCCCGACACCGTAGAAAACGGAGAAAGTCGATCCCCGACACAGTAGAAAACGAAGAAAGTCGATCCCGACACCGTAGAAAACGGAGAAAGTCGATCCCCGACACCGTAGAAAACGGAGAAAGTCGATCCCCGACACCGTAGAGAACGGAGAAAGTCGATCCCCGACACCGTAGAGAACGGAGAAAGTCGACCCCGACACCGTAGAAAACGGAGAAAGTCGATCCCGACACCGTAGAAAACGGAGAAAGTCGATCCCCACACCGTAGAAAACGGAGAAAGTCGATCCCCACACCGTAGAAAACGGAGAAAGTCGACCCGACACCGTAGAAAGCGGAGAAAGTCGACCCCGACACCGTAGAAAACGGAGAAAGTCGATCCTGACACCATAGAAAACAGAGAAATTCAACCTACGACACCATAGAAAGCGGAGAAAGTCGATCCCGACACCATAGAAAGCGGAGAAAGTCAACCCCCAACCTCCCCGTCGAAGCAATGCTTCGACTCGGGAACAAGTTAACTCATTAGCCACTTACGAGTCCTCTCGACCTGTAAGGAAGAAAATTCTCTTGCGAGATCCTTACGACTCTCAAGAGAAAGCACACTTAGGAATCCTCACGATTCCTAAGGAGAAAATACACCTACGAGATCCTCACGAATCGTAGGGAGAAAATCTTTATGAGATCCTCATGGCTCATAAAATTGAAAAGTCTTAGGCGGCAGATCTGAACCTGTTTCCTAAGCCATAACTACCCTACAAAGGGTTTAAGAGGAACTGTCCTCATCTATAGACCACATTTTGCCAAAATTACATGCCATAGAAATCGAGGTACTACTCAAGAGTACGTAAACTGCTTTGCGCCAAGTCAAAACAAAAAGGCATAACCCTTGGACGTCAATCACATATTATGCAAGGTAAAAAAGGAAAACATTTGATTCGCATCCGATTAAGTGTTTGAAGCGTACTCATTCATGTATGTGCGAAAAGGTTTAATGCATAAAATAAATACACGGAAACGAAAAATTTGCTATTCATACTTCATAAAATTTTTACATTGATGAAAACAGTAAACAAAAATATCATTAAAATGTTTACAATTGCAAGACATCAAATCCAGGACATGGATTGAGAAATTCAAAAGTAAGGCCATCTAAAATGTTTCGGGCCTTTCGGACCATTCTCGTATGCATCTTCTCACGGTCGCAAGTGTCAGGGTCTTCACCGATGTCCTCCGCCCTCTCATAAGCAGCGAGTATCGTCGTCTGTTGGAAAGTTTGATGCAAAATATCAATGAGATTATCTCGCCGCTTCTTCAAGATCAGGCCCGTCAGATACACTGAATGCACCTTATCTTCAGCGTCATCCAGTGCATTAAGCGGCATGGCTTCATAAAATCCAGGAAGCGCTTCCCAAATTGCTCCCACTATAATCTTCAAGAGAGCGGAGCGACGAGAGAATAGTCGGCCGATGTGTGCATTGAAACGATTCATAATTTCGGCACATTGGGCGTTTGTGAACTCCTGGTTTTGACAACGACCATGTACGCGAATGTCCTCATAAGAAATGATTTCGTTAAGGCAGTACAGATGAGCATCCATAGCACCTGAAAATGAAAATCAGTGAGAGTTTAGCAGACAGATTGATCAAGACACGGGGATTTAGACACCTCTTAGTATCCGCATGAAGAAAACAAGTGCTGATTAAAACACCCAACAAATTCAGATTTATGCAATTAAGGGGGGAATCCTAAAGGACTCTCATTTAATGAGGGACTCCTCGGGCCAGGGAGTAAATCTCCCTTGAGAGCAGCGCTTTACAACAGATATGACATCTGTCATAATTAATCATGAAGGGAATAAAATTCCCCCAGAGCAATGCTCTGTGAAGAAGATGGAATAATCCATCAAATAACCCTAAAAGCAAAGCTTTCTACAGAAGTAAAAACTTCAGGATCTTTAAGATCTGCAAAGCGAACTCTAAGAGTTCTTCGTTAATGGGTTAAAACAACCCTAAAAAGGATTTCTTTTTTTGATCCATGATCAAGAGAGAGGAAAGCTCTATTTTTTTAATTAACGGGTTAAGAAACCCTAAAATCCTTTAAAGATCTTTGATCTAAGTAGAGCAAAGCACTGTTAATGGGTTCAAATCTTACCAAAAATTTGATAGAGTCTTAACTCTAAAGGAGTTTCTGAGGCAGGAGCTATGCTCTGAAAGAGAATTAATTCTCAGAAAAACAAGAAAGAAGATGAACAGAGATCATCTCAAGGGCCAAAGGCCCTATTTATAGGCACTAAGAGCCGTTTCAACTTCTAAAGTTGATCTAATGGCACAGATGCTGCCACCGCTACACTCACGTGTAAGCCACGTGAGCGCAACGGTGGGGGCATTTGTTTACCCCAATCAGAGCAAAGCTCTGTTCGAATTTTTGAAATTTGAAATGAAGCGGCACATCATAAAAGCGCTAGTGCTAAATACGCCGGCGCTAAGAGTCAAAGATTCTGAGGCAGCACATCATGTGCAAAGAACGAGAGCGCTGAGCGCCAGTGCCTAGAGTCAAAGACTCTGAGGCAGCGCATCACGTGCAAAGCACGAGAGCGCTGAGCACCAGCGCTAAAGAGTCAAAGACTCTGAAGCAGTGTATCACGTGCAAAGCACGAGAGCGCTGAGCGCCAGCGCTAAGAGTCTTTGACTCTGTGACAGCAAATCACGTGCAAAGCATAAAAGCGTTGGCGCCAGAACTAAAAGTTCTCCGCCATTAGATCAAAAATCCAACGGAGATGATAAATCATCAGAGCACAGAATTAAATTCTGATTGAGGAAATAATCTTCCCAATCTTTCTAAACAAGAAAGATTGTGCTCTGTAAATCAGAGCACCGTTGGATCAAAGATCCAATGGTGATTAAAAATCACCAAGCTGCAGAATAAGCTCTGTAGAGGAAAATATCTTCCCAATCTTTCTAAACAAGAAAAATTGTGAGCACCGTTGGATCAAAGATCCAATGGTGATTAAAAATCACCAAGATACAGAATAAGTTCTGTATGAGAAAAGATTTTCCCAATCTTGTTAAAAACAAGAAGATTGCCTTCTGTAAAACAGAAACCCTAGGATCAAAGATCCAACGGTGGGAAACATCCCCAAATCAATTAGAGAAAAGATCTTTTCAACTGATTTAACAAATCAGCTTCCCCTATATAAAAGACCCTAGACTTCAAGTCTTGCAGAGAGGAACCCCCCATAAACTTTGAGAAATTTAAAAGAGAAGTGCAAGCTCTCGGAAGAAGAAGAATTTCTTCAAGGTAAATAAAACAGAGAGATCAAAGCATCTCATTAAAAGAAGAAGAACCTAATTCTTCTTCAAGATCATAAATCTATAAGACAGATGCCTTTCACAAAAGAGATAAGCATCTTATCATAAAAAAGGGGGGAAGAAGAATTCAATTCTCTTCAGATCACAGATCCATAAAGGCAAAGTCTTTCACAAAAAATAAGAGATTGTAACATCTCCTATAAAAATAAGAATTTTGTTCTTAGATCTACGAGACAAAGTCCCTTATAAACGAAATTTAATTCTCAGAGTGCAGAACTGATCAAAGTTGCCTAAAAAGAGCCTTAGCGCTTCAATTCAAAGAAGCGCCTTAGCGCTCCATGACTGACGCACAGCGTTGCAGCGCTCTTAGCGCTCCAATCTAAAGAAGCGCCTCAGCGCTCCAAGACTGGCGCACAGCGCCGCAAGCGCTATTTTAAAAGAAACGCCCAGCGCTTCAATGTTGGCGCCCAGCGCACCACGTGCTCCTCACGTGTGCGCTCTTTCACAAGGAGCGCTCTGCACTCATTTACTGGCGTTCAGCGCCAAGCGTACCACGTGTTTCTCATGTGTGCGCTCTTTCACAGGAAGCACCTTAGCGCTCTAAATCTGGCGCTCAGCGCCAAGCGCACCACGTTCTCCTCACATGTGCGCTGCGGGAATATAAACTGTTCTTTAAATATGCCCCCAGAGCTATAAATGAGTGCTCAACGCTCAATAAAAGACAAAAAATTGTCAGAACCCAAATCAATGCTCAACATTGTTAAATGTTCAACATTTTAGCTGAGTGGGCCGAGCCCAATTTGGCCACAGATCCCTCATTTAGATTAATTGAGCCCATATGCTCATAAATCTTTTTAACTGATTTTAGTCCCAAACTTGACTACAGATCTCCCAACCAACATTGGTTCAAGGGTACATCTCTTCGTACCTCTGATATATGTCGTTGTAATTCTTCAACATCTTCAGAGAGACGGAGGGTTCCAATAACCAATAATTTTTTGTACATCCCCAAACGGTTGAACCAAAACCATACAGACTATGACGTCTTTACACTGGACTATGATGTCCATAATCTTTACGGACTGTGGGGTCCTTAAACTCATGGACTATGACGTCCTTAAACTTTATGAACTGTGGGGTCCTTAAACTCATAGACTATGATGTCTTTAAACTTTACAGACTATGATGTCTTTAAACCGGACTATGATGTCCTTAAATTTATGGACCGTAATGTCCCTAAAATAAAACAATAGAGTCCAAATACTCTTTTGTTGGATCTAAATGATCCTGTTAAGAAGATCTTAGTCTAAAATTAGGCTAACGTATCCTTAACAAACGTTTAAATTGATCTTAGTCTCAAATGAGATTAACGATCGTTAAACCCAACCCAAAACCAAATCTAAGAAAATACGGATTTGGATTAATCCATGCCCTATGGGCGACAACATAAATTAGTCTCCGTATACAATCCACGGGCAACCAAAAGCAAAACAAACACACACGACACGAAGTGACCATCTGGAGAAGGAGAAAGTGGTTACCGTGATGCGGTAGCGTAATTAACTGCAAGGGCTTGCGCCTGCAGGGAAGAGCGTCCCCATAATCAAAAAACCCTCACAATGAGGGGGAATTTGACGAAGTTTACTACATCGGCCGCATCCGTTTAAACCTTCGATACATAGTGCCATAAATCAACTTAGTATCTTCAGAGAGGTGGACGGATAAAACCAAATAGCATCTGCCCCCAATATTCAGGCCAAACGTCCCAACGTCCCGGTCGCGTCTTTCGGCGGTGAACAACCACTGCCTCATAGCATTGGGCAGCTTTCAGAGCAAGATCGTGGGTTGGGAAATCCCCTGTAGTTAGTGCAGCTTGGATTTCCGGGTCCAACCCTTATTGAAATCTTTGTTCCCGGATACCAGCAGTCGGGATGAGGTGTGCCGTGAACCTGCTATGACCTTGTGTTAGCAGTGTAGTATGTGAAATCAGGAATTTGAATATTGAGACAATATCTTACCTGCTAAGCATGTCAAACTCAGCATCGTACTCATCCACGGATTTGCTCCACATCGAGCCTTGTTGTAAGTGGATGAACTGATGTTCCATGTCGAAACGGGCAGTCTCAGGGAAGTACTTCGCATCGAACATATCGCGAAATGTTCTCTATTCAATCGGTTGGGCCAGTCGGCTTTCTTCAGCCTTCCACCAGACTCTGGCATTATCCGTTAGTTGCAGCTTCACAACTCTCACCTATGCAATCTCTGGTACTTATGCTGCTGCCAGGCCATCTTCAATAGACTGAGCCCATTCTTCTGCCTCCAGTGGGCTCTCTTTTCCTGAAAAGTGCTTCGGGTGCAATGCCCAGAATTGCTTGACTCCGGGTGCCTCGACCTCTGGGAGGTGTATGAGGATAGCAGTCTGCTATTGCTGACCCTCTAAGAGGCTCCTGATTGCGTCGAGCAGCACCATTTGCTCGTTGATGGGAGCTACAACGGTAGGTGGTGGTGGTAAAGGAGGTGGTGGTGTATTTCCATTGACGTTCGTGCTTGTGTTGTTCGGCGAATCCATGACTTTGATAGAAAAAGAAAGGATAGAATAGATTCAAGGAATTTGAAATGTAAATAACGTATAGTTGCTGATTCTTATAATTCTTGTGATATATTGCTTAGGATTCCATGCAGAACTGACCTGTATGGGCCACCAACAAAACCTATCACGCCCCGTTTCCCAGTATACGGAAGCGGAGACGTGGCCAGGCCGCGATGTATTTACTAAGAAATAAGTATGTTAAACGTAATTAAGCCATATATAAAATGCACAAGAAGTGACAAGAGATATAAAATGAACAGTAACTTTTGTTTACATTCATCTTTACAATACAACTGATTTGAAAAGGAAAAGTACAATGTTAAAAGCAATGCCTAAATAGTGGCATACAAACTGGAAGGTAATTATAAGTAGAGCTAGTAGCCTGGCTGTGACTCAATTTGATCCAAGCACTCCTGGCTAGGCTTTGTCTCCTGAGGGTCCTATCCTCGTGACGAACATTCCAAGAAAGAAATAGACAGGAATGTCATCAGCGAACTAGCGCTCGGTAAGTCCCAAAAGAAAGAAAGGAACAAGTAATGTGGAAAAGGAACTGGTAAGTTATACAGGTATATACTTGTTATCTTAACGTAGTTGTTTGTAGCTTGGTACAAAAGGTATCAGTGTATACGAGAGAAGTCCAACTTGCTCCGTGGGCTAAGGTAACATGTAGTACAAGGCCCCGCCAAAACCAACGGGACAACGGCACGAGAGTTCATATTGGTGTCTTTTAGTGACCATCTCGTGCCACTTCTAATACATTCCGTACTAATCTACCCCGTTAAACCCGTGTAATATTTTATATAGATTATAATTATCAGACTTGTCGAGACCATGGATACAAGTTGTTCAAGTAGTTAGGTTCAGGATGTAAACAAGTAGTCATGTAGTCAAGTTATAGCCATGGTTCGGTCAAGTCATGTCATATTTGCATGTTTGATATTATAGTTTGATTCAAGTATTCAGGTTCAAGTATTCAGGTTTGGTATATTTGATTCATGTTCGATTAGACTCTGATTGGATTCAAATTTGGATTAGACTCAGACTGAGTCAGACACTTATAAATTGATTTGGATCCTGAATTAGATTCGGGAGTCATCGGTAACTGCTGCACATGAACGGCAGGATTTGTGTTCTTTTCCAAGACAATTACCATTGATAACTCCGTTATGTTTTCTATCTTAAATAGACAAGCACTCACTTTCTCCGGCTCCCTGGGGCTGAAGAGAATTGATCCCGGTTAAACCTATATTTACTAAATTCCTTAAATATTGTTTTATATAACTCAAGAGGATTTTATGAAAAGTAGTTTAATATAATTTCAAAATAAAGCTCAAGAATTTATTTATCATATTTAGGGTTTCATAGTTGTGAATTTTAAGGGTTTGAAGTATTTTTTAGTGATGATTACATATCTTGGAAAGTTCATGGTATTTTAGTGTAAAACTTGTATTTTGGATAACTTGAAGGTATTTTGGTGAAAGTTGTCATTCTTTAATTTGAAAAAAATATATGGTTATTATATTTTGAAAATATATGGATTTTGTAATATTTATATAATTATTAAAAATTAAATTTTTTTAAGTAGAAAATTGCGTTTTTTCGTAAAATCGTATTAAAAACTTTCGAGACCGAATGTTCCGTGAGGAGGTCTGCATCTCACTCTACTAGCCCAAGGATGTGCGATAATCCACACCATCCAATAGTGGGTGAGGTTTATTTGCAAAGGAATTTAAAAAACAATTTTAAAATAAAACCATTTTTATAATAAATGGTATTTTAATGAAATATCGTATTCGTAACTATAAATATGCTTAAAGGGTATCGTGCTATGGAAACATGTATGTATGTGAGGGGTAGGTCATTACCCCATGAAATTTTCTAAAGGTTTAATTAAGCAAAATAATTAAATTTGGTAGATACAAAGTTCATGGTATTTTAATGTAAAAGTTGATTTAAAGTTATGTTTCATGATATTTTTGAGTGAAATTTGATTCTAACATTAGTTTTATGTTAACAAGTATGGTGTAGAAATATGAATGAGCAATGCTTAAGAAAAGGTGTAAATTCTAGGGTTAAGAATCAAATGTCGGTATTAACTCCACTTATCGACATGTTTTGAAAAAGGAGAATTTTAAAGAGGAAGAAAAGAGATTGGAAGGGACTTACTAGTAAATTATCCTATGAAAAGGTAGAAGAGAAGAGGTTTGTAGTTGTGGTGTCGCGAGGTCGCCGGAAAAGCCTCGATTCCTCGCCGGAAGTTGATCTTTAGCTAACTCCATCCGTACTCTTCTTGTACTTAGAAAACTTTGAGAATTTTAGATATAATTTTCAGAATGAGGAAGAGCTAGGGCATGATGTAGTATTTATGTGTGGAATTAGGGTTTTGAGATTAAAAGAGTGAATTAAAATACATTAAAAAGTGATAAATTGGGGAATTAAGGGTTCTCTGTTTGATTGCAGAGTAATCAAACAGTGCAGGAGAGTTAGGGGTAAGGGAAACGACTTGTGTGCAAAGCACGGGCACCTTTGGCAACAGGGGACCATCAGCGCTGGCCCAACTAGGGTTTCTGCCTGTTGATTTGTGGAGGGGGACGGTGAATTGACGCCACATGTTCACCTCTCTGTTAACTCCATTGTGCACATGTTTATTTTCTTTGTCATTTCATTTTTATGTGCAATGCACGTATAAACTTTTGGGCTTCCAAAGAGTTTAAAAAATAAAATCAGAAAAATAATGTGCCTGATGGGATTCGAACACAGGGGCTACGTCGCAGCAGTGCAAGGCTATACCAGTGAGCTGCAAGTGCTTCTTGCTGTTTTTAAACAAAAATTAACTTATAAATTGCACTCAGGCTTGTAAACTCCTTTCTGTACATTAACTTGAAAACTTTTGTACAGTAAATTCAGAGTTGTTACAATCAATGACTAAAATGTCATTAACAGAGATTAATATCTTTAAAAACAAGAAGAACTTGGAGTTTCATGTGAAACACTTTAGTGCTTAGCACTATTATAGTGCCTTATGTGTTTCCCACGTGAGTGCTTAAAACAAACAAAAGAAAAACTAAAACGTCTCACATGCTTCCCATGTGAGCGTCCAAAGAGCAAAGAAAAACTCCTTTGTGTTGATTAGGCAACCACCAAATAAAGTAGC
This sequence comes from Agapanthus africanus, assembly GCA_030015575.1. NCBI lineage: Eukaryota > Viridiplantae > Streptophyta > Magnoliopsida > Asparagales > Amaryllidaceae > Agapanthus > Agapanthus africanus. The sequence continues at coordinate 285,278,428 of JASDDO010000006.1, forward strand.
CCAGCACCCCAAAAATAAAGCAGTAACGTGAAATACACATGGAACACTCTTTGAAAACCAAAATCTAGCGCCTCACGTGCTTTACACATAAGTACGAGAGCTCTAGCCAAATGCTTAGCACTTCTGTCTAAAAAAAGGGGGTGAACAAACAAAACCCGAAATCAATGCTCAGGACCTCACGTGCTTCCCACGTGAGTGCCATGCAAAATGCTTAGCACTCTATATTCAGTCAAAATGACTAAAATGCTTAGCACTGATTGGGCAGCGCCCATATCTGAGCGCTTCACATGTTTCACACTTGAGTTCCAGAGAAAATTAGTGCTTAGCACTATAGTAGCGCCTCACATGTTTCACACGTGAGTGACAGAAAAGATTAATGCTCAGCACGATAGTAGCGCCTCACGTGAAAACACGTGAGCGCCAGAAAATATTAGTGCTCAGCACTATTCCAGCGCCCCACGTGAAATATACGCGAGCACTGCATATCTTAGTGCTTAGCACTGCTGGGTAGTATAGAAACCCAATCTCAGCACAAATTGGCTAAGTTCATGAGATTAAACCTCTTTAATTTTAAATCAACCGAGCCCATGTGCTCGTGATTTCCAAACTGATCTTAGTCTCAAACATGACTAATGACCTCCCATTGATGATATCCAAAATGATATTCATCCCATATCTCCTAAGGTAATCTTAGTCTCAAATATGACTAACGATTTTTAGGTCCACCACAACCCCTTTTTTCCTCAAATACGGGATATGGTTCAAGGGTACATCTTTCCATAGCTCTAATATATGTCGTTGTAATTTCTCAACGTCTTCAGAGACGTGGCGGGTCCCGACAACTAACAACTCCTTTCATCACATTGATGCACTTCCAAATTGACATACACACCTCAAATCGGTCCGCGTCCCAAATTGGGCGCATTCCATGTGACCATCGTTCACTCCGCCATGTAACAAATACACGTGTCCGCAAGATGAATAATGTACCGAAACGTTCTTAAACTAACATTCGTCCCAAACAGTGAATGTTGGACCGTGATGTCCTTAAACTAAAATAATTGAGCTCATATGCTCAATTGTTTCTAAGTTGATCTTAGTCTCAAATATAACTAACGATCCATAGAAAATCCAAATATCCCGTGAGCTGATGGACCTCATTTATATGAGATCTATGTCCTAAGTTCATTCCCGTTGGCAAACCAAACTACCAGTGTGGACCCCGTCAAGCAAATCCTTGACCCAAACCCAAATCTAAAATATACTGATTTGGATTAATCCGCGCCCTACGAGCGACAACATAAATTAGTTTCCGTATATAATCAATGGGCAACCAAAATAAAACAAACATAACACGACACGAACTGAACTGCTGGAGAAGGAGAAAGTGGTTACCGCAATGCAGTAACATAATTAACTGCAGGGGCTTGCGCCTGCAGGGAAAGAGCATCCCCACAATAAAAAAAACCCTCATAAAGTGAGGGGGAATCTGACAAAGTCTGCTACAACGGCCGCATCCTTCCAAACCTTCGATATACGGTTGCATAAATCAACTTGGTATCTTCGGAGAGGTGGACGAATAAATCAAAATAGCATCATCCCCCTAAATTCAGGCAAGACGATCCATCCCAGTTCATTTCTGTTTTCGATGGTAAACAGATTCTTTCCTGCAAGTATGTCCATATTGACTCTTATATACGATCCATGGGCACAAATGAAAGAAAAGGAACCATATTTTCCCACAATGCTTCGTCAAAAGGAGCTCCAAGTCTTGACGGTTCATCTACAACCTAGAGACTATCTCGACGTTCCCTCTCATTTCAGCAGGATGCGGATGTAGCTATCAAATGAAATTATAGCAATGGCATACCCCTATCTTAAGATCTCGATTGCAATACATACAACATAGAGATCATACAGATGTTTCCTGACTTCAGCAAAGAACCGGCACGACATCGTCAAAACAAAAGAAAAACGAAGTGACGGCATATTCCTAGCTTTGGGTCTTGACGGCAACTCATATAAAGCCTAAAAGACCATTGGAGATCATCCCACCCCAGAAGGGTGCGGTTATGACTCATCGGGGATCCAAATTGAGGCTAACCTCAAGCAAAAAGCGTCATGGAAAATTCCTAACGCTTGCACTTCTAACGGTAATATGACCTAAGGAAATGACTTGAAGACGTCTTATCCAGCTCCCGAAGGGATCAGAGACACGACAGTCGCGGGGCTACTCAAACAATGGCTTAAAGACTGCATATCGAGGAATATATCAGCCAACGAGATGGTACCACGGACTAAAACCCTAGTACTACAAACCTAACGGACCTCTATCATAAAAGAATGAGGGTTATCTATATTTCACGTTAGGACACACCTGCGAGATCCACTCGACTCGTCTTGGCTCGTATGGAAAAATATCTTTATGAAACCCTCACGGCTCATGAAGGTGAAAAGCCTTAGGCGATGGAGATATCAACCTGTTTCCTAAGCACTGTGGCCCTACAAGGAGGTCCAAACTGACTCTTGTATACTATCCACGGGCCACATTCTCCAAAGTCGGATATCGATGAGGAGGAGAAGTCACTTACGAGTCCCCTCGACTCGTAAGGAGAAAATTCTCTTGTGAGATCCTTACGACTCTTAAGAGAAAACGCACTTAGAAGTTCTCACGACTTCTAAGGAGAAAATACACCTACGAGATCCACTCGACTCATAGAGAGAAATATTTTTATGGGACTCTCATGGCTCATAAAGTTGAAAAGCCTTAGACGACAGATCTAAACCTGTTTCCTAAGCTATCGCCACCCTACAAGAAAGTCCAAACTGACTCTTTTATACTATCCACGGGCCACATTTATCGATGAAGTGAAGATGCCACTTACGGGTCCAACGGTGATTATAAAATCACCCATCGATCATCTGATAGAATAAAATTCTATCTTAGGAAAATATTTTCCTAATCTTGGTAAACTAATAAGATATTCATATAACAGAATTAAATTCTATTTTAGGAAAATATATTCCTAATCTTGTTAAACTAACAAGATATTCATATGATAGAATAAAATTCTATGTGATAGAATTAAATTCTATGTTGGAATAAAATTCTAATCTTGTTAAACTAACAAGATATTCATATGATAAAATTAAATTCTATATTAGGAAAATATCTTCCTAATCTTATAAATTAACAAGATATCCATATGATAGAATAAAATTCTAATCTTGTTAAACTAACAAGATATTCATATGATAGAATAAAATTCCATCTTAGGAAAATATTTCATAATTTTGTTAAACAAACAAGAAATCTTATCTGTTAAACATAGAGCCTTTGGATTAAAAATCCAATGGTGAATAAAATTCATCGATTGATCTAAAAGATCATTTTGATTGATCATGAAATCAATCATGATCTATCAATGAGAGATTTTCTCAACAAATTGATTTTTCTCTTCTTGTATAAATAGGAGCAAAGTGATTAATCCAAAAGGGGAGGGGGAGGAGAAAAAAAAGGAGAGGAGACCCCCATAAACTTCTGTAAAATTACAGAAGGCTCTCAAAACAATAGAGAATTTAATTCTCTTAAAGAAGAAGATCTCCCTCCTAAAAACCCTAGGTAAAGAAAAAAGAAGAGATCAAAATATCTTCTTTACCTAACATATCATATCTAAGGGTTTCACTCTTCTCAAAGAACTTAGTTCTTTCTCTGGATCTGAGATCCACAAAACAAGTCTCCCATAAGTTGAGAATATAATTATTATCGGGAAAATCATGTTCTTGAGAATCAAAGATTCGGGAAAATCATGTTCTTGAATTCGGGAAAGAACAAATTTGAAAAGAAAGAAAAGGGAACCCACAATATTCTAGGAACTTAGTTCCTTCAAATCAAGAATTTAGTTCTTAAAGAACCCGATCCAAGATCCCCAAAATAGTGATCTTGGTGATCGTTAATGGTCAAAATACCATTAACAGAGGTTTAACCTCTCTAAAAACATGAACAAGAGAAGAGGGATAAAAGAATGTGGAGAAAATGGAGTCCATAATACTCCTGGAACTTAGTTCCTTCAAAACAAGAACTTAGTTCTTAAATAACCTAATCCCAGATCCTCAAAATAGTGATCTTGGTGATCGTTAATAGTCAAAATACCACCAACAGAGATTTAAGTTCTCTAAAAACATCAACAGAGATTAAATTTCCAAAAATATAGCGCCTCACGTGAAACACACGTGAGCGCCAGAGAAATTAGTTCTTAGCACTATGGTAGCGCCGCACATGAAAAGCACGTGAGCGCCCAAGGCTAAAAACTCAGCGCCTCACGTGAAAAGCATGCGAGCGCCCAAGGCTAAAAAAAACTCAGCGCCTCACGTGAAAAGCACGTGAGCGCCAGAAAAGATTAGTGCTTAGCACTATTCCAGCGCCTCACGTGAAACACACGTGTATCTTAGTGCTTAGCACTGCTGGGTAGTATAGAAATCCAATATGAGCCCAAATTGGCTAAGTTTCCTGAGGTTTTAAATCTCTTTGATTTTAAATCAACCGAGCTCATATGCTCATAATTTCCAAACTGATCTTAGTCTCAAACATGACTAATGATCTCTCATTGATGATATCCAAAATGATACTCATCTCTCCTAAGTTAATCTTAGTCTCAAATATGACTAACGATTCTTAAGTCTATCACCTCCTTTCCTTCAAATACGGGTTTTGGTTTAAGGGTACATCTTTCTAGACCTCTGATATATGTCGTTGTAATTTCTCAATGTTTTTAGAGAGGTGGCGGGTCCCGACAACCAACAACTCCTTTCATCACAATGATGGACTTCCAAATTGACGTGCACACATCAAATCGGACCGCGTCCTAAATTGGACGCATTCCATTTCACCTTCGTTCACTCTGCCACGTAACAAATACATGTGCGTGCAAGATGAATGTTGGACCGAAATGTCCTTAAATTAACATTCGTCCCCAAAAAGGGAATGTTGGACCAAAATGTCCTTAAATTAATATTCGCCTCAAACACGGCGATAATGGACCGTGATGTCCTTAAACTAATATAATTAGGCTCATATGCTCATTTGTTTCTAAGTTGATCTTAGTCTCAAATAAGACTAATGATCCTTAGATCAAACCCAAATATCTCATTAACTGATGGACCTCATTTATACAAGATCTCCATCCTAAGTTCATTCCTGTTGGCAAACCAAGCTACCAATGTGGACCCCGTTAAGAAAATCCTTGACCCAAACCCAAATCTAAAATATATGGATTTAGACTAATCCGCGTCCTACAAGCGATGACATAAACTTGTCTCTGTATACAATCCACGAGCAACCAAAATAAACAAAAATACACACGACACGAAGTGAACTATCAGAGGAAGAGAAAGTGGTTACTGCAATACGGTAACGTAATTAACTGCAAGGGCTTGCGCCTCTAGGGAAGAGCGTCCCTACAATCAAAAACTCCTCATAAATGAGAGAGAATCTGATGAAGTCTGTTACAACGGTCGTATCTAACCAAACCTCCGATATATGATGTTATAAATCAACTTGGAATCTTTGAAGAGGGGGATGGATAAGTCCAAATAGCATCTGCCTCCAAATTCAGGCAAGACGATCCATCCCGGTTCGTCCCTGTTTTCGGTGGTGAAAAAAATGTAGTCTTTTTTTAATTCTTTTCGCATTTAATTTACATATTATTTTTCTACATTACTTTCCGCATTATTTTTCCAAATTACTTTTCTGCATTACATTTAGCATTATATTCTGATTTTAAATATGGTTTTTTTTAAGGGCTTGAGATAAATAGAGATCAATGGAAGGACAAGAGGCAGTAGTGGGAAACCTTAATTCCCTCCAAGAACCATAATCCACATTATTCGCTATCTCTCTAGTATTAAACAAATAAAAGATAAAAAAAATTATATTTTTTACTACATCCATTAACTACTAAGTCCTATAAACCCTACAAGACCTTCTATTATAAACTTTTCATCCCTTCTCAATAGAAACGACAACAATCTCTTCTCTCTTTTATCAACTCGTTTAAACCAAGATAAGAAATTCACTGTTTCCCTGTAGACAACCCATACTCATCGCGGCTAGCTATTTACGACACAGTCTTGATTGCGGTTATTTACGACATACATACAACACCTTTTCGCACCAATCAAATGGCGCCGTTGCCGGGGACACGGTTGTAATTATTTTTTTTGTTATTCGGGTTGATTTTTATTATAAAACCAGAGAACATAAAAAAATAATAATAAAAATAAAAAAACACATTTTGTATTTTTAATGATTTTTGTGCGAGTTTTGCGAGAAATTTGGAGCACTTGGAGCAAACCATCAGAAATTCAGAGATTGTCAAATAGGAGCAGAAGAGTATTAGAGTATTGTGCTAAAGTTTGAAAGGGAGATCTCACCAACTAATAGTGAAACCGTGGCTAAAGGTAGCTTTTTGCAGGGGAAGCGCAGCCATAGTGGGGTGTTTGTCCCCCAACTTTCTCTGGTATCATTTACGCTTCTTCCTCTCTCCTCTAAATCTCCAATAAACTGTTTTTACCTGCAAGATTCTTTGCAAATATCTCCGCTAAAAATCTTTTTGCGTATTTTAGATTTTGGTATGTTTTCCATATCTAAAACGGACATTAAGGGGGAAATAAACCCAAATTCAGATTAGGTGGGGATTTCATCACCTTTTCTAGGCCCCACAAATTACAAACGAGCATACTATAAACCTACATTAATAAAAAATATCTAGATCAAGCCTTTAAGGACAGTCGTGCTCAATTAAGACAAAAGAAGGTAATCTATTGCTTATCCGCATTTCTCTTATGGTGTCTAAGGCAAGTATGACTAAGGAAAGTGGTTACTTAGTTAGGCCCGCTATTTCGGTGATTCATATAGGGGATACCTCCCATTTACCTGGCACTTACTTGGCTGCAAGATTGATAAGGAGGTGATAGAGGATTTATCCTACGTCTTGTCGTTTTGAAGTCTAGGAGCGGTCTAGTAATTTGACCTGGGTGACCCTAGTTCTAGGTATTGTTTGTGCACGTTTGCCGAGTCCCACTTTCCAAGAAAAACAATTTCAAAAATCCAAAAAATCTTAAAATTATTATCATTTCATCTTCTTTTCTTTTCATTCTCTTATAAATTATAATGGGTAACCCAAACCGACTAACCCTTGCCGAGTTTTGCTATCCATAACCAGATATTTCTTATTATCGCAATTGCTTTGGTACAAATTCCGACCATACCATTTCTTTAAAGGATAGGATAGAGCGCGCTAGAAATAACAGTTGGACACCTCACTCAAAGTCCTATCAACCGCATCAAAATTCAACACCTTCTTATATTGATAATCCTTTTAAGGCTAGTGAGTAAACTTCTAAACGTATGTTCATCGTTGAGCATATTACGAAGGCTCGTAGCTAAAGTTTCATACCTTTTACTTCTCCAAAACCATTAGGATAACAATTACATTCATTTCCATATGAGAATGTTGATACTCCTTTTGAGGCGAATACGGCAACTTCTAAATGTATGTCCATCGCTGAACATATTGTGAAGGCCCGTAGCTAAAGTTTCATACCTTTCACTGCTCCAAAACCGTTAGGACAACAACAACAATTATTTCCATATGAAAATGTTGATACTCGTTTTGAGACGAATAGGGCAACTTTTACACCCATGACCATTACTGAGCAAATAGTAATACCCAGTCTCCAACTAACCAACCAATCTCAATATTCCTCATATCACAATGTTGATCCTAATCCTGTTTATGAAAATTGGATACACCCTTCTAACTCTTATCAACAGCACCAAACTTTCACACCCTCTCATATGGATACTTCTCTTGGCGCTAATGTGGCAATTCATAAACCCATGTCGATTGCGGAACATATTGAACTTGCCCGTAGCTAACAATTAAACTCATTCCAACCAAACTCAATGGTTGCACCTTATCTAGACAGTGCTTCTGAATATCAATTAGGAAATTCCACGGTTCAAAGAGAATCCTTCGTTGAAACTTCTTCACAAACCATGTCTAGTCTTGCAGTAGGGTTGGAATTGAGTAGTGAGAAAGAACAAGGGATCCCCCCAAGTCATGCCAAAACCAATTCTTTTGATCTCGACACCTTCCATCCTGAACCCCAACCGAATGTATTTGATGACCAACCGCTTACTAATCTAATTAATGAGGTGCCCGAGAATAACATGTTTGACTTGCCCAATCGTGAGTGTGAAAGAGAACCTTACGCCATTCCAAATCAAACCGATCCTTATTCGACTACACTTGACATTTCAAACCTTCCAATTCTATCAAGTGAACTAAGTGATCCATCGATAGAGGATAATATAATTGATGAATTTTTAAAGACCTATTCGTTTGATTTGACTGAAGGTGTTAATGAGAGCAGTGGTGAGAATATCTTTGAAAATGAACCCGCTATGTTAGATGAGTTTGATTCACCGACCCATCATGTCCCTTCCATTGAATATGAACATCTTCCTGTACAATTAACTGGTCCTATTCTTACCACCGACCTATCCGATAGGCAACACGATACTCAGCCTTCATCTCCTATATCTTGTTCAACAATGCTCGATACCCAAGTTCGTTTACCCATTTCATTACCCACTTTCTTTGGTTCTTCTTCTAATCTTCTTTCACTTCCACTGAGCTTTGATGAACCACACTCCGATATTTTGGGTTCTATGATTCTTGCAAGACTACTCGAGTTAGACTCTTTTAAGGATACAGTAGATGAGTTTTTCGAGTCTCCTACCTCCATAATTTCTGACGAATCGGGTGTTTAGAATCTAGGTGCGCAACATATTGACCTTGAAACTTTCAACCTTCCTAGTGAATCTACCTATTACACCGATTCCTTTCTTTCCAATGAGATCATCATCGATAAAAGTTTCGAAAATATTTTCGCCAAAGAACTCACGTTCCTTAAAAACTTGGATGTTGTGATGAAACAATCTCCACCGGAAATTCGTGCGTCTCCCTTTGAGGCCGAAGAAGTTAAAACCACCACCCGTTTTTCTAATCACATACGAGAATGCAACTATTCCACCCATTCCTTGTCATACACATTCTCGTTTTCATTCACATTCAATTTTTCGTCTCCACCAAGCGAGACGTAAAACCTTTCGAATACATTTCTCATCTTCCCCCTACTTGATCTTTTCTCGTTACTTTCATTTCTGTTTCTTTTACTCGAGATATGATACAACCTCCATTTGTCACGCCCCGCTTCCTAGTATACAGGCAGAGGACGCGACGAGGCTGCTACGTATTTACTCTGAAGTAAACACGCTAAGCGTATCTAAGCAATATAAGTAAAATACACAAGAGACAAGGACAATAGATATAATTGAAGAGCAACTTTATTTATTAACATTCTTTTTACAATACATCCGAAAAGTAAATACATGGAATGAAAAGCAATGCCTAAACAGTGGCATAACAGAAATAGAAAGTACTGAAATGAAATGTACAAGTAACTAGAGCCCCGGCTCGAAAGCTAACAGGTCTAAATCCTCGCTGGTGGGCTCAATCTCCAGTGAGTCCGAAACACCTGACGACATTCCAAAGAAGAAGAAAGAGAATGTCGTCAGCGAACAAATCACTCGGTAAGTCCTAAAGATGAGAGAGAAGTAGAATAGACAGAGAGAGAGTATAACTATTATAATTTTGATTGTTATGTTAACGCTGTTGTTTGTAGCCTGGTACAGAAGATACCAGTGTATACAAGAGTAGTCTCACTATTCCGGAGACTAAGGTATCAGGAGTACAAGGTTCCATCGATAATACCACGGAACAACGGCATGGATGTAATTACATCTTAAGTGACACCTCGTGCCACCTTTAACATGTTTCGTACCAGTCTACCCCTTATAAACCCTGCGATGTCTTGATTGTATTGTTTGTATTGTATTGTCTTGTAAATTGAATTGTGTTGATGGATAACTTGCCGAAACCATGATATCAGTAAATGGGTATAACTGGTGAACCATGTAGATGGAGGTATATCCATGGTTCGGTTCGGTCAAGATAGATTGAATAGATTGAATAAATTGAATATATAGATTCATGGATTCATGTTGAATTGATACTTGAATCATATTCAAGTCAGATTGATTATATTGAGACTCGGTCTGAGTCGGACAATTAGAAAAGAAATTGAAGTCCTGAATTATGTTTTGGTGCTATCGGTAACTGCTGCACATGGACGGTAGGATTTGTGTCTTTTTCAATGAGAATTACCGTATTGATAACACTGTTTGTTAAGTTGTCTACCTTAAATAGACAAGCACCCATATCTCCGGCTTCCTGAGGCTCAAGAGACTGGTCCCGCTGAAACCTATGTTTATTAGGGTCCTTATTGTAATCTAATATAACTTGAGCGGGGTTTATGTAAAATAGTTTTATTATATTTTCGAAATACACCTCAAGTATTTTATTATCATCTTTAAAGTTTTCATGGATGTATATTTTATCAATGTGACATTTCTAACGAATAAAACCTAATTTCATAATATATGGTATTTATTTGTAATGTTGGAATTGTATGGTATTTTCTTGTAAATGAGATGTTTTTCTTGAATTTTGGAAATAAGCAATATTATAAATATTAAAAATAGATATTTTGATATTAATTACATATATATATATATTTATAATAAATATAAGTTTTATTTATAATAGAAATCACATTTTTCTAAAGAAAATGTATTAAAATCTTACGAGATCGTATGCTCCTTGCGGAGATCTGCATCTCACTTTACTAAGCCCGAGGATATGCGATAATCCGCACCATCCCAAACGGGTTCCCTAAAATGGGTTGTAGAGGCACAATCGCAAAGATTTGTTAAAATACATTTTCCGTAGAAAAGGCTTTATAAGTTGAAAATAGTTATATGTTAAGTCGTATTTCCCAATCTATGTTCCCAAATTCCATCGTGCTATGTTAAATATGAGTATTGTGAGGAGGTAGGTCATTACCTCGTGAGTTATCTAAAGGTATAAATGTATTATAGAGTTTATGTCGGAAACTAAAGTTTGTGGTATTTTAATGTAAAATTGCGATAAAAAATGCATATAATAATCTTTTGTGATGAAACTTGTTAAAAATGTTTATTAATGTATAATGAACAATATGTGATAATATGAAGGTATCTTGATTAAGAAAAATTATAGTTTTTAAAGAAAACATAATCGGAAGTCGGACTAACTCCGCTTCCGTCGGGTTTTAGTTTTAAATATTTTTAGAATAGAGAAAAGAAGAAGAAGTAGGGACTTACAGGTTATTAGACTATAAGAGAGAAGGAGGAAGAGGTAGGATGTGCCGGTGCATCATTTCGTCGTCGAAATCTCCTCGGATCGTCGTCGGAAGTTCGTCGGAGCTTCACCCTTTGCTAACTCCACTTGCACACAAAAGTCATGGGAATTTTCTTGAGAGTTTGGGCAGGGATTTGTGAGTGAGGGGGTGATTTAAGGGGTGGTATTTATAGGAAAAATTTAGGGTTTAGGATAGTGAAAGGGTGTGATAAAAATTGTATTTAAATTTGCATTAAAAAGGATTAGAATGGGGTATTTCAATTCTCTGATTAATTGCAGAGAATTTAAACGGTGTAAGGGGAGTGGGGTAGTCCAAACGGTGTAGAGGGTTAAAGAAATTCAGGGATCGGACTGAGTTGAACCGGTGGCGCCGGCCGATTCACGCGCTTTGCTGGCCCGAGTCGGGCGAGTCGGGGCTCGTCTTGCTGCCACGTGTCCCTAACGATTGGTCTAGCCTCGTGGTCACATTTGTTTATTCTGTAACTTACCCTATTACGTGTAGTGCACGTGTAGACTCTTGGGCTTCTAAAAGATTAAAAGAATTTTAAATAAAAATAATGTGTGGCTGATGGGATTTGAACTCTGGTACTTTGGTTTAGTAGTGCAAGGTCTTACCCATGAGCTACAAGCTCTTTCTTGCTGTTAAAAAGCAAATCAAATTTATAACTTGTGCTCAGGCTCAAGTACCCCTTTCTGTATTTTTTGAAAAAAATTGTACAGAAAATTTAAGGTTGTTACACCAATCTTATACAGTTTCAAGTCTTCTTCATGTATATCCGTTACACGATCTTCTACCAACCATGGTATTACATTGATAAAATATTTGAATGGTTGGTGTTGATTTTTGATCTTTGTAAAGCTTTATATAGACCGATAATATTTACCCCCCCCCCTCTTATGTTAAATATCAATGCTTAGTAATGAAAACACTGTTTTACTCAAGTTTGGAGGGGAGAAAATTATTTTTTGGCTCTTGAAAGAAAGGAAATTTTTGCACGATTGTGAGCCAAGAACAAGTTTAGGGGAGAATTTCACCGTTATTCACTCTTGACCCCTTCTTTATACCATCTTATTTAACTGTTTCTCCTAGTTTTCGGGTTTTAAGCTTACAGGACAACATTAGTGAGGACACTACTGCAAACAAGTTTTGGGGGATGGTTTGTATGGATGGTTTGCATATATCTATGCATCATATGTAAATATTGCATTGCATAATAATTTTTTTTATAAAATAAAAGTTAGAAAGTGAAAAATACATATGAAAGATAGGAAGAGATTTGAGAAATACAAGAAAATTAGACGTTTTAAAATGAAGCTAATAATACGTAGTCATGAGCTGTTGTCACAAGGGTTAGTAAGATGAAGGAATCACTAATCTGAGGATAGAAATAAGTCTGAAAAGTAGTCCCTATTCTTGAGTCCAAACTTCTGAACGTTGATACCCTATTATACGCACTTGCACATATCTTGAAACTTGGGATAGTAGAGGATACCTTGAAATACTCTTGTCTAAAAGCCTTAGTCTGAAGAAAAAAATATAAATTAAAAAAAATATAAATGACACATAAAATAAATGGTGAAGAAAAATGAACACTAGTTTTGTAATTATTTAAGGCAGCATAAAAAAATATAGCGAGGGTGCCTTATCACCAAGTGCCTTAGAATTGGTTTGGGAGTCACTGCTAAGCCTTAGGTGTTGCAACACCAGAATATTCCTAATTACACCAAAATAAGTGAGCACATTCGGTAATTAGTTGGTTAGTACCTCAAGAAATATTAACAGTCGTATGAAAAATGTGTGAGCAAATCCATCTAAAACATTACCGACTAAAAAGTGCTAAGGAATATGGACAAATGGTATGATAGCTTGAATTGAATTCTCCAAGTGTAGGGATATTTTTTACACACACGTATGGGTATATGATCAATGTTTGGAGGAGTGATAAGGTGGAAGACTAAAGTCGATGTTTTATTGAGGGATGATATGATTTCCGACATCTTTTCAAGACTCTTAAGATAGGGCTCATGACAACTAAAAAGTTAGTGTAGTTTGAAACTCTACTTTTCAAGTTTTTCTTTTTTATGTTCTTGTCTTTGCATGTAATTTTTGTCTTCCTTCTTTTATTTTGGGATTTTGTGGGTGTAATCCGCTGAAAACCCTCAGGAGACAACACTCCTCCTACTAGGGATACTTAAAGGTTTAAAGGCTTACATGAGCTATGTGCAATCATGTTGCCTACGAAAGTGTGCTAGGTTTTTATTTTTCTTTTTAATAAATAGTTTGCTCGGGACAATCAAAGATAAGTTTGGGGGTATTTGATTAGTTAAAAATATTGCATATTTTTATGGACATTTTCCCTACTAATATTTGTTGGGATCCGGTGCCCGTGCCGCGGAAGCCGCGGCCCAGGAGGAAGCGTAAACAAAAATTCTAATGAGCACCGGACTCCCGTAAAACCTAAGATTCGAACCATATACCTAAACTAGCTAATTTACAAGTGCAATGGTTGAAGAAATGAAACTTTTGTCGCGTGTCCACCTAATTGTGGAAGACCCCTCCAAGCTCGTAGCCGCCGGGATCGCGCTTGAGAATCGACCACCCTTGCTGAAAACGATCCACCTGAGAGAGTTCCGAGGAGGCTCTAACCGACGATCCAAGATTGCTAGGTTTGGATGTTCAGTGAAGTAGGAATACTCTACTAAAAATTTCTCTCTTGAACCATGCTAAAAAATGGAGAGCAAGAAGAAGAAGGTGAAGGAGGTATGGAAGCAACCATGGAGCATCCATAGAGCAAGAGCAAGTAAGGAATAAAGCATGAAGCAAAAAGATGAAAGAATATCATCATCAAGTCCAACTCATGAAAATGAGAATGGCTACATATAACCCACTATGCATCAATAGTGCACAATAAATTCTAGAACCATATCTATCACCATGCTTCATTAAACCATGCTTCCACTTCATTTGCAATTTAATTTTCCAAAAAAGAAAATCAAATATGAGGCGTCCTTCTTCTAAAAGCATTCTCTTATAAATACGGAATACTTCACCAAGTATATATATCTCTATATATACGCGTATCCATATAAAAATACGGATAGCACCAAAGAGAGAAAATAAATAGTGAACAATAATACTAAAATATATGTACAAAAATACATATATAAATTATTAAATCAAAACCTAATTTAATAATCCGGCTTAATCCTAAGTCGGCCAGTATTATCTGTGGGGTTGTACTAGCACCTCTAGTTTGGTTTAAACAACATAAAGTCAAGAACTTTTCAAAAATTAAAGAGCTAATGCACACAAACACCAAATCGAACTAGAAATTAGGGTAAAACATAAGCAAAAAGGAGTCTAAACCTAAGTGAAAGAGGACTACAATCTTTGTAGATAACTCCTTCTCTTCATGGACTCCTTTGGCTTCACTAGAAAACTTGGATCAGCTCCGCTCGATGTCCTTCGACGTCCATGAAGATCCACCCTGAGTTTCTTTGCTCAAGCTCTTGCTTCACTATTATAGGATGAAATGAAGCAAATAACCAACACTAGTTTGCTAAACTAATATTGATTGATGAAGTGGGAATTTTTTTCTCAAGAAAACCTTTCTTTTTCTTATCTTTTTCAAACCCTAAAAAGAAAATGAAGAAGAAGAAGAAGCAACTTGGGGTGAAGGCTCAAGCCAAGAATGAATAATGATAATGAACCATGGAGATATTATTGGATATTTAATCAAATAAGTGTGAGTGGAATGGTGAGTCATTAGCTAGATATTTTGAGAAGAATGTAGAATCATACCTCATTTCCATTTAATTAAAAATCCTAATAAATCTCCAATATAAGTCTTGCACACCCAAGTTGCATGTATCATCAACCATGACACCTCATTTATATACACACACACAAATATATATATATATATATATTAATATATATATATATATATATTAATATATAAATATATATATATATATATATTAATATATAAATATATATATATATATATTAATATATAAATATACATATATATATTAATATATAAATATATATACACGCGTGCACACACACACACATGTAAATATAAAGGAGTAAGAAAGGATTTCTTTAAAAAAGAAATTAGTCATTTTATTAAATCAACAATTGATTTAATAACCCGGTCATATCACATATAACCCGACTAATGTAAACTGCTTGATTTAATTACGGTATCATATACACGCATCAAGCCCCCACACATATCTCCATATGTGCCCCACTTCGTTTTGCCTGAGTTCGGAAAACCCCTATGTTGGACTCTAAGACTCGTCAATATACCAGCAGTAGGTAGTGATCATATCAGATACCCACAAACCGTCAGTGGTACTAGTTGCACGTAGCGGCTCCTAGGTATTGTACGAACAGAATAACAACAAGTGAACCTGTCAAAACTCCCATCGAGCCATTGGTAACACTTACCGTACAGTCCGGTCTCTTCATCTGATATATTGCATATTGAGTCTAGGCATAGTATCGCCTACCAGAATAGCTCAATAAGTCATGCCGATGTGGCCTATGACAAGTCGAGAAACTATTGATAACGCTTATCAGTAAATCGCAATTGCCCTGGCCAGGGACTTCGAGTCATAGCCAATCGCGCATAGCGCAACATCTACTCCCAATACTTGGAGAGACGAAACTCCTCCTATCACTCATTACCTCCATGTGTCTCGGGACTGTACCAAAAAACCACCCGTTTGCATGACTCAGTAGAGCCGTGGTAGGGTGGAAATCAAAGCTTAGTGGGAGAACACACAAGACTCTATGACGATCTCGGGTCTACAGACTAACATGTACCAGTGTCACCTGAGAACTACTATCCGACGATAGGTATAATACCATATAGAAGTTCTCGGCGGGTCCGTTCAGTGTACCCAGTCTCCACTGAGCAACCGTATACAATCTTTGATGTCAAACACTAATGGATATGGGATCATCCATCGCCCATCAAATGGGTCAAGAAACGTATACGCTAATCTACTCTGGAATATCGATGCCCCATCTTGATACACCCATGACTAGGAATATTTAAGGATATGCTTATAAATTACACATGCCCCACTAGTATGATCTCCATCATAGTCATGGTAGTCAAGCTGATATCCTAAGGGCTTTATCAACATGTATCAAATGAACAGTATACACAATCAAGTGAACATGTTAAGATAAAAAGCAACCAGATAGCATACTATCATGTCGAGCAAGAATGTCCTCTATATATATACATGTCCAAGCATCCACTATACAAATAATGGCCTCTGGGGCATACATATATCCAACAATCTCCCACTTGCACTAAGGACAATTATTGGCGTATCTCATACCTAACACTCAAAAAGTCGCTTATGTTGCGGCTGTGGAAGGGCCTTAGTGAGTGGATCCACGGTGTTATTCTTTGTGTCTACTCTCCGAATCTCGATCTCACGGCGATCAACTATCTCCCGGATCAAATGATATCGCCTCAGCATGTGTCTGGACCGCTGATGGGACCTGGGCTCTTTGGCCAACGCCATAGCCCCATTATTATCATAATACAATGGTATTGGATCAATAATGGTTGGAACTACTTCTAGTTCCGAGATAAACTTCCTCATCCATACGGCTTCCTTAGCAGCATCATTTGCAGCAATGTACTCAGCTTCCATCGTAGAGTCTGCAACGGTGTCTTGTTTGAAACTCTTCCAATAAACCGCCCCTCCATTGAGGGTAAATACAAACCCTGAGATAGATTTGCTATCATTCTTATCACTCCGGAAGCTCGAATCGGTAAAGGGCTCCATTTGGAGATCCCCGTTACTATACACCAAGAACATTTCTTTAGTCTTTCGTAAGTACTTAAGAATGTTCTTCACAGCTATCCGGTGTTTCTCCCGTGGGTTGGATTGATACCTTCTTACTACACCTAGTGCATAAGCTACATCAGGACGAGTACATAATATCGCATACATTATAGATCCTACGGCTGAAGCGTAGGGTATAATGCTCATGCGAGCTCTCTCTTCATCAGTCTTCGGGCAAAAGTCCTTGGAGAGAGTGATTCCATGACAAGCGGGCAAGGCACCTCGCTTGGAATCTTCCATACCAAATCTCTTTAGGATGGTGTTAATGTACCTTGATTGGGACAATCCCAACAACCTTTTAGATCTATCTCTATAGATCTTGATGCCCAAAATGTACGAGTCATCATCCAGGTCCTTCATGGAGAACCTTTGTGACAGTACTCCCTACAATCTTCTTATAAATATAAGGTTCATCTGGATTTTTGACAAAATAAAACCCTTTGATTGCATCATCAAAACAGATGTTCCAACTCCATGATGCCTGCTTCAATCCATAAATGGATTTAAGCAACCTACATGCTTTCTCGCTGCTCCCACTATCAAGAAAACCCTCTGGCTGATCCATATAAACACATTCTTCTAAATCACCATTTAGAAATGTTGTTTTAACGTCCAGCTGCCAGATTTCATAGTCGTAGTGAGAAGCAATAGTAAGTAGGACCCGAATAGATTTAACCATTGCTACAGGAGAGAAATTTTCGTCATAGTCCAGTCCTGATCTTTGACGAAATCCTTTCTCTACAAGCCTTGCCTTATAGGTCTACCTGTCCATCTACACCGATCTTTCTCTTAAATATCCATTTGCACCCTATGGGTTTTACCCCAGAGGGTACAACATCCAAAGTGTAGGGTTCTTAGGCACACTAATAAGGTCTCATAAGGCATCAACCATGCCAAATTCTAATTTTACAAGTGCCGAGAAACCCTAATACGGATCGTTAACTAGATTTTAGGCGAAAACGATAACTAGTTAACAACTTAACTAAGAGTAAACCGAAAATACAACCTTTGTAGATCCGGTCCTCCACCTCCAGAGCTCCATGATGAAGTCCCCTCGCTGCGATCAACGGATCCCGGGCTCTAGCGTCGGCTTCATCGGAGAAAAGGGCGGGCTAGGTCGTCGACTTCGATGCCGAAGATGATCTACATCGAGGCAATACTAGATCAAGCTCCAACTTCACCAAGCCATGAAACTTGTGAAGAAAACACCCTATACTACTTGGCAAGTGGTAGAGTATGAAGAAATAGGAAGTGGGTTCACTTTAGAATTGGATTTCTCACTCTTTTTCTCATTTCACCATTGATGGTATTAAGCTTTTCTTCATCTTCAAGAAGAAGAAGAAGAAGAAGATGATATCATAAGTGTTATATAAAATATAAAATAAAAAGATACTTATCATATTGCAACCATAGTTAGGTGTAGAGAATAAACCAAGGTTAGGTGAATGGTTAGGTTAGGCAAAGAAACAAAAATGGTTGACCTTTTTCAAAGCTTCATGAAGCTTCAAATAAATCCAAAAGCAACCATTTCTTTTCTTGCCTAAAAAGGAAATAAACAAAATAAATGAAAAAGTAAATAAAATCAAAACCCTAACCATTACATAACCATGGTTTAATCTAAACATACACCCAAACAACCATGTATCATCAAACATGATACAATCAAGTGCACAAAAATATATCACATATACAATGTGCACAACAAGTGAGAAAATCCATTTAAAGTGAACCGATACTAGTTAATGCAAAGTAATATATCAAATATATAATTATACATTAAATCATTAAATCAACACTTGATTTAACGATCCGGTCATATCGCATATGACCGACTAATATCCAATGTATCGGCTTATCGAATCAATCCTCGATTCGATAACTAGGTTATATCGCATACAACCAATCGATACATTTATCGCTAGAATAGAATACAGTATCACATACTGGTATTATTCTCGGTCCCGCACATATCTCATATGCGCTCCTATTTCGTTTTGCTTGAGCCAGGGAACCTCTGTGTAGGACTCTAAAGACTCGTCAATACGCCGGCAGCAAGTGATGATCATATCAAACACCCACAAGCCGCAAGCGGTCTGCTAAACGTAACGGCCACCCGGGTATTGAGCGATCAGAAGATCGACGAGCAAGCCCGCTCACACTCCTGTGAATCCAACCAGTAACACTTACCGTACAGTCCGGTCTCGTCGTCTGATATGTCGCATATCTCGCCTAGGGGTGGTAAACGTCAGACCCCAATAGCTCGATAAGTCGTGTCGATATGAGGTCTATAATAGTTCGAGAAACTACTGGTAACACTTACCAGTAAATCTCAGCAACCCTGTTCAGGGATTTCCGGTTATAGCCAATCGAACACAGCGCAACATCAACTCCCTATACCGGGAGAGACGAATCCCCTCCTATCGCTCATTGCCTCCATGTGATTCGGGACTGTACCCAAAAACCACCGTTTTGCACGCCCTCTTAGACGTGGTAAGGTGGAAATCAAAGCATAGTGGGAACCACACAAGACTCTATGACGATCTCGGGTCAACAGACTACTCTGTACCAGTGTCACCAGAGAACTGCCATCTGACGTAAGGTATAATACCATCTGGGAGTTCTCGGCGAGTCCGTCCTGTGTACCCAGTCTCCACTGAGCACCCGTATATCATCTCTGATGTCAAACACCAATGGATATGGGATCATCCATCGCCCATCTGTATGGGTCGAGAAGGTATACGCTAGTCTACTCTGGTATATCGATGCCCCGTCTCGATACACCCACGACTAGGGATCTTGAAGGATATACTTATGGACTACCATGTCCCCACTAGTATGATCCGCATCATAGTCCAGGTAGTCAAGTACACATCCTAAGGGCTTTACCAACATGTAACAGAGAGACAATCAGTGTACACGTTAAGGTAAAGATCAACCAGATAGCATACTATCATGTCGAGTAAGAAAGTCCTCCCTATATATGTCCAAGCACCCACTACAATATACATCCTATGTATAGTAATGGCCTCTAGGGCATACATATAACTAACAATCTCCCACTTGCACTATGGCCATCTGATAGCAGTGGTTGTAGTATCTCATACTCAACCATCCCATAATAGTCTCTCTCTGGGAAACGGCCTTTGTGAGTGGATCCACCGTGTTGTCCTCTGAGTCTACTTTCCTAACCTCGATCACCCTGGAGATCAACCATCTCCATGATCAGGTGATACTGCCTTAGAATATGTCTGGATCACTGATGGGACGGACGTTCCTTAGCATAAGCCACAACTCCATTGTCACACAATGGGAGGAACTAAGTTCATCTCATGAACAAATATACACCCAGACAGCCACTTTGGTAGCATCTTAAGTAGCGATGTATCCAGCCTTTATCGTCTAGTATGCCACGGTATCTAGCTTGGAACTCTTCCATCATACCGTCCCTTTACAGAGGGTAAAGACAATGCCTGTGACTGACTTTCAGTCGTCCTTATCACCCTGGAACCCTTCCAATGATTCTCCCCAGGATCGGTTGATACCATCTCACTACAACTAGTGAGAATCCTAACATCCATTTAGATCTATCTCATAGATCCAAAACCCAGGATTTAGGAGGTATCACTTTGATCCTATATGGAGAATCATTGTGATAAGCGGAGATTGACCGAGCGTAGCATAGGAAACTCCTTCCCTATCAAGAGTATGTCATCCACGTACTCTACAAGGATCATCACCATACTCCCTACTACCTTTTTGTATATACAAGGTTCATCTACCATTTTGATGATGTCAAACTGTTTGACTACCACATCAAAACAGATGTTCCAACTCCGTGATACCTGCTTTATCCTATAAAGCATCTTGTACACGTTTCCGCTGCTCCCACTATCTACGAAGCCCTCTGGCTGTGTACTTATAGACTCTCTCTTCTAAAACATTATTTAGAAAAGCAGTCATGACACCCAACCGCTAGATATCGTAGTCATGGTATGTAGCCGTGGCAAGTAGGATCTGGATGGACTTAAGCATAGCCACTTGAAAATGTTTCATCATTATCCACGCCTGGTCGATGACGAAAAGCTTTAACAAGTCTAGCTTTGAAAGTCTCAACTTTTCCATCTACACCAAGTAATCTTCTCAAGATATACTTGCTCCTGATGGGGATTTAACCCTTCAGATATAGCAACCAAAGTCCATACTTTGTTGGTGTACATGGATTCCATCTCAGATCGCTAAGCATCCAGCCATTCTTACAGAGTCCCACTCCTGATGGCCAGCTCGAAACTAGTTGGGTCATCATCTCATGATGCAATCCTCGCTCCCACTGTCATAGAGAAACAGAAGTATCTCTCAGGTGGGTAAGAAAACCCTACTAGATCGGCGGAGAGGCTGAGATTCGTTGGTAACTATTGAATTCTTTGGTTTCATCAAATCATCAACTGTAGTTTGTATAGCTGGAACATTTCCAGTTCTACATAACAGATCTTGCCTCGAGCTTGTCCCGATTTTGCTTTTAGACATAGGCCGGACAACCCCAAATCTTAACCAGCTTAAGACATGGGCTCTTCCTATTCCATATCTCATATGGAGTGGTAGGCAGTGATCTGATTCGAACCCTATTCAATAGGTATGCATCTTCTCAAGCGCATAACTCCCAAAAAGGAAACAGGTAACTCAGTATTACTCATCATAGAGCGCACCATATCGAATAGGGTGCAATTGCTCCGTCCCGATATACCATCGTGCTATGATGTATACGGAGGAGTAATGCTGAGAGAGAATCTCATTCTCCTTTAGAATAGTCCAGGAAATTCCGTGCTCAAGTATTCTCCTCCTTGATCACATCAAAGGACATAATACTTATACCCGTTTTGGTTCTCTACTTCTAACTTATATTCTGTGAATATCTCAAAAAGTTCGGACTTGTGTTTCAACAGGAACATATGTCTGAATCTAAAGAGATCATCAGAGAATTTAATGAAGTACAAAGAACCGGTCCTGGCATGTGTAGATAGGACCTTACATACATCAACATGTATCATCCCAAGAGTTTACTAACTCTTTCTCTGTTTCCAATAAACAGAGCTGTGGTCATCTTATCTCTGTGACATGACTGGAAAGTTTCACAAGATGTAAATCCAAACTGATTTAAATATGCATCTATATGTAACTTCAGCTAGTCGGGTCGCATTGATATGACCTAGTCTACAATACCTCAAGAAGAATTCGTTCATTTCTGAACTCTTTCTCTTGTGTGTGTTCTGTATACTAAGAACTGTAGTTTGATTTAGAACATCAATGCTTTTTAGATAACGTGCCTGAACCGATCAACTTTTGATATAGGAAATGTTCAAAACATTATCCAACAATACAAAATTATATCCTTTCTTTACTAATAAAGAGACTGATATGATTTTGTATATCAGGTTCGGTATCTAATAACATTCGTTCAGAATCAATGTATTGGTAATACAGGGTGACAGTGACCAACAGACTTGGCTGAAACACTTGCCCCGTTATCTGCCTCATGAAACTTATCACCCATTCTCAGTTCTCTACCTTTCTGTAGCCCTATGTAACATATTACATATCTGAGATCCTGATCTGGTATCAAATACCCAGGACGTAGAAGATACAGAGAAACAGTTCTTTGTAATGAACACACCCGAAGGAGATGCATCATATGCACTTTCTTCGTTTGGGCAGCATAGGAATTCTGATATTCCCCAATTTCCTGCTCTGTCTTATAACAATTATAAGTTGGAGCGAGACCAACGTTCCCTAGCTTAGTATAACAAGCGGGTTCGGTCAATATTCCGTATTATTATCTGGATTAAGGCGTGATATGGTCGCTACCTGGAGAGAGAGAGAAGAAAACACTCAGCGTGCGCTCTTTGCAAGAATAGATTGGTTATAATTTTATCTAATCAGGATGGCTCCCACTGTTTTTTATCAAATCTTCCTTCAAACCCTAAAAGGAAAGACTAGCCGGGATTAATTACACACTACAAGTTCGCCAATCTTTCAGCCAGGCCAGTGTCGGTACTCTGAGGGAGGTCCCCCGTGCTTTTGCACGAACCTAATTAATGTAAACCTCGTTTTCCCAGAGGCGTAACCTCGTTAACACCTTTCTAGACACCTATTTGATCGGCTAATTGTAATGTGTAAAACTCTCCCAGGAGTAACTCTTACTCGCAGTGGGTATCGGGATCCAACTATCTCATAGAAGGTATGCAATCTCATTGCAAATTTCAACACTTGAAATTCCCGATAATTTTGCCCCTAGCGTCCTATGACCTTGACGGAGGCCAAACTACCCATAGTCCGCTAGTCAAGTTCAACCCGTCATTTCCTGATTGAATTAAACACACTCGCACGATCCTTGACGGAGGCCAAACAACGCCGTACGAATACCCTAATCCAATCGCATCATATGCTAGCAGATAAGCACTAGTTAGTTACCGTACACTACGCCTTGACGGAGGCCAAACTACCGCAGCACGAATACTAACTAGTACTTATCTAAAATGACGGAGGGCTACGACAGGTTTTTCTGAAAACCTATTGCGTAATGAACTTGATATCGTTGTAGAATCAAATGATTTTAAAATGGAGTGCTTTTGAGGCTTTTCTAGTTTTGCTAAAGGAGTCACTCCCGGTGAAGGGATCGTCGGTCCTTTCCTCGTCGAATGAGGTGCGGGATATATCATATATATCACTGTGCAAAGCAGAAACTATAGAAGCAATCAAAATACAAACCGAGTGTGTAGCATCTGCCAGTTCTTGCTAAAAGAGTCACTCCCGGTAAAGAGATCTCGGTCCTTTCCTCATCGAATAAGGTGCAGGATATATCACATATACCGCTGTGCAAAGCAAGAACTGTAGCTACCTGTTTTATTTTTATTTTTTTTGAAATTCGATTCTACAACATCTTTAGGTTTCTTTTATTTCATTAATCATATTAATGAAGTCCCATCATTTAATCACCTAAACATCACAGATAAACACGACGTACACTTATGCCATCTGCATTCGCCTCGATGTCCCCTCGTGCACCGTTAGGTTAGGTAACTAACGACAGAGCGGGGCAGGGCTATCGCGGGTGTAAAACATAAGTAACGTCTATATAATATATCATATATACTATATACTGTATCCATCACAGAACATATCACATGATCACATCACAGATATCGCAGCAGAAGAATCATATGAAACATTGGATATACTAGGACGTCCGTGTTTTCAATACGAGCCAGTATAAAACACGGATTCCACGGTCGCTACGAATAGCCAAACCCACACCCCTAGACCCCTACGAGAGCGGCAAGCAACCCTACCAATTCTAGAGTTAGGAGACCCGGACTCGACTCCTCGAGTTGGTCTCCCACTGGACTCCAGAACCCGGTTACTTGTGCTCCCCTCCTTGGGTCTATCCTAGTGCGGAAAAGTAAATAATATACAAAAGGTGACATCTTCCGCAACCTGGAAGTGCCCCAATAAAAGAATATTACATACAAGTTTTTACATGAATGAAAATGAAAAACACTCATCTCATATAAAAACCCCCGGCTATTCAAACACGACGATCCAATATAACATATCCAGCAACACATAACATCACATGTCATCAACGTAAGTAAATATGCCCATCCCAATTGTCGTTGACATATAGCAACGAAACCGGCGATATCACATATTACACTTACGGTCACAAAAAAAAAGTGTTAAACTACAACAGTTGGAATCCGCAATCTGCATAGACATCGCATGCCTAATCAAATGAATTCCTTAGACATCGCATGCCTAACAATTATAAACCCCGCATTTTAGTCTCATTATCGAAAACTCTTTTCAATATCAAGTCGGGCAATTCAACAGGATTCCCGGCATCCTGATCGAATGCTCGTCGCAAACTTTAGTAGGCGGCCGCACCCCCGATACCGTCGACGAAGTGCACCAAGGCGGAACACCGCTACCGCGAGCACCTGGACGGATGCTTTCGGCGACGGGGTTCTCCTACAGTCACTTGGTCGGGGCTATGGGGTGAGGCTGTCTATTAAGTTTACTCGGCGAGTATCCGCGTACGCTACGTGATTGCGACGGACTTTTGATCACATCAAAATTCCGTGGCAACCGATCAAGTGAGACTAAACTGCTATGTTTATAACATTCATTCAGTTATCTCATAACTACTTGTGAATTCCAATTATTGTATCCCATTCCAGATAAATAGAAAATGTTAAACTTTCCGATCGAACAATCGAACACCCAAGTTTTTCCTGAAACAGATCAACACATGAAATAAGTTTAAAAACATCCAGTTCATGCCTCAGTACCAACGGTCCAGCCGTAGAAGGGTCAAGCCAACGCCTCACATGTGGCACGCCGTACTGCCCCAAACCCGAAGGTTCAAAGGGCAGTTCAAGACGGTCACATAATCGAGTTAAGGTTTGTTGTCTTCTAGAGGGTCCATCGCGTTACTTGCACTACTTAGAACGTTATTAAACCACGGAATGATCCAACACTTGGAAATTTCCCGACAGGGGAAAAGGTGGGTATTTATATCCGGTCGAACTTTTTAACATATTCAAAAATTATCCGGAAAACACATAGACAAGATTAGACAATCTGATCGAATCTACGAACTCCCAATACAACCCAGAATATTCAACTCTTGAATAAATATTAAAAAATCCCAGAAAATACAGCAAACAAAATAAGACATTACGGTGCAAACAGTGTTTCAAGAAGAGATATTTTGGCCGCGGAACCGCCGCAGAAGCCATGCTTCTGCCGCGGTTCCGCCGCGCTTTAATCATATCTTTTGGTCATTTTTACACCGTAATTCTTAGAATTTCCTGCTGAATTTTTTAAGAATTTTTAATCTGGAAAAAACCCAGTTTTGTAAAAATGTCCAGAGAGGGTGAAAAATTGGGGTTTCGGGTTCGATCGGGTTTCTAACATCGTCTACGCATCGTCTAAGGCTCTAGCTAGTCTCTGATACCACTGTAAGGTTCCTAGGCACACTAATGAGGTCTCACAAGGCATCAATCATGCCAAATTCTAATTTTACAAGTGCCGAGAAACGCTAATACGGATCGTTAACTAGATTTTAGGCGAAAACAATAACTAGTTAACAACTTAACTAAGAGTAAACCGAAAATACAACCTTTGTAGATCCGGTCCTCTACCTCCATAGCTCCGTAATGAAGTCCCCCCGCTGCAATCAATGGATCCCGGGCTCTAGCGTCGTCTTCATCGGAGAAAAGGGCGGGCTAGGTCGTCGACTTCGATGCCGAAGATGATCTACGTCGAGGCAACACTAGATCAAGCTCCAACTTCACCAAGCCATGAAACTTGTGAAGAAAACACCCTATACTACTTGGCAAGTGGTAGAGGATGAAGAAATAGGAAGTGGGTTCACTTTAGAATTGGATTTCTCATTCTTTTTCTCATTTCACCATTGATGGTAGCAAGCTTTTCTTCATCTTCAAGAAGAAGAAGAAGAAGATGATATGATAAGTGTTATATAAAATATAAAATAAAAAGATACTTATCATATTGCAACCATAGTTAGGTGTAGAGAATAAACCAAGGTTAGGTGAATGGTTATGTTAGGCAAAGAAACAAAAATGGTTGACCTTTTTCAAAGCTTCATGAAGCTTCAAATAAATCCAAAAGCAACCATTTCTTTTCTTGCCTAAAAAGGAAATAAACAAAATAAATGAAAAAGTAAATAAAATCAAAACCCTAACCATTACATAACCATGGTTTAATCTAAACATACACCCAAACAACCATGTATCATCAAACATGATACAATCAAGTGCACAAAAATATATCACATATACAATGTGCACAACAAGTGAGAAAATCCATTTAAAGTGAACCGATACTAGTTAATGCAAAGTAATATATCAAATATATAATTATACATTAAATCATTAAATCAACACTTGATTTAACGATCCGGTCATATCGCATATGACTGACTAATATCCAATGTATCGGCTTATCGAATCAATCCTCGATTCGATAACTAGGTTATATCGCATACAACCAATCGATACATTTATCGCGAGAATAGAATACAGTATCACATACTGGTATTATTCTCGGTCCCGCACATATCTCATATGCGCTCCTATTTCGTTTTGCTTGAGCCAGGAAACCTCTGTGTAAGACTCTAAAGACTCGTCAATACGCCGGCAGCAAGTGATGATCATACCAAACACCCACAAGCCGCAAGCGGTCTGCTAAACGTAACGGCCACCCGGGTATTGAGCGATCAGAAGATCGACGAGCAAGCCCGCTCACACTCCTGTGAATCCAACCAGTAACACTTACCGTACAGTCCGGTCTCGTCGTCTGATATGTCGCATATCTCGCCTAGGGGTGGTAAACGTCAGACCCCAATAGCTCAATAAGTCGTGTCGATATGAGGTCTATAATAGTTCGAGAAACTACTGGTAACACTTACCAGTAAATCTCAGCAACCCTGTTCAGGGATTTCCGGTTATAGCCAATCGAACACAGCGCAACATCAACTCCCTATACCGGGAGAGACGAATCCCCTCCTATCGCTCATTGCCTCCATGTGATTCGGGACTGTACCCAAAAACCACCGTTTTGCACGCCCTCTTGGACGTGGTAAGGTGGAAATCAAAGCACAGTGGGAACCACACAAGACTCTATGACGATCTCGGGTCAACAGACTACTCTGTACCAGTGTCACCAGAGAACTGCCATCTGACGTAAGGTATAATACCATCTGGGAGTTCTCGGTGAGTTTGTCCAGTGTACCCAGTCTCCACTGAGCACCCATATATCATCTCTGATGTCAAACACCAATGGATATGGGATCATCCATCGCCCATCTGTATGGGTCGAGAAGGTATACGCTAGTCTACTCTGGTATATCGATGCCCCGTCTCGATTCACCCACGACTAGGGACCTTGAAGGATGTACTTATGGACTACCATGTCCCCACTAGTATGATCCGCATCATAGTCCAGGTAGTCAAGTACACATCTTAAGGGCTTTACCAACATGTAACAGAGAGACAATCAGTGTACACGTTAAGGTAAAGATCAACCAGATAGCATACTATCATGTCGAGCAAGAAAGTCCTCCCTATATATGTCCAAGCACCCACTACAATATACATCCTATGTATAGTAATGGCCTCTAGGGCATACATATAACTAACACAAAGTCCATACTATGTTGGTGTACATGGACTCCATTTCGGATCTCATAGCATCCAGCCACTTCACTGAGTCACCACTCGTGATAGCTTGCTGAAAACTAGTAGGGTCATCATCATCCATAATGCAATCTTTCCTATCACCATTAATAAGAACCCCATAGTATCTCTCCGGTAGGTGAGAATTCTTACTAGATCTACGGTGTGGCTGAGGTTCATGAGGTTCTATTGTAACATCAGGTTCAACCAATTTGTCATTTGTAACTTGTGTCTCTAAAACTTCTTCTAGTTCTACCACATTTCCATCGGTATTTATAAAAATTTCATTTTCTAAAAATATGGCATGTTGAGAAACAAACACTCTTTGTTTCTTCTTGTGGTAGAAAAGATATCCATACGAATGTTTTGGATATCCCACAAATTTACAGTGAACAGATCGTGTCTCGAGTTTGTCTGGATTCTGCTTTTTAACAAAAGCCGAACAACCCCATATCCTAACTCGTTTAAGAGATGGTCTGTTTCTATACCATATCTCATATGGAGTAGTAGATACGGTATTGGTTGGAACCCTGTTCAGCAGATATGCTGCAGTCTCCAATGCATGCCCCCAAAATGAAAGTGGTAACTCAGTATCACTCATCATGGAACATACCATATCTAATAGGGTACGATTCCTCTGTTCTAACACACCGTTGTGCTGTGGTGTGTAAGGGGGAGTGAGTTGAGAGAGAATCCCATTCTCTTTTAGGAAGTCCAAAAACTCTGTACTCAGATACTCTCCACCTCGATCTGATCGAGGTTTCTTGATGCTCAAGCCTGTTTGTTTTTCTACATCAAGTTTGTACTCCTTGAACTTCTCGAAAGCTTCAGACTTTTGCTTCAATAAGATCACGTGTCCGAATCTTGAGAAATCATCAGTAAAAATGATGAAGTAAGAAAAATCGCCTCTAGCATGCGTAGACATTGGTTCGCATACATCGCTATGTATAAGACCTAAGAGTTCTGCAGCTCTCTCTCCGTGTCCAGTAAACAAAGTTTTGGTCATTTTACCCTTGATACAAGACTGACAAGTCGCATAAGATTTATATTCAAAAGGATTTAAATATCCATCTTTATGTAACTTGTTTAGTCTTGTTTCATTAATATGACCAAGTCTACAATGCCAAAGAAAAGCTTCGTTTATATCTGAAATTTTTCTTTTATTTGTGTGTTGTATGTTGAAAACTATGTGTTGATTTAAGACGTATATCCCGTTATTAAGTGCACCATACCCAATCAACTCTTGATTCAGATTAATGTTCATAACATTATTTTCCAACACAAAATGATATCCTTCATTATCTAACAAAGAAACAGATATTATATTACATAGCATACTTGGTACATAATAACATGGGTTCAAAACTAATATACATCCCGATGGCAAACCCAGGTGATACTCTCCCACTGACATCGCATGTACATTGGAACCATTTCCAACCCGGAGAGTATCATCACCAGTCTTCAAAACTTTGCTATTTCTCAGTCCTTGCATACAATTGCAAATGTGAGAACCCGAACCGGTATCTAATACCTAGGAAGCAGAGTTTATAGAAAAACAGTTTTCAGTCACGAACGCACATGAAGCGGAAGCATCATCATGCTTCTTTTTCTTGAGATTAGCAAGGTACAGAGCACAATTGTGTTTCCAGTGTCCCGACTTGTGGCAGAAAAAACATTCTCCTTTTCAACTTCCCGCAACCCCGGATTTTTCTTTCCCCTTCGCCTTTTCAACTCCATCTCTCGGTTTAGTGGGTTTCTTCTTCTTCTTTTCCTTGGCCTTGTCTTTTGGTATGGAAGAGGAAAATGGCCCAGCAAGCAGAGCGGGAGTTTTCGCTGTCTTAAGCGTGATCTCTGCACTTCTCAACATATTGAGAAGTTCAAGTAGTGACCTCTCCAAATTGTGCATATTGAAGTTCACTATAAATGGAGCAAAGGCAGGGGGGAGACTGTAGAACAATACAACCTACTATTCGTTCTCCATGGTCCATCCCAGATCCTCAAGTTCTTCTATAAGACCTATCATCTTCAATACATGTTCACCTACTGATGTGCCGGCAGTCATCCACATCTGAAACAATTTCTTAGATGCCTCGTAACGTAAAGCACGAGTTGCTCCCCATACAACTCCTTTGTATGAAGAAAAATAGATTGAGCATCCATCTTCTCATGTTTCTTCTAATGTTCATTGTCCATCGAAGCAAGCGTAAGGCATTTGGCCGTGGCACAATTAATATCCCATGTCTTGCGGATCTCCTTATCCGCGATGGATGATTCAGGACCTGGGATGGGAGGGGCTTCAGCAGTGAGGACATATGCAACCTTATCATATGTAAGGGCAATGTTCATGTTCCTCAGCCATTCTATATAATTGGGTCCCGTCGATTTATTTTTATCTAGTAGAAGCTTAAGCCCAGTCATTGGTATCTGCCATTAGGGGAGAAAAAAGAATACATTCAGCGAAAGCTCTTGCAAAGATTAGATTGGTTATTATCTTATCTAATCAATGTCTCCCACTGCTTTTATCAAATTTTCCTTCAAACTTTAAAAAGAAAATTAGCCAGGATCAATTACATTCTACAACTTTGCTAACCGTTCAGCCAGGCCAGTGTCGGTACTTTGAGGGAGAATCCCCGTGCTTTCGCACGGACCTAATTAAAGTAAACATCATTTTCCTAGAGGCATAACCCCGTTGACACCTAATGGGTTAGATAATTGTAAAGTGAAAAACCCTCCTGGGAGTAACTCTTACTCACAATGGGATCGGGATCCAACTATCATATAGAAAGTATACAATTTCATTGCAAATTTCAACGCTTGAAACTCCCGATATGGTTTTTACCCCTAGCACTTATGACCTTGGCTATGGTCAATATATCATAAGCACTAGTCAAGTTCTACCCGTCATTTCGTGATTAATTATATCCATTCACATGACCCTTGACTATGATCAACATAATCACATGAATGTCCTAACTAATCGCATCATATGCTGTGTAGGAAGACATCACTTAGCTACCGTACACTACGCCTTGACTATGATCATCATACTAAGTACTCTACTTCCTAAAATGACGGAGGGTTGCGGATGGTTTTTAAGAAAACCTTTAATGCTTTGAACTTGATCTCGTTGTAGAATCAAATAGTTTTAAA
This sequence comes from Agapanthus africanus, assembly GCA_030015575.1. NCBI lineage: Eukaryota > Viridiplantae > Streptophyta > Magnoliopsida > Asparagales > Amaryllidaceae > Agapanthus > Agapanthus africanus. The sequence continues at coordinate 285,310,079 of JASDDO010000006.1, forward strand.
AAGGAGTGGCTTAAGCTCCGCATTTCTGAAACTTGCTTTTTCATAAAAAGGCCGAATGAGTTTCAAATTTGATTCTGCAACATCTTTTAGGTTTCTTTTTTTTTACATTAATCTCATTAATGTAGTCCCATCATTTAAGATCCTAAGCCATCACAGAAAAGAAACGAAAATAGAACGTACGCTTATACCATCCGCATTCGCCACGGGGTCCCGTCGTGCACCGTTAGGTTATTTAACTAACGGCAGAGCAGAGGCAGGACTAGCGCGGATGCAAAACATAAGCAACGTTTATTATATATCATATATACAATAAGAACATTCGTCTCAGCACATAAGTGGTCGCATCACAGATTAACAGAAGCAGAAGCACATATATGAAGATATAGAATATACTAGGAGGTCCGTATTTAATATTTAGCCAACGATAGAAAATACGAATTCCACGGTCATGATGAATAGCCAAGCCCACACCCTTAAACCCCTTACGAGAGTGGCAAGCGACCCTACCAATTCTAGAGTTAGGAGACCCGGTCTCGACTCCTCGAGATGGCCTTCCACTGGACTCCAGAACTCGGTCACTTGTGCTCCCCACCTTGGGTCTATCCTAATGCGGAAAAGTAAATAATATACATCAATGGCAACATCATCCTCAACCCGGAAGTGTCCCAATAAAAGAATATTACATATAATGAATTTTACATGAATGAAAATAAACTCTCATCTCACATAAAACTCCCAGCCATTCAATCACGACGATCCTATATATCATATCACAGCAACACATAACATCACATATTATCAACGTAAGAAAATATGCGTATCCCAATTGTAGTTGACGTATAGCAACGAAACCGGCGATACACCACATATTACACTTACGGTCATAGAAAAGAAATGTCAAACTACAACAGTTGGAATCCGCGCTTTCCTTAGATATCATAAACCCGGAATATCTCATATCATGGATTTCATGCCTAACACCGTAGATCATACATTTAAGTCTCAAAAATGAAAACACATTTTCAAAAGAAATCAAGTAATTCAACAAGATTCCCGATATCCTACGAGACCGAAATGTTAGATTTACGAATAACCAATTAGTTTTCTCAAAACTAATTAGTGTAGATTCCAAATATTGTATCGCATTCAGAACGACTAGGTGATGTTAAACATTTCAATCAATTCATCAAAACACCCACAGATCTCAGAGAGCTCAACACTTGAGCCTGATTTAAAAATTCCCAGAGAGTGCCAATAGTACCTACGGGTTAACATAAGAAGGGACGGTCCAAGCCTCACCAACGACGCCGCGGAACCGCCACAAATACTAGGTTTTGGCCGCTGTTCCGCGATCGTTGTGTCGAGTTAGGCGCTCGTTCTTCTTGGGGATCCACAGAAAACCCTGCACTATTTTCTGGATATTTTTAAACCTAAAAATTCCAACATTTGAAAAAATTTCCAGAGAGCTTGGGGAAAAAATGCAATTTTGATGTTCGATTGAGTTCTTTAACGTCGTCTAGGTTACCCTAAAGCTCTAGCTTGGCTCTGATACCATGTTGGAGTGTACTAGCACCTCTAGTTTAGTTTAAACAACATAAAGTCAAGAACTTTTCAAAAATTAGAGAGCTAATGCACACAAACACCAAATCGAACTAGAGATTAGGGTAAAACATAAGCAAAAAGAAGTTTAAATCTAAGTGAAAGAGGACTACAACCTTTATAGACAACGCCTTCTCTTCTTGGACTCCTTTGGCTCCACTAGAAAACTTGGATCAACTCCGCTCGAAGTCCTTCGACGTCCACAATGATCCACCCGGAGTTTCTTTGCTCAAGCTCTTGCTTCACTATTCTAGAATGAAATGAAGCAAATAACCAACACTAGTTTGCTAAACTAATATTGATTGATGAAGTGGGAATTTTTCTCTCAAGAAAACCTTTCTTTTTCTTCTCTTTTTCAAACCCTAGAAAGAAAATGAAGAAGAAGAAGAAGAAGCTTGGGGTGAAGTCTCAAGTCAAGAATGAATAATGATAATGAACCATGGAAATATTATTGGATATCTAATCAAATAAGTGTGAGTGGAATGGTGAGTCATTAGCTAGATATTTTGAGGAGAATGTAGAAGCACGACTCATTTCCATTTAATTAAAAATCCAAATAAATCTCCAATATAAGTCTTGCACACCCATGTTGCATGTATCATCAACCATGACACCTCATTTATATATATATACACATATAGATATATATATTAATATATTAATATATTAATATATATGTAAATATAAATGAGTAAGAAAGGATTTCTTCAAAAAAGAAATTAGTCATATTATTAAATCAAAAATTGATTTAATAACCCGGTCATATCACATATAATCCCACTAATGTAAACTATTTGATTTAATTACGGTATCATATACACGCATCAAGCCCCCACACATATCTCCATATGTGCCCCACTTCGTTTTGCCTAAGTTCGGAAAACCCCTATATGGGACTCTAAGACTCGTCAATACGCTAGCAGTCGGTAGTGATCATATCAGATACCCACAAACCGTCAACGGTACTAGCTGCACGTAACGGCTCCTAGGTATTGTACGAACAGAAAAACAACAAGTGAACCTGTCAAAACTCCTGTCGAGCCATTGGTAACACTTACCGTACAGTCCGGTCTCTTCGTCTAATATGTTGCATATTGAACTTAGGGATGGTATCGTCGACCCCAATAGCTCAATAAGTCATGACGATGTGAGCTATGACAAGTCAAGAAACTACTCATAACACTTATCAGTAAATCTCATTAGCCCTGGCCAGGGACTTCGAGTCATAGGCGCATAGCTCAACATCTACTCCCAATACCGGGAGAGACGAAACCCCTCCTATCGCTCATTGCCTCCATGTGTCTCGGGACTGTACCCAAAAACCACCTATTTGCACGAATCGGTAAAGCTGTGGTAGGGTGGAAATCAAAGAACAGTGGGAGAACACACAAGACTCTATGACGATCTTGGGTCTACAGACTAACTTGTACCAGTGTCACCTAAGAACTGCTATCCGACGATAGGTATAATACCATATAGGAGTTCTCGGCGCGTTCGTTCAGTGTACCCAGTCTCCACTGAGCACCTGTATACAATCTTTGATGTCAAAAACCATTGGATATGGGATCATCCATCACCCATCAAATAGGTTAAGAAACTTATACTCTAGTCTACTCTGGAATATCGATGCCCCGTCTCGATACATCCACGACTAGGAACATTTAAGGATATGCTTATAAACTACACATGCCCCACTAGTATGATCTCCATCATAGTCACGGTAGTCAAGCTGATATCCTAAGGGCTTTATCAACATGTATCAAATGAACAGTATACACAATTAAGTGAACATGTTAAGATAAAGAGCAACCAGATAGCATACTATCATGTCGAGCAAGAATGTCCTATATATATATACATGTCCAAGCATCCACTATACAAATAATGGCCTCTAGGGCATACATATATCCAACATTATCAACCATCCGATTAAAATCCATGTATTGCGTATACGTATTTCATAGGATCCCTGCACGTACTACCGTACGGCTCCTACATTTGTCGCCTGAACCGGGAAAACCCTCTATGTGGGACTTTAAAGACTCAACAATATGCTGGCAGTGGGTTTAACTACAATCACTTTAGCGGCACTAGCTGTACGTAACGGCTACCTAAGTACTTATCGAAAGGGGGGTCGACAATCAAGTACGCCCTTACCCTACTGAGACTGATGTGACAATCTCTGTACATTCCGGTCTCTTCGTCAAAGAGTATCGCATATCGGGTCTAGGGTGTGGATAACGTCAGACTCTTACTAACCCGATAAGTCGTGTCTGAGTCAACCTCATCACCAACTGAGATACTACAGATCAACTATCAGTAAATCTCATCCACCGTAGCTATGGATATCTGGTGATAGCTAACTGAACACAGCACGGCATCGACACCTAATACCAGGAGAGACGAATCCCTGACGGTCGACCACTGCCTCCATGTGGCTCGGAACTATACCCAACTAAAACCTGTTTTCACAACTCCTTTGAGCCGCGGTAGGGTAGTAATCAATGTACAGTAGGAACTCACACGAGACAAATGACGACTTCAGGTCAAAGGACTAACTTGTACTCATGCCACCTGAAAACTTCATCTGACGATAGGTATAATACCATCTAGAAGTTCTCGGTGAGTCCGTCCAGTGTACTCACTTCCAGTGAGCACCTGTATACTATCTTAAGTGTCACAACACCGGTGGCTTGTGAGACTGGCCACCGCCCCTCATCAGGGTCTAGAAGCGATACACTAGTCTACTCCGGAATATCGATGCCTAGTCTCGATACTCCCATGACTAGGGACATTTAAGGATTTGCTTATGGACAACCCAACTCCCACATATATGATCGTCATCACAATGCTGGTCGTCAATCAACAATCCTATAGGCTTCATCAATGATGAAGATAAACCAGATTGCATGCTATCATCTTGAGTAAGACTGTTACACCTGTATAGGTCCTTCCTCAATTATCATAATTGCCTACTTGCAATCATAATAATTACCTTGAGGGCACTATATCCAACATTCTCCCACTTTCACTTGAGGCCAATTATTGCGGTATCGCGTACCCACAGCTCATGTGTTACCGAATACCCAATTTCTCTACTGATCAGTTTCGCAAACTATGTTTGTGAAATTTAACGTGTTCGAGATATAGCCTCAGTGAGTGGATCTTCTACAATGTTCCAATTTCATCTCTCTACATCTCAACTTTCCAGAGATCAACAATCTCCCAAACTGAGTCACGTGCTTGAGATTTAGCTTCGATTAGGTTAATTATGTATTAATAATTGATAATACATGTTTTTCCGTAAAAACCCAGATTTAATCATTTTTCCACATAGGCTAAATATATCTATTTTAACTATGTAATTGCTAGTATGGGTATATAATTAGTCACTTATTAATTTCTAGTTTACTTAAATATTTTTCTTAATTAATTATTTTTAAAATATTATTTTAAGTTTTCACTTATACATATAATTAGTGTTAAGTACAAATTAGAATGGGCTAATGGCACATTAGTGCACCATGATAACTAATAGCTAGTTTGTAACATATTCTTTTTGTTCTTTAATTTGTCTCCATGGTTCTAGAAAAGTCTAGGATTATTTAGAAAATAATAATAATTAAAGAAATGAGTTAATAGATGTGAAATGAGGGTTTTATTAACTTGACCACACACACACCCACTCACCCCTCTTTCTCCCCAAGCTTGGCTGAGCCCAAGGCTGCAGTCCCCATCCCCATTCTCCATCTCATTTCATCTTTAAAATCTTCATTTTTTCCATCAAAAATCCACACAAAAATCTCACAAATTCATAGTTAAACCTTCACCCATTATTACTTGGCCTAAACTAGCTTGGATCTAGGAGCAAGACAGCATTTTGGGAGGCTAAGTTTGCAAGTTAGATCTCAAAAAATTTTAGGTATAAATCTTAACCCTATGGTTAATTCGTTAGTTAATTACTTTAATCTAATTTAATTAGGTATAAATATGGTTCAAATTGCAAGATTTAGTTTTTAAAGAGAAGGGTTTGGGTTTAAATTAGGGTTTTTATCACTTGATTATAGCTACAATGTGTAGTTTAACATCTTAAGACTTGCAAAATCTAATCTAGTTGTTAATTTGTTAATTGATACTTTTAAATGGTCCTAATTAAATATTCTTGCAAACTAATTTCATGATTAGTGTGTAAATATATGAGATTAAAAATTGGTTAGTAATTGTGTGGCCTAATAAGATATTAAATGAACATGATGGCCACTAGATTTGCTAAAATATCTAGATTTGCACTAAATGGTTAATTGTTTGCTTACTAGGTTTTTATAATAAATAGCTTTTAAGTTAGTTTGAGGTTGTGATGATCTACAACCTAATTTCTAAAACATTTAATGCGATGTGAGTGCGCGATTGGTACAATTGGACTCTAGGCTTGGTGGTTGTCACATATAGCGACCCCTAGTTGTGGGTTGTGGCGTTGTCGCGAGCGCGTTTTGTGCACCAAGTGTGTGCGCGTCTAGTTAGTGCACGTTGGTTGTCTTGTATCATTTGTATCCATAATTATTTACCTATCTATCCTCTTATTTACTTGTGTGCGATTCTAGGATCGGTTGCAGAGACGTTAGACATGGCGCGGAAAGGAAAGGTTGTGATCGAATCAGTTAAGCCGAAGTGTCCCGGTAAGTAGATGTACACATCTATGGGGGAATCGTCTGGATGGCGTGAGGCGCCCGATAGTTAGGATTACTAGTCGTGCTTGTATTTATATGCATAGTCTCCTAGTCATTCATCTCATTGCATTGCATCATCTTATATATATATATATATATATATATATATGATATTATCACCATTACCATTGGTTCATGCCGCACGTGCACTATTTATGCAAATACACACGCCATTGGTAATTGCTATGTCACGAACATTATAGACCTTTCTTAAATCAGTAGCTGAGCATTTGCATAATTTATGATATGTAACTTGTAGTTGTATATTCATTTCATTAGGATGGATACGTAGGATTGCTAGTCATATGTATATGCCTCATTGCATCATCATTCATACATAGTTTTGTAGTCACACATCGTATTTCATATTATTGATACCATAGACATTCATCATCGACGACATGTTCATATATTGTGATTTTCTTGGAGATTTCCGTGTTTATGAGATTTATGGATTTTGGGGAAAACCGCAAGAATTTAATAAACTTATTATCATTTTAAAAATGCGAGTTGCGATTTTCTCGTGATATGATGTATGTGTTGTCCACCATGAGTTTTCCTGATTTCTGTTGGTTTTCGGGACCCGATACGATGAGTAGGATGAACCGTCTCGGGTACATAGTAGGACCGGTATGGTACCCCGGGGCGAGAAGCTCGAGTTGTAGACGATGAGCTTGGCAGGGACAGACTACCTACCGGTGATGTCTGACGCGGTGGATATCCGAAGGATACCAACGTAGTCGTGAGATTTGATGATATGGGCCGATCCGGACTGATGGAGCCCGAGATACCGAGATATTGAGACATTGATATATTGATATATTGAGACACTAAGATATTGGGATATAGATATATTGTGTCGATTCTTGATACGGATTTTCTGTTGATTTCATTGATGATACTTCAGTTTATTGCATAGAGGTTTTTCTAAGATAAGAATAAAGATTTTATCATACCAGACATGCTTAGGTTTCGTGTTTGATTATGCATTCATGTTGCATTCATCCTAGTACATTGTATCATATTGCTATATGTAGGTTGTGACACATTGCGTGCATGCTTACGATAGCCTTATTAGATGCTACTACTCACGAGTTGGCAACTCACTCCCGTTGTGCCACATTATCTTGCAGGGCCGACCCGTCAGCACAGTAGCGGCAGACGAACTTCCTCATTTTGTTTCTTTTGCTTGGACTTGTGGTATTGCTCGTAAGTTGGTTGCGAGAATATTTGGTTTCCACTTTGTATTATTATTATATCTAGTATACTCCATCTACCGTATCTACCGCTTCTACCATTGTATAAGTGACCTAGAGGTGTGACAGTGAGATTCGTATATGTGTTATTTTTCTGGTGTCGAGCTCACTTGGGGCCGACATGATGCTTTCTTATTCTCGTGCCTTTATATGCTTATTTTTGCATAACTATGATATATATATATATATATATATATTGCGTGTGGTTGTGATTCCCCCATTGGCGAAGAGCTAGCTCCCGCTTGGGGATGCCTTTATTCTTTACTTATGCATATTTTGTATTGTACCCGTTTCGGGGCCAGTTTTTACAAAGGAGACTCTGCCGAAATTTTCGAGAAAATTTAATGTTTTTTTAAATGTTTAATGCCACTTATTTTGTTAAAACCACTTGTTTTAAAATAAGTTTTCCTTCACTCTATTTGTTTAATGGTTTAGATTTCTGGGATTTGGTTTACTTAAATTATATTACGCCTTTAGACGTTTCGTAATTTAAGTGCCAGTCGCGTTCCGTACCTTCGGGTCATGACAAAAAGAATTATATTTTTTACTACATCCATTAACTACTAAGTCCTATAAACCCTACAAACCCTTCTATTATAAACTTTTCATCCCTTCTTAATAGAAATGACAACAATCCCTTCTCTCTTTTATCAACTCGTCTAAAGCAAGATAAGAAATTTACCGTTTCCCTGCGGATGACCCGTACTCATCGCAGCTAGTTATTTGTGATACCGTGTTGATTGCGGTTATTTACAACATACATACAACACCTTTTCGCACCAATCAACTGCTAACTGACGATAGGTATAATACCAACCAGCAGTTCCCAGCGAGTCCGTCCAGTGTAACTCATAATCCAATGAGCACTTGTATACTATCTTTGGTACTGTATACCAATGGCTGTGGGACAGGCCATCTCCCCCGACGGGGATAAGAAGCGTATACACTAGTCTACTCTGGAGTATCGATACCCAGTCTTGATAATCCTACAACTATGGACAAGTTTAAAGATGTGCTTATAGACTACCTAGCTCCCACTAGTGTGACTGCCATCACAACGCTGGTAGTCAATAAAAGTATGCCTTAGCACTACTACTAGGTTTTAAGAAGTATCAAGTATACAATTTTAAAAAATCTAGTGTGCTAATGCATGCTATCCTAGAATCGAACTAGAGAATTCGGGTTAGTAAGTAAGTGAACAAACTTTACACTAAGTGAAAAAGGAATACAACCTTTGTAGACCGGTCCTTTACTTCTAAAGCTTCAAGTATTAGTCCCTAGAACTCTTCATAGGCTCCACTTGGCGAAAGGAACGAGCTTACTTAAGGATCTTCGAGGCCGAAGATGATCAACCTTGAAGTATCACTAACTCAAGCTGCCTCTTCACTAATTAAGAAATTAGTGAAGCAAACAACCTACACTAATGGGCTAGATGAGAGTAGGTTGATGAAGCAGGAATTTTGCTCACTTAAAAATTTTATTTATCTTTATCCTTTTTGTTAGTTATATGTATGCCCTAGAGGCCATTACTGTACATAGGATGTATATTGTAGTGGATGCTTGGACATATATAGGGATGACTTTCTTGCTCGATATGATAGTATGCTATCTGGTTACTCTTTACTTTAACGTGTACACTGGTTGTCTCTCTGTTACATGTTGGTAAAGCCCTTAGGATGTATACTTGACTACCTGGACTATGATGCGAATCATACTAGTGGGGACATGGTAGTCCATAAGTACATCCTTCAAAGTCCCTAGTCGTGGGTGTATCGAGACGGGGCATCGATATACCAGGGTAGACTAGCGTATACCTTCTCGACCCATACAGATAGGCGATGGATGATCCCATATCCATTGGTGTTTGACATCAGAGATGATATACGGGTGCTCAGTGGAGACTGGGTACACTGGACGGACTCGCCGAGAACTCCCAGATGGTATTATACCTTACGTCAGATGGCAGTTCTCTGGTGACACTGGTACAGGTTAGTCTGTATACCCGAGATCGTCATAGAGTCTTGTGTGATTCCCACTGTGCTTTGATTTCCACCTTACCACGTCCAAGAGGGCGTGCAAAACGGTAGTTTTTGGGTACAGTCCCGAGTCACATGGAGGCAATGAGCGATAGGAGGGGTTTCGTCTCTCCCGGTATAGGGAGTTGATGTTGCACTGTGCTCGATTGGCTATAACAGGAAGTCCTTGGCCAAGGCTGCTTTAGGGATTTACTGGTAAGTGTTACCAGTAGTTTCTCGACCCGTTATGAGCCTCATATCGACACGACGTATCGAGTTATTGCGGTCTGACGTTTACCACCCCTAGACGAGATATGCGACATATCAGACGAACAGACCGGACTGTACGGTAGTGTTACTGGTTGGATTCACAGGAGTGTGAGCGGGCTTGCTCGTTGATCTTCTGATCGCTCAATACCCGGGTGGCCGTTACGTTTAGCAGACCGCTTGCGGCTTGTGGGTGTTTGATATGATCATCACCTACTGCCGGCTTATTGACGAGCCTTTAGAGTCCTACACAGGGGTTTTCTGGCTCAAGCGAAACGAAATAGGAGCGCATATGAGATATGTGCGGGACCGAGAATAATACCAGTATGTGATACTGTATTCTATTCTCGCGATTTGTATCATCGGTCGGTTATATATGATATAGCCGGGTTACCGAATCAAGTGTTGATTCGATACATTGATACTATTGATATTAGTCGGTTATATGCAATATGACCGGATCATTAAATCGAGTGTTGATTTAATGATTAATGTATAATTATATATTTGATATATTACTTTACATTAACTAGTATTGGTTCACTTAAGATTGATTTTCTCACTTGAATGTACATATTGTTTATATGTGATATATGCAAGTGTACATGTTTGTATCATGCTTGATGATACAAACAAGTTGTGTATATGAGACTTGAACCAAATCAAGGTTAAATTAGGGTTTACAATTATCCTAACAAATAACAAAAGAGTGAGACTTTGGTCAAAGTTATCAAGCTTCATGAAGCTTGATAAAATTGACAAAGTCAACTCTTTTGTCATTTGTTCAAGATATTATTAACCCAACCCTTAACCTAATGTTTTGGTTAATTCTCTACATGAGTTAAGCATGAGAGCTTAACTCAACCATGGTGCCATGATTAAAAGGATAAGTTTCATATTATTCATATAATTCTTTTCTTCTTCTTCTCCTTCATCAAGCTCACAAAAGCTTGCTAGCTCCAATGGTGCCATGGGAAAAAGAGTGAGAAATCCAATTCTAAAGTGAACTCACTTCCTATTTCTTCATCCTCTACTACTTGCCATGTAGTATCGGGTGTTCTCTTCACAAAGTTTTCGACCAAGTGAAGGAATAGCTTGAGTTTGAGTCTCCCCGACGTAGATCATCTTCGGCCTCGAAGTCAATGGCCTAGCCCGATCATTTCTCCGACGAAACCATCGCTAGAGTCCGGGATCCGATGATCGCAGTGGAGGGACGTCAACACGGAGCTTTAGAAGTGGAGGACCGGATCTACAAAGGTTGTATTTCCATTCACTTAGTAAAAAGTAGTTTGCTTGCTTGTTGTTTCGCCTAATCTTTAGTTAACGTCTAGTTTAGGGTTTCTCGGCACCGGAAAATTTTAATTTGGCATGGTTGATGCCTTGTGGAACATCTTGAGTGTGCCTAGTAACCCAACAGTGGTATCAGAGCCTAGCTAGAGCATTAGACAATGTGTTTGCGAAGTTAAAACCCCGATCGAACCCGAAAACAACAAATTAACCCCTCTCTGGAAAATTTTTGAAATCTGGGATTTTTCTATATTAAAAATACCTAAAAAATTCAGCAGGGTTTTCTAAGAATTACCATGAAAAACGAGCCCCTAATTCGTCTACATGGCCGCAGAACCGCGGCAATAGGCCCCCTTTAGCGGCGGTTCCGCGGCAATGTGTTGGTATTAGAGACGGTTTTTTGTACAGTAATTCTAGTTGCTGCTTATACATTTTCTGGGTATTATTTTTTTTGACTCAAGTGTTGAGTATTCTGGGGATTATTTTGTATTCGTTAATTCGATCGAAAATTTTAAATTCGTAATGTTTTCTGGATATTTTTAGAACATGTTAAAAAGTTCGACCGGATATAAATACCCACTTTTTCCCCTGTCGGGAAATTTCCAAGTGTTGGATTTTTCCGTAGTTTGAGAACGTTCTAAGTAGTGCAAGTAACGCGATGGACCCTCTAGAAGACAACAAACCTTAACTCGATTATGTGACCGTCTTGAACTGCCCTTTGAACCTTAAGGTATGGGGAAGTACGGCATGCCACATGTGAGGCGTTGGCTTGACCCTTCTACGGCTGGACCGTTGGTACTGTGGCATGAAGTGAATATTTTTAAACTTATTTCATGTGTTGAGCTGTTTCGGGAAAACTTGGGTGTTTGATTGTTCGATCGGAAAGTTTAACATTTTCTATTTATCTGGAATGTGATACAATATTTGGAATCCACAAGTAGTTATGAGACAACTGATTTAGATGTTATAAACATAGCACTTTAGTCTCTCTTGATCGGTTGCCACGGAATTTTGATGTGATCAAAAGTCTGTCGCAATCACTTAGCGTACGCGGATACTCGCCGAGTAAACTTAATAGACAGCCACACCCCATAGCCCCGACCAAGTGACTGTAGGAGAACCCCATCGCCGAAAGCATCCGTTCGGGTGCTCGCGGCAGCGGTGTTCCGCCTTGGTGCACTTCATCGACAGCATCGGGGGTGCGGGCGCCTACTAAAGTTTGCGACGAGCATTCGATCAAAATGTCAGGAATCTTGTTGAATTGCCCGACTTGATATTGAAAGAGTTTTCGATAATGAGACTGAAATGCGGGGTTTATAATTGTTAGGCATGTGATGTCTAAGGAATTCAGATGGTTAAGCATGCGATGTCTAAAGAGTTTGCGGATTCCAACTGTTGTAGTTTTACACTTTCTTTTCTGCGACCGTAAGTGTAATATATGATATCGCCGGTTTCGTTGCTATATGTCAACGACAATTGGGATGTGCATATTTACTTACGTTGATGACATGTAATGTTATGTGTTGCTGGATATGTTATATTGGATCGTCGTGTTTGAATAGCCGGGTTTTTTTTTTTTATGTGAGATGAGTGTTTTTCATTTTCATTCATGTAAAAACTTGTATGTAATATTCTTTTATTGGGGCACTTCCAGGTTACGGAAGATGTCACCCATTGTATATTATTTACTTTTCCGCACGAGGATAGACCCAAGGAGGAGGGCACAACTAACCGGGTTCTGGAGTCCAGTGGGAGACCAACTCGAGGAGTCGAGTCCGGGTCTCCTAACTCTGGAATTGGTAGGGTTGCTTGCCGCTCTCGTAGGGGTCTAGGGGTGTGGGTTTGGCTATTCATCGCGAACGCGGAATCCGTGTTTTATACTGGCTCGTATTGAAAACACGGACGTCCTAGTATATCCAATGTTTCATATGTTTCTTCTGCTGCGATATCTGTGATGTGATGATTTGATGTTCTGTGATAAATACTGTATATAGTATATATGATATATTATATAAGCGTTACTTATGTTTTACACCCGTGCTAGCCCTGCCCCGCTCTGCCGTTAATTACCTAACCTAACGGTGCACGAGGGGACATCGAGGCGAATGCGGATGGCATAAGTGTACGTCGTATTTATCTGTGATGTTTAGGTAACTTAAATGATGGGACTTCATTAATGTGATTAATGAAAGAAAATAAACCTAAGATGTTGTGGAATCGAATTTTCAAAAACTGGTAGCTACGGTTCTTGCTTTGCATCGCGGTGTACCTTGTAGAACATCCTGCACCTTATTCGATAAGGAAAGGGCCGAGATCCCTTCACCGGGAGTGACCCCTTTAGCAATAACTGGCAGATGCTACACCCCATGGTTTGTCTTTTGATTGCTTCTATAGTTTTTGCTTTGCACAGCGGTATATATGATATATCCTGCACCTTATTCGATGAGGAAAGGGCCGACGATCCCTTCACCGGGAGTGACCCCTTTAGCAAAACTAGAAAAGCCTCAAAAACACTCCATTTTAAAATCATTTGATTCTACAACGATATCAAGTTCATTACGCAATAGGTTTTCAAAAAACCCTGTCGCAGCCCTCCGTCATTTCAGATAAGTACTAGTTAGTATTCGTGCTACGTTTGTTGACTATGTTAAGGCGTAGTGTGCGGTAGCTGATTAGTGCTTATCTGTATAAGCATATGATGCGATTGGATTAGGGTAGTCGTGCGACTTTGTTGACTATATTAAGGGTCGTGCGGGTGGGTTTAATTCAATCGGGAAATGACTGGTTGAACTTGACTAGCACTTATGATTTGTTGACTATGTTAAAGTCATATAGCTGCTAGGGGCAAAATATTATCGGGAATTTCAAGTGTTGAAATTTGCAATGAGATTGCATACCTTCTATGAGATAGTTGGATCCCGATACCCACTGCGAGTAATTGTTACTCCTGGGAGAGTTTTACACATTACAATTAGCCGATCAAGTAGGTGTCTAGAAAGGTGTTAACGAGGTTACGCCTCTGGGAAAACGAGGTTTACATTAATTAGGTTCGTGCGAAAGCACGGGGCACCTCCCTCAAAGTACCGACACTGGTCTGGCTGAAAGATTGGCGAACTTGTAGCGTGTAATTAATCCCGGCTAGTCTTTCCTTTTAGGGTTTGAAGGAAGATTTGATAAAAACAGTGGGAGCCATCCTAATTAGATAAAATAATAACCATTCTGATCTTGCAAGAGCATACGCTGAGTGTTTTCTTCTCTCTCTCTCCAGGTAGCGACCATGTCACGCATTAATCAAGATAATAAAACGGATAACTTGACCGAACCCGCTTGTTATACTGAGCTGGGGAACATTGGTCCCGCTCCAACTTATAATTGTTATGAGACAGAGCAGGAAATTGGGGATTACCAAAATTCCCATGCCGCCCAAACGAAGAAAGTGCATACCGATGCATCATCTTCGGGTGTGTTCATTACACAGAACTGTTTCTCAGTATCCTCTGCGTCCTGGGTATCTGATACCGGATCAGGATCCCAGATATGTAATATATGACATGGGCTACAGAAAGATAGAGAACTGAGAACGGGTGATAAGTTTCATGAGACAGAAAACGGTGCAAGTGTTGCAGCCGGGTCTGTTGGTCACTGTCACCCTGTATTACTAGAATACATTGATTCTGAACGAATGTTATTAGATACCGAACCTGATATACAAAATCATATCAGTCTCTTTATTAGTAAAGAAAGGATACAATTTTGTATTGTTGGATAATGTTTTGAACATTTCCTATATCAAGAGTTGATCGGTTCAGGCACGTTATCTAAAAGCATTAATGTTCTAAATCAAACTACAGTTCTTAGTATACAGAACACACACAAGTGGAAGAGTTCAGAAATGAACGAATCCTTCTTGAGGTATCGTAGACTAGGTTATATCAATGCGACCCGACTAGCTGAAGTTACATAAAGATGCATATTTAAATTAGTTTGAATTTACATCTTGTGAAACTTATCAGTCATGTCACAGAGATAAGATGACCATAGCTCTGTTTATTGGAAACAGAGAAAGCGTTAGTGAACTCTTGGGACTGATACATAGTGATGTATGTAAGGTCCCCTGTCTACACATGCCAAGACGGGTTCTTTGTACTTCATTACATTCTCTGATAATCTCTCAAGATTCAGACATATGTTCCTGTTGAAACACAAGTCCGAACCTTTTGAGATATTCACAGAATATAAGTTGGAAGTAGAGAACCAAAACGGGTATAAGTATTATGTCCTTTGATGTGATCAGGGAGGAGAATACTTGAGCACGGGATTCCTGGACTATTCTAAGAATAAGATTCTCTCTCAGCATTACTCCTCCGTATACACCATAGCACGATGGTATATCGGGGCGGAGCAATAGCACCCTATGTGATATGGTGTGCTCTATGATGAGTACTACTGAGTTTCCTATTTCCTTTTAGGGAGTTATGCACTTATGAAGTTGCATACCTATTGAATAGGGTTCCGATCAAATCAGATGCCTACCATTTCATATGAGATATAGAAAGGGAAGAGCCCATCTCTTAAGTTAGTTAAGATTTGGGGTTGTCCGGCCTATGTCTGAAAAGCAAAATCCCGACAAGCTCAAGGCAAAGTCAGATCTGTGGAAGTTTGTTGGATATCCCAAGCATACGCAAGGGAATATCTTCTACCTAACCGAGCAACAAAAGATGTTTTGTTTCTCAGCATGCCACCTTTGTGAAAGGGAATTTCTTATGAAGAAATTATTGGTTATGAGGTAGAACTGGAAACAGTTCCAGCTATACAAACTGCAGCTGATGATTTGGTAGAACCAAAGGATTCAATAGCAACCAACGAACCTCAGCCTCTCCGCCGATCTAGTAGGGTTTCTCACCCACCTGAGAGATACTTTGGTTTCTCTATGACAGTGGGAGCGAGGATTGCATCATGAGATGATGACCCAACTAGTTTAGAGCTGGCCATCAGGAGTGGGACTCTGTAAGAATGGCTGGATGTTTATCGACCTGAGATGGAATCCTTATACACCAACAAAGTATGGACTTTGGTTACTTTATCTGAAGGGTTAAATCCCCATCAGGAGCAAGTAAATCTTGAGAAGATTACTTGGTGTACATGGAAAAGTTAAGACTTTCAAAGCTAGACTTGTTAAAGGTTTGCATCATTGACCAGGAATGGATTAAGATAAAACCTTTTCTAAGTAGCTATGCTTAAGTCCATCCAGATCCTACTTGCCACGGCTACATACCATGACTACGATATCTGGCGGTTGGGTGTCATGACTGCTTTTCTAAATAAAGATTTAGAAGAGAAAGTCTATAAGTACATAGTCAGAGGGCTTCGTAGACAATGGGAGCAGCGGAAACGTGTGCAAGATGTTTTATGTGATAAAGCAGGCATAGCGGAGTTGGAACATCTGTTTTGATGAGATAGTCAAGGAGTTTGACATCATCAAAATGGTAGATGAACCTTGTATATACAAAAAGGTAGTAGGGAGTATGCTGGTGATCCTCGTAGAGTACGTGGATGACATACTCTTGATAGGGAAGGAGTTTCCTATGCTACGCTCGGTCAATCTCCGCTTATCACAAGGATTCTCCATATAGGATCAAAGTGATACCTACTAAATCCTGGGTTTTGGATCTATGAGATAGATCTAATTGGATGTTAGGATACTCACTAGTTGTAGTGAGAAGGTATCAATTGATCCTGGGGAGAATCACTGGAAAGGTTTCAGGGTGATAAGAATGACTGAATGTCAGTCACAGGCATTGTCTTTACCCTCAGTAAAGGGACGGTATGTTGAATGAGTTCCAAGCTAGATACCGTGGCATACTAGTTGATAAAGGCTGGATACATCGCTACCAAAGATGCTACTAAAGAGGCAGTCTGGGTGTATATTAGTTCATGAGATGAACTTCGTTCCTCCCATTGTGTGACAATGGAGTTGTGGCTGATGCCTAGGAACACCCGTCCTATCAGTGATCCAGACATATTCTTAGGCAGTATCACCTGATCGTGGAGATGGTTGATCTCTAGGGGATCGAAGTTAGGAGAGTAGACTCAGAGGACAACACGGAGGATCCACTCACAAAGGCCTTTTCCCAGAGAGAGACTTTTATGGGATGGTTGAGTATGAGATACTACAACCACTGCTATCAGATGGCCCTAGTGCAAGTGGGAGAATGTTAGTTATATGTATGTCCTAGAGGCCATTACTATACATAGGATGTATATTGTAGTGGATGTTTGGACATATATAGGGATGACTTTCTTGCTCGATATGATAGTATGCTATCTGGTTACTCTTTACTTTAACGTGTACACTGATTGTCTCTCTGTTACATGTTGGTAAAGCCCTTAGGATGTGTACTTGACTACCTGGAATATGATGCGGATCATACTAGTGGGGACATGGTAGTCCATAAGTACATCCTTCAAAGTCCCTAGTCGTGGGTGTATCGAGACGGGGCATCGATATACCAGGGTAGACTAGCGTATACCTTCTCGACCCATACAGATAGGCGATGGATGATCCCATATCCATTGGCGTTTGACATCAGAGATGATATACGGGTGCTCAGTGGAGACTGGGTACACTGGACGGACTCGCCGAGAACTCCCAGATGGTATTATACCTTACGTCAGATGGCAGTTCTCTGGTGACACTGGTACAGGTTAGTCTGTATACCCGAGATCGTCATAGAGTCTTGTGTGATTCCCACTGTGCTTTGATTTCAACCTTACCACATCCAAGAAGGCATGCAGAACGGTGGTTTTGGGGTACAGTCCTGAGTCACATGGAGGAAATGAGCGATAGGAGGGGTTTCGTCTCTCCCGGTATAGGGAGTTGATGTTGCACTGTGCTCGATTGGCTATAACAGGAAGTCCTTGGCCAAGGCTGCTTTAGGGATTTACTGGTAAGTGTTACCAGTAGTTTCTCGACCCGTTATGAACCTCATATCGACACGACTTATCGAGTTATTGGGGTCTGACGTTTACCACCCCTAGACGAGATATGCGACATATCAGACGAACAGACCGGACTGTACGGTAGTGTTACTGGTTGGATTCACAGGAGTGTGAGCGGGCTTGCTCGTTGATCTTCTGATCGCTCAATACCCGGGTGGCCGTTACGTTTAGCAGACCGCTTGCGGCTTGTGGGTGTTTGATATGATCATCACCTACTGCCGGCTTATTGACGAGCCTTTAGAGTCCTACACAGGGGTTTTCTGGCTCAAGCGAAACGAAATAGGAGCGCATATGAGATATGTGCGGGACCGAGAATAATACCAGTATGTGATACTGTATTCTATTCTCGCGATTTGTATCATCGGTCGGTTATATATGATATAGCCGGGTTACCGAATCAAGTGTTGATTCGATACATTGATACTATTGATATTAGTCGGTTATACGCAATATGACCGGATCGTTAAATCAAGTGTTGATTTAATGATTTAATGTATAATTATATATTTGATATATTACTTTACATTAACTAGTATTGGTTCACTTAAGATTGATTTTCTCACTTGAATGTACACATTGTTTATATGTGATATATGCAAGTGTACATGTTTGTATCATGCTTGATGATACAAACAAGTTGTGTGTATGAGACTTGAACCAAATCAAGGTTAAATTAGGGTTTACAATTATCCTAACAAATAACAAAAGAGTGAGACTTTGGTCAAAGTTATCAAGCTTCATGAAGCTTGATAAACATTGACAAAGTCAACTCTTTTGTCATTTGTTCAAGTTATTAATTAACCCAACCCTTAACCTAATGCTTTGGTTAATTCTCTACATGAGTTAAGCATGAGAGCTTAACTCAACCATGGTGCCATGATTAAAAGGATAAGTTTCATATTATTCATATAATTCTTTTCTTCTTCTTCTCCTTCATCAAGCTCACAAAAGCTTGCTAGCTCCAATGGTGCCATGGGAAAAAGAGTGAGAAATCCAATTCTAAAGTGAACCCACTTCCCATTTCTTCATCCTCTACTACTTTCCATGTAGTATAGGGTGTTCTCTTCACAAATTTTTTGGCCAAGTGAAGGAATAGCTTGAGTTTGAGTCTCCCCGACGTAGATCATCTTCGGTCTCGAAGTCAATGACCTAGCCCGATCATTTCTCCGACGAAACCATCGCTAGAGTCCGGGATCCGATGATCGCAGCGGAGGGATGTCAACACGGAGCTTTAAAAGTGGAGGACCGGATCTACAAAGGTTATATTTCCATTCACTTAGTAGCAAAGTAGTTTGCTTGCTTGTTGTTTTGCCTAATCTTTAGTTAACGATCTAGTTTAGGGTTTCTCGGCACCGGAAAATTTTAATTTGGCATGGTTGATGCCTTGTGGAACCTCTTGAGTGTGCCTAGTAACCCTACACTTTTCGCTCTAGAATTTTCAAGAGGAGAAAGAAGATGAACTCATGAAGAATTATTAAGAAACATGGGTGAAGAAATATCTCCAAGATAAAATTTAGAGAGTTAACCATGGGCTAAGGATAATAGTTAGGTTATAAAACATCTCAAGTAAAACAAAATTAGTGGAATGAGTCATGGCTTCTACATGCTTCTACAAGCATCCAAGTCATGCTCATTTTCCACTTAATTTTGGATTTACTTTAAATAACGAAACCCAACATTATCCTTGGCTTGGTGTAAGTCTCATACAACCATGTCCTATATATCATCCACCATGACGTAATAGTTTGTGTAATATATATATATATATATATATATTATTTAGTGAGCTAATGTTAGTTAATATATATATATATAATATCAAATACAAATATATATATATATATATCAAATTATTAAATCAACACTTGATTTAATAATCCGGCTATATCATATATAAACGATTAATATCAAATATCGCCTGATTAGAATACGGTATCACATACACGTATTTAATCAAAGTCCCGCACATATCACATATGTCCCCTACTTCGTTTCGCTTGAGCTAGGAAATCTCTGTGTGGGACTCTAAAGACTCGTCAATACGCCAGCAGTAGATAATGATCACATCAGTTACCAACAAACCATCAGCGGTACTAGCTGGACGTAACGGCTACCCAGGTATTGAGCGAATAGAAGATCAATAAGTAAACTTGTCCAGACTCCCATTAAGCCTATAAGTAACACTTACCGTCCAGTCTGGTCTCTATGGCTGATATGTCGCATATCAAGTCTAAGGGTGGTAAATGTCAGACCCCGGTAACTTGATAAGTCATGCCGATGTGTGGCTCATAACGGTTCGAGAAACTACTAATTACACTTACTAGTAAATCTCATCATCAGCCCTGGCCAGGGACTTCTTGTTATGGCCAATCGAGCATAGCGCAATATCAACTCCCAATACCGGGAGAGAAAAAAACCCTCCTATTTGGTTCTCATTGCCTCCATGTGACTCGGGACTATACCCAAAATCTACCTGTTTGCACGACTCCTTTGAGCCGTGGTAGGGAGGAAATCAAAGCACAGTGGGAACCACACAAGACACTATGACGATCTCGGGTCTACAGACTAACCTGTACCAGTGTCACCAGAGAACTGCTATCTGACGATAGGTATAGTACCATCTAGGAGTTCTCGGCGAATCCTGTTCGGTGTACCCATTCTCTAATGAGCACCTGTGTACAATCTTTGATGTCAAACACCAATGGATGTGAGATCATCCATCGCCCCATACAGGGTCAAGAAACGTACACACTAGTCTACTTTGGAATATCGATGTCCTGACTTGATACTCTCTCGACTAGGAACTATTAAAGAATATACTTGTGGACCACCCCCTGGCCCCACTAGTATGATCTGCATCATAGTCCTGGTAGTCAAGTACATTCTAAGGGCTTTATCAACATGTATCAGAGAGACAGTGTAATAATACTATTGTACTGTTAAGATAAAGAGAAACCAGATAGCATACTATCATGTCGAGCAAGAAAGTCCTATATATATATATATATATATATATATATATATATATATGTCCAAACATCCACTATAATATACAATCATGTATAATAATGGCCTCTAGGGCATACATATGACATATGACTAACAATCTCCCACTTGCACTAAGACCAATTGTTGTAGTATCGCATACCCAACATCCCAAAAAGTCTCTCAAATTGCGTCTGGAGGAGGGCCTTTATGAGTGGATCCGCCGTGTTATTCTTCATGTCAACTCTCCTAACCTCAATCTCCCGGTGATCTACTATCTTTCGGATCAGGTGATATAGCCTAAGAATATGTCTGGATTGCTGATGAGACCATGGTTCCTTGGCCAAAGCCACAACTCTATTGTTATCACAATACAAGAGTATTGGATGCTCACTGGATGAAACCACACCAAGTTTAGCTATGAACTTCTTCATCCAGACAGCCTTTTTGGCAGCATCGTTAGCAGCGATGTATTCAGCCTCCATCGTCGAGTCTGCCACAGTATCTTTCTTGGAACTCTTGCAACATACCACCCCTCCATTGAGGGTAAAGACAAAACCCGAGACCGACTTACTGTCGTCCTTATCACTATGGAAGATCGAATCGGTAAAGGACTCCATCTGGAGTTCACCATTACCATACACCAAGAACATTTCTTTAGTCTTTCTCAAGTACTTAAGAATGTTCTTCACAGCTGTCCAGTGAATCTCCCTAGGATTCGATTGGTACTTACTTACCATACTAAGCGTGTAAGCTACATACGGTCTGGGGCACAACATCGCATACATGATATACCCGACTGCCGAAGCATAGGGTATCCCTTGCATTCGGGCCCTCTCCAAATCAGTCTTGGGAGACATCTCTTTAGAGAGAGTGATTCCAAAGCAAGTGGGTAAATTACCACGTCGAGAATCTTCCATACTAAACCTTTTTAGTATGGTGTCAATGTGTTGGATATAGTGCCCTCAAAGTCAATTATTGGATCGCAGCTACGTGATTGCAATGATTGAGGGAGGACCTATACCAGTAGGATAGTCTTACTCAAGATGATAGTATGCTATCTGGTTTGCCTTTATCAGTCGTGTACAGTTTTAGGTGACATGATCACTATTACACGTTAATCAAGCCCTTAGGATCCTGCTTGACTACCAACAGTATGATGGCGATCATATACGTGAGAGTCAGGTAGTCTATAAGCACATCCTTAATTGTGGTCCCTAGTCGTGGGAGTTTCGAGACAGGGCATCGATACTCCAGAGTATACTAGTGTATACAGTCGAGACCCTGACGAGGAGTGGTGGCCGGTCTCACAATCCATTGGTGTCAGTTGGATCACCTAAGATGTATACAGATGCTTATTGGGTTATGAGTACACCGGACAGGACTCGCCGGGAATCTGCTAGTTGGTAATATACCTAGCGTCAGATAGCAGTTCCCTGGTGACATGTGTACAGGTTAGATCATCGACCTGAGATCATCATTTGTCTCGTGTGAGTTCCCACTGTGCTTTGATTACTACCCTACCATGGCTCAAAGGAGTCGTGCAAACAGGTTTTAGTTGGGTACAGTCCCAAGCCACATGGAGGCAAGTGAGCGGATCGGCAGGGGATTCGTCTCTCCCGGTATTGGGGGTGAGATCGCGCTGTGTCTAGGAGAGCCATTACATAACGCCCTCGGCCGAGACAGGAGATTTACTGGTAGGTACTCCGGTAGTATCTCAAGGTGTTCTGGGCTACACTCTGACACGACTTATACCGCTATTGGGGGTCTGACGTTACCAGCCCCCTAGGCCCGATATGCGATACTCATAGACGAACGGACCAGACTGTATGTATATTGTCACTGATAGGCTCAGTAAGGTTCCAGGATGAGTTCACTCATCGGTTTCTCTTGAGGTCAATACATAGGCAGCCGTTACACATAGCTAGTGCCGCTGACGTGCTTGTGGTTAAACCCACTGCCAGGGTACTGACGAGTCTTTAGAGTCCCCTACAGATAGTTTCCCAAGTTCGGACGAAACGTTGTAGAAGCCGTATGGTTTTATGGCAGGGTTCGAAAATGCACGTGCATTTATGCACGTGTCATATTTCGGACAGATAATACTGGTGGGCTTTGGTTTAAGACGGATCCATGTATTATATTGAGTCGGAATATTTTAGTCTCTCGTATTCGTATTCGGTCGGAATACGGATACAGGTATGTATATACAGGTGAGGGGTATTTTCGTAATTCGTTACGAGAATATTTTAGAAGATGCATTTCTTTTGGTTAATCATTTTGGTTTAAATGATTAAATGGATTTTGGAAAGGGTGACTCATTTTGGTGACTCATTAATTCTAGCATCTTCACTAATGACTCATGCTAATGAGTCATGTAGTGACTCATGATGAATTAATTGAGTTTGTTTTGGGTGAGATATTTTAGGGTTTAGTTGGAGATATTTATGTGAGATATTTTCTTTGATTCTCCAAAGAAAAACCTTATATATATCATCACCAAAAGTTTTGGGCAGCCAAGGGTTATCTTTGTGCTTGGTTTTCTTTTGCTTATTAGAGTTTCATGAGTTCACCATTTCCAATCCTAAGCATCTTCTTCAACCTCCACCCTAACTCTCTCATGTGATGAGAACCCTAGGGTGTTTGAGACAAAGTATTCTACTCATTCTCTACTTCATCTTGGTCATCTCTTTTAGCAGACTTGATGACCGAGTTACCTCGGTATAGAGGCGGGAGCCCGTTTAAAGATCCGTTGACGTGGTGCCACCTCAATGAGGAGACAGGAGATCGGAGTTTCCGCGAGGAGCGTGGGATGATGGCTAAAGACCGAAGGACTCGGATCGATCGGTATAGCCTTTCTACCTCTTTACAGTTTGTTAGTTTAGCGTTAATGGCAAGATCCGGATTATAGTATGCAATAGCGCCAGTTATAAAAGTTTTTGTTCCGCGTTTGGCGTCAGAATGACAGCCGGGGCGCTACCGTAGACTTACATGGTATCAAAGACACGCCATTAACCTTTACTAACTTGTGCTAACGCGTTTAAAATATCGATCGAACGAAATTTCCGAAACCGCATTTTCTTGTGTAAAGTTTCTGTTGAATTTTAAAACTGGTCTAAAAATTATTTTGGGTATCACAGAAAATCGTGCAGGCTTTTTTAAGACTACATTAGAAATTTGGGCCACTGATTCAACCATAGTGCCGCGGAACCGCCGCACAAGCCCAGGTTTAGCCGCGGTTCCACCGCAGGCTTGGTGTTTCAGTGTACCATATTTCTCCTGGGGCTCTTGCATAGGGAATTGTGGTTTCTGGAATGTTTGGGCCCAGATTTTGTTTGTGTACTGCAGTTGTACGTAGGGCCCACTTCGGGAAGTTTTGTTGATCGGAATTTTAAACTTGTTAGTTTACAGTACTTACATTATATCTCCGACCGTGAATGTCATTCGAGCGGTAAATTGCGTCTAATTGCTATAGTTCTTTTAGACGGGTTTGCGAACGTGGCATTCGCGTTGATGTTCTGTGTTGTGCTGTGATGTTGCGGATTTGTCGTAGTGGATAGCTGTGTGCAATGGTAGTGCAGTTTGGATTTATTTGTACATTTGATATTGCGGGGCGAGCATCCAACATGTGGACTTCCGTCACTGCCTGTTTGTATAATATTCTTTTGGGGCGCGACCGGGCTGAGGTCGATGTACCCGTTGTACATATTTTTCATTTCTGTACTAGGTTTATCCCGCAACGGAATGCACGGATAGCCGGGTTCTGGAGGGCAACGGGTCCGCATCTCATGGCTTTGAGAGGCAGAAGGCCCTCACTCTAGAATTGGCAGACTATTCACCACACTCGTAGGGGGTACAGGTTGACCCAAGGAGGGGTGCTCAAGTTACCGGATTCCGTGAAGTGCAGGGTGGTCCATTCACTTGTTGTAGGGGGCTGCCTCGCTTCAGGTTTTGGCGGGTAACTTGCCGCACCCGTAGGGGTCTAGGTTTCATTGCACAGGCTATCCACACGACCAGAGGAACGTCGGATTTCAGTAGCGGCTCTGTGAAACCTGGGGATCCCAGATTATCTGTATTGTTCTGTGATGCTTATTACTTTTCTGTAATGTTGCATTTATCACGCCTGGAGCGATTAGTGTATATTGGTATATATACTAATAGATATTGTATATGTTTTACACCCGCGCTAGTCCAGTCCCCGCTCTGTCGTTAGTTAAGTAACCTAATGGGTGATGACGGGACCTAGTGACGAATGCGGATGTCATATACGTACATTTTATTTTCGTTCTTTTCTGGTGTGATTAATTGATGGGACTGCGTTGATTCTGATCAATGCAAAGGAAAACAAACCTGTTTGGACGTTGTTGGAACAGTTTTAAAAAGTGTTATTATAAGGACGTTTCCTTTTGTTTTGCACAGTGGTATTCAGTTGGAATATCCTGCACCTCATTCGACGAGGCAAGGTCCGAGATCCCTTCACCGGGAGTGACCCCTTGGGCAGAAGTTTGCGTCAGGGTAATAACTTCACTATACTCGATTACTTGTTGCTTTGCATCCCAGTATTCAGTTGGAATATCCTGCACCTCATTCCATGAGGAAAGAGCCGAGATCCCTTCACCGGGAGTGACCTCTTTAGCAAAGGTTTTCGCCACTATATTTTTATAAAAAGCTATCAGGTTCCTTCAACGAGATCAAGTTCATTACGTTAAAGGTTTTTCGCCAAAAACCAGCCGTAGTCCTCCGTCGTTTCAGACGGGTAGCACGTAGTATTCATGCTATGTTTGTTGGCCTTCGTCAAGGCATAGTGGATGGTAGCTGCTTGTTACTTTTCTGTTGCATAGATGGATGAGTTGGTTTGGGACAGTCGTATTTCCTTGTTGGCCTTCGTCAAGGGTATGTACGGGTGGGTTCAAATTGACAAAATAATGACGGGTAGAACTTGACATGTGGCTTATGATTTGTTGGCCTTCGTCAAGGTCATAAGAGCATGGGGTAAAAATCACATCGGGAGTTTCTAAAGAAACTGAAACTTGCCAGGCATGCGCATATCTTCTGGAGTGTGATAACGTGAGTGGATACCTTCACGTTATCATGCGATGAGAGTTGGATCCCGATTCCCACTGATGAGTTAGTTTACTCTTCGGGTGATCCCGATTGATTCTTCTTTCAGATTTGGAGGAGAATTTGACAGTACAGTGGGAGGTTTCCTGATTAGATAAAGTGATAACCATTCTGATCTAGGTTAGAGTGCACACAGAGTGTTTCTTTTCTCTCTCTCTTTGGCAGCAACCATTTACCGACCCTAGACTATGACTCAGTGACCAAGTTGACCGAACCTTCTTAAAATACTGGCTTTTGGGTTGTCTAAGTTGCATAAGTCATTGCCGCTCCTTCCTTTACCCTTTGCATTTCTCAGAACACCTCGTATCACTACGAACATCCACTTCCATTGGATAGATCCATCGTATGGTTATATACGAACTCAAAGGGACTTCTTCGAGGATGGATCCAGGTTCAGGAGAAATTGAATTAGTTTATTCAGTTGTATTTTATCATCACCTTCTCTCAGGTTGCGAGGGCTCCTTAGTTTAGGAGAGTACACCTATTACGCTTATTGGATAGTCTTCTTCCAAACCATAAGCAGGTGCCGAAGGGTAGGGAATGAAGAAAACCAATTATCCTAAGTAGGGTGTACAGAAGGTAATAAGTAAAGACAAAATAAAGGGCTCAGAAAGAGGGCAAAGTAAATTGCGACTGTTATCATTCACGACCAAACCGCGTACTTCATCGCCACTCCTACTTCACCTTTGCTTTTTTCCCCAGTTCAGGAGAAATAGAATAAGGTATTATTCAGTTGTCTTTTATCATCACCTTCTCTCAGGTTGCGAGTATTCCTTGGTTTAGGAGAGTACACCTATTATGCTTACTGAATAGTCTTCTTCCAAACCATAGGCTGGTGCCGAACGGTAGGGAAGGAAGAAAACCACTTAGCCTAAAGGGGTGTACAGAAGGTAATGAATAAAGACAAATAAAGGGATTTGGAGAGATGACAAAGAAATATACGGTTACAGTCATGAATTGGATTATGAAAGAGACATTACTAGGAATACCAGGATACCCCTACGAAACATTTTCATATTTCAGTTTCACTGTGCACTGTTAAAAGGAAAACTGATTTCCCGATTAGATATTTACTCCAGGGTATGTATTTACCAGGTATGTTTCTCACATCTGTATGGTTTTACAGATGATGAGTGGGAGTAAGTTATTGGGAATTAGGTGATCATCCTCATTATATCAGAATTCGTTGTAATTGGTGATATTTGAGGAAATCGCCTGGGTTTTTGCCGGACGGCAAGTATTTGGTTTTGAGTATCCATTGTTGTGCACCAATTTCAAACTGATATATCTGTACGTTTATTTTTATAAAGTGAGATATAACTTTATGAAATTATGTCCGTGACATTTACCTATATCAGTTGACGATTGAGTAAGGAGCATTGAACAGCGGAGTAGTTCTTAACCATAAGTACAGTTTTCAACCTACGATGTACAGGTTTTGAGTTATTCGACTCAGGGGACTCATACAGAGTATTATATGATGTCCAGTATCCATCAGGACAAAGGGGTTGGTCCTCGTAATATGTTCTGTTTACTTTTGATTTCTCTAGTTTTTAGACAAGTGTTTCGTAGAAATACAAGGTCTAAGTTTTGAGAAGTTATGGGTATAGGAATAAAGTAGAGAACCAGATGTCGCAAGTATCGGGATTCTTCAAAGAGATCGAAGATGTAGATACTTGTGATTGGTATTCAGTTAATGGCTTTGAGAAACTTGTTTCTCTTTCAGGTTACTCATAATTAGATGTATTCCTAAGTTGAGTAATGCTGATCGGTCTCTTTCTATTAAGTTGATATGCACTGAAGACAGTTGCATGATATGAATCTGGTTTCAATTAAATAGTGCCAAAGTTTCTATATTGGATATAGAATGGTTCATATCTTAACGATGTTAAGGTACGAGGAGTTGTCCGGCTTATGATTAAAACCAAACTCTGGATGACTCTAGGCACGTTTCTGTAATGGCAGTTTGTGGGTTGGCCCAGGCTATGATGAGGGTTGACTTTCTACCATCTGGAAGATCAATAGTGATATTGTTCTTGACTTGCCACAGTTTTAGTAAAATGGATTTTTTCAGAAAACAGTAGTGGGAGTATAGTAGAACTGGAAGTGATTCCAAAACCGCAAATGATTACGGAAAATTTAAATAGAACCTAAACATTCAATCAGGTTTGACATTCCATTAGCCACTCCGCAGATATGGTGGGTAACCTCAGAAACCCGAGAGGTACTCCGGTAGCCTCAAGGACTGTAACAACCCTAATTTTTCTATACACTTTTCTATACAAATTTTTTCAAAATCCATAAAGGAGTATTTTAACCTGAACACAATATATAAGTAATTATTTTGTTTTTAAATAACTCCATTTTTTAGTGTACATAAGATTGTTTTAAAATTAAAGTATACTTGGGGTATTTAATTTTGCTGTTACCAATTTAAGTAATTATTTCACACAAATAATTACAAGAAGGAGCTTGTAGCTCATTGGTAATACCTTGCACTGCTGAACCAAGCCACCAGAGTTCAAATCCCATGCCCCGCATTATTTTTATATTGTTTTTGTTTTAAATTCTTAGGAAGCCCAACAGTCCAAACACCGTAACTTCCAAAACTTGAACTACACCTGAAAAGTTAAATATACCAGAGCCTTCACCTGACAAACCCATGCCCCCCAACCTCCTAACTCGGCCGGGATCGGCCGAGTCGGCCGGTGGACCTGCCGACTCGGTCCGGCGCCGCCGGCCGGACTCGGCCGGACGGCCGAGTCCCCAACATGAAAGTTGGGGCTCTTCACCTACCCTGCCCCCCTGTATACTCCAATTTAATGGATCGGTTCCCGAGAGTTTAATATACCCCATTTACTATAATTTTTAATACATTTGCATATATTTTTACATATTTTAATCAAAAACTCTTCACCTAGCCTACCCCTAGCCTACCCTATAAATACACCCCTTACCCTCTACCCTCTCATCCCAAAACCCTAAGCTCACTCTCTCAAAAAATTTCCAAAAGTTGTGTACCTTAAAAACAAGTGGGCGGCGAAACTCCGACGAAATTCCGGCAGAAATTCCAACGACGATTTTAGGAACAACCAGCGATGAAGCAACACCTCGGCAACCTCTCTAGTCCCCCCTTCACTCCTTTGCTTAATCGAAACCCGTAAGTCCCATTCTATCCCCCTTTCTTATTCTCTAAAATACGAAACTACAAAACCCGACGGAATGGGAACAAATCCGATTTCCGATTCGGTTTTCTATAAAATTTCACTTCTCACCAATTCAATCATGCTTAAACATCTTATTGTTGACTAATAAACACTTAAAAAATAATTTGAACAAGTTTTCTCACATGAAATGATAGTCTTTCCAATTTATCGTATTTTTCACTTTAATACCACAATGTTCGATTTCACATTTAACCCATTAAACTTTGCTATACATTTAAAGTAGAGCACGAGATAATGACCTACCTCCACACACATGCAAATACAACCCTAAACGACATCATCAAAAACTTAAAATACGACAAAACAATACTTTCATTTAAATACCATATTCTTAATAAAATCATTTCTAAAAGTTTTAGCTTTGATACACTTTTAAATAAATACCTCTTATTAGGAAAACATGATAAGTTGTGGACATCGATCGTTTATCTAAACCTGACTTTATGGTGTCTAGGCTAGGCAAGTGAGCAAAGGTAACTTTAAAAGGCCCGTCTCACGATTCGTGAGCGGATCCCTCCTTTTCTCATTTGTAGTTACCTGGTTACAATTGGCGGTGAAGAGGCGATTTGAGGCTTCTAACGACTTGTCATTTAGACCATTTAGAAATAGGCTAGTTGGCTTAGGAAACCCTAAAATCTAAAATACGGAAAATTACATTTTTCAAATAAATACCTTTTACTTTATAGAATCGTTTTCTAAAGGATTAGTATTTTACAATCTTTGCAAAGCACCGCTACAACCCATTTTTAGGGAACCCGTTTGGGATTGTGCGGTTTATCGTGCACCTTCGGGCCTAGCAGTGCGAGATTCAGACCTCCGCAAGTAGCATACGGACTCGAAAGGTTTAAAATACGACATCTTAAGAAAATGAGATTTTTGGAATGTAAAATATTTATTAAAATTATTTTTGAATAAATATATGTATATTTATCATTTAAATATCTATTTTATTATAATATAAATTTTCCACCTTTTTCTAAAAAATCACAAGAACAAATTTTACACTAAAATACCATGAAATTCAAATAATCAATATTACAGATAAATACCCTTATTTATAAAACTAGGATATTTTCACTAGAAATGTCACAACATAAAATCCACCCTCATTACAACTCTAAAGACGAACAATAAATACTTGAGGTGTATTTTGAAAAGTATATAAAAGTATTTTACATAAAAACCCCTCAAGTTTTATAAATTACCCTAAAGACCCTAGCAATTATAAGACTTCGATTCACATTTATGATTGTCTGACTCGGGTTTGAGTCTAACCATCTGACTTGAATATGATTCAAGTCAATTTACAATCTACAATCTTCAACATGAATCCATGAATCCAATTATCAAACTATACAATTTGACTGAACCGGACCATGGAATACATTCCACTTACATGGTTCACCGGTTATTCCATTTACATGATTATGCAGTTACATCCGTTTACTAATATCATAGTTTTGGTCAGTCATCCAATTACACAATTCAATTTACAAGACAATACAATGCAATACAGTACTAACAATAACATAACTACATGGGGTATTGGGGTAGTTCATTCGTGAATCCAACATAATATCAAGAGTCCCCCTAGATCATGAATCCATGTCTACTAACACAAGCAAGCAATCATGAGGGCCCGTGTTTCCATGCTCCTGGACTGTGGCCTGTTGAGTTTGGAATACTTCGACGACGGTCGAAGTCCCGCTACTAACATTTGATTCGGTCCCGTGGTTCCCTACCCATGGACTGTGGCCTGTTGGGTTTGAGAACACTCTTGAGATTAGTTGACATCCACCCTTGAACTTACGATAACAACAGCTTAACGCTAAAACACTATAATACAACTGTAAAAGCTACTCTTTCTCTCTATCTTACTCTCCATCTATTCTCCTCTTACCTTTGGGACTTACTGAGCGACCTATTCACTGACGACATTCTATTTCTTTCTTCTTTGAATGTCGTCAGATGATTTGGACCCGGTAGAGATCGAGCCATCTCAAGAAGACTTGGAGCAGTTTGCCGAAGACCCTGCACTTTAGTTTCATTGTACATTTTTCCTTTCTGTACTTTTCATTTCCTGTTATGCCACTGTTTAGGCATCTTTTTATTTCAGTTGTATTTCCTTTTCATGCATTGTACAAAGAATGTTAATAAATAAAAGTTGTTGTTCTTTTTATATCTTGTCTCTTGTGTATTTATTGCTTAGATACGCTTAGCGTAAGTACTTCTGAGTATATACATAGCGGACCTCGTCACGTCCCCTTCGCCGTACACAGGGAAGCGCGGCGTGATAAGGACGGTGATAGGGAGGTTCTTGTTTACCCAGACTTGACACTACTGTTGTTCCAGACTATGAGACCCGGCAGGAGGTTAAGTATAGCGTCGTTCTAAACTAGCTTTAGAAGTGCACGTATATATTATTCTGCCAGAGGGTTGTTGTGGTCAGTGGGAGCAGCGGAAGCCTAGTGGGCAAGTAATTTATGTCTATTTATAAACTAAAGCAGATATAGCGGAGATAGATCATCTAATTTTGATGTGACAGTCATGGCTTTGACTTCATCAGAATAGGGGATGGATCTGTTAAGAAGGTAGTATGGTGTGATGTCCTGGTATATGGATGACATATATAGAGTAGGAAGTAAAATTCCTATACTATGATCGGTTATACTGTGGTTGTCACACAGTTGTTTCTCCACAAAGGATATGGATATAATATCTGACATTCTTGTTACTAGATCTATGGTTTTAGATCTAGATTTGGGTAGTTTCCCAATATGGGTACTTTGACAGTATTCTAATAGTATTTTAGAATGGACGACTCCTGGCATGGTAGTGTACCTGCAGGTGATGGAGTCTCCCTCTCTAAAGGTGTCTTACAGACTAAAAGGGAGAGGGATGTGCATGATTGGCATATCACTTCTTAAGCAATTGAGTCAATCGTGAAATGTCAAGTACCACACCAGATGTTGCTTTTGCACTAGATGCAATAAGTTTATATTAATCCAATCCTGGAGAAACATTCGGGGGCAGTTTTAGAACATAAGTGGATGTTCTAGGGATTTGATGACGGCAGCCTCCTTCGGGAGACGGTTATCATTCCAGGCTTCCAAGGTGACATGGATGACAGAGTGATTGTCAGAGTTGTAGTTTTCCCTCTGACGAAGGGGGCAGTATTATAGACAGGTGGTCCAAGAGGATACTGTGGGAGGCAAGGTGCTAGACACTGATTAGTTTCAGTTGTCTATACAGTCTAAGAAGTTTGGATTTGGAGTTCATTTATGAATCAGGTCCCATCAGATATCCAGACATATTCTAAGACAGGTATTACTCAATTCTGGAGATGGCATTCTCCGTGAACTTGAGATTAAGAGATACATAGAAAGATACATCAGGGAGGATCCACTCATTGAGGCTATTTCTCGAACACAAGAGTTTTACAAACGAGCTTTGTGAAACTGATTAGTAGAGGAGTTGGGTGTTCGGTATCACACGGGCTGTGAGTATGCGACATCGGAATAATTAGCCTTAAGTGCAAGTGGGAGATTGTTAGATATAGTACCCTCAAAGTCAATTATTGGATCGCAGGTACGTGATTGCAATGATTGAGGGAGGACCTATACCGGTAGGATAGTTTTACTCAAGATGATAATATGCTATCTGGTTTGCCTTTATCAGTCATGTACAGCTTTAGATGACATGATCACTATTACACGTTGATAGAGCCCTTAGGATCCTACTTGACTACCAACAGTATGATGGCGATCATATACGTAAGAGTTGGGTAGTCTGTAAGCACATCCTTAATTGTGGTCCCTAGTCGTGGGAGTTTCGAGACAGGGCATCGATACTCCAGAGTAGACTAGTGTATAAAGTAGAGACCCCGACGAGGGGCGGTGGCCGGTCTCACAAGCCATTGGTATCAGTTAGATCACCTAAGATGTATACAAGTGCTCATTGGGTTATGAGTACACCGGACAGGACTCGCCGGGAATCTGCTAGTTGGTAATATACCTAGCGTCAGATAGCAGTTCCCTGGTGATATGTGTACAGGTTAGTTCATCGACCTGAGATCGTCATTTTTCTAGTGTGAGTTCCCACAGTGCTTTGATTATTACCCTACCACGGCTCAAAAGAGTCGTGCAAACAGGTTTTAGTTGGGTACAGTCCCGAGCCACATGGAGGCAAGTGAGCGGATCGGCAGGGGATTCGTCTCTCCCGGTATTGGGGGTGAGATCGCGCTGTGTCTAGGAAAGCCATTACACAAAGCCCTCGGCCGAGGCAGGAGATTTACTGGTAGGTACTCCAGTAGTATCTCAAGGTGTTCTGGGCTACACTCTAACACGACTTATACCGCTATTGGGGGTCTGACGTTACCAGCCCCTAGGCCCGATATGCGATACTCATAGACGAACGGACCGGACTGTATGTATATTGTCACTGATAGGCTCAGTAGGGTTCCGGGATGAGTTCGCTCATCGGCTTCCCTTGAGATCAGTACATAGGCAGCCGTTACGCACAGCTAGTGCCGCTGACGTGCTTGTGGTTAAACCCACTGCCAGGGTACTGACGAGTCTTTAGAGTGCCCCACAGATAGTTTCCCAAGTTCGGGCGAAACGTTGTAGAGGCCGTATGGTTTTATGGTAGGGTTTGAAAATGCACGTGAATTTGTGCACGTGTCATATTTCGGACAGATAATACCGGTGGGCTTTGGTTTAAGCCGGATCCATGTATTATATTGAGTCGGAATATTTTAGTCTCTCGTATTCGTATTCGGTCGGAATACGGATACAGGTATGTATATACAGGTGAGGGGTATTTTCGTAATCCGTTATGAGAATATTTTAGAAGATGTATTTCTTTTGGTTAATCATTTTAGTTTAAATGATTAAATGGACTTTGGAAAGGGTGACTCATTTTGGTGACTCATTAATTCTAGCATCTTCATTAATGACTCATGGTAATGAGTCATATAGTGACTCATGATGAATTAATTGAGTTTGTTTTGGGTGAGATATTTTAGGGTTTAGTTGGTGATATTTATGTGAGATATTTTCTTTGATTCTCCAAAGAAAAACCTTATATATATCATCACCAAAAGTTTTGGGCAGCCAAGGGTTATCTTTGTTCTTGGTTTTCTTTTGCTCATTAGAGTTTCATGAGTTCACCATTTCCAATCCTAAGCATCTTCTTCAACCTCCACCCTAACCCTCTCATGTGATGAGAACCCTAGGGTGTTTGAGACAAAGTATTCTACTCATTCTCTATTTCATCTTGGTTATCTCTTTTAGCAGACTTGATGATTGAGTTGCCTCGGTATAGAGGCAGGAGCCCGTTTAATGATCCGTTGACGTGGTGCCACCTCGATGAGGAGACAGGAGATCGGAGTTGCCGCGAGGAGCGTGGGATGATGGCTAAAGACCGAAGGACTCGGATCGATCGGTATAGCCTTTCTACCTCTTTACAGTTTGTTAGTTTAGCGTTAATGGCAAGATCCGGATTATAGTATGCGATAGCGCCAATTATAAAGGTTTTTGTTCCGCGTTTGGCATCAGAATGACGGACGGGGTGCTACCGTAGACTTACACAATGTACCTGTATTGGGACAATCCCAACATTCGTTTATATCTATCTCTATAGATCTTAATTCCCAGGATGTAAGAGGCATCACCTAGATCTTTCATGGAGAACTTTTATGATAAGAAGAGCTTGACCGAGTGTAGTATAAGAACATCATTTCTTATCAAGAGTATGCCATCCACATATAATACGAGGAAGATAACCTTACTCTCTACAATCTTCTTGTATATAAAAGGTTCATCTACGTTTTTGAAGAAGTTAAACTCTTTGACTGCCATATCAAAACAGATGTTCCAGCTCTGCGATGCCTGTTTTAATCCTTAAATTGATTTAAGCAGCTTGCACACCTTTCCGCTGTTCCCGCTGTCTACGAAGCCCTCTGGCTGTGTCATGTACACGCTCTCTTCTAAATCACAATTTAGAAAAGCGGTCTTGACGTCTATGCCAGATTTCATAGTCATGGTATGCAGCGATGGAAAGTAGGGTCCGGATGGACATAAGCATAGCCACTGGAGAAAAAATTTCATCATAATCCACACCTAGTCGTTGACGAAAACCTTTTGCGACAAGTCTAGTTTTGAAAGTCTCAACTTTTCCATCTATACCAAGTTTCTTCTTAAAGATCCACTTGCTCCTGATGGGTTTTACCCTTCAGGAGCAACTTCCAAAGTCCATACTTTGTTGGTGTACATGGATTCTATCTCAGATCGCATGCATCCAGCCATTTCATAGAGTCC
Organism: Agapanthus africanus; assembly: GCA_030015575.1. Lineage (NCBI taxonomy): Eukaryota > Viridiplantae > Streptophyta > Magnoliopsida > Asparagales > Amaryllidaceae > Agapanthus > Agapanthus africanus. The sequence continues at coordinate 285,345,876 of JASDDO010000006.1, forward strand.
TCACTCGTGATGGCCTGTTCGAAACTAGTTGGGTCATCATCTTCCATGATGCAATCCTCAGTCCCACCGTCTATGAGAAAACCGCAGTATCTCTTAGGTGGATGAGGAACCCTACTAGATCTGCAGAGTTCATTGAAGACCATTGAATCCTCCGGTTCGACCAAATCATCAGTCATAGTTTGTGCAGCCGGAACTTCTTCCAGTTCTACCTTATTACCACTAATTTCTCTCCCAAGAAATTTCTTTTCTAAAACGGTGGCATTCCGAGAAACAAATTTTTTTTTGTTCCTCAGTGTGGTAGAAGATATACCCTCTCGAATGTTTGGGATATCCAACAAACTTACACAGAACAGACCTTGCCTCGAGTTTGTCCGGATTTTGCTTTTTAACATAGGCCGGACAACCCCACATCTTAATGAAATTAAAACATGGTCTCTTCCCCTCCCATATCTCATATGGAGTGGTAGGAACGGATTTGGTTGGAACTCTATTCAATAGGTATGAAGTTGTCTTAAGTACATAACCCCAAAAAGAAATAGGTAACTCAGCAGCACTCATCATAGAGTGCACAATATCTAATAAGGTGCGATCCACCGCTCCGATACACCATTGTGTTGTGGTGTATACGGAGGAGTAAGCTGAGAAAGAATCTCAATCTCTTTTAAATAGTCACGGAATTCCGTGCTTAAGTATTCCCCTTCCCGATCAAATCGAAGGATTTTAATACTTTTACCCATTTGGTTCTCTACTTCGCACTTATATTCCTTGAATTTATCAAAAGCTTCAGACTTATGTTTCAACGGGAACACATGTCCGTATCTTGAGAGATCATCGATGAATGTAATAAAGTACGAGAAACCATTCCTAGCATGTATGGAAATAGGACCGCATACATCACTATGTATCATTCCTAAGAGTTCAGTAGCTCTTTCTCTGTGTCCAGTAAACGGAGTTTTGGTCATCTTACCTTTGACATGACTCTCAAGTTTCAAAAGATGTAAATTTGAACGGATTCAAATATCCATCTTTATGCAACTTAGCTAACCTTGTCACATTGATATGACCTAGTCTACAGTGCTATAAGAAGAATTCATTCATTTCTGAACTTTTCCTCTTGTGTGTGTTCTGTATGTTAAGAACTGTGGTTTGATTCAGAGCGTATATACCGTTACATAACGTACCAAATCCAATCAACACTTGATTTTTGAAAATATTCATAACATTATCCTCTAATGCAAAGTGATATCCTTCTTTATGTAATAAAGAGACTGACATAATATTGCATATCAAGTTCGGTATGTAACAATAGCCATTCAGAATCAATGTATTACAATTTGGTAATACTAGGTGATATTTGCCAATTGCTTTGGCAGCAACAGTTGCTCCGTTCCCTTCTCTGATAGACTTATCACCCCTTCCCAGTTCTCTACCTCTCTTTAGTCCATGTAACAAATTAAAAATGTGGGATCCTGATCCGGTATCTAATACCTAGGACGTAGAGCAGACTGAGAAACAGTTCTCGATTACGAACACACCCGAAGAAAATGCATCAGCATGCTCTTTCTTCGTTCGGGTGGCATAGGAATCCTGACATTCACCTATTTCGTGCTCGGACTTATGACAGTCATAAGGTAGAGTGGAACCAACGTTTCCCAGCTCAGTATAATAAGCGGGTTCGGTCAATACATCCATATTATTATCTTGATTAAGGCGTGTTATGGTCGCTACCTGGAGAGAAAGAAGAAAACACTTTAGCATGCAATCTTGCAAGATTAGATTGGTTATTACCTTATCTAATCAGGATGGCTCCCGCTGTTTTTATCAAATCTTCCTTCAAACCCTAAAAGGTAAGACTAGCCGGGATTAATTATACCCTACAAGTTCGCCAATCGGTCAGCCAGGCAGGTATTGGTACTCCGAGGGAGTCTCCCCATGCTTTCGCATGGAACTAATTAAATAACCTCATTTCTGTAGAAGCATAATCCCGTTAACACCTTTCTTAGACACCTACTGGATCAGCTAATTGTAAAGTGGAAAACTCTCCCAAGAGTAACATTTACTCGCAGTGGGTATCGGGATCCAACTATCTCATAGAAGATATGCAATCTCATTGCAAATTTTCAACACTTGAAATTCCCAATATCTGTTTTTGCCCCCAAGCGATTTATGAGCTAGACAAGGTCAACAAACCATAAACCGCAAGTTAAGTTCAACTTGTTCATTTCCTGATTGAATTAAAGCCACCCACACGACCCTTAACGAAGGCTAACAAAGTCGCACGAGTACCCTAATCCAATCGCATCACATACTGCAGATAAGCACTAATCAACTACCGCACACTACGCCTTGACGAAGGCCAACAAATGTAGCACGAATACTAAATAGTACTTATCTGAAATGACGGAGGGCTACGTTGGTTATTAAGAAAACCTTTTGTGTAATTAACTAGATATCGTTGTAGAATCGAGTGATTTGAAAAGGAGTGGTTTAAGCTCCGCTTTTAAAATCGAGTGTTTTTCAAAATAAACCGAGTGGGTTGTAGCATTTGCTAGATTTTGCTAAAGAGGTCACTCCCAGTGAAGGAATCTAGGCTCTTTCCTCATCGAATGAGGTGTTGTATATTCATAAAGGAATACCGCTATGCAAAGCAAGAACTAAAGCTACCATTTTGAAAATTTTGATTCTACAACATCTTTAGGTTTCTTTCTTTTTCATTAATCTCATTAATGAGGTCCCGTTATTTATGTTTTCTAAACATCACAGAAGAAACAAAAATAGAATGTACGCTTATACCATCCGTATTCGCCATGAGGCCCCGTCATATACCATTAGGTTACTTAACTAACGGCAGAGCGGGGGCAGGACTAGCGCGGGTGCAAAACATAAGTATTTATTATATAAACAAACGAGCAGAAGAATGGACGGTATTAAATGCAATATTCTGGTATGAACAAATACCCCCAAACTTAACTTTTGCTCGTCCCGAGCAAAACCAATTACTCACAAAAAGTCCTAACCTCACTTTTGAGGGGAACGCGATTGCACTGAGCTCGTGCAACAAGCCGTTAAACTTCTAGGTGTCCCTAGTAGGAGGAGTGTTTTCTCCCGAGGGTTTTCAGTGGATACTACCCACAAAATCCCGTCAAGCTGGTTTCATAAGTTAACTTCGACTCTACTCCTACAGTTTAGCAACTAAGTTAGAAACTCTATCATCCAAAGTTAGAAATATCCAACCCTTATGTTTCACACCTCCTACTTGTTCAACCCAAGATCCTATACGTTTTGACAGTTTAGAAAGATCTCAGTTTCTCTTGAGTTTTCCTTCTAAAGCGCAGTCTCCAATCTGGAATTTTTATCATCTTTACGGAAAACTTAAGTCGTATTCTTTATTCATATCTTTCCTCCAAACATCGATCATATACCCCTAAGTGTGTGTAAAATTTCACCCCTATACTTAAGAATTCAATTCAAGCTATTGTACACTTGCCCTAATACCTAATATTACTTATTTTCATTAGTGATGGACGGTTTTGCTTACACATCTTTCATGCGACTATTAATGCTTCTTGAGGCACTAACCAGCCGATTACTAAATGTGTGAGCTTAAAGCGTAAATAGCAGTTTCTAGGCCTTGTAATTTATTATTTTTTCTTTTTCTTTATTCAAGACCGGATATATTTTCAATGATGCTCTTTTGGTGGTTAGCTTTAAATACCTTTTTTCTTTCATATTAGGCTTTCAGGCAAGAGTATTTCTAGGTATCCTCTACTATCCCAAGTTTCAAGACGCGTGTATGTGCAATTTGTAGGGTATATACTTTCTGAATTTGGACTCAAGAATAGAAACTATTTTTCAGACTTATCCTTCAATAAAACTTTCAATACTTTCCCTTCATCTCGACTTAACTCAAGAACTGAACTCAAGATTACCTACTTCTAAAAAAAACTGTAAGGACGTATAATTAACAAGGTTAAACAGAAGAAGGGTTATTTTTAGTGTTTTCAATTCCTAAGCCTAGGATTTAGTTATTTCTAATGTATCAACTAAATTTTCGGAATAAAAATCTAAGTTTACCCTACTAGCTAACTTGACGACAAAGTTTTTATATTTTGGAAAAAATTTCGATTCTTTTTGTGTGTTTTTAAATAAGTGTGCAAATGCAAAATATACACATGAATGCAAAGGTAGAAAGCTTACCGAGCACACCCCCAAACTTAAACTTGACAGTGCCCTTACTGTCAGGCTACACCAAGAGGGTCAAAATTGTCAGCGCTCCCCTATTTTTTTTTTACAAAAGAAAAAGCAAACCAAAAATATATATACGCAAAAAGGCCCCACCAAACTTAAGTGAAACATTGTTTCCACTGTTGTAAAAGTTCAGAGTTATGGGGGAAGAGAACAGTATTAATCTATACAAGGCCTTACACAGGACAAAAGTTAGCAACAACCATTCAAAAATTTTATCGCGATAATGCAGCGGTTGGTGAAAGAAGGCGTAGAGAAAAGAAATGGAGAAAATACGAGACCGTGTGGAGATGGAAGAGAGGTACGGTCTCGGTGGAGGAGAAGAATGGTGTAGGGGAGAAAGAAATGGAATACGAATTTGAGGGTGAAAATGGAGTGAATAAATTAGTACAATTTGTAATGACCGATGTGTAAAAAGCGATTGTACTAATCTCTTAACTCGTTGAGAAATGGGGTCAAACCTCTCAAGATTCGTAAGAAAATATGGGTAGACCAAACTTGGTGAACCAGACACAGGAAATGAAAGTGATACGGTGTCTTTCAAAATGGGAACGATGGAAAGGATGGAGGGGAGTGTTTGAGGAATTGTATCGGTTAAAGATTCAGGAGGGTGTACACAGTCAATGAAAGAGATAGGATGAATTGGAAAATCAAACTCATCTAATAAAACCTGTTCATCCTCAACTCTATCCTCAAGACTCTCCTCAAAATTCAGCTCATCCATGCATTCATCATCATCCAAATCTAGACGCATATAGGGTTCGGGAAAGACAGTTAATGACTCGGGATGATGTCCACATGAAAGTGAAAGGACATGATGAATTGGTGAGAAAAACAAATCCAAAACCGTGGGTTCATCATCCAAAATATTCCCAACGTCCATATTCTCGATCAAGTGAAAATCAAATTTCTCAGATACCTCATCAAAAGCATGGATTTCAATCAATTGCGGTTCTAGTGTAGAGGTGTAGAGATCAACGGAATTGGGTGTGGTTTCACTTGACATGGTCCCTTCACAATCAGGTAAATCAAACACTACAAAGTCATACAACTCATCAAACGTTTTATCTTCAATTGGTGATTTATGTGGGACACTCGATAGACTTTCGAAACCGAAGTTGTGGAATTCAATTTGCAACGGGTAGGTTTGGTTTAGAAGGGTGTACTGCTCACTCTCACTACGCAAATCCGCAAACTGTCCAATCACCTCATCATACATTGGAAAATTCGGAGCTAGTTGGACACTAGCTACCGGTTTGTTAGGTTGTATGAGGGCGGCCAGGGACGCATTCAAATCCACCATTTGTTGGCTCGACGCTACCCGAAATTCTTCCAAAGTTCGTTTGAGACTAGACATGGGTTGTGAGGGGGTTTCAGTACAAAATTTAAAGTTGTTTGGATACGTGAAAATCCCAAATGGCTGTTCGGAAACAATGTCTAGGGAAGGTGTGAAAATCGGGGAGGATTGACAGGAATCCAATGGTTGGACAGGAGTAGGATCAACAATATGATAAGAAGGTGATTGGAATTGTTGTCCTATGGAATTTGGAATGGTGAAAGGAGTGAAAGATCGGCTACGAGATTGTTCAATTCGGTTAGCGAGGGACATGGGTTTCGGAGTTGCAATATGACTCTCAAAAGGGGTATTAACGTAAGAGGGTGGGGGAGGTTGAAACGGTTGATACGAAGTGGATTGCGGAGTCCAATTGTTTGTCCCAGACACGTCTATTCGATCTTTCAAAGAAATTTTGGGCATGGATGAATCGTTCGAAGTTCGGCCAAAGCAAGAACCGTATGAAGAAATGTCTGGCTGCGGGTACCAAAGTTCGGCAAGAGTTAGTCGTTTTAGGGTACCCATGTTATGAAAAGGTAGGGAGGGAGGAAAGTGGTTGAATTTTTATAAATTTTTTTTGTTGTGTTTTTGGTGTTTTTGAAATTGTTTGTTTGGTTTTAGAAAAAATACGGAATTATGGGACTAAACTTTATACAAGCACAATCACAATCTGTCATGACCCGAAGGTACGGAACGTGACCGGCACTTAAATTACGAAACGTCTAAAGGTGTAACGTAATCTAAGTAAGCCGAAGCCAAGAAATCTAAACCATTTAAAAGAAGAAGTGTAGGTAAACAAGTTTTAAAAGCAACATCAAATTTTCTCAAAAATTTTGGCAGGTCTCCTTTGTAAAAACTAGCCCTAAACGGGTACAAACAAGAATAATATATACAAGCAATAAAAAAGCATCCCCAAGCGGGAGCTAGCTCTTCGCCAATTGGCGGTCACAACCACACAAGCAATATAATATACAACGCCGAAGGGCGAGGAACAAAACTCAAAGAAAACCATCAAAACCACCAGAAAACCATAATAGTACAAGCGCGACTCTAAGGTCTAAAGAATAAGCAACCGGTCTTATAAATTTATCAAGTAATACAAGTCTGGTTGATGGAGCTTAGTAGATACAAATGAAATAATAAAAGTACAATGGCGGTCCTGAAACAAGTGAACCAACCTACCAAGCAAATCACCCTAAATGAAATGATGTGCCAGCAAGCTGCCAAGAAAACCTGTACATCGAAACCTGTAAGAAAATTTGGTAAAACGGGGTGAGTTGCCAACTCGTGAGTAGAAGATATCTATGAGTAGAAATCGCATGCACGAAGATCTCCTAGGTCATAATAATATACTTAACCTAACACTAGACATCTAGTAGTGACAGGGTAAGGACCTATGCATAAGTGCAATACTCAATACTCTTGTCAGTGCCTCAAGTAGTAACATGTCAAATGTATGAGTATGCATGCATCATGAATGTAAAACAATCAACCATGAAATCTGGATATAGCTGTATAAGAAATCTTTAACTTTTATCATAATAAAATTTGTACGGAAATCTGAAACATCATCAATGAAATCCATGGAAATCCGTGTTAAATCTTAAGTCTCGACACCTCATAGTCTCAATATCTCATAGTTTCAAAATCTCGGGCTCCGTCAGTCCGAATCGGCCCATATTATCAAATCTCATAACAACGGTCGGTATCTTCCGGATATCCGCCACGCCAGACATCACCGGTAGGTAGTCTTCCCCTGCCAGGCTCATCGTCTACAACTCGAGCTTCTTGCCCCGGGGTACCATACCGGGCCCACCATGTACCCGAGACGGTTCATCCACTCCTCGAATCGAGTCTCGAAATCCAACAGAAAACATGAAATCTCATGGTGGACGACACATACATCACGAGAAAACCGCAACTTGTATTTTAAAATGAGAGGGGGAGAGAGAGAGAGAGAAGTTTATATATATATATTCTTGCGGTTTTCCCCCAAAATCCAAAAATCTCATAGAAATCCAAAATCTCAAAATCATGAGTAAGTAAATAATGAGTATCGGCATAAGCCCACAATACTGCATGATAATATGAAAATGTGAATGCATGAAGTGTCTAAGTAATAAATGATATGTCTAAATTAGCACATGAGAATAATCACACAATATTATATTGGTCTAGCATTTAGCTGATTATATCAATAAAAGATAATATGTTCTAAACTGTACGTGACTTGGCAATTACCGATGATGATGTGTGTGAGCCGGCAAATAAATGTACGTAGAACATGCGCATCATCGGTAATGGTGTCGGTGTCCTAACAGGTAGAGTTTCCTATTAGCTAAAGAAACATATGTATGAATATGCAATGCGATGCATACAACATGAATATAACTGCGAAAGTGTAATAAACACACAGCTAGAGAATACATACTAATTACAAGTCATACAGTTTGTTGTTTGAAAAAGCACGAATCGTGGTTTTTAGAAAATTAGAGGCTACAGAGTTTTAATGAAAAGATATGTCCTTTGAAAAATCCGTAGTATCCCTCAGGCTGTCTTTAGAAATGCGCACGATTCGTTAGTTTTGAAAATAAGTATGACTCAAGCCTAAACTAAGATATACCTAACCAACAAAGGAACTAACTAAAGAAACTACTTGAAAGGTAAGAAGAATCCTCCTAAAGTCAGAGTTGATATCTCTAGTAGTCGGCGATTGATTGTTATGTGATTTTGTGATCAAAGAATTTTTACCGCAATCAAGAATGGTGTCGCTTGATAGTTAGTCGGTGAGTACGGGTCGGTCCACAGGGATTTTGTGTATTTTCTATTTGTTCTAACGAGTTAATTCCAATTGGTGTTGGATTGATTATCACTAAAAACTAAGGTTGATTTAGACTAGGATTAAAACCTTGCTAGGGTTAGGGTTAGGTTAAGTATGTAAATTTAAGATTTCTCACTGCTTTCAATGCCCTAATTTAGATTTATTTAGCTGTTATGGTAATAATTAATAAAGGGGATTAGCGCGATCAGAAAGAAACCATGTTTCTTCCTCTAGGTCCTTGTCCATTCTTTCTTAATTCTTACCCTAACCTCCATGGAAAACATGCACAACCGGTCTTTTAAACTATGGTATCACCGCTACCTCATGGGGTAGGGTGCCGTAGTGAGCAGTGTGTGTATGTATGCATGGAGTCCTATAAAAAATATGCGATGGGCAAGGAAGGGGTGAGAGATTTTCATCTCTCAAACATTTCCTATTCCTAACCCTAACAAGTGAGGAACTACTCACTCATTAGGAGATTGATAAAAGACATTTTTTTATGATTTGTTTTTAAAAGACTAACTATCTAAACTACGGCAAATAATTAAAAGTGCTAAACTAATTAACTAGGGCAAATAAATAAATTTCTAAACTACGGCAAAAAAGAAATTAAAACTAGGGTAAGGTAAAAAAAAACTACTTACTTTTATTCGATGCACTCTTCAAAACATTATAATGAATTCTGAATTTTGATAAACAAAAAGAGGCATGCCCTCACAAAGAGCTTTAGGGTTTCTATTTATAGATTATAGAAACCCTAGGGTTACATTCGATTCATATCTGCATTTACAAAATTGCCCCTAAGAAGCCTAGTCAACGCACCGCCACACCGTCACAATATGCACCGACACGTGTTCATCATGGCCGCGGAACCGCGGCCAAAAGCCATGTTTGGCCGTGGATCCGCGGCCATATAGAGGGGTCTTGGGCTGGACTTCTCTGGTCTGCTTCTGGTTGCATCTGTCTTCTTGTTTCTTCATTTGGTTTCTCAGATTGTCATCTAATTCTCTTCCAGATTTCCACAGTGCATAATGTCGTGGACTTTTTCTTTTTGCTTCGTGTCGAAGTCTTGAACCTTGCGCTGCCTTTGTGCTTTGTAAAATTGTCCATTGATCTTCGTTTATTCTTCAAACTGTAGGCATGATCAAGATTCTTTCATTTGTTGGTCGTAGTCTCACTTTTGTATCATCTTTTCATCATTTTCACTGTTTTTGTTCCGAAAACCTGTAACATGCAACTATGTAGCAGACATGAATCAAAAGCACCTGTTTATTTATAAAATGAATAAGAATGGGGAATATAATAATGCAAAATTACTATATGAACAAATACCCCCAAACTTATGTTTTGCTCGTCCTCGATCAAAACTAGTTTTATTCTCAAAAAAGACCTAGCCTCACTTTCGCAGGGAAACGCGATTGCACTGAGCTCGTGCAACAAATCGTTAAACCTCTAGGTGTCCCTAGTAGGAGAAGTGTTGTCTCCTGAGGGTTTTCAGTAGATACTACCCACAAAATCCTATCAATTCGGCCTATTGACTTTTATTCTCCAATTAGGTTTTCTAACAAGAAACTCTATTATCTTTAACTCAGAAATTATCCACCCATATTTTTCATGCTTCCTTATTATTTAACTTAAGATTATATATGTTCTGTAAATTTACTTAGCTTTTAGTATCTTTTGAATTTTCCTTCTAAGGTTCCATCTCAACTTAGGAATTTTTATCATCTCTACTAAACATATAAGTCTTATTTTTCATTCATATCTCTTATCTAAACGCTAATCACATACCCTACGTGTGTGTGTGTATATCACCCCTACACTTGGAAATTCAATTCAAGATATCATACTCTTGTCCATTGTCCAAACTACTTTTAGTTGGTGAATTTTTTTTAGATGAAATTGCCCACACATTCTTCATGCGACCGTTAATACTTCTTGAGGTACCAACGATCGATTAAAAAATGTGTTTGCACATTAAGGCGTAATTCCTAGTCTTGTAATACCTAAGGCTTTAGCAGTGACTCCCAAACCAGTTGGTCTAAGGCACTAGGTGATAAAGCACCCTCGCTAAATTTTTTATTTATTTATGCAGCATTAAGTAATTACAAAAACTTGTGTTCATTTTTTTCTTTATTCACACTTGTATTTTTTTTTATTTCCCTTTATACTAAGGACTTTAGACAAGAGCATTTTAAGGTCTCTTCTACTATTCCAAGTTTCAAGGTTCGTGTTTGTGCAATTTGTAGGGTATGTATTTTCAGAATTTAGACTTAACCTTAGGAATTATTTTTCAGACTTATACTTTAATAAAATTATCAATACTATTCCCTTGTTTTGACTTAGCCCAAGAAATGAACTCAAAATTAGCCTATTTCTAAGTATACTACAAAGACATATATTTTCTACCGTTAAATTTTAAGAAAGGTTATTTTTAGGGTTTTTAATTTACTAAGTCTATGATCTAGTTGTTCTTATCTAGTTAACCTTCTTGTTAAACTTAAGTCAATTATGGCCAAAATTGAATGTTTTGATTTTTATAAAAAAAAAATTCAAATTTTTCAGTTTTTTATTTGATTTTTATATTTTTATATTTTTTTAATTTTTTTCAATTTTTATGATTTTTTATATGGATGCAATGCAGAATTTAAACATGCAAAAGAAAAAGAAAAATATATACAAATTTTTTTTTAAAAATATGCAATGCAAAAGATAACTATATACAACCACTAACTCCCCCAAACTTATCACAAGCAGTGCCCTCACTACTCGGTCCCACGCCGTGCTCTTGAGCGTGAACGGGTCAGCCCTACCCAGCAGGGTTCGAATCCCCTGCTCTACCTCAGTCAACCGCCGGTCATGCTCCCTAGATATCCCCCTCAACTCCTCTATGCCCCTAACAGCTCTTCGCATCAAATTTGCATGTTCTAAAGGGGTCATTTCTCCTTCACTCGCTGTCGAGCTGGAGCTAGGTGTTCGGGCGGGCATATGCTCCGCCGGTTCAGTTCTAAACCACACATCCGTCAATCATGAATAGGACAAAGAAACGCCCTCAATAAGAGGCCTGGCAGGAATGCCTTCAAGCATGTAAAATTCGAGCTCCTCCACTGGGAGGAAATATCGACATAGTTATGTAACAAGCATGGGACAAGGGTAATTTGCGGCTCGTTTGCCTGCACCTATAAAGTTTAGTAAAACTGTGCACATGTCGAAATGAGGGTTTCTTGTCATGAGGGTATGCACAATATGCAATGAGGGTGTAAAAAATGTGGTGTTGTGGGAGCTTCCAAAAATGGTGTTTTGTGCCCAATGGCACTCAGTTAAGACATTGGCAACCTCGCTTGGATCCCCTTCCACGGCTCCCTTGAGCAATCATTTCCCATCAAGGGCATGTAATTCTCAAGTTGTAAAGGTTGGTCATGAGCGGGTATGCAAGGGATTAATGTGACTTCGTGTATAATATCTCTATCGATGATAATCTCCCTATCACCCCACTGCAATTTTATAAAACCGAATTAGGAAAGACACCCCTCTTCCATGCACTCGTAAAAATGAGTGACTAATTCCGGAAGTGCATAAGCGTTAGGGTGATTATATATTAAAAAGTTCCAACCCCTACGTACTATCTCGTTCGCAAAATAACTCCCATACACATCGTGTGAAACTTGTGAAAAGTCTCGTTCAAGTTGCATACTGTGTGCCATCAGATAACTACAGATCTAAAAAATTGTAAAAACAGAGAGGGTTTCAGGAATCGAACCTCCCCTGAAAATTTCATGGGGTGAAGACAGCAGGGAGCGGCGGATCAGCCGCAGTAAGGCCCCTTCGACGGCAATTCAGCGGCGGGAAGGAGGGATCGCTCTGCGGAAATTTAAGGCGGCGGCGCTAGGGTTTTAAGAAGATGGAAATTAGGGTTCGTGAAAACAGGGGGGTCGGGACCTTTATATAGGGGGAGAGTGATGGAAATTTGCAAATAAACCCCTCTAAAAAGAGGAAATTATTTGCAAATAAAAAATTTATTTTATTTATTTAATCTGTAAATTTACAAAAATACCCAAAAAAAAATTTATTTTCAAAAATATTTTTATTTTTTTATGTTATTTTGTATTTAAATATTTACAAATGATACATACCCCCAAACTTGTTTGAAACAAAGTCTTGGCAAGATGATCGAAAACTTGGGGGTAAAATGGAGGAAGATCAGTCAGTGTAAATCGGCTCCTGCAAAAACAGGAGCTCCTCCGACGGGTCCACAGTGAGGAACGGTTTGAGTCGATATCCGTTCACTTTAAATATTGTACCGTCCTCCGGGTTTTCTAGGTCTACCGCACCGTGTGGATATACGGTGCGTACCAAAAACGGCCCTTTCCATCTAGATTTGAGCTTGCCGGGGTGGAAGTGCAACCGAATGTCATAAAGCAAAACCTGTTGACCAGGTTTAAAAGCTTTGCGCATAAGGTGCTTGTCGTGAAACACCTTCGTTCGGTTTTTAACAATTGCCGCATTTTCGTAGGCCTCATCCCGCAGCTCGTCTAATTCATTCAATTGTAGCCTTCTATTGCTGCCTGCATCTCCCATCGATAAGTTCAACTCTTTAATCGCCCAAAATGCCTTGTGCTCAATTTCAACTGGGACGTGGAAAGCCTTTCCATAAACAAGTCGGTATGGAGACATACCAAGATCAGTCTTGTAAGCAGTACGGAATGCCCATGGTGCATAAATCAGTTTGTGTGACCAATCTTTACGGTTTTTAGAAACCGTTTTCTCCAAAATTTATTTAATCTGCCGATTCGACACCTCGGCTTGCCCACAGGTTTGGGGGTGATATGGTGTTGACAATTTGTGAGTAATGGAGTATTTACGCATTAAGGACTCAAAAGTCCTATTACAGGAGCGAGATCCATTATCACTTATAATTGCTTGAGAATGTCCAAACCGAGAAAAGATATTTTCTTTAAGAAATCAAACAACAACCTTGTTATCATTCGTTCGGCCGGGCACAGCCTCAACCCATTTTGACATATAGTCAACAGCCAATAGAATATACATATTCCCAAAGGAATTGGAAAAGGGTCCCATGAAGTCTATTCCCCAAATATCAAAAATATCCACAACCAAAATTGGTTGGAGCAGCATTTCATTTCTCCGCGATATCCGGCCCAAGTGTTGGTACCGGGAGCATGTCTTGCAGTATTCGTATGCATCTTTAAAGAGTCGTGGCCAGTAGAAACCACACTGCAAGATTTGCTCTGCTGTCTTCTTGGGGCCAAAGTGCCCGCCACATGCTTGATCGTGGCAAAAAGACAGCACACTCTTAAACTCGTTTTCGGGGACACACCGACGAATGATTTGGTCGGAACAGTATTTAAAGAGATACGGTTCATCCCAGTAAAAATGTTTTACTTGGGACAGGAATCGGACTTTGTCCTGTTTCGACCAATCTTTAGGTATCAATCCGGTGGCCAAATAGTTTACTATATCAGCGAACCAAGCTTCGCATGACACGGTTAAGAGTTGCTCATCGGGAAAAACATTTTTAATAGGAATGTCAAGTGTAGGTGAAGAAGTAAGTCGTGAAAGGTGGTCGGCAACTACATTTTCACATCCTCTTTTGTCCCTTATGACAAGGTCAAACTCTTGTAGCAAGAGGATCTAACATATTAGCCTAAATTTAGCATCCTTTTTCAAGAAAAGATGGCGAAGAGCTGAATAGTCCGTGTAAACAATCACTGGAGAGCCGATTAAATAGGGCCGGAATTTTTCAAGTACAAACACAACGGCTAAAAATTCTTTTTCTGTTGTTGTGTAATTCAATTGGGCCTCATTTAATATTCGGCTAGCGTAATAAATTACGTGCGGCATCTTATTAATGTGTTGTCCAAGAATAGCACCAATAGCGAAATCAGATGCATCACACATAATTTCAAATGGATGCGTCCAGTCGGGAGATGAAAGAATGGGCGCAGAAATGAGTGAGTGTTTCAATGACTCGAACGCTTCCATGCAAGTAGAGTCAAAATCAAAAGTTGTGTCCTTGGCCAATAAAAGAGTCAATGGTCTAGCTATCTTGCTAAAATCCTTGATGAACCGTGTATAAAAACCGGCATGGCCAAGGAAGGCTCGGATGTCTTTGACGCATTTAGGAGGAGGAAGATTGGAAATGACTTCGATCTTGGCTTTATCAACCTTTATGCCGTTTTGCGAGATGACATGTCCTAAGACAATTCCCTCTCGTACCATAAAGTGGCACTTCTCCCAATTTAAAGTGCGGTTCTTATCCCTACAGCGGGTAAGAACTGCGTCTAAGTGTAGAAAACACTCATCGAAGGAGTCACCAAAAATGGAGAAATCATCCATAAAAATCTCCAAAAATTTCTCCACCATGTCAGAAAAGATCCTCATCATACACCGCTGGAAAGTAGCGGATGCATTGCATAACCCAAAAGGCATGCGATGGTAAGCGAATACATATTCCCAAAGGAATTGGGAAATGGTCCCATGAAGTCTATTCCCCAAACATCAAAAATATCCACAATCAAAATTGGTTGGAGCGGTATTTCATTTCTCCGCGATATCCAGCCCAAGTGTTGGCACTGGGAGCATGTCTTGTAGTATTCATATGCATTTTTAAAGAGTCGTGGCCAGTAGAAACCACACTGCAAGATTTTCTCTGCTGTCTTCTTAGGGCCAAAGTGCCCGCCACATGCTTGATCGTGGCAAAAAGACAGCACACTCTTAAACTCGTTTTCGGGGACACACCGACGAATGATTTGGTTGGAACAGTATTTAAAGAGATACGGTTCATCCCAGTAAAAATGTTTTACTTGGGACAGGAATCGGACTTTGTCCTGTTTCGACCAATCATTAGGTATCAGTCCGGTGGCCAAATAGTTTACTATATCAGCTGTAAATCCCCGTTTCCATCTTAATAAAAGTTTTTCCTATTTCTTAAATCCCAGAGATTTATTTTTCCTCGTATATTTTTGTAGAAGGTGGTTGCTTGAATCCTAATATTTATATTTTTTTCTCCAAACCGTAAAAGCCAAAACCCAAGATTTAAAACCAAAATTTACCAATAAAATCCTAACCCAAATACTTAAACCTTCAGCCCAAGTTTTTAAGAAAATTAATCATAGAAAGCCGGCCCTAAAAATTTTTAAACACCATCCCATTTGAAATTCCCATTTAAAATTTAAAACTTAAAATTAATCTCCCCCGGCCCGTTTCTCCCCCTCCAGCCCACAAAGTATTTTTAAAGGGAATTGTTTTGAAATTGAGCCCGACCCACTTCCCTGGCCTGCCTCCTCACCAGACCCGACCCGACCCCCTCCTATTCACTTTCTCCCCCAACGGCTACCCATTTTTCCCGCTCCTCCTTCAATCCGCGACCCGCATCCTCCGCCGCCGCTCACGCCCACGCCCTCGCAGTGCCGTTGCCGTCGTTTCCTATCGCACCCTCACCTCTCTCTTCTCTTTCTTTTTGAAATCCTTGACTCTCCCCATTCTCCAAAAACCCACCGAGCGCCCAAACTTTCCTCGAACCCACTGCACCCCACCGCCGGCGATCACCCATCTCTTCGATAACCCCTCGGCAACCCTCGCTCACTCCTCCTGCACCAACCTTCTCCCTCTATGACTCCACCTTCATCAACCCGAGCCCTTGCCAAGCATCCCCTGCACTCCCAAACCCACTCATACCCAACTTCGGTCACCGCCTGAAATCGACGCCGACGAACCCCCACTTCATCTGAAACACCCCATCGACCTTCCACCTCCTCAGCATCATCACCATCACAACAATCCCCAAGCCCCACTGCTTAACCCCTCCCTCTCTCCAAAACCACACAAAACCCAAACAACCGACACTCACTGCATCCCTTAGCCGGAGCAACGCCGTCGACCGTCGTCGACCTCAGTGCACTCGCAGAGGACCACCAAGCACACCTCAACTGTTAGTTATATGTATGCCCTAGAGGCCATTACTGTACATAGGATGTATATTGTAGTGGATGCTGGGACATATATAGGGAGGACTTTCTTGCTCGACATGATAGTACGCTATCTGGTTACTCTTTACCTTAACGTATATACTGTTTGTCTCTCTGTTACATGTTGGTAAAGCCCTTAGGATGTGTGCTTGACTACCTGGACTATGATGCGGATCATACTAGTGGGGACATGGTAGTCCATAAGTATATCCTTCAAAGTCCCTAGTCGTGGGTATATCGAGACGGGGCATCGATATACCAGAGTAGACTAGCGTATACCTTCTCGACCCATACAGATGGGCAATGGATGATCCCATATCCATTGGTGTTTGACATCAGATACGATATACGGGTGCTCAGTATAGACTGGGTACACTGGACGGACTCGCCGAGAACTCCCAGATGGTATTATACCTTACGTCAGATGGCAGTTCTCTGGTGACACTGGTACAGAGTAGTCTGTTGACCCGAGATCGTCATAGAGTCTTATGTGGTTCCCACTGTGCTTTGATTTCCACCTTACCACGTCCAAGAGGGCGTGCAAAACGGTGGTTTTTGGGTACAGTCCCGAGTCACATGGAGGCAATGAGCGATAGGAGGGGATTCGTCTCTCCCGGTATAGGGAGTTGATGTTGCGCTGTGTTCGATTGGCTATAACAGGAAATCCCTGGCCAGGGTTGCTGAGATTTACTGGTAAGTGTTACCAGCAGTTTCTCGAATTGTTATAGACCTCATATCGACACGACTTATCGAGCTATTGGTGTCTGACGTTTACCACCCCTAGGCGAGATATGCGACATATCAGACGATCAGACCGGACTGTACGGTAAGTGTTACTGGTTGGATTCACAGGAGTGTGAGCGGGCTTGCTCGTCGATCTTCTGATCGCTCAATACCCGGGTGGCCGTTACGTTTAGCAGACCGCTTGCGGCTTGTGGGTGCTTGATATGATCATCATCTGCTGCCGGCGTATTGACGAGTCTTTAGAGTCCTACACAGAGGTTTCCTGGCTCAAGCGAAACGAAATAGGAGCGCATATGAGATATGTGCGGGACCAAGAATAATACGTGTATGTGATACCGTATTCTATTCTCGCGATAAATGTATCGATTGGTTGTATGCGATGTAACCAAGTTATCGATTCAAGCATTGATTCGATAAACCGATACATAGGATACTAGTCGGTTATATGCAATATGACCGGATCATTAAATCAAGTGTTGATTTAATGATTTAATGCATAATTATATATTTGATATATTACTTTGCATTAACTAATATCGGTTCACTTTAAATGGGTTTTCTCACTCGGGTGTGCAAATTGTATATGTGATATACTTTTGTGCACTTGATTGTATCATGTTTGATGATACATGTTTGCTAGGGTTTTTTGTGTAAAGATTAAACCATGGTTACATGTTAATGGTTAGGGTTTTGTTTTATTCACTTATTTATTTATCTATTGATTTTTGGAAAATGAAAGACATGAAAAAAAAATGGTGGCTTGTTTTGTATTCTAGTTGAAGCTTCATGAAGCTTTGACCTAAGTGACCATTTTGTCTCATGCTTAACCCTAACCATTCTCACTAACCCTAGTTTAGTCTCTACACTTGACCATGGTTAGTAGATGATAAGTATTATCATTATTTTCATTTTTACTTAATACTTATCATATTATCTTCTTCTTCTTCTTCACTTCAAAAAAGAAAAAGCTTGACTTCATCAATGGTGATTGATGAAAAAGAGTGAGAAATCCAAATCTAAAGTGAACCCACTTCCTATTTCTTCATCCTCTACCTCTTGCCAAGTAGTATAGGGTGTTTCCTTCACAAGTTTTCATGGCTTGGTGAAGTGGGAGCTTGATCTTGTGATGCTTCGACATAGATCATCTTCGGCACGAAGCCGACGACCTTGCCCGCCCATTTCTCCGATGAAGCCGACGCTAGAGCCCGGATTTTGATTTGGACAGCGGAGAGGACTTCATCACGGAGCCGTGGAGGTGGAGGACCGGATCTACAAAGGTTGTATTTCCGTTTACTTAGTTAATTTGTTAACTAGTTGCATTTGTCGCCTAAAATTCTAGCCAACGATCCGTATCTAGGGTTTCTCGGCACCGCAAAATTTGAAATTGGCATGGATGATGCCACGTGAGACCTCATTAGAGTGCCTAGGAACCCTACAGTGGTATCAGAGCCTAGCTAGAGCCTTAGGCGATGCGTAGACGAAGTTTGAAACCCGAACGAACCCGAAACCCTAAACCAAACCTGCTCTCTGGACTTTTTTCAAAATTTGGAGTTTTTAGAAATTAAAAATATGCAGAAAAATCAGCAGGAAATTCTAAGGGTTACTGTAAAATTCGTATGCCTAATTCCATCATTGAGCCGCGGTTCCGCGGCATGAGCATGGCTCGTGCGGCGGTTCCGCGGCGGTTTTGTCTTTTCTGGCATCGAAATTTGCACAGTAATTCTTAGTTTAAAGTGCTGGTTTTCCTGGGAATTTTTAATATTTTTTCAAGAGTTGAATTTTCTGGGGTTGTTTTGGGGATTCGTTTATTCGATCGGATTGTCATACTCTGTCTATGTGTCTTTCCGGATAATTTTTGAATATGTTAAAAAGTTCGACCGGATATAAATACCCAATTTTTCCCCTGTCGGGAAATTTCCAAGTGTTGGATTTTTCCGTGGTTTAACGACGTTCTAAGTAGTGCAAGTAACGCGATTGTCCCTCTAGAAGACAACAAACCTTAACTCGATTATGTGACCGTCTTGAACTGCCCTTTGAACCTTCGGGTTTGGGGCAGTACGGCGTGCCACATGTGAGGCGTTGGCTTGACCCTTCTACGGCTGGACCGTTGGTACTGAGGCACGAACTGAATGTTTTTAGACTTATTTCATGTGTTGATCAGTTTCGGGAAAACTTGGGTGTTCGATTGTTCGATCGGAAAGTTTAACATTTTCTATTTATCCGGAATGTGATACAATAATTGGAATTCACAAAATGTTATGAGATAACTGAATGAATGTTATAAACATAGCAGTTTAGTCTCACTTGATCGGTTGCCACGGAATTTTGATGTGATCAAAAGTCCGTCGCAATCACGTAGCGTAAGCGGATACTCGCCGGGTAAACTTAATAGACAGCCTCACTCCATAGCCCTGACCAAGTGACTGTAGGAGAACCCCGTCGCCGAAAGCATCCGTCCGGGTGCTCGCGGTAGCGGTGTTCCGCCTTGGTGCACTTCATCGACGGTATCGGGGGTGCGGCCGTCTACTGAAGTTTGCGACGAGCATTCGATTAGGATGTCGGGAATCTTGTTGAATTGCCCGACATGATATTGAAAAGTGTTTTCGATAATGAGACTAAAATGCGGGGTTTATAATTGTTAGGCATGTGATGTCTAAGTAATTCATTTGGTCAGGCATGCGATGTCTGAGGTGGTTGCGGATTCCAACTGTTGTAGTTTTACACTTTCTTTTCTGTGACCGTAAGTGTAATATGTGATATCGCCGGTTTTGTTGCTATATGTCAACGACAATTGGGATGCGCATATTTACTTACGTTGATGACATGTGATGTTATGTGTTGCTGGATATGTTATATTGGATCGTCGTGTTTGAATAGCCGGGGTTTTTTATGTGAGATGAGTGTTTTTCATTTTCATTCATGTAAAAACTTGTATGTAATATTCTTTTATTGGGGCACTTCCAGGTTGCGGA
This sequence comes from Agapanthus africanus, assembly GCA_030015575.1. Lineage (NCBI taxonomy): Eukaryota > Viridiplantae > Streptophyta > Magnoliopsida > Asparagales > Amaryllidaceae > Agapanthus > Agapanthus africanus. The sequence continues at coordinate 285,365,979 of JASDDO010000006.1, forward strand.
AGATGTCACCTTTTGTATATTATTTACTTTTCCGCACTAGGATAGACCCAAGGAGGGGAGCACAAGTAACCGGGTTCTGGAGTCCAGTGGGAGACCAACTCGAGGAGTCGAGTCCGGGTCTCCTAACTCTAGAATTGGTAGGGTTGCTTGCCGCTCTCGTAGGGGTCTAGGGGTGTGGGTTTGGCTATTCATCACGACCGTGGAATCCGTGTTTTATACTGGCTCGTATTGAAAACACGGACGTCCTAGTATATCCAATATTTCATATGATTCTTCTGCTGCGATATCTGTGATGTGATCATGTGATATGTTCTGTGATAGATACTGTATATAGTATATATGATATATTATATAGGCGTTACTTATGTTTTACACCCGCGCTAGCCCTACCCCACTCTGCCGTTAGTTACCTAACCTAACGGTGCACGAGGGGACATCGAGGCGAATGCGGATGGCATAAGTGTACGTCGTATTTATCTGTGATGTTTAGGTACTTAAATGATGGGACTTCATTAATGTGATTAATGAAATAAAAGAAACCTAAGATGTTGTAGAATTGAATTTCAAAAATAAAACAGGTAGCTATAGTTCTTGCTTTGCACAGCGGTATATACGATATATCCTGCACCTTATTCGATGAGGAAAAGACCGAGATCCCTTCACCGGGAGTGACTCCTTTAGCAATAACTGGCAGATGCTATAACCTTCGGTTTGTCTTTTGATTGCTTTTAAGAGTTTTTGCTTTGCACAGCGATATATATGATATATCCCGCACCTCATTCGACGAGGAAAGGACCGACGATCCCTTCACCGGGAGTGACTCCTTTAGCAAAACTAGAAAAGCCTCAAAAGCACTCCATTTTAAAATCATTTGATTCTACAACGATATCAAGTTCATTACGCAATAGGTTTTCGGAAAAACCTGTCGTAGCCCTCCGTCATTTCAGATAAATCCTGTTTAGTATTCGTGCTGCGTTTGTTGACCTTGTCAAGGCGCAGTGTGCGGTAGCTAACCAGTATTTATCTGCTTATGCATATGATGCAGATTGGGTTAGGGTAGTCGTGCGGCCTTGTTGACCTTGTCAAGGGTCGTGCGGGTGGGTTTGATTCAATCAAGAAATGACGGGTTGAACTTGACTTGCGGTCTATGGTTTGTTGACCTTGTCAAGGTCATAGATCGTTCGGGACAAAATATTATCGGGAATTTCAAGTGTTGAAATTTGCAATGAGATTGCATACCTTCTATGAGATAGTTGGATCCCGATACCCGCTGCGAGTAAGAGTTACTCCTGGGAGAGTTTTATATATTACAATTAGCCGATCAAGTAGGTGTCTAGAAAGGTGTCAACGGGGTTACGCCTCTGGGAAAACGAGGTTTACATTAATTAGGTCCGTGCGAAAGCACGGGGGACCTCCCTCAAAGTACCGACACTGGCCTGGCTGAAAGATTGGCGAACTTGTAGTGTGTAATTAATCCCGGCTAGTCTTTCCTTTTAGGGTTTGAAGGAAGATTTGATAAAAACAGTGGGAGCCATCCTGATTAGATAAAATAATAACCAATCTATTCTTATAACACTAGTAAAATAGGGGGTTGCCCCTACGGATATTGGAATCCGTAGGGGCAGATTTAACTTGGCCCTACAGATTAATCTGTAGGGCTAAAAGGTTGCCCCTACGGGCCCAGACGTCCAAGAATAAAAATATTAATTCTTAATTTGGTGTTTGCCCCTACGGAGCCGCAAACAAAGAACCTACGGGTATATCCGTAGGGGCAACTAAATATCAAATTACTAAAGCTCAGATCTCGATCTCCTACGCTCACAATTTCTTTCTCTCTCGATCTCGATCGCGCGCGAAAACAACTCCTCGTCGCCACCGTCGTCCTCCTCGTCGCCACGGCGTTCTCGTCGCCACCGCCGTTCAGGTCGTCGCCAGTGCCGTTCAGGTCGTCGCCAGCGTCGTTCGGGTCGTCGCCACCGCTGGTCAGGTGAGTAAATCTTGAGGTAAATTAAAGAATTTTTTGATTAACATACGTGCTGGGTCTGGGGTCGGGGGGTTGCGCGCGCGCGAGTTGAGGTTCGGCAGGGGTCGCGGTCGGGGTCGGGGTCGGGGTCGGGGTTGGGGTTAGGGTTAGGGTTGGGGTTCGCTGCTGCTGGGGCTGGGGCTGGGGTTAGGGTTTGCCTTAGGGTTGGTGTTGGGGTTTAGCTGGCCGCGCTGGGGTTAGGGTTAGGGTTAGGTTGTGGCTGGGCTGGGCTGGGCTGGGGCTGGAGGCTGGGGGCTGGGGGCTGGGGCTGGGGCTGGGCTGGGCTGGGGCTGGGGGCTGCCCCTGTGGCTGGGTGGGGCTGGGGCTAGGGTTAGGTTGGGGTTAGGGTTAGGTGGATTGATGACAACAAAATACACAAAATACATGGATGGATCGATGAATTTAGTGATGTTATGTGTCCCGCCAACATAGGAAATTCAAACGTATACTCCGTTTTCTCATCTTAAAACTAGCAACCAAAATGTGACTAAAAAATCTTTCTAAATATATTTGAAACACATTTATTAGTTGGGTTGAATATTTGTGATTCCATTATATTATATTGTAAGATGCAGAAATTGTATCCTAAAACTACTTGATCCAATCATCCAACAAATACATTCATAAGATACTTATTAATTTTCCTGTATCTTGTATTGAATCGTAAGATTGATTTGCATGTCGTAAGATATTTGACAACACTAGGATGTCTTTCATAAAACAGAAAGTAAATTGGTGTAGGGAGAAAGCTGCTTGATGGGTGGTGACTGGGTCCATTCTTTCTTCATAACCCCCTTTAACTCTATGCCTTTCAATTATTGTGGGAAAATTAGATATTACTTGAGTGATCATGATATCATTTTTTTTGAATATTTCTTCCGAGAATTTATGCATGGTCTTGACATTGAACTTTATCATACTCCTTAATATTACTTTAGTGATTGATAATATTCAATAAGCTTATGTTGTTGACCCAAATTAAGTAAGGGGGTTAGTCAATTGGAATTGGTGTTTGGAACTTTGAAGTATATCTTTAATGGGATAGGTTTATTTGGTGCCAGTCAAATAAAATGAGAAGTAGAACCTTTTATTGTTAGTTATGAATGAATCTAATATTGGAAGTTGATGGTTTCAGTTAGAACTTTTTTGGTATATGATAGATTTCCGCCTACCAAAATCGTTCCATCCAAAAAGTGAATACAGTGGAACTTCTGTTCTCCTTGCCCATCCACTTTTTCTCTCTGGAAATTTTTAGTCTATATAACTATCTAAAATGTATTTGCTAATACAATTATTTTAACCTGACATACTAAAATATTATTATATTGTTTATGTTATCAATAAGTTATTAGTAGTATTCTCTTGATTGGTAAAAGGGGCATGGGCGTTCGCTCTATACATTCTTAATGGGATAGAAGCCTACCCCCCACAGCCGGAACACACACATACAACAAGAATACACAACAAACGCATAATTAGAGAGCGATTCGAGATGTTCGGGTTAAAACCAATATATGATACTCGATGATAATATGAAACCTTCATATCCCCATCGAAACTCATATATGAAACTAAAAGCGCCACTTAGTCCCCGTCTATCGGTTAACATACGTCGATGCTCGTCGTGACCTAGAACTATACGAAGGTTGTTAAATATCGGACAGTATAGCTCGATACTAACAACCGTCGTATAGTCTACGCGACGAGAAAATTCAATCGTATGGTAACCCATAGATTTGTCCCGTGTGGACAAGTTAAGAATGTATAAAGCAAACGCCTTCATTCACTTGTGTTTTCATCCGTTTCGAGATATTTCGTCGGTACCTTTCCGCTGGTTCTCCGTGTACAAAGATAGATTAGATGTTCATTTCAACGTTGTTTCACAGCTTTGAAATGATTATCTATTCTATTACAGTGTACTCGGAGAACAGCGGGGAGATGCTGCCGAAATTTACTCGAAACGGTTGAAAGCACAAGTGATGGGCGTTCGCTCTATACATTCTTAATGGGATAGAAGCCTACCCCCGACAGCCGGAACACATACATACAAATGCATAACTAGAGAGCGATTCGAGATGTTCGGGTTAAAACCAATATATGATACTCGATGATAATATGAAACCTTCATATCCACATCGAAACTCATATATGACACTAAAAGCGCCACTTAGTCCCCGTCTATCGGTTAACATACGTGCGATGCTCGTCGTGACCTAGAACTATACGAAGGTTGTTAAATATCGGACAGTATAGCTCGATACTAACAACCGTCGTATAGTCTACGCGATGAGAAAATTTAATCGTATGGTAACCCATAGATTTGTCCCGTGTGGACAAGTTAAGAATGTATAAAGCAAACGCCTTCATTCACTTGTGTTTTCATCCGTTTCGAGATATTTCGTCGGTACCTTTCCGCTGGTTCTCCGTGTACAAAGATAGATTAGATGTTCATTTCAACGTTGTTTCACAGCTTTGAAATGATTATCTATTCTATTACAGTGTACTCGGAGAACAGCGGGGAGGTTCTGCCGAAATTTACTCGAAACGGTTGAAAGCACAAGTGATGGGCGTTCGCTCTATACATTCTTAATGGGATAGAAGCCTAACCCCGACAGCCAGAACACACACATACAAATGCATAACTAGAGAGCGATTCGAGATGTTCGGGTTAAAACCAATATATGATAATATGAAACCTTCATATTCCCATCGATACCCATATATGAAACTAAAAGCGCCACTTAGTCCCCGTCTATCGGTTAACATAACGTGCGATAATTTATTCTTTTCAACGACAAACACACACACAAAGCATATACACGGATTTTCTCCTTTGTCAGTAACTATCCCGTTCTTATATTTCTCAATATAGTCAGCATAACCTACAATTTATATGTTATTCAGTCTAACATGGCCCATGAGTACGTCAGAGTTAAGGACTGGATGTATGTGGATTGGAAACAACGTATGCAACCTAAGTTTGTCGCAGGAGTTGCTGCTTTCCTTGAATTTGCACGAGCACATAATAAGATCATAATAGAGAAGATTCTCTGTCCGTGCGATAGATGTGGCAATAAGTACTGGCAGAAGGTAGAATTGGCAGAGCTTCATATTGTAAAATATGGGTTTACTAGACTTTATTCAACTTGGAAATATCACGGGGAAGGAGAAGAATGCAGTACTGCGGTAGAAGAAGAAGGAGAACACGATAATGCGGCAGGAGAAGAAGAAGAATTCGGTAATACGGCAGGATACGGAAATTTATTTCCATCAGAAGAAATGGAGGATATGGTAGAGGCTGCCCTAGGTGAATCTATTCGTACCGAAGATGACATTCCTTCCGGTCAGGGACCGCGTGCGGATAAATATGAAAATTTCATGAATGATGCTAGGAAACCAATTTATGAGAATGCGAAGTATTCTACCCTCTCATGGTTCGTCCAACTTTTCCAGATTAAGTGCCTAAATGAATGGAGCAACAAGTCATTCACAATGCTTCTTTCGTACTTGAAAGATTCTATGCCTCCGGGAAATAATGTGCCCGAAAGCTGGTACGAAGCCCAGAAGATGATGTCTGATTTGGGTCTAAAGTACGAGAAGATTCAAGCATGTCCTAAAAATTGCGTGTTGTACCGGAAAGAGAATTCAGATTTGAAAGAGTGTCCAACATGCGGAGAGGCCAGGTATAAGCCGAAAGATTCTGATAAGAAGCCTGATATACCTGTGAAGATAGCACGATACTTTTCCATAACACAGAGGCTACAGAGGCTATTCAGGTGCAAGAAAACAGCCGAGGCAATGATTTGGCATCACCGTGCTCCTCCAAGCGAAAATGGAAAAATGAGCCATCCAAGAGATTCACCGGCATGGAAGGATTTCGATAGGAGGCACGCAATATTCAGTAGCGATCCTCGCAATGTCCGGCTCGGACTGGCTGCCGATGGCTTCTGCCCATTCAACTATATGGCTGGAAGTCACAGTACATGGCCCGTTGTAATGATAATTTATAATCTGTCGTCTTAGTTGGCTATGGACCAATCATACTTTATGATGCCTCTTCTTATCGACGGACCAAACTCACCGGGGAACAATATCGACGTCTATCTCCGACCTCTGATCGAGGAGCTGAAAACTTTGTTCATTGATGGTGTAGAGACATATGATTCAAACACAAATACAACCTTCATACAGCGTGCGGCTTTAATGTGGACAATTAATGACTTTCCTGCGTATGGAATGCTATCAGGTTGGTCCGTACATGGTCACAAAGCATGTCCTCATTGCCATGAACACACAACATCAAAATTTTTGAATTTTAGCAGGAAGGTTTGTTATTGCGGCCATCGACGTTTTCTGCCTCCAGACCACCCCTATAGGTTAGACATGGTTCACTTTGATGGTCATCAGGAGTTTCTTGGGCCTCCATCCCTATTGTCCGAAGAGGACGTGACTGCTAAATGGGATGGTTACAATAACGTGACCTTCGGGATGGATCCGACCAGACAGGTCAAACCACAATATTGGAACGAGTTAAGCATTTTCTTCGAGCTTCCGTACTGGTCTACAAATTCAGTGCGTCATTGTCTGGATGTCATGCATATAGAGAAAGGAGTATCAGAGCACATACTTAACTTGCTTCTGTGTAAAGACGGGAAATCGAAAGACAACATGAATGCCCGGATGGATCTACAAGAGTGGGGAATAAGAAGTGAACTGCACCCTAAACCGGTAGCGGGTAAACCGGGCAAGTTTGTACTTCCCAATGCCGCTTATCATATGTCACAACCGGAGAAGAAAAGATTCCTGCAGGTGTTGCATGACTTGAAAGTCCCCACAGGTTTCTCAGGATCATTCAGCAAGAAAATAAAAATTGTGAAGGGCAAGATCGATGGGCTGAAAAGTCATGATCACCATGTTATCGTGGAGCACCTTCTTCCATTAGCCCTCAGGACTTCTCTTCCCGACTCGGTTGGTCTAATAATCAACGACCTATGTTGTTTTTTCAGGGAGTTGTGTGCTAAAACACTGGAGGTTGCGACGCTGGATAAACTAGAAAATTCTATTGCGTTGATACTTTGCAAGTTTGAGCGTATTTTCCCACCGTCATTCTTCGATATCATAATACACTTGACGGTTCATCTTGCAACTGAGGCGAAGTTAGCCAGACCGGTACAATATCGATGGATGTATCCCGTCGAGAGGTATGTGTAATTTTTCGTTTCGCGCAATTTATAAATTTATTGTTGTCCTGTATGCCCGTGTTTATTTATTCAACATATTCTCATTAGGTACCTTTACACTCTTAAGAAGTATATACGCAATAAAAATCGACCAGAGGGTTCTATCATGCAAGGTTATCTTCTTGATGAAGCAACCACATTTTGTTCCCGCTATCTGGACGAGAACATTGAGACAAGGCTTAACCGACCACGAAGAATTCAAGACGGGCCATATGGTAAAGCCGAGTATAAGAGGGTAGACACTATGTTTATCAACAAGATATACCGGTTTATCTTGCTTAATTGCGCATGTCTTGAACAAATTAGAGAGTAACTTCTTTTGGATTAATTGTTATATCTGTGTTTGTGTGTATATGAAATGACATAATATTAATGTCACAATTATTTGTCGAAAACAGAACTCATTTTAACGAGGTACGTGAGGGGCATCCTGATTGGAACGAAGAGCGTTTGGAAAAATACCATCAGGATAATTTTTGTGATTGGGTCACAGAGCATGTAAGTTATTCGATTTACATTTTATTGCTATCAGTTTTAATCTAAACTTGTATCGTTATGTATTTATCGTAAAATTTGTTTTGTTAGATCCACGATCCGAACTTGTCTGCATCATTTGAGAGTGATTCAAGATGTTTAGCTCAATTTCCTAGTATGGAGGTTGCATATTACAAAGGATTTGGTGTCCTTGGATACAAATTCGAAGTTAAGGACATAGAAACATCTAGAACCACTCAGAATAGTAGGATTGCGACGGTAGGATCGGACGGTGTGATTTACTATAGGTACTTAAATTGTATACTCGGCATCCACTATCCCGGACGATCAGAACCCATTTATATATTCCACTGTACTTGGTACGATCCGTGAACCGATACAGACAGGTGGAGAAGCAGTCTTGGGACTTGGAAAGATGAATATGGATTGACCAGTGTGAACACACTTCGATTTTACGGTCAGGACGATCCGTTTATCTTTCCGAACCAAGCGTTCCAAGTATACTACTCACAGTGTTTGAAGCATCCGGGGTGGAGTGTTGTATGCCGATGGAAACCTAGAGATGTCTACGATGTCTCAGAATACGAGGACAGCGATGAGGACGAAGAAGAGAGAAGGCTTAAAGTGCTCCGACCGTTTGTTTCGAAGGACGGGTTGTCTTCGACCGATCATGAAGTTACGTGGGTTAGAAATGACATCGACGATGAAATCCAAGTAGATATGTATGATGCGTCCACGAAACGAAAAAGGTTATCAGTAATGTTATATTATTACTTCACATTTTACGCTCTAGATCATATATAGTCAATACTTTTAATGATTGTCTAATGCGTCCACGAACCGTTTATCTAGATTTGATGACGATGTCGGGAGCAGCGAGGGGCGGCAGGAGCTCCAGCCGCGGCAGAGGCAGAGGCAGAGGCAGAGGCAGAGCGGTTCTGCCGCCCGGAGAGCTCCGTAGGGAGCTTCAGAGGGCCGGTCTTGCACCCAGATCGGAGACCCCTTCGGATGCCTCCTTCCGTGTTGATTTGGCCAGACCTCCAGGTATACTGCACGCATATCCATTTTGAATGTAATATTACAGATATTCATGCATGTTTATGTCAAAATTACTTATATTGTCAATGTTTGATTGTCTAGTTGTTGGTGATGCGTCCACATCTGGGACAGAGGCCACCCCCGCTCCTCCAGGTATGTTTATATATCATATAGTGTATGTATATTGATTTAGAATGCTATATCATAAATATACACATTCCTTTTGCTCTTACTTAGCAATTTTTATTATTGTCTAGCTGTAGGTGGTGACACCACCGCACCTGTGGGTATGTTTATATGTCCTATAGTGCATGCATATTGATTTAGAACGTTATATTATTGATCTACACATTCTTTTTGCAATTACTTATATAATCTATTTTTAATTGTCTAATTATAGGTGGTGCGTCCACACCTTCCACAAGGGCCACTCCTGCCGCTTCCATACCCTCCGCATCGTCTGCAGGTTAGTATGAATAAATTTAAAATATTTATTTATTTTACATATTATCTATAGAATAAATATGAACTTCATGGAAATTTAGCGTCGATGTTTATTTTATAGTTGGAGGGGATGCGTCCGGGTCCGGGACCTCGGTTGTTCCTCACCGAAGGAACTATCGTCCCGCTCGTGCTGCTGCTCGGGCCCAGGCTCGTGCGCTAGTCACCGGAGGTATATATCTCACTTGAATTTTTGTTTAAACTTGATTTCTTAATACAACTTTGTCTTATTATTGATTGTCTTGATATTTCGTGCAGACGCAGGGCCTCTCCATCCCCAGAGGGGGACTCGAGGCCCGAATCAGTCCCATAGGCTGAGGCCTGATAGAGCTAGGGGGGAGGCAACATTCCCCCTATTTTTTACCCTTGACTATCGCTATACCGGTCCTCATGCCGAGAGGTTCGGCCGGTATTTGGGGGACAAGAGCCGGATCGTGAAGAACTATCCACTTCACGTTGAGTGGGGCGAGTAGCACCAGCGCTCATTCGCCCTCTTCTTTGATCAGGCTCGGGTATGTATTAATATATATTTTCATTTGATCTATCCAATATATTTATTATTAACACTTACAATCTAATAACAATGTTTTCTTTTGTATTTTCAGTTGGATTACGATTTTCAGCCTGTAGCCGACCCTGATCACCCGAGGAGGGTGCTCGACCTTCATGCTCTGTACAATGGCCTGATGAAGACATGCAGGCCAAGGTCCGATACAACAGGAATGAGCTGAAGGCCGACTGCTACTCCCTGTGGATAGCGACCCCCGAGGCAGAGAGAGCGGCCCTCCTATCTACTCCGGTGTTTGCGAGAGTCGACGTAGAGACATGGCCTCTATTGTGCGCTTATTTCGACTCCGAACGCAAACAAGTATGTATTTTAAATTTAATTCATTATTTATGATATAATTTATTTCTTTGTGTTTCTTAATTAGAAAACTAAATGTTAATGCGTTGTGCAGAAACAGGCCGCTCAGAATACGGAGAACAGGAAGTCGGCGAAGAGGGGTCGCCCCACTTACACAGGTGGCTCGAGGAACATTACTCGAGCCATGGAGTTATCGGTAAATTAAGAGTTATTCTCTAATATTCTGCAATATTAAGAGTTATTCTCTAATATTTCTAATATTAAGAGTTACTTTCTAATATTGCAGACATCTCGGACCGTGGCGTCAGATGGTACACCGAGCGTGCTGTCCGTATATCTTGCCGTCCACGGCACCTCGACAGATCCCGCCACGGGCGAGCTTCGATGTCCCGACGTCGCTACCCAGGAGTACTGCGTAAGTGTTAATATTTTTTCTACCCAAATTTGAAATTTTAGTTTTGGAAGGTTCAAGTTTAAATTTTATACTTATACTTTACTGCTTAATATGGGTGTAGGAGCGGGTGGTTGAGCAGGCCCAGGCCTCGGGGATCGATTTTACCGGACAGAACGATCCGAGGCTGCTGACCCCAGTTCTGGACGCCGCACACGGAGGGCACCACGGAGGTTGGGAGAGAGGCCGTGGATTGGGCCCTAGCAGGGCCCATATGAGGTTGGACTCCACCCCGGCGGTTACTTCCTCCGTCTCCAGTGACCGGCATGTCCATCAGGAACTGGATAGCTTGAGGGCCACCGTTTAGGAGTTGAAGGAGATGCTGGTATGTATACTACTTTATAGTAAAATATCATTTCATATTATATACATATCAACATATCCATAATTAGTACGTAGCTTGAGCTTATTTGGTTTTAGACTTAAGTTTGATTAATCATACATACATATGTAATTAAAATAAACAACGCTTTTCCAAACTAGATATCCAAACAGGGTTTCGAAATAACTTAATAATGAAACGAATTCGAATAATACAAAGTTCTTACACGCTTCTTACACACGTTATGTCCAGACGCGACAGGGTAGATCGGCCGAGCCTCCACATGCTTCTCCTTCGGCTGCGGCTCCACAAGCCACTACATCGGCTGCGGTTCCGCAGACAGCTCCTGTAGCTCCACCGCCCACTCAGACTCCCGCAGCCGCGGCTCCGCAAGCGACTACCTCGACGGCGGCTGCGCAGACTACATCGCCAGCTCCACATGCCGCTCAGACTGCCTTATTTGTAGCATTGCAGAGTGTATTGACCGAGGAGCAGGCGCGCGTTATTCTAACGTTATTCAGAAGTGGAGCTGGACCGAACTAGGGTAGCTTTTTGGTTCTTATTTTTTGAAACATGTATTTATATCACATTGTACTACATTTTGAAACGATATTGATATTGGTTTGTATTTATATCATATTCAGTTTTTGGGTTTCTTTTGTATATTATATATATGCGTGAGATGTGATTATGAATACTGCAATATATGATTTGATTGATGTATATAGTATTGTGCACATGGCGGGAAAAAATCAAGCAGCCAATTTTTAAAAAAAAAATACAGACAATATGTACCTATGGATTAAGTCGTAGGTACATAGGTTGCCCCTACGGAGTTATCCGTAGGGGCAAAATATCAGGTTTCCTGATATTTTGCCCCCTCATCTCAGTGCAGGATGTTGGGAGTGCCCCTACGGATATGTCCGTAGGGGGCCACTGTCTATCCCCTACGGATTTATCCGTAGGGGCAAAATATCAGGTTTCCTGATATTTTCCCCCCTGATCTCAGTGCAGGGTGTTGGGAGTGCCCCTACGGCTATGTCCGTAGGGGCAACTGCCTATCCCCTACGGGTTTATCCGTAGGGGTAGAACAAGGACCTACGGATGTATCCGTAGGTATATACAATATATTCAAAAAAAAAATTATATATATGATTTGATTACCCCTACGGAGTACTCCGTAGGGGCAATAACACCTACTGATATATCCGTAGGGGCAAGAATTTGCCCGTAGGGGCAAGTTCAGGGCCTCAACTTGCACCTGCGGCCTTTGCACCTACGGGGTATTTTTTCGCCCCTACGCATATATCCGTAGGGGCAGTGGGTTGCCCCTACAGATAAATCCGTAGGGGCAACACTTATTTGTAGTAGTGTAAGAGCGCACGCTGAGTGTTTTCTTCTCTCTCTCTCCAGATAGCGACCATATCACGCCTTAATCAAGATAATAATACGGAATATTGACCGAACCCGCTTGTTATACTGAGCTGGGGAACGTTGGTCCCGCTCCAACTTATAATTGTTATAAGACAGAGCAGGAAATTGGGGATTACCAGAATTCCCGTGCCGCCCAAACGAAGTAGTGCATGCTGATGCATCATCTATGGGTGTGTTCATTATATAGAACTGTTTCTCAGTGTCCTTTACGTCATGGTATATGATACCGGATCAGGATCCCGCATATGTAATATGTTACATAGGGCTACAGAAAGGTAGAGAACTGAGATCGGGTGATAAGTTTCATGAGACAGAAAACGGGGCAAGAGTTGCAGCCAAGTCTGTCGGTCACTGTCACCCTATATTATCAATACATTGATTCTGAACGAATGTTATTAGATACCGAACCTGATATACAAAATCATATCAGTCTCTTTATTAGTAAAGAAATGATAAAATTTTGTATTGTTGGATAATGTTTTGAACATTTCCTATATCAAAAGTTGATCGGTTCAGGCACGTTATCTAAAAGCATTGATGTTCTAAATCGAACTACAGTTCTTAGTATATGGAACACACAAAAGAGGAAGAGTTCAGAAATGAACGAATTCTTCTTAAGGTATTGTAGACTAGGTCATATCAATGCGACCCGACTGGCTGAAGTTACATTTAGATGTATATTTAAATCAGTTTGAATTTACATCTTGTGAAACTTGCCAGTCATGTCACAAAGATAAGATGACCATAGCTCCGTTTACTGGAAACAGAGAAAGAGTTAGTTGAACTCTTGGGATGATACATGTTGATGTATGAAGGTCCCCAGTCTACACATACCAAGAACAGTTCTTTTTACTTCATTACACTCTGATGATCTTTCGAGATTCAGACCTATGTTCCTGTTGAAACACAAGTCCGAACCTTTTGAGATATTCACAGAATATAAGTTAGAAGTAGAGAACCAATACGGGTATAAGTATTATGTCCTTTGATGTGATCAAGGAGGAGAATACTTGAGCACGAAATTCCTAAACTATTCTAAAGGAGAATGAGATTCTCTCTCAGCATTACTCCTCCGTATACACCATAGCACGATGGTATATCGGGGCGGAGCACCAGCACCCTATATGATATGGTGTGGTCTATGATGAGTACTACTGAGTTCCTATTTCCTTTTGGGAGTTATGCACTTGAGAAGCTGCATACCTATTGAATAGGGTTCCAGTCAAATCAGTTGCCTACCATTTCATATGTGATATGGAAAGGGAAGAGCCCATCTCTTAAGTTAGTTAAGATTTGGGGTTGTCCGGCCTATGTCTGAAAAGAAAAATCCGGACAAGCTCGAGGCAAGGTCTGTTATGTAGAACTGGAAAGGTTCCAGCTATACAAAACTGCAGCTAATGATTTGACAGAACCAAAGGATTCAATAGTTACCAACGAACCTCAACCTCTCCGCCGATCTAGTAGGGTTCCTCACCCACCTGAGAGATACTTCTGTTTCTCTATGACAGTGGGAGCGAGGATTGCATCATGAGATGATGACCCAACTAGTTTCGAGCTGGCCATCAGGAGTGAGACTCTGTAAGAATGGCTGGATGCTTAGCGATCTGAGTTGGAATCCATGTACACCAACAAAGTATGGACTTTGGTTGCTATATCTGAAGGGTTAAATCCCCATCAGGAGCAAGTAAATCTTGAGAAGATTACTTGGTGTACTTGGAAAAGTTGAGACTTTCAAAACTAGACTTGTTAAAGTTTTTTCGTCATAGACCAGGCATAGATTATGATGAAACCTTTTCAAGTGGCTATGCTTAAGTCTATCCAGATCCTACTTGCCACGGCTACAGACCATGACTACGATATCTGGTGGTTGGGTGTCATGACAGCTTTTCTAAATGATGTTTTAGAAGAGAACGTCTATAAGTACACAGCCAGAGGGCTTCGTAGACAGTGGGAGCAGCGGAAACGTGTACAAGATGCTTTATAGATTAAAGCAGGTATAGCGGAGTTGGAACATCTGTTTTGATGTGGTAGTCAAATAGTTTGGCTTCATCAAAATAGTAGATGAACCTTGTATATACAAAAAGGTAGTAGGGAGTATGGTGACGATCCTCGTAGAGTACGTGAATGACATACTCTTGATAAGAAAGGAGTTTCCTATGCTACGCTCGGTCAATCTCCGCATATCACAATGATTCTCCATATAGGATCAAAGTGATACCTCCTAAATCCTGGATTTTGGATCTATGAGATATATCTAAATTGGATGTTAGGATTCTCACTAGTTGTAGTGAGATGGTATCAACCGATCCTGGGGAGAATCACTGGAAGCGTTCCAGGGTGATAAAGACGACTGAATGTCAGTCACAGGCATTGTCTTTACCCTCAGGGAAGGGACGGTATGTTGGAAGAGTTCCAAGCTAGATACCATGGCATACTAGACGATTAAGGCTGGATACATCGCTACTTAAGATGCTACCAAAGAGGCTGTCTGGGTGTATTTATTTGTTCATGAGATGAACTCAGTTCCTCCCATTGTGTGATAATGGAGTTCTGGCTTATGCCAAGGAACGTCTGTCCCATCAGTGATCCAGACATATTCTAAGGCAGTATTACCTGATCATGGAGATGGTTGATCTCCAGGGGATCGAGGTTAGGAGAGTAGACTCAGAGGACAACACGGCGGATCCACTCACAAAGGCCTTTTCCCAGAGAGAGACTTTTATGGGATGGTTGTGTATGGGATACTACAACCACTGCTATCAGATGGCCCTAGTGCAAGTGGGAGATTGTTAGTTATATGTATGCCCTAGAGGCCATTACTGTACATAGGATGTATATTGTAGTGGATGCTGGGACATATATAGGGAGGACTTTCTTGCTCGACATGATAGTACGCTATCTGGTTACTCTTTACCTTAACGTGTATACTGTTTGTCTCTCTGTTACATGTTGGTAAAGCCCTTAGGATGTGTGCTTGACTACCTGGACTATGATGCGGATCATACTAGTGGGGACATGGTAGTCCATAAGTACATCCTTCAAAGTCCCTAGTCGTGGGTATATCGAGACGGGGCATCGATATACCAGAGTAGACTAGCGTTTACCTTCTCGACCCATACAGATGGGCGATGGATGATCCCATATCCATTGGTGTTTGACATCAGAGATGATATACGGGTGCTCAGTAGAGACTGGGTACACTGGACGGACTCGCCGAGAACTCCCAGATGGTATTATACCTTACGTCAGATGGCAGTTCTCTGGTGACACTGGTACAGAGTAGTCTGTTGACCCGAGATCGTCATAGAGTCTTGTGTGGTTCCCACTGTGCTTTGATTTCCACCTTACCACGTCCAAGAGGGCGTGCAAAACGGTGGTTTTTGGGTACAGTCCCGAGTCACATGGAGGCAATGAGCGATAGGAGGGGATTCGTCTCTCCCGGTATAGGGAGTTGATGTTGCGCTGTGTTCGATTGGCTATAACAGGAAACCCTGGCCAGGGTTGCTGAGATTTACTGGTAAGTGTTACCAGCAGTTTCTCGAATTGTTATAGACCTCATATCGACACGACTTATCGAGCTATTGGGGTCTGACGTTTACCACCCCTAGGCGAGATATGCGACATATCAGACGATCAGACCGGATTGTACGGTAAGTGTTACTGGTTGGATTCACAGGAGTGTGAGCGGGCTTGCTCGTCGATCTTCTGATCGCTCAATACCCGGGTGGCCGTTACGTTTAGCAGACCGCTTGCGGCTTGTGGGTGCTTGATATGATCATCATCTGCTGCCGGCGTATTGACGAGTCTTTAGAGTCCTACACAGAGGTTTCCTGGCTCAAGCGAAACGAAATAGGAGCGCATATGAGATATGTGCGGGACCGAGAATAATACGTGTATGTGATACCGTATTCTATTCTCGCGATAAATGTATCGATTGGTTGTATGCGATGTAACCAAGTTATCGATTCAAGCATTGATTCGATAAACCGATACATAGGATACTAGTCGGTTATATACGATATGACCGGATCATTAAATCAAGTGTTGATTTAATGATTTAATGCATAATTATATATTTGATATATTACTTTGCATTAACTAATATCGGTTCACTTTAAATGGGTTTTCTCACTCGGGTGTGCAAATTGTATATGTGATATACTTTTGTGCACTTGATTGTATCATGTTTGATGATACATGTTTGCTAGGGTTTTTTGTGTAAAGATTAAACCATGGTTACATGTTAATGGTTAGGGTTTTGTTTTATTCACTTATTTATTTATCTATTGATTTTTGGAAAATGAAAGACATGAAAAGAAAATGGTGGCTTGTTTTGTATTCTAGTTGAAGCTTCATGAAGCTTTGACCTAAGTGACCATTTTTGTCTCATGCTTAACCCTAACCATTCCCACTAACCCTAGTTTAGTCTCTACACTTGACCATGGTTGGTAGATGATAAGTATTATCATTATTTTCATTTTTACTTAATACTTATCATATTATCTTCTTCTTCTTCTTCACTTCAAAAAAGAAAAAGCTTGACTTCATCAATGGTGATTGATGAAAAAGAGTGAGAAATCCAAATCTAAAGTGAACCCACTTCCTATTTCTTCATCCTCTACCTCTTGCCAAGTAGTATAGGGTGTTTCCTTCACAAGTTTTCATGGCTTGGTGAAGTGGGAGCTTGATCTTGTGATGCTTCGACGTAGATCATCTTCGGCACGAAGCCGACGACCTTGCCCGCCTATTTCTCCAATGAAGACGACGCTAGAGCCCGGATTTTGATTTGGACAGCGGAGAGGACTTCATCACGGAGCCGTGGAGGTGGAGGACCGGATCTACAAAGGTTGTATTTCCGTTCACTTAGTTAATTTGTTAACTAGTTGCATTTGTCGCCTAAAATTCTAGCCAACGATCCGTATCTAGGGTTTCTCGGCACCGCAAAATTTGAAATTGGCATGGATGATGCCACGTGAGACCTCATTAGAGTGCCTAGGAACCCTACATCAACCTCCAGTGACCGTGCAACGACTCCGGACAACTCCGACGCAAAATCCGCATCTCGATCCAAGCTCGTGCAAATCCGTTTCACGGCGTAACTCACGCGTTCGTAACGCCGCTACTGCCGTACGACCCGAAACGTTTCCAGGCAAGTGTTTACTTGCTTCATGCTAATATAGATGTGGTACAACCCTAAATCATATAGTTTATAAATTTGCCGATTCCCGATATATTATGCAACATATGTGTTCGATGCTAGACCCCAATGAAAATACCTGTTAAATTTGATGGAAACTTTTATTTTCTGTTGGCCCATATGATGATAAATATCGTGTATGAATATCGCTGGAAAATACGATAGTTGGTGACAAAAATTGATACCCCCAAATATGCCGTTAAAACTGGAATTCTTCTCGTATCTGAAAATGAATAAAATCACCGTAAATTATATACATATTGGAATGATACGTTCGAGGGCTTAAATCGAAGCCGACTCGACGAACTTTAAACCTATGTAAAATTCTGATGATGTCTGTTATGTAACTGCAATGATAATTGGATCGAAGTGCGACTCTGGACTGCAGTCCAGAGCGACTTTGTTTATCGTGTACTGTACCAAAATGTGTGTCACTGTGTTTATCGAAGTCGTATGTTACGGAACTCCACAGTAGATTAAGATAATTTTGTTAGATAAACAAAACAAGTGGTTACATTCCGTTTCATTGTCGTTTTCTATTTTAAACTGTATTTAAAAGGGCAGAACGTATAACTGTCCAGAACAGATTCAGAAGAGATATACTGACATTAAACTATGTATAACTTTCAACGTACAGACGCGATTGAGGATCCGTCTATTGAGTTGAATACTATATTGAAAACCCTAGATTTCATTCAACTATAACATCGCTAAAATCTGAACCCAACTGGGTGCAATTCGTGTCGCGAAACGGACGTTCAGTTCTGAAACTGAATTTCCAGCCGCGAGCGCTTAAAATGAAACAGCTATATCTTGAAAACCGGAATCCCGATTGAACTGAAACAAATTTTGATGAATTGCTGACTGAGTGTTCTATTTATCTTACTTGCATCATTTTGCTGAATTCTTAACGTATTAATTTATGCAATTTTTGTAGGATAATGACATGCATATTGATTCATAATACTCATAGCTTAATGATGACATACATACATATATCATACCCCATTTGCCATGTACATAGTGTTAGTGAGTGTTAGAGTCAGTGGACATTGAATTATCGTGCGTGGTTGATGTTGGTTTAGAAGGGACGAGTATACTAATGGGAAGTGAATATTCGTAGCAGTGATTGATACAGTGAGCAGTGATAAAACCGTGCCATTAGTATACTTGTACACGACTGAACCAAGATCACAAATAGTGTAAATCTGGGATAAAGGGGAAATCAAAGTGGAAAGAGAATCGTATTTAGCGGGACCGTATTTTAGAGGATGATCATTCGAGCAGTGATATATATATTAGGTAGGATCTAGCGATCCGGCTGACAGGATTATGTCCCGAGCATGTGGGCCATTGTCTCGGGTATATACGAGACTCCTGTTAAACATGATCCTCCTTCCACTATGCGATTTTAAGCATGACCTAGAGACCGATAGGGACACAGTACACATTCTGTATCATATAGTGACATAGTGATTACTTGCATTGTTTTTACACTAGTATTACCTCTTATACCTGTTTCATCTTATTACAATAATATTGTTATTGTGTCGCTCTGACGACCTGAGTATGCATGCTCAGATTCCACGGGAGGACCAGCACAGGAGACGGATCTACCCTTCGAGTTCACGGAGATATAGCTTGGTGTACCT
The DNA here is from genome assembly GCA_030015575.1 of Agapanthus africanus. Lineage (NCBI taxonomy): Eukaryota > Viridiplantae > Streptophyta > Magnoliopsida > Asparagales > Amaryllidaceae > Agapanthus > Agapanthus africanus. The sequence goes on from JASDDO010000006.1 coordinate 285,385,197, forward strand.
TCTTCATTTACTGCTTTCCATAAAAGTGATCTTGAGATTGAACTTGGTTTGTAATTGTTCTTGTTATCTGTAGTTTGTGAACAACGAAATTTTAATGTAATAAATTAGTGATGTGATTCCTTTACTACCGTGCTTTATTTACTGATTACCATGTAATGCTAGAAGCCGAAGTGTGACTACGGCGGGATGATTACTTGACCGTAGGAGCATGGCTGGCCTAGTCATCCCTCGTTTTCTGAATTTTGGGAAGCGGGGTATGACATGGTTTAGTTGGTATCAGAGCCTGTGTTTAGTATCAAGGGATAACATTAACTATACTGTATTACGTTATTCTTGTTTCACTACTCTTGATTTTCATCCTTGAATCTGATCCTATCCTTTTGAATCTTCCAGTGATATGATGTCCCCGAACGACCCCTCCTCGGACTCCAGCTCTCAGGACCGCACGGAGAGAATACTTAGTGCACTGACCACTCTCGCGGAAGCTCAGGAGAGAAAGACAGATTTACTCACTGAGGGACTCAGGGCGATTACCTCCGCAGGAGGATCCTCCGCACTCATTACCGCCCCCGATGGCGCTACTCCACCAGCTTATCAGGCTAGGGCTGGTACCGTATCAGACTTCCGACGGTTACACCCAGCCGCATTCACAGGGCTAGCCGAACCCCTTGAGGCTGAGCAATGGCTGGTGAACATAGAGAATTTATTGACAGCCGCCAGGGTTCCAGAGGAAGACAGAGTGGACGTGATAAATATTCAATTAGAAGACGAAGCCCGTACATGGTGGTTGGTGGAAGAAAGCAGACTTGACGAGCCGATTGAATGGAGCAAGTTTAAGGAGTGCTTCCTAGATCATTACTTTCCTTCCACAGCCAAGGCAGAAATGGAGGAAAGGTTTATTCTTTTGAAGCAGAATGGACGCCCAGTGGACGTATATGCGGCAGAGTTCAACCGTCTGAGCCGCTTTGCTCCATACATGGTTAAATCAGAGGCCACCAGGGCCAGACGCTTCCTTCAGGGGTTAGATTTCGAGTTACAGCAGTTGATTGCATCGTTGGATTTGCAGACTTTCGCACAGGTACTCAACGCGGCGAGAGTTCAGGAGCAAATGATTAACAAGTTCAGAAGACCCCCAGTCGTTCCAGCACGTACCCACGCGCCTTCTCGAGGAGCCATACCGGTTCACAGAGCAGGAACGACACAAATGAAGTGCCCGTTCGTACCACAGCATCGCCCCCAGAGACAGGGCGTAGTTTGCGGCTATTGCGGTAGAGGAGGGCATACCCAGAAAGATTATCGCCGTGCCAAGGGACAGTGCTTGATTTGCGGGTCCAGTCACCACAAAATTAACAGTTGCCCTGAGCGAGCAGAGATGCAGGGAGGTTCTGGACCGCCGCAGCAGAGGCCGCAGGAGCAGAAGCAACCCTTTACAGGTCGCGGTCAGGGACGGGCTTTCACCTTGACCGCCGAGCAGGCAGAGACGTCAGGAGACGTGGTTATAGGTACTCTACTCGTACATTCCTTGCCAGCTAGAGTACTATTTGATTCGGGAGCATCGCATTGTTTCTTATCTGAGCATTTCACCGATACACACTCAATATCACATGAACCACTAACCAAAGGATGGGAAATTCATACGGGTAATGGCATTATAATATCTAGTCGAGAATGTAGATTATGCCCAGTTGTAGTGTATGGCAGGGAATTCTATGCGAATTTCCTTCTAATTAGGACAAGCAGTTACGACGCAATTCTCGGGATGGATTGGATGAGCACTTTCCATGCAGTTATCGATTGTCGTGCAAGGAAGGTGATCTTCCGCATCCTCAATCACCCGGAGTTTATTTTCGAGGGCGGAAGTGAATCTTTAGAGCCAGCTAAGTATAGAGCCAAGCCCAAGGAACTGACAGCTATGGAGATTGATAAGAGCCCAGTCCCAGAAATTGTTCGGGACTTTCTGGACGTGTTTCCCGAAGATCTACCAGGTCTACCACCTCCTCGAATTTTGGAGTTCTCAATCGATTTGATTCCAGGTACAGCCCCAGTATCCAGAGCCCCATACAGAATGGCGCCAGTTGAGTTGGTGGAATTGAAGAAGCAGGTTGAAGAACTATTGGAGAAGGGATTTATTCGGCCAAGCGCTTCACCGTGGGGTGCACCAGTTCTATTAGTAAAGAAGAAAGATGGATCGCTGCGAATGCGTATAGATTATCGAGAGCTGAACAAGGTCACAATAAAGAACAAGTACCCAATCCCACGCATTGACGACCTATTCGATCAACTAAGTGGAGCCAAGGTGTTCTCGAAGTTGGACCTACGTTCTGGATATCATCAAATCAGAGTAGCAGCCGAGGATGTATGCAAAACGGCTTTCAGGACCCGATACGGACATTACGAGTTTCTTGTGATGCCGTTCGGTGTTACCAATGCCCCAGCAATATTCATGGACTTAATGAACAGGGTGTTCGCAAAGTACTTGGACACGTTTGTCGTTGTGTTTATCGACGACATACTTGTCTACTCGAAGACCCGGGAAGAGCACGCTGAACATTTGCGTACAGTACTACAAATTCTTCGGGAGGAGAAGTTGTATCCGAAGCTAAGCAAGTGTGAATTCTGGCTTGACAAGGTTCAGTTTTTGGGACATATCGTTTCAGGCGAAGGCATCTCGGTGGACCCGGCAAAGATAAAATCTGTCAGAGATTGGCCAACGCCGAAGTCAGTGGCCGAGATCAGGAGTTTTCTGGGATTGGCAGGTTACTATCGGAGATTCGTCCAAGATTTCTCAAGAATCGCTGAACCATTGACGAGGCTGACACGGAAGGACGTGCCGTTTACATGGACAGAGGAGTGCACTCAGGCATTTGACACACTGAAGCAGAAGTTAACCACGGCACCTATACTTACAGTACCAGATAATTCCGGTGGTTTGGTGATACACAGTGATGCTTCAGGGAAGAGATTAGGCTGTGTCCTAATGCAGCACGGCCGAGTGGTTGCTTACGCCTCTCGACAACTGAGAAATCACGAGAAGAACTACCCCACGCATGACTTGGTGTTAGCTGCGGTAGTCTTTGCGTTGAAGATTTGGAGGCACTATTTATTGGGTGAGAAAGTTGAGGTGTACACAGATCATAAAAGTTTGAAGTATGTTTTCACTCAGAAAGAACTGAACATGAGGCAGCGCCGATGGCTAGAGTTGATGGCAGATTATGACTTGGACCTTCAGTATCACCCGGGGAAGGTCAATGTTGTACCAGATACGCTCAGTCGCAAGCCAGCGGTCATGATGTTGACCGATCAGAGGAGCATTATTGAAGACTTCCGGAGACTTGAACTTGAAGTCGTTACGCCGAACGCACTCAGTCAACTTTGGCAACTACAGGTGCAATCTTCCCTGGTGGATCGCATCAAGATTGCACAAGCGGATGATCCCCGATTGCAAAAGTTCAGAGAACAAGTGGAAGCTGGACTGAGAACGGATTTGATTATACATGAAGATGGCTCTCTGAGATTCGGTAACAGACTCTGCGTACCTAAAGGAGATGTTCGAGAAGAAGTTTTGGCTGAAGCACACAGCTCAGCTTATTCTGTGCATCCAGGAGGTACAAAAATGTATCAGGACCTGAAGCAGCACTTTTGGTGGAATGGAATGAAATGGGAAATTGCAAGGTTCGTATCCAGGTGCTTGGTATGTCAGCAGGTGAAAGCAGAACATCAGAGGACGGCAGGATTGTTACAACCACTGCCGATACCTGAATGGAAGTGGGAGCACATTACCATGGATTTTATGACGGCCTTACCACGGAGCCCTAGGGGCAATAACGCCATTTGGGTTATCGTCGATCGCCTCACAAAAGCTGCACACTTCCTACCTTTCCGAGTGGGACAGTCGACAGAATCACTGGCAGAAAGATATATGCAGGAGATTGTACGACTTCACGGTGTTCCAGTCAGCATTGTGTCAGACCGGGACACCAGATTCTTGTCGCACTTTTGGAAGAGCTTACAGGAAAGCTTGGGTACCCGCCTTAAATTCAGCACAGCTTATCACCCGCAGACGGATGGACAGTCCGAGCGTACGATTCAGACGCTCGAGGATATGTTGAGAGCCTGTATGTTGGACTTTCAAGGTTCCTGGGAGGACCATCTGCATCTAGTCGAGTTCTCTTACAACAATAGTTATCAGGTCAGTATTCAGATGGCTCCTTTTTAAGCACTATACGGGCGGAAGTGTCGATCCCCAGTATGTTGGGATGATGTGGGAGAACGAAGATTACTGGGCCCCGAACTCATTGTTAAGACAGTCGACAAGGTCCAAATGATCAGACAGCGTATCAAGGCGGCTCAGGATCGACAGAAGAGTTGGGCAGATACCAGCAGGAGGGCACTAGAGTTCGAAGTCGGAGATCATGTGTTCTTGAAGATTTCCCCTACTCGTGGAGTTATCAGGTTCGGAGGTCGGGGAAACCTTAGTCCCCGTTTTATCGGACCTTTTGAGGTGCTAGAGCGAGTGGGAGAGGTGGCCTATCGACTGGCCTTGCCTCCATCGCTAGCTGGTGTGCACAATACCTTCCACGTGTCACAGTTGCGGCGTTATGTTCGGGATGAGAGCCATGTCATGGACCATTCGGAGGTAGTTTTGGGTACCGATTTATCGTACGAAGAGCAGCCTACTACCATCCTCGACCACAGAGAGAAAGTGCTGAAGAATAAGATCATTCGTTTAGTCCGAGTGTCTTGGGGCGGTCGTTCCCCAGGAGAATCCACCTGGGAGCGGGAGGAAGATATCCGTGATCGTTATCCACATCTCTTTGTTTAGTACATTGTCTCCTTGTATCCTTGTTAAATTTTGAGGACGAAATTTTTGTTAAGGGGGGTATAATGTAAATCCCCGTTTCCATCTTAATAAAAGTTTTTCCTATTTCTTAAATCCCAGAGATTTATTTTTCCTCGTATATTTTTGTAGAAGGTAGTTGCTTGAATCCTAATATTTATATTTTTTTCTCCAAACCCTAAAAGCCAAAACCCAAGATTTAAAACCAAAATTTACCAATAAAATCCTAACCCAAATATTTAAACCTTCAGCCCAAGTTTTTAAGAAAATTAATCATAGAAAGCCGGCCCTAAAAATTTTTAAACACCAGCCCATTTGAAATTCCCATTTAAAATTTAAAACTTAAAATTAATCTCCCTCGGCCCGTTTCTCCCCCTCCAGCCCACAAAGTATTTTTAAAGGGAATTGTTTTGAAATTGAGCCCGGCCTACTTCCCCGGCCTGCCTCCTCACCAGACCCGACCCGACCCCCTCCTATTCACTTTCTCCCCCAACGGCTACCCATTTTTCCCGCTCCTCCTTCAATCCGCGACCCGCCTCCTCCGCCGCCGCTCACGCCCACGCCCTCGCAGTGCCGTTGCCGTCGTTTCCTATCGCACCCTCACCTCTCTCTTCTCTTTCTTTTTGAAATCCTTGACTCTCCCCATTCTCCAAAAACCCACCGAGCGCCCAAACTTTCCTCGAACCCACTGCACCCCACCGCCGGCGATCACCCATCTCTTCGATAACCCCTCGGCAACCCTCGCTCACTCCTCCTCCACCAACCATCTCCCTCTACGATTCCACCTTCATCAACCTGAGCCCCTGCCAAGCATCCCCTGCACTCCCAAACCCACTCACACCCAACTTCGGTCACCGCCAGAAATCGACGCCGACGAACCCCCACTTCATCTGAAACACCCCATCGACTTCCACCTCCTCAGCATCATCACCATCACAACAATCCCCAAGCCCCACTGCTTAACCCCTCCCTCTCTCCAAAACCACACAAAACCCAAACAACCGACACTCACTGCATCCCTTAGCCGGAGCGACGCCGTCGACCGTCGTCGACCTCAGTGCACTCGCAGAGGACCACCAAGCACACCTCAACCTCCAGTGACCGTGCAACGACTCCGGACAACTCCGACGCAAAATCCGCATCTCGATCCAAGCTCGTGCAAATCCGTTTCACGGCGTACCACACGCGTTCGTGACGCCGCTGCTGCCGTACGACCCCGAAACGTTTCCAGGCAAGTGTTTACTTGCTTCATGCTAATATAGATGTGGTACAACCCTAAATCATATAGTTTATAAATTTGCCGATTCCCGATATATTATGCAACATATGTGTTCGATGCTAGACCCCAATGAAAATACCTGTTAAATTTGACGGAAACTGATATTTGCTGTTGGCCCATATGATGATAAATATCGTGTATGAATATCGCTGGAAAATACGAGAGTTGGTGACAAAAATTGATACCCCCAAATATGCCGTTAAAACTGGAATTCTTCTCGTATCTGAAAATGAATAAAATCACCGTAAATTATATACAAATTTGAATGATACGTTCGAGGGCTTAAATCGAAGCCGACTCGACAAACTTTAAACCTATGTAAAATTCTGATGATGTCTGTTAAGTAACTGCAATGATAATTGGATCGGAGTACGACTCTGGACTGCAGTCCAGAGCGACTTTGTTTATCGTGTACTGTACCAAAATGTGTGTCACTGTGTTTCTCGAAGTCGTATGTTACGGAACTCTGCAGTAGATTAAAGATAATTCTGTTATCTAAACAAAACAAGTGGTTCCATTCCGTTTCATTGTCGTTTGCTATTTTAAACTGTATTTAAAAGGGCAGAACATATAACTGTCCAGAACAGATTCAGAAGAGATATACAGACGCGATTGAGGATCCGTCTATTGCGTTGAATACTCTATTGAAAAACCTAGATTTCATTCAACTATAACATCGCTAAAATCTGAACCCAACTGGGTGCAATTCGTGTCGCGAAACGGACGTTCAGTTCTGAAACTGAATTTCCAGCCGCGAGCGCTTAAAATGAAACAGCTATATCTTGAAAACCGGAATCCCGATTGAACTGAAACAAATTTCGATGAATTGCTGACTGAGTGTTCTATTTATCTTACTTGCATCATTTTGCTGAATTCTTAACGTATTAATTTATGCAATTTTTGTAAGATAATGACATGCATATTGATTCATAATACTCATAGCTTAATGATGACATACATACATATATCATACCCCATTTGCCATGTACATAGTGTTAGTGAGTGTTAGAGTCAGTGGACATTGCATTATCGTGCGTGGTTGATGTTGGTTTAGAAGTGACGAGTATACTAATGGGAAGTGAATATTCGTGGCAGTGATTGATACAGTGAGCAGTGATAAAACCGTGCCATTAGTATACTTGTACACGACTGAACCAAGATCACAAATAGTGTAAATCTGGGATAAAGGGGAAATCAAAGTGGAAAGAGAATCGTATTTAGCGGGACCGTGTTTTAGAGGATGATCATTCGAGCAGTGATATATATATTAGGTAGGATCTAGCGATCCGGCTGACAGGGTTATGTCCCGAGCATGTAGGCCGTTGTCTCGGGTATGTACGAGACTCCTGTTAAACATGGTCCTCCTTCCACTATGCGATTTCAAACATGACCTAGAGACCGATAGGGACACAGTACACATTCTGCATCATATAGTAACATAGTGATTACCTGCATTGTTTTTACACTAGTATTACCTCTTATACCTGTTTCATCTTATTACAATAATATTGTTATTGTGTCGCTCTGACGACCTGAGTATGCATGCTCAGATTCCGCGGGAGGACCAGCACAGGAGACGGATCTACCCTTCGAGTTCACGGAGATATAGCTTGGTGTACCTTCTTCATTTACTGCTTTCCATAAAAGTGATCGTGAGATTGAACTTGGTTAGTAATTGTTCTTGTTATTTGTAATTTGTGAACAATAAAATTTTAATGTAATAAATTAGTGATGTGATTACTTTACTACTGTGCTTTATTTACTGATTACCATGTAATGCTAGAAGCCGAAGTGTGACTACGGCGGGATGATTCCTTGACCGTAGGAGCATGGCTGGCCTAGTCATATCTCGTTTTCTGTATTTTGGGAAGCGGGCGTAACATCAGCGAACCAAGGTTCGCATGACACGGTTAAGAGTTGCTCATCGGGAAAAACATCTTTAATAGGAATGTCAAGTGTAGGCAAAGAAGAAAGTTGTGAAAGGTGGTCGGCAACTACATTTTCACTTCCTCTTTTGTCCCTTATGACAAGGTCAAACTCTTGTAGCAAGAGGATCCAACGTATTAGCCTAGATTTAGCATCCTTCTTCACGAAAAGATGGCAAAGAGCTGAATGGTCCGTGTATACAATTACTGGAGAGCAGATTAAATAGGGCCGGAATTTTTCAAGTGCAAACACAACGGCTAAAAATTCTTTTTCTGTTGTTGTGTAATTCAATTAGGCCTCATTTAATGTTCGGCTAGCGTAATAAATTACGTGCGACATCTTATTAATGTGCTGTCCAAGAATACCACCAATAGCGAAATCAGATGCATCGCACATAATTTCAAATGGATGCGTCCAGTCGGGAGATGAAAGAATGGGCGCAGAAATGAGTGAGTGTTTCAATGACTCGAACGCTTCCATGCAAGTTGAGTCAAAATCAAAAGTTGTGTCCTTGGCCAATAAAAGAGTCAACGGTCTAGCTATCTTGCTAAAATCCTTGATGAACCGTCTATAAAAACCGGCATGGCCAAGGAAGGCTCAGATGTCTTTGACGCATTTAGGAGGAGGAAGATTGGAAATGATTTCAATCTTGGCTTTATCAACCTCTATGCCGTTTTGCGAGATGGCATGTCCTAAGATAATTCCCTCTCGTACCATAAAGTGGCACTTCTCCCAATTTAAAGTGAGGTTCTTTTCCCTACAGCGGGTAAGAACTGCGTCTAAGTGTAGAAAACACTCATCGAAGGAGTCACCAAAAATGGAGAAATTATCCATAAAAATCTCCAAAAATTTCTCCACCATGTCAGAAAAGATCCCCATCATACACCGCTGGAAAGTAGCGGGTGCATTGCATAACCCAAAGGGCATGCGACGGTAAGCGAATGTACCGAAATGACAAGTAAATGTGGTCTTGTCTTGATCTTTTTCGGCGATGGGAACTTAATTATAGCCGGAATAGCCATCCCAAAAGCAGTAAAATTCGTGCCCAGCCAATCGTTCTAGCATTTGGTCAATTAAAGATAAAGGAAAGTGGTCATTCCTTGTCACGGCGTTGAGTTTTCTATAGTCGATGCAAATCGCCACCCAGTTTGGGTGCGAGTAGGTATTCACTCATTCGCCTCATTGGTTATGACCGTTATGCCCGATTTCTTTGGGACAACATGAATGGGGCTAACCCACTGGCTATCCGAGATGGGGTAAATGATACCACTATCAAGACATTTGACAATCTCCTTCTTGACAGCCTCCTTCATTATGGGGTTGAGGCGTCTTTGTGGATCCCTTACTGGATTGGCATCATCCATCATATGTATATGATGTTCAACTATGAGGGGACTAATCCCCTTGATGTCCGCCATAGTCCAGCCAAAAGCTTTCCGGTTATTTTGTAAGACCATTAAAAGGGCTTTCTCTTGCTCGAGAGCTAAAGATGCCGATATGATAACGGGAAGGGTCTCATTCTCACCTAGGTAAGCATATTTAAGGTCAGACGGCAAAAGCTTGAGTTCAAGTTTTGGAGGTGAAACAATTGAAGGTAACATTGGTGAAACTGTCTCGAACTCGAAGGATTCCATCAATGGCTCAAAGCGAGTGTAAGCAACCGAGTCGGATGGTTCAACTAACTCATCCGAAAAATCAAAAGACTCAAACTCGGGTGGTGAGTCTTCAAAATCGTCCAAAAAAGTGAAACACTCGTAATCGTTTTCCGGTGTGAAAGCAGTGTCAGATTCTAGGAGGAACGCACTAGAGGCGTCAAAACTGGTGTGATCGAACAGAAATTTTTTGAGCTCACAGTCCTCCTGCGTGATCTCGTGGATCGAGCAAACATCAAGTATACTAGCATTAGGCTCGGAGGGCTGATTCCCCAACTTAAAAATGTTGAGTTCAATCGTCATATTTCCAAAAGATAGGTTCATCGAACCATTACGACAATTGATCGCCGCATTAGAAGTCGCAAAGAATGGTCGACTAAGTATCACCGAAATTTGACTCCGAGGGTTAGCTACAGGCTGTGTATCCATAACAATGAAATCAACGAGGAAAATAAAGTCCCCTACTTTAATTAACACATCCTCTAACTCACCCCTAGGATGGGTGATGGATCGGTCGGCCATTTGGAGAGTACAATGAGTGGGTTTAAGCGCTCCAACGCCTAATTGTTCGTACACTGAATAGAGTAGAAAATTGACACTAGCACCAAGATCTAAAAGTGCTCTATTAATGTTCTTATCCCCAATTGTTATCGAAATTTTAGGACAGCCGGGGTACTTATATTTTGGGGGTAAAAATTGGACAAGAGCATCACTAACAGCACTAGCCACAAAAACTTTCTTTGGTACTTGTGACTTCCTCTTCTTGGTGCATAAGTCCTTTAAGATTTTCGTGTAAGAAGGGACTTGTTGGATTGCATCCAAGAGAGGTATGTTTATGCTAACCTGTTTGAATAACTCCACAATCTTCTCCATTTGGGGAGTTGGTTTATTGGATCTCAACCTGTTTGGAAATGGAACATTTTGAAAATTTGTTGAGTCCAATTTCTGTGGAGTAGATTGCGGAGTTGGAGCGGATCCCAGTGTTGGTGCGTTCGTGAAGTGAGATGTGAGTCCGTTTAAATTAGAAGAAGTAGAGCCTTATGAAGGATGAAGAATAGGCTCTAACGAAGAAGAAGAAGATGAAGAAGAAGAAGAAGAAGAAGATGAAGAAGAAGCACCGGCAGGGGTGTCATCACTATTACCCACGTTATTGTGCAACACTCTTCCAGATCTCAACGTGGTCACAGTATTTACATTATGATTTTGTTATTCATATGCAACATGTGCGTTGTGTGTGTGACCGGAATTTAGCAATGGTTGAGATGGAAGCTTTCCCTTTTCTCGCTAGCTCAATGCAGCATTTAGTTGTGCAATTTGGGCCTCAATTGATTTGATGCTTTGATCATGTGAAGCATTGTTTTGCACCAAAGATTGAATGGAAGTCTCCAACCTTGCTGCGGATTGTGTAGATTGTTTTAAAAACGCATCCAAACTTCATTCTAGCGAGATAACCTTATCGTTATTCGGTTGAACAAAATTGTTTTGAGGATAAGAATTGTTGGGCACAAAATTGTTCATTTGGTTTGGGTAAAGTTGTGGTTGGAAAGGTTGCTAGTATTGCGTTTGTTGAGGTGCTTGTTGTTGTGGAGGAGGAGGCCTTTGAAAGTTGTTGTTGCCTTGGAATTATTGATTCTGATTCCAAGCAAAATTTGGATGGCTAGTCCAACCAGGATTGTAAGTTGAAGAGTATGGATCATTTCTTTGTCTTTGCTGAAAGGCAGCATTGACTTGATCTTGTCCTTGAACAGGTGGATTGTAAGGACACTCTTCAGTAAGATGGGATGGATCTGAACAACAAGCGCAAACAGTTCGTGGGGGTAAAGCAGGGGCAGGAGAAGGCGATGAGATTTTGGTCTCAATTGCTTCTAGCTTTTTCGTAAGTGCGGTCATTTCGGCCTTCATTGCAATCGACATATCTAGTTGATGTATGCATGCCCTAGACTGGCCTGCTGAAGAAGATGAGGTGGTCTTATTGCTTTCCCACTGAAGTGTTTGTTCAGCAAGATCGTCGAGAAACTGCCAAGCTTCCTCGCTTGATTTTTTTAGAAAGTGGCCTTGACAAATGGTTTCCAACAACTGCTTAGTTGCTGAGTTCAATCCTTCGTATAAAGTTTGGCAAAGTTGCCAATTCTCGATACCGTGGTGAGGGCATTGAACAAGTAGGTCTTTAAATCTTTCAAAACACTTCCAAAAGGGTTCGGAAGGAAGCTGGGAAAATTGAATAATCTCATTGCGAATTCTCGTGGTCTTGTGATGTGGGTAAAACTTTTTTAGAAAAGCTTTAACAAACTCTTCCCAATTTTTAATCGAGTGTGATGCTGTGCTATATAACCATTTCTCGGCTAGGTCACATAAGGTGAATGGAATGACACGTAGCCTTATAGCATCATCAGAAAGTTGTGTTGTCTTCATCATTGCGCAAACATTCTGGAATTTGTTTATGAAGATATAGGCATCTTCGGATTCCAGTCCGTGAAATTTTGGCAACATGTTGATGAAGTGGGGTTTAATCTCAAAGTTATCCCCATTTGCCGGTGGAAGTGAAAGACAAGTAGGTAAGGTGGTGCGGATAGGGTAGAAAAGATCCTGGAGCGCGATTCGTTGGGGCGCTTCAACAGGTAGGTGTTATGGGTTATTCGCACCTAGTGGAGGTAGAATCAGTCCCGCGGGTAAGAGGTTGTTAGGATTGAATCCCGGCATCTCCTTAGAAGACGAAGAATGTAAAGGTGAAGGTAAGGAAGTGGAAGGAATTTCGACTTCGGAGTCGAAAGCGTCGTCAGTCGGTATTAACGAGACACGGACTAATCGGGCACTAGTGTCCCTAGTCCAACCGGACATACACTAAAAAGGTGTAGTGTAGTCAAAAAGGTGAAAAACAGAAGGTGGGGGTAAGAAAACGTCAATGGAAGGAAGTGGGTGTAAGTGGGGTGCAACGGATTTCTTAGCGACAAGCGGCAAGTTTTTGTAAAAATTTTTCCTTTTTGTGTTTTTTTTATAAGGAGCTTTTTGCAAAAAAATTTTCAATAAAATGCTTAGACACAAGTTCAATCAATCACAAATGCATAATCAAGCCTAGATCTAGGGTCACCTAGGTCAACTAGACTGCTCCTAACTATTCCAAAAGGCAAAATGTGAGGACCTCAAATCGCCTCTTCACCGCCAATTGTGGCCAGGTAAGCATAAGTAGAGAAAGGAGGGATCCGCTCACGAATCACCGTGAGACGGGCCTTTTAAAGTTACCTTTCCCCACCTGTCTAGCCTAGGCACCACAAAGTCAAGTTTAGATCAACGATCGATGCCAAAAACTATTCCTTTGTCCTATCGAGCGCGACAGTCCTTAAGGCTGAGTCTAATCTTTTTTAATTAAATTGATGGTCAATGCAATATGCTTTATATGATTTTTGGGGTACTGGGAAGGGTAATGAAATCCCCACCCAATTTGGATTGGTGTTCAAACCCCTTAAAATCAATTTAAAATATGCAAAGCAGTAACACAATCACTTGCAAACAATTTTTTATTGCGGCGCAAAAATCCTGCACAAGATCAAGTTATTGGAGAAGGGGAGAAGTTTTTGCGCAAAGAACCCTGCAGGAAATTTTTCAGAGGAGACAAGGGGGTTCAGAAGAAGAAAAGAAGCTTACAGAGGAGTTTTGGGTTGCTGACGTCAGCAACCCGCGGCGGATCCGCAACTAAAAGAGGCTTCTGGCGGCGGAAACGCGGTTGACTCAGGCCTCCAAACTTCTTCTGTTTCTCTGTTGTGGTACTCCTCTGTTGTTCAGATCTTCTATTTTCTGTTTCGCTCTCTAGAATTTTCCAGATATGAATCCATTCGTCGATCCTGCACAATTCAAACAAAACACCCTTCAAAAAATAACAAGATGATAAATTTTTTTATAATTTGTTTTTTCAATTTTTATGAATTTTATGATTTTATATTAACCCGAAATTGCAAAGAGAAAATAACTACGCCATCCCCGGCAACGGCGCCATTTGATTGTAATGTGATTTTGTGATCAAAGAATTTTTACCGCAATCAAGAACGGCGTCGCTTGATAGCTAGCCGGTGAGTACGGGTTGGTCCACAGGGATTTTGTGTATTTTCTATTTGTTCTAACGAGTTAATTCCAATTGGTGTTGGATTGAATATCACTAAAAACTAAGGTTGATTTAGACTAGGATTAAAACCTTGCTAGGGTTAGGTTTAGGTTAAGTTTGGAAATTTAAGATTTCTCACCACTTTCAATGCCCTAATTTAGATCTATTTAGCGGTTATGGTAATAATTAATAAATGGGATTAGCACGATCGGGAAGAAACCATGTTTCTTCCTCTAGGTCCTTGTGCGTCCTTTCTTAATTCTTACCCTAACCTCCATGGAAAACATGCACAACTGGTCTTTTAAACTACGGTATCACCGCTACCTCGTGGGGTAGGATGCCGTAGTGAGCGGTGTGTGTATGTATGCATGGAGTCCTATAAAAAATATGCGATGGGCAAGAAAGGGATGAGAGATTTTCATCTCTCAAACCTTTCCTATTCCTAACCCTAACAAGTGAGGAACTACTCACTCATTAGGGGATTGATAAAAGATATTTTTTTTATGATTTGTTTTTAAAAGACTAACTATCTAAACTACGGCAAATAATTAAAAGTGCTAAACTAATTAAGTAGGGCAGATAAATAAATTTCTAAACTACGGCAGAAAAGAAATTAAAACTAGGGCAAGAAAAAAAAACTACTTACTTTTATTCGATGCACTCTTCAAAACATTACAATGAATTCTGAATTTTGATAAACAAAAAGAGGCATGCCCTCACAAAGAGCTTTAGGGTTTCTATTTATAAATTATAGAAACCCTAGGGTTACATTCGATTCATATCTGCATTTACAAAATTGCCCATAAGAAGCCTAGTCAACGCACCGCCACACCGTCACAATATGCACCGACACGTGCTCATCATGGCCGCGGAACCGCGGCCAAAATCCATGTTTGGCCGCGGATCCGCGGCCATATAGAAGGCTCTTGGGCTGGACTTCTCTGGTCTGCTTCTGGTTGCATTTGTCTTCTTATTTTTTCACTTGGTTTCTCAGATTGTCATCTAATTCTCTTCCAGATTTCCACAGTGCATAATATCGTGGACTTTTACCCTTTGCTTCGTGTCGAAGTCTTGAAACTTGCGCTGCCTTTGTGCTTTGTGAAATTGTCCATTGATCTTCGTTTATTCTTCAAACTGTGGGCATGATCAAAATTCTTTCATTTGTTGGTCGTAGTCTCACTTTTGTATCGTCTTTTCATCATTTTCACTGTTTTTGTTCCGAGAACCTTTAACCTGCAACTATGTAGCAGACATGGATCAAAAGCACCTGTTTATTTGTAAAATGAATAAGAATGGGGAATATAATAATGCAAAATTACGATATGAACAGCGATCCAGCCTCAATAGCATCACGTACATAGTACGACTTTCTCAAGTCAAGAGTGCGGATCAATCATCAAATATATACATCATCGTTCGTATAGTATCATCATCAAACAATATCATGATCAAGGGTACTATACTATAATCGCACACATCCCAATATCATCAAACATATATCATTGTCTGTGTAAATATACATTGTCAAATGATCTACTAAAATATCATGTCATATGTCATATCGTGATTAAGTCACATATTACAATCTGAGTTCTATTCTAGAGTCTCGTTCATTCCAATGTCATCAACACATATTATCGTTTATATAAATGTATTTTATATAATCTCATTGCCCAACGATCCGGTACTATCATAACACATCTCATGTTATATCACGACCATATATCTAAAAAATCACGGCATCAAGCCTAGTCATATCGACTCATCCCCATGTATCATATAACCACCTCATATCACATGTATATGTTGTATAAATATATATACCTACACACATTCCTACACACACACACACATATACACCAACTCAAGTTTATGCGTGAGCGTGTGTGTGTGTGTCTACATGAAACATATGAATTTCCTCTAAGGCAGTCATCCTCTGGTTAAGTCTTTCTAAATCAGTTCAGTCCAACCTAAAGTCTTCAATAGGACCCTACTCGCCAAAAATCTAAGGTCACGTCCGACTTCCTAATAACAGTACGTAATATCCTTATTCCACGTTTGCGGGGGTGCTATACGCCATTCACCCGACTTCCCCCGTAGATTTACATCTAATCACCTGGTCCTTGTCTGTCGAAGTCGATGTCGCCGTCCTATTCTTCATCGTCCGAAGTCCATATGAGGGCTACCTATACGCAAACATATATAATATCATAAACCGAAATCGCGGACAGAACCAAAACAGTGCACGAAACGCGCATAGGTTAAAACATATGACCCGCTCATACAAAATAACCAAATAACCCTCGACATCGGCGTACAAACGCCGATTGATCGAGAAAAACCCAAAACACACCAATAGTTGTTTCACAAATCACTAATTATAATATGAAATAGATTGCAACTCATCAAAAACTCAAAATAAATCAAATCGATTTATTTCCGAAAACCTAGAAAGCATCAAATAACCGTTTTAATTCGAAACATGATGTTTTAACAAAAATAGAGGCCATAATATTCACTAATTATCATAAGTAGATCATAAAAACCATTACTTAAATTTAATCTCATCAATTTCCTTTAAACCCAAAATTCTAGTTTGCAAAAATATCAAATTTTAACACTTTTTAAAGAAAAATTCACAATTCAACAACTAAGCTTGGTTTTGCATGATCTAAAGTATTAAACTACAATTTAAAATGTTAATAATGTCATGAAAACCCTAATTAGATTTTAATCTCAATTATTTTATCAATTTCCAAAAACCTAGTTAGTAAAATTAGCATAATCAGCAAAATTTTAAAGTAAAAATTAGCAAACTAGTAACTAGATTAGGTTTGCATTAAATTAACATGTTAAACTGCTCATTAGAACCATAATCTAATGATAGAAACCCTCACTAGAATTTTATCTCACCTATATATATATTTTATAAAAACCTAGTTAGCCCAAAATCCTAATTAGAACAATTTAAATACAACAATTTACAAATTAGCAACTAGATTAAGTTTTCTATGTCTTAACATATTTAACTACACCATGTAATCATGAACACTCTATAAAAAAACCCTAACTTTATTTTAAAAACCTTTCTTTAATTTTTAATTTAGCAACTAAAACCATAATTAAACACCGAAATCCATTCAATTTACGTAATTAATTTACAATTAACACTAAGGTTAGAATTATACCTCACTAAACATGAGATCCAACATGAAAATCATAGCCTCCAAAGGGCTAACTTTGCTCCAAGATCCATGCTAGATAGGCCAACAAATAATGGGTAGGGATTGGATTTGGAATTTAAGGTTTTATTTTGGATTTTACATGAATTTTTGAAGATTTTTGTGATGGAAATGAAGTGGGAATTTGGAGAAATGGGGGAGGCAATATTTCGGCTAGGAATTGATGGGGGAAAAGAGAGAGAGAGAAGAGTGTGGAGATGTGTAGAAGAGTCTTCAATTAATGCTTCTTTTTAGTCTTTTCTTTAATTATTTGATTTTATTCCATTTTCTTATTTAATTTCACCCTAGATTCCTCTAGAATTTTGAAGGCAAGTCAAGAAGAGAAGAGCATGCTACAATCTTAATTCTAATATGTCATGGTTCACATTTGTCAAATTAACCCATTGCAATTTGTAATTTGCACCAATTTAATGTATAATTAAAAGCTTATATTAATATTTGAAATAATTAATTAAGGAAAAATAGTTAGGTAAACTAATAATTTTTAAGTCACTAAATAAACACCATTTACTAGTAATTACATAGTTAAAATAGGTCTTTTTAAATTTATGATGAAAAATAATTATAGTTAAGTTTTACGGAAAATACGGTTTATTTTACCGATTATCAGAAAATTCACCTAAAGAATTTTATTTATCTAATTATTTATTTATTTATTTTTAAAACGTTACAATCTTCCCCCCTTAAAGAAATTCGGTCCCCGAATTTAAATTAAAAATCCCCCCAAATACTAAAACACTTAGCAAAACACTCAAATCGTCGGGGCTCCGAAATCATCAATACGTAAAACACATCTTAGCGCAATACATGTGCATGAAAAACAAGTACATATCTCAAAATCAACACTCCGTCAAGTATAACGCAATCATCGGAGTTACGGTGAAAATAAAATATCAAATTCTAATACGAAAACCAACATGATATACATCGAAATCCTAGGTATTATTCTCAGAATAGTCCTGCGCGATTATTAAACTAAATAGTAAATATCATAAAAAACGTACTGCTCAAAATGAAATCAATCTCAAATACAGTATACAAGGTACCATGTGCGTCCGGTGCGCATGGAAATCGAAACCAAATACAGAAGTCATGAATATGTATAGAAACAAAACTGAGTGCAACGGGTGTGCACCAAAAATATCTGTCAAGTGCAACGGGCGTGCACGATAATAACATCATATGCATCTAATCTGCACAAAACCCCGATTTAGTGCATCTGGTGTGCACAAATCGCATCAAGTGCGTCAAGTGTGCGCAAGAATATCAATCAAGTGCACATGGTGCATGAAAACATATACCGAATATCAAAATCGAAATCACAATATGAAAAGTGCATGAAAACTATATTGAAGCATACGTCAAAATCATGTGCAGTCCATATGTATGAAATCAAATCAATATCTCAAAATATATAAAACCAAATCGAGTGCACTAGGTATGCACAAAACAACATCAATACTATTGATATATGAAACACGAATAGAGTGTAATGAATGTACACATAGGAAATACCAATCATAGAACAAAATCCTCAAAATACCAAAATCCAAACAACGGAAATGTGATACTCGAATCACCAGATCGCAAATCATAACACCGACGTCAATGTGCTCCTTTTTCCTCTGGTGTTGACTGATTCGAACTCGTCTCTTCGTAGCTGTATGAACGGCGCTACAAACTACTATACTCATATCTAGAGTCTCCCGAGTAATTTATCCGCTCACATGATTTCCGGACTACGTTAAACTTTTCGATCGATTTATCAAAGTCTCATAATTCCCCGAGAGCTCAACACTCAAGTACAGTTTAAAAATATCCAGTACATACCACAGTACCTGCGGACCAGCCGTAGAAGGGCAAACTCAAGCCTCACTAATGGCACCGCGGAACTGCCATAAACTCTAAGGTTCACCAGCGTTCTCATGGTCATTATGTCGAGTTAGGGTTTCATTCTTCTAGAGGGTCCATAGAAATACCTGCACGTTCATTCGAATACCTTAAACTTGGGAAAATGGGTTTCTGACATCCGTTCGAACCTTTTAACTTCGTCTGGACGACATGTGAATACCCTTCGTCCGCACGCCAAACAATACTTCAATTCTCAAGAATAAACGATACCCTAACGGTCATCGCATTCGAGCCGCAACTCCCTCTGCCCGTGCAACCGTGGTAACAGAAACCACCATCCGATATCGACAAAAATAGATCAAAGGAACGAATAGAATACGGTGCAAAGAAATGTACATCCTAAGGCTTCTTAAGCAGAGTAGCGTATCGTAAGTATGTCGCGGATCATACCCACGGTACGTCACTCTACCAAAGTCACCTACTCCATCAACCAAGGTCAACCTAAACTTAGACAAGGGTTAAACCTAGGGCTCTGATACCAACTTTGTCACGACTCGAAGGTACGGAACATGACCGGTACTTAAATTACGAAACGTCTAAAGGCGTAACGTAATCTAAGTAAGCCGAAGCCCAAAAATCTAAACCATTTAAAAGAAGAAGTGTAGGTAAACAAGTTTTAAAAGCAACATCAAATTTTCTCAAAAATGTCGGCAGAGTCTCCTTTGTAAAAACTGGCCCCAAACGGGTACAAACAAGAATAATATATACAAGCAATAAAAAGGCATCCCCAAGCAGGAGCTAGCTCTTCGCCAATTGGCGGTCATAACCACGCAAGTAATATAATATACAACGCCGAAGGGCGAGAAACAAAACTCAAAGAAAACCATCAAAACCACCAGAAAACCATAATAGTACAAGCGCGACTCTAAGGTCTAAAGAATAAGCAACTGGTCTTCTAAATTTATCTGGTAATACAAGTCTGGTTGATGGAGCTTACTAGATACAAATGAAATAATAAAAGTACAACGGCGGTCCTGATACAAGTGAACCAACCTACCAAGCAAATCACCCTGAATGAAATGATGTGCCAGCAAGCTGCCAAGAAAACCTGTACATCGAAACCTGTAAGAAAATTTGGCAAAACGGGATGAGTTGCCAACTCGTGAGTAAAACACAACTGCGAGTAGAAATCGCATGCACGACGATCTCCTAGGTCATAATAATATACTTAACCTAACATTAGACATCTAGTAGTGACAGGGTAAGGACCTATGCATAAGTGCAATACTCAGTGCTCGTGTCAGTGCCTCAAGTAGTAACATGTCAAATATATGAGTATGCATATATCATGAATGTAAAATAATCAACCATGAAATCTGGATATAGCTGTATAAGAAATCTTTAACTTTTATCATAGTAAAATTTGTACGGAAATCTGAAACATTATCAATGAAATCCATGGAAATCCGTGTCAAGTATCGACACACAACATGTAAATCTTAAGTCTCAATACCTCATAGTCTCAATATCTCATAATCTCAAAATCTCGGGCTCCGTCAGTCCGGATCGGCCCATATCATCATATCTCACGACAACAGTTGGTATCCTCCGGATATCCGCCACGCCAGACATCACCGGTAAGTAGTCTTCCCCTGTTAGGCTCATCGTCTACAACTCGAGCTTCTTGCCCCGGGATACCATACCGGGCCCACCATGTACCCGAGACGGTTCATCCACTCCTCGAATCGGGTCTTGAAATCCAACAGAAAACATGAAATCTCATGGTGGACGACACATACATCACAAGAAAACCGCAACTTGTATTTTAAAGTGAGAGAGGGAGAGAGAGAGAGAGAAGTTTTTATATATATTCTTGCGGTTTTCCCCCAAAATCCAGAAATCGTATAGAAATCCAAAATCTCAAAATCATGGATAAATAAATAATGAGTATCGGCATAAGCCCCACAATACTGCATGATAATATGAAAATGTGAATGCATGAAGTGTCTAAGTAATAAATGCAATGTCTAAACTAGCACATGAGAGTAATCACACAATATTATATTGGTCTAACATTTAGCTGATTATATAAATAAAAGATAATGTTCTAAAGTGTACGTGACATGGCAATTACCGATGATGATATGTGTGAGCCGGCAAATAAGAGTATGTGGAACATGCGCATCATCGGTAATGGTGTTGGTGTCCTAACAGGCAGAGTTTCCTATTAGCTAAAGAAACATATGTATGAATATGCAATGCGATGCATACAACATGAATATAACTGTGAAAGTGTAATAAACGCACAGCTAGAGAGTACATACTAATTATGAGTCATACAGTTTGTTGTTTGAAAAAGCGCGAATCGTGGTTTTTAGAAAATTAGGGGCTACGGGGTTTTAATGAAAAGATATGTCCTTTGAAAAATCTGTAGTATCTCCCAGGCTGTCTTTAGAAATGCGCACAATTCGTTGGTTTTGAAAATAAGTATGGCTCAAGCCTAAACTAAGATATACCTAACCAACTAAGGAACTAACTAAAGACACTAGTCGAAAGGTAAGAAAAATCCTCCTAAAGTCTGAGTCAATATCTCTAGTGGTCGGCGATCCAATAGCATCACGTACATAGTACGACTTTCTCAAGTCAAGAGTGCGGATCAATCATCATATATATACATCATCGTTCGTATAGTATCATCATCAAACAATATCATGATTAAGGGAACTGTACTATAATCGCATACATCCCAATATTATCAAACATATATCATTGTCTGTATAAATATACATTATCAAATGATCCACTAAAATATCATGTCATATGTCATATCGTAATTAAGTCACATATTACAATATGAGTTCTATTCTAGAGTCTCGTTCATTCCAATGTCATCAACACATATTATCGTTTATATAAATGTATTTTATATAATCTCATTGCCCAACGATCCGCTACTGTCATAACACATCTCATGTCATAACCCGATCATATATCCAATAAATCACTGCATCAAGCCTAGTCATATCGACTCATCCCCATGTATCATATAACCTCCCCATATCACATGTATATGTTGTGTGTGTATGTGTATACCTACACACATTCCTACACACACACACACACACACACACACACACACACCCCAAGTCAAGTTTATGTGTGAGCGTGTGTGTGTGTCTACATGAAACCTACGAATTCCCTCCAAGGCAGTCATCCTCTGATTAAGTCTTTCTAAATCAGTCTAAACTAACCTAAAGTCATCAATAGGACCCTACTCGCCAAAAATCTAAGGTCACGTTCGACTTCCTAATAACTGTACGTAATATCCTAATTCTACGTTTGCGGGGTTGCTATACGCCATCCACTCGACTTCCCCCGTAAATATACATCTACTCACCTGGTCCTTATCTGCCGAAGTCGATGTCGCCATCCTATTCTTCATCGTCCTAAGTCCACGTGAGGGGTACCTATACGCAAACATATATAATATCATAAACCGAAATTGCAGACAGAACCAAAACAACGCACGAAACGCGCATAGGTTAAAACCTATGACCCGCTCATGCAAAATAACCAAATAACCATCGATATCGGCGTACAAACGCCGATTGATCGAGAAAAACCCAAAACACACCAATAGTGGTTTTACAAATCACTAATTATAATATGAAATAAATTGCAACTAATCAAAAACTCAAAGTAAATCAAATCGATTTATTTCCGAAAACCTAGAAAGCATCAAATAACCGTTTTAATTCGAAATATGATGTTTTAACAAAACTAGTGGCCATAATATTCACTAATTATCATAAGTAGATTATAAAAACCATTACTTAAATTTAATCTCATCAGTTTCCTTTAAACCCAAAATTCTAGTATGCAAAAATATCAAATTTTAACACTTTTTAAAGAAAAATTCACAATTCAACAACTAAGCTTGGTTTTGCATGATCTAAAATATTAAACTACAATTTAAAATATTAATAATGTCATGAAAACCCTAATTAGATTTTAATCTCAATTACTTTATCAATTTCCAAAAACCTAGTTAGCAAAATTAGTATAATTAGCAAAATTTTAAAGTAAAAATTAGCAAACTAGTAACTAGATTAGGTTCGCATTCAATTAACATGTTAAACTGCTCATTAGAACCATAATCTAATGATAGAAACCCTCACTAGAATTTTATCTCACCTATATATATATTTTATAAAAACCTAGTTAGCCCAAAATCCTAATTAGAACAATTTAAATACAACAATTTACAAATTAGCAACTAGATTAAGTTTTCTATGTCTTAACATATTTAACTACACCATGTAATCATGAACACTCTATAAAAAAACCCTAACTTTATTTTAAAAACCTTTCTTTAATTTTTAATTTAGCAACTAAAACCATAATTAAACACCGAAATCCATTCAATTTACGTAATTAATTTACAATTAACACTAAGGTTAGAATTATACCTCACTAAACATGAGATCCAACATGAAAATCATAGCCTCCAAAGGGCTAACTTTGCTCCAAGATCCATGCTAGATAGGCCAACAAATAATGGGTAGGGATTGGATTTGGAATTTAAGGTTTTATATTAGATTTTACATGAATTTTTGAAGATTTTTGTGATGGAAATGAAGTGGGAATTTGGAGAAATGGGGGAGGCAATATTTCGACCAGGAATTGATGGGGGAAAAGAGAGAGGGAGAGAAGAGTGTGGAGATGTGTAGAGGAGTCTTCAATTAATGCTTCGTTTTAGTCTTTTCTTTAATTATTTGATTTTATTCCATTTTCTTATTTAATTTCACCCTAAATTCCTCTAGAATTTTGAAGGCAAGTCAAGAAGAGAAGATGTAACACCCTTAGCCTCGTGGTAGCGTCCGTGCATTGTATTCTCGTCCCGTACAGTGAAACGGGCGAGTTTGGATGGCTACGTGCACGTGCGTGTGTCCGTTTTGGGAGTATGCTTTTTAATCATAAAACATTTCATTTTAAAATTTGGAACCCGCCTAAAATCCTATTATTTGAATTTCGAAATTTTGGACCCAACCCGGGCGCAATTTGGAAATGTTTCATTTGGCGCCAAAATCCTAAATTTTAATATTATTAAAACCATCGCATATATTTTTCTATGATTTATAATGAATTTTATAAGATAAGGTGTACAGTAAATTTCAGATTTGTCATATCCGATTTTTCAACGACATTTCATATGTAAGGTTTACATATAACCATGGATTGTCAGCAAGTCAAGGCTGAACACCAAATGGTTGAACACCAAATGGTTGCTGGTTTATTGCAACCATTTCCGATTCCTCAGTGGAAGTGGGAACATATAACCATGGATTTCGTGACGGCTTTACCGCGGAGTCCAAAAGGCAACAATGCAGTATGGGTGATTGTTGATCGGTTGACCAAGGCAGCTCACTTTATTCCTTTTCGGGTTGGTCAATCAATAGAGACTTTGGCAGAGCGGTACATGCAGGAGATCATAAGATTGCATGGAGTACCGGTGAGCATCGTGTCCGATCGGGACACTCGGTTCTTATCACACTTCTGGAGGAGTTTACAGGAAAGTTTGGGGACGCGATTGAAGTTTAGCACAGCTTATCATCCTCAAACTGATGGTCAGTCGGAGAGAACGATCCAAACTCTTGATGATATGTTGAGAGCATGCATGTTGGACTTCAAGGGTTCGTGGGAGGATCATCTACACTTGGTGGAGTTTTCTTACAACAACAGTTTTCAGGCAACTACCCAGATGGCTCCGTTTGAAGCTTTGTATGGTCGTAAATGTCGTTCACCTATTTGTTGGGATGATGTCGGTGAACGAAAATTGTTGGGACCAGATTTGGTGATGCAGACAGTTGAGAAGGTTAACACTATCAGAAATCATATGAAGGCAGCACAAGACAGACAGAAGAGTTGGGCTGACACATCGAGAAGACCTCTAGAATTCACCGTGGGTGATTTGGTGTTCTTGAAGATATCACCGACTAGAGGGGTGATTCGTTTTGGAAGGCGAGGAAAGCTCAGTCCTCGGTTCGTTGGACCCTTGAGATCGTGGAGCGTGTTGGTGAGGTAGCATATCGTTTGGCGTTACCAAAGTCCTTGGCAAATGTGCATGATATGTTTCACGTATCTCAACTCCGTAAGTATGTTCGAGATGAAACACACGTTTTGGATCATTCGGAGCTAACAGTACGAGAAGACTTGACTTTTGAGGAGCGACCAGTTGAAATCAAGGATCGAAAAGAAAAGGTTCTTAAGAACAAGGTTATCCCCCGTGTGCTAGTCTCTTGGGGTAATCGATCGCATGGAGAATCCACTTGGGAGCGAGAAGACGAGATCCGGCAGAAGTTTCCTCACCTTTTCCTGTAGTTATCTATCTTGAATTCTTGGAATTTCGAGGACGAAATTCTTTTTGTAGTTGGGTATGATGTAACACCCTTAGCCTCGTGGTAGCGTCTGTGCATTGTATTCTCGTCCCGTTCAGTGAAACGGGCGAGTTTGGAT
Source organism: Agapanthus africanus (assembly GCA_030015575.1). NCBI lineage: Eukaryota > Viridiplantae > Streptophyta > Magnoliopsida > Asparagales > Amaryllidaceae > Agapanthus > Agapanthus africanus. Next base: position 285,410,596 of record JASDDO010000006.1, read on the forward strand.
GGCTACGTGCACGTGCGTGTGTCCGTTTTGGGAGTATGCTTTTTAATCATAAAACATTTCATTTTAAAATTTGGAACCCGCCTAAAATCCTATTATTTGAATTTCGAAATTTTGGACCCAACCCGGGCGCAATTTGGAAATGTTTCATTTGGCGCCAAAATCCTAAATTTTAATATTATTAAAACCATCGCATATATTTTTCTAACTAACCTGATATCTTACTGTTCATTACCTATCTTTTAAATCTTTAAGTTAACCATATAATATTTTTACAATCTTTATATCCTTCTTAATTTATTCTCTCAGCCAATCGCAACCTCCCCTTTAACCCCGTGGGCCCCACTTTCTCTCTCTCTCTCTCTCCACTTTTTCCTCTCTCTCCCTCTCCCTCATATATTCTCTCGTACTTCTCTTTATCATTTTTCTCTTCTTGCTTCATGTCTCGTTTCTCATTTCTTTTAACTGTTCTTTTGTTGCCGGAATTCCGTCGTGCCGGTGACGTTTCTCGACGTTCCAGCGAGATACCCCGACCCGTGTGGTTCCTTTGTTCGTCGTTTGGGTTCATTCCGTGAACCGTGCGCCGTCGCGAGTTTTCCCCGCCGACGGTTAACGTTCCGTTTTCCCGATTCGCGACCCATCGAGGCAAGTTAATCTTGCTACATGCTATATACTTTTATAATCTTCATTTTATAATATTATACATTTGAAAATCTTATAGTTTACATATGAAATGTCGTTGAAAAATCGGATATGACAAATCTGAAATTTACTGTACACCTTATCTTATAAAATTCATTATAAATCATAGAAAAATCATTAGGATACGTTCTTTAGTTCGTTACGAAGCTAATTCAGAATACTATAACTCTATGAAATATTTACTTGTAAAATAAATTGTTTAATTAACGTAAAATGCAAATGAACACGTCTCTAAACTGCTGTCCAGGGAAATTCCAGCAGCAAACTTTCAACTTTGAATATTCATAACTTTTTGTAGGGATAACCTGAGATGCTTATACTTATAAAACTGAAAACCTTATTGAATTATCTTTGTTTTGGTATAAGACACGTCTCTTTTGGAGAACGTTTGTTATTTTTAAGCTATTTTACAAATTAGGGTGACGCTGAATTTCTGAACGGAACCTTCTTGTGCATGGTTAATCAATACAGCTTTTATAGTTACTAATCGCTTTGAATATGCTATCCATATTAATATTATTATATAAATATTTATATCACATATTGCTTAGTTGTACATCCCACACTACCATTTTATAGTTTTATAACTCTTCGGATACCCGTTTGCATCCATCGCATTTAAGATAAATATAATTGCATCCATAGATCACATTACTACATAATAATGTGATATTAATACTCCATGTTTAATAAATTGCATCCTAATTAATATTGGAACTATAAATGTAACCCTAATCAATAACTGTGCATCCATATCCTTGAAATTATATCTATTTGGCTATCATATTACATGTTCCAGTTTATTGTTCTAATAGTACTCATGCTTGTTTATTTATACACATGTTTATGATAGTTTGATTATGAGCACCCACATGACATCTTGTGCTTCCTGACATGACCTGTTACACTTCCTACTTGACATGATATGGTACCGTACACTCTTGACATGACATGACACCTTTATACATTACCTGACCTGTTACCTGATCTCATGCCTAATGCCGACAAACCTGACCATTCCCGCTGTCTATCCAGACAGACCTACTTTTACTCGACCTTGTGTTGGCATTAGTCCTTGACTACTGAATACCTGACCTGACATACATAGCTTGGGGGTATGGGGAAATCAAAGGTGAAACCGACTTGTAACTCAACAGTTCGATACTTGTTCTGATCAGTCTTACGGGCTTGGCCAGCTCCGGAGTGTTGATGCTGACATCACTCATCTATCCTACTACCTTTTACTGCTTAGCGGCACGTCTCGGATTCAGCCCCGAGGATCATGACCGTGGTCCCGGGCATGCACGGGATACTATTGAGTTACATCGACGATTCATCAATTGGTTTCAAAGACTATAGAGTAGAAACCTGATAGGACAGTTTAGTCACCATTGCACATTACCCTGCTCTGTTATTTCTTATTACTGCTTTATTCATGTTCATACTTGCATTGCTTATTATCATGTTTACATTATATACTTGATGTCATGACGCGCTGACGTCTGGGTTTTGCATGGCCCAGATTCCGTACCACTGTCGACGACCGAGCAGGAGTACTTCAGCCAGCAGGCTGAACTGTGAGTTCTTTAGGGTTTAGTTTATTTATTTTCATTTCATTTCCAGATGTGAGCCCGCTTTATGGGACGTATCGTTTATTCATTGTTTTGGATCATTAGCTTCCGCACTTATTGTTTATTGATTCTTGTTATTATGGATTTGGACATGTATTAGATTAGCTTATTATCTTGTTCTTGATATCCTTACAACCGTAATGTGACTGTGGATGGATACTTCCTACCCACAGGTAGCATGGTTGGCTATGTCACGTGCCCAATCTTGCGTACTCTGGGAAGCGGGGCGTGACAGAAGAGCATGCTACAATCTTAATTCTAATATTTCATGGTTCACATTTGTCAAATTAACCCATTGCAATTTGTAATTTGCACCAATTTAATGTATAATTAAAAGCTTATATTAATATTTGAAATAATTAATTAAGGAAAAATATTTTGGTAAACTAATAATTTATAAGTCACTAAATAAATACCGTTTACTAGTAATTACATAGTTAAAATAGGTCTTTTTAAATCTATGATGAAAAATAATTATAGTTAAGTTTTACGGAAAATACGGTTTATTTTACCGATTATCAGAAAATTCACCTAAAGGATTTTATTTATCTAATTATTTATTTATTTATTTTTAAAACGTTACACAATCACTATATGCACAAACACACCTAGAGCTAGGGTCTTCAAAGTCCAAGTAGACCACTCCTAGACTTCCAAGCGACAAGTTATAGGATAACTCTAGAATCGCCTCTTCGCTGTCATTTGTGGCCAGGTAAGCACAAGTGAGATAAGAAGGGTTCTGCTTACGAAACACCGTGAGACGAGCCTTTTAAAATTACCTCCTCATTTGTCTAGCTTAGGCACCGCAAAGTCAAGTTTAGATAAACGACTGATTCGCCGCAACCTTTGCTTGTCCTAAATGAGCGCGACAAGTCCTTATAGGTTTGGTCTAGATATTTTTTATTAACTCAAGGTAATGCGTATACTTTTTGTGACTTGTGGGGTTTTAGGAAGGGTGATAAAATCCCCACCCAATCTTAATTGGTGTTTAAGCCCCTTAATGTCCGTATTATTATATGCAAAGTATATAAACAAACAAAATCTAAAACAAAAAAAAAATTATTAGCGGCAGCGCAATCTGTGCAAAGGAACTTGCATAAAATACAGTTCAATAATGTTCACATAGGAGATAAAAGGAAATAGAAAGGGTGGAAAAAAATTGAGGCTCAGAAACCCCAATACAACCACAGAACCGCCGCTAAATCCTTGCTTTGACCGCAGTTCCGCGATCAAACTATGGAGTTGGCGCTTCGTCTTTTGTCACTGCACTCCCTTTATTCTCTAATCCAAAATAAAATGCTCTGTTTTCTTATTTACTTACTGTACTTTCTCCAGATAGCCTGCACACTTGCACACAAAAAATATCAAAAATAACAAAAAGGGTTTTTGTTATATTTATATTTATACATATATATATATACACACACACAAAAAGAATATTAACCCAAATGACAAGAAAGAAAATACGTTACCGTCTCCCCGGCAACGATGCCATTTGATTGTCCAGAAGAAGTGTGCGTTCTGCCTTGTCCTATTTGTTCTACTTGCAGCAATTAAGACGGTGACGCTTTGCAGCTAGCCGGTTGAGCACGGGTCGATCCATAAGGATATGGTAATATGTCCGTTCATGTTTTAAACGAGTCAATAAAGAATGTATATGTATTTGTCCGAATCTATCCTAAGTGTTTGTATTTATGTTCAAATAAGCTTGTTAGGGTTAAGGTTGGTTTTTAGAGTTAGGATTAGTCTTGTACTTTTCTTTTGCCATTCTTAAAATGATGTTAGGATAATCGAACGTAGCGGGGATTAGGAGGACATAGGAATGGGATGTGTGAGTTTAAGCAATCTTTCCAACGCTAAATCCATTCCTAGTGCCCCTTGTCCTTCTGCTACGCACGCTTATTTCAAACCCTAGGCCAAACACCCGCAACCATGTATCCAATTAAGTCCCAACTACATGTCACGTTGTAGTGCACCCAAGAGACATCTGGACTTAGGTCACGGCTATATGTCACGTATAGCGCGCCTAAGTGAGAGGGTTGCGTTTGTTTGGTCTAGGTTTATTTTAGGATGTTTGGTGAAGAGAAGCACAAGGGATATTTCCATCCTGCATACTAACCTTCCTTAGCCCCTAATAAGTGTGGAATTATTCACACATTTAAAAGGAAAAGAAAACAAGACAAGAAAAGAAGCAAAGAAAGAAAGGGAAAAAATACGGTTTTACAGGATGGTAGCAAGCTAACTACTTGGGTCCTCACCTAAGCAAGGAACTCCATCGAGTATCATGGCTTGAAAATACGGTTAAGAAGAAAAGAATAAGAGCAAGAAATAACAACAACTACTTAACAACTATAAATAAAAGTTAGACTAGGAATTAAAATTACAAGATAAGAAATGAAATTACAATACAAGAAAATTAAAGATACAAGATAATAAAAAAACACCCTCATCTTCATTTATCTTCCACTCAAGAGCTCTCACTATAATTTCATGGAGGAAAGATGAAGAAGAAGAAGAAAAACAAACTAATCTACACTAAATCTAGCAAAGAAAGAAGCCTCCTCAAATGGCTCAAAACTGGAGCATTTATAGGCAGAGAGCTGAAACCCTAGAGCCAAATTTTGAGCCCATACAAAGTTACAAAACTACCCCCAAAATATCTTCTGGCACCGAGGTGACTCGGCCGCGGAACCGCCATATAAGCGCCACTTTGGCCGCGGTTCCACGGCGCTTTGGAAGATTTATGTTGTCGTTTTTTCTATGGTTTCTTGTGCTGCTATCTTCTGTTGTTCTACATGTCCCAATTTGCAAAATACTTCCAAAGTTTCTTCAAATTTGCAACAGTCCAAAATGGGTTCATTTTTAATTCATTTGACCTTTATCTCCCTCGAGCTCCGCACACCCATTGAATCTTGTGCTGCCCTCTCGTGCTTTGTACTTGTCCGAGACAAGATTGACCACTGTTATTTATCTTGTCTCTTAAACTGGTAAGCGGCACTGGATGGATACGGATGACCGGAACCCGGATTTTATCTGTTTGTGACAGATGTTCTGGATTTTGGCATAACTGTGGAGATTTTGTATGATTTGCGTTATTTTGGACTAGGAACATGTAACCTGTAAATATGCAGCAAATACGGATTAAAAGCACCTGCCTATAAACAAACGCGCAGAAGAATGGGCGGTATTATATGCAATTTTCTGGTATAAACATCGAACTTTCATTTTCCCCGGTCGACGAGAGCAGTTCTTGTTGATCACAGAATCCTGGACTTTTCGCCAAACTTTGTGGATTCGGGAGGACAGCCGCTGAGGGGGCTGCTTCGGCTTCGCCTGTACTATGTTTTCAACATGTGGGGCGATTTTTTCAGCACCGCGGTCGGAGAGTTCTTTCGCACCCTCCCTAGCGGTTCAAAGCTGTTCCCAGTTAGAACAGCGGCATCAACTTCCACCACTAGAGCTGGTGGAGTAAGTCCAGAGGGAGAGTTTCCCTCAGCTTTCCTCACCCGGCACCAGTGGCGACGTCGAGCATGTCTTGCAGATGGGATTGCTTCGGTTGTGGGAATGGCTTCGTCATGTCCCCTGCTCTAGTGAAGGGCTACTGCTGGTGCTAGCTTGTTGAAGACTGACGTCCGTTGAGAGGGGACGATCAATCTTTCGAAGGCCAACATTTTGGTAAGGGAAGCATCCTAGATGACTTCGCCGGAAGCAGGAGTTGGAACGGCCAATCTTGCGAAGACCGATCCTTTAGCAGGAGAAGTCCCTTTCACGACTTTATCCGCCGGAGTTGGAACGGCTATCCGTTTTAGGATAACCTCTTTAGGTATTGCGAGCCTTTTTGCAGGCCCACTGGAGCTTTGGCTCAATCTGTTGAAGACTGAGGTGAAAGACTTGGACGACCCATTGAGAGGGGCTGTGGTGGCTGCAAGTCGATCGAAGACCGACATCTTAGGAGCTTCCTGTGATGGCACCGGGGCACTGAAGCTTGTCGGCGTGAGCATGGTCCCGAAGAACAATCCAGTGGTGGCCTGAGTCACCTGTTCCACTGGCATTGATAAGATGTAGGCCGCATTTAGCCCGTACGTCACTCCTCCAGCGGGGACGGAGTGAGAGTTGCTGTTGCAGGTACACTTGGAAGCCATTGATTCTTCTTTTCTTTGCACAGGAGTAAGACACCAAATCTTAGTACCTCGAATCCAGGTGCAACCGTAGAAAACCGCGATTTGTTCGTGAACACGACGCACGAAGTGTGGAGTGGAAAGAGAAAAAGGTCCCACCGGGCGTGCCAGAATCTGTTCACCGCCGAAAACAAGGACGAACCGGGATGGTCGTCTTTCCTGAATTTAGGGGCAGATGCTATTTGGGTTTATCCGTCCACCTCTCCGAAAATTCCAAGTTGATTTATGGCACCGTATATCGAAGGTTTGGAAGGATACGGCCGTTGTAGCAGACTTCGTCAGATTCTCCCTCGTTTGCGAGGGGTTTTTTTTATTGTGGGGACGCTCTTTCTTGCAGGTGCAAGCCCTTGCAGTTAATTACGCATCACGATAACCACTTTCTCCCGCTTTAGAAGTTCACTTCGTGTTGTGTGTGTTTGTTTTATTTTTGGTTGCCCGTGGATTGTATATGGAGACTAATTTAAGTTGTCACCCGTAGGGTATGGATTAGCCCAAATCCATATATCTTAGATTTGGGTTTGGGTTGATTTAAGGATCATTAATTATCATTTGAGATTAAGATCAACTTAAATTTTCGTTAAGGATACGTTAGTCCAATTTGAGACTAAGATCTACTTAACAGGATTTAGGATCATTCAGACCTAATCAAAAGAGCATTTGGGCTCTATTGCTTTAGTTTAAGGATGTTACGGTCCGTAGATCACCATTTTTTAGGTGAGGGTTTAGTTTAAGCACGTTTCGGTCCGTAGAGTTTAGTTTCAGGATGTTACGGTCCTAGATCATCTTGCACATGCGTGTATTTGTTACGTGTCGGGATGAGCAACGATGATATAGGAGACACCCGGCTTGGGGTGTGGTTTGATCTGGGATGTGCACGTCAGTTTGGGAAGTGCACCAAAAAGCAGTTGGTTGTCGAGACCCGCCACCTCTCTAAAGACGTTGAGAAATTACAACGACATGTATCAGAGGTGTGGAGAGATGTACCCTTGAACCAATTTCCCTATCCGAGGGAAAAGGAATCGATGGTCAAGCCCAGAAATCATTAGTCGTATTTTGAGACATCATCAATTGAGGAGTCATCAGTCGAGTTTGAAACTGGAATTAGTTTGGGAAGTCATGAGCATAGAGGATCGGTCTATTTGGAGATCAAAGATGTTTTAATCTCAAGAAGACTTAGCCAACCTGGGGCTAGAGTCGATCACTCACGTGTTCCCACGTGAGGTTCTAAAGCAGTGTTAAACACTGGATTTTATAGGCACTGACATGCGGCACGTGAGGCACCTCAAAGTCGGCGCTGTACATTGGGTTCAAGTCCCTGTTTATATATAAGTGTTAAACACTTAATCACTGTGGTGCTCACGTGCAAACACGTGAGGCGCCCTCAGACTGTGAGCGCTATGTTTGGATTTATTTCCTTTTCCATATAAGTGTTGAGCGCTTAGTTCATTAATGCTCACGTGCGAACACGAGATGTGCTCTCAAAATGTGAGCGCTACCTTTGGGTTTATTCCCTTTTCTGTATAAGTGCTTGTTTGGGGGCCACGTGGGAACACGTGACTGCCCTAGGAGGCACTTCTTGTTCTTCTTTTAGGCGCTCGCGTGTGAAACATGTGACTCGGTCTCAGCCATTCCTTTTTGTTCCTTAGAGGCGTTCATGTGGTGAAACACATGAGGTTTCATTATAGTATTGAACACTAATGAATCACCAGTCTTTCCCTCTATGTGTATTAGAATTTCAAGTCTCTTGTTTTATAAGAACTAAATTCTTTTCACGGGGTTAAACCCTAGTGTTATCAGAGGAATTAAATTCCTATATACTTTTGTAAGAATTAAATTCTTTGAACTTAGTTTTTTCTCCTAAGTTTTGAATTTGCATAACAGAATCTCCCCGATGAGAAATAAATTCTCAACTTGTGGGGAGATCTGCTTCTGCAGACCTCAACCTGAGAAAGAACTAAGTTCTTGTATGAAGCGTTAAACCCTTAAAGAGGCGAAGAAGGGATAGGATAATCTCTGTATTTTCTTCTTACCTAGGGTTTTTTTTGTTTAAGAAGGGGATCTTCTTCTTTTAGATAATTGAATTCTCTTTCTTTTTTTTCTTTTCTTTTTGTATGCTCTCTTCTGTTTTTCCCTTTTTTAACTTGAAGCCATGGGTTCATTATATAGTGGAGAGAAGTTTGTTGATTAGTTTTAGGAAATCTCTCATTGAGAGATCCTAGTTGATTTTGGGGGTTCTGCCCACTATTGGATCTTTGATCCAAGGGTTTCTGTCTTACAGGACATATTTTTTTATTTCTTAAACAAGATTAAGGAAATATTTTTCCATACATAATTTATTCTGTAGATTGGTGATTTTTAATCACCGTTGGATTTTTAATTCAAGGGTGCTTGGTTTAACGGGGCACAATCCTTCTTTGTTTAAGAAGAAATGAAAAATATTTTCCAACTTATGGAATTTTTGATCTGCCAACTTTTTGTTTAACAGAAAATATCATTTCTTATTTAAAAGTTCAATAGAATTTAATCCTATACTTAATCATCATTGGATCTTTGATCCAACGGTTCCTTATTAGGTAGAATTTAATTCTACGTAGGGAAGTGCCCTCACGTGTTTAACACATGAGGCTTATTAGCCTGGCAATTGTTTTAATTGCAGTGCCTATATGTGTTGCATATAGGCACTGACGTGTTAAACACGTGGGGCTGTTTTAGCCTAGCAATTGTTTTAATTGCAGTGTCTATATGCGTTACATATAGGCACTCACGTGTTAAACATGTGGGGCTGTTTTAGCCTAGCAATTGTTTTAATTGCCGTGCCTATATACGTTGCATATAGGCACTCACGTGTTAAACACGTGGGGCTGTTTTAGCCCAGAAATTGTTTTAATTGTTGTGCCTATATGCGTTGCAGATAGGCACTCATATGTTAAACACGTGGGGTTGTTTCAGTGAGGAACTTTCCCTCACTCCTTTTTTTATAAGGGAACACCCATATTTACTAAAGTCCTTAAATGTAATTTTATATTACTCGAGGGGGTTTTATGAAAAATATTTTATACACTTTCAAAATAAAGCTCGAGTATTTATTTATATTATTTAGGGTTTTCATGGATGTGAATTTTAAAGAGTAAGATATATTAGTGAATATTTACATAGCTTGAATAGTTCAAGATATTTTAGTGTAAGACTTGTCTTGTATTGATACTTGATGGTATTTTAGTGAAACTTGTCATTCTTTTAATTTTTAGAAAACATGGAATTTTTTATATCTTGAAAATATGTGGTTTGATAATATTTATATATTTATAAAAATTAATTTTATTATTAAATAGTAAATCTCGTTTTTCTTAAAAATCGTATTAAAAAATCTTTCGAGACTGAATGCTCCGTGAGGAGGTCTGCATCTCGCTCTACTAGCCCAAGGATGTGTGATAATCCGTACCATCCAATAGTGGATCCCATAAAGAGGGTTTTAGAGGCATAATCGCAAAGAATTTTTGATAATACAATTCAAATAAAACCGGGTTTTATAGTTCATGGTATTTTAATGAAATGTTGTAATCACCACAAAAATATATTTCCAAGAGTATCGTGCTATGTAAACATGTGTTATGTGAGGGGTAGGTCATTACCCCGTGAACTTTTCTAAAGGTATCATTAAGCAATGTAACTAAAATATGGTAGATACAAAGTTCATGGTATTTTATTGTAAAAGTTAAATTAAAGTTGTCTAGCATAATATTTTAAAGTGAAAGTTATTTCTAAATATTAGATTCATGGTTATAAACATAGGGTAAGAGTTTGCATGAAGGTCATGCAAGAAAATAATGAAATATTTAGGTTTTAGAATGAGATGTCGGTATAAACTCCACTTACCGACATATTTTATAAAGAGATCTTTTTAAGAAGAAAGAGTAGAATGGGAAGGGACTTACTAGCTAGATGGGTAGGAAAGAGGTAGAAGAAGATGTGGTATCCTTCGTGACGTCGTGGAGTCGCCGGAAATTGCATAGATTCTCGTCGGAAGGTGGTCTTTGGCTAACTCCACTTGTACTCTTCTTGTACTTTAGAAAAATTTGATAATTTTGGTTAGGGATTTCAAAATAAGGAGGGGCTAGGGTATGGGGTTGTATTTATAATGTGGAATTAGGGTTTTAGAATTGAAAATTTGAATTAAAATGCATTAAAAATGGATTAATTAAGGAAATTAAATTCTCTGTTTAAATTCAGAGTAAACAAACAGTGCATGGGTAATAGAGGTAGGGGAAAGGTCATGTGTGCAAAACACGGGCACCATTGCCCACGACTGGACTGTCGGCGCTGACCCCAAGCCCCATCTCGCCGGCCAAGTGTGAGGAAGGGGTCGTCGGATTGAAGCCACGTGTCCTACTCGCTGTATACAACATTTTACACATGTTTAATTTTCCAGACTTTTCATTTCTATGTGCAGTGCACGTGTAAACTTTTAGGCTTCTAAAAATTTTAAAAGAAAAATTCTGAAATATATAATGTGCCTGAGGGGATTCGAACACAGGGGCTATGTCACAGCAGTGCAAGGATTTACCAATGAGCTACAAGTTGTTTCTTGCCGTTCTTAAACAAAAATAACTTATAAAGTATACTCAAGCTTGCAAACTCCATTCTGTACATTAACTTAAACTCCTTTGTAGATTGCTAGTGTAGGGTTAATGATCGATCCATAGGATAGGGTTGTGTTAGCGCCAGTTTATAAAAATTCTGTTCCGCGTTTGGCCACAGATTGATGGTCGGGACGCTAGCATAACCCAACAGTATTTACATGGATCAACATGGGGGTTTCATAGACAGTGGGAGCAGCGGAAAGGTGTGCAAGTTGCTTAAATTCATTTATAAATTAAAGCAGGCATCACGGAGTTGGAACATCTGTTTTGATGAGACGGTCAAGGAATTCAAGTTTATTAAAAATGCAGATGAACCTTTTACTTATAAGAAAATTATAGGGAGAGCTGTGGTCTTCCTCGTTTTATACGTAGATGACATTCTCCTGATAGGAAATAATATTCCTATGCTACAATAAGCCAAGCTGTTCTTGTCACAGAAGTTCTCTATGAAAGGCCTGGGTGATGCCTCGTATATTCTGGGGATTAAGATCTATCGTAACGGATCTAAAAGAATGTTGGGACTTTCACAGTCAAGGTACATAGACACCGTACTAAAGAGATTTAGTATGAAAGATTCTAAGCGCGTTAATTTACCCGCATGTCATGGAATCACCCTCTCCTAATAGATGTCTCCCAAGACTGATGAAGATAGAGCTCGCATGAGCATTGCACTCTATGCTTCGGCGGTGGGGTCGATAATGTATGCGGTGTTGTGTATCAGACCAGATGTAGTTTACGCACTCAATGTCGTATGCAGGTATCAATCCAACCCAGGTGAGAAACATTGGATAGCAGTAATGAACATTCTTAAATACCTTAGAAGGACTAAGGAGATATTCTTGGTGTACAGTAATGGGGACCTCCAGATCAAGGCTTTTACCGACTCTGGCTTCTAAAATGACAAGGATGACTCTAAATCCGTCTCAGGTTATGTGTTTACCCTCAATGGAGGGGCGATCTATTGGAAGAGCTCCAAACAAGACACCGTAGCAGACTTGACGATAGAGGCTCAGTACATTGCTGCTAGCGATGCCGCAAAAGAGGCAGTTTGGATGAGGAAGTTCATTTCTGAATATCAGGTGGTTCCATCCATTGCTGATCTGTAACGACTCTGAGATTACTGTACAGAAATTTATTGTATTTCACAGTAAAGGGTATTTCAGCATGTGTAAGAGTTAAAAGTTATTTTTGTTAAATAAAAGAAAGAAGTAACTTGTAGCTCACTGGTAAAGCCTATACACTACTGTGACTTAACCTGTGTGTTCGAATCCTATCAGACACAATTATGTTTTCAGATTTTTCTTTTTAAATTTTCGAAAGCCCAAGAGTTGCATGTGCAGTTCACGGAGAAACGAAAAATTTCAGAAAAATCAAACAGGCGCAATGAGGTGTACACATCCAACTTGACACATGGCATAAATCTCGAGACAACCCAACCAAATCCGACCACCCATTTCCTTAATATGGCCGCTACCGATGGTCCAAAATCCCCCAATCGCCTCCGTGCTTTGCACACTTGTCCGTTCGACTCCCCTTAACTCCCCTGCACTGTTTGATTTTCCTGCGATCAAATAGAGACTCTTCAATTCACCATTTAACACTTTTTTAATGTATTTTAATCTAAAATTTTAATTCCCTAACCCTAATTCTTCACTATAAATACCATCCCATACTCTAGCTCTTCCTCATTCTGAAAATTTCTAGCTAAAATTCTCTCAAACTCTCTAAGTGCCAAGTAGAGTTAAGCCCTCCAAGTAGAGTAGCAAGCCAATCTCGACGACCGGAGTATCTCCGACGAAACCATAACGCCCGAGGGCTTCTTCGATCTCTTGCTAACCACCTAAATACGTAAGTCCATCTCATCTCTTCTTCTTTTCATTCCAAATCATCTCCTAAAAATATATCGGTAAAGTGGAGTTACCTCCGATACATTTTTGTTTAGAACTTGGAACTCTCCTTTCCTTAATACATAGGTCAAACTAACTTTACCATCCTACTTGTAACTTCGATTACATTCTTTTAGTTTTGAGTTTAACCAAAACTTCCATGTGAAACTATCATAAAACAAACCTTTTCATTAAAATACCATGAATTTTAGTATAACCCTCATTTCAATAAATGTTAAAAAGATACTTCTAGGAAAACTTCACGGGGTAACGTCCTATCCCACACGCACACTATGCTTACATAGCACGATGTTCTAAACATAGAGCTAATTTTTAAAAACATGGCTTTCTCATTAAAATACCACACCTTTACAGAACGGGTTTCTTTTGATCGGTATTTCAAAATTCTTAGCAATTATGCCTCTACAACTATCGTTAGGGGACCCGCTAATGGATAGTGCAGATTATCGCACATTCTTGGGACAGTAGAGCGAGATGCAGAACTCCTCACGGAGTATTCGGTCTCGAAAGAAAATAAAAATACGGTTTTTAAGAAACGCGACTTTTCTAAACAAAACTAATTTTTGAAAAATTATATAAAAATCATAAATCCGTATTTTCAATAAAATCAAATTAAGAAACTATAATTTTAAAATGAAAGATTAGAATTTTTAATGAAATACCACCAAGTTTCCTAAAGGGCTAGTTTTCATAAAAATACCATAAACTTTCAAAAAGCTAGGTTTTATCACCAAAACACCACAATAATTAAAATACATGTTCATGAAAACCCTAAATATTATAAATCACTCTCGAGATTTATTTTTAAACTATATTAAAGTATTTTTTATAAAACCCCCTCGAAATATGCAAACAATATTAAGGACTCTAGATTAATATAGGTTTAAACGGGATCATTTCTCTTGAGCCCCAGGGAGCCGGAGAAAGTGAGTGCTTGCCTATTTAGGTTCGAAAACTTAATGGAGTTATCAATGGCAATTGTCTTGGAAAAAACACAAATCCGGCTATCCATATGCAGCAGTTGCCGATTTCTCCCGAACATAAGATTTTTAACGGTTTAAAACAATTCCTATAAAAAAGACATGAACTCGAATCTAAACTTGAACTCGAACTCGAACATAAACTCGAACTCTAATCTAACTCGATTATAAACTCGAATATGCACTCGAACCCAAACTACTCGAACAAAGATTGCAATTGTCATGACTCACATATTACTCGACTCATTCGACTACATTCTACACCTTTTGCAATCTATGGTTTCGATCAAGACATGTTAATCAATAAATTAAACCAATTAAGTATATTAACCAGTTATAATATATTATACTCAGGATGATTCGGATAGTTTCTTGTGTGAATCCAACGGAGCTTCAGGAGTCCCGTATTAACCTCTTTTTTATTTTACTCGAATATCAGTCGGGTCGATTCATCCACAGCCTAGAACCCCGATGCTAACACATGAAATGGGCCCGTGTTTCCTTGCTCCTGGGGCTCTACTCTTGAGCTCGTGAATACTTCTTTGGCTGCGTTGACATTCACACTTGGAACGTAATGTTAACGTAATGACCATATAGAGAGACCTATAATATATACTTACCCATGAACTTATACTCTTACTCGTCATATATATCCTACACTTGGCATTTTCTTTACTCTTGCTTGTCTTTGGGACTTACCGAGTGCAAGTTCGCTGACGGGCATTCCACCCACCTTTGTTTTCTTGGAATGTTCGTCGGATACAATTGAGACGGAGGAAGTTGAAGCCAGAGGAAGACTACAACCAGATAGCTACTCAGGGCTAACTCAGCTTCATTTTCTTCAGTTTATGTATGCCACTTGTTTAGGCATTTTCCTTATTGTGTTTACTTTCCAGCATAAACTCATGTATTTGTAAATATTGGAAGTTGTATGTAAATAAAGATGTTTGTTGAAAAATTTTACAGTCTCCATTTATTCTTGTATTGTGTATTATTGTTTCAATACGCTTAATATATTTATTTAGGGAATGACCTTCTCTGGATAAATATGCCGCGGGCTTGCCACGTCTCTATTTCTGTCTACTGGGAAGCAAGGCGTGACAGGTTTTTTTGGTGGCCCATGCAGGTCTGTTATGCATGAACTTGTAAACAATATACCACAAAAATTAATGAATTCAACAAATATTTACATTCCTTACATTTCAAATTCCTTGAATCTATCCTAACCTATCTTTTACATCAAGGTGATGGACTCTCCGAACAATACCAGTACCAACGTCAACGGCACTACTCCACCGCCTACTCTATCTGTTCATTCAAAAATATCGCACATTTGATATAATATTTTCCTTACTTTTCTTAAATATTTAAACGTGTTTATTATAAATATAGAACATATTTGGGTTTATCATCAAAATACTATTTACCATATATTTATATATTATAATTAATATTATGAAGGAAAATATATACATATAATATTTATATAATATTTTTATTATGCATATCATATCAAATATCCCTAATCAATATTCTTAAAATATAATATCATATAAAATGGTTATGATAATATCTTAAAAATACCAAATATTACTAATATTATTC
Source organism: Agapanthus africanus (assembly GCA_030015575.1). Taxonomy (NCBI): domain Eukaryota; kingdom Viridiplantae; phylum Streptophyta; class Magnoliopsida; order Asparagales; family Amaryllidaceae; genus Agapanthus; species Agapanthus africanus. The sequence continues at coordinate 285,426,236 of JASDDO010000006.1, forward strand.
ATGGAGATATTGTGCAAGATTTAGCTCGGGTCAGGTGATCGGGAATCGAGATGTCGGGAATCAAAAATCTGCCGATTAAGTTAAATAAAATCGAAGAATAGATACTGGCAGAGACCCAGGAAATATTTCCAAAATCCAAATATCTAGAAGATCTCCACGTGTCAACATGAGGCCACAGCAGAAATCATAAACCCTAAGCCCACCAACACGTGGCGCTTCCGCGGCTAAAAGGCTATATGTGCGGCGGATCCGTGGCCATCTAGTGGCCGTCGGATCTGAGATTTTCTAGGGGTGATCATGATTGTATATCTTAACCTCTGAGATCTAGGGTTTGTATCTTCTGTGAATATAAATAGGACCGAGAGTTAAAGCTAGAAATGATCGCCTTTTACACGAAGCAAATCACTATCAAAAGAACAAGTGATCCATGACAGGTCCATGATTCGACGTGATAAGGCGACGTGAGATTCGACGGAGCATCTACTTCCTACGAGGCAGAGATCGAGAGCAACTTCTTCCTCTTATAATCTAAACTTGAAGTATTTATAATTGTGAAGTTGATTAATAAAGATAGATCATTAGTTTAGTTAGTTCTTATTTAATTTTCTGCATTATGATCTCATTCTCTATCCATTCTTCTTCCATCTCCAACATGCATAAGTAATTCTCCGCTTGATAGGGTTCGGAGGATTAGGGTAGATTAATAGATGAGAAAATATTAAAACTTCTTTTATGTCTTATGAAGTTTATAAACTTTAGCAAAAGAATCGTTAACATCCTTATCGGGCACGCTACTAATTTATTGCTAGTCTCGACCGCAATTTGAGACTAGATTAACAATTGTTTTGTTAAGGGCTAGACATGAATAGAGATCAATGAAGGGACAAGGGTCAATAGTGGGGAAACTCCGGTTTCTTCCTAGAACCCTAATCCTCATTCATCACTATCTATCTAGTTTTAAATCTATCAAAAGATAAAAGGATTCATCTTTATTAATTATCCATGACTACTAAATCCTAACGAACCATACAAGCCTCTTCCTTATATATATTCTACATCCCTGGTTAACATAGATCTAGAATCTATACACTATTCTCCCTTCTTTCTAATCAACATGTCTAAAGCAAGATTAGAAGTTCCACGCATCCCTGCGGATGACCCGTACTCATCTCGGCTAGCTACACGCGACACTGTTATTGATTGTGGTTAACTACTACATACTTTCACCGAATCAATCAAATGGCGTCGTTGCCAGGGATACGTGCGTAAATTTTTTTCTACTATTCGTGTTGAATTCTTATTCGATCCATATCATAAAATAAAACAAAACAGCAAAGTGTGTATTTAACGATTATTGTGAGAATTTTTGCGAGATCTGGAGTCATTGATTTGAGAAAACAGAGATTCAGAGACATCAAGAAAATTCCAGAGGAGCAAAGGAGGCACTGTAGAAAAATTTGACAAAAGGACCCTTCACTGCGCAGTGGAACCACAACAACAAGGCACTTTTGGCGGTGGAACCGCGGTGGGGTTGAAGACTTGTACCCCTAAAGATCTCTGGTATATTTCTCAACTCTTTCTCTCTCCTCTGAAAATCCTATAATATATTTTTCTGCAGGATTCTTTGTAAAATATCGCCGCTCAAAAATCTTTTGCGAGTTTTGTTTTGCGGGTTGTTTTTGCATATTTTAATACGGACTTTAATAGGCAAGACCAAAATTCAGATTAGGTGGGGATTTCATCACCCTTCCTAGGACCAACAAATCACAAAAAGAGCATCCGCATCACCCTACATTAATTAAAAAATATCTAGACCAAGCCATAAGGACCATCGCGCTCAATAGGACAGAGGAAGATAGTGGGTAATCTATCGCTTATCCGCATTACTTTTGTGGTGTCTAAGGCAAGTGTGACTACGGAAAATTGTTACTTAATTAGGCCCGTTATTTTCGGTGATTCATATAGCGGATACCTCTCACTTACCTGACACTTACCTGGCCACAAAAGCGATAAAGAGGTGGTAGAGGATTCATCCCGCGGCTTGTCTTTTGGAACTCTAGGAGCGGTCTAGTGCTTGACCTAGGTGACCTTAGTTCTAGGGTTGCTTGTGCATTTTGTGATTTGTTGAGTCAACCTTAAAGTCCCACTTTCAAAGCAAAACAATCCAACTAGAGCTTAAATCTTTCCCCTTTCTCTTTCCTTCTTATAATGGATAACCCAAATAAAAAAACACTTGCCGAGCTTTGCTATCCAGAACCAGATATTTCTTGTTTTCGTAATCGCTTCGGTATACCATCCAACTCTACCATGTCTTTAAGAGATCGGATAGAGCAAGCGGAAAGAAACAGTTGGAGACCTCACTCTAGCTCCTATCAACTGCATCAAAATTCTACATCTTCTTATGTTGATACTCCATTTAAAGCGTGTGAGGGAACTCCTAAACGCATGTCCATCGCTGAGCATATGGTGAGGGCTAAAGGCCAAAATTTCAACCCGGTCAAAACGTAAAGACAACAAACACCATCTCTTTCTAAGGAAGATATTGCTACTTTTTTTGCGGCGTATATGACATCTATTGCTAGTCGCCAGCCGACCAATCAATATCAATATTCTTCTTATCACAATGTTGATCCTACTCCTGTCCAATTTTCACAACCATTCGATTCCTGTCAATCCTACCCGACTTTTACACCTTCTCTAGACAATTCTTCTAATCAGTCATTTGGGAGCTTTACATATCCACAAGAATTTCAATCTTCTGCTGAAACCCATTACCAACCCATGTCTAGGAAGAATTTCGGGTAGTGTCGTGCCGCCACATAGAGGAATTGAATGCGTTCATGGTCACCCTCTTACAACAAAACGAACGAGCAACTAGTTTCTAACTAGCTCAAAATTTTCCAACGTATGATACGGCAATAGGACAAATTGAGTATTTGGGTAGTGAGAGAGAGCAGTACACCCTTCCAAATCAAACCTCCCCATCCTAAATTGAAATCCACAACTCCAGTTTCACATATCTATCAAGTACACCAAATGAAGATAGAATGTTTGATTAGTTATGCGACTTTGTAGTGTTTGATTTACCTGATTGTGAAGGGTCCATTTCAAGTGAAACAACACCCAATCATTGTGATCTCTACGCCTCCACTCTAGAACCGAAATTGATTGAAAACCATGCTTTTGATGAGGTGTCTGAGACTTTTAACCTTCACTTGATTGAGGATATTGACGCTGGGGATATATTGGATGATGAACACACAATTTTGGATGAGTTTTTCTCACAAATTCATCAGGTCCTTTCACTTTTGTGTGGACATCATCTCGAACCTTTAACTGTTTTTCCCGAACCCCATATGCGTCTGGAAGTTGATGATAAATGCATGAATGAAAAGCAGAATGAAATTCAGCCTTCATATCCACATCTAGTTCAGCAATATTCGACACCCCGATTTGTTTAACCATTTCATCACCCACTTTCTTTAGTTCTTCTTCTAATCTTCCTTTAATTTTAGCGAGTGTTGATGAATCACAATCCGATATTTCGAGTTCTATGATTCTTGAAAGACCACTTGATTTAGACCCCTTTGAGAATGAGGTAGATGTGTTTTTCAAGACACCTCCATAATTTTTTACAAATCAAATGTGTTGAATTCTGGCGCGACCCTTATTGACATTGAATTCAATCAGACCATCGATGAAAGTTTCGAAGATATTTTCGCTGACAAACTCACATTCCTAAATGACACGGATTTTGTGATTAATCAACCTCCACCTGAAGAAGTTGAACCACCACCATTTCTTCTTATCCCATACGAGAATGTGACTATTCTTCCTATTCCTAATCATTCACATTCTCGTTTTCGTTCACCATCACTGTTTCGTCTCTATCAACCGAGACGTAAACCATACCACCTCTTATCTCCTCCCCATTTCTTCTTGTCTACATATAACATGATCTTCTACCAACTGGTGTGTTACATTAATAAATTTTTTGAATAGTTGGTGTTGACTTTTGGTCTTTGCAAAGCTTTGCATAGACCAATAATTTTAACCCCCCTCATAATTTTAAATGCTTAATACTATTTTACTCAAGTTTGAGGGGATATATTTTGGCTCTTGAATGAAAAATAGATATTTACAAAATTATGAGCCAAAAATAAGTTTGGGGGAGGTTTTCACTGTCATTAATTTATATCCCCGTTACTAACTTTTACTCCAAAGTCTAAAATTTTTTTAAGCTTAACAGATGGCATCAATGAGGACACTGCTGCAAACAGGTTTGGGGGAGATTTGTACTTATTCACGCATTATTTTGCATTATACTATATATAAGAATAAAAAAAAATTGATAATGAAAGTTTGAAAGTGAAAAATTATATATGAAAGATAGGAATAGTTTGAGAAAAGCAAGAAAGTTAGACGTTTTCTTAAACGAAACTAGTAATAAGTAGTTATGAGCCGTTGTCCCAAGAGTTAGTAAGATGATGGAAATTACTAATCTGAGAATGAAAATAAGTCTGAAAAATAGTCCTTATTCTTAAGGCCAAATATTTGAACGTTGATACCCTACTATACGCACTTACACACATCTTGAATCTTGGGATAGTAGAGAATACCTTGAAATGCTCTTCTCTAAAAGCCTTAGTATGAAAAAAATATAAGTGGTGAAGAAAAAAAATGAACACTGATTTTGTAATTACCAAGGCAGCATAAAAAATATAGCGAGGGTGCTTTATCACCTAGTGCCTTAGACCAACTGGTTTGGGAGCCACTGCTATGCCTTAGGTGTTGCAAAACGAGAATATTACGCCTAAATACGTGAGCACATTTTGTAATCGGTCGGTTGGTACCTCAAGAAGTATTAACGGTCATATGAAAGATGTGTGTGCAATTCCATCTAAAATATTCACCGACTATAAAGTACTTTGGAAGATGGACAAGAGTGTGATAGCTTGAATTGAATTTTTTGAGTGTAGGGATGTCTTTTACACACACGTAGGGGTATATGATCGATATTTGGATAAAAGATAGGGAGGAGGAATAAAGACGATGTTTTATTAAGGGATGATGTGATTTCTAACATTTTTTTCATGACCATTAACATAGGGCTTATAGCAACTGAAAAGCTGGTGTAGTTGGAAACTCTTCTTTTCAAGTTCTTTCTTTTATAGTTCTTATCTTTGTACGTAACTTTCATCATCTTTCTTTTATTATAGGATTTTGTGGGTGTAATCTACTGAAAACCCTCAGAAAACAACACTCCTCTTACTAGGGACATTTAGAGGTTTAACGGCTTGTTGCACGTGCTCAATGCAATCGTGTTGCCTACGAAAGTGTGCTGGTTTTTTTTTATTTTTTCTCCCTCCCTTGAATAAATAGTTTGCTCGGGATGATCAAAGTTAATTTTGGATTATTTGTTCACTCGAAAATATCGCACATTTGATATAACATTTTCCTTACTTTTCTTAAATATTTAAAGGTGTTTATTATAAATATAGAACATATTTGGGTTTATCAGCAAAATACTATTTACCATATATTTATATATTATAATTAACATTATGAAGGAAAATATATGCATATAATATTTATATAATATTTTTATTAAGCATATCATATCAAATATCCCTAATCAATATCCTTAAAATAAATATTATATAAAATGGTTAGGTTAATGTCTCAAAAATACCAAATATTGCTAACATTATTCATGGAAATATTGTGCAAGATTTAGCTCAGGTCAGGAGATCGGGATATCGAGATGTCGGGAATCAAAAATCTGCCGATGAAGTTAAATAAAATCGAAGAATCAATACTGGTAGAAACTCAGGAAATATTTCCAAAATCCAGATATCTAGAAGATCTCCACGTGTCAACATGAGGCCACAGCAGAAATCACAAACCATAAGCCCACCAACACGCGGCGCTTCCGCGGCTAAAAGGCTATATGTGCGGTGGATCTGCAGCCATCTGGTGGCCGTTGGATCTGAGATTTTCTGAGGGTGATCGTGATTGCATATCTTAACCTTTGAGATCTAAGGCTTGTATCTTCTGTGACTATAAATAGGACCGAGCGCTAAAGCTAGAAATGATCACCTTTTACACGAAGCAAATCACCGTCAAAAGAACAAGTGATCTACGACAGGTCCACGATTCAACGTGATAAGGCGACGTGAGATTCGACGGAGCATCTACTTCTTACGAGGCAGAGATCGAGAGCAACTTCGTCCTCTTGTAATCTAAACTTGAAAAAATTTGTAATTGTGAAGTTGATTAATAAAGGTAGATCATTAGTTTAGTTAGTTCGTATTTAATTTTCTGCATTATGATCTTATTCTCTATCCGTTCTTCTTCCATCTCCGTCATGCGTGAGTAATTCTCCGCTTGATAGGGTTCGGAGGATTAGGGTAGATCGATGGATGAGAAAATATTAAAATTCTTTTACGTCTTATGAAGTTTATAAACTTTAGCAAAAGAATCGTTAACATCTTTATCGGGTGCGCTACCAATTTATTGCTAGTCTCGACTGCGATTTGAGATTAGATTAACAATTGTTTTGTTAAGGGCTAGACATGAACAGATATTAATGAAGGGACAAGGGTCAATAGTAGGGAAACCCTAATTTCTTCCAAGAACCCTAATCCTCATTCATCACTATCTATCTAATTTTAAATCTATCAAATGATAAAAAGAGTCATCTTTATTAGTCATCTGCGACTACTAAATCCTAACGAACCCTACAAGCCTCTTCTTTATATATATTCTACATCTGTGGTTAACATAGATTTAGAATCTATACACTATTCTCCCTTCTTTCTAATCAACACATCTAAATCAAGATTAGAAGTTCCACGCATCCCTGCGGATGACCCGTACTCTTCTCGGCTAGTTACATACGACATTGTTATTGATTGCAGTTAACTACTACACACTTTCACAGAATCAATCAAACACCAACCGTTGCAGCTTCTATCAATGAACAAACGGTATTGTTTGAGGCTATCAAGGGCCTATTAGAGGGTTAGCAGCGGCAGACAGCTTTCCTGATGAACCGCCCCGAAGCCGATGCACCCGGAGTTAAGCAATTTCGGGCACTACTCCCAAAGAACTTCTCGGGTAAGGAGAGCCCACTTGAGGCAGAAGAATGGGCTCAAGTGATCGAGGATGACCTGGCAACAGCTCAAGTGCCAGATTTTGCTTGGATGAGAGTTGCTAAGTTGCAACTGACTAATAACGCTAGAGTTTGGTGGAAGGCTGAGGAGAGCCATCTTGCACAACCGATAGAATGAAGAATATTCCGAGACCTCTTCGAAACCAAGTACTTCTCAGAGATTTCCCGCTTTGACATGGAGCAGCAGTTTATCCATCTACAACAGGGCTCAATGTGGGTCAAGTCAGTGGATGAATATGATGCTGAGTTTACCATGTTCAGCCGGTAAGATATAGTCTCAAACTCAATTTAATTATTTCATTTAAAATACTGCTAACACAAGGTCGTAAAAGGTTCGCTGCACATCTTATTCCCACTGCTGAGATCCGGGCACGATGATTTCAGCAAGGGTTGGACCCTGAAATCCAAGTTGTGCTCACTACAGGGGATTTCCCAGCCCATGAGCTTGCTTTGAAGGCTTCCCGACACTATGAGGCAGTTGTGAAGAAGAAGGACAGGCTGCAAACTGCCGGTGTGAAATACCCTTTGAACCAGATCACAGGAGGGGCCTCTTCCAGGCCAGCTTTTAACGGACCATCTCAGAGGTTAGAAGGTTCGTTCGCCAATAGCAGGCCAGACTTTTGCATCTACTACAAAAAAACAGGGTATCTTGTGAAAAACTGTCGCAGGGCGAACAACTTATGCCTGATCTGTGGGTCTTCTACTCATGCCATTGGAGCATGCCACCAGAACCGAGCACCCAACAACTCTCCAGCTAGACGGCGATCCAAGCTCCTCCTACCCAGCTAGCTCTACCAGCTCCAGTCCCCCACACCCAGACCACTCAACCCCAACTGTAACGACTCTGAATTTACTGTACAAAATTTTTCAGTTCAATGTATAGAAACGAGCTTACAAGCATGAGTAGTTTTTAGGAGTAATTTTTGTTTAAGAACAGCAAGAAATAACTTGTAGCTCACTGGTAAAGCCTTACACTGCTATGATGTAGCCCCTATGTTCGAATCCCATCAGGCACGTTATATTTTTTCTGATTTTTCTTTTAAACTTTTTGGAAGCCCAAAAGTTTATACGTGTAATGCACATATAAATGAAAAGTCTGAGAAAATAAACATGTGCAAAATGTTATAAACAGGGAGGTGAACATGTGTCTTGAATCCACCGGCTCCCCCTCACAATTGGACCGGCGAGATTCCTTGTATGGCCGGTGCCGACGGGCCCCCGAAGGTAAAATGTGCCCGTGCTTTGCCCACATGACTCTTCCCCTATCCATATCACCCCTGCAATGTTTGATTACTCTGCAATCAAACAGAGAACCCTCAATTCCCTAATTTATCACATTTTAATGCATTTTAATTCATTCTTTTAATTCCAAAACCCTAATTACACACTATATATACTACCCTATGCCCTAGCCCTTCCTTATTCTGAAAATTCTATCCAAAATTCTCAAATTTTCCTAAGTACAAGAGGAGTAGAAGAGGAGTTAGCCAATGACCAACATCCGACGAGGAATCGAAGCAAGTTCCGGCGACCCCGTGACGATACGAAGATCAACACTCCCTCGTCTACCTTTCTAAGCAAGTTCCGGTAAGGAATCGAAGCAAGTTCCGGCGACCCCGTGACGACACGAAGATCCACACTCTCTCGTCTACCTTTCCTTAGGATAACTAGCTAGTAAGTCCCTCCCAATTTCTCTTTTTTCTCTTTGAAATCTCTTTTCAAAACAAACATCTGTAAGTGGAGTTAATACCGATGTATCTTCTAAACCCTAAAAACTCACCTTTTTACTTACATATTGTTCATCCAACTTTTACACAATATTTGTAACACTATTATAAATGTTTAGAATAAATTGTCACCTAGAATTCCATGAAAAAATCACTTTAAATAACTTTTACGCTAAAATACCATAAACTTCATATATCACATCTTTTAGTACTTTTGTTAAACATACCTATAGAAAACCTCACTGGGTAATGACCTACCCCTCACAAACACACATGCTTTCCATAGCACGATTCTCTTTGAGCGTGTCTTTGCGGCGAATACAATATATTTTATTAAAATACCATCTACTATTAAAAACGGTTTTCTTTGGAATTGTATTTTAAAATTCCTTTGCAAATAAGCCTCTACAACCCATTTGGGGAACCGGCTATTGGATGGTGCAGATTATCGCACGTCCTTGGGCTAGTAGAGCGAGATGCAGACCTCCTCATTGAGCATTCGGTCTCGAAAGGTTTTTAATACGATTTTTAAGAAAAACGAAATTTTCTACTTAATTATAAATTTAATTTTAATAAATATATAAATATTATCAAAGCACATATTTTCAAGATATAATAAAATTTCATGTTTTTCTAGAAAATAAAAGAATGACAAGATTCACCAAAATACCCTCAAGTTATCCAAAAGTCAAGTTTTACAGTAAAATACCATGAACAAGCTAAGTTATTATCACTAAGATACCTCAAATTTTTAAAATCTACATCCATGAAAACTCTAAATAATATAAATAACTCTCGAGGTTTATTTTGAAATTATATAAAAATATTTTTCATAAAACCCCCTCAAGTTATATAAAACACTGTTAAGGACTTTAGTAATATAGGTTTAAGCGAGATCAATTCTCTTAAGCCTCAAAGAACCGGAGAAAGTGAGTGCTTTCCTATTTAAGGTAGAAAAAACTTAACGGTGTTATCATTGGTAATTGTCTTGGAAACAGACACAAATCCTGTCGTCCATGTGCAGCAGTTACCAATAACTCCCGAACCTAATTCAGGATCCAAATCAGTTTAAAGTGTCTGACTCAAGTCTGAGTCTAAATCAAATTTGATTCTAACTCAAACCAGAATCCAATTCAAATATGAATCCAAACTCTAACATGTATACTTGAACCTGAACCAGAATACCAGAACAATATCAACATGCAAACATGACTTGACTTGACTGAGCCATGGCTATAACTTGACTTGATTACATGGCTACTTGTTTATATCCTGAACTTGATTACATGAACAACTTGTATCCATGGTTTCGGCAAGTCTGATAATTATAATCAATACAATACATTATGGGGTTTAACGGGGTAGATTGGTACGGAATGTATTAAAAGTGGCACGAGATGGTCACTAAAAGACACCTACATGAACTCTTGTGCCGTTGTCCCGTGGGTTTTGACGGGGCCTTGTACTACATGTTACCATAGTCCACGGAGAAAGTTGGATTCCTCTCGTATATACTAATACCTTCTGTACCAAGTTATAAACAACTACCTTAGAATAATAAACTGATACCTGTATAACTTAACAGTTTCCTTCCACATTACTTGTTGTATTCCTTCCTTTCTTTTAGGAATTACAGAGCGCTAGTTCGCTGATGACATTCTTGTCTCTTTCTTTCTTTGGAATGTTCGTCAAGAATACCGGACCCTCAGGAGACCGAGCCCAGCCAGGGGTACTTGAAGCAGATTGAGGCTCAGCCAGACAACTAGCTTCCCTGTACTTACTTTTCATTTCATATGCCACTGTTTAGGCATTGTTTTTATCATTGTACCCTCCTTTTCAAAACAGTTGTATGTAAAGATGAATGTTAATAAAAGTTTTTGTTCATTTTATATCTCTTATCATTTCTTGTGCATTATATATATTGCTTATTTACGCTTAACGTATTTATTTCTGAGTAAATACGTTGCGTCCCTACCACGTCACCGTCACCGTAAACTGAGAAGCGGGACGTGACAGGTTTTGTTGGCGGCCCATGCAGGTCTGTTTTGCATGAAGTCCAAAGCAATATATATCACAAGAATTATAAGAATCAGCAACTATACATTTACATTACAATTTCCTTAGATCTATCCTAACCTTTCCTTTTCTATCAAGGTTATGGATTCACCAAACAACACAAGCACGAACGTTAATGGCAACACTCCACCACCTACACTACCACCACCAATTACCGTTGCGGACCTACTGATAAGATCAATGACGTTCCTTGAAACAACCAGGAGTCTAGTTAAGGGACAGCAGGAGCAGGCTGCTCTCCCTCACCAAGGACTAGTTCGCACTGAGGCAACTCTGAGGGCAGCTTATGGTTATATCAAGAAAAAGGAAAGGACACCACCAGCAAGGACTTTCAATTATTGTAAGAAGCTCGGACATGTGGTAAAGGACTGCAAACGAGCTAATGGTCTTTGTATGATTTGTGGATCGCCTAAACACACTCTTAGAGCATGCTTAAAGTATAGAGCAGACGCAAACCCCACACCAAGACTGACTATACAAGCTCCTACTACCCTCTTATCTTTAACCGCACCACCTTCGCGAGGACCATCTTTACCGCGTCAATCCGAAATGTACCAGATGGCATAGAGAAAAGTGCCAAGAGGCCAGACATTCACAATGCCGGTTAGAGAAGCCGAAGCTACTGGCTAAGTTATCATTGGTAATTCCCAATTTTTTCACACCTTGTCAATCCTTGTATACCACTATATTTTTCCTATATCTAAAACCAACCCCACACAACTTAGGTACTATACTAGTAGCCACTATCCTTACACTTGCACTATTCGACACTAGAGCGTCACACTGCTTCATGTCACAATGATTCGTGAGAACGCACGCGATTCCCATGAAACCACTCATTTCAAGCTGGAAATGTCAGTTCTGGGAATGGATTCTTGAAGGCAATTATGGGATTTGATCAGTGTCTAGTTGTAGTTTGCCGTCGAGAATTTTATGTGAATTTCAAAGTACTGGACATTCTAAATTTCGATGTTGTGTTGGGAATAGACTGGCTAGGAGTTTTTTATGCTATGATAGACTGCCGTCAAATGAGGATAGTATTCGAGACACCAGATCATCCAGTCTTCTAATTCAAGAGTGGAGATAGAACGTTAGAGCAAGAGAGATAATGTGCTAAACCGAAGGATGCAGAAGTGTTTTCTCTCCCGGCGGTACCAAAATGTACAAGGATCTACGGCAACACTACTGGTGGCATGGAATGAAGCGTGACGTAGCCAGAAGTGTAACTAAGTGTTTGGTGTGTTAGCAAGTAAAGACTGAATATCACAGAACTGCTGGTCTACTTCAGCCGTTACCAATCCCAGAATGGAAATGGCTGCACATTACCATAGACTTTGTGACTGCCCTTCCTCGTAGCACGAAAGGTAATGACGCGGTATGGATTATTGTGGATCGACTCACAAAGTCGGCTTACTTTATTCCCTTTTGAGTTTCCCAATCTACCAAGACATTAGTAAAGAAGTACATGGAGGTAAGCGTGAATCTAAAGTAAGATTTAACCTTCAAAGTGTACTATATTTGACACCCAAGAACTCATACAGGAGATTGTGAGAATACATGGAGTACCAGTTTGCATCGTCTTCGATTGTGATACCAGATTTCAATCGCAGTTTTGGCAGAGTCTGCAAGCTAACCTGAGAACGAGTCTGAATTTTAGCACAGCTTACCATCTACAAATGGACGGACAGTTTGAGCGAACAATTCAGATTCTAGAAGATATGCTAACAGCTTGTATGTTGGACTTCGGAGGTTCGTGGGAAGATCATTGATCAGTCGAAAATATTGCATTTTTAACACGACAATTTCCCTACCAATTGCACTCATCTAGAGGTGTTCGGTATTAATATAGCACATATTAGCAAAACAGTCGTAAAATACCAAATTACTTGTGTTATACTTTAAAACCGACATTTTGAAGGAAATTGAGTGTTTATCATGGTATCGCATCATCTTTGTATAGAGCAACACTTGTTTCGACAATCTGTGTAGGAAATTCCAGGAGAAAAGCCAAATCAGTTAAAAGTGCTGTTAAAAATACGCCAAATCCAAGACTTGTAATCTGGCAGTGATCAAAGAACATTTAAAAGATTCCACATATCAGAAAATATCACTGAAGCCAACACAAAGCAAGTGAAGAAAATGGAAGCACTGAAGCTCCTATTGGGCCGCAGATCCGCGGCCGGAGTAGGGCATGTGCCGCGGATCCGCGGTCACGTGACTATGACATCATCAAAGCTCTTCTCCAGTACTCTTCTCTCAAGGCCTACACCTCATCAAGCTATGACAATTTCCAGAATTCTCCAGAGTCTTCTGCCAGATTAGCAAGCTCCTTGTTTAAGCTAATCATGTTCAAGCTTCCAAAGCAAGCTACTTAACAAACTAAGCCTAGAAGCTTCTCCCTAACCTCCAAGCTTACAAAGGAAGCTAAGCCTAACTAACTCTCTCTAGAAGCTTCTACCTAACTACCTAGCTTACAAGAGAAGCTAACCTAAACCTAGCTTCTAAAGGAAGCCAAAGCTAGTGAAGCTATAAAAGGAACCCTAAGGCTTCACTTCTAGGTTTGTTCATTACATCCATCCCCAACACAAGTTGAGTGACACAACTTGTAAACCCTAATCCCCAATTCAAATTCCAAAGCCAAAATCAAGAACTTTGAGTACCAAATCAAGCATGAAGCCTTCGATCCTTTAGAAAGCGACGCCGGACTTTATCGGAGCAAGTGATCCAAGGAGATCCGCGACTCAAGGAGACGAGCGAAGCCGAAATCGACGATCGAGTTCTTTCCTCTTGTAGATCTTGAGAGAATTGTAACGAAATTGTTGATAAATAAAGGTGAAATTCTTTTATCTTGCTTTCTTTACATTCTTGCATCATGATTCAATCTTAATTCTTGTTTGTGTGTCTTGTTATGATGTTTGAGTAAAACTCCGCTCGTGAAGGAATCGAGACAATCAATAGATGATGATGATTAGATTCTTGTACAATTCTTAAGTCCTATGAGTTTTGTAAACCCTAGCAAATTCAAGAATCGATGACCTAGTTTCGAGCGATACTTTCTTGATTGTGTTTGCTCTTAATTAGGGATCCACGATCGATTCTTGAGTTTACTAGAGGCTAGAATGTGAATGAAATCAACGAAAGGATAAGGGATAGATGATGAAACCCTAGTTTCTGCAAGAAATCCTTAATTCTCGTTGATCATCATCGATCTAGTATCAATTCATCGATGGATAAGAATACGTAATCAATAGATTTCGTCACGTCTATAGATTCGATCGATTCCTACGAGCCTCACTTCGATTCTTGATTCTTGGATTGGAAATCATCAATTGACAATTCTTGATTTTAATGTTTTCTTGTTATTAGATCTAGATTTTACTAATTCTTGAACTTCAATTTTATAAATCATGAATTGTCTTTTCTCTTTTCTTTAATTTTTGACTCATCTAATTCGAAATACGAACGGATTACACTTTCCCTGTGGACAATCCGCACTCGCTAACGCGCTACAATCGACACCGTTATTGATTGCGGTCAAAATATTTTTGGTTATGATTTCTACACATTTCTAACATATACAACAAGAATTCGTATTCAATCAAATGGCGCCGTTGCCGGGATTGTGCGCTAATTCGTTCGTTTTTTAAATTTGAGTTGAAAAGTTTATTCCATTATAATTTTGAGATCAAAATTCGCACAAACACTAAACGATTCATTGTGATTTGTTGCAAGGAAATCTGGAGTCTGCTGTGCAATTGGAAAAATATTTGGAATATTCCAGAAAGCTGAGAGAGTGAACAGAAGCTCTCTGTAAAATTTTTGTGCAGTGAACTGTTTGAAGCACGGCGGATCTACGGTTTAAGCCAAGAATTGCGGCGGTTCCGCGGCTTTCTAGCTGAGTTACTGTACCATTTTTCTCAGGTAACTTCTCACTTTCTTATCTCCTTCCTCAATCTGCTCCATTAACAATTTGCTACAGGTTTCTTTACAAAAATTCGCAGCGCCGCAAAAAAAGCAATAAAAATTGTGCGTGTTTTGATTTTTGGTTGTTTGCATATTAATATGGAATTTAAGGGGCACGGCTAAATCCAGATTAGGTGGGGAGTTCATTACCCTTCCTAAGCCCCAAAAATCACAAACTTGCATCCGCATTACCCTCATTAACTAAAAGAAATCTAGAGATGACTCTAAGGACCGTCGCGCTCACTTAAGACAAGAGAAGGCCGTGGGTAATTCATTGCTTATCCGCGTTTCTTTTGTGGTGTCTAAGGCAAGTGTGTCTAAGGCTAGTGGTTATTAATTAAGCCCACTACTTACGTAGTGGAGAACCTCCCACTTACCTAGCACTTAGCTGGCCACAGGAGAGACAAAGAGGCAGTGGAGGATTGATCCTGCGACTTGTCTTTTGGCAGTTAGGAGCGGTCTAGAGCCTTGACCTAGGTGACCACTAGATTTAGGGTTGCTTGTTGCATTTGTTGTGATTTGCATCATTTTTTCAAAAATCCGTATATTTTTCAAAACAAACACCACATTCATTCATTTCCCCTAATTATATTCACGCTGCCACTTGTACTAAACCTCTTTAGTGCAAGATAGGCTAGACACGGGATTCTAGTGCCCGTTTAGTCCACGTTCCCCGATCGACCCCAAAGTCGGTATTTCTACATTTACCTTTTCTTTATCCACCACCACACCTACATCGATGGATCCTTCTCCATCGAACTTCTTTACCACTAATCTGCCGCCGTCCGTAGGTGCGCAGAATCCACCCTACATCTCTCTCCAAGAGAGGTGCTATCCTATGTGAGGTCCTCTTTCGACCTGCTTATCCATTCCACTAGCCAACGGGGATAATTTTGAGATTAAACCCCAATACATTAACCTTCTACCCAAATTCCACGGTCTCGAGTCTGAAGACGCATATGTATTTATCATAAAATTTGAAAATGTATGCGCAATGATGGGTACGTCACAACTTTCTGTGGATGCTATGCGTCTACGTCTTCTTCCATTTACCTTGTGCGATATAGCCGAGAAGTGGCTGTATAATACTACCGCACATTCCATTTCGAATTGGGAAGAATTCGTTGAAGCATTCCTTAAGAAATTCTACCCTAATCACAAGACAGCTCGAGTTCGTAGCGAACTAAATCAATTCACCCAGCTTCCGAATGAACCATTCTCGAAGTGCTTTGAACGCTTCAAGGACCTGTTGGTTCAATGTCCACATCACGGCATCCCGAGATGGGATCTATGCCGAATCATATATGAGGGCATTAACCCTACCACTGAACAGAACCTTGAAGCTATGTGTCAAGGCAATTTTATGACCAAGGATGATGGGGAAGCTTAGAAATTTTTAGAAAAGTTCGCTGAAAAATCCTTACAGTGGGAGAGTGGAAACCAGACATCGTCTAGGGGTGGCGTACACCAAATTGATGTGTCCATAGGTGTTCGAGCTGAAATGGCAGCAATGGAAAAGAAGCTCGAGGCTATGGAACATAATTTTTTAGCAGCCTCCCTAAATCCGATGTCGCTCCCCAAAACTGTATGTGGATGCTGTTCTGATCCTTCTCATTTGACGGAAGAATGTCCATTGAATTCTCCGTTTCAAGGTCAAGAGCATACCAATGCCGCTTTTCAAAGACCTAGAAACGATCCATATTCTTCCACATATAATCAAGGTTGGAGGAATCACCCTAATTTTGCTTGGAACTAACAACAAAATCAAAACACGGTTCCAAACCAAAATAATTTTCAAAGGGCTCTTCCACCACAACAGCAACCACTTCAACTCACTTAGCACCCCTACCAGTCACAAAATTTTCAAAACCAGGTCAACCCTCCCGCACCTTCTAATCCTTTGCAGTTGACCGGTTTTGACGAGTTCTCTGCATTCATACAAACCATGAAATCTCTCTTGTCAAATTTCATAGAAGTGTCGGCTGACGTTAGGTCTTCCGTCAGTGAGATAAAGAAAAACTCAGCGTCCCAAGCTGAGAGTATCAGATCGATGGAAGCAGAAATTGCACGACTTAAAGCCGAAATGAGTACGAGAAAAAAAAGGAAACTTCCATCTCAACCCCTACCGAATCCTGGGCATTACAATGTAAATGCCATCACAACGTTGAGATCAGGAAAAGTGCTGAATAATCATGTTGGGGAAGAGTTTGATAATACTGATAGATCTATCAATAACACCCCGGCTGAGACCTTTCCTCACACACACACTTCTACTTCTGATCCTTGTTCTTCTACCCCACCGCCTTCTCACGAGCCTATTCTTCGTTTCCCTCTAGGCTCGACACCTCAGCCCACCTCTTCTATTCCTCCACAGGCGATCCCCACTCCTATTCTGGGATCACGTCTACGCACACCACCTTCTCCTATGATGGACCCAGCACTTATTGCTAAAGCTCCTTATCCTAATCGGTTAAGGGGTAACAAATCGAGTCCATATATGGAGAAAATTATGGAAATGTTAAAACAGGTTAACATCAACATCCCTCTCCTAGATGCTATTCAACAAGTCCCCGCTTATGCGAAAATTCTTAAAGACTTGTGCACTAGGAAGAGGAAGACTCAAGTGCCAAAGAAAGTCTTCATGTCTAATAATGTTAGCACTGCTTTTATCCCACAGCTACCAAAGAAACGTAAGGACCCAGGATGTCCTACGATATCGATTTCTATTGGGGGTAAAAACATCAACCGTGCTCTTCTTGACCTAAGCGCAAGTGTTAACCTACTTCCATACTCTGTTTATGAGCAGTTAGGGATTGGAGAGTTGAAACCAGCTCACTGCACTCTCCAAATGGCAGACCGTTCAATCACCAAACCTAAGGATGAACTAGAGGATGTGATAATAAAAGTCGGGGAATTTGTATTCCCTGTGGACTTCATTGTTGTTGATACACAACCTGTAGCAAACCCACGGAGTCAAATTCCGGTGATTTTGGGTCGACCATTCCTTGCCACTTCCAATGCTGTCATTAACTGTAGAAACGGTTCAATGAACTTATCCTTTGGAAATATGACCATTGAACTGAATATCTACAAGATTGGAAGTCAGCCATCTGAACCCTCTGCTAATATACTTGATGTGTGCTCTGTCCACGAGATTACTCCCGAAAGTTGCAGAGTTGATGAACTTTGCTTTGAAGATCTCGATAACACTACCACATCAATGTTTGATCTTGCACATTATCTTAGTGAGGACACATTTTCCATGCTTGAGTCCGACACTCCTGACTCATCACCATCCGATTCTGTACCTTTCATAGGCTATGATCTTCTTTGTGACTCCGAAAATCAGTCGACGATCCCACCTTCTATTATTTCTCCGCTGGCATTAGATTTCAAACTTTTACCTTCTCATCTTAAATATGCATATTTAGGGGAGAATGAGTCTTTACCGGTTATCATATCCGCTTCTCTAGCATCAGAGCAAGAGAATGCACTTTTGACGGTATTGAGATCTAATAGGCAGGCGTTTGGTTGGACCATAGCGGACATCAAAGCGATTAGTCCCTTGATTGTAGAACATCATATACACTTGATGGATGATGCCAAACCAACCCGAGAACCACAGAGACGGTTGAACCCCGTCATGAAGGATGCGGTGAAGAAAGAGATCGTCAAATGCCTTAACAATGGTATTATTTACCCAATCTCCGATAGCCAATGGGTGAGTCCAATTCATGTCGTCCCTAAGAAATCTGGCATCACCGTTATTACCAATGAGGCAAATGAGTTAATTCAGACACGCACCCAAACTGGGTGGCGTGTATGTATTGATTACAGAAAACTCAATGCCGCTACGAGGAAAAACCACTTTCCTCTACCTTTCATTGATCAGATGCTGGAACGCTTAGCTGGACGTGAGTATTATTGCTTTATGGACGGATACTATGGCTATAATCAGGTCCCCATTACCAAAAAGGATCAAGATAAAATCATATTTACTTGTCCTTTTGGTACCTTTGCGTATAGACACATGCCTTTTGGGTTATGCAATGCTCCCGCTACATTTCAGCAGTGTATGATGGGGATATTCTCGGACATGGTCAAGAATTTTTTGGAGATTTTCATGGACGATTTCTCGATTTTTGGAGACTCTTTTTCTGACTGCCTATCGAATCTTGACGCGGTTCTTACTCGTTGCAAAGAGAAGAACTTAACCTTGAATTGGGGAAAATGCCATTTCATGGTCCAAGAGGGAATTGTGCTTGGACATGTTATTTCACGAAAAGGCATTGAGGTTGACAGAGCTAAAATAGATGTCATTAAAAACCTTCCTCATCCTAAAAGCGTCAAGGATATCTGATCATTTCTTGGCCATGCAGGCTTTTACAGGAGATTCATTAAGGATTTTAGCAAAATTGCTAGACTTTAACTCTTCTCTTGGCCAAGGATACGACCTTCCACTTTGACTCGGATTGTGAGGCAGCATTCGACTCACTCAAACACTCCCTCACTACATCCCCCGTTCTATCGTCTCCAGATTGGGACTACCCTTTTAAGCTTATGTGTGATGCATCAGATTTTGTAGTTGGTGCAGTCTTAGGACAGCATATTGAAAAGATGCCACACGTGATCTATTACGCAAGTAAGACCCTGAACGATGCTCAAATTAACTATACAACTACCGAAAAAGAACTTTTGGCGGTTGTATTTGCATTAGAAAAATTCAGGCCTTACTTGATTGGCTCACCAATAGTTGTGTACACTGACCACTCCGCCTTGAAACATCTTTTGGCGAAGAAAGATGTTAAAGGTAGGCTAATACGCTGGATCCTTCTATTACAAGAATTTGATCTTGTTATTAAAGATAAGAAAGGATGTGAAAACGTCATAGCCGACCATCTTTCACGCATCTCTTCTTCACCTGTGACCCTGCCGATCAATGATTTTTTCCGGACGAACAACTCTTGAACGTATCCGAGGAATCTTGGTTCAGGGATATTGTGAACTATCTTGCCACGAGATTGATACCCAGCGATTGGTCAAAACAGGACAAACATCATTTTCTATCCCAACTAAAACACTTTTACTGGGATGAACCCTATCTGTTTAAGTATTGTCCTGACCAGATCATTCACCGGCGTGTCCCGAATGAAGAATTCAAGAGTGTTCTATCTTTTAATCATGATCAGGCATGTGGGGGTCACTTCGGTCCTAAAAAGACAACGGAGAAGGTTTTGCAATGCGGTTTTTATTGGCCGACCTTGTTCAAAGACGCATTTGATCATTGCAAAACCTGTACACAGTGTCAACACACGAGTAGGATTTCCCGGAGAAATGAGATGCCACAGCAACCCATCTTAGTGGTTGAAATTTTCGATGTTTGGGGCATTGACTTTATGGGTCCTTTTCCCAACTCCTTTGGGAATTTGTACATACTGCTTGCGGTTGATTACGTCTCAAAGTGGGTTGATGCTATTCCTTGTCGCACTACTGAAAAAAAGGTTGTCATTAAGTTCTTAAAAGAAAACATATTTTCACGATTTGGACACCCACGCGCTATCATTAGCGATAACGGGACATATTTCTGCAACAGGTCTTTCGAGACTTTGATGCAGAAATATGCAATCAACCACAAACTTTCTACACCCTATCATCCCCAAACGAACGGGCAGGCTGAGATTTCGAATAGACAGATCAAACAAATCCTGTAGAAGACTGTTGCAAAGAATAGAAAAGATTGGTCGACCAAATTGACGGATGCTCTTTGGGCATTCTGAACTGCATATAAAACCAATCTAGGGATGTTTCCATATAGGTTAGTGTTTGGGAAGGCTTGTCACTTGCCAGTCGAGATTGAGCACAAAGCAATGTGGGCTATTAAAGAAATCAAGTTTGACTTAAATCAAGCCTGCAACTTTCGGAAGCTGCAATTAAATGAGCTAAGCGAACTTCACGATAAAGCTTATGATAACGCTGTAATTGTAAAGAATAGGACTAAGGTATTTCACGATAAAAACATTTTGAGGAAAACGTTTACACCTGGTCAACAAGTCCTTCTTTATGATTCACGACTACACCTTCACGCGAGTAAGCTACGATCTCGATGGAAGGGACCTTTTATTGTGTGATCTGTATACCCGCACGGGGCAGTTGAGGTAGAAAATGTTAAAAACGGCACATTTTTCAAAGTAAATGGACATAGATTAAAGCCGTATTTTTCCACTGACCCCACGGAGGAGCTCATGTTCTTACAGGAGCCATTTTATCTTGATTAAAACTCCTCCGTCTCACCTCCATGTCCTGTAAATTACGGCATCATCCTTTTGAATGGAGGTGAGTGAAAAGAATAAGTTTGGGGGGGATCTTCACTTAAATATTTTGCCCCCATTAATAAATTCCCTCCCAAGCTTACAGTTTTTTTGTAGATATAGCAGTTGGCAACAGTGAGGAAACTGTTGAAAACAAGTTTGGGGGAGGTTTGTACTTATTTTCACATCATTTGCATCATACTTTGCATAAGCACAAAACATTTCTTTAAAAACCTATAAAAATTTAAAAAATTTTGAAAACTTATAAAAATTTTAAAAAATTTTGAAAAGATAAAAATATTTTTTGTATATAAATAAGATAATAAAAGATTAGATAGTGAAAAATTACATCCAAAAGATTAGAAAAATTTAAGAAAACCAAGAAAATTAGAAGTTTTCTTATACGAACTAGTAATAAGTAGTTATGGGCCGTTGTCCCAAGGGTTAGTAAGATGAAGGAAGTCACTAATCTGAGGATAAAAATAAGTCTGAAAAATAGTTCCTATTCTGGAAGCCAAATATTTTGAACGTTGATACCCTACTATACGCACTTACACACGTCTTGAAGCTCGGGATAGAAGAGGATACCTTGAAATACTCTTGTCTAAAAGCCGATGTATGAAGGAAATAAAAAAAATGAATAAAATATAAAATGGTGAGAAAAATGAACACTGATTTTGTTATCGCCAAGGCAGCAATAAAAAAATATAGCGAGGGTGCCTCTTCACCTAGTGCCTTAGACCAACTGGTCTGGGAGTCACTGCTAAGCCTTAGGTGGTGCAAGACGAGGAAAAACACCTAATAAGTAAGCACATGAGTAATCGGTCGGTTAGTACCTCAAGAAGTATTAACGGTCGCATGAAAGTGTGTGAGCAAATTCATCTAAATATTCATTAATTAAAAAGTACTGAGGCAGATGGACAAGAGTATGATAGCTTGAATTGAATTCTCCGGGTGTAGGGATGTTCTTTACACACACGTAGGGTTATATGATCGATGTTTGGAAGAAAGATACGAATAAAGAATAAAGACGATGTTTTATTGAGAGATGATGTGATTTCTAACATCTTTTCATGACTATTAAGATAGGGCTCATGACAACCGAAAAGGTAGCATAGTTGGAAACCCTAATTTTCAAAGTCTTTCTTTTACAATTCTTTTCTTTAAATGTAATATTCACGGTCTTCCTTTTATTATTGGATTTTGTGGGTGCAATCTACTGAAAACCCTCAGGAGACAACACTCCTCCTACTAGGGACACCTAGAGGTTTAAAGGCTTGTTGCACGTGCTCAGTGCAATCGTGTTGCCTACGAAAGTGTGCTAATTAGTTTTTCTCTTTCTTTATTTTCTCCTCCTCTTTTTAATAAAACAGTTCGCTCGAGACGACCGAAAATAAGTTTGGGGGAATTTGATCAGTCGAAAATATTGCATTTTTAACACGACAATTTCCCTACCAATTGCACTCATCTAGAGGTGTTCGGTATTAATATAGCACATATTAGCAAAACAGCCGTAAAATACCAAATTACCTGTGTTATACTTTAAAACCGACATTTTGAAGGAAATTGAGGGTTTATCATGGCATCGCATCATCTTTGTATAGCGCAACACTTGTTTCGAGAATCTGTGTAGGAAATTCCAGGAGAAAAGCCAAATCAATTAAAAGTGCTATTAAAAATACGCCAAGTCCAAGACTTGTAATCTGGCAGTGATCAAAGAACATTTAAAAGATTGCATATATCATAAAATATCACTGAAGCCAACACAAAGCAAGTGAGGAAAATGGAAGCACTGAAGCTCCTATTGGGCCGCGGATCCGCGGTCGGAGTAAGGCATGTGCCGCGGATCCGCGGTCACGTGACTATGACATCATCAAAGCTCTTCTCCAGTACTCTTCTCTCAAGGCCTACACCTCATCAAGCTATGGCAATTTCCAGAATTCTCCAGAGTCTTCTGCCAGATCAGCAAGCTCCTTGTTTAAGCTAATCATGTTCAAGCTTCCAAAGCAAGCTACTTAACAAACTAAGCCTAGAAGCTTCTCCCTAACCTCCAAGCTTACAAAGGAAGCTAAGCCTAACTAACTCTCTCTAGAGGCTTCTACCTAACTACCTAGCTTACAAGGGAAGCTAACCTAAACCTAGCTTCTAAAGGAAACCAAAGCTAGTGAAGGCTATAAAAGGAACCCTAAGACTTCACTTCTAGGTTTGTTCATTACATCCATCCCCAACACAAGTTGAGTGACACAACTTGTAAACCCTAATCCCCAATTCAAATTCCAAAGCCAAAATCAAGAACTTCGAGTACCAAATCAAGCATGAAGCCTTCGATCCTTTAGAAAGTGACGCCGGACTTCATCGGAGCAAGTGATCCAAGGAGATCCGCGACTCAAGGAGACGAGCGAAGCTGAAATCGACGATCGAGTTCTTTCCTCTTGTATATCTTGAGAGAATTGTAACGAAATTGTTGATAAATAGAGGTGAAATTCTTTTATCTTGCTTTCTTTACATTCTTGCATCATGATTCGATCTCAATTCTTGATTGTGTGTCTTGTTATGATGTTTGAGTAAAACTCCACTCGTAAAGGAATCGAGACGATCAATAGATGATGATGACTAGATTCTTGTACAATTCTTAAGTCCTATGAGTTTTGTAAACCCTAGCAAATTTAAGAATCGACGACCTAGTTTCGAGCGATACTTTCTTAATTGTGTTCGCTCTTAATTAAGGATCCACGATCGATTCTTGAGTTTACTAGAGGTTAGAATGTGAATGAAATCAACAAAAGGACAAGGGATAGATGATGAAACCCTAGTTTCCGCAAGAAATCCCTAATTCTCGTTGATCATCATCGATCTAGTATCAATTCATCGATGGATAAGAATACGTAATCAATAGATTTCATCACGTCTATAGATTCGATCGATTCCTACGAGCCTCACTTCGATTCTTGATTCTTGGATTGGAAATCATCAATTGACAATTCTTGATTTTAATGTTTTCTTATTATTAGATCTAGATTTTACTAATTCTTGAACTTCAATTTTATAAATCATGAATTGTCTTTTCTCTTTTCTTTAATTTTCGATTCATCTAATTCGAAATACGAACGGATTACACTTTCCCTATGGACGATCCGCACTCGCTAACGCGCTACAATCGACACCGTTATTAATTGTGGTCAAAATATTTTTGGTTGTGATTTCTACACATTTTCTAACATACACAACAAGAATTCGTATTCAATCAATCATCTACACCTTGTGTAGTTTTCATACAACAACAGCTATCGGGCGAGCATTGGAATGGCACCATTTGCAGCACTCTATGGAAGGAAGTGTAGTTCACCACTAAGTTGGGACGACATCGGAGATCGTGAACTCCTTGGACTAGAGATGATCATGGCAATTGTGGATGTAGTTCGCACGATCAGGGAAAGAATGCGCATAGCCCAAGACCGACAGAAGCACTGAGCTGATGCAAAGCGCCGACACCTGGAGACTATGATTTTTTGAAGATCTCTCCAAACCGATGACAAATCCATTTTAGAAAGAGGGGTAAGCTCGATCCGAGATATATAGGACCGTTCGACATACTCGAACGAGTCGGAGAAGTGGCATACCGTTTGGCACTACCACCCTCATTGGAAGGAGTGCACAACATATTCTACATATCCCAGTTTCGAAGATATGTGAGCGACCCCAGCCACATCCCTGATCACTCCGAGCTCAATGTACAGACGAACCTAACTTGTGAGAAACAACCCATTGAGATCCTCGACCGAAAGATGAAGACACTACGGAACAAGGAAGTAAACTTGGTCCGAGTGATGTGGAGAAAAGATTCACCAAGAGAATCAACGTGGGAATGAGAAGATGACATGCGTGCAAGATATCCTCACTTATTTGTAAATTAGTCCTTTTGTAACTATAAATTTCGAGGACGAAATTTTTATAAGGAAGGTAGAATGTAACGACTCTGAATTTACTGTATAAAATTTTTCAGTTCAATGTACAGAAAAGAGCTTAGAAGCCTGAGTACAATTTATAAGTTATTTTTGTTTAAGAACAGCAAGATATAACTTGTGGCTCACTGGTAAAGCCTTGCACTGCTGTGACGTAGCCCCTGTTTTCGAATCCCATCAGGCACATTATATTTCTTCTAATTTTTCTTTTTAACTATTTGGAAACCCAAAATTTTACACATGCAATGCACATATAAATGAGAAGTCTGAGAAAATAAACATGTGCAAAATGTTGTAAACAAAGAGGTGAACACGTGTCTTGAATCCACCGGCTCCCCCTCACAATTGGACCGGCGAGATTCCTTGTATAGCCGGTGCCGATGGGCCCCCGTAGGTAAAATGTGCCCGTACTTTGCCCACATGACTCTTCCCCTACCCCTATCACCCCTGCAATGTTTGATTACTCTGCAATCAAACAGAGACCCCTCAATTCCTCAATTTATCACATTTTAATGCATTTTAATTCATTCTTTGAATTCCAAAACCCTAATTCCACACTATAAATACTACCCCATGCCCTAGCCCTTCCTCATTCTGAAAATTCTATCCAAAATTCTTAAATTTTCCTAAGTATAAGAGGAGTTAGCCAACGACCAACTTCCGGCGAGGAATCGAAGCAAGTTCCGGCGACCCCGCGACGACACGAAGATCAAAACTCCCTCGTCTACCTTTCCTTAAGATAACTAACTAGTAAGTCCCTCACAATCTCTCTTTTTCTTTTTGAAATCTCTTTACAAAACAAACATCGGTAAGTGAAGTTAATACCGATGTCAATCTTCTAAACTATAAAAACTCACATTTTTATTTACATATTGTTCATCCAACTTTTACAAAATATTTGTAACACTATGATAAATGTTTAGAATAAATTGTAACCTAGAATTCCATGAAAAAATCACTTTAAATTAACTTTTACACTAAAATATCATGAACTTCATATATCACATCTTTTAGTGCTTTTGTTAAACATACCTTTAGAAAACTTCACGGGGTAATGACCTACCCCTCACAAACACACATGATTTCCATAGCACGATTCTCTTTGAACGTATCTTTTAATCGAATACAATATATTTCATTAAAATAGCATCTACTATTAAAAACTTTTTTCTTTGGAATTGTATTTTAAAATTCCTTTGCAAATAAGCCTTTACAACCTATTTGAGGAACCAGCTATTGGATGGCGCGGATTATCGCACGTCTTTAGGCTAGTGCAGCGAGATGCAGAGCTCCTCATAGAGCATTTAGTCTCGAAAGGTTTTTAATACGATTTTTAAGAAAAACGAAATTTTCTACTTAATTATAAATTTAATTTTAATAAATATATAAATATTATCAAACCACATATTTTCAAGATATAATAAAATTCCATGTTCTTCTAAAAAAATAAAAGAATGACAAGATTCACCAAAATACTCTCAAGTTATCCAAATGTTAAGTTTTACAGTAAAATACAATGAGCTATTCAAGCTAAATTATTATCACTAAAATACTTCAAATCTTTAAAATCCACATCCATGAAAACCCTAAATAATATAAATAACTCTCAAGGTTTATTTTTAAATTATATAAAAATATTTTTCATAGAACCCCCTCGAGTTATATAAAACACTGTTAAGGACTTTAGTAAATATAGGTTTAAGCAAGATCAATTCTCTAGAGCCTCAGGGTTCCGGAGAAAGTGACTGCTTGCCTATTTAAGCTAGAAAAAACTTAACGGTGTTATCAATGATAATTGTCTTGGAAAAAGACACAAATCCTTCCGTCCATGTGTAGCAGTTACCGATAACTCCCGAACCTAATTCAGAATCCAAATCAATTTAAAGTGTCTGACTCATGTCTTAATCTAAATCAAATTTGAGTCTAACTCAAACCAGAATCTAATTCAAATATGAATCCAAACTCTAACATGTATGTTTCCTCTAATAAAAGAGTAAAGTTCTGTTCAAAATTAATGAGGCAGCAGGGCGCCAGCACCAGAGCCAATCTTATAGGATTATATCCTATGGTGGCGTCTTACATGCTTCTCACGCGGGCGCCAGTGTGCAAAGCACAAAAGAATCTATTAAATTAAATAAGAGTTAAAACTCTCATATAGTGTCGCACGTGCTCCTCACACGGGCGCCAGTGTGCAAAGCACAAAAGAATCTATTAAATTAAATAAGAGTTAAAAATCTCATATAGCGCCGCACGTGCTCCTCACGCGGGCGCCAGTGTGCAAAGCACAAAAGAATCTATTGAATTAAATAAGAGTTAAAACTCTCATATAGCGCCGCACGTGCTCCTCATGCGGGCGCCAGTGCGCAAAGCACAAGAGAATCTATTAAATAAGAGTTAAAACTCTCAAGTGGCGCCTCACATGCACAACACGTGAGCGTCGGCGCCCAGGTAGAATTAAATTCTACTCTCTGTTAAACAGAGCCGTTGGATCAAAGATCCAACGAAGATGATAAATCATCAAAAATACAGAATAAAATTCTGTCGAGAGAAAACATTCCCCAAATCTTTCTAAAAAATAAGAAAGATAACTTCAGTTGGATCATAGAATAAAATTCTATTTTGGGATATATTCCCTCAATCTTTCTAAACAAGAAAGATTGCCCTCTGTAAAAATAGAGAACCCTTAGATTAAAAATCTAATGATGATTAAAAATCACCATTTCACAGAATAAAACTCTGCATATGGGAAAATATTTCCCCGATCTTGTTAAAAAAAAGAAAATATGTTCTGTAAAATAGAAACACTTGGATCGAAGATCCAATGATGGGTAAAATTCCCCAAATCAATTAGAATCTCTCAATGAGAGATTTCCTCAAAGCTAATTAACAAATTGCCTCTACTATATAAAGGACCCAAGACTTCAAGTCTGATATAGAGGAACCCCCCATAAGCTTCTAAAAAAGAGACAGAAAGCTTCAAAAGGAACAAAGAATTAAATTCTCAAGGAAGAAGGTTTCCCTCCTCAAAACTCTAGGTAAATAATAAAATAGAGATCAAAATATCTTATTTACCTATTAAAGGGTTTAACCCTTTTAAAAGAACTTACTTCTTTTTCTGGATCTGAGATCCGCAAGGCAAGTCTCCCACAAGTTGAGAATTTAATTCTCATCAGGAAGAACTTGTTCTTGAGAATAAAAAATTCAGAAAAGAACCAGAAATTGAGTTCCCCAAAAAACAAAAGCATACAAGAGAAACCCAGTTCTTATAAAAGAACTTAGTTCTTAAAAATGAAGCATGATCCTAGATCTTCAAAACAAAGATCCCGGTGATCATTAATGAGCAAAAATGCTATCAACAGAGAAGAAAAGAATTCAGCGCCCTATGTGCTTCCCATGTGGGCGCCTCTAAAAGCGCCTAGCGCCTCACGTGCTCCTCACGTGGGCGCCATAAAAGAGAAGAGTGCTTAGCACTCATTGGGCAGCGCCCAGCGTCCAACACCGCATGTGAAAATCATGAGGGCTCCATAAAGTGCTCAGCACTCCACAAAAAAAAGAGAGCCAAACGGCTGAGTGTTCAACACTCATTGGGCAGCGCTCAGTGCCTTATGTGGTCCCCATGTGGGCGTCGCAAAAGAGAAGAAAATAGTGCTTAGCACTCTACAGGCAGCCCAAAACGGCAGAGTGCTCAACACTCATTGCGCAACGCCCAGTGCCTCACGCGCTCCCCACATGGACGCCATAAAGAGTTTCTAGCACTCCATATAAAGACAAAATGAATAATGTGTTCAACACTTCTTTGGCAATGCCCATGACTAAAAGCTCCACATGATTATATATGGGCGTCAGAACTCATATAAGTGCTAAGCACTTTTTGCATAAA
The DNA here is from genome assembly GCA_030015575.1 of Agapanthus africanus. NCBI lineage: Eukaryota > Viridiplantae > Streptophyta > Magnoliopsida > Asparagales > Amaryllidaceae > Agapanthus > Agapanthus africanus. The sequence continues at coordinate 285,455,326 of JASDDO010000006.1, forward strand.
ATGTGGGACTGAATAAACAGAGCCCAAACAAGTGCTTAGCACTTTTTCAAAAAAGGGGAGACTAAGCAGACTAAAGCCCAAATTGGCTAAGTTTCTAAAGTCTTGCAACTGAGTCCAAATGCTCTGTTGCTGGGTCAAGAAAATCCTAAAGTGTTGTTAAGTGGATCTTAGTCTCAAATTGGACTAACGTATCCTTAACAAAAAAAATCAATCGAGCCCATATGCTCTTGATTTCCAAGGTCTCAAATATGACCAAAATTTCTTAAGTCCATCACAACCCTTTTCCCTCAAATACGGGATTTGGTTCATGGGTACATCTCTTCACACCTCTGATATATGTCGTTGTAATTTCTCAATGTCTTCAGAGAGGTGGTGGGTCCCGACGACCAACAACTTCTTTTGTTGATGCACTTCCAAACTTATGTGCACGCCTCAAATTGGATCGTGCCCCAAATTGGGCACATTCCATATCTCCATTGTTCACTCTGCCATGCAACAAATACACGTGCGCACAGGATGAATGATGGACCGCAATGTTCCTAAACTAATATTCGCCTCAAAAATGGCGATAAAGGACCGAAACGTTCTTAAATTAACAGTTCGCCTCAAATACGGCGATAATGGACCGAAATGTCCTAAAATAATATTCACCCGCTAAATACGGCAATAATGGACCGAAACGTTCTTAAACTAATATTCGACTCCAAAATGGCGATAAAAGACCGAAACGTCCTTAAACTAACACCTCGTCTCAAATATGGCGATAATGGACCGCGATGTCCTTAAACTAAAATAATCGAGCCCAAATGCTCATATGTTTAAGCCGATCTTAATCTCAAACCAGATTAACGATTCTTAAATAAACCCAAACCCAAATCTAAAAATATACGGATTTGGACTAATCCACGCTCTACGGGCGAAGACATAAACTAGTCTCCGTATACAATCCACGGGCAACAAAAACAAATAAAAACACATACGACACGAAGTGAACTTCCGGAGCAGGAGAAAGTGGTTATCGCTATGCGGTAACTTAATTAACTGCAAGGGCTTGCGCCTGCAGGGAAGAGCGTCCCCAAAATCAAAAACCCCCCGGAAATGAAGGGGAATCTGATAAAGTCTGCTACAACGGTCGCATTCGTTCAAACCTCCGATATATGGCGCCATAAATCAACTTGGTACCTTCGGAGAGGTGGACGGATAAATAAAAATAGCTTCTGCCCCTAGGATTTAAGCCAGATGTCCCAATCCATCTTCCGGCGGTGAACAGATTCTGGCACGTCCGGTGGGATCTTTTCCTCTTTCCACTCCACACTTCGTGTGTCGTGTTTCGCTAACAAAATCGCGGTTTGATATGGCTGCCCCTGGATTCGAGGTACTAAGATTTGGTGTCTTGCTCCTGTGCAGATGAGAATATCGATGACTTCTAGCTGCACAACTTGCAACAGCAACTCCCGCTCCACCCCAACTAGAGGAGTGACTTATGGGCCCAATGCATCCTCCATTTTTTCAATGCCGATGGGGCAAGTAACAGAAGCCACTACTCGATTGTTCTTCAAGACCATGCTCCCACCAATGAGCGTCGGTGCCTCAACGCCGCAACCCGATGTTCCTAAGAAGTCGGTCTTCCACCAACTGACGACCGCAACGGCTCCTCTCAACGAGCCGTCCAAAAAGGGGTCCCAGTCTTTAATAGGCTGAGCCAAAGCTCAAGCGGGCCCACAAAGAAGCCTGTGATTCCCGAAGGGACTACCCCAAAAAGAATAACCCTCCCAATTCCTGCTTCCAATGAAGCCGTCAAAAGTTCTCACCTGCCAGGTGATCGGTCTTCGAGAGGCTGACCGTCTGTAATCAAATCTTGCCAAGGACGTTGGTCTTTAACAGGCTGGCAACTACTGGAGCTCCTCAACAAAACCAGGGAAAAGCTACAACCGCTTCCGAAACCAAGGAGGTCTCTTCAGCTAGGCATGCTCGACATTACCACTGGCACCGAGTTAGAAAAGCTGGGGGCAACTTCCCTTCTGGACTTACCCTACCAGATCCAATGGTGAAAGTCGATGATGGTGTTCCAACCGGGAACAGTTTTGAACCGCTGAAGAGGGTGCGCAAAAACCCCCCCACAGCGGTACTGAAGAAATCACCTCCTCTTGTTTAAGCCCCTGTACAGGAAAAGCAGGAGCGGCCCCATCAGCGGCTCTCCTCCCAAATTCACAGAGTCTGGCGAAAAGTCCAGGACTCTGTGATCGACTAAAACTACCCTCGCCAACTGAAAAAATCGAAGGCTCTGCAAAAGAAGGATCATCCCTCCATCATACAGCGAGGGGCATCTTCTGCAGAGGTGCCTGTTATAACGGCTCCTTCAACTTCAACCTCCCACAAAAGGGTGAGGCTGGAGAACATCCCACCGCCTGCGGCAAATTCCAAAAGCGCCGGACCCAAACACCCCAAGTCTGAGGGCATGATAGTGCATACGGTCTATATGGCTTCTGGGAAAGATGAAATTCGTGCTTCCGTAAGTCAGCGACCGCAAACTCGGTCGTTGACAAAAGCTTAGGAGCAACAACATAAGATCCAAGAAATGCTGACCAAGATGGCAGCACTCACCGGACAGAAAGAAAATTCGGATCCAGCAACTGAACAGCGTCAAGAGCAGGAGACTGATATAGAGTTCTTGCGAAGGATGCTTGAAAGAAAAGACAAGGAGGCCACAGAACAAGTTGCTAACATAAAGCAGATGGTGCTTTTGTTTCAGGACACGGTTGGAATAATGATCCAGCCAAAGCCTCCAGCCGAGGATCCATCGATAATCATCGAGGATGAAGAAGGGAAACTTCAAACCCTCTTCCGGCTTTGTCGACAACTAAGGAGGAAACAATCTCCAAGACTGCTCTTGATGACTATATAGCTCAAAAAATACAAGCTCATCAAGCTAGTGAAGCAGCTGGCCAAATCATCAGAACTGGGCGACTATATCTAGGTTGGGATGACCAAATCAAATACCCGCCGGGATATACGATCCCCAAGTTCCATGTATACAAGGGGACAAGCAACCCACACCAACACGTCGTGCAGTTCAGAGCTTTGTGCAGCAACACTGGAGGCAACGACAAACTGTTGCTTCGCCAGTTCGTTGGTACCCTGTCAGAGACGGCCTTTGAGTGGTATTTGGAGCTCCCAAATGACTCTGTAAGAACATTCACAGAAATGGAACTGCTATTCACACAGCGGTTCGCCAGCGCAAGCGAGCACACCCCGATCACGGCTTTAATCAATGCCAGGGTAAAGCTAGGAGAAACCTGGGTCTAATACGCGATCCTGAATCAGAACCTATGGTCAAAGTGCGAACAACGAATCGAAAAATCCCCTGCCGTGGGCATATTCATCGGGACCCTAAATCAGCAAACGACAGTGTCCCGATTCATGACATTCTTCAAGGCGAAGACCTTCCAAGCTCTGATTGATAAACTGGCCCAAATGGACTAGATGGGCCATGGGCCTTCCTCCTCAAGTAAGGACCCTCGAAATGACAAAGGTAAAAGGAAAGCAACCTTCGTTGCCAACACTCAACAACAAACGAGCAACCCAAAACCAGCGGTTCGCCAAAACAATACACGTCCACGCCTATCCCTCAAAGAAAGGTTAGGGCGCGCCTACTAGTTTCCCTGCGATAAGACGAGGAGACTATTTGAGTTGGCAATGCGTAACAAACTCGTCACATTGGAAGACCCACGGCGTCCACCGCAACTCGGCGACGTCAACAACCCTAACTACTGCTCCAATCATAGAATGGTGAGCCACCCAATTGAGGATTGCTTTGTCTTCAAGAACTGTGTCGAGGATCAGTATCAATAGGGGAGGTTCACGCTTTCTGAGAACTGGAGGGTAAATCCGCCACAAAAGCACACTCCCAAAAAGGTGGATGCACCGAGGGCATCATGCTCGCTCGTGGAAGAAACTCCATGGGAAATCGTTCTTTCAGCAAAGACCAAAAGAATGCTGAAGGATCTACAGGCATGTCCGGCAGTCAGGTGGAAAAGATCACTTGAACCTGAAATCATCAAAGGGATGCTAAAACCGTGTCCTGTACCGAAGATTGTTGACGAAGGGAAAAATCCCCAAGTCAAGCCTTCAAAGTCTTCGAAGAAAAAGAATAAGACTAAGAAGCCTGTGCAGCCTGCCAAGTATGACGACAAGCACACAAACATACAAAAGTACATTGACGCGTTGGAAGAGGACAACTAGAAGGCGCGGACACCAGTTACCCTCGAAGAGTTCCTCAAGCATATTCTTGAGAACGAAGATAGTGACAACAATGAGGAAAATGACTCAGCAGAAGAAACCGAACACTATGTAGCAAGTTTCCATATGGTCTCCTGTTCATATCAGATTTTTGCATTTTTATACCGCCCAATTTTTATCACATTACTTATCGGTAGGTACTCTTGAGCCGTGTTTGCCAGTCAATTGCAGGATACATGTTCTCGGCTCTAAACGGTGAAATTCTTGGAAAAGCATGACAAAATCCGGATTACTGCCAACCACAGATAAAACACGGGTCTCTGCTCTCTATCCGTTTGTTGCCACACACCAGTTTAAGAAGACAAAAGGGCAAATCGATTGTCATTTTCATGCACAAAGCACAATGGCAACACAAAGTCCAAGAAATCTACGCGGAGCTCAAGAAAATCATGGCAAAAAGATCCACATCCTATCACCTTTTGATCTACTAAAATTCTGGAAGAAATGTGGAAAGATTATCAGAAAAAACATATGCCAAACTACAGACAAGAGCAGACCAGGAAACCCCACAAAACCCAAGAAGCCAAATCATTTATATGGCCGCAGTTCCGCGGCCAATAGGGGGTCTAGGCCGCGGAACCGCGGCCGTACGGCCTCTGCAGACGTTCAACTTTTGGGGGTATTTTGGGAATTTTATATTATGGCAGATTGTTGCCCTAGGTTTCCATTTCCCTGCCTATAAATAGCCCAGAACATTGCCAATGCAAGGGGTGCATATTCTTGTATTTAGATTTTAGGTTATATGTTGTTCTTCTTCCTCCTCTCATCTCTTCTCCATTAAAAAACTTGTAGTGAGCTTTTGTGAGTGAAGAATGAATAAAGGAGTTCTTGTTCTTACTATGCTTATCTTGTTGTAATTGTTAATTATATTTGCTTATATTTTTCTTTTGCTAATCTAGTTGTTGTTATTTCTTGTTTGTTTCTTTCTTGGTCTTTTTTCCTTTATCCTTAAACAACCATGATGCTTACGCTTGATCCTTGCCGAGGTGAGGTCGCAAATAGCTAGTTGTAATCTTCTAACCTCTTTCTTTCTATCTTCCTCCTTTGTTTTATTTTCTTTTCCTCATAATGGGTGGGTAGTTTTCACACTTGTTAGGGTAGGATAAGGAAAGTTTGAGAGAAGAAAATCTCTCTCACTCTTTTCTTGCCCAACATCTTAAATCGGACTCCCGTTAATTGAACCACAATCCGCTCCTTACGGCACCATATCCTACATGATAGCGGTGAGTCCATAGTGAGACCGGTTGTGGTTAAATTAACTGGAGGTTAAGGATAAGAGCCAAGAACGGACGGACAAGCACCAAAAGGAAGAACTTATGTGTTGGAAAGGCTAGCTTATACTCGCAAGTTCCTTCCTAGTCGTGCTAATCCCCGTTGTTGCCGATTACCGTAACACCGATATTAAGAGTGGCAACGAAAGAAGTGAGTGACTCCTAACTCAAACTAACCTAATCCTCACCCTAACAAGCTCTCTTTACATATCATTCTAGCACATAGTTAATCTCAAAACAAATCTGGACATTTGGACTTAACTCGTTAAACCACATAGAAAAAGATTCCCATCTCACTGCGGACGACCCGTACTCAACCGGCTAGCCACAAGCGAAACCGTCTTGATTGCGGTAATTAACTAAACTTGAACACACAAAAACTCTACCAATCAAATGGCGCCGTTGCCGGGGAGACGGTAGTTTATTTCTTTGTGTAATTTCAAGTTAATTTGTGAATATAAAGCTAACCGAAAAACAAAACAAAAAAATATATATATTGTAAAAATATCCATCTTGTTATTTTTGATTAGTTTTTGTGCAAGTGTGCAGGATACAAAGACGGTCAAGTTCAGTGCCAAAGATGTGGGAAGTTAGACCCATATCTCGCGGCTACACCGCGTTTGATCCAAACGGAACCAACGGGCTACTTAAGATTCTGGAGCAGTCCCAGTGAGCAAATTAAGATTCAGGGGCTCCAGAAAAGAAGAAGACACCAAACCCAGCATGTCATAGAAAGTACATGGCCCACCTCCACCATATCGCCGCGGAACCGCGGCATAAGCTAGCTTAGGCCGCGGAACCGCGGCCATTTAGTGCCTTTAGGGTGCCAAAATTTTTGGGTGAGTCTCTCTTCTCTCCCCCACTCCTCTGAACTCCACTAAACTTTGTTTTCTGCAGCATTCTTTGTGCAAACTCTCTTCCCCTTCCAATAAATTATTTTTGTGCAGGATTCTTTGCGCCGCGCTAAAAAATAAAAATTGATTGCAGTTGATTTGTTACTGCTTTGCATTTATTAATACGGACTTTAAGGGGCTTGAAACCAATTCAGATTGGGTGTGGATTTCATCACCCTTTCCAGGACCCCAGAAATCACAAAATCATATGCATTGACCATTGTTAATTAAAAAATACTAGACTCAGCTCTAAGGACTTCGCGCTCATTAGGACAGAGGACTAGTTACAGGCATCGGCCGTTTATCCTATCCTGACTTTGCGGTGTCTAGGCAAGTGTGTCCAAGGCAAATGGTTACCTAATTAGGACCACTACTTACGTAGTGGGGAGCCTCCCACTTACCTGGCCGCAATTGGCGGAGAAGAGGCGGTTTGAGGTCCTGTTTCTAGCCCTTTGGAACAGTTAGGAGCTGTCTAGCTGACCTAGGTGACCCTAGATCTAAGTGTGATTGTGCATATCTTTTTTGTGATTTCTTGAAGCCGTAAGTCCGTACATATTTCTGTAAATCTCTTTCTAAAAAAAAAGGAAAAAAAATCAAAAAAAAAACTTTTATAAAAACTTGCCCATTGTCGCCAAAATCCCATTTTTCACCCTCCACCCATCGTATTTCTCCATTGACGTTTTCTTACCCTCACCTTCTCCGCTTTGACTATACTAAACTCGTTTAGTGTATGTCCGCTTGGACTCGGGACACTAGCGCCCGCTTAGTCCGCGTTATGTTAGTCGCTACCAACTACGCGATCGACTCAGACGTCGAAACTCCTTCCACACCTCTTTCACCCTTACCTTTGCCGGCCAACTCCGACGTTGACCGGAATTCTATTCATACATCCTCACCTTCACCTTCACCAACCTCTTCTTCCGCGATGTCAGGATTTAATCCAAACATCCCTTTGACTCCCCCGGGATTGATTCTGCCACCTATAGATGCGAATAACCCACCACCACCGCCTGTTGTAGCGCCACAGCGAATCACGCTCCAGGATCGTTTCTATCCCACCCGTTCTGCACTTCCCACCTGTCTTTCCCTTCCACCGGCCAATGGGGATAATTTTGAAATTAAGCCCCACTTCATTAGCATGCTTCCGAAATTTTATGGGCTTGAATCTGAAGATGCCTATATCTTCATCAACAAATTTCAAAACGTTTGTGCCATGATGAAAACCATCCAGCTGTCGGACGATGCTATACAGCTACGGGTCATTCCGTTCACTTTATGCGATCCTGCTGAAAAATGGCTGTATAGCACCGCCTCCCACTCCATAACCAGTTGGGACGAGTTTGTGAAAGCGTTTCTCAAGAAATTCTATCCGAATCATAAAACCGCGAGGATCTGTAACGAAATCAATCAATTCTCCCAGCTTCCTACTGAACCCTTCTGGAAGTGCTTTGACCAGTATAAAGACCTTCTTGTTCAGTGCCCTCACCATGGTATCGAGAAATGGCAACTTTGCCAAATCTTATACGAGGGCCTGAACCCAGCAACGAAGCAGTTGTTGGAAACCATTTGTCAGGGCCACTTCCTATCGAAATCTGACAAGGAAGCATGGCAATTCTTCAACGACCTTGCGGAACAAACGCTACAATGGGAGAGCACCAGACCGACTTCTTCTTCTTCTACCTCCACTTCTACCGGTCAGTCTAGGGTAGGAATTCACCAACCCGATGTCTCTATTGCAATGAAAGCTGAAATGGATGCAATAACGAGAAAACTTAAAGCGATAGAGAGCAAATTTTCATCTCCTGCTCCTGCCCCTGTTCTTCCCCTTCATACCATTTGTGCTTGTTGTTCCGATCCTTCTCACTTGACCGAAGAGTGTCCTTACAATCCACCATCTCAAGGACAGGATCAGGTTAACGCTGCATTTCAGCAAAGACCAAGAAATGATCCATACTCTTCCACCTACAATCCCGGTTGGAGGAACCAACCCAATTTCGTCTGGAATCAGAATCAGCATCAATTCCAAAGCAACAATTTCCAGAGGCCCCCTCCTCCGCAACAACAAGCGCAACACCAAACTCAACATCAGTTTCAGCAGCCCTTCCAACCCCAACCTTTTCAAAATCAGACGAACAACTTTGCACCCAACAATTCTTTTCCACAAAAAAATTTTGTTCCGTCAAACAACGATAAGGTTTCCTCGCTAGAACGAAGTCTGGAGGCATTCGTTAAACAATCGATACAATCCACCGCCAACATCCAGTCGTCTATTCAGTCTTTGGTGCAACACACTGCTGCACACGGGAAAAACATCAAGACCATCGAAGCCCAGATTGCACAGCTGAATGCAGCCTTAAGCGAGCGAGAGAAGGGGAAGCTTCCGTCCCAACCACTCCCAAATCTCGGTCACCCACATAATGTACATGTTGCTCTTGAACAACAGAACCATAATGTGAGTGCCGTGACTACATTGAGATTAGGAAGGATGCTGCAAAACAACATTGGCACACGGATCGACGATGACACCCCGGCCGCTTCTTCTTCTTCTTCTGCTTCCTCATCTTCTGAGCCTATTCTTCATTCTTCAAAAGGCTCTCCTTCTTCTTCTTCTGCTCTGAATGGACCCACTTCTCACTCCACGAAAACACCAGTTCTGGGATCCGTTCCAACTCCACAGTCTCCTCCACAAGTATTGGACTCAACCAATTTTAAAAACGTTGCATTTCCAAACCGGTTGAGGTCTAATAAACAAAATCCACAAATGGAGAAGATTCTGGAGTTGTTTAAGCAGGTTAACATCAACATTCCCCATTTAGATGCTGTCCAACAAGTCCCGTCCTACGCGAAAATCTTAAAGGACTTGTGCATGAAAAAGAGGAAGTCTCAGGTACCCAAGAAAGTTTTCTTGGCTAGTGCTGTGAGTGATGCTCTTACCCAATCTTTACCGCAAAAACGGAAGGACCCTGGCTGTCCTACGATTTCTATTACCATTGGGGATAAGAACATCAACCGCGCACTATTAGATCTTGGTGCCAGTGTTAACCTGCTTCCGTACTCAGTATATGAGCAACTATGTGTAGGAGAGCTGAAACCTACACACTGCACTCTCCAAATGGCCGACCGATCGATCACCCATCCTAGGGGTGAGCTAGAGGATGTGTTAATCAAGGTTGGGGACTTCATATTCCCCGTTGACTTCATTGTATTAGACACACAGCCTGTAGCTAACCCCCGAAATCAAATTCCGGTGATACTCGGTCGCCCATTCCTTGCAACCTCAAATGCTGTGATCAATTGTCGCAATGGTTCGATGAACCTATCTTTTGGAAATATGATGATCGAACTCAACATTTTCAGGTTGGGGAATCAGCCCTCCGAACCTAATGCTCATATACTAGACGTTTGCTCGATCCAGGAGATCACCTCAGAAGAGTGTGAATTCGAGGAGTTTCTGCTTGATCACGATAACCTTAACGCCACTAGTGCGTTCCTCTTCGAACCTGCTGCTGTTTCTGCGCCCGACAATGACTACGACTGTTTCACTTTCTCGAACGATCTTAGCCACTCACCACCCGAGTTTGAATCCTTCGAATTTCCAGATGAGTTACCTAAACCATCCAACTCGGTCGCTTACACTCCTTTTTAACCTTTGCTGGAATCCTTTAAGTTTGAGACCTTTTCACCAATCTTGCCTTCAATCGTTTCACCTCTAACACTCGAACTCAAGCCTTTGCCGTCTCACCTTAAGTACGCTTACTTGGGTGAAAACGAGACCCTCCCTGTTATCATCTCGGCTTCTCTAGCTCCCGAGCAAGAGAGAGCCCTTCTCGCGGTCTTGCACAGCAATAGGCAAGCTTTTAGCTGGTCCATGGCGGACATCAAGGGGATTAGTCCCCTGATCGTTGAACATCACATTCATCTGATGGATGATGCCAAACCAGTCAGGGATCCACAAAGACGTCTCAACCCAATCATGAAGGAGGCTGTAAAGAAGGAGATCGTAAAATGTCTGGATAGTGGTATCATTTACCCTATCTCTGATAGCCAGTGGGTTAGCCCCATTCATATTGTCCCTAAGAAATCAGGTATAACGGTCATCACAAACGAGGCGAACGAGTTAATCCCTACTCGCACCCAAACTGGGTGGCGAGTATGCATCGATTACAGAAAACTCAACGCCGCAACGCGGAAGGACCACTTTCCGCTACCTTTCATTGACCAAATGCTTGAACGATTGGTCGGACACGAGTACTACTGCTTTCTTGATGGCTACTCCGGCTATAATCAAATTCCAATCTCCGAAAAAGACCAGGACAAGACCACATTCACTTGTCCTTTCGGCACGTTTGCATATCGTCGCATGCCCTTTGGGTTATGCAATGTGCCCGCTACCTTCCAGCGGTGTATGATGGGAATCTTCGCAGACATGGTGGAGAAATTCCTGGAGATCTTCATGGACGATTTCTCCATCTTCGGCGATTCCTTCAACGAGTGTTTGCTGCATCTCGACGCTGTCCTTACCCGATGTAAGGACAAGAACCTCACTTTGAATTGGGAGAAGTGCCACTTCATGGTGCGCGAAGGTATTGTCTTACGACATATCATTTCGCAAAATGGCATAGAGGTTGACAAAGCGAAGATTGAGGTCATTTCCAATCTCCCTCCTCCCAGATGCATCCGAGACATCCGAGCCTTCCTTGGCCATGCCGGTTTCTATAGACGGTTCATCAAGGACTTTAGCAAGATTGCTAGGCCCTTGACTCTTTTGCTGGCCAAGGACACGCCATTCGACTTCAACTCGAGCTGTGTGACTGCGTTCGAGTCACTAAAAAGCTCACTCACTTCTGCTCCCATTCTTTCTTCTCCTGACTGGACGCACCCATTTAAGATTATGTGCGATGCATCCGACTTTGCCATTGGTGCTGTCCTTGGACAACACATCGACAAGATGCCGCACGTGATCTATTATGCTAGCCGAACCCTGAACGACGCCCAACTTAATTATACAACAACTGAGAAGGAATTCTTGGCTATTGTATTTGCTTTAGAAAAGTTCAGGCCCTACCTCATCGGCTCTCCAGTCATTGTCTACACTGACCATTTTGCTCTGCGCCATCTTTTTGCGAAGAAAGATGCAAAATCTCGGCTGATACGTTGGATCCTCTTGCTTCAAGAGTTTGACCTTGTTATCAAGGACAAAAGAGGATGTGAAAACGTAGTCGCCGACCATCTCTCACGACTTCCTTCTTCGCCTTCGCTTCATATTCCGATCAACAACGTTTTTCCAGATGAACAACTCTTGACAGTATCTTGCGAACCCTGGTTCGCAGATATTGTGAACTATCTGGCCACAGGATTACTACCGACTGAATGGTCAAGTCAGGACAGACTTCGATTCTTATCCCAAGTAAAACACTTTTACTGGGACGAACCCTACCTGTTCAAGTACTGTCCCGACCAGATTATTCGTCAGTGTGTCCCTGACGAGGGATTCAAGAGTGTGCTGTCGTTTTGCCACGATCAAGCATGTGGCAGGCATTTTGGCCCCAGAAAGACAGCTGAGAAGATCTTGCAATGTGGTTTCTACTGGCCATAACTCTTCAAAGACTCTCATGACTATTGCAAGACTTGCTCCCGGTGCCAACACTTGGGCCAGATATCCCGGAGGAACGAGATGCCGCTCCAACCAATCTTGGTTATGGAGATTTTCGACGTTTGGGGGATAGATTTCATGGGGCCGTTTCCCAGCTCTTTCGGGAACTTGTACATCCTTCTCGCTGTTGATTACGTCTCTAAGTGGGTCGAGCCTGTGCCCAGCCGGACTAACAACAATAAGGTTGTCGTTAGGTTTCTTAAATAAAACATTTTCTCCCGTTTTGGGCACCCCCGAGCGATCATTAGTGACAATGGAACTCATTTCTGCAATAAGACTTTCGAAGCCTTGATGCGGAAATATTCCATTAATCATAAGCTATCTACACCCTACCATCCCCAAACCTGTGGGCAGGCCGAAGTTTCAAATCGGCAAATCAAGCAGATACCGGAGAAGACGGTTTCCAAGAACCGTAAGGATTGGTTACTGAAACTCACTGATGCCCTTTGGGCATTTCGAACCGCTTATAAGACCGATCTTGGCATGTCTCCCTATCGGCTTGTGTACGGAAAGGCTTGTCACCTCCCTGTCGAAATAGAGCATCGCGCATTTTAGGCGATAAAGGAGCTGAATCTGTCTCTCGAAAATGCGGGCAGCCATCGGAAGCTACAGTTGAACGAATTGAGCGAGCTTAGGGATGAGGCTTACGATAACGCGGTTGTCATTAAAAACCGAACGAAGGTGTTTCACGATAAACACCTTTTGCGCAAAACTTTCATACCTGGTCAACAGGTACTTCTTTACGACACCCGGCTACACTTCCATCCAGGAAAGCTCAGATCTCGCTGGAAAGGGCCGTATTTTGTGCGGAATGTGTATCCGCATGGCGCTGTGGATTTGGTGAATCCAAAGGATGGTTCATTTTTCAAAGTAAATGGACACCGACTTAAACCGTACCTTAGCGCTGAACCAATAGAGGAGCTCCTGGTCTTACAGGAGCCGGTTTACCCTGCATAATCTTCCTCTACCTACCACCAAACTTCGGTTATCCAGCCAAGAACAGTGGACACTGTTCCAAATAAGTTTGGGGGTATGTATATACCATTTTGTATATATTTGTGGATATTCTTTTCCATTTTTGTTATTTTTCTTTAAAAAAACAAAAAAAAATAACAAAAACACAAAAAAAATGTGTATATCTAACCGACAATTTTGACCCTTCCATGATCTCTTCATGCAATGACAGTGAGGACACTGTTCAGTTTAAGTTTGGGGGTACGCTCGGTATGCATTTCTAACCTTCGCATTCATATGTATATTTTGCATTTGCATACTAAAATCCATAAAATCCATAAAAATCAGAAAATTTTCTAAAAGTATAAAAACTTTTTCGTCAAGTTAACTAGTGGGAGAACTCTGATTCAACATTTCGACGGTTTTGTTTGATAAGATAAGAATAACTAAATCTTATTTTTAGATTTTGAAAACCTGAAAGATAACTCTCTTTTAAAGTTAACTATAGCTGATATACGTCTTTACATCACACTACACGTGTCGTGAGTTTTGGAAATTAGATGACAAGTCTTTTATGTCTAAAAACTTTTAAATGGATAAATGATTTTCTGAGGATCAAATAGGTTTGTTCTGAAATAAGTAATATCAAGAATAGTTTATGAAGTGAAGTGAATATGAAGGAATGTTATTGATGCCTTAATTGGAACTAAGTCTGACCCATCTGGAACTTGATTGGAATGATTACACACCGAACCCACTAAACACGTCTTTTATCCAAAAAAATAATTGAACTGCCGGTTATATCTCCGTTCGTATTGAATCATCATGATTTTCACGCCAAATTGTCTTTTGTTTTTGGACCTAGGTAACTTGAGTAATTAAGTCCGCTGGGGTGTTTCTACACCTAATTCCCTAAAGCTAACTGGTTTGGGTGCATTGGCCCAAAGCTCGTTAAGAAGCCTAGAAAGTCCAGATTAAAACAAAGTCAAGCAAGTGTTCTCTCCGAGTTAAAATTCCTAACGGTTCTTTGTGTGAGAATAATCTTGACAAAAGACAAGTTTTTATACAAAAAATTTTAGCGGAGATATGAAGGTTTTATTCTATGATAAAGACTATTGCACGTTCACAGATGTGTGTATGAAATGAAAACAAGAAAAAGATGGAGTGAAAAATAAGACCTAGTTTCCTGTTAAGGAAGATAGAAATTCTGAAGTTGAAACCTTACTGGAAAACGAAACTTGAAAAATACTTAACTCTTTATAAAACTTATGTGACCCTTTAAAAAATTTTATCTGGGCTTTATTGTGTGACATGATGACTTTATTCGATCCTTCTGGAACTTAACGACACTATTTGCACTGCACGTAAAGACATATAAAATCTTAAGTTAAATAAGAAGCGAGGTGTGAAAAATAAAGGTTCGATAGTCTAAACTTAGGATAATAGAATTGTTATTTTCTGAAACAAAACTTTAGGGTTTGAATCATAATTATTTTGCAAAACTAGCTTGACCGGATTTTGTGGGTAGTATCCGCTGAAAACCCTCAGAAGACAACACTCCTCCTACTAGGGACACCTGGAGGTTTAACGGCTTGTTGCACATGCTCAGTGCAATCGCGTTCCTTGCGAAAGTGAGGTTAGGAATTTTTGTGAATAAATTGGCTTTGCTCGGGACGAGCAAATGATAAGTTTGGGGGTATTTGTTCATATCAGATTTTTGCATTTTTATACCGCCCAATTTTTATCACATTGCTTATCGGTAGGTACTCTTGAGCCGTGTTTGCTAGTCAATTGCAGGATACATGTTCTCGGCTCTAAACGGTGAAATTCTTGGAAAAGAACGACAAAATTCGGATTACTGCCAACCACAGATAAAACACGAGTCTATGCTCTCTATCCGTATGTTGCCACACACCAGTTTAAGAAGACAAAAGGGCAAATCGATTGTCATTTTCATGCACAAAACACAATGGCAACACAAAGTCCAAGAAATCTACACAGAGCTCAAGAAAATCATGGAAAAAAGATCCACATCCAATCACCTTTTGATCTACTAAAATTCTGGAAGAAATGTGGAAAGATTATCAGAAAAAACATATGCCAAACTACAGACAAGAGCAGACCAGGAAACCCCACAAAACCCGAGAAGCCAAATCATTTATATGGCCGCGGTTCCGCGGCCAATAGGGGGTCTAGGCCTCAGAACCGCGGCCGTACGGCCTCTGCAGACGTTCAACTTTTGGGGGTATTTTGGGAATTTTATAGTATGGCAGATTGTTGCCCTAGGTTTCCATTTCCCTGCCTATAAATAGCCCAGAACATTGCCAATGCAAGGGGTGCATATTCTTGTATTTAGATTTTAGGTTATATGCTGTTCTTCTTCCTCCTCTCATCTCTTCTCCATTAAAAAACTTGTAGTGAGCTTTTGTGAATGAAGAATGAATAAAGGAGTTCTTGTTCTTACTATGCTTATCTTGTTGTAATTGTTAATTATATTTTCTTGTATTTTTCTTTTTCTAATTTATTTGTTGTTATTTCTTGTTTGTTTCTTTCTTGGTCTCTTTTCCTTTATCCTTAAACAACCATGATGCTTACGCTTGATCCTTGCCGAGGTGAGGTCGCAAATAGCTAGTTGTAATCTTCTAACCTCTTTCTTTCTATCTTCCTCCTTTGTTTTATTTTCTTTTCATCATAATGGGTGAGTAGTTTTCATACTTGTTAGGGTAGGATAAGGAAAGTTTGAGAGAAGGAAATCTCTCTCACTCTTTCCTTACCCAACATCTTAAATCGGACTCCCGTTAATTGAACCACAATCCGCTCCCTACGGCACCCTATCCTACATGATAGCGGTGAGTCCATAGTGAGACCGGTTGTGGTTAAATTAACCGGAGGTTAAGGATAAGAGCCAAGAACGGACGGACAAGCACCAAAAGGAAGAACTTATGTGTTGGAAAGCCTAGCTTATACTCGCAAGTTCCTTCCTAGTCGTGCTAATCCCCGTTGTTGCCGATTACCGTAACACCGATATTAAGAGTGGCAACGAAAGAAGTAAGCAACTCCTAACTCAAACTAACCTAATCCTAACCCTAACAAGCTCTCTTTACATATCATTCTAGCACATAGTTAATCTCAAAACAAATCTGGACATTTGGACTTAACTCGTTAAAGCACATAGAAAAAGATTCCCATCTCCCTGCGGACGACCCGTACTCAACCGGCTAGCCACAAGCGAAACCGTCTTGATTGCGGTAATTAACTAAACTTGAACACGCAAAAACTCTACCAATCATCTCCCATTCGTTGTTAAATGACAAAGAAACTCCCTCAGCGTCAGAAAACAACGCAGTAAAACTGGGGGCAGAATCGACGCTAAAATCGCCGGAATTGTCAGAAGACCCGATCGATAGGCTGTTAAACGAAGCCTTTCGAAAAAGAAAAGCTGACCGAGAACGCGGAACATCCATATACGAAAAGGCTAAGCGTCAGCATCAAGATGAAGAAACTGCGACAAGGTGGAGTTGTAAAGTACTCCAACCAAACCAAGGCATACTGCAATAAATAAGAGCAGGATCAAGGCAGAGAAGCGGTTCGCCAAAGCCCTGTCAATGGGATGAAGCTGCCACCTCTGGTATGAAACACTCCCAGGGTCATATGCCTCAGCGGAAAGGATTCATATCCAAACTACTGCCTGTATCATCGGGGGGTTACCCATCCCACCGAAGAATGCAGTACCTTCAAGAAGTGGTGGTAAGGATACGTTACCGATCAAAAACAATTCAAGAGGATGAGGCGCGAAGCTCGTCGACAGCAAAAAGGTGCGACAAGTACGCATGAAAAACGATTGGCAACTGTCATATGGTTGATACCAGTTCAGAAAGGAAAAAAAACCCAAGTTCTTACCTTCGGGAGCGATTCTGACGACAAAATGACCCTCAGCCCTCTCTTCAAAGACTCCACCTCCGAAAAAGAAGACGGGGAGAAGAACTGTGAGAACATTCAGCTGCGTAGCCGCACGCTGCTTGAAAAGAACCTCGGACCTACAAACAAGGGTTCAAGCAAAAAAACAAAAAGAAAGAAAAATCCCTGAGGAAATCACACTTGATGAGGGAGTTATCAAAGAGCTCGCAGTGAGAGACCTGCCTAAGAAAAATAAGGTAGATCACAACGTCCTGGCAAATTTGAGGAAAATACCCTCACAACTGAGTATATTGGATGCTCTCCTCTTGTCCAAAGAAGCACGAGAGTCTCTGATCAAGGCATTACAAAAGCCCGATCAGTTCTAAGCTTTCCTCGCAAAACAGAAGATGAAGGATGAGCTGGCGGAGGTTCACACAACTGACATTACATTCAGCGATGAAGACCTCCTCCTTGGTATGTGCGAGCATAACCTCCCGTTATACGTCACCGGGTACTGCCACGACATCAAGATAGGGAAAACCCTTGTCGACAACGGATCCTCCGTCAACCTTCTCAACATGAAAGTGCTGAAGGAGATTTGCATGAACGTTTAGAACTTGGCTCAGGACAAAATTACCATCTCCGGGTTCAACTCACAGTCGTCACGGACGCTTGGGTCTGTAATTCTAACATTACGCTTCGGGTTGCTCGTCACTGACATTAAATTTCACGTCATTGATGCCAAGACTTGCTATAATGCTTTGCTCGGCAGGCCCTGGCTGCATGAGTACAACGTCATCCCTTCTACACAATATCAGTGTATGAAGTATTTTAAGGATGGTTTGGAATGCACCGTCACAGAGGAGCTGAATCTGTTCTCCGTAAACGAGGTTCAGAAATATGAGGACGCAAAGTACTTCCTACCAGACTTCGAAGACACTGAAAGATGTCATAAGCCGAAGGATAAACATAAGTCATCGCCACTATCCCGATCTTTGGGAGCGATTCCGAGGAAGATGAAGAAATAGTCTACTCGGGGCAACCCCAGAAAGAAACAACAGGCCCGGACCATCGACCCCTATTCTGGTCTTTGGCAGCGACTCTGAGGACGAGGCCAACGCAGTGTTCTCCACCCGTCCGTCAGTGCAAACCCTTGATGAAGCAGATCAGAGCCTGCAAATCATAATGGTTCCGCCTCGGCGTTACAAAGAACTTGATGCACTCGATACATATAGCGTACAGGAACTACAAACTTTCTACGTGCCTCCAGGAGAAGAGGTGAAAAGGCGATCCTCTTCTACCAATCTACGGAGACCAGAGTAGAGAAAGAAGTCCGGTACGGTGCCGATTTTACACTTGATAGGCTTCAACTAATCCGTCTTCCAAGATACTACGGGGATGGATTGAAAAGACTATCAAGATGCCAAGGTGTACCCTTCGAACAAACTGTTTGACAAGCCCACTTTTACAAAAAGATTTAGGATATTCCTGGGACCCAGCGAAAGATGCCCAACAGGAATATAGAAACAACTGGGCTTGGATACGTTCGGTCCGAGAAATGGGAACGATTCTATAGCTTCCGCATCATAAACAACTCTGGTAAAGAAAAGAACGCTCTTCTAAATAGCTGTGACTTTGAAACAGAACGAGATCCCGCTCTAAGAACGTTAAGCCCATCGTTCGAAAGACAAGTTGACAAATTAATAAAAAAAGCCTGTCAAAAGATTCAGGAAAACCACAGTCGCGAAATGGCTATTTATGAAAAGGTCAAGATGCAACGCCTCAACCAGCAGTTCGTGGAGAAAGAAGACTACAATACCCTTCATCCTCAGCCAGCTGTACGTTCTCGCCTCGAAGGAAAATCCTGAAATAGAGGCAAAAATAAGGCGAAGAAAGCAAACAACACTCGAAAACAGAAAAACGGATCCAAGAAACCGTACAATCGAGGAAAAGCCAGCTGGAAACCATCCTTTATGAAGAAGATAGGCCGGGAATACTCTTTCCCTCAACACAAGACAAGGAAAGTATTCAGCTTTGTCATAAAGCATTAAATGATGACGCTCCAGGAGTCTCGACACCCCGACCAAATAAACGAGATCCATCACCCGGATTACTGCTCCTGCATTCGAGCAATAGGGCATCCCCTTGAAGACTGCTTCACCATCAAAGACTGGGTAGAAGACTAGTATCAACAAGTCAGGTTCGCTTTGTCCGACAGCTGGAGGAAAAACCCACCGCAAAAGCATGAGCCAAAGATGACCTATACTGTGAGGCCAGGACCAGCTCAATGTCAAGAATGGAAGAAAACCTCTACCGGCCATGTGGTAACAATCTTAAAGGAGGGAAGGCACGAGACTATAGATGACCCCTTCAAGTGCTTTGTAAATGAAGACAAGGATGAGGTGATCTCAGAATTTCCACCAGCACCAAAAGAGCTGGAAGACGGGATACACATTTCGGCGGACAACCTAAGGAAAATTGACTTAGGGATGGAAAATGACCCGAGGCCAACGTTCGTCAGTGAGCTACTATCTGAAAAACAGATAGCCACGTTAAAGGACATGCTCATGCAGTATAAAGACCGCTTCGCATGGAACTATTCCGAAATGTTGGGTCTAGATCCAAAGGTGGCAGTACATAAACTGGACATATCGCTGGACATAAAGCCAGTCAAACAGGCACCAAGAAGAATGTGGCTCGAACTTGAGATGAGTATAAATGTTGAGGTCAAAAAACTAATCGATTCCGGCTTCATCCAAGAAGTTCAATATCCTAACTGGATCACTAACATCATTCCAGTGATAAAGAAAAATGGGACGGTGCGCATCTGCGTGGACTTTCAAGACCTCAACAAAGCTTTCCCGAAGGATGACTTTCCAGTACCTGTTACCGAGCTGGTGATCGATAACACGTCTACCCATGAGATTTTCTCCTTCATGGATGGATCTTCAGGATACAACCAAATAAAAATGCATCCTGAAGACCAAAACATACCGTCTTCCGGACTCTGCTGGGCATATTCTGCTACAAGGTGATGCCTTTCTGCTTAAAGAATGCTGGCGCTACTTACCAGAGGGCCATGACAAAGATCTTCGATGGCCTCATCCATGAAATTGTTGAATGCTACATCGACGACCTGGTGGTGAAAAGCAAGTCTTACGAGGAACATTGGGAACATCTAAACATAGTGTTCTAACATCTTCGGAAGTATAATCTGAAGATGAATCCTCTAAAATGCGCGTTTGAAGTCTTCTCAGGCAAATTCTTAGGATTCATCATACGGCACCGGGGTATTGAAATCGATCCCTCAAAGATCAAAGTGATTACGGAGATACCCATGCCAAGGACCCTTAAACAGTTGTGATCTCTTCAAGGAAAGCTCGCATATATCCGGTGGTCCATAGCCAACCTCTCCGAAAAATGTTGTCCCTACTGTCATTTGATGAAGAAGGAAACCCTGTTCGTTTGGGATCAAAAGTGTCAAAATGCACTAGACGAAATCAAGCAATACCTGCAAAATCCGTCGGTATTGACCGCTCCAGTTAAGGGAAAACCCCTTATTCTATATACAACGGCCCTTGAAGGTTCTCTAGGCACGCTATGTGCATAAGAGAACGATCAGGGAAAGGAAAGAGGTTTGTACTATTTGAGTCGAGTTCTCCTTGGGGAAGAAAACAACTACTCCCCCATCGAAAAGCATTGCTTGGCACCGATCTTCGCGATAACGAAGCTCAGACATTACGCCTTGGCACATGAGGTCCATCTCATATCAAAAGTGGATCCTCTCAAATATCTGATGTCAAGGGCTATACTAACAGGAAGGCTTGCCAAATGGGCCCTCCTCCTGATGGAGTTCTCGATAACATATCGACCCCTTAATGCAGTAAAAGGCTAGACCATTGTCGATTTCCTCGCTGAGCATCCGATACCAGCTGAGTCCCTCTTAAATTGTGAGTTTCCGGATGAACATGCGTTCGAAACAATCGAAGGAGAGAAGGAAGAAAATGAATCCCGATGGGAACTCTACTTCGATAGAGCATTTTCCATGAAGAGGCAAAAGCAAAACACCCCCATAATCAAATCCGGTGTGGGCCTTATCTTCGTGACTCCACAAGGAGGGATATTGCGTTATACCCTCTCCTTAACAGAGCCGAGGACTGATAACGAAGCAGAATATGAAGCTTTGATAGCAGGTATCGAGATCGCTGTTGATATGGGAATCAAAGTCCTCCTCATATATGGAGACTCCCAGCTGATCGTTAGCCAAGTAAATGGCGACTATCAGACGTGCAAGCCAGAGCTGATAAAGTATGGCGAAAAAATGCAACAACTGTTGACACAAATCCCCTCTTACATCCTAGAGATTATACCGCGTGCGGAAAATAGCAAGGCGGATGTGTTGGCCAAATTAGCTAAGGATCGGGCCGACGAAGACCTCGATGACGTAAAGATCATCGTGCAAAGTCGCAGGATCCTCGTGCCAATGGAGATATCTTAGAAAGACCTAATAGAGCCATCCAAGGGAAAAGAAACGACTGAACAAATAGCCCTTCAAATAGAGGATGAAGAAAAGGTCAAGGATTGGAGAGAAGTCTTCATAGACTAGTTCAAATCTCAACGAACGCCCGAAAATGCGTCGTCTCGACATCAGCTCATAAAACAAGCTATGTCCTTCGCCTTCGTCAATAATACTCTATATAAGAGATCATTCGACTGTCTGTGGCTAAGATGCCTGGGGCCAGAAGAATCAAAGAGAGTCGTCTAAGAAACTCACGACGGACTCTGCGGTTCTCACCAAGCTAGACCAAAGATGAAGATGAAGATCAAAAGAATGGGTTATTATTGGCCCACAATGATTCAGGACTGCCACAAATATGCGAAGCAGTGTCACTCATGCCAAATTCACGGGGACTTCATCCACTAGCATACAAATCCTCTACACCCAACGGTAGTGTTTCCTTATAAAAAGAAGAAGAAGATGAGAGAAAGAAAGAGGGAAACTACCCACTAAACAAGCCTCACGTGTTAAACACGTGAGCGCCTATATGCAAAGCATATAGGCGCTGCAATCAAACAACAGATAGGCTAAACAAAGTCTCACGTGTTAAACACGTGAGCGCCTGTATGCAAAGCATACAGGCGCTGCAATTAAACTTCAGATGGGCTAAACAAAGCCTCACGTGTTAAACACGTGAGCGCCTATATGCAAAGCATACAGGCGCTGCAATTAAACTTCAGATGGGCTAAACAAAGCCTCACGTGTTAAACACGTGAGCGCCTATATGCTAAACACGTGAGCGCCTATATGCAAAGCATATAGGCACTACAATCAAACAACAAATAGGCTAAACAAAGCCTCACATGCTAAACACGTGAGGACACCTCCTTACGTAGAATTAAATTCTACTTAATGGACCGTTGGATCAAGGATCCAACGGTGATTAAACATAGAATTAAATTCTATTGGGAAGAATATTTTCTGTTAAACCGAGAGTTAATGGATCAACGACCCAAATATTTTCTATATCTTTCTAAACAGAGAAAAATTATACTCTGTTAAACTGAGCACCCTTGGATTAAAAATCCAATGGTGATTAAAAATGTCACCGCTCGATAGAATTTTATTCTATATATGGGAGAATATCCCCAATCTTGTTAAAAACAAGAACAATATCTTCTATAAAAAAAAAGTCCTTGGATCAAAGATCCAACGGTGGGTAAAATTTCCCAAATCAATTCTTAGACCAATTAAATCAATTGGGATCTCTCAATAAGAGATTTTCTCAGAATTAAACAAACTTCTCTCCACTATATAAAGAACCCGAGACTTCAAGTCTCAGGAGAGAGAGGGATAGAGAGAGAAAGAACTCCCCAGAGGCTTAAAAAAGAGAAAAGAATATACAGTGAGTTTTTAGGAACACGAGAATTTAATTCTCAAAGAAAAGACTTGCTTCCTTAAAACACTAGGTAAAAAGAAAACACATCTCCTTTGCCTCTCTAAGGGTTTAACCCTTCATATAAAATCTCGGTTCTTTCCTCTGGTTGAGATTTGCAGAGGAAAATCTCCCCACAAGTTGAGAATTTAATTCTCATCGGGGAAATTTTGCTCTGCAAGATTCAAAACCTAGGGGAAGAGAACTAAGTTACATAAAAAGGGGAGAAGAAAAATGGGAACACACAGGAATTTAATTCTTCCAAAGATTTGGGTTTAACTCTATATAAAGAACATAGTTCTTTGATAAAAAAAAATAGTGATCCAAGATCTCCAAGGCCAAATCGTTGGTACTTAGCACTATTTCAAATCCTCACGTGTTTTCCATGTGAGTGCTTCAAACGAATAAAGAAATAACCAAGACTTCCTCACGTGTTTTCCATGTGATTTGTTTAAGAGGAAAACGAGTAAAAGAAAGAGGAAACTACAATACTCCAGCATCAATAAAGAATAAGGGGACACCCACGTACTTTACATGAGAACCAAGTGATTAGCACTTATATAAAATGGGGGATAAAACCCAAAGAGCAGTGCCATATTTGGGGTGCCTCACGTGTGTCACGTGAGCGCCATAAACTCTAGTGTTTAACACTAATCCAGTGCCCACGTAAAACGCACGTGAGCACTGTATTCCTTAGTGCTTAGCACTATTCGAGACTCAATCTTAGCCCAAATTGGCTAAAGTTTTCTGAGGTTAGATCTCTTTGATACTAAAACAACCGAGCCCATGTGCTCATGTTTTCCCAAATTGACCTTAGTCTCAAAAATGACTAGTGGTCTTCTATTGATGATATCCCAAATGATACTCATCTTATATCTCCTAAGATAATTTTAGCCTCAAACATGACTAACATTCCTTAGGTCTACAGCAGCACCATCTTTTCCCTTAAATATGGGATTTGGTTTAAGGGTACATCTCTCCACACCTCTGATATATGTTGTTGTAATTCTTCAACGTCTTCAGAGAGGTGGCGGGTCCCGATAACTAACAACTCATTTGTGCACTTCCCAATTGACGTGCACACCTCAAATCGACCGCACCCCAAACTGGGTGCATCCTAAATTATCGTTATTCATCCCATCACGTAACAAATACACATGCGCGTAAGATGGACAACGGACCGAGACGTCCTTAAACTAAAACCTCACCTCCAAAATGGTGATCAACAGACCAAGACGTTCTTACACTAAAACCTCACCTCCAAAATGGTGATCAATGGACTGAGACGTCTTTAAACTAATATTCACCTCAAAAATGCCAACAATAGACCGAGATGCCCCTAAAACTAAGACAACAGAGCCTAAATGCTCTCTTGTTGGATCTGAAACAAAAATGATCCTAACACTTTGTTAAGTAGATCTTAGTCTCAAATTAGACTAACGTATCCTTAAAAAAACCAACCAAGCCCTAACTGCTCACATACACTTAAGTTGATCTTAATCTCAAACCAGATTAACGATCCTTAAATCAAC
Organism: Agapanthus africanus; assembly: GCA_030015575.1. Classification (NCBI taxonomy): domain Eukaryota; kingdom Viridiplantae; phylum Streptophyta; class Magnoliopsida; order Asparagales; family Amaryllidaceae; genus Agapanthus; species Agapanthus africanus. The sequence continues at coordinate 285,479,758 of JASDDO010000006.1, forward strand.
CCATGCCCAAATCTAAAATATACGGATTTGGACTAATCCGTGCCCTACGGACGACGACATAAATTAGTCTCCGTATACAATCCACGGACAACCCAAACAAACAAAAACACACACGACACGAAGTGAACTTCCGGAGTAGGAGAAAGTGGTTATCGCGATGCAATAACGTAATTAACTATAGAGGATTACACCTGCAGGGAAGAGCGTCCCCACAATCAAAACCCCTCGCAAATGAGGGGGATCTGATGAAGTCACGCTACAACGGCCGCATCCATCCAAATCTCTGATATACGGTGTCATACATCAACTTGGCATCTTCGAAGAGGTGGACGGATAAATCCAAATAGCATCTACCCCCAGAATTCAGGCTGGACAATCCATCCCGGTTTCATCCCCGTTTCTAGCGGAGAACAGATTCTAGCACGCCCGGTGGGACCTTTTCCTCTTTCCTCTCCACACTTCGTGTGTCGTGTTTCGCAAACAAAAAATCACTGTTCGCTATGGTTGCCCTTAGATTCGAGGTACTAAGATTTGGTGTCTTGCTTCTGTGTAAAAAGAAGAAGTGTACATCAATGGGTTCCAGCTGCACAAACTGTAACAAAAATTCTCGCTTTGCCCCAACTGGAGGAGTGACTTACGGGCCCAATGCGGCCTCCATCTTTTCAACGCCGGTGGGGCAGGTGAATCAAGCCACCACTGGATTGTTCTTCGGGACCATGCTCCCGCCAACAAGCTTCAGCGCCCCAGTGCCACCACAGGAAGCTCCCAAGAAGTCTGTCTTCGATCAACTTGTAACCACCACGGCCCCTCTCAATGGGTCGTCCAAGTCTACCACTTCAGTCTTCAATAGGCTGAGCCAAAGTTCAAATGGGCTCGTAAAGAGGTTCACGATACCTGAAAGTGCTATCCGAAAATGAATAGTCCTCCCAACTCCTCCGGCAGGTGAAGTCGTCAAAGGTGCCTCACCTACCAAAAGATCGGTCTTTGACATATTGGCCATTTCAACTCTTGTTGCGGGTGAAGTCATCAAAAGTGCTTCCCCTACCAGAAACCCGGCCTTTGAAAGATCGGTCGTTCCCTCTCAACGGACGTCGGTCTTCGACAGGATGGCACCAGTAGCAGCCCCTAATCAAGGCCTGGGGCATGATGGAGCCTCTTCCACAACTGAGGTGGTCCTATCTGCAAGACACGCTTGATGTCACCACTGGCGCCGAGTGAGAAAGGCTGGGGGCAACTCCCCCTCTAGACTCGTCCCACCAGCTCCAATGGTAAAAATTGACGCTGTTGTTCCAACTAGGAACAGTTTTGATCTGCTTAGGAGGGTGCGAAAGAACTCCCCAACTGCGGTGTTGAAGAAATCTCCACTTCCTACTGAAAACACGCCGCAGGAAAAACCGAAGCAACCCCCCTCGGCGGCTTTCCTCCCAAAACTATAGGGTTTGGCGAAAAGTCCAGAATTCTGTGATCAACAAAGACTACCCTCGTCGGCTGAAGAAAATGAAGGCTCGGCAAGAGGAGGACCATCCCTCCGCCATACCACGAAAGGCATCGTCCACATGGGTGCCTGTTACAATGGCCCCTTCAACATCGACCTCCCACAAAAAGAGAAGGTCGAAGAATCTCCCACCGCTGGTGGCAAATTCCAAAGGCAATGGACCTAAACATTCTAAGTCTGGGGGCATGATAGTGCACATGATTTACATGGCTTCCGGAAAAGAGGAAAGTCGTGCTTCTGTGGGTTATCGACCGCAAACTCGGTCGTTGAAAAAAGCTTAGGAGCGGCAGCAAAAGCTCTAGGAGATGCTGATAAAAATGTCAGCACTCACCGGGCAGAAAGAAATCTCGGAATCGGCGTCTAAACAGCGCCAGGAACATGAGACTAATACAGAATTCCTGCAAAGAGTGCTAGAAAGAAAGGATAAGGAGGCCGCGGAATAGGCTGCTAATATAAAGAAGATGGCGCTCATGTTCCAAGACATGGTTGGAATGATGATCCGGCCAGAACCTCCAGCTGAAGACCCGCTGATAATCATTAAGGACGAAAGAGGGGAAACATCAAACCCTCTTCCAGCTTTATCAACAGGCAGGGAGGAAACGATCTCCAAAGTTGCCGTTGATGATTACATAGCTCAACAAATACGAGCTCATCAGGCAAGTGAAGTGGCTGGCCAAGTCGCCAGAACTGGGCGACCGTACCCAGGCTGGCACGATCAAGTACCCACCGGGATATACGATCCCCAGATTCCATGTGTACAAAGGAACATGCAACCTGCATCCGCACGTCGCTCAGTTCAGAGCTTTATGCGGCAATACTGGAGGCGACGATAAATTGTTGTTTCACCGGTTCGTTGGGAGCCTGTCAGAAACGGCGTTTGAATGGTGCTCGGAGCTCCTAAATGACTCCATCAAAACATTCACAAAAATGGAATTGTTGTTCATGCAGCGGTTCGCCAGTGCAAGCGAGCACACCCAGATCATGGCATTAATCAATGCCAGGGTGAAACCAGGAGAGACCTGGGTTCAATACGCAATCCGGTGGCGGAACCTATGGTCAAAATGCGAACAACGCATCGAAGAAGTTCCTGCCATGGGCATATTCATAGGGAGTCTGGATCCTCAGGCGACTGTGTCCCTGTTTTTGACGTTCTTTAAGCCGACCACCTTCCAGGTTCTAATCGACATGTTGGCCCAAATGGACCAAATGGGCCACGGACCTTCCTCTTCAAAAATGGACCCTCGGAATGCAAAGGGTAAAGGGAAAGCGGCCTTCGTTGCCAACACTCAACAACAACCGAGTGACCCGAAACCGTTCGCTCGCCAAAACAACGCACGCTCGCGCCAATCCCTGGAAGAGAAGCTAGGACATGCTTACTCGTTTCCCTGTAATAAAACAAGGAGACTGTTCGAACTGGCAGTGCGCAACAAACTCATCACTCTGCCAGACCTAAAACATCCACTGCAGCCCGGTGACGTCAACAATCCCAACTACTGCTCCTATCACCGAATGGTGAGCCATCCCATTGAGGATTGCTACATCTTCAAGAACTGGGTCGAGGACCAGTAACGTCAAGGGAAATTCGCGCTGTCAAAAAACTGGAGGGTGAACCCGCCACAAAGGCACGCTCCTAAAAAGATGGATATGCCGGTGGCATCATCTTCGTTTGTGGAAGAAACTCCGTGGGAAGTTGTCCTTTCAGCTAAAACCAAAAGAGTGCTGAAGGATCTTCAAGCATGTCCGGCTATCAGGTGGAAAAACCCGCTAGAGCCCGAGATCATTGAGGGGATGTTGAAACCGTGTCCCACACCGAAAACTGCTAACGATGGGCAAAACACCCAGGTCAAGACTTCTAAGTCTTTGGAGAGAAAGAAGAAGACTAAGAAGCTCGTGCAGCCTGACAACAAGCGCATGGACCTGCAAAAGTACATCGACGCGCTGGAAGAGTACAACTAGAAGGCGCGGACCCCAGTCACCCTTGAAGAGTTTCTCAACCATATACTTGAGAATAGAGATAGTGACGATGATGAGGGAAATGGCTCGTCGGGAAAAACCGAAGATTATGTAGCAAGTTGCCACATGGTTTCTCATTCGTCGTTAAATAACAAAAAAACTCCTTCGGCGTTGGAAAGAAATGCAGAGGAACTGGGGGAAGGATCGGTGCCAAAATCCCTGGAGCTGCCAGAAGGCCTAATTGACAGGCTGCTAAACGAAGCTTTCCTAAAGAGCGGAGCTAACCGAGAACGTGAAACGGCCATATACGGAAAGGCCAAGCGTCGGTTTCAGGCTGAAGATGCTGCAGTAAGGATGAGTCGTAAAGTACTCCAACCAAGCCAAAGCACACCTGCTATAAACAAGAGCAGGGTAAAAGCAGAGAAGCGGTTCTCCAAAGCCCTATCAATGGGAATGAAGCTGTCCCCTCTCGTGGAAAACACTCCCGGGGTCATGTGCCTCAACGGACAGGATTCACATCCGAACTACTGCTTATTCAATCGGAAGGTCACTCACCCAACCGAAAAATGCAATGCCTTCAAAAGGTGGTAGCAAGGGTGCGTTGCCCGCTGGCAACACTTCAAGCGGATGAAGCGCAAAGCTCGTTGGCAGCAAAGAAGCGCGATATATGAGTGTGAAGGAACGGCTGTCGGCTGTCATATGGTTTGTATTAGTTCGGAAAAAGTAAAATCCTAAGTTCTTACATTCGAGAGCGATTCTGAGGAAGAAATAACCCTCGGCCCTCTCTTCAAAGAATCCACCTCCGGAAAAGAGGAGGTGAAGAACTGTGAGAACATTCAGCTGTGTAATTGTACGCTGCCTGAGAAGAACCTCGGGCCTACAAACAAAGGTTCTAGCAAAAGAGACAAGGGGAAGGAAAAAGTCCCTGAGGAAATTGCCTTCGATGATAGAGTCGTCGAAGAGCTCGCAGCCAAGGACCTGTCTAAGAAAAACAAGGTGGATTTCAATATCCTGACACATCTGAGAAAGATACCCTCACAACTAAGTATATTGGATGCTCTCCTCCTATCCAAAGAAGAAAGAGATTCTTTGATCAGGGCATTACAGGAGCCCGATCAGTTCCAAGATTTCCTTGCATAAGAAAAGATGAAGGATGGGCTGGCATAGGTTCATACAGCTGACATTACATTCGGCGATGAAGATCTCCTCCTCAGAATGTGTGAGCACAACCGTCCTCTATATGTCACCGGGTACTTCCACGACATCAAGATATGGAAGATCCTAGTCGACAACGGATCCTCCGTCAATCTTCTCAATGTGAAGGTGCTGAAGGAGATCTGCATGAATGTTCAGCACCTGGCTCGGGATAAAATTATCATCTTTGGGTTCGACTCACAGTCATCACAAATGCTTGGGTTCGTAATATTGACGTTATGCTTTGGGCTACTCGTCACAGACATCAAATTTCATGTCATCGACGCCAAGATTTGCTACAACGCTTTGCTCGGCAGGCTTTCTACACAACACCAGTGTATGAAGTATTTCAAAGATGGCCTTGAGTACACCGTTACGGGGGAGCTAAATCCATTCTCCGTAAATGAAGTCCGAAAATATGAAGACGCCAAGTACTTCCTACCAGACTTTAAAGATACGAAAATATGTCATAAGCCGGAGAATAAACAAAAAGCCGTCACCAATATCCCGATCTTTAGGAGCGATACCGAGGAGGATGAAGAGATAGTCTATTGGGGGCAACCCCAAGGCAACAGGCCCGGCCCATCTGCTCCTATTTTGATCTTCAGCAGTGAATCTGAGGACGAGGCCAACGCCGTGTTCTCCACTAACCCGTCAGCACAAACCGTTACTGAAGCTGATCAGAGTTTACAAATCACCATAGTTCCGCCACAGCATTGCAAAGAACTTGACGCGCATGATACATACAGCGTACAAGAGTTGCGGACTGTCTACATCCCTCCCAGGCGAAGAGGTGAAAAGGCAATCCTCTTCTACTGATCTACGGAGACTAAAGTGGAGAAAGAAGTCTGGCATGGTGCCGATCTTGCGCTTGACAGGTTTCAACCAATCCATCTGCCCAGATATTACGTAGAGGGATTGAAAGGCTGTTAAGATGCTAAGACGTACCCTTCAAACAAACTGCTCGACAAGCCCAGTTCTACAACAAGATTTGGGACATTCCCGAGACTCAGTGAAAGATGCCCAACGGGAAGATGGAAACAACTGGGCTCGGATACGTTCAATCCAAGAAACGAGAGCGATTTCATGGCTGCAGCGTCATAAACAGCTTTGGTAAAGAAGTGAACGCTCTTTCAAATAGCTGTGACGTTGAAACAGAATGAGGTCCCACTCTAAGAACATTAAGTCCAACATTCGAAGAACAAGTTGAAAAGCTAGTAAAAGAAGCCTGTCAAAAGATTTGGGATAACCACAGTCGCGAAATGGCTATTTATGAAAAGGCCAGGACGCAACGCCTCAACCAGCAGTCTGTAGAGAAAGAAGACTACAATGCCCTCCATCCCCAGCTCGCTGTATGTCCTCGTAAGAAGGGAAAATCCCGAAATAGAGGCAAAACAGGACAAAGAGCACAAACAATAGGGTATATCTAAGAAACCACGCTATCAAGGAAAACGTGGTTGGAACCCGTCCTTTATCAAGAAGATAGGTCAGGAATACTCTTTCCCTCAAGACAAGACAAGGAAAATATTCAACCTTTTCATGAAGCATCAAATGATGACGCTTCCTGAGTCTCGACATCCTGAACAAATAAACGGGGTCCATCATCCGGATTATTGTTCCTATCACCGAGCAATAGGTCATCCTCTTGAAGACTGCTTCACCTTCAAAAACTGGGTCGAAGACCAATATCAACAAGGCAAGTTCGCTTTGTCCGACAGCTGGAGGGTAACCCCACTACAAAAGCATGAGCCAGAGAAGACCTATACCGTGAGGACAGGACCAGCTCAACATTAAGAATGGAAGCAAACCCATACGTGCCATGTGGTAACACTCTCAAAGAAGGGAAGGCACGATACTATAGATGACTCCTTCTGGTGCTTCACATATGAAGGCGAAGATGAGGTGATCTCAGAGTTTCCACCAGCACCGAAAGAGCTGGAAGATGGGATACACACTACGGAGGACAACCTGAGAAAAATCGACTTGGGGACGGAAAACGAGCCGAGACCCACGTTCGTCAGTGAGCTGTTGTATAAATAACAGGTGGCCACACTAAAGGATGTGCTTATGCAATATAAAGACTGCTTCACATGGAACTATTCCGAGATGTCGGGACTGGATCCAAAAATAACGGTGCATAAATTAGCTATATCGCCAGACATCAAGCCAGTAAAACAAGCGCCAAGAAGAATGCGGCTCGAACTCGAGATGAGTATCAATGCCGAAGTCAAGAAACTAATTGACACCCACTTCATCCAAGAAGTTCAGTATCCCGACTGTATTGCCAACATTATTCGGGTGATGAAGAAAAATGGGACAGTGCGCATCTGAATGGACTTTCGGGACCTTAACAAAGCTTGTCCGAAAGATGACTTCCCAGTACCTGTTACCGAGCTGATGATTGATAACACGTCCACTCATGAAATCTTCTCCTTCATGGATGGATCTTCAGGCTACAATCAAATAAAAATGTATCCTGAAGACCAAAAGCACACCACCTTTTGGACTCCGCAGGGCATATTCTGCTACAAGGTGATGCCCTTCGGTTTGAAGAACACAGGCGCTACCTACCAGAGGGCCATGATGAAAATCTTCGATGAATCATACATAAGATTGTCGAATGCTATATTGAAGACCTTGTAGTGAAAAGCAAATCATACGAGGAGCACTGGGAACATCTGAACATAGTGTTCCAGCGTCTTCAGAAATACAATCTAATGATGAATCCTCTAAAATGCGCGTTTGGAGTCTCCATAGGCAAATTCCTAAGATTCATCATACGACACTGAGGCATCGAAATAGACCCATCAAAGATCAAGGAGATTATGGAAATGCCCATGCCAAGAACTCTTAAACATTTGCGGTCTCTCCAAGGAAAGCTCGCGTATATCCGGCGGTTCATAGCAAACCTTTTCGGCAAATGCCGCCCCTACAGCCATCTAATGAAGAAGGGGACCCCGTTCGTTTGGGATTATAAATGCCAAAGTGCACTGGAAGAAATCAAGCAATACCTGCAGAACCCTCCGGTACTGACCGCTCCGGTCAAAGGGAAGCCCCTCATCCTGTACACAACGGCCCTTGAAGGTTCTCTAGGTGCACTATGGGCACAGGAGAACAATCAGGGAAAAGAGAGAGCTCTCTACTATTTGAGTCGAGTTCTCCTGGGGGCAGAAAACAACTACTCCTTCATCGAAAAGCGTTGTCTGGCACTGATCTTCGTGATAACGAAGCTCAGGCACTACGCCTTGGCATATGAGGTCCATCTCATATCAAAGGTGGATCCTCTCAAATATCTGATGTCAAGGGTCATACTAACAGGAAGGCTTACCAAATAGGCCCTCCTCCTGATGGAGTTCTCGATAACATATCGACCCCTCAAGGTAGTGAAAGGTCAGGCCATCGCCGACTTTCTCGCTGAGCATCCGATACCAGCTGATTCTCCCTTAAATTGCGAATTGCCAGACGAACACGCGTTCGACACAATTGAAGGGGAGAAGGAAGAAAATAATGTCCAATAGGAACTCTACTTCGATGGAGCATCTTCCATGAAGAAGCGGAAGCATAACACCCCTATAATCAAAGCCGGGGTGGGCCTCATCTTCGTGACTCCGCAAGGAAGGATAATGTGTTTCGCCCTCTCGTTAACGGAACCAAGAAAAAACAACGAGACTGAATATGAAGCTTTGATAGCGGGTCTTGAGATCGCTGTGGATATGGGAATTGAAAACCTCCTTATACATGGAGACTCCCAGATAGTCGTTAGCCAAGTAAATGTTGACTATTAGACGTGCAAACCAGAGTTGATAAAATATGGTAGAAGAGTGCAGCAACTGCTGACACAAATCCCCTCCTACATCCTGGAAAACATACCGCGTGCGAAAAATAGCAAGGTGGATGCATTAGCCAAGCTTGCTAAAGAGCTGGATAACGAAAACCTTGATGACGTAAGGATCGTCGTGCAAAGCCTCCGGGTTCTCGCGCCAGCAGAAATATCTTTAGAGGATTCAATGGAGCCATCTGAAGGAAAAGAAATGACCAAACAAGTAGTCTTCCAAATAGAGAGAGAAGAAAAGGTCAAGGGTTGGAGGGAAGTCTTCATAGACTACTTCAAATCCTATCGAACGCTCGAAAATGCGTCGTCAAGACATCAGATCATGAAACGGGCTCTGTCTTTCGCTTTCGTCAATAATACTCTATACAAGAGGTCGCTTGACTGTCTGTGGCTAAGGTGCTTAGGGCCAAAAGTGTCACGACCCGAAGGTACGGAACGTGACTGGCACTTAGATTACGAGACGTCTAAAAGCGTACCGTAACCTAAGTCAGCCAAAGCCCAGAAAAATCTAAACCAAAATCAAAAGAGAGTGAAGGAAAACCTTAATAAAAACGGTTTTTCAAATCAATTAAGTTGCATAGAATCCCTTTTTAAAACATCAAAAATTTCTGAAAATTTCGGCAGAGTCTCCCCTGTATTTTCTAACCCCTAAAATGGGTACAACAAGATAATAAACCTGTAATCATAAAAATGGCATCCCCAAGCGGGAGCTAGCTCTTCGCCCAAGGCGGATCACAACCACATGCAATATAATAGTAATATCAAGAAAAAGAGCATAAAAGAAATGCAAATACCAGAAAACACACGTCGGCTCAAGTGAGCTCGACCCAAAAGAAACCACAAATATACAAATCTCTCAGTCTCATCACTAGGTCGCATATACAATACAAGTGGTAGATGGAGAATACTAGATACAATGATAAAGCAAAAAGAAATAAAGTATACTCGCAACCCACCTACGGGCGATGTCGCGAGTCTGAGCAAAAGAAGCTGATGATAAGATAGCCCGCCGCTACAAGGGTGACGGGTCCGACCTGCAAGACACTGTGGCACAACGGGGGTGAGTTGCCAGCTCGTGAGTAAATATAACATCTAATAAGGCAATCGTAAGAATGCACGCAATGCACCACAACATGCATGTCCATATGTGATATAATATCTCTAGTATGCATGCACAGGTATGCAATGTCATTATTAAGTCTTTAAGTATTTTAAATGCTACGGGTATTGAATTCTTAACTTTAGAACATGAATATCTGTATAATAGCTAAATACCATCAAGAAATCATCTGAAAACCCGTGTCAAGTATCGACACCAAATAGGAATCATATCTGTCTCAATATCGGGCTCCGTCAGTCCGGATCGGCCCATATCATAAATCTCACGACAACGGTCGGTATCCTCCGGATATCCGCCGCGCCAGACATCACCGGTAGGTAGTCTTCCCCTACCAGGCTCATCGTCTACAACTCGATCTTCTTGCCCCGGGGTACCATACCGGGCCCACCATGTACCCGAGACGGTTCATCCACTCCTCGAATCGGGTCTCGAAATCCAACAGAAAACATGAAAACTCATGGTGGACGACACATACATCACGAGAAAACCGCAACTTTGTTTTAAAAACGATAAATATAAGCTTTTGTTAAATTCTTGCGGTTTTCCCCAAAAATCCAGAAATCACAGAAGTACTGAAATCCTCAAGAAAATCATAATGTTCACATGTTATATATGATAAATGTCTATGATATCAATGTATATGATGTGAGTTTTGGCTAGAAATCTATGTAGATATGATGGTAATGCGAGGTATATGCATGCTATGCAACTCCATATATCATGTATGAATGCAATGACGTTATTAAGTTAAACAGGTTCTATAGTGCACGTGGCATGGCAATTACCAAAGGCGTGTGTGTCACATGATTAGTGCGCGTGCAACAGATGCCAATGGTAATGGTGTTCGTGTTCTACGAAGTGTTATCGCATATGAGCATATGGATATCCATGCAATCTAGCATACTATTAACTATAAGGGTATGCAATGTCAATGAAGGGTAAACTAACTAACAACATGAATCTTACAAGAGATAAGGAAATCCTAACTAGGGGGCGCATCGCGCCATCCAGACGATTCCCCCATAGATGAATACATCTACTCACCTGAAATCCCCGCTAATCCGATCCGGCCACCGCCTTGCCTTTTCGCGCCGTGTCCGAAGTTTCCCCAACCGATCCTATATTTGCACAATATCAAGCATAAGATTACAAAACCTAACACAATGCAAGTCACAACATACAATTATCCACGCTCTCAAATTAATCATAGCATGCACTCAGTGCGCGGAAAAACGCACGAAAATCGCTAACCTTTAACTAAATTCGTCATTTCGGGGAAATCGACAAAACTACAACCCGACTAGACGAAACCCCGCATTCGCGCATTCTAATAATCCTATACGAAGCTAATTATATCGCTAACATAACGCATTTTGATCGCATTCTAATTTTCGTAAAAATCTAGCAAGCAATTTTCTAGCCGATTCGATACAAACATCGAAATTTGTCGATTTAGCAAGCGTATCATTACACAATTAACCATTCTAATCAATTATATAACCAAAACCTTAACTTAATTTTTACAACCATGTTTCAAACCCTAACTCAACCTCAAAACCCATTCTTGAATTTTCAAGACAACCCATTATAATGAAATTAACACTTTAAACATCTAATTTAGCATAAACAAACTACGAATTAGCAACTAGTTTAGGATTTTACCTCACCAATTGAATCCTAGCATGATCAAGTCACCAAGAAAGCCTCCTTTCATCATGTTTTTGAACTAATTTGGGTTGAAGAGAGAATGAATTAGGGTTAGGCTTTGAATGGAGATGGAAAAATGTGAATTTTTAATGGATTTTAGCTAGAAAAAGAAGCAAAATTGAAGTGAGAAGAGAGGGTTTCAGCAGGATTTGGGGTCGGCTGCAGGTAGAGGAGGAAGTGGGGAAATTTTGAAGAAGTTTCTAGGTCAAACAAACATCATATGATATCATTTAATGCTTTTCATTTCAACTTTTTCCAAAAAAAACCCTTTTTCATCATTTTTTTCATAATTTTCCCACCATAAAACCAAAAGTTTGCAAGACATGATATAATTTTATTAACACCATATTTTAGCTTATAAAGACTCCTAATTAAGAAATTTACCTAATTAAATTTGTATTTATCCCTAATTAAATGTATTTAAAAAGGCTTAAAATAATAAAAAAATTAATTAATTACGGAAAAAAAAATTTATTTAACTAGAAAATTATAAGTGACATTTTAGTGACAAAATTATAGTAATATCTTACCTAAATTTTGTATAATTAGGTCTACAATGAAAAATACCTATTTTGACATTTTACGAAAAAAGCCGAAAAATTAGCCGATTACCGAAAAACTGCCTAAACGATTTTCGAAGGGTTACAATCTTCCCCCTTTAAAGAAATTCGGTCTCCGAATTTAGAATTTAACTACGCGTACCTTCAAAAAGATGGGGATATCTCTTCCTCATCTCGACCTCGGTCTCCCAGGTGACCTCCTCGCTGTTCGGGCCACGCCAAAGAACCTTGACAAACGGTATGACCTTCGACCTCAATTTCTTCACCTGCCGATCCAAGATGACAACCGGCTGCTCGGTGAAAGAAAGATCACGCTCTAACTGGATCGTCTGGTGCTGAATCGCCTGGGAAGGATCTTGAAGGTACTTGCGGAGCATCGAAACATGGAATACGGGGTGAACATCGGGGAAGCTGGGCGGAAGAGCTAACCTATAAGCGACTGGACCAATACGCTCTAGGATCTCGAAAGGACCAACATATCTAGGACTCAGTTTCCCTTTCCATCCAAATCTCGTCACCCCCTTCATCGGAGAGACCTTCAGGAAAACATGATCGCCAACAGCGAACTCGAGTCGGCGACGGCGCCTGTCAGCATATGATTTCTGCCTGCTCTGTGCCGCTCTCATCCTGTCCCGAATCAGCTGTATCTTCTCGGTCGTCTCCTGTACGATCTGCGGCCCCAAAATACTGCTCTCCCTGAGCTCTGTCCAACATACCGGCGATCGACATCTCCTCCCATATAAAGCCTCGAAAGGTGCCATCTGAATCGTCTCCTGGAAGCTATTATTGTAGGAAAACTCGATCAAAGGCAAATGACGATCCCAGCTACCACCGAAATCTAAAACACAAGCTCTGAGCATGTCCTCAAGAGTCTGAATCGTATGCTCCGACTGACCGTCAGTCTGCGGATGAAAGGCTGTGCTAAAACTCAATCGGGTGCCCAAAGCTTCCTGGAGTTTCTGCCACAATCGGCTGGTAAACTGGGTGCCACGGTCGGACACGATGCAAGTCGGAACACCATGCAGTCGCACTATCTCATCAATATAAACCTGGGCATACTGAGAAAATCCAAAAGTGGTCTTCACTGGCAGGAAGTGAGCCGCTTTCGTCAGTCGATCCACAATCACCCAAATAGAGTCGTACCCTCGACTGGTCCTGGGTAGACCCACAACGAAGTCCATGGAGACCTGCTCCCACTTCCACTCAGGGATGGGCAAAGGCTGTAACTCGCCGGCTGGCCTCTGGTGCTCAGCCTTGACTTGCTGACAAGTCAGGCATCTCGACACAAAGTCTGTAATATCCTTCTTCATCCCGTCCCACCAGTAAACCTTTCTCAAATCACGGTACATCTTGGTGGAACCTGGATGAACACTGTATACTGATCTATGTGCCTCCTCGAGAATATCGCGCCTCAGCCCCTCTGAATCTGGCACACACAGTCGAGTCCCAAATCGAAGTATCCCCTGATCATCAATCACGAACTCAGAAACTCTGCCCTGCCGAATCTGCTCAATAATCTCTAATGTACGGGCATCGCCGGACTGTGCCTCGTGGATACAGTCAAGTAACTGTGGGCGTGCTCTGAAATGGGCTAGCTGTCCCCCTGTAGGAGTAAACTCGAACTGCACTCTGCTATCACATAAAACTTGCCAATCCGCCGTCGACTGCATCTGTACTGCGCTCAAACAAGATAAACTACCTCCGGGCCTCCTACTCAAAGTATCTGCCACCACATTCGCCTTGCCCGGATGGTATAAAATCTCGCAGTCATAATCCTTCACCAACTCCATCCAATGACGCTGTCTCAGGTTCAGGTCTTGCTGCTGGAAGATATACTTCAAACTCTTATGGTCAGTGAATATCTGGCACGACTCACCGTATAGGTAATGTCTACAGATCTTGAGTGCAAGCAGCCATCTCTAAATCATGGGTGGGGTAGTTCTGCTCGTGTTTCCTCAGCTGCCGAGAAGCATACGCGATAACTCTGTCGTGCTGCATCAATACACAGCCCAGCCCCACTCTAGAAGCATCATAATATACCATGAACCCGCCTGATCCTGAAGGCAATGCTAACACTGGTGCAGTAGTCAGACGAGTCTTCAACTGCTGGAAGCTATCCTCACATACCTGGGTCCAATCAAAAGGAACCCCCTTCCGGGTCAACCCGGTCAGTGGTGCAGCAATGCGGGAGAAATCCTGGACGAAACGTCGATAATAGCCGGCCAGACCTAGAAAGCTGCGAACCTCTGTAACTGATACTGGTCTAGGCCAACGCTGAACTGCCTCGATCTTCTTCGGGTCCACGCAAATACCGTCTCTCGTCACCACATGACCCAAGAAATCGACACTGTCTAACCAGAATGGGCACTTGGAAAATTTGGCGAACAGCTGATGCTCCCTCAAAGTCTGCAATGTGATACGTAAGTGCTGCTCATGTTCCTCCCGGCTCCGAGAATAAACCAAGATGTCGTCAATGAACACAATGATGAACTGATCGAGGTACGGCCTGAATACGCGGTTCATCAAATCCATAAATGCTGCCGGGGCATTGGTGAGCCCGAACAACATCACCAAGAACTCATAATGACCATATCGAGTACGGAAAGCGGTCTTCGGAATATCCTCCTTCCGAACCCGCAACTGGTGATAACCTGACCGTAAATCAACCTTCAAGAAAAACCCTGCACCCTGGAGCTGATCGAATAAGTCATCAATGCGGGGTAGGGGATATCTGTTCCGCACAGTAACCCGGTTCAGCTGACGATAATCAATGCATAAACGCATACTTCCGTCCTTCTTCTTAACAAACAGGACGGGAGCACCCCAAGGTGACACACTCGGTTGGATAAGCCCTTTGTCCAGCAAGTCCTGTAACTGATCCTTTAGCTCTCTCAGCTCCGCCGGGGCCATCCGATAAGGCGGTATAGAGATAGGCCCCGTGCCAGGGATCAAGTCAATACAGAACTCAATCTCGCGCTCTGGTGGCAGACCAGGCAGCTCGTCAGGGAATACATCAGGAAACTCTCTCACAACAGGGACCTGGTCCAACGGAACCTCTGTGGAGCTAGTATCACAAATATATGCTAAGAATCCCTGACACCCTTTCCTCAAGAGCTGACCAGCGCGAAGAGAAGAAATCAAGCTAGGAAGGGTAGCGCTACGATCTCCCTGAATAATAAGAACCGGCTCACCAGGAAAACTGAATCTGACTGCTTTTTCACGGCAGTCCACGGATGCATAACAGGTGGCTAGCCAGTCCATACCAAGAAGAACGTCAAAGTCTAGCATATCGAGGAGAATCAAATCAACTGAAGAATCTCTCTCCCCGATACAAACGGAACACGATCGGTACACAAAACGGGCAACAAAAGACTCGCCTACCGGTGTAATAACGACGAGCGGCTGATCTAACGGAGAAGACTCTCGGCCCAACCTCGGTGCAAAATACGTGGAAACATAGGAATGTGTGGAGCCTGGATCAAATAATACCCGTGAATCAAAAGAACATACTGGCAGAGTACCTGTCACGACGGCATTGGATGCCTGTGCATCCTGAGGGGTCAACGCGAACACTCGAGCCTGTCCACCGCTAATAGCTGGCTGTCCTCTGCCTCTACCTCGGCCTCTGCCTCTGCCTCTGTCGCCTCGTCCTCTCGGAACTGGACCGCCACGCCCACGGCCTCTAGAAGCATCTGGCTGGCGTGAAGCATCATCAGGAGTAGGAAGTAAAGCTCTCTGAGAAGGTGGTGAGGGTGGTAAAGTCACATGCGGGACTGTCGCCGCGCCCTGACGTCCCATGGTACAGTCTCTGATACGGTGGTACTGACTCCCACACCGAAAACATCCTGGAGACGACTGCTGGGTCTGTGGATATGAACCAAATAACTGACCTCGTCTCAATCCTCTGCCTCCGCCATCTCCCGGAAATAATCTATCATGATGTCTGCCCATCTGCCGCTGAGCTGGCGTATCAGTACGGATCCTCTTCGGCCCAGAAACGACCGGAGTCTCAGAAATACGCTCCTCCAAAAGTAAGGCTGCATCCATCGCGGCAGCGTATGTATCAAAGTGCTGGGTGCCGATGGCAAGGAATAGCTGTGTATCAAGCCCTCGTACAAACCTTTTTATTCTCTTCTCTTCTGTGTCGACTAGGTACGGAGCATATCGAGACAACTGGGTAAACTGTATATCATACTCCGACACTGTCATCCCCGGAGTCTTGTGCAAAGACTCAAAACTACGGGCTCGTGCATCTCGGACACTCTCCGGAAGAAAACGGGCAACAAATGCAGCTGTAAACTCATCCCAGGTCATAGAAGGTAGACCTGCAGCTCGGCCTCTCTCTACTGAATCGTACCATGTCTGGGCAAGACCCTCCAGACGAAAACTCGCAAACTCCACCAATCTATCATCAGAGCACCTCAACGAACGGCAAATCCGAGCCATCCTATCAAGAAATGCCTGTGGGTCCTCTGTCGCATCTGTACCGGTAAAAGCTGGAGGTCTCAATCTCATGAACTCCTGTAGTGAAACAGGGATAGTCTCCGTAGTAGCAGCAGGAGTGACCATCCGTGCAGCAGGTACGATCGTGGTCTGTGCGGTGGAAGGAACGTCCTCGGATCTCTGTGCCCGGCTGGACTCAACTAAAGATCCCATCATCTGTCGCAACTCTTGCATGCCGGCCTCTAATCTGGCAATACAGTCAGGATAAGGCGGATCAGTATGACCCTGAGGGGTAGGTGTATCATCCCGCTCGATCCTCGCCTCAGACGGGCCCGCCCGAATCTCATCCCTAGCGGCAGCCCGCTGAGCTCTCGTAGTCTTTGGCGGCATCGAAGCTGGAATAAGAAACAGGACTGATAAGGACATTGCAATTGAATCAAGGAATGCAAGGAATCAAGAAAGGAAATACAAGCAATTATGTCCTAAGGTCACTTAGGCGGAGTACCGTATCGTAAGTATGCCGCGGATCATACCCACACTACGCCACTCTGCTTAAGTCACCTACTCTATCTACCAAGGTCGTCCTACACTCAGAAAGGTAAAACCTACGCTCTGATACCAACTTTGTCACGACCCGAAGGTACGGAACGTGACTGGCACTTAGATTACGAGACGTCTAAAGGCGTACCGTAACCTAAGTCAGCCAAAGCCCAGAAAAATCTAAACCAAAATCAAAAGAGAGTGAAGGAAAACCTTAATAAAAACGGTTTTTCAAATCAATTAAGTTGCATAGAATCCCTTTTTAAAACATCAAAAATTTCTGAAAATTTCGGCAGAGTCTCCCCTGTATTTTCTAACCCCCAAAATGGGTACAACAAGATAATAAACCTGTAATCATAAAAATGGCATCCCCAAGCGGGAGCTAGCTCTTCGCCCAAGGCGGATCACAACCACATGCAATATAATAGTAATATCAAGAAAAAGAGCATAAAAGAAATGCAAATACCAGAAAACACACGTCGGCTCAAGTGAGCTCGACCCAAAAGAAACCACTAATATACAAATCTCTCAGTCTTATCACTAGGTCGCATATACAATACAAGTGGTAGATGGAGAATACTAGATACAATGATAAAGCAAAAAGAAATAAAGTATACTCGCAACCCACCTACGGGCGATGTCGCGAGTCTGAGCAAAAGAAGCTGATGATAAGATAGCCCGCCGCTACAAGGGTGACGGGTCCGACCTGCAAGACACTGTGGCACAACGGGGGTGAGTTGCCAGCTCGTGAGTAAATATAACATCTAATAAGGCAATCGTAAGAATGCACGCAATGCACCACAACATGCATGTCCATATGTGATATAATATCTCTAGTATGCATGCACAGGTATGCAATGTCATTATTAAGTCTTTAAGTGTTTTAAATGCTACGGGTATTGAATTCTTAACTTTAGAACATGAATATCTGTATAATAGCTAAATACCATCAAGAAATCATCTGAAAACCCGTGTCAAGCATCGACACCAAATAGGAATCATATCTGTCTCAATATCGGGCTCCGTCAGTCCGGATCGGCCCATATCATAAATCTCACGACAACGGTCGGTATCCTCCGGATATCCGCCGCGCCAGACATCACCGGTAGGTAGTCTTCCCCTACCAGGCTCATCGTCTACAACTCGATCTTCTTGCCCCGGGGTACCATACCGGGCCCACCATGTACCCGAGACGGTTCATCCACTCCTCGAATCGGGTCTCGAAATCCAACAGAAAACATAAAAACTCATGGTGGACGACACATACATCACGAGAAAACCGCAACTTTGTTTTAAAAACGATAAATATAAGCTTTTGTTAAATTCTTGCGGTTTTCCCCAAAAATCCAGAAATCACAGAAATACTGAAATCCTCGAGAAAATCATAATGTTCACATGTTATATATGATAAATGTCTATGATATCAATGTATATGATGTGAGTTTTGGCTAGAAATCTATGTAGATATGATGGTAATGCGAGGTATATGCATGCCATGCAACTCCATATATCATGTATGAATGCAATGACGTTATTAAGTTAAACAGGTTCTATAGTGCACGTGGCATAGCAATTACCAAAGGCGTGTGTGTCACATGATTAGTGCGCGTGCAACAGATGCCAATGGTAATGGTGTTCGTGTTCTACGAAGTGTTATCGCATATGAGCATATGGATATCCATGCAATCTAGCATACTATTAACTATAAGGGTAAGCAATGTCAATGAAGGGTAAACTAACTAACAAAATGAATCTTACAAGAGATAAGGAAATCCTAACTAGGGGGCGCATCGCGCCATCCAGACGATTCCCCCATAGATGAATACATCTACTCACCTGAAATCCCCGCTAATCCGATCCGGCCACCGCCTTGCCTTTTCGCGCCGTGTCCGAAGTTTCCCCGACCGATCCTATATTTGCACAATATCAAGCATAAGATTATAAAACCTAACACAATACAAGTCACAACATACAATTATCCACGCTCTCAAATTAATCATAGCATGCACTCAGTGCGCGGAAAAACGCACGAAAATCGCTAACCTTTAACTAAAATCGTCATTTCGGGGAAATCGACAAAACTACAACCCGACTAGACGAAACCCCGCGTTCGCGCATTCTAATAATCCTATACGAAGCTAATTATATCGCTAACATAACGCATTTTGATCGCATTCTAATTTTCGTAAAAATCTAGCAAGCAATTTTCTAGCCGATTCGATACAAACATCGAAATTTGTCGATTTAGCAAGCGTATCATTACACAATTAACCATTCTAATCAATTATATAACCAAAACCTTAACTTAATTTTTACAACCATGTTTCAAACCCTAACTCAACCTCAAAACCCATTCTTGAATTTTCAAGACAACCCATTATAATGAAATTAACACTTTAAACATCTAATTTAGCATAAACAAACTACGAATTAGCAACTAGTTTAGGATTTTACCTCACCAATTGAATCCTAGCATGATCAAGTCACCAAGAAAGCCTCCTTTCATCATGTTTTTGAACTAATTTGGGTTGAAGAGAGAATGGATTAGGGTTAGGCTTTGAATGGAGATGGAAAAATGTGAATTTTTAATGGATTTTAGCTAGAAAAAGAAGCAAAATTGAAGTGAGAAGAGAGGGTTTCAGCAGGATTTGGGGTCGGCTGCAGGTAGAGGAGGAAGTGGGGAAATTTTGAAGAAGTTTCTAGGTCAAAAAAACATCATATGATATCATTTAATGCTTTTCATTTCAACTTTTTCCAAAAAAACCCCTTTTTCATCATTTTTTTCATAATTTTCCCACCATAAAACCAAAAGTTTGCAAGACATGATATAATTTTATTAACACCATATTTTAGCTTATAAAGACTCCTAATTAAGAAATTTACCTAATTAAATTTGTATGTATCCCTAATTAAATGTATTTAAAAAGGCTTAAAATAATAAAAAAATTAATTAATTACGAAAAAAAAATTATTTAACTAGAAAATTATAAGTGACATTTTAGTGACAAAATTATAGTAATATCTTACCTAAATTTTGTATAATTAGGTCTACAATGAAAAATACCTATTTTGACTTTTTACGGAAAAAGCCGAAAAATTAGCCGATTACCGAAAAACTGCCTAAACGATTTTCGAAGGGTTACAAAAAGAAGCAAAGAGGGTCGTCCAAGAAACTCACGACGGACTCTGCGGTTCTCATCAAGCCGGGTCAAAAATGAAGCTGAAGATCAAAAGAATGGGTTACTATTGGCCCATAATGATTCAGGACTGTCTTGAATATGCGAGGCAATATCACTTGTAACAGATTTATGGGGACTTCATTCACCAACATTCAAATCCGCTACACCCAACGGTAGCTAGCTGGCCGTTCGAAATGTGGGGAACCGATATAATTGGCCCCATTGAACCGGCGTCATCTATAGGACACCAGTTTATACTGGAAACGACCGACTACTTTTCTAAGTGGATGGAAGTAGTTCCACTAAGGGAGGTGAAGACGGAGAATATTCTCCATTTCTTCAAGACACATGTCATCTACCGGTTCAGTACTCCGCGACGGATAATCTCGGATAATGGGCCAGCCTACAGGAGCCATAAAATCAACCGCTTCGCAAAACATCACAAAATGGACTGAAGATACTCTTCCGTCTATAATCCCCGAGCTAATGGTCTAGCTGAAGTTTTCAACAAGACCTTGACCAAGATTATAAAGAAAACGGTGTCCAGAAGCAAAAAAGACTGGCACGAAAAACTGCACAAAGCTCTCTGGGCGTATCAGACGACATTCAAGACAGCCACGAATACAACCCCATACGCGTTGGTATTCGACACGGAATCAGTCCTCCCTTTGGAAATAGAACTCCTTTCTCTCCGAGTAGCGGTTCAATATGGACTGACAGATGAAGAAAACGCTCATCTCCGGCTTGAGGAGCTCGACATCCTCGACGAAACCCGCCTTATAGCGCAGCAAAATCTGGAGGATTATAAGGCAAAGATGATTCGGTCATACGAAAAATTAACCAGGCCGAGAACATTACGCCAAGCTAAACTCGTGCTAGCCTTCAGAAGATCTATGATCCCCAATCGTGCAAAACGGGGGAAATTCGAGCTGAACTATGAGGGCCCATACATCATAGACTAGGTCTACCAAGATGGGGCCTATTTGCTCATGGATATGCATGGCGAGAGACCTTTCCGACCAATAAACGGCCGATTCCTCAAGAAATACCACGCTTGACGAGTCACGACTTAGGTCAATGATAGATGACGACGCTCGTGTCCGCTCACTATCTTCTTAAGTCAAAACTCTAAGTGGTATCCGGAAAAACTTTGCCCCAAACATGGCGACAACGGACCGTAATGTCCGTAAACTAAAGCTTCACCTCAAAAATGGTGATAATGGACCACTACGTCGTTAAGCTGGTAATGGACCGAAATGTCTCTAAACTAACAAGGGACCGGAACGTCCCTAAACAAATGCGTCGCCCCAGATATGACGATACAGTCTCTTGAGATCCATATTGCAATCAAAGTCTTGATAGCAGAGATCTTAACTCAAGTTCTACCGACTGTGCAGCTACTTCAGTGACAAAGCCACCCCTAAACACCACCGGTAAAAAAAATGGTATATCCACAAGCAAAATGGGCACAGATGAAAACCCAAAAGGGCGCCGTGAGTAAAAACAGTAGGGCTACCGACGAGTTTGTGAAAACCCAGAAGGGCGCGATCTCGTTAAAAAAATAGTATGCCCACAAGCAAAATGGGCACAGATGAAAACCAAAAAGGGTGCCGTGAGTAAAAACAGCAGGGCTACCGGCAAGCTCGTGAAAACCCGAAAGGACGTAATCTCGTAAAAAATTTACTTACGAGATCCTCTTGACCCGTAAGGAAAACTCCTCCTATGATACCCTCACGGCTCATAGGATTCAAAAGCCTTAAGCCACAGGCACTTAAACCTGTTCTTAAGCCATCATATCCCCCAAGTTGCCCTACAGGGGGTCCAATATTGGCCCTTGTATACAATCCACGGGTATAAATAAACGATTTCCCCCACCAAGTTCCACCAATGACGAGGAATGTCTTCATATAGTGAACGACACTTGTAAGTCCTCTCGACTTATAAGGAGAAAATACTCTTGAAAGATCCTTACGGCTTATAAGAGAATACACGGTTAGGAATCCCCACGATTCTTAAGGAGAAAATACGCCTACGAGATTCTCATGACCCGTAGGTAGAAATAACTTTATAAGACCCTTACGGCATAAAGTCGAAAAGTCTTAGTCGACAGGATCCTAATCTTGTTTGCTAAGCCACCTTTGTTCAAATCGACAGGCAAATGATGATTCGCTCCTGGAAATATCCCAGTTGTAGCGATGTTGATGCCTAAATCGGAATTAAATTCCAAATCCTTTCATTGCAAATGATGATCGCTCCTGGCAATATCACAGTTGTAGCGATGTTGATGCCTAAATCGGTATCAATTTCCTTTCAAGGCAAATGATGATTCACTCCTGGCAATATTCCAGTCGTAGCGATGCTGATGCATAAATCGGTGTCAAACTCCAAGTCCTTTCACGGAAAATAATGATTCGCTCCTAGCAATATTTCAATCGCAACGATGCTGATGCTAAGATTGGGATCATAATATAAAAAATGATGGGGTAACTCGCAATAAAAATCAGCGAGCAAAAAAATATGCATATAAAATAGCCGAAATGCTTGGGCAACTCGCAAAAAAAACAGCGAGTAAAAATATAAAAATAGCCGAAATGATTGGGCACCGCGATAAATAGCCAAAATGATTGGGCAATCGCGACTTTCGCGATATGAAAAGATGAAAATATAAAGCATCACGAAAATAAAAAATAAAATAAAATAAAATTTCCTCTGCCCTGCAGGTGAGTCTACACTGATCCCTGTATACAATCCATAAGCACAAATGAAAAAGGGAACCATGCTTTCCCACCAGGCTCCGTCAAAGGGAGAGCCAGATCTTGACTGTTCATATACAACCCAGAAACAACCCCGGCGTACCTTCTCATTCCAGCAGGATGCAGACGCGACATCAACAAAAGACCCCAGGGTCGAAACAAAATGGAGCCATGGAAAAATTCCTAGCTCCAATTCTTGACGGTTCACAAAACAACCTAAAGACTACCTCAGCATTCGTCTCGTTATAGCAGACGCAATGTCAACAACGGCGTTCCCTCTTACTCCAGCAGGATGCAGACACGGCGTCAGCAAAAGACCCCAGGGTCGAAACAAAACAGTGCCATGGCAAAATTCCTAACTCCAAGACTTAACGGTTCACAAAATAACCTAAAGACTACCTTAACATTCGTCTCATTACAGCAGACGCAATGTCAACAACGGCATTCCCTCTCACTCCAGCAGGATGCAGATGCGACGTCAACAAAAGACCTAAGGGTCGAAACAAAACGGAGCCATGGAAAAATTCCTACCTCCAAGTCTCAACGGTTCACAATAACCTAGAGACAACCTTGACATTCTTCTCGTTAAAGCAGATGCAATGTCAACAAAATCTCCAAAACAGCCACATAAAAAAGGAAGAGAAGGAAAAATTCCTAGCTTCAGGGTCTTGAAGGCAACTTAAATAAAACCCGAAAGACTATCGGAGATCATCCCACACCAGTGCGGAGTGGTTATGACTCATCGGGGATTCCAAACTAAGCCTAACCTCAAGTAAAAAGCGACATGGCAAAATTCTTAACGCTTGCTCTTCCGACGGTCAAACTGCCTGAGAATATTACTTGAAGACGTCTTGTCCATCCCCCGAAGGGATCAGAGACACGACAGTCGCGGGGCTACTCGAACAGCAGCGTAAAGTATGCATATTGATGAGTGCATCAGCCAACGCTACAATACCACGGACTAAAACCCTAGTATTAGTGATATGTATGCCCTAGAGACCATTGTTGTACATGATTGTATATTATAATGGTTGCTTGGACATACATAGGGAGGACTTTCTTGCTCGAAATGATAGTATGCTATCTGGTTACTCTTTATCTTAACATGTAGACTAGTATTGTGATACTGTCTTACTCTCACATGTTGATAAAGCCCTTAGGATGTACTTGACTACCAGGATTATGATACAGATCATACTAGTGGGGCCAGGGTAGTCCATAAGTTCATCCTTTAATTGTTCCTGGTCGAGAGTATATCGAGACGAGGCATTGATATTCCAGAGTAGATTACGCTTCTTGACCCATTTGATGGGCGATGGATGATCCCATATCCATTGGTGTTTGACATCAAAGATGGTATACGGGTGCTCAGTAGAGACTAGGTACACTGAACAGGACTCGCCGAGAACTCCTAAATGGTATTATACCTAACGTCAGATAGCAGTTCTCTGGTGACACTGGTACAGGTTAGTCTGTAAACCTGAGATCGTCATAGAGTCTTGTGTGATTCCCACTGTGCTTTGTTTTCCACCTTACCACGTTCAAGAGAACGTGCAAAACGGTGGTTTTGGGGTACAGTCCTAAGTCACATAGAGACAATGAGCGATAGGAGGGGTTTCGTCTCTCCCGGTATTAGGGGTTGATGTTGCGCTGTGCTCGATAGGCCATAACATGAAGTCCCTAGCCAGGGCTGATACTGAGATTTACTGGTAAGTGTTATCAGTAGTTTCTCGACCCGTTATGAGCCTCACATAGGCACGACTTATCAAGTTATTGGGGTCTGAAGTTTACCACCCCTAGACTCGGTATGCGACATATCAGACGAAGAGACCGAACTGTATGACAGTGTTACTGTTGGATTCACAGGAGTATGGACAGGCTTGCTTATTGATCTTCTGATCGGTCAATACCCGGATAGCCGTTACGTCCATCTAGTACCGCTGACAGCTTGTGGGTGACTGATATGATCATCACCTACTGCCGGTGTATTGATGAGTCATTAGAGTCATATACAGAGGCTTCCTAGCTCATACAAAACGAAGTAGGGCATATATGTGATATGTACGGGACCGAGATTGATACTTGTATGTGATACAGTATTCTAATCTCACGATATAGGTTATATATGATATAACCGGATTATTGAATCAAGTGTTGATTCAATAATTTGTTATATGTATATTTGATATTCATGTATATGATATTAGTCGGTTGTATGCGATACAGCCAGGTTATTAAATCAAGTGTTGATTTAATAATTTAATGTATAATTATATATTTGATATATTAATATGCATTAACTAATATTAGCTCACTTAAGAAATTGTTTTCTCTAAATACATTTAAATATATATATGATATATATTAATATATTTATTTATGTGTCATGCTAAATGATACATTGGATTTAGGTGTGTGAGACTTATACCAAACTAAAGATATTTTGGGTGATTAATTATTAAGGGAAAAATCAAAATTATGTGGAAATTAGCAAGGCTTGAGATGCTTGTGGAAGCATGGAGAAGTTTTTACTTAAGTCCATTAACTTTGTTTTACTCTACATATTTATTAACCCAACCATTATCTTTAACCATAGTTAAGTCTCTACATGAGTTATATGAGATATTTTCTCACCCATGGTTCACACTTGATCACTTGAGTTTCTTTCTTCATCTCCTTCCTTGCTCTCTAGCTTCAAAGTGAGAAGAAAAAGAAAAGGAGAAAATTAATTCTAAAGCGAGCAAAATTCCTACTTCATCAATTTATACCAAACTAGCCATTTGGTATAAGTTCACTACTAAAATAAGGGGTTGCCCCTACGGATATTGAAATCCGTAGGGGCAGATTTATGTTGGACCTACGGATTAATCCGTAGGGCTAAAAGATTGCCCCTACGGGCCAAGACGTTCAAGAATAAAAATATTAATTCTTAATTTGGTGTTTGCCCCTACGGAGCCGCAAACCAAGGACCTACGGACAAATCCGTAGGGGCAACTAAATAGCGATTTAATAAAGACACAGATCGATCGCCTACGCCCGTTATCTCTTTCTTCCTCTCTCGATCGCGCGCGAAACAAAATCCCCAAATTGCCACCGCCGTTCTCGTCATCGCCACCGCCGTTCTCGTCTCCGCCACCGTTCTCGTCGTCACCACCACCGTTCAGGTCGTCGCCACCGCCGTTCAGGTTAGTAAATCTTCAACTAAATTAAAGAAATTTTTGATTATTTAGGGCTAGGGTTCATGGCTGGGTCTGGGGTTGCGGTTGGAATTAGGGTTCGGCAGGGGTTGCGGTCGGGGTTGGGGTTGGGGTTGGGGTTAGGGTTAGGGTTGGGGTTCGGCTGCGGCTAAGGCTGGGGCTGGGGTTAGGGTTTGGCTTAGGGTTGGGGTTGGGGTTTAGCTGGGGCTGGGGTTAGGGTTAGGTTGTGTCACGCCCTGCTTCCCAAAGTACGCTAAAGTGGGCACGTGACATAGCCAACCATGCTACCTGTAGATAGGAAAAATCCTTCCACAGTCACATTACGGCTGTGAAGATATCAAGAACAGGAAAGTAAACTAACTATCTAGTACATGTCCATAAACCAGAGTAAAAGAGTCAAGAGATAACAATATGCGGAAGCCAAAGATACAATAAATGAAATACCTGGAGTGGGACTACGTACTGACAGGAACCTCACCGCTCGTCTAACAGCGGCAAAACTCCTAATCAGTCTGCAACAAGGTAGAAGAATCTGGGCCATGCAAAACCCAGACGTCAGCGCGTCAAGTCATCAAGTAATAACATAATAAACAGGCAATGCGAGTATAAACATGAATAAAGCAAGGGTAACAATAATAAGAATCAGAGCAGTGCAGGGTAATGTGCAGTGGGTAGACTAAACGGTTCTATCAGGTTTTCTATTCTAAAGTCTTTGAAACCAATTGATGAATCATCGATGTAACTCAATAGTATCCCGTGCATGCCCGGGACCACGGTCTAAGACTCTCGGGCTGAAACCGAGACGTGCCGCTAGGCACTAACAGGAAAAGAATAAAGACCAACAATGTCAGCAGCATCGTCACGAGGCGGGCCTGGCCTCTAAAACTGATCAGTACAGGTAGTGAACTGTTGAGTTACAAGTCAGGTTTCACCTTTGATTTCCCCATACCCCCAAGTTATATGTGCAAGTCAAGTCAGGTATCCCGAAATCAAGAAACTAATGCCAACATAGGATCAGGTAAACAGGTTTGTCTGGATAGACAACAGGAACGGTCCATGAGGACTACATGTCAAGTTTGTTGGCATCAGATACAAGATCAGGTAACGGATCAGGTCATGGTACATCATGTCAAGTCAAGTAGTATACGGTACCATGTCGGGTAGAACAATATATATGTAGCAAGTCAGGTCAAGATGTAAACAATATTATGGGTGTGCTCACAATCAGTTATATAATCAAGCATGGGTATTAACAACATGATAGAAGCCATGAATTAAGCAATAGGCAGATTCATTCGATTTGCAATACAGTTATCAATTATGTCACAGAGATGATTACCAAAGTGCAGTAAGACAATGATAGTCGTTTAGTCATGTGAACAAGTTTAAGAACCTTTAGAAGCGCAATGATTTATATAACGGTTCAGTACAGCTATACAGGTTAAATGCATAAGAGTGTCCGAATGGAACAAAACTACAGAGATAGATGCCATATGCTATGTCAATATTAAAAATATGATTAAGCATGTAAATGTGGTTATTAGGTTCAATGCAAACTGTAAGTTCCAAGTTTAAAGATAAAATGATATATAACAATATTGTACATGAAAATGAGAAATGATCGTACCAAAGTTAAATTTACAGGTTTAGGGTGTCATAATATATATGTAAATATTGTATAGCATGTAGCAAGGGGTACTTGCCTCGACGGGTCGCGAACCGGGAAAAACGGAACAATAAATGTCGGCGGGGAAACTCGCGACGGACGCACGGTTCACGGAATGAACCCAAACGACGAACAATGGAACCACACGGGTCGGGGTACCTCGCTGGAACGTTGGGTCACGTCGTCGGCATCGTCGGATTCCGACCAAAATGTGAACAGTAACGATCAAGATGTGCAATCAAGAATAGAAAGGAACCAGAGAAGAAAGGAAGGAGGAAAGAAGAGTAAAAGGCTTACAGTAGGTTGTACGAAGGCCGGGTACAGAGGCGAGATCGCCGGCGGCGACAGATCCGGCGGTCGAACGTGTGCAGGGGGTGTGCGCAGGCCGCGGTGAAGGTGCAGGGGTGCACGGGAACGATGAAGGAGAGGTGATGGAGATGAGAATGACGAGGATGATGGCGGAGGCGACGACAAGGTGATCAGCGGCGGCGAGACGCAGGAGCGGGTGCAGGTGGTCGCGGGTCTGGTCGGGGGTGCACCGGGAGAAGGGAGAAGGAGGAAGTGGACCTGTGGTTGAGACGAGGAAGAGGAGGCGAGGGTGCTGGTGTCGGTGCCGTCAGCATTGGGGTTGCGGCGGTGAGGAGGGAGACGGCGGCGGCTAAGGTTCAATGAGGGTTTGGGTTACGTGAGGGGTTCTCTGTGTTTTCAAAAGAAAAGGAGGAGAAGGAATAAATAGAGGAGAGAGAGGGGGGGAGAGAGAGAGAGATAGAGACGGGGAGAGAGAGAGAGAAGTTGCGAGAGGAGAGAGGAAGAAACGGGGAGAGAGAAAGTTGGAATTTAGTAGAGGGAAGAGAGAGAGAGAAGGAGAAAGGGAGAGAGAGAAAGAGAAGCGCAGGAAAGAGGTGGGGCCGGGGAGTTAAGAATGCTCTGATTGGTTGAAGGAGATTGGAAGTTAGGCAAAAATAAATTTAAAAAGATTTAAAGATTTAAGTGAACAGTCAAAATTTTATGAGGTTAAGAAAATATATGTCGGTTTAAAAATATTAAATTTTTAAGATTTTGGCGCAATATAAAACATTTCCAAAACGCGCCCGGGTCGGGCCCAAAAATTCGAAATTGAAATAATAGAATTTTAAGCGGGATCCAAAATTTAAAATGAAGTGTTTTATGATTAAAAAGCATACCCCCAAAACGGACACACGTACGTGCGCGTAGCCGTCCAAACTCGACCGTTTCACTGAACGGGACGAGAACACGATACATGGATGCTACCACAGGGTTATGGGGTGTCAAGCAAGCCAAGATGAATATTTTTAATTTCATTTTAGATGCCAAAATTTGTTATATGCAGAAATGAATTTGCCGGGTAAAATTTACAGTAAGTAACAAACAAGCAAGATAAATGAAATAAGGGTCACACTCCATTCATAAAGTAACAGAAATTAGTAGCATTGGGCTCGAGTGTTAAATTATACTCAACTACAAAAAGAATTTCGTCCTCGAAATTCCAAGAATACAAAGATAGATAACTACAAGAAAAGGTGAGGAAACTTCTGCCGGACTTCATCTTCTCGTTCCCAAGTAGACTCTCCATGCGAGCGATTACCCCAAGAAACAACACAAGAGGGATCACCCCGTCCTTAAGAACCTTTTCCCTTCGATCTACGATTTCAATCGGTCGTTCCTCAAAAGTCAAGTCTCCTCGTACTGTTAGCTCCGAATGATCCAATATGTGCGTTTCATCTCGAACATACCTTCGTAGTTGAGATACGTGAAACACATCGTGCACACTCGCCAAGGACTGCGGTAACGCCAAACGATACGCTACCTCACCAACACGCTCCACGATCTCAAAGTGTCCAACGAATCGAGGACTAAGTTTTCCTCGACTTCCAAAACGAATCACCCCTCTAGTCGATGATATCTTCAAGAATACCAAATCACCCACGGCGAACTCTAGAGGTCTTCTTGACATATCTACCCAACTCTTCTGTCTGTCTTGAGTTGCCTTCATAAGATTTCTGATAGTGTTAACCTTCTCAACAGTCTACACAACCAAATCTGGTCCCAATAATCTTCGTTCACCGACATCATCCCAAAAAACAGGTGAACGACACTTACGACCATACAAGGCTTCAAATGGAGCCATCTGGATAGTTGCCTGAAAACTGTTGCTGTAAGAAAACTCCACCAAATATAGATGATCCTCCCAAGAACCCTTGAAGTCCAACATGCATGCTCTCAACATATCTTCAAGAGTTTGGATCGTTCTCTCCGACTGACCATCAGTTTGAGGATGATAAGCTGTGCTAAACTTCAATCGAGTCCCCAAACTTTCCTGTAAACTCCGCCAAAAGTGTGATAAGAACCGAGTGTCCCGATCGGACACGATGCTCACCGGTACTCCATGCAATCTTACAATCTCTTGCATGTACCGCTCTGCCAAAATCTCTGTTGATTGACCAACCCGGAAAGGAATGAAGTGATCTGCCTTAGTCAACCGATCAACAATTACCCATACTGCATTGTTGCCTTTTGGACTCCGCGGTAAAGCCGTCACGAAATCCATGGTTATATGTTCCCACTTCCACTGAGGAATCGGAAGTGGTTGCAATAAACCAGCAACCCTTTGGTGTTCAGCCTTAACTTGCTGACACACCAAGCACCTTGCCACAAATCGAGCAATTTCTCGTTTCATGCCTTCCCACCAGAAATGCTGTCGAATATCTCGGTACATCTTTGTGCCTCCTGGATGTACAGAATAAGTTGAGCTGTGTGCCTCCGTCATAAGCTCTTCATGAATATCTCCCTTTGGCACACACAAACGGCTACCATACCTCAACGAACCATCTTCGTGGATCAATAAGTCTGTTCGTAGTCCGGCTTTAACCTGTTCTCGAAACTTTTGCAGTCTAGGGTCCTGCGATTGTGCTGCTTTAATATTCTCGATCAACGATGACTGTACTTGTAGCTGCATCAACTGTCCCGTAGAATGTGGTAGCACAACTTCCAAGCCAAATCTTCGAAAGTTTGCAACGATCTCCTTCTGCGTAGTTAACACATGAATTGCTGGTAACCGACTAAGTGCATCCGGTACGACATTAACCTTCCCCGGATGGTACTTAAGGTCAAGATCGTAGTCAGCCATCAGCTCCAACCATCTACGCTGCCTCATATTAAGCTCCTTCTGTGTGAACACATACTTCAAGCTCTTATGATCAGTAAAAACTTCGACCCTTTCGCCTAAAAGGTAGTGTCTCCAAATCTTCAGAGCGAAAACACAGCTACAAGTTCCAAGTCATGAGTTGGGTAATTCTTCTCATGGGTCTTCAATTGTCTCGATGCGTACGCTACAACCTTCCCATGCTGCATCAAAACACATCCCAATCCTTTTCCAGATACGTCGCTGTGAATCACCAATCCTCCGGAATTGTCTGGCACGGTCAGAATAGGGGCGGTTATCAACTTCTGCTTCAACGTCTCAAAGGCTAACGCACAATTGTCCGTCCACACAAACGGTACCTCCTTGCGCGTAAACTTGGTCAACGGTTCCGCCAGACGAGCAAAGTTCTCCACAAATCTCCTGTAATATCCGGTGAGTCCAAGAAAACTTCTTATGTCCGCAACATTCTTTGGAATCGGCCAATCACGAACTGCTGCAATCTTTTCTGGATCGATGGCAATTCCATTTCCAGACACAACAAGCCCCAAAAACTTTACTTCTTCCAGCCAAAACTCGCACTTACTCATCTTTGCATACAACTTCTCCTGTCTCAACGTCTGCAGTGCGATCTTCAAATGCTCAGTATGTTCTTCAAAACTCTTCGAGTAAACCAGAATATCGTCAATAAACACCACAATAAACTGGTCCAAGAAAGGTGAAAAGATTCGGTTCATCAAGTCCATGAATACTGCCGGCGCATTCGTTACTCCGAAGGGCATCACTAAGTATTAGTAATGTCCATATCGAGTTCGGAACGCCGTCTTGCAATATCTTCTGTTTGGACCTGATGATATCCGGATCGCAAATCCAGCTTCGAGAATACCCTCACGCCACTAAGCTGCTCGAAAGTTCGCCAATGCGAGGGATCAGTTACTTGTTCTTAATAGTCACCCGGTTTAATTCTCGATAGTCGATGCACATCCTTCTTCTTTACTAGAAGAATTGGAGCTACCCAAGGCGAGTTACTGCTTCGGATCCAACCCTTTTTCAAGCAATTCAGCATCCTGTTTCTTGACTTCTTTCAACTCTACTGGTGCCATTGGATAATACGCTTTGGATACTGGCGCTGCACCAGGAATAAGATCAATTGCGAACTCCACGTCTCGCTTCGGTGGTAAACCCGATATATCTTCAAACACGTCCATAAAATCACGAACAACAGCTGGCTCTTCACTCTCATCAACTTCCATTACTACAAGAATATTGTTTATCGGCCTGGCCCTAAATTCGACTGGCCCGACAGAACTGCTCCCTTACCGCAACTGCCGCCTGCTGCAAACTCCCCTTCGTCCCAGATAAACTCTGCTGCTCTCGGCTGCCGCAAGTACTCGTGAGAAAGTGGTCAAACCCAGGGAGACGATCTGCCTCTGGATGTCCACGTCCAAGCTGCGCATGAACCTCCGTGCCCTGTCTGCATCGTTGGCAACTAAAGGTCCAGCGAATCCACTGAGTCTTGTCCATTCTGCTTTAGCCCGATGAACTTCTCTTCCATTTCCTCCCGTGCAGTCCGCGGGAAGAACTTCTCTAGGATACTCTTAGAAAAATCTGCCCACTTGATCGGCTTGGGCAAGCGGGTCTCCTCCAAAAGCCACCATTCTCGGGCGTAGTCCACTAGCTGAATGCGTACCATATCAACTCTTTTCTCATCTGGAATTTGTGCCGCAATAAGCAAATTCTCTGTGTCAACTAGCCACTGCTCCGCTGGCAACGGCTCCTCCAAACCAGTAAATGTAGACGGACCCAAACGTCTGAAATCTGCCACGGTCCCTACTCGGTCAACTGGTTTAGCTCCAACATTGTTCACAGACTGCTGAACGATCTGCAAACCTTCCTGAAACGATTCCGCTTGCTGCTGGATCAGCTCGGTCTATCTCTTTTGATTCTCCGGCATTCCCCTGGTTACTCCAAGCATGGCGGCTTCGTCCACATGCCTTTGGTACATCTTCAAATTCTTACCGGCCATAACAAAACACCCAACATTAGCATGATGATAGATTCAAAATATATATCAAGGCTAGAACTCCAAGATACTTAAATAGAGTACCGCATTGTAACTATGCCGCGGTATCATAGCCACAATTACTTAACTCCACCCAAGTCGCCTAAGTCCTAGAGATAACAAGGAATCAGGTTTTCGAGTCGATATGCAAAGGAAGTTTGCACATCGTAAAAGATATAATCAGGAAAAATGTGATTCAAGAATGGTTAAACGGCAAGGTGGCAGGACATGTTTCCTAAACATGGGTATTCTGATTCGTGTATTGGGTACAATAACCAACTGCAAAAGAATCAACCCGACTAACCTATGTCTCTGATAGCAAAAGAACCATGTCACGCCCCGCTTCCCAAAGTACGCTAAAGTGGGCACGTGACATAGCCAACCATGCTACCTGTGGATAGGAAAAATCCTTCCACAGTCACATTACGGCTGTGAAGATATCAAGAACAGGAAAGTAAACTAACTATCTAGTACATGTCCATAAGCCAGAGTAAAAGAGTCAAGAGATAACAATATGCAGAAGCCAAAGATACAATAAATGAAATACCTGGAGTGGGACTACGTACCAACAGGAACCTCACCGCTCGTCTAACAGCGGCAAAACTCCTAATCAGTCTGCAACAAGGTAGAAGAATCTGGGCCATGCAAAACCCAGACGTCAGCGCGTCAAGTCATCAAGTAATAACATAATAAACAGGCAATGCGAGTATAAACATGAATAAAGCAAGGGTAACAATAATAAGAATCAGAGCAGTGCAGGGTAATGTGCAGTGGGTAAACTAAACTGTTCTATCAGGTTTTCTATTCTAAAGTCTTTGAAACCAATTGATGAATCATCGATATAACTCAATAGTATCCCGTGCATGCCCGGGACCACGGTCTAAGACTCTCGGGCTGAAACCGAGACGTGCCGCTAGGCACTAACAGGAAAAGAATAAAGACCAACGATGTCAGCAGCATCGTCACAAGGCGGGCCTGGCCTCTAAAACTGATCAGTACAGGTAGTGAACTGTTGAGTTATAAGTCAGGTTTCACCTTTGATTTCCCCATACCCCCAAGTTATATGTGCAAGTCAAGTCAGGTATCCCGAAATCAAGAAACTAATGCCAACACAGGATCGGGTAAACAGGTTTGTCTGGATAGACAACAGGAACGGTCTATGAGGACTACATGTCAAGTTTGTTGGCATCAGACACAAGATCAGGTATCGAATCAGGTCATGGTACATCATGTCAAGTCAAGCAGTATACGGTACCATGTCGGGTAGAACAATATATATGTAGCAAGTCAGGTCAAGATGTAAACAATATTATGGGTGTGCTCACAATCAGTTATATAATCAAGCATGGGTATCAACAACATGATATAAGCCATGAATTAAGCAATAGGCAGATTCATTCGATTTGCAATACAGTTATCAATTATGTCACAGAGATGATTACCAGAGTGCAGTAAGACAATGATAGCCGTTTAGTCATGTGAACAAGTTTAAGAACCTTTAGAGGTGCAATGATTTATATAACGGTTCAGTACAGCTATACAGGTTAAATGCATACGAGTGTCCGAATGGAACAAAACTACAGAGATAGATGCCATATGCTATGTCAATATTAAAAATGTGATTAAGCAGGTAAATGTGGTTATTAGGTTCAATGCAAACTGTAAGTTCCAAGTTTAAAGATAAAATGATATATAACAATATTGTACATGAAAATGAGAAATGATCGTACCAAAGTTAAATTTACAGGTTTAGGGTGTCATAATATATATGTAAATATTGTATAGCATGTAGCAAGGGGTACTTGCCTCGATGGGTCGCGAACCGGGAAAAACGGAACGATAAATGTCGGCGGGGAAACTCGCGACGGGCGCACGGTTCACGGAATGAACCCAAACGACGAATAATGGAACCACACTGGTCGGGGTACCTCGCTGGAACGTCGGGTCACGTCGTCGGCATCGTCGGATTCCGGCCAAAATGTGAACAGTAACGATCAAGATGTGCAATTAAGAATAGAAAGGAACCAGAGAAGAAAGGAAGGAGGAAAGAGGAGTAGAAGGTTTACAGTGGGTTGTACGAAGGCCGGGTACAGAGGCGAGATCGCCGGCGGCGACAGATCCGGCGGTCGAACGTGTGCAGGGGGTATGCGCAGGCCGCGGTGAAGGTGCAGGGGTGCACGGGAACGATGAAGGAGAGGTGATGGAGATGAGAATGACGAAGATGATGGCGAAGGCGACAACGAGGTGATCGTCTGCGGCGAGACGCAGGAGCGGGTGCAGGTGGTCACGGGTCTGGTCGGGGGTGCACCGGGAGAATGGAGAAGGAGGAAGTGGACCTGTGGTTGAGACGAGGAAGAGGAGGCGAGGGTGCTGGTGTCGGTGTCGTCGGCGTTGGGGTTGCGGCGGTGAGGAGGGAGACGGCGGCGGCTAAAGTTCGATGAGGGTTTGGGTTACGTGAGGGGTTCTCTGTGTTTTCAAAAGAAAAGGAGGAGAAGGAATAAATAGAGGGGGGAGAGAAAGAGAGAGGGAGAGAGAGAGATAGAGACGGGGAGAGAGAGAGAGAGAAGTTGCGAGAGGAGAGAGGAAGAAACAGGGAGAGAGAAAGTTGGAATTTAGTGGAGGGAAGAGAGAGAGAGAGAGAGAGAGAGAGAAGGAGAAAGGGAGAGAGAGAAAGAGAAGCGCAGGAAAGAGGTGGGGCCGGGGAGTTAAGAATGCTCTGATTGGTTGAAGGAGATTGGAAGTTAGGCAAAAATAAATTTAAAAAGATTTAAAGATTTAAGTGAACAGTCAAAATTTTATGAGGTTAAGAAATTATATGCCGGTTTAAAAATATTAAATTTTTGAGATTTTGGCGCAATATAAAACATTTCCAAAACGCGCCAGGGTCGGGCCCAAAAATTCGAAATTGAAATAATAGAATTTTAAGCGGGATCCAAAATTTAAAATGAAGTATTTTATGATTAAAAAGCATACCCCCAAAACGGACACACGTACGTGCGCGTAGCCGTCCAAACTCGCCCGTTTCACTGAACGGGACGAGAACACAATACACGGATGCTACCACAGGGTTAGGGGTGTCAAGTAGGCCAAGATGAATATTTTTAATTTTATTTTCGATGCCAAAATTTGTTATATGCAGAAATGAATTTGCCGGGTAAAATTACAGTAAGTAACAAACAAGCAAGATAAATGAAATAAGGGTCACACTCCATTCATAAAGTAACAGAAATTAGTAGCATTGGTCTCGGGTGTTACAGGTTGGGGCGGGGCTGGGCTGGGGCTGAGGCTAGGGTTAGGTTGGGGTTGGGGTTTAGCTGGGGCTGGGGTTAGGGTTAGGTTGGGGCGGGACTGGGCTGGGGCTGGGCTGGGGTTGGGGTTTAGCTAGGGCTGGGGTTAGGGTTAGGTTGGGGCAGGGCTGGGCTGGGGCTGGGCTGGGGCTGGGGCTAGGGTAAGGTTGGGGTTGGGTATTGATGTATATACATGTATCATATCATGAATGATTCATTTTCATTAAATGTGGTAAAATTAAGTGTATAAATTCATGCCATATAAATAGATTTGTTCGTGAATGGCGATCTAGTTAGGCGAACCAAAGTGTTGCATTGATGAAAGTTTACCGTAGAGAAAATTACGGCTAGCTCTATGCATTTAACCTGAATGTATCCAGTAATTACTAGCATGTATAGAAAAGTTGGTTTAATTTATGAAAAAATGGGGAGACAACATGCATGTATGCATATAGGTAACATCTGCCAATATGCCATATCCAGACCGCAATCTATATTTGCCTATTGGCTAATATGAAAATATCGGCCCGCGTATATGACATAATCAAAGTTGTTAAATCTTGATACGGTTTGTGTTTCATTTTCTTATTTATCATATCGTGTATCGTATCTGTTTTATATCGAAAGAAACAAAATTTTCTGTTACAATAACGAAATAATTATGTGTAGAACCAATTACAATTTTAAAAATGATCAAATTAACAACATAAAGCAACGTACAAGTTAAAGAAAATTTCGGAATTGCAGCACTCAAATGCATACATATAAATCATACAAACCCATGCATTTGATAATCAAATAGGGTTTTTTCTGCCCCCCCCCTACTTCAATATTTTGATGCATGTTTCAGTCATGTAAATTAATATGTTGCGTATAACGCTTTATGATATCAGTATCATACATTTGTAGTTTTAATTGTTGATTGTTATAGATGAATGCCATTGCAATAATAGTTTTTGGTTGATGAATGCTATTGCAATGTAGGATGATCAGTTCTATCAATCTTGATCTCAATGGTTTAAAATCATGTTACACATACAACACGAATGCACAACAAACGCATAATTAGAGAGCGATTCGAGATATTCAGGTTAAAACCAATATATGATACTCGATGATAATATGAAACCTTCATATTCCCATCGATACTCATATATGAAACTAAAAGCGCCACTTAGTCCCCGTCTATCGGTTAACATGCGTGTGATGCTCGTCGTGACCTAGAACTATACGAAGGTTGTTAAATATCGGACAGTATAGCTCGATACTAACAACCGTCATATAGTCTACACGATGAGAAAATTCAATCTTATGGTAACCCATAGATTTGTCCCGTGTGGACAAGTTAAGAATGTATAAAGCAAATGCCTTCATTCACTTGTGTTTTCATCCATTTCGAGATATTTTGTCGGTACGTTTCCGCTGGTTCTCCGTGTACAAAGATAGATTAGAAGTTCATTTCAACGTTGTTTCACAGCTTTAAAATGATTATCTATTCTATTACAGTGTACTCGGATAACAGCGGGGAGGTGCTGCCGAAATTTACTCGAAACGGTTGAAAGCACAAGTGATGGGCGTTCGCTCTATACATTCTTAATAGGATAGAAGCCTACCCCCGACAGCCGGAACACACACATACAACAAGAATACACAACAAACGCATAATTAGAGAGCGATTCGAGATGTTCGGGTTAAAACCAATATATGATAATATGAAACCTTCATATTCTCATCGATACTCATATATGAAAATAAAAGCGCCACTTAGTCCCCGTCTATCGGTTAACATACGTGCGATGCTCATCGTGACCTAGAACTATACAAAGGTTGTTAAATATCGGACAGTATAGCTCGATACTAACAATTGTCATATAGTCTACGCGACAAGAAAACTCAATCGTATGGTAACCCATAGATTTGTCCCTTGTGGACAAGTTAAGAATGTATAAAGCAAACGCCTTCATTCACTTGTGTTTTCATCCGTTTCGAGATATTTCGTCGGTACCTTTCCGCTGGTTCTCCGTGTACAAAGATAGATTAGATGTTCATTTCAACGTTGTTTCACAGCTTTGAAATGATTATCTATTCTATTACAGTGTACTCGGTGAACAGCGGGGAGGTGCTGCCGAAATTTACTCGAAACGGTTGAAAGCACAAGTGATGGGCGTTCGCTCTATACATTCTTAATGGGATAGAAGCCTACCCCCAACAGCCGGAACACACACATACAACAAGAATACACAACAAATGCATAATTAGAGAGCGATTCGAGATGTTCGGGTTAAAACCAATATATGATAATATGAAACCTTCATATTCTCATCGATACTCATATATAAAACTAAAAGCGCCACTTAGTCCCCGTCTATCGGTTAACATACGTGCGATGCTCGTCGTGACCTAGAACTATACGAAGGTTGTTAAATATCGGACAGTATAGCTCGATACTAACAACCGTCGTATAGTCTACGCGACGAGAAAACTCAATCGTATGGTAACCCATAGATTTGTCCCGTGTGGACAAGTTAAGAATGTATAAAGCAAACGCCTTCATTTACTTGTGTTTTCATCCGTTTCGAGATATTTCGTCGGTACCTTTCCGCTGGTTCTCCATGTACAAAGATAGATTAGATGTTCATTTCAATGTTGTTTCACAGCTTTGAAATGATTATCTATTCTATTACAATGTACTCGGAGAACAGCGGGGAGGTGCTGCCGAAATTTACTCGAAACGGTTGAAAGCACAAGTGATGGGTGTTCGCTCTATACATTCTTAATGGGATAGAAACCTACCCCCAACAGCCGGAACACACACATACAACAAGAATACACAACAAACACATAATTAGAGAGCGATTCGAGATGTTCGGGTTAAAACCAATATATGATAATATGAAACCTTCATATTCTCATCGATACTCATATATGAAACTAAAAGCGCCACTTAGTCCCCGTCTATTGGTTAACATACGTGCGATGCTCGTCGTGACCTAGAACTATACGAAAGTTGTTAAATATCGGACAGTATAGCTCGATACTAACAACCGTCGTATAGTCTACGCGACGAGAAAATTCAATCGTATGGTAACCCATAGATTTGTCCCGTGTGGACAAGTTAAGAATGTATAAAGCAAACGCCTTCATTCACTTGTATTTTCATCCGTTTCGAGATATTTCGTCGGTACCTTTCCGCTGGTTCTCCGTGTACAAAGATAGATTAGATGTTCATTTCAACGTTGTTTCACAGCTTTGAAATGATTATCTATTCTATTACAGTGTACTCGGAGAACAGCGGGGAGGTGCTGCCGAAATTTACTCAAAACGGTTGAAAGCACAAGTGATGGGCGTTCGCTCTATACATTCTTAATGGGATAGAAGCCTACCCCCGACAGCCGGAACACACACATACAACAAGAATACACAACAAACGCATAATTAGAGAGCGATTCGAGATGTTCGGGTTAAAACCAATATATGATAATATGAAACCTTCATATTCTCATCGATACTCATATATGAAACTAAAAGCGCCACTTAGTCCCCGTCTATCGGTTAACATACGTGCGATAATTTATTCTTTTCAACGACAAACACACACACAAAGCATATACACGGATTTTCTCCTTTGTCAGTAACTATCCCGTTCTTATATTTCTCAATATAGTCAGCATAACCTACAATTTATATGTTATACAGTCTAACATGGCCCATGAGTACGTAAGAGTTAAGGACTGGATGTATGTGGATTGGAAACAACGTATGCAACCTAAGTTTGTCGCAGGAGTTGCTGCTTTCCTTGAATTTGCACGCGCACATAATAAGATCATAATAGAGAAGATTCTCTGTCCGTGCGATAGATGTGGCAATAAGTACTGGCAAAAGGTAGAATTGGCAGAGCTTCATATTGTAAAACATGGGTTTACTAGACTTTGTACAACTTGGAAATATCACGGGGAAGGAGAAGAATGCAGTACTGCGGCAGAAGAAGAAAGAGAATACGATAATGCGGCAGGAGAAGAAGAAGAATTCGGTAATGCGGCAGGAGACGGAAATTTATTTCCGTCAGAAGAAATGGAGGATATGGTAGAGGCTGCCCTAGGTGAATCTATTCGTACCGAAGATGACATTCCTTCCGGTCAAGGACCGCGTGCAGATAAATATGAAAATTTCATGAATGATGCTAGGAAACCAATTTATGAGAATGCGAAGTATTCCACCCTCTCATGGTTCGTCCAACTTTTCCAGATTAAGTGCCTAAATGGATGGAGCAACAAGTCATTCACAATGCTTCTTTCGTTCTTGAAAGATTCTATGCCTCCGGGAAATAATGTGCCCGACAGCTGGTACGAAGCCCAGAAGATGATGTCTGATTTGGGTCTAAAGTGCGAGAAGATTCAAGCATGTCCTAAAAATTGCGTGTTGTACCGGAAAGAGAATTCAGATTTGAAAGAGTGTCTAACATGCGGAGAGGCCAGGTATAAGCCGAAAGATTCTGATAAGAAGCCTGATATACCTGTGAAGATAGCACGATACTGTCCCATAACACAGAGGCTACAGAGGCTATTCAGGTGCAAGAAAATAGCCGAGGCAATGATTTGGCATCACCGTGCTCCTCCAAGCGAAAATGGAAAAATGAGCCATCCAAGAGATTCACAGGCATGGAAGGATTTCGATAGGAGGCACGCAATATTCAGTAGCGATCCTCGCAATGTCTGGCTCGGACTGGCTACTGATGGTTTCTGCCCATTCAACTATATGGCTGGAAGTCACAGCACATGGCCCGTTGTAATGATAATTTATAATCTGTCGCCTTGGTTGGCTATGGACCAATCATACTTTATGATGCCTCTTCTTATCGATGGACCAAACTCACCGGGGAACAATATCGACGTCTATCTCCGACCTCTGATCGAGGAGTTGAAATCTTTGTTCATTGATGGTGTAGAGACATATGATTCAAACACAAATACAACCTTCATACTGCGTGCGGCTTTAATGTAGACAATTAATGACTTTCCTGCGTATGGAATGCTATCAGGTTGGTCCGTACATGGTCACAAAGCATGTCCTCATTTCCATGAACACACAACATCAAAATTCTTGAATTTTAGTAGGAAGGTTTGTTATTGCGGCCATCGACGTTTCCTGCCTCCAGACCACCCCTATAGGTTAGACACGGTTCACTTTGATGGTCATCAGGAGCTTCTTGGACCTCCATCCCCATTGTCCGGAGAGGACGTGACTGCTAAATGGGATGGTTACAATAACGTGACCTTCGGGATGGATCCGACGAAACAGGTCAAACCACAATATTGGAACAAGTTAAGCATTTTCTTCGAGCTTCCGTACTGGTCTACAAATTCAGTGCGTCATTGTCTGGACGTCATGCATATAGAGAAGGGAGTATCAGAGCACATACTTAACTTGCTTCTTTGTAAAGACGGGAAATCGAAAGACAACATGAATGCTCGGATGGATCTACAAGAGTGGGGAATAAGAAGTGAATTGCACCCTAGACCGGTAGCGAGTAAACCGGGCAAGTTTGTACTTCCCAATGCCGCTTATCATATGTCACAACCGGAGAAGAAAAGATTCCTGCAGGTGTTGCATGATTTGAAAGTCCCCACAGGTTTCTCAGGATCATTCAGCAAGAAAATAAAAATTGTGAAGGGCAAGATCGATGGGCTGAAAAGTCATGATCACCATGTTATCGTAGAGCACCTTCTTCCATTAGCCCTAAGGATTTCTCTCCCCGACTCGGTTGGTCTAGTAATCAACGACCTATGTTGTTTTTTCAGGGAGTTGTGTGCTAAAACACTGGAGGTTGCGACGCTGGATAAACTAGAAAATTCTATTGCGTTGATACTTTGCAAGTTTGAGCGTATTTTCCCACCGTCATTTTTCGATATCATAATACACTTGACGGTTCATCTTGCAACTGAGGCGAAGTTAGCCGGACCGGTACAATATCGACGGATGTATCCCGTCGAGAGGTAAGTGTAATTTTTCATTTCGCGCAATTTATAAATTTATTGTTGTCATGTATGCCCGTATTTATTTATTCAACATATTCTCATTAGGTACCTCTACACTCTTAAGAAGTATATACGCAATAAAAATCGATCAGAGGGTTCTATCATGCAAGGTTATCTTCTTGATGAAGCAACCGCATTTTGTTCCCGCTATCTGGACGAGAACATTGAGACAAGGCTTAACCGACCACGAAGAATTCAAGACGGGCCATATGGTAAAGCCGAGTTTAAGAGGGTAGACACTATGTTTATCAACAAGATATACCGGTTTATCTTGCTTAATTGCGCATGTCTTGAACAAATTAGAGAGTAAGTTCTTTTGGATTAATTGTTATATCTGTGTTTGTGTGTGTATGAAATGATATAATATTAATGTCACAATTATTTTTCGAAAACAGAATTCATTTTAACGAGGTACATGAGAGCATCCTGATTGGAACGAAGAACGTTTGGAAAAATACCATCAGGATAATTTTTGTGATTGGGTCACAGATCATGTAAGTTATTCGAATAACATTTTATTGCTATCAGTTTTAATCTAAACTTGTATCGTTATGTATTTTTCGTAAAATTTGTTTTGTTAGATCCACAATCCGAACTTGTCTGCATCATTTGAGAGTGATTCAAGATATTTAGCTCAATTTCCTAGTATGGAGGTTGCATATTACAAAGGATTTGGTGTCCTTGGATACAAATTCGAAGTTAAGGACATAGAAACATCTAGAACCACTCAGAATAGTGGGATTGCGACGGTAGGATCGGACAGTGTGATTTACTATGGGTACTTAAATTGTATACTCGGCATCCACTATCCCGGACGATCAGAACCCTTTTATATATTCCAGTGTACTTGGTACGATCCGCGAACCGATACGGACAGGTGGAAAAGCAATCTTGGGACTTGGAAAGATGAATATGGATTGACCAGTGTGAACACATTTCGATTTTACGGTCAGGATGATCCGTTTATCTTTCCAAACCAAGCGTTCCAAGTATACTACTCACAGTGTTTGAAGTATCTGGGATGGAGTGTTGTATGCCGATGGAAACCCGGAGATGTCTACGATGTCCCAGAATTCGAGGACAGCGATGAGGACGAAGAAGAAAGAAGGCTTAAAGTGCTCCGACCGTCTGTTTCGAAGGACGGGTTGTCTTCGACCGATCATGAAGTTACGTGGGTTAGAAATGACATCGACGATGAAATCCAAGTAGATATGTATATTGCGCCCACGAAACGAAAAAGGTTATCAGTAATGTTATATTATTACTTCACATTTTATTCTCTATACATATATAGTCAATACTTTTAATGATTGTCTAATACGTCCACGAACCGTTTATCTAGATTTGATGACGATGTCGGGAGCAGCGAGAGGCGGCAGGAGCTCCAGCCGCGGCAGAGGCAGAGGCAGAGGCAGAGCGGTTCTGCAGCCCGGAGAGCTCTGTAGGGAGCTTCAGAGGGCCGGTCTTGCACCCAGATCGGAGACCCCTTCGGATGCCTCCTTCCGTGTGGATTTTGCCACATCTCCAGGTATACTGCACGCATATCCATTTTGAATGTAATATTACAGATATTCACGCCTATTTATGTCAAAATTACTTATATTGTCAATGTTTGATTGTCTAGTTGTTGGTGATGCGTCCACATCTGGGACAGAGGCCACTCCCGCTCCTCCAGGTATGTTTATATATCCTATAGTGCATGTATATTGATTTAGAATGCTATATCATAAATACACACATTTCTTTTGCTCTTACTTAGCAATTTTTATTATTGTCTGGCTGTAGGTGGTGACACCACCGCACCTGCGGGTATGTTTATATATCCTATAGTGCATGCATATTGATTTAGAATGTTATATTATTGATCTACACATTCTTTTTTCAATTACTTATATAATCTATTTTTAATTGTCTAATTATAGGTGGTGCGTCCACATCTTCCACAGGGGCCACTCCTGCCGCTTCCATACCCTCCGCATCGTCTGCAAGTTAGTATGAATAAATTTAAAATATTTATTCATTTTACATATGCTCTATAGAATAAATATGAACTTCATAGAAATTTAGCGTCGATGTTTATTTTCTAGTTAGAGGGGATGCGTCCGCATCCGGGAACCCGGTTGTTCCTCATCGGAGGAACTATCGTCCCGCTCGTGCTGCTGCCCGGGCCTAGGCTCGTGCGATAGTCACCGGAGGTATATATCACACTTGAATTTTCGTTTAACCTTGATTTCTTAATACAACTTTGTATTAATATTGATTGTTTTGATATTTCGTGCAGACGCAGGGCCTCCCTATCCCCAGGGGGGAACTCGAGGCCCGAATCAGTCCCATAGGCTAAGGCCTGACAGAGCTAGGGGGAGGCAGCATTCCCCCTTTTTTTTACCCTTGAATATCGCTATACCGGTCCTCATGCTGAGAGGTTCAGCCGGTATATGGGGGACGAGAGCCGGCTCGTGAAGAACTATCCACTTCACGTTGAGTGGGGCGAGCAGCACCGGCGCTCATTCGCCCTCTTCTTTGATCAGGCTCGGGTACGTATTAACGGCCTATTTTCATTTGATTTATCCAATATATTTATTATTAACACTTGCAATCTAATAACAATGTTTTTTTTTATTTTCAGTTGGATTACGATTTTCAGCCTGTAGCCGA
Source organism: Agapanthus africanus (assembly GCA_030015575.1). NCBI lineage: Eukaryota > Viridiplantae > Streptophyta > Magnoliopsida > Asparagales > Amaryllidaceae > Agapanthus > Agapanthus africanus. The sequence goes on from JASDDO010000006.1 coordinate 285,524,596, forward strand.
CCCTGATCACCCTGGGAGGGTGCTCGACCTTCATGCTCTGTACAATGGCCTGATGAAGAACATGCAGACCAAGGTCCGATACAACAGGAATGAGCTGAAGGCCGACTGCTACTCCCTGTGGATGGCGACCCCCGAGGCAGAGAGAGCGGCCCTCCTATCTACTCCAGCGTTTGCGAGAGTCGACGTAGAGACATGGCCTCTATTGTGCGATTATTTCGACTCCCAACGCAAACAGGTATGTATTTTAAATGTAATTCATTATTTATGATATAATTTATTTCTTTGTGTTCCTTAATTAGAAAACTAAATGTTAATGCGTTGTGCAGAAACAGGCCGCTCAGAATACAGAGAACAGGAAGTCGGCGAAGAGGGGTCGCCCCACTTACACAGGTGGCTCGAGGAACATTACTCGAGCCATAGAGTTATCGGTAAATTACAATAGACCGACCTTTGTGATATTCTGCAATATTAAGAGTTATTTTCTAATATTTCTAATATTAAGAGTTTCTTTCTAATATTGCAGACATCTCGGACCGTGGCGTCAGGTGGTACACCGAGCGTGCTGTCCGCATATCATGCCGTCCACGGCACCTCGACAGATCCCGCCACGGGCGAGCTTCGATATCCCGATGTCGCTACCCAGGAGTATTGCGTAAGTGTTAATATTTTTTCTACCCAAATTTGAAATTTTAGTTTTGGAAGGTTCAAGTTTAAATTTTATACTTATACTTTACTGCTTAATGTGGGTGTAGGAGCGGGTGGTTGAGCAGGCCCAGGCCTCGGGGATCGATTTTACCGGACAGAGCGATCCAAGGCAGCTGACCCCAGTTCTGGACGCCGCACACGGAGGGCACCACGGAGGTTGGGAGAGAGGCCGGGGACTGGGCCCTAGCAGGGCCCATATGAGGTTGGACTCCACCCCGGCGGTTACTTCCTCCGTCTCCAGTGACCGACGTGTCCATCAGGAACTGGAGAGCTTGAGGGCCACCGTTCAGGAGTTGAAGGAGATGCTGGTATGTATACTACTTTATAGTAAAATATCATGTCCTATTATATAGATATCAACATATCCATAATTAGTACGTAGCTTGAGCTTATTTGGTTTTAGACTTAAGTTTGATTAATCATACATACATATGTAATTAAAATAAACAACGGTTTTCCAAACTAGATATCCAAACGGGGTTTCGAAATAACTTAATAATGATATGAATTCGAATAATACACAGTTCTTACACACGTTATGTCCAGACGCGACAGGGTACATCGACCGAGCCTCTACATGCATCTCCTTCGGCTGCGGCTCCGCAAGCTACCACATCGGCTGCGGTTCCGCAGACAGCTCCTATAGCTCCACCGCCCGCTCAGACTCCCGCAGCCGCGGCTCCGCAAGCGACTACCTCGACGGCGGCTGCGCAGACCACATCGCCAGCTCCACAGGCCGCTCAGACTCCCGCTCGCGCCGAATTGCAGAGTTTATTGACCGAGAAGCAGGCGCGCGTTATTCTATCGTTATTCAGAGGTGGAGCTGGACCGAGCTAGGGTAGCTTTTTGGTTCTTATTTTTTGAAACATGTATTTATTTATATCATATACATTGTACTACATTTTGAAACGATATTGATATTGGTTTATATTTATATCATATTCAGTTTTTGGGTTTCTTTTATATATTATATGCGTGAGATGTGATTATGAATACTGCGATATATGTTGTGTGATGATTAATTTTATATTTGATTGATGTATATATTATTGTGCACAGGGCGGGAAAAAATCAGGCAGCCCTTTTTTTTAAAATAATACAGATAATGTGTACCTACGGATTAATCCGTAGGTACACATGTTGCCCCTACGGCTATATCCGTAGGGGCAAAATATCAGCGGTAAATGATATTTCCCCCCTGATCTCAGTACCAGGGGGTTGGGAGTGCCCCTACGGACATATCCGTAGGGGACATTACTTCGCCCCTACGGAGTTATCCGTAGGGGCAAAATATCAGGATTTCTGATATTTTGCCCCTACGGATAGGTACCTACGCAGATATCCATAGGGGGTAGTACGTGGCCCTACGGCTATATCCATAGGTACATTTAATATATTAAAAAAACCGTAAATAATATAACTTTTTTTACCATACGGCCTACTCCGTAGGTGCAACAGGACCTACACAGAAATCCGTAGGGGCAAGATTTTGCCCGTAGGGGCAAGTTCAGGGCTTCAACTTGCACCTGCGGCCTTTGCACCTACGGGGTCTTTTTTCGCCCCTACGCATATCTCCGTAGGGGCGGTGGGTTGCCCCTACGGATAAATCCGTAGGGGCAACCCTTATTTGGAGTAGTGGTTGTTTGATTCACTAATTTATCAATTAGTGAAGAGGTAGCTTGAGTTAGCGATTCTTCGACGTAGATCGTCTTCAGCCTCGAAGATCTTTAAGCAAGCTCGTTCCTTTCGCCTAGTGGAGCCTAATGAGAGTCCGGAACACCACTACTTGGAGCAAAGGGACTACTACACGGAGCTTTAGAAGTGAATGACCGGTCTACAAAGGTTGTATTCCTATTTCACTTAGTATAAAGTTTGTTTACATGTTATAAAAATCATAATTCTCTAGTTAGATCCTTGGTTCGGGCTCGCTCGCCACCCTAAAATTTTAAAGTAGCATAGATGATGCTTGCCGAAACCGTGTCAGGGTGCTATGTGAACCCTTCAGTGGTATCAAAGCCTTGCTAGAGCATTAGGAGTAGTGTAGGCGAAGTTAAAGTGTTCGATCGACTTTTCGAAAATCTGGATTTCCCACTCTAAGTTGGAATTTTTCCAATTAAAAATTCTCAGAAAAATATGCAGGGTTTTCTATAGACCCATAAGAAAAACGATGTTAGTTGTAAGTATGCCCTAGAGGCCGGTATTGTACAGATGATGTATATTATATTGGATGCTTGGACATATATAGAGATGACTTTCTTGCTCGATATGAGAGTATGCTATCTGGTTGCTCTTTATCTTAACATGTAAACTTGTCTCTTTATACTGTCTTAAAGTTACATGTTGGTAAAGCCCTTAGGATGTGTACTTGACTACCTGGACTATGATGCGGATCATACTAGTGGGGACATGGTAGTCCATAAGTACATCCTTCAAGATCCCTAGTCGTGGGTGTATCGAGATGGGGCATCGATATACCAGTGTAGACTAGCGTATACGCTTCTCGACCCATGAGATGGGCGATGGATGATCCTATATCCATTGGTGTTTGACATCAGAGATGGTATACGGGTGCTCAGTGGAGACTGGGTACACTGGACGGACTCACCGAGAACTCCCAGATGGTATTATACCTCACGTCAGATGGCAGTTCTCAGGTGACACCAGTGCAGGTTAGTCTGTAGACCCGAGATCGTCATAGAGTCTTGTGTGATTCCCACTGTGCTTTTATTTCCACCTTACCACGTCCATGAGGACGTGCAAAACGGTGGTTTTTGGGTACAGTCCCGAGTCACATGGAGGCAATGAGCGATAGGAGGGGTTTCGTCTCTCCCGGTATTGGGGGTTGATGTTGCGCTGTGCTCGATTGGTCGTAACAGGGAAGTCCCTGGCCAGGGCTGATTAGAGATTTACTGGTAAGTGTTACCAGTAGTTTCTTAACCCGTTATGAGCCTCACATCGGCACGACTTATCGGTTATTGGGGTCTGACGTTTACCACCCCTAGACTTGATATGCGACATATCAGACGAGGAGACCGGACTGTACGGGAAGTGTTGCCGGTTGGCTCGACGGAAGTTGTAGCAGGTTCGCTTGTTCTCTTCTGATAGCTCAAAACCCGGGTGGCCGTTACGTTTAGCTGACCGCTTGAGGCTTGGGGGTGCTTGATATGATCATCACCCACTGCCGGCGTATTGACGAGTCTTAGAGTCCCACAAAGGAGTTACCTAGTCCAGGCGAAATGTTGTGGTGCGCGTATGCGATATGCGCATGGACCCGATTAAAATGCGCGTATAGGATACCGTATATTGATCAGGCGGCTTGCTTTTGGTGGGGTCGTATGTGATATGGCCAGATTGATAAATCAAGTGTTGATTTATCATTTAACCATTAGTTTCTCACTAGAAATCCTTTCTTGGGTTTGATGGATGTATGCATGCATATATGCTTTCTTTATTGATTCATGCACATATGGATGTGCATGCACACATACATACATACATCATCCTTCATGGTTGCATATACATGGAAAATGGTGGCAATATAAGAATCACACCATGGTTTAATATATATGAATTATTATTGCATTTGATTTAAGACAAAAAGGAAAAGAAAAGGATAATTCATGGATAAGTTCTACACTCTTCTTGACCTAACCATGCTCACCTAACTCTTAACCATGGATTAACTTTTCTTTTGTGTTTTAAACTCAAATACAATAATATATACTTATTATTTAACCATGGTTTGATATGAAGAGTGGAAAATATATATGTTTAGATTTTCCATTTTTCATAAGAGATAATCTTTTCTCTTCTTCTCAAAAAAGGCCATCATCTTCCTCCTTCTTCCATTGCTCTCTAGATTTTTTTTAAGTGAGTAAAATACTTAACAAGATAGGATTTTTAAGTAAGAAAAGCCACCACAACATCATTCTACACAAGTCTTGCCCACTTGTTTAGAGTGTTAGCTTCCATTTTCATTCTTGATCTTGCGAAGTTGCTAGCTTAGACAAAGCGGACTCCGGGTGGATCATCGTGGACCTAGAGGAGTTCAAGCAGACCTTCTCCAAACCCCAAGTAGCCGAGGAGTCTAGCGTAGGGAGCTACAAAGGTTGTACTCTCAAAACACTAGCTTTTCTTACTTGTGATGATGTGTAAGTTTTGAAACCCTAATTTTTCTAGGAACGATTCTTTGTTTGTTAACTTAGCACCCTAAAAATTCAGTCTTTGGTACATGTGATGCTTCCAAACCCTTCATGAGGTGCTAGGTTAACCCAACATTGGTATCAGAGCCGACCTAGAACATTAGGCGACACTTTTACGAAGTAAAAACTCCGATCGGATCAAAATACGAAATTATGGGACCCTCTCTGGACATTTTTTGAAAACTGATATTTTCATAATTAAAAATATGCAAAAAATTCAGCAGGTAAATCTAAGAACAACTGTGAAAAACGATGCCATGAACAGTTAATTCCACCGCGGAACCACGGCAATAGCCTGCTTAGGCCGCAGTTCCGCCGCCGTTCTGTTGCTTCATCGTGTCGTTTTTGTACAGTAACTTACTTATCTGCTTGTATATTGTTTTGGAGTATTTTTAATCTGAATTTAGTACTGTAAATTCTGGAGATGGTTTTGGACTCGACGATTCGATCGGAATTTTGATTTCGTGTCTTTTCCGGGTAAATTAGAAAGTATTGAAGTGTTCGAACGAGTATCATTTGCTCACTTTTCACGGGGTTTAAATATTTTGGAGATACGTGCAAGTTTTGTGGTGGACCCTCTTAACTCGATTATGTGACCGTCTTGAACTGCCCTTTGAACCTTAGGGTTTGGGGCAGTACGGCATGCCACATGTGAGGCGTTGGCTTGACCCTTCTACGGCTGGACCGCTACTACTGTATCACACTCCGGGTTTTTGAACTTCGCTCAAGTGTTGAGCTTTAGGAAATCTTGGGTATTTGATTATTCGTTCGAAAACTTTAATACTGTCTGTTTATCTGGAATGTGATGCAATGTGTGGAATTCACATTACTAGACATGAAATACGAAGTATGTGATATTTCGCATTTACGATGTCTGAATAGAATGTGGATTCCAGATATTGCAGTTTTACACATTCTTTTCTATGACCGTAAGTGTAGTATGTAGTGGTATTGCCGATTGTCGTTGCTATACATTGACGACAATCGGTGTATGCATACTTACTTACGTTGATGATATGAGATATTATGTGTTGCTGAGATATGATGTGCAGGATTGTCGCGATTGAATAGCCGGGGGTTTTTATGTGAGATGAGAGTTTTATATTTTCATTCATGTATATTCAAATGTAATGTAATATTCTTTTATTTGGGGCACTTCCGGGTTGAGGTTGATGCCACCAGTGTTGTATATTATTTACTTTTCCGCATTAGGATGGACCCAAGGAGGGGAGCACAGGTGACCGGGTTCTGGGGTTCAGTGGGAGGCCATCTCGAGGAGTCGAGACCGGGTCTCCTAAACTCCAGAATTGGTAGGGTCACTTGCCGCTCTCGTAGGGGTCCAGGGTGTGGGCTTGGCTATTCATCGCGACTGTGGAATCCGTATTTTCTATTATTGGCTAAATACTAAATACGGACGTCCTAGTATATCCCACATTATATCTATGTTTCTGCTGTGATATCTGTGATGTGATCATGTGATGTGCTGTGATAGATACTTTATATAGTATATATGATATATTATATAGACGTTACTTATGTTTTACACCCGCGCTAGCCCTGGCCCGCTCTGTCGTTAGTTACCTAACCTAACGGTGCATGAGGGGACATCGAGGCGAATGCGGATGGCATAAGTGTACGTCGTATTTATCTGTGATGTTTAGGTGACTTAAATGATGGGACTTCATTAATGTGATTAATGAAAAAAAAGAAACCTAAAAGATGTTGTAGAATCAAATTTTAAAATAAAAGGGTAGCTACAGTCTTGCTTTGCATAGCGGTATATATGATATACCCTGCACCTTATTCGATCGGGAAAGAGCCAAGATCCCTTCACCGGGAGTGACCTCTTTAGCAAAACTGGCAGATGCTACAACACTCGGTTTGACTTTTGATTGCTTTTGGAGTTTTGCTTTGCACAGTGATATATATGATATATCCCGCACCTTATTCGATGAGGAAAGAGCCGAGATCCCTTCACCGGGAGTGACCTCTTTAGCAAAACTAATGAAAGCCTCAAAATCACTCCATTTCAAAATTCACTCGATTCTACAACGATATCAAGTTCATTACGCAATAGGTTTTCAGAAAAACCTATCGTAGCCCTCCGTCATTTCAGATAAGTCCTACTTAGTATTCGTGCTACGTTTGTTGACCTCCGTCAAGGCGTAGTGTGCGGTAGCTAACTAGTATTTATCTGCTTATGCATGAAATGCAGATTGGATTAGGGTAGTCGTACGACCTTGTTGACCTCTGTCAAGGGTCGTGCGGGTGGGTTTAATTCAATCAAGAAATGACGGGTTGAACTTGACTTGCACCCTGTGGTTTGTTGACCTCCGTCAAGGTCATGGGATGCTTGGGGCAAAATATTATCGGGAATTTCAAGTGTTGAAATTTGCAATGAGATTGCATACCATCTATGAGATAGTTGGATCCCGATACCCACTGCGAGTAATTGTTACTCCTGGGAGAGTTTTACACAGGACAATTAGCTGATCAAGTAGGTGTCTAGAAAGGTGTCAACGGGGTTACGCCTCTGGGAAAACGAGGTTTACTTTAATTAGGTCCGTGTGAAAGCACGGGGAACCTCCCTCAAAGTACCGACACTGGCCTGGCTGAAAGATCGGCGAAGTTGTAGGGTATAATTAATCCCGGCTAGTCTTTCCTTTTAGGGTTTGAAGGAAGATTTGATAAAAACAGTGGGAGCCATCCTGATTAGATAAAATAATAACAAATCTGATCTTGCAAGAGCATACGCTAAAGTGTTTTCTTCTCTCTCTCTCCAGGTAGCGACCATGTCATGCCTTAATCAAAATAATAATATGGATGTATTGACTGAACCCGCATGTTATACTGTGCTGGGGAACGTTGGTTCCGTTCTTTCTTATAAGAGTTATAGGACTGAACAGGATATAGAGGAATACCAGGATTCCCATGCCACCCGAATGAAGAAAGTACATGTTGATGCATTTTCTTCGGGTGTGTTCGTTACAGAGAACTGTTTCTCCATTTGCCCTACGTCCTGGGTATTAGATGCCGGGTCAGGATCCCATATATGTAATCAGTTACATGGGCTTAGAAAAGGTAGAGAACTTGGAGAAGGTGATAAAGACATAAGGGTAGGAAATGGTGCAATTATTGCAGCTAAAACCGTCGGGGAATATCACCTTGTATTGCCAACTGGTAATACATTGGTTCTGAACGAATGCTATTACATGCCGAACCTGATATGCAACATTATATCGGTTTCTTTACTGAGTAAAGATGGATATAATTTTGTATTACAGGATAATGTTATGGACATTTTCCGTAACTAAAAGTTGGTTGGATCAGACACGTTGTGCAATGGCATTTATGTTCTAAATCAATCAACAGTTCTAAGTATAACAAACACACACAAGAGGAAGAGTTCAGAACTGAACGAATCCTTCTTGTGGCATTGTAGATTGGGTCACATCAATGCGACACGACTAGCTAAGTTGCATAAGGATGGATATTTGAATCCGTTTGAATTTTCATCTTATGACACTTACCAGTCATGTCTCAAAGGCAAGATGACCAAAACTCCATTTACGAGACACGGAGAAAGAGTTACAGAACTCTTGGGGCTGATACATAGTGATGTATGCGGTCCCATGTCTACACATGCCAGGGATGGTTCTGCATACTTCATTACATTCACTGACGATCTCTCTAGGTTCGGGTATGTGTTCCTGATGAAACACAAATCAGAAGCTTTTGAGAAATTTAGAGAATATAAACAAGAAGTCGAGAACCAAACCGGAAAAGTATTAAAATCCTACGATCTGATCGAGGAGGTGAATACTTGAGCATTGAATTCCTGGACTTCCTAAAAGAGAATGGGATTCTCTCTCAGCTGACTCCTCCATATACACCACAGCACAACGGTGTATCAAAACGGAGGAACCGCACCCTATTAGATATGGTGCGCTCTATGATGAGCACGGCTGAGTTACCTATTTCCTTCTGGAGATATGCACTGGAGACAGCAGCATACCTACTGAATAGGGTTCCTACCAAATCTATGCCTACCACCCCATATGAGATATGGGAGGGGAAGAGACCATATCTTAATTTTATTAAGATATGGGGTTGCCCGGCCTATGTCAAAAGACAAAAACCGGACAAACTCAAGACAAGGTCTGTTTTGTGTAAATTTGTTGGATATCCCAAGCATTCGCGAGGGTATATCTTCTACCACAGTGAGGAACAAAGAGTATTTGTTGCTCAACATGCCACCTTTTTAGAAAAGAAATTTCTTGCAAAAGAGATTAGTGGCTCTGAGGTAGAACTGGAAGAGGTTCCAGCTGTACAAACCACAACAGAAGATTTAGTGGAACCAGAGAATTCAGTAGCTCCCAACGAACCTCAGCCTCTCCGCCGATCTAGTAGGGTTCCTCGCCAACCTGAGAGATACTACGGTTTTCTCATGGATGGTAGGAGCGAGGATTGCATCATGGAGGATGATGACCCAACTAGCTTCGAGCAGGCCATCACGAGTGGGGACTCAGTGAAATGGCTGGATGCAATGCGGTCCGAGATGGAATCCATGTACACCAACAAAGTATGGACTTTGGAAGATGCTCCTGAAGGGGTAAAACCCATTGGGAGCAAGTGGATCTTCAAGAAAAAACTTGGTGTAGATGGGAAACTGGAGACTTTCAAAGGTAGACTTGTTGCAAAGGGTTTTCGTCAAAGACCAGGTGTGGACTATGACGAGACCTTTTCTCCAGTGGCTATGCTTAAATCCATCCGGATCATGCTTACCATCGCTGCATATCATGACTACGAAATCTGGTAAATGGATGTTAAGACCGCCTTTCTAAACAGTGATTTAGAAGAGTGCGTGTACATGACTCAGCCAGAGGGCTTCGTAGATAGTAGGAGCAGCGGGAAGGTGTGCAAGCTGCTTAAATCCATTTATGGATTAAAGCAAGCATCGCGGAGTTGGAACATCTGCTTTGACGTCATTATCAAAAAGTTTGATTTCGTCAAAAACGTAGATGAACCTTGTATCTACAAGAAGGTGGCCGAGAGTAAGGTTGTCTTCCTCGTATTGTACATGGACGACATACTCTTGATAGGAAATGACATTCCTATGCTGCAATCGGTCAAGCTCTTCTTATCACAAAGATTCTCAATGAAAGATCTTGGTGATGCCTCCTGCATATTGGGAATTAGGATCTATAGAGATAGATCCAAACGGATATTGGGATTGTCCCAATCCAGGTACATTGACACCATACTAAAGAGGTTTAGTATGGAAGAATCCAAGCGTGGGAACTTACCCACGATCTCTGGAGTCACTCTCTCCAAAGAGATGTCTCCCAAGACTGATTTGGAGAGAGCTCGCATGCAAGGGATACCCTATGCTTCGGCTGTAGGCTCTATCATGTATGCGATGCTATGTACCAGACCCGATGTAGCATACTCACTAAGTGTAGTGAGCAGGTATCAAGCTGATCCTGGAGAGAGTCACTGGACAGCTGTGAAGAGCATTCTCAAGTACTTGCGAAGGACTAAAGAGATGCTCTTGGTGTATGGTAACGGAGAACTCCACGTGGAGTCCTTTACCGATTCGAGCTTCCAGAGTGATAAGGACGACTCTAAGTCGCAGCCGGGATTTGTCTTTACCCTTTACGGATGGGCGGTTAGCTGGAAGAGTTCCAAGCAGGAAACCGTGGCAGACTCGACGATGGAGGTTGAATACATCGCTGCCAACGATTCTGCCAAAGAGGCTGTCTGGATCAAGAAGTGCATTACTGAACTTGGAGTGGTTCCATCCATTGAGAATCCAATACCTTTGTATTGCGATAACAATGGAGCGGTGGCTTTGGCCAAGGAACCCAGGTCCCATCAGCGATCTAGGCATATTCTGAGGCGGTATCACCTGATCCGGGAGATAGTTTATCGCCGGGAGATCGAGGTCAGGAGGGTTGACACGAAGAACAACACAGCGGATCCACTCACGAAGGCCATTCCCCAGATACAGTTTGAGAGACTCTTCGGAATGCTCGGTATGCGATACTACAGCAGCTGGCCCTAGTGCAAGTGGGAGATTATTAGTTGTATGTATGCCCTAGAGGCCGGTATTGTACAGATGATGTATATTATATTGGATGCTTGGACATATATAGAGATGACTTTCTTGCTCGATATGATAGTATGTTATCTGGTTGCTCTTTATCTTAACATGTATACTTGTCTCTTTATACTGTCTTAAAGTTACATGTTGGTAAAGCCCTTAGGATGTGTACTTGACTACCTGGACTATGATGCGGATCATACTAGTAGGAACATGGTAGTCCATAAGTACATCCTTCAAGGTCCCTAGTCGTGGGTGTATCGAGACGGGGCATCGATATACCAGTGTAGACTAGCGTATACGCTTCTCGACCCATGAGATGGGCGATGGATGATCCCATATCCATTGGTGTTTGACATCAGAGATGGTATACGGGTGCTCAGTGGAGACTGGGTACACTGGACGGACTCGCCGAGAACTCCCAGATGGTATTATACCTCACGTCAGATGGCAGTTCTCAGGTGACACCAGTGCAGGTTAGTCTGTAGACCCGAGATCGTCATAGAGTCTTGTGTGATTCCCACTGTGCTTTGATTTCCACCTTACCACGTCCATGAGGACGTGCAAAACGGTGGTTTTTGGGTACAGTCCCGAGTCACATGGAGGCAATGAGCGATAGGAGGGGTTTCGTCTCTCCCGGTATTGGGGGTTGATGTTGCGCTGTGCTCGATTGGCCGTAACAGGGAAGTCCCTGGCCAGGGCTGATTAGAGATTTACTGGTAAGTGTTACCAGTAGTTTCTCGACCCGTTATGAGCCTCACATCGGCACGACTTATCGGTTATTGAGGTCTGACGTTTACCACCCCTAGACTTGATATGCGACATATCAGACGAGGAGACCGGACTGTATGGGAAGTGTTGCCGGTTGGCTCGACGGAAGTTGTAGCAGGTTCGCTTGTTCTCTTCTGATCGCTCAATACCCGGATGGCCGTTACGTTTAGCTGACCGCTTGCGGCTTGGGGGTGCTTGATATGATCATCACCCACTGCCGGTGTATTGACGAGTCTTAGAGTCCCACAAAGGAGTTACCTAGTCCAGGCGAAATGTTGTGGTGCGCGTATGCGATATGCGCATGGACCCGATTAAAATGCGCGTATAGGATACCGTATATTGATCGGGCGGCTTGCTTTTGGTGGGGTCGTATGTGATATGGCCGGATTGATAAATCAAGTATTGGTTTATCATTTAACCATTAGTTTCTCACTAGAAATCCTTTCTTGTGTTTGATGGATGTATGCATGCATGTATGCTTTCTTTATTGATTCATGCACATATGGATGTGCATGCACACATACATACATACATCATCCTTCATGGTTGCATATACATGGAAAATGGTGGCAATATAAGAATCACACCATGGTTTAATATATATGAATTATTATTGCATTTGATTTAAAACAAAAAGGAAAAGAAAAGGATAATTCATGGATGAGTTCTACACTCTTCTTGACCTAACCATGCTCACCTAACTCTTAACCATGGATTAACTTTTCTTTTGTGTTTTAAGCTCAAATACAATAATATATACTTATTATTTAACCATGGTTTGATATGAAGAGTGGAAAATATATATGTTTAGATTTTCCATTTTTCATAAGAGATAATCTTTTCTCTTCTTCTCAAAAAAGGCCATCATCTTCCTCCTTCTTCCATTGCTCCCTAGATTTTTTTTAAGTGAGCAAAATACTTAACAAGATAGGATTTTGAAGTGAGAAAAGCCACCACAACATCATTCTACACAAGTCTTGCCCACTTGTTTAGAGTGTTAGTTTCCATTTTCATTCTTGATCTTGCGAAGTTGCTAGCTTGGACAAAGCGGACTCCGGGTGGATCATCATGGACCTAGAGGAGTTCAAGCGGACCTTCTCCAAACCCCAAGTAGCCTAGGAGTCTAGCGTAGGGAGCTACAAAGGTTGTACTCTCAAAACACTAGCTTTTCTTACTTGTGATGATGTGCAAGTTTTGAAACCCTAATTTTTCTAGGAACGATTCTTTGTTTGTTAACTTAGCACCCTAAAAATTCAATCTTTGGTACATGTGATGCTTCCAAACCCTTCATGAGGTGCTAGGTTAACCCAACAAACGACGGCCTAACTCGACCAAACAGACGTGGAAGCACGGCCAAATCATGCCTTTGGCGGTGGTTCCGCGCACTGTTGGTGAGGCAGGGAGTGTGCTTTCTTGTGTAGGTCCGTAGGTGCTTGGGGCACTGTCTGGGTGTTTTTAACTGTGACTCAAGAGTTGAGGTCTCTGAGAATTTTGGATGTTTGATAAATCGATCGAAATGTTTAACATCGTCTAGATATCTGTGATGTGATACAATATTTGGAATCCACAATAATTGGTTTTATGAAAACTAATTAGTGTTTTGTAAATCTAGCAATTTAGTCTCTTTTGATCGGTTGCCGCGGGGTTTGATTCGGATTAAAACCCTGTCGCAATCACGTAGTGTACACGAACACTCGCCGGGCAACACTAAAAGATAGCCACGCCCCATCGCCTCGACCAAATGACTGTAGGAGAACTCCGTTGCCGAAAGCATCCGTTCGGGTACTCGTGGCCACGGTGTTCCGCCTAAGTGCACTTCATCGAAGGCATCGGGGGTGTAGCCATCTACTAATGTTTGCGACGAGCATTCGATCATATATCAGGAATCTTGTTGAATTACCCGACTGGATATTGAAAAGTTTTTTCAATTTGAGACTAAAATGCCGGGTTTATAATGTTAGGCATGAAATTCGGAATATGTGATATTCCGGGTTTATGATGTCTAAGGAATTTAAATGGTGAGGCATGAAATCCGAAGTATGTGATATTTTGGATTTATGATGTCTAAGGTGGTTGCGGATTCCAATTATTGTAGTTTTCATTTCTTTTCTGCGACCGTAAGTGTAATATGTGGTGCATCACCGGTTTCATTGCAATACGTCAACGACAATTGGGATACGCATATTCACTTACGTTGATGACATGTGATGTTATGTGTTGCTGGGATATGTTATATTGGATCGTCGTGTTTGAATAGCCGGGGGTTTTGCGTGATATGAGAGTTTTTTATTTTCCTTCATGTAAAAACTTGCATGTAATATTCTTTTATTGGGACACTTTTGGGTTGAGGATGATGTCATCATTGATGTATATTATTTACTTTTACGCATTAGGATAGATCCAAGGCGGGGAGCACAAGTAACCGGGTTCTAGAGTCCAGTAGGAGACCATCTCGAGGAGTCGAGTCCGGGTCTCCTAACTCTAGAATTGGTAGGGTTTCTTCCCGCTCTTGTAGGGGTCTAAGGATATGGGTTTGGCTATTCATCATGACCGTGGAATCTGCGTTTTTTACTGGCTTAATTTAAAACACGGACTTCCTAGTATATCCAATATTTCATATGTTGACTTCTGCTGCAATGTTCTGTGATGAGATCATATAACTGCCTGAGATGAATGCTTTATATAATATATATGATATATAATAAACGTTGCTTATGTTTTTCATCTGCGCTACTCCTACCCCCGCTCTGCCGTTAGTTATCTAACCTAATGGTGCATGACGGGACCCCGCGGCGAATGCGGATGGCATAAGCATACGTTGTATTTTCGTTTCTTCTGTGATGCTTAGGAAGAATAAATGATGGGACTTCATTAATGAGATTAATAAAAAGGAAAGAAACCCATGATGTTGTGGAATCAAATTTTCAAAAAGAGCAGCTCTAGTTTTTGCTTTGCATAGTGGTATTCCTTGATGAATATCCAGCACCTCATTCGATGAGGAAAGAGCCGAGATCCCTTCATCGGGAGTGACCTCTTTAGCAAAAACTAGCAGATGCTACAACCCACTCAGTTTTGTCTGTTGATTGCTTCTCTAGTTCATCCTTTGCATAGTGGTATTCCTTGATGAATATTCAGCACCTCATTCGATAAGAAAAGAGCCGAGATCCCTTCACAGGGGGTGACCTATTTATCGAAACTAGCAAAAGCCTAAAAAACACTCCTTTTCAAAATCACTCGATTCTACAATGATATCAAGTTTATTACGCAAAAGGTTTTCTTAAAAACCTTTCGTAGCCCTCTGTCATTTCAGATAAGCACTATTTAGTATTCGTGCTACGTTTGTTGGCCTTCGTCAAAGCGTAGTATGCGGTAGCTAATTAGTGATTATCTGCTGCATATGATGCGATTAGATTATGGTAGTCGTGCAACTTTGTTGGCCTTCGTCAAAGGTCGTGCGGGTGGGTTTAATTCAATCATGAAATGTACGAGTTGAATTTGACTAGCAGCCTATGGTTTGTTGGCCTTCGTCATGGTCATAGAATGCTAGGGGTAAAAACATTATTGGGAATTTCAAGTGTTGAAATTTGCAATGAGATTGCATACCTTCTATGAGATAGTTGAATCTCGATACCCACTGCGAGTAAATGTTACTCCTGGGAGAGTTTTACACATCATAATTAGCCGATCAAGTAGGTGTATAGAAAGGTGTTAACGGGGTTACGCCCCTGGGAAAACGAGGTTTATTTTAATTAGGTCCGTGCAAAAGCACGGGGAACCTCCCTCAAAGTACCGACACTGGCCTGGCCGAACGATTGGCGAACTTGTAGGGTGTAATTAATCCCGGCTAGTCTTACCTTTTAGGGATTGAAGGAAAATTTGATAAAAACAGTGGAAGTCATCCTGATTAGATAAGATAATAACCAATCTAATCTTGCAAGAGCGCACGCAGTGTTTTCTTCTCTCTCCAGGTAGCGACCATGTCACACCTTAATCAAGATAATAATATTGATGTATTGACCAAACCCACTTGTTATACTGAGCTGGGGAACGTTGGTTCCGCTCTTCCTTATAATTGTTATAAATCTGAGCAGGAAATAGGGGAATACCAGGATTCCTATGCAACCCGAACGAGGAATGAGCATGTTGATGCATATTCTTCGGGTATGTTTGTTACCGAGAACTGTTTCTCAGTATGCTCTACGTCCTGGGTATTAGATACCGGAGTAGGATCCCATATATGTAATCTGTTACATAGGCTTAAAAGAGGTAGAGAACTGTGAATATGTGATCATTCTCTAGAAGTAGGAAATGGTGCAATTGTTACAGCCAAGGCAGTTGGCGATTATCACCTTGAATTACCAAGTGGTAATACATTGATTCTGAACGAATGTTATTACATACCGAACCTGATATGCAATATTATATCAGTCTCTTTATTAAGTAAAGAAGGATGTAATTTTGTATTGTAGGATGATGTTATGAACATTTTCCTGAACCAAAAGTTGATTGGATCAGGCACGTTATATAATGGCATATATATTCTAAATCAAACAACAGTTCTCAACGTACAGAATACACACAAGAGGAAAAGTTCAGAAATGAACGAATTCTTCTTATGACATTGTAGACTAGGTCATATCAATGCGACACGACTAGCTAAGTTACATAAAGATGGATATTTAAATCAGTTTGAATTTATATCATATGAAACTTTCCAGTTATGTCTCAAAGGAAAAATGACCAAAACTCCGTTTACTGGATACGGAGAAAGAGCTACTAAACTCTTAGGACTAATACATAGTGATGTATGCGGTCCTATGTCTACACATGCTAGGATTGGTTCATCGTACTTCATTATATTCACCGAAGATCTCTTAAAATTCGAATATGTGTTCCGGTTGAAACACAAAGTCTGAAGCTTTTGAGAAATTCAAGAAATATAAGTGCGAAGTAGAGAACCATATGGGTATAAGTGTTAAAATCCTTCGATTTGATCGGGGAGGAGAATACTTGAGTATGGAGTTCCTGAATTATTTAAAAGAGAATGGGATTCTCTCTCAGCTTACTCCTCCGTATACACTACAGCACAATGGTGTATCGGGGCAGAGAAATCGCACCCTATGAGATATAGTGCGCTCTATGATGAGTACTGCTGAGTTACCTATTTTCTTTTGGGGTTATGCGCTTGAGAAAGCAGCATACCTATTGAATCGTGTTCTAACCAAATCAGTGCCTACCACTCCATATGAGATATGGAATGGGAAGAGACCGTATCTTAAACGAGTTAAGATATGAGATTGTCCTGCCTATGTCAAAAAGAAAAATCCGGACAAGCTCGAGGCAAGGTCAGTTCTGTGCAAGTTTGTAAGATGTCCCAAGCATTCGCAAGGATATATCTTCTACCATACTGAGGAGCAAAAGGTGTTTTGTTTCTCGGCATGCCACCTGTTTAGAAAAGGAATTTCTTATGGAAAAAATTAGTGGTCATGAGGTAGAACTGGAAGAAGTTCCAGCTAGAAAAACTAACAGCTGATGATTTAGTAGAACCGGAGGATTCAATAGTCTCCAACGAATCTCAGCCACTCCGCGGATCTAGTAGGGTTCCTCATCCTCCTGAGAGATACTATGGTTTTCTCAATAACAGTAAGAGCGAGAATTGCATCATGGAATATGATGACCCAACTAGTTTCGAGCATGCCATCACGAGTGGGGACTCTGTGAAATGGCTGGATGCTACACGATCTGAGATAGAATCCATGTACATCAACAAAGTATAGACTTTGGTTGTTGCATCTAAAGGGGTAAAACCCATCGGGAGCAAGTGGATTTTGAGAAGATTATTGGTGTGGATGGAAAAATTGAAACTTTCAAAGCTAGACTAGTAGCAAAAGGTTTTCATCAACAACCAGGTGTGGATGATGATGAAACATTTTCTCAGGTGGCTATGCTTAAGTCCATCCAGATCCTACTTGCCATCGCTGCATACCATGACTACGAAATCAGGCAGATTGATGGCAAGACCGTTTTTCTAAATGGTGATTTAGAAGAGAGTGTGTACATGACACTGCTAGAGGGCTTTGTAAACAGTGGGAGCAGCGGAAAGGTGTGCAAGTTGCTTAAATCAATTTATGGATTAAAGCAGGCATCGCAATGTTGGAACATCTGTTTTGATGTGGCAATCAAAGAGTTTGACAACGTAGATGAACCTTGTATATACAAGAAGGTAGTAGAGAGTAAGATTGTCTTACTCGTATTGTACGCGGATGACATACTCTTGATAGGAAATAGTGTTCCTATGCTACACTCGTTCAAGCTCTTCTTATCACTAAGTTTCTCTTTGAAGGATCTAGGCGATGCCTCTTACATCCTGAGGAGAAACACTGGACAGTTGTGAAGAACATTCTTAAGTACTTGAGAAGGACTATAGAAATGTTCTTGGTGTATGGTAACGGTGAACTCCTAGTTGAGTCATTTACCAATTCGAGCTTCCAGAGCGATAAGGTCGACTGTAAGACAGTTGCGGGTTTTGTCTTTACCCTCAGTGGAGGCACGATATATTAGAAGAGTTCCAAGTTAGATACGGTGGCAGACTCAATGATATAGGGTGAATACATCACTACCAACGTGTTGGGTTACCTACAACGGCAGCAAGGTTTCGGGAGGCATCATCCATACCAAGTTTAAATTTTTGCCATTATAGATAACCCTAACCATGCATCTTAAGCTAAAGAATCAAACAAAAACAACATGTTAACAACTTAACATCTAAGAGTTAGGGATTACAACCTTTGTACTCCGTTCCTTCACTTCATAAGCTCCGAGTTGAAGTCCCTTCACTGCGATCATCAAGTTCCCGGACTCTTGAGAGGCTCTATGAGGTGAATGATACATCTTGCTCGAAGCCTTCGGAATCCAAGACGATCTACCTTGAGGAATCACAAACCTAAGCTCTCTCTTCACTAATAAGGTATTAGTGAAGTGAACACCCTAATCTAAGTAGCTAAAATAGATGAGGATGATGAAGTAGGAATTTTGCTCTCTTTAGTTTTCTATTTCTCACAAACAATCATCACAAAGTAAAAAGCAAGAAAGCTTTTGTGAGAGGAAGAAGAAGATGAGTTGTGATGAATGAATTATTGTTGAGGTTAGCAATGCAACCAAGGTTAAGCATGGCATACTTAACCCTTGTAGAGAATAAACCATAGGATAGGGTTAAGAAGTTAGGTTAACAAATATCTAGCAAAATATCTCAAGAGTGGACTTTAGTCAACTAAAATAAAATATCTTAGCATGACAAATTTCACAATTTTGTATTTTCCTAAATAAAAATGTAAACCCTAATCTTAACCCTAATCATGGTTTAACTCTCATAAACCCTTATTGCATTTGTAACATAACATGTTACAATTATAAATATCACATATATATAATTTTGTAACAAAAGAAAAGAATACATTTAACATATATCACATATATCAATGCATCATCAAGTGAGAAAAAGAATCATTTAAGTGAGCTTATATTAGTTAATGTAATGAAATATATCAAATATATAATTATACATTAAATTATCGAATCAACACTTGATCCGATAATCCGGCTATTTTGCAAATAACCGACTAATATAACATGTATTAGTTCATCGAATCAACACTTGATCCGATGACCCGGCTATATCACATATACCCGGCCGATATCTCATATCGCGAGAATCGAATACGGTATCACATACACGTATTATTCTCGGTCCCGTACATATCACATATGTGCTCCTACTCCGTTTTGCCTGAGTCAGGAAACCTCTGTATAGGACTCTAAAGAATCGTCAATACGCCGGCAGTAGGTGATGATCATATCAAACACCCACAAGCTGCAAGCGGTTAGCTAAACGTAACAGCCGCCAGGGTATTGAGCGATTAAAAGATCAACAAGCAAGTCTGCACACACTCCTGTGAATCCATCAGTAACACTTCCGTACAGTCTGGTCTCTTCGTCTGATATGTCGCATATCCAGTCTAGGGGTGGTAAACGTCAGACCCCAGTAACCGATAAGTCATGTCGATGCGAGGCTCATAACTGGTCGAGAAACTACAGATAACATTTACCAGTAGATCTCCATAGCAGCCCTGGCCAGGGACTTCCAGTTATAGCCAATCGAACACAGCGCAACATCAACTCCCAATACCAGGAGAGACGAAACCCCTCCTATCGCTCATTGCCTCCATGTGATTTGGGACTGTACCCAAAATCCACCGTTTTGCACGTTCTCATGAACGTGGTAAGGTAGAAATCAAAGCACAGTGGGAATCGCATAAGACTCTATGACAATCTCGGGTCTACAGACTAACCTGTACCAGTGTCACAAGAGAACTTCTATCTGACAATGGGTATAATACTATCTAGGAGTTCTCGGCGAGTCCGTTCAGTATACCCAGTCTCCACTGAGCACCCGTATACCTTCTCTAATGTCAAACACCAATGGATATGGGATCATACATCGCCCATCATATGGGTCGAGAAGCGTATATGCTAGTCTACTCTAGAGTATCGATGCCATGTCTCGATACTCCCTCGACTAGGAACAGTTATAGGATGTACTCTTGGACTACCCTGGCCCTACTAGTATGATCTACATCATAGTCCTAGTAGTCGAGTACATATCCTAAGGGCTTCATCAACATGTGAGAGCAAGACAGTAAACCAATACAAATTAACATGTTAACACAAAGTGAAACCAGATAGCATACTATCATGTCGAGCAAGAAAGTCCTCTATATATATATCCAAGCATCCACTATAATATACATCATATATACAACAATGGCCTTTAGGGCATATACATAACTAACAATATTCCACTTGCACTAAGGCCAACTGTTGTAGTATCTCATACCCAACATCCCGAAGAGTCTCTCAATGTGTATCTGGGGTATGGCCTTCGTGAGTGGATCTGCAGTGTTGTCCTTCGTGTCAACTCTCCTGACCTCGATCTCTCGGCGATCAACTATCTCCCGGATCAGGTGATACTGCCTCAGAATATGTCTGGATCTCTGATGGGATCTGGGTTCCTTGGCCAAAACCACAGCTCCATTGTTATCACAATACAAAGGTATTGGATGCTCAATGGACAGAACCACTCCAATTTCAATTATGAACTTCTTGATCCGGACAGCCTCTTTGGCAGCATTGTTGGCAGCGATGTATTCAGCCTCCATCATCGAGTCTGCCATGGTTTCTTGCTTGGAACTCTTCCAACAAACCGCCCCTCCATTTAGGATAAAGACAAATCCCGAGTGCAACTTAGAGTCATCCTTATCACTTTGGAAGCTCGAATCGGTAAAGGTCTCCTTCTGGAGTTCTCCGTTACCATACACCAAGAACATCTCCTTAGTCCTTCTCAAGTACTTGAGAATATTCTTCACAGCTGTCAGTGATTCTCTCCAGGATCTGCTTGATACCTACTCACTACACTTAGTGAGTATGCTACATCGGGTATGGTACATAGCATCGTGTACATGATAAAGCCTACTGCCGAAGTATAGGGTATCCCTTGCATGCGAGCTCTCTCCAATCAGTCTTAGGAGACATCTCTTTGGAGAGAGTGAGTCCAGAGATCGTGGGTAAATATCCATGCTTGGATTCTTCCATACTAAACCTCTTTAGTATGGTGTCAATATACCTGGATTGGGACAATCCCAGTATCCTCTTAGATCTATCTCTATAGATCTTAATCCCCAAAATGCAGGAGGCATCACCTAGATCTTTCATTGAGAATCTATGTGATAAGAAGAGCTTGACCGAGTGCTGTATAGGAACATCATTTCCTATCAAGAGTATGTCATCCACGTACAATACGAGAAAGACAACCTTACTCTCTGCAACCTTCTTGTAGATACAAGGTTCATCTACGTTCTTGATGAAGTCAAACTCTTTGACTACCACATCAAAACAGATGTTCCAACTCCGCGATGCCTGCTTTAACCCATAGATGGATTTGAGCAGCTTGCATACCTTTCCGCTGCTCCCACTATCTACGAAGCTCTCTGGCTGAGTCATTTACACGCACTCCTCTAAATCACCATTTAGAAAGGGGGTCTTAACATCCATCTGCCAGATTTCATAATCATGGTATGCAGCAATGGCAAGTAGGATCCGGATGGACTTAAGCATAGCAACTGGAGAAAAAGTTTCGTCATAATCCACACCTGGTCATTGACGAAAACCCTTTGCAACAAATCTATCTTTGAAAGTCTCAACTTTTCCATCTACACCAAGTTTCTTCTTAAAGATCCATTTTCTCCCAATGGGTTTTACCCCTTCAGGAGAAACTTCCAAAGTCTATACTTTGTTGGTGTACATGGATTCCATCTCAGATCGTATTGCATCCAACTATTTCACAAAGTCTCCACTCGTGATGGCTTGCTCGAAGCTAGTCGGGTCATCATCTTCCATGATGCAATCCTCACTCCCACCATCAATGAGAAAACTGTAGTATCTCTCAAGTGGATGTGGAACCCTACTAGATCACTGGAGAGGCTAGGATTCGTCAGGAACTACTGAATCTTCTGGTTTGACTAAATCTTCAGTTGTAGTTTATGGTGCTGGAACTTCTTTCAGGTATACCTCATTGCCACTAATTTCTTTTGCAAGAAATTCCTTTCTAAAAAGGTGGCATGTCGAGAAATAAACACATTTTGTTCCTCGCTGTGATAGAAAAGATATCCATGTGAATATTTAGGATATCCCACAAACTTACAAAGAACTGACCATGCCTCGAGTTTGTCCGGATTTTGCCTTTTGACATAGGCCGGACAACCCCATATCTTAACACGTTTAATACATGGTCTCTTCCCACTCCATATCTCATATGGTGTGGTAGGTACAGATTTATACGGAACTTGATTCAACAGTTATGCAGCTGTCTCAAGCGCATAACTCCAAAAAGAAATAAGTAACTCAGCCGTGCTCATCATAAAGTGCACCATATCTAATAGGATGCGATTCCTCCATTCTGATATACCGTTGTGCTGTAGTGTATAAGGAGGAGTAAGCTGAGAGAGAATCCCATTCTCTTTTAGATAGTCTAGGAACTCATTGCTCAACTATTCTCCTCCTCGATCTGATCGAAGGATCTTACTACTTTTACCCGTTTGGTTCTCTACTTCATTCTTATATTTTCTGAGTTTCTCAAAAGCTTCAGACTTTTGTTTCAATAGGAACACATGTCCGTATCTGGAGAGATCGTCAGTGAATGTAATGAAGTACGAGGAACCATTCCTGGCATGTGTAGACATGGGACCACATACATCACTATGTATCAGTCCCAAGAGTTCTATAACTCTTTCTCCGTGTCCACTAAACGGAGTTTTGGTCATCTTGCCATTGAGACATGACCGGCAAGTATCATAAGATGAAAATTCGAACGGATTCAAATATCCATCCTTATGTAACTTAGCTAGTCGTGTCGCATTGATATGACCTAGTCTACAATGCCATTAGAAGGATTCGTTCATTTCTAAACTCTTCCTCTTGTGTGTGTTTTGTACATTAAGTATTGTAGTTAGATTCAGAATGTATATGCCATTATTTAGCGAGCCTGATCCAATCAACTTTTGATTCAGGAAGATGTTCATAACATTATCCTGTACCACAAAATTATATCCTTCTTTACTCAATAAAGAAACTGATATAAGATTGCAAATCAGGGTTGGAATGTAATAGCATTCGTTTAGAATCTATGTATTACCATTCGGTAATACAAGGTGATATTCGCCAACAGCTTTGGCTGCAACATTTGCACCATTCCCTACTCTTACGGAATGATCACTCTCTCCCAGTTCTCTACCTTTCCATAGCCCATGTAACATATTACATATGTGGGATCCCGATCCGGTATCTAATACCCAGGACATAGAGTGAACTGAGAAAAAGTTCTCGATAACAAACACACCCAAAGAAGATGCATCAACATGCTTGTTCTTTGTTTGAGCGGCGTGGGTTTCCAGATATACCCCTTATTTCCCGCTCTGTCTTATAACAGTTATAAGAAAAAAACGGAATCAACGTTCCCCTGCTCGGTATAATAAGCGGGTTCGGTCAATACATCCATATTATTATCTTGATTAAGGCCTAACATGGTCGCTACCTGAAAAGAGATAGAAGAAAACACTTTAGCGTATGATCTTGCAAGATTAGATTGGTTATTATCTTATCTAATCAGGATGGCTCCCACTGGTTTTTATCAAATCTTCCTTAAAACCCTAAAAGGTAAGACTAGCCGGGATTAATTACACCTTACAATTTCCCTAATTTTTGAGCCAGGTCAGTGTTGGTACTTTCAGGAAGGTTCCCCGTGCTTTCGCACGGACCTAATTAAAATAAACTCGTTTTCACAGAGGCATAACCCCGTTAACATCTTTCTAGACACCTACTCGATCAGCTAATTGTCATGTGTAAAACTCTCTCGACCCATGTGATGGGCGATGGATGATCCCATATCCATTGGTGTTTGACATCAGAGACGGTATGCGGGTGCTCAGTGGAGACTGGGTACACTGAACGGACTCACCGAGAACTCCCAGATGGTATTATACCTCACGTCAGATGGCAGTTCTGTGGTGACACTGGTACAGCTTAGTCTGTTGACCCGAGATCGTCATAGAGTCTTGTGTGTCTCCCACTGTGCTTTGATTTCCACCCTACCACGGCTCTATTGAGTCGTGCAAACAGGTGGTTTTTGGGTACAGTCCCGATTCACATGGAGGCAATGAGCGATAGGAGGGGATTCATCTCTCCCGGTATTGGGGGTTGATGTTGCGCTATGCTCAACTGGCCATAACTGGAAATCCCTGGCCAGGGTTGCAATGATTTACTGGTAAGTGTTATCAGTAGTTTCATGCTTGTTATGGACCTTACATCGGCATGACTTATCAAGTTACTGGGGTCTGACGTTTACCACCCCTAGGCGAGATATGCGACATATTTGACGAACAGACCGGACTGTGCGGTAAGTGTTACTGATTGGATTCGCAGGAGTGTGAGCAGGCTTGCTCGTTGATCTTCTGATCGCTCAATACCCGGATGGCCGTTACGTTTAGCAGACCGCTTGCGGCTTGTGGGTGTTTGATATAATCATCATCTACTGCCGGCGTATTGACGAGTCTTTAGAGTCTTGCACAGGGGTTTCCTGGCTCAAGCGAAACGAAATAGGAGCGCATATGAGATATGTGTGGGACCGAGATTAATACGATATGAGATACCGTATTCTATTCTCGCGATTCGTGATATTGATCGGTTGTATGCGATATAGCCGGGTTATCGGATCAAGTGTTGATTCGATAAGTTGTTACACATGATATTAGTCGGTTATGACAGAATCGTTAAATCAAGTGTTGATTTAATGATTTAATGTATAATTATATATTTGATATATTACTTTACATTAACTAGTATTGGTTCACTTAAGATTGATTTTCTCACTAGATTGTGCACATTGTTTATATGTGATATATGCAAGTGTACATGTTTGTATCATGTTTGATGATACATACAAGATGTGTGTATGAGACTTAAACCAAATCAAGGTTAAATTAGGGTTTACTAATTTCCTAACAAATAACAAAAGAGATGAGACTTTGGTCAAAGTTATCAAGCTTCATGAAGCTTGAAGAAACATTGACAAAGTCAACTCCTTTGTCATTTCCTTAGGATATTAGTTAACCCAACCCTTAACCTAATACTTTGGTTAATTCTCTACATGAGTTAAGCATGAGGACTTAACTCAACCATGGTTCCATAATTAAAAGGATAAGTTTCATTTGGATTCTATTATTCTTTTTTCTTTATTCTTCTTCTTCTTCATCAAGCTCCATCAAAAGCTTGCTAGCTCCAATGGTGCCATAAGAAAAAGAGTGAGAAAAACAATTCTAATGTGAGCCCACTTCCTATTTCTTCATCGTCTATCACTTGCCATGTAGTATAGGGTGTTCTCTTCACAAAGTTTTTAACCAAGTGAAGGAATAGCTTGAGTTTGAGTCTCCCCGACGTAGATCATCTTCGGCCTCGAAGTCAACGATCTAGCCCGCTCATTTCTCCGATGAAACCAACGCTAGGGTCCGGGATCCCGATGATCGCAGCGAAGGGACGTCAACACGGAGCTTTAGAAGTGAAGGACCGGATCTACAAAAGTTGTAATCCCTTTCACTTATTAGTAAAGTTGTTTGCTTACTTATTGTTTCGCCTTACCTCTAGTAAACGATCTTGCATAGGGTTGTTCGGCACATAAAAATTTGATTTTGGCATGGTTAATGCCTTGTAGAACCTCATGAGTGTGCCTAGTAACCCTACAGTGGTATCAGAGCCTAGCTAGAGCTTTAGGCGAAGTGTAGACGAAGTTAGAAACCCGATCGAACCCCGAAACCCTAATCAAAACCCTTCTCTGTACTTTTTTTAAAACTGTGGATTTTTCCCAATTAAAAATATCCAAAAAATTCAGCAGGGTTTTCTAGGAGTTACTGTATAGCACGTGCCCCTATATCGACCAATGCGCCACGGAACCGCGGCCCCACCCTGGCTTGCGCAGCGGTTCGGCGGCCATAATGGTGAATCATGCCACGTGGTTTGCACAGTAATTTCTTTCTGTAATTCTTGTATTTTCTGGGAATTTTTAATTTATACTCAAGAGTTGAGTTTTCTGGGTTGTATTGGGGACTCGATGATTCGATCGGATTATTTAACTTTGTTTGCTTTGTTTTTCCGGGTATTTTAGAACGTGTTAAAATGTTCGACCGGA
The DNA here is from genome assembly GCA_030015575.1 of Agapanthus africanus. Lineage (NCBI taxonomy): Eukaryota > Viridiplantae > Streptophyta > Magnoliopsida > Asparagales > Amaryllidaceae > Agapanthus > Agapanthus africanus. The sequence goes on from JASDDO010000006.1 coordinate 285,551,168, forward strand.
TATCAATATCTCACCTTTTCCCCTGCCGGAAAATTTCCAAGTGTTGGATTTTTCCGTTGTTTAAGAACGTCTAAATCGTGCAAGTAACGCGATGGACCCTCTAGAAGACAACAAACCTTAACTCGATTATGTGACCGTCTTGAACTGCCTTTTGAACCTTAGGGTTTGGGGCAGTATGGCGTGCCACATGTGAGGCGTTGGCTTGACCCTTCTACGGCTGGACCGGCATGAAATGGATGTTTTTAAACTCCCCTCAAGTGTTGAGCTATTTGGGAAAACTTGGGTGTTTGATTATTCGATCGGAAAGTTTAACATTTTCTATTTATCTGAAATGTGATACAATATTTGGAATCCACAAATAGTTAAATCTGACTGGCTCTCCCGGAAAGCTAAATCTGACTGCCTTCTCACGGCAGTCCACCGAAGCATAACAAGTGGCTAGCCAATCCATGCCCAGAAGCACATCAAAGTCCAACATATCGAGGAGAATCAAATCAACCGATGAATCCCTCTCCCCGATACGAACGGAACACAAACGAAAAACAAAACGAGCGACAAACGACTCGCCTACCGGAGTAACAACAACAAGCGGCTAATCTAACGACGACGACTCACGGCCCAACATCGGTTCAAAGTGTGTAGATACGTACGAATGTGTGGAATCTGGGTCGAATAATACCCGTGCATCGAAAGAACAAACTGGAAAGGTACCTGTCACAACGGCATTGGATGCCTGCGCATCCTGCGGTGTCAAAGCAAAAACTCGGGCCTGTCCTCCACCGATAGCGGGCTGACCTCGACCTCGGCCTCTGCCTCCTCGTCCTCTCTGAACAGGACCGCCGCGTCCACGGCCTCTGGGTGCACCTAACTGGCGTGGAGCATCGCCTGGGGTAGGAAGTAGGGCTCTCTGAGGAGGGGGTGGTGATGGTGGTAGGGTCACATGCGGAACTGTCGCTGCTCCCTGTCGTCTCACCGGACAGTCTCTGACAAGATGGTGCAAACTCCCGCACCCAAAACACCCTGGCGACGGCTGCTGCCCCTGGGGGTAAGAACCATATAACTGTCCCCGCCCAAATCCTCTGCCAGGCCTATCTCTGGGAAAGAATCTGGCGCGCTGCCTCTGAAACGGTATCTCGGTGCGAATCCTCTTCGGCCCAGAAATGGCCGAAGTCTGTGATATGCGTGCCTCCATCCGCAATGCTGTATCCCTAGCAGCTGAATAAGTATCGTAGTGCTGGGCGCCAATGGCAAGATATAGCTGGGCATCAAGTCCCTATACGAACCTCTTCACCATCTTCTCCTCGGTATCCACCAAATACTGAGCATATCGGGATAACTGTGTAAACTGGATGTCATACTCAGACACCGTCATCCCAGGTGTCTTGACTAAGGCCTCGAAGCTACGAGCTCTGGCGTCATGAACGCTCTCTGGAAGGAAACGGGCTAGAAAGACCGCTGTAAACTCGGCCCAAGTCATAGGCGGTAGACCTGCAGCTCGACCTCTCAAGACTGACTCCCACCATGTCTGCGCGAGACCCTCTAGTCGGAAACTCGCAAGCTCTACCCATCGATCATCCGAACATCTCAGCGAACGGCAGATCCTGGCTAAACTGTCAAGGAACGTCTGTGGGTCCTCCGCTGCCTCGGTGCCGGTGAATACTGGAGGTCTCAGCCTCATGAAATCCTGTAGCGAAACCAGAATGGCCACGGTGGTAGTAGTAGGAGCAGGTATCATGGTCGTCTGTGATGTAGTAGGTACGTCATCCGGCCTCGGTGTACGACTGGCTGCAACTAGGGATCCTACCATCTGACGTAGCTCCTGCATGCCTCCCATCATCTGTCGCAACTCCTCCATACCAGTCTCGAGCCTATCCATACGGCCTGGGGAAGGTGGATCGGTCTGTCCCTGCGGCGTAGGCATACCACCCTGCTCAGTCCTAGTCTCGGACGAGCCAGCTCGAATCTCGTCTCTGGCAGCAGCCCTCTGTGCCCTCGTAGCCTTCGGCGGCATAGTGGCTGTTACAGGAAAACGGATAATAAGGACAGTGCAATAGGATCATAGGATACACGGAATTGAAGAAGGAAATTTTCAAGCAAGTATCCTAAAGTCACTTAGGCGGAATACCGTATCGTAAGTATGCCGCGGACATACGCACGCTACGTTACCCTGCTTAAGTCACTTACTCCATCTACCAAGGGTCATCCTACACTCACAAGGGTAAAACCTATCGCTCTGATACCAACTTTGTCACGACCCGCAGGGTACGGAACGTGACTGGCACTTAAGTTTGCGAAACGTCTAAAGACGTCCGTAAAATAAGTAAGCCAAAGCACAGAAAACAAAACCAATTAAGCAAAAGAGTGAAGAAAACCCAATCAATTGAAAGCGAATTTATCAAATAAGTCATGTAAAACCCTTTTTAAAAACAATACCAATTTTTCCGAAAATTTCGGCAGAGTCTCCTTTGTAAATACTGGCCCCCAAAATGGGTACAACAAAAATATACATGAATCCACCAAAATAGGGCATCCCCAAGCGGGAGCTAGCTCTTCGCCACAAGGCGGTCACAAATCCCACGCAATATAAAATGACAACAGGCAAAATAATCATAATGAAGCATAAAAAAAACCGCATGTCGACTCAAGTGAGCTCGACCCCAAAATACAGCATAAAAGTCCACAAACCTCACTGTCTCATCTCTAAGTCAATATACAAAAATACTGGTAGAAACAGTAGATGGAGTATACTAGATACAAGAATATACAAGGTGGTACAAAAATAATAACATAACCCACCTATGAGCAAATCTCGAGCCCAGGCAAAAGAGGCAAAAGAACAAGTGCGCCCGCCGCTACTGAACTGACGGAGCGGACCTGCAAAAGACTGTGGCACAACGGGGGTGAGTTGCCAACTCGTGAGTAATAAATAACACCTACAAAGGCTATCGTATGCATGCACACAAGCATCCTAGCATCTAAAATACAGGTATGAATGGGTGCACTAGCAGGTGTGTATACAACATCAGTGTACGAATATGTATGCAACATGAATATCTGAGGTCTCAAAGGTATATATAAGAAACATTTATCTCTTTTTGTTTTTGAAACTCTTTTAGAATGCCAGCATAATACTCAAAGAATCGATGAGAACCGGTGTCCGGCAACGACACCCAAAAGCTGTCTCAAATCTCATAAATGTATCTCTGGCCTCAGCCGTCCGGCTGACCCATCTCAAATATCAATATCTCATCATCTAGCGGCCACGGTCGGTATCCTCTGGATATCCGCCGTCCCAAACAGTCACCGGTAGGTAATCCGTCCCCTGCCAGGCTCAACGTCAACACCACATTCCTCTTGCCCCGGGGTACCTTACCGGGCCCACCATGTACCCGTGCCGGTTCCTCCACTCCTCGACACGGATTTCCAAAACCACAGCAAACTTATGGTGGACGACACTTACATCACTAGAAAACCGCAATTTACATATTTTAAAAATATAATAAGTTTAGAAATTTTGCGGCTTTCCTCCGAAATCCAGAAATATCATAAAATCTCAAGAAATCCTCATAAGTGCATATATCAATGATAATGAATGCATATGGTATCAATAATCAAGTTGCGATGTGTGATTAATAGATTAGGCATGAACAATTAATATGATGAAGTACATGCACATGAATAGCAATCCTACAGTTTCATTTTAAGGAATTAAAGGCAATAGCACAAGTTTAAGTATCATTTAGTAAAAGGTTTAAATTTAAAGGTTATCTAGTGTGGTGGCATGGCAATTACCAGGGTGTGTGTGTAAGCATGAATAATGCTCGTGCTGCATATAAAAACCCTGGCAATAGTGCAGGTGTCCTATAACATGGTTTCGTATATGTATGTCAATATAATGTATGGATGCAGCGAATAATCAAATAAGTATTTCACCCCTAATTACTAACATCACTAAGAATCTTGTAAGTTACTAAAACTATCGGGCGGCTTGCGCCATCCAACGATAGTCCCCCGTAGATGTTACATCTACTCACCGGAATCCCTGGCTAGCTGTGTCCAATCACTGCTTTTCCCTTTCGCGCCGCGTCTGACGTCTCCGCGACCGAACCTGGAATTTACATCAATACCAACATAAGGTTACTTATCAAGAATGACGCAAAACTCAACGAAACTACTAAAGTTCACTAGCTAGGTACAACGGGCGCAGGGTGCGCGGAACACACGCGAAAATCGCAAAAACTGCCAAAAAACGCCGATTTGATCACCCGGCAAAACTAAAACCCGACTACTCAAAACTCCGCACTCACGCATCCTAAACGTCATAGGAGATGCTAAAAACATCCCCAAGGTATCACAAATAATTCACCAAATAATTTTAATATAAACCTAGTAAGCACAAAACTAGCAATTTTGGTGCGAAAATCGAAAATTAGCGATACGGTTATCACAATCCAACCACACAACAAGCAATCTACAAACACTATAATTACAACACATTAGCAAAGATTCAAAACCTATTTTCCATAAACAACCATTACTTTGAATCATATAACCTAGCAATTCTTAATCCAAACTTTATATGAAAACCTTAAATTAACACTAATTTATAACTCAATTAGCAAGTTAACCTTCTAGATTAGGTTAGCAAAACAACTAGATAACAATTTAGATTTAATCAACTACATAATGGTTTCTAAACCTTAATTCAACTCATTAATCATGCTTCACAACCCATTTCCATACACTAACCCCTTTCTAGATTTTGGTAAATTAGCAAACTTAATGCAATTTCACACATGTTTAACATAGAATAGGTTAATAGGAAGCCGCATAAGCAAGGTAACCATATAGATTAGTTAATTAACAACTAGATTAACTACAAAACAATTTAATTAACTATCATGGCTTCAAAAACCCTAGTTTAATACAAACTAGATTAGAAATTAGTTAACTTTTAACACTAAAACCATATAATTAAAGGAATTTAGCAAAAAGAAAGTAACTTGATGGAAATTATACCTCAAGATCTATGGATCAAGCATGTGATTTGCCTCTAAGGATGGCTTCCTAGCTCCAAGATTCAAGCAAGAATGGCTAAGGATAAATGATAGCATAAGGATTTTGTTTGGATTTTTGAATTAATTGTGGATTTTGATGTGTTTTCTTGAAGAAATTTGAAGAAAAATGAAAAGAAAAGAGATGAAGAGGGGGGAGTGCAGGTTTCGGCCAGAGGAGAGCATGGGGGAGGGTGTGGGTGTGTGGGAAAGGTCAAGAGTCAACTCTCCAATAAGTCAAAGCACCATACCTCATCAACTATATTTAAAATAAATTCATAAACAACCCCATTTTCAACACAAGAAAGAAACCCACATGAGGCCAGAAATTTCTGGACTTGAACAATGTGGGGCTGTCCTAGGGCTGAGGGAAGAGAGAGGGGGGTTTTACAAAAGAAATTTTATGCAAAAAGACCCCCTACAAGTCAAAAATTGCAAGTTTTAGCTAAAAATTCAATAAATTCGTTTCCTATCATAAAAATTTGTTAAAAATCAAAATAAAATACTAAAAATTTATGTTTCAACTAGACTTTAATTATCATAATTTTAAAGATTAAAATTAGCCCGGAAAAATTTGTATTTATCGCTAAATTAATGTATTTTCTTACCGGCTTGAAATAATATTAAAAAAATGAAAAATTAGAGAAAATTTTTAAACGACCAGAATTTCATAATTAACTCAATAGATACTAAAAACAAGCAATTACCTATCCATTTTAAGTATAATTAGCCCTAAACTGCAAAATAACGAGAAAGACGGTTTTCGGAAAAATACCGAATTTTCACCGAATTTCAAGAAAACATCAAAACGACTTTTCAAGACGCTACAAGCCAAATCTGTTGGTCACTATCACCCTGATTCTGAACGAATGTTATTAGATACCAAACCTGATATACAACATCATATCAGTCTCTTTATTTATTAAAGAAGGATATAATTTTGTATTGTTGGATAATGTTTTGCACATTTCCTATATCAATAGTTGATCGGTTCAGGCACGTTATCTAAAAGTATATACATTCTAAATCAAACTACAGTTCCTTACGTATAGAACACACACAAGAGGAAGAGTTCAGAAATGAATGAATTCTTCTTGAGGTATTGTAGACTAGGTCATATCAATATGACCCGACTAGCTAAAGTTACATTTAGATGCATATTTAAATGTTTGAATTTACATCTTATGAAATTTGCCAGTCATGTCACAAAGATAAGATGACCATAGCTCTGTTTACTCGAAACAGAGAAAGAATTAGTAAACTCTTGGGACTGATGCATAGTGATGTATAAAGGTCCCCAGTCTACATATGCCAGGACTGGTTCTTTGTACTTCCTTACATTCACTGATGATCCTCCACGATTCGGACACATGTTCCTGTTGAAACACATGTCTGAAGCTTTTGAGAAATTCAAAGAATATAAGTCAGAAGTAGAGAACCAATACAGGTATAAGTATTATGTCCTATGATGAGATCGGGGAGGAGAATACTTGTGCATGGAATTCTTGGACTATTCTAAAGGAGAATGAGATTCTCTCTCAGCATTACTCCTCCGTATACACCACAACACGACGGTGTATCGGGGCGGAGCAATCACATCCTATATGATATAGTGCGCTCTATGATGAGTACTGCTGAGTTACCTATTTCCTTTTAGGGGTTATGCACTTAAGAAGCTGTATACCTATTGAATTAGGTTCGAATCAAATCAATGCCCACCACTCCATATAAGATATAGTATAGGAAGAACCCATCTCTTAAGCAAGTTAAGATTTGGGATTGTCCGGCCTATGTCAAAAACAAAATCCGGACAAGATCGAGGCAAGGTCGGTTCTGTAGAACTGGAAAGGTTCCAGCTATACAAACTACAGCTGATGATTTGATAGAACTAAAGGATTCAATGGTCCCCGACGAACCTCAGCCTCTCCGCCGATCTGGAAGGGTTCCTCATCCGCCTGAGAGATACTTCGGTTTCTCGATGACAGTGGGAGCGGGGATTACATCATGAGATGATGACCCAACTAGTTTCGAGGAGGCCATCGGGAGTAGGGACTCTATAAGAATGGCTGTATGCGTAGCGATCTGAGATGGAATTCATGTACACCAACAAAGTATGGACTTTGGCTGCTATATCTGAAGGGTTAAATCCCCATCAGGAGCAAGTATATCTTGAGAAGATTACTTGGTGTAGATGGAAAAGTTGAGACTTTCAAAACTAGAATTGTTAAAGTTTTTCGTCATCGACCAGGCATGGATAATGATGAAACCTTTTCCAGTGGCTATGCTTAAGTCTATCCGGATCCTACTTAACATTGCTACATACCATGACTACGATATCTGGTGGTTGGTTGTCATGACTATTTTTCTAAATACTGATTTAGAAGAGAACGTCTATAAGAACACAGCCAGAGGGCTTCGTAAAAAGTGGGAGCAGCGGAAACGTGTGTGAGTTGCTTTACAGGATAAAGCAGGCATCGCGGAGTTGGAACGTCTGTTTTGATGTGGTAGTCAAAGAGTTTGACTTCATCAAAATAGTAGATGAACCTTGTATATACAAAAAGGTAGTAGAGAGTAAGGTGGTCATCCTCGTATTGTACGTGGACATCATACTCTTGATAGGAAAAGAGTTTCCTATGCTACGCTCGGTCAATCTCCTCTTATCACAAGGAATCTCCATATAGGATAAAGGTGATACCTCCTAAATCCTGGGTTTTGGATCTATGAGATAAATCTAAATGGATATTAGGATTCTCACTAGATGTAGTGAGATGGTATCAATCGATCCTGGGAAGAATCACTGGAAAAGTTCCAAGGTGATAAGGACGACTGAATGTCAGTCACAGGCATTGTCTTTACCCTCAGTAGAGGGACGGTATGTTGGAAGAGTTCCAAGCTAGATACCGTGGCAAACTAGACGATAAAAGGCTGGTGACATCGCTATCAAAGATACTTCCAAAGAGGCAGTTTGGGTGTATATTGGTTCATGAGATGAACTAGGTTCCTACCATTGTGTGACAATGGAAGTGTGGCTTTGGCCAAGGAACCCCGGTCCCATCAATGACCCAGACATATTCTGAGGTAGCATCACCTGATCATGGAGATAGTAGATCTCCAGTGTGATCGAGGTTAGGAGAGTAGACTCAGAGGACAACACGGCGGATCCACTCACAAAGGCCTTTTCCCAGAGAGAGACTTTTATGGGATGGTTGAGTATGAGATACTGCAACCACTGCTACAGATGGCCCTAGTGCAAGTGGGAGATTGTTAGTGATATGTATGCCCTAGAGGCCATTACTGTACATAGGATGTATATTGTAGTGGATGCTGGGACATATATAGGTAGGACTTTCTGGCTCGACATGATAGTACGCTATCTGGTTGCTCTTTATCTTAACATGTATACTTGCTGTCTCTCTATTACATGTTGATAAAGCCCTTAGGATGTGTGCTCGACTTCCAGGACTATGATGCAGATCATACTAGTGGGGCCTGGGTGGTCCATAAGTACATCTTTCTATGTTCCTAGTCGTGGGAATATCGAGACGGGGCATCGATATTCCAGAGTAGACTAGCGTATATCTTCTCGACCCATGTGATGGGCGATGGATGATCCCATATCCATTGGTGTTTGACATCAGAGACGGTATGCGGGTGCTCAGTGGAGACTGGGTACACTGAACGAACTCACCGAGAACTCCCAGATGGTATTATACCTCACGTCAGATGGCAGTTCTGTGGTGACACTGGTACAGCTTAGTCTGTTGACCCGAGATCGTCATAGAGTCTTGTGTGTCTCCCACTGTGCTTTGATTTCCACCCTACCACGGCTCTATTGAGTCATGCAAACAGGTGGTTTTTGGGTACAGTCCCGATTCACATGGAGGCAATGAGCGATAGGAGGGGATTCGTCTCTCCCGGTATTGGGGGTTGATGTTGCGCTATGCTCGACTGGCCATAACTGGAAATCCCTGGCAAGGGTTGCAATGATTTACTGGTAAGTGTTATCAGTAGTTTCATGCTTGTTATGGACCTTACATCGGCATGACTTATCAAGCTATTGGGGTCTGACGTTTACCACCCCTAGGCGAGATATGCGACATATTTGACGAACAGACCGGACTGTGCGGTAAGTGTTACTGATTGGATTTGCAGGAGTGTGAGCAGGCTTGCTCGTTGATCTTCTGATCGCTCAATACCCGGGTGGCCGTTACGTTTAGCAGACCGCTTGCGGCTTGTGGGTGTTTGATATGATCATCACCTACTGCCGGCGAATTGACGAGTCTTTAGAGTCCTGCACAGGGGTTTCCTGGCTCAAGCGAAACGAAATAGGAGCGCATATGAGATATGTGCAGGACCGAGATTAATACGATATGAGATACCGTATTCTATTCTCACGATTCGTGACATTGATCTGTTGTATGCGATATAGCCGGGTTATCGGATCAAGTGTTGATTCGATAAGTTGTTACACATGATATTAGTCGGTTATGACCGGATCGTTAAATCAAGTGTTGATTTAATGATTTAATTTATAATTATATATTTGATATATTACTTTAAATTAACTAGTATTGGTTCACTTAAGATTGATTTTCTCACTAGATTGTGCACATTGTTTATATGTGATATATGCAAGTGTACATGTTTGTATCATGTTTGATGATACATACAGGATGTGTGTATGAGACATAAACCAAATCAAGGTTAAATTAGGGTTTACTAATTTCCTAACAAATAACAAAAGAGATGAGACTTTGGTCAAAGTTATCAAGCTTCATGAAGCTTGAAGAAAGATTGACAAAGTCAACTCCTTTGTCATTTCCTTAGGATATTAGTTAACCCAACCCTTAACCTAATACTTTGGTTAATTCTCTACATGAGTTAAGCATAAGGGCTTAACTCAACCATGGTGCCATAATTAAAAAGATAAGTTTCATTTGGATTCTATTATTCTTTTTTCTTTATTCTTCTTCTTCTTCATCAAGCTCCATCAAAAGCTTGCTAGCTCCAATGGTGCCATGAGAAAAAGAGTGAGAAAAAAAATTTTAAAGTGAGCCCACTTCCTATTTCTTCATCCTCTACCACTTACCATGTAGTATAGGGTGTTCTCTTCATAAAGTTTTTGACCAAGTGAAGGAATAGCTTGAGTTCGAGTCTCCCCGACGTAGATCATCTTCGGCCTCGAAGTCAACGACCTAGCCCGTTCATTTCTCCGATGAAACCAACGCTAGAGTCCGGGATCCCGATGATCGCAGCGAAGGGATGTCAACACGGAGCTTTAGAAGTGAAGGACCAGATCTACAAAGGTTGTAATCCCTTTCACTTATTAGTAAAGTTGTTTGCTTGCTTATTGTTTCGCCTTACCTCTAGTAAACGATCTTGCATAGGGTTGTTCGGCACATAAAAATTTGATTTTGGCATGGTTGATGCCTTGTAGAACCTCATGAGTGTGCCTAGTAACCCTACACAATGAATTTTACATGAATGAAAATAAAAACCCTTATCTCACATAAAACCCCCGACTATTCAAAACACGGCGATCCAATATAATATATCACAACAACACATAACATCACATGTCATCAACGTATGTAAATATGCATATTACAATTGTCGTTGACATATAGCAAAGAAAATGGTGATATACCACATATTACACTTACGGTCGCAGAAAAGAAAAAGAAAAACTACAACATTTGGAACCCACAATCATCTTAGACATCGTAAACCCGAAATATCACATATTACGGATTTCATGCATAACTATATGAATTCCACATATTGTATCACATTACAGAAAAAGCTAGACGATATTAAACATTACGATCGAATCAAAAAACACCCAAAATTTCCCAAAATGCTCAACACTTGAGCGTAGTTTAGAAGTATCTATCACATGCCACAGTAGTAATAAACCAGCCGTAGAAAGGTCAACCAATGCCTCACTTGTGGTACCGCTAAACTACCACAAACCCTAGGGTTTAGAGGCGGTTTTAACGGTCACAAAATCGAGTTAAGATTTTGTCCTTCTAGAGGGTTCACCGCATCACTTGCATGCTATTTAAATGTTCTTTAACTAAAGAAAAATCCAACACTTGAAAATTTTCCGGAAAAGGTAAAATTGGGTATTTTATATCCGATTGAACTTTTTAATACCGTCTAAAATAACCGAAACAAAACCTAGAATTACGAATACAAAACACTCCGAATTGCCTTTGCTAAAAGATAACATCATATGAAAAATTAGCAAAAACAAACAACACCTAAAATACCAAAACCCAGAGCCTTAAACACTGTAAAAATTCCAGCCCAAAACTGCCCGATCTGGCCGGTTTTGACACTGATGGGCTCGGCCAATTTTTGAGGGAATAGGGTGAATTTTTTACAGTATTCATTATGTATCTCATAGATCATTCTGCAACTGTTTGGAAAAAAAATTGACACTCGGAAAAAATTTACAGAAACTAGGGTTTGACGTCGGGTGTTTCAAAGTTGTTTCGGTTTCGTAATCCTACACTTATCCGTCTAATTCTCTAGCTAGGCTCTGATACCACTGTTGGGTTATCTAAAACGGCATAAAGGTTTCGGGAGGCATCATCCATGCCAAGTTTAAATTTTTTCCATTATAGATAACCCTAACCATGAATCTTAATCTAAAGAATCAAACAAAAACAACATGTTAACAACTTAACATCTAAGAGTTAGGGATTACAACCTTTGTAGTCCGTTCCTTCGCTTCATAAGCTCCGAGTTGAGGTCCCTTCGCTGCGATCATCAAGTTCCCGGACTCTTGAGAGGCTTCATGAGGTGAATGAAACATCTTGCTCGAACTCTTCGAAATCCAAGACGATCTACCTTGAGAAATCACAAACCAAAGCTCTCTCTTCACTAATGAGGTATTAGTGAAGTGAACATCCTTAATCTAAGTGGCTAGAATAGATGAGAATGATGAAGTAGAAATTTTGCTCTCTTTAGTTTTCTATTTCTCACAAACAATCATCACAAAGTAAAAAGCTAGAAAGCTTTTGTGAGAGGAAGAAGAAGATGAGTTGCGATGAATGAATTATTGTTGAGATTAGAAATGCAACCAAGGTTAAGCATGGCATGCTTACCCTTATAGAGAATAAACCATAGGATATGGTTAAGAGGTTAGGTTAACAAATATCTAGCAAAATATCTCAAGAGTGGACTTTAGTCAACTAAAATAAAATATCTTAGCATGACAAATTCCACAATTTTGTATTTTCCTAAATAAAATGTAAACCCTAATCTTAACCCTAATCATGATTTAACTCTCATAAACCCTAATTGCATTTGTAACCTAACATGTTACAATTATACATATCACATATATATAATTTTGTAACAAAAGAAAAGAATACATTTAACATATATCATATATATATCAATGCATCCTCAAGTGAGAAAAAGAATCATTTAAGTGAGCTTATATTAGTTAATGTAATGAAATATATCAAATATATAATTATACATTAAATTATCGAATCAACACTTGATCCAATAATCCGGCTATTTTGCAAGTAACCGACTAATATAACATGTATCAGTTCATCGAATCAACACTTAATCCGATGACCCGGCTATATCACATATACCCGGCCGATATCTCATATCGCAGAATCGAATACGGTATCACATACACGTATTATTCTCGGTCCCGCACATATCACATATGTGCTCCTACTCCGTTTTTCCTGAGCCAGGAAATCTCTGTGTAGGAATCTAAAGAATCGTCAATACGCCGACAGTAGGTGATGATCATATCAAACACCCATAAGCTGTAAGCGGTCAGCTAAACGTAACAGCCACCAGGGTATTGAGCGATCAGAAGATCAACAAGAAAGTCTACACACACTCCTGTGAATCCAATCAGTAACACTTCCGTACAGTCCGGTCTCTTCGTCTGATATGTCGCATATCCAGTCTAGGGGTGGTAAAATTCAGACCCCAGTAACCGATAAGTCGTGTCGATGCGAGGCTCATAACGGGTCGAGAAACTACTGATAACACTTACCAGTAGATCTCTATAGCAGCCCTGGCCAGGGACTTCCAGTTATAGCCAATCAAACACAACGCAACATCAACTCCCAATACCGGGAGAGACGAAACCCTTCCTATCGCTCATTGCCTCCATGTGATTCGGGACTGTACCCAAAAGCCACCATTTTGCACGTTCTCATGAACATGGTAAGGTGGAAATCAAAGCACAGTGGGAATCACACAAGACTCTATGACGATCTCGGGTCTACAGACTAACCTATACCAGTGTCACAAGAGAACTGCTATCTAACGATAGGTATAATACCATCTAGGAGTTCTCGGCGAGTCCATTCAGTGTGCCCAGTCTCCACTGAACACCCGTATACCTTCTCTAATGTCAAACACCAATGGATATGGGATCATCTATCGCCCATCATATGGGTCGAGAAGCGTATACGCTAGTCTACTCTGGAGTATCGATACCCTGTCTCGATACTCGCTCGACTAGGAACAGTTATAGGATGTACTCTTGGACTACCCTGGCCCTACTAGTATTGTTGGGGTAAAAATTTACACACCGGTTGACCAAGTCAAGATCAAAGTCAACCCCAAACCAAGTGGGCCCAAGCCCCGGGTTAAGTGGGCCAATGCCCGGGTCGAGCCCGAATATGAAGCGGCCGGCCTTCCCCCATGCCAAAATAAAAAATTTTGTAATAAATAATTTTGTTGTATTTCTTTTATTTTATTTTATGAATAAATGTAAGGAAAATGGGCATAAAGCCAAATTTTTGTAAAAGCCCATGGCTTATGTGCAAAAAAAATGGCACATGAGCCATGGGATAGGCAAAATGCCATTTTGTGAAGCCCAAGAGGCTATATGTAAAGTGTATAGCCTATAAAGGCAAAGATAATGAAAATATCTCACAACTTTTTCTCTCTCCAAAAAAATTCAGATCTGTGATCTTCTCCTTCCTCAAGGTTCTAAAACCTTCTTCATTCTTCTGAATTAAATCAAGAGTTTTACTCTTCCTTTTATAAAACTAAATAGTTTTTCACCACAAAAGCCACAAAGGGGAACTCAGATCTGCCATCAGATCTCAAAAAGAAGAGATTTTTAAAATCTCACATCTCTTGATCTTCAAGATCCTGCCAACAGAGGAGGAAGAAGGAGACCCATCTCCAGAAGCCCCACTTTGGGGAACAACTAGGGCTCAAGGGGAAAAGCCCTTCATCAGTTTCAAAACATCCTAGGAGTTTAACTCCTCACACACACACACACACACACAAAATAATAAGTGCTCCTTTCTGGGAGTACAACTCCCATTGCAGAGACCAAGTCCTTTCTGCCGCACGAATATCCACGTGCTGACACGTGGGGCGCTAGCGCTCAAAACGCTAGCGCCCTTGCGCTCAAAGCGCTAGCGCCCAAAGCGCTAGCGCCCGAGCGCCCACGTGCTGACACGTGGGGCGCTAGCGCTCAAAGCGCTAGAGCCCAAAGCACTAGCGCCCACGTGCTGACACGTAGGGCGCTAGCACTCAAAGCGCTAGCGCCCTTACGCACAAAGCGCTAGCGCCCAAAGCGCCCGCGTGCTGATACGTGGGGCGCTAGCGCTCAGAGCGCTAGCACTCTTGCGCTCAGAGAGCCAGCAGCCAAAGCGCTGGCGCTTTTTCTCACGCATCCTTTCGATGCCCTTTCCATTTTTCACACACACACACACACACACACACTCTACAATACTGTCCCTCTCAAAAAAAAATTTAGGCCGGGGCGCTGCCCCGCAACCCACAAGGGGGCTGCTAGCCCCCTTGACCCCCAATCCGCTATCCGGGTAGCGGGACCCCCGTAAAAACTCTGCGTGACTCCCGATATATCCAAGCACCCTCCAAAACAAAACACGCATACACTGCACATTGAGTTCGCATGACCAGTTTAACCCGTCAATCGGAGGTTCCCTCGCTCCAAAGGCGAGGGGTAATTAACAGCAGCTTAGTCCGCGGCTGCTGGAGATTCAGATCCCTACAATCCATAAACCCCGGCCAACCCTAGGCAGGAGGAATCTGTAGTACGCCTGGCGAGCGTGCGCGTATTCCCATCTCAATGGGGTAACGAAAAACACCCTACAGATTCTGGCGCGCCCGGTGGGACCTTTCTCTCCTCCCATATTTCGGGTTAAATGTTCCTGAGAGCTCAATCAATATACATATCTATATTTATACTAAAATAATGCTCTTTCATGCAGGTCTTCAAGCAATCAACTTTCAACGACAATGTCTCCCAAGACAAATTCAGCTTCCAATGCGACCCCGATCCCGTACATGGTCAAGGTCAATGCTCGTGTGGTTCTCCCCGCAAGCCTCAGTCGACAGTTGGAGGAACTGTCCCTCCAGTTTGGTTCCGTCATCATCTACCCTGCCGGAAGCGCTCATCTGGCAGAAATCCCGGCGAAATAGGTGGCCAAGCCAGTCTCGAGGGGCAAAAGGCCGAATGTTGTGATCGCCAAGGCACCACAACCGAAGCTTAAGACGGTGTCTGAACGACTCTCCGGCACTCCAGCCGGGGGCAAGACTTCCGATACAGAGGGCAACATCAAATGTTGCGGACGAGCTCAGGTGGTGACTCCAACCAATGCACAATCAGGCGTATCTCCAAGGTCCTCCATGGCCCGGTCTACGGCGGCTTCCCAAAAACCCGTAACCAGCCAAGTGTTCAAAACAGAAAAGTTAAGGTAGAAGCGGCTCAGGTATCGAGCCAACAAGAGGGCCAGGACTTCGGCCAAGTGGAGTCTTGTGAGGGTCCGAAAGCAGGGTTACTCCGCGACGACGGCTGAGTCGGCCGTAAAGATCAGCAATTCCTTCGAACCTCTGAAGTGGGTTCAAAGAAATGCTATGACCGCCAGAATCAAGAAGACAGCGGTCCGAACGTCGCTACAAAGGGACGCGTCCCGGCCCCAACAGAAAAAGTATCGCGCTGTCTCTTCAAGAGTCTATCAGGCGCTCTGTGCCGCACGAAAGCAGTGGGGCGGATCCAGAAAAGAAGCGCCAGCACCATTCAAGAATCCGGTCAGGCCAGCCCCCAATCGACTGCCCGCTACCGAAACAGGGGAGTCAAGGCAGCGATCCGTGAAATCAGCCGCTGATGATAAAAAGACAGCTGGATATATTATCCATACGGTCTATATGGCGGGCGGGCGCCCCAGCGACAACCGTCGCAGCAAAAGGAAGGAGGGGGCCACCACATCCCAAGCCCAATCTGGCTTGAATGTGGTTGCTGCTTCCCAAGAACAGCCGCCTCCGCTGGATGATGAAAACCCTCTCGAAGAGGACGATAGGCAGAAGGACCCTTCGGTCCAAGCAGAGTCAAGCTCGAACAGCGAGGAAGAGCCGACTTTCCGCCCCAGGACCGCGGAGCAAAAGCTGCTTCAAGAGCTTCGAAAACAGCTCAAGAGCAAAGATAAAGAGATGGCCAAGCTCTATTCGAAAATTGACGACCTAACGAACGTTGTGATGCAGCTTATGGCTCAAATTGTTTGAGCGCCTCCCAATCAAGCACAAGTCGCTACTCATGAGCTGGGTGATAACAATCAGAAGCGGCCTATGCCTGTCCCTTTGGGTCCAAGATTCGTCGAGCCGCACGAAAGCCGGCCACATTCTGCTTCTGGGGACGCCTTGGCCCCAGATAACACCATCCCGCTAACACAAGATCAGATAATGGATTTGGTCACCAGCAAGGTTAAAACATTGGTGGCCAAAGCTGAAGCTCAAAAAGAAATCGGCGGTAGTGGGCGGCCATATCCCGCACGGTACGATCTGATCGAGTTCCTGAGCGGCTACGTCATTCCTAAGTTCGGAAGATTTAACGGGACGGGAAATGCAAATTAGCACGTCTCCCACTTTAAAGCATCGTGCGGAAATACAGGGGGCAATGATGCGCTCCTTCTTCGTCAGTTTGTCAACAGCCTGACTGGTGTCGCCTTCGACTGGTATGCGAGTATACCAGACGGGTCCGTTATTACCTTTGCCCAAATAGAGTGTCTGTTTCGGCAAAAGTTCATGAGTGTCAGTGATAAAATCTCCATTGCCGACCTTGTGAGGACCAAGCCGGGGAAGAATGAAAGCAACACCGACTTTATCGCTCGATGGCGTAATCTTACAGTCAAGTGTGAACCGCCGCTGGAGCAGGACCAGTCCGTCAGCCTTCTCATTGGGAACCTCAGCAATTAGATGGTCCCATTCTTGTATACAGCAAGCCTCAAGAAATTTCAAGAGCTAACCAAGAAAGTCCAAATACTGGAACGCTCGAAACAAGAGTCCATCCCGGACTCTCAGAGAGACAAGACTTGGAAAAGCAAGCGGGACGACAACCGTAGGAGCGGGAGTTCCAGCAGTACCAATGTCTTCAATGCGTCCGACAATGAAGAAAAGCGAAGGGCGGGCAAATCCAAAACCAACCGGTCTCGAAAGCCATTGCTGGAATGAGATGGGCCTTCCCTAGAGGAGAAAAAGAACAAGGTTTACTCTTTTAAAAGGGACAAGGTCCGAAAGATATTTAAAGATGCCTTGAACAAACGGTCTACAATTGCCGGAGTCGAAAAGACCTCAAGAAGCAAAAATGACCGACAATCCCCTGTATTGCCCGTACCACTGAGTAGTGAGCCATGCGATCGAGGATTGCTATATCTTCAAGGACTGGGTCAAGAAGCAGTACAGGGCTGGAGAGATCGAGCTGTCCAAAAGTGTGTTGGTGAACAATCAAGTTGCAACCACCAACTTTATACAGACAGAAACTGAAGCCTTCTGGGAGCAGACAGCCGAATCCGCTGCCCTGAGAAATGAAACGGACTCATCGCGGCCTCCATGGAGTATGCACATATCTAATAAGACGAAGAAGATGATAAAGCTACTTCGGAAAGAGCCCAGGACGGAATGGGAAGGGCAGAAGAAGCCTACCTTTCCAGCTACCGATGCGGCACCATCAGGCTCAAAATCCAAAAAGCTCAAGAAAAAGAAAAGTGCAGCTCGGAACGAAAAGGAGTCTGCAGGGAGATCGACCATTCAAAAATATATCAATTCCCTTGAAGAATATGAACAAAAGGAAAGAACTCTGATTCAATTGAAGGAATTCCTCCTTGTACGAGCGGCTGAAATTCTGGAGGAGTTAGAAGAAGACTCCAATGAAGAGATCCCAGTAGTGACCTACTACGCCATCCATCTTGGCAGCAACTCTGAGGAGGAGCTCTGTTTTCCCGAAGAGGACGAGGAGCTCGCCACAAAGGTCAACCAAATCCAGCTCAGAAGCGGCAGGGCTCTACCGCCAAATCAGGGCAACGCCCCAAAAGGGAAGGAAAAACAAGTCGTTAATGAAGAAGATGGCAGAGAACTTGCTCATGAAGATTCGAGTCCTTCCCCAGTTGACTATAATGTCTTGGCTCACCTCCGAAAGCTTCCGTCTCTCCTTAGCATCTACGATGCCTTGGTTCTATCTCAAGAGCTTAGAGATGTTCTCATTCATGTTGTACAAAACCCTGAGCGGTATCAGGCTCTCTTTGCGGAAATTAATATGAAAGAAGCTCAGTACACTTTGCAAGTCGCCGCAGTCACGTTTAAGGATGAAGACTTGCTACTGGGAACGGCTGAGCATAATCGGCCGCTTTACGTGATCGGATACAGCGACGGAGATCGGATTAATCGCACATTGATTGATCCGGGGTCCTCAGTGAACATCATGAACTTGCGAACTCTGAAGATTTTGTCAATAGACGTCGGACACCTGTCAAGGGAAAAGATTCTCATTCAAGGCTTCAACCAAAATTGCCAGCAAGTACTGAGGTCCATAGCTCTGCCAATCAAATTTAGGGATCTGCAGACTGAAGCTAAGATATACGTGATCGACGCTGACACATCTTATAAGATTCTCTTGGGGCGGCCGTGGCTCCATGATTATAGCATCATTCCGTAAACCCTCCATCATTGCATGAAGCATACTAAAAATGGCGAAGAAAGACGCATTGACGGAGACATCCAGCCGTTCGGTGTGCATGAAGTACGATATGAAGATTCTCGGTACTTCGTGAACCACCAAAATGCTAAGCCACAACTAACTGAGGATAGAGCGGCCCCAAGAGTCAAAAGCAAATCTGAGCAGGCTGTCACTTTCAAAAGCAAAAACGCCCAGATGCGCCCGCGTTTCGGTAGCGACACTGACGAGTCCAACGCTGGAAGTTCGTCCTTCCGTAAAACTCGCCCTCGTTTCGGTAGAGATACGGACGAATCTGTTACTGAAGCCCCATCTAGCAGCAAAGTCCGCCCTCACCTTGGCAGCAACACTGAAGAGTCCGAGGAAGAGGACCCGCTATGCAACAGCTGTACAGATTGGACACCTATGCAACAAACAAGACTACGAGAGACCTTCGAAATTGCAGAAAGGCCCCTAACTGTCACAAGGGTGCCGGAACGGATGTGAAAAGAGCTCAATGCATTGTCAGTCTCCACCATGGACCAGCTGAAAACTTTCTACGTTCCCGGAAGGAAAAATGGACAGAAGGGCATCCTGTTTTATGGGTCAAATCCTGTTGTGCAACCGGATGATTTATCTGTCGCGTGCCTTCCATATGAGAGAGGCATAAAAACCGTCCTCAATCCCAGATACTATGCACCCGAGATGCTGGAATATTTCAAAAAGTGTGGATGCCGGTTATATCAAACGGAGTCCGAAGCAAAGTTTTATGAAGGGCTATGGCATCCGCCCCAGGTCCGAGCACTCATCGATGGACGAATTCCAGATAGACGGGGCATAGGCTACATTCAACCTGATTCCAAAGCGTGCTACATGATCCATGTTGGTGAGGCCAGCGAAAGATCAAATGATGATAACAAGATAGCCGAGCCAGAAGAAGCTCCTCAAGAGCTCGAAGATGGCGGACAAGCAACCTTTGACGAGCTAACCGATATTGACTTAGGAATGCCCAATATTCCAAGGCCGACCTATATCAGCTCACTCTTGTCAGAGAAAATGAAAGAGCAAATAATTGCCCTGCTGCATGAGTTCGTCGACTGCTTCGCGTGGACGTACAAAGAAATGCCTGGCCTTTCCCCTGAAGTGGTCGTGCATAAGCTCGCTATATCTCCTGATGCTAAGCCAGTCAAACAAGCTCCTTGAAGAATGAGAAGGGAGCTAGAAGAAAAGGTCATCGAGGAAACCAAGAAGCTCATCGATGTCGGCTTCATCAGGGAGGAGAAATATGCGGACTGGATCGCATGCATAGTCCCAGTGAAGAAGAAAAATGGGCAGATCCGAGTTTGTGTCGATTTCAGGGAACTCAACAAGGTATGTCCTAAAGACGACTTCCCTCTACCGGTCATGGAAATGATGGTCGATGACACCTCAAATTACGAGCTGTTCACCTTTATGGATGGCTCGTCTGGGTATAATCAGATCAAGATGTCGCCTGAGGATGAGAAGCACACAATTTCGAACCCCGATAGGAATATACTGCTACAAAGTGATACCATTTGGACTGAAGAACGCAGGTGCTACATATCAAAGGGCAATGACCAATATCTTTGATGACCTAATCCATAAGGTCATCGAATGTTACGTTGATGATCTGGTCGTCAAGACTAAAGCCAAGGCCGATCACATCCAAGATCTTAGAACCGTTCTCACCAGACTGAGGGAGTACGATCTGAAAATGAATCCTCTGAAGTGCGCTTTTGGCATGTCATCGAGAAAATTCCTGGGCTTCATAGTCCGACATCGAGGGATTGAAGTTGACCCATCCAAGATAAAGGCCATCATGGAGATGCCCCCTCCAAAGAGTCTGACGCAGCTAAGATCTTTTCAAGGCAAGCTTGCTTATATACGGAGGCTTATCTCAAATTTATCGGGGAGATGTAGGCCCTTCTCAAAGCTCATGAAGAAAGGAGCTCCTTTTGTCTGGGATGCCAAATGTCAAGAAGCGTTCGAAAGCATCGAACAGTACTTGTTGCACCCTCCAGTGCTGGCCGCTCCCGTTTCAAATAAACCACTGATTCTCTACACTGCCACGCTAGATGAATCACTCGGTGCGCTCCTTGCCCAGAACAACGAGGAGGGAAAAGAAAATGCCCTCTACTACCTCAGCCGAACTCTAGTCGGGGCGGAACACAACTATTCCCCAAAAAGCAATGCCTCGCTCTGATATTTGCTGTGAAGAAGCTGAGGACTACCTGCTCGCTCATCGGGTTATGCTGATCTCCAAGGTCGACCCGCTCAAACACTTGATGACCAAAGCAAGCCTAGCCGGCAGAATGGCAAGATGGGCTGTCATGCTACTTGAGTTTGACATAGTTTATACTCCTCAGAAAGCAGTAAAAGGGAAAGCTCTTTCAGACTTTCTCGCTGCTCATCCCATACCAGAAGGGTCACCACTCAATTGTGAGTTACCCGACGAACAAGTGCTGCACCTCAAGAATGACGAGCCATGTTGGGAGCTCTACTTCGATGGGGCCTCATCGATAAGAACCTCCAGTAAATCAAGCATCCCGGAGATAAAAGCAGGGATAGGATTGGTGTTCATCACGCCATCAATAGGAACCCTACGGCGTTCTTTTGATCTCACCTAGCCTCGCACAAACAATGAGGCTGAGTATGAAGCTCTGATAGCTGGTTTAGAGCTCGCCATAGAAATGGAAATCCTTCGGCTATGGGTTTACGGTGACTCGCAGCTTGTCGTCAACCAAGTAAGCAGCGACTATAAGATATACAAACCCGAGTTAGCTCGGTACAGAAGCCGGGTGGTGGAACTCATGAAACGGTTCACTTACATTGAACCAATGAGAGTCCTCAGAGCGTTGAACGGAAAAGCCGACATACTCGCTCGCCTAGCCAAGGAGCTGGCTGATCCTGACATGGACGAAATTCTGATCACAGTAAGGAGCCAGCAAATTCTACCCCCAGTCTCTCTACGAGAAGGGGAAAGCGCAAAACAGAAGAGCAGTCCGGCCGAAGAAGCTTCGATCATCCAAGACGAGCCCGATTGGAGAGGACCCTTCATAGAGTACCTCCGATACGATAAGCTGCCCGAAGGAAAATCTGCAAGGATTCAGCTGAAGAAGAAAGCTCTCCGATACGTGTTTGTGAATGACACGCTATACCGCAGGTCATATGACCAATTCTGGCTCAGGTGCCTGTCATCGGCCGAAGCCCAAAAAGTTATGAAAGAAGTTCACTCAAGCGTTTGCGGGGCTCACCAGTACGGCCCCAAAATGTGGCTTCAGATCAAACGGCTTGGATATTACTGGCCCACCATGATACGGGATTGCGGAGAGCATGCAAAGAAATGTTATATCTGCCAAATTCACGGTGATTTCATTCACAAGCACCTCAATCCGTTGCATCCTACGGTGGCATCGTGGCCCTTCGAAGTCTGGGGAACCGACATAGTTGGTCCAATTGATCCTCCATCATCCAAAGGCCACCGGTTCATACTGGCTGCAACAGACTACTTCTCCAAATGAGCTGAAGTTGTCCCGCTAAAATAAGTCAAGACAGAAGATATTCTGACATTCTTCCAGCATAATATTCTATACCGCTTCGGTACACTAAGAAGAATCATTTCTGACAACGGGCCTTCTTTCAAGAGCTTCAAAGTCTCAAAGTTCGCTACTCAGCACAAGATAGACTGGAGATATTCCTCCATCTATAATCCAAGAGCCAATGGACTAGCCGAAACTTTCAATAAGACTCTATGCAAGCTCCTGAGGAAAAATGCTTTAGCCAACAAGAGAGACTGAAATCTCAAACTTCACGAGGTGTTGTGGGCATATCGTACCACGCACCGTACTCCAACTCAGTCCACTCCATACTCATTGCTCTTCTGAGTGGAGGCGGTCCTCCCCCTCGAAGTCAAAGTTCCAAGCTTAAAAATGGTCGTTCAGCATAAGTTGACGGAGGAGGAAAACGTGCTCCTTCGACTTGAAGAGCTCGACGCCCTCGAAGAAAAGAGGCTCGTTGTGCAGCAAAATCTGGAGCTATACCGATCCCAAATGTCACGGGACTATGACAAGATAACTCGTCTCTGCGCTTTCAAGAAAGGTGAATTGGTGTTGGTCCTCAAAAGACCGATCATCCCCAATCGACATGCCAAGGGAAAATTCGAGCCAAACTGGGAAGGACCATACGTCATCGAGAAAGTGTTCGACGGAGGATCCTACCAACTAATAAGTGCCGAGGGAGAAAGGCCCATGCCATCCATCAATGGCCGATATCTCAAGAAATACTATGCGTGAATGCTCCAAGTCGCAGGTGAATTGAGCACACCGGCCCTACGGTCTGGATCATACATCCTGCAAAACCGTATACAATCCACGGGCGCGAACGACCCCTATCTCCCCCAAGTCCCGCCGGTGAGACTACTTTTAAATTCCCACCAGCGACAAAAAATAAAAAAAATAATAAATAAATAAATAAATAAAATGCGGTATTTCCACAAGCAAAATGGGCACGGATGAAAACCCGAAAGGGCTCCGTGAGTAAAAACAGCAGGACTGCCGACGAGTTTGTGAAAACCTGAAAGGGCGCAAATTCGTGAAAAGAGAAAATACACTCACAAGTCCTCTCGACCTTGTGAGGAGAAAATCCCTGCGTGAGATCCTTACGACTCACAAAGGGGCAATACACTTAGGAATCCTCACGATTACTAAGGAGAATATACACCTGCGAGATCCTCTCGACTCGTAGAGAGAAAATGCTTTTGTGAGACCCTTACGGCTCATAAAATTGAAAAGCCTTAGGTGATAGGGACCCAAACCTGTCTCCTAAGCCATCGTTCCCCAACAGGAAACGGCAAATGATGAGTCGCTCCTGGCATTTCGCTTCAGTGTTAGCGGTGTTGATGCCGACCCAAAAACCAAATCCCAAGTCCTCCTTGGGCAAATGATGAGTTGCTCCTGGCATTATTCCAGTGCAACAATACTGATGCCAAACAAGATCCAAATTCCAAGTCCCCAAACGGCGAATGATGAGTCTCTCCTGGTACCATATTCCAGTGTAGCGATGCAGACGCCAACAAAAATCCAATTTCTCAAAATTCTCCCAGCCCTATGGTTAGTCCCCAAATTGACTACCGTATACAATCCACGGGCTCAAATAATTCTCAGCATACCCATGCCCCCACCGCAATCACCAGTCCAGCGGCCGGTCTTCGCCCTTGGACTTATGCTCCATTTTGGAAGACCCAATCATGCGTCCTCACGATACATGAGGAGAACCAACTTACGGGATCCTCACGAATCGTAAGAAAACACCTTCGTGGGATCCTTACGACTCACAAAGGAAAAACACACTTGGGAGTCCCCACGACTCCTAAGGAGAACATACACCTGCGAGATCCTCTTGACTCGTAGGGACGAAATGCTTTTATGGAACCCTTACGGCTCATAAAATTGAAAAGCCTTAGGTGATAGGGACCTAAACCTGTCTCCTAAGCCACCGCTACCCAACAGGAAAGGGCAAATGATGAATTGCTCCTGGCATATGTGCTTCAGTGTTAGCAACGCCGATGCCTACCTTAACCCCAAAATTCCAAACTCCAATCCAATAGACCCCTAAGTCTTTAAACTGGGAACAGATGACCTCTAAGTCGTTAACTGGAAACAGATGACCCCTAAGTCATTAAATTGGGAACGAGGCAAATTCCCTCACGGCAAATGATGATTCGCTCCTGGTACCATCTTCCAGTGTAGCGATGCTGATGTCAACTCAAATCACATTAAATCAGCAAAACAACCAATGACCTCCCTGGCGGAATCAAATTCCACCTCGGAAACAAGTCAACTTCATCCCTGACGCCGCAAGAAGTGGAGCAGGTCAAATCCAGAATCGACCTTCCAAGTCGCAAAAAGGGCAGCACCGACCGTCCACGTCACAAAAAGGGCAGCACCGACCGTCCAAGTCGCAAAAAGGGCAGAATCGACCGTCCAAGTCGCAAAAAGGGCAGAACCGACCATCCAAGTCGCTAAAAGGGCAGAACCGACCGCCCAAGTCGCAAAAAGGGCAGAACCGACCGTCCAAGTCGCAAAAAGGGAAGAATCGACCGTCCAAGTCGCAAAAAGGGCAGCACCGACCGTCCAAGTCGCTAAAAGGGCAGCATCGACCGTCCAAGTCGCAAAAAGGGCAGAACCGACCGTCCAAGTCGCTAAAAGGGCAGCATCGACCGTCCAAGTCGCAAAAAGGGCAGAAGTGACCGTCCAAGTCGCAAAAAGGGCAGCACCGACCGTCCACGTCGCTAAAAGGGCAGCACCGACCGTCCACGTCGCTAAAAAGGCAGCATCGACCGTCCAAGTCGCTAAAAGGACAGCGCCAACCGTCCAAGTCACTAAAAAGGCAGAACCGACCGTCCAAGTCGCTAAAAGGGCAGCACCGACCATCCACGTTGCAAAAAGGGCAGCATCGACCGTCCAAGTCGCAAAAAGGGCAGAACCGACCGTCCAAGTCGCTAAAAGGGCAACATCGACCATCCACGTCGCTAAAATGGCAGCACCGACCGTCCACGTCCCTAAAATGGCAGAAACGACATCCACGTCGTCAAAACGGAGTCGACCTCCACGTAAAAGAAGATCCATCAATTTCATGTACACGACCCACATGTGTGGTGTGCATTTATTGATGGGAGGCAATTTGTTGGGGTAAAAATTTACACCCCGGTTGACCAAGTCAAGATCAAAGTCAACCCCAAGCCAAGTGGGCCCAAGCCCTGGGTCAAGTAGGCCAATGCCCGGGTCGAGCCCGAACATGAAGCGGCCGGCCTTCCCCCATGCCAAAATAAAAAAATTTGTAATAAATAATTTTGTTGTATTTCTTTTATTTTATTTTATGAATAAATGTAAGGAAAATGGGCATAAAGCCAAATTTTTGTAAAAGCCCATGGCTTATGTGCAAAAAAGAAATGGCACATGAGCTATGGGATAGGCAAAATGCCATTTTGTGAAGCCCAAGGGGCTATATGTAAAGTGTATAGCCTATAAAGGTAAAGATAATGAAAATATCTCACAACTTTTTCTCTCTCCAAAAAAAATCAAATCTGTGATCTTCTCCTTCCTCAAGGTTCTAAAATCTTCTTCTTTTTTTTGAATTAAATCCAGAGTTTTACACTTCCTTTTATAAAACTAAATAATTTTTCACCAAAAAACCCACAAAAGGGAACTCAGATCTGCCATCAGATCTCAAAAAGAAAAGATTTTTAAAATCTCACATCTCTTGATCTTCAAGATCCTTCCAACAGAGGAGGAAGAAGGAGACCCATCTCCAGAAGCCCCACTTTGGGGAAGAACTAGGGCTCAAGAGGAAAAGCCCTTCGTCAGCTTCAAAACATCCTAGGAGTTTAACTCCTCATACATACACATACACACACACACACAAAATAATAAGTGCTCCTTTCTGGGAGTACAACTCCCATTGCAGGGACCAAGTCCCTTTTGCCGCCCAAACGTCCACGTGCTGACACGTGGGGCGCTAGTACTCAAAACACTAGCGCCCTTGTGCTCAAAGCGCTAGCGCCCAAAATGCTAGCGCCCGAGTGCCCACGTGCTGACACGTGGGGCGCTAGCGCTCAAAGCGACCAAAACGCTAGCGCCCGAGCGCCCACGTGCTGACACGTGGGGCGCTAGCGCTCAAAGCGACCAAAGCGCTAGCGCCTGAGCACCCACGTGCTGACACGTGGGGCGCGCTAGCGCCCAAAGCGCTAGCGCCCGAGCAGCCACGTGCTGACACGTGGAGCGCTAGCGCTCAAAGCGCCAGCACCCAAAGCGCTGGCGCTTTATCTCACGCATCCTTTGGATGCCCTTTCCCTTTTTCATATATGTGTGTGTGTGTGTGTACATACATACATATACACACACATACTCTACAATACTGTCCCTCTCAAAAAAAATTAGGCCGGGGCGCTGTCCCGCACCCCGCAAGGGGGCTGCTAGCCCCTTTGACCCCCAGCCCGCTATCCGGGTAGCGGGACCCCCGTAAAAACTCTGCGTGGCACACAATATATCCAAGCCCCCTCCAAAACAAAACACGCGTACACTGTACATTAAGTTCGCATGACCAGTTTAACCCGTCAATCGGAGGTTCCCTTGCTCCAAAGGCAAGGGGTAATTAACAGCAGCTTAGTCCGCGGCTGCCAAAGATTCGAATCCCCACAATCCATAAACCCCGGCCTACCCTAGGCAGAGGGAATTTATAGTACGCCTGGCGAGCTCGCGCGTATTCCCATCTCAATGGGGTGACGAAAAACACCCTACAAGTATGATTTACATCATAGTCCTAGTAGTCGAGTACATATCCTAAGGGCTTCATCAACACGTGAGAGCAAGACACTAAACTAATACAAATCAACATGTTAAGACAAAGTGAAACCAGATAGCATACTATCATGTCGAGCAAAAAACTCCTCTCTATATATATCCAAGCATCCACTATAATATACATCATATGTACAACAATGGCCTCTAGGGCATATACATAACTAACACAACGATGCTACCAAAGAGGTTGTCTGGGTATAGATGTTCATGAGATAAACTTGGTTCCTACCATTGTGGTGATAATGGAGTTGTGGCTTTGACATAGGAACCCCGGTCCCATCAGTGATCTAAACATATTCTTAGGCAGTTTCACCTGATCAGGGAGATGGTTGATCTCCGGGCAATCGAGGTCAAAAGAGTTGAGACAAAGAATAACACGGCGGATCCACTCACCTAGGCCAAACCCCAGATACAGTTTGAGAGTTTTTGGGACGTTGCGTATGAGAAACTACAACAACTGGTTTTAGTACAAGTGAGAGATTGTTAGTTATATGTATGCCCTACAGGCCATTGTTGTACATTATTGTATATTATAATGGATGCTTGGACATACATAGGGAGTACTTTCTTAAATGATAGTATGCTATCTGGTTACTCTTTATGTTAATATGTAGACTAGTATTGTGATATTGTCTTGCTCTCACATATTAATAAAGCCCTTAGGATGTACTTGACTACCAGGATTATGATGCAGATCATACTAGTGGGGCCAGGATAGTCCACAAGTTCATCCTTTAATTGTTCCTAGTCGAGGGTGTAT
The DNA here is from genome assembly GCA_030015575.1 of Agapanthus africanus. Classification (NCBI taxonomy): domain Eukaryota; kingdom Viridiplantae; phylum Streptophyta; class Magnoliopsida; order Asparagales; family Amaryllidaceae; genus Agapanthus; species Agapanthus africanus. The sequence continues at coordinate 285,579,317 of JASDDO010000006.1, forward strand.
CGAGACGGGGCATCGATATTCCAAAGTAGACTAGCGTATACGCTTCTTGACCCATTTGATGGGCGATAGATGATCCCATATCCATTGGTGTTTGACATCAAAGATGGTATACGGGTGCTCAGTAGAGACTGGGTACACTGAACAGGACTCACCGAGAACTCCTAGATGGTATTATACCTAACGACATGTAGCAGTTCTCTGGTGACACTGCTACAGGTTAGTCTGTAGACTCGAGATCGTCATAGAGACTTGTGTGATTCCCACTGTGCTTTGATTTCCAGCTTACCACATTCAAGAGTACGTGCAAAACGATGGTTTTTTGGGTACAGTCCCGAGTCACATGGAGGCAATGAGCGATAGGAGAGATTTCGTCTCTCCCATTATTGGGGGTTGATGTTGCGCTGTGCTCGATTGGCCATAATAGGAAGTCCCTGGCCAGGGCTGATACTGATATTAACTAGTAAGTGTTATCAGTAGTTTCTCGGCCCGTTATGAGACTCACATCGGCATGACTTATCAAGTTATGGGGGTCTGACATTTACCACCCTAGACTCGATATGTGACATATCATACGAAGAGACCGGACTGTACGGTAGTGTTACTGTTGGATTCACAGGAGTATGGACAAGCTTGCTTGTTGATCTTTTGATCGCTCAATACCCGGATAGCCATTACGTCCAGCTAGTACCACTGACGGCTTATAAATGACTGATATGATCATCACCTACTGTCAGCATATTGACGGGTCATTAGAGTCCTACATAGAGGTTTCCTAGCTCATGCGAAATGAAGTAGGGCACATATGTGATATGTGCGGGGCCGAGATTGATACTTGTATGTGATACAGTATTCTAATCTCGCGATATAAGTTATATGTGATATAACCGGATTATTGAATCAAGTGTTGATTCATTAATTTGTTATATTTATATTTGATATACATGTATATAATATTGGTCGATTGTATGCGATACAACCGGGTTATTAAATCAAGTGTTGATTTAATAATTTAATGTGTAATTATATATTTGATATATTAATATACATTAACTAATATTAGCTCACCAAAGAAATTGTTTTCTCTAAATACATTTAAATATATATGTGATATATATTAATGTATTTATTTATGTGTCATGTTAGATGATACATTGGACTTAGGTGTGTGAGACTCATACCAAAAGAAAGATATTTTGGGTGATTAATTATTAAGGGAAAAATCAAAATTATGTGGAAATTAGCAAGGCTTGAGATGCTTGTGGAAGTATGGAGAAGTTTTGACTTAAGTCCACTAACTTTGTTTTACTCTAGATATTTATTAACCCAACCATTATCTTTAGCCATGGTTAAGTCTATACATGAGTTATATGAGATATTTTCTCACCCATTGTTCACACTTGATCACTTGAGTTTCTTTCTTCATCTCCTTCCTTGCCCTCTAGCTTCAAAGTGAGAAGAAAAAGAAAAGGAGAAAATTAATTCTAAAGTGAGCAAAATTCTTACTTCATCAATCTATACCAAACTAGCCATTTAGTATAGGTTGTTTGCTTCACTAATTTATCAATTAGTGAAGAGGTAGCTTGAGTTAGCGATTCTTCGACGTAGATCATCTTCGGCCTCGAAGATCTTTGAGCAAGCTCGTTCCTTTCGTTTAGTGGAGCCTAATGAGAGTCCGGGAAACTACTACTTGGAGCAAAAGGACTACCACACGGAGCTTTAGAAGTGAAGGACCGGTCTACAAAGCTTGTATTCCTATTTCACTTAGTGTAAAGTTTGTTTACATGTTATAAAAATCATAATTCTCTAGTTAGATCCTTGGTTCGAGCTCGCTCGGCACCCTAAAATTTTAAAGTAGCATAGATGATGCTTGCCGAAACCGTGTCGGGATGCTAAGCGAACCCTTCACCTAGTACCACAAAACCTAACGGACCTCTATCGCAAAGAGTAGGAGTTATCTATAACGTTATGATAAGTTTGCCTATAAACCCAAGGGAGGTAAACTGAATAAACTCCGAAATGAGTCCATAAAGTAGAGACTCTGACCTGAGTGAATAAATTAAAAACTCCGAAATAAGTCCATAAACTAGAGACTCCGGAATGAGTGAATAAACTACAAACTCTGAAATGAGTCTATAAACTAGAAACTCCGCAATGAGTACATAAACTACTTTATGCCAAGTTAAGACATTAAAGGAAAGAGAAGCGTTAGTATGAAATGAAATATGTCTTTTATTCATGAATCAAAATGAATACAAGATACTCTTATTTATGAATCAAAATGAATACAAAAAAGGAGAATATACAGCAACAAAAATGTCTAAGTCGGCGGACGTTTCAATAAGCCAGCAAGTTCGTCGTTTTTCCGCTAGACTTCTGCTTCGAGCTCTATCAGTGCCACAAGACGAGTCCCTGCCTGTGTCTGTTGATTCTGTAGGGTTAGCATAGCACCTTGTGAAGGTTTTGGCAAGCATCAATCATGCTACTTTAAAAATTTTGGGGTGCTAAACAAAGCCTAACCAAGATCTTAACTAGAGAATTAGGGTTAACTTGCATGTAAACAACTTTACATCTAAGAGAGAGGGATTACAACCTTTGTAGTCCGTTCCTTCGCTTCATAAGCTCCGTGTTGAGGTCCCTTCGCTGCGATCAACATGAAATCCGATTCTCGAGTGGCTCCATTGTAAGTCGATGTACTACACCCCACGACTTGCGGGGAGGCGAAAATATGAAAAACGATCTTGTTCTTTGCGTAAACATCGACTAACCGAAGAATCTTTGCTAAATTATAATTAACAAGAAACATAGAAGTTGTTAACTACTATGTGAAGTGATTATACCTAATGAACTGTGTCCTTCGTCTTTTCGTTCTCCACCTCCTCTCCGGCCTTCTCTATGTAGTAGATGATCCACCCGAGAGCTATACTCCAAGCTTTACTTCTAAACTTGAGGTAACTAGGTTTCTTTAGTTGCTAATCAAAGTACCTAGATGATATAGAGAAGGGTTATGGATTAATTAGTCTATTCTAATCCTTGATCTCAACACATGAGAGGGGAGGATTAGGGTTTGAAGAGAGAGAGCTTGAGGAGAGAGAAGGTGAGCATGAGAATGAGAAGAGATAATGATCTCATTTGAATATATATGAAGCATTATGTTTTATCAAATAAATAAATAAATGATTTAACAACCATGCTTCATTTAATTCATATGAGTGATTCATCTATATGAGTCATTAACTATTTATAATGCATTAATGACATGGATGAATCACACAAACGAGTCACTAATCTCATTTAATGCTTATGCCACCTAAACCCCCAAGTCACCATCCTTCTAGAAGCTCCTCACGAAATTACGAGAACACCCCTCCTATCCGTGAAAACAAGGAAAAACTTTAGACTGTATAAATCCAATAACCCGATACTAGAATCTGGCTTAAACCAAAGCCGGCTAGTAAAAACTGTCCGAATATCGTACGTGTGTAAACACACGTATGCGTCCGAACCCTTGTCGTAAAATCGTACGACCTTTATATCGTTTCGCCTGGAGCAGGGAAACTCTCTGTGTGGGACTCTAAAGACTCGACTACTACGCTGGCAGTGGGTTTAACCACAGACCGCAAGCGGCACTAGCTGTACGTAACGGTCCCCAAGTAGATGTCGATAAGAAGGCCGATGAGGAAACCCATCCGAACTCCTACTGAGCCTAATGTGACAATCTCCGTACAGTCCGGTCTGTTCGTCTAAGACTATCGCATATCGGGCCTAGGGGGCGGCAAGCGTCAGTCCCCTAATAGCGGTATAAGTCGCGTCGGAGTGAAGCCCATTACACCCTGAGAAACTACTGGAACCTACCAGTAAATCTCGCTTGCCCTGGCCAGGGACTTTGCGTAATGGCTCTCTGATACAGCGCGATATCAACTCCCAATACCGAGAGAGACAAATCATGTCTAACCGCCACTGCCTCCAAGTGCTCGGGACTGCACCCAACTGCTACCTGTTTGCATGACTCCTTTGAGCCGTGGTAGGGTAGCAATCTAAGAACAGTGGGACACACTCGAGGCGAAGTAGCAGTGTCAAGTCTGCGGACTATGCTGTACTCATGTCACCTGGGAACTGTTAACTGAAGACGGGTATAATACCAACCAACAGTTCCCCGTGAGTCCTGTCCGGTGTACCCGTAACCTAACGAGCACCTGTATACTATCTCTAGTACGACGTACTGACGGCTGTGGGACAGACCATCTCCCCAACTGGGATGAGAAGCGTACACACTAGTCTGCTCCGGAGTATCGATGCCCTGTCTCGATAATCCTACGACTAGGGACCTGAAAAAGGATGTGCTTGTAGACTACCCAGCCCCCACTAGTGTGACTGCCATCACAACGCTGGTAGTCAAGCAAGATCCTAAGAGCTCTATCAATACGTATACTCACATATTAAGATAGATAAAACCAAGTAGCATACTACCATGTTTAGCAAGACTGTTATATAACTGTGAATATCCCAAGCTTCCATTAAGTAATATACAAGCTAGTATGATACAATAATAGCCCCTAGGGCATATACACTAACATCCATGAGGTAAATGAGACACCTTGCTTGTAGTCTTCATGATTTAAGATGATCTACCTTGAAGAATCTCTAACTCAAGCTTACACTTCACTAATGAAGTAATTAGAGAAGTGAACACCCTAATCTAAGTGGCTAGAATAGATGAGGATGATGAAGTAGGAATTTAGCTCTCTTTTGTTTTCAATTTCCCGCACTAATTCATCACATGCAAAAAGCTAGCAAGCTTTTTCAAGGAGGAAGAAGAAGAAGAAAGATTTTGTGATGAATAATGAATTATTGTTGTGGTTACAATTGCAACCCTTGGTTAAGAATGAAAGGCTTAACCATTGTAGAGAATAAACCATAGGTTAAGGTTTGGGTTGGGTTAATAAATATCAACACAAAATATCTAAGCTAAAGACAAAAGAAAGCTTCATGAAGCTTCATGAAAAAGCTAACCCAAATCCAAACCCTAACTTGTTTAAACTCCACAAAACATGTTGCATTTGTAACCCTAACTTGTTACAATATTATATATCACATATATAATATATTTTGTAACAAAAGAAAATAATACAATTAACATATATCGCATATATATCAATGTATTATCCGGTGAGAAAATGAATCAATAAAGCTAGATTATATTAGTTAATGTAATGTAATATATCACATATATAATTATACATTAAATTATCGAATCAACACTTGATCCGACAATCCGGCTATATAGCATATAACCGACTAATATAATATGTACCGATTCATCGAATCAACACTTGATCCGATGACCCGGCTATATCACATATACCCGGCCGATATCATATATCGGGGGATAGAATACGGTATCTCATATCGTATTATTCTCAGTCCCGCGCATATCACATATGTGCTCCTACTCCATTTTGCCTGAGCCAGGAAACCTCTGTGTAGGACTCTAAAGAATCGTCAATACTCCAGCAGTAAGTGATGATCATATCAAACACCCACAAGCTGCAAGCGGTCAGCTAAACGTAACAGCCACCCAGATATTGAGCGATCAGAAGATCAACAAGCAAGCCTGTACATTCTCCTGTGAATCCAATCAGTAACACTACCGTACAGTCCGGTCTCTTCGTTTGATATGTCACATATCCAGTCTAGGGGTAGTAAACGTCAGACCCCAGTAACCGATAAGTTGTGTCGATATGAGGCTCATAACAGGTCGAGAAACTACTGATAACACTTACCAGTAGCACGCCATATCAGCCCTGGCCAGGGACTTCCAGTTATAGCCAATCGAACACAGCACAACATCAACTCCTTATACCGGGAGAGACGAAACCCCTCCTATCGCTCATTGCCTCCATGCGATTCAAGATTGTACCCAAAAGCCACCATTTTGCACACCCTCTTGGACGTGGTAAGGTGGAAATCAAAGCACAGTGGGAATCACACAAGACTCTATGACGATCTCGGATCTACAGACTAGCCTGTACTAGTGTCACCGAAGAACTGCTATCTGACGATAGGTATAATACCATCTAGGAGTTCTCGGCGAGTCCGTTCAGTGTACCCAGTCTCCACTGAGCACCCGTACACCATCTTTGATGTCAAACACCGATGGATATAGGATCATCTATCGCCCATCATATGGGTCAAGATGCGTATACACTAGTCTACTCTGGTGTATCGATGCCCTGTCTCGATACACCCTCGACTAGGAACAGTTATAGGATGTACTCATTGACTATCCTGGCCCCACTAGTATGATCTCATCATAGTCCCAGTAGTCGAGTACATATCCTAAGGGCTTTATCAACATGTGAGAGCAAGACAGTAAACTAATACAAGTCAACATATTAAGACAAAATATAACCAGATAGCATACTATCATATCGAGCAAGAAAGTCCTCTCTATATATATCCAAGCATCCACTATAATACACATCATATGTACAATAATGTACATCATATGTACAATAATGGCCTCTAGGGCATATATATAACTAACAATCTCCCACTTGCACTAAGGCCAGCTGTTGCAGTATCTCATATCCAACATCCCGAAGAGTCTCTCAAATTGTATCTAGGGTATGGCATTGGTGAGTGGATCCGCAGTGTTGTCCTTCGTATCAACTCTCCTGACCTCGATCTCCCGGCGATCAACTATCTCCCGGATCAGGTGATACCGTCTCAGAATATGTCTGGACTTCTGATGGGACCTGGGTTCCTTGGCCAAAGCCACAGCTCCATTGTTATCACAATACAAAGGTATTGGATGCTCAATGGAAGGAACCACACCAAGTTCAGTGATGAACTTCTTCATCCAGACAGCCTCTTTGGCAGCATCGTTGGCAGCGATGTATTCAGCCTCTATCGTCGAGTTTGCAACGGTTTCATGTTTGGAACTCTTCCAATACACCGCCCCTCCATTGAGGGTAAAGACAAATCCCGAGTGCGACTTAGAGTCGTCCTGTCACGCCCCGCTTCCCAGTATACGGGGAAGGGGATGCGACGAGGCCCGCTATATATTTACTGTGAAGTAAATACGCTAAGCGTATCTAAGCAATATAAAGTAAATACACAAGAGACAAAAGATATGAACTGAACAGCAACTTTATTTATTAACATTCTTTTGTACAATGCATGAAAAGTAAATACAACTGAAACAAAAGCGATGCCTAAACAATGGCATAACAGGAAATGAAAAGTACTGAATGGAAAATATACAATGTCTAGAGCTCGGGGTCTTCACTGAACTGGTCCAAGTCTTCAGTAGTGGGCTCTATCTCCGACGGGTCCAAATCACCTGACGACATTCAAAAAAGATAGAAGAAGAATGTCATCAGCGAACAAATCGCTTGGTAAGTCCCAAAGATAAGAGGAGAAATAGAATTGACAGAGAGTAAGAGAGAGAGAGTAGCTTTTACAGTTGTATTATATTGTTTTAGTGTTAATGTTGTTGTTATCGTAAGTTCAAGAGTGAATGTCAACTAATCTCAAGAGTGTTCTCAAACCCAACAGGTCACAGTCCAGGGGCAGGGAACCACGGGCCCAAATGATATGTTAGTAGCGGGACTTCGACCGTCGTCGAAATATTCCAAACTCAATAGGCCACAGTCCAAGAGAATGGAAACACGGGCCCTCATGATTGCTTATTTGTGTTAGTAGACATAGATTCATGATCTAGGGGGACTCTTGAGATTATGTTGGATTCACGAATGAACTACCCCAATACCCCGTATAGTTATTGTATTGATAGTGTTGTATTGCATTGTAATGTCTTGTAAATTGAATTGTATAATTGGATGACTTGCCGAAACCATGATATCAGTAAACGGATGTAACTGTAGAATCATTTAAACTGGATGATCATGTAAATGGAATGTATATCCATGGTTCGGTTCGGTCAAGTTGTATAGATTGATAACTGAATTCATGGATTCATGTGTTCATGTTGAATTGAAATATTGTAGATTGTAGATTGTACTTGAATCATATTCAAGTCAGATATAATCAGACTCAAACCCGAGTCAGACAATTAGAAATGTAAATCGAAGTCTTGATTATTTCTTAAACCTATATTTATTAGGTTCCTTACTGTAATTTATAAACCTTGAGGGGATTTTATGTAAAATAATTTTATATACTTTTCAAAATACACCTCAGGTATTTATTATTCGTCTTTACAGTTGTAATGAATGTAGATTGTGATATTTCTAGTGAAAATATCCTAATTTCATAAATAAAGGTATTTATGTGTAAATACTGTTTAAATGGAATTCATGGTATTTTAGTGTAAAATTGATTCTTGTGATTTTTAGAAAAAGGTGGAATATCCATAATATAACAAAATAGATATTTTAATGATGAATATACATATATTTATACAAAAATAATTTTAATAAATATTTTATATTCTAAAAATCTCATTTTCTTAAGATGTCGTATTTTAAATCTTTCGAGACCGAATGCTCCTTGCGGAGGTCTGAATCTCGCACTACTAAGCCCGAGGATGTGCGATAATCCGCAACATCCCAAACGGGTTCCCCAAAATGGGTTGTAGCGGCGCTTTACAAAGATTGTATAAATACTAAATCCTTTATAAAACGGTTTTATAAAGTAAATGGTATTTATTGTAAAGATGTCAATTTTCCGTATTCTATGTTTTAGGGTCTCCTAAGTCAACTAGACTATTCCTAACTGGTCCAAACGACAAGTTGTGAGATACCTCAAATCGCCTCTTCACCGCCAATTGTGGCCAGGTAAGTACAAGTGAAGAAAGGAGGGATCCACTCACGAATCACCGTGAGACGTGCCTTTTAAAGTTACATTTCTCACTTGCCTAACATAGAAACCACAAAGTCAGGTTTAGATAAACGACTGATGTCCACAACTTATCGTATTTTCATAATAAGAGGTATTTATTTAGAAAGTGTATCAATACTAAATCTTTTAGTAATGGTTTTATTAAGTCAAGGGTATTTAAATGAAAATATTGTTTTCTCGTATTCTTAGATTTCGATGGTATCGTATTAGATTGTATATGAGTGTGTGAGGAGGTAGGTCGTTACCTCGTGCTCTACTTTAAAGGTATAGCAAGTTTAATAAAGTTGAAACAATGTGGTATTTAAGTGAAAAATACGATAAATTGAAATAGCTATCATTTCATGTGATGAAACTTGATCAATTTGGTTGATTAGTGTTTAATAGTCATCATGAAGAATTTTAAGTATGATTGTATTAGTGGGAAGTGGAATTTTATAAGAAACCGAATCGGAAATCGGATTTGTTCCGATTCCGTCGGATTTTGTAAAACCGTATTTTTAGATAGAAGGGATAGGTAGAAATTGGGACTTACGGGTTTTAGATTACATAAGAGAGTGAGAAGGAAGTAGAGGAATCGCCGATGTGTTGCGTCGTCGCCGGTAGTTCCTAAAACGATCGCCGGAAGTTCGCCGTAGATTTCGCCGGAACTTCGCCTCGAGCTCGTTTTCAAAGTACACAAGTTTTCTTGGAATTTTGATAGAGTGGGCTCAGAAATTTAGGATGATAGGGTAGAGGATAGGGGTTTATTTATAGGGTTAGGGTAGGTGTAGGGTTTTAATTAAAAAAATGTAAAAATGCAGGAAATTCATTAAAAATTGTAGTAAATAGGTGTTAATATGCTCTCTGGAACCGATCCATTTAATTAGAGTGTGCAGGGGAGTTTAGAAGGTGAAAAGACAGAACTTTTCAGTTGACTACTTGCCGGAATCGATAACTCCGGCCGGCGGCGGCGGGCCGAGTCGGCCGGTCCGCTGGCCGAGTTGGCCTATCCGGGCCGAGTCAGGGTGGAAGGAGGTGGGGGGTCGTCAGGTGGGGCCTCTGGTGTATTTAGGTTAGTGGGTGTAGTGGGAAATTTGGGAGTTATTGTGTGTGGACTGTTGGGCTTCTATAAAATTTAAAACAAAATAATATTAAAAATAATATAGGGCAGTGGATTTGAACTCTGGTGGCTTGATTCAGCAGTGCAAGGTATTACCAATAAGCCACAAGCTCCTTTTTTCAATTAAATTGCTAATTAATTTCTTAAGTCTTGTGCTCAGGCAATAAATACCCCTTTATGGATTTTTGAAAAAATATTTTGAAAAATTTTGTATAGGAAATTTGGGGTTGTTACATTCTACCCTCCTTATAAAAATTTCATCCTCGAAATTTGTAAAAGGAAAGTGTAACAGATTCAAAGAAAGTTTGGTGATAGTGTGTGAATAATAACAAAGTGATACAAAGGTGTGAAAAAAGGTTGAAGAGAATTACCAGGGTTATCCTGACCAACCGTATCAGCTTCTACGGCCGCCAAATTGTAAGCCTGGCGTCTCGGCACGTTTCTTCGTGCAAGCTGGTATAATGCTGATTGTCGAGGTAAAGGTGGTCCACGTGGAGGTGGTGCAGGAAGAGTTAACTGGGTAGGTGGGGCTTGGAAAGCTGGTCTAGCTGCGGAATTAGGATTAGTTCGGTTGTGTGGGCAAGTTCCTATGGTATGTGAGGATGATCCACATATCAGGCAAAGACCGTTTGCTCGTCAGCAAACTTCCATCAGATGTCCAGCTCTCTTGTAGTAAGTACAAAAGGTTGGGTTGGACCTGTTGGTTGGTACTCCCAGTCTCCTTGGTACAAATGATGGTCCTGATGCGGCTCCTCCTGCCATCTGGTTGGCAGGACGCTTCACTCCTACAGACTGAGGTCTGCCCCTCGCCTTTATCACTGCCTCATAACTGCGGGCAGCTATCAGAGCCTCTTCATGAGTCGGAAATTTCCCTGTGGCTAGTGCAGCATGGATTTCCGTGTCCAAACCTTGTTGAAATCGACGGGCTCTGATCTCATCCGTCGGTATCAGGTGTGCCGCAAATCGACTGAGCATGGTGAACTCAGCGTCATACTCATCTACTGACTTGTCCCATATCGAACCTTGTTGTAGATGAATGAACTATTATTCCATGGCAAACCTGGCAGTCACAGGGAAGTATTTCGCATCAAACTTATCATGAAAAGTCTTCCATTCTATGGGCTGATCAAGATGGCTTTCTTCCGCCTTCCACCAGTTCCGTGCATTGTCCGTGAGTTGCAGCTTTGCAACTCGGACCCAAGCTATCTCTGGCACTTGTGCTGCTGCCAGATCATCCTCGATACTTTGTGCCCATTCCTCAGCTTCCAGTGGGCTCCCCTTTCCTGAGAACTGTTTAGGATGTAAAGCTCTGAATTGCTTCATCCCAGGTGCTTCAGCCTCGGGACGGTTCAAGAGCTGCTGTTGTCCATCTAGGAGGCTGCGGATTGCCTCAAGCAGAACCGTTTTCTCGTTGAGTAGAGCAGGAACGGTAGGTGTGAGTGGTAGGGTTGGAGGAGTGTTGTTGACATTGGTGCTGGTGTTGTTCGGGGAATTCATAATCTTGAAGAAAAATTTTGGTTAGGACAGATTCAAGTACATGAAATGATAATATTCAAGGAATGTGAAATCGTAAAATTCAAGGAACATGAATTGTAAAGAATGTTTTAGTTGCTGGTTCTTGTGTTTTATATTGCTTAGGGTTTCATACAGCTCTGACCTGCATGGGCCACCAACAAAACCTGTCATGCCCCGCTTCCCAGTATACGGGGAAGGGGACGCGATGAGGCCCGCTGCGTATTTACTGTGAAGTAAATACACTAAACGTATCTAAGCAATATAAAGTAAATACACAAGAGACAAAAGATATGAACTGAACAGCAACTTTATTTATTAACATTCTTTTGTACAGTGCATGAAAAGTAAATACAATTGAAACAAAAGCGATGCCTAAACAATGGCATAACAAGAAATGAAAAGTACTGAATGGAAAATGTACAATGTCTAGAGCTCGGGGTCTTCAGTGAACTGGTCCAAGTCTTCAGTGGTGGGCTCTATCTCCGACGGGTCCAAATCACCTGACGTCATTCAAAGAAGAAAGAAGGAGAATGTCGTCAGCGAACAAATCGCTCGGTAAGTCCCAAAGATAAGAGGAGAAATAGAATAGACAGAGAGTAAGAGAGAGAGAGTAGCTTTTACAGTTGTATTATATTGTTTTAGTGTTATTGTTGTTGTTATCGTAAGTTCAAGGGTGAATGTCAACTAATCTCAAGAGTGTTCTCAAACCCAACAGGCCACAGTCCAGGGGTAGGGAACCACGGGCCCAAATGATATGTTAGTAGCGGGACAACGACCGTCGTCGAAGTATTCCAAACTCAACAGGCCACAGTCCAGGAGCATGGAAACACGGGCCCTCATGATTGCTTACTTGTGTTAGTAGACATGGATTCATGATCTAGGGGGACTTTTGAGATTATGTTGGATTCACGAATGAACTACCCCAATACCCCGTATAGTTATTGTATTGATAGTGTTGTATTGCATTGTAATGTCTTGTAAATTGAATTGTATAATTGGATGACTTGCCGAAACCATGATATCAATAAACGGATGTAACTGTAGAATCATGTAAACTGGATGATCATGTAAATGGAATGTATATCCATGGTTCGGTTCGGTCAAGTTGTATAGATTGATAACTGAATTCATGGATTCATATGTTCATATTGAATTGGAATATTGTAGATTGTGGATCGTACTTGAATCATATTCAAGTCAGATATAATCAGACTCAAACCCGAGTCAGACAATTAGAAATGTAAATCGAAGTCTTGATTATTTCTTAAACCTATATTTATTAGGTTCCTTAAGGTAATTTATAAACCTTGAGGGGGTTTTATGTAAAATAATTTTATATACTTTTCAAAATACACCTCAAATATTTATTATTCGTCTTTACAGTTATAATGAATGTAGATTGTGATATTTCTAGTGAAAATATCCTAATTTCATAAATAAAGGCATTTATGTGTAAATATTGTTTAAATAGAATTCATGGTATTTTAGTGTAAAATTGATTCTTGTGATTTTTAGAAAAAGGTGGAATATCCATAAAATAACAAAATAGATATTTTAATGATAAATATACATATATTTATACAAAAATAATTTTAATATATTTTTTATATTCTAAAAATCTCATTTTCTTAAGATATCGTATTTTAAATCTTTCGAGACCGAATGCTCCTTGCGGAGGTCTGAATCTCGCACTACTAAGCCCGAGGATGTGCGATAATCCACACCATCTTGAACGGGTTCCCCAAAATGGGTTGTAGCGGTGCTTTGCAAAGATTGTATAAATACTAAATCCTTTAGAAAACGGTTTTATAAAGTAAATGGTATTTATTTGTAAAGATGTCAATTTCCCGTATTCTATGTTTTAGGATCTGCTAAGTCAAATAGACTATTCCTAACTGGTCCAAATGATAAGTTGTGAGATGTCTCAAATCGCCTCTTCACCGCCAATTGTGGCCAGGTAAGTACAAGTGAAGAAAGGAGAGATCCGCTCACGAATCACCGTGAGACGGGCCTTTTAAAGTTACCTTTCTCACTTGCCTAATCTAGACACCACAAAGTCAGGTTTAAATAAACGACGGATGTCCACAACTTATCTTATTTTCATAATAAGAGATATTTATTTAGAAAGTGTATCAATACTAAATCTTTTAGTAATGGTTTTATTAAGTCAAGGGTATTTAAATGAAAATATTGTTTTCTCGTATTCTAAGATTTCGATGGTATCGTGTTAGGTTGTATATGAGTGTGTGAGGAGGTAGGTCGTTATCTCGTACTCTACTTTAAAGGTATAGCAAATTTAATGGAGCTAAATATAAAGTTGAAACAATGTGGTATTTAAGTGAAAAAATACGATAAATTGAAATAGCTATCATTTCATGTGATGAAACTTGATCAATTTGGTTGATTAGTGTTTAATAGTCATCATGAGGAAGTTTAATTATGATTGTATTAGTGGGAAGTGGAATTTTATAAGAATCGGATTTGTTCCGATTCCGTCGGGTTTTGTAAAACCGTACTTTTAGATAGAAGAGATAGGTAGAAATTGGGACTTACGGGTTTTAGATTACACAAGAGAGTGAGAGGGAAGTAGAGAAATCGCCAATGTGTTGCGTTGTCACCGGTAGTTCCAAAAACGATCGCCGGAAGTTCGCCGTAGATTTCGCCGGAACTTCGCCTCGACCTCGTTTTCAAAGTACACAAGTTTTCTTGGAATTTTGATAGAGTGGGCTCAGAAATTTGGGATGATAGGGTAGAGGGTAGGGGTGTATTTATAGGGTTATGCTAAGGTTAAGGTAGGTGTAGGGTTTTAATTAAAAAATGTAAAAATGTAGGAAATTCATTAAAAATTGTAGTAAATAGGTGTTAATATGCTCTCTGGAACCGATCCATTTAATTGGAGTGTGCAGGGGAGTTTAGAAGGTGAAAAGACAGAACTTTTCAGTTGACAACTCGCTGGAATCGGTAACTCCGGCCGGCGGCGGCGGGCCGAGTCGGCCGGTCCGCTGGCCGAGTTGGCCGATCCGGGCCGAGTCAGGGTGGCAGGAGGTGGGGGTCGTCAGGTGGGGCTGTTGGGGTAAAAATTTGCACCCCGGTTGACCGAGTCAAAGTCAAGGTCAACCCCCGAGCTGGGTGGGCCCAAGCCCAGGTCAAGCGGGCCCATGCCCAAGTCGAGCCCGCGGCCAGCCTCCCCATGCCAACAACAAAATCATGTAATAAATAATTTTTATGTAATTTTTTATACATGAATGTATGCAAAATAGGCATAAAGCCAATATTTTGTAAGCCCATGGCTTATGTGCAAAAATGAAATGGCACATGAGCCATGGGATAAGCAAAATGCCATTTTGTGAAGCCCAAGAGACTATATGTAAATATGTAAGCCTATAAAAGGCAACATGATGATGAATAAAAAAAATAACTTTTCATTCTTTCAAAAACCTAGGGTTTGTGTCTCTTTCCCCTTTCTGAAGGTTTCAAACCTTCTTCTTTTTTTGTGAATTAAATCAATAGTTTTACTCTCCCTTTTCCAAAACTAAATAGTTTTTCACCACAAAACCCACGAAGGGGAACTTGGATCTGTCATTAGATCTCAAAAAGAAGAGATTTTTAGATCTCACATCTTTTGATCCAGCCAACAGAGGAGAAAGAAGAAGAACCCATCTCCTCAACCAAAACATTTTTAGGAGTTTAACTCCACTCTAAACCCTATTTCTGGGACTAAAAGCCCATTTTTCTTGCCAGCGCCCTGCGCTCCAGCGCAAAGCGCCCACGTGCCGACACGTGGCGCGCTTGCGCTCAAGCGCCCAGCGCCCGAGCGCAAAGCGCCCACGTGCCGACACGTGGCGCGCTTGCGCTTAAGCGCACAGCGCTCAAGGCGCTGGCCCCACGCATCCCTTGGATGCCTTTTCCACCTCTTTTATATATATATATACATATACATACATATACATATGCATACATATGTACATACACACATACACCGTGACACTATCCCTGTTAGAAAAAAATTTCTAACGGGACGCTGCCCCGCACCCCGCAAGAGGGCTGCTAGCTCCCTTGACCCACAGCCCGCTATCCGGGTAGTGGGACCCCCGTAAAAACTCTGTGTGGCTCCCGATATATCCAAAACCCCCTTTCAAAACACAACACACGTACACTGCACATTGAGTTCGCAAGACCAGTTTAACCCGTTAATCGGAGGTTCCCTCGCCCCAAAGGCGAGGGGTAATTAACGGCAGCTTAGTCCGCGGCTGCCGGAGATTCGGATCCCCACAATCAATAAATCCCCGCCTACCCTAGGCAGGGGGAATCTTTAGTATGCCTGACAAGCGCGCGCGTATTCCCATCTCAATGGGGTAACGAAAAACACCCTACAGATTCTGGCACGCCCGGTGGGACAATGTCTCTCCTCCTATATTTCGGGTTAAACGTTCATGCGAACTCAATCAATATACATATCTATATTTATACTAAAATAATGCTCTTTCTTGCAGGTTTTCCAAGCAATCACTTCTCAACGATGTCTCCAAAAACCTGCTCAGCTCTCAACACGGCTCCCATCTCATACACGATGAAGATAGACTCCAGGACGGTCCTCCCGGCAAGTCTCGGATGACAGTGGGAAGAACCGCTGCTACAATTTGGGTCTATTCTGTTTGTCTCGGCCAATGCCATCCCTGCACCTCAAGCTCCGGTAACCAACAAACCGGCCTCGAAAGACAAGAGACCAAATGTGGTGGTCTCGAAGGCGCCCCAACCCAAACACAAATCGGTGCCTGAACGGCTTTCCATGGCCTCAGTTGGGGGCAAAGCCGTCAGAACAGAAGAGGTTGCCAGACGTTACGGGCAAGCCCAGACGATGCCTTCGACGGACACGCGGGCGGATGTCTTCTCAAGCCTCCCCATCACTCGGCCTATGGCGGCTTCCCGGAGAGCAAAAGCCTGCCAAGCGCTCAAGGCAGAGAAGCTGAGGCAGAAGCGGCTCAGATACAGAGCCAACAAAAGGGCTAGGGCTCCAGCCATGTTAAAATTTATGAATTTCCAAAGTCCGGACCCCTCCGCGAAACCAGCTACCAGTGATGAAAGGATGGCTGAATGTGTTATCCACACCGTCTACATGGTGGGCACGCGTCCCAGCGATAACCTTCGCAGCAAAAGCAAGGATGGGGCCACCACATCTCAAATCCAACCTGGTGTGAATATAGCTGTCACTTCTCAAGACCAGTATCCTCCGGAGGGTGATGAAAATCCTCCCAATGAGGCTGATAGGCAGAGAAAGTCCTCAGTTCATGAGGAGTCGGGCCCGGAAAGCGAAGATGAGCCAACTTTCCATCTTAAGACCGCAGAGCAGCAACTTCTTCAAGAGCTCCGAAAACAGCTCAAAAGCAAAGACAAGGAGATGGCCAAGCTCTACTCAAAGATAGAAGACTTGACAAACGTCGTCTTACAGCTCATGGCCCAACTTGCCTCTCAGCCCCCCAATCAAGCACAGGGCTCTCATGAACCGTGAAACGGTGTCCCGAAACGGCCGACGCCCGTTCCCTCAAATCCAAAAGTGGGCGGACCGCATGAAAAGCAGTCGCATCCTATCTCGGCAAATTTCTTAGCTACCGATGACAGTAGCCCGCTAACTCAAGATCAAATCACGGATTTGGTTGCCAACAAAGTCAAAACCTTGGTAGCCGAAGCCGAAGCCGAAGCGCAAAAAGATATCAGCAGTAGTGGGAGACCATATCCTGCTCAGTATGATCTGGTAGAATTTCCTAGCGGCTATGTCATCCCTAAATTCGGAAGATTTGATGGGACAGGAAATGCGAATCAACACATCGCCCACTTCAAAGCCTCATGCGGGAATACTAGGGGCAACGATGCGCTTCTCCTCCGCCAGTTCGTTAATAGCTTGACCGATGTTGCTTTCGACTGGTACGCGAGCATACCGGATGGCTCCGTTACTACTTTCGTTCAAATGGAATCTTTGTTTCGACAAAGGTTCATGAGCGTCAACGATAAGATCACCATTACCGAGCTCGTAAGGACCAAGCTCAAGAACAACGAAAGCAACACGGATTTTATAGCCCGATGGCGCAATCTCTCCGTCAAATGTGAACTGTCGATAGAGCAGGACCAATCTGTCAGTCTCCTTGTCGGAAATCTCAACAATTGGATGTCCCCGTTTCTATGCACCGTGGGTCTCAAAACATTCCAAGAGCTGACCAGGAAAGTTCAAATGCTGGAGCGCTCAAAGCAGGAGTCCTCCTCGGATTCCTAAAATAACAATAGGTCCTGGAGAAACTGAAAGGACGATAATCGCAAAGGCGGAAATTCCGACGATTCTGAATCTTTCAACTCCTCGGCCAACCGAAATAAGCAAGGGTTGAGCGGGCCTAATACCAACCAGCTTCGGAAGCCAATGTTCGGAGGGGGGAGAGTCTCCACTGAAAGAGAAGCTGGATAAGGTCTATTCCTTCAGAAGGGACAAAATCCGTAAAATATTCAAAGACGCCCTGAGGAACGGTCTACAACTGCCAGAATCAAAGAGGCCGCAGGAAGCGAATATGACCGACGACCCCAAATACTGCCCCTATCACAAAGTGATAGCTCATGCCATTGAAGACTGCTTCGTCTTCAAAGATTGGGTCAAAAAGCAATACAAGGCAGGAGAGATAGAACTGTCTAAAGGCGTGTTAACAAACAGTCCAGCTGCGACCGCCAATTTCATACAAACGGAGACCGAAGTTCTTCGTGAAACTGATTCTCTCAGACATCTGCCTTTCACTGAAAACAATCGACCACCACGTCATTAAACTGGGAACAGTCGACCTCTAAGTCGTTAAACTGGGAATGTAAAAATATATATGTGTGTGTGTGTGTGTGTAAATAAAAGAAAAATAAAGAAAAGCCGAAATGATGGGGCAACTCGCAATAAAAATCAGCGAGTAAAATAAAAATGAAATAAAGCCGAAATGATGGGGCAACCGCGAATAAAAGCCGAAATGATAGGGCAATCGCGACTTTCGCAATAAGAAAAGCTGAAATGATAGAGCGATCGCGGTAAAACAAAAACAAAACAAAAAAAATAACGGCGAATGATGAGTCTCTCCTGGTACCATATTCCAGTGCAGCGATGCAGACGCCAACAAAAATTCAAATTCCCAAAACTCTCCCGGCCCTATGGCTAGTCCCCAAATTGACTACCGTATACAATCCACGGGCTCAAATAATTCTCATCATACCCATGCCCCACCTTAATCACCAGTTACGCGGCTGGTCTCCGCCTTTGGAATTATGCTCCATTGAAAAGACCCACTCACGTGTCCTCACGATACATGAGGAGAACAAACCTTTGTGGGATCCTTACGACTCATAAAGGAAAAACACACTTAGGAGTCCTCACGACTCCTAAGGAGAAAATACACCTGCGGGATCCTTACGACTCGTAGGGAGAAAATGCTTTTATGGGACCCTCACGGCCCATAAAATTGAAAAGCCTTAGGCGATAGGGATCTAAACCTGTCTCCTAAGCCATCGCTCCCCAATCCCTAAATGGCGAATGATGAGTCGCTCCTGGTACCATATTCCAGTGCAGCGATGCAGACGCCAACCAAATTCCAAATCCCATACCCCAATGGCGAATGATGAGTCGGTCCTGGTACCATATTCCAGTGCAGTGATGCAAACGCCAACAAAATCTCGAAATTTTTCCGGCCCTACGGTCTGGATCATACATCCTGCAAAACCGTATACAATCCACGGGCGTAAAACGATCACAATCTCTCCTAAGTCCTCCCGGGGCAAATGATGAGTTGCTCCTGGCATCAATCCAGTGCAGCAATGCAGATGCCAAACCAAAACCGAAATCCTCAAATCCACTCATGGCAAATGATGATTCGCTCTTGGTACCATATTCCAGTGTAGCGGTGCTGATGCCAAACCAAAACCAAAATTCCCAAATCTTCTCACGACAAATGATGATTCGCTCCTGGTACCATATTCCAGTGTAGCGATGCTGATATCAACCCAAATCAAATCAAACCAACAACCTCTAGGGCGGAATCATGCTCCGTCCCAGAATTTACCCCGTGTCGAAATCATGCTTCGCCTCGGGATATCTACCTTCCCTGTCGGAATTATGCTTCGGCTCGGAATCAACCAACGACCTCCTCGTCGGAATTATGCTCCGCCTCAGAATCAAGTCAACCCACAAGCTCTGGGTCGGAATCATGCTTCGTCTCAGAATGTGCACCCCGTGTCGAAATGATGCTTCGCCTCGGTGTACCTTCCTTTCCTGTCGAAATTATGCTTCGGCTCGGAATCAACCAACGACCTCCTCGTCGGAATTATGCTCCGCCTCGGAATCAAGTCAACCAGCAAGCTCTGCGTCGGAATTATGCTTCGTCTCAGAATGCACCCCGTGTCGAAATGATGCTTCGCCTCGGTGTACCTGCCTTCCCTGTCGAAATTATGCTTCATCTCGGAATCAAGTCAGCCAACAAGCTCTGCGCCGGAATCATGCTACGTCTCAGAATGTACCCCGTATCGAAATCAATGCTTCGCCTCGGAATATTTGCCTTCCTTGTCGGAATTATACTTCGTCTAGGAATCTACCTCTGCATTGAAATTATGTTTCGGTCAGAATGTCTGCCGCTCTTCGGAATGATGCTCCGATCTTCGGAATGATGCTCCGATCTCTGGAATCATGCTTCGCCCTTCGGAATGATGCTCCGATCTCTGGAATCATGCTCCGCTCTTCGGAATGATGCTCCGATCCTTGGAATCATGCTCCGCCCTTCGGAATGATGCTCCGATATCTGGAATCATGCTCCGCTCATCGGAATGATGCTCCGATCCCTGGAATCATGCTCCGCTCTTCGGAATGATGCTCCGATTCTTGGAATCATGCTCCGCTCATCGAAATGATGCTCCGATCCCTGGAATCATGCTCCGCTCTTCGTAATGATGCTCCGATTCTTGGAATCATGCTCCGCTCATCGGAATGATGCTCCGATCCCTGGAATCATGCTCCGCTCTTCGGAATGATGCTCCGATTCTTGGAATGATGCTCCGCCCTTCGGAATGATGCTCCGATCTCTGGAATCATGCTCCGCCCTTCGGAATGATGCTCCGATCTCTGGAATCATGCTCCGCCCTTCGGAATGATGCTCCGATCTCTGGGATCATGCTCCGCCCTTCGGAATGATGCTCTGGGATCATGCTCCGCTCATCGGAATGATGCTCCGATCTCTGGAATCATGCTCCGCTCATCGGAATGATGCTCCGATCTCTGGAATCATGCTCCGCTCATCGGAATGATACTCCGATCTCTGGAATTATGCTCCGCTCATCGGAATGATGCTCCGATCTTTGGAATGATGCTCCGCTCTTCGGAATGATGCTCCGATCCGTGGAATCATGCTCCGCCCTCCGGAATGATGCTCCAATCCGCTCTTCGGAATGATGCTCCGACTTTGGAATCATGCTCCGCAAATCGAAATGATGCTCCGACCCCCGGGAATCATTCTCCCCAAGGGATACTCCGACCCTGGAATTATACTCCGCGAATCAGAATGATACTCCGATCCCCGGGAATCATGCTCCCCGGGATGATGCTCCGCCCCTGGAATGATGTTCCACCTCGAAGTCCAACTTCAAGATCCATCAATTTCATGCACACAACTCAAATGTGCGGTGTGCATTTATTGATGGGGGTAATTTGTTGGGGTAAAAATTTGCACCCAGGTTGACCGAGTCAAAGTCAAGGTCAACTCCCGAGCTAGGTGGGCCCAAGCCCAAGTCAAGCGGGCCCATACCCAAGTCGAGCCCGCGGCCAGCCTCCCCATGCTAACAACAAAATCATGTAATAAATAATTTTTTTGTAATTTTTTATACATGAATGTATGCAAAATGGGCATAAAGCCAATATTTTATAAGCCCATGGCTTATGTGCAAAAATGAAATGGCACATGAGCCATGAGATAGGCAAAATGCCATTTTGTGAAGCCCAAGGGGCTATATGTAAATATGTAAGCCTATAAAAGACAACATGATGATGAATAAAAAAATAACTTTTCATTCTCTCAAAAACCTAGGGTTTGTGCCTCTTTCCCCTTTCTGAAGGTTTCAAACCTTCTTCTTTTTTTGTGAATTAAATCAAGAGTTTTACTCTCCCTTTTCCAAAACTAAATAGTTTTTCACCACAAAACCCACGAAGGGGAACTTGGATCTGTCATTAGATCTCAAAAAGAAGAGATTTTTAGATCTCACATCTCTTGATCCAGCCAACAGAGGAGGAAGAAGAAGAACCCATCTCCTCAACCAAAACATTTTTAGGAGTTTAACTCCACTCTAAACCCTATTTCTGGGACTAAAAGCCCCTTTTTCTCGCCAGCGCCCTACGCTCCAGCGCAAAGCGCCCACGTGCCGACACGTGGTGCGTTTGCGCTCCAGCGCCCAGCGCTCGAGCACAAAGCGCCCATGTGACGACACGTGGCGTGCTTGCGCTCAAGCGCCCAGCGCTCGAGCGCAAAGCGCCCACGTGACGACACGTGGCGCGCTTGCGCCTAAGCGCCCACGTGACGACACGTGGCGCGCTTGCGCTCCAGCGCCCAGCGCTCGAGCGCAAAGTGCCTACATGCCGACACGTGGCGCGCTTGCGCCTAAACGCATAGCGCTCAAGGCGCTGGCCCCACGCATCCCTTGGATGCCTTTTCCCCCTCTTTTATATATATATACATATACATATGCATACATATGTACATACACACATACACCGCGACACTGTCCCTGTTAGAAAAAAATTTCTAACGAGACGCTGCCCCGCACCTCTCAAAGGGGCTGCTAGCCCTCTTGACCCCCAGCCCGCTATCCGGGTAGCGGGACCCCCGTAAAAACTCTGCGTGGTTCCCGATATATCCAAAACCCCCTTTTAAAACACAACATACGTACACTGCACATTGAGTTCGCATGACCAATTTAACCCGTTAATCGGAGGTTCCCTCACCGCAAAGGCGAGGGGTAATTAACGGCAGCTTAGTCCGCGACTGCCGGAGATTCGGATCCTCACAATCAATAAACCCCCGCCTACCCTAGGCAGGGGGAATCTTAAGTACGCCTGACAAGCGCGCGCGTATTTCCATCTCAATGGGGTGACGAAAAACACCCTACAGGGGCCTCTGGTGTATTTAGGTTAGTGGGTGTAGTGGGAAATTTGGGAGTTATTGTGTGTAGATTGTTGGGCTTCTATAAAATTTAAAACAAAATAATATTAAAAATAATGTAGGGCAGGGGATTTGAACTCTGGTAGCTTGGTTCAGCAGTGCAAGGTATTACCAATGAGCCACAAGCTCTTTCTTGTAATTAAATTGCTAATTAATTACTTAAGTCTTGTGCTCAGGCCTCAAATACCCTTTTATGGATTTTTGAAAAAATATTTTGAAAAAAATTGTATAGGAAATTTGGGGTTGTTACATTATCACTCTGAAAGCTCGAATCGGTAAAGGACTCCACCTGGAGTTCACCGTTACCATACACAAAGAACGTCTCCTTAGTCTTTCTCAAGTACTTGAGAATGTTTTTCACAACTATCCAATGACTCTCTTCAGGATCTGCTTGATACCTACTCATTACACTTAGTGAGTATGCTATATCGAGTCTGGTACATAGCATCGCATACATGATAGAGCCTACTGCCGAAGCATAGGGTATCCCTTGCATGCGAGCTCTTTCCAAATCAGTCTTGGGAGACATCTCTTTGGATAGAGTGAGTCCAGAGATCGTGGGTTGGTTCCCACGCTTGGATTCTTCCATACTAAACATTTTTAGTATGGTGTCAATGTACCTGGATTGGGACAATCCCAGTATCCGTTTAGATCTATCTCTATAGATCTTAATTCCCAAAATGCAGTAGGCATCACCTAGATCTTTCATTGAGAATCTTTGTGATAAGAATAGCTTGACCGAGTGCAGCATAGGAACATCATTTCCTATCAAGAGTATGTCATCCACATACAATACGAGGAAGACAACCTTACTCTCTGCAACTTTCTTGTAAATACAAGGTTCATCTATGTTTTTAATGAAGTCAAACTCTTTAACTACAACATCAAAATAGATGTTCCAACTCCGCGATACTTGCTTTAACACATAGATGGATTTAAGCAGCTTGCACACCTTTCCGCTGCTCCCACTGTCTACAAAGCCCTCTGGCTGAGTCATGTATACGCACTCCTCTAAATCACCATTTAGAAAAGCGGTCTTAACATCCATCTGCCAGATTTCATAGTCATGGTATGCAGCAATGGCCAGTAGGATCCAGATGGACTTAAGCATAGTCATCGGAGAAAAGGTTTCGTCATAATCCACACCTGGTCGTTGACGAAAACCCTTTGCAACAAGTCTAGCTTTGAAAGTCTCCACTTTTCCATCTACACCAAGTTTCTTCTTAAAGATCCATTTGCTCCCAATGAGTTTTACCCCTTCAGGAGCAACTTCCAAAGTCCATACTTTGTTGGTGTACATAGATTCCATCTCAGATCGCATTGCATCCAGCCACTTCACAGAGTCCCCACTTGTTATGGGCTGCTCGAAGCTAGTCGGGTCATCATCTTCCATGATGCAATCCTCACTCCTACCATCAACGAGAAAACCGTAGTATCTCTTAGGTGGATTAGAAAACCTACTAGATCGGTGGAGAGGGTGGGGTTCATTGGAAACTACTGAATCCTCTGGTTCCACTAAATCTTCAGTTGAAGTTTGTGTTACTGGAACTTCTTCCAGTTCTACCTCATTGCCACTATCTTGTTTCATAAGAAAACCCTTTTCTAAGAAGGTGGCATGTCGAGAAACAAACACTTTTTGTTTCTCGGAGTGGTAGAAGATATACCCTTGCGAATACTTGGGATATCCAATAAACTTGCACAGAACTGACTTTGCCTCGAGCTTGTCCGGATTTTGTGTTTTCACATATGCCGGACAACTCCATATCTTAATGTAATTAAGATGTGGTCTCTTTTCTTTCCATATCTCATATGGAGTGGTTGGCACAGATTTGGTGGGAACCCTATTCAATAGGTCTATGGCTGTCTCAAGCGCATACCCCCAGAAGGAAACAGGCAACTCAGCATTGCTCATCATAGAGCGCACCATATCTAATAGGGTGTGATTCCTCCACTCCGATACACCGTTGTGCTGTGGTGTATAGGGAGAAGTAAGCTGAGAGAAAATCCCATTCTCTTTTAGATGGTCTAGGGACTCATTGCTCAAGTATTCTTCTCCTCGATCAGATCAAAGGATCTTAATACTTTTGCTCGTTTGGTTCTCTACTTTGTGCTTATACTCCCTGAATTTATCAAAAGCTTCAAACTTGTATTTCATCAGGAACACATGTCTGTATCTTGAGAGATCGTCAGTGAATGTAATGAAGTAGGAAGAACCGTTCCTGGCATGTGTAGACATGGGACCACATACATCACTATGTATCAGCCTTAAGAGTTATGTAACTCTTTCTCCGTGTCCACTAAACGAAGTTTTGGTCATTTTGCTTTTGAGATATGAATAGCAAGTTTCATATGATAATAATTCGAACGTATTTAGATATCCATCCTTATGTAACTTAGCTAGTCGTGTCGCATTGATATGACCTAGTCTACAATGCCACAAGAAGGATTCGTTCATTTCTGAACTTTTCCTCTTGTGTGTGTTCTGTATATTAAGAACTGTGGTTTGGTTGAGAATGTATATGCCATTATTTAACGAGCCTGATCCAATCAACTTTTAATCCAGGAATATGTACATGACATTATCCTGTACTATAAAATTATACCCTTCTTTGCTCAATAAAGAAACTGATATAAGATTGCATATCAGGGTCGGAATGTAATAGTGCATTCGTTCAGAACCAATGTATTACTATTTGGAAACACAAGGTGATCTACGCCAACTGTCTTGGCTGCAACATCTGCACCATTCCCTACTCTTACGGAATGATCACCCATTCCCAGTTCTCTATCTTTACGTAGCCCACGTAACATATTACATATGTGGGATCCCGATCCGGTATCTAATACCCAGGACGTAGAGTGAACTGAGAAACAGTTCTCGATAACTAACACACCCGAAGAAGGTGCATCAACATGCTTGTTCTTCGTTTGGGCGGTGTGAAATCCAGATATTTTCCTATTTCATGCTCAGTCTTATAACACTTATAAAAAAAACGGGACTAACGTTCCCCTGCTCAGTATAATAAGCGGGTTCAGTCAATACATCCATATTATTATCTTGATTAAGGCCTGACATGGTCGCTACCTGGAGAGAGAGAGAAGAAAACACTTTAGCGTATGCTCTTGCAAGATTAGATTGGTTATAATCTTAACTAATCAGGATGGCTCCCATTGTTTTTATCAAATCTTCCTTCAAACCCTAAAAGGTAAGACTAGCCAGGATTAATTACATCTTACAAGTTCACAAATCTTTCGGCCAGGCCAGTGTTGGTACTTTGAGAGAGGTTCCCCGTGCTTTCACAAGGACCTAATTAAAATAAACCCCGTTTTCCCATAGGCATAACCCCGTTAACATATTTCTAGACACCTACTTGATCGGTTAATTATCCTGTGTAAAAATCTCCCAGGAGTAACTCTTACTCGCAGTGGGTATCGGGATACAACTATCTCATAGGAGGTATGCAATCTCATTACAAATTTCAACACTTGAAATTCCCGATAATTCTTTTACCCCTAGCGTGCTATGACCTTGACGCATGCCAAACAACCCATAGTCCGCTAGTCAAGTTCAACCCGTACATTTCGTGATTGAATTAAACCCACCCATACGACCTTTGACGCATGCCAAACAATGCCGTACGAATACCTTAATCTAATCGCATCTCATGCTACAGATAAGTAGTAATCAGCTACAGTACACTACGCCTTGACGCATGCCAAACTACCGCAGCACGATTACTAAATATTACTTATCTGAAATGAGGAGGGCTGCGCAGGTTTTTATAGAAAAACCAATTGCGTAATGAACTTGATATCGTTGTAGAAATAAGTGATTTTGAAAAGGAGTGTTTTTTAGGCTTTTATAGTTTCGCTAAAGAGGTCACTCCCGGTGAAGGGATCTCGGCTCTTTTCTAATCGAATAAGGTGCAGGGTATATCATATATACCACTGTGCAAAGCAAAAACTATAGAAGCAATCAAAAACTAAACCGCGAGTTTGTAGCATCTGCCAGTTTTGCTAAAGAGGTCATTCCCGGTGAAGGGATCTTGGCTCTTTCCTCATCGAATAAGGTGCAGGGTATATCATATATACCGCTGTGCAAAGCAAAAAACTGTAGCTACCCTTTTTGAAAATTTGATTCTACAACATCTTTTAGATTTCTTTTCTTTTATTAATCTCATTAATAAATCCCATCATTTATGCTTCCCAAGCATCACAGAAGAAACGAAAGCAGTAATATTTATATATCATCATATATATATAGTATAAGCATTCGTCTCAGGCAGTAATATGATCTCATCACAGAACATTACAGCAGAAAATAACATATGAAATATTAGATATACTAGGATATCCGTGTTTTATATCGAGCCTGTATAAAACACGAATTCCACGGTCGTGATGAATAGCCAAACCCACATCCCTAGACCCTTACGAGAGCGGCAAGTAACACTGCCAATTCTAGGGTTAAGAGACCCGGTCTCGACTCCTCGAGATGGCCTCCTACTGAACCCTAGAACCCGGTTACTTGTGCTCCCCTCCTCGGGTCTACCCTAATGCAGAAAAGTAAATAATATACAATGGTGACATCATCCTCAACCCGGAAGTGCCCCAATAAAAGAATATTACATAGAATGAATTTTACATGAATGAAAATAGAAACCCTCATCTCACATAAAACCCCCGGCTATTCAGAACACGACGATCCAATATAACATATCACAGCAACACACAATATCTCATATCATCAACGTAAGTAAGCATGCGTATCCCGATTGTCGTTGATGTATACCAACGAAGCCGGCAATACCCCACATACTACACTTACGGTCGCAGAAAATAAAGTGAAAAACTACAACATTTGGAATCCACGATCTCTTTAGACATCGTAAACCCGAAATATCATATATTACGGATTTCATGCCTAACTATATGAATTCCACATATTGTATCACATTCCAGATAAATAGACAATGTTAAACTTTCTGATCGAATAAACAAACACCCAAGATTTCCCAAATAGTTCAACACTTGTGCGGAGTTCAAAAAGTCCCAGAACATGTCACAGCCGCTATGAACCAGTCGTAGAAGGGTCAAACCAACGCCTCACATGTGGCAACGCTAAACTACCATAAACCATATGGTTCAGTGGCGGTTTTGACGGTCACATAATCGAGCTAAGGTTACGTTCTTCTAGAGGGTCCACAAATTCGCTTGCATGATTTTCTAAAAGTTTTAAACTCAGGAAAAATCCAACACTTGAAAGTTTTCCGACAGGGGAAAAGTGAGTTATTGATATCCGTTCGAACCTTTTAACACGTTCTAAATTACCTGGAAAAACTTAAACGAAGTTAAACTTTCCGATCGAATCAATGAGTTCCCAATATTTCCTAGAAAGCTCAACACTTGAGTAGAATTAAAAAATTCCCAGAAACATGAAAAGGTACCCAAGAATAAACCCCTGAAGTATTAGCCCCCAACTCCCAAAGTTGGCCGTGGAACCGCCGCCAAACGCATGGTTTAGCCGTGGTTCCGTGGTCTCTTAAGTGAGTTATGGCTTCGTACTTCACAGTAATCCTTAGAATACCCTGCATGATTTTCTGAGTATTGAAAATTTTCAACTTTTGAAAAAATTTCCAGAAAGTGGGATTTATCGGGGTTTCGGAGTTCGATCGGACTTCAAACTTTGTCTACACAACGCCTAATGCTCTAGCTTGGCTCTGATACCACTGTAGGGTTAGCATAGCACATTGTGAAGGTTTTGACAAGCATCAATCATGCTACTTTAAAAATTTTGGGGTGCTAAACAAACCATAACCAAGATCTTAACTAGAGAATTAGGGTTAACTTGCATGTAAATAACTTTACATCTAAGAGAGAGGGATTACAACCTTTGTAGTCCGTTCCTTCGCTTTATAAGCTCTGTGTTGAGGTCCCTTCGCTGCGATCAACATGAACTCCGACTCTCGAGTGGCTCCATGAGGTAAATGAGACACCTTGCTTGTAGTCTTCATGATCTAAGATGATCTACCTTGAAAAATCTCTAACTCAAGCTTACACTTCATTAATGAAGTAATTAGAGAAGTGAACACCCTAATCAAGTGGCTAGAATAGATGAGGATGATGAAGTAGGAGATTCTGGTATGAAGCAAACCAACTCTCAAGCTCTTTGTCGGCGACTTTGTGGGCTTCAACTATCTCACGTGTAAAAATAACAGTTTTATCAAGAGTCACCACCTCTGTAATAGCCTCTTAAAGTACCCGCAAAATTTCATACGCACGGGTGGTCTTGGCAGTGAGCTGGGCTTGAAGCTCCCCTAAAGCCTTTGAAGCCAACTCCCTTGCCGAAAACTTTCGGTTAACCCTTTTCTCACAGATTGGAGATTAGCTGCACATCGTTCGATACACCCATGCAGGCTCGTCTTTACAAACACGATGTTGGAAGGAAGGCGTATGAATTCAATCCCATGTAGACAAGCCTCCACTCTGCGGTATAACTCAACCCAGGTACGGACCAATGCCTCATCATGATAAGTGGCAAGAACAAATAAGGAAGCATTGGCTTCAGCAACGAATTCTTCGGCCACGACAAAAGTACCAACGCGAAGATCTTCGATGAGAGCCGCCAGGGAATAAATGCTCTGTTTTGCCATCCTCTCAGACACGTGCCGGGCGTAAGGGCCTGGCGGCATGGAGATCCGGGACTCTAATGGGGTTAGGGCTGGCAAAGCTAAGAAGATATATGTGCGGTCAGTTATATGTCCAAATATAGAGTAAGCAAAACGAAACCAAAGATAAAACGTCACTTACCCACAGTCATGCAAAGCGGGTTTGAGAGAACCCCGGGTCCATAAAGAATCTCCACTTCGTCGTCGGCTTCCAGAACTGTGGTTTAAGATGAAGGGCATATCAGCATTATTATAAAAATATAAAACAAAAAGGGCAAAAGAATACCGGCCTTGGCCAGAAGAGAGCACTATGCTTTGTGGAGGTATCGCTTGTGGGGCCGCCATGCCAAGCAATCGCTGGAAGGTTTTTCTCAGGGAAAGATCCACGATGGAAGCCGCCAGCTCCCGCAATTCTGAGGGAAGGAAAGGTTCAGATTACGGAGGGGTTGTTAAACAAAATGTGTATGTATATAAGATTACCTTCGATACTTCACCCTCCTTGAACTGGAGGGATGGCAGCTTCAGCAGCCTCCTCTACACCCTCTGATGCATCACGAAGGATATTTGTGAAATCTGTAGCCGGCATGGCAGTCTCTAATAGAGGGACAAAAGCCGTCGCTGAAGGCCCCAAGGCGGGGATAACAGTTTCAAGAATCTCTTCTACGCTCTTCGGTGTGTCACTAGAGATATCCATGGGATCTATAGCCGACAAGACCATTTCTGCTGGAGGAGTAGATGCTGAAGGGACAGAAGCTATCACTAGAAGCTCCACAGCAGGGGTATTAGCTTCAGTAATCTCCTCTACACCCTCCGGTGCGTCACGGGAGATATTCGTAAAATCCGCAGCCATGGCTCGATCTGGGCTCAAACCCACTTCCGCTGCAGAAGTCCCTGCAAAGTTTTTGCAAAGATAAGGAGACGTGAAAATAATACAAATTACTCGCCAAAAGAAAGACACGAAAAAATACGCATACCAATACGCCAGGAAGCCTGAAGTATGGCTTTTTCGAGCCGTTATTCTTTTCTGATCAAATGCAATCGCCGGGTTTCAATCGCAAGTAAATGATGGCCCATCTTCAGTGCAAGCTCGTCTTCAGAAACAACCGAGATGGGCTGTTTGAAAGCCCATTCTTCTTCCATTGACAGAGAACCCATAGATACCATAGGTAATAATGGGTCAACGTGTCACGACCCGAAATGTCACGTGACTGGCACTTGAATCCTATGAAGTCTATAGAACCCCATCTAATTCAAGTAAGCCAAAAATCCCAGAAATCTAAACCATTTTAAGGAAAGAAGTGAAGAAAACTTTTTTTTAAAACAAGTGGTTTTAATAACATAAGTCGAAATATGCATTTTTAAAATCTCAAGTCTTTTCTGAAAATTTCGGCAGAGTTTCCTTTGTAAATACTGGCCCCAAAAGGGTACAACATGCATAATATGAATAAAGGCATCCCCAAACGGGGGCTAGCTCTTCGCCAATTGGCAGTCACAACCACGCAAGCAATAATATACAACGCCGAAGGGCGAGGATCAAAACTCAAAAGGAAACTCAATAATATCAAGAAAACCATAATAATACAAGCGTGACTCTAAAATCGAAATAATATACACTGGTCTTCTAAACTTATCAAATATACAAGTCCGGTTGATGGAGTTTCTAGATACAACTGAATATAAATAAAATACAATGGTGGTCACGATGCAAGTGAACCCACCTACCAAAGCAATCACCCGGAAAGAAGTAGTGTGCCAGCAAAGACGCCAAGGAAACCTATACGGCAAAATCTGCAAGAAACTGTGGCACAACGGGGGTGAGTTGCCAACTCGTGAGTAGAAAAAATCATCGAGCAGAAATAGTATGTATGAATCAATCCGAGGTCATACGATCAGTAATATCCTCAAATAATATGGCCTGAAGCATGATAAAATGGCAAGGATAAACATCTATATATAAGTGTAATACCAAGTGCTCGTGTCAGTGCCTCAGGTAGCAACATATCATATATATGATGTATGAATGCATGAAAACAGAATACATTTAAATGAGAAAACTGTTTTGTTATCTCAGTGAGATTTATGTATAAAAATCGCAGTATCATCAATGAAATCAACAGAAATCAGTGTCTAGCATCGACACAAATATATATATATATATATATATATATATATATATATATATATATATATCACTGTCTCAATATCTTAGGCTCCGGCAATCCGGACTGGCCTATATCCTTAAATCTCAATATCTAGGGCTCCGGCTAGCCGAACTGGCCCATACTCCTATCAGTATTCTCCGGATATCCGTCGAGTCACAATAAAATCACTGGTCGGTAGTGCACCCCTGCCAGGCTCAACGCCATCATCTACGACCATCTTGCCTTGGGGTACCGCACCGGGTCCACCATGCACCCACAGACGGTTCCTTCTCCTCCTCGAATCGGGTGTATGATATTGCTCAAGAGCCGAGAAAACTCATGGTGGACATATCTCAAATCATATCATGAGAAAACCGCAATTTTCTATCATTTAAAAAGATAATAAGTTTATAAAATTTTTGCGGTTTCTCCGAATCCAGAAATCTCATGGAAATCCAAAATCCCAATCTCAAGGGTAAATGAACAATGAAATACCGGTAATAAGTTCTATAATATTGCATGACAATAAATAAATGAATGCATCGGATATCAAGAAAGGAATGCAATAATTAACTAGCATATGGAAGCAATAACATATTGGAACTATCAGCTAACAAACTATGTCAATGAAATAATATCCTCTAAAAGTGTACGTGACATAGCAATTACCGATAATGATGTGTGTGAGCCGGCAAGCAGGTGTACATGGAGCATACGCATCATCGGTAATGGTGCTGGTGTCCTGATAACATGGGTTCAATATAACAGTAAAAACATAATTAAGCATGAAATGCGATGCGACTAGCAAGAATATGCGGAAAATGAATAATGAACGCAACAATAAAGAATCTACATTAATATACACGAGTCATACCGTTTGGCAATGAAATAGCACGAATCGTGGTGTTTAGAAAATAGGGCTACGGTGTTTTTAAGAAAAGGTACGTCCTTTGAAATATCCGTAGTATCCATTGGCCTGTTTTTAAAATACTCACGATTCGTTAGTTTTGGAAATAGGTATGACTCGAGTCCAGTCTAACATCTACTAAGTAAACTACAGGACTAAACTAACAGACTAGTCGAAAGGGTAAGGACCTAAGTCTAAGTCGATATATATATATATATATATATAGTCAGTAATCCCGCCTAAATGGTATCATATACGATACAATATATAGTATGACATTCTCGAGTCAAGAGTGCGGATCTATCATCATAATTATAGCTCGTACGGTAAATCCATCGTGCGGCATCCCAAATCTGGGTACAAGTCAAATATCACATTAATCTCATTATTCATCTGGTATCCTTATCATCATATCTTGTATTAGGGATAGGGTACTGATCTAAAGTCCAATACATACTGATACCATCTACATATATATATGCGTGTGTATGAAAACACATCGCCTAAGGACCCGCTATAACAATCATGTCGTATCTCATAATACGAACCAAGTCATATCACCGATCTCATGGCATCACGCCCAATCTCATCGACTCATCTCCAAGTACCATATACTATCCTCATATCCAAGTATATGTATGTATGTATGTATGTATGTATGTACACACACATACTCACATACATACATACACACACACACACACACACACACACACATATATATATATATATATACATACACACACACACACACACACACATATATATATATATATCTCCATATACGCACAAGTAAATCAATGTATGCGTGTGTGTGCGCGTGTGGGTGCAATCTTTACTCTAGGGTTCGCAACTAAGAAGCTAAACTAAGTTACTTCTAATTACACTAAAACTAACTCATGAACACCTAAAACCTATCTTGATAATCATAAACGTTCACATAACACATAGTATCGTATATATACATGATATATCATAGGCTACACTACGAACTGCGGGGGTGCTATACGCCATCCACATGACTTCCCCCGTAGATATATATCTACTCACCTTGATCCTTACTTACCGAAGTCGATGTCGCTACCCTCTTCTTCATCATCCGAAGTCCACATAGGGGTACCTACATATCACACATAGTATCGTAAATCGAAATTGCACACCAAAACCAAATCAGCATGCGTATCACACATAAGTTAAAGCCTATGATCTATGCATGCACGAATAACTAAACAACCCTCGACGATCAATGTATAAACGTGAATCGACCGAGATAAAACACAAATACAAAGTTCAGGTTATAAACAAGCACGAAACCAAAACAGAATCTCAGAAAACATGCTCCAGATTTTACCCTAGGTGAAATTAGCCAATTTTGCATATGTGGAGGGTCTAGTTTACAGGAAATGAAGCTATGGACCAAATACGAAGCAAAACACCCATGACATGGCCGCAATTTGCGGCCAGAAAGAGTATATTTGCGGCCAGAAGAAAGAGTTAGGGTCTCGGGTCATCAGGGTAGCTTCTAGGTTGCCTGCACACATCTCAGTCTTTGCTAAATAATTCGTAGGGTCCCCGGGTGATAGAAGATCTCAATACATCACCACAATTTCCAGAAAATCCAATATCGGAAGATTTCAAAGTTCATGAATTGTGGTTTGTCTCTGGTTTTAGGTCCAATATACTATCACTAAGGGGGTTTGTGGCCTCTACTAACCTCAATTACACTTTCTCAATTCAAAATCCCTCAAAACTCTTCTTGGAATTTTCCAAGCTCACAAAACTACACAATATCGATTCTAAACTAACATAGATGCAAAAGCAATTAAAATACTACACTAATGATACAAGAATTACCTCATTTGGCAACTCAAGAAATTTCTTGAGTTGCCCCAAGTCTTCAAAATCCAATTTTTCTTGGTCCAAAGTGTTTGTAATGAGCTTGTGTATGATTTTAGTGAAGGCAAGATGGAGTTTTGATGTGGGATTGAGGGTGTTTGTGAGGGTTTTAGAGGAGGTGAAGGAGAGAGGGCAGCCATGAAAGGGGAGAGGAGAGGAAAGATGAAGATGATCAATGAAAACAATGAGCCATGCCAAGGTTGACCCCTCACCCTCTCTCTCTCTCTCTTGCCCATGCCTTCTTGTCCCCAATTCTTTATTCTTCTTTTCTTATCTTTTCTTTTCATTATACAAAAGAAAACCCAAATGAAACCATGGTTAAAAAAAAATAATAAGGTTTGTAACATGCTATGGTGCATGTCACATGCACAAAACTAAATCAATGCATGATTAGTGATTATTAAACAAGCTTAGACATGAACTTGTATATATTAACTTATATAATAATTCATAACATGTCTAAATCTCACAAATTCTTTAAAATCAACATTCAATATAATTTTCCAATATTTCCCAATTTATCGGTATTTAATTATACCGCATTATTAAAATATTCATAATATTTATT
Organism: Agapanthus africanus; assembly: GCA_030015575.1. Taxonomy (NCBI): domain Eukaryota; kingdom Viridiplantae; phylum Streptophyta; class Magnoliopsida; order Asparagales; family Amaryllidaceae; genus Agapanthus; species Agapanthus africanus. The sequence goes on from JASDDO010000006.1 coordinate 285,614,186, forward strand.
ATTTAATTATAAAAATTCCCCAAAAATAATATTTTATTTTTCTGAAATGTTACACAACGTCATAAAATACAACGGGACGGAGGCTTTCTTCGGGAGGCGCACGTTTTCAGTCTCATCTCGTGAGCACCTTAAAGCCTCGGCCAAGTGAGCAGCCTCCTCGGCAGAAGAACTAGGAAAGAGAAGACTGTCGTCCGGCTCCTGCGTAGATATCAACTCGTCTTAAATAAAGGGCTCGGATTCAATCAAAATGTCGAGTAGGCCGGCGACCGATTTCTTTCTCCTTTTGGAGCCTGTGTTAACGCTAGCGGAGGAGCGCTTCATTCCCTTTGGTGCTTTGGCATGGCGCTGCCCAACTTCGCCTTCAGTATCACCCTTGGGTGACACCACCGCTGGTGCTTTATCAGGAACTTCCGCCTCAGCTCTAGTACGCACCGGCATACCAGCAGTGCGAGGGGCTGATTCTACTTTTGCGGCTTTAGGGATAAGCACTGAACCGCTATCCCTCAAAGGAGGGCGAACTACCGACCGCGGCCATAATGAGGCGCTGGTGACCTGAGCCGGAACGGGAGCTTTACACTCGAAAAGAACCCGTCTCTCCTCTGCAATGACGGGGCCGACCCGATGGCGATACTAACCCTTGAAGGACCCCATAGGCCTAGGAAGATAGTCGGGCTCCGGGATCATGAAGAGAGAGCCAGTGTTTAACCGCATGCAATGGTGAATGACATCGTGAGTAACCTCCAGGGAGAGGGCGGGCTCAACTAAAAATGCCTCGAGAGGAACGCCCTGGTTGTAGCCTAACTACTGGGCGAAGCGATGCGGATTATACCGCATGAAGAAAGCAGTGTCATTCTGGCAGAACACCAAATAACCCGGCCTGATTGAGTATAGATGCATAATCTCCTTAGGCTTTAAAGTTGGACCCCCATTCTTTGACAAATCAAACAATTGCTGAATAGGCCCTGCTGGAGCAGAGAGGACTCGATCGCTAAAAACCATTCCGCCTTCATTCGAGTATGGATTGAGCAGTACGCGGAGAGCCCCTAACTGGGTCAGATCGGGAGCGGAAGTATCAACCAACCTTAAGATCCGTGGGAAAGTATATGAATCATAAAAATCTGGCCGTCGGTGCGCAGCGAACGCTCATAACATGTGCATCTCGCTCCACGACGTGAAGTAGTGGAGGGAGAAATTCACGGTATCCGCACCCGGGCTCGAAGTATTAGCGGCAATGCTTAACCCGTGATATAAATGCGATGATCCCGCAATACCAACAGCTAATCGCGCCCCTTCAGATATGCGGTGAGCAGGGTAGAAGACGGAGGCTCTCATGAAACGTCGATGCATCGGCATGGCAAACCAGCATAGCCAGAGACTGATAAAGCCGATAAAGAAAGTTTCTTCGTCCATGCCAGGGGCCGCGATCGCATCAAATGCTACGGCCGACGAGTTTGGAATATAAAACTGAGGCAGGTCTTCCTCTTTGGCCGGCAGTTTCTTCGGCCCGAATCCAAAAGGGTCTTCAATTTTCGCGAATTTTGGAGCCTTCTTGGATAAGGCATTCTCGCGGAGAAAGCAAGCAATAAAAGCGTCAAAGGTGACACCTTACCCTTCCGATGTCACGAACAGTTTTTCAAAAATACCCAGGGTCTTGATTAGACTTAGGTGCTTATGACGAACAGCATTCTCAGTCGTCAGGCCGTCAAGCATAGCGGGCACCGTAGCAAAGACATACTCATCAGGAGGCAGTAACTCTTCGTAATGCTCTACCCTGATCGGCAACCCTAAAATTTCGCGAAACTCCTCCAGTGAGATCCAGACTTCGCGATCCCCTAGCAAAAACGTGTTTGTAGGAAGATTACATTGGTTCAAGAAAGCCTTGACCAACCATACGTGAGGGACATGATAATAGAATAATGACGCATACACTTCTTAGTACAACCCAACCTTTTGCAACCATGCGCGTTGGGTGGAGAGAATGTATCAAGCCCAAGAAAGGTAGCCCACTAAATGGCGCTGGGTAACTCCTACCTTATACACCTACCCCCTGGGTCGGGCTTCGCCCTGAATATCCGACGCCCCAAGATATCAATGGCCATCGTAGGTTGATTAGGTATCCCAGTCGTCGACGGCTCAAGCCGGCCCGTAGGGGTCCAATTAACCGCTTCCACCGCATAATCCGTGTGCGGACGCTCTATCAATGACATCGAGCGGATAGGTTCTGTTGGCACTTCACAAGTAAAGCTACGGTAGCCCCTGATGATATGACCGTACCACACCCTCCACAAGAGAAGACTCGTATGGTCCTTGTCATGCGCCCTAATCATCGCCATAACTTTCTCCTCCGATGGCGATTGCGGAAAAGCGACTTCTGAGCGAGTGTAAGGGAAGTCAGGAAGTGAGGCCATCGTTCCTGAAATACGAGGGGGGAAAAACCCATTTTAAAAAAATAATAATAAAAAATAATAAAATAAAATAAAATAAAAAACGTGATGTTTGTTTCACGGGACCATTGGCTACAAAACTAATGGACCCCACAAAATCAATATGGTGGCTCACCAATGATGAGACAAGACAATCATTATGAGAATCAAAAAGGATTCTCATTAAATAGACACTGGATTTTAAACAAACTCTGGGCATCCTCAAAGAAAAATGAGTTATGTTAAAATACCCAACAAGTTCAAATTTGTGGAAATAATGGTAAACCCCTATAATGAAAATATATTCAAGAACACCAGGGAATATAATTCCCAAAAGGCCTTCTTGATCTTTCAGAGCTAAGCTCTTTGATGAGGAATCAAATTCCTTTTAAGCAATGGAATTAAATTCCAGAAACCCCCATGATGGGAAACAAAAAAATGGAATTAAAATTCCAAAGATCCTCAAAGATCAGAGGAGAAACACCCGATCTTCGAAGACATTGGGGTTTACTACACAAAAGATTATGTCTTTTGATCTCTAAGAGATCGGTTCCAGAAAAGAGCGAAGCTCTTGCAGCGGATTTAAAATCCAGAAAAAATTAGAGAAAAGGGGTTTCTTGTTCCTAAGAGATAAATGTTGTTCAAGATCTTTACCCAAAAGAGATTTTTTTAACAAAATTTAACTCTGAAATTTCAACGGGCAGAGAACTGAGCTTTGAAAGGAGAATTAAATTCTCAAGAGAAAGGTTAAGGAAGAAGACGAAGAAACAATGGCCATCTCAAGAGCCAAGCCCTCGTATTTATAAGATATAATGGGAACGGTTCATCTCCCCGTTCCCCTGGGCAATCCAACGCTGTAAAAGTGGACAGCATTACACCCGCGTGCAAACCACGTAAGAGCAACGCTATGGGGGCATTTGTTTCCTTATAAAAAAAAGAAGAAGAGAGAAAGAAAGGGAGAAACTACCCACTAAACAAGCCTCACGTGTGAAACACGTGAGCGCCTATATGCAAAGCATATAGGCGCTGTAATTAAACTGCAGATAGGCTAAATAAAGCCTCACGTGTTAAACACTTGAGCGCCTATATGCAAAGCATATATGCGCTGCAATAAAACAACAGATAGGCTAAACAAAGCCTCACATGCTAAACACGTGAGGACACCTCCTTACGTAGAATTAAATTCTACTTAATGAACCGTTGGATCAAGGATCCAACGGTGATTAAACATAGAATTAAATCCTATTGGGAAGAATATTTTCTGTTAAACAGAGAGTTAATGGATCAAAGATCCAAAATATTTTCTATATCTTTCTAAACAGAGAATGATTATACTCTGTTAAACTGAGCACCCTTGAATTAAAAATCCAATGGTGATTAAAATATCACCTCTCAATAGAATTTTATTCTATATATGAGAGAATATCCCCAATCTTGTTAAAAACAAGACCAATATCTTCTATAAAAACAAAAGTCCTTGGATCAAAGATCCAACGGTAAGTAAAAGTCCCCAAATCAATTCTAAGACCAATTAAATCAATTGGAATCTCTCAATGAGAGATTTTCTCGGAATTAAACAAACTTCTCTCCAATATATAAAGAACATGAGACTTCAGGTCACAGGGGAGAGAGGGACAGAGAGAGAAAGAACTCCCCAGGGGCTTAAAAAAAAGAGAAAAGAATATACAGTGAGATTTTGAGGAACGGGAGAATTTAATTCTCAAAGAAAATACTTGTTTCCTTGAAACACTAGGTAAAAAGAAAACACATCTCCTTTACCTCTCTAAGGGTTTAACCCTTCATATAAAAACTCGGTTCTTTCCTCTGGTTGAGATTTGCAGAGGCAAATCTCCCCATAAGTTGAGAATTTAATTCTCATCGGGGAGATTTTGCTTTGCAAGATTCAAAACCTAGGGGAAGAGAACTAAGTTACATAAAAAAGGGAGAAGAAGAACGGGAACACATAGGAATTTAATTCCTGCAAAGATTAGGGTTAAACCCTATATAAAGAATTTAGTTCTTCAATAAAAAACTAGTGATCCAAGATCTCCAAGGTCAAATCGTTGGTGCTTAGCATTATTTCGAAGCCTCACGTGTTTCCCATGTGAGTGCTTCAAACGAACAAGGAAAATAACCAAAACTTCCTCACGTGTTTACCAAGTGATTTGTTTAAGAGGAAAAAAAGTTAAAGAATGAGTAAACTACAGTACTCCGGTATCACTAAAGGAAAAAGGGACACCCACGTGCTTTGCACGAGAACCAAGTGCTTAGCACTTATATAAAAGGGGGGAATAAAACCCAAAGAGGAGTGTCATATTTGGGGTGCCCCACGTATATCACGTGAGCGCCATAAAACTCTAGTGCTTAACACTAATCCAGTGCCCACGTGAAATGCACGTGGGCACTGTATTCCTCAGTGCTTAGCACTGTTGGAGACTCAATCTTAGCCCAAATTGGCTATAGTTTTCTGAGATTTGACCTCTTTGATACTAAAACAACCGAGCCCATGTGCTCATGTTTTTCCAAATTGACCTGAGTCTCAAAAATGGCTAATGGTCTCCCATTGATGATATCCCAAATGAAACTCATCTTATATCTCCTAAGATAATTTTAGTCTCAAACATGACTAACATTTCTTAGGTCTACAGCAGCACCATCATTTCCCTCAAATATGGGATTTGGTTTAAAGGTAAATCTCTCCACACCTCTAATATATGTTGTTGTAATTCTTCAACGAATTCAAAGAGGTGACGGGTCCCGATAACCAACAACTCGTTCGTGCACTTCCTAATTGACGTGCACACCTCAAATCAGACCGCACCCCAAACTGGGTGCATCCCAAATCATCTTGTTCATCCCGTCACGTAACAAATACACATGTGTGTTGTAGGGTTCCTAGGCACACTAATGAGGTCTCACAAGGCATCAACCATGCCAATTTCAAATTTTACAAGTACCGGGAAACCCTAATACGGATCGTTGATTAGAGTTTAGGCGAAAAATGAAACTAGTTAACAACTTAACTAAAAGAAAGAGGCTACAACCTTTGTAGATCCGGTTCTCCACTTCCTTAGCTCCACGTAGACGTCCCCTCGCTGTCCATATCGGATCTCGGACTCTAGCATCGGCTTCATCGGAGAAATGGGTGGGCTAGGTCATCGACTTCGATGCCGAAAATGATCTACGTCGAGGCATCACAAGATCAAGCTCCCACTTCACCAAGTCATGAAACTTGTGAAGAAAACACCCTATACTACTTGGCAAGAGGTAGAGGATGAAGAAATAGGAAGTGGGTTCACTTTAGAATTGGATTTCTCACTCTTTTTCTCAAGTTGCCATTGATGGAGGCAAGCTTTCTTCATGTTGAAGAAGGAGAAGAAGAAGAAGATAATATGATAAGTCTTTTTTAAAAAAGAAAATAATATGAATACTTATCATATACTAACCATGGTTATGTGTAGAGAGTTAACTATGGTTTTGGTGAATGGTTAGGTTAAAGGAAATGAAGACAAAATGGTCACTTGGTCAAAGCTTCATGAAGCTTCAACATGCTTCATGTTTTAAAGCAACCATTTTGTTTTTCTTTCTTTTATCTTTTAACCAAAAAGAAAAGATAAAAAATAAGTGAAATGAAACCCTAACCATTCACTAAACATGGTTTAAGTCTTTACACAAATCCAATTGGCATGTATCATCAAACATGATACAAACAAGTGTACAAAGCTATATCATATATACAATGTGCATATGCGAGTGAGAAAATCCATCTTAATGTGAACCAATACTAGTTAATGCTAAGTAATATATCAAATATATATAATTAAACATTAAATCATTGAATCAACACTTGATTTAATGATCCGGTCATATCGCATACAACCGACTAGTATCAAGTGTATCAATGTATCGAATCAACACTTGATTCGGTAACCCGGCTATATCACATATAACCTGCCGATGATACAAATCGCGAGAATAGAATCCAGTATCACATACTGGTATTATTCTCGGTCCCGCACATATCTCATATGCGCTCCTATTTCGTTTCGCTTGAGCCAGGAAACCTCTGTGTAGGACTCTAAAGACTCGTCAATACGCCGACAGCAGATGATGATCATATCAAACACCCACAAGCCGCAAGCGGTCTGCTAAACGTAACGGCCACCCGGGTATTGAGCGATCAGAAGATCGACGAGCAAGCCCGCTCATACTCCTGTGAATCCAACCAGTAACACTTACCGTACAGTCCGGTCTCATCGTCTGATATGTCGCATGTCTCGCCTAGGGGTGGTAAACGTCAGACCCCAATAGCTCGATAAGTCGTGTCGATATGAGGTCTATAACAGTTCGAGAAACTACAGGTAACACTTACCAGTAAATCTCAGCAACCCTGGCCAGGGATTTCCGGTTATAGCCAATCGAACACAGCGCAACATCAACCCCCTATATCGGGAGACACGAATCCCCTCCTATCGCTCATTGCCTCCATGTGACTCGGGACTGTACCCAAAAACCACCGTTTTGCACGCCCTCTTGGACGTGGTAAGGTGGAAATCAAAGCACAGTGGGAACCACACAAGACTCTATGACGATCTCGGGTCAACAGACTACTATGTACCAGTGTCACCAGAGAACTGCCATCTGACGTAAGGTATAATACCATCTGGGAGTTCTCGGCGAGTCCGTCCAGTGTACCCAGTCTCCACTGAGCACCCGTATATCATCTCTGATGTCAAACACCAATGGATATGGGATCATCCATCGCCCATCTGTATGGGTCGAGAAGGTATACGCCAGTCTACTCTGGTATATCGATGCCCTGTCTCGATACACCCACGACTAGGGACCTTGAAGGATGTACTTATGGACTACCATGTACCCACTAGTATGATCCGCATCATAGTCCAGGTAGTCAAGTACACATCCTAAGGGCTTTACCAACATGTAACAGAGAGACAATCAGTGTACATGTTAAGGTAAAGAGCAACCAGATAGCATACTATCATGTTGAGCAAGAAAGTCCTCCCTATATATGTCCAAGCATCCACTACAATGTACATCCTATGTATAGTAATGGTCTCTAGGGCATACATATAACTAACAATCTCCCACTTGCACTAGGGCCATCTGATAGCAGTGGTTGTAGTATCTCATACTCAACCATCCCATAAAAGTCTCTCTCTGGGAAAAGGTCTTTGTGAGTGGATCCGCCGTGTTGTCCTCTAAGTCTACTCTCCTAACCTCGATCACCCTGGAGATCAACCATCTCCATGATCAGGTGATACTGCCTTAGAATATGTATGGATCACTGATGGGACGGACGTTCCTTGGCATAAGCCACAACTCCATTGTCACACAATGGAAGGAACTAAGTTCATCTCATGAACAAATATACACCCAGACAGCCACTTTGGTAGCATCTTCAGTAGCGATGTATCCAGCTTTTATCGTCTAGTATGCCACGGTATCTAGCTTGGAACTTTTCCAACATACCGTCCCTTTACTAAGGGTAAAGACAAAGCATGTGACTGACTTTCAGTCGTCCTTATCACCCTGGAACCCTTCCAGTGATTCTCCCCAGGATCGGTTGATACCATCTCACTACAACTAGTGAGAATCCTAACATCCAATTAGATCTATTTCATAGATCCAAAACCCAGGATTTATGAGGTATCACTTTGATCCTATATGGAGAATCATTGTGATAAGCGGAGATTGACCGAGCGTAGCATAGGAAACTCCTTCCCTATCAAGAGCATGTCATCCACGTACTCTACGAGGATCGTCACTATACTCCCCACTACCTTTTTTGTTTATACAAGGTTCATCTACCATTTTGATGATGTCAAACTCTTTGACTAACACATCAAAATAGATGTTCCAACTCCGCGATACCTGCTTTATCCTACAAAGCATCTTGTACACGTTTCCGCTGCTCCCACTGTCTACAAAGCCCTCTGGCTGTGTACTTATAGACGTTCTCTTCTAAAACATCATTTAGAAAAGCAGTCATGGCACCCAACCGCCAGATATCATAGTCATGGTATGTAGCCGTGGCAAGTAGGATCTGGATGGACTTAAGCATAGGCACTTGAAAAAGATTTCATCATTATCCACGCCTGGTCGATGACGAAAAACTTTAACAAGTCTAGCTTTGAAAGTCTCAACTTTTCCATCTACACCAAGTAATCTTCTCAAGATATACTTGCTCCTGATGGGGATTTAACCCTTCAGATATAGCAACCAAAGTCCATACTTTGTTGGTGTACATGGATTCCATCTCAGATCGCTAAGCATCCAGCCATTCTTACAGAGTCCTACTCCTGATGGCCAGCTCGAAACTAGTTGGGTCATCATCTCATGATGCAATCCTCGCTCCCACTGTCATAGAGTAACCGAAGTATCTCTCAGGTGGGTGAGGAACCCTACTAGATCGGCGGAGAGGCTGAGGTTCATTGGTAACTATTGAATCCTTTGGTTCTTTCAAATCATCAGCTGCAGTTTGTATAGCTGGAACATTTCCAGTTCTACATAACAGATCTTGCCTCGAGCTAGTCCGGATTTTTCTTTTTAGACATAGGCTGGACAACCCCAAATCTTAACTAACTTAAGAGATGGGCTCTTCTCTTATCATATCAAATATGAAGTGGTAGGCAACTGATTTGATTTGAACCCTATTCAATAGGTATGCAGCTTCTCAAGTGCTTAACTCCCAAAAAGGAAATAGGTAACTCAGTAGTACTCATCATAGAGCACACCTTATCATATAGGGTATGATTGCTCCGCCCCGATATACCATCGTACTATGGAGTATACGGAGGAGTAATGCTGAGAGAGAATCTCATTCTCCTTTAGAAAAGTCCAAGAATTTCGTGCTCAAGTATTCTCCTCCTTGATCTCATCATAGGACATAATACTTATACCCGTATTTTGGTTCTCTACTTCTAACTTATATTCTGTGAATATCTCAAAAGGTTCGGACTTGTGTTTCAACAGGATCATAGGTCTGAATCTCGAAAGATCATCAGAGAATGTAATGAAGTATAAAGAACCGGTCTTGGCAAGTGTAGACAGGGGACCTACATACATCAACATGTATCATCCCTAGAGTTCACTAACTCTTTCTTTGTTTCCAGTAAACGGAGCTATGGTCATCTTATCTCTGTGACATGACTGGCAAGTTTCACAAGATGTAAATTCAAACTAATTTAAATATGCATCTATATGTAACTTAAGCTAGTCGGGTCGCATTGATATGACCTAGTCTACAATACCTCAAGAAGGATTTGTTCATTTCTGAACTCTTCCTCTTGTGTGTGTTCCATATACTAAGAACTGTAGTTTGATTTAGAACATCAATGCTTTTAGATAACGTGCCTGAACCGATCAACTTTTGATATAGGAGATGTTCAAAACATAATCCAACAGTACAAAATTATATCCTTTCTTTACTAATAAAGAGACAGCTATGATTTTGTATATCAGGTTCGGTATCTAATAGCATTTGTTCAGAATCAATGTACTGATAATACAGGGTGACAGTGACCAACAGACTTGGCTGCAACACTTGCCCCGTTTTCTGTCTCATGAAACTTATCACCCGTTCTCAGTTCTCTACCTATCTGTAGCCCTATGTAACAGATTACATATCTGGGATCCTGTTCCGGTATCAAATACCTAGGACGTAGAGGATACAGAGAAACAGTTCTTTGTAACGAACACACCCGAAAATGATGCATCAGTATGTACTTTCTTCGTTTGGGCGGCACGGGAATTCTGGTAATCCCCAATTTCCTGCTCTGTCTTATAACAATTATAAGTTGGAGCAGGACCAACGTTCCCCAGCTCAGTATAACAAGCGGGTTCGGTCAAAATTCCGTATTATTATCTTGATTAAGGCGTGATATGGTCGCTACCTGGAGAGAGAGAGAAGAAAACACTCAGCGTGCGCTCTTTCAAGAATAGATTGGTTATTATTTTATCTAATCAGGATGGCTCCCACTGTTTTAATCAAATCTTCCTTCAAACCCTAAAAGGAAAGACTAGCCGGGATTAATTACACACTACAAGTTCGCCAATCTTTCAGCCAGGCCAGTGTCGATACTTTGAGGGAGGTCCCCCGTGCTTTCGCACGAACCTAATTAATGTAAACCTCGTTTTCCCAGAGGCGTAACCTCGTTAACACCTTTCAAGACACCTACTTGATCGGCTAATTGTAATGTATAAAACTCTCCCAGGAGTAACTCTTACTCGCAGCGGGTATCGGGATCCAACTATCTCATAAAAGGTATGCAATCTTATTGCAAATTTCAACACTTGAAATTCCCGATAATTTTTCCCCTAGCGTCCTATGACCTTGACGGAGGCCAAACTACCCATAGTCCGCTAGTCAAGTTCAACCCGTCATTTCCTGATTGAATTAAACCCACCCGCACGACCCTTGACGGAGGCCAAACAACGCCGTACGAATACCCTAATCCAATCGCATCATATGCTAGCAGATAAGCACTAGTTAGCTACCGTACACTACGCCTTGACGTAGGCCAAACTACCGCAACACGAATACTAACTAGTACTTATCTGAAATGACGGAGGGCTACGACAGGTTTTTCTGAAAACCTATTGCGTAATGAACTTGATATCGTTGTAGAATCAAATGATTTTAAAAATGGAGTGCTTTTGAGGCTTTTCTAGTTTTGCTAAAGGAGTCACTCCCGGTGAAGGGATCGTCGGTCCTTTCCTCTTCGAATGAGATGCGGGATATATCATATATATCACTGTGCAAAGCAAAACTCTTAAAACCAATCAGAAGACAAACCGAGTGTGTAGCATCTGCCAGTTATTGCTAAAGGAGTCACTCCCGGTAAAGGGATCTCGGTCCTTTCCTCATCGAATAAGGTGCAGGATATATCACATATACCGCTGTGCAAAGCAAGAACTGTAGCTACCTGTTTTATTTTTGAAATTCGATTCTACAACATCTTTAGGTTTCTTTTATTTTCATTAATCATATTAATGAAGTCCCATCATTTAAATTACCTAAACATCACAGATAAATACGACGTACACTTATGCCATCCGCATTCGCCTCGATGTCCCCTCGTGCACCGTTAGGTTAGGTGACTAACGGCAGAGCGGGGCAGGGCTAGCACGGGTGTAAAACATAAGTAACGCCTATATAATATATCATATATACTATATACAGTATCTATCACAGAACATATCACATGATCACATCACAGATATCGCAGCAGAAGAAACATATGAAATATTGGATATACTAGGACGTCCGTGTTTTCAATACGAGCCAGTATAAAACACGGATTCCACGGTCACGATGAATAGCCAAACCCACACCCCTAGACCCCTACGAGAGCGGCAAGCAACCCTACCAATTCTAGAGTTAGGAGACCCGGACTCGACTCCTCGAGTTGGTCTCCCACTGGACTCCAGAACCCGGTTACTTGTGCTCCCCTCCTTGGGTCTATCCTAGTGCGGAAAAGTAAATAATATACAAAAGGTAACATCTTCCGCAACCTGGAAGTGCCACAATAAAAGAATATTACATACAAGTTTTTTACATGAATGAAAATGAAAAACACTCATCTCACATAAAAAAAACCCGGCTATTCAAACACGACGATCCAATATAACATATCCAGCAACACATAACATCACATGTCATCAACTTAAATAAATATGCGCATCCCAATTGTCGTTGACATATAGCAACGAAACCGGCGATATCACATATTACACTTACGGTCACAGAAAAGAAAGTGTAAAACTACAACAGTTGGAATCCGCAAACTCTTTAGACATCGCATGCCTAATCAAATGAAATACTTAGACATCACATGCCTAACAATTATAAACCCCGCATTTTAGTCTCATTATCGAAAACTCTTTTCAATATCAAGTCGGGCAATTCAGCAAGATTCCCGACATCCTGATCGAATGCTCGTCGCAAACTTTAGTAGGTGGCCGCACCCCCGACGCCGTCGACAAAGTGCACCAAGGCAGAACACCGCTGCCGCGAGCACCCGAACGGATGCTTTTGGCGACGGGGTTCTCCTACAGTCACTTGGTCGGGGCTATGGGGTGAGGCTGTCTATTAAGTTTATCCGGCGAGTATCCGTGTACGCCACGTGATTGCGACGGACTTTTGATCGCATCAAAATTCCGTGGCAACCGATCAAGTGAGACTAAACTGCTATGTTTATAACATTCATTCAGTTATCTCATAACTACTTGTGAATTCCAATTATTGTATCACATTCCGGATAAATAGAAAATGTTAAACTTTCCGATCGAACATTCAAACACCCAAGTTTTCCCGAAACAGATCAACACATGAAACAAGTTTAAAAACATTCACTTCATGCCTCAGTACCAACGGTCCAGCCGTAGAAGGGTCAAGCCAACGCCTCACATGTGGCACGTCGTACTGCCCCAAACCCTAAGGTTCAAAGGGCAGTTCAAGACGGTCACATAATCGAGTTAAGGTTTGTTGTCTTCTAGAGGGTCCGTCGCGTTACTTGCACTACTTAGAACGTTATTAAACCACGGAAAAATCCAACACTTGGAAATTTCCTGACAGGGGAAAAATTGGGTATTTATATCCGGTCGAACTTTTTAACATATTCTAAAATTATCCGGAAAATACATAGACAAAGTTTGAAATTTTCGATCGAATCAATGAAGCTCCAAAACACCCTAGAATATTCAACTCTTGAATAAATATTAAAAAATCCCAGAAAATCCAGAACCTAAAAATAGGAATTACTGTGCAGAAATTGAATAGTGGCCTCATAATGTGGCCGCGGAACCGCCGCAGAAGCCAAGCTTCTGCCGCTGTTCCGCCGCGTTTTAGAAGCTTCTTTAGGTAATTTTTGCACCGTAATTCTTATAATTCCCTGCTGAATTTTTTAAGAATTTTTAATCTGGAAAAAACCCAGTTTTTGAAAAAAGTCCAGAGAGCATTTTGGAATTTGGGGTTTCGGTTCGATCGGACTTCAAACTCCGTCTACGCATCGCCTAAGGCTCTAGCTAGGCTCTGATACCACTGTAGGGTTCCTAGGCACACTAATAAGGTCTCACAAGGCATCAACCATGCGAATTTCAAATTTTACAAGTGCCGGGAAACCCTAATACGGATCGTTGACTAGAGTTTAGGCGAAAAATGAAACTAGTTAACAACTTAACTAAAAGAAAGAGGCTACAACCTTTGTAGATCCGGTTCTCCACTTTCTTAGCTCCACGTAGACGTCCCCTCGCTGTCCATATCGGATCTCGGACTCTAGCGTCGGCTTCATCGGAGAAATGGGCGGGCTAGGTCATCGACTTCGATGCCGAAGATGATCTACGTCGAGGCATCACAAGATCAAGCTCCCACTTCACCAAGTCATGAAACTTGTGAAGAAAACACCCTATACTACTTGGCAAGAGGTAGAGGATGAAGAAATAGGAAGTGGGTTCACTTTAGAATTGGATTTCTCACTCTTTTTCTCAAGTTGCCATTGATGGAGGCAAGCTTTCTTCATGTTGAAGAAGGAGAAGAAGAAGAAGATAATATGATAAGTCTTTTTTAAAAAAGAAAATAATATGAATACTTATCATATACTAACCATGGTTATGTGTAGAAAGTTAACTATGGTTTTGGTGAATGGTTAGGTTAAAGGAAATGAAGACAAAATGGTTACTTGGTCAAAGCTTCATGAAGCTTCAACAAGCTTCATGTTTTAAAGCAACCATTTTGTTTTTCTTTCTTTTATCTTTTAACCAAAAAGAAAAGATAAAAAAATAAGTGAAATGAAACCCTAATCATTCACTAAACATGGTTTAAGTCTTTACACAAATCCAATTGGCATGTATCATCAAACATGATACAAACAAGTGTACAAAGCTATATCATATATACAATGTGCACATGCGAGTGAGAAAATCCATCTTAATGTGAACCAATACTAGTTAATGCTAAGTAATATATCAAATATATATAATTAAATATTAAATTATTGAATCAACACTTGATTTAATGATCCGGTCATATCGCATACAACCGACTAGTATCAAGTATATCAATGTATCGAATCAACACTTGATTCGGTAACCCGGCTATATCACATATAACCTGCCGATGATACAAATCGCGAGAATAGAATCCAGTATCACATACTGGTATTATTCTCGGTCCCGCACATATCTCATATGCGCTCCTATTTCGTTTCGCTTGAGCCAGGAAACCTCTGTGTAGGACTCTAAAGACTCGTCAATACGCCGACAGCAGATGATGATCATATCAAACACCCACAAGCCGCAAGCGGTCTGCTAAACGTAACGGCCACCCGGGTATTGAGCGATCAGAAGATCGACGAGTAAGCCCGCTCATATTCCTGTGAATCCAACCAGTAACACTTACCGTACAGTCCGGTCTCGTCGTCTGATATGTCGCATATCTCGCCTAGGGGTGGTAAACGTCAGACCCCAATAGCTCGATAAGTCGTGTCGATATGAGGTCTATAACAGTTCGAGAAACTACAGGTAACACTTACCAGTAAATCTCAGCAACCCTGACCAGGGATTTCCGGTTATAGCCAATCGAATACAGCGCAACATCAACCCCCTATACCGGGAGACACGAATCCCCTCCTATCGCTCATTGCCTCCATGTGACTCGGGACTGTACCCAAAAACCACCGTTTTGCACGCCCTCTTGGACGTGGTAAGGTGGAAATCAAAGCACAGTGGGAACCACACAAGACTCTATGACGATCTAGGGTCAACAGACTACTCTGTACCAGTGTCACCAGAGAACTGCCATCTGACGTAAGGTATAATACCATCTGGGAGTTCTCGCCGAGTCCGTCCAGTGTACCTAGTCTCCACTGAGCACCCGTATATCATCTCTGATGTCAAACACCAATGGATATGGGATCATCCATCGCCCATCTGTATGGGTCGAGAAGGTATACGCTAGTCTACTCTGGTATATCGATGCCCTGTCTCGATACACCCACGATTAGAGACCTTGAAGGATGTACTTATGGACTACCATGTCCCCTCTAGTATGATCCGCATCATAGTCCAGGTAGTCAAGTATACATCCTAAGGGCTTTACCAACATGTAACAGAGAGACAATCAGTGTACATGTTAAGGTAAAGAGCAACCAGATAGCATACTATCATGTCGAGCAAGAAAGTCCTCCCTATATATGTCCAAGCATCCACTACAATGTACATCCTATGTATAGTAATGGCCTCTAGGGCATACATATAACTAACATGTGTAAGATGGACAATGGACCGGGACGTCCTTAAACTAAACTCTCACCTCCAAAATGGTGATCAACAGACCGAGACGTCCTTAAACTAAAACCTCACCTCCAAAATGGTGATCAACGGACCATGACATTCTTAAACTAAAACCTCACCTCCGAAATGGTGATTGTTGGGGTAAAAATTTACACCCCGGTTGACCGAGTCAAAGTCAAGGTCAACCCCCAAGCTAGGTGGGCCCAAGCCCGGGTCAAGTGGGCCCATGCCCAGGTCGAGTCCGAAACATGAAGCGGCCGACCCTCCCCATGCTAAATATAAATCATGTCATAAATAATTTTTATGTAATTTTTTATGCATGAATGTAAACAAAATGGGTATAAAGCCAATATTTTGTAAGCCCATGGCTTATGTGCAAAAATGAAATGGCACATGAGCCATGGGATGGCAAAATGCCATTTTGTGAAGCCCAAGGGGCTATGTGTAAAATGTATGGCCTATAAAGGCAAAGATAATGAAAATATCTAAAAAACTTTTTCTCTCTCTAAAAAAGTTTCCAGATCTGAGATCTATTCTTCTTCTTCAAGATTCCAAAACCTTCTTCTTTCTCTTGAATTAAATCAAGAGTTTTACTCTTCTTTTTATAAAACAAATTAGTTTTTCACCACAAAACCCACAAAGGGGAACTTGGATCTGTCATCAGATCTTAAAAAGGAGAGATTTTGAGATTTCACATCTCTTGATCTTCAAGATGCAGCAAGCAACAGGAGGAAGAAGAAGAACCACTTCCATTAAACCCAGAACACATTCAGGAGCCCGACTCCTCTCTGATTTCTCTTTGAGAAATCTTTTTTCAGGCTAAAAGCCTCTTGTCCTCTCCAGCGCGCAGCGCAATTTGCGCCCACGTGGCGCGCGCGCTTGCGCACCTGCGCGCTTGCGCAAGCGCGCAAAGCGCCCGCGTGCCGACACGTGGCGCGCGCGCTTGCTTGCACACCTGCGCGCAACGCGCATTGCGCAAAGCGCCCGCGTGCCGACACGTGGCGCGCGCGCCTGCGCGCAGCGCTCATGCGCAAAGCGCCCGCGTGCCGACACGTGGCGCGCTTGCGCCTGAGCGCACAGCACCTAAGCGCGCAGCGCCTAAGGTGCTGCCCCACGCATCCTTTGGATGCCTTTTCCCCTTTATTTATATATATATGTATATATATACATTTGTATACAAATGTACACATACACATACTCCGCAACATTCTCCCCCTCAAAAAAATTTTCGGGCCGGGGCGCTGCCCCGAACCCCGTAAAGGGGCTGCTAGCCCCCTTGACCCCCAGCCCGCTATCCGGGTAGCGGGACCCCCGTAAAAACTCTGCGTGGCTCCCGATATATCCAAAAACCCCCCTCCAAAACAACACACACGCACACTGCACATTGAGTTCGCATGACCAGTTTAACCCGTTAATTGGAGGTTCCCTCGCCCCAAAGGCTAGGGGTAATTAACGACAGCTTAGTCCGCGGCTGCCGGAGATTCGGATCCCCACAATCATTAAACCCCGGCCTACCCTAGGCAGGGGGAATCTGTAGTACGCCTGAGACGCGTGTGCGTATTCCCATCTCAATGGGGTGACGAAAAACACCCTACAGTGATCAACAGACCGAGACATTCTTAAACTAAAATCTCACCTCCAAAATGGTGATCAACGGACCGAGACATCCTTAAACTAATATTCGCCTCAAAAATGGCGGCAATGAACCGAGATGTCCCTAAAACTAAGACAACAGAGCCCAAATGCTCTCTTATTGGATCTAAAACAAAAATGATCATAACACCTTATTAAGTAGATTTTAGTCTCAAATTAGACTAATGTATCCTTAACAAAAAACCAATCGAGCCCTAACTGCTCACATACATTTAAGTAGATCTTAATCTCAAACCAGATTAACGATCTTTAAATCAACCCAAGCCCAAATCTAAAATATAGGGATTTGGACTAATCCGCGCCCTACGGACGACGACATAAATTAGTCTCCATATACAATCCACGGGCAACCCAAACAAACAAAAACACACACGACATGAAGTGAACTTCCGGAGCAGGAGAAAGTGGTTATCGCGATGCGATAACGTAATTAACTGCAGGGACTTGTGCCTGCAGGGAAGAGCGTCCCCATAATCAAAACCCCTCGCAAATGAGGGGGGATCTGACAAAGTCATGCTACAACGGCCGCATCCGTCCAAACCTCCGATATACGGTGCCATAAATCAACTTGGCATCTTCGGAGAGGTGGATGGATAAATCCAAATAGCCTCTGCCCCCAGAATTCAGGCAGTACGATCCATCCCGATTTCGTCCCCATTTCCGGCGGAGAACAGGTAGCTAGCTAGCCGTTCGAAATGTGGGGAACCGATATAATCGACCCCATTGAACCAGCATCATCTAAAGGACATCGGTTCATAGGAGTAGTACCACTAAGGGAGATGATATCACGCCCTGCTTCCCAGTGTACGGGTAAAAAGACGAGACGAGACCCGCTACGTATTTACTCAAAAGTAAACACACTAAGCGTATCTAAGCAATGTAATGAATCTACACAAGAAAAATGACAATAGATGTAACTGAACAACAACTTTTATTTATTAAACATTTCTTTACAAGTACAACTGAAAATGTAAATACAGGAATGGAAAGCAATGCCTAAACAATGGCATGAACTAAAATGAAAATATATACAAGTATCTAGAGTTCTGGGTCAATGGCGAACTGCTCCAAGTCTTCAGTACTGGGCTCGAGCTCCAGAGAGTCCGATCCACCTGACAACATTCCAACGAAAAAGAGAAGGAATGTCGTCGGCGAACAATCGCTCGGTAAGTTCTAAAGAGAGATAGAAATAGAGTAGACAGATAATAGAGTATAACTAGTAGTGTTTGATTATAATTTTAACGCAGTTGTTTATAGCTTGGTACAGAATATGCCAGTGTATACGAGAGGAGTCTAACTTACACCGTGGACTTTGGTAATCCGTAGTACAAGGCTTCGTCGAGAAAACCACGGAACAACGGCATGAATGTATAGTTACGTCTTTTAGTGACCGGCTCGTGCCACCTTTAACATGTTCCGTACCAGTCTATCCCTTTAAAACCCCGTAATGTCTTATGTATTAATGTAATGTAATGAATGGTTGTATACGACTTGCTGAATAATATCATGTAAACGGAATGGATATAAATGGATAGTCATGTAATCAGATTATATCTATGGTTCGGTTTGGTCGAGTCATGTTGATATAGATTGAATTCTGGTATAAATGGATTCATGTAGTTATACTTGAATTGAATTCAAGTCATATTGTATTCAGATTTGACCGTGACTCGAACTGAATCGGACTTTTAAACAGAATTGAAGTCCTGATTTATGTTTTGGAGTTATCGGTAACTGCTGCATATGGACGGCAGGATTTGTGTCTTTTTCCAAGACAATTACCGTATTGATAACACCGTTTTTAGGTTGTATACCTTAGATAGACAAGCACCCATATTCTCCGGCTCCCTGAGACTCAAGAGAACTGGTCCCGCTTAAACATATGTTTACTAGGGTCCTTATTGTAAATTGATATAACTTGAGGGGTTTTATGAAAAATAGTTTTCATATATTTTCAAAATACAGCTCAAGTATTTAATTATCGTTTTTAGGGTTTTCATAATTGTAATTTTTATAAAGTGAAATATTCTAGTGGATATGTCACGCCCCGCTTCCCAAAATACGGAATACGAGAGGTTGACAAGGCCAGCCATACTCCTACGGTCAAGGAGATATCCTGCCGTAGTCACACTTCGGCTTCTAGCTTTACGTGGTAATCAGTAAATAATGCGTAGGTAAAGAGAAATATAGTAACTGAAACAAAACAATAAAAAGAACTGACCTGATGGGAAACAAAAGGGTATAACTCTGGATAGCAAATCAAGATGTCCGTGATGTGCGTATGGTCCCGGTCCCGGCTAAATCTACTCCTCACACTGAGCATGCATACTCAGGTCGTCAGAGCAACACAATAGCAATATAATATATAAATACAAGTGACAACTCGAACGGTGATAATAGATATATATAACAGTAAATCAGAACGGTATAGATATGAACATGCAGTAATCAATGAAATGTTTAATAGATCAGGTGAACAGTAAAACAGTAATAAAGTATGCCAGGTATGTCAACACAGTAAGATATGTATATCGATGCCATTATCCCTATCAGTCTCTAAGTCTCACTGTACAGGTCACTAAGCCTATCGTCAGTCCAAGTGTGAGAGTCAACCACTCGCGAGTGTCCTCCACCCAAGGGTAGGACCCAAGGGCGAGAGACCACGGGCCCAACATGTAACTCACGGTAATAATCATATACCCTGTAAATCTCCATATATCTCCATATATATAAGCCGGCATGGGACTCCCGAGATTATGTTGAACTCACACTCAAACTACCCCACACCCCGTGGTCTACATCAAACGCTAACCATAAGCTCAAATACCAGTCGGTCTGTGACAAGTCTGCACGAGAACTGGAGACAGGATCTCCATCAGGCACGTCCCGACTAATACCCAAGATAAATGGCAGTGTCTGGTGCCTTATCTGTGACACCCATATAAGAGCTTCCATAAGTGTCCCATACCACTTATAGTCACACGTACACGCATCCCACAGACGTCGACAATGCAATAGAATAATAAGGTTCACTGATTGTGTACAAGTACGTGTCACTTCCACTTATTCACTCATGTACGAACACTACGTACTTACCACAATCATCACTAATACCTAACACTGGGTAATGCACATGATCACTAGGTTGTCAATGCAGTAACATATATATGATATGATGAGGAAACAGTATGTAAAGCATAATTAAGATGTCATAAAACAGTATTCTACCACTTGCACAATTTATCATAAATCATATGGGTACAGTTTAGCAAAATGATGAATGGGGAATAAATAGTACGTTCAATTATCTATCCAGCGAATTTAGTTTCACGCTAATCGGGTTTCAGGATCACTAGTTATGGCCATTTCCTTTTAAGCGTTCACGGCTGGAAATCCGGTTTCAGAGTCGGAAGTCCGTTTCGCAACGCATTTTAATCCCAGTTGGGATCAGATTTTAGCCACTCTACAGTTGAATGAAATATAGGGTTTTCAGTAAGGTTTTCAACGCAACAGACGGATCCTCAATCGCATCTGCATGTCAGGAGTTATACACTGTTTAACACTAATATGTCACCTCTGAATCTGTTCTGGACTGTTATACATCCCGATCTTTTAAATTACAGGTTAAATAGCAAATGATGAAGAAACAGGGTGAAACCACTTGTGTTATCTATCTAACAGATTTACCTTTAATAAACAGTAGAGTTCCGCAACATACGGGTTAAGGAAACGGGGTGGCACCCATTACGGGACATTAAACAATAATCAGAATCGCTCTGGACAGCAGTCCAAAGTCGCACTCCGATCCAAATATTGTCACAGTTTAAGTACAGAAACAATTAGAAACTTGAATAGGGTTATAGTTCGTCGAGTAGGCTTCGATTTTAGCCCTTGAACTCATCTTTCCAGTATGTATATAATTTATGGTGATTTTAACGGTTTTCAGGTACAAGAAATTTCCAGTTTTACAGATATACTTGGGGGTATACATTTTAGTCACTAATAGTCGTATTTTCCAGCGAAATTTGTACAAGGTATTCATCACTACATGGGCCAATATAAACAATCCAGTTCTGTCAAATTAGGTGAGTATTTTCATTGGGATCATGTATCGAACAGGTACGCCATATAATTTATCGGGAAAAGTAACTACGGAATCTATACGATTTTAGTTTGTAACAAACATAATTTAACATGTAGCAAGTAGAGAACTTGCCTGGAGACGATGAATTGATGGCACGGTATGCACGGGCACGACACACGCGGCAACAACGGCAAGAGTTTGGCCTTGGCCTCGGATTGAGCACTGTGTAATGGCTCAGCGGCGACGATGGGCTCCGGCTTGGATGCTGAAGGTCGGTTGCTCGAGCTTCAGAGGAGGTGAGCGCGGCGACGGGTGGCCGAAGCTTGGAGGTTGGCCGACGAGGGAAGGCTCGGGTTGAACCGTGAGGAAAGCGAGAGAAGAGACTGGAGATGCTGGTGCTCGCGAAGGTGTGGAGGTGAGCACGAGGGTGCCGTTGGTAAGTTGGCCGGCGGTTCAGAGCCAGTGGCCGGAGCAGGGTTGCAGTGGAGGTGAATGAAACTCGGGTGGGGCCAGTGCTGGGGATAGTGCTCGGGTCGACGAGGCGGCTCGGGGCAATGGGGCTGGTCGGCGTCGTCGGGGTGCCTACGGTGGTCGAAGATCTTGATGGCGGGGCTGCAGTGGGTTTGGGTAGCCGGTAATAGGTCGGCAACGGTTGTGGCTCGAGTTGGGTGTGATGGGGAGTGCAGTGGTCGGGTGAAGAACGTGGAGGGCCACAGCTGGAAGTGGGGTGATCACACTGGCGAGGGAGACGGCTGGGGAGCACCGACGATGGAGGTGGTGGCTGGCGCGCATTGGAAGGAAGCTCGGCAGCGGTTGTTGGGGTTGGAGGTGGTAGGGGGTGAAGGCGGCAAGGTAGGGGAGAGCGACGTAAGTCAGGTGAGTTGGAGGCGAGCGACGTGAGGGGACGGCGGCGAGTGCGGCGCGCTGGCGTGGGCGCGGGTTCGAGGGAGAAGCGGGAAAAATGGAAGAGGGAGAGAGACGTGTGTGTGTGAGGGAAAGAGAAGAAAGAGAGAAGGAGAGAGAACGAGAGGAGAGAGAGAGAGAGACGTGTGAGAGGAAGAGAGAGAGTGTGTAACGTGCGCAGTTAAGGAAATTTAGGAGGAGAGAGAAAAATTATGAGAGGAGAGAGAAAGAATCATGAGAATTTAATAAAAGGAAAATTAAAGGAAAAAGAGAGAATGTGGAAATATAAAATTAATACGAAAAATGATGGAGGGATTAAATGAGTATTAATGGAAATTTATGGGGGGGAAATTAAGAGGTGTTAATGGAAATTATTTTAGAATTAAAGGTGATTTAAGAGGGAATAATATAAGGAGATTTGAAATGAAGGAAGGAAAAAGAGGAGCTTGGGCCGGGCTTTTGACGGGCTGCTGGGCTGGGCTATGGGAAAAGAATTCAAATGGGGAAAAGAAAAAAGCGGGCCGGGTTGGTTCAAATCCTATTTTAATTTACATGGGCTAGGGAAAATATAGGTTATAGACTGAGTAAAATATGGTATGGGGTTTAGTAGAAATAAAATTAGATAAATTAAATAAAATTCAAGAATAACAAAAATACAGATATTGGTATAAAAAGGGGCTGGGTATTACATCATACCACCCTTTCAAAAATTTCGTCCTCGAAATTTAAAAGAAACGATAAGCTATAAAATAATAGGCGAAAAGTTACCACATCGAACACTAATACATAGTGATTTACTTAAAACGGGTGGATAAAATTTTTGAAGGTATGTATATGTAAAAACAACATACGAAAGGATAAATCTAAACGAGTATAAGGCAGGAACAGCTATAAGTGCAAACTACATGTATACGAGAATAAAAACAACAATAACGAACAATAATATTCGAGGCGTGCTCGATAAAACAGAAATCCCAATTATGTGCACATATAAGTATAGCTAAAGTAGTACAGCAGAAATAATAATGAATATAAGTCATAGTCATAATGAAACAGTGAAGGACTTGTCGGTGGTTTAAAACATTTTTAGAATAACGTATCAATCAAACCATTTTAACATAGCTTAGAAAAACCACATGGTGAAAATAAGAAGCATGGAAAGAAAATATGCGCGATATATGGTTGCGCTACCGCAAATGAGAATAATAATAGTGTACTTAAAATACATAAAACGGAGTAATTAATAACACGCACTCTTCGATAAATACAAAATAATGAAAACTAAATTTTTTTGAATAACAATGTCCCTAAATATAGTTAGGGTAGCAGGGAAAAGCACAGATATGTATAGGCTAGCTAGGGTAGGGATTACAATGGAGTGTAGCTCATACAAAAAGTCGAAGTGTGACGGCCTTAGACTAAAGGTCAAAGAGATTGGGGTCGCGTCAGCACAGGAAATAAGGGTAAGCAGCAAGGGACTACTTGGGGAAAAGAATGTATGGGGAGGACAACAGTCGATACATCGTGTGAATCAAAATTTGAAGGGTTAGCGAACTCGGAAATTTCACTATAAATTTCTCCTCCCAGAAGGATCTCAAACGAGGCACAGACGAAAGATGAAGGGTGGACCTCTAAAAGATCGGGTGCGGTACTAGTTAATCTCAGTGAGGGTTAAAACAATGTAAGGAGTATAGGTGGACAGATCTCAGTAGGAAAATAACTGTATAGAAGAAATAATCAAGCATCAAGTGAACTAAGAAGATCAAAAGATTAGCGAACTCAGCAATTTATTTTATTCCAGAAGATTTTAAACAAAGCATTCTCAAAGACAAAAGGTGGCCCTAAACTATACACAGATTTATTTGGCCAGATAAGACAACACTTAAAAGAAATCCCATCAGTCGCGGTTGTGGAGATTCAGCAGGTTGCGGTAGGCTCGCGCGCTCAGGTAGGGGCGTCCATTTCCATAGCACCTCGCAGAGATTGCCATTGGGAGTTCTTCCACAGCAGGGTCTTGTTCTTCTGGTTCTTCTTCCTCGGCTGGAGCTTCTTCATCAAGGCCTGCTTCCATGTGGTTCTCTTCTTCTGGATCCTCTTCCATGTGATTTCCTTCCACTAGATTTTCTTCTATCGGTCCATCCTCGGGATCTTCCTCTATCGGGTTCTCTTCATGGTCTCCTTCATCTTCGTCGGAATCGCCTATCATGTCAAACTCTGGGGCGGCTGCTCCTTTGTCCTCGGAATCGCTGTTTCCGAAAATGACCTGAGGACCGTTGATCTCATCGTCAGAACTCATCAGCGTGCGGTCTAAGGAAACGCATGACTGTGCATCCTCATCTTAGTGCGGCGCTGCTCCAGGGTAGGCCATGGCCTGAAAAGTAAGAATCATGATTAGACAATGGGACACATCAAGAAAATAGCTAAAGGTACGGAGTATAGGAAAAATATGCGGTAGGCAGGAACTGAAAAATCAGAATTAAAATGCTGTGGTAATGAATAGTATAAATAAGGGAAAGCGGGAGAATGATACATATATTACGATTCAAAGTTTTTATTGCATTCAACTAAAAGTTCGACAGATACAAGATTTCAAACGAAAAGAAATGTTTATAAGAGGATGACAACATTGCTATTGAAAGTAGAGAACATGAAAATTCTTCTTTGATTACTAGACCGCTGCATTCTCGTCACTCGAGTTGAATCCTGCGCCGGGTCCGCCTTATCTTCGAAGTTCGAACTACGCAATAATCATCACTTGGCAGAAGTGGGGAGTGTGGAAGAGTCTCCTCCCTGTAGCTCTTTCCTTTTTGGGCAACCGTTGATGAGATGTTCGCTGGATCCGCAAATCAGACATTTCCCTTGGGCGCGGGGACAATTCCTCTGAAGATGTCCTGGCCTCTTACAGTACCCACAACATTGGGTCTTATGCTGCTTCTGTCGCGGGGAAACAAATTGGCGCTTCATCTTCTTCTCTTTTCCTCGTCTAACAGGGATCCCTTTACAATTTGAGACTCCCGCCGGTGCCTGATTCGCCTGCCTTCTCAGTCCTTCAGCTAACAAGTCGTTCGTTCGCTCCTGGGCTTCCTTCAGACCTTGCAGTACACTCAGAATCTCAATGGTCTGATTCTGGGGAGTGGAGATAGAGGAAGAGTCGTTGGAAGACATGATCCTGAAACAATAATTTTGAGGACGATATAAGGCACAAGCTATAAGAATCAAAATATAATACGGATTGGGCAAGGATTCAAGGATATCAGATGTGATGAAATTCATTACAAGTGGAAATCAATTGTATGACTCTGAGTCACTTAAACAGAGTACGGTAGTGTAACAATGATGTAGTTCACAATTACAACCACGTAACTTGTCAAGTCACCCGAAACCCTAGCGGATGGATAACAGAATACTCGATGTGAATATGGGTCAAGAATGACAAGTTTACAACCTAGACCAAAGAATGTCTTAGATTGCCAAGCTATACACGGAAAACTGCAATCCCAATCGAAGCAACAACCTGGCTTTGATACCAACTAAACCATGTCACGACCCGCTTCCCAAAATACGGAATACGAGAGGTTGACAAGGCCAGCCATGCTCCTACGGTCAAGAAGATATCCTGCCGTAGTCACACTTCGGCTTCTAGCTTTACGTGGTAATCAGTAAATAATGCGCAGGTAAAGAGAAATGTAGTAACTGAAACAAAACAATAAAAAGAACTGACCTGATGGGAAACAAAAGAGTATAACTCTGGATAGCAAATTAAGATGTCCGTGATGTGCGTATGGTCCTAGTCCCGGCTAAATCTACTCCTCACACTGAGCATGCATACTCAGGTCGTCAGAGCGACACAATAGCAATATAATATATAGATACAAGTGACAACTCGAACAGTGATAATAGATATATATAACAGTAAATCAGAACGGTATAGATATGAACATGCAGTAATCAATGAAATGTTTAATAGATCAGGTGAACAG
This sequence comes from Agapanthus africanus, assembly GCA_030015575.1. Classification (NCBI taxonomy): domain Eukaryota; kingdom Viridiplantae; phylum Streptophyta; class Magnoliopsida; order Asparagales; family Amaryllidaceae; genus Agapanthus; species Agapanthus africanus. The sequence continues at coordinate 285,640,543 of JASDDO010000006.1, forward strand.
TAAAACAGTAATAAAGTATGCCAGGTATGTCAACACAGTAAGAAATGTATATCGATGCCATTATCCCTATCAGTCTCTAAGTCTCACTGTACAGGCCACTAAGCCGATCGTCAGTCCAAGTGTGAGAGTCAACCACTCGCGAGTGTCCTCCACCCAAGGGTAGGACCCAAGGGCGAGGGACCACGGGCCCAACATGTAACTCACGGTAATAATCATGTACCCTGTAAATCTCCATATATCTCCATATATATAAGCCGGCATGGGACTCCCGAGATTATGTTGAACTCATACTCAAACTACCCCACAACCCGTGGTCTACATCAAACGCTAACCATAAGCTCAAATACCAGTCGGTCTATGACAAGTCTGCACGAGAACTGGAGACAGGATCTCCATCAAGCACGTCCCGACTAATACCTAAGATAAATGGCAGTGTCTGGTGCCTTATCTGTGACACCCATGCAAGAGCTTTCATAAGTGTCCCATACCACTTATAGTCAAACGTACACGCATCCCACAGACGTCGACAATGCAATAGAATAATAAGGTTCACTGATTGTGTATAAGTACGTGTCACTTCCACTTATTCACTCATGTACGAACACTACGTACTTGCCACAATCATCACTAATACCTAACACTGGGTAATGCACATGATCACTAGGTTGTCAATGCAGTAACATATGTATGATATGATAAGGAAACAGTATGTAAAGCATAATTAAGATGTCATAGAACAGTATTCTACCACTTGCACAATTTATCATAAATCATATGGGTACAGTTTAGTGAAACGGTGAATGGGGAATAAATAGTACGTTCAATTATCTATCCAGCGAATTTAGTTTCAAGCCAATCGGGTTTCAGGATCACTAGTTATGGCCATTTCCTTTTAAGCGTTCACGGCTGGAAATCCGGTTTCAAAGTCAGAAGTCCGTTTCGCAACGCATTTTAATCCCAGTTGGGATCAGATTTTAACGACACTACAGTAGATGAAATCTAGGGTTTTCAGTAAGGTTTTCAACGCAATAGACGGATCCTCAATCGCATCTCCACGTCAGGAGTTATACACTGTTTAACACTAATATGTCACCTCTGAATCTGTTCTGGACTGTTATACATCCCGATCTTTTAAATTACAGGTTAAATAGTAAATGATGAAGAAACAGGGTGAAACCGCTTGTGTTATCTATCTGACAGATTTAACTTTAATAAACAGCGGATTTCTGCAACATACGAGTTAAGGAAACGGGGTGGCACCCATTACGGGACATTAAACAATAATCAGAATCGCTCTGGACAGCAGTCCAAAGTCGCACTCCGATCCAAATATTGTCACAGTTTAAGTACAGAAACAATTAGAAACTTGCATAGGGTTATATTTTGTCGAGTCGGCTTCGATTTGAGCCCTCGAACGCATCTTTACAGTATGTATATAATTTATGGTGATTTTAACGGTTTTTAGGTAAAAGAAATTTCCAGTTTTACAGGAATACTTGGGGGTATACATTTTAGTTACTAATAGTCGTATTTTCCAGCGAAATTTGTACAAGGTATTCATCACTACATGGGCCAATATAAACAATCCAGTTCCGTCAAATTAGGTAAGTATTTTCATTAGGATCATGTATCGAACAGGTACGCCATATAATTTATCGGGAAAAGTAACTACGGAATCTATACGATTTTAGTTTGTAACAAACATAATTTAGCATGTAGCAAGTAGAGAACTTGCCTGGAGACGATAAACTGATGGTACGGTATGCACGGGCATGACACACGCGGCAACAACGGCAAGAGTTTGGCCTTGGCCTCGGATTGAGCTCTGTGTAATGGCTCAGCGGCAACGATGGGCTCCGGCTTGGATGCTGAAGGTCGGCTGCTCGAGCTTCAGAGGAGGTGAGCGCGGCGACGGGTGGCCGAAGCTTGGAGGTTGGCCGACGAGGGAAGGCTCGGGTTGAACCATGAAGAAAGAAAGAGAAGAGACTGGAGATACTGGTGCTCGCGGAGGTGTGGAGGTGAGCACGGGGGTGCCGTTGGTAAGTTGGCCGGCGGTTCAGAGCCAGTGGCCGGAGCAGGGTTGCAGTGGAGGTGAATGAAACTCGGGTGGGGCCAGTGCTGGGGATAGTGCTCGGGTCGACGAGGCTGCTCGGGGCAATGGGGCTCGACGGCGTCGTCGGGGTGTCTGCGGTGGTCGAAGCTCTTGATGGCGGGGCTGCAGTGGGTTTGGGTGGCCGGTGATGGTTCGGCAACGGTTGTGGCTCGAGTAGGGTGTGATGGGGAGTGCAGTGGTCGGGTGAAGAACATGGAGGGCCACAGCTGGAAGTGGGGTGATCACACTGGCGAGGGAGACGGCTGGGGAGCACCGACGATGGAGGTGGTGGCTGGCGCGCAGTGGAGGGAAGCTCGGCAGCGGTTGTTGGGGTTGGAGGTGGTAGAGGGTGAAAGCGGCGAGGTGGGGTCGAGCGACGTGAGTCAGGTGAGTTGGAGGCATGCGACGTGAGGGGACGGCGGCGAGTGCGGTGCGCTGGCGTGGGCGCGGGTTCGAGGGAGAAGCGGGAAAAATGGAAGAGGGAGAGAGACGTGTGTGTGTGAGGGAGAGAGAAGAGAGAGAGAAGGAGAGAAAAGGAGAGAACGTGAGGAGAGAGAGAGTGTGTAACGTGCGCAATTAAGGAAATTTAGGAGGACAGTGAGAAAAATTATGAGAGGAGAGAGAAAGAATGGTGAGAATTTAATAAAAGGAAAATTAAAGGAAAAAGAGAGAATGTGGAAATATAAAATTAATACGAAAAATGATGGAGGCATTAAATGAGTGTTAATGTAAATTTATGGGGGGGAAATTAAGAGGTGTTAATGGAAATTATTTTAGAATTAAAGGTGATTTAAGAGGGAATAATATAAGGAGATTTGAAATGAAGGAAGGAAAAGAAGGAGCTTGGGCCGGGCTTTTGACGAGCTGCTGGGCTGGGCTAAGGGAAAAGAATTCAAATGGGGAAAACAAAGAAGCGGGCCGGGTTGGTTCAAATCCTATTTTAATTTACATGGGCTAGGGAAAATATAGGTTATGGACTGAGTAAAATATGGTATGGGGTTTAGTAGAAATAAAATTAGATAAATTAAATAAAATTCAAGAATAACAAAAATACAGATATTGGTATAAAAAGGGGCTGGGTATTACAGGATATAACCTAGATTTCAATGTATATGGTATTTTAGTGTAATATTGGAATTGTATTGAGTTATAATGGTAGTTTCATAAAATTGGTGATTCCTTTGATTTAGAAAAACATGGAATATATATATAGTATATTTAAAGTAGATATTTTGATAATATTCATATATATATATAGTAAAAATAAATTTTATTTATTAAGTAGAAATCTCATTTTTCTTAAAGATTGCATTAAAAATTCCATCGAGATCGAATGCTTCGTGAGGATGTCTGTATCTCGCTCTACTAGGACGGAGGATGTGCGATAACCCACACCATCCCGATCGGGATTCCCCAAAATGGGTTGTAGAGACGCATTTGTAAGGAATTAAATAATACACTTTTAAAGAAAACGGTTATTGAATGTTTAGGGTATTTTATTGCAAACTCATATTTTCCCACAAACTAATATTCTAAAAGTTATCGTGATATATCAAAAATGTGTGTTGTGATGAGCTAGGTCATTACCTCGAGATTTATCTAAAGGTAATATGGGTAAAATGAGTAATCAATGTCGTATGTAACATGATGGTATTTTACCGTAAAGATGGAATAGAAGCTGTTATGCATATTATTTTGAGATGAAAGTTGTTGTGAATGTTGTATTATGTTTTTTAAACAACATACAAAAAGATGGTGAATGTGTTCTAAAGAAAAATTGTGTTTTTAGTTAAAATAGAATCGAAAGTCGGATTAACTCCGCTTCCGACTAGGTTTGAAGAGTGAATTCATTTTAATAGAAGAAAAGGAGGAAAGAGGGAACTTATAGGTTATAATTATAGAGAAGAGGTAGGGGGGATTTTGGGATTATCGGGGATTCGTTTCGTCGCCGGATTCTTCCCGAAACGTTGCCGGAACTTCGACCTTTGCTAACTCCACTTGTACAAGTTTGAACTTAGAATTTTTTAGAGTTTTGATACTAGATTTTAGAATGAGGATGGGCAAAGTGTAGGGTTGTATTTATAGGGTAGGATTAGGGTTTAGGGTATTAAAATTTAGAATTAAAATGCATTAAAATTTGGTTTAATGCATTATTTTAATTCTCTGTTTATTTTCAGTAAAAACAAACGGTACTGGGTTAAGGGGGAGTCCAAGGGGTTAGGGAAATGATTGATCTGTATAAAGTGTTTGTAGTAATAACCGCAATCAATAACGGTATCGTGTGTAGCTAGCCGAGATGAGTACGGGTCGTCCTCAGGGAAACGTCGAATCTTTTAATCTTGCTTTAGACGTGTTGATTAGAAATAGAAAGAATATGGAGAATAATTGTAGATTCTATATCTATGTTAATCACGGATGTAGAATATATAGTTTTAAGATCTAGTTTAAACACAGATATAGAATCTATAAGGAGAGGGGTTGTAGAGTTCGTTAGGATTTAATAGTCAAGGATAACTAATAAAGATGACTCGTTTTATTTTTTGATAGATTTAAAACTAGATAGATAGTGATGAATGAGAATTAGGGTTCTTGGAAGAAACTAGGATTTCCATACTATTGATCCTTGCCCTTTCATTGATCTTTATTTATGTCTAGCCCTTAACAAAACAATTGTTAATCTGATCTCAAATCGCGGTCGAGACTAGTAATAAATTAGTAGCGCGCCCGAATAGGATGTTAACGATTGTTTTGCTAAAATTTATAAACTTCATAAGACGTAAAAGGAGTTAAAATATTTTCTCATCTATTGATCTACCCTAATCCTACGAAAACTATCAAATGGTAAATTACTCGCGCATGATGGAGATAGAAGAAAAACGGATAGACAATGAGATTATAATGTAAATACTAAATAATTAAATTAATGATCTATTTTTATTAATCAACTTCACAATTACAAAATCTTTAGAATACAAGAGGAAGAAGAAGTTACTCTCGATCTCTGCCTTATAGAAAGTAGATGCTCCGTCGAATCTCACGTCGCCTTATCACGTCGAATCGTGGACCTGTCGTAGATCACTTATTCTTTGACGATGATTTGCTTCGTATAAAATGTGATAATTTCTATGTTTAGCGCTCGATCTTATTTATAGTCACAGAAAATACAAACCCTAGATCTCAGAGATTAAGATATGCAATCACGATCATCCCCAGAAAATCTTAGATCCAACGGCCACCAGATGGCCATGGATCCGCCGCACATATGGTCTTTTAGCCGCGGAAGCGCCGCGTGTTGGTGGATTCAGGGATTGGGTTTTCTGGAGTTTCTACATGTTGACACGTGGAGATTATTATGATATCTGGAATTTTCATATCTTCTCTTGGTTCTGCGGTAGCCCGGAGACGAGCTGTGGGGCCGAGGAGGTCAATTGTGCGGGGACTCGGAGGTGAGCCAGCGTTTGTTTGTGGGACGGGCACAGGAGTGGTCCGGTCGGCCACTGTAGGTCCTTTCTTGCATGCTCTGGGACACATCATCTGCCACGTGTCATGATCTGGAAAATCACCGATATCGAGCTTCATCACACTTTAAAAAATAATCTAAACTAGATTAAAATAAAATTAAAAATAGAAAGTGCATCGAGGAGGAGGAGGAGGCTGCAAGTAGAATAAGGAGTCCGAAGAAGCAGGGCTTCAGCAGCATTCATGTGCCTCTTTAAACACCTGAAGAGATATTTCAGCATTATAGCAATAAAGCCGGTAACAGTTAAGACAATCTTCGGAGTGCAAGAGGCCGACGGGGACAGTGACAAGAGGACATGAGAATAAATTGTCGAAATTGCCGTCCTTCTCTCAATCACCATTGTTAAATTCTACTTTTTATATTTTTTCTACATAAAATCTAACCAAAGCATAATTTCCTCTTTATAAATTATCAAAGATTTACATGAAAATACTTCAAATTATTCTCATATATAAACAAAACTTAGTACACAATTGAGACCCTAAGTGACTTTATACGCCATTTATGGAACTGACTATCGAAATAGTGTGAGCGCAGGCTCCAGTGGGGGGAGGGGGTCATGTTCACCCTAGCGGGCCACTGCTCAGATTTTGCGAAAAAAATAGCCTTAGCCTTGCTAACAATAGCCTATTACTCCTCGAAAAATACTATTCCTATCAGGACGGTAGAATCCATGTATGTTACCAAGAAAATACTTTCTCTTATGCCTTAACTCGCCTTTCTATTTAGTACAACCACGTGATCTCATGACTACATCATATTGTCGGAGCCCAAAATAAATAAAAAGGAGGTAATCTCTAAGGCGTCAAGACTCATCCATATTTTTTTTGCATATATTCATGTATGTGTCATACTAAGGAGATGAGTGTTTTTTTTTTATTTTTGAGGAAAAGATGGATAATTAGCCATCCCATATCCTAAGCAGAGAAGTGTTAGCATCTATGAACTATGTTATGCTATTGCAAATCCGCTTTTTGTTTCATAAATATTTTGCTTATTTTGTATGGTCTTTTGTCATTTTTTATATATGGAATTGTATGTTCATCTACCAAGACACGATGTTAATAATGTTGTATTTAATATGATAGCTGAAACGAGATGAAGAATTTATGTTATTTTTCATGTCTATGTTAACCAACTATATTAAAGCTAGGCAAACATAGAAGGGCAGATTATTTGTGAATTTCACACAAAGTAAATTAGAAAAGACAGCAAGAGCAGATTGCAAAATTAAGAAGAAACGATGACAAAATATGATGGAGAAGGCTGTGAAGTTCTTTTGCAATATCAATATTACTAATATTTAAACATTGTTGGTGTATTGGTTCACCTGCTAACACCCTTCTTCTATAACTACTGGAACCTTTCTGTGCCCGCACACTGACCAAATATCCTGGGTCAGCCACTAGATAAAACCTCTCATTTGAGGGTCATATAATGTCGCAAGTTAGGTAATGTTTGAGATATGGATGTAATTTTAAGCAAGGTGGACTATTATTTTCTTAATAGGAGAGGTACTCTTCTTCTCCTATATTTTCATCGTTGGATTTACGATTCAACAGCTACATGCAAATAAGTAGTTATTAATGGCATCCCATGATAATATTTGAACCCACAACTGCATTGATCACCTCACCAAACATAAATCACAACAATACTTGAATGTACAAACAGTGCCATGGTTAATTTGTTAACATAAATTTCCAACACTTGAGTTACAGGAATACTTTGCACATATTAATATAGTTGAGCACATGAAAAATGTCCCGCGTGCAATATACCCTCTATGTTCAAGCGATGGTAACTTCCAGGTCCTTACGCTGACTCATTTCCAGTAAATCCGAGATCATGGCAAGTATTCTAAGTCGTCAGTTATCCCCACCTGCAGTTTTTGAGGAATCTTGAAAATCAAGTTCTAATTAAAAGGTCTCTGTAAAATCCCTGTTGCTTATAGAAAGAAATTACGCAAGCATAAACACCTGAAGGTGACCAGTACAAAGTTAATAAAGTATACCGCAGCTAGAAGATTAAACAATCTGAATCTATTCTTATTTGAACTTTAAACATCATTATGCACTGAGGAATAACTGAAGAGCCGATCGCCTTAAAGATACTTAGAAACTTTCTGAAAGCAGATTAAAAGATAACATGTGAGAAAACAGTTTTAAATGAAAACTCACCTCCCTGTACATTTGTTCTAGTTGCTCTTTAGCTTGTGGGAAGTTGGACGAACACCATTGCTGTAGCGTGAATATGTTATCTGAAGATGATCCTAGGTTTAGTATACAAAGAAAACGACACTAATTGAAAGCAAATATAAATCGTGACTTAGAGATATACCAGTCCATCTATTGGCTGCTGAGTGGGCAACTTCAGTTGCATTCTCTGCCATGTAAGAGCAATACAAAGAACTATTCACTTACTTTGGATTGGTAAAAACATTTAGTCAACAGAAAGAAGTGGAGAAGGGACACATTCACGCACATAGACAAAAAATAGATAGTAAATCAAATAATGTCGGCAACACATTGGAAAAAGAAATGTATATTATAAATATATAATCAAATCCTGATCTTTGTATTGGCATGTCCTGTGCATGAGCAACAAGTAAATTGGAAATACCCGTGCGGGATTTGCATTAACTAATAGAGTATATTAGAGATGAAGATGGTAGTACTATTGAGAAAATGACAGGGAGCAGTTCTTACTCATAGCTTCAACAGCAGCAGGATCATTGTCTGCATAGCTGGCCAGTTCATCCTTTAACATAACCATATGATCAGTTCAATTGCGTAAAAATATGAAGTGTAATAATAATAATAATAATAAAAGAGAAACGTAAAGCTACCTTCAGCTTCTTATGCTGCTGCTCAATAATCTTCAGCTCCTCTAGTGCAGCCTCTCGCTCATCCTGTATACAAGCAATAAGAAAGAACGTTGGGTAGAAACTATGAAATATGAATGCAAGAAGATTAAAGGAGATATATCAGGAGGGACACAAAGTAGTCAATCCAACATGAGCTTCAACTGTAAGAGTTGTTGTTTGAGTTTGAAGACATGAGCTAGAAATGGGAAGAAATTAATTTTGAAAAATCATGAATCAGCAGCAGCTTGTTAGCATGCCGTATTGTAGCTTGAACAAGACTTACTTTAAGCCTGTTTTGTGAAGTAAGCTAACCAAGTTGTGAGCTTGAATTGTTTAAGTCAGTTAGCCAGTCCATCAATTATAGCTAGAATCAGCTGGCAGAATGAACAGATTTTCTTCTGTTTTTCCCAAAGCTTTGGGCAGACCAAGTTCAGTGGAATAATTTCATTTGCACATTTTTTCACTTCACATTTCGCATAAATTTTATAGTAAAAGCTAGATGCAGTGGAGGGGTATGCAGATGTTGAGATCACATCATTTTTCATCTTTTCTAGCTTGATTGTTTGAGCGAATTTAAAAGAAAGATGCAGCAAGCGAATAGTCAATGTAAGATTTACCAATGTTTCCATTTTTGCTTTAGCTGAGTTGAATGTTTGAACCAGTTTTAGATCTGCTCATATTGGAATATGTATGGTGTATTAATAATGACTAGTTTGTTCTATAGATGGTCAAATCTGAAGTTTTGTTAGCTACTAGTACATCAATCTCCCACCCGTATTGACATTAGTATTCCGTTCGACATATAGGTTAAAATAGAAACAATAAAAATACAGTTTTTAACAATATAACTTTAAATAAAATGATAAATAAAGATAAGCAATATAAGGAATAATTGTTTATGTAGTTTTTTTTCTTTTTGAATATAGGTGGGTTAAATTAATTACACCCCCCCCCAACCAACCCACCAAAACACTTTTCCTTCACCATTCATCGAACTTGTGGCCTCCTTGTTACAATTCTTACAGTTTACTATTCTTCCACACTTCACCCTTTTGATGTTTTTTAAAGGGCGTCTCAAACCCGTGACCTCGTTGTTGCTTTACCGCTCTTCCACCCTTTTGGTGTTGAGACTTGAGAATGAAAGTGGGTTAAATTAATCCCCCTATTTTTCCTTCGTCTTTCCTCAAAGCTGTGACCTTGTCACAATTCCTATGGATTACGACTCTTCCACCCAATTGTTTATGTAATTGATATATACAAACAAATGTATTCATTTAAAGATTATTCTGTTCCCCCGCCCCCAAAACAAAACAAAACAAAACAAAACAAAAAAAATGAAAGAAAAATAAATGCATAGCACAGGGTTCTTCTAATTTGGAAATAAATTGAGCTGAATGTTGCATCTACCTTTGCATAATATATTACTAGGTTTTGTAATATTATTATAAAAGATGTGGAAGCATATTTGTTCATGGTTATTAACTAATGTATCTTAACTAGAAAACTTAACTAGCAAGCTCCAGCAAAATTTTCAACTCAATAATTCTACATCATCCCTTAAACATCTTGTACTTAATTTTCATTCGCAAAGTGAGATATCACATGTTTTGCATCATAATTGACAACCTTGACGTACAAAGCTCAGCACATGGATGACCCCATGGGCATCCAGACATGCCACCTACAAGTATGATACCAGATGTATTCACTGAGTAGACATAATAGACTTACAGATTCTTCTCTGCCTATCTTCAAGTTGTCCCTCTGTTCAATTAGTTCAGCAAAACGCTTCCTGCTAATCGAAAGATCAGCTTCCAGTTTGGAATAAGCACTCCTCAACTGCTTGTAGCAAACCAGAAATAAAATTGGGGTTTTCTAAATTGATGAACATTCGAAAAAAATTTAAAATAAATCTGAACACTCTCTAAAGTAGAAATATTAACCTGATTTCCAGCACAACTAGGAAGACTCCAAAAGTATACCTGAAAAGAAACATTGATTACCATTATGGAGAACTGCTTAAACAACAAGAAACTATATACAGATAGTAGATGGGTCTCACAAGCCACAAAAATTAGCTATCAGATGCCTCAAGGGGGTAAGAGCCAAAATAATAGACAAAAATGCAAAGTTTGCAACAGATTATTCCTCCATATCATCTATTCTTCTGTTAAATGAACACAGAAGTTATATCATGTGCTGAAATTTGAGTGGAGGAATATTACTAAATGAAAGACAACGTTCTCCTGTGTGCATGAATATATGTGTTTTGTCTGGTGATGAAATTTGCATTACAAAGCATTACTAATATAAAAGAATCGAAAATACAGAGAAAGAAAATCTAGTATGAAAATATAAACTCACAGAAGTGCCTATTTTATCTTTCAAAACAAGGTCGTCATCCACTAGACTTTGTATAACATCCTTCACAGATTGGCTGATCACACCCTTCTTAGGTCCCGATTTCTCCAGTTCTTTAAGCTGACAAAATAAAGTGGCCCCAAATAAAGTTAAATGAGAATTAAAGTAAAATGATTGACAAGACAAGGAATCAATATTGACAAGATGTATGGACCATTCATAGAGTTATTTATTTGATTAGAAGTAATAGAAGGCCTATGTAACATTGATTGATTGGTCGTAACATAAATAAATTAAAGCTTCACAAATGTCAGTGAAACTTTGTGATAATGCAAGGGAACAAACAACATTTGTTAAACTATACAGATATGAGAAATGTTGAAATGTGACTTGAGAAACCTACTCCTTTTATTACAACAAGTGCAACACCATTTTCCTTAAATAGCCAATAGATATTTCACCTAACCTTTAGCGCCTCTTTTTTCTTCATCATTAAATGCATACACATGCAACTAATTCACACATAAAACATGGTAATGTATGAGACATATAAACTAGTAAACTACTCTAGGTTTGGACTATGAGTCATTTCATAGCATAGACATAGACAACGGAAAAAATATCAACTGTCGTTGTAATAAAGAAAATAGGTTTCTCAAGTCACATTTCAACAAATCTCCACTTTGACTTGAAAACCAACAGATCTTCTTGGAATCCTTACCGTCTTCTTCGCATAAGCCCCTGACAGGCTCAACTTCCGCCTCTACGACCACCCTTAAATTCGAGATAACACTCGAACATGCGCGAAGGTAAAATCTTTGCCAACACATCTGCTGAATTGACTATAGAACAAAACTTTAGTCCTCTCGATAATTTAACCAGCCCGAATGTCTAGTTCTTAAGTAGAGACTCATTCTCTACGGTTATAACAACAGTCAGTCGAGCAGCCCACCGCTGCAAATAGACTTCTTGTAGGTAGAAAGCTCCGAAATCACAATCAATTCTGCCACGATCAGAGCATAGGCAACAAAATCAGCATAAGCATATCGTTGAAGTGGTCAAATCTTCCTTTTCTCTCCTGGTGGCAATACTCTACCGTTGCTCTAAAGGTGTATAGTCAGCTTGAATTTATAGGGGTCGTAACAGTGGAAATTGAGCCCATCATGGGCTTGTGTGGAAAAAACAAGGATTCCAAGAAGATTTATTGGTTTTCATGTCAAGGTGAATATTTGTTGAAATGGGACTTGGAGAAACCTACTCCCTTTATGGCAACAAGAGCAACCTATGTTTTTTCATTGTCTACATCTATGCCATGAAGTGACTCATTATCCAAACCTAAAGTAGCATATATGTCTCCTGCATTACCATGTTATATGTGTGAAGTAGTTGCATGTGAATGCATTTAATGATGAAGAAAAACAGGTGCTAAAGATTGCTGGGTGAAATAGCTATTAGATATTTATGGAAAATGGTGCTGCACTTATTCGATGAGAGGAAAACTGAAGTGTGAGAGCTTCATTCTCCGCAGAACTTTGTTAGAGAATATACAAAGAGAGTTAGAAGAGTTTTATGTTGAGAGTGGCTTTGCTCTCTTCTATTCTTTTGTTTGAGCTGCTCTTTGGTTTTTTAGTGTTCTCTTTGTTGTGTGGTTTGGGTGAGTGGTAGAAAAGTGCAACTCTTTGTATTCTCCTCTTTGACACAGTGGAATCCGATGTTGTCTTCGTCTGTGGATGTAGGTCGAGTTTGGCCGAACCACATGAAATCGTGTGTGTTGTCCACTTCGCCTGTTATCTATTTATGTTATTGTTCCACGTACTCTATTTTGTAAGCCATCTATTATGTGTTGGACCCGTTTGTTGTAACAACAAATATGACCACTCCAAAATGATATTCTTATAAATAGAATCACTCAACACCTAACCTTTTCCACCAATATGGGATTACACATGACATATAGATCAAGGCCAAAAAATACGCAAAAATGAAAGACAACCCCCATTTTTCTCTTTTTCTTTTTCTTTTTCTTTTCTTTTTCTTTTTCTTTTCTTTTTTCCTTGATGAAAACATGAGTACAACCTTATGACCCACAAAAAATATTTTTGTGTTACTTTTGTAAGCATACCGCTGTTAGAAAATGGCTTCAACACAGTTTTATTAGTCCGTTTATCCTTTTGGTGGAAATAGTATGTTATGCTAGATTTTCCCTTGAGGGGCTGTAGTGCCGATCATTCGTAGAGTGATTAACCAAATTCCAAAATAAACGTAAACAGTAATTGATTTTTCATAGTAGAAGAAATATTAAGTTTATGACTATTATTTTTTATTTTAACAATTATCAATGAGGCAACCATAAGGATCTGCTAATTTATGTTTTGCATCCTATGACAGCCTATAACATGGAAAATTTGCAGGTAAAACAATTATCTGATGAAAACTGATAAATAAAAACACAAGATATATTTATATCCAAAAAAACAGGATATATATATAGACTCATATAGGTAAATAATCCCAAGTATTTTAGGTCATGTGTTGAGGTGATAAACCAAAATGGTTTTACGCCTTTATATTTTCAATGCTTTAGATTCCAAGCATACCTAGCAAGCTATCAATTAGCAATAAAAATCCATACAGGCGGAAAATGAATATTGAAAAATAGCATAACCTGGCTAATTCAGAGACAACAAGCAGTCATAAATTAATATTTGATGGAGCATTGCTTCATAGCCGACCCATTTTGGTGAGGAAAGACTTTAGGATGATGATGAAATCAACATCAGTTTTGGAAGGGATATTTGATGACACGGATATTCATGGTCTAAGCAGCAAAGTTGACTAAAGGAAATACATCTTATATTTTGGAAGGCTTGCTTTTGTTGTTGTTATTTTCATATATATGGTACACTATTCTTAAGTTTGAATATGAATACAGATACATTTAGCAAAGATATTTATACATATGCAATTAGGACATTTAAGAGAAACTCAAAAACATCTTGATCTTTCAGAAACTGTAATATATCTCATGAACTTTTCTGGTCAGGGTAGAAAAGAAATCCAAGACTAAAACTAATTTGGTAATGCGTAGGCGACACCGGTATAATGATATTTCTGCCAAAGGAACTCCAATGACATGAAATAACAGATACTTTTAACTGTTACCACAGGGTATATAGACAAATGATGATAGCACAGAAATGCCTGCACCATGCAAATTTACTTCTTACATAGGATCCTGTCAATGTATAATTAAGATTTAGAGCAATAACAAGTAATTTAGCTATCACATCAGAATAGGATCCGTCTCCAATACTATTTCCTAACATGGATGCAAAAAACCAACATGCATAATGCAAACACCAATATCCAATCATTTATTTATTTATTTATTTATTTTGTGTGTGTGTTTTGTTTTTTTTGTTTTTGTTTTTGTTTTTGTTTTTTTTTTTTTTTGGGGGGGGGGGGGGGGTGTTAATTTACTCACAAGAAAGAAGTCTTGAGACTCATAGAAAATCTGCAGCATCTGCTCTCGCTTCTCTTCCAAAGAAAGACCCCTTTTCTTCGACTACAGAGCACAAAAAAACATAATTTAGATTTTCACCTCAAATTCGCCCATGCAACAAAAAGAAAGAAGAAAAACAGTGTGAAGTCTATATTCATTCATGTTATATTCAAACTCTACTATGTGTTTTAAGACTCAACGCTCGTTCTACTTTAACCATAATAAGATAACAGGCATGTCAGAATATTCATGTGGAATAAGCTACAGGAAGTAACCAAGGGATGTCCATTTTAAGATGTCATTCAAATGGCTATTATTTCTAAGGCTGAGAAAAATCAGAAGAGCTGCAGGTGCAAGTGGAATGGACTGTGCAGATAAAAGCTTCAATTTGTTTTCATCAGGAAAAAAAAGCTTCACTTTGACACTTGAACACTAATTGGTTTGATAGTCTGGGGTTTGGAGTTAGGTCCAACCAGCACAATTTATTTGTTCAAATTGCTCAGGGGATTTTGCTCTCAATCAGCTTTAAATGCCCAGTTCTGCTAGGCTCAGGTGATGGGCTTGAAGTTTTATCCTTGGTTATGAAAAAAGGGTACAAAATCAATGATTTAGCTGGACAGTGGAAGTCTTATAGTAGCACAAAAGTTTGTTAGCTAACATTCGTATATCTCAGTATATGAAACATACAACCATACAAGTGTTTATGTGTACATGTCGCCCGTGTCATATAAACTTTAACATGCATGGATTTAATTAGTAGCTGATTTGGTACAGACTAGAGTGGCTGGTAATTGAGTTTGGTTGCAATGCCTAATGCATAAGTGCAATTTAAATCGGCACCAGGTTCTATTTTACTAACCCAAGCCCAACCAAGTATGTAAAAACTGTGTCTGAACCTGCCCGGTCCTGGGTCGGATTTCCATTGAGTTGGGTCGATCAGGACTAAGTTAACGTGAGTCCAACCTTTGGAGGGCCGTAATCTCTGGAACATACTCTCTTCTAGTGTTTTACGTGAAATGAAAAAAAAATTCTTGAATTTTATTTTATTTCTTCTTCTTTTTGTGTGCGCGCGCGCGAGGGGGGGGTGTTACCTCGAGAAACACATAAATATTCTAATAATGTCTAAATAGATCCCATCGGGTTGTACTCTCTTCACATATATAGATTGTTGTTGGAATGACAATATACACAATCTCCACAGCTTTTTTCAGTTAATCGGCTGGACCCATGGGGGACCCACCATTTTGTTGGTTTTAAACTTGAGACCTCGTTGTAACAATTCTTATGCACTGCCAACTCTCCACCGGTCAGGAGTCAAATCTTTACGGTTGAGTTCTTTTTTCCGGTATCATATGTCCATGAAAGATCCAATAAAATATGTAGAAACACAGCATCACAAAAAAAAAATCCTTCTGAGAGAATACACAGCATCACAAATGAGTAGGTATTATAAGAAAGGTCAAATTAATGGTCAACAATTACTGGACTAATTCTTCCAACTCCATAAATACATGCCCTGATTACAATTGAGCTTTCTGAGCTACCCTACTCATTCATGATGACTTCCAAATTATTGAAATACCTCTATCATACGTACTTCTGGCAGTTATACTTGTAATATATAAACAGACGAATCCAGCATGGTGCATTGAAACCAGGTGATACTTTTACTTTAAATTGTACTCCTAGGAACTGCAAACAGATCACAAAATTCATGTGACTCTCAAGAAATCAAATGTTATCTTGTAATGGACCGGGATACCTCTATAATAATAATTAAAAAAATCCTTCGCTCCTAGCTAAATTAGATGACACCCTTCACCCATTTCAGTAATCTGAATTACCAGAAGCCGCACTGCAGTCCTTTCTCTTGTATTGTGAATTTCAGCTTCTATTTCATCATGTTCGCATCTTATTCGTCTTTTTACCTTTTTAAACTTTGGTGCAAGAAAACAATGAGATAAAAGTTTTCTGCCGCCTCCTCTCATTTCATCCTTGAATACGGTCACCTTAATTCTCAAACAAGAAGCTTTTCAATTTCGACCTAGCTACGTACCATAGATTCTTTTTATTGAAATGACTTCTTTTTTCCTAAAACCCTAATTTCTAGTGACGTAGTCAGATCATGTTGGTACAAAAAAAATTACTTTTGATAAATCAAATCTTCAACTGATTAGTTGCAAATCATAGCCAAAAAAGAACAAATTCGAACCCTGATTGGATCTAAGACCAAGACAAAAGAGAAACCCTAGGAGCTTGAGATTGGGGGAAAATTACAAGGAAAGGAGATCGCAGTGGCTTAAAACAAAATCAATTGGAACATCACAAGTAAAGATAGTGAAATTTAAAGGAAAAATTACCATTTTTCTGAGCTCCGGAAATTCGCCGAAGCGAGAAGAGAGAAATCGGGATGGAGAGCGCGAACTCGCTGTTTTTGGCGGGAATTCGAGGAGCTCAGGGTTTTCTAAGATCTGGCAATTTTGAGCACGTGCAGTGCACGTGAATATATATTTTTCTTGGCCCAGACAAAGCGGTAATTTTGGGATGGGCTAGTCTTGAGATTCGTTCATCTTCTGAATCCTAGCTTGATTCTTACACGTAGTTTGGCAACAAGGTTTTTGCAGGTTTCGTTTAGGTTAAAAAGAAATTGCGGTTTTCATATCCGCTAACCACCGTTTCATAAAATGGAGTTTCACAAAATTTAGAATTGTTTGGCAGCATAGATTTGAAACTAAGGTTTTGTGTAAAGATACGGTTTACGGTTTCAAAGTTTGCACGGCACTTTTTTTTTGGCTTTTCAAAAAATGAGTTTCTCAGCCCTGAAAACTTGTTAAAACCTTAGTTTAGAAAACTCCATTTTGGTTATCAAACGGTATCGATTACCATTGTTGGAGTTTAGGCTCAAAATACCACAAGGTGTTTTGAAAACCATAAGACTGTTGTCGAATGAGGCAGCTCTTTGCTTCTTATTTATAAAAGTAGCAAAAGCTTTTTCCTTATTGTAGCTCTGGATTACATTGTTTATAGAATTCAGTGATCAAACATGAGAAATATTTTTATTTTCTGATCCAATTTGCTTTTTCTCTTCAACTTTTCTCTGGCCCTCCTCCTATGAAGAAGAAATTACACATATTCTTAGTTCACGCATTTTCTTCCAAACTCCAAAGTTAAGTTTGGGCCAAGAACCGGGCTTCTGAAAAACAACTTGCAATGTAAATGCGTTATATGGTGGAAAAAATTTCAGTGCAGGGGATGCATGTATTTGGTTAATAAAAAGAAAGAAATAAAATAGAGGCCACAAAAAATGTCTGAAGGCTGAACGAAAATCCATCTATTTCTCTCTCGAGCCAGTGTGCATTACACCATGTATACCAAATAATTTATTTGTATGATTAGGATTCAAAGAGCTTGCTTTAATATCATCTGAAATATCCAAACTCAGTCATTAAAATTTTTCCAACTTACTTTTGTTTGAACTCTGGGCACTGTTTGAACTTCAACATATAAATGAAAGGGTAAACTTCAAGTTGATCTGATATTATGAATGTCGTTTTCTTCTCAAACCGCCATAGAGTTTTTAAATGATGCAAATCTACCACGGACTTTGGGTTAGCATTTGATTAATAAAAATCTGAATTAATACCCGGCATATATTAATTCTAAATTGATACATATTATCCTTTTTGTTAATCGCATGTTAACTCCGTTGGGGGTTTTTCTGGTATAAAAAAAAGTTAATTATAGATTTGCATCATTTTAAAAGTTTGTGAAAGTTATAGGAGAAATTTAACGAGCTGTATAAAGTTGAAATTTAAGCTAAATGAAATAAACAACAATAGAAAGTCTACTGAATCAAAACCCATCCTTCGTCCTTTGTCCTTTGTCCATTGTCCATGGGATTATTCCCTTTTTTATGTTTCTAACGTAATGCTATATATGTTTGACTTACTCGTTCAGCCTTGAGAGCAAAAAAACTATATTAAAGCAAGCTCTTTGAATATTAACAAAATATTAACTAGTGAGATTACTTTCTCGTTCCATTAACAAAATATTAACGAAAAACAATAAAGAGACAGTTGGTCATGGGCTCCACAAAAAGATTGTGAATACCAATTTGCAGTCATTATTTGTTTCCATACTCGGTGAGCAATAACATTCATATAGATACATGCATGAGTCATAACTCCCAAAAAAGCCCTCGCACTTTTGAATGTTTCCTCTTTGTACCAAAATGAAGCAGACCAACAGTTAGGGAAGCACCCACAAGTTTTATTCATGTTAAAGAAACTAAAGGTTATGATGTTGACAAGACCATATGGTGCTTGGAGGAAAGAAAAAAAAAGGTTGCCGTTTTGATCGAATCCAATAGAGAACCAAATAAATGAAATCAAGTTATAACGTTGGAATACTAACATTGCAATCAAGTTATAACGTTAACGAATAAAAAATTATAACAAACTGTAAGAAACATACCTAACGCTGAAAGATAATATACAGGATAATTTAGGAGAGAATCCTAAATTCCCATGAAGCATTCCCATATTTGCTTTGACACAACCAATTAATATTCATGGAAATTTAAGACTGCCCTAGGAATAAAATGCACATATGTATTACCGGGGACGATCAAAATATACCAAGCATGCTAGTGCAACGTTCCCGAGAATAAGAGTCCTCGACATCACATCCTAGTGAAATTAGGGTTTTGGAGAAGAAAAAGGAATGAATGTAGGGTTTTCCAGAAAACAAGAGGCGAAAATTAGGGTTTTCAATTTGGAGAATTAAGGTTTTAAATGAGAGAGAGAGAGAGAGAGCTCGCAAAAGGAGGGTTTTAGACACTTGAGGGAGACTAACTCTTAGGTTGAGTTAGATTTAGATTGGACGAAAGCGACTGATATAGGCTAATCTGGAGTAACTTTAAGGGATTTGAGTGATCCTAACGCAAATGTAAAGTTTTGAGAAACCGATATGAAATTCGTTAAGATCCGAGGGATAAATTTATAACAATCATACAATGGATCCTAAAAGTATTAGTAGAAAATATTGATGTTGTTGGTAATTAAGAAAATGATCAAGATCTTATTCAGTCACAATCCCCTATCAAAATAATGACTTTATTGCTTTTTAAGTGCCAATTACAAAATTGACTTGTATCTAAAATTAATTAATATAAATTCAAAGTCCATCTTAAATCCTAAAAAAAATTAAAAAAAATTAAACTCCTTAAAATAAATATAAGGAGGTGCCAATGGCATGACTGAAAAAGGACTCTCTTCCCCTATGATGATCCTCTGACATATTCAAACTTCCACATATATGGTTCTTGCATGAAAATGAAATGAGGAAAAAAGAAGGGGATCTCTATGTTTTTTAAAAAACTTCTGATTGCTATGTTGATTTTTTAAAATCTTTTTCTGCTTTGAATTGGCCATGCAAATTTCATGACAAGTGAAATTACTGATAATAATAATCTCATTAACAATAGTTAGATGTCAATCAAGCCCATAAATTTTTACAAGTACAAGAATTTAAGCACTAGTCTATCTAAATACTCTTATAGCTACTAAACTAGAGCATTCAGTAAATCACAGTAATTTCCAAAACACATCTCTGAAAAGAAACCGCCGTCGTGATTGTCTACAGAAGACGAAGCAGCAGAGCTTTGATTAGACGTCGGCAACGGAGGGAACTCCGGTAGGATCGGATACGGGTCTTGAGCAAGGAAACCGAACCCCCAATCCAAAGGGGTAGCATTGTGAATATCATCAGAAGGAAGCATAGGAGTCTGTTTTGGTTTTTGCGCAGGGGCGAGTTTCTTCTTTAGCTTGGTGTTCCAGTAGTTTTTGACGTCGTTGTCGGTTCTTCCGGGCAAATGCGAAGCTATAACAGACCACCTTGCCATAATGCAAATCGAAAGTAGAAGCATTATATAATGGAATCAGTGTTGATGAATTCATAATATGATACCTGCTACCAATGTTGTTGAAGAGAGTATAGATGATGTTATCCTCCTCTTTGGTGAAGCCGCCGTGCTTTATGTCGGGCCTGAGGTAGTTGAGCCAACGCAACCGGCAGCTCTTGCCGCATCGTGGAAGGCCTAAGGAGAAGAAATTAGGTTGAGATTAATTAGTAAGGTGAAAATATTTATGAAAATTATAGGAAAGAGCATATAGCAATTGACAATGGTTAGAAAAGTTGATTCTTTTAACAAAGAGATCGAATGAACAAATGTGAAACTAGGAAAAGAGCAGATAATAGCATTTACATTGGTTAAATTCAACAAAAATTCTTTGAAAATGAAGATGAGATTTTTTATCAAGAAAACAACAAAATGAGATAAATGGGTATGTCACAAATTTTCAATAAAACAGGTTATATTATAACATAAAAAAGGAAGGGCAAAAAAGAAACATATATCACAAAATAGTAAGAAAATACCAGCTTTTTTTGGGAGAGCAATCCAACCGCCACCAATCCCATATGACTCAATATGCGTTCTAAGTGTTGCATCCTCTTCAGGAGACCAATGGCCTCTCTTGACACTGGCTTTGTCACAACAAGGAGCTCTACCCATCACCAAAATTTTAATAGAGATACACAAAAACTATGTTGAGAAATGAAGTTGGTATGTAATTTGATGAAGGGTATAAAAAGAGAGAAGAGAGCTACTTTTTAGGTGATACAAAGTCTTGAGCCTTGAGGTGGAAAAGTTTGTGTATTCAGGGTAAGGCTCTCAAGACATCATTTTCCTATTCTCTCTTTTGTTTTTTGTTTTCTTGCTGTAAATTGTCGAGAGCAAGAGAGAGAAATTGAGAGTAAGGTGTAGAAATTTTCTACTTGGTCAAGGGATTTTGCGCGTGGTTGGACCAGGGCTATATGTTGCTTTAAAGTTCGTGTTTACACCTGTCTCCGTGATTATCGGTAATTACCAATAGGTCAGGTATTGGTATATCAGTCAACATAAACATAGATAGTTATATCGAAAATATATCTACCATAAGAAGATTTGATTAATGCTTGTATGCTCCAATGCATGTGTATTCTTAGAGATGGTGTTGACGAGGGCTCGGAGGTGGTAAGTAGGAGGACGACCGGCGTTGTGTTTTAGAACACTGATTGAATTTTTGTTGATTATTTGTACATTTGTTAATTGCTGCATGCAAATATGGTAAGCCATCTACTGTGTGTGGTTAGATATAGAAATATCTCTCAACGGTCATCGTAATTTTGAAATTTTGATGCAATTGATTGTGCCGGTGAAGCCTCCATAATTAACTAGTGATGGCTGCATGCTCAGTGGTGCTTAGTCTTGTCCTAAATTTGCTATCAGATACATCTCCAGCAACAAAATATTACTTTTGTTTTCCATAGGGCTATTTATTCTAGTTCCCTTATTTTATGTCAAAATCTTAATGTTTGAGAAAATAGTATTTTTCAGCATATGCCGGTTAAGTACCGGTATGAAAATTCTTCAGAAGCATGTATTTGTTCATGAAAGAGAAAAAATAAAGATATGAGCCTTATAAACCCGTCTGACCAAAATGTTCCATAACTTTCGTTTTCCTTTCTAAATGCATTACATCCAGCATACCGAATAATTTCTTATATCGATACATTAATTAGTCTACCGATTGGTGTAACCGGTTCCTCGTTATAATAAATTATTTAAAATGAAGATCGTAAGAAATTGTATATTAGCCCTTGTTTCTCATATAGAAAAATGTACTCTCTGTTTTTTTTTCCATGTTTTATTTTATATTTTTATCTTGGGCTTATAAATCAATTTTGGCTGAAGTTTGAGTGTGACATGTTGTTCAAAAGAACTGGATATATATGGCAGGAGCTGATTATAAAAAGTGAAGTTCTAGAACATGGGACTTTTCAGTGAATCCCATTAATCGATCAAGTACGATGTCAAGACCAACACAAAAGGAAAATTTGAAATAAGTTGCAACTTTACAAAAGGTGAAGTTGCACATGACAGTCTATCCTAAACCAAGCAAGGCCCAGTTCAGCAACAAGTTTTTTCAAACCCCGGATAGTTTTTGTAAAGGGGGTTTCGCAAAGTTCAAGATTGTCTTGCAACATGGTCTTGAAACCAAAGTTTCGTTTTAAAAAAAAGGTTTAATCAAAAGGAGAGACCAGCTTGAAACTATATGAAACCTCATTGTTTTGTGGTTTAAGCATTTCGGACCTTTGAAACGCTTTGAAATCACGGTTTGGGAAACTATATTTTGGTTGCCAAAACAAGAATGGATTACAGTTTTTGGAGTTAAGTCTTGAAACCCCGCAAAACCATGGTTTCAGAACCGTAACCGCGTAGTTGTCAAACGAGACCTGAAAGTAATATCCGGGATCCAGAATCCTTGCTGGTTACTAATTAGCAACCAATGTTGTTGGTAAAAAATTCACTTGATGTTTGCACATGTGATGCACGTGTGTGCGTGTACAGACACTCTCTCTCTTTAATTAGCTTTAGTAAAAATGCATAGGAAATTGTAAGAATGATCGCAGCGCTTGTCGGTACCGGTGGTAAATATAACAATATACAAGTTGACTAATTAATTTTTTCAATCAAGTAAAATGGGAAAAAAATATAAAAAATGGAAAAAGCAAAGACTATTCGATAGTGATGTTGGAAAGCACTTCATTAATATTCAAATAGAGAAATTTTGCATCTTTTAGGATCTTAATTAATAAGATTGTGTTTAAGTCTTTGTCGTTTATTAATTAATAAGACTAATGAAAGACTAATGAGGAGTTTGTTGTTTTATTCTTACTTGGCAGCCAACAGTTGAGAAAGACCAAAAATAAAGTACCCTTTCATAGTTTTGTATAAAGTTTAGTTACATAAAACATATTCCGATGTCTCAATCCGCCTCTAGTTTTCATGGTTTTTGAGATAACATCAGTGGACTTTAAAAATACCATGAACACCCTTTGAAGGGCAATTTTGTCAAGAAAACGAAGGATGTTTTTGTCAAAAAATGACATTCATTTTATTTTGGGTTGCCTAGTACATGTTTCCAAATTACAAGTGCGATGCATGATTAAATTATCATGTCATTATTATTTTATAAGTACGATGCGGACAATTTTTGGTAATTAGTGATTTTTTTATTAAAAAAATAGCAAAATGGGGTTGGTTTAGAAATATTAAGTAATATAGTGTTGCATGAGTGAATAGTGCGGATTAACAGTTTTTAATTGAAACCTCACTTTTAAAGTACAGTTTTATACTTGGCAGCAAGCAATTTTAAACTTGATGGCAATTCTTGCTTTGGTTATGATGGAGGTCCTTTTCGGGTCTCCGTTAGATGTTGTCGTCCGTTGATCTCCCAGTGGATTTCGGCGGTGATCTTCTGTTACGTGTGGGTCTCAACGGGTTTTGAGGAGATTAGTGATTTGAGGAGTTTAGCGCCGAGTACATGCAAAGAAGTCCCGGGGCGGTTTGGTACCACCGAGGACCCTCCGACGATCAAGTTAGTACTAGATCCGAGCAGAGTAACGGCTAAGTGGAATTCAGAAAGGCTTACTTGACCCCTCTGTGATGGGGGTTTATATAGCGGCGGCAGCACGCAGCAGCAGGAGCGAGAATCTCGCCGGCAGTTACGCTCCCGACGTCACGTCCGCGTAAAGAGCGGATCGCCCATCAATGGGGACCGTGATGGCGTGGAACGCGGGACGTTGCTGGCGGAGAATCTGCGCATGGGGAGATTTGCGGAGCGGCGGTTACGCCTGTGATTGGTGGAGTTGGTCAGTCGGAGGGACCGAGGAAGACAGCCTCGGCTGGGGAGCTCGGAACCGAGCAAGAGGGCTGAGGAGTCTTGGTCCTGTGGCGGCTCGGGACGAGCTGAGGGGCCTAGGAGGCAAATTTGCAGGGGGCCCCGAGGAGGGCCAGCCTGTGCTTGCAGGTCGAGTACAAGGGTTGCCTGGTCGGCCTCTGTGGGCCCTTTCTTCTGGTCATGTGACATGTCATCCGCCACGTGTCCTGGTCTCGCATCGCCAATATTGAGCATCATCATTAGCCCCCCACTCTTGTCCCGGCCAGCTAGCGAGTCGGGTCAGGAGTGGATTGCCGGGCCTCCCGAGGCGAGCTCCTTCCTACGGCTTCGTCGGGACGAGTCCTCGGGCTGTCAGTTTGTATTTTCTGTCAGCGAATCAGGGCGAGATCTCTGCATTTAAGAAAGGTGCGCCGGTTCGTGCACTCTGCCACTGAAGCGACGATTCACGTGTCAAACGTCGATTGGCCGACGCGACGTATGCAGGCCTGCGGCGTCTGATGGGATGCGGTCCAGCACAGGATCGACACGTGGAGCGATTGGAGTCGCTGGATGTGAGGAGTCGTTTTAGCAGGAGATGACGGGCGTCGTTGGATGAGGTCGCTTGCAGCAATAAATAGGGGTGAGGCCCGTCCTTGGGCCCCTACTCCTTCATATTTCCCTTTTCTAAGTCCTGGTTGCTCGGCGCTCGTCTTCCTTCTCTCGCTTTCGGTTCCCGAGGATTCCCTTTTTCACGGTTAGATGTTTTCCTTTGTAGAGTCAGTAGATGTTGTAGGAGTAGGTTCTAGGGACCCTTTAGTTGTGTCCGAGTCCCCCCGGGGAGCAGGGGTCGGATCCTCTCCCCGGGATCGTGCGGCGTGGGCAGCCCCCAGGGAGGAGGCGGCAGATGCGGCCCCCAGCACCTCGTGTTGGGTGAGGAATGAGGACGAGCTCGCCAACGCTCGGGCTCGCTTCCACATCCCCTCGTGTTACAAGCTCCGACTGGCCAAGGAGGGAAAGAGGGCGGATCAAGTACGGGGTAGGGAGATCGCCTTATATTTGGAAGCTTTTTGGGGCGGAATGCGCCTGCCCTTCTCTCCCGAGGTCGTCGCAGCGCTGAATTTTTTCGGTTTGGCCCCCGGCCAGTTAGTGCCGAACTTATAGAGGATCCTCCTCGGGTTCTTGATCCGCCTGAAGTTACAGGCGGTTCCCTTCAGCCTCTTCCTTCTCGATTCTTCTCTCGTCTTCAAGAATCACCCCGGTGGTCGAACGGGCGACCCGAGATGGGTCTATCTCTCTTTCAGAAAGCGACCGGGGGATGCTGCCGGGACCGGGGTCGTGGCCTTGCCCTCTTCTATTCATGATTGGAAGAAGATTTTTTTCTTCGTTTCCCCTCCCGAGGGCGAGGACTGGACCGTGCCTACCAAGTGGTCGAGGGAGAAATGTTTGCCGGGGAACCAGTCCAATGACCCCGCCGCGGTGAGAGTGGCGTCGTGGGAGCCCATCCCCCGACCTGACGTGCTGCTGTCTGAGATGGTCCTGAGTTGGGCCGGGCTCAGCCCCGTTGAGTTCGTCGGTAAGTTAGGCTTGTTTTTTGGCTTGTGTTTTGCTCGTGTCGCTGACTTGTTGGGTATTTGTTTTGTGCAGGGTCCATGGACTTCGACTCGCTTAAAGCCTCCATGAGCCAGCCGAGGAAGGTTACGAAGGTTAAGGGTGCCATCTCTTCTCGTGCGAAGCCCGCCCCGGCTCCTACTGCTCCGGTGGTGGTGTCCCGCGAGCGTTCGGGGGCGGATCCCACCCCGGGTCCCAGCAGAGTGTCGGGCCAGAAGCGGGCCCTGGTGTTAGTTATATGTATGCCCTAAAGGCCATTACTGTACATTGGATGTATATTGTAGTGGATGCTGGGACATATATAGGTAGGACTTTCTTGCTCGACATGATAATACGCTATCTGGTTGCTCTTTATCTTAACATGTATACTTTCTGTCTCTCTGATTACATGTTGATAAAGCCCTTAGGATGTGTACTCGACTTCCAGGACTATGATGCAGATCATACTAGTGGGGCCTGGGTAGTCAATGAGTACATCCTTCATTGTTCCTAGTCATGGGAATATCGAGACGGGGCATCGATATTCCAGAGTAGACTAGCGTATATCTTCTCGACCCATGTGATGGGCGATGGATGATCCCATATCCATTGGTGTTTGACATCAGAGATGGTATGCGGGTGCTCAGTGGAGACTGGGTACACTGAACGGACTCGCCGAGAACTCCCAGATGGTATTATACCTCACATCAGATGGCAGTTCTCTGGTGACACTGGTGCAGCTTAGTCTGTTGACCCGAGATCGTCATAGAGTCTTGTGTGTCTCCTACTGTACTTTGATTTCCACCCTACCACGGCTCTACTGAGTCGTGCAAACAGGTGGTTTTTGGGTACAGTCCCGATTCACATGGAGGCAATGAGCGATAGGAGGGGATTCGTCTCTCCCGGTATTGGGGGTTGATGTTGCGCAATGCACGACTGGCTATAACAGGAAATCCCTGGCCAGGGTTGCTGTGATATACTGGTAAGAGTTATCAGTAGTTTCACGAAAGTTATGGACCCTACGTCGACATGACTTATCAAGCTATTGGGGTCTGACGTTTACCACCCCTAGGCGAGATATGCGACATATCAGACGAACAGACCGGACTGTACGGTAAGTGTTACTGGTTGGATTCACAGGAGTGTGAGCGGGCTTGCTCGTCGTTCTTCTGATCGTTCAATACCCGGGTGGCCGTTACGTTTAGCAGACCGCTTGCGGCTTGTGGGTGTTTGATATGATCATCACCTGCTGCCGGCGTATTGACGAGTCTTTAGAGTCCTACACAGAGGTTTCCTGGCTCAAGCGAAACGAAATAGGAGCGCATATGAGATATGTGCGGGACCGAGAATAATGCGTGTATGTGATACCGTATTTCATTCTCGCGATGAATGTATCGATTAGTTGTATGCGATATAACCTAGTTATCGAATCAAGGATTGATTCGATAAGTCGATACATTGGATACTAGTCGGTTATATGCGACATGACCGGGTCATTGAATCAAGTGTTGACTTCATGATTTAATGTATTATTATATATTTGTTATATTACTTTGCATTAACTAGTATTGGTTCACTTTAAAAGGATTTTCTCACTTGATGTGCACATTGTATATGTGATATATTTTTGTGCACTTGATTGTATCATGTTTGATGATACAAGCTAACTTGAGTTTGTGTAAAGATTAAACCATGGTTGTGTAATGGTTAGGGTTTACATTTTTCTTATTCATTTATTTATTTATTTATTTTGGCAAAAGATAAATATTATGGTGGCTTTCTTTGTTTGCTTGTTGAAGCTTCATGAAACTTTGACTAAGTGACCATATTTGTCTCATACTTAACCCTAACCATTCCACTTAACCATAGTCTATTCTCTACACTTGACCATGGTTGATATATGATAAGTATTCATTTTATTATCTATTATTGAATAACTTATCATATTATCATCTTCATCTTCTTCTTCTTCTTCAAGAATAAAACTATGCCACCATCAATGGCAACTTGAGAATAAGAGTGAGAAATCCAATTCTAAAGTAAACCCACTTCCTATTTCTTCATCCTCTACCTCTTGCCAAGTAGTATAGGATGTTTTCTTCACAAGTTTCATGACTTGGTGAAGTGGGAGCTTGATCTAGTGATGCCTCGACGTAGATCATCTTCGGCATCGAAGCCGACGACCAAGCCCGCCCATTTCTTCGATGAAGCCGATGCTAGAGTCCGGAATCCGATTTGGACAGCGGAGGGACATCATCGCGGAGCTTAGGAAGTGGTGGACCGGATCTACAAAGGTTGTAGCCCCTTTCCTTTTAGATAAATTCTTTTATTTGCATTGCATCGCCTTGTTTTCTAGTTAACGATCCGTATTAGGGTTTGTAGGCACAAGGAAAAACTTGAATTAGCCATGTTTGATACCTTGTGAGACTTCATTAGTGTGCCTAGGAACCCTACAGTGGTATCAGAGCCTAGCTAGAGCCTTAGGCGATGCGTAGAAGGAGTTAGAAATCCGATCGAACCGAAACCCTAACCCTAAACATGCTCTCTGGACAATTTTCAAATTTGTGGATTTTTGTATATTAAAAATATGCAGAAAAATCAGCAGGGAATCCTAAGAATTACTGTGCAACACGTGTCCATGATTCATTCAAAGCGCGGCGGAACCGCGGCACGAGCATGGCTCGTGCGGCGGTTCCGCGGCCATTGTGTTACATCAGCTGTAGAAATTTATACAGTAATTCTTATTTTGCAGTGCTGGTTTTCCTGGGAATTTTTAATATTTATTCTAGAGTTGAATTTTCTGGGTTGTATTGGGGACTCGGTGTATCGATCGGATTGTCTAATTCTGTCTGTGTGCTTTTCCGGATAATTTTAGAATATGTTAAAAAGTTCGACCGGATATAAATACCCAAGTTTTCCACTGTTGGGAAATTTCCAATTGTTGGACTTTTCCGGGGTTTAAAGACGTTCTAAGTAGTGCAAGTAACGCGATGGACCCTCTAGAAGACAACAAACCTTAACTCGATTATGTGACCGTCTTGAACTACCCTTTGAACCTTCGGGTTTGGGGCAGTACGGCGTGCCACATGTGAGGCGTTGGCTTGACCCTTCTACGGCTGGACCGTTGGTACTGAGGCACGAAGTGAATGTTTTTAAACTTATTTCATGTGTTGATCTGTTTCGGGAAAACTTGGGTGTTCGATTGTTCGATCGAAAAGTTTAGCATTTTCTATTTATCCGGAATGTGATACAATAATTGGAATTCATAAATAGTTATGAGATAACTGAATGAATGTTATAAATCTAGCGGTTTGGTCTCATTTGATCGGTTGCCACGGGATTTTGATGTGATCAAAAGTCCGTCGCAATCACGTAGTGTACGCGGATACTCGCCGGGTAAACTTAATAGACAGCCTCGCCCCATAGCCCCGACCAAGTGACTGTAGGAGAACCCCGTCGCCGAAAGCATCCGTTCGGGTGCTCGCGGCAGCGGTATTCCGCCTCGGTGCACTTCGTCGACGGCATTGGGGGTGCGGCCGCCTACTAAAGTTTGCGACGAGCATTCGATCAGAATGTCAGGAATCCTGTTGAATTGCCCGACTTGATATTGAAAAGAGTTTTCGATAATGAGACTAAAATACGGGGTTTATAATTGTTAGGCATGCGATGTCTAAGGAATTCATTTGATTAGGCATGCGATGTCTAAAGAGATTGCGGATTCCAACTGTTGTAGTTTTACACTTTCTTTTCTGTGACCGTAAGTGTAATATGTGATATCGCCGGTTTCGTTGCTATATGTCAACGACAATTGGGATGCGTATATTTACTTACGTTGATGACATGTGATGTTATGTGTTGCTGGATATGTTATATTGGATCGTCGTGTTTGAATAGCCGGGTTTTTTTTTATGTGAGATGAGTGTTTTTCATTTTCATTCATGTAAATACTTGTATGTAATATTCTTTTATTGGGGCACTTCCAGGTTGCGGAAGATGTCACCGTTGATGTATATTATTTACTTTTCTGCACTAGGATAGACCCAAGGAGGGGAGCACAAGTAACCGGGTTCTAGGGTCCAGTGGGAGACCAACTCGAGGAGTCGAGTCCGGGTCTCCTAACCCTAGAATTGGTAGGGTTGCTTGCCGCTCTCGTAAGGGTCCAGAGGTGTGGGATTGGCTATTCATCACGACCATGGAATCCTTGTTTTATACTGGCTCGTATTGAAAACACGGACGTCCTAGTATATCCAATATTTCATATGATATTTTCTGCTGCGTTATCTGTGATGTGATCATGTGATGTTCTGTGATAGATATAGTATATAGTATATATGATATATTATATAAACGTTGCTTATGTTTTCCACCCGCGCTAGCCCTGCCCCGCTCTGCCGTTAGTTACCTAACCTAACGGTGCAGACGGGACATCGAGGCGAATGCGGATGGCATAAGCGTACGTTATATTTATCTGTGATGTTTAGGTGGACTTAAATGATGGGATATTCATTAATGAGATTAATGAAAGAAAATAAATCTAATTGATGTTGTGGAATCGAATTTCAAAATAAAAACAAGTAGCTACAGTTCTTGCTTTGCATCGCGGTGTTCATTATAGAACATCCTGCACCTTATTCGATGAGGAAAGGACCGAGATCCCTTCACCGGGAGTGACTCCTTTAGCAATAACTGGCAGATGCTACAGCCCTCGGTTTGTCTTTGATCGCTTCTATAGTTTCCGCTTTGCACAGTGATATATATGATATATCCCGCACCTCATTCGACGAGGAAAGGGCCGACGATCCCTTCACCGGGAGTGACCCCTTTAGCAAAACTAGAAAAGCCTCGAAAACATTCCATTTAAAAACCATTTGATTCCGCAACGAGATCAAGTTCAAAGCGTTAAAGGTTTTCATAAAAACCATTCGCAACCCTCCGTCATTTTAGGAAGTAGAGTACTTAGTATTCGTGCTACGTTTGTCGACCATAGCCGAGGCGTAGTGTGCGGTAGCTAAGTGATGTCTTCCTACACAGCATATGATGCGATTAGTTAGGACAGTCATGTGGCTTTGTTGACCTTAACCAAGGGTCATGTGGGTGGGTCTAATTAATCACGAAATGACGGGTAGAACTTGACTAGTACTTATGATTTGTTGACCTTAGCCAAGGTCATAGGTGCTAGGGGTAAAAACCATTATCGGGAGTTTCAAGTGTTGAAATTTGCAATGAGATTGCATACCTTCTATGTGATAGTTGGATCCCGATACCCACTGCGAGTAATTGTTACTCCTGGGAGAGTTTTGCACTTTGCAATTAGCCGATCAAGTAGGTGTCTAGAAAGGTGTCGACGGGGTTGCGCCTCTGGGAAAACGAGGTTTACTGTAATTAGGTCCGTGCGAAAGCACGGGGAACCTCCCTCAAAGTACCGACACTGGCCTGGCTGAAAGATTGGCGAACTCGTAGAGTGTAATTAATCCCAGCTAGTCTTTCCTTTTAGGGTTTGAAGGAAGATTTGATAAAAACAGTGGGAGCCATCCTGATTAGATAAAATACATAACCAATCTAATCTTGCAAGAGCGCACGCAGAGTGTTTTCTTCTTTCTCTCTCCTGGTAGCGACCATATCACGCCTTAATCAAGATAATAAAATGGATGTATTGACCGAACCCGCTTGTTATACTGAGCTGGGAAACGTTGGTCCCGCTCCAACTTATAATTGTTATAAGACAGAGCAGGAAATAGGGGAATACCAGAATTCCTATGCCGCCCAAACGAAGAAAGTGCATGAGATGCATCTCCTTCGGGTGTGTTCATTATAAAGAACTGTTTCTCAGTATCCTCTGCATCCTGGGTATATGATACCGGATCAGGATCCCAGATATGTAATCTGTTACATAGGGCTACAAAAAGGTAGAAAAACTGAGAACGGGTGATAAGTTTCATGAGACAGAAAACGGGGCAAGTGTTGCAGCCAAGTCTGTTGGTCACTGTCACCCTGTATTACCAATACATTGATTCTGAACAAATGCTATTAGATACCGAACCTGATATACAAAATCATATCCATCTCTTTATTTATTGAAGAAATGAAATTTTTTTGTATTGTTGGATAATGTTTTGAACATTTCCTATATCAAAAGTTGATCGGTTCAGGTACGTTATCTAAAAGCATTAATGTTCTAAATCAAACTACAGTTCCAAGTATACAGAACACACACAAGAGGAAGAGTTCAGAAATGAACGAATCCTTCTTGAGGCATTGTAGACTATGTCATATCACTGCGACCCGACTGGATGAAGTTACATTTTAGATGAATATTTAAATCAGTTTGAATTTACATCTTGTGAAACTTGCCAGTCATGTCACAAAGATAAGATGACCATAGCTCCGTTTACTGAAAACAGAGAAAGAGTTAGTAAACTCTTGGGACTGATACATGATGATGTGTGTAAGGTCTCCTGTCTACACATGCCAGGACTGGTTCTGTATACTTCATTATATTCTCTGATAATCTCTCAAGATTCAGACATATGTTCCTGTTGGAACACAAGTCCGAACCTTTTGAGATATTCACAGAATATAAGTTAGAAGTAGAGAACCAATACGGGTATAAGTATTATGTCCTATGATAAGATCAGGGAGGAGAATACTTGTGCATGGCATTCCTGGACCATTCTAAAGGAGAATGAGATTCTCTCTCCGTATTACTCCTCTGAACACACCACAGCACAACGGTGTATCAGGGCGGAGCAATCGCATAATATTAGATATGGTGTGCTCTATGATGAGTATTACTGAGTTACCTATTTCCTTTTGGGGTTATGCGCTTGAGAAGCTACGTATCTATTGAATTAGGTTCGAATCAGATCACTGCCTACCATTCCATATGAGATATGGTATGGGAAGAGCCTATCTCTTAAGTAAGTTAAGATTTGGGATTGTCCGGCCTATGTCAAAAGCAAAATCCGGACAAGATCGAGGCAAGGTCAGTTCTGTAGAACTAGAAAGGTTCCAGATATACAAAACTGCAGCTGTTGATTTGACAGAACCAAAGGATTCAATAGTTCCCGACGAACCTCAGCCTCTCCGCCGATCTAGCAGGGTTCCTCACCTGCTTGAGAGATACTTCGGTTTCTCGATGACAGTGGGAGCAAGGATTGCATCATGAGATGATGACCCAACTAGATTCGAGCAGGCCATCAAGAGTAGGGACTCTGTAAGAATGGCTGGATGCTTAGCAATCTGAGATGGAATACATGTACACCAACAAAGTATGGACTTTAGTTGCGATATCTGAAGGGTTAAATCCCCATCAGGAGCAAGTATATCTTGAGAAGATTACTAGGTGTAGATGGAAAAGTTGAGACTTTCAAAGCTAGACTTGTTAAAAGTTTTTCGTCATCGACCAGGCACGGATAATGATGAAACCTTTTCCAGGGAATATGCTTAAGTCCATCCAGATCCTACTTGCCACGGCTACATACCATAACTACGATATCTGGTGGTTGGGTGCCATGACTACTTTTCTAAATAATGATTTAGAAGAGAACGTCTATAAGAACACAGCCAGAGGGCTTCGTAAACAGTGGGAGCAGCGGAAACGTGTGCAAGTTGCTTTACATAATGAAGCAGGCATCGCGGAGTTGGAACGTCTGTTTTGATGTGATAGTCAAAGTGTTTGACTTCATCAAAATGGTAGACGAACCTTGTATATACAAAAAGGTAGTAGAGAGTAAGGTGGTCATCTTCGTATTGTACGAAGACAACATACTCTTGATTGGAAAAGAGTTTCCTATACTACGATCGGTCAATCTCCTATTATCACATGGATTCTCCAAATAGGATAAAGGTGATACCTTCTCGATCCTGGGGAGAATCGCTGGAAAAGTTCCAGAGTGATAAGGACGACTGAATGTCAGTCGCAGGCATTGTCTTTACCCTCGGTAAAGGGACGGTATGTTGGAAAAGTTCCAAGCTAGATACCGTGGCAAACTAGACGATAAAGGCTGGTAACATCGCTATTAAAGATACTACCAAAGAGGCAGTTTGGGTGTATATTGGTTCATAAGATGAACTAGGTTCCTACCATTGTATGACAATGGAACTATGGCTTTGGCCAAGGAACCCTGGTCCCATCAGTGACCCAGACATATTCTGAGGCAGCATCACCTGATCATGGAGATAGTTGATCTCCAGGGTGATCGAGGTTGGGAGAGTAGACTCAAAGGACAACACGGCGGATCCACTCACGAAGGCCTTTTCCCAAAGAGAGACTTTTAGGGGATGGTTGAGTATTAGATACTACAACCACTGCTATAGATGGCCCTAGTGCAAGTGGGAGATTGTTAGTTATATGTATGCCCTAGAGGCTATTACTGTACATTGGATGTATATTGTAGTGGATGCTGGGACATATAAAGGTAGGACTTTCTTGCTCGACATGATAGTACGCTATCTGGTTGCTCTTTATCTTAACATGTATACTTTCTGTCTCTCTGATTACATGTTGATAAAGCCCTTAGGATGTGTACTCGACTTCCAGGACTATGATGCAGATCATACTAGTGGGGCCTGGGTAGTCAATGAGTACATCCTTCATTGTTCCTAGTCATGGGAATATCGAGACGGGGCATCGATATTCCAGAGTAGACTAGCGTATATCTTCTCGACCCATGTGATGGGCGATGGATGATCCCATATCCATTGGTGTTTGACATCAGAGATGGTATGCGGGTGCTCAGTGGAGACTGGGTACACTGAACGGACTCGCCGAGAACTCCCAGATGGTATTATACCTCACGTCAGATGGCAGTTCTCTGGTGACACTGGTGCAGCTTAGTCTGTTGATCCGAGATCGTCATAGAGTCTTGTGTGTCTCCCACTGTGCTTTGATTTCCACCCTACCACGGCTCTACTGAGTCGTGCAAACAGGTGGTTTTTGGGTACAGTCCCGATTCACATGGAGGCAATGAGCGATAGGAGGGGATTCGTCTCTCCCGGTATTGGGGGTTGATGTTGCGCAATGCACGACTGACCATAACAGGAAATCCCTGGCCAGGGTTGCTGTGATATACTAGTAAGAGTTATCAGTAGTTTCACGAAAGTTATGGACCCTACGTCGACATGACTTATCAAGCTATTGGGGTCTGACGTTTACCACCCCTAGGCGAGATATGCGACATATCAGACGAACAGACCGGACTGTACGGTAAGTGTTACTGGTTGGATTCACAGGAGTGTGAGCGGGCTTGCTCGTCGTTCTTCTGATCGTTCAATACCCGGGTGGCCGTTACGTTTAGCAGACCGCTTGTGGCTTGTGGGTGTTTGATATGATCATCACCTGCTGCCGGCGTATTGACGAGTCTTTAGAGTCCTACACAGAGGTTTCCTGGCTCAAGCGAAACGAAATAGGAGCGCATATGAGATATGTGCGGGACCGAGAATAATGCGTGTATGTGATACCGTATTTCATTCTCGCGATGAATGTATCGATTAGTTGTATGCGATATAACCTAGTTATCGAATCAAGGATTGATTCGATAAGTCGATACATTGGATACTAGTCGGTTATATGCGACATGACCGGGTCATTGAATCAAGTGTTGACTTCATGATTTAATGTATTATTATATATTTGATATATTACTTTGCATTAACTAGTATTGGTTCACTTTAAAAGGATTTTCTCACTTGATGTGCACATTGTATATGTGATATATTTTTGTGCACTTGATTGTATCATGTTTGATGATACAAGCTAACTTGAGTTTGTGTAAAGATTAAACCATGGTTGTGTAATGGTTAGGGTTTACATTTTTCTTATTCATTTATTTATTTATTTCTTTTGGCAAAAGATAAATATTATGGTGGCTTTCTTTGTTTACTTGTTGAAGCTTCATGAAGCTTTGACTAAGTGACCATATTTGTCTCATGCTTAACCCTAACCATTCCACTTAACCATAGTCTATTCTCTACACTTGACCATGGTTGATATATGATAAGTATTCATTTTATTATCTATTATTGAATAACTTATCATATTATCATCTTCATTTTCTTCTTCTTCTTCAAGAATAAAACTATGCCACCATCAATGGCAACTTGAGAATAAGAGTGAGAAATCCAATTCTAAAGTGAACCCACTTCCTATTTCTTCATCCTCTACCTCTTTCCAAGTAGTATAGGGTGTTTTCTTCACAAGTTTCATGAC
The DNA here is from genome assembly GCA_030015575.1 of Agapanthus africanus. Taxonomy (NCBI): domain Eukaryota; kingdom Viridiplantae; phylum Streptophyta; class Magnoliopsida; order Asparagales; family Amaryllidaceae; genus Agapanthus; species Agapanthus africanus. The sequence continues at coordinate 285,676,442 of JASDDO010000006.1, forward strand.
TTGGTGAAGTGGGAGCTTGATCTAGTGATGCCTCGACGTAGATCATCTTCGGCATCGAAGCCGACGATCAAGCCCGCCCATTTCTTCGATGAAGCCGATGCTAGAGTCCGGAATCCGATTTGGACAGCGGAGGGACATCATCGCGGAGCTTAGGAAGTGGTGGACCGGATCTACAAAGGTTGTAGCCCTTTTCCTTTTAGATAAATTCTTTTATTTGCATTGCATCGCCTTGTTTTCTAGTTAACGATCCGTATTAGGGTTTGTAGGCACAAGGAAAAACTTGAATTAGCCATGTTTGATGCCTTGTGAGACTTCATTAGTGTGCCTAGGAACCCTACACCTGGTTCTGGAGGATCCGGGCTCGGAGGAGGAGATCGGCTCTCCCTCGGAGCCGCTCAAGAGGAGCTCCCAGAGACCTTCCCGGGGCCGGTCCTCGCCGATCATGGTAGAGGAAGGGGGCCTCCGGTTCGCGGTGCCATCGGGGCTATCCGTTGCGGATAGCCTTCTGCATGAGATAGAGGCCTCGGCCGGAGGTTGAGTTCCCGGGGGGACCTTCAGGGCTCAGCTGGCGTCCATCGTCCAGGAGTCCGTTCAGGTAAGTGTTTGGTTCATTGTGAGATTCGGTGCTTCCTTCATCTTTCCGATCTCTTTCGTATCTCCCAGGTTCTCCAGCACGTTGCCCTCGTCTTGCGTATGGAAGCCGAGGTGGTAGCCCCGGCGCTGGAGGCTGCGGGTCGGCTTGCCTCGCTGGAAGAGAGCTCCAGGCGGGAGTTGGAGGCGGTGACGGAGAGGGTTGCCATCTTGGAAGGCGAGGCGGAGGCCGGAAAACGGGAGGTAGCCCGGTACCGTGAGGCTGCCGTGACTACCGAGGCCAAGCTCAGGGATGCTCAGGTGCTTGCCGGCAACCTGAACAAGACGGTGAAGACCCTCCGGAAGGAGCTTAGGGCGGCAGCTGAGGCGGCCGACCTGAAGGCGGAGAAGGCGGCGGAGAGCTACAAGAAGTCGAAGGACTTCTATGATGACCTGGCCGTGGCTACGACCCGCATCTGGCACGAGGCCCTCGATGCCGTTAAGGCCCGGATGCCGGAGTTTGCCGATGGAGATCTCCGAGCCGAATTCCCCCTCGCGGACGCCGATGAGCAGGGGGAAGAGGTTCCTGACGAGGAAACCGCCGAGGACCCCGCGCGTCACGTGGTGGATGTCGAGGACCCCGAGGTCGCACCTGGCCCCGAGGTCTAGAGCCCCCGTCTTCTTTCTTTTATTTCTTTGTTTTCGGAATTTTGTAAGGCTGGGGAGCCCAAAAAATACCCTTTGTAAACCCTTTGTCTTTGGTGGTAATAAAAATTTTCTTTGGTTTCATCGAATCGCGCTCTATCATCTGTTTGTGAAGAATGCTCGTAAGATATCTCTGCTTGCACCATTGTGTTTTCACGTTAGGTTGGCCATCTGTCTGGCGATCGTCCGTCGGGTTGATTTTGATCATTCGCCGACGAGCATGCCAAGTGCTGCCGAGGAGGTATCCTCTTAGGCCCCGAAGTCGAGGGGAGATCGTTTGGACCTGGATAGACTTGATGCCCCTCACTGGGGTCTCGGATCCTCTGCGGGTGACGGGCAGAGTGTTGTTCGCTGTATTTATGCCGAGCGTGAGTGGGAGGCTGCTCAGTGGCCCCATGGGGGGTGCCATCTTTTGACTTCTGGCAATGTGAGCATCGACCACCAGCTGGAGATGACCGAGCAAGGTAGCTGCTCGGTTGCCTCTTGCGAGGGCTTTGATCCTTCAGGACGGGGACCGAGAGGGGTTACCGCCCCGTGCCTCTTGGCGAGGACTTTGATCCCTGTCGGTTGTGGCAGGAAGCTACCAGCCGGGGATAGCCGAGCAAGGACTCGACTGCCTCTGGGAGGACTTTGGTCCTTAGCGCTGGAGGGGCTGTAAGAAGCCCACTAATGATGACCGGGCAGTGAAGCTGCGCGGTTGCCTCTTGGCGAGGGCTTTGATCTCTGGCGTGGGTAAGCAACTACCGGCCTGGGATGAATGAGCCGGGTAGCCGCTCGGGTGCCTCTTGTGAGGGCTTTGATCCCTGGCATTGTGGGTAGGGAGCTACAAGCCGGAGTTGACCGAGCAGGGCAGCCGCTCGGTTGCCTCTTGCGAGGGCTTTGATCCTTCAGGACGGGGACCGAGCAGGGTTACCGCCCAGTGCCTCTTGGCGAGGACTTTGATCCCTGTCGGTTGTGGTGGGGAGCTACCCGCCAGGGATAGTCGGGCGAGGGTCGGGCTCGACTGCCTATGGGAGGACTTTCTGGTCCCTGGCGTTGCGGTAGGGAAGCTACCCGCCGGGGATAGCCGAGCAGGGTAGCTGCTTGGCTAATTCTTCATGAGGTTTCGCCCGACCATCCAGTCGCAGGTATGGGGAACAGGAACGGTCGCGGCGAACGCGCGTGCAGCATGTGCGTTGAATATGGGGGGAGGCGAAGCGCCAGGGTCGCGTCGTTTCAATTCCGCCAGGGAAGGCTCGTTGATCGCCGCGTGGCAGCGAATTTTTTGGGCGACTGTTGAGTTCTGTCGGGGTGCAGTGGGCTATATAAGGCTGAAGGAGTTCTGGTCCTTCTTTTCTTCGTAAACAGATCGTTGAGGATGCAGGACTTCCCCTTTACTATCCCCGATATCATCCATTTCGAAGACATATACCTCTATGACCAGAACTGCACCGAGGACACGGTGCAGTTGGTCTACAGGAGCATCGAGGACCACTTCGGCCGGCTGCTCCCCCGACGCTCCTCCCTGCTGCAGCTGCTGATGTACTCCATCTGGAGGGCGTCGCCGGGGCTTTACAACCCCCTGTCCGAGCAGCTCTATGACGAGGCCGTGGGCAAGCTGCGGTCTTTGAGGCGCTTCGGTCTGATCTCCGCGAACCGGCTGGCTCACTCAGAGGCGCTCGTCCGCGAGTGCTACGAGCTGAGGCTCGGGGCCAACGCGCGCGGGGGGAACCGAGGGCAGAGGTTGGATCTCGTGAGGCCTCGGCCGGCGGAGATCTTTACCGAGTATCACGAGCAGTGCTCTCTGCACCCCCTTCCCCCGCTGTTGTAATTTTCTTTTTCTTTTTGTATGTATGGCTGAGGAGCCTATAATACCCTTTTTTTTGTGAATAAATGAGAACTTTCCCTCTCTTCCGCAATGTTCCATTTATCTTTATTAAATTAACAACAGACCCTAGGAAGAGTTTACATTGCCCCAAAGGAAAAGTACATGCTAATAGATGACTTTATTAGCGTGGCCCGAGCTCCCCGGGGGCTTGTTGGTCTCCGTGCTCGGCACCGGGTATGGGGCTCTCTGTGCGTCGGACAGGTTATCTGCCGAAACGAGCATGATCTGGCCGATGGTCAGCTTGGCGGGAGGGGGACGCTGCTCCTACTCGCGGTCGGCCTGCCGTTTATCTCTCAAGTAGGCGGCGAGGTGCCCCGATCGGATGAGCTCCTCGATGTAGTCCCGGAGTTACTTACAATCCTCTGTGGCGTAGCCCAGCGTCCGGTGGAAAGCGCAGTAAGTGCCCCGGGTTCGCTTCGCGGCCTGACGCGGGATTGGAGGGAACTTGAAGAACCCCTCGTTCTGGGCCTCCTTTAGCAATACTGCGAGGAAGACGTTGAGTGGGGTATACTCCTGGAACTTCGGGCGATTGGGTTGCTGACGCTCCAGCCTCTCCTCCCGAGCCCTCTTCTTCTGGTCGGACCGTTCTGCTCAGGGGAGGTTTGCGTTCACCTCGGATTCCAGCTGAACCTCGCGCTCGGTCCATGCCTTGACCTCGGCCATGGTCTTAGGTTGTGCCAACGCAAAGGAGCGCAACCACTTCTTATGCCTCAGACCAGATCTGAGCGCCGTGATGACGGTCTCGTCCCGGTGCTTGGGGACCTCGAGAAGGGTGTTGTAGAAGCGGGTGATGTAGGCCTTGAACGTCTCTTTGTCCCCACTCTTAACCGTGAAGAGGTAGTCGACCGTGCGCTTCTGCCGACGGTTTCCAATGAAGTGGCCGAGGAACTGGGTAGCCAGCTCGTCGAAGGTCGAGATTGAGCGGGGCTCGAGCCCTCGGAACCAGTCCCGACCTGCGCTGATGAGGGTGGCTGGGAAGGCCCTGCACTGGGCGGCGTCTGAGTGGTCCTAGAAGCTCATCCCCGCGGTGAAAGCGTCCAAATGATCCTTCGGGTCGGTCTTCCCATCGAACAGAGAGACCTTTGGAGGCTTGTTGCGCGAGGAGACGTGGACGGCGAGCAATTCCTCGGTGAACGGCTTTGTGAGCGAGTCGGAGGCGTATTTAGCCCCGTCGCTCGAGAGGTGAGCCTCCCGGCGCATGCCCTCGATCTTCTTCTCGAAGGCGTCGAGTCGCCCGTGGTATCTCGAGGAATCGGCACCTTGGGATCCCTGGCCTCTGCTGCGGGTGACCTGCGTCTGGGGGCGGCCCCGGTTCCTCTCGATGAGGTGCCTCAAATCCCTGGGCGAGGTGGCTCTCAAGCCACCGAGGTGAACCCTTTCTGTGCGACCCCGCCGAGGGAAGTGGTGTCGACCATGCCTGTGGATAGGCGAGGTGACTGACATCTCCTCAGGGGGTAAGGGTCATGAGGAAGCTCGAGGCGAGGCGTTCTGGCGGCGGACCTTGGCGTGGAGCCGTGGGGCGCCCAGCGGGCCTCGGGGAGTATCGGCTCGAGAGATCTGTGGCCAGGAGTCGTAGCTTGCTGGTGGTCAGCCGTCCCGATGGGGGCAGAGCCTTCTGGAGGCAGTGGAGCGGCGATCTAGGGCCCGGGCCCGGCTGCTTGGACGTGGACGAGCGCCTCCACGAGGGACTGTAACCGATCTATCTGGCTGGCGAGGGTGTTGACGATGGTCGCCGGAGGAGGCTCATCCACGCCTCCGGTGAGGGGAAGGCGGCGGCTGGTACCGGGATCTTCGGGATGGCTGCTCGTCATGCGGACGGAGATCGGAAGGCCAACTTTATTTTTGTGGAGTTTTTCCCACAGACGGCGCCAACTGATGGAGGTCTTTTTCGGGTCTCCGTCAGATGTTGTCTTCCGTTGATCTCCCGGTGGATTTCGGCGGTGATCTTCTGTTACGTGTGGGTCTCAATGGGTTTTGAGGAGATTGGTGATTTGAGGAGTTTAGCGCCAAGTACCTGCAAAGAAGTCCCGGGATGGTTTGGTACCACCGAGGACCCTCCGACGATCAAGTTAGTACTAGATCCGAGCAGAGTAACGGCTAAGTAGAATCCAGAAAGGCTTACTTGACCCCTCTGTGATGGGGGTTTATATAGCGGCGGCAACACGCAGCAGCAGGCGCGAGAATCTCGTCGGCAGTTACGCTCCCGATGTCACGTCCGCGTAAAGAGCGGATCGCCCATCAATGGGGACCGTGATGGCATGGAACGCGGGACGTTGCTGGCGGAGAATCTGCGCATGGCGAGATTTGCGGAGCGGCGGTTACGCCTGTGAGTGGTGGAGTTGGTCGGTCGGAGGGACCGAGGAAGACGGCCTCGGCTGGGGAGCTCGGAACCGAGCAAGAGGGCTGAGGAGTCTTGGTCCTGTGGCAGCTCGGGGCGAGCTGAGGGGCTGAGGAGGCAAATTTGCAGGGGGCCCCGAGGAGGGCCAGCCTGTGCTTGCAGGTCGGATACAAGGGTTGCCTGGTCGGCCTCTGTGGGCCCTTTCTTCTGGGTCATGTGACATGTCATCCGCCACGTGTCCTGGTCTCGCATCGCCAATATTGAGCATCATCAGGTTAAAACCGCACTTTACAAGTGCAGTTTTATACTTGGCACAATGGGGAATGCGTTCGGGTTAGAGAGAGTTTGGATTTTGGATTTTGGGTTGAAATGAGTTTGGAGAAGAGTCATGGAGAGAGGAACGTTTTTTTTTAAGACATGAAGTCGGTTTGAGGGAGATAGTCGAGGGCTCGGGATTTATTTGGGAATGGGATTGTAATGGATGAAAGTGGTGGGGTTCGGTGCGGGTATTATTTAAAACCACACTTGTAAACCACACTTTACAAGTGAGCAAGAATTGCCACTAAGTTTCAAAGTGCTTGCCGCCAAGCATAAAACTGTTGTAAAAAACGAAACCAAAATACGCAGCAGATGATTGATACGGTAAATCAAAACTACTAAAAAAAGATCACAACGCAGCAACCACACAAAAGAAAATAAAATAAGAACGAAACGAAACACAAAGCATGAGACACAAGATATACCCAGATTCAATGCGCTGTTGCACTTAATCCTGCAAACCGACGACAAGTTGAATCTACTATTCAACGAAAAATTATAAGAGAATTTTTTCTGCCCTCACAAACTCATCCAAGTACAAAAAAAAAATCCCTCAATACAAATTTCTCTCTCACACAATTTTTTTCTCGGCCAATTCTTGCGAATTAATTATGGTGCCGAATTGATTTTGTGGTGGCCGCAAGTTTTTCTTTGGATTGATCTCTCTGTTGATTTGAGGCTTTTTAATTAAATAGGGCATACAAACTTTAGATAAGTATTAAATTAGATTCTCCCAAAATTTGTTTAAACAAACTTCAACAATCTCTCTTTGATAGAGATTAAAATAGATTATCTCAAATCAATTGGTTGTGCTCAAATCTATTAATTGTCACAACAAATCTTTGAACGGAAGATTTCCATGTTGTTGCCGATTCGTGGGCTTCCTTAGGCCTTGGGATTTAACTTGGGCATAAATGACTGTTTAATCAAAACTAATAATCTTCACCTTAATTAACAATCCACAACTGTTGAAAATACTTGGAATTCTGCAATTCGTCGTATGTACCCTTTATCAAGCAACTAGGCAAATCAAGTCCAAGCAAACCTTGAATTTTGAAATTGGGACCACCTTCGTAAATACGTCCGCCGGATATTCACAGATACCAATCTTCGTAAGCGAAACAATATTTTTCTCATTCTCCAAAAAGAAATCTTTCACCTCGATATGCTTAGTTCTCGAATTATAAGCCTGATACTCCGCCAAGTGAATCGCGCTCTGACTGTCGCAAAACACCTTCGTGAAACTCCACGGAACACCCATACCACCAATCAATCCACGCAAATATATGGTCTTCTTGACAGCCTCCGTAACAGTTATTAACTCTGCCTTTGTCGTCGATAATGCGACAATAGACTGTAACGTCGATCTTCATAATACTGCGCCAGTGTCCAACGTGAATACGTAACACGCCGTCGATCTTCGTCTGTCCCTATCACCCGCAAAATCTGAGTCACAATACCCTGTCACAATACAACCAATCGTACCTTCTTTACTGTTTAATAAGTTGAAACCCGTAGTACCCCGCAAGTACCTTAGAATCCACTTTACAGCTTGCCAATGCTCCTTGTCTGGATTAGCCATGTATCGGCTGACCAACCCTACTGCATGTCCAATGTCTGGACGTGTGCAAACCATCGCATATATCAAACTGCCTGCTGCACTCGCATATGGCACTCTAGACATGTACTCTCTATTCGTATCCAACCCTGGTGATAATTTTGCCGAAAGTATGAAGTGCGCCCCTAAAGGAGCAGACACGGACTTTTCCTTCTCTATCCCATATCGAGTGAGAACTTTCTCGATATATTATTTCTGTCGTAGACGCAACTCACCACACTTCCTCTCCCTGACAATCTCCATGCCAAGTACTTTCTTCGCAGCGCCCAAATATTTCATCTTGAACTCCTAACTCAGCTGCTGTGTTTAGCCAGATGACCTCTGATATGTTGTGTGATGCCACCAACATATCGTCCATATACAATAGAAGATAAATCCGGGACCCACCGTCTAGAAGCTTCACATAAACACACCGATCCTTAATATTCCTTGTATACCCAATCGCCAACATAAACTGATCGAACCACTTATACCTCTGTCTCGAAGACTGCTTCAAACCATAAAGCGATTTCTTCAATTTGCAAACATAGCTATCCTTGCCATCGACTACGAACCCTTCTGACTGATGCATATAAATATCCTCCTCTAGACCACCGTGCAAGATAGCAGTCTTGACATCAAGTTGCTTTAGCTCCATATCATAAACTGCAATCATGGCTAACAAAACACGAATCGAAATATGTCGAACCACCGGAGAAAAGATCTCATTTTGGTCTTCACCCTTCCTCTGTACAAAACCTTTAGCCGCCAATCTCGTCTTGTATCTAATATCATCTGCCTCTGACGAACCTTCTTTAACCTTAAAGACCCACTTGCAGCCGATAGTGTGCTTGCCCTATGGTAGAGCAATTAAAAATCCCATGTATCGTTCTAACGAAGAGACTCCATCTCCTTCTCCATTGCAACTCTTCAAGTAGGAAAATCGGTAAACTGCACAGCCTCTTTGTAACATGACGGTTCCTCATGCTCAATAGTCAACGCATATGATGTCACCTCGTCAAAACCAACTGTGGTCATGTCCTCAAAACAAAGTCTGACCTGTGGACGCCTAACTCGCGTAGATCTCCGCCCCTATGTATGTGTCGGACCCTTTGGCTCTGTCGGACCCTCCACCTAAATCAGAGTATCAATCACCTTATCTCTCCTACTATCCTGAACCAAAACGTCGATCTCCACCTCGCTTGGTGGTGCAACCGTTCTCTCTTCACCATCTGATTGAGTCTATTTTCTATGAACCATCGCAGACCCATCGAATGTAACATGCTGGCTGATTACTATCTTCTGAGTCTCAGGACACTATAGCCTATACCTTTTGGCTTCACTTCCATAGCCGAGTAGGACACACTTTCTAACTTTCGCCTCTAGCTGAACATAAGTTGGGCACCCAAATATATGAAGCCTTCTGTAATCTCCACCCTTCCCGGTCCACACTTCCTCAGGAATTTTCTTATCTATCACTGCCGATGGTGATCTGTTGATGAGGTATGTAGCGGTAGATAAGGTTTCAGCCCAAAACTCTTTAGGAAGCCTTGTTGTAAGCCGCAAACATCCGGTCTTCTCTAGTAATGTCTGATTCATCCGTTCTACAATGCCATTTGACTAAGGATCTCCCGGAGTAGTGTAATGGCACACAATCCCCTCTGACTTGCAGAACTTTACAAATGCATGCAAAGTACACTCTCCGCCATTATCGGACCGAAGAACTTTTACATGCCTACTCGTTTTCTTCTCCACCCTAACCTTCCATGTCTTAAACTTTTCGAAAGTCTCGACCTTAGACTCGAGAACATACACCCAGACTTTTCTCAAAAAGTCATCGATGAAGGAAACGAAATATCTGGCTCCACCTCGCGAAAGAACTGGTGCTGGACCCCAAACATAAGTGTGGACATAATCAAGAATACTCTTCATATCATGAACTGTTGTCCCGAACTTCACCTTTGTTTTTTTTTCTAAGATACACTCCTTACAAAAATCTAGACTGCCAAAATCTCCATCTCCAAGTAGCTGCCTCTTGGGAAGCATCTCCAAACCCGACTCCCCAATATGGCTTAACCGAAAGTACTGCAATCTAGCCGAATCCGAATCACCTGAACGAGTAGATACCACAACAATATCATCTGTAACTGACTGTCCGTCTAGAAAGTATAAGTTCCTTACCTTCTTACCTTTCATGACAATAAGAGACCTTTGGAAATTTTTATGGAACGTCCCTCGGTTACACACTTGCAGCCGATCCCCGTCAAAACTCCTACAGAAATCAAACTATTTTTCGGATTTGGCACATATCTGACATCTGTCAAAGTCCACACCACCCCATCAAAAATGCGTATCCGAACAGAACCAATCCCCTTGATCTTGCACACCGCATTGTTCCCATCAAGACAGAGCCTCCATCAAGAGAACGAAATATCGCAAACCAAATCCGATATGAAGTCATGTGGAAAGAGCTCCCCGAATCTAGCATCCATAGATCATGTACGTCACCGACTGCATAAGCTGATAACACGGAATAATCGCTGCCTTCGTCTGAATCATTTGTGACAACTACGGTACTAGAAGTAGACTCCTTCTTAGCATCCACCTTGAACTTCTGACAATCTCTCTTCCAATGGCTTTTCACCTTGCAATAATTGCACCTGTCATTAGTACATTTTCTCGATTTGGATCTCGTTTTATTTTTGGAACCATTGTCACGCCCCGCTTCCCAGTAGACGGAAACAGTGACGTAGCAAGCCGCAACGCATTTACTATGAAATAAATACGTTAAGCGTAATTAAGAAATATATAAAAATGAACAAGAATGACAAGAGAATAAAATGAAACATTAACTTTATTTACATTCAACTTTACATACAACTGTTTGAAATAAAAAATACAATAATTAAAAACAAATGCCTTAACAGTGGCATACTGAAAGTAAGTGCAGAGGAACTAGTAGTCAGGCTGAGCGGTAAGCTGGTCCAAGTCCTCCTAGCTCGGCTCTATCTCCTCAGAGTCCGGTCCTCCTGACGAACATTCCAAAGAAAGAAACAGAAAGGAATGTCATCAGCGAACTAACGCTCGGTAAGTCCCAAAAGAAAAAAGAGAAGATAGCATATAAAGTGAAATGAACAGGTAAATTTGTATATGACCGATTACTGGTATATGATAGTTATTATAACATGGTTATTTATAGTTTGATAATGAAGGTATTCATGTATACGATAGGAGCCCATCTTACCCCGTAGACTATGATAACATGTAGTATAAGGCCGTGTCATAACCCACGGGACAACGACACGTGAATTCATGTAGGTGTCTTTTAAGTGAACTCTCGTGCCATGATATACGTCCGTACCAATCTACCCCTTTATCCCCGCGTAATATATTGTATAAATTATGTTTACAAGTCTTGGGCGAAACCATGGATACAAAATGTTCAGGTTCATGTTCGGGATGTAATCATGTATTCAAGTAGTCATGTCAAGTTATAATCATGGATCGGTCAAGTCAAGTCAAGTATACATGTTTGAATTTGATATTTGAATTCGAGTATTCATGCTCATGATCAAGTATTCGTGTTTAATTTTGGATTCAGGTTTAAGATTGGACTCAGACTGAGTCACACACTTGTAAACTGATTTAACTCTTGAATTCTTATGTTCGGGAATTATCGGCAACTGCTGCACATAGACGACAGGATTTTTGTCTTTTTCCAAGAAAATTGCTATTGATAACTCCGTTATTTGTCTAACCTGAATAGGCAAGCACTCACTTTCTCCGGCTCCCCAGGGCTCAAGAGAATTGATTCCGCTTAAACCCATATTTACTAAAGTCCTTAAAATATTGTTTTGTATATCTCGAAAGGGTTTTATGAAAAATATTTTAATATAGATTAAAAATAAAAGCTCGAGGGTGATTTATATTGCTTAGGGTTTTCATGAACATGTATTTTAAGTATTGGAATATTTTAATGATAATTACCTAGCTTTTGAATTTTTATGGTATTTCATTGAAAACTAGTCATTTTTAGTAACTTGATGGTATTTTATTGCATTTTTTAATCTTTCATTTTATAAAAATATAGTTTCATAATATAATGAAAATACGGATTTATAATTTTATATAATTTTCAATTTTTAGAAAATTAGTTTTATTTAGAAAATTCGTTTTTCTTAAAAACCGTATTTATATCTTTTCGAGATCGAATACTCCACGAGGAGTGCCGCATCTCGCTCTACTATCCCTAGGATGTGCGATAATCTGCACCATATATTAGCAGGTCTTCTAACGAGGGTTGTAAATGCATAATTGCAAAGGAATACGAAATACTGTTTTAAAAGAAACCCGGTTTTAAACTAAGTGGTATTTTATTATAAAGATTATTCTTCGAAACAAATATACATACAAATAGGTATCGTGCTATGAAACCAAAGTGTACGTGTGGGGTAGGTCGTTACCCCGTGAAGTTTTTCCTGAAGGTATAGTTTTAACGAAAACGAAAAGAAGTGATAATAAAGTTAAAGATATTTTAATGAAAAAGTTTAATTATGGTTGTTTCACATGAGATTCTTGGTTAAATTTGATTCTAAACATTGTTATTTAAGATTACAAGTAACATGGTAAAATTAGATCGACCAAATTATAAATGAAAAGGGAGTTTCTAGGGTTTAGAAAAAGAATATCGGTAATAACTCCACTTTACCGATATAGGATTTAAAAATGAATTTCAATGAAGAGAAAGAGAGTTTGGGAGGGACTTACGGTTTGAAAATCTCAAAGAAAGTGTTAGGAAGAAGATGGAGGCTTCGTGGCATCGCGGGAGCTCCGGAATCGGCTTCGATCTTCGACGGAAGAAGCTTTCTCGCTAATTCCACTTTACTCCACTTGCACATAGAAACTTTTTGATAGAGTTTTTGCTATAATTTTCAGAATGGTGCTGAGCCAAACTATGCGATGATATTTATAGTGGAGAATTAGGGTTTGAGAATTAAAATTTTGGATTAAAAAGCATTAAAATGGTGTTAATTAGTGAAACGAAAGGTCTATATTTGATTGCAGGGAAATCAAACAGTGCAGAGGAGTTGAGGGGAGTTGAAGAGACGAGTGTGTAAAGCACAGATCAATTTGGACCCATCTGAACCGTCCCCGCCGGCCTAATGGCTAAATCCGCCGGTCGATTTTGACTCTCTGGCCTCGAGATTCGTGCCATCAGATTAATTCAGTATTTACACCATTTTCCACATGTTTGATTTTTCTGAATTTTTCATTTCCCTGTGTATTGCATGTGCAACCTTTTGGACTTCCAAAAAGTTAAAAAGAAAAATCAGATAAATAATTGTGTCTAATGGGAATCGAACACACAGGCCACGTCACAGCAGTGCAAAGGCTACTAGTGAGCTAAAAATTGCTTCTTGCTTTTATTTAACAAAAGTGACTTATAAGTCAAACTCAGGCTGTCAAACTCTGTTCTGTATTAACAGGAAAAAATTTTTATACAGAGATTTCAGAGTCGTTACATTCTACCCTCCTTATAAAAATTTCGTCCTCGAAATTTACATTTACATAGAGACTAATTTTCAAATAGATAAAGGTATCTTGCACGCATATCTTCTTCTCGTTCCCATGTTAATTCTCCTGGCAAATCCTTTCTTCACATCACTCGGATCATGTTTACTTTCTTGTTCCGTAACGTCTTCACCTTTCGGTCCAGAATCTCAACTGGTTGTTGCTCGCAGGTTAGATCAGTCTATACTGTGAGCTCTGAGTGATCGAGTATGTGGCCGAGGTCGCTCACATATCGTCATAGCTGGGATATGTGGAATACGTTGTGCACACCTTCTAATGAGAGTGGTAGTGCTAAACGGTATGCCAATTCTCCAACTCGTTCGAGTATGTTGAATGGTTTTATATATCTTGGACTTAGCTTACCCCTCTTGCCAAAGCAGATCACTCCTCTATTTGGAGAGGTCTTCAGGAATACATGGTCTCCAGGCTGGAACCCCAGATGTCGATGCTTTGCATCTGCCCAATTGTAACGACTCTAAAATCTTTGTACGGAAATTTTTCTGTTAATATACAAGAAATGAGTTTTACAGTATGAGTTTGAGTTATAAGTTACTTTTGTTAAATAAAAACAAGAAGCAATTTGTGGCTCACTGGTAAAGCCCTTGCACTGCTGTGACGTAGCCACACAATTTTTTCTAAATTTTTCTTTTTAATTTTTGGAAGTCCAAAAGATTGCACGTGCAATACACGGGGAAATGAAAAGTTCAGAAAAATCAAACATGTGGAAAATAGTGTAAATATTGAGTTTATGAGATGGCATGAATCTCGAGGCAAATGCCTCAAGATCGACCGGCCAAATAGCCTTAAGGGCCGGCGCCGACTGTCAGATGGTGACCAACGAGCTCCGTGCTTTGCACACATGACTCTTCACCTCCTCTTAACTCCTTTGCACTGTTTGATTTCCCTGCAATCAAACAGAGACCTTTCATTTCACCAATTAACACATTTTAATACTTTTTAATCCACAATTTTAATTCCTAACCCTTAATTCTTCACTATAAATACCACTCCACAATTTGGCTCAGCACCATTTTGAAAATTCTAGCCAAAACTCTCTAAGATGTTCCTAAGTGCAAGTAGAGTAAGTGGAGTTAGCGAACAAGTTGGTTCCATCGAAGATCAAAACCTATTCCGGAGCTCCCGCGCCTTCTCTTTCTTCGTTAACCTGTTCTTGACATTTCTAAACCATAAGTCTCTCCCAATCTCTCTTTTTCTTCATTGAAATCCAACTTTAAAACTTATATCGGTAAGTGGAGTTAATACCGATATCTTTTTTCTAAACCCTAGAAACTTCTGTTTTCTTATATATTATTCAACCGAATTCTTACACATTACTTGTAATCCTAAATACTAAAGGTTAGAATCAAGTTTAACCTAGAATCTCATGCGAAACAACTAAAATTTAACTTTTTCATTAAAATACCATGAACTTTGATATCACTTCTTTTAGTTTTGTTAACACTATACCTTTAGGAAAAATGTCACGGGGTAACGACCTACCCCTCACGTACACTGTGGTTACATAGCACGATACAAATTTGTATGAATATTTGTTTCAAAGTATAAGCTTTACAATAAAATACTACCTACTTTAAAAACGGATTTCTTTTAAACGGTGTTTCATATTCCTTTGCAATTATGCATCTACAACCCTTGTTAGGGGACCCGCTAATGGATGGTGCGGATTATCGCTACTTTAAAATCGGGTTTTCTGATTAGTGTATTGGGTTTAATATCCAACTACAAAAGAATCAAACTCGATTAATTCTATATCCTATGTCTCTGATACCAAACAAACCCTGTCACGCCCCGCTTCCCAGAGTGCGCTAATTATGGCACGTGATAGAGCCAACCATGCTGCCTGTGGATAGGAATCATCCCTCCACAGTCATATTACGGCTATCTATAGGATATCAAGAACAGTAAAATATAAAACTAACTAGTACATGTTCATTTGCAACAATAAAAGAGTCAAGAAAATGTATAAGCGGAAACGATAATAATATCCAATAAACAATATCTGTAAATGCGTCCCAATATAGGCTCACATCAAGAAATAAAACTGCGGAAATAACTAGACTAGACTTCACTAAACTCAATCCCTCACTGCTCGGCTTGACGGTTAAAATACTCCTGTTCAGCCTGCGATAAAGATAGAGGAACTGGGCCATACAAAACCCAGACGTCAATGCGTCATAACATCAAAATAACAATAATAACCAGGATGTAATGATATAGATAAATATGAATATAAATGAGAACACAGGTATGAAACAGTGAGTGTAGGTATGTGACGTAGAACCTAAGGTCTGTACTTCTAAGTTATCTATTCTAAAAGTCTTTGAAATCAATTTAATGGAATCATCGATATAACTCAATAGTATCCTGTGCGTGCCCGGGAACACGGTCAAGATTCTCAGGCTGAATCCGAGATGTGCCGCTAGGCAGTAAACATGTAACATGTACAGATGAATGATGTCAGCAGCAGTATCCCGGGGCTGGCCTAACCCGTAAATACTGATCAATATAAGTATCGAACTGTTGAGTTACAAGTCAGGTTTCATTATTAATTTCCCCTTACCCCTAAGGTTATGTGTTCAAGTCAGGTGTTTATGATATGAATCTAATGCCAACACAGGATCAAGCAGGTACAGGTTTTGTCTATGCAGACAACAAGTTACGTCCGTCAGGACAACAAGTCAGGATTGTCGGCATTAGTAACAAGATCAAAGTATCAAGTCAAGAAGTATGTCAGGACATGTCATGTGGTGCGTATGTATTAAATAGATACCCAAATGTAATACTGTAACGAATATCTGGACACGGTAAGCACGATAGATATCAGGATGCATATGTGTCTATATGTAATAACCTGCATACGTATCCATGACTACTTATGATGCAATCTAGATAACACGTCATGATAATGTAATAGTGAAATGATATCAGGATGTTCCGGCATGTAATTAGAGGTGTTATTATCAGTACGGATACATACAGATATCGAAAAACAGTAAAACCATAACATTGGATGCATAACCACAACACATGTAATATTTTTATTCATATGGATATAAATATATTAACATAGCATATTACAAGATAAACTTGCTTGATCGGATCTCACGTCAGGATATGTACGTCGCGTTCGACTTCGGATAAACATCGCGATGCACACGCGCGCGTACAGAACTGGACTTGGCTACTCAAAGACGTGACCATTCTAGATGAGGACGACGACTGGGTCACCCGGATCGTCGGCGATGTGTGCGACTCCGGCAACGGCCGGAATAATCAAGAACTCAAGAAAAAGAAAAGACAAAAGAAGAGAAGAAATAGGAGAAGAGGAAAAGGTTGCGGTGTTGACTCTGGACTCAGGGGATAGAGGAGACGACGACGGCGATGATGGACAGCCGTTGACGATGGGTAACGGTGATGGGTTTTCTGGGTTTTTGCTGCTGGAAATCTCGGGGAGTTGTCGGGATGATGGTGGTGGTGTTGGGAGTTGAAAAGGGAGGCGAGGAGACGGAGGTGGTGACGATGACAAGGTCGTCGGTGATCGGCGGTGAGGGTTTTCTAGGCTGCAGGTGTTGGGTCGGTTGCTGGGTGCTCGGGAGTTGTGGGGATCTCGTCGGGGATGAAGGGAGAGAGGAGGAAATGGTGAGGGTGAGGTCAGGGTGGTGAGATAATCAGTGGCGATGTAGCGGGTGTAGGCTAGGGTTTGGGTTCGGGTGTTTCTTGGGTTCTGAGGACAGAGAGTAGGGGTCGGTTCTGTCGTTGGTGCGGGGATCTCGTCGGGGTTAGAGGAGGAGGAAATGAGAAGGTGAGGTCGATAAGGTGAGGGTGATGGTGACGAGGGGACGAGGTGATCGGCGGTGGAGGCGAGTTCTTGGGTTGCTCGGGAAGTTGCAGGGTCGTAGTCGGGGGTTTGTAGGGATGAGAAGAAGAGATGGGAGAAGATGGAGGTGGTAGCGGAGATGAGGGTGACGGAGAGGTGGTGGTGAGGTTCTCGGCGGCAAGGGGCTAGGGCTAGGCTAGGGTTAGGGCGTCGTCGCGACAGAGGAGGTGTTGAGAAGAAGAAAGAAGGGGGGGAGAGAGAGATGTTGGATTGTTTTTAAAAAATATTAGGTTTATAATAATTTAGATATATATATAGGTAGAGAGAGAGGACGAGAATCCTGAGAGAGAGAGAGTGAGTAGAGATTGGAAAGAGAGAGAGAGAGACGAAGTGAATATATTTAAAAAATTATATATATATATATATATATATATATATATATATATATGAACTGTGAGATTAGTTTAGGTTAAAAATTATTATAATATATTTTCTAGGGTTTTATAGCTAATACAAAAATACTAGGTTTTATAGCTAATACAAAAATACTCCGAAAATACCCGGGTCACTTCTAAAAATCCAGTTTTAAAATACAGATAATATACGTGTCAATTAAAATTATAACGCGACATCCGGTTAAATAAAATGCATACCCCCAAGAATGGATACACGTAAATGCACGTAACGATCCAAACGAGTCCGTTTCATCAAACTGGACATGAACACGATGTCAGGATGCAACCATAAGGTATAGGGTATGATACAGGCCATACTAGATATTCAAAAATATTATCTGGTTATAATTTGTATTATCTAAAAGAAATGCAGATGCAACATATCATATAAGTGTAATATCAAATCTAAATGTGCACGGATCCTTAGTACTAGTAAGGATATGACGTAATCTAGAATCAAGACGGATTTCAAATATGCGGGTCGGGTCGGATACTAACCATAGATACTAAAGCACTATCCGTACCCAAAACAAATAACAATCAAGAAATAGTCATAAGATTATAAAATACTCAAATCAAATATGGAATAAATAAACTAAGGTGTTACATATGTAAAGATGAATGTAAATAAAGTTGCTGTTTTATTTTAATACTCTTGTCATTCTTGTTCATTTTATATATTGCTTAATTACGCTTAACATATTTATTTCTTAGTAAATACGTTGCGGCCTGCCACGTCATTGTTTCCGTCTCCTGGAAAGCGGAGCGTGATAGGTTTTGTTGGCGGCCCATGCAGATCAGTTCTGCATGAAATCTGTCATGCCCCGCTTCCCAATAGACAGAAACGGTGACGTGGCAAATCCGCGACGTATTTATTTCGAGAAGGTCATTTCCCGGAATAAATACGCTAAGTGTAAAATAAGCAATATAAAATTATAAGAAACAAACATGAGATTTAAACTTCAACAACTTTATTTACATTCAACTTGAAGCATTTACAATAAATGAGTTCAACTGGAATTAAATACAATACAAGAAGAGAAATGCCTAACAGGTGGCATACATAAACTGAGAAAATGGCTAGTCTAGTCCTGAGTCATGATCTGGTCGTGCTCCTCCTCGGTGGTGTTCACCTCCTTAGTTTCCACAGAATCTGATGAACATTCCAAGAAAACAAAGGTGGGTGGAATACCCGTCAGCGAACTTTCGTTCGGTAAGTCCCTAAGAAATACGTGTGAAGTATAACCGTATAAATATAAAGTAAATGTATATCATGAAACAATGGATTAGGAGTTATGGTGTTGAAAAGTGTTATTTGCTGTAAACATGACAATTCTATTTAATATGCAGTTCTAAATCATAACATGTGCATAGTATAGCATGGCCGTGTCGTGTAGGTATAGTGAACATGAATTGAATGTAAGTTTCCTAAATGGTCTTTATCTGGGTAAACTAATTTAACGTAAGTTCAAAAGTGAATGCCAACCAATCTTAAGAGTGTACTCAAGCCCAACAGACTGTAATCCAGGGGTAAGGAACCACGGGCCCGAATCAAGTGTTAGTAACGGGACTTCAACCTAGTGTTGAAGTATTCCAAACTCAACAGGAGATAGTCCAGGAGCAAGAAAACACGGGCCCTCATGATAGCTTGCTTGTGTTAGTAGACATGGATTCATGATCTAGAGGGACTCCTAAGATTCCGTTGGATTCACACAAGAACTACCCTAACACCCCGTGACGTTACCGTTAAGATTACCAGTCTTGCTCGAATCCATGAATATATCAAGTTGCAAGATTGAGTTCATGTCAATATCATGTATTCATGTCAAGTTGTATTCATGGTTCAAGTCAAGTCAGTTTCAATAGCAACCATTGTGTTCTAGTATAAGTTCATATTCAATTATAATCAGGGTTTGGTCAAGTCAAGTCAAGTATTCATGTTTGATTTTGATGTGTGAATTCAAGTATTCATTTTCATGATCAAGTATTCATGTTTGATATTGGATTCAGATTTGAATTAGACCCAGACTGGGTCAGACACTTGTAAACATATTTAGATCTTGAATTAGGTTCGGGAGTTATCGGTAACTGCTGCATATGGACGACATGATTTGTGTCTTTCCAAGACAATTACCATTGATAACTCCATTATGTAGTCCACCTTAAATAGGCAAGCACTCACTCTCTCCGGACTCCTGAGGCTCAAGAGAATTGATCCCGCTTAAACCTATATTTACTAAGGTCCTTAAATATTGTTTTATATAACTCGAGGGGTTTTTATGCAAAATATTATAATATAGTTAAAAATAAACATCGAGGGGTTATTTATATTATTAGGGTTTTCATGAGCATGAGTTTTAAGGATTTGAGGTATTTTAGTGATAAACAATTAACTTTGGAAGTTCATGATATTTTATTGAAAAAAGTTATCTTTTGATAACTTGATGGTATTTTATTGTCATTTGATAAACTTTTCATTTTTGAAAAAAATATATGTTCCCCTCCTAATGGCGGCCGAGACGACGCGAGGACGTCTTGCCTGAGATTCGGGGCAGATGCTATATGGTTTTATCCGTCCACCTCTCCGAAGATACCAAGTCGATTTATGGCACCGTGTATCGGAGATTTAGACGGATGCGGCCGATGTAGCAGACTTCGTCAGATTCCCCCTCGCTTGAGGGGTTTTTGATTGTGGGGACGCTCTTCCCTGCAGGCGCAAGCCCCTACAGTTAATTACGCTATCGCATCGCGGTAACAACTTTCTCCTTCTCCAGAATTTCACTTCGTGTCGTGTGTGTTTGTTTTGTTTGTGGTTGCCCGTGGATTGTATACGGAGACTGAGTAATGCCGTCGCCCGTAGGACGTGGATTAGTCCAAATCCGTATTTACTTAGATTTGGGTTTGGTGTTTTTAGTTTAAGGATGCATTAGTCGCGTTGCGGCTAAGATCAACTTAAACGTTCGTTAAGAATACGATAGTCCTGTTTGAGACTAAGATCAACTTAACGTGATAATCCATTTAATATCTGGCCATCGGGATTCGTCACCTCTTTAACGTCGTTGAAGGATTACAACGGCAGATGTCAGAGGAGTTCAGAGATGTACCTTTGAACCAAAGTTGATTTGGAGTTTTATAGTCCATTTGAATGTTTAAGGATACGTTAGCCGTATTTGGGGCTAAGATCAACTTAAACGGAATCGTTTAGATCCGGCAAAAGAGCATTTGGAGGCTCTATTGTTCCAGTTTTAGGGACGTAGTGGTCTATATTCCAGCTTAGAGACGTGGTGGTCCGACATTAGTTTAAGGACGTTTCGGTCCAATATTAGTTTAAGGACGTTTCGGTCAAATATTAGTTTAAGGACGTCTCGGTCCAACATTAGTTTAAGGACGTCTCGGTCCAACATTAGTTTAAGGACCTCGCAGTCCGTATCGATGTGTGGTCGTCGGGACCCGTTACCCCTCTGACGTCGTTGAAGGATTACAACGACCTATGTCAGAAGAGTTCGGAGATGTACCCTCGAACCAGATGTAAATTGATTTAAGAGAGCAACCTTGCTTAGTCAATTTAATTTAAGGACTTACGGCCAGAATTGGGCTAAGTCCAGTTGAAAATGTTCAACATTTTATTTATTTTTGGCCTGTTAGGCCTTTATTAGGGCTCTACTCCTGTTTAACAATGCATAGCATTATTTATTTTATCAGGGCTGTGCCCATTTATATATGATGCAGAGCATCAGTCTTGCTTGGGCTCTGCCCTGTTTATTGCATTTTTAATTTTTGTTTGGGCTCTTCCCCTTTTCATTGTATTGCAATTTAATTCGGCCTACTAGGCCCCTCTGATTTGGGCCTGGCCCTTCAGTAAAATAAATGCATTGCATTATTCAGGCGCTTTGCGCCAGTCAAAGTGCGCAAGCGCTTATGGTGAGGACACGTGTCATGCTCTGGTGAGCGCAAGCGCAACAGCGCAGTGCGCTGCGCTAGTGCGCTGTTGACACGTAGCGCGCTCTGGTGAGTTGCGCCAATTTCAGAGAGCGAAGCTCTATTTTAAGAGCGCATAGCGCAAATTATTCTGTAGCTGACACGTGGCACTCTCTCAAGAGCGCAACAGCGCAGTTTGGAAGTGCAAAGCACTAAGAATCTTTTAGATTCAAGAACAGAAGTGCAAAGCACTATTATTATTTTTGTTGTTTCCTTATTTTTGAAGAACCAGTGGTTCATAAGAAGTGCAAAGTACTGTTTATTATATGAAGAACATTGATATAGTTTTTAGATCAATGATTTATTAAAGAGATTTCTTTTCTCTCGTGAAGGTTTTTACCTTTTTCTTTGAAATTTTCTCAGAATTCTCTCTCTGTTTGAAGCTCTTGGCTTTTTTCAAGAAAATGTTCATGCCTTTGGATTGAGGTCTGGGGTCCTTTTTATATTGTCCATAAATTAGTTAGAGAGATCTTTCTTTGAGTGATTTGGGGAATTTTCTCCACCGTTGGATCTTTGATCCAAAGGCTCCTGTTTCACAGAAGAAAATTTTCTTGTTTTAACAAGAACAGAAAAGATTTCTTAAAATTTTAATTCTGTTTGGCGCAGATGCCCCAGCGCGTGACACGTGTCGCGCAGCGCACAGCGCAGCGCAACTGCTCTAGCGCATCTGCGCTGACACGTGTCGCGCAGCGCACAGCGCAGCGCAACTGCGCTAGCGCATCTGCGCTGACACGTGTCGCGCAGCGCAGCGCCAGCGCAGCTGAAGCGTTGCTTCCTTTAATTTTACTTAAAATAGAGCTTTGCTCTGATTGGGCGCACTGTCTTGGGCGCTGCGCTGACGTATCAGCTTTTGACACGTGGCGCGTTGCGCGCAGCGCATAGAATTTGAAGCGTTGCTTCATTTATCAAAGTTTAAATTTTCAAAGCAGAGCTTTGCTCTGATTGGGGGAAGATGAAGCGTTGCTTCATCTCCCGCCTCGGAATTTGAACAGAGCTTTGCTCTGATTGGGGGTAAACAAATGCCCCCCCACCGTTGCGCTTACGTGGCCCCAAACGTGAGCGCAACGGTGGCGGAATTCCGACCGTCGTGGCAACTTTTGGAAGTTGAAGATGCACTTGATGCCTATAAATAGAACCTTTGGTCCCCCACAGATGCTTATCATCTTTCAGATTTTTATTTTCAAAAAACTTCAGAGCTTTGCTCTGGCCTTCAAGAACTCTAGAGCTTTGCTCTCCTTTCCAAAGTTTTTAGAAAAAACTTTAGGTAAAATTGATTCTTAGATTAAATTAATTTTAATTAATCTTAACCAACAGAGCTTTGCTCTCATAGATTTTCTGATCTAAAGAAAATCCCTTTGGGGTTTCACCAGCAGAGCTTTGCTCATTTTCAAAGTTAGAAACTTTAGGTAAAATTAATTTAAATTAAATTAACTTAAATTAACCTTAACCAAAGAGCTTTGCTCTTACAGATCTTTTGATCCAAAGAGATCCCCATTGGGGTTTCATAAACAGAGCTTTGCTCTCAAAAAAAAACTTACAGGTCTGCAGAGCTTTTGTTCATGAGTTCTAATCCCTGAACAGAGCTTTGCTCTCGAGGAGTTTAGCCCTCTGTGTATATTATTTTTCTTCTATCGCTAATCTTCCTGTGGTATTTCCTCCAGGCATAATGGCGGTGCGTCTATACAGTTTGCACGAGTTTATCACCTATGACGATATCCGCGCACAGGGTCGTCAACAAAACCAGGAGTTTACAGACGCTCAATGTGCAGAGGTCATGGGTCGTCTGAACGCAAGCGGTGGTTGGCTGCTTCCTCGTCGTTCGGCTCTCTTGAAAGTCGTGCTGGGAGCAATATGGAGAGCACTTCTGGGTCTTCACGAGGCCTTACCGCTCAATGCGCTGGATGATGCCGAAGACAAGGTGCATTCAGTGTACCTGACGGGGCTGATCTCGAAGAAACGGCGGGACAGCCTCATTGACATCCTACATAAAATCTTCCAGCAGACGACGATAGTTGCTGCTTATCGAAGGCCGGGAGGGCTTGCCGAGGATCTTGACACATAGGAGCGCGAGAGGCTGCGCATAAGAATAATTAGAAAGGCCAGAAGAGCTCTGGATGGCCTTACTTTTGAATTCCTCAATCCGTGCCCCGGATCTGAGGTTATACCGTTGTAATAATTTGAATAATGTTTCTTATTCATTGCTTTTATGATTGTAAGAATTTTTAGCAATATGAATGGGAACTTTTTATTTCAGCTTGTCTTATTTCTCGTCCTGAGTCTTCTGCCCATGCATGAATGAGTGTGTCTCGAATGCTCGATCAAATGTAAATCGGATGTTCTTTCTGTCATTTTCTCCGTCTTTTCTTTCTTTTATTATCAGCATACCACCTTTAGTAAATATGGTTGACGTATGATTAGAGCGAGTATCCTGACTATCTCACGAAATAGCGATGGCTTAGGCCACAGGTTCAGATCTGCTACCTAAGACTTTTCAACTCTATGAGCCGTGAGAGTCTCATAGAGACTTTTCTCCCTACGGATCGAGAGGATCTCGTAGGGTTTTTTTTCTCCTTAGGAATCGTGAGGATTCCTAAGTGTAGTTTTCTCTTATAAGTCGTAAGGATCCTATAAGAGAATTTTTCCCTCTTATGAGTCGAGAGAACCCGTAAGCGGTTGTTTCCCTCCTTGTCGAAACTCGACTTTGGAGAGTGAGACCCGTGAATAGTATGCAAGAGACCGTTTTAGATCGACTTGTAGGGTCCCATTGTTCAGGAAGCAAGTTTTTCAATCCCTGCTGTCTGAGGCTTCATCTTGCAAGTTGAGACGAATCGGGAATTTTCCCGCGGAGACACTGGTTTCTCTGCGAGCCGACGCGAATCAGGAGGCTCTCATCAAGGATTGTTTGTTTCCTTGAGTCGAGGAGTTTGCTAGGGATTATTTGTTTCCCAAGCGCCAAGGATTATTTGTTTCCTTGGGGTTTGAAACGAGTCGGGAATTTCCCACGGAGGCACTGGTGGCTCTGCGAGTCGACGCGGATCAGGAGGCTCTCATCAAGGAGTGTTTGTATCCGTGAGTTGAGGAGTTTGCTAGGGATTATTTGTTTCCCAAGCGCCAAGGATTATTTGTTTCCTTGGGTTTTGAAACGAGTCGAGAATTTCCCACGGAGGCACTGGTGGCTCTGCGAGTCGACGCGGATCAGGAGGCTCTCATCAAGGAGTGTTTGTATCCGTGAGTCGAGGAGTTTGCTAGGGATTATTTGTTTCCCAAGCGCCAAGGATTATTTGTTTCCTTGGGGTTTGAAACGAGTCGGGAATTTCCCACGGAGGCACTGGTGGCTCTGCGAGTCGACGCGGATCAGGAGGCTCTCATCAAGGAGTGTTTGTATCCGCGAGTCAAGGAGTTTGCTAGGGATTATTTGTTTCCCAAGCGCCAGGGATTATTTGTTTCCTTGGGGTTTGAAACGAGTCGAGAATTTCCCACGGAGGCACTGGTGGCTCTGCGAGTCGACGCGGATCAGGAGGCTCTCATCAAGGAGTGTTTGTATCCGTGAGTCGAGGAATTTGCTAGGGATTATTTGTTTCCCAAGCGCCAAGGATTATTTGTTTCCTTGGGGTTTGAAACGAGTCGAGGATTTCCCACGGAGGCACTGGTGGCTCTGCGAGTCGACGCGGATAAGGAGGCTCTCGTCAAGGAGTGTTTGTATCCGTGAGTCGAGGTATCTGTTGAAGACACTAGTTTCTTCGGAGTTGGACTGAACCGTCGAGATTTAGCTTCGTCTTCTGGCGGAGCCTGTTAGGAAAGTATGGTTCCCTCTTTGTTTACGCCCTTAGATTGTATACAGGGATCGATGTGATCTTAACTGTAGAGCCAAAGTTTTATCATTTTTCTTCTTTTTTTTTATATTTTATTTCCGCGATGCTCTATCATTTCAGCTTTTATATCGCGAAGGTCGCGATTGCCCAATCATTTCGGCTATTTTTTTCGCGGTGCCCAATCATTTCGGCTATTTATTTTATTTTTACTCGCTGCTTTTTATTGCGAGTTGCCCAATCATTTCGGCTATTTTGCATGCATACATTTTTACTTGCTGCTTTTTATTGCAAGTTGTCCAATCATTTCGGCTATTCCGTATGCATGTGTGGCCTGCTGGCTTTCCACCGTAAACCTGGAATTAGACACCGATTTCGGCATCAGCACCGCTACAACTGGGATATTGCCAGGAGCGAATCATCATTTGCCTCCGTCGATGTCGAACAAAGGTGGCTTAGCGAACAGGGTTAAGGCGCTGTCGACTAAGGCTTTTAACTTCATGAGCCGTAAGGGTCTCACAAAGGTATTTCTCCCTACAAGTCGTGAGGATCTTGTAGGCGTATTTTCTCCTTAGGAATCGTGAGGATTCCTAAGTGCATGTTCCTCTGTAAGTCGTAAGGATCCTACAGGAGGGTTTTCTCCTTGTAAATCGAGAGGACTTACAAGGGTCGCTCACCATATGAACATATCCCCAGTCACGGATGAGACTTGGTTAGGGAAATGTTTACTCGCGCCCGTGGATTATACACAAGGGTCAGTATTGAACCACTTGTAGGGCAATATTGGAAGTTTTGTGGGGGTTTGCTTAAGCACAGGTTTATGTCTCTGTAACTTAAGACTTTCAAATTCTATGAGCCGTGAGGGTCCCATAAGAGAGTTCTCCTTACGAGTCGTGAGGATCTCGCAAGTGTATTTTCTCCTTAGGAATCATGGGGATCCCTAAGTGTATTGCTCCTTTGTGAGTCGTAAGGATCTCACGCAGGTGGTTTCTCCTTACAAGGTCGAGAGGACCCTATAAGTGTCCTTTAACGAGGTTGCGCCCTTTCAGGTTTTCACAAACACTCGCCGGTAGTCCTGCTGTTTTTACTCACGGAGCCCTTTCGGGTTTTCATCCGTGCCCATTTTGCTTATGGACATACCGTTTTTTTTTATTCTTTTTATTTTCTTTTTCTCTCTTTTTTTTACGAGGTCGCGCCCTTTCGGGTTTTCACGAACACTCGCCGGTAGCCCTGCTGTTTTTACTCACGGAGCCCTTTCGAGTTTTCATCCGTGCCCTTTTCGCTTATGGACATACCGTTTTTTTTTCTTTTTATTTTCTTTTTCTCTTTTTTTTTACGAGGTCGCGCCCTTTCGGGTTTTCACAAACACTCGCCGGTAGTCCTGCTGTTTTTACTCACGGAGCCCTTTCGGGTTTTCATCCGTGCCCATTTTGCTTATGGACATACCGTTTTTTTTTATTCTATTTTATTTATTTATTTTTTTTATTCATCTCGTCAGCCTAAGGATGCTGCGGTATTAGTTTAAAGACGTTTCGGTCCGCTATTAGTTTAAGGACATTTCGGTCCGACATTGAGAGGCTGGCTACTGCTTATAAAACTTGAGCTTAGGAAGATAGCGAGCGGGCATGGTCGTCGTCACCTATTATTGACCTAGGCTGTGGCTCATTAAGCGTAGTATTTCTTTAGGAAGCGACCGTTTATCGGCCTGAAAGGCCTTTCACCATGCATGTCCATGAGTAGATAGGCCCTACCCTGGTAAACCTTATCTATGATGTACGGGCCTTCATAGTTTGGCTCGAATTTTCCTCGCTTGGCGCGATTGGGGATCATAGGCTTTTTGACCACTAGCACGAGTTCGCCTTGGCGAAATGTCCTCGGTCGGGTCAATCTTTCGTATGAGCGCGTCACCTTTGCTTTATAAGCTTCCAGATTTTGTTGCGCTATGAGCCGTGTTTCTTCAAGGGCGTCAAGCTCCTCAAGCCGAAGGTTAGCATTTTCTTCGTTCGTCAGCTAGTAGTGGACTGCCACTCGTAGAGAGGGTAACTCTATCTCGAGGGGGAGTACTGCTTCCGTCCCAAATACCAACACATACGGCGTTGTGTTCGTGGCCGTCTTGAACGTAGTTCGATACGCCCAAAGGGTCTCTTGCAGTCTCTCGTGCCAGTCTCTTTTATTTCGGGACACCGTCTTTTTCATGATTTTCGTCAGGGTCTTGTTGAAGGCTTCAGCTAGACCATTAGCTCGCGGATTGTAAACTGAAGAATATCTCCAGTCTATATTGTGTTGCTGCGCGAAGCGACTGATCTTGTGGCTTCTGTAAGCTGGCCCATTATCGGAGATGATCCGTCGCGGAGTTCCAAACCGGTATATGACATGCGTCTTGAAGAAGTGGAGGATATTTTCCGTCTTCACTTCTCTTAACGGCACTGCTTCTACCCATTTAGAGAAGTAGTCAGTCGTCGCCAGGATGAAACGATGTCCCCTAGACGATGCTGGTTCGATAGGGCCGACTATGTCAGTTCCCCACATCTCGAACGGCCAGCTAGCCACCTTTGGATGTAATGGATTTGGATGCTGATGGATGAAATCCCCATGAATTTGACATGAGTGGCACTGCTTCGCATATTCGAGGCATTCCTGAATCATCGTGGGCCAGTAGTAGCCCATCCGTTTGATCTTCAACTTCATCTTTGGGCCTGCTTGGTGAGAACCGCAAAGTCCGTCATGAACTTCCTGGACGACCCTTTTCGCTTGGTCAGGTCCTAAGCATCTCAGCCACAGAGAATCAAACGACCTCTTGTACAGAGTATCATTGACGAAGGCGAAAGACAGAGCTCGTTTCATGAGCTGATGTCTTGTGGACGCTTCTTCGGGCATTCGGTGGGATTTAAAGTAGTCTATGAAGACTTCTCTCCAATCCTCGGTATTTTCCCAATCTTTTACTTGCAGGGCAGTCTGCTCGTTCGCTCCTTTTTCTTCGGATGATTCCGGAGATATTTCTGCTGGGGCAAGCACCCGACGGCTTTGTACCATGATTCTGACGTCATCGAGGTTCTCGTCAGCCAGCTCTTTAGCAAGTTTGGCCAACGCGTCTGCTTTGCTGTTTTCTGCGCGCGGTATGTTTTCCAAAGTATAGGAGGGAATTTGGGTCAACAGTTGTTGTACCTTTTCCCCGTATTTCACCAACTCCGGTTTGCACGTTTGGTAGTCGCCATTTACTTGACTAACGACCAGTTGAGAATCTCCGTATATAAGGAGGTTTTCAATTCCCATGTCGATGGCGATCTCAAGACCTGCTATCAAGGCTTCATATTCGGCTTCGTTATTCGTCCTCGGCTCTGTTAAGGAGAAAGCGAAACGCATTATCCCTCCTTGTGGAGTCACGAAGATGAGGCCTACCCCCGATTTGATTATAGGGGTACTTTGTTTGCATTTTTTCATGGAAGATGCTCTATCTAAATAAAGTTCCCATTGGGCATCACCACCGTCGATCGCGTCAAACGCATGTTCGTCTGGCAAATCGCAATTCAGAAGAAAATCGGCAGGTATCGGGTGCTCAGCGAGGAAGTCGGCAATGGCTTGGCTTTTCACTGCCTTGAGAGGTTGATATGTTATCGAGAACTCCATCAAGAGCAGGGCCCATTTAGCGAGTCGTCCCGTCAACATGGCCTTCGACATCAAGTATTTAAGGGGGTCCACCTTTGAAATGAGACGGACTTCGTGCGCCAACGCATAGTGCCTGAGCTTTGTTATCGCGAAGATCAACGCCAGGCAGTGTTTTTCAATGGGAGAGTAGTTGCTTTCTGCCCCCAGCAGAACTCGACTTAAGTAGTAGAGTGCTCTTTCTTTTCCTTGATCGTTCTCTTGTGCCCATAATGCGCCTAAGGAACCTTCGAGGGCGGTTGTATAAAGAATGAGGGGTTTTCCCTTGACCGGAGCAGCCAACACCGGCGGGTTCTGCAGGTACTGTTTAATTTCGTCCAGTGCGCCCTGGCATTTTTGATCCCAGACGAATGGAGTTCCCTTTTTCATCAGGTGACTGTAAGGACGGCACTTGCCAGAGAGGTTGGCTATAAATCGCCGAATATATGCGAGCTTTCCTTGGAGAGACCGCAACTGTTTGAGAGTTCTCGGCGGAGGCATTTCCATGATCGCTTTGATCTTTGACGGATCTATTTCAATACCTTGGTGTCGAACAATGAATCCCAGGAATTTTCCTGAGGAAACTCCGAATGCACACTTGAGTGGGTTCATCTTCAAGTTGTATTGCCGAAGGCGTTGAAATACGGTCTTCAAATGCTCGAGGTGTTCCTCGTATGATTTGCTTTTAACCACGAGATCGTCGATATAGCATTCGACGATTTCGTGTATAAGGTCATCGAAGATCTTTGTCATGGCCCTTTGATAAGTGGCACCGGCATTCTTTAAACCGAAGGGCATCACTTTATAACAGAATATACCTAGAGGGGTCCTGAAGGCGGTGTGCTTCTGGTCTTCGGGATGCATTTTTATCTGATTATATCCTGACGAGCCGTCCATGAAGGAGAAAAGCTCGTGAGTGGACGTATTGTCTATCATCAGTTCGGTGACTGGCACTGGGAAATCGTCCTTCGGGCAAGCTTTATTGAGATCCCGGAAGTCTACGCATATGCGCACTGTCCCATTTTTCTTCATCACCGGGACGATGTTGGCGATCCATTCAGGGTATTGAACTTCCTGGATGAAGCTAGAGTCGATCAGCTTTTTGACCTCAGTGTTGATGCTCATCTCGAGCTCGAGCCGCATTCTTCTCGGCGCTTGTTTGACTGGCTTGATGTCCGGGGATATCGCCAATTTATGTACAGCAATTTTTGGATCTAGTCCCGGCATTTCGGAATAGTTCCATGCAAAGCAATCTCTATGCTGTAGAAGCACGTCCTTTAACGCAGCCACCCTCTCTTCAGACAGTAGCTCGCTGACAAATGTCGGTAGCGGATCGTCTGCCGATCCCAACTCAATCTTCTTGAGGTTATCTGCAGTAGTATGTATGCCGTCTTCCAGTTCTTTCGGAGCCGGTGGAAATTCTGGGATTACCTCATTGTCATTGTTTTCGAAGCACCAAAGGAGCTCATCTATGTCCTCGGGCTCTTCTTTTAATATTGTAATCATGTGACAGGTGCGAATTTGCTTCCAATCCCAATATGGAACCGGTTCTTCTTTCGTGGCCTTGGGCTCGTGCTTCTGTGGCGGCGCTACCCTCCAGCTGTCAGACAGAGTGAATTTGCCAAGCTGATACTGATCTTCAACCCAATTCTTGAAAGTGAAGCAATCTTCAAGAGGATGCCCTATTACTCGATGGTAAGAGCAATAATTTGGGTCAGAGACTTCGCCTGCTTGTTCGGGATGTTTAGACTCCGGCAATGTAAGCATTTGATGTTTCAGAGCAAGATCAAGTATCTTCTTCGTCTTGTCCCGAGGAAACGAGTACGCTCGACCCATTTTCTTCATGAGGGATAGATCAATAACGCCCAACTCCCGTTTGCGTGGCTTCTTAGCCCTGCTTTGTTGTTGTTGAGCGCCTTTTTGGCCTTTCGACTTATTTCTGCTTTTGCGCCGAGCTTTCTTTATAACAGGTTGATAAGGAGCGGCATTTTCATCCTTTACGGCCTGTTGGAGAAGGCGTTGCGTCTTGGCTTTCTCATAGATGGCCGTCTCGCGGTTGTGATCATCTCGGACTTTTTGACCAGCTTTCTTTATAAGTCTGTCCATTTGTTCCTCAAACGACGGACTGGGCTCCTTTGCATCTGGAACTTTCACTGGTTTAGGATTAGTGTCCTCCCATTGAGCATCCGCTTCTTCATCAAGGTCATACACGACGTAACAGCTAGGCAGTAACTCTCGTTTCTTTGACCGGATGTATCCAAGCCCTTTTGTTTCCATTATCCCGTTAGGCAGTTTGCGTTGAGTCCCGGGAACGTTCCAGACCCTGTCATAGAATTTGGCCTTTCTAACGGTCTGTTTGAAGGATATCCCCTGGCGTTTCAGCAGCTTCTTCAAACCCTCTGTATAATATCTGGGAAGACGGATAGGCTGAAGCCTGTCGAGCGTAGGATCCGCGCCATGCCAGATTTCTTTTTCCACCTTGGTTTCTTCAGAGCCGTAGAACAGAATTGCTTTCTCGCTTTCTCGTTTGGGAGGGATATAGAATGTCCGCAGCTCTTCTACACTGTAGATATTAAGTGCATCCAGTTCTTTATGGTGTTTAAGCGGCACTATGGCGACTTGTAGACTTTGCTCTTCGTCAGCGGACGTTTGTATTGAAGGTCGAGCAGAGAATACAGCATGGACTTCATCTTCCGAGTCGCTGCCAAAGATCAACGTAGGAGCTGGTGGTTCCGGCTTGTTGTGTTGGGGCGGACCCGAATAAACCATCTCCTCTTCCTCCTCAGTATCACTGCCGAAGACAGGGATGGTAGCGTTAGTTTTATTCTCCGGCTTGTGACACTTCTCTGTGTCTTCGAAATCCGGTAAGAAGTATTTGGCGTCTTCATATTTGTGGACCTCGTTCACAGAGAACGGGTTCAGTTCTCCCGTCACGGTATACTCGAAACCATCCTTAAAATACTTCATACACTGATGTTGTGTAGAAGGGATGATGTTGTACTCGTGTAACCATGGTCGGCCGAGCAAAGCGTTGTAGCATGTCTTGGCGTCTATGACGTGGAACTTAATGTCCATGACGAGTAGCCCGAAGCGTAGCGTCAGTATCACAGATCCAAGAGTCTTTGACGATTGGGAGTCGAACCCGGAGATGGTGATCTTGTCCCGAGCAAGGTGCTGGACGCTCATGTAGATTTCCTTCAACACCCGCACGTTGAGTAGGTTAACAGACGATCCGTTGTCGATCAGGATTTTGCCTATCTTTATATCATGGCAGTATCCCGAGACATAGAGAGGGCGATTGTGTTCGCATGTCCCAAGTAGAAGGTCTTTATCGCCAAAAGTAACATCAGCCGTATGCACTTCCTCCAATTCATCCTTCATCTTTTCCTCGGCCAGGCATGCTTGGAATTGTTCCGGGTCTTGGAGCGCCTTAATTAACGAATCTCTCGCCTCTTTTGATAGCAAAAGGGCGTCAAGAATGCTGAGCTGTGAGGGCAGCTTCCTCAGATGTGCTAAGACGTTGTAATCCGCCTTATTCTTCTTTGGTGGGTCTTTGGCAGCTAACTCTTCTACCACTTGGTCATCTAAGACGATATCTTCAGAGACCTTTTCTTTCCCTTTATCTTTCCTGTTTAAGGGTCCGAGGTTCTTTTCAGGCAGCGTCCGATTCCGCAGCCGGATATTTTCGCAAACCTTCGGTTCTTCTTCTTTTCTCGAGGCGGACTCTTTAAAGAGAGGGGCAAGTTCTAGTTCTTCATCAGAATCACTCCCGAATATAGGCACTTGTGATCCATCGGTGTTAACCATGCAACAATCGCCAACAGTTCTTTTAAGCCCTTCGGTCGTATTTCTTTGCTCCCGACGAGTTTTGCGTTTCTCTCGCTTGAAGTGTTGTCGATGAGCAACATATCCTTGCCACCATCTATCGAAAGCTTTGCACTCTTGAGTGGGGTGTGAAACCTTCTGATGATATAAGCAATAGAAGGGGTGTATTTCTATTTCACCGGTGATGTTTCCTTCAGAGGATGGTAGCTTCATGCCCATTGATATGGCCTTAGCAAACTTTTTTCTCATCTTGAATTGGCTTTTGTCGGCAGCAGGGGTGTTTTGCTCCAGCGGGATCGTCTCAGCTCCTTCTTCAAGTCGCTGGCGCTTAGCCTTTTCAAATATAGCCGCCTCGCGCTCCCGATCAGCTTTACTTTTCAACCGAGCTTCATTAAGGAATGTGTCGATTACTTCATCTAGTGGCCCCAGGACTTTTGGTTCAGGATCTGCCCCCAGCTTTTCGGTGCAAGGAGTCTCCTCATCGTTCGTGATCGAATGGGAAATCATATGACAGCTCGCCCCATATTCCTCGGATTCATCTGATGAACTTTCTCCCTCATCTTTTTCTTGAAAAACGTGATTGAGGAACTCTTAGAGCGTAATGGGAGTCCGTGCCTTTTGGTTGTATTCTTCCAACGCGTCAATTTGCTTTTGTAAGTCCGTGCGTTTGCTGCCAGGCTTCATGGGCTTCTTAGATTTCTTCTTTTTCTTTTTCGAAGATTTTGACGGCTGGCTGCAAGTGCTTGAACCACCACCATCGGTCTTTGGAGTTGGACGTGGCTTCAACATTCCTTCAATGACCTGCGGTTCCAACGGGTTCTTCCACTTGATCGCTGGGCATGTCTGAAGGTCGTTCATCATCCTCTTTGTCTTGGTTGATAATACAACTTCCCAAGGAGCTTCTTCAACGACGGAGCATGTTGCCCCCGGCGTATTCGTCCCCTTAGAGGTGTGGGGCTGCGGAGGATTCACCTTCCATTTGTCAGATAACGCGAACTTACCCTGTCGGTACTGGTTTTCAAGCCAATTCTTGAAAACGTAGCAATCTTCGATCGGATGGCCTAGCACTCGATGATAAGGACAGTAGTTGGGCTCGTTGACGTCACTTGGTTGCAACGGACGTTTTGGATCCGGTAGATTTATGAGTCTGTTGCGCAACGCCAGCTCGAATAACCTCCTCGTTTTATCGCGAGGGAAGGAATAAGGACGTCCCATCCTATCCTCAAGGGGTACGTACGGGCGCATATTATTTTGACGAGCAACCGGCTTCGAGTCGCTCGGTTGTTGTTGAGCATTAGCGACGACGATCGCTTTCCCCTTCCCTTTGTCATTTCGGGAGTCCGGCCTTGGAAGAGGAGGTTTATGGCCCATCTGATCCATCTGTGCTAGTTTGTCAATCAAGGCTTGGAAGGTAGTCGGCTTGAAAAACATCATAAACTGCGAGATGGTTGCTTGTGGATCGAGGGTTCCCACAAACATACCCACCGCGGGAGCTTCTTCAATGCGCTGCTCGCACTTTGACCACAAGTTCCGCCATCGTATAGCGTACTGAACCTACGTCTCGCCTGGTTTTACCCTGGCGTTAATCAGTGCTGTCATCGGGGTACGTTCACTGGCGCTTGCAAAACGCTGAGTAAAAAGTAGCTCCATCTCCGCGAAGGTTTTGATAGAGTCGTTCGGGAGTTCAGAGTACCACTCGAACGCCGTATCCGATAAAGTTCCAACAAACTGGTGAAGTAAAAGCATGTCATCACCACCGGTATTGCCGCAGAGTGCCCTGAACTGGGCAATATGCTGGTGAGGATTGCCCGTCCCCTTGTAGACATGGAACTTGGGAATCGTATAGCCTGGCGGGTACTTGATTTGATCGTACCAACTCGGATATGGCCTCCCCGTTTTCACGACCTGGCCAGCTGTTTCGGTTGCATGATGAACCCGTATTTGTTGGGCGATGTACTCATCCAAATCAGCTTTGGAGATTGTATCCTCTTTAGCTGTGGACAGAGCTGGTGGAGGATTCGACGTCTCTCCCCTATCGTCTTCAAGGATGATCGGGGGATCTTCAGCAGGTGGATCTTGTTGAATCATCATACCCACCATATCCTGGAACAGGAGGGCCATTTTCTTTATGTTGGCTGCCTGCTCCGCAGCTTCTTTATCCTTCTTCTCCAGTACGCGACGAAGGAATTCAGCGTCCGTTTCTTGTTCTTGACGCTCGTTCGAGGACGTTTCAGGGGTTTCTTTTGGCCCTGTAAGTGCGGCCTGATTGATCACAAAATTCGATTGTGCGTATCAAATCAAATAGTCCCCGGCAACGGCGCCATTTGATTGTACGTAATTTTCCGATTGTGTATAAAAGAATCGACTCAAATGATCCCTGATAACGGTTTCATTTGATTGTAATATTTTCTTGTTTGTGTAAATCGAATAAAGCGAATAAGTTTCAATGTGTCGGTAATATTGAATAAAATTCACAATCAAAGAATTATATTTGACCGCAATCAATTACGGTGTCAGTTGTAGATCGTAAGCGAGTGCGGATCGTCCACAGGGATTGTGCGATTCGTTTCTATGTTTAATTTGTTTGAATGGAAAAGTTAATCGAAAAGAAAAGAAAGCATGATTCAAGATTTATCAATTGTTTCAAGTGTCACTATTCTATTCAAGAATCAAGAAAATGATAAACAATCGAGAATCGGGTTTCGATGATATTTCCAATCAAATGTCAAGAATCTAAATGAGGCTCGTAGGAATCGATCGGATCTATAGACGTGATGTAATCTCAAGATTTCGTGTTCTTGTCCTTCGAAGGATTGATACTAGATCGATGATCATCGACGAGAGTTAGGGCTTTCTTGATGAAACTAGGGTTTCATCGTTTAACCCTTGTTCTTTCGTAGATATCATTCACATTCTAGCCTCTAGCAATTTCAAGAAATGATCGTAACTCCCCAATCTCGAGCGATATCAATCAAGAAAGCATCGCAACGAATTGGGTTGTCGATTCTTGAACTTGCTAGGGTTTACAAAACTCGTAGGATTCAAGAATCGATTTAAGATATGTTACATCATCATTCTATTGATCGTCTCGACTCCTCGACGAGCGGAGTATTACTCAAACATCATCACACAGAAAGCATTCAAGAATTGAAAAGATATCATGATGCAAGAATTTAAAGAAAACAAGATAAAAGAATATCACCTTTTATTTATATCAACAATTTGATTACAGTCGCTCAAGAACTACAAGAGGAAGAACTAAATTGTCGAATTGGCGTCGCTCGGCTCCGTGAGTCGCGGATCGGCTTGGACCACTTGCTCTGTTGAAGATCGGCTCGGCTCATAAAAGGTTGCAAGGCTTCTTGCTTGATGGGTACTCGGGATTTTGGCTTTTGATTGGAATTAGGGTTAGGGTTTCACACAAGTCCTCTCACTAGACTTGTGGAAGAAGATGGAGAGAGTGAATAGATCTAGATTGATACTAAAATTGGCTAAAGATGATTAGATTTTTCCAAAGATTAGAGATGTTCTACAAGTGAACCTAGGGTCTTATTTATAGATCTCCCAAACCCTAGGTCTAGGTTTGAATTTACAATTCCCTCCAAAAGTTTGTTGAGGCTTCTAGAAGGAGTTTGTTAGGCTTAGCTTAGGGTTTAAGCTAGGGTTTAAGGAGAAGTTTCTAGAATGATAGGCTAGTTTAGTGTTGATTCCAAAGCTTGCTGATCTGGCAGAAGTCTCTGGAGTATTCTGGAACTTGAAGTATATGAGCTGAATGTGGGCCCTGAGTGAAGAGTTTTGATGCAAAGATCAAGTGCTGACGTGGCAAGACGGTCGCGGAACCGTGGCACAAGGC
Organism: Agapanthus africanus; assembly: GCA_030015575.1. Taxonomy (NCBI): domain Eukaryota; kingdom Viridiplantae; phylum Streptophyta; class Magnoliopsida; order Asparagales; family Amaryllidaceae; genus Agapanthus; species Agapanthus africanus. The sequence goes on from JASDDO010000006.1 coordinate 285,712,808, forward strand.
GGCTTAGGCCACGGTTCCGCGGCCAAGTAGGCTCTTTGTGGCTTGGTTCTTCTGGTGTGGTCTTGGGTTGATACTTAGGCATTTATCTGATATGTTTATTTGTATTTGTCCCTTTGGATTGATACCAGAACTGAAATCATTGAGTTGGCGTCATGTTTGATCGGTACCATGTAAATTTTGGCCTTTCTTCTGGATTTTCCTGCACAGATCTCAAAACAAGTGTTGCGCAATATAAGGATGATGCGATGCCATGAAATGCAGTCAATTTCCTTTATAGTGCCGGTTTTAGAGTCTAACACATGCAATCTGATATTTTACGACAGTTTTGCTAATATGTGAAATATGAATACCGTACACTTCTAAATGAGTGCAAATGATAGGGAAATTGCCGTGTTAAAAATACAATATTTTCGACTAATCAAATTCCCTCAAACTTAATTTCGATCGTCTCGAGCAAACTTTTTATTAAAAAGAGAAGGAGAAAATAAAGAAAGAGAAAAACTAACTAGCACACTTTCGTAGGCAACACGATTGCACTGAGTATGTGCAACAAGCCTTTAAACCTCTAGGTGTCCCTAGTAGGAGGAGTGTTGTCTCCTGAGGGTTTTCAGCGGATTGCTTCCACAAAATCCAATAATAAAAGAAAGATCATGAATATTACATTTAAAGACAAGAATTGTAAAAGAAAATCCTTGAAAATTTGGGTTTCCAATTAAGCTAGCTTTTCGGTTGTCATGAGCCCTATCTTAATGATCATGAAAAGATGTCAGAAATCACGTCCTCTCTCAATAAAACATCGTCTTATTTTTCATTCCTATCTTTCTTCCAAACATCGATCATATCACCCTGCATGTGTGTAAAGACATCCCTACACCCGGAGAATTCAATTCAAGCTATCATACTCTTGCCCATCAGCCTCAGTACTTTTTAATTAATGAATATTTAGATGAGATTGCTCACACACTTTCATGCGACCGTTAATACTTCTTGAGGTACTAACCGACCGATTACTCCTGTGCTTGCTTACTTGGTGTATTTTCCTCGTCTTGCACCACCTCAGGCATAGCAGTGACTCCCAGACCAGTTGGCCTTAGGGCACTAGGTGAAGAAGCACCCTCGCTATACATTTTTATTGCCCTTGGTGATAACAAAACCAGTGTCCATTTTTCTCACCACTTTATATTTTCTTTATTCATTTTTTTTTCTTTTTATTTCCTTCATACATCGGCTTTAAGACAAGAGCATTTCAAGGTATCCTCTACTATCCCAGGCTTCAAGACGTGTGTAAGTGCGAATAGCAGGGTAGCCACGTTCAAAAATGTTTGGCTTCCAGAATAGAAACTATTTTTTCAGACTTATTTTTATCCTCAGATTAGTGACGTCTTTCATCTTACTAACCCTTGGGACAACGGCTCATAACTACTTATTACTAGTTCGTATAAAAAAACTTCTAATTTTCTTAGTTTTCTTAAATTTTTCTAATCTCATGGATGTAATTTTTCACTATCTAAACTTTCATTATCTTATTTATGTACAAAAAAAAAATCGTAAATATTAAAATTATTTTTATACTTGAAAATTTTTAAATTTTTATGGGTTTTGAAAAATTTTCAATTTTTATAGATTTTTAAAGAAATGTTTTGTGCTTATGCAAATGATATGCAAATGATGCAAAAAATAAGCACAAACCTCCCCCAAACTTGTTTTCAACAGTGTCCTCACTGTTGCCAACCGCTATACCTACAAAAACTGTAAGCCTGGGGGGAATTATTAGTGGGGGCAAAATATATAAGTGAAGAACTTCCCCCAAACTTACTCTTTTCACTCACCTCCATTCAAAAGATGATACAATGATATACTGGATATGAAGGTAAGACGGAGGAATTTTAATCCAAATAAACTGGCTCCTGTAAGAACAGGAGCTCCTCCGTGGGGTCAGTGGAAAAATACGGCTTAAGTCTATGTCCATTTACTTTGAAAAAGGTGCCGTTTTTAATATTTTCTACTTCTACTGCCCCGTGCGGGTATACAGACCGCACAACAAATGGTCCCTTCCATCGAGATCGGAGCTTACCCGCGTGAAGGTGTAATCGTGAATCATAAAGAAGGACTTGTTGACCAGGTGAAAATGTTTTCCTCAAAATGTTTTTATCGTGAAAAACCTTAGTCCTATTCTTTGTGATTACAGCGTTATCATATGCTTCATCGCGGAGTTCGCTTAGCTCATTAAGTTGCAGCTTCCGAAAGTTGCAAGCAAGGTTTAGATCAAAATTTATTTCTTTTATAGCCCATAATGCTTTATGCTCTATCTCGACGGGTAAATGACATGCTTTTCCAAACACTATCCTATATGGAGACATTCCTAGGTCGGTTTTAAATGCAGTTCTGAATGCCCAAAGAGCATCCGTCAGTTTGGTCGACCAGTCTTTTCTATTCTTAGCAACAGTTTTCTCCAGGATAAGTTTGATTTGTCTGTTTGAGATTTCAGCCTGCCCGCTTATTTGGGGATGATAGGGTATAGAAAGTCGGTGGTTGATCGAGTATTTTCGCATCAGAGTCTCGAAAGACCTGTTGCAGAAATGTGTCCCATTATCGCTAATAATAGCGCGTGGGTGTCCAAATCGCGAGAAGATATTCTCTTTTAAGAACTTAATGACAACTTTCTTGTCATTAGTGCGACATGGAATGGCTTCTACCCACTTTGAGACATAATCAACCGCCAGCAATATGTACAAATTCCCAAAGGAGTTGGGAAAGGGACCCATAAAATCAATGCCCCAAACATCAAATATTTCAACAACCAATATGGGTTGCTGAGGCATTTCATTTCTCTGGGAGATTCTACCCGTATACTGACATTGTGTACAGGTTTTGCAATGCTCAAATGCGTCCTTGAATAAGGTCGGCCAATAAAATCCACATTGCAAAACCTTCTCCGCCGTCTTTTTCGGACCAAAGTGACCCCCACAGGCTTGATCATGACAAAAAGAAAGAACACTCTTGAACTCTTCATTCGGGACACACCGGCGAATGATCTGATCAGGACAATATTTAAACAAATAAGGCTCATCCCAGTAAAAGTGTTTTACTTGGGAAAGAAAACGGTATTTGTCCTGTTTTGACCAATCGCTCGGTATTAGTCCCGTGGCATGATAGTTCACAATATCCCTGAACCATGGTTCATTGGATATGCTCTAGAGTTGTTCATCAGGGAACGAATCATTGATCGGCAGGGTCACAGGGGAAGAAATGATGCGTGAAAGATGGTCAGCTACTACGTTTTCACATCCTTTCTTATCTTTGATAACAAGATCGAATTCTTGTAACAGAAGGATCCAACGTATTAGTCGACCTTTTGCATCTTTCTTCGCCAGAAGATGTTTTAAAGCGGAATGGTCAGTATACACAACTATAGGTGAGCCAATTAAGTAAGGCCTGAATTTTTCTAATGCAAATACAACCGCTAAGAGTTCTTTTTCTGTGGTTGTATAATTGATTTGCGCATCATTCAGGGTCTTACTTGCATAGTATATCACGTGTGGCATCTTTTCGATGTGCTGTCCTAAGACTGCACCTGCTGCAAAGTCAGATACGTCACACATCAGCTCAAAGGGGTAGTCCCAGTTTGGTGATGATAGCACGGGGGCTGTAGTGAGTGAGTGTTTAAGTGAGTCGAAAGCTGTCTCGCAGTCCGAGTCAAAATGGAAGGTCGTATCCTTGGCCAGGAGAAGAGTTAAAGGTCTAGCAATTTTGCTAAAGTCCTTAATGAATCTCCTATAAAAGCCCGCATGGCCAAGGAAAGATCGAATATCTTTGACGCTTTTGGGATGAGGGAGGTTTTGAATGACATCTATCTTAGCTCTGTCAACCTCAATGCCTTTCTGTGAAATGACATGTCCAAGTACTATTCCTTCTTGGACCATAAAATGGCATTTTTCCCAGTTCAAAGTCAAGTTCTTCTCTTTGCAACGAGTAAGAACCGCGTCAAGATTCGCTAGGCAATCGGAAAAAGAGTCTCCAAAAATCGAGAAATCGTCCATAAAGATCTCCAGAAAATTCTCTACCATATCAGAGAATATCCCCATCATACACCGCTGAAAGGTTGCGGGAGCATTGCATAACCCAAAGGGCATGCGACTGTAAGCAAAGGTACCAAAAGGACAAGTAAAAGTGGTTTTATCTTGATCCTTTTTGGCGATGGGGACCTGATTATAGCCTGAGTATCCGTCCATAAAACAATAATACTCTCGTCCCGCTAAGCGTTCCAGCATCTGATCAATGAATGGTAGAGGAAAGTGATCTTTCCTCGTGGCAGCATTGAGTTTTCTATAATCAATACATACACGCCACCCAGTTTGGGCACGTGTCTGAATCAACTCATTCGCCTCATTGGTTATAACAGTGATGCCGGATTTCTTAGGAACGACATGTATAGGACTCACCCACTGGCTATCGGAGATGGGGTATATAATACCATTATCTAAGCATTTGACGATCTCTTTCATGACCGCTTCCTTCATGACGGGATTTAACCGTCTCTGTGGTTCTCGGGTTGGTCTGGCATCATCCATCACATGTATATGATGTTCAACAATCAAGGGACTAATCCCTTTGATGTCCGCCATACTCCAACCAAACGCCTCTTTGTTAGATCTCAATACCGATAAAAGTGCATTCTCTTGCTCTGATGCAAGAGAAGCGGATATGATAACCGGTAAAGACTCATTCTCACCTAGATATGCATATTTAAGATGAGAAGGTAAAATTTTGAGATCTAATTCGGGCGGAGAAATGATAGAAGGAGGGATCATTGAGTGATTTTTGGATTTACAAAGAAGCTCAGAGCCTGTGAAAGATACAGACTCGGGTGGAGAAAAGTCAGGAGTGCAGGACTCAAGTGTAGAGAAAGTGTCCTCACTAAGATCATGTGTGAAATCAAACAGAGATGTGGTAATGTCATCGAGATCAGTAAAGCAAAGTTCCTCAGCTCCACAACTATCGGGAGCGATCTCATGGACAGAGCACACATCTAGAATATGAGCAGAGGATTCTGATGGCTGACTTCCAACTTTGTAGATGTTTAGTTCAATGGTCATATTTCCAAATGATAAATTCATTGAACCATTTCTACAGTTTATAATAGCGTTGGACGTGGCAAGGAAAGGACGATCCAGAATCACCGGAATTTAGCCCCGGGGGTTTGCTACAGGCTGTGTGTCGAGTACAATGAAGTCTACAGGGAAAACAAATTCCCCGACCTTTATCAACACATCCTCTAATTCATCCCTTGGTTTGGTGATAGATCGGTCTGCCATCTGGAGAGTGCAGTGAGCAGGTTTCAGCTCTCCAATCCCTAATTGCTCATAGACAGAATATGGAAGGAGGTTAACACTTGCGCCAAGGTCTAAAAGAGCACGATTTATGTTTTTACCCCCAATCGAAATCGATATTGTAGGACATCCTGGGTCTTTTCGTTTCTTTGGTAGCCGGGGTATAAAAGCAGTGCTGATATTATTAGCCATAAAGACCTTCTTCGGCACTTGAGTCTTTATCTTCCTAGTGCACAAGTCCTTAAGAATTTTCGCATATGCGGGGACTTGTTGAATTCCATTTAGGAGAGGGATATTGATGTTAACCTGTTTGAACATTTCCATAATTTTCTCCATATGAGGACTCGTTCTATTACCCCTTAACCGGTTCGGGTAAGGAGCTTTCGCAATAAGCGCAGGGTCCATCATAGGAGAAGGAAGAGGGGGTAGACGCGGTCCCAAAAGAGGTGTGGGGACCGTCTGTGGAGAACTATAAGGGTTGGGTTCAGGTGTCGAGCCTAATGGGAAATGGAGAATAGGCTCGCGAGAAAGTGGTGTGGTAGAAGAAGAAGGATCAGAAGGAGAAGTGTGTGTGTGTGGAAGGTCTCAGCCGGGGTGTTGATATGATTTTCAGTATCATCAATACCTTCCCCGACATGATTGTTCAGCACTCTTCCCGATCTCAATGTTGTGACGGCATTTACATTGTAATGCCCAGGATTCTGTAGGGGTTGAGAGGGAAGTTTCCCTTTTTCTCTCGCACTCATTTCGGCTTTAAGGCGTGCGATTTCAGCTTCCATCGATCTGATACTCTCAGCTTGGGACACTGAGTTTTTCTTTATCTCACGGACGGAAGATCTAACCTCAGTCGAAACCTCTATGAAATTTGATAAAAGTGATTTCATGGTTTGAGTGAATTGAGAGAACTCGTCAGAACAGGTCATCGGATTAGACTGTGTAGGAGTGTTGACCTGATTTTGGAAGTTTTGTGACTGATAGGGGTGCTGAGTGAGTTGAAGGGGTTGCTGTTGTGGTGGAGGAAGAGCCCTTTGAAATTTATTCGTGTTTGGAACCGTGTTTTGAGATTGGTTTTGGTTCCAAGCGAAATTCGGGTGATTCCTCCAACCCTGATTGTACGTGGAAGAATATGGATCGTTTCGAGGTCTTTGAAATGCGGCATTAGAATGCTCGTGACCTTGAAACGCAGAGTTTAATGGACATTCTTCCGTCAAATGAGACGGATCAGAACAGCACCCACAAACAGTTTTGGGGAGCGACACTGGGTTTAGGGAGGCTGCTGCAAATTTGTGTTCCATAGCGTCGAGCTTCTTTTGCATTGCTGCCATCTCAGCTCGAACACCTATGGACACATCTATTTGGTGTACGCCACCCCTATTCAATGGTTGGGTTCCACTCTCCGACTGTAGTGATTTTTCAGCGAACTCTTCTAAATACTTCCAAGCTTCCCCGTCATCCTTGGTCATAAAAGTACCTTGACACATGTTTTCAAGGCTCTGTTTAGTGCTTGGGTTAATGCCCTCATAAATGATTCAGCAAAGCTCCCATCTCGGGATGCCGTGATGAGGACACTGAACCAATAGATCCTTGAAACGTTCAAAGCATTTAGAGAATGGTTCAGTACGGAGCTGGGCAAATTGATTCAGTTCGCTACGAATTCGAGCTGTCTTTTGTATTGGGTAAAATTTCTTAAGGAATGCAGCGACGAATTCTTCCCAATTCATAATAGAGTGTGCGGTAGTGTTATATAGCCACTTCTCGGCTATATCGCACAAAGTAAATGGAAGAAGTCGTAGACGCATAGCATCCACTGAAAGTTGTGACGTACCCATCATTGCGCATACGTTTTTAAATTTGGTAATGAAAACGTAAGCGTCCTCAGTCTCGAGTCCGTGGAATTTGGGTAAAAGATTGATGTACTGGGGCTTAATCTCAAAGTTATCCCCATTGGCTGGTGGTGTGGATAAACAGGTCGAAAGAGGACCTCGAATAGGGTAGCACCTCTCCTGGAGAGAGATGCGGGGTGGATTCTGCGCACCAACGGATGGCGGCAGATTAGGGTTAAAGAAGTTTGATAGATTCGGATCCATCGGTGTGGGTGTGGTAGTGGGTAAAGGAAAGGTAAATGGAGAAATATCGACTTCGGAGTCGATAAAGGGTACGCGGACTAAACGGGCACTAGAATCCCGTGTCCAGCCTATCTTGCACTAAAATGGGTTAGTACAAGTGGCAGCGTTGACTTATAATTAGGGGTATGAATGCGGTGTTTGCTTTGAAAAAGGGGCGGATTTTTTTGAAAAAATGATGCGACACAACAAATGCAGCACACAAACCCTAGAATCTAGTGGTCACCTAGGTCCGGCTCTAGACCGCTCCTAACTGCCAAAAGACAAGTCGTAGGATAGAATCCTCCACTGCCTCTTTGTCCCCCTGTGGCCGGATAAGTGCCAGGTAAGTGGGAAGGTACTCCACTACGTAAGTAGTGGGCCTAATTAAAAACCACTCGCCTTAGACACACTCGCCTTAGACACCATAAGAAAACGCGGATAAGCAATGAATTACCCACGGCCTTCTCTTGTCCTAATTGAGCGCGACAGTCCTTAGAGTCATCTCTAGATTTCTTTTAGTTAATGTGGGTCAATGCGGATGCAAGTTTTATGGTTTTCGGGGCCTAGGAAGGGTAATGAAATCCCCACCTAATTTGGAGTTGGCCGTGCCCCTTAATATCCGTATTAGAATGCAAACAACCAAGAAACAAAATCACGCACAAATTTCCTTTTGCTTTTTGCGAGATGCGATTATTTGCAAAGAAGCCTGCAGAAATTTGTTAGTTGGAGCTAAAAAGAGGAGATATTAGAAGGCAAGAAACTTACAGAGAAAAAATTGCACAGAGATCCCTCAAAGGGGCCGCGGTTCCGTCGCAGATCCTTCTATATGCCGCGCTTCCGCGGTCTCTTGATGAGATCACTCCACCAAAATTTTCCAGGGAGCTTCTGTAGACTCCCACTGTTCTCTGGTATTTTCCAAAAATTTTCTTCAATTGCCAAACAGCTCCAGATTTTCTTGCAATGAACCACAACAAATCGTTTAGGGTTTGCACGAATTTTGATCTTAAAAATCACAATGGAATAAATCTTTCAATTCAAACTATAATATGAAATGAATTAGCGCGTAATCCCCGGCAACGGCGCCATTTGATTGATCATAAAATTCGATTGTGCGTATCAAATCAAATAGTCCCCGGCAACGGCGCCATTTGATTGTACGTAATTTTCTGATTGTGTATAAAAGAATCGACTCAAATGATCCCTGATAACGGTTTCATTTGATTGTAATATTTTCTTGTTTGTGTAAATCGAATAAAGCGAATAAGTTTCAATGTGTCGGTAATATTGAATAAAATTCACAATCAAAGAATTATATTTGACCGCAATCAATTACGGTGTCAGTTGTAGATCGTAAGCGAGTGCGGATCGTCCACAAGGATTGTGCGATTCGTTTCTATGTTTAATTTGTTTGAATGGAAAAGTTAATCGAAAAGAAAAGAAAGCATGATTCAAGATTTATCAATTATTTCAAGTGTCACTATTCTATTCAAGAATCAAGAAAATGATAAACAATCGAGAATCGGGTTTCGATGATATTTCCAATCAAATGTCAAGAATCTAAATGAGGCTCGTAGGAATCGATCGGATCTATAGACGTGATGTAATCTCAAGATTTCGTGTTCTTGTCCTTCGAAGGATTGATACTAGATCGATGATCATCGACGAGAGTTAGGGCTTTCTTGATGAAACTAGGGTTTCATCGTTTAACTCTTGTTCTTTCGTAGATATCATTCACATTCTAGCCTCTAGCAATTTCAAGAAACGATCGTAACTCCCCAATCTCGAGCGATATCAATCAAGAAAGCATCGCAACGAATTGGGTCGTCGATTCTTGAACTTGCTAGGGTTTACAAAACTCGTAGGATTCAAGAATCGATTTAAGATATGTTACATCATCATTCTATTGATCGTCTCGACTCCTCGACGAGCGGAGTATTACTCAAACATCATCACACAGAAAGCATTCAAGAATTGAAAAGATATCATGATGCAAGAATTTAAAGAAAACAAGATAAAAGAATATCACCTTTTATTTATATCAACAATTTGATTACAGTCGCTCAAGAACTACAAGAGGAAGAACTAAATTGTCGAATTGGCGTCGCTCGGCTCCGTGAGTCGCGGATCGGCTTGGACCACTTGCTCTGTTGAAGATCGGCTCGGCTCATAAAAGGTTGCAAGGCTTCTTGCTTGATGGGTACTCAGGATCTTGGCTTTTGATTGGAATTAGGGTTAGGGTTTCACACAAGTCCTCTCACTAGACTTGTGGAAGAAGATGAAGAGAGTGAATGGATCTAGATTGATACTAAAATTGGCTAAAGATGATTAGATTTTTCCAAAGATTAGAGATGTTCTACAAGTGAGCCTAGGGTCTTATTTATAGATCTCCCAAACCCTAGGTCTAGGTTTGAATTTACAATTCCCTCCAAAAGTTTGTTGAGGCTTCTAGAAGGAGTTTGTTAGGCTTAGCTTAGGGTTTAAGCTAGGGTTTAAGGAGAAGTTTCTAGAATGATAGGCTAGTTTAGTGTTGATTCCAAAGCTTGCTGATCTGGCAGAAGTCTCTGGAGTATTCTGGAACTTGAAGTATATGAGCTGAATGTGGGCCCTGAGTGAAAAGTTTTGATGCAAAGATCAAGTGCTGACGTGGCAAGACGGCCGCGGAACCGCGGCACAAGGCGGCTTAGGCCGCGGTTCCGCGGCCAAGTAGGCTCCTTATGGCTTGGTTCTTCTGGTGTGGTCTTGGGTTGATACTTGGGCATTTATCTGATATGTTTATTTGTATTTGTCCCTTTGGATTGATATCAGAACTGAAATCATTGAGTTGGCGTCATGTTTGATCGGTACCATGTAAATTTTGGCCTTTCTTCTGGATTTTCCTGCACAGATCTCAAAACAAGTGTTGCGCAATATAGGGATGATGCGATGTCATGAAATGCAGTCAATTTCCTTTATAGTGCCGGTTTTAGAGTCTAACACATGCAATCTGATATTTTACGACAGTTTTGCTAATATGTGAAATATGAATACCGTACACTTCTAAATGAGTGCAAATGATAGGGAAATTGCCGTGTTAAAAATACAATATTTTCGACTAATCACGGCCATAGCGTTCATCATTTCTTGGAGCTTCTGCTGCTGCTCCTGAGCCTTGGTGACTGACCTCGTGTGCGGTCTATGACCTGTTGATATGCGGCTATCTTCTTTTCCCGATGCCATGTAAACCGTATGAACTGTTATGCCCCCTGACTTGGGGCGTTTAGGTTCACCATTTTTAACTTTTGCCGCTGGCGTGGGGGTTTTCTCCGGCCTTCTTCTTTTGTTGGCCGTTGAGGTTGAAGGAACCGTTGAAGTGGGCATCCTAGCAGCTGCTATCCCCCGCTGTTTAAGGGGACGGTCCTTGTCTTTTTCCACCTTCGCCTTTTTCTGGTGACGAGAGTGACCTGGGTTAATCACGGAGTCTTGAACCCTCCGCCAAACTTTATAAATTCTTGAGGACAGCCGTTGAGGGGGCTGTTCTTGCTTTGTTTCTGGAACTCTCCCCGCAGGTGGAGGAGATCTCTTCAGTGTAGCGGTTGGAGAGTTTTTTCGTACCCTCCTCAGCAGTTCAAAGCTATTCCCAGTTGGAACAGCAGCGTTGACTTCCACCACTGGAGCCGGTGGAGTTAGCCCTGAGGGAGAGTTGCCCCCTGCCTTCCTCACTTGTTGCCAATGGTGACGTCGAGCATGACGAGCCGTTGGGACTGGCTCGGAGATTGAGACATCTTCTTTTTGCCCCCCGTCTGAATGAGGCGCCGCCGGTGTTAACCTCTTAAAGACTGAGGTGGTCTTTTGAGGGGTGATATTCAACCTGTCGAAGACGGATCCTCGAACAGGAACTGTAACACCCGAGCCCAATGCTACTATTTTCAGTTACTGTTTGAGCATAATGTGGTACTCATTTCATTTAACTTGCTTGTTTGTTGCTTACTGTAAAATTTACCCGGCAAAGTCATTTCTACATATAACAAATTTTGGCATCTAAAATAAAATTGAAAATATTCATCTTGGCCTACTTGACACCCCTAATCTCGTGGTAGCGTCCGTGCATTGTGTTCTTATCCCGTTCAGTGAAACGGGCGAGTTTGGACGGCTACGTGCGCGTACATGTGTCCGTTTTGGGGGTATGCTTTTTAATCATAAAACACTTAATTTTAAAATTTGGATCCCGCTTAAAATCCTATTATTTCAATTTCAAATTTTTGGACTCGACCCGGGCGCGATTTGGAAATGTTTTATTTTGCGCCAAAATCCCAAATTTTAATATTATTAAAACCACCGCATATATTTTTCTAACTAACCTGATATCTTACTGTTCATTACCTATCTTTTAAATTTTTAAATTAACCTATATATATATTCTACTGTTCCTTAAAATGTTTTGAATCTTTAATTAATATTTATCCCTAACTAACGATTCCCCTTTAGCCAATCGCGTTCCTTTTAATTCCGTGGGCCCCCACCTGCAGCTCTCTCTCTCTCTCCACTTTTTCTCTCTCTCTCTCATATATTCTCTCGTACTTCTCTTTATCATTCTTTCTCTTCTTGCTTCATGTCTCGTTTCTCATTTTTTTAGCTGTTCTTTTGTTGCCGGAATTCCGTCGTGCCGGTGACGCTTCTCGACGTTCCAGCGAGGTACCCCGACCCGTGTGGTTCCTTTGTTCATCGTTTGGGTTCATTCCGTGAACCATGCGCCCGTCGCGAGTTTTCCCCGCCGACGGTTAACGTTCCGTTTTCCCGATTCGCGACCTATCGAGGCAAGTTAATCTTGCTACATGCTATATAATTCATTTTATACCTATTTAAATAAATACCATACCTATAGTTAAAATCTAGTACCCCATGTTTAATTTTATAACGTTTCGATATTCCGTTTGCATCCGTTTATATCATATTAAATCTAGATCATGAAAACTTATCTTGTGACATACTAGATTACATTATACTGCAACCATATCATTTAAAATATATATCGTCGTAATATTTATTATTATTATCTTTAATTAGTTTATAATCTTCATTTTATAATGTTATACATTTGAAAATCTTATAGTTTACACATGAAACGTCGTTGCAAAATCGGATATGACAAATCTGAAATTTACTGTACACCTTATCTTATAAAATTCATTATAAATTATAGAAAAATCAGTAGTATACGTTCTTTAGTTCGTTACGAAGCTAACTCAGAATACTATAACTCTATGATATATTTACTTGCAAAATAAATTTTTTAAATAACATAAAATGCAAATGAAAATGTCTCCAAACTGTTGTCTAGGGAAATTCCAGCAGCAAACTTTCAACTTCGAATGTTCATAACTTTTTGTAGGGACAACCTGAGATGCTTATACTTATAAAACTGAAAACCTTATTGAATTATCTTTGTTTTGGTATAAGACACGTCCCTTTTGGAGAACGTTTGTTATTTTTAAGCTATTTTACAAATTAGGGTGACGCTGAATTTCTGAACGGAACCTTCTTGTGCATGGTTAATCAATACCACTTTTATAGTTATTAATCGATTTGAATATGCTATCCATATTAATATTATTATATCAATATTTATATCACATATTGCTTAGTTGTACATCCCACATTACCATTTTATAGTTTTATAACTTTTCGGATACCCGTTTGCATCCATCGCATTTAAGATACATATAATTGCATCCATAGATCACATTACTACATAATAATGTGATATTAACACTCCATGTTTAATAAATTGCATCCTAATTAATATTGGAACTATAAATGTAACCCTAATCGATAACTGTGCATCCATATCCTTGAAATTATATCTATTTGCATATCATATTATATGTTCCAGTTTATTGTTCTGATAGTACTCATGCTTGTTTATTTATACACATGCTTATGTTGGTTTGATTATGAGCACCCACATGACATCTTGTGCTTCCTGACATGACCTGTTACACTTCCTACTTGACATGACATGGTACCGTACACTCTTGACATGATATGACACTTTTATACATTACCTGGCTGGACCTGATGTACCATGGCTTTACCTGTTACCTGATCTTGTGTCTAATGCCAACAAACATAACATGTAGTCCTCATGGACCGTTCCTGTTGTCTATCCAGACAAACCTGCTTTTACCTGATCCTGTGTTGGCATTAGTTCTTGATTACTGAATACCTGACTCGACATACATAACTTGGGGGTATGGGAAAATCAAAAGTGTAAACTAAAGTGTAACTTAAAAGGGTATTACTTGATCCGTGGTCCCGGGGGGTAACGGGACAGAGCCATTCGTGACTCTTACATTTTCCTGATCCGTGGTCCCGGGGGGTAACGGGACAGAACCGCTATTGGTTCACATATTTCTGATTCGTGGTCCCGGGGGGTAACGGGACATATCCTTTGAGTTACATGGAGGATTACTCAATTGATTTCAAAGACTTTAGAATAGAAAACCTGATAGAACAGTTTAGTTTACCCACTGCACGCTACCCTGTACTGGTATGATTCATATTATTGTTATTCTTGCTGTATTCATGTTTATATTACATTGCCTGCTACACTGTTCATATTATATTACTTGATGACATGACGCGCTGACGTCTGGGTTTTGCATGGCCCAGATTCCGTACCACTGTTGCAGTCCGAGCAGGAGTACTTCAGCCAGCAGGCTGAGCTGTGAGTTCAGTAGTAGTTAGTTTTATTTCCTGCATTTATTTCCTGATGTGAGCCCGCATTATGGGATACACTTTTTAGTTATTTGTATTGGATCATTTGCTTCCGCATTTATTTATTATTGACTCATGTTATTCTGGATTATGGACATGTTTTAGATAGTTTTATCTTGTTCTTGATATCTCTACAGCCGTAATGTGACTGTGGATGGATACTTCCTACCCACAGGTAGCATGGTTGGCTATGTCACGTGCCCAATCTAGCGTACTCTGGGAAGCGGGGCGTGACAGGAACGGAAGCAGGAATCGTCAGTCTTGAAAAGACTGACTCTTTGACAGGGGAAGCCGTCTTGACGACTTCTGAAGCAGCAGTCATTGCCTTCCTTGGGATAGCCAGTTTAGAGTTCTGATTTAGCCTGGTGAAAACAGAGGCTGTCGGTTTGGTAGTGAGCGACCCGTTGACAGGTGCCGTCCAGCAGTGAGCCGGTCGAAGACCGATTTTTTGTTCACTTCCGGTGCAGGTATTGGCGTAGGGAAGCTTGTAGGTGGGATCATGGTCCCAAAGAAAAGACCAGTGGTGGCTTGGGTCACCTGATCTACCGGCAGAGTGAGGAAGGAAGCCGCTTGGGGCCCATATGCTACACCTCCCGGTGAGGTGGAGCGTCCGTTGCAGTGGCACTTCGAGCAGTTGGTGCAGTTAGAGGCCATTGAATCTTGAGTTCTGCGCCAGGCAAAAGACTAAATCTTAGTAACTTGAAATCCGAAGGCAACCATTAACAAACCGCGATTGGTTCGCGAAGACGACACACAAAGTGTGGAGTGGAAAGAGGAAGAGGTCCCACCGGGCGTGCCAGAATCTGTTCCCCTCCGAATGGCGGCCGAGACGACGCCAGGACGTCTTGCCTGAGATTCGGGACAGATGCTATATGGCTCCGAAGATACCAAGTCGATTTATGGCACCGTGTATCGGAGGTTTAGACGGATGCGGCCAATGTAGCAGACTTCGTCAGATTCCCCCTCGCTTGAGGGGTTTTTGATCGTGGGGACGCTCTTCCCTGCAGGCGCAAGCCCCTGCAGTTAATTACGCTACTGCATCGCGGTAACAACTTTCTCCTTCTCCAGAATTTCACTTCATGTCGTGTGTGTTTGTTTTGTTTGTGGTTGCCCGTGGATTGTATACGGAGACCGAGTAATGCCGTCGCCCGTAGGACGTGGATTAGTCCAAATCCGTATTTACTTAGATTTGGGTTTGGTGTTTTTAGTTTAAGGATGCATTAGTCGCGTTGCGGCTAAGATCAACTTAAACGTTCGTTAAGGATACGATAGTCCTGTTTGAGACTAAGATCAACTTAACGTGATAATCCATTTAATATCTGGCCATCGGGACTCGTCACCTCTCTAACGTCGTTGAAGGATTACAACGGCAGATGTCAGAGGAGTTCAGAGATGTACCTTTGAACCAAAGTTGATTTAGAGTTTTATAGTCTATTTGAATGTTTAAGGATACGTTAGCCGTATTTGGGGCTAAGATCAACTTAAACGGAATCGTTTAGATCCGGCAAAAGAGCATTTGGAGGCTCTATTGTTCCAGTTTTAGGGACGTAGTGGTCCATATTCCAGTTTAGAGACGTGGTGGTCCGACATTAGTTTAAGGACGTTTCGGTCCAATATTAGTTTAAGGACGTCTCGGTCCAACATTAGTTTAAGGACGTCTCGGTCCAACATTAGTTTAAGGACGTTTCGGTCCACGAGTTTAAGGACCCCGCAGTCCGTATCGATGTGTAGTCATCGGGACCCGTTACCTCTCTGACGTCGTTGAAGGATTACAACGACCTGTGTCAGAGGAGTTCGGAGATGTACTCTCGAACCAGATGTAAATTGATTTAAGAGAGCAACCTTTCTTAGTCAATTTAATTTAAGGACTTACGGCCAGAATTGGGCTAAGTCCAGTTGAAAATGTTCAACATTTTATTTATTTTTGGCCTGTTAGGCCTTTATTGGGGCTCTACTCCTGTTTAACAATGCATAGCATTATTTATTTTATCAGGGCTGTGCCCATTTATATATGATGCAGAGCATCAGTCTTGCTTGGGCTCTGCCCTGTTTATTGCATTTTTAATTTTTGTTTGGGCTCTGCCCCTTTTCATTGTATTGAAATTTAATTCGGCCTACTAGGCCTCTCTGATTTGGGCCTGGCCCTTCAGTAAAATAAATGCATTGTATTATTCAGGCGCTTTGCGCCAGTCAAAGAGCGCAAGCGCCAGTCAAAGAGTGCAAGCGCTTATGGTGAGGACACGTGTCATGCTCTGGTGAGCGCAAGCGCAACAGCGCAGTGCGCTGCGCTAGTGCGCTGCGCTGTTGCGCTGTTGACACGTGGTGCGCTCTGGTGAGTTGCGCCAATTCCAGAGAGCGAAGCTCTATTTTAAGAGCGCATAGCGCAAATTATTCTGTAGCTGACACGTGGCACTCTCTCAAGAGCGCAACAGCGCAGTTTGGAAGTGCAAAGCACTAAGAATCTTTTAGATTCAAGAACAGAAGTGCAAAACACTATTTTTATTTTTGTTGTTTCCTTATTTTTGAAGAACCAGTGGTTCATAAGAAGTGCAAAGCACTGTTTATTATATGAAGAACATTGATCTAGTTTTTAGATCAATGATTTATTAAAGAGATTTCTTTTCTCTCGTGAAGGTTTTTACCTTTTTCTTTGAAATTTTCTCAAAATTCTCTCTCTGTTTGAAGCTCTTGACTTTTTTCAAGAAAATGTTCATGCCTTTGGATTGAGGTCTGGGGTCCTTTTTATAGTGTCCATAAATTAGTTAGAGAGATCTTTCTTTGAGTGATTTGGGGAATTTTCCCCACCGTTGGATCTTTGATCCAAGGGCTCCTGTTTCACAGAAGAAAATTTTCTTGTTTTAACAAGAACAGAAAAGATTTCTTAAAATTTTAATTCTGTTTGGCGCAGATGCCCCAGCGCGTGACACGTGTCGCGCAGCGCACAGCGCAGCGCAACTGCGCTAGCGCATCTGCGCTGACACGTGTCGCGCAGCGCAGTGCCTGCGCAACTGAAGCGTTGCTTCCTTTAATTTTACTTAAAATAGAGGTTTGCTCTGATTGGGCGCACTGCCTTGGGCGCTGCGCTGACGTATCAGCTTTTGACACGTGGCGCGTTTCGCGCAGCGCATAGAATTTGAAGCGTTGCTTCATTTATCAAAGTTTAAATTTTCAAAGTAGAGTTTTGCTCTGATTGGGGGAAGATGAAGCGTTGCTTCATCTCCCGCCTCGGAATTTGAACAGAGCTTTGCTCTGATTGGGGGTAAACAATATAGATTTATTATATTTGAAAATATTGATTTATAATTTTATATAATTTTAATTTTAAAAATAATTTTATTTTATTTAGAAAATTCGTTTTTCTTAAAAACCGTATTTAAATCCTTTCGAGACCGAATGCTCCATGAGGAGGTCTGCATCTCGTTCTATTATTTCAAGGATGTGCGATAATCCGCACCATCCATTGGTGGGTCTCCTAAAGAGGGTTGTAGATGTGTATTCGCAAAGGATATGAAATATCGATTTAAAAGAAATCCGGTTTTTAATATTATGTGGTATTTTATTGTAATATTATTTTTTATAACAAATATCCATACAAAGGAGACATCGTGCTATGGATCCAAGTGTGCATGTGGGGTAGGTCGTTACCCTGTGAAGTTTTCCTAAGGTATTGTTTTAACAAAAAAATACGAAAAGAGGTGTTTAATAAGTTCATGGTATTTTAATGAAAAAGTGCTACTATTGTTATTTCACATGAGAATTTTGATGAAAATTTGATTCTAAATTATTAGGGTTTAAGTTTACAAGTGATGTGTACAAGTTAGATTGAACAAAGTATTAAGGAGAAAGAGTTTTCTAGGGTTTAGAAAAAGATATCGGTATTAACTCCACTTACCGATATACGTTTTGAAATGGAATTTCAAAGAAGAGGAAGAGAGATTGAGAGGGACTTACAGTTTGGAAACTTAGGAAAAAGGATGAGGAAAAGAAAGAGGGTCTTCGTGGCGTTGCGGAAGCTCCGAAATTGACTTCGATCTTCGTCGGAAGTTGATCGCTTGCTAACTCCTCTTTACTCCACTCGCACTTAGAAATTTTTTAAGAGTTTTGGCTAGAATTTTCAGAATGGTGCTGAGCCAAAGTGTGGGGTGGTATTTATAGTGGAGAATTAGGGGGTTTGAATTAAAAATGTGGATTAAAAGCTTTAAAAGTTGGTTTAATTGTGAAATGAAGGGTCTCTATTTGATTGCAGGGAAATCAAACAGTGTAGAGAAGTTAGGAGTAGGTGAAGAGATAAGTGTGCAGAGCCCGGACTTCAATGGCCTCATCACAGCCGTCGGTGTCGGCCAAAAGAGAAGATCCGCCGGTCGATTGTTGGGGTTGGGTCCCAAGATTTGTGTCACGTGTATTTCTCAGTGTTTACTCCATTTTCCACATGTTTGATTTTTCTGACTTTTCATTTTTCTGTGTATTGCACGTGTAATCTTTTGGGCTTCCAAAAAATTAAAAAGAAAAATCAGAAAAAATAATTGTGGCTGACGGGAATCAAACACAGGGCTTTACCAGTGAGCTACAAGTTGTTTCTTAATTTTATTTAGAAAAAGTAACTTATAACTCAAACTCAGGCTGTTATACTATCTTCTGTACTTTAAAAAGAAAAAAATTGTACAGTGATTTCAGGGTCGTTACAAAGCCTTAAGCAATATATCACAAGAATTATAATAATCAGCAACTATACATTACTTACATTTCTAATTTCTTGAATCTATTGTTAGTTATATGTATGCCCTAGAGGCCATTGTTGTATATTATAGTGGATACTTGGACATATATATATAGAGAACTTTCGTGCTTGACATGATAGTATGCTATCTGGTTGATCTTTATCTTAACATGTACACTTATATTATTCTGACTCGCTGATACATGTTGATAAAGCCCTTAGGATGTTAGCTTGACTACCAGAATTATGATGCAGATTATACTAGTGGGGCTTGTGTAGTCTGCAAGCACATCCTTTAACGGTTCCTAGTTAAGGGAGTATCGAGACATGGCATCGATATTCCAGAGTAGACTAGCGTGTACGTTTCTTGACCCTGTATGGGACGATGGTTGATCCCACATCCATTGGTGTTTGACATCAAAGATTGTACACAGGCGCTCATTAGAGAATGGGTACACCGAACAGGACTCGCCGAGAACTCCTAGATGGTACCATACCTATCGTCAGATAGCAGTTCTCTGGTGACATTTATACAGGTTAGTCTGTAGACTCGAGATTGTCATAGTCATATATGGTTCCCACTGTGCTTTGATTTCCTCCCTACCACGGCTCAAAGGAGTCGTGCAAATAGGTGGATTTTGGGTACAGTCCCGAGTCATATGGAGGCAATGAGCGATAGGAGGGATTTCGTCTCTCTCGATATTAGGAGTTGATATTGTGCTATACTCGATTGGCTATAGCAGCAAGTCCCTGGCCAGGGCTGATGAGATTTACTAGTAAGTGTTATCAGTAGTTTCTCGAAAATAGGCCACACATTGGTATGACTTATCAAGTTACTGCGGTCTGACAATTCCACCCCTAGACTTGATATGCGACATATCGGATGAAGAGACCGAATTGTACGGTAAGTGTTGCTTATTGTCTTTGCGGGAGTTTGGACAAGCTTGCTTGTTGATCTTCTATTCGCTCAATACCTGGATAGCCGTTACGTCCAGCTAATACCGCTGACGGCTTGTGGGTGACTGATGTGAACATTAACTACTGCTGGCGTATTGACGAGTCTTTAGAGTCCCACACAAAGGTTTCCTAGCTCAAGCGAAACGAAGTAGGGCACATATGGTGATATGTGCAGGAGCTTGATTAAATACGTGTATGTGATACCGTATTCTAATCTTGCGATATGTGATACCGGTTAGGTTATATGTGATATAACCGGATTGTTGAATCAAGTGTTGATTCAATGATATGTTATATGTGATATACATATAATTGATATTAGTCGGTTATATATGATATAATCGGATTATTGAATCAAACGTTGATTTAATAATTTGATATATATTTTTATATTTGATATATTAATGTATATTAACTAATATTATGCTCACTTAAAGATTTTCTTCTCTTGAAATACATTTAATATATATGTGATGTATATTAATATATGTATTTATATATTGTGTCATGGTGGATGATACATTGGATATGGGTGTATGAGACTCACACCAAAACTAAAGATTATTTGGGTGAATGTTTATTTAGAGTTAATTCAAAATGAGGTGGAAATGAGCATGGCTTAGATGCTTATGGAAGTATGTAGAAGCCATGACTCATCTCACTTGTTTTGTTTGCACTCTAGATATTTTTATAACCCTAACCATTATCTTTAGCCCATGGTTAACTCTCATACTTATCACTTGAGATATTTCTTCACCCTAATTCATCTTCTTCTCTCAGGAGCTCTTTAGGTTTTTCTTGAGTTGAAGAAAGAAAAAGAAAAAGAGATTTCTAAAGTGAGCAAAATTCCTACTTTAGCCCCACTCTCTGCACTAGCACTCTTCGATACTGGAGCATCTCATTGCTTTATGTCACAACGGTTCGTCCGAACTCATGCGATTCCAGTCACACCGCTTGTATCCAGCTGGAATGTCAGTTCAGGAAACGACGTTCTAAAGACAACAATGGGATATAGCTTGTGTCCAGTAGTCATCTGCAGCAGAGAATTCTATGCTGACTTCAAGGTGCTGGACATACTGAACTTTGATGTGGTTCTAGGTATGGATTGGCTCGGAACATTTTATGTTATCATTGACCGTCGTCAAAGGAGGGTAGTATTCGAGATCCTAGACCATCCGGTCTTTTATTTCAAAAGTGGAGACCGTACATTGGAGCCAAGTACTTACAAGGCGAAACCAAAGAAGGCAGTGATTGCAGCAATTCAAGCGGAGGAAGGATCAAAACCAAAAGTGGTTCGAGAGTTCGACGGTGTGTTTCCTGACGATATATCAGGTTTGCCTCCCGATCGAGCTCTTGAATTCAGCATTGATGTCACGCCCCGCTTCCCGGTATACGGCGAAGGGGACGCGACCGGTCCGCTACGTATATACTCAGAAATACATACGCTGAGCGTATCTAAGCAATATAAAAATAAATACACAAGAGACAAGATATAATAAAAACAACAACTTTTATTTATTAACATTCTTTTGTACAATGCATGAAAAGGAAATACAACTGAAATAAAACGATGCCTAAACAATGGCATACCAGGAAATGAAAAGTACAGAATGGAAAATGTATAATGAAACTAGAGCTCTGGTTCTTCAGCAAACTGGTCCAAGTCTTCAGCAGATGGCTCGATCTCTGCCGGGTCCAAACCACCTGACGACATTCAAAGAAGAAAGAAATAGAATGTCGTTAGCGAACATGTCGCTCGGTAAGTCCCAAAGATAAGGGGGAAATAGACAGAGAGTAGGAGAGAGAGAGTAGCTTTTAATGTTTTATTATATTGTTGTAATATTGTATTAACGCTGTTGTTTGTAGCTTGGTACAGAAGGATGTCAATGTATACGAGAGGGGTCTCTATATGCTAGAGACCAGGGCAAACGGAATATAGAGTACAAGGAACCGTTAAGCCACGGTACAACAGTGATTTATCTAAAAAACTATCTATTAACCGCAATCAAGAACGTCGTCACTTGGTAGCTAGCCCGTGAGTACGGGTCGGTCCACAGGGATGTTGTGAATTTCCTAGTCGCTCAAACGAGTTAATTCCGATGGGTGCCGGATTGATTATTAAATCTAAAAACTAAATTTATCTATACTAAAATTATCTAGATCTAAATATTTGTAGGGTTAGGTTTAAGAATGGTTTGGAAATGTAAATAAATCTCAACGCTTTCTATACCCAAATTAGGATGTAAGAGGAGTTATGGTAATTATTAATAAAGGGGATTAGATCCATTCGGGAAAGTGTTCCTTCCTCTAGATTCTTGTCCTTCCTTTATCAATTCTTACCCTAACCTCCATGGAAAACACGCGCAACCGGGCCTTTATACTACGGTATCACCGCTACCTCGAGGGATAGGGTGCCGTAGAGCGCGGTGTGTACGTGTATGCATGGAGTCCTATTGATTGTATGTGATGGGTAAGAAAGGGATGAGAGATCTTATCTCTCAAAAGCCTTCCCCAAAGCTAACTCTAACAATTATCTAGGGCAAGAAATTAAATCTAAACTAGGGCAATTAAATAAAACTACTTACAGATGGCTCTCTCCAAACATCAACACAGGATTGTCAGATCTGAATTCATGAAGTGAAAAGAGGCACCGATGCTCTCCAAAAGAAATCTAAATTTTATTATAAAAAAAAGGCATATGGAGGCATAGCCTTTACAATGATTTAGAGTTCCTATTTATAGAGGATAGGAAATCCTAGGTTACAATTGATTCGCACATCTGCTATTACCAAAATGACCCTAAGTTGACTAGTCAGAGCCACTTTAAATTATAGTAAAATTTCCCCTTCCTGATCGCTCTAGCCCGCCGCGGAACCGCGGCCCGAGGCCTGGTTTGGCCGCGGTTCCGTGGCTAAAAGGGAGAAGTGGGCTTTTTAATTTCTGGTGTAGGCTTCTGGATTTCTGGGCTTTCTGTTTATTTAGTTCTTTTCTCCATTTTACTTCTGGGTCTTCTCCAGATCTTCCAGTGAATACTTGTAGTGGGCTTTTAACCGTTTGCTTTGAAATCTTGGACCTTACGCTGCCTTTGTACTCTGTAAACTGATCTTTATGTAGGCTTGATCAAGGTCCTTCTATTTGTTGGTTGTAGTTCCACTTTTACATCGTTTTTTACCTTTTTCACTGTTTTAGATCCAAGAACCTGTAACCTGTAATATGTAGCAGACATGCGTCAAAAGCACCTGTTTATTTATAAAACGAATAAGAATGGGGAATATAATAATGCAATATTATGGTATGAACAAATACCCCCAAACTTATCTTTTACTCGTCCTCGAGCAAACTTATTTTATTCTCAACAAAAAAACTTAACCGCACTTTCGCAGGGAAACGCGATTGCACTGAGCTCGTGCAACAAGCCGTTAAACCTCTAGGTGTCCCTAGTAGGAGGAGTGTTGTCTCCTGAGGGTTTTCAGCGGATACTACCCATAAAATCCTATCAATTTGGTTTTTTTCGACTTTTGTTCTCCAATTAGGTTTTCTAACAAGGAATTCTATTATCGTCGACTCGTAAATTATCCACCCATATTCTTCACACTTCCTCATCATTTAACTTAAGATTATATATATCCTGTAGACTGACTTAGCTTTCGGCATCTCTTAAGTTTTCCTTCTAGGGTTCCATCTCCACTTAGGAATTTCTATCAACTCTACTAAAGATACAAGTTCTATTCTTCACTCCTATCTCTTATCTAAATTCCGATCATATATCCCCACATGTGTGTATATGTCACCCCTACACTTGGAAATTCAAATCAAGTAATCATACTCTTGTCCGTTGTCCAAAGTACTTATTAATTGGTGAATTTTTAATTGAATTTTGCTTACACATCCTTCATACGATCGTTAATACTTCTTGAGGTACCAACGACCGATTACAAAATGCATTTGCACTTTAAAGCGTAATTCCTAGTCTTGAAACACCCAAGGCCTTTTAGCAGTGACTCCAAAACCAGTTGGTCTAAGGCACTAGGTGATGAAGCATCCTCGCTAAATATTTTTCTATTTTTACAGCCTTAAGTAATCACAAAAACCAGTGTTCATTTTTTTTCTTTATTCACACTTATATTTTTATTTTTTTATTTTCTTCGTACTAAGGACTTTAGACAAAAGCATTTCAAGGTCTCTTCTACTATTCCAAGTTTCAAGGTGCGTGATTGTGCAAATTGTAGGGTATACATTTTCAGAATCTAGACTTAAGCTAGGAACTATTTTTCAAACTTATATTCTAATAAGAACATCAATACTTTTCCTTTGTTTCAACTTAGCCCAAGAACTGAACTCAAAATTTGTCTATTTCTAAATAAATTACAAAGACATATACTCTCTACTGTTAAACTTTAAGGAAGGTTATTTTTAGGGTTTTTAATTTACTAAGTCTAAGATCTAGTTGTTCCTAGCCAGTTAACCTATTTGTCAAACTCAAGTCAAATATGGCCAAAATTGAATACAATAATTTTTATAATTTTTGAAATTTGTTCAAATTTTTATGGGTTTTAAAATAAGTATGCAAATGCAAAAATATACATATGAATGCGAAGGAAGAAAACGTACCGAGCATATCCCCAAACTTAAACTTGACAGTGTCCTCACTGTCATGCTACACCAAGAGGGTCAAAATGTCGGCACTCCCCTGTTTATTTATTTACAATTTTTTTTTGAATTTTTTTATTGTTTTGAAATTTTTATTTTATTTTTTATAGAAAAAGAAAACAAAAAATATATATACATATATACAACAAGGTCCTCCCCAAACTAAACAATGCCTTACATAAGCCAAAGGTGAGCACCAACCATTCAAAAATCTTATCGTGGTAATGGTAGGGTTGGTGAAAGAATGGGGTGGAAAAAAAAGAAATGAGAAACACACGAGACCGTGTGGAGAGAAGAGTGGAATATGGTCTCGGTGGAGGCGAAGAGTGACGGAAAAGAGAAAGAAGTGGAGCACGATCTTGAGGGTGGAAATCGAGTGAATAAATTAGCACAATATGTGATGACCGATGTGTTAAAAGTGATTGTGCTAATCTATCAACCCGTCGAGAAATGGGGTCAAATCCCTCAAGATTCGCAAGAAAACATGGGTCCGTCGAACTTGGTATTGGAGATGAAAGCGTAACGGTCTCTTGCACGGTCGGAACGATAGGAAGGACGAAAGGGAGTGATTTAGGGATAGTCTTATTCTCACCTAAGTAATCTTTCTTGAACTTGAAGGATTCCATCAATGGTTCGAAATGACTGTAAGCAACCGAGTCTGATGGTTCAACTAACTCATCTGAAAATGTAAAGGACTCAAATTCGGGAGGTGAGTTTTCAACATCGTCCGAAAAAGTGAAACACTCGTAATCATTATCGTCTATGAGAACTGTATCAGATTCAAAGAGAAATTTTTCAAGCTCACAGTCTTCAAGCGTGATCTTTTGCGTAGTCGGAACGATGGAAAGGAGGGTGTTTGATTTAGGAAGTGTAACAGTAGGAGGATGAATTGGAAAATCCGACACATCAAACAAAAATGGTTCAACCCCAATATTATCCTCAATACTCTCCTCAATACTATCCTCATAATTCTCCTCAAAATTTAGCTTATCCATGCCATTATCATCAAAATCAAGATGCATATGAAGTTCGGGAGAAACATTTAATGACTCGGGATGATGAATTGGAGATAAAATTTCAGTCAAATCTACGGGTTCATCGTCCAAAATATTTCCAGCGTCTATATCCTCAATCAAGTGAAAATCAATATTTTCTGACACCTCATCAAAAGCATGGATATCAATTAATTTAGGCTTTAGAGTGGAGGTGTAGAGGTCAAAAGGATTGGTGATGGTTTCACTCGAAAGGGACCCTTCGCAATCTGGCAAATCAAGCACTACAAAGTCGCACAACTCATTTTTATCCTTAACTGTTGAATCATTTGGGACACTTGTTTGAAAACCGGAGTTGTGGGGTTCAATTGGGTATGGGTAGGTTTGATTTGGAAGGGTGTAAAACCCACCCTCTCCTCTCAAATTCTCACTCTGTCCAACCGCCTCCTCATACATTGGAAAATTTGGAGCTAGTTGGAAACTAGCTGTCGGTTCACTAGGTTGCATAAGGGCGGCAATGGACGCATCCACATTCCTCATCATTTTATCTGTTGCTAAAATATAAGCTTCCAATGAATGTTCCAAACTAGACATGGGTTGTGAAGGGGTTTCGGTAAAAGATTTGAAATTGTTTGGATACGTGAAACTCCCAAATGGCTGTGTAGAAGCAATGTCTAGTGAAGGTGGGAAAGTCGGGTAGGACTGGTAGGAAGTGGGTGGTTGGACAGGAGTAGGATCAACATGTGGATAAAAAGGTGAATAGTCTTGTGGATCCCTAGAACTAGATGAGTGGAGAGGGGTGAAAGATCGGCTACGAGATTGAGCAATATGCTCAGCAATGGACATCGGTTTAGGAGTTACAGCAGGACTTTAAAAAGTGGTATCAACATATGAAGACGGTAAAGGTTGACTTGGTTGACACAAAGTGGGTTGCAAAGTCGAACTGTTTCTCCTAGACGCTTCTATTTGATCTTTCAAAGAAATTTTGGGTATGGAGGGATCTTCCTTAAATCAACCGAAACAATTGACGTACGAAGCAAAGTTAGGTTCAGGATACCAAAGTTCGGAAAGTGATTTGTGATTTGGGGTGCCCATGATAGAAGAAAGAGGAAAAGAAAAAAGGTTGGGTGGTGCAAGGATTTCTTAGCGACAAAAGTTGCAAGCCTTTTTTAAATTTTTTTTCCTTTTTCCTTTTTCTCTTTATTTAGAACTGTTTGCAAAAAGATTTTCGAGAAAAGAGCTAAGACACACTTTCGATCAACCAAAAATGCACAATCAGGCCTAGATCTAGGGTCACCTTGGTCAGCTAGACAGCTCTTAACTGTTCCAAAAGACTAGAAATAGGACCTCAAACCACCTCTTCACCGCCAATTGCGGCCAGGTAAGTGCCAGGTAAGTGGGAGGCTCCCCGCTACAAGTAGCGGTCCTAATTAAGTAACCACTTGCCTTAGACACACTTGCCTAGACACCGCAAAGTCAGGTTAGGATTAACGGCCGATGCCTATAACTAGTCCTCTGTCCTATTGAGCTCGAAGTCCTTAGGGCTGAGTCTAGTATTTTTTTAATTAAGAATGGTCAAGGCAAATGCCTTATGTGATTTCTGGGGTCCTGGGAAGGGTGATGAAATCCCCACCCAATCTGAATTGGTCAAAAAGCCCCTTAAAGTCCAATTAAAGATATGCAAAACAGTAAATCACTTGCAATCAAATATTTTTATTTTATGCGCGGCGCAAAGAATCCTGCACAAGATTGTTATTTGGAAGGGGAAAGATTTTTTTAAACGCAAAGAATCCCGCAGGAGATTTTTCAGAAGATATATCGGAGATTTTCAGAGGAAGAGAGAGAAAACTCACAGAGATTTGTAGTGGCGGAACTGTTTTTTTTTTTTCTGGTGATGTCACCACGGCGCGGCGTTTCCGCGGCGGGAATGGGGGTCGCGCGGCGGTTCCGCCGCGTGTTGGTCGCTTCGGCAGTTCTTTTTTTTTAGGACCCGATCACCGTGATTCTTCTTGTTGACTCGGTCCTCCAAATTTCTTCTGTTGTCTATTGTGATATTCCTCTGTTTGTTCGGATTTGATATTTACTGTTTTGACCTCTGTAGATTTCCAGATCCGAATTTGTTCGTAGATCCTGCAAAATTCACACAAAAATACCCTTCCCAAAAATAACAGATGATATATTTTTATATTTTTTTGATTTTTCAGATTTTTATGATTTTTTTAAATTTTGATTAACCCGAAATTGCTAAAAGGAAATAACACGTCATCCCCGGCAACGGCGCCAATTTATTTATCTCAAAAACTATCTATTAACCGCAATCAAGAACGGCGTCGCTTGGTAGCTAGCCGGTGAGTACGGGTCGGTCCACAGGGATGTTGTGAATTTCCTAGTCGCTCAAACGAGTTAATTCCGATGGGAGCCGGATTGATTATTAAATCTAAAAACTAAATTTATCTATACTAAGATTATCTAGATCTAAATCTTTGTAGTTAAGAATGGTTTGGAAATGTAAATAAATCTCAACGCTTTCTATACCCAAATTAGGATCTAAGAGGAGTTATGGTAATTATTAATAAAAGGGATTAGATCCATTCGGGAAAGTGTTCCTTCCTCTAGGTTCTTGTCCTTCCTTTATCAATCCTTACCCTAACCTCCATGGAAAACACGTGCAACCGGGCCTTTATACTACGGTATCACAGCTACCTCGAGGGATAGGGTGCCGTAGGGCGCGGTGTGTGCGTGTATGCATGGAGTCCTATTGATTGTATGTGATGGGTAAGAAAGGGATGTGAGATCTCATCTCTCAAAAGCCTTCCCCAAAGCTAACTCTAACAATTATCTAGGGCAAGAAATTAAATCTAAACTAGGGCAATTAAATAAAACTACTTACAGATGGCTCTCTCCAAACATCAACACAGGGTTGTCAGATCTGAATTCATAAAGTGAAAAGAGGCACCGATGCTCTCCAAAAGAAATCTAAATTTTATTATAAAAAAGAGGCATATGGAGGCATAGCCTTTACAATGATTTAGAGTTCCTATTTATAGAGAATAGGAAACCCTAGGTTACAATTGATTCGCACATCTTCTATTACCAAAATGGCCCTAAGTTGACCAGTCAGAGCCACTTTAAATTATAGTAAAATTTCCCCTTCCTGATCGCTCTAGCCCACCGCGGAACCGCGGCCCGAGGCCTGGTTTGGCCGCGGTTCCACGGCCAAAAGGGAGAAGTGGGCTTTTTAATTTCTGGTGTAGGCTCCTGGATTTCTGGGCTTTCTGTTTATTTAGTTCTTTTCTCCATTTTACTTCTGGGTCTTCTCCAGATCTTCCAGTGAATACTTGTAGTGGGCTTTAAACCGTTTGCTTTGAAATCTTGGACCTTGCGCTGCCTTTATACTCTGTAAACTGATCTTTATGTAGGCTTGATCAAGATCCTTCTATTTGTTGGTTGTAGTTCCACTTTTACATCGTCTTTTACCTTTTTCACTGTTTTATATCCAAGAACCTGTAACCTATAATATGTAGCAGACATGCGTCAAAAGTACCTGTTTATTTATAAAACGAATAAGAATGGGGAATATAACAATGCAATATTATGGTATGAACAAACAGCAATGGAATATAGGTTAGGCGTCTTAATCTTACCATCTCGTGCCACTTTTAACACCTTCCGTACCAATCTATCCCTTAAACCCCGTAGTGTTTTATTTGTATTGTTTTGTACTGTAATTTGAATTGAGTGTATAATTAAAAGACTGACCGAAACTATGATATCAGTAAACGGATATAATCGTAGAAGCATGTAAATGGAATAACTGGAGAACCATGTAAATGGAATGTATATCCATGGTTCGGTTCAGTCAAGTTGTATAGATTGATAATTGGATTCATGAATTCATGTTGAATTGTAATATTGAAGATTGTAGATTATAAATTGTAGATTGTACTTGAATCATATTCAAATCAGATATAATCAGACTCAAACTCGAGTCAGACAATTAGAAATGTAAATCGAAGTCTTGATTATTTCTTAAACCTATATTTACTAGGGTCCTTAGGGTAATTTATAGAACTTGAGGGGGTTTTATGTAAAAATACTTTGTATAGTTTTCAAAATACACCTCAAGTATTCGTTATTCGTCTTTAGAGGTGTAATGAAGGTGGATTTTATATTGTGATATTTCTAGTGAAAATATCCTAATTTCATAAATAAGGGTATTTATTTGTAAAGTTGATTTATTTGGAATTCATAGTATTTTAGTGTAAAATTTATTCTTATGATTTTTAGAAACAGGTGGAATATTTATATCATAATAAAATAGGTATTTTAATGATAAATATATATATATATTTATACAAAAATAATTTTAATAAATATTTTATATTATAAAAATCTCATTTTCTTAAGATGTCGTATTTTAAATCTTTCGAGATCGAATGCTCCTTGCGGAGGTCTGAATCTCGCACTACTAAGCTCGAGGATGTGCGATAATCCGCACCATTCCGAACGGGTTCCCAAAAATGGGTTGTAGCGGCGCTTTGCAAAGATTGTATAAATACTAAATCCATTAGAAAACGGTTTTATGAAGTAAATGGTATTTATTTGTAAAGGTGTATATTTTCCGTATTGTATGTTCTAGATTCTCCTGAGTCAATTAGTCTATTCCTAACTGGTCTAGACGAAAAGTTGTGAGATACCTCAAATCGCCTCTTCACCGCCAATTGTGACCAGGTAAGTACAAGTGAGGAAAGGAGGGATCCGCTCACGAATCACTGTGAGTCGGGCCTTTTAAAGTTACCTTTCTTACTTGCCTAGCCTAGACACCACAAAGTCAGGTTTAGATAAACGACCGATGTCTACAACTTATCGTATTTTCATAATAAGTGGTACTTATTTAAAAAGTTTATCAAAACTAATCTTTAGAAATGGTTTTATTAAATATATGGTATTTAAATGAAAATGTTTATTTTCTCGTATTCTAGGTTCTCGGGGGTGTTGCATACGAGTGTATGAGGAGGTAGGTCGTTACCTCATGATCTACTTTAAATATATAGCAAGTTTGATGGGGTTAAATGAAGGATTGAAACAATGTGGTATTTAAGTGAAAAATACGATAATTTGAAAAAGCTATCATTTCATGTGATGAAACTTGTTCAAATTGTTTGATTATTGTTTAATAGTCAACATAAGGATGTTTAAGTATGATTGTATTAGTGAGAAGTGGAATTTTATAGAAAACAGAATCGGAAATCGGATTTGTTCCGATTCCATCGGGTTTTGTAATTTCGTATTTTTTGAATAGAAAAGAGAGACAGAAAAAGGACTTACGGGTTTTAGATTACACAATAGAGTGAGAGAGAACTATAGGGATCGTCGATGTGTTGCGTCGTCGCCGGTAGTTCCTAAAACGATCGCCGGAAGTTTGCCGTAGATTTCGTCGGAGCTTCGCCTCGAGCTTGTTTTCAAAGTACACAAGTTTTCTTGGAATTTTGAGAGAGTGGGCTCAGAATTTTGGGGTGAGAGGGTAGAGGGTAGGAGTGGTATTTATAAGGTTAGGCTAGGGTTAGGGTAGGTGAAAGGTTAAAATGAAAAATGTGATAAAATGTATTAAAAATATATTAAAAGTGGAGTCATTAGGGTTGTAAAAGAGCTCTGGAAATGGTCTGAGGCTAAAATTTTGCAGGTGCATAGGGAATATGAAAAGACACAACTTTCATGTTAGGGCCGTCGCCGGAATCGGCCGACTCGGCCGTGACTCGATCTGAGGACCGAGTCAGACCGAGTCAAGGCCGATTTGGCCGATTCCCGGCCGAGTCAGGCGGCCGGGATCCCCCCCAACGGTTCATCTAACTCCTGGAAATGTTACATCTTTGGGTGTAGTGGGGTTTTTGTGAGATATACACGTGTAAACTCTTGGTATTCTAAAGGTTTTAAAAAAAATCAATATTAAAAATAATGTGGGGTATGGGATTTGAACTCTGGTGGCTTGGTTCAGCAGTGCAAGGTATTACCAATGAGCTACAAGCTCCTTTTTGTAATTATGGTGTGAAATAAATACTTAAAGAGATATCAACAACATTAAATACTCCAAGTATACTTTGAATTTAAATCAATTCTTTGTACATTAAAAAATGGAGTTGTTACAGTCTATCCTCCTTACAAAAATTTCGTCCTCGAAATTTACAACTTTTATTTGAGGACTAGTTTACAAAGAGGTGAGGATATCTTGCACGTATTTCATCTTCCCTTTCCCAAGTGGATTCTCCTGGAGTGTCTTTCCTCCACATTACCCGGACTAAGTTAACTTCTTTGTTCCGAAGTGTCTTCACTTTCCTGTCAAGGATCTCCACAGGTTGTTGCTCACAAGACAAGTCGGGCTGCATAGTGAGCTCGGAATGATCGAGAACATGGCTGGGGTCACTCACATACTTTCTGAGTTGGGATATGTGGAACACATTATGCACTCCTTCCAATGAGGGTGGAAGCGATAAGCGGTATGCCACTTCACCGACTCGTTCGAGTATGTCGAACGGTCTAATGTATCTCGGACTTAATTTACCCCGTCTTCCAAATCGGATCACTCCGCGGTTCGGAGATATCTTCAAGAATACGTGATCTCCTGGATGGAACTCCAAGTGTCGTCTCTTCGCATCAGCCCAGTGTTTCTGTCGATCTTGGGCTATGCGCATTTTTTCCCTGATAGTACGAACCACATCAACGGTCGCTATTATCATCTCTGGTCCAAGAAGTTCCTTATCTTCGATGTCGTCCCAACTTAATGGTGATCGACATTTCCTTCCATACAATGCTGCAAAAGGTGCCATTCCTATGCTTGCTTGGTAGCTGTTGTTGTACGCGAACTCCATAAGATGCAGGTGGTCTTCCCACGATCCTTTGAAGTCTAGCATACACGCTCTAAGCATATCCTCCAAGATCTGAATAGTTCATTCCGAGTGACCATCTGTTTGTGGATGATAAGCCGTGCTGAAGTTTAGACTTGTTCCCAAGCTTGCTTGCAGACTCTGCCAAAATTGCGATCGGAACCTGGTGTCACGATCGGAGACAATGCAGACCGGTACTCCATGAAGTCTCACAATTTCCTGTATGAGTTCATGGGTGTTAGAGATAGTACATTATGAAGAGTTTAAATCTTAAATAGATTATTACCTCCATGTACTTCTTTGCCAGTGCCTCAGTTGATTGGCCAACCCGAAATAGGATGAAGTGAGCCGACTTCGTGAGTCGATCCACAGTGACCCATATAGCATCGTTACCCTTTGTGCTGTGAGGGAGAGCAGTCACAAAATCCATCGTGATGTGTTGCCACTTCCATTCTGGGATTGGTAACGGTTGAAGTAGTCCAGCTGTCCTGTGATGTTCAGCCTTTACTTGCTGACACACCAAACATTTTGCGACGCTTCTGGCTACTTCACGCTTCATTCCATGCCACCAATAATTCTGACGTAGATCTTTGTACATTTTAGTACCTCTAGGATGTATTGAGTAGGGAGAGTTGTGAGCTTCTTTCATTAACTCTTCCCATACAGGACCTTTTGGTACACATAATCTGCTGCCATATCTCAAAGATCCGTCTTCATGGATGATGAAATCTGTTCTGAGTCCATTCTCCACTTTTTCTCTGATGTTTTGCAACTTAGCATCACTTGCTTGAGCTACCTTGATCTGATTGACAATGGTTGATTGAACTTGTAGATTTATCAAACTTGAAGCATTACCTGGCATGACTAGCTCAATCTCCATCTGATGCAAGTCTTGTTGAAGCTTCCACTGAGCGGTGAGATTCATCGATAATGGTTGGCGACTAAGCGCATCAGGTACTACATTCACCTTTCCTGGGTGATATTGCAAGTTGATGTCAAAGTCCTGCATGAGTTCTAACCATCTTCTCTACCGCATATTCAACTCCTTTTGAGTAAACACGTATTTCAGACTTTTATGATCTGTGTAGATGTTCACTCGTTCACCAAGTAGATAATGGCGCCAAATCTTGAGAGCAAAGATGACGGCTGCCAACTCCAGATCATGCGTCGGATAATTGCGCTCATGAGTCTTCAGTTGTCTTGAAGCATAAGCCACAACCTTACCGTGCCGATGTAGAACACATCCTAATCCCTTACCGGATGCATCACAATGCACTTCGAATCCTCCAGATTGATCCGGTATTATGAGAATAGGTGCTGATGTCAACCTTGATTTGAGTTCTACGAAAGCTTGTTCGCATGCTTCTGACCACACAAATTCCTCATCTTTACGTGTGAGCTTGGTCAGGGGTGTTGCTATCTTTGAAAAGCCTTCAATGAACCTTCTGTAATATCCAGCTAAACCCAAGAAACTTCGAATGTCCTTCACTGACTTTGGTGTAGGCCATTCGCTAACTGCTGAAACTTTTGCTGGATCCACAAAAATTCCTTCTTCTGATACGATATGTCCAAGAAAACCAACTTGCTTTAGCCAAAACTCGCACTTGCTGTACTTGGCATAGAGCTTATGTTGTTGAA
Source organism: Agapanthus africanus (assembly GCA_030015575.1). Classification (NCBI taxonomy): domain Eukaryota; kingdom Viridiplantae; phylum Streptophyta; class Magnoliopsida; order Asparagales; family Amaryllidaceae; genus Agapanthus; species Agapanthus africanus. The sequence goes on from JASDDO010000006.1 coordinate 285,746,831, forward strand.
GAGTTTCCAGGACAATTCGTAGGTGCTCTGCATGCTCTTTCCGACTCTTAGAATACACCAGGATGTCGTCGATGAAGATGACAACAAACCTGTCAAAGTACTCCCAGAAAACTTGATTCATTTGGTTCATGAGTATTGATGGTGCATTGGTCACTCCAAATGGCATCACTAGAAATTCGTAATGTCCATAGCGAGTTCTGAAAGATGTTTTGTGAATATCAGCTTCCTTGACCTTCACTTGATGATAACCTGAACGAAGATCCAATTTGGAGAAAACACAAGATCCACTTATCTGATCGAATAAATCATCGATGCGCGGGAGTGGATACTTGTTCTTTATAGTGACTTCGTTCAAGGCTCTATAATCGATGCACATTCTGTATGAACCTTCCTTCTTCTTCACAAGTAGTATATGTGCTCCCCAACTTGAAGTGCTGGGACGAATCCATCCTTTCGCCAATAATTCGTCCAACTGTGTTCGGACTTCCTTCAAACCTTCCGGACATAATCTATAAGGTGCTTTGATCACTGGTTGTTCTCCTGGTACTAAATCAATACTGAATTCAAGAGCTCGATCGGGAGGCAAACCTGATATATCGTCAGGAAATACATCGTCGAACTCTCGAACTATCTCTGGTCTTAATTCTTCTTCCGCTTGAGCTGCTGCAACTACTGCTTCACTTGGCTTTGCTTTGTAGGTACTTGGCTCCAGGGTACCGTCTCCGCTTTTGAAATAGAAGACCGGATGGTCTGGAATCTCGAATACTACCCTCCTTTGCCGACAGTCGATGGTAGCATAAAAAGTTCCAAGCCAATCCATTCCTAGAACCACATCGAAGTTCGGTATGTCCAGTACTTTGAAACCAGCATAAAATTCTCTGCTGCAGACGACGACTGGACACAAGCTGTATCCCATAGTTGCCTTTAGAACGCCATTTCCTGAACTGACATTCCAGCTGTATACGAGCGGTGAGACTGGAATCGCATGGGTTCGGACGAACCGTTGCGACATAAAGCAGTGGGATGCTCCAGTATCAAACAGTGCTAGTGCAGGTAGTGAGGCTACTAAGATTGTACCTAAGGTATGTGGGATATGTTTTAAGTATAGGGAAAGTGTGTAGATAATCAAGACTAAAAGAAGAGTTTGAGAAGAAAAGTTTACGAGTGATGACTTGGCCAGTGGCCTCAGCTTCTTCCATGGACATCGTGAAAGCCTGGCGTCTTGGTACATTCCTCCTGGCCTGAGGAGCATTCCTCGGAACGTTCCTTTGAGCTTGATGGAACTGACGAGGAGGTGGTGCAGCTTGTGGTCCTCTGGGTGGTGCAGGTAGTGCAGGTCTTGGATCGGGGGCTTAGATGGCTGAGCGCTGTGGGTAATTGTTTGCTGGCCTGGGTGCAGCAACTGGGTTTTGCCTTTGGGGATAAGACCCAATATCATGAGTAGCTGAGCCGCAGACTAAACAAAGACGGTTGGCTCGCCGACAGTCTTTCATCATATGTCCGGCTCTCTTGCAGTAGGTACAAAAGGCTGGGCTGGGACGATGGTTCGATACTCCGGGTCGCCTTGGCACAAAAGGTGGTCTGGACGAGACTCCTCCTGCCATCTGGTTGGCAGGGCGCTTAAGTCCTGCAGACGGAGGTCTTCCCCTTGCTTTTATCACTGCCTCATAACTGCGGGCAGCTTCCAGAGCATCCTTATGCGTCAGAAATTTCCCTGTGGCTAGTGTAGCCTGAATTTCTGTGTCCAAACCTTGTTGAAAACGACGGGCTCTGATCACGTCCATCGGTATCAAGTGTGCCGCGAATCTGTTTAAGGATTGTGTTAGTTGTGTAGTATGTGATATTCAAAAATTGAACTACTGTGACATATCTTACCGGCTTAGCATGGTGAATTCAGCGTCATATTCATCCACTGACTTGTCCCACATCGAACCTTGTTGTAGATGAATGAATTGCTGCTCCATGGCAAACTTGGAAGTCACAAGGAAGTACTTCGCGTCGAACTTCTTGCGGAAAGTCTTCCATTCAATAGGCTGTACAAGACGGCTTTCTTCCGCCTTCCACCAGTTGCGAGCATTGTCCGTGAGCTGTAGTTTCGCCACACGGACCCAAGCTATGTCTGGCACTTGTGCCGCCGCCAGATCATCTTCTATACTTTGTGCCTATTCCTCAGCTTCAAGTGGGCTTCCCTTTCCGGAGAACTGCTTGGGATGTAAAGCCCTGAATTGCTTTACCCCAGGTGCGTCAGTCTCGGGACGGTTCAGGAGTTGTTGCTGTCTCTCAATAAGGCTGCGGATCACTTCAAGTAGCACTGTTTGCTCGGTGGGTGGCGCAGGAACAGCAGGAACGATTGGTAGTGGAGGTGGATGTGTGTTGTTGACGTTGGTGCTGGTGTTGTTCGGGGAATCCATAACCTTGAAGAAAAATTTGGGTTAGGACAGATTCAAGTACATGAAATGATATGATTCAAGGAATATGAAATTGTAAGATTCAAGGAACATGAATTGTAAAGAATGTTTTAGTTTCTGGTTCTTGTGTTATATTGCTTAGGTCGTTCACGCAGAACAGAACTGCATGATAGAGTTTCATACAGCTCTGATCTGCATGGGCCACCAACAAAACCTGTCATGCCCCGCTTCCCAGTATACGGCGAAGGGGACGCGACCAGTCCGCTACATATATACTCAGAAGTACATACGCTAAGCATATCTGAGCAATATAAAAATAAATACACAAGAGACAAGATATAATAAAAACAACAACTTTTATTTATTAACATTCTTTTGTACATTGCATGAAAAGGAAATACAACTGAAATAAAACGATGCCTAAACAATGACATAACAAGAAATGAAAAGTACTGAATGGAAAATGTACAATGAAACTAGAACTCTGGTTCTTCAGCAAACTGGTCCAAGTCTTCAGCAGATGGCTCGATCTCTACCGGGTCCAAACCACCTGACGACATTCAAAGAAGAAAGAAATAGAATGTCGTCAGCGAACAGGTCGCTCGGTAAGTCCTAAAGATAAGGGAGAAATAGACAGAGAGTAGGAGAGAGAGTAGCTTTTAATGTTGTATTATATTGTTGTAATGTTGTATTAACGCTGTTGTTTGTAGCTTGGTACAGAAGGATGCCAGTGTATACGAGAGGGGTTTCCATATGCTAGAGACCAGGGCAAATGAAATATAGAGTACAAGGAATCGTTAAGCCACGGTACAACAACAACGGAATATAGGTTAGGTGTCTTAATCTTACCACCTCATGCCACTTTTAACACCTTCCGTACTAATCTACCCCTTAAACCCCGTAGTGTTTTATTTGTATTGTTTTGTACTGTAATTTGAATTGAGTGTATAATTGAAAGACTGACCGAAACCATGATATCAGTAAACGGATATAACCGTAGAAGCATGTAAATGGAATAACTGGAGAACCATGTAAATGGAATGTATATCCATGGTTCGGTTCAGTCAAGTTGTATAGATTGATAATTGGATTCATGAATTCATGTTGAATTGTAATATTGAAGATTGTAGATTATAAATTGTAGATTGTACTTGAATCATATTCAAGTCAGATATAATCAGACTCAAACCCGAGTCAGACAATTAGAAATGTAAATCGAAGTCTTGATTATTTCTTAAACCTATATTCACTAGGGTCCTTAGGGTAATTTATAGAATTTGAGGGAGTTTTATGTAAAAACACTTTGTATAGTTTTCAAAATACACCTCAAGTATTCGTTATTCGTCTTTAGAGTTGTAATGAAGGTGGATTTTATATTGTGATATTTCTAGCGAAAATATCCTAATTTCATAAATAAGGGTATTTATTTGTAAAGTTGATTTATTTGGAATTTATAGTATTTTAGTGTAAAATTTATTCTTGTGATTTTTAGAAAAAGGTGGAATATTTATATCATAATAAAATAGGTAATGATAAATATATATATATATATATATATATATATATATTTATACAAAAATGATTTTAATAAATATTTTATATTATAAAAATCTCATTTTCTTAAGATATCGTATTTTAAATCTTTCGAGACCGAATGCTCCTTGCGGAGGTCTGAATCTCGCACTACTAAGCTCGAGGATGTGCGATAATCCGCACCATCTCGAACGGGTTCCCCAAAATGAGTTGTAGCGGCGCTTTACAAAGATTATATAAATACTAAATCCTTTAGAAAACGGTTTTACGAAGTAAATGGTATTTATTTGTAAAGGTGTATATTTTCCGTATTGTATGTTCTAGATTCTCCTGAGTCAATTAGTCTATTCCTAACTGGTCTAGACGACAAGTTGTGAGATGCCTCAAATCGCCTCTTCACCGCCAATTGTGGCCGGGTAAGTACAAGTGAGGAAAGGAGGGATCCGCTCATGAATCACTGTGAGTCGGGTCTTTTAAAATTACCTTTCTCACTTGCCTAGCCTAGACACCACAAAGTCAGGTTTAGATAAACGACCGATGTCTACAACTTATCATATTTTCATAATAAGTGGTACTTATTTAAAAGGTATATCAAAACTAATCTTTAGAAATGGTTTTATTAAATATATGGTATTTAAATGAAAATGTTTATTTACTCGTATTCTAGGTTCTCGGGGGTGTTGCATACGAGTGTGCGAGGAGGTATGTCGTTACCTCGTGATCTACTTTAAATATATAGCAAGTTTGATGGGGTTAAATGAAGGATTGAAACAATGTGGTATTTAAGTGAAAAATACGATAATTTGAAAAAGCTATCATTTCATGTGATGAAACTTGTTCAAATTGTTTGATTATTGTTTAATAGTCAACATAAGGATGTTTAAGTATGATTGTATTAGTGAGAAGTAGAATTTTATAGAAAACCGAATCGGAAATCGGATTTATTCCGATTCCGTCGGGTTTTGTAATTTCGTATTTTTTGAATAGAAAAGAGAGACAGAAAAAGGACTTACGGGTTTTAGATTACACAATAGAGTGAGAGAGAACTAGAGGGATCGCCGATGTGTTGCGTCGTCGCTGGTAGTTCCTAAAACGATCGCCGAAAGTTTGCCGTAGATTTTGCCGGAGCTTCGCCTCGAGCTTGTTTTCAAAGTACACAAGTTTTCTTGGAATTTTGAGAGAGTGGGCTCAGAATTTTGGGGTGAGAGGGTAGAGGGTAGGGGTGGTATTTATAAGGTTAGGCTAGGGTTAGGGTAGGTGAAAGGTTAAAATGAAAAATGTGATAAAATTTATTAAAAATGTATTAAAAGTGGAGTCATTAGGGTTTTAAAAGAGCTCTGGAAATGGTCTGAGGTTGAAATTTTGCAGGTGCATAGGGAATATGGAAAGACATAACTTTCATGTTGGAGCCGTCGCCGGAATCGGCCGACTCGGCCGTGACTCGGTCTGAGGACCGAGTCAAGGCCGATTTGGCCGATTCCTGGCCGAGTCAGGCGGCCGGGATCCCCCCCGACGGTTCATCTAACTCCTGGAAATGTTACATCTTTGGGTGTAGTGGGGTTTTTGTGAGATATGCACGTGTAAACTCTTGGTATTCTAAAGGTTTTAAAAAAAATCAATATTAAAAATAATGTGGGGTATGGGATTTGAACTCTGGTGGCTTGGTTCAGCAGTGCAAGGTATTACCAATGAGCTAAAAGCTCCTTCTTGTAATTATGGTGTGAAATAAATACTTAAAGAGATATCAACAACATTAAATACTCCAAGTATACTTTGAATTTAAATCAATTCTTTGTACATTAAAAAATGGAGTTGTTACAATTGATTTAGTACCAGGAGCACAACCGGTGATCGAATCACCGTATCTATTAAGTCCAGAAGGTTTGAAGGAAGTCCGAACTCAGTTGAATGAATTATTGGCGAAAGGATGGATTTTTCCCAGCACTTCAAGTTGGGGATCATCAGTACTGGTTGTGAATAAGAAGGAAGGTTCATACAGAATGTGCATCGATTATAGAGTCTTGAACGAAGTAACGATAAAGAATAAGTATCCACTACCGCGTATCGACGATCTGTTCGATCAGCTAAGTGGATCTTGTGTTTTCTCCAAGTTAGATCTTCGTTCGGGTTATCATCAGGTGAAGGTAAAGGAAGCTGATATTCATAAAACGGACACTATGAATTTCTTGTGATGCCATTTGGAGTGACCAACGCACCAGCAATATTCATGAACCCGATGAATCAAGTTTTCCGGGGGTACTTAAACAGGTTCGTTGTCATCTTCATCGACGATATCCTGGTGTATTCTAAAAGTCACAAAGAACATGCCGAGCACCTACGAATTGTCCTGGAAACTCTATGACAACATCAACTATATGCTAAGTGCAGCAAATGTGAGTTTTGGCTAAATCAAGTTGGTTTTCTCGGACATATTGTATCAGGCGAAGGAATCTCTGTGGATCCAGCGAAAGTTTCAACAGTAAGCGAATGGCCGACACCAAAGTCAGCGAATGACATTTGGAGTTTTTTGGGTCTAGCTGGATATTACAGAAGGTTCATCGAAGGTTTTTCGAAGATAGCAACACCCCTGACCAAGCTCACACATAAAGATGAAGAATTCGTGTGGTCAGAAGCATGCGAACAAGCTTTCGTAGAACTCAAGTCAAGTTTGACATCAACGCTTATTCTCGTTATACCGTACCAATCTGGAGGTTTCGAAGTGCATTGTGATGCATCCGGTAAGGGATTAGGATGTGTTCTTCATCAGCACGGTAAAGTTGTGGCTTATGCTTCAAGACAGCTGAAAATTCATGAGCGCAATTATCCGACGCATGATTTGGAATTGGCGGCCGTAATCTTTGCTTTTAAGATTTGGCGCCATTATCTTCTTGGTGACCGAGTGAACATATACACAGATCACAAGAGTCTGAAATATGTGTTTACTCAGAAGGAGTTGAATATGCGGCAGAGACGATGGTTAGAACTCATGGCAGACTTTGACATCAACCTGCAATATCATCCAGGGAAGGTGAATGTGGTACCTGATGCCCTTAGTCGCCAACCATTAGCATTGAATCTTACCGCACAGTGAAAGTTTTAACAAGATTTGCATCAGATGGAGATTGAAGTAGTCATGCCAGGTAACGCTTCAAGCTTGATGAATTTACAAGTTCAATCTACTATTGTCAATCAGATCAAATCAGCTCAAGCAAGTGATGCTAAGTTGCAAAAGATCAGAGAACAAGTAGAGAATGGACTCAAAATAGAATTCATCATCCATGAAGACGGATCTTTAAGATATGGCAGCAGATTGTGTGTACCAGAAGGTTCTATTCGGGAAGAGTTAATGAAAGAAGCTCACAGCTCTCCCTACTCAGTACACCCTGGAGGTACAAAGATGTACAAAGATCTATGTCAAAATTACTGGTGGCATGGAATGAAGTGTGAAGTAGCCAGAAGCGTCGCTAAATGCTTGGTGTGTCAGCAAGTAAAGGCTGAACATCATAGGACTGCTGGATTACTTCAACTGTTACCTATCCCAGAATGGAAGTGTCAACACATCACGATGGATTTTGTGACTGCACTTCCTCGCAGCACAAAAGGTAATGATGCGGTATGGGTTATTGTAGATCGACTCACAAAGTCGGCTCATTTCATCCCATTTCGAGTTGTCCAATCTACCGAGACATTAGCAAAAAAGTGCTTGGAGGTAAGAATCTAAGTAAGATTTTAAATCTTCAAATATGTACTATCTCTGATACCTATGAACTCATACAGGAAATTGTGAGACTTCATGGAGTACCGGTCTGCATTGTCTCCGATCGTGACACTAGATTCCAATGACAATTTTGGCAAAGTTTGCAAGCGAGCTTGGGAACAAGTCTGAACTTCAACACAGCTTATCATTCACAAACAGATGGTCAGTCTGAGAAAACTATTCAGATCTTGGAAGATATGCTCAGAGCGTGTATGTTAGACTTCGGAGGATCGTGGGAAGATCACTTACATCTTGTGGAGTTTTCATACAACAACAACTACCAAGCAAGCATCGGAATGACACCTTTTGCAGCGCTATATGGAAGGAAGTTTCGATCACCATTAAATTAGGACGACATCGGTGATAGAGAACTCCTTGGACCTGAGATGATATTAGTAACGGTTGATTTAGTTCGTACTATCAGAGAAAGAATGCGCATAGCCCAAGATTGACAGAAGCACTGGGCTGATGCAAAACACCGTCATTTGGAGTTCCAGCCGGGAGATCATGTATTTCTGATGGTATCTCCAAACCGCTGAGTGATTAGATTTGGAAGACGGGATAAGCTAAGTCCGAGATACATTGGACCGTTCGACATACTCGAACGAGTCGGTGAAGTGGCATATCGCTTGGCACTTCCATCCTTATTGGAAGGAGTGCACAATGTGTTCTACATATCCTAACTCAGAAGTTATGTGAGTGACCCTAGCCATATTCTCGATCATTTCGAGCTCACTGTACAACCCGACTTATCTTGTGAGCAATAACCTGCGGAGATCCTGAACAAGAAAGTGTAGTCACTTCAGAACAAGGAAGTCAACTTAGTTCGAGTGATGTGGAGAAAAGACACTCCAGGAGAATCGACATGGGAAAAGGAAGATGAGATGCGTGCAAGATACCCTCACCTATTTGTAAACTAGTCCTTAAAATAAATTGTAAATTTCGAGGACGAAATTTTTGTAAGGAGGGTAGACTGTAACAACTCCAATTCTTGTGTACATAAAATTGATTAAAAGTTAATGTTTACTTGGGGTATTTACATTTCCTGTGAGTACTATAAGTATTTGATTTACTTTTGAACAGCAAGAAAGCACTTGTAGCACATTGGTAAAGCCTTGCTCTGCTGTGACATAGCCCTGAGTTCAAATTCCATCAGCCACACATTATTTTTTTAATTAAATTCTTTTAATCTTTTAGAAGCCCAAGAGTCTACACGTGCACTACACGTAATAGGGTAGGTTACAGAATAAACAAACGAGTCCACGAGTCAAGTCGAAGCGACGGGGACACGTGGCAAGGAGGCGCGACCCGACTCGGGCCGGCGACTCGCTCGACTCGGCCGGCGCCGCCTGTCCGACTCAGTCGAAACCCTAACTTTCTTTACCTGTTGCGACTTTTGAACTCCCCCCATAACCCTTGTATTATTTAATTTCCCTGCACATTTACAGAGCAAATTAAAACACACACTTAATCCATTTTAATACAAAATTTTAATACACCATTTCATTACCCTAAACCCTAATTTTTCCTATAAATACCACACCTAAAATCACCCCTCCTCACTCCAAAATCCCTGCCCAAACTCTCAAGAAAATTCCCAAGACTTTTTGTGTGCAAGTGGAGTTAGCAAAGGGCGAAACTCCGACGAACTTCCGACGACAATCCGAGGAGTTTCCGACGACAAAACGACACACCAGCATCTCCTATCTCTTCCTCTTTCTCTTCTTTAGCTAATCAACATGTAATTCCCTAATTCTTCTTCTTTTCTTTATTCTAAAAGTATTTAAAACTAAAACCCGACGGAAGCGGAGTTAATCCGACTTCCGATTCGGTTTTCCTTAAAAAGTTCTATTTTTCTTAAACACAATAATACCAAACTCTTATGTCATGACCATTAAACATTAACAAAGGTAATAGAATAAGCTTGACATCAAAATAATAACTGTAGCAAGTTTTATTCCACTTTTACATTAAAATACCTTCATGTTTCATTTCGACATACTTGAACTTTTTAAACCGTATTATCTTAGAAAACTCACGACGTAATGAACTACCTCCTCACAATACTCATATATAATATAGCACGATGAAATTTAGGAACATAGATTTGGGAAAAATACGATTTTTCACATAACTACCTCCGACTTATAAAAACTTTTTTCTACAAGATGTGTATTTTAACAGATCTTTGCAAATGCGCCCCATTTTGGGAAACCCGTTCGGGATGGTGCGGATTATCGCACATACTCGGGCCTAGTAGAGTGAGATGCAGACCTCCGCAAGGAGCATACGATCTCGAAAGATTTAAAATACAATTTTCTTTAGAAAATATGATTTCTATTATAATTAAAAATTATATTTTTAATAAATAAATATATATGTAATTAATATCAAAATACCTATTTTTAATATTTATAATATTCCACATTTCCAAAATTCAAGAAAAACATTCTATTTACAAGAAAATACCATATAATTCCAATATTACAAATAAATACCATATATTATGAAATTAGGTTTTATTCACTAGAAATGTCACATTGATAAAATATACATCCATGAAAACTCTAAAGACAATAATAAAATACTTGAGGTGTATTTTGAAAATTATACAAAATTATTTTTACTTAAAACCCTCTCAAGTTATACTAAATTACAATAAGGACCCTATTAAACATAGGTTTAAGCGGGACCGGTCTCTTGAGCCTCAGCGAGCCGGAGATATGGGTGCTTGCCTATTTAAAGTAGACAACTTAACAAACGGTGATATCAACATGGTAATTGTTCTTGAAAAAGACACAAATTCTGCCGTCCATGTGCAGCAGTTAGCAATAGCACCGAAACATAATTCAGGATTCAATTTCTTTTCTAATTGTCTGACTCAGACCGAGTCAAGATATAATCAATCTGACTTGAATATGATTCAAGTATAAACTAAAATTCAATATGAATCTATATATTCAATCTATTCAATCTATATTGACTGAACCGAACTATGGATATACATCCATCTACATGATTCTCCAGTTACATCCATTTACTGATATCATGGTTTCGGCAAGTCATCCATCTATATACAATATACAATTCAAACAACACATCAATATAATCTAGACATCGCGGGGTTTATAAGGAGTAGACTGGTACGGAAGGTGTTAGAAGTGGCACGAGACTGTAACCATAATACACATAACCTGAATTCAATTGCCGTTGTGCCATGGCTGAACTGTTCCTTGTGCTCCGTATACTTTAGTCTCCGGAATAGTGGGTCTCCTCTCGTATACACTGGCATTCTTCTGTACCAAGCTACAAACAACAGCGTTAACATTAAATACAACATTATAACAATATACTCTCTATTCTGTCTATTCCATTCTTGTCTATTTACGAGACTTACCGAGCGATTTGTTCGCTGACGACATTCTCTTTCTTTTCTTTGGAATGTTGTTAGGTGATTCGGACTCACTAGAGATCGAGCCCACCAGCGAGGATTTGGACCAACTAGCTTTCGACCCGGAGCTCTAGTTACTTGTACATTTCATTTCAGTACTTTCCATTTCTGTTATGTCACTGTTTAGACATTGCTTTTCATTCCATGTATTTACTTTTCAGATGTATTGTAAAAATAATGTTAATAAATAAAGTTGCTGTTCAATTATATCTATTGTCTCTGTCTCTTGTGCATTTTACTTATATTGCTTAGATACGCTTAGCGTGTTTACTTCAGAGTAAATACGTAGCGGCCAGTCGTGTCCCCTTCGCCGTATACCGGGAAGCGGGGCGTGACAAATAGCCTGTGTTCGGTTTGTGGTGCATCCACCTACGCTATAGGAGCATGTCCATACCGTTTCAACACAGCACCAGCACCCACAATCACAGTACCGCAGCAGCCAGCCATTCAGGCTCCTGCACCTCGCCCAACTCTCCCTGCACGAGCTCTACGTGGACCACTTGCATAGCCTCAACGTCAATTCCATTAGGCACAGAGAAACATTTCTCAAGGGCAGAGAAACGTGCCCCAAGTACAGAGGAATGTTCCTCCAGTAAGGAGGAATGTACCATGACGTTAGGCTTTCACAATGACGGTCGAGGAGGCCGAAGCCACATGACAAGTCATCACTGGTAACTTCCCAATCCTTTCAATTTTTCAATCCTTGTGTATTAATGTATTTTTCCTATATCTAAACCCAACCTCATACAACTTAGGTACTATACTGGTAGCTTCCCTTCCTGTACTCGCACTTTTTGACACTGGATCTTCATACTGCTTCATGTCCCAACGATTCGTAAGAACGCATGCGATTCCCGTGAAGCCACTCATTTCAAGCGGGAATGTCAGTTCTGGGAATGGAGTCTTGAAAGCAATTATGGGATTTTATCAGTGTCCAGTTGTAGTTTGCGGACGAGAATTCTACGCGAATTTCAAAGTACTGGACATCCCAAATTTCGATGTTGTGTTGGGAGTGGATTGGCTGGGAGTGTTCTATTCTACGATCGACTGCCGTTAAAGAGGGATAGTATTTGAAATACCAGATTTGTTGGGTTATGCCAGCTTCCTGTCCATCTACCGTGACCGTTTGCGGAACAAAAATTTTATAAACCGGGGCTAGAACAACCCGATATCCCAGATCTACCATAAACCTATAAGCTAGCAAACAAAGAGGAGTTAGAATGGATATACCGAATGATCCGAATCCTTCGGTCTTTTACCATCTTCTTAAGCTCTTAGTGGTCTCCTTGATCAAGCTTGATCGTCAGTCTCCCTCCATCGAAGATGATCCGCCTGAGGATTTGTAGTTCGAGCTCGAACCTCAAAGCCGAGGTAACCAGGGTACCTAGTTCGCTAAACTAGATAGCCTAGAGGATGTCGAGTCTAATGATGGATTAATATATCTCATAACACCCTAGGTTTCTCAACACATGAGACTTATAGGGTGGAGGTAGAAGAAGCAAGCATGATAAGATGAGAGTGTTGTGTGAAGCCACCATGAAAAAAATGGCTAAGTCTTGTGAATTATTAAGCATACAAAAGAATTAAGCATGCTTCAATAATTCACCCAAAGCATGAGTCACCCCATGAGTCACCAAGTGATCCATGCCTCAATAAATGCAAATAACACCTCATCCTTCACCTCATTAACCATTTAATCCTAAATGGTTATAAACAAAATGAGGTGTCTTCTTCTAGAAGCACCCTTGTAATAAATTACAAGAATACCCCTCACCGTATATACACACCCATATATGTATAAGAGACGAAATAATCCAATAATATAATACTAGGATCCAGCTTAAACCAAAGCCCACTAGTATTATCCGTCCGAATCATGATACGTTCATAAGTGCACGTATATGATCGAATCCTGCCGTAATACCATACGACATCTACATTGTTTCGTCCGAAACAGGGAAACCCTCTGTGTGGGACTCTAAAGACTCGTTAATACGCTGGTAGTAGGTTTAACCACAAGCTTGTCAGCGGCACTAGCTGTACGTAACGGCTACCCAGGTATTGAGCGAAAAGAAGGCTGGCGAGCAAACTCATCCGAACCCCTACCGAGCCTGTCCGTGACAATCTTCGTACAGTCCGGTCTGTTCATCTAAGAGTATCGCATATCAAGTCTAGGGGGTTGATAAAGTCAGATCCTAATAACGCGATATTTCGTGTCGGTATGAAGCCCATCACCCACTGAGAAACTACTGATCCAAATCAGTAATTTTCTTCTACCTTGGCAAAAGGTTTCTGGTGATAGCCACCCGTGCACCGCGCGACATCAACCCCCAATACCGGGAGAGACGAATCCCCGACGATCCGCTCACTGCCTCTATGTGGCTCGGGACTGTACCCAACTAAAATCTGTTTGCACGAATCCTTTAAGCCGTGGTAGGGTAGTAATCAAAGCACAGTGGGATCTCACACGAGACAAATGACGATCTTAGGTTAGGATGCGTCCGGTAAAGGATTAGGATGTCTTCTACACCAGCATGGAAAAGTTGTGGCTTTAGCATCAAGACAGCTAAAAGTACATGAGCGCAACTATCCAACACATGATCTGGAGTTGGGAGCCGTCATCTTTACACTTAAGATTTGGTGCCCCTATTTTCTGGGAGAACGAGTGGATATATACACTGACCACAAGAGTCTAAAGTATGTATTTACTCAAAAAGAATTAAACATGTGGCAGAGAAGATGCATAGAACTCATGGCAGACTTCGACATCAACCTAAAATATCATCCTGAGAAGGTGAACGTAGTTCCTGATGCACTTATCCACTAGCCATTAGCAATGAACCTCACCGCTCAGTGGAAGCTACAGCAAGAATTGCATGGATTGGCGATCGAAGTAGTTATGCCAGGTAACGCTTCATATTTGATGAACTTACAAGTCAAGTCCACTCTTGTCAATCAGATTAAGGCAGCTCAAGCAAATGATGCCAAGCTATAAAAGATCTGAGAAGAAGTAGAAAGTAGACTTCGAACCGACTTCATCATCCATGAAGATGGATCCTTGAGATATGGAAGTCGATTATGTGTGCCAATCGGCCCAGTTCGAGAAGAGTTAATGAAAGAAACTCACAGCTCTCCTTATTCTGTACACCCTGGTGGTATAAAGATGTACAAGGATCTACGGCATCACTACTGGTGGCATGGAATGAAGCGTGAAGTAGCAAAAAGCGTAGCCAAGTGTTTGGTGTGTCAGCAAGTGAAGGCTGAACATCATAGAACTGCTCGTCTACTTCAGCCGTTACCAATCCCAGAATGGAAATGGCAGCACATTACTATGGACTTCGTGATTACCCTTCCTCGCAGCACGAAGGATAACGACGCAGTATGGGTTATTGTGGGTCAACTCACCAAGTCGGTTCACTTTATCCCCTTCCGAGTTGGCCAATCTACCGAGATGTTAGTAAAGATGTACATGGAGGTAAGCATGAATCTAAAGTAAGATTTAACCCCAAGATGTAATATTTTTGATACCTATGAAACTCATGCAGGATATTGTGAGATTACATGGAGTACCGGTTTGCATCGTCTCCGATTGTGATACCAGATTTCGATCACAGTTTTGGCAGAGTCTGCAAGCTAGCCTGAGGATGAGTCTGAACTTCAGCATGGCTTACCATCCATAAATGGACAGACAGTTCAAGCAAACAATTCAGATTCTGGAGGACATGCTAAGAGCTTGTATGTTAGACTTCGGAGGTTCGTAGGAAGATCACCTACACCTTGTGGAGTTTTCATACAATAACAACTATCAGGCGAGCATTGGAATGGTACCATTTGCAGCACTCTACGGAAGGAAGTGTCGTTCACCACTAAGTTGGGACGACGTTGGGGATCGTGAACTCCTTGGACCAGAGATGATCGTGGCAACTGTGGACGTAGTTCGCACGATCAGGGAAAGAATGTGCATAGCTCAAGATCGACAGAAGCATCAGGCTGATGCAAAGTGCCGACACATGGAGTTCCAACCTGGAGACTATGTTTTTCTTAAGATCTCTCCAAACAGAAGAGTTATCCGCTTTGTCAAGAGGGGTAAGCTCAGTCTAAGATACGTAGGACCGTTCGACATACTCGAACGTGTTGGAGAAGTGGCATTCCGTTTGGCACTACCACCCTCATTGGAAAAAGTGCACAATGTGTTCCACATATCCCAGCTGCGAAGATATATGAACGACCCCAGCCACATCCTTGATCATTCAGAGTTCACAGTCCAGACGGACCTGACTTGTGAGCAACAACCCGTTGAGATCCTAGACCGAAAGATGAAGACACCGTGGAACAAGGAAGTAAACTTGGTCCGAGTGATGTGGAGAAAGGATTCGCCAGGAGAATTAACGTGGGAACGAGAAGAAGACATGCGTGCAAGATACTCTTACTTATTTGTAAATTAGTCCCTATGTAAATAAAAATTTCGAGGACGAAATTTTTATAAGGAGGGTAGAATGTACGACTTTGAATTTACTGTACGGAATTTTCCAGTTTAATGTATAGAAATGAGTTATACAGCCTGAGTTTGAGTTATAAGTAAATTTTGTTAAATAAGAGTAAGAAGCCACTTGTAGCTCACTGGTAAAGCCCTGCACTGCTGTGACGTAGCCCCTGTGTTCGATCCCAATCAGACACATTATTTTTTTGGATTTTTCTTTTTAACTTTTTGGAAGCCTAAAAGTTTACATGTGCAATACTCAGAAAAATGAAAAGTCAGAAAAATCAAACATGTGGAAAATGGAGTAAACACTGAGTTGTACACGTGGCACGAATTCATAGGCACGAAGCCCTAAATCGGCCGGCGGAAAGCCTATAATGGCCAGTACCGACGGTTCAACCGTGGCCAATGAGGCTCGGGTTTTGCACACTTGACTCTTGACCTACCCCTAACTCTCCTGCTCTGTTTGATTTCCCTGCAATCAAACAGAGACCTTTCATTTCATCATTAAACCAAATTTTAATGCTTTTTAATCCAAATTTTTAATTCCAAAACCCTAATTCTACACTATTAATATCACCCCACACTTTGGCTCAGCATCATTCTGAAATTTCTAGCCAAAACTCTAAAAAATTCTCTAAGTACAAGTGGAGTAAATAGGAGTTAGCAAGCGGTCAACTTCCGGCGAAGGATCGAAGCTATTCCGGAGCTCCCGCAACGCCACGACGACAACCTCTCTTCTTATACCTTTTCTTAACCTAATTAAGTAGTAAGTCCCTCCTAAACTTCTTTTCTCTTCATTTAATTTATCTTTTTATAAAAATCGGTAAAAGTGGAGTTAATATCGATATCACTTTTTCCAACTCCTGTAACTCCAATTCCTATTATCTTTTGGTCAAACAAATTTTTATACAATACTTGTAATCTTAAACCCTAATATTTAGAATCAAAATTTCATCAAAATTCTCATGTGAAATAACAATAGTAACACTTTTTCATTTAAATACCATGGACTTTAAATATCACCTCTTTTAGCTTTTTTTACAAACATACCTTTAGAAAAACTTCACGAGGTAACGACCTACCTTTCATATACACACTTGAATTCATAGCATGATACTCTTTGAATGTATTTTTTGTTGCGAAGACATTATTACAAGAAAATACCACTTACTATAAAAACCGGATTTCTTTTAAATTGTATTTTGAATTCCTTTACGATTATGCCTCTACAAACCTCTTTAGGGGACCCGCTATTGGATGGTGCGGATTATCGCACATTCTTGGGCTAGTAGAGCGCGATGCAGACTTTCTCACGGAGCATTCGGTCTCGAAAGGTTTTAAATACAGTTTTTAATAAAAACATATTTTTCTAAATAACTAAAATTAATTTTTTAATAATTATATAAAATTACAAATCCATATATTTTCAAAATATAATAAACTTAAATTTTTTAAAATAAAATAATTACAAGTTTCACTAAAATACCATCAAGATACTAATAAAAGACAAGTTTACAATAAAATACCATGAACTTTCCAAACTAAGCAATTATCACTAAAATACCTCAAATCCTTAAAATTCATATCCATGAAAACCCTAAATAATATAAATAAATACTCGAGGTTTATTTTGAAATTTTATTCAAAATATTTTTCATAAAACCCTCTCGAGTTATATAAAACAATATTTAGGGACTTTAGTAAATATAAATTTAAGCGGGATCAATTCTCTTGAGTCCCAGGGAGCCGGAGAAAGTGAGTGCTTGCCTATTTAAGGTAGAAAATTTAACGGAGTTATCAATGGTAATTGTCTTGGAAAAAGACACAAATTCTGCCGTCCATGTGCAGCAGTTATCAATGACTCCTAAACCTAATTCAGAATTTAAATCAGTTACAAGTGTCTGACCCAGTCTGAGTCTAACTCAAACCTGAATCCAAACTCAAATCAGAGTCCGATTCAAACATGAATCCAAAGTCTAACATGAATACTTGAATTTGAACCTGAATACTTGAATTCAAACATCAATACCAAACATGAAAATTTGACTTGACTTGACCTAACCATGGTTATCACTTGACCTGACTACTTGAATACATGATTACATCTTGAACATGACTACTTGAACAACTTGTATCCATGGTTTCGGCAAGACTTGTAAATACTCTATACAATACATTATGTGGGGATAACGGAGTAGATTGGTACGGAACGTATTAACGTGGCACGATATGGTCACTTAAAAGACACCTACATGAACTCTCGTGCCGTTGTCCTGTGGGTTTTGACGGGGCCTTGTACTACATGTTACCAAAGTCCACGGGGTAAGATAGACTCCTCTCGTATACACAAATACCTTCTGTATCAAGCAATAAACAATTACGTTAGAATAACAAGCATATACCTGTACAACTTACCAGTTTCATTTCACATTACTTGTTATATTCCATTACTTTTTTTGGGACTTACCGAGCGCTAGTTCGCTGACGACATTCCTGTCTTTTCTTTCTTTGGAATGTTCGTCAGGAGGACCGGACTCTCAGGAGATCGGGTCTAGCCAGGAGGACATGGACGAGCTCACTGCCCAACCGGACTTCTAGCTCTCCTTGTATTTACTTTCAGTTTGTATGTCACTGTTTATGCATTGTTTATATCATTGTATCTTTTCATTTTCAAATAGTTGTATGTAAAGTGAATGTAAATAAAAGTTGATGTTTATTATTTTATATCATTTGTCATTCTTGTGCATTTTATATATATTGCTTAATTACACTTAACGTATTTATTTCTTAGTAAATACGCCGCGGCCCGCCACGTCACCGATTCCGTACACTGGGAAGCGGCACATGACTGGTTTTGTTGGCGGCCCATGCAGGTCTGCATGAAGTCCTAAACAATATATATCACAAGAATTATAAGAATCGGCAACTATACATTCCTTACATTTCAAATTCATTAAATCTATCCTAACCTTTCTTTTTCTATCAAGGTCATGGATTCACCGAATAAAATCAGCACGAACGTCAATGGCAACACCCCACCGCCTACTCTACCACCACCACCTACCGTTGTAGCTTCCATCAACGAGCAAACGGTACTGCTTGAGGTGATCAAGAGCCTCTTGGAGGGTCAGCAGCAGCAGACTGCTATCCTCATGCACCGCCCTGAAGCCGAAGCACCCGGAGTCAAGCAATTTCGGGCACTACACCCCATACATTTTTCAGGAAAGGAGAGCCTACTGTAGGCAGAAGAATGGGCTCAGTCGATAGAAAATGATCTGGCAGCAGCACAAGTGCCAGAGATTGCTTGGGTGAGAGTTGCGAAACTGCAACTAATAGACAACGCCAGAGTCTGGTGGAAGGCTGAAGAAAGCCGTCTCACCCAACCTATCGAATGGAAGACGTTTCTCGATATGTTCGATGCGAAATACTTCCCTGAGACTGTCCATTTCGACATGGAACAATAGTTCATCCATTTAAAACAGGGCTCGATGTGGGCCAAGTCTGTGGATGAATACGATACTGAGTTTACCATGCTTAGCAGGTAAGATATTGTCTCAAATTCAAATTCCTGATATCACTTACTACACTGCTAACACAAGGTTGTAACAGGTTCGCTGCACACCTCATCCCGACTGCTGAGATCCGGGCACGACGATTTCAGTAAGGGTTGGACCCGGAAATCTAAGCTGCACTTGCTACAGGGGATTTCCCAACCCATGATCTCGCTTTGAAGGCTGCCCGACGCTATGAAGTAGTTATGAAGAAGAAAGGCAGACTGCAGACTTCCAGTGTGAAACGCCCTGCCACATAGATGGAAGGAGGAGCCTCTTCCAGGCCAACCTTTGCACCCAGTTGACCGGGAGGATCATTTAACCGGCCCAGTCCAGTTTTTTGTTTCTACTGCAAGATGAATGGACACCTGGCGAAAGACTGCAGGCATGCAAATGGCTTGTGTTTGGTTTGCGGCGCATCCACTCACGCCATAGGAGCATGTCCATATCGACTCAACCCAGCTCCAGCACCTAGACCCTCAATCACAGTCCTGCAGGGCTAGCTATTCAGGCTCCTGCACTTTGTATAGCTCTCCCTGCACCACCTCCACGTGGACATCCTGCACATCCTCCTCATCAATTCCACCAGGCATAGAGAAACGTGCCTCAAGGGCAGAGAAACATGCCTCAAGGGCAGAGGAATACGCCTCCAGTAAGGAGGAATGTACCCGGACGTCAGGCTTTCACAATGACGGTTGAGGAAGCCGAAGCCACTGGCCAAGTAATCACTGGTAATTTCTAATCCTTTCATCTTTCAATCCTTGTATACCTCTATATTTCTCCTGTATCTAAAACCAACCTCACACAACTTAGGTATTATACTAGTAGCCATCCTTCCTGCCCTCGCACTTTTGGACACTGGAGCATCACACTGCTTCAGGTCGCAACGATTCGTGGGATTGCATGCGATTCCCGTGAAGCCACTCATTTCAAGCTGGAATGTCAGTTCCGGGAATGGATTATTGAAAGCAACTATGGGATTTGATCAGTGTCCAGTTGTAGTTTGCGGACGAGAATTCTACGCGAATTTCAAAGTACCGGACGTCCTAAATTTCGATGTTGTGTTAGGAATGGACTGGCTGGGAGTTTTCTATGCTACGATTGATTGCCGTCAAAGGAGGGTAGTATTTGAGATACCAGATCACCCAGTCTTCTACTTCAAGAGTGGAGACAGAACGTTGGAGCCAGGAATCTTCCATGCTAAACCAAAGAATGCAGAAGTGTTTACCCTACCGACGGAAGAAGAAAAGATAGAGGTAGTTCGATAGTTCGAGGATGTGTTCCCTGAAGATATAACAGGTTTGCCTCTCGATCGAGCTCTTGAATTCAGCATTGACTTAATACCTGGTGCACAACCTGTAATCAAAGCCCTATATCGGTTAAGTCCTGAGGGATTGAAGAGGATCCGCACTCAGTTGGACGAACTCCTGAAGAAAGGTTGGATTCGTCCCAGTACTTCAAGTTGGGGATCTCTAGTATTGCTGGTGAAGAAGAAAGACGGTTCATACAGGATATGTGTAGATTATCGAGCTCTGAACGAAATGACGATCAAGAACAAGTATCCACTACCGCGCATCGATGATCTTTTCGATCAGCTAAGTGGGTCTTGTGTATTCTCGAAACTAGACCTTCGTCCGGGTTATCATCAGGTGAAGGTCAAAGATTCCGACATTCCGAAGACGGCGTTTAGGACTCGATATGGTCATTATGAGTATCTCGTAATGCCGTTTGGCGTGACCAATGCACCTGCTATATTCATGAATCTGATGAACCAAGTTTTTCGAGAGTATTTAGACAGGTTCGTTGTCATCTTCATCGATGACATCCTGGTGTATTCAAAGAACTGGAAAGAACATGCCGAGTATTTACGGATTGTCCTGGAGACATTGCGACAACATCAGCTCTATACCAAGTACAACAAGTGTGAATTTTGGCTATATCAAGTTGGATTTCTCGGACATATCGTTTCAGGCGATGGAATCTCAGTAGATCCAGCTAAGGTGTCAGCTGTCAGCGAATGGACGACACCAAAGACGGTGAAGGATATACGAAGTTTCTTGGGATCGGTAGCATACTACTGAAGATTCATTGAAGGCTTTTCGAAGATTGCAGCACCCTTGACCAAGCTGACGCGTAAAGACGAAGCATTCGTGTGGTCAGAAGCATATGAACAAGCTTTTGTAGAACTCAAATCAAGATTAACTTCAGCTCCTATCATTGTAATACCGGATCAATATGGAGGATTCGTCGTACATTGTGATGCGTCCGGTAAAGGATTATGATGTGTTATATATCAGCATGGAAAAGTTGTGGCTTTCGCGTCGAGACAGCTGAAGGTTCATGAGTGAAACTATCCAACACGTGATCTGGAGTTGGCAGCTGTTATTTTTGCACTTAAGATTTGGCGCCACTATATTTTGGGTGAACGGGTGGATATATACACTGACCATAAGAGTCTGAAGTATATATTTACTCAGAAAGAATTGAACATGCGACAGAGAAGATGGATAGAACTCATGGCGGACTTCGACATCAACCTACAATATTATCCAGGGAAGGTGAATGTAGTTCCTGATGCACTTAGCCACCAGCCATTAGCAATGAATCTCACTGCTCAGTAGAAGCTACATCAGGAATTGCACAGACTGGCAATCGAAGTAGTTATGCGAGGTAACGCTTCGTATTTGATGAACTTACAAGTCCAGTCTACTATTATCAATCAGATCAAAACAGCTCAAGTAAATGATGCCAAAGTACAAATGATCCGAGAACAAGTAGAATGTGGACTTCGAACCGACATCATCATCCACGAAAATGGATCCCCGCGATATGGAAGTCGATTATGTGTACCAAATAGCTCAGTTCGAGAAGAGTTGATGAAAGAAGCTCACAGCTCTCCTTATTCTGTACACCCCGGTGGTACAAAAATGTACAAGGATATACGGCAACACTACTGGTGGTATAGAATGAAGCGTGAAGTAGTAAGAAGCGTAGCCAAGTGTTTGGTGTGTCAGCAAGTAAATGCCGAACATTACAGAACTGCTGGTCTACTTCAGCCATTACCAATCCCAGAATGGAAATGGCAGCACATTACCATGAACTTCGTGACTGCCCTTCCCCGCAGCATGAAGGATAACGACGCAGTATGGGTTATTGTGGACCGACTCACCAAGTCGGCTCACTTTATTCCCTTTCGAGTTGGCCAATCTACCGAGACGTCGGCAAAGATGTACATGGAGGTAAGTATGAATCTAAAGTAAGATTTAACCTCAAGATGTACTATTTTTTATACCCATGAAACTCATGCAGGAGATTATGAGATTACATGGAGTACCAGTTTGCATCGTCTCCGATCGTGATACCAGATTCCGATCACAGTTTTGGCAGAGTCTGCAAGCTAGCCTGGGGACGAGTCTGAACTTCAGAACGGCTTACCATCCACAAACGGACGAACAGTCCAAGCGAACAATTCATATTCTGGAGGACATGCTAAGAGCTTGTATGTTAGACTTCAGAGGTTCATGGGAAGATCACCTACACCTTATGGAGTTTTCATACAATAACAGCTATCATGCGAGTATTGGAATGGCACCATTTGCTGCACTCTACGAAAGGAAGTGTCATTCCCCACTAAGTTGGGACGACATTGGAGATCATGAACTCCTTGGACCAGAGATGATCGTGGCAAGTGTGGACGTAGTTCGCACGATCAGGGAAAAAATGCGCATAGCTCAAGATCGACAGAAGCATTGGGCTGATGCAAAGCGCCGACACCTGGAGTTCCAACCTGGAGACCATGTTTTTCTGAAGATCTCTCCAAACAGAGGAGTGATCCGCTTTGGCAAGAGGGGTAAGCTCAGTCCAAGATACATAAGACCGTTCGACATACTCGAACGTGTTGGAGAAGTGGCATACCGTTTGGCACTACCACCCTCATTAGAAGGAGTGCACAACGTGTTCCACATATCCCATTTACGAAGATATATGAACAATCCCGGCCACATCCTTGATCACTCAGAGCTCATAGTCCAGATAGACCTGACTTGTGAGCAACAACCGGTTGAGATCCTGGACCGAAAGGTGATGACACCGCGGAACAAGGAAGTAAACTTGGTCCGAGTGATGTGGAGAAAAGATTCGCCAGGAGAATCAACGTGGGAACGAGAAGAAGACACGCGTGCAAGATACCCTTACTTATTTGTAAATTAGTCCCTATGTAAATAAAAATTTCGAGGACGAAATTTTTATAAGGAGCGTAGAATGTAACGACTTTGAATCTCATCCTCCTTCTCCAAAATCCAAAGAAAGAGGAGAAAGAAGAAGACCCATCTCTAAAAAAACCCTAACCTTGGGGTGGATCCAAGACTCAAAGAGAAGAAATGGGTCTTTTCTCATCACCCAAGACATAAGTGTTCCCGCCAATAATTTCTGTGCAAAAAAGCCCAAGGTATCAAATGGCAGCAATACGCTTAAGAAAATACAAACCAGTATTTTCCAGGCTGTATTTTGCCAAACTACTGAAAGAGAATCAGGTAAATTCTAATGGTATCGAAAGAGTCTCGAAAAGTCCTTCGATTTGATATATTAGTGGCCTCATAACTCTTCCGGAATCAAAAGTTATGAGTAAATGTGCTATGCACGTATAATCTAAGTAATGCTCTACCACATGGGGAATACATTTTTAGTCCCACATTGGAAAAAAGAGAGATCCCTTCTTTACCATTCCTCTATAAATAAGAAGAGACATCTCTTAGAAAAAATAGGATTCAATCCTCAAAATAGCTTAGTTCTCCAAGCTAGGACCTTAGCTGTCCCCCGTAATGCACATATACGCAAGCGCCATGTGCGCTACGTGCAACGCACGTACTCCCGCCATGTGTGCACCACGTGCTACGCATGTGTGCCCGCCATGAGCGCACCACGTTTGAAAATTCAATCCTTAAAGGAACTTAGTTCTCCAAGTTAGGGCCTTAGCCGCCCTCCATAATGCGCATATGCGCAAGTGGCATGTGCGCCACGTGTAATGTACGTGCGTCCGCCACGTGTGCACCATGTGCGAGGATTCAATCCTCAAAAGTTAGTTCTCTATAGGAGTTTAATTCTCTAAGTTAGGGCTTTAGTTGCCCCTTCACAATGCGCATATGCGCAAGCGCCATGTGCGCCACGTGCGACGCACGTGCGCCCGCCACGTGCGAGTATTCATCCTCAAAGGAGCTTAGTTCTCCATAAGAGCTTAGTTATCCAAGTTAGGGCCTTAGCGGCCCTCTATAATGTGCATATGCGCAAGCGCACGTTCGCACCATGTGCAACGAATGTGCGCCCTCCACGTGCGCACCACGTGTGAGGATTCAATCCTCAAAGGAGCTTAGTTCTCTATAGGAGGGCCTTAGCTGCCTCCCATGATGTGCAAGCTCTACGTGTGACGCACGTGCGCCCGCCACGTGCGCACCACGTGCAATGCACGTGCGCCCACCAAGTGCGCAATATGTGCGACGCATGTGCACCCAACATGTGCGACGTACTTGCGCGAACGCAAAATAACCTTTTTCAAGCAGCTAGAAATTTAAGCTCCAACCCGTTCTTCCCCCGATGAATGGAACATGATTCAAAGGGTACATCCCTCCACACCTTCGATACATGGCGCTGTAATCCCTCAGAGTCGTCGGAGAGGTGGTGGGTCCCAACGACCAATGATCTCTATTTCCAAATAAGGAGGAGAGAACCCCCGTAAGCTTCTGTAAAAATACATAAGGTTCTCAAAAGATTCCACAGAACAACTGAGAATTTAATTCTCAATAAAAAAGATCGTCTCCATTCTCAAAATCCCAGGTAAAGAAAATATCGAGATTAAAACATTTCCTTTACCTAACATATCTAAGGGTTTAACCCTTCTCAAAGAACTTAGTTCTTTCTATGGATCTGAGATCCGCAAGACAAATCTCCCACAAGTTGAAAATTTAATTCTCATCGGGAAGATCTTGTTTTTGAGAAACAAAGATTCAGGGAAGAACAAAATTGAAAAGAAAGAAGATGGTGTTCATAATACTCCAGGAACTTAGTTTCTTTAAATCAAGAACTTAGTTCTTTAAAGAACCCGATCCAAGATACTCAAAATAGTGATATTAGTGATCCTTAATGGTCAAAACACCATTAAAAGAGGTTTAACCACTCTGAAAACATGAACATGGAAAATATGGAGTTCATAATACTCCAGGAACTTTGTTCCTTCAAATCAAGAACTTAGTTCTTAAATAACATGATCCCAGATCCTCAAAATAATGATCTTGGTGATCGTTAATGGTCAAAATATATTAACAGAGATTTAAGTTCTCTAAAAATATCAACAGAGACTAAATCTCCCAAAACATAGCGCCTCACGTGAAACACACGTGAGAGCCAGAGAAAATTAGTGCTTAGCACTATTGTAGCACCTCACGTGAAAAGCACGTGAGCGCCAGAAAAGATTAGTACTTAGCAATATACCAGCGTCTCACGTGAAACATACATGAGAGCTGTATATCTTAGTGCTTAGCACTGCTGGGTAGTATAGAAACCCAATCTCAGCCCAAATTGGCTAAGTTTCCTAAAGTTAAATCTCTTCGATTTTAAATCAACCGAACCTATATGCTCGTGATTTCCAAACTAATTTTAGTCTCAAACATGACTGATGATCTCTCATTGATGATATCCAAATTGATATTCATCCCATATCTCCTAAGGTAATCTTAGTCTCAAATATGACTAACGATTCTTAGGTCCACCACTACCCTTTTTTCCCTCAAATACGGGATTTAGTTTAAAGGTACATCTTTCCACACCTTTGATATATGCGCTGTAATTCTTCAAAATCTTCAGAGAGGTGGCGGGTCCAGACAACCAACAACTCCTTTCTTGTCCCAACTTGATATAAAATTTCATCAAAATAGGGAATGATACGTCCCACATTGATGCACTTCCAAATTGACGTGCACACCTCAAATTGGGTCGCACCCCAAATTGAGTGCATCCCATATCACCATCGTTCACTTTGCCACATAACAAATACACGTGCGTGCAAGATAAATGTTGGACCGAAATGTCCTTAAACTAACATTCGTTCCCAAAACGGGAATGTTGGACCGAAATGTCCTTAAACTAACATTCGTTCCCAAAATGGGAATGTTGGACCGAAATGTCCTTAAACTAATACTCGTCCTCAAAATGGGAATGTTGGACCAAAACGTCCTTAAACTAATATTCGTCCCAAATACGGCGATAATGGACCGAATTGTGCTTAAACTAATATTCACTCCAAACATGGCGATGTTGGAACATAATGTCCTTAAATTAATATAATTGAGCTCATATGCTCACTTGTTTCTAAGTTGATTTTAGTATCAAATATGACTAACGATTCTTAGATCAAACTCAAATATCTTATGAACGGATGGACCTCACAAATGTGAGAAATGTGTTCTAAGTTCATTCCCGTTGGCAAACCAAACTACTAACGTGGACCCTGTCAAGCAGATTCTTGACCCGAACCCAAATCTCAAATATACGGATTTGGACCAATCCATGCCCTATGGGCGACGACATAAATTAGTCTCCGTATACAATCTACGGGCAACCTAAAGTAAAACGAACACAATACGACACGGAGTGAACCACCGGAGAAAGAGAAACTGGTTATCGCAACGCGATAATGTAATTAACTGCAGGGGCTTGCGCCTGCAGGGAAGAGCGTCCTTATAATCAAAAACCCCTCACAAACAAGGGGGATCTAATAAAGTTTGCTACAACGGTCGCATCTGTCCAAACCTCCGATATATGGTGCCATAAATCAACTTGGTATCTTCGAAGAGGTGGATGGAGAAGTCCAAATAGTATCTGCCCCCAAATTCAGGCCAGACGTCCCAACGTCTCGGTCTCTGTCTTTCGACGGTGAATAGATTCTGGCATGCCTGGTGGGACATTTTCCTCTTTCCACTCTACACTTCGTGTGGCGTGTTTTTCCGCGATCAAATAATTGCGGTATATATGTTTGTAGTTGCCCTTGGGTGATGAGATACTGAAGCTGGCGTTTCGTCTCTTTGTAGAATGGCATTTTCTTCCACTCACCGCAACTCAGGCTCTGTCACATCTGGCGGAGTCAAGTATGGGCCACTTACAGCCTCAAATCTCTGCAATCTGGGTCTTCAAGAAATCAATGGGCTTCTATTTGGGTCGATACTCCCACCTCCCACCCTCGGTGCTTCAACGCCAAAAGAGGAAGCCCAAAAGAAGTCTGTCTTCCGCAGGCTGGTTCCCCAAGCTCCAGCTTTGCCGACGGAATTAGTCCTCAAACAACTGGCACTTGCCAAAGACCAAGGTCAACGCAGGGGGCCTAATACTCATGATCTCAAAGAAAGCAGGAGGCAGGCTCAGCAAACTCTTGAGACTGATAAATCTATGGTCGCATGACATCATCGATGTCGAAATGGGCGTCAAATAAAACGAGCTGGGGGCAGTTCTCCGTCCGAACTGATTCTAACTCTGACGGCGAATGTTGCTGTTCCAACTGGGAACAGTTTTGAACTGCTGCGAAGGGTCAGGCAAAATTCCCCCATCGCGATATTGAAGAAGTCTTCGCAAACTACGGAGATCCAAGGAGAGCAGAGGCCAGTTCTCTCCCTAAAAGAACTTTCCTCATTTATATATAAGGTGTGGAAGCAAGTGAAGAACTCAGTCGTCAACCACGGCTCTTCTCCTAAACGTCAGCTAAATTCTGACAAATCCCCTTTCAAATACAAGGAGACTCATCTTAAGACGGTTCCTGATACAATGGTTCCTCCTAAAGCCAAAGCGGCTTCTCACAAAAAAGAGAGGCCTGATAAAGCCCAAGTTCCCGAGACAAACTTCGAGGGTCAAAGCTCCAAATGTCCCAAGCCTTGGGGCATAGTAATTCACACAGTCTACATAGTGAACTCCAAAGACGAAGGTCACACTTATACTAACCGCAGACTGCATACTCGGTCTCCGACGAAAGCTCAACCGGAACGTGAAAAATTATAGAAGATGCTTGCTCAGGCGACAGTACTCGCTAGTTCATCGTCTAAAGCAAATCCCGAAGACGCACCTGAAGAAAGAATAGGGCAGGAGTCGAATATTGATTTCCTAAAGCACGCTCTCAAAAAGTGAGATGAAGAAACGACATAAATGTCCACTAAAATGAACCAGATAGCCCTTCTGATCCAGAACATGGCTGGAATGATGGTCCAATCGGAACCACTGCCAGATAAACCGCCGGTAGTCGCTCGTAATGATAAGGATGACATTTAAAATGCTGGGTTCCCTAGCACGACCACTGGGTTTCGGGAGGCATCTACCATGCCGTTTTAAAAAAAATGGCGCGCTAAAGAACCCTAACTTAGAATCTTAACTAGAGAATTATATGCAAGCTAGCATGTAACCATCTTTACATCTAAGTGAACAAGGAATACAACCTTTGTAGACCGGTCCTTCACTTCAAAAGCTCCGTGTAGTAGTCCCTTCGCTCTAAGTAGTGATCTCCCGGACTCTATTAAGGCTCCACAAAGTGAAATGAACAAGCTTTCTTGAAGTCTTCGAGGCCGAAAATGATTTACGTCGAGGAGACACTAACTCAAGCTAGCTCTTCACTAATTAGGAATTAGTGAAGCAAACAACCTAGACCAAATGGCTAATCTAGTGTAGGTTGATGAAGTGGGAATTTTGCTCACTTTAGAAATATTTTTCTCACTAATTTTCTTCACCTCCCAAAAGGCTAGAGAGCTTGAGAAAGGAGATGAAGAAAAGCAACAATGGAGAGAAGCAAGCGTGTCATGGCGACCATGGGTGAGAAATATCTCATATAACTCCTGTAGAGACTAAACCATGGCTAACAATAATGGTTAGGTTAATAAATATCTAGTGTGAGATAAAATTAGTGGACTAAGTCAAAGGTTAGCACAAAGCTTCTCCAAGCTTCTCACATTGACTAATTTCCAACTAATTTTCTTTCACTCTTAATAAATAAAACTCCACATTATTATTTGTATGGTATGAGTCTCATACACCCATGTAGCATGTAGCAACTAGCATGACACAATAATATATATCACATATATATTAAGTGTATACAAGTGAGAAAAAGAAATGCTTAAGTAAGCTAATATTAGTTAATGTAAATTAATATATCAAATATATAATTATACATTAAATTATTAAATCAACACTTGATTTAATAATCCGGCTATATCACATATAACCGACTAATATCTATTGTATCAACTTATCGAATCAACATTTGATTCGATAACCCGGCTATATCACATATAACTGACCGATATCACATATCGTGAGAATAGAATACGGTATCACATACACGTATCAATCTCGGTCCTGCACATATCACATATGTTCTCCTACTTCGTTTCGCCTGAGCCAGGAAACCTCTGTGTAGGACTCTAAAGACTCGTTAATTCGCCGGCAGTAGGTGATGATCATATCAGTTACCCACAAGCCGTCAGTGGTACTAGCTGGATGTAACGGCTACCCGGGTATTGAGCGATCAGAAGATCAATAAGCAAGCTTGCTATACTCCTGCGAATCCAATAAGTAACACTACCGTACAGTCCGGTCTCTTCGTCAGATATGTCACATATCCAGCGTGGGGGTGGTAAATGTCAGACCCCAATAGCCTGATAAGTCATGCCGATGTGAGGCCCATAACTGTTCGAGAAACTACTGATAACATTTACCTGTAAATATCAGCAACCCTGGCCAGGGATTTTCTGTTATAGCCAATCGAGCATAGCGCAACATCAACCCCCAATACCGGGAGAGACGAAATCCCCTCCTATCGCTCATTGCCTCCATGTGACTCGGGACTGTAACAAAAAACCACCATTTTGCACGCTCTCTTGAACGTGGTAAGGTATAAATCAAAGCACAGTGGGAATCACACAAGACTCTATGACGATCTCGGGTCTACAGACTAACCTGTACCAGTGTCACCAGTGAACTGCTATCTGACGTGAGGTATAATACCATCTAGGAGTTCTCGGTGAGTCATGTTCAGTATACCCAGTCTCCACTGAGCACCCGTATACAATCTTTGATGTCAAACACTAATGGATGTGGGATCATCCATCGTCCATCATATGGGTCAAGAAACATATACGCTAGTCTACTCTGGAATATCGATGCCCCGTCTCGATACTACCACAACTAGGAACAATTGAAGGATGTACTTATAGACTACCCTGGCCCCACTAGTATGATCTGCATCATAATCCTGGTAGTCAAGTACATATCTTAAGGGCTTTATCAATATGTAACAGAGAGACAATAAGTATACATGTCAAGATAAAGAGCAACCGGATAGCATACTATCATGTCGAGCCAGAAAGTCCTTCCTATATATGTCCAAGCATCCGCTATAATATACATCATATGTACAATAATGGCCTCTAGAGCATACATATAACTAACATCAAATCCTCTGCAAGTCTCAACGGCCGAAGAGAAAATGATTCCAAAATCAAAGCTGGAGCTCAGAAAATCAAATCTCACTATGTCAGTGAAGCTGCAAATAGGTCAATCAAGGCTGGTCGAACATATCCAGCCTGGTATGATCAAATACAGTATCCGCCAGAGTATACACTTCCAACGTTCCACATGTACAAAGGAATCGGGAATCTTTGCCAGCACATTGCGTGATTTAAATCCATGTGCGGCAATACTGGAGGAAATGATATACTGCACCTCCGACAGTTCGTCAGCAGTCTGGCGGGTATCGCCTTCGAATGGTATGCAGAACTCCTAAATGATTCCGTGAAGACCTTCGACGAGATGGATATACCCTTCTATCAGAGATTCACTAGTAAGAATCCGTGGCGGCGTTGGTCAATGAAAGGGTTGGATTGAATGAAACCTGGGTTCAATATGTTACCCGATGGTGAAATCTCTGGTCAAAATGCGAGCAACACATCGACGAAGCTACAGCCGTGGGAATGTTCATAGCCACCCTTGACCCAAATTCAAAGGTGTTCCCATTTATGGACCTCTTCAAGCCGACGACCTTCCAAGAGCTCATGGATAAAATGACTCGACTGGATCAGATGAGTCAAGACCCTTCATCATCCGATGAAGATGAATGAAAAGCGAAGGAAAGATGGCGTTTGTCGCCAATGCTTAACAAAGAATGAATGGCTCCGAAACAATCTGTCGCCAAAATAGCGATGACACGAGTTCTACCCTTCGAAAGATTGGGGCGCGGATACTCTCTCCCCTGGGATATATGCAGGGGGCATATTGCTTACTGGCGGAATAATCTCTCCGCCAGATGGTCCTTTTTTTCCAAAAAACAGGAAGGATACTAAGGGACCTACAGACGGGTCCTAAAATCAAGTGGAATACCCCCCTTAAACAAAAAAAACCATGGGAGGGATGTGAAATCCATGTCCCACTCTGAATTAGATGATGAGGGGAAAAGTCCCCAAATCAAGTTCATTCTTCCAAGGAAGAAGAAAACTCAGCAGAAGGAGTGACGTGATATCTCGTTCCTTCGTATGTGAAGATACTTCATCAGCGTCAGAAAAGCCACATTGATGAATAGATGACAAGTGCCGTGTAAAATGCCCGGTATTTCCCGCAATAACAACCCGATTGCTGTGGTAATAAAAGAAGTAGTCCAAGAGGGTGAAAATAGTTTAAGGTGTGAAGTGTCTATGCAAACAAAGGACAGGAAGCAACGTCTCAGCAAACAAGAGTTAGAAGGGATGAGTTATGCAACTCCTCGACTGAATGATAAATAATGGACCGAAATGTCCCTAAACAAGTGCGTCGCCTCAAACACGACGCGCCGCTCAAACAAGGCGATAATGGACCGAAACGTCCCTAAACTGGTGTGTCGCCTCAACATGGCGATAATGGACTGAAACGTCCCTAAACTAGTGCCTCACCCCAAACACGGCGCGTCGTCTCAAACACGGCGCGAGAGGTCCCTAAACTAACAATCCGCCTCAAACATGGCGATAACGGATCGAGATGTCTCTAAACTAACAACAGACCGAAATATTCTTAAACTAAAACTTCGCCTAAAACATGGAGATAATGGACCGAGACATCCTTAAACTAATAATGGAGCGAAACGTCCTTAAACTAGCGTTCGTCCTAAAAGCGGGAATGTCGGACCGAGACGTCCCTAAACTAATAATGGACCAAAATGTCCTTAAACTAATGTTCATCCCCAAGTTGGCAATTTTGGACCGAAAAGTTCTTAAACTTGAAATTCTCCTCAAACATGGTAATAATGGACCAAAACGTCCCTAAACTAGTGCGTCGCCTCAAACATGGCGCATCGCCCCAAATATGGCGATATCCTCCATTGAGATCTATATTGCAATCGAAGTCTCAACGGCGAGGGTTGCAACTAAAGTCCTGCCGGCTACACAGCTACTCCTGCGATGAAGCCACCCCCATGATCTACCGGCAAACAGATGGGTCACCTGCGGCGAAACTAGTTTCGAGAGTTCCATCGTTCGCAAAAAAAACGGTATGTCCACGAGCGGATGAAAACCCGAAAGGGCGCTGTGAGTAAGAACAGCAGGATTGCCGGCGAGTTTGTGAAAACCCGAAAAGGCGCAATATCGTTTAAAAAAATAATTAAAAAAGAGAAAAAAAGAAAAACGGTATGTCCACAAGAAAAATGGGCACGGATGAAAACCTGAAAGGACGCCGTGAGTAAAAACAGCAGGACTGTCAGCGAGTTTGTGAAAACCCGAAAGGGCACAATCTCGTTTAAAAGAAAGAGAGAGAAAGAAAGAAAAAAAAAGAAAAAACGGTATGTCCATAAGCAAAATGGGCACGGATGAAAACCTGAAAGGGCGCCGCGAGTAAAAACAGCAGGACTGCCGGCGAGTTTGTGAAAATCCGTAAAGGGCGCAAACGTCCTCTCGACATTGTGAGGAGAAATTACACGCGTGAGATCCTTACGACTCATAAAGGAGCAAAACACTTTGGAATCCCCATGATTCGTATGGAGAAATTACACTTGCGAGATCCTTATGACTCGTTAGGAGAATTCCCCTATGAGACCCTCACGGCTCGTAGGATTCAAAAGCCTTAAGCTACAGGGATCTAAACCTGTTCTTAAGCCGTCATGTTCCTTAAGTTGCCCTACAGGCGGTCCAATATTGACCCTTGTATACAATCCATGGGCATAAATAAATATTCTTCCACCAAGTTCCACCAATGACGAGATATGTCCTCATATGGTGAACGATACTTGTAAGTTCTCTCGACTTATAAGGAGAAAATACTTTTATAAGATCCTTACGTCTTATAAGAGAGAACATACTTAGGAGTCCTCATGATTCTTAAGGAGAAAATACATCTATGAGATCCTCATGACTCGTAGGGAGAAAAGCCTTTATGAGACCCTTACGGCTTATAAAGTCAAAAAGCCTTAGTCGACAGGATCTTAACCCTGTTTGCTAAGCCATCTTTGTTCAAATTAGTAAATGCAAATGATGAGTCGCTCCTGGCAATATTCCAGTCGTAGCGATGGTGATGCCTAAAATGGTATCAAACTTCAAGTCCTCTCATGGCAAATGATGATTCGCTCGTGGCAATATTCCAGTCGTAGCGATACTGATGCCAAAATTGGTATCAGGACCCAAGTCCCCGACTCGAAACAAAATCAGCGAGCAAAAAAAATGCATATGAAACAACAGAAATGATGGGGTAACTCGCAATAAAAATCAGTGAGCAAAAAATATATGCATATGAAACAGCCAAAATGTTTGGGCAACTCGCAATAGAGAAATAGCGAGTAAAAAAAAACGATATAGCCGAAATGATCAGGCACCGTGATAAATAGCCGAAAGGATTGGGCAATCGCGACTTTTGCGACATAAAAGCTGAAAAGATAGAGCATCGCCGAAAAAAATAAAAAAATGAAAATGAAACTTTTCTGCCCTACAAGTAGGTCCACACCGACCCCTGTATACAATCCATGGGCACAAATGAAAGAAAGGGTACCATATTTTCCCATCAGACTCCATCAAATGGAGAGCCAGATCTTAATGGCAACATATACAGCCTAGAGGTCACCCCGATGTTCTTCTCATTCCGACAGGATGCAGATGCAACGTCAACAAAGCTCTAAGGAGCCAAAAAAAAAAAAGAGTGATGGAAAAATCCTAACTCCAGCTTGACGTGCTTCTCATGCCAGCAGGATGCAGACGCAACGTCAACAAGGACCCAAGGGCCAAATCAAAGTGGTGCGATGGCATATTCCTTGCTCCAGATCTTGACGGCGACATTTTAGAGATCGACTCGATGTGCTTCTCATGCCAGCAGGGTGTAGACACGACGTCAACAAAGACCCAAAGGTCGAATAAGAAAGGAGTGATGTCAAAATCCTAACTCCAGCTCGACGTGCTTCTCATACCAGCAGGATGTAGACGCAACATCATCAAATACCTAAGGGTCAAACAAAAAAGGAGTAATGGGATTTTCCCAGCTCCAGATCGACGTTCTTTCTCGGTGCAGACGCAACATCAACAAAGGCTCCAAGGAGCCAAATCAAAAAGGAGTGACGGAAAAATCCTAACTACAGCTCGACATGCTTCTCATGCCAGAAGGATGTAGACGCAACGTCATCAAAGACCCAAGGGTCAAACAAAAAGGGAGTAATGGCAAAATCCCAGCTCCAGCTCGATGTTCCTTCTCGGTGCAGATGCGACATCAACGAAGGCTCCAAGGAGCCAAATCAAAAAGGAGTGACAGCAAAATCCTAGCTCCAAATCTTGACGGTACATATATAACCTAGAGACTATCCCTCTGTCCCCTACCTCCTCATTCCAGCAGGGGCAGACACGGCAATCAAATAAAAGTGAGGTGACGGCAAAATCTTAACTTCAGGTCTTAATGGCAAAAACTAAGGCCTAGAGATCACCCCGGCGTTCTTCTCATTCCAGCAAGATGCAGACGCAATATCAACAAAAGACCCAAAGGTCTAAGAAAAAATAGAGCCATGACAAAATCCTAGCTCCAAGTCTTGATAGTACATGTACAACCTAGAGACTATCCCGGCGTTCCCCCTCATTTCAGCAGGATGCGAACATAGCTATCAAATGAAATTGGAGCAATTGCATATTCCTAACTCCAGACTTCAACTCAATACACACAACATAGAGGTCCTACAGATGTCTACCCTACTTCAGCAAAGAATCGGCTCGACATCGTCAAAGCAAAAAAAGAAGAAGCAAAGTGACGGCATATTCCCAGCTTCGGGTCTTGACAGCAACTCATATAAAGCCTAAAAGACCATTGGAGATCATCCCACCCCATAAGGGTGCGGTTATGGCTCATCGGGGCTCCAAATTGAGCCTAACCTCAGGTAAAAACGTCATGGAAAATTCCTAACGTTTACTCTTCCGACGGTAATATGACCTAAGGAGATTAATTGAAGACGTCTTGTCCAGCTCCCGAAGGGTTCAGAGACACGACAGTCGTGGGACTATTCGAACAACGGCTTAAAGACTGCATATACATCAGCCAACGCAATAGTACCACGGACTAAAACCCTAGTACCACAAATCTAACGACCCCTATTAAAAAGGGGGTTATCTATATTTCACGTTAGGATACACCCGCGAGATCCTCTCGGCTCGTCTCGACTCGTAGAGGAAAACATTTTTATGAAATCCTCATGGCTCATAAAGGTGAAAGCCTTAGGCGACGGGGATATCAACATGTTTCCTAAGCACTGTGGCCCTACAAGTAGGTCCAAATTGACTCTTATATACTATCCATGGGCCACATTCTCCAAACTCATATACCGATGAGGAGGAGAAACCACTTACAAGTCCTCTCGACTCATAAGGGGAAAATTTTCTTATGAGATCCTTACGAATCTCAAGAGAAAACACACTTAAGAGTCCTCACGACTTCTAAGGAAAAAAGACACCTACGAGATCTTTTCGACCCGTAAGGAGAAAAGTCTTTATGAGACTCTCACGGATCATAAAGTTGAAAAGCCTTAGGCGACAAATCTAAACTTGTTTCCTTAGCCATCGCTGCCCTACAAAAAGATCCAAACTGACTCTTGTACACTATCCACGGGCCACATTTGCCAATAAAGTGAAGAAGCCACTTGTGGGTCCCCATGACTCGTAAGGAGAAAATACTTACGTAACATATTTACGACTCATGAAGGTGAAAGACACTTAAGAATCATCATAATTTCTAGGGAGAATACGTACTTATGAGATCCT
This sequence comes from Agapanthus africanus, assembly GCA_030015575.1. Lineage (NCBI taxonomy): Eukaryota > Viridiplantae > Streptophyta > Magnoliopsida > Asparagales > Amaryllidaceae > Agapanthus > Agapanthus africanus. Next base: position 285,783,278 of record JASDDO010000006.1, read on the forward strand.
CACGACTCATACGGAGAAAAACCTTCTTGAGACCTTTACGGCTCATGAAGATGAAAAAGTCTTAAGCGACAGGGACCTAAACCAGTCTCCTGAGCCATCAATTCTATGGAGATACATAACTTTGCACTACTTAATCCACGTACATACCTACGTGGGAAAAATAGTAGGGGGCATTTGTTCCCGCAAAAAAATTCTGCACAAAAAAGCCCAAGCTATCAAATGGTAGCAATACGCTTAAGAAAATGCAAACCGGTATTTTCCGGCCTGTATTTTGCCAAACTACTGAATGACAATCAGGTGAATTCTGATGGTATCAAAAGCGTCTCGAAAAGTCTTTCGATTTGATATATTAATGGCTTTATATCTCTTTCGAAATCAAAAGTTATGAGTAAATGTGCTATGCACGTATAGTCTAAGTAATGCTCTACCACATGGGGGATACATTTTTAGTCCCACATCGGGAAAAAGAGAGATCTCTTCTCTACCACTCCCCTATAAATAAGAGGGGTTACCTCTTAGACAAAATAGGATTCAATCCTCAAAGGAGCTTAGTTCTCCATAAGAGCTTAGTTCTCCATGTTAGGGCCTTAGCTGTCCCCCATAATGCGCATATGTGAAAGCGCCATGTGCGCTACGTGCAACGCACGTGCGTTCGCTACATGTGAACCATGTGCAACGCACGTGTACCCGCCACGTGCGCACCATGTGCGAGGATTCAATTGTCAAAAGAGCTTAGTTCTCCAAGTTAGGGTCTTAGCTGGCCCCCCATAATGCGCATATGCGCAAGCACCATGTGCGCTACGTGCAACGTACATGTACTCTCCACGTGCGCACCACGTGCAACACACCTGCGTCCGCCACATGTGCACCACGTACGAGGATTCAATCCTCAAAGGAGCTTAGTTCTCTAAGTTAGGGCCTTAGCTGCCCTCCAATAATGCGCATATGCGCAAGCGCCATGTGCGCCATGTGTAACGCATGTGCACCCGCTATGTGCGCACCACGTGCGAGGATTCGATCCTCAAAGAAGCTTAGTTCTACATAGGAGTTTAGTTCTCCAAGTTAGGGCCTTAGCTGCCCCCCATAATGCGCATATGCGGAAGCGCACGCGCACGCGCACCACGTGCAACGCACATGCGCCCGCAACGTGCGCAGCACGTGCGATGATTTAATCCTCAAATGAGCTTAGTTCTCCATAGGAGCTTTGTTATCCAAGTTAGGGACTTAGCTGCCCCCCATAATGTGCAAGTGCCACATACGATGCACGTGCGTTCGATGCGTGCGCACCACGTGCAACACACGTGCACCCACCAAGTGTGCAACACGTGCGACACACGTGCGCCCACATCGTGTGTCCTCCACTGCGACGCACGTGCGTGAATGCAAAGAAACCTTTTCAAACAGCTAGAAGTTTAAGCCTCAACCTGTTCTTCCCCCTGATGAATGAGACATGGTTTAAAGGGTACATTCCTCCACACTTTCGATACATGGCGCTATAATATCTCAGCGTCGTCGGAGAGGTGGTGGGTCCCAACGACCAATGATCCCTATTTCTAAATAAGGAAGAGAGATCCCCGTAAGCTTATGTAAAATACAGAAGGCTCTCAAAAGGTTCCACAAAACAACAGAGAATTTAATTCTAAATAAAGAAGATCGTCTCCATTCTCAAAACCCTAGGTAAAGAAAATATCGAGATCAAAACATCTCCTTTACCTAACATATCTAAAGGTTTAACCCTTCTCAAAGAACTTAGTTCTTTTTATGGATCTGAGATCCGCAAGACAAATCTCCAACAAGTTGAGAATTTAATTATCATCGGGAAGATCTTGTTCTTGAGAATCAAAGATTCAGGGAAGAACAAATTAGAAAAGAAAGAAGATGGAGTTCATAATACACCGGGAACTTAGTTCCTTCAAATCAAGAACTTAGTTATTTAAAGAACCCGATCCAAAATCCTCAAAATAGTGATCTTGGTGATACCTAATGGTCAAAACACCATTAAAAGTGATTTAACCTCTCTGAAAACATGAACATGGAAAATATGGAGTTCATAATACTCCAGGAACTTAGTTCTTTCAAATCAAGAACTTAGTTCTTAAAGAACATGATCCTAGATCCTCAAAATAATGATCTTGGTGATGTTAATGGTCAAAATACAATTAACAGAGATTTAAATTCTCTAAAAATATTAACACAGATTAAATCTCCAAAAACATAGCACCTCACGTGAAACACACGTGAGAGCCAGAGAAAATTAGTGCTTAGCACTATTGTAGCGCCTCACGTGAAAAGCACGTGAGCGCCAGAAAAGATTAGTGCTTAGCACTATACCAGCGTTTCACGTGAAACACACGTGAGCGCTGTATATCTTAGTGCTTAGCACTGCTGGGTAGTATAGAAACTCAATTTCAGCCAAATTGGCTAAGTTTCCTGAGGTTAAAGCTCTTTGATTTTAAATCAACCGAGCCCATATGCTCGTGATTTCCAAACTAATCTTAGTCTCAAACATGACTGATGATCTCTCATTGATGATATCCAAAATGATATTCATCCCATATCTCCTAAGGTAATCTTAGTTTCAAATATGACTAACGATTCTTAGGTCCACCACAACCCCTTTTTCCCTCAAATACGGGATTTAGTTCAAGGGTATATCTTTCCACACCTCTGATATATGTCGTTGTAATTCCTCAACGTCTTCAGAAAGGTGGCGGGTCCCGACAACCAATAACTCCTTTCTCGTCCCAACTTGATATAAAATTTCATCAAGACAAGGAATGATGCATCCCATATTGATGCACTTCCAAATTGACGTGCACACCTCAAATTGGGCCGCACCCTAAATTGAGCGCATCCCATGTCACCATTGTTCATTTTGCTATGTAATAAATACACGTGCGCGCAAGATGAATGTTGGACCGAAATGTGTTTAAACTAACATTCGTCCCCAAAATGGGAATGTTGGGCCGAAATGTCCTTAAACTAATTCTCGTCCCCAAAATGGGAATGTTGGACCAAAATATCCTTAAACTAATATTCGTCCCAAATACGGCGATAATGGACCGAAACGTCCTTAAACTAATATTCGCTCCAAACATGACAATGTTGGACCGTAATGTTCTTAAACTAATATAACTGAGCTCATATGCTCACTTGTTTCTAAGTTGATTTTAGTCTCAAATATGACTAACGAACCTTAGATCAAACTCAAATATCTTATGAACGGATGTACCTCACAAATGTGAGAAATGCGTCCTAAGTTCATTCTCGTTGGCAAACCAAGCTACCAACGTGGACCCCGTCAAGCAAATCCTTGACCTAAACCCAAATCTCAAATATACGGATTTTGGACTAATCCGTGCCCTATGGGCGACGACATAAATTAGTCTCTGTATACAATCCACGGGCAACCCAAAATAAAACAAACACAACACGACACGAAGTGAACCACCGGAGAAGAAGAAAGTGGTTATCGCAATGCGATAACGTAATTAACTGCAGGGGCTTGCGCCTGTAGGGAAGAGCGTCCCCACAATCAAAAACCCTTCACAAACGAGGGGGAATCTGATAAAGTCTGCTACAACGGTCGCATCTGTCCAAACCTCCAATATATGGTGCCATAAATCAACTTGGTATTTTCGGAGAGGTGGATGGAGAAGTCCAAATAGCATCTGCCCACAAATTCAGGCTAGATGTGCCAACGTCTCGGTCTCTGTCTTTCGGCTGTGAACAATAGGTCTTGAAGTTTCAAGAGATCTTTTTTTTGGTTTTCTTTTCAAATAAAATTCTTTTAGGAGTTTAACTCCAAAGCAAGATCTTTTAGGACTTTAACTCCAAAATAAGATCTTTTGGGAGTTTAACTCCAAATAAAATTATTTTAGAAGTTTAATTCCAAATAAAATTGTTTTGAGAGTTTAACTCCATCAAAATCCTCTTGAAATTTAACTCCATTTAAAATTCTTTTAGGATTTAAACTCAAAAGCAAGATCTTTTAGGAGTTTAACTTCAAAATAAGATCTCTTGGGAGTTTAACTCCAAATAAAATTGTTTTAGGCGTTTAACTCCAAAATAAAATCTTTTGGAGTTTAACTCCATAATAAGGTCTTTTTCGGGAGTTTAATTCCAAAACAAAATTTTTGGGAATTTAACTCTATATCCAAAGGTTTAGCCCCTTTCCAGTCCACGCTCGTACTCCACAGGCACCCTCCGCTTCCCTGCACCGTGGGGGTTCCCTTCCTCAAGTGAGGGGGAGGTTCCTACTTAGTGGGAGCCTCTGCTCCACTCTGGGAGCTTCCCTCCCCCTCACGTGAGGGGGGAAGCTCACACTAAATGGGAGCTCCCCACTCCCCTTCACGCGAGGGGGAGGCTTCCACTTAGTGGGAGTCCCACCTCCTTCTCATATGAGTGGGAGGAGGGCTTTCCCCTTTTTTTTAAATAAAAAAAATAAAATAAAAAAATAAAAATAAAATAAATCAAATAAATAATAAATAAAATAAGGCTTTTTTAAAAAAAAATGTTTCTTTGAATAAAAAAAATCTCTTATCACAAATAGGATAAATAAAAAATAAAAATGTAATAAACATGCTCTTCTGCATTACTTTCAAACACCGACATCTCACATTAAGTTCGCATGACTAGTTTGATCCGTTAATCAGAGGTTTTTTACTCCAAAAGCGAGGGGTAATTAATAGCAACTTAGTCTATGTCTGCCGGAGATTCGGATCCCCACAATCAATAAACCCCAGCCTACCTGGGCAGGGGGAATTTGTACATATCTGACAAGCGCGCGTATTTCTATCTTAATAGGATGACCAAAAACACTTTACAGATTCTGGCACGCCCGGTGGGACCTTTTCTCTCCTCCCATATTTCAGGTCAAGTATTCATGCGAGCTCAATTAATATATATTGATTGTTTGTACCGAAATTTTATTCCTTTGCGCAGATTAACAACTCTCGATCTCAATTTTCGGACGCAACAAAGATGTCTCCAAGGAAAAGATCAAGTCTCAACACAACTCCCATCTCCTACACGATGAAGAAAGACGCCAGGACGGTCCTCCCGGCCAGTCTCGGGCAACGGTAGGAGGAGCTGCTGCTACAGTTCGTCCCTATTTTGTTCTTGACAGCTAACACCATCCGAGCTCCTCAAGCTCCGGTAACAGACAAACCGACCTCAAATGGCAGGAGGCCAAATGTGGTGGTTTCGAGGGCGCCTCAACCCAAACGCAAGTTGGTATTTGAACGGCTCTCGTTGGCCCCAGCTGGGGGCAAAGCCGTCGGAACGAAAGAAGTCGCCAAACATCACAGGAAAGCTCAGGCGATGCCTTCGACGAGTACGCAACCGGATGTCTTTTTAAGGCTCTCTACCGGCCGACCCACGACGGCTTCCTGAAGAGAAGAAGCCCACCAGGCACTCAAAATAGAAAAGTTAAGGCAGAAGTGGCTCAGGTATAGAACCTACAAAAGGGCGCGGACTCTGGCCAAGTTGGATTTTTTGAAGTTCAAAGTATATAACTTGCAAAGACGACCGCCTCGGCCGTAAAAATCCATAACTCTTTTGAACCTCTGAGACGGGTCATGAGAAACTTTATGACTGTGAAGATCAAAAGAAAGGCAATTCGTACAGTGCTGCGAAGGGATGTGTCCAAACCCCGACAGAGAAAAACTGACACCGTCTCTTCAAGCGTTTACCAGGCACTCTATGCAGCGCGAAAGCAGCGGGGCATGGCCTGAAAAAAGTGCCAGTGCCACTCGATAACCCTGTCAGGTCGACCCGTCTTCAATCGATTGTCCTTTATCGAAGCGGAAGGGCCACGACAGCGGTCCGTAGCCGCCGGAAGTAAAAAGGTGGACTGCTATGTTATCCACATGGTCTACATGGCAGGTATGTGCCCCAGTGACAACCTTCGCAGCAAAAGTAAGGATGGGGCCACTACATCCCAAACCCAATTTGGCTTGAATATGGCCGCCCCTTCCCAAGATCAGCCTCCTTCGCAGGATGATGAAAAATCTCTCGATTAGGCCGACAGGCAGAAAGACCCCTCAGTCTACGTGGAATCAGGCTCGGACAGCAAGGAAGAGCCGAATTTCCGCCCCCGGACCACAGAACAAGAACTCCTCCAAAAGCTCTGAAAACAGCTTCGAAGCAAATATAAAGAGATGGCCAAGATATACTCCAAAATTGACGACTTGACGAACGTTGTGATGCAGCTCATGGCTCAAGTTGCTCGGGCGCCCTCTAATTAAGCACAAGTTTCTACCCACGAGCCAAGCGATAACGATCCGAAGCAATCGATGCATGTCCCTTCAGGTCCGAATTTTGGCGGGCGACATGAAAGCCGACCGTATTACGCTTTTGGGGACGCCTTGGCCCCAGATGGTACAATTCCGCTGACGCAAGATCGGATAATGGATTTGGCCACCAACAAAGTTAAAACATTGGTAGCCGAAGCTGAGGCTCAGAAAGATGTTGGCAGTAGTGGGAGGTTGTACCCCACACAGTACGACCTAATCGAGTTCCCTAGCGTTTACGTCATCCCTAAATTCGGGAGATTCGACGGGACGGGAAATGTGAATCAACATGTTGCCCACTTTAAAGCATTATGTGGGAATACAGTGGGCAACGATGCGCTTCTTCTCCGTCAGTTTGTCAACAGCTTAACAGGCGTTGCTTTCGATTGGTACGCAAGCATACCAGATGATTCCGTCACTACATTCGCCTAGATGGAGTCTCTATTTTGGCAATGATTCATGGGTGTCAGCGACAAAATCTTCATTGCTGACCTTGTGAGGACCAAGCCGGGGAAGAATGAAAACAACATGGACTTCATTGGCCGGTGGCGCAATCTCACCGTCAAGTGCGAGCCGCCGTTAGAACAGGACCAATCCATCAGCCTCCTCATTGGGAACCTCAGCAATTGAATGGTCCCGTTCTTATATACAATGAGCCTCAAAACGTTCTAGGAGCTGACCAAGATGGTTCGGATATTGGATTGTTCGAAACAAGAATCTACCAGGACACTCAAAATGACAAACCTTGGAAGAGACGAAAGGATGACCATCGTAAAGGTGGGAGCTTCAATAATACCAATGTCTTCAATTCGTCGGACAATGAAGACAAGAGAAGGGCGGGCGGACAAAAAACCGACCGATCGCAAAAGCTAGTACCGGGAGGAGAAGGACCGACTCTAGAAGAGAGAAAAATCAAGGTCTACTCCTTCAGAAAGGAAAAGGTCCGAAAGATATTCAGGGACGCCTTGAGGAATGGTTTACAACCGCCGAACCCAAAGAGGCCGCATAGAGCAAGCATGATGTTAGTTATATATATACCCTAGAGGCCATTGTTGTACATATGATGTATATTATAGTGGATGCTTGGATATATATAGAGAGGACTTTCTTGCTCGACATGATAGTATGTTATCTGGTTTCACTTTGTCTTAACATGTTGATTTGTATTGGTTTACTATCTTGCTCTCATATGTTGATAAAGCCCTTAGGATATGTACTCGACTACTGGGACTATGATGCAGATCATACTAGTGGGGCCAGAGTAGTCCAAGAGTACATCCTATAACTGTTCCTAGTCGAGGGTGTATCGAGACAGGGCATCGATACTCCAGAGTAGACTAGCGTATACGCATCTTGACCCATATGATGGGCGATGGATGATGCCATATCAATCTGGTGTGGTGACAACAAAGATGGTGTACGGGTGCTCAGTGGAGACTGGGTACACTGAACGGACTCACCGAGAACTCCTAGATGGTATTATACCTATCGTCAGATAGCATTTCTCTGGTGACACTGGTACAGGTTAGTCTGTAGACCCGAGATCGTCATAGAGTCTTGTGTGATTCCCACTGTGCTTTGATTTCCACCTTACCACGTTCACGAGAACGTGCAAAACGGTGGCTTTTGGGTACAGTCCCGAATCACATGGAGGCAATGAATGATAGGAGGGGTTTCGTCTCTCCCGGTATTGGGAGTTGATGTTGCGCTGTGTTCGATTGGCTACAATTGGAAGTCCCTGGCCAGGGCTGTTATGGAGATTTACTGGTAAGAGTTATCAGTAGTTTCTCGACCCGTTATAAGCCACACATCGACACGACTTATCGGTTACTGGGGTCTGACGTTTACCACCCCTAGACTAGATATGCGACATATCAGATGAAGAGACCGGACTGTACGGTAGTGTTACTGATTGGATTCACAGGAGAATGTACATGCTTGCTTGTTGATTTTCTGATCGCTCAATACCCGGGTGGCTGTTACGTTTAGCTGACCGCTTACAGTTTGTGGGTGTTTGATATGATCATTACCTACTGCCGGCGTATTGACGATTCTTTAGAGTCCTACACAGAGGTTTCCTAGCTTAGGCAAAACGGAGTAGGCGCACATATGTGATATGTACGGAACCGAGAATAATACGTGAATATGATACCGTATTCGATTCTCGCGATATGTGATATCGGCCGGGTATATGTGATATAGCCGGGTCATCGGATCAAGTGTTGATTCGATGAATAGATACATGTTATATTAGTCGGTTATCTATAAAATAGCCGGATTATTAAATCAAGTGTTGATTTAATAATTTAATGTATAATTATATATGTGATATATTACATTACATTAACTAATATAAGCTCACTCAAATGTTTCGTAGCTCACTTGATAATACATTGATATATATGTGATATATGTTAATTGTATTATTTTCTTTTATTACATTATATATTATATATGTCATATAGGGTTACAAATGCAACTAGGGTTTTGAGATTACACCATGATAGGGTTTGGATTAGGGTTAATGTTTTGTTTTTGGTTAATTCTAAATTATGTGAGATATTTGTCATGGTTGACAAAGTCCACTCTTTAGATATTTTCCTTGATATTTATTAACCCTAACCCTAACCCTTCAGCTGTAGGTCCGTAGGTACTGGGGCATGCTTATGGGAATTTTTAATTCTGCTCAAGTGTTGAGCTTTCTGGGAATTTTGGGAATTCGTTGCTTCGATCGAATTGTTTAACGTCGTATAGTTTTCTATAATGAGATACAATAATTGGAATCTACAAATTTGTTTGTTGCGTGTAAATCTAACATTTCGGTCTCGGGGGTAATCGGAAATCTTGTTGAATTATCCGACTTATTTTGAAAAGTGTTTTCATGGGTGAGACCTAAATGCGAGCTTTACATTGTTAGGCATGAAATCTTGGATATGAGATGTCCCGGGTTTGTGTTGTCTAAGGGCAGTTACGATTCCAAATGCTATACATCAACGACAATTAGGATACGCATATTTACTTACGTTGATGACATGTGATGTTATGTGTTGCTGTGATAAATTATATTGGATCGTTGTGTTTTGAATAGCCGGGTGGGGGGTGGGGGTGGGGGTTGGGGGGGTTATGTGAGATGAGGGTTTTTATTTTCATTCATGTAAAATTCATTGTATGTAATATTCTTTTATTGGGGCACTTCCGGGTTGAGGATGATGTCACCATTGTATATTATTTACTTTTCCGCATTAGGATAGACCCAAGGAGGGGAGCACAAGTAACCGGGTTCTAGGGTCCAGTGGGAGGCCGTCTCGAGGAGTCGAGACCGGGTCTCCTAACCCTAGAATTGGAAGGGTTGCTTGCCGCTCTCGTAGGGGTCTTGGGATGTGGGTTTGGCTATTCATCGTGACGATGGAATCCGTGTTTTATATAGGCTCAAAATAAAACACGGAAAACCTAGTATATCCAATATTCATATGTTTCTTCTGCTGCAGATATACTGTGATGTGATCATTTTATATGTGTGAGACGAATTCTTTATTATTGTATATATGATATATAATAAACGTTGCTTATGTTTTGCACCTGCGCTAGTCCCGTCCCGCTATGCCGTTAGTTAAGTAATCTAACGGTGCATAACGGGACACTGTGGCGAATGCGGATGGTATAAGCGTACGTTGTATTTTCGTTTCTTCTGTGATGCTTAGGAAGCTTAAATGATGGGATTCATTAATGAGATTAATGAAAGAGAAAAACCTAAAAGATGTTGTAGAATCAAATTTATAAAAAGGGTAGCTCTAGTTTTGCTTTGCATAGCGGTATTCCTTGTAGAATATCCGGCACCTTAGTTGATAAGGAAAGAGCCGAGATCTCTTCACCGGGAGTGACCTCTTTAGCGAAACTAGCAGATTCTACAAACTCACGGTTTAGTTTTTGATTGCTTCTATAGTTCTTGCTCTGCATAGTGGTATTTATGAAATATCCTGCACCTTATTCGATAAGGAAAGAGCCGAGATCTCTTCACCGGGAGTGGCCTCTTTAACGAAACTAGTAAAAGCCTCAAAAACACTCATTTTCAAAATCACTTGTTTCTACAACGATATCAAGTTTATTACGCAAAAAGTTTTCATAAAAACCTGTCGTAGCCCTCCGTCATTTCTGTAAGTATGCGGCAGCGTCCCGGCCGTCTAACAGACGCCAATATGCGGAACAAAACTTTTACGACTGGCGCTATCGCGTACTTTAACCCGGATCTGCCATTAAAGCTAAACTAACAAATTGTAAAGAGGGTAGAATTGTTATACCGAACGATCTGAGTCCTTCGGTCTTTAACCATCATCCCACGCTTTGTTGCGGCGGCTTCGATCTTCTGAAACTCCAGTCTCGTCGTCCAGGTGGCACCACGTCGACGGATCTTTAAACGGGCTCCTGCCTCTGAACCGAGGCAACCCGGCCGTCAAGTTTGCTAAAAGAGACGACCAAGATGAAGTAGAGAATGAGTAGAACACTTTGTCTCGTTATGTCCAAGGTTATGGACGAACGGTTAATGAAGTTGCCAATTGGAATCGGGTAAATGGAAATTGAACTATATGAAATTTCCATACACTAAACTATCATAATCTTTTGCAAGAATGAATCCATCAAATCCCACAAGAGGGGGCCGACCATATAAAAGAGAGGAGGGAGGTGAGTGTAGGAGCAAGAGAGGGGTCACCATTAGCTTTGAACTTATCATCACAATTAAAGAAAGAATGAGTCATGTATGAACACATTAAATGCACCATTAAAGCACCATTTAAGAACAAATGAGTCACAAGCCTAATCACCACTTCTAGAATCTTCTAGAAGCATGACTCACCCTCAAGACGAAAAGACAAATCCGTATTTAACCGAATGTTAAATACGGCTGATAGAAAACTGGAAACTGGTAACTTCCAAAAGTGATCCTGAAACGAATTTCAGGATAACCCCGTAACAGTATAAACATACCCGCATTTATATTACGACCGAATATAAATGCAACTGAGACAAAGATATTATATCTACACAATATAATACTGGGATCTGGCTTAAACCAAAGCCTACCAGTATCATCTGCCCGAAAAATAACACGTGCGAAAACGCACGTGCTTTTTCCGAACCCTGCCATAATACCATACGGCATCTATAACGTTTCGCCCGAACTTGGGAAAGTGTCTGTGGGGGACTCTAATGACTCATCAACACACTGGCACTGGGTATAACCACTATCACGTCAGAGGTACAAGCTGTACGTAACGTTTTGCCTATGTATTGATTGGAAGGGAAGCTGACGAGCGAACTCATCTATAAACCCTACTGAGCCCGACAGTGACAATATCCGTACAGTCCGGAACATTCGTCTATGAGTATCGCATATTAGGCCTAGGGGTCGGTAAACGTCAGACCCCCAATAGCTGCATAAGTCGTGTCAGAGAGTAGCCCAGAACACCCTGAGATACTACTGGTATACCTACCAATATATCTCGATTACCCTGGCCAGAGATTTCGTGTAATGGCTCTCCTAAACACAGCGCGATCTCACCCCCAATACCGGGAGAGACGAATCCCTGAAGATCCACTCACTTGCCTCCAATGTGGCTCGGGACTGTACCCAAAATATACCTGTTTGCACGACTCCTTTGACCCGTGGTAGGGTATAAATCAAAGCACAGTAGGAACTCACACGAGACAAATGACGACCTCAGGTCGATGAACTAACCTGTACACATGTCACCAGGGAACTGCTATCTGACGATATGTATAATACCAACTAGCATGTTCCCGGCGAGTCCTGTCCGGTGTACTCATAACCCAATAAGCACCTGTATACATCTTTGGTGATCCAACTGACACCAGTGGCTTGTGAGACCGGCCACCGCCCCTCGTCGGGGTCTCGACTGTATACACTAGTCTACTCTGGAGTATCGATGCCCTGTCTCAAAACTCCTACGACTAGGGACACTTTAAGGATGTGCTTATAGACCCCAGCTCCCACATATATGATCGCCATCATACTGCTGGTAGTCAAGAAAGAATCCTATGGGCTTTATCAATATATACATGATGATAAAGACAAACCAGATATCATACTATCATCTCGAGTAAGATTGTTTTATCGGTATAGGTCCTCCCTCAATCATTGCAATCACGTACCTGCGATCCAATAATTGACTTAGAGGGCACTATATCCAACAATTTCAGATAAAGACTATTTAGTATTCGTGCTGCGTTTTTTGGCCTTTGTCAAGGCGTAGTGTGTGGTGGCTGACTAGTACTTATCTGTTTAAGCATGTGATGCGATTGGATTAGGGTAGTCATACGACCTTGTTGGCCTTTGTCAAGGGTCGTACGTGTGGGTTTAATTCAATTGGGAAATGACGGGTTGAACTTGACTATCGTCCTATAGTTTGTTGGTTTTTGTCAAGGTCATAGGGGGTTAGGGGTAAAAGCATTATCGGGAATTTCAAGAGTTGAAATTTTCAACGAGATTGCATACCTTCTATAAGATAGTTGGATCTTGATACCCACTGCGAGTAAGAGTTACTCCTGAGAAAGTTTTACACATGACAATTAGCCGATCAAGTAGGTGTCTAGAAAAGTGTTAACGGGGTTATGCCTCTGGGAAAACGAGGTTTATTTTAATTAGGTCCATGCAAAAGCACATGGAACCTCCTTCAAAGTACTAACACTGACCTGGCTGAAAGATTGGCGAACTTGTAAGGTGTAATTAATCCCTGCTAATCTTACCTTTTAGGGTTTGAAGGAAGATTTGATAAAAACCAGTGGGAGCCATCCTGATTAGATAAGATAATAACCAATCTAATCTTGCAAGAGCATATGCTAAAGTGTTTTATTCTCTCTCTCCAGGTAGCAACCATGTCAGGCCTTAATCAAGATAATAATATGGATGTATTGACCGAACCCGCTTATTATACTGAGCAGGGGAACGTTGGTCCCGTTCTTTCTTATAATTGTTATAAGACTGAGCAGGGAATAGTGACATATCCAGATTCTCAAGCCATCCAAACGAAGAACAAGCATGCTGATGTATCTTCTTCGGGTGTATTAGTTATCGAGAACTGTTTCTCAGTTCACTCTACGTCCTGGGTATTAGATATCGGATCGGGATCCCATATATGTAATATGTTGCATGGGCTACGGAAAGGTAGAGAACTGGGAAAAGGTGAGTTCAGGAATGAACGAATCCTTCTTGTGGCATTGTAGACTAGGTCATATTAATGCGACACGACTAGCTAAGTTGCATAAGGATGGATATTTGAATCCGTTCGAATTTTCATCTTATGACACTTGCCAGTCATGTCTCAAAGGCAAAATGACCAAAACTCCGTTTAGTGGACACGAAGAAAGAGTTACGGAACTCTTGGGACTGATACATAGTGATGTATGTGGTCCCATGTCTACACATGCCAGGGATGGTTCCTCGTACTTCATTACATTCACTGACGATCTCTCAAGATACGGACATGTGTTCTTGTTGAAACACAAGTCTGAAGCTTTTGAGAAATTCAAAGAATATAAGAACGAAGTTGAGAACCAAACGGGTAAAAGTATTAAAATCCTTCGATCTGATCGAGGAGGAGAATACTTGAGCAATGAGTTTCTGGACTATCTAAAAGAGAATGGGATTCTCTCACAGCTTACTCCTCCCTATACACCATAGCACAATGGTGTATCGGAGTGGAGAAATCGTACCCTATTAGATATGGTGCGCTCTATGATGAGCACCGCTGAGTTACCTATTTCCTTTTAGGGCTATGCGTTTGAGACAACAGCATATCTATTGAATCAAGTTCCGTCTAAATCTGTACCTACCACACCATATGCGATATGGAGTGGGAAGAGACCATGTCTTAAATGTGTTAAGATATATGGTTGTCCGGCCTATGTCAAAAGGCAAAATCCGGACAAACTCGAGGCACGGTCAGTTCTTTGCAAGTTTGTGGGACAAGTTTGTGGGATATCCCAAACATTCACATGGATATCTATTCTACCACGGCGAGGAACAAAAGGTGTTTGTTTGTCGACATGCCACTTTTTTAGAAAAGGAATTTCTTACAAAAGAAATTAGTGGCAATGAGGTAGACCTGGAAGAAGTTCCAGCAGCACAAACTGCAACTGAAGATTTAGTGGAACCAGAGAATTCGATAGTTCCCGACGAACCCCAGCCGCTCCGCCGATCTAGTAGGGTTCCTCATCCACCTGAGAGATACTACGGTTTTCTCATTGATGGTGAGAGCGAGGATTGCATCATGGAAGATGATGACCCGACTAGCTTCTAGCAGTCCATCACGAGTGGGGACTCTGTGAAGTGGCTGGATGCAATGCGATCTGAGATGGAATCCATATACATCAACAAAGTATGGACTTTGGAAGTTGCTCCTGAAGGGGTAAAACCCATTGGGAGCAAATGGATCTTTAAGAAGAAACTTGGTGTAGATGGAAAAGTTGAGACTTTCAAAGCTAGACTTATTGCAAAGGGTTTTCGTCAACGACCAGGTGTGGATTATGACGAAACCTTTTCTCCAGTGGCTATGCTTAAGTCCATCCGGATCCTACTTGCCATTGCTGCATACCACGACTACGAAATCTGGCAAATGGATGTTAAGACCGCCTTTCTAAATAGTGATTTAGAGGTGTGCGTGTACATGACTCAGCCAGAGGGCTTTGTAGACAGTGGGAGCAGCGGAAAGGTGTGCAAGCTGCTTAAATCCGTCTACGGGTTAAAGCAGGCATCGCGGAGTTAGAACATCTGCTTTGATGTTGTAGTCAAAGAGTTTGATTTCATCAAAAACGTAGATGAACCTTGTGTATACAAGAAGGTGGCAGAGAGTATGGTTGTCTTCCTTGTATTGTACGTAGATGACATACTTTTGATAGGAAATGATGTTCCTATGCCGCACTCAGTCAAGCTCTTCTTATCACATAGATTCTCAATGAAAGATCTAGGTGATGCCTCCTGCATTTTGGGGATTAGGATCTATAGAGATAGATCTAAAAGGATATTGGGATTGTCCCAATCCAGGTATATTGACACCATACTATAGAGGTTTAGTATGGAAGAATCCAAGCGTGGGAACCAACCCACGATCTCTGGACTCACTCTCTCCAAAGAGATGTCTCCTAAGACTGATTTAGCGAGAGCTCGCATGCAAGGGATACCCTATAATTCGGCAGTAGGCTCTATCATGTATGCGATACTATGTACCAGACCCGATGTAGCATACTCACTAAGTGTAGTGAGTAGGTATTAAGCAAATCCAGGAGAGAGTCACTGGACATCTGTGAAAAACATTTTCAAGTACTTTAGAAGGACTAAGGAGATGTTCTTGGTGTATGGTAACGGAGAACTCTAGGTGGAGTCCTTTACCGATTCGAGCTTCCAAAGTGATAAGGATGACTCTAAGTCGCACTCGGGATTTTTCTTTACCCTAAATAGAGGGGCGGTTTGTTGGAAGAGTTCCAAGCAAGAAACCGTGACAGACTCGACGATGGAGGCTGAATACATCGCTGCCAACGATGCTGTCAAAGAGGCTGTCTGGATGAAGAAGTTCATCACTGAACTTGGTGTGGTTCCGTCTATTGAGCCTCCAATACCTTTTTATTGTGATAACAATGGAGCTGTGGCTTTGGCCAAGGAACCCAGGTCCCATCAGAGATCCAGACATATTCTGAGACGGTATCACCTGATCCGGGAGATAGTTGATCGCCAAGAGATCGAGGTCAGGAGAGTTGACACGAAGGAAAACACTGCGGATCCACTCACGAAGGCCTGACCCTAGATACAATTTGAGAGACTCTTCGGGATGTTGGGTATGAGATACTACAACAGCTGGCCTTAGTGCAAGTGGGAGATTGTTAGTTATGTATATGCCCTAGAGGCCATTGTTGTACATATGATGTATATTATAGTGGATGCTTGGATATATATAGAGAGGACTTTCTTGCTCGACATGATAGTATGTTATCTGGTTTCTCTTTGTCTTAACATGTTGATTTGTATTGGTTTACTATCTTGCTCTCACATATTGATAAAGCCCTTAGGACATGTACTCGACTACTGGGACTATGATGCAGATCATACTAGTGGGGCCAGGGTAGTCTAAAAGTACATCTTATAACTGTTCCTAGTCGAGGTGTATAGAGACAGGGCATCGATACTCCAGAGTAGACTAGCGTATACGCATCTTGACCCATTCGATGGGCGATGGATAATCCTATATCCATCTGGTGTGGTGACACCAAAGATGGTGTACGGGTGCTCAGTGGAGACTGGGTACACTGAACGGACTCGCCGAGAACTCCTAGATGGTATTATGCCTATCGTCAGATAGCAGTTCTCTGGTGGCACCGGTACAGGTTAGTCTGTAGACCCGAGATCGTCATAGAGTCTTGTGTGATTCCCACCGTGCTTTGATTTCCACCTTACCACGTTTATGAGAATGTGCAAAACGGTGGGTTTTGGGTACAGTCCCGAATCACATGGAGGCAATGAGTGATAGGAGGGGTTTCGTCTCTCCTGGTATTGGGAGTTGATGTCGCGCTATGCTCGATTGGCCATAACAGGAAATCCCTAGCCAGGGTTGCTGAGATTTACTGGTAAGTGTTATCAGTAGTTTCTCGACCCGTTATGAGCCACACATCGACACGACTTATCGGTTACTGGGGTCTGACGTTTACTACCCCTAGACTAGATATGCGACATATCAGACGAAGAGACCGGACTGTACGGTAGTGTTACTGATTGGATTCACAGGAGAATGTACAGGCTTGCTTGTTGATATTCTGATCACTCAATACCACGGTGGCTGTTATGTTTAGCTGATCGCTTGCAGCTTGTGGGTGTTTGATATGATCATCACCTACTGCCGGCGTATTGACGATTCTTTAGAGTCCTACACAGAGATTTCCTGGCTCAGGCAAAACGGAGTAGGAGAACATATGTGATATGTGCGGGACCGAGAATAATACGTGTATGTGATACCGTATTCGATTCTCGCGATATGTGATATCGGCCGGGTATATGTGATATAGCCGGGTCATCGGATCAAGTGTTGATTCGATGAATAGATACATGTTATATTAGTCGGTTATCTGTAAAATAGTCGGATTATTAAATCAAGTGTTGATTTAATAATTTAATGTATAATTATATATGTGATATATTACATTACATTAACTAATATAAGCTCACTCAAATGTTTCTTATCTCACTTGATAATACATTGATATATATATGATATATGTTAATTGTATTATTTTCTTTTGTTACATTATATATTATATATGTGATATATAATATTGTAACATGTTAGGGTTACAAATGCAACTAGGGTTTTGAGATTAAACCATGCTAGGGTTTGGATTAGGGTCTATGTTTTGTTTTGGGTTAATTCTAAATTATGTGAGATATTTGTCATGGTTGACAAAGTCCATTCTTTATATATTTTCCTTGATATTTATTAACCTAACCTTAACCCTAGACTATGGTTTATTCTCTACAAGGGTTAAGTATGCCATGCTTAACCTTGGTTGCATTTCTAACCTCAAGGATAATTCTTTCATCAAACTTATCTTCTTCTTCCTCCTCACAAAAGCTTTCTAGCTTTTTTGATTTGTGATGAATTAAAGTGAGAAATAGAAAACAAAAGAGAGCAAAATTCCTACTTCATCATTCTCATATATTCTAGCCACTTAGATTATGGTGTTTGCTTCACTAATACCTAATTAATGAAGTGAGAGTTTGGGTTTGTGTTTCCTCAAGGTAGATCGTCTTGGATTTCGAAGACTTCAAGCAACATGCATCATTCACCTCATGGAGGCTCACGAGAGTCCGGGAACTTGATGATCGCAGCGAAGGGACCTCAACTCGGAGCTTATGAAGCGAAGGAACGGACTACAAAGGTTGTAATCCCTAACTTTTAGAAGTAAAGCTATTTACTTGTTCATTGTTAACCCTAATTCTCTAGTTAAGATCCTTGCTTAGGTTGTTTGGCACTTGAAAAATTTAAACTTGGCATGTTTGATGCCTTGTAGAACCTTGTCCTAGTGCCTAAGAACCTTACACATGACCGATAACCTTTTGTATTGCCCATACCACAAAATGCCGGGTCATGTCATCGAGGATTGCTACGTATTCAATGATTGGGTCGAGAAACGGTACAAGGTCGGAGAAATCTCATTGTCCCATGGCGTGTTGACAAACGATCAAGTCGCAATCGCCAACTTCTTACAGACAGAAGCTGAAGCCCTTTAGAGGCATGTCGCTGAACCGTCTGCCTCAAGAAATGAGGAAAACGTATCGCAACCTCCGTGGGATGTATATATCCATGAAGACGGAGAAGATGCTAAAACTGCTCCAGAAAGAACTCAGAGTCGGGTGGGAAGGGCAAAAGGAGCCTACCGTCCTGTCCACCAATCCGATACGGGCAGGCTCGAAGTCCAAGAAGCTCAGAAAGAAGAAAAAGAAAGACGCGGCTCGACATGAAGAAGAGTGTGTGAGGAGAGCGACCATTCAAAAATACGTCGATTCCTTTGGAGACTATATACAAAAGGAAAGGACCCTTATCCAACCGATGGTGTTCTTCCCTATAGAAGCCGCATAAATCTTGGAAGAATTGGAAGATGGTGCCGATGATGGGGCCCCTACTATGACTTGCTACGCCATCCATCTCGGCAACAACTCTGAGGAGGAGTTCTGTTTTTCCGAAGAGGACAATGGGCTTGCCACAAAAGCCAACCAAATCCCGCTCAGAAGCGGTAAGGCTCTAGCGCCAAGACAAGGCAACGCCCTAAAGGAGAAGGAAAATAGGTGGCTGATGAAGAAGACGACAGAGATCCGGCTCATGGGGACTTGAGCTTTTCCTCAGTAGACTATAATGTCTTGGCTCACCTCCGGAAGCTTCTATCCCTCTTAAGCATCTATGATGCTCTGGTTCTATCTAAGAAGCTTAGGGACTGTTCACCGCCGAAAATAGAGACGAACCGCGTAGGATCGTCTTGCCTGAATTTGGGGGAATATGCTATTTGGGTTTATCCGTCCACCTCTCCGAAGATACCAAGTTGATTTATGGCACCATATATCGAAGGTTTGGACGGTTGCGGCCGTTGTAGCTGACTTCCTAGATCGATAGAAGAGAATCGCTTCTTCACCTGGGAAGGACGTAAAAAGTCTGCAGCTCTTGTATGCTGTATGTATAAAGCGCATCGAGTTCTTTGTAATGCTGTGGCGAAACCATAGTGATCTGCAAACTTTGATCAGCTCCAGTAATAGTCTGTATTGACGGGCGAGTAGAGAACACGGCGTTGACCTCGTCCTCAGAGTCACTGCCAAAGACCAAAATAGGCGTAGATGGTCCTGGCTTATTGCCTTGGGGTTGCCCCGAGTAGACTATCTCCTCATCTTCATCGGTATCACTCCCAAAGACCGGGATGGTGGCGACGGCTTTTTGTTGGCTCTCCGGATTATGACATCTTTCCGTGTCTTTGAAGTCTGGTAGGAAGTAATTTGCGTCTTCATATTTGCGGAATTCATTTACGGAGAATGGATTTATCTCCTCCGTAACAGTGTACTCGAAGCCGTCTTTGAAATACTTCATACACTGATGTTGTGTAGAAGGGATGACGTTGTACTCATGTAACCAAGGCTGGCCGAGCAGAGGGTTGTAGCAGGTCTTGGTGTCGATGACTTGAAATTTGATGTTAGCGACGAGAAGCCCAAAGCGTAATGTCAATATTACAGACCCCAGCGTCCGTGATGATTGTGAATCGAACCCGGAGATGGTAATTTTGTCCCGAGCCAGGTGCTGAACGTCCATGCAGATCTCCTTCAGCACCTTTACGTTAAGGAGGTTGACGGAGGACCCGTTATCGACCAGGATCTTCCCTATCTTAATGTCATGGCAGTACCTGGTGACATACAAAGGACGGTTGTGCTCGCACGTTTCGAGGAGGAGATCTTCATCACCGAATGTGATGTCAGCTGTATGAACCTCTGCCAACTCGTCCTTCATCTTTTCTTCTGCAAAGAAAGCTTGGAACTGATCAGGTTTGCAGTGCCTTGATCAGAGAATCTCATGCCTTTTTGGACAGGAGGAGAGCATCCAATATGCTCAGTTGTGAAGGTATCTTCCTCAGATGTGCCAGGACATTGTAATCCACCTTGTTTTTCTTAGGCAGATCCTTGGCTGCGAGCTCTTTGACGGCTCCATCATCGAGGGAAATTTCCTCAGGGACTTTTTCCTTCCCCTTGTCTCTTTTGCTCGAACCTTTGTTTGAGGGTTCGAGGTTCTTTTCAGGCAACGTACGGTTACGCAGCTGAATATTCTCACAGTTCTTCACCACTTCTTCTTTTCCAGAGGTGGATTCTTTGAAGAGAGAGCCGAGGGTTATTATTTTGTCAGAATCGCTCCCGAAGGTAAGAACTTGAGATTTTGCTCTTGTCGAATTGGTATCAACCATATGACAGTTGCCATCTGTTCCTTCACGCTCATCTGTCGTGCTTCTCTGCTGCCGACGGGCTCTGCTCTTCATCCGCTTGAAGTGTTGTCGGTGGGCAACGTATCCTTGCCACCACTTCTTGTAGGTATTGCACTCTTCGGTAGGGTGTGTAACCCTCCGATGGTATAAGCTGTAGTTCGTATGTACATCCGCTTCGTCGAGGCGCATAATCCCGGGAGTGTTTTCCTTGAGAAGTGGAAGCTTCATTCCCATTGACAGAGCTTTGGCAAACTGCTTCCCTATCTTGATCCTGCTCTTGTTGGTGGTAGGTGTGCTTCGATCCGGTTGGAGTACTTTATGACTTCTTATTACCGCAGCTTCTTCATCCTGACGCCGAAGCTTGGCCTTTTCGTATATGGCCGTTTCGCGTTCTCGGTCAGGTTTGCTCTTTTGAAGGGCTTCGTTCAGCAGCCTGTCAATCAGGTCGTTTGACGGCTTCAGGGATCTTGGCACCGATCCTGCCCCCAGTTTCTTCGCGTTGCTCTCCGACGCCGAGGGAGTTTCTTCATCTTTTAACGATGAGTGAGAAACCATGTGGCAACTCGCTACATAATACTCGGGTTCTTCTGACGATTCGTTTCCCTCATCAATGTCGCTGTCTCCGTTCTCAAGGATATGGTTGAGAAACTCTTCGAGAGTGACTGGGGTCCGCACCTTCTGGTTGTACTCCTCCAGCGCGTCAATGTACTTTTGCAGGTCCGTGCGCTTGTTATCAGGCTGTACGGGCTTCTTGGTCTTCTTCTTTTTCTTTGTCATGCCCTGCTTCCCAGTATACGGGCAGAGGACGCGACGATGCCGCTACGTATTTAATCTGAAGTAAACACGCTAAGCGTATCTAAGCAATATGAGTAAAATGCACAAGAGATAGTGACAATAGATATAATTGAACAACAACTTTATTTATTTAACATTCTTTTTACAATACATCTGAAAAGTAAATACATGGAATGGAAAGCAATGCCTAAACAGTGTCATAATAGAAATGGAAAATACAGAATGTAAATGTGTACAAATAACTAGAGCTCCGGGTCGAAGGATAGCTGATCCAAGTCCTCGAAGGTGGGCTCGATCTCCTGAAGGTCCGAATCACCTGATGAAATTCCAAATAAAAGAAAGAGAATGTCGTCAGTGAATAAATCACTCGGTAAGCCCCGTAAATAGACAAGAATGGAATAGACATAATAGAGAGTATATTGTTATAATGTTGTATTTAATGTTAACGCTGTTGTTTGTAGCTTGGTACAGAAGAATGCCAGGGTATACGTGAGGAGTCCCACTATTCCGAAGACTAAGGTATACAGAGCACAAGGAACCGTTCAGCCACGGTACAACGGCAATTGAATTCAGGTTAGGTGTATTATGGTTACAGTCTCGTGCCACTTCTAACACCTTCCGTACCAGTCTACCCCTTATAAACTCCGCGATGTCTTGATTGTATTGCTGTATTGTTTGAATTGTATATTGTATATAGATGGATTACTTGCCGAAACTATGATATCAGTATGTAACGGATATAATGGATGAACATGTAAATGGAATACATCCATGGTTCGGTTCAGTCAATATAGATTGATTAGATTGAATAGACGAATTCATAGATCCATGTTGTATTGAAGTTTGATACTTGAATCATATTCAAGTAAGATTGATTATATTGAGACTCAGTCTGAGTAATACAATTAGAAAAGAAATTGAATCCTGAATTATGTTTTGGAGCTATCGGTAACTGCTGCACATGGACGCCAGGATTTATGTCTTTTTCAAAGACAATTAAGGTGTTGATAACACCGTTTGTTAAGTTGTCTACCTTAAATAGGCAAGCACCCATATCTCCGGCTCCCTGAGGCTCAAGAGACTGGTCCCACTTAAACCTATGTTTACTAGGGTCCTTATTGTAATTTAGTATAACTTGAGGGGGTTTTATGTAAAAAGTAATTTTGTATAATTTTCAAAATACACCTCAAGTATTTTATTATCGTCTTTAGAGTTTTCATGGATGTATATTTTATCAATGTAACATTTCTAGTGAATAAAACCTAATTTCATAATATATGGTATTTATTTGCAATACTGGAATTGTATGGTATTTTCTTGTAAATGAGAAGTTTTCTTGAATTTTGGAAATGTGGAATATTATAAATATTAAAAATAGATATTTTGATATTATATATATATATATTAAAAATATAAGTTTTATTTATTATAGAAATCACATTTTCTAAAGAAAAATTGTATTAAAAATCTTTCGAGATCGTATGCTCCTTGCAGAGGTCTGCATCTCACTCTACTAGGCCCGAGGATGTGCGATAATCCACACCATACCGAACGGGTTCCCCAATAGTGTGTTGTAGAGGCGCAATTGCAAAGATTTCTTAAATACACTTCTTATAGAAAAAGGTTTAATAAGTTGAAGGTAGTTATATATAAAGTCGTATTTTCCCAAATCTATGTTCCCAAATTCAATCGTGCTATGTTAGATATGTGTGTTATGAGGAGGTAGGTCATTACCTCATGAGTTATCTAAAGGTATAAATGTATTATAGAGTTTATGTCGGAAACTAAAGTTTGTGGTATTTTAATGTAAAATTGCGATAAAAGACGCATATAACAATATTTTGTGATGAAACTTGTTAAAGATGTTTATTAATATTTAATGAAAAATATGTGATGATATGAAGGTATCTTGATTAAGAAAAAATGTAGTTTTTAAAGAAAACCGAATCGGAAGTCGGACTAACTCCGCTTCCGTCGGGTTTTAGTTTTGAATGTTTTTAGAATAGAGAAAAGAAGGAGAAGTAGGGACTTACTAGATGATTGGCTAGAGGAGAGAAAGAGTAAGAGGTGGGATTTGCTGGTACGTCGTTTCGTCGTCGGAAACTCTTTGAATTGCCGTCGGAAGTTCGTCGGAGCTTCGCTCTTTTTGCTAACTCCACTTGCACACAAAAGACTTGGAATTTTCTTGAGAGTTTGGGCAAAGATTTGGGAGTGAGGAGGGGTGATTTGAGGGTGGTATTTATAGGAAAAATTAGGGTTTTAGGGTAGTGAAAGGGTGTATTAAATTTTTTTATTAAAATGGATTAAATGTGTGTTTTAATGTGCTCTGTAAGTGTGCAGTAAAAACAAATAATACAAGGGTTGTGGGGGGAGTTCAAGAGTCGCAAGGGTTAAAGAAAATTATGGTTTGGACCGAGTTGAACCGGCGTCGTCGGCCGAGTCGAGGTTTTCGTCGGCCCGAGTCGGGGGTCATCTTGGTGCCACGTGTCCCTGACGCTTGATCTAGCTGCGTGGACAAGTTTATTTAGGCCGTGACTCTTGGTTTTATAGGTTGTGCATGTGTAGACTCTTGGGTTTCTAAAAGATTAAAAGTATTTTAAATAAAAATATTATGGCTGATGGGATTTGAATTCTGGTGCTTTGGTTCAGCGGTGCAAGGTCTTACCAATGAGCTACAAGCTCTTTCTTGCTGTTCTAAAGCAAAACAAACTTATAACTCATGCTCAGGCTTAGGTGTGCTTTTCTGTATTTTGAAAAAATTCGTACAGAAAGTTAAGGTTGTTACATTCTTCGAAGACTTTGAAGGCTTGACCTATGTGTTTTGCCCATCGTTACCAGCTTTTGGTGTTGGGCGTGGTTTAAGTATTC
Organism: Agapanthus africanus; assembly: GCA_030015575.1. Taxonomy (NCBI): domain Eukaryota; kingdom Viridiplantae; phylum Streptophyta; class Magnoliopsida; order Asparagales; family Amaryllidaceae; genus Agapanthus; species Agapanthus africanus. The sequence goes on from JASDDO010000006.1 coordinate 285,807,745, forward strand.
CCTCAATGATCTCTGTCTCTAGCGGGCTTTTCCACCTGATCGCCAGACATGTTTGAAGGTCCTTCAGCATTCTTTCAGTTTTAGCTGAAAGGACAACTTCCTACGGAGATTGTTCTACAAACGAGCATGATTCCCCCGTCGTGTCCATCTTTTTAGGAGCATGCTTCTGTGGTAGGTTCACCCTCTAATTTTCGGACAACGTAAACTTCCCTTGTTTGTATTGGTCCTTGACCCAGTTTTTGAAGACGTAGCAATCCTCAATTGGGTGGCCCACTACTCTATGGTAGGAGCAGTACTTGGGACTGTTGGCGTCACCGGGCTGCAGTGGACGTCTCGGATCCGGCAGAGTGATGATTTGTTGCGCATTGTCAATTTGAACAGTCTCCTCATTTTATTACGGGGAAACGATTAAGGACGTCCTAGCTTTTCCTCGAGGGATTGGCGCGGTCGCACGTTGCTTTGGCGAGCAACCGGTTTCAAGTTGCTCGGCTGTTGTTGAGTGTTGGCAACGAAGGCCGCTTTCCCTTTACCCTTTGCATTCCGAGGGTCCATTTTTGAAGAGGGAGGCCCATGGCCCATCTGGTCCATTTGGGCCAGCTTGTCGATCAAAGCCTGGAAGGTGGTCGTCTTAAAGAACGTCATGAACTGGGACACGGTCGCCTGAGGATCGAGAGTCCTTATGAACATGCCTATGGCAGGAGCCTCTTTGATGCGTTGTTCACATTTTGACCATAGGTTTTGCCACCGAATTGCGTATTGAACCCAGGTCTCTCCTGGCTTCACCCTGGCGTTGATTAACGTCATGATCGGGTGCGCTCGCTTGCGCTCGTGAACCACCGTGTGAATAGTAACTCCATTTTCGTGAATGTTTTGACGGAGTCATTTGGGAGCTTCGAGTACCATTCAAATGCCGTCTTCGACAAGTTGCCGACGAACTGGCGAAGCAGCAGTTTGTCGTTGCCTCCAGTATTGCCGCATAAAGCTCTGAACTGAGCGACATGCCGGTGAGGATTTCCTGTCCCCTTATACACATGGAACTTAGGGATCGTATATCCCGGCGGGTATTTGATTTGATCGTACCAGCCTGGCTAAGGTCGCCTAGTTTTGATGACTTGGCCAGCCGCTGCGCTTTCCTGATGAGCTCATATTTGCTGAGCTATTTAGTCATCGAGGGCAGATTTGGAGATCGTCTCCTCCCTGGATACTGAAAAAGCCGGAAGAGGGTTTGATGTTTCCCCTCTGTCGTCCTCGATGATTATCGGTAGATCTTCGGCTGGAGGTTCTGGTTGGATCATCATTCCAACCATGTCTTGGAACAGGAGCGCTATCTATTTTATATTAACCGCTTGTTCTGCGGCCTCTTTATCCTTTCTCTCCAGCACCTTTCGCAAGAACTCCGTATCGGTCTCCTGCTCTTGGCACTGTTCAGACGCTGTTTCCGGGCTTTCTTTCTGCCCAGTGAGTGCTGCTATTTTCGTCAGCATCTCCTGGAGCTTTTGTTGCTGCTCCCGAGCTTTCGTCAACGACCGAGTTTGTGGCTGATGAGTCACGGAAGCACGACTCTCCCCTCTTCCGGAAGCCATGTAAACTGTGTGCACGATCATGCCCCCAGACTTGTGGTGTTTGGATCCATCGCCTTTGGAGTTTGTTGCTGGTGGTAGGAGATTCTCTGGCCTTCTCTTTTTGTGAGAAGTCAAAGTCGAAGGAGCCATTGTAACAGGCGCCTTCGTAGAAGAAGTCCCTCGCTGCATGGTGGAGGGATGGTCTTCCCCTTGCCGAGCCTTTGTTTTCTTCAGTCGGTAAGAGTGGTCTTTATTGATCATAGAATCTTAGACCTTCCTCCAGATCCCGTAGACTTGGAAGGACAGCCGCTGAGGGGGCTGATCCGGCTTTGCCCACGTCATGTTTTCAGCAGGTGGTGGATATTTCTTCAGCACTGCGGTCAGAGAGTTCTTGCGCACCCTCCTTAGAAGTTCAAAGTCGTTCCTGGTTGGAACAGCAGCATCAACTTCCACCATTGGAGCTGGTGGAGTAAGTCCAGAGAGGGAGTTGCCCCCAGCTTTCCTCACTCGGCGCTAGTGGCGATGTCGAGCATGCCTTGCAGACGGGATTTCCTCAGTTGTGGGAGTGGCTTCGTCATGCCCTCTGCTTTGGTCAAGGGCTACTACTGGTGCCAGCCTGTTAAAGACCGATGTCCGTTGAGAGGGGGGACGGTCAATCTTTCGAAGGCTGTCCTTCTGGTAGGGGAAGCAGTCTTGATGATTTCACCTGTCGGAGGTAGAACGACTATCCATTTCGGGATAACCCCTTCAGGTATTGTGAGCTTCTTTGCGGGGCCACTTAAGCTTTGGCTCAGCCTGTTGAAGACTGAGGTTGCAGACTTGGACGATCCGTTGAGAGGGGCCATGGTGGTTGCAAGTCGGTCGAAGACCGACTTCTTTGGAGCTTCCTATGGTGGCATTGGGGCGCTGAAGCTTGCTGGCGGGAGCATGGTCCCGAAGAACAACCTAGTGGTGGCCTGAGTCACCTGCTCCACTGACATTGAAAAGATGCAGGCCGAATTTGGCCCGTATGTCACTCCTCCAGCGGGGACGGAGCGGGAGTTGCTGTTGCAGGTACACTTGGAAGCCATTGATCTTATTTTCTCTGCATGGGAGCAAGACACCAAATCTTAGTATCTCGAATCCAGGGCCAACCATAGTAAACCGCGATTTGTTCGCGAACACGAGACATGAAGTGTGGAGTGGAAAAAAGAAAAGGTCCCACCGGGTGTGCCAGAAATCTGTTCACCATCGAAAATAGAGATGAATTGCGTAAGATCGTCTTGCCTGAATTTGGGGGCAGATGCTATTTGGGTTTATCCGTCCACCTCTCCGAAGATGCCAAGTTGATTTATGGCACCGTATATCGGAGGTTTGGACGGATTCGGCCGTTGTAGCAGACTTCGTCAGATTCCCCATCATTTATGAGGGTTTTTTGATTGTGGGGACGCTCTTCCCTGCAGGTGCAAGCTCCTGCAGTTAATTACGTTACTGCATAGCGATAACTACTTTCTCCTGCTCAAGAAGTTCACCTTGTGTCGTGTGTGTTTGTTTTATTTTTGGTTGCCCGTGGATTAGTCCAAATCCGTATACTTTTAGATTTGGGTTTGGGTTGATTTAAGGATAGTTAATCCGTTTTGAGATCAAGACTGACTTAAATGTATACGAGCATTTGGGGCTCGATTGGTTTTTTGTTAAGGATACGTTTGTCCAATTTGAGACTAAGATCTACTTAACAAGGTGTTAGGATCATTTTTGTTTCAGATCCAACAAGAGAGCATTTGGTCTCTGTTGTTTTAGTTTAAGGACGTTTCGGTCCCTTATCGCCATTTTGGAGGCGGAGTTGTAGTTTGAGGACATTTCGGTCTGTAGATCACCATTTTTAAGGTGAGGATTTAGTTTAAGGACGTTACATTCTGTTGTCACCATCTTGGAGACAACGTTGTAGTTTGAGGACATTTCGGTCCGTAGATCACCATTGCATGCACGTGTATTTGTTACGTGACAGGATGTACGGCGATGATGTGGGATACACCCATTTGGGGTGTGGTTTGGTTTAAAGTGTGCATGTCAGCTTGGGAAGTGCACCCAAAAGCAGTTGGTTATCGGGACCCGCCACCTCTCTGAAGACGTTGAGGAATTACAACGACATGCATCAGAGGTGTGGAGAAATGTACCCTTGAACAAATTCCCGTGTTTGAGGGAAAAGATCACGGTGGACCATCTAAGAATCATTAGCCATTTTTGGGGGACTAAGATTAATCTAGGAAATGCAGGATGAACATCAATTTGGATATCATGAGTCATGTTTGGGAAGCAATGAACCCTTGGGCTCAGTTGGTCTGAATTAGGGACCTAGCCAACTTAGGTTTGGCCCACTCAGTTTTCTTTTATTTGAAAGAAGTGCTAAGCACTTGTTAGGGCTCGGTCCCTCTTTTTTGTGCAAACAGTGTTGTGCACTTACGTAAGTTCTGACGCCCACACTTTACTTTACTTTTCTTTTTTTGTCTCTTTATGGAGTGCTGAGCACTCTTTATAGCGCCCACGTGCAACGCACGTGAGGCACTAGGCGCTAGGTGCTGGGCGCTAAATGATAAGTGTCAAGCACTTTTATGTTCTGTGGCGCCCACGTGAGGGTCACGTGGGACACTGGGCGCTGAGCGCTAAGTGGGTGCTAAGCACTTCACTATTTTGTAGCGCCACGTGAGAGGCACGTGGGGCATTGGGCGCTGAGCGCCAACCACCGAGTGCTATGCACTCCTTATTGACTCCTTAGTGAGGGGCACGTGAAGCGCTGGGCACCAACTACTGAGTGCTAAGCACTCCTAATTGAGTGTCACCCACGTGAGGGGCACATGAGGCGCTGGGCGCTGATTGCTCCATATATATTTTATTTTGAGGAGTTCAATTTCCTTGTTCTTTTCTGAATTTTTGATCTCCAAGAACAAGTTCATCCCAATGAGAATTAAATTCTCAACTTGTGGGAGACTTGTCTTGTGGATCTCAGATCCAGAGAAAGAACTAAGTTCTTCATTTTAAAAGGGTTAAACCCTTCAATAGGTAAACGGGATGCTTTTATTTCTTCTTCTCTTTTTTATTTACCTATGACTTTACTAAGAAAGGAGATTTTCTTCTTTCTTCATTTTTGAAGATTTCTGCTTTGTTTTTCTCAAAGCTTATGGGGGGTCCTCTGTATTAGGCTTGAAGTCTTGGGTCCTTTATATAGTAGAGATAAGTCTGTTGATTAGTTGAAGAAATCTCTCATTGAGAGATCCTAATTGATTTGGGGATTTTACCCACCGATGGATCCAAGGACTTCTGTTTTACTAAAGGCATTTTTCTTGTTTTTAACAAGATTAAGGAAATATTTTCCCACAGAGAATTTATTCTGTAGATTGGTGATTCTTTAATCACCATTGTATTTTTAATCCATCGGTACTCTGTTTTACAGAGAGTAATCTTTCTTGTTTAGAAAGATTTGAGGAATATTTCCTCAACAGAATTTAATTCTGTATTCTGATGATTTATTATCTCCGTTGGATTTTTGATCCAACGGCTCTGTTTAACATAGAGCAGAATTTAATTCTACTAGGCGTCGGCGCTCACGTGCTGTGCACGTGCGGCGCTAATAAGAGCTTTTTTAACTCTGGCGCTGGCGCCCTCATAGCAGGCATGTGAGGCGCCGCCTCTTGAGTTTTGAACAGGGCTTTGCTCTTTTATTGGGAAAACAGGGACGCCCTTATCTATACTCTGCAAAACCCCGAGCGGTACCAGGTGCACTTCACGAAGATCAATATGGAAGAAGCCAAGTACGCTCTGCACACAGCTGCGGTCGCATTTAAAGATGAATATTAGGGACAGCTGAGCATAACCGGCCGCTTTACATGACAAGGTACAGCGACGAAGATCGGATTAATCTCATATTAATTGATCCGGGGTCCTCAGTGATGATCATGAACTTGCAGATTCTAAAGAGTTTATCATTGGAAGGCCGACACCTGTCAAGGGAGAAGATTGTTATTCAGGGCTTCAATCAAAACTGCCAGCAAGTTCTGGGATCTATTGCTCTGCCAATCAGGTTTGGGGACCTGCAAACCGAAGCAAAGACATACGTGATCGACGCCGACACGTCCTATAAGATTCTCTTGGGACGACCGTGGCTTCATGATTATGGTATCGTTCCGTCAACACTGCATCAATGCATGAAGTATACCAAAAATGGCAAAGAAATACTGTAACGACTCTGTTTTTACTGTACGAAAATTTTAAAGTTAATGTACAGAATGGAGTTTGCAATCCTGAGTACAAGTTATAAATTTAATTTGTTTAAGAACAGCAAGAAACAACTTGTAGCTCACTGGTAAAGCCTTGCACTGCTGTGACGTAGCCCCTGTGTTCGATTCCCATCGGCCACATATTATTTTTTTACCGATTTTTCTTTTAAACTCTTGGAAGCCCAAAAGTTTACACGTGCACTGCACATAAAATGAAAAGTCTGAAGAAAACAAACATGTGCATCTTAAAGTTAATACCAGCAGGGACACGTGGCAAGCATCCACCCCCAACTCTTTAGATGGACCGGCGAGATCCCTTTATGGGCCGGCGTCGACGAGTGAACCATGGGGAAAAATCCCCGTGCTTTACACACAACACCTTTTGGTCTACCCTACTACCCCTGTTCTGTTTGTTTTCTCTGAAATTTATCAGAGAATTAAAATTCATCTTTAATCCAATTTTTAATGCTTTTTAATTAATTCTTTCAATTCCAAAACCCTAATTCCACTCTATAAATACAACCCCATACCCTAGCCCCTCCCCATTCTGAAAATCCTAGTCAAAAATATCAAAATTTCTAAGTACAAGTGGAGTTGAAGTGGAGTTAGCCCAATGTCAACTTCCGGCGAGAATTCGAGACAATTCCTGCAACCCTGCAACCCTACGACAACCTCAAGCTCTTCCTCTCTCTATTCTTAACTCAAGTCACTTGTAAGTTCCTTCTATTTTCTCCCTCTCTTCTCTAAATTCTCTTTTCAAAACAAAGCATCGGTAAGTGGAGTTATTACCGATGTAAATCTTGTAAACTCTACAATCTCACTTATCTTTTACATATTGTTCAACAAATTTTTACAAAATATTTGTAACATTATTATAAAGGTTTAGAAACAACTTTCACTCTAAAACTCCATGTAAAATAACTTTAACCTAGTTTTTATGTTTAAATACTATGAACTTTATATACGTTATGCTTAACATACCTTTAGAAAACTTCATGAGGTAATGACCTACCTCTCACATACATACATATTGACATAACATGATTCTCTTGAGACATAACTTTTGTGGCAAAATATGACTTTTCATCAAAATACCTTGAACTTTAAAAACTCGGTTATCTTTAAATAGTGTTAACAAATTCTTTGCGATTATGCCTCTACAACCCATTTTGGGGCACCCGCTATTGGATGGTGCGGATTATCGCACATCCTCGGGACTAGTAGAGCGACATGCAGACCTCCTCATGGGGTATACGATCTCGAAAGAATTTTAATACGATTTTTAAGAAAAACGAGATTTTCTACTTAATAAATAAAATTAATTTTTTATAATTATATAAATATTATCAAACCATATATTTTTAATATATAATAAAATTCTATGTTTTCTAGAAAATAAAAGAATGACAAGTTTCATTAGAATACCATCAAGTATCAATACAAGACAAGTTTCACTAAAATACCATGAACTATTCAAGCTAAGTTACTATTCACTAATATACCCCATTCTTTAAAATTCACATCCATGGAAACCTTAAAGAATTTAAATAATTACTCGAGGTTTATTTTGAAAGTATATAAAATATTTTTCATAAAACCCCCTCGAGATATATAAAATTACATTAAGGACCCTAGTAAATATAGGTTTAAGCGGGACCAATTCTGTTGAGCCTCAGGAAGCTGGAGAAAGCGGGTGCTTGCTTATTTAAGGTAGAAAAACTAAAACGGAGTTATCAATGGTAATTGTCCTGGAAAAATACACAAATCCTGCTGTCCATGTCTAGCAGTTACCGATAACTCCTAAACCTAATTCAGGATCTAAATTCTGTTTAAAGTGTCTGACTCAAGTCTGAATCTAAGTATCAATCTGAATCCAATCCAAAAATGAATACAATTCAACATGAATCCAATATATCAAACATGAACTTGAATACCAGAACAATATCAACATGCAACATGACTTGACTTGACCGAACCATGATTATGACTTAACTTCATTACATGACTACTTGATACATCCTGAAATTATTTACATGAATAACTTATACCATGTTCTCGGCAAGTATGATAATTACCAATCAATACAATATACATTACGGGGTTTAATGGGGTAGACTGGTACGGAATGTGTTAAAAGTGGCACGATGATGGACACTAAAAGACACCTATATGAACATCTTGTGCCGTTGTCCCGTGGGTTTTGATGGGCCTTATACTTACATGTTACCATCGTCCACGGGATAGTTGGACTCTTTTCATATACAATGATACATTCTGTACCAAGCTACAAATAACTACGTTAGCATAACAAACAGATAATTTACCAGTTCTATTCTCTTTACTTGTATATTCCATTCTATTTTTTGGGACTTACCGAGCGCTAGTTCGCTGACGACATTTCCGTCTCTTCTTTCTTTGGAATGTTCATCAGGAGGACCCGACCCTCAGGAGACCGAGCCCAGTCAGGATGGTTTAGAGCAGTTCACAGAGGAGCCAGACTTCTAGGCTTTTAATTGTACTTATTTTCTTTTCAGTTCATATGCCACTGTTTAGGCATCGTTTTCTATCAGTGTACTTTCCTTTTCAGTTGTATGTAAAGAAAGAATGTTAATAAAAGTTGCTGTTATTATTATATCTCTTGTTATTCTTGTGTATTCATTTATATTGCTTATTTACGCTTAACGTGTTTACTTCTAAGTAAATACGCTGCGGCTCGTTATGTCTACTTCTCCGTACACTAGGAAGCAGGGCGTGACAAATACGCATTGACGAAGACATACAGCCGTTTGGTGTACATGACGTCCGATGTGAAGATTCTCGGTACTTTATGAAACCCTAGGATGCCGAGCCACAGTCGACCAGAGACAAGAAGGCCCAGAGTATCAAAAGCAAACCTAAGCCGCGATCAACTAAAAACAAGACGGCCCCGAGTCTCAAAAGCCAATGTAAACCGGTCGTCACCCTTAAAAGTAAAAATCTCCAAGTGAGCCTACGTTTCGGTAGTGACACTGATGAGTCCGATGCCGGAAGTCCATCCTTCCATAAAAATCGCCCTCATTTCGGTAGCGATACAGATGAGTATGATATTGAGGGCCTATCCGGTAGCAAAGTTCGCCTTCATCTCAGCAGCGATACCGAAGAGTCAGAGGAGGACCCGTCTTGCAGCAGTTGTACAGGTCAGACTCTCATGCAAAAGACAAAGTTAAGAGAGACCTTGGAAGTCACAGAGGGATCCTTGGCTATCACCAAGGTTCCGGAACAGAAGTGTAAGGAGATCGACGTGTTGTCGGTCTCTACTGTGGACCAACTGACAACTTTCTACATCCCTGGAAGAAACATCGGACAGAAGGGCATCCTGTTTTATGTGTCTAACCCCGTCTTGCACCCAAACGATTTGTCCGCAACGTGCATTCTCTATGAGAGAGGCATAAGAGCCGTCTTAAACTCTAGATATTATGCGCTCGGGATGCGGGCATATTTTAAAAGGTGCGGATGTCGGTTATACCATACATACTTCGAAGCAAAGTTTTATGAGATGTTATGGCACCCGCTTCAGGTCCGATCGCTCATTGAGGGGCGAGTTCCAGATAGACGGGGCCTAGGTTATATGAAACCTGACGCCATATCATGCTACATGATCCATGTTGGCGAAGCCAGCGAAGAGTCGAATGACGACGACGAGATAGCCGAGCTAGAAGAAGCCCCTCGAGAGCTCAAAGATGGCGGACAGGTAACATTCGATGAACTAACCGAGATCGATTTGGAGACGCCTGATTATCCAAGGCCGACCTATATCAGCTCGCTCTTATCAGAGGAAATGAAAGAGCAGATAATGGCCTTGCTGCGCGAGTTCATCGACTGCTTCGTATGGACATACAAAGAAATGCATGGCCTCTCCCCAAAAGTGGTCGTACATAAGCTGGCTATTTCTCCTGATGCCAAACCAGTCAAACAAGTTCCCCAAAAAATGAGAAGGGAGTTGGAGGAAATGATCATTGAGGAAATCAAGAAACTCATCGATGCCGGCTTCATCAGAGACGAGAAATACGCGGACTGGATCGCATGTATCGTCCCGGTAAAGAAGAAAAATAGGCAGATCCAGATTTGTGGACCTTAACAAGGCATGCCCAAAAGATGATTTTCTGCTTCCGGTCATGAAAATGATGGTCGATGACACCTCAAATTATGAGCTGTTCACTTTGATGGATGGTTCGTCTGGGTACAATCAGATAAAAATGTCGTCTGAGGATGAGAAGCATACAACATTTCGAACCCTGATAGGTATATACTATTCCAAAGTAATGCCGTTTGGACTGAAGAATACGGGTGCCACATATCAACGGGCAATGACCAAGATCTTTGATGACTTAATCTATAAAGTCGTCGAATGATATGTCGATGATTTGGTCGTCAAGATTAAAACCAAGGCTAATCACATTCAAGATCTCCGAACTGTCTTCACTAGACTGATAGATTACAATTTGAAGATGAATCCTCTAAAGTGCGCCTTCGGCGTATCATCGGGGAAATTCTTGGGCTTTATAGTCCGGCACTGAGGGATCGAGATCGACCCGTCGAAGATAAAAGCAATCATAGAGATACCTCCTCTAAAGAATCTGACGCAACTAAGATCTTTCCAAGGCAGGCTCACGTACATAAGAAGGTTCGTCTCAAACCTTTCAGGAATATTTCGATCTTTTTCAAAGCTCATGAAGAAGGAAGCCCCTTTTGTCTGGGACGTCGAATGTCAAGAAGCATTCGACAGCATCAAGCAGTACCTATTGCACCCTCCACTGTTCGGTGCCCCCATTCCAAATAAACCGCTGGTCCTTAACACCGCCGTGCTGGAAGAATCACTCGGCGCCCTCCTCGCTCAAAACAATGAGGAGGGAAAGGAAAATGCCCTTTACTACCTCATTCGAACATTAGTTGGGGAAGAGCATAAATACTCCTCGATTGAAAAGCAATGTTTAGCTTTGATATTTGCCGTAAAGAAGTTGAGGCATGATTTGCTTGCTCACCGAGTTATGCTGATCTCCAAAATCAACCCGCTGAAGTATTTGATGACCAAGGTGGGTCTAACTGATAGAATGGCTAGATGGGTTGTCATGCTGCTTGAGTTTGACATAGCCTATACTCCTCAGAAAGTAGTGTTCCCTGATAAAAAATCCGGAAAAGATTCAGAAGAGGCATCACGTGCTCACACGTGACCAGTGGTCACGTGTTGGCACGTGATGGTTAAGCAGCGGCACAGAGCACATTTGTTCCCTGATTAAAAAATCAGGAAGAAGCTTCAGAAGAGGCATTACGTGACCGGTGGTCACGTGTTAGCATGTGATGGTTAAGCAGCGGCCATAGAACAAAGCACAGAAGAAGAGAAGCCTATGCCAAGGGTCACGTGCTCACACGTGACCAACGGTCACGTGGCTACACATGACCGGCTTTAAAAGCCTTATTCTTTAACAGAATTAAATTCTGAGGAAAGATCCTTCAAATCTTTCGAAAATGGAGAAGAATTATTTGAAACCGTTGGATCAAGAATCTGAAGGTGATTAAATATCACCAACTTATGGAAAGATCTTGGACTTAGAAAGATTTCCCCCTAAATCTAACCGAAATAACAAAGAGATATTTTTGGATTTAAATCCAATGGTGAATAAAATTCACCTAATAATCTAAAGACCCAGATTAATGATGAAGATAAATCAAATCTCTCAATAAACAAATTAAATCTTTTAATGAGAGATTTACCAAACAGATTGATTCTTTTCCTTCTCCTATAAATAGGAGCCCAAAGAAAAGAGAAAGGGATATATAGAGAGAGATATATAGAGCCTTGGAATCTTGAAAATTCAGAAGGAAGAATTCGATTCCCTTCAAAAGAAAAACCCTAGGTAAGAAAAGATAGGCTTCAAAAGAGAATTTAAGTCTCAAAAGAGTTTAACTCTTATATAAAGAAGAAAAGAACTTAGTTCTTTCTCTGGTGGAGGATCTGCAAAGTGCACATCTCCCCATGAATTGAGAATTTAATTCTCATTGGGTTGAGATCCTGCCATGCAGATCTAAATCACAGAGGAGAAACTGAGTTTTGAGAATTTAATTCTCACAGAATTATAGGAATTTAATTCCTTTGAGATAAAGTTTGGGTTTAACCCTACATTATAGGAATTTAATTCCTTAAAAATGGACAGAACCAGGGTTTAACCCTAATTGAGAATTTAATTCCCTTAAAAAAAAGAAATTAGGGTTTCACCCTATGCCAGAATTTAATTCTTTACATATATGGAGAATTTAGTTCCTACAGAAAAGAAATTAGGGTTTAACCCTATCTGAGAATATAATTCTTTAAAAGAAAGTGGGAATTTAATTCCTCTAAAAGTTATTACTAGGGTTTAACCCTATGAAGAATTTAATTCTTAAAAAAGATAAACACATCTTCAAACTGGCAAAAAAACAGGGTCACGTGCTACCACGTGACCCCTGTAAAGATTCACAGAAAAGAGCTTTGAGACAACGCCTCACGTGCCCCACGTGACCCCTAAAGCACACAGAGAAAAAGGCAAAAGAAACAGAAAGGAGCTCTAGGGCGTCATCACGTGTCACCATGTGACTCCTAGTGAGCATTCTAACAGATCAGAGCGTAGGCCTCCATCACATGCTCACACGTGATGGCCGTCAGAATTAAAAGTGTTAAACACTGATCTGCAGAATAAAATAAGGGGAATCAGGGCGCTCTCACGTGTCCACACGTGACCCCTCTCTCCTTAGTGTTTAATACTAATTTGGAAAACTCTATTTGCAGTGTTTAACACTGATTTCCTTAGTGTTTAACACTAGTTTGAAAACTCCATTTCCAGTGTTCAACATCGATTTTCTTAGTGTTTAACACTAATTTGGAAAACTCTGTTCCCAGTGTTTAACACTGATTTGCTTTAGTGTTTAACACTAATTTGAAATCTCTGTTGCCAGTGTTTAACACTGATTTGCTTTAGTGTTTAACACTAATTTGAAAGCCCTGTTGCCAGTGTTCAACACTGATTATCTTTTAGTATTTAACACTGACTTGCTAATCTTATTCCCAGTGTTCAACATTGTTGGTCTCTAGTGTTTAACACTAGCTTTAGCCCAATTGGCTAAGTTTCTAGAGGCAAAGCCTCTCCTTCAATGAACCAACAGAGGGCCAATATTCTAACATGATTGGACTTAGCCCAAGCTGGCCGTAAGTCCTCAATTCAAACTTAACTGGGCTAATGGGCTCATAATATAATTAATTGGTCTGGGTTCCAAATTGGGCCAAAGATTATTTAATCTACCTTGGTTTAAGGGTACATCTTTTCACTCCTTTGGTACTTGGCGTTGTAATTCCTCAACGTCTTCAAAGAGATGACAGGTCCCGATGACCACACATTGATCCGGACTGTGGGGTCCTTAAACTCATGGACTATGATGTCCTTAACCTTGACCGGGATGTCTTAAAACTAACAACGGACTATGACGTCCTTAATCTCGACCGTGATGTCTTAAAACTAACGCCGGACTGTGGAGTCCTCAAATCCACGGACTATGATGTCCTTAACCTTGACCGCAACGTCTTAAAACTAACATTGGACCACAATGTCCTTAAACTACCTATTGACCACAATGTCACTAAACTAAACAACAGGGCCCCCTTAATTGCTCTCTTGTTGGATCTAAACGATCCCGTTAAGTTGATCTTAGTCTGAAAGCTAGACTAACGTATCCTTAACAAACGTTTAAGTCGATCTTAGTCTCAAATGTGGCTAACGTATCCTTAAACCCAAACCCCCAAACCCAAATCTAAGATAATACGGGATTTGGACTAGTCCACGCCCTACAGGAGACGACATAACTCAGTCTCCGTATACAATCCACGGGCAACCAAACACAAAATAAACACACACGACATGAAGTGATCATCTGGAGAAGGAGAAAGTTGTTACCACAATGCGGTAGCGTAATTAACTGCAGGGGCTTGCGCCTGCAGGGAAGAGTGTCCCTACAATCAAAAAACCCCTCAAGCGAGGGGGAATCTGACGAAGTCTGCTACGTCGGACGCATCGGTCTAAACCTCCGATACACAGTGCTATAAATCAACTTGGCATCTTCGGAGAGGTGGATGGATAGCACCAATTAGCATCTGCCCCGAATTTCAGGCAAGACGTCCTTGCGTCGCGCCGTCTTTCGGAGGGGAACAGATTCTGGCACGCCCGGTGGGACCTTTTCCTCTTTCCACTCCACATTTCGTGTGTCGTCTTCGCGAACGAATCGTGGTTTGTTAATGGTTGCCTTTGGGTTTCAAGTTACTATGATTTGGTCTTTTGCCTGGCGCAGAAATCAAGCATCAATGGCATCCAACTGCTCGAGCTGCTCAAAATGCAAGTGCAACCAACTCTCCGCCTCACCTGGAGGTGTATCCTATGGGCCTCAAGCGGCCTCCATCCTTGCCATGCCGGTGGAACAAGTAACCCAGGCCACCACCGTCTGTTTTTCGGGACCATGATCCCTCCTGCAAGCTTCACCATGCCAGTGCCCATACCAGAAGCGAACAAGAAGTCAGTCTTCGATCGACTCACTGCTACAACGGCCCCTTTCAACGGGTCGTCGAATATCAAACCAGCAGCCTCTGTCTTTACCAGGCTGAACCAGAACTCTGGTGGGCCCGCCAAGAAGCCCATGAACTCTGAAATGGCCGTCCCGAGGAAGATAGCTACCTCTGCTCCTGAAGTCGTCAAGGTGGCTTCTACTGCCAAAGAGTCGGTCTTTACAAGACTGGCTGTCCCAGCTCCCGCTCCGGCTCGAAGGTCTGTCTTTGAAAGATTGGACACCGCCACTCAAAAACGTCAGTCTTCAAGAGGCTGGCACCAGCGGCGTCTCATCCAGACAGGGGGCAAAACGAAACCATCCCCATCACCGGACCTGCTCCAACGGCTCGACATGCTCGACGTCACCACTGGCGCCGAGTAAGGAAGGCCGGGGGCAACTCCCCCTCAGGACTAACTCCACCGGCTCCAATGGTGGAAGTTAATGCTGCTGTTCCAACTGGGAACAGCTTTGAACCACTAAGGAGGGTACGTAAGAACTCTCCGACTGCTACGCTAAAAAGATCTCCTCCACCTGCAGAGAGAGTTACAGAAACAAAGCTGGAACAGCCCCCTCAACGGCTGCCCTCCAAAATTTATAAAGTCTGGAGGAAGGTTCAAGACTCGGTACTTGACCAAGATCATTCTCGTCAACAGAAAAAGGGCGAAAGTGCTGGAAGAAAAGAAACGTCCTGTCAAAAAAAAAAGGACGACAACCGCCAGGGTGCCCGCTGCAACGGCCCCCTCAACTTCAACGGCCCACAAGAGAAGAAGGCCAGAGAAAATCCACGCGCTTGCGGCAAATGCCAAAGGCGGTGAGCCTAAACGCCCTAAGTCCGGGGGCATCGTGGTCCATACTGTATACATGGCGTCGGGAAAGGAGGACAGCCGTGCATCTACGGGTCATAGACCACTTACACGGTCAGTGACCAAAGCTCAGGAGCAACAGCAGAAGCTCCAAGAAATGATGAACGCGATGGCCGCACTCACTGGGCCAAAAGAAAGCCTCGAAGCGTCATCTGATCAACGCCAGGAGCAAGAAACTGACGCTGAATTCCTTCGTTGGATATTGGAGAAGAAGGATAAAGAGGCTGCCGAACAAGCAGCCAATATAAAGCGAATGGCCCTCCTGTTCCAGGACATAGTGGGAATGATGATCCAACAAGATTCTCCTATTGAAGATCCTCCAATCGTCCTTGAAGACGACAGGGGAGAAACGTCAAATCCTCCACCGGCTCTGTCAACAGCCAAGGAGGAGATAATCTCCAAAGCTGACCTGGACGAATATATAGCTCAGCAGATACGGGTTCATCAGGCGACTGAGGTAGCTGGTCAGGTCGTAAAAATGGGGCGACCATATCCGAGCTGGTATGATCAGATCAAGTACCCGCCGGGCTATACAATACCGAAATTTCATGTCTATAAGGGGACGGGCAATCCCCACCAGCATGTTGCCCAGTTCAGGGCGCTTTGCGGCAACACCGATGGTGATGATAAATTGTTGCTTCGCCAGTTCGTCAGTAGCTTGTCAGAAACGGCGTTTGAGTGGTACTCTGAGCTCCCGAACGACTCCGTTAAAACATTTGCGGAGATGGAGCTGCTATTTACGCAGCGATTCGCGAGCACCAGCGAATGCACTCCGATAACTGCATTGATTAATGCTAGGGTGAAACCTGGAGAGACGTGGGTCCAGTACGCTATACGCTGGCGAAACTTATGGTCAAAATGCGAACAACGCATCAAGGAAGCGCCCGCGGTGGGCATGTTCGTGGGTACCCTAGATCCTCATGCAACTATCTCACAGTTCATGATGTTCTTTAAGCCAACCACGTTCCAGGCTTTGATCGACAAGTTGGCCCAGATGGCCCAGATGGGTCACAGACCGCCTCCCCCGAAGCCGGAACCTCGGAATGACAAGGGTAAAGGGAAGGCAACCTTCGTTGCGAACGCTCAGCAGCAACCCAGTGCCCCAAAGCTGGCGGATCAACTGGAAGAAAGACGGCGGTATTATAATGAGAAAATGAAGCGCCCCTACTCATTCCCGCGGGATAAGACGAAGAGGCTATTCGAGCTGGCGGTACGCAACAGGCTTATCAACTTGCCAAACCCAAGGCGACCGTCGCAACCAGTGAGGTGAATAACCCCAGTTATTGCCCTTACCATCAAACGGTAAGCCATCCGATTGAGAATTGCTTCGTCTTCAAAGGATGGATTGAAGATCAATACCTACAGGGCAAGTTTGCGCTGTCCAAGAAGTGGAAGGTGAGCCCGCCACAACCGCACACTCCTAAGAAGACAGACACACCGGGGGCAACTTGTTCTTTCGTTGAAGAAGCCCCATGGGAGGTTGTGCTATCAGCCAAAACAAAGAGGATGCTGAACGATCTTCAAACATGCCCAGCGATCAGGTGGAAGGACCTGTTGGAACCCCAGATCATTGAAGGGATGCTGAAGCCGTGCCCAACTCCAAAGATCGGTGGTGATAGCCCAAATACTCACACCCAACCGTCAAAGAAAAAGATGAAGAAATCCAAGAAGCCCGTAAAGCCTAGAGACAAGCGCACAGACTTGCAGAAGAAGATTGACGTGCTGGAAGAGTACAATCAAAAGGCGCGGACTCCCAGCACACTCCAAGAGTTCCTCGACCACGTTTTTCAGGAGGAAGATAATGGAGAAGGCTCGTCGGATGAATCCGAGGGATATGTGGTGAGTTGTCATGTGATCTCCCACTCGTTCACGGACGATGAAAAAACTCCTGGCACTGATAAGCTGGGGGCACAGCCTGAGCCAGAACTTGCATGGCCGACAGATGAAATGATTGACGCCTTTTTAGACGAGATTCGTTTGAAAAGTAAAGCCGATCGGGAGCGTGAGATGGCCGCATTAGAAGGAGCCAAACGCGAGCGACTAAACGAAAGAGTCGAAGCACTCCCGCCGGATCAAAAGACATCCGATGCGGATAAAAACATATTCAAGATGAGGAAAAGGTTTGCCAAAGCCATGTCAATGGGAATGAAGCTACCACCCTCGAAAGAAAACACGCTCAATGGGGTGGAAAGGCACCCTAATTACTGCTCATATCATCAGAAGATTTCACACCCCACTGAGGAGTGCGACGCTTTTAAGATATGGTGGCAGGGATATGTTGCTCACTGGCAACATTTTAAGCGCATGAAACGCGGAACTCGTCGGGAGCAGAGAAGTACAACCGACAGGCGCAAAAGAACTACCAGCAACTGTTACACGGTCAACGTCGGGGGATCGCAAGTGCTCACATTCAGGAGTGATTCTGACAAGGAAATGGCTCTGGGTCCTCTCTTTAAAGAATCCATCTTAGGGAAAGAGGAAGAACCAGAGGCCTGTGAAAACATTCAGCTGCGCAATCGCACGCTCCCGGAAAAGAATCTCGGACCCGCAACTAGAAAAAATAAGGGAAAGGAAAAGGTCGCTGAGGATATCGCCTTAGATGACCAATTTATGAAAGAGCTGACTGCCAAGGACCCGCCTAAGAAGAGTAAGGTGGACTACAACATCCTAGCGCACCTGAGGAAGCTACCCTCACAGCTCAGCATTCTTGACGCCCTCTTATTATCAAAAGAAGCGAGAGATTCATTAATCAAGGCGCTGCAAGAGCTAGAGAAATTCCAAGCCTTCCTCGCCGAAGAAAGGATGAAGGATGAATTGGAAGAAGTGCGCACAGCCGATGTCACGTTCGGTGATGAAGACCTTCTCCTTGGGACGTGCGACCACAACCGTCCCCTATACGTCTCTGGATACTGCTACGATATCAAGATAGGCAAAATCCTGGTTGATAATGGATCCTCCGTCAATCTCTTTAATGTTCGGGTGTTGAAGGAAATCTGCATGAGCGTTCAGCACCTCGCTCGTGATAAAATTACCATCTCCGGTTTCGATTCTCAGTCATCACGGACTCTCGGATCGGTGATACTAACATTACGCTTCGGACTACTCGTCACAGACATTAAGTTTCACATCATTGACGCCAAGACCTGCTACAACGCCTTGCTCGGTTGTCCTTGGTTACACGAGTACAACATCATCCCTTCTACGCAACATCAGTGTATGAAGTATTTCAAGGATGGTCTCGAGTACACCGTAACAGGCGAGCTGAACCCATTCTCCGTGAACGAAGTCCGCAAATACGAAGATGCAAAGTACTTTTTGCCAGATTTCGAGGACACGGAGAGGTGTCGCAAACCAGAGAATGAAGCCGCCGCCACCATTCCTGTTTTCGGGAGTGATACCGAAGAAGAGGAAGAGATAGTTTACGCAGGGCCATCTCGACGCAGCAACCCGGGACCGTCCGCCCCCATATTGATCTTCGGAAGCGATTCGGAAGATGAGGTTAATGCTGTGTTCTCCAGTCGGCCACCAATACAAGAATTCCCTGGTGATGATCAGAGTTTGCAAATCACCATGATTCCGCGGGAGCACTACAAAGATCTTGACGCACTTGAAGCTTACAATGTGCAATACCTGCGGACATTTTACGTCCCTCCTGGGCGAAAAGGAGAAAAGGGGATCTTGTTTTACCGATCCATGGAAACAAGAGTAGAGAAAGAAATCTGGCATGGCGCATATTCTACACTCGACAGGCTTCAACCCATCCGTCTGCCCAGATATTACACAAACGGACTAAAAAGACTATTGAAGTGCCAAGGGGTACCTTTAAAACAGACTATTCGACAAGCTCGATTCTGTAACAGGATTTGGGATGTCCCTGGGACTCAACGCAAATTGCCCAACGGGAGAATGGAAACGCTTAGGCTTGGATATGTGAGATCCGGGAAACGGGAACGAGTCCACGGTAGCTACGCCATATATAACTTCGATGAAGAAGAGGACGCCCTGTCGGGAAATGCCAACACCTTATCAAAACTAGATCCCGCAATCAAAGTGCCGAGTCCGTCATTTGAAGAACGATGGACAAGCTTATCAGGAAAGTGGGTCAAAAAGCTCAGGACGACCATAACCGCGAAATGGCCATCTACAAGAAAGGCAGAACGCAACGTCTTCTTCAACAGGCTGTGAAAGACGAAAATGCTCCTTCTCGTCAACCTGTTGTGCAAAAGGCCCGACGCAAAGGCAGAAATAAGTCAAAGAGCAGAAAAGGGATTCAACAATGACAACGCGGGATCAAAGAGTCATGTGATCGGGAATTGCACGGTCCAGATTTGTCCCTCATGAAGAAGATGAGTCGAGCGTATTCTTTCCCTCAAGACAAGACGAAGAAGATACTTGACCTCGCTTTAAAACATCGAATGATTACACTTCCGGAGTCTAAGCACCCTGAGCAAGCTAACAAGGTCTCTCATTCGGGTTATTGCTCTTATCACCGAGCCATAGGACACCCCCTCGAAGACTGCTTCACCTTCAAGAACTGGGTCGAAGATCAATATCAACAAGGCAGGTTTGCTTTATCTAGCAGCTGGAGGGTAACGCTGCCACAAAAGCACGAACCCAAAGCCACAAGAACAGAACCAGATCCACATCGGGCTTGGAAGCGAGTTCGTACTTGTCATATGATAACAATATCAAAAGGGGAGCCCGAGGATATGGATGACCTTCCTTGGTGCTTCGAAAACAATGACGACGAGGTAATCTCAGAATTTCCACCAGCGCCGAAAGAGCTAGAAGATGGCATACATACTACTGCATATAACTTCAAGAAGATTGAGTTGGGGACAACAAACGACCCGCGACCGACATTTGTCAGCGAATTGCTATCTGGAGAAAGAGTGGCTGCGTTAAAAGACGTGCTTATGCAGCATAGAGATTGCTTCGCATGGAACTATTTCGAAATGCCAGGACTAGATCCAGAAATAGCTGTCCATAAATTGGCGATATCCCCGGACGTTAAGCCAGTCAAACAGGCGCCGAGAAGAATGCGGCTCGAGCTCGATATGAGCATCAACGCCGAAGTCAAGAAGTTAATCGACTCTGGCTTCATCCAAGAGGTTCAGTATCCTGACTGGATCGCCAATATCGTCCCAGTAATGAAGAAAAATGGGACAGTGCGCATATGCGTGGACTTCCGGGATCTTAATAAAGCTTGCCCGAAGGACGACTTCCCAGTACCGGTCACCGAGCTGATGATAGATAACACATCCACTCACGAGGTTTTCTCTTTCATGGACGGCTCATCAGGGTATAATCAGATAAAGATGCATCCCGAAGACCAGAAGCATACCGCTTTCCGGACCCCTTTGGGTATATTCTGCTACAGGGTGATACCTTTCGGTCTAAAGAACGCCGGTGCCACCTATCAGAGGGCCATGACAAAGATCTTCGATGACCTCATACATGAAATCGTTGAATGCTATATCGACGACCTCGTGGTCAAGAGCATGTCATACGAAGAGCATTTAGAGCATCTGAAGACCGTATTTCAACGCCTTCGGCAATACAACTTGAAGATGAACCCTCTCAAATGCGCGTTCGGGGTATCCTCATGCAAGTTCCTAGGGTTCATTGTCCGGCACCGGGGTATCGAGATAGATCCGTCAAAGATCAAGGCGATCATGGAAATGCCACCGTCAAGGACTCTCAAACAATTGCGGTCTCTCCAAGGGAAGCTCGCGTACATCCGGCAATTTATAGCCAACCTTTCAGGCAAGTGCCGCCCTTACAGTCACCTAATGAAGAAGGGAACCCCGTTCGTCTGGGATCATAAATGCCAAGGCGCACTGGACGAGATCAAGCAATACCTGCAGAACCTGCCGGTGTTAGCTGCTCCAGCCAAGGGAAAGCCTCTTATTCTTTATACCACAGCCCTCGAAGGTTCCTTAGGTGCATTATGGGTGCAAGAGAACGACCAAGGGAAAGAAAGAGCTCTCTATTACTTGAGTCGGGTTCTACTGAGGGAAGAAGGCAACTATTCCCCCATTGAAAAACACTGCCCGGTGCTAGTCTTTGCGATAACAAAGCTCAGGCACTATGCGTTGGCGCATGAAGTCCATCTCATATCGAAGGTGGACCCTCTCAAATATTTGATTTCAAAGGCCATATTGATAAGTTGGCTCGCTAAATGGGCCTTGCTCTTGATGGAGTTCTCGATAACTTATCAACCTCTTAAAGCAGTCAAAGGCCAGGCCATCGCCGACTTCCTCGCTGAACATCCAATACCGGCCGATTCCCCTTTGAATTGCGAACTGCCAGACGGACACGCGTTTGATGCGATCGACGGTGGTGGTAACCGGTGGGAACTTTATTTTGATGGAACGTCTTCCATGAAGAAGCGTAAACAAAGCACCCCCATAATCAAATCAGGGGTAGGCCTCATCTTCGTGATCCCACAAGGAGGGATAATGCGCTTCGCCTTCTTCTTGACAGAGCCGAGGACGAATAATGAAGCTGAATACGAAGCTTTGATAGCAGGCCTTGAGATCTCCATCGACATGGGAATTGAAAACCTCCTCATATACGGAGACTCCCAACTGGTCGTTAGTCAAGTAAACGGCGACTACCAAACGTACAAACCGGAGCTGGTGAAGTATGGCGAGAGAGTACAGTGATTGCTCACTCAAATTCCCTCCTACATGCTGGAAAACATACCGCGTGCGGAAAATAGCAAGGCAGACGCGTTAGCTAAGCTCGCTAAAGAACTGGCTGATGAGAGCCTCGATGACGTCAGAATCATGGTACAAAGCCGTCGGGTCCTCACACCGGCAGAAATATCTTCGGAATCATCTGAAGAAAAGGAAGCAACCGAGTAAATGGCTATGCAAATAAAGGACCAAGAGAAGGCTGAAGATTTGAGAGAAGTCTTCATAGACTACTTCAAATCCCGTCGAACGCCTGAAGATGCGTCCTCAAGACATCAGCTTATGAAACAAGCTCTGTCTTTCGCCATCTTCAATGATACTTTGTACAAGAGGTCATTTGACTCTCTATGGTTGAGATGCCTGGGACCTGACGAAGCGAAAAGAGTCGTTCAGGAAGTTCACGACGGACTCTACGGTTCTCACCAAGCAGGCCCGAAGATGAAGTTGAAGATTAAATGAATGGGATACTATTGGCCCACAATGATTCAGGACTGCCTCGAATATGCGAAGCAGTACCACTCGTGCCAGATTCATGGAGACTTTATCCATCAGCACCTAAATCCACTACATCCAACGGTGGCTAGCTGGCCGTTTGAAATGTGGAGGACTGACATAATCGGCCCCATTGAACCGGCATCGTCCAGGGGACATCGTTTCATCCTAGCGACCACCGATTACTTCTCCAAGTGGGCAGAAGCAGCACCGTTAAGGGAAGTGAAGACGGAGAATATTCTCCATTTCTTCAAGACGCGC
Organism: Agapanthus africanus; assembly: GCA_030015575.1. NCBI lineage: Eukaryota > Viridiplantae > Streptophyta > Magnoliopsida > Asparagales > Amaryllidaceae > Agapanthus > Agapanthus africanus. The sequence continues at coordinate 285,830,478 of JASDDO010000006.1, forward strand.
GTCATTTATCGGTTTGGAACTCCGCGACGGATCATCTCCGATAACGGTCCAGCCTACAGAAGCCACAAGATTAGTCGCTTCGCGCAGCAACACAACATAGACTGGAGATATTCATCATTTTATAATCCGCGAGCTAATGGTCTAGCTGAGGCTTTCAACAAAACCTTGACAAAGATCGTGAAGAAGACGGTGTCCCGAAACAAAAAGGACTGGCACGAGAGACTGCAAGAAGCTCTTTGGGCGTATCGGACTATGTTCAAGACGGCCACGAACACAACGCCATACGTGTTGGTATTTGGTACGGAAGCGGTACTCCCCCTCGAGATAGAGCTACCCTCTCTACGAGTGGCAGTCCACTACGAGCTGACGGACGAAGAAAATACTCACCTTCGGCTTGAGGAGCTTGACGCCCTTGATGAAACCCGGCTCATAGCGCAACAAAATCTGGAGGCTTATAAAGCAAAGATGACGCGCTCATATGAAAGATTGACCAGGCCGAGAACATTCCGCCAAGGCAAACTCGTGCTAGTGGTCAAAAGACCTATGATCCCCAATCGCGCAAAGCGGGGAAAATTCGAGCCGAACTATGAAGGCCCATACATCATAGATAAGGTCTACCAGGGTGGAGCCTATCTACTCATGGATATGCACGGTGAAAGACCTTTCAGGCCAATAAACGGCCGCTTCCTGAAGAAATACTATGCTTAATAAGTTAAGGCCTAGGTCAATGATAGATGACGACGACTATGTCTGCTCGCTATCTTCCTAAGCTCAAACTCTATAAGCGGTAGCCGGCCTTCTCCTGAACGGACCGAAACGTCCTTAAACTAACAGCGGACCGAAACGTCCTTAAACTAACGACGGACCGAAACGTGCCTAAACTAACGATGGACCGAAACGTCCTTAAACTAACGATGGACCACTATGTCCTAAAACTAGCTGTTGACTGAGATGTCGATAAACTACGGTGGATTGCAGCATCCCAAAGCTGATACTAAAATAAAAAAAAGAAAACGGTATGTCCATAAGCAAAATGGGCACGGATGAAAACCCGAAAGGGCTCCGTGAGTAAAAACAGCAGGGCTACCGGCGAGTTTTGTGAAAACCCGAAAGGGCGCAACCTCGTTAGAGAAAAAAAGGAATAAAAAAAAAGAAAAGAAAAGAAAACGGTAAGTCTATAAGCAGAATGGGCACGGATGAAAACCCGAAAGGGCTCCGTGAGTAAAAACAGCAGGACTACCGGCGAGTGTTTGTGAAAACCCGAAAAGGCGCAACCTCGTTAAAGGACACTTGCAGGGTCCTCACGACCTTATAAGGAGAAACCACCCGCGTGAGATCCTTACGACTCACAAGGGAGCAACACACTTAGGAGTCCTCACGATTCCTAAGGAGAAATTACACTTGCGAGATCCTCACGACTTGTAAGGAGAACTCTCTTATGGAACCCTCACGGCTCATAAGATTTGAAAGTCTTAAGTTATAGAAACCTGAACCTGTTCTTAAGCAAACCCCCCACAACCTTCGATATTGCCCTACAAGTGGCTCATACTGACCCTTGTATACAATCCACGGGCGCGAATAAACATTTCCCTAACCGAGTCCCATCAGTGACTAGGGATATGTTCATATGGTAAACAGCCCTTATGAGTCCTCTCGACTTATAAGGAGGAAGCACTCTTGTAATATCCTTACGACTTATAAGAGACCATGCACTCAGGAATCCTCACGATTCTTAAGGAGAAATTACACCTACGAGATCCTCACAACTCGCAGGGAGAAATACCTTTATGAGACCCTTACGGCTCATGAAGTCAAAAGCCTTAGTCGACAGGATCTTAACCCTGTTCGCTAAGCCACCTTTGTTCGATATCGACAGAGGCAAATGATGATTCGCTCCTGGCAATATCCCAGTTGTAGCGGTGCTGATGCCGAAATCGGTGTCCAATCCCGAGCTTGCGGCAAACGGCTAGCGAGTCTCACATGCATACGAAATAGCCAAAATGATGGGGCAACTTGCAACAGAAGAAGCAAGTATAAAAAAAAAGTGTATGCATGCAAAATAGCCGAAATGATTGGGCAACTCGCAATAAAAAGCAGCGAGTAAAAATAAAATAAATGGCCGAAATAATAGGGCACCGCGAAAAATAGCCGAAATGATGGGGCAATCGTGACCTTCGCGATATAAAAGCTGAAATGATAGATCATCGCGGCAAAAAAAATAAAATAAAAAATGAAATTTATGCCCTACAGGTGATATTACATCAATCTCTGTATACAATCCAGGGGCGTAAACATAGAAGGAATCGCACTCCTCCTCTCCCAGGTTTCATCAGAAGAAGAAGCCAAATCTCGATGAGTCACAGATAGCCTAGAGACTATCTCGACATTCGTCTCATTGCAGTAGACACAACATCAAGTAAAGCAGAACAGCGACAACTCCCAGTTGCATGGCTCGCCGGCATACAGATGACCGAGAGTCGAATCCCAACTCCCTGAAATGCGGATACAATCAACAAAATTCCTGGTCACGTGGAACGCGGATAACGTCACTCTTTGACCTCATGGAAAACGTCCAGAGCGGAGCCTAGTCCTCGCAGAACACGACAGTGAACCCATGGAAAGCATCCAGAGAAAAATTCCTGGTCACGTAGAATGCGGATAACGTCACTCTTTGACCCCATGGAAAACGTCCAGAGCGGAGCCTGGTCCTCGCAGAACACGGCAGTGATCTCGTGGAAAGTATCCAGAGCAAAATTCCTGGTCACGTGGAACGCTGATAACGTCACTCTTTGACCCCGTGGAAAACGTCCAGAGCGGAGCCTGGTCCTCGCAGAACACGGCAGTGAACCCGTGGAAAGCATCCAGAGCAAAATTCCTGGTCACGTGGAACGCGGATAACGTCACTCTTTGACCCCGTGGAAAACGTCCAGAGCGGAGCCTGGTCCTCACAGAACACGACAGTGAACTCGTGGAAAGCATCCAGAGCAAAATTCCTGGTCACGTGGAACGCGGATAACGTCACTCTTTGACCCCGTGGAAAACGTCTAGAGCGGAGCCTGGTCCTCGCAGAACATGGCAGTAACCCGTGGAAAGCATCCAGAGAAAAATTCCTGGTCACGTGGAATGCGGATAACGTCACTCTTTGACCCTGTAGAAAGCATCCAGAGCGGAGCCTGGTCCTCGCCGAACACGGCAGTGAACTCGTGGGAAGCATCCAGAGCAAAATTCTTGGTCACGTGGAACGCGGATAACGTCACTCTTTGACCCCGTGGAAAGCATCTAGAGCGGAGCCTGGTCCTCGCTGAACATGGCAGTGAACTCGTGGGAAGCATCCAGAGCAAAATTCCTGGTCACGTGGAACGCGGATAACGTCACTCTTTGACCCCGTGGAAAACGTCCAGAGCGGATCCTGGCCCTCGCAGAGCACGGCAGTGAACCCGTATGAAGCATCCAGAGCGGAGCCTGGTCCTCGCCGAACACGGCAGTGAACCCGTGGTAAGCATCCAGAGCAAAATTCTTGGTCATGTGGAACGCGGATAACGTCACTCTTTGACCCCGTGGAAAACGTCCAGAGCGGAGCCTGGTCCTCGCAGAGCACGGCAGTGAACCCGCGTGAAGCATCCAGAGCAAACATCGGACTGTGGAGTCCTTAAAATCCACGGACTATGATGTCCTTAACCTCGACCGTAATATCTTAAAACTAACGATCAACCACCATGATTCTAAACTGATTTTGCCTTGGTTCAAGGGTACATCTCTTCACTTCTTTGATATTTGTCGTTGTAATTCCTCAACGTCTTCAAAGATGTGACGGGTCCCGGTAACCACACATTGGACTGTAGAGTCCTTAAATCTACGGACTATGATGTCCTTAACCTTGACCGGGATGTCTTAAAACTAACATTGGACTGTGGAGTCCTTAAACCCACGGACTAAGATGTCCTTAACCTTGACCGGGATGTCTTAAAACTAACATTGGACTGTGGAGTCCTTAAACCCACGGACTATGAGGTCCTTAACCTTGACCACAATGTCTTTAAACTACGATACCCTGGAAACCATCCCAAAGCAACCCCTGACCCCGTGAGATACGGATAAGGGCGACCGCACCCAGCACTTGCGGGTCCTCACGACCTGTAGGGAAGAAAACTCTTTTGCGAGATCCTTACGACTCCCAAAAGAAAACCCGCTTAAGAATCCTCATGATTCTTAAGAAGAACTTACACCTACGGGATCCTCTCGACCTGTTGGGAGAAAAACTCTTTATGAGACCCTCACGGCTCATAAAGTTGAAAAGTCTGAGGAAGTAGATCTTAACCCTGAATCCTAAGCCATCGCTGTCCCGCAAAGAGATCAAGATAGACTGCCCGCAGAATACATTCAATAAAAAGAGACACACCATTGAGAAAAAAAATATGTCTTTTATTCATGAACCAAAATGGATGCAAAGTATAATTCATGAAAAAACGAAACGAATATACTCTCATTCAGGAGTATGTACAAAAAGAAAGAAAGAGATACAAGTCTTCATGACGGCAGGCGATTTAGCAGCTTGGTCAGGTCATCCCTTTTCCACTGGGCCTTGCCTTCATAGTTCAATATCGCCAGAAGATGGGCTTCCGCCTGAGCCTACTGGGCCTGATACGAGGCAAGCCGGCCTTCGAGCTCTTTCTTGGTAGCCTTGTGAGCCTCAACCCTTTCACGAGTGAACACGGTAGCTTTATCGAGGGCCACTACCTCCTGGGTGGCCTCTTGAAGCACTCGCCAGAGTTCATACGCTTTGTTGGCCTCGGTGGTAAGATTGGCTTGAAGCTCGTTCAGCGCCTTAGAAGCCAGCTCCCTCGTCGAGAATTTGCGGCCGAGCCTCTTCTCGCACGATACCATGTTTGCCGTGCACCGCTCAATCAAACCTCGCAAGCCCGCTTTCGCAGCTACAGCCTCCGAGGAAAGACGGGTACACTCGAGCACTGTATAAACAAGCCTCCATTCGACGGCGATACTCGATCTAGAACACGCACAAATCACCTGATATGGGAGGCAACAAGGAAAATCTCCGATGCATATCCTACCGAGCATGCATTTACAACTATATGAATATTCGAAAGGAAATGATACCCAAAGCTCTGATGTGCATGCAACATAACGATAGTGCTTGCAATTAAAGAAAATTTCCATGGAGAAATATGAAGTTCATTTACGCAAGCAAGACGCACATACGAGTACCAGGCGAACATGAAAATTCAACAGAAAAGCATACAACAGCCAATGACAAAAAGAGTACATCGATTTAAGCATACTACACTACCGGGAAAAGATCGCCAAACAAGGGATCAGTGGCACAAGGGTGAACAAAACAGTATTCAAAATTTTCTAACTCCCTTGCCGCCTTCTCCAGCACATCGAAGCGACGATTTTCACGAGGAGTGGCTCCCCACCGATTGGCGCCATGTTCGTCTGCAAAAGCAGACATAATTGCCCGCCGGGCTCTTATTTGGCCCAGCAAGTGAACCGAGCAATCTTTCAGAGCCTGAGTGATCAGACACGCTTCGTGAAAACACTCGAGCTTGTCTTCAGCTGTGTCAAGCATCGCCAGGGTCATCTCCGCTGGGTGAGGAGGGATGTCAGCAAGCACGGCAGCAAGAATCATCCGGAGCCAAAGGGATCCTATTGGAAGAGGGGACCCCCTACGGATCGAGAGTTCATATGTCGCTGAATCACATTCGTCATTGGTAAGAAGGGGATCCACCAATCGCGCAACAAAGCGAGGAATCATCTCCTCGACAGGCACTTCCCACGGCTGTCGACGAGTATGGGGGCGGTTGCAGGCCATGACACTCAGTTGTTTCCCCAAGATAAACCACACTAAATTGAGAATAGATTTCTCTGTGAAGAGAAAAAGAAGGCTATGGCCTTAGGTTATAAAGAGGAGCATTAAATGCTGCGCACGGAGAATATTGCATGGTGGAACTATTTCCAGGTCCCAAAAAAAAGGGGAAGGTGTCGGAAATCAAGGAGATGTAACTATTTCCAAGGCTCCTTTTCTGCATCTAATGCTGTGCACAAAAAATATGGCATGAAAAATTAAACAGCCCCATCAAGAGGGCCCCACGTGTGGAGCACGTGAGCACCACGCTTGATGTGTACTGAAAAGTGAAATAGTGCCTTACACGCTAAACACATCAGCAGCAACAATAGCAAAAATGACAAAATCCCACAAAAAAGGGGGCATGCAAACACAGAAGGGCATGACAAAACTTATCACTCATACTTTAAAAGTTCATACAAAATAAAAAGAAACGATTACAACGGCAGGACCTTAGACGCGGGACATGGATTGAGAAACTCAAACGTGACTTTGTCCAAGATCTTCCAGGCATTTTGAACCATCCTAGTATGTTTTCTCTCGCGATCACAAGCATCGGGATCCTCACGGATGTCCTCCATCCTCCGATAAGCAGCAAGTATGGCCGACTGCTGAAAAGCCTGGTGTAAGAGATCAATGAGGTTGTCTCGCCTTCTCTTCGAAATTAGGCTCATCAGATACACCGAATGCACTTTATCCTCGGCAGCATCCAATGTCCCGAGCGGTACGCCGGTGCAAAAGAGAGGGAGCGCCTCCCAGATCGCCAGCACGATGAGTATCAAAAGAGAAGAGCGACGAGGGAGTAGCCGACCATTATACTCGTCAAAGCGGCTCATGATCTCGCACACTGAGCGTTGGTGAACTCTTGGTTCTGGCTGCGGCCCAGTGCATGAATGTTTCCGTAAGAAATGATTTCATCAAGATCATACAAATGGGCGTCCATAATACCTGAAATAAAGATCATGAGAATTTAATAGACAAGCCAATCAAGAAGAATACTTGTCTAAATAAACAAAGGATTTCAAGAAACTCTGCACGCTCCCTAGGGAAAGGCACCATTGCAAGATTCTTCCTCTTGGTTACATGAGACAACTCAGGGTAAGGAAATCCCAAGAAGTCCCCATGGGAAGAACTTAGTTCCTCACAGGAATTAAATTCCTTTTTGAAAAAGGGAATTAAATTCCCAGAAATTTTTGTTCCAGAGCCATAGCTCCTTGACTATGGAATTAAATTCCATGGAAGAGACAAACACCACCAACGATCCCTGAAGATCAGAGAAACTTTAAAAGATCTAGTATTTGAAGATCGGATGGTTTCTTGTCCTAAAAGATGGATTCTTGTCAAGGGAAAACCCTTGGTATGGATTTAAAATCCAGAGAGTTTTAGGTATGAAAGTTCTTCGTTCGTTCAGGAGCATTACCTGAGGAAAAGGGAATCCTTCAACAGAGTAAACTCTGGAAAATGTTTGAAGCAGAGAACTAAGCTCTGGAAAGTAGAATTAAATTCTCAGAAAGAAAAGTATGCAAGGAGGAAGATGAGCAAAGTGGAGGCGCTTCTGAAAAGACATGGGCATTTATAGGAGGGGATGGAAAACGTTTCATCTACCCTACTCCCAAGGCAGATCCAACAGTCACAAAAGTGACAGCGTTGCACTCACGAGCAGACACGTGAGAGCAACGCTGTGGGGGCATTTGTTCCCTAATTAAAAATTAGGAAAAGATTCAGAAGAGGCATCACGTGCTCACACGTGACCAGTGGTCACGTGTTGGCACGTGATGATTAAGCAGCGGCATAGAGCACATTTGTTCCCTGATTAAAAAATCAGGAAGAATCTTCAGAAGAGGCATCACGTGCTCACACGTGACCAGTGGTCACGTGTTGGCACGTGATGGTTAAGCAGCGGCCAGAGAACAAAGCACAGAAGAAGAGAAGCCCATGCCAAGGGTCACGTGCTCACACGTGACCAACGGTCACGTGGCCATACGTGACCGGCTTTAAAAGCCTTATTCTTTAACAGAATTAAATTCTGAGGAAAGATCCTTCAAATCTTTCGAAAATGGAGAAGAATTATTTGAAACCGTTGGATCAAGAATCTGAAGGTGATTAAATATCACCAACTTATGGAAAGATCTTGGACTTGGAAAGATTTCCCCCTAAATCTAACCGAAATAACAAAGAGATATCTTTGGATTTAAATCCAATGGTGAATAAAATTCACCTAATAATCTAAAGGCCCAGATTAATGATGAAGATAAATCAAATCTCTCAATGAATAAATCAAATCTTTCAATGAGAGATTTACCAAACAGATTGATTCTTTTCCTTCTCCTATAAATAGGAGCCCAAAGAAAAGAGAAAGGGATATATATAGAGAGAGATATAGAGTCTTGGAATCTTGAAAATTCAGAAGGAAGAATTTGATTCCCTGCAAAAGAAAAACCCTACGTAAGAAAAGAGAGGCTTCAAAAGAGAATTTAAGTCTCAAAAGAGTTTCACTCTTATATAAAGAAGAAAAGAACTTAGTTCTTTCTCTGGTGGAGGTTCTGCAAAGTGCACATCTCCCCATGAATTGAGAATTTAATTCTCATTGGGTTGAGATCCTGCCATGCAGATCTAAAATACAGAGGAGGAACTGAGTTTTGAGAATTTAATTCTCACAGAATTATAGGAATTTAATTCCTTTAAGATAAAGTTAGGGTTTAACCCTACATTATAGGAATTTAATTCCTTAAAAATGGACAGAACCAGGGTTTAACCCTAATTGAGAATTTAATTCCCTTAAAAAAAAAGAAATTAGGGTTTCAACCTATGCCAGAATTTAATTCTTTACATATATGGGGAATTTAATTCCTACAGAAAAGAAATTAGGGTTTAACCCTATCTGAGAATATAATTCTTTAAAAGAAAGTGGGAATTTAATTCCTCTAAAAGTTATTACTAGGGTTTAACCCTATGAAGAATTTAATTCTTAAAAAAGATAAACACATCTTCAAACCGGCAAAGAAACAGGGTCACATGCTACCACGTGACCCCTGTAAAGATTCACAGAAAAGAGCTTTGAGGCAATGCCTCACGTGCCCCACGTGACCCCTAAAGCACACAGAGAAAAAGGCAAAAGAAACAGAAAAGAGCTCTAGGGCGTCCTCACGTGTCACCATGTGACCCCTAGTGAGCATTCTAACAGATCAGATCGTGGGCCTCCATCACGTGCTCACACATGATGGCCGTCAGAATTAAAAGTGTTAAACACTGATCTGCAGAATAAAATAAGGAGAATCAGGGCGCTCTCACGTGTCCACACGTGACCCCTCTCTCCTTAGTGTTTAACACTAATTTGGAAAACTCTATTTGCAGTGTTTAACACTGATTTCCTTAGTGTTTAACACTAGTTTGAAAACTCTATTTCCAGTGTTCAACACCGATTTTCTTAGTGTTTAACACTAATTTGGAAAACTCTGTTCCCAGTGTTTAACACTGATTTGCTTTAGTGTTTAACACTAATTTGAAATCTCTGTTTCCAGTGTTTAACACTGATTTGCTTTAGTGTTTAACACTGATTTTCTTTAGTGTTTAACACTAATTTGAAAGCCCTGTTGCTAGTGTTCAACACTGATTATCTTTTAGTGCTTAACACTGACTTTCTAATCTTATTCCCAGTGTTCAACATTGTTGGTCTATAGTGTTTAACACTAGCTTTAGCCCAATTGGCTAAGTTTCTAGAGGCAAAGCCTCTCCTTTATTGAACCAACAGAGGGCCAATATTCTAACATGATTGGACTTAGCCCAAGCTGGCCGTAAGTCCTCAATTCAAACATAACTGGGCTAATAGGCTCATAATATAATTAATTGGTCTGGGTTCCAAATTGGGCCAAAGATTATTTAATCTACCTTGGTTTAAGGGTACATCTCTTCACTCCTTTGGTACTTGGCGTTGTAATTCCTCAACGTCTTCAAAGAGGTGACGGGTCCCGATGACCACATATTGATCCGGACTGTGGGGTCCTTAAACTCATGGACTATGATATCCTTAACCTTGACTGGGATGTCTTAAAATTAAAAACGGACTATGACGTCCTTAACCTCGACCGTGATGTCTTAAAACTAACACCGGACTGTGGAGTCCTCAAATCCACGGACTATGATGTCCTTAACCTTGACCGCAACGTCTTAAAACTAACATTGGACCGCAATGTCCTTAAACTACCTATTGACCGCAATGTCACTAAACTAAACAACAGGGCCCCCTTAATTGCTCTCTTGTTGGATCTAAACGATCCCGTTAAGTTGATCTTAGTCTGAAAGCTAGACTAACGTATCCTTAACAAACGTTCAAGTCGATCTTATTCTCAAATGTGGCTAACGTATCCTTAAACCCAAACCCCCAAACCCAAATCTAAGATAATACGGATTTGGACTAGTCCACGCCCTACGGGCGACGACATAACTCAGTCTCCATATACAATCCACGGGCAACCAAACACAAAACAAACACACACGACATGAAGTGATCATCTGGAGAAGGAGAAAGTTGTTACCGCAATGCGGTAGCGTAATTAACTACAGGGGCTTGCGCCTACAGGGAAGAGCGACCCCACAATCAAAAAACCCCTCAAGCGAGGGGGAATCTGACGAAGTCTGCTACATCGGACGCATCCGTCTAAACCTCCGATACACGGTGCCATAAATCAACTTAGCATCTTCGGAGAGGTGGACGGATAACACCAATTAGCATCTGCCCCGAATTTCAGGCAAGACGTCCCTGCGTCGCGCCGCCTTTCGGAGGGGAACAAGTAGTAAAAGGGCAAGCCCTCGCTGACTTTCTAGCTGCTCATCCCAAACCTGAAAGGTCACCGCTAAATTGCGAGTTACCAGACGAATAAGTGCTACACTTTGAAGATGACGAGCCATGCTGGGAGCTCTATTTCGATGGAGCTTCATCAATAAAAACATCCAGCAAATCAAGTATCCCGCAAATAAAAGCAGGAATAGGATTGGTGTTCATCACACCAACTGGAGGAACCCTGCGACGTTCTTTCTCTCTTACCGAGCCTTGCACAAACAACGAGGCTGAGTATGAAGCTCTGATGGCTGGTCTGGAGCTCGCTATAGAAATGCAGATCCCCCAGCTGCGTGCCTACTAATTTCAGTTACCGTTCGAACGTAGTGTGGCACTTATTTCATTTATCTTGCTTGATGGTTAATTATTGTAAATTCTACCCGGAAATTAATTTCTGCATATAACAATTTTTGGCATCTAAAATAAAATTAAAAATATTCATCTTGGCCTGCTTGACACCCCTAACCCTGTTGTAACGTCCGTGCATCGTGTTCTCGTCCCATTCAGTGAAACGGGCGAGTTTGGACGGCTACGTGCACGTACGTGTGTCCGTTTTGGGGGGTATGCTTTTTGATCATAAAACACTTCATTTTAAATTTTGGATCCCGCCTAAAATTCTATTATTTCAATTTCAAATTTTTGGACCCGACCCGGGCGCGATTTGGAAATGTTTTATTTTGCGCCAAAATCCCAGATTTTAATATATTAAAACCATCATATATAATTTAGTTAACCATATAATATTTTTACAATCTTTTATATCCTTCTCAATTTATTCTCTCAACCAATCGCAACCTCCCCTTTAACCCCGTGGGCTCCACTTCTCTCTCTCGCTCTCTCTATCTCTCCACTTTCTCTCTCTCCCTCTTCTCTCTCTCTCGCTCTCTCTCTCTCCACTTTTTTTTCTCTCTCTCTCTCTCATATATTCTCTCGTACTTCTCTTTATCATTCTTTCTCTTCTTGCTTCATGTCTCGTTTCTCATTTTTTTAATTGTTCTTTTGTTGCCGGAATTCCGTCGTGCCGGTGACGCTTCACGACGTTCCAGCGAGGTACCCCGACCCGTGTGGTTCCTTTGTTCGTCGTTTGGGTTCATTCCGTGAACCGTGCGCCCGTCGCGAGTTTTCCCCGCCGACGGTTAACGTTCCGTTTTCCCGATTCGCGACACATCGATGCAAGTTAATCTTGCTACATGCTATATAATTCATTTTATACCTATTTAAATAAATACCATACCTATAGTTTAAATCTAGTGCCCCATGTTTAATTTTATAACGTTTCGATGTTCCGTTTGCATCCGTTTATATCATATTAAATCTAGATCATGAAAACTTATCTTGTGACATACTAGATTACATTATACTGCATCCATATAAATTAAAATATATATCGTCATAATATTTATTATTATTATCTTTAATTAGTTTATAATCTGCATTTTATAATATTATATATTTGAAAATATTATAGTTTACACATGAAACGTCCTTGAAAAAGCGGATACGACAAATCTGAAATTTACTGTACACCTTACCTTATAAAATTCATTATAAATCATAGAAAAATCATTAGTATACGTTTTTTAGTTCGTTACGAAGCTAACTCAGAATACTATAACTCTATGAAATATTTACTTACAAAATAAATTGTTTAAATAACGTAAAATGCAAATGAAAATGTCTCCAAACTGCTGTCCAGGGAAATTCCAGCAGCAAACTTTCAACTTCGAATGTTCATAACATTTTGTAGGGACAACCTGAGATGCTTATACTTATAAAACTGAAAACCTTATTGAATTATATTTATTTTTGTATAAGACACGTCCCTTTTGGAGAACGTTTGTTATTTTTAAATTATTTTACAAATAAGGGTGACGCTGAATTTCTGAACGGAACTTTCTTGTGCATGGTTAATCAATACCACTTTTATAGTTATTGATCGCTTTGAATATGCTATCCATATTAATATTATTATATAAATATTTATATCACATATTGCTTAGTTGTACATCCCACATTACCATTTTATAGTTTTATAACTTTTCGGATATCCGTTTGCATCCATCGCATTTAAGATACATATAATTGTATCCATAGATCACATTACTACATAATAATGTGATATTAACACTCCATGTTTAATAAATTGCATCCTAATTAATATTGGAACTATAAATGTAACCCTAATCGATAACTGTGCATCCATATCCTTGAAATTATATCTATTTGCATATCATATTATATGTTCCAGTTTATTGTTCTGATAGTACTCATGCTTGTTTATTTATACACATGCTTATGTTAGTTTGATTATAAGCACCCACATGACATCTTGTGCTTCCTGACATGACCTGTTACACTTCCTACTTGACATGACATGGTACCGTATACTCTTGACATGACATGACACCTTTATACATTACCTGGCTTGACCTGATGTACCATGGCTTTACCTGTTACCTGATCTTGTGTCTAATGCCAACAAATAAAACATGTAGTCCTCATGGACCGTTCCTGTTGTCTATCCAGACAAACCTGTTTACCTGATCCTGTGTTGGCATTAGTTTCTTGATTACTGGATACCTGACTTGACATACACATATAACTTGGGGGTATGGGGAAATCAAAGGTGAAATCTGACTTGTAACTCGACAGTTCACTACCTGTATTGAGTGTACACATTCCTGTTTTGTGCCTAGCGGCATGTCTCGGTTTCAGCCGAGAATATTGTGGCCGTGGTCCCGAGTATGTACGGGATACTATCGAGTGTACACATTCCTGTTTTGTGCCTAGCGGCATGTCTCGGCTGCAGCCGAGAATATTGTAGCCGTGGTCCCGGGTATGTGCGGGATACTATTGAGTTACATCGATGATTCATCAATTTGGTTTCAAAGACTTTAGAACAGAGAACCTGATAGAACAATCCAGTTTACCCACTGCACACTACCCTATACTGCTCTGATTTATATTATTGTTACCCTTGCTTTATTCATGTTTATATTCGTATTGCCTGTTTACTATGTTATTACTTGATGACTTGACGCGCTGACATCTGGGTTTTGCATGGCCCAGATTCTTCTACTTTGCTGCAGACTGATTAGGAATTTTGCCGCTGTTAGACGAGCGGTGAGGTTCCTGTCGGTACATAGTTTCACTCCAGGCGTTTCATTTATTGTATCTTTTGGCTTCCGCATATTGTTATCTCTTGATTCTTTTACTCTGGCTTATGGACATGTACTAGGTAGTTAGTTTACTTTCCTGTTCTTGATATCTCCACAGCCGTAATGTGACCGTGGAAGGATATTTCCTATCCACAGGTTGCATGGTTGGCTATGTCACGTGCCCACTTTAGCGTACTTTGGGAAGCGGGGCGTGACATGGTTCTTTTGGTATCAGAGACATAGGATAGTCGGGTTGATTCTTTTGTAGTTGGGTGTTGTACCCAATACACGAATCAGAATACCCGTGTTTAGGAAACATGTCCTGCCACCTTATCGTTTACCATTCTTGAATCACATTCTTCCTGATTATATCTTTTACGACGTGCAAACTTCCTTTGCATATCGACTCGAAACCTGATTCCTTGTTATCTTTAGGACTTAGGCGACTTGGGTAGAGTTATGTAATTGTGGCTATGATACCGCGGCATAGTTACAATACGGCACTCTATTTAAGTATCTTGGAGTTCTAGCCTTGATCTATATTCAGAATCTATCATCATGCTAATGTTGGGTGTTTTGAGTTCAGGAATATGGACGGTAAGAATTTGAAGACGTACCAAGGCGTGTGGACGAAGCCGCCATGCTTGGAGTGATAAGGGAAATGCTGGAGAATCAAAAGAAACAGACCGAGCTGATCCAGCAGCAAGCGGACTCATTTCAGGAAGGTTTGCAGATCGTTCAGCAGTCTGTGAACAATGTTGGAGCTAAGCCAGTTGACCAAGTAGGGACAGTAGCAGATTTCAGACGTTTGGGTCCGTATACATTTACTGGATTGGAGGAGCCGTTGCCAACAGAGCAGTGGCTAGTTGACACAGAGAATTTGCTTATTGCGGCACAGATTCCAGATGAGAAAGAGTTGATATGGTACGCATTCATTTAGTGGATTACGCCCGAGAATGGTGGCTTGTAGAAGAGAACCGTTTGCCCAAGCCGATCAAGTGGGCGGATTTTTCGAAGAGTTTCCTGGAGAAGTTCTTCCCGCGGACTGCACGGGAGGAAATGGAAGAGAAGTTCATCGGATTAAAGCAGAAGGGAGCACCCGTAGATGTGCATGCAGCAGAATGGACGAGACTCAGTAGTTTCGCTGGACCTTTAGTTGCCAACGATGCAGACAGGGCACGGAGGTTCATGCGCAGCCTAGACGTGGACATCCAGAGGCAGATTGTCTCCCTGGGTTTGACCACTTTCTCACAAGTACTTGCGGCAGCCGAGAGCAGCAGAGTTTATCTGGGATGAAGGGGAGTTTTTTTGTCGGGCCAGTCGAGTTTAGGGCTAGGCCGACAAATAATATTCTTGCATCAATAGAAGTGATGAAAGTGAAGAGCCGGCTGTTGTTCGTGATTTTATGGACGTGTTTGAAGATATATCGGGTTTACCGCTGAAGCGAGACGTAGAGTTCGCAATTGATCTTATTCCTGGTGCAGCGCCAGTATCGGAAGCGTATTATCCAATGGCGCCAGTAGAATTGGAAGAAGTCAAGAAACAGGTTGCTGAATTGCTTGAGAAAGGTTGGATTCAAAGCAGTAACTCGCCCTGGGGAGCTCCAGTTCTTCTAGTAAAGAAGAAGGATGGCATAAGAAGGATGTGCATCGACTATCGAGAATTAAACCGGGTGACTATTAAGAACAAGTACCCGATCCCTCGCATTGGCGAACTTTTCGAGCAGCTTAGTGGCGCGAGGGTATTCTCGAAGCTGGATTTGCGATTCGGATATCATGAGGTCCGAGTGAAAACAGAAGATATTTGCAAGACGGCGTTCCGAACTCGGTATGGACATTACGAGTACTTAGTGATGCCCTTCGGAGTAACGAATGCGCCGGCAGTATTCAGGGACTTGATGAACCGAATCTTTTCACCGTTCTTGGACCAGTTTATCGTGGGTTTTTTTATTGACGATATTCTGGTTTATTCGAAGAGTTTTGAGGAACATTCTGAGCATTTGAAGATCGCACTGTGGACGTTGAGACAGGAGAAGTTATATGAGAAGATGAGCAAGTGTGAGTTTTGGCTGGAGGAAGTAAAGTTTTGGGGCATGTTGTGTCTGGCGATGGAATTGCCTTCAATCCAGAAAAGATTGCAGCAGTTCGTGATTGGCCGATTCCAAAGAATGTTGCGGAGATAAGAAGCTTTCTTGGACTCGCCGGGTATTACAGAAGATTTGTGGAGAACTTTGCTCGTCTGGCGGAGCCGTTAACCAAGCTTACGCGCAAGGAGGTACCTTTTGTACGGACGGATAAGTGTGCGTTAGCTTTCGAGACGTTGAAGCAGAAGTTGATAACCGCCCCTATTCTGACCGTGCCAGACAATTCTGGAGGATTGGTGATTCACAGCGACGCATCTGGGAAAGGATTGGGATGTGTTTTGATGCAGCATGGGAAGGTTGTAGCATACGCATCGAGACAGTTGAAGACCCATGAGAAGAATTACCCAACTCATGACTTGGAACTTGCGGCTGTGACTTTCGCTTTGAAGGTTTGGAGACACTACCTTCTGAGCGAAAGGGTCGAAGTTTTTTTACTGATCATAAGAGCTTGAAGTATGTGTTCACACAGAAGGAGCTTAATATAAGGCAGCGTAGATGGTTGGAGCTGATGGCTGACTACGATCTTGATCTTAAGTACCATCCGGGGAAGGTTAACGTCGTGCCGGATGCGCTTAGTCGGTTACCAGCAATTCAGGTGTTAACTACGCAGAAGGAGATCGTTGAAGATTTTCGAAGATTTGACTTGGAGGTTGTGCTATCGCATTTTACGGGACAGTTGATGCAGCTGCAAGTACAGTCATCATTAATCGAGAATATTAAAGCAGCACAATCGCAGGACCCTAGACTGTAAAAGTTTCGAGGACAGGTTGAAGCCGGACTACGAACAGATTTATTAATCCCCGAAGATGGTTCGTTGAGGTTTGGTACCCGTTTGTGTGTGCCAAAGGGAGATATTCGTGAAGAGCTTATGAAGGAGGCACACAGTTCAACTTATTCTGTACATCCAAGAGGCACAAAGATGTACCGAGATATTCGACAGCATTTCTGGTGGGAAGGCATGAAACGGGAGATTGCTCGCTTTGTGGCAAAGTGCTTGGCGTGTCAGCAAGTTAAGGCTGAATATCAAAGGGTTGCTGGTTTATTGCAACCACTTCCGATTACTCAGTGGAAGTGGGAACATATAACCATGGATTTCGTGACGGCTTTACCGCGAAGTCCAAAAGGCAACCATGCTATATGGGTGATTGTTGACCGATTGACCAAGGCAGCTCATTTTATTGCTTTTCGGGTTGGTCAATCAACAGAGACTTTGGCAGAGCGGTACATGCAAGAGATTGTAAGATTGCATGGAGTACCGATGAGCATCGTGTCCGATCGGGACACTCGGTTCTTATCACACTTTTGGCGGAGTCTACAGGAAAGTTTGGGGACTCGATTGAAGTTTAGCACAGCTTATCATCCTCAAACTGATGGTCAGTCGGAGAGAACGATCCAAACTCTTGAGGATACATTGAGAGCATGCAGGTTGGACTTCAAGGGGTCTTGGGAGGATCATCTACTTTTGGTGGAGTTGTCTTACAACAACAGTTTTCAGGCAACTATTCAGATGGCTCCATTTGAAGCTTTGTATAGTCGTAAATGCCGTTCACCTGTTTGTTGGGACGATGTCGGTGAACGAAGATTATTGGGACCAGATTTGGTTGTGCAGACAGTTGAGAAGGTTAACCCTATCAGAAATCATATGAAGGCAGCACAGGACCGACAGAAGAGTTGGGCAGATACGTCAAGAAGACCTCTAGAGTTCGCCGTAGGTGATTTGGTATTCTTGAAGATATCACCGACTAGAAGGGTGATTCGTTTTAGAAGTCGAGGAAAGCTTAGTCCCCGATTCGTTGGACCCTTTGAGATCTTGGAGCGTGTTGGTGAGGTAGCGTATCGTTTGGCGTTACTACAGTCCTTGGCGAATGTGCACGATATGTTTCACGTATCTCAACTCCGTAGGTATGTTCGAGATGAAACACACGTATTGGATCATTCGGAGCTAACGGTACGAGAAGACTTGACTTTTGAGGAGCGACCGATTAGAATCGTGGATCGAAGGGAAAAGATTCTTAAGAACAAGGTAATCCCTCTTGTGCTTGTTTCTTGGGGTAATCACTCGCATGGAGAGTCCACTTGGGAACGAGAAGATGAAATCCGGCAGAAATTTCCTCACCTTTTCTTGTAGTTATCTATCTTTGTATTCTTGGAATTTCGAGGACGAAATTCTTTTTGTAGTTGGGTATAATGTAACACCCGAGCCCAATGCTACTAATTTCAGTTACCGTTCAAACGCAGTATGGCACTTATTTCATTTATCTTGCTTGATGGTTAATTATTGTAAATTCTACCCGGAAATTAATTTCTGCATATAACAATTTTTGGCATCTAAAATAAAATTAAAAATATTCATCTTGGCCTGCTTGACACCCCTAACCCTGTCGTAATGTCCGTGCATCGTGTTCTCGTCCCATTCAGTAAAACGGGCGAGTTTGGACGGCTATGTGCACGTACGTGTGTCCGTTTTGGGGGTATGCTTTTTGATCATAAAACACTTCATTTTAAATTTTGGATCCCGCCTAAAATTCTATTATTTCAATTTCCAATTTTTGGACCCAACCCGGGCGCGATTTGGAAATGTTTTATTTTGCGCCAAAATCCCAGATTTTAATATATTTAAACCATCATATATAATTTAGTTAACCATATAATATTTTTACAATCTTTTATATCCTTCTCAATTTATTCTCTCAGCCAATCGCAACCTCCCCTTTAACCCCGTGGGCTCCATTTCTCTCTCTCTCGCTCTCTCTCTATCTCTCCACTTTCTCTCTCTCCCTCTTCTCTCTCTCTCGCTCTCTCTCTCTCTCCACTTTTTCTCTCTCTCTCTCTCTCATATATTCTCTCGTACTTCTCTTTATCATTCTTTCTCTTCTTGCTTTATGTCTCGTTTCTCATTTTTTTAAACTGTTCTTTTGTTGTCGGAATTCTGTCGTGCCGGTGACGCTTCACGACGTTCCAGCGAGGTACCCCGACCCGTGTGGTTCCTTTGTTCGTCGTTTGGGTTCATTCCGTGAACCGTGCGCCCGTCGCGAGTTTTCCCCGCCGACGGTTAACGTTCCGTTTTCACGATTCGCGACCCATCGAGGCAAGTTAATCTTGCTACATGCTATATAATTCATTTTATACCTATTTAAATAAATACCATACCTATAGTTTAAATCTAGTGCCCCATGTTTAATTTTATAACGTTTCGATATTCCGTTTGCATCCGTTTATATCATATTAAATCTAGATCATGAAAACTTATCTTGTGACATACTAGATTACATTATACTGCATCCATATCAATTAAAATATATATCGTCATAATATTTCTTATTATTATCTTTAATTAGTTTATAATCTGCATTTTATAATATTATATATTTGAAAATATTATAGTTTACACATGAAACGTCCTTGAAAAAGCGGATACGACAAATCTGAAATTTACTGTACACTTTACCTTATAAAATTAATTATAAATCATAGAAAAATCATTAGTATACGTTCTTTAGTTCGTTACGAAGATAACTCAGAATACTATAATTGTATAAAATATTTACTTGCAAAATAAATTGTTTAAATAACGTAAAATGCAAATGAAAATTTCTCCAAACTGCTGTCCAGGGAAATTCCAGCAGCAAACTTTCAACTTCGAATGTTCATAACTTTTTGTAGGGAGAACCTGAGATACTTATACTTATAAAACTGAAAACCTTATTGAATTATCTTTATTTTGGTATAAGACACGTCCCTTTTGGAGAACGTTTGTTATTTTTAAGCTATTTTACAAATAAGGGTGACGCTGAATTTCTGAACGGAACTTTCTTGTGCATGGTTAATCAATACCACTTTTATAGTTATTGATCGCTTTGAATATGCTATCCATATTAATATTATTATATAAATATTTATATCACATATTGCTTAGTTGTACATCCCACATTACCATTTTATAGTTTTATAACTTTTCGGATACCCGTTTGCATCCATCGCATTTAAGATACATATA
The DNA here is from genome assembly GCA_030015575.1 of Agapanthus africanus. NCBI lineage: Eukaryota > Viridiplantae > Streptophyta > Magnoliopsida > Asparagales > Amaryllidaceae > Agapanthus > Agapanthus africanus. Next base: position 285,850,476 of record JASDDO010000006.1, read on the forward strand.
ATTGCATCCATAGATCACATTACTACATAATAATGTGATATTAACACTCCATGTTTAATAAATTGCATCCTAATTAATATTGGAACTATAAATGTAACCCTAATCGATAACTGTGCATCCATATCCTTGAAATTATATCTATTTGCATATCATATTATATGTTCCAGTTTATTGTTCTGATAGTACTCATGCTTGTTTATTTATACACATGCTTATGTTAGTTTGATTATGAGCACCCAGATGACATCTTGTGCTTCCTGACATGACCTGTTACACTTCCTACTTGACATGACATGGTACCGTACACTCTTGACATGACATGACACCTTTATACATTACCTGGCTTGACCTGATGTACCATGGCTTTACCTGTTACCTGATCTTGTGTCTAATGCCAACAAACATAACATGTAGTCCTCATGGACCGTTCCTGTTGTCTATCCAGACAAACCTGTTTACCTGATCCTGTGTTGGCATTAGTTTCTTGATTACTGGATACCTGACTTGACATACACATATAACTTGGGGGTATGGGGAAATCAAAGGTGAAATCTGACTTGTAACTCGACAGTTCACTACCTGTATTGAGTGTACACATTCCTGTTTTGTGCCTAGCGGCATGTCTCGGTTTCAGCCGAGAATATTGTGGCCGTGGTCCCGAGTATGTACGGGATACTATCGAGTGTACACATTCCTGTTTTGTGCCTAGCGGCATGTCTCGGCTGCAGCCGAGAATATTGTAGCCGTGGTCCCGGGTATGTGCGGGATACTATTGAGTTACATCGATGATTCATCAATTTGGTTTCAAAAACTTTAGAACAGAGAACCTGATAGAACAATCCAGTTTACCCACTGCACACTACCCTATACTGCTCTGATTTATATTATTGTTACCCTTGCTTTATTCATGTTTATATTCGCATTGCCTGTTTACTATGTTATTACTTGATGACTTGACGCGCTGACGTCTGGGTTTTGCATGGCCCAGATTCTTCTACCTTGCTGCAGACTGATTAGGAGTTTTACCGCTGTTAGACGAGCGGTGAGGTTCCTGTCGGTACGTAGTTTTACTCCAGGTGTTTCATTTATTGTATCTTTTGGCTTCCGCATATTGTTATCTCTTGATTCTTTTACTCTGGCTTATGGACATGTACTAGGTAGTTAGTTTACTTTCCTGTTCTTGATATCTCCACAGCCGTAATGTGACTGTGGAAGGATATTTCATATCCATAGGTAGCATGGTTGGCTATGTCACGTGCCCACTTTAGCGTACTTTGGGAAGTGGGGCGTGACAGCACCAATTAGCATCTACCCCGAATTTCAGGCAAGACGTCCCTGCGTCGCGCCGTCTTTCGGAGGGGAACAAGTAGTAAATGGGCAAGCCCTCGCTGACTTTCTAGCTGCTCATCCCATACCTGAAAGGTCACCGCTAAATTGCGAGTTACTAAACGAATAAGTGCTACACTTTGAAGATGACGAGCCATGCTGGTAGCTCTATTTCGATGGAGCTTGATCAATAAAAACCTCCAGCAAATCAAGTATCCCGCAAATAAAAGCAGGAATAGGATTGGTGTTCATCACACCATCTGGAGGAACCCTGCGACGTTCTTTCTCTCTTACCGAGCCTTGCACAAACAACGAGGCTGAGTATGAAGCTCTGATGGCTGGTCTGGAGCTCGCTATAGAAATGCTGATCCCCCAGCTGCGTGCCTACGGCGATTTCCAGCTAGTCGTGAACCATGTAACTGGCGAATACAAGATATATAAGTCCGAATTAGCTCGATACAGAGGCCGAGTGGTAGAACTCATGAAACGGTTCACTCACATTGAACTGATGAGAGTTCTTAGGGCGTTGAATGGGAAAGCCGACGTACTCGCTCGCCTAGTGAAAGAGCTGGCTGATCCTGACATGGATGAGATTCTGATCACAGTCAGAAGCTGACAAATTCTGTTTCGAGTCCCTTTACGAGAGGAAGAAAGTGTAGAACAAGAGAACAATCCTGCCGAAGAAGCTCTGATCATTCAAGCCGAGCCCGATTGGAGAGAACCCTTCGTAGAATATCTCCGATATGACAAGCTGCCCGAGGGAAAAAACGCGAGGGTTCGATTGAAGAAAAGAGATCTCCGATATATATTTGTGAATGACACGTTATACCGCAGGTCATATGACTAGCTTTGGCTCAGGTGTCTGTCCCCAGCTGAAGCTCGAGAAATTATGAAAGAAATTCACTCGGGCGTCTGCGGAGCTCACCAATCTGGCCCTAAAATGTGGCCTTAAATCAAACGGCTCGGATATTACTGGCCTACCATGATAAAGGATTGCGAAGAGTATGCAAAGAAATGTCATCTATGCCAAATTCACGGTGACTTTATTCGCAAGCATCCTAATCCGCTGCACCCTGCCGTGGCGTTCTGGCCCTTAGAAATTTGGGGCACCGACATAGTTGGCCCGATTGAAATTGCGTCATCCAAAGGACACCGGTTCATATTAGCCACGACAGAATACTTCTCCAGATGGGCTGAAGCCGTCCTGCTAAAAGAAGTTAAGACAGAAGACATTTTGAAATTCTTCCGGCATAATGTTCTAAACAGCTTCGGTACGTCGAGAAGAATCATATCTAACAATGGGCCTTATTTTAATAGCTTCAAAATCTCAAGGTTCGCTACTCAACATAAGATACACTGGAGATATTCTTCCATCTATAATCCAAAGGCAGATGGGTTAGCTGAAGCCTTCAATAAACCCCTGTGCAAGCTCCTGATAAAAATGCCTCAGCCAATAAATGAGACTGGGATCTGAATCTCCATGAGACGTTGTGGGCATATCGTACCACGCACCGCACTCCGACGCAGTTCATTGCATACACGTTGCTCTTCGGAGTAGAGGCAATCCCCCTCGAAGTCGAAGTTCCAAGCCTAAGGATGGCTGTCCAACACAATCTGACGAAAGAGGAAAACGCTCTCCTTCGGCTCGAAGAGCTCGAGGAAAAGAGGCTCGCGGTACAACAAAATCTGGAGCTGTACCGAGCCCAAATGTCATTGGTCTATGACAAGATGACCCGTCTCCGTGGTTTCAAGAAAGGGGAATTGGGGTTGGTCGTCAAAAGACCAATTATCTCCAATCGACATGCCAAGGGAAAATTCGAGCCAAATTTGGAAGGGCCATACGTCATGGAGAAAGTATTCGACGGAAGATCCTACCAATTAATAAGTGCCGAGGGAAAAAGGCCCATGTTACCCATCAATAGCCGATACCTCAAGAAATACTATGCGTGAATGCCCTAGGTCACAGAAGAATCGAGCAGACCGGCCCTAAGGTCTGGATCATACTTCCTATAAAACCGTATACAATCCATGGGCGTAAACGCCCTTATCTCTTCCAAGTCCTACCGGTGAGACTACATCTGAAGTCCTACTGGCGACGAAACTCCACCAATGTGCAAAAAAAGGGGTATGTCCACAAGCAAAACGAGCACGGATGAAAACCCGAAAGGGCTCTGTGAGTAAAAACAGCAGGACTGCCGGCGAGTTTGTGAAAACCCGAAAGGGGGCAAACTCGTGAAAAGAGAGAAAATACACTCGCAAAGTTCTCTTGACCTTATGAGGAGAAAATCCCCGCGTGAGATCCCTACGACCCACAAAGGAGCAACATACTTAGGAATCCTCACGATTCCTAAAGAGAACATACACCTACGAGATCCTCTCGACTCGTAGGGAGGAAAGGCTTTTATGAGACCCTTACGACTCATAAAATTGAAAAGGAAAATGATGAGTTGCTCCTGATAGGGATCTAAACCTGTCTCCTAAGCCATCGCTCCCCCAACGGGAAAAGAAAAATGATGAGTCGCTCGCTGCATTACGCTTCAGTGTTAGCGGTGCTGATGCCGACCCAAAACTTAAACTCCAAGTCTTCCAAAAGGCAAATGATGAGTCGCTCCTGACACTACGCTTCAGTGTTAGCGGTGCTGATGCCGACCTAAAAACCAAATCCCAAGTCTCCCGGGGCAAATGATGAGTTGCTCCTGGCACCACGCTTCAGTGTTAGCGGTGCTGATGCCGACCCAAAAACTAAATCCCAAGTTCTCCCGGGGCAAATAATGAGTTGCTCCAGACATTATTCCAATACAGCAATGCTGATGCCAAACAAAATCTAAATTCCGAATTCCTCTCAAATTCAAAAGTTCCGCCAAATAAGGCAGAAATCAAACATATCAAATCAACGTCCCACCCGGTAGCGCTTCTAAGCTCAAAAGTCTAGCTAGAAGGGCAGGGAACTCCCAAAACAAATCAAATCACCACTCAACCAATGACCTCCCTGGCGGAATCAAGCTCCACCTCGGAAACAAATCAAATCCCGACACCGCAGAAAGTGGAGCAAGTCAAATCAAATCCTGACACCGCACGAAGCATAGCAAGTCAAATCAAACAACGACCGTCCATGTTGCAAAAATGGCAGCACCGACCATCCACGTCGCAAAAATGGCAGCACCGACCATCCACGTCGCTAAAATGGCAGCATCGACCGTCCACGTTGCAAAAATGGCAGCACCGACCGTCCAAGTCCCAAAAATGGCAGCACCGACCGTCTACGTCGCTAAAATGGCAGCACCGACCATCCACATCGCTAAAATGGCAGCACCGACTGTCCACGTTGCAAAAATGGCAGCACCGACTGTCCAAGTAGAAAAAATGGTAGCACTGACCATCCGCATCGCTAAAATGGCAGCACCGACTGTCCACGTCGCTAAAATGGCAGCACTGACCGTCCAAGTCGCAAAAATGGCAGCACCGACCGTCCACGCGGTAAAAATGGCAGCATCGACCCTCCGCAGAGGACCAAATCAAATCAATCCCCTTATAGAAAAAGATCCATCAATTTCATGCACACAACCCGTACACGCGGTGTGCATTTATCTACGGGAGGCACTTTATTGGGGTCAAAAATTACACCCCGATTGACCGAGTAAAAGTCAAAGTCAACCCAAGCCAAGTGGGCCCAAGCCTGAACCCAAGTCTAAGAAAGTGGGCCTATGCCCACGTCGAGCCCAAGTATGAAGAGGCCGTCCCCCAGGCCAAAGGAGTAAATGTTAAAGCATAAATATGCTTAATATAATTTTTATGAATAAATGTAATAAAATGGACAACAAATCCAAATTATGTAAAAGCCCATGACTTATGTGTAAAAGAAAGAAAGTATATGGCATGGGAAAGGCACATGTGTCATTTTGAAAAGCCCAAGGGGCCATATGTAAAATGTAAAGTCTATATAAGGTATCATGATGAATGATAACAAAAAAAAAGATTCTTCCCGTATCAATCGAGGGTTTTGTGCCTCATTCTTCAAGGTTCGAAGCCTCCTTCTTCTTTCTTTTTTCTATTGAAATAAATCAAGAGTTTAACTAGGAAATCGTTTTCCACCATAAAACCTTTGAAAGGGAGTCCAAATATCCTATCAAATCCCTTGAAGGGGAGATTTTAAATCTCACTACCCTTCTCGAAGATACAAAAAAAGAGAAGGAAGAAGAAGACCCATAAAAAAAACCCTCACCTTGGGGTGGATCCAAGGCTCAAAGAGAAGAAAGGGGTCATTTCTCATCACCCATGACATAGGTCTTGAAATTTCAAGAGATCTTTCTTTTTTGGTTTTCTTTTCAAATAAAATTCTTTCAGGAGTTTAATTCCAAATAAAATTGTTTTAGGAGTTTAACTCCAAAATAAAATCTTTTGGGAGTTTATAAACTCCAAATAAAATTGTTTTAGGAGTTTAATTCCAAATAAAATATTTTGGGAGTTTAACTCCAAATAAAATTGTTTTGGGAGTTTAACTCCATCAAAAATATTTTTGGAGTTCAACTCCATTTAAAATTCTTTTAAGAGTTTAACTCCAAAGTAAGATCTTTTAGGAGTTTAACTCCAAAATAAGATCTTTTGGGAGTTTAACTCCAAATAAAATTGTTTTAGGAGTTTAACCCCAAAATAAAATCTTCTGGAGTTTAACTCCATAATAAGGTCTTTTTCGGGAGTTTAACTCAAAAACAAAATTTTTGGGAGTTTAAGTCCATATCCGAGGGCTTAGCTCCCTTTCCGGTCTGCGCTCGTGCTCCGGGGCACGTGCTATGCACATGCCTCACGGGCACCCCCCGCTTCCTCCCAATGAGGAGTTCCCTTCCCCATATGTAGGGGAGTCTCCCACTTAGTCGAAACCTGTTGGATATATGTAAGCCCTAGAGGCCATTATATGTATAGTGGATGCTTGGACATATATATATGTATATGGATGACTTTCTTGCTCGACATGATAGTATGTTATCTAGTTTACTTTATCTTAACATGTTCATTTGATCATGCATCTTATTCATTTGGTACATGTTGATAAAGCCCATAGGATATTTGCTTGACTACTGCGACTATGATGCAGATCATACTAGTGGAACACGTGTAGTTTATAAGCATATCCTTTAAATGTTCCTAGTTGTGGGTGTATCGAGACGGGGCATCGATATTCCAGAGTAGACTAGCGTATACCATTCTTGTCCTATATGATCGGCGATGGATGATCCCATATCCATCTGGTGTGCTGACACCAAAGATTGTATGCAGGTGCTCAGTGGAGACTGGGTACACTGAACGGACTCGCCGAGAACTCCTATGTGGTATTATATCTATCGTCGAATAGCAGTTCTCAGGTGACACTGGTACAGGTTAGTCTGTAGACCCAAGATCGTCATAGAGTCTTGTGTGTCCTCCTACTGTACTTTGATCTCCACCCTACCACGGCTCTACTGAGTCGTGCAAACAGGTGGATTTTGGGTACAGTCCCGAGGCACATGGAGACAATGAGCGATAGGAGGGGTTTCGTCTCTCTCAGTATTGGGGGTTGATGTTGTGCTATGCTCGATTGGTTATAACAGGAAGTCCCTGTCCAGAGCTGCTGAGATTTATTGATAAGTGTTATCAGTAGTTTCTCGATCTGTTATGGGCCATACACTGTTGGATATATGTATGCCCTAGAGGCCATTATATGATAATACATACATACATACATACATACATACATATATATATATATATATATATACAGATGACATTCTTGCTCGACATGATAGTATGCTATATGGTTCTTCTTTATCTAACATGTTGACTTGATCATACTTTTATTCATTTACATATGTTGATAAAGCCTTGAGGATATTTGCTTGACTACTGTGATTATGATGGAGATCATACTAGTGGGACGTGTGTAGTTTATAAGCATATCCTGAAATGTCCCTTGTCGTAAGTGTATCGAGATGGGGCATCGATATACCAGAGTAGACTAGCGTATATGATACTAGATCCATATGAAGGGCGATGGATGTTCCCACATCCATTGATGTTTGACATCGAGATCATATGCGGGTGCTTAGTGGAGACTGGGTACACTGGACGGACTCCCTGAGAACTCCTATATGGTATTATATCTATCGTCGGATAGCATTTCTCAGGTGACACTGGTATAGGTTAGTCTGTAGACCCGAGATCGTCATAGAGTTTTGTGTGTTCTCCCTCGGTACTTTGATTACTGCCCTACCACGGCTCTACCGAGTAGTGCAAACAGGTGGCTTTTGGGTACAGTCCCGAGACACATGGAGACGTTGAGCGATAGGAGGGGTTTCGTCTCTTCCGGTATTGGGAGTTGATGCTGTGCTGTGCTTGATTGGCTATATTAGTAAGTCCCTGGCCAGGGCTGTTGAGATATACTAATAAGTGTTATCGGTAGTTTCTCGATCTGTTATAGACCATTCATCGGCACGACTTATTGAGTTATTGGGGTCGACGTTACCATCCATAGACTCGATATGCAGCATATCTGACGAAAAGACCGGACTGTACGGTAGTGTTACCGGTTGGCTCGACGGGAGTTGTACAGGCTCGCTTGTTTTCTTCTGATCGCTCAATACCCGGGTGGCCGTTACGTTTAGCTGACCTCTTGCGGCTTGGGGGTGCATGATATGATCATCACCCACTGCCGGCGTATTGACCAGTCTTAGAGTCCCACAATGGAGTTACCTAGCCCAGACGAAACGATGTGGTGTGCATATGTGATATGCGCGGGGACCCGATTAAATGTGTGTACATGATACCGTATATTGATCGTGCGGTTTGCTATTGGTCAGGTCATATGAGATATGACCGGTTTGCTAAATCAAGTGTTGATTTAACATTGACCATTAGCATTTTCACTTTAAACCCTTTTGTCTTTTGGTGTATGCATGCATGTATGCACATGTTTACATTGATGCACATATGGATGCGCATGTACACACACACACACACATATGTATCATGGTTGTTGATACACTTGATGGTGGAATTATAAGACTCACATGCTAGTAAATATGTTGATATTTATTTTTTGGTTAATGGAAATGGAAAAATCACCCATGGTTGATTATTTTATTCTTGCACTAAACCATTTGTTAACATTGAGTTATCTTTCCATGGACATTAGAGATCCAAAAGAAATATCTAGATATTTATTAACTAGGGTTAAGAATGAGAAGAAGAAAATATATATATTTTCCTTTCTCATTTTTATCCTAAGACTTATCATTATCTTGAGCTCTTATATTGCCATCTTCTTCTTCCTCTCTCTCTTGCTCTCTAGGTTTTGATAGTGAGTGAAAGAGTGATCAAGTTAGGGTTTTGAAGTGAGAAAACAAACCATATCATAATTCTATACTACTCTTGCCCACTAGTTTAGAGTGTTAGCTTCAACTTCATCATCTTGATCAAGTGGAGCTTTGAGCTTGGACAAAGAGGACCCCGAGTAGATCGTCGTGGACTTGGAGGATCTCAAGCAAGCTTCTTCCAACTCTCAAGTAGCCAAGAAGTCTAGCTAAGGGAGCTACAAAGGTTGTATTCTCTAAACCTAGCTCTTAAATACTTGTGGATTGTGTTAATGTTTAGTGTTACCCTATCTTTTCTAGATTGATCCTTAGGATAGTTTCTTTAGCACCCTATAAATTTTTTAATATGGCATGTGTGATGCTACCAAACCCTAGTAGTGGTGCTAAGGAAACCCTTCATGGTATCAGAGCCTAACTAGAAGCCTAGATGATGTTACGATAATCCGAAAACGAAAAACTCCGCAAAAATACGGTTTTAGAAACCTTAGAAAAATGCTCTCTGGAATTTTTTTAAAAAGTGGTTTAAAAATTATTTTAGCAACTGCAGAGTGGCATTTATGATATTTTAAGAATACAGGTGAAATACGAAAGGGGGGGCTCGGATTAGAACCAACGACCAAGGCAAGATTTCCGGCGACGCCGGACTTTTGTTCTCCCCTCCTCTTCGTATTGCACCAGTGCTCTGTTCTACAAGATCTGGGGTTTCTGTTATTGTTTGGGTAGTCCAAAATTGCTTGTAATGTTAGTTTTGTAATGGACTCTTTGCGGAGTATTTCGTATTCGTATTTTTTTAGCATTTTATTGGTAACCTAGACGATGTTAAACAGGTCGAACGATTATCAAACACTGGTATTTACCAGGTTGAACGTACTCAATATATAATGCAAGTATTCTTATGGACCCTCTAGAAGAATGAAACCCTAACTCGAGATGTGACCACAGAACTGCGACTAAACCTTAGGGTTTACCGTAGTTAGTGGCGCCACAAATGAGGCTTGGGTTTGCCCTTCTACGGATGGTCCATTAAATACCGTTGCATAGATTTTGGGTATTGTTTAACGGTGCTCAAATGTTGAGCTTGCTGAGAAATATGGGTGTTCGTTAATTCGATCGAAGGGTTTAACATCGCCTAGTAGTATGTGATACTTGTTTCTGCGACCATAAGGGTAGTATGTGTATCGCCAGTTTCGTTGCTATATGTCAACGGCAATTGGGATACGCACACTTGCTTACGTAGATGACATGTGATTTTATGTGTTGCTGTGCTATGATGTATAGGATTGTCGTGATCGAATACCCGGGGGTTGTATGTGAGATGAGAGTTTTTCTTTTCATTCATGTAAAATTCATTTGTAATGTAATATTCTTTTATTTAGGGCACTTCCGGGTTGAGGATGATGTCACCATTGTTGTATATTATTTACTTTTCCGCATTAGGATAGCCCCAAGGTGGAGAGCACAAGTGACCGGGTTCTGGGGTCCAGTGGGAGACCATCTCGAGGTGTCGAGACCGGGTTTCCTAACTCCAGAATTGGTAGGGTCACTTGCCGCTCTTGTAGGGGTCTAGGGTGTGAGATTGGCTATTCATAACGACCGTGAAATCCGTATTTCCTATTGTTGGCTAAATACTAAATACGGACATCCTAGTATATCCTATATGATCATATTTGTGTTTCTGCTGCCTATATTCTGTGATGTGATCGCTTAATATATCTGAGACGAATGCAATATTATATATGAGATATATAGTAGGCGTTGCTTATGTTTTACACCCGCGCTAGTCCCGTCCCGGTATGCCGTAAGTTAAGTAACCTAACGGTGCATAACGGAACATTATGGCGAATGCGGATGGCATAAGCATACGTTGTATTTTCGTTTCTTTTCTGTGATGGCTTAAGGACTTAAATGATGGGACTACATTAATATGATTAATGTAAAGAAAATAAACCTAAAAAGATGTTGTAGAATCGGATTAGAAAACTACTCGGCTTTTTACGAAAAAGCTACATTTCAAAATTGTGGAGCTTAAGCCACTCCTTTTGAAAACCATTTGATTCTACGACGATATCAAGTTCAAAGCATTAAAGGTTTTCTTAAAAACCACCTGCAACCCTCCATCATTTTAGGAAGTAGAGTACTTAGTATTCGTGCTACGTTTGTTGACCTTAGCCAAGGCGTAGTGTATGGTAGCTAAGTGATGTCTTCTTACAATGCATATGATGCAGATTAATTGGGACGGGCATGTGGCTTTGTTGACTTTAGCCAAGGGTCAAGTGAACGGGTCTAATTCATAAAGAAATGACGGGTTGAACTTGACTAGTGCTTGTGATTTGTTGACCATAGCCAAGGTCATGAGTGCTAGGGGTAAAAACCACATCGGGAGTTTCAATAGTTGAAATTTGCAATGAGATTGCATACCTTCCATATGATGGTTGGATCCCGATCCCACTGTGGGCAACAGTTGCTCCCAGGAGAATTTTGCAGTTTACAATTAGCTAACACATTAGGTGTCTAGAAAGGTGTTAACGAGGCTACGCCTCTGGGAAGACGAGGTTTATATTAATTAGGTCCGTGCGAAAGCACGGGGAACCTCCCTCAAGTACCGACACTGGTATGGCTGAACGGTTAGCGAAGTTGTAGACTGTAATTAATCCTGGCTAGTTTTCTTTTTAAGGTTTGAAAGAAAAACTTGTAAAGCAGTGGGGGACATCGATTAGATAAGATAATAACTAATCTGATCTTTGCAAGAGCTTTTGCTGAGCGTATTCTTTTCTCTCTCTTAATGGCAGATACCAATGACAGGACTCAAGCTTCTACTAGATAAAAATAAACTGAATGGGACCAATTATAAAGACTGGATGAGGAACCTTAACATTGTTTTGACTTATGATAAGGTATCATATGTCCTCACGGCTCCAGCCTCGCCCGTCTCAGGTCCTAAATCTTCAGTTGCGGATAAGGAAGTCCGCAAGACATGGGACGCTGACTGTGCCACGGCCAAATGCCTCGCGCTTGCATCGATGGATAACACACATCAGAAGCAGCACGAGAATATGGACGTCCAAGCCATATTTCTCCATACAAAGGAGTTGTATGGGGAGCAATCCCGTGTCTTATGATACGAAGCGTCATGAAAGCTGTTTCAGACGCGGATGGCCCCTAGCACACCAGTATGAGACCATGTTCTAAAGATGATAGCTCTCAAGAAGAGCTTGAGTACCTTGGGTGGACAATGGACAATGAGCAATATACTGATATTATTCTGCAGTCTCTCCCCTCCACCTTTGGTCAATTTGTAGTTAACTTCAACATGCACAACATGGAGAAGGAACTACCTGAACTCCTTAATATGTTAAGGAGTGCAGAGAGCACGCTGAAGTCAGTGAAGACTCCCGCTTTGACTGTTGGGCCATCTTCCTCCTCTCACCCAAAGGCTAAGGCCAAGGGAAAGATGAAGAAGAAACCCACCAAACCTAGAGGTGGAGTTTAAAAGGTTAAGGGGAAAGACAAGTCCAAAGCTGGGGAATCGGGGAAAGGGGAATGTTATCACTGCCACAAAGCGGGACACTGGAAGCGCAATTGCACTGAGTACTTGGAGCCCAAGAAGAAGAAGCATGGGGATGCTTCCACTTTAGGTGTGTTTGTGACAGAAAACTGTTTTTCAATAAACTCTGCATCCTGGGTATTAGATACCGGTTCAGGTTCTCACATTTGCAGTTCTATGCAGGGGCTGAGAAATAGTAAGGTTTTGAAGACAGGTGACCATTCTCTCCGGGTTGGAAATGGTTCCAATGTACATACAGTTGCAGTGGGAGAGTATCACTTGGGGTTGCCGTCTGGATGTATATTGGTTTTGAACCCATGTTATTATGTACCTAGTATGCTTTGTAATATAATATTCGTTTCTTTGTTAGACAATGAAGGATATAATTTTGTATTGCAGAATAATGTTATAAACATTCACCTGAATCAAATGTTGGTTGGGTATGGTACACTTAATAAGGGGATATACGTCCTAAATCAACACACAGTTTTCAGCATACAACACACTAATAAAAGAAAACTTTCAGAAATAAATGAAGCTTTTCTTTGGCACTGTAGACTTGGTCATATTAACGAAATAAGACTAAACAAGTTACACAAAGATGGATATTTAAACCCTTTTGAATATAAATCTTATGCGACTTGCCAGTCTTGTATTAAGGGTAAAATGACCAAAACTCCGTTTACAGGACACGGAGAAAGAGCTACTCAGCTCTTAGCCCTCATACATAGTGATGTATGTGGGCCAATATCTATACAGGCTAGAGGCGGTTTTCCTTACTTCATTACTTTCACTGATGATTTCTCATGATTCGGTCATGTATTTTTATTAAAGCACAAGTCCGAAGCTTTCGAGAAATTCACTGAATATAAACTTGAAGTAGAAAAACAAACCGGCTTGAGTATCAAAATGCTACGATCAGATCGAGGTGGGGAGTTTCTCAGTACAGAGTTTGCAGACTTTCTAAAAGAGAATGGGATTCTCTCTCAGCTCACTCCTCCTTACACACCACAGCACAACGGTGTGTCAGAACGTCGGAATCGGACCCTATTAGATATGGTTCGTTCCATGATGAGTGATATTGAGTTACCCGTCTCATTTTGGGGGCATGCATTGGAGACTGCAGCGTTTCTACTGAACAGGATCCCAACCAAAACCGTGTCTACCACTCCATATGAGATATGGCATGGGAAGAGACCATCTCTTAAACGAATTAAGATTTGGGGTTGTCCGGCCTATGTTAAAAAGCAGAATCCGGACAAGCTCGAGACACGGTCAGTCATGTGTAATTTTGTGGGATATCCAAAGAATTCTTATGGATATCTATTCTACCACAAGGAGGAACAAAAGGTGTTTGTTTCTCAGCATACCACATTTTTAGAAAAAGAATTTTTTACAAATGATACAGATGGCAGTGTGGTAGATCTAGAAGAGGTTCTAGAAACACAAACTACAAATGACAACTTGATTGAACCGGCTGTTGCAGCAGAAACTAATGAACCTCAGCCACTCCGTAGATTCGGTAGGACTTCTTGCCCACCGGAGAGGTACTACGGTTTCCTCATTGATGGTGATAGAGAAGATTGCATCATGGAGGATAATGATCCTACCAGCTTTCAACAAGCTATCACGAGTGGAGACTCTGTGAAGTGGCTGGATGCCATGAGATCTGAAATGGAGTCTATGTACACCAACAAAGTATGGACTTTGGACATTGTACCCCCTGGGGTAAAACCCGTAGGGTGCAAATGGATCTTTAAAAGAAAGATTGGTGTAGATGGGCAGGTATAGACCTATAAGGCAAGACTTGTGGCGAAGGGTTTTCGTCAAAGACCAGGTCTGGACTATGACAAAACTTTTTCTCCCGTAGCCATGCTTAAATCCATTCGGATCCTACTTGCTATTGCTGCTCACTACGACTATAAAATCTGGCAGATGGACGTTAAAACTGCATTTCTAAATAGTGATTTAGAAGAATGCGTTTATATGGATCAGCCAGAGGGCTTCATTAACAGTGGGAGCAGCGGCAAAGCATGTAGATTGCTTAAATCCATTTATGGATTAAAGCAGGCATCACGGAGCTGGAACGTCTGTTTTGATGATGTTATCAAAGAGTTTGATTTCATCAAAAATCCAGATGAACCTTGTGTTTATAAGAAGGCTGTAGGGAAAGCTGTCACATTCCTCGTATTGTACGTGGATGACATTCTTCTGATAGGAAATGATATTCCTATACTACAGTCGGTCAAATCTTTCTTATCACTAAGGTTCTCCATGAAGGACCTGGGTGATGCCACATACATTCGGGGCATTCAGATCTATAGGGATAGATCCAAGAGGTTATTAGGATTGTCCTAAACCAGGTACATCAACACTATACTAAAGAGATTTAGTATGGAAGACTCCAACCTGGGTGCCTTACCCGCTTTCTATAGAGTCACTCTCTCCAAGGACTTTTGCCCATAGACAGATGAAGAGAGAGCTCGCATGAGTATTATACCCTATGCTTCGGCAGTAGGATCTATAATGTATGCGATGTTATGTACACGCCCAGATGTAGCTTATGAACTTAGTGTAGTAAGCAGGTATCAATCCAACCCAGGGGAGAATCACTGGATAGCTGTGAAGAACATTCTTAAGTACTTGCGAAGGACTAAATAATTGTTCTTGGTGTATGGTAACGGAGATCTCGAAATGGAGGCCTTTACCGATTCGAGCTTCCAGAGTGATAAGGACGGCAGCAAATCTATCTCTGGGTTTGTATTTACCCTCAATAGAGGGGCGGTAAGTTGGAAGAGTTCCAAACAGGATACCGTTGCAGACTCTACGATGGAAGCTGAGTACATTGCTGCAAATGATGCCGCCAAGGAAGCCGTCTGGATGAGGAAGTTCGTCTCGGAGCTAGGAGTAGTTCCAACCATTATTGATCCAATACCATTATATTGTGATAATAATGAGGCTATAGCGTTAGCCAAAAATCCCAGGTCTATCACCATTGTATTGTGATAATAATAGAGTCTTATGTATTCTCCCACTGTACTTTGATTACCACCCTACCACGGCTCTACTGAGTCGTGCAAACATGTGGCTTTTGGGTATAGTCCCGAGACACATGGCGACGATGAGCGATAGGAGGGGTTTCGTCTCTCCCGGTATTGGGAGTTGATGCTGTGCTGTGCTCGATTGGCTATATCAGTAAGTCCCTGGCCAGGGCTGTTGAGATTTACTGATAAGTGTTATCAGTAGTTTCTCGATCTGTAATAGACCATTCATCGGCACGACTTATTGAGTTATTGGGGTCGACTTTACCATCCCTAGACTCGATATGCAGCATATCTGACGAAGAGACCGGACTGTACGGTAGTGTTACCGGTTGGCTCGACGGGAGTTGTGACAGGCTCGCTTGTTTTCTTCTGATCGCTCAATACCCGGGTGGCCGTTACGTTTAGCTGACCTCTTGCGGCTTGGGGGTGCATGATATGATCATCACCCACTGCCGGCGTATTGACGAGTCTCAGAGTCCCACAATGGAGTTACCTAGCTTAGGCGAAACGATGTGGTGTGCATATGTGATATGCGCGGGGACCCGATTAAATGCGTGTACATGATACCGTATATTAATCGGGCGGTTTGCTATTGGTCGGGTCATATGAGATATGACTGGTTTGCTAAATCAAGTGTTGATTTAACATTGACCATTAGCATTTTCACTTTAAACCCTTTTGTCTTTTGGTGTATGCATGCATGTATGCACATGTTTACATTGATGCACATATGGATATGCATGCACACATACATGCATACACATGTGTATCATGGTTGTTGATACACTTGATGGTGGCGATATAAGACTCGCATGCTAGTAAATATGTTGATATTTATTTTTTGGTTAATGGAAATGGAAAAATCACACATGGTTGATTATTTTATTCTTGCACTAAACCATTTGTTAACCTTGAGTTATCTTTCCATGGCCATTAGAGCTCCAAAAGAAATATCTAGATATTTATTAACTAGGGTTAAGAATGAGAAGAAGAATATATATATATATTTTCCTTTTTCATTTTTATCCTGAGACTTATCATTATCTTGAGCTCTCATATTTCCATTTTCTTTTTCCTCTCTCTCTTGCTCTCTAGGTTTTGATAGTGAGTGAAAGAGTGATCAAGTTAGGGTTTTGAAGTGAGAAAACAAACTACATCATCATTCTATACTACTCTTGCCCACTAGTTTAGAGTGTTAGCTTCAACTTCATCATCTTGATCAAGTGGAGCTTTGAGCTTGGACAAAGAGGACTCCGGGTGGATCGTCGTGGACTTGGAGGATCTCAAGCAAGCTTCTTCCAACTTTCAAGTAGCCAAGGAGTCTAGCTAAGGGAGCTACAAAGGTTGTATTCTCTAAACCTAGCTCTTAAATACTTGTGGATTGTGTTAATGTTTAGTGTTACCCTATCTTTTCTAGTTTGATCCTTAGGATAGTTTCTTTAGCACCCTATAAATTTTTTAATATGGCATGTGTGATGCTACCAAAACCTAGTAGTGGTGCTAAGGAAATCCTTCATACACCGGCATAACTTATTGAGTTATTGGGGTCGACGAAACCATTCCTAGACTCGATATGCAGCATATCTGACGAAAAGACTGGACTGTACGATAAGTGTTGCCAGTTGGCTCGATGTGAGTTTTGACAGCTTCGCCGGTTTTCTTCTGATCGCCCAATACTCGGGTGGCCGTTATATTTAGCTGACCGCTTGCGGCTTGTGGGTGTTTGATATGATCATCACCTACTGCCGGAATATTGACGAGTCTTAGAGTCCCATACAGGAGTTTCCTAGCCCAGGCGAAACGATGTGGTGTGCATATGAGATATGTGCAGGGACCCGATTAAATGCATGTATGTGATACCGTATATTGATCGGGCGTTTTCCTATTGGTCGGGTCGTATGTGATATGACCGGTTTGTTAAATCAAATGATGGTTTAACATTGACTTTTAGCCCATTTCTTTTATACCCTTTTCTTTGTTGCATGCATGCATGTATGCATATGTTTATGTTGATGCACATGATGATATGCATGCACACATACATTCATACATTCTTGTGTGTCATGGTTGTTGATACACAAGTGGTGGCAATATAAGACTCACATGGAAATAATTATCTACATATTTATTTTTGAGTTAAACAAATAGAAAATGAATTCATGGTTGAAAATTGTTCATCTCTCTTCTTTTAACCTTACCTTTAACCATGAGTTATTTTTCTATGGTAGTTATTGCTCCAAACTAAATATCTAGATATTTATTAACCCATGGTTTAAAGTGAGAAGGATTTAATATATATTATTTTCATTCTCATTTTTCTTTCATGCTTATCACAACTTGAGCTCTTGAGTTGCCATCATCTTCTTCCTCATTCTCTCTTGCTCTCTTTATTTTTCTAGAGTGAGAGTGAGTTAAAAAGATAGGGTTTTGAAGTGAGAAAACAAACCACATAATCATTCTACACTAGTCTAGCTAATTAGTTTAGAGTGTTAGCTTCATCTTCATCCTTGATCAAGTGGAGCTAGGAGCTTGGACAAAGTGGACTCCGGGTGGATCATCGTGGACAAGGAAGGTTACTAGCAAGCCGTTTCAAGCTCTCTACGATCCAAGAAGTCAACAAAAGAGAACTACAAAGGTTGTATTCTCTTCACTTAGTGTAATATAGCTTGTAGTATGTGATACTTATGTTGTTACCCTAAAATTCTAGTTAAGATCCTAGGTTAGTTTACTTAGCACCTCATAAAATTTAATTATGGCATGTGTGATGCTTCCAAGTCCTAGATGAGGTAGTGAGGAAACCCAACAATGGTATCAGAGCCAAGCTAGAGCTTTAGTGTAACCTAGATGACATTAAAAACCTCGAACAAACGAAATTCGATACCCAAAACATGCTCACTGGAAATTTTTCAAAAAGTTAGATTTTTTCACATTAAAAATACTCAGAAAATCGTGCAGGGTATTGTATGGGCCCACAAGAAGAACGAAGCCCTAACTCGACTTAACGACCGCGGAACCGCGACCTAAAGGCCCGTTTTGTGGCGGTTCCGCGGCGCCGTTGGTGAGGCGTGGACTGTGCCTTCTTGTGCTGGCCCGTATGTGCTAATAGCAGTCTCTGGTATTTTTAAAAACTGGTCAAGTGTTGAACTTTCTGAGAATTCTTTGGGTGATTGATAGTTCGATCGAATGTTTTAACTGCGCCTAGTATATGTGAATGTGATACAATAATTGGAATCTACAAATTTGTTTGTTGCGTGTAAATCTAACATTTCAGTCTCGGGAATGATTGGAAATCTTGTTGAATTATCCGACTTATTTTTGGAAAGGTGTTTTCTTAAATAAGACCTAAATGCGAGCTTTACATTGTTAAGCATGACATCTTTGATATGTGATATCACGGGCTTGTGTTGTCTAAGGGCGGTTACGATTCCAATTGTTGTAGTTTTTCATTTCTTTTCTGCGAACCGTAAGTGTAGTATGTGGTGTATTGCCGGTTTCGTTGCTAAACATCAACGACAATCGGGGTACGCATACTTACTTACGTTGATGATATGTGTTATTATATGTTGCTGAGATATGATGTGCAGGATTGTCGCGATCGAATAGCCGGGGGTTTTATGTAAGATGAGAGTCTTTATTTTTATTCATGTAAATATCAATTGTATGTAATATTCTTTTATTTGGGGCACTTCCGGGTTGAGGATGATGTCACCATTATTGTATATTATTTACTTTTCCGTATTAGGATGACCCAAGGAGGGGAGCACAAGTGACCGGGTTCTAGGGTTCAGTGGGAGGCCATCTCGAGAAGTCGAGACCGGGTCTCTTAGACATTAGAATTGGTAGGGTCACTTGCCGCTCTCGTAGGGGTCTAGGGATGTGGGCTTGGCTATTCATTGCGACCGTGGAATCCGTATTTTCTATTGTTGGCTAAATACAAAATATGGACATCCTAGATATCCTTTTATTTTCATATGTGCTTCTGCTGTTGATATTCTGTGATGTGATTACTTAGTATCTGAGACGAATGGATTATTATTATATATATGATATATAATAAACGTTGCTTATGTTTTACACCCGCGCTAGTCCCCCCCTCGCTATGCCGTTAGTTAAGTAACCTAACGGTGCATAACGGGACACTGTGGCGAATGCGGATGGCATAAGTGTACGTTCTATTTTTCGTTTCTTTTCTGTGATGGCTTAGGAACTTAAATGATGGGACTATATTAATAAGATTAATGTAAATAAAAAGAAACCTAAAGATATTGTAGAATCAAATTTGAAACCCACTCGGCCTTTTTATGAAAAATACAAGTTTCAAAAGATGCGGAGCTTAAGCCACTCCTTTTCTAAACTGTTTTGATTATACAACGAGATCAAGTTCAAAGCGTTAATGGTTTTCATAAAAACCAACCGCAACCCTCCGCATTTTAGGAAGCAGAGTACTTAGTATTCGTGCTGCGTATGTTGATTATAGTCAAGGCGTAGTGTACAGTAGCTAAGTGATGTCTTCCTACAAAGCATATGATGCGATCAGTTAGAACATTCATGTGATTATGTTGATCATAGTCAAGGGTCATATGGGTGGTCTGGTTAATCTCGAAATGATGGGTAGAACTTGATTAGTGCTTATGATATGTTGACCATAGCCAAGGTCATAAACAACTAGGGGTAAAAACCATATCGGGAGTTTCAAGAGTTGAAATTTGCAATGAGATTGCATACCATCTATATAATAGTTAGATCCCGATCCCACTGTGAGTAAGAGTTACTCGCAGGAGAGTTTTGCACTTTACAATTAGCTAATCCAGTAGGTGTCTAGAAAGTTGTCAACAGGGTTTGACCTCTGGGAAAATGAGGTTTATTTTAATTAGGTCCGTGCGAAAGCACGGGGAACCTCCTTCAAAATACCGACACTGGCCTGGCTGACCGGTTAGCGAAACTGTAGAATGCAATTAATCCTGGATAGTTTTCCTTTTAGGTTTTGAAAGAAAATTTGATAAAAGCAGTGGGAGATATTGATTAGATAAGATAATAACCAATCTAAATTTTTGCAAGAGCATTTCGCTGAGTGTTTTCTTTTCTTTCTCCTAATGACAGATACCGATGACGGGACTTAAACTTCTTTTAGAGAAAAAAAACTAACAGGACCGAATTATAAAGAATGGTTGAGGAACTTGATCATTGCACTCACATATGATAAAGTATCATATGTCCTCACTACCAAAGCCCCATCCGTCCCAGGTCCTGAATCATCTATTTCGGATAGAGAGATCCGAAAAACATGGGATATTGATTGCAATATGGCCAAGTGCCTCACGCTTGCTTCTATGGACAGTATCCATCAGAAACAACACGAGAAGATGGATATACAATCCATCTTTCTTCATACAAAGGAGTTGTATGAAGAGCAATCTCGGACTTTACGAGGCATCTCGAAAGTTGTTTCAGATGCGGATGGACCCTGGCACATCAGTAGGAGAACATGTTCTGAAGATGATTGGTCTTATAGAAGAACTTGAGGAACTGGGATGGACCATGGATAGTGAGCAATATACAGATATTGTTCTGCAGTCTCTCCCCTGCCTTTGCTCCGTTCATTGTGAATTTCAATATGAACGATTTGGAGAAATCATTGCCTGAACTTCTCAATATATTGAGAAGTGCAGAGAGCATGCTTAAGACAACGAAAACTCCCGCTCTGTTATATGGGCCATCTTCCTCTTCCATCCCAAAAGCCAAAGCCAAGGGAAAGAAGAAGAAGAAACCCACCAAACCAAGAGGTGGAGTTCAAAAGGCGAAGGGGAAAGGCAAATCCGGGGCGGCGGGAAGTGGAAAAGGAGAATGTTTTTACTGCCACAAGTCGGGACATTGGAAACGCAACTGTGCTCTGTATCTTGCTGATCTCAAGAAGAAGAAGCGTACTGATGTGATCAGTCGAAAATATTGCATATTTTAACTGGCAATTTCCTTATCATTTGCATCCATATAGAAGTGTACGGTATTCATAATTCACATATTAGCAAATCGGTCGCAAAATATCAGATTACATGTATTCGACCTTAAAACCGGCATTTCTAGGGAAATTGACTGCATTACATTACATAGCATATTTTCCATATCTTGCAACCCCTGTTTCGAAGTCTATGCAGGAAAAGAGAAGCTTGCTCGATCATTACATTGCTCGACCATTACAATTGCTCGTAAACTCACTTAACTCAAATCTGGTATCAACACAGAAGAGGAAGCACAAATCTAAACATCAAAGAAAGCTATAAAAAGCAGTACAAGACCACTGCAGAAGACTCAGATCCCAAGCTCATCAATGCGCCGCGGAAGAGCGGCAGTTAGGGGCTAAACGCGGCGGAAGCGCGGCGGCTACAGGGAATCAGTTCCTCAATTTCAGTGCACAACTCCTGTTTCAGTGGCTACAGCTCAATAATGCTCACAAACTTCCAGAATATCCCAGATACTTCCTCCAGATCAGCAAACACCCAAACTAGCCTAATCTTTCTAGAACTTTCCCTAAACCCTAGCTTAAACCCTAAGCTAACTCCTAACAAACTCCTTCTAGAAACCCTTCAACAAACTTTGGGAGGGAAAGTTCTAATTCAAATCTAACCTAGGGTTTGGGAGTCTATAAATATGACCCTAGGCTCATCATTTGATGAGGATTCAACCTTGATTGAAGTTTAGAAAATCAATCTCTTTCTTCATCCCCTCTTCCTCAAGTTTAGTGAGAGAGCTTGTAGGAAACCCTAACCCTAAATCCAACAACAATTCAAGATCTTGAGTGCAAGCCAAGCAAGATGCCTTCAACCCTTTTATGAGCCGAGCCGATCTTCAATCGGGCAAGAGATCAAAGTAGATCCACGATCCACGGAGACGAGCGAAGCCGAGTCAACGATCGATTTCTTCTTCTTGTAGATTCTTGAAAGAATGTATTGAAATTGTTGATTAAATAAAAGGTGATATTCTTTTATCTTGTTTTCTTTAAATTCCGCATCATGTTATCATTACTATTCTTGAATATTGTCTTTGTGGTGATGTGTGAATAAAACTCCGCTCGTCGGGGAGTCGAAACGATCTTTAGTATGATGATGTAACAAATTTGTAATCGATTCTTGAATCCCACGAGTTTGTAAACCCTAGCAAGTTCAAGAATCGACGACCCAATTCGTTGCGATGCTTTCTTGATCGACATCGCTCGAGATTGGGGAGTTCCGATCGTTTCTTGAAATTGCTAGAGGCTAGAATATAAATGGTATCCTCGAAAGAACAAGGGTTAAGAGATGAAACCCTAATTTCATCAAGAAAACCCTAACTCTCGTCGATCACCATTGATCTAGTATCAATTCTTCGAAAGACAAGAACACGAAACCCTTTAGATTGCATCACGTCTAAAGATCCGATCGATTCCTACGAGCCTTTCTTATATTCTTGATTGTTGATTGGAAATATTATCAAAACAACCGATTCTTGAGTGTTTATAGTTTCTTGATTCTTGAGTAAAGATTAGTGACACTCGAATACAAATCACATCTTGAATCATGTTTTCGTTTATTGTTGCCTAACATTTCATTTCAAACGTATCATAATACAATTGAATTGCACAATCCCTGTGGACGATCCGCACTCATTCATTAACTACATCCGACACCGTGGTTTGATTGCGGTCAATATAATTTTTTGATTGTGATATCTTTACAAGTTTATTTTACACATCAGAAAACATTTCAATCAAAATGGCGCCGTTGCCGGGGATCGCGCTAATTCATTTGCATTTATAGTTTGAAGTGAAAGAATTATTACGTTCTACTTCTTGAATTCAAAATTCGTACAAACTCTTACACGTGTGTTGTGATTTGATTGCAAGGTGATCTGGAGCATTCTGTTCTGTGGAAAATTTTTTTTGAATATACCAGAGAGCTGTAGACAGCAACAGGAGCTTGCTGAAGAAAACTTGTACACTGTTCCCATCATTCAGCCGCGGAAGAGCCGCATATACATGCATTTTGCGGCGGAAGCGCCGCAGTATTGGGAGTTCTCTGTGGTATTTTTCTGCAGGTGATTTCTGTCTCTCTCCTCTCACCCTTTTTAGCTCCAATTAACCCTTTGCTGCAGGATTCTTTGCAAATAAATCGCAGCGCGCAAAAGCAAAATAAAAATTGTGTGTGATTTTGATTTCTTGGTTGTTTGCATTCTAATACGGAAATTTAAGGGGCACGGCCAAATCCAAATTAGGTGGGGATTTCATTACCCTTCCTAGGCCCCGAAAATCGTCAAACTTGCATCCGCATTACCTCCATTAACTAAAAGAAATCTAGAGAAGACTCTAAGGACTGTCGCGCTCAATAGGACAAGAGAAGGTCGTGGGTAATTCATTGCTTATCCGCGTTTTCTTGTGGTGCCTAAGGCGAGTGTGTCTAAGGCTAGTGGTTATTAATTAGGTCCACTGTAGTGGTGGTTCCTTCCCACTTACCTGGCACTTATCCGGCCACAGGGGGACAAAGAGGCAGTGGAGGATTCTATCCTGCGGCTTGTCTTTTGGCAGTTAGGAGCGGTCTAGAGATCGGACCTAGGTGACCATTAGATTCTAGGGTTTGTGTGCTGCATTTGTTTTGTCGCATCATTTTTTCAAAATCCGTCCCTTTTTAAAGCAAGCACCGCATTCATTTTACCCCTAATTATAAGTCAACGCTGCCACTTGTACTAACCCTTTTTAGTACAAGATAGGCTGGACACGGGATTCTAGTGCCCGTTTAGTCCGCGTACCTCCTATCGACTCCGAAGTCGGTAATTCTCCATTTACCTTTTCTTTACCTACTACCACACCCACACCGATGGATCCGAATCCATCAAATTTCTTTAACCCTAATCTGCCACCGTCCGTTGGTGCGCAGAATCCTACTCCACCCCACATTTCTCTCCAGGAAAGATGTTATCCACATAGAGGTCCACTTTCGACCTGCTTATCCACACCACCAGCCAATGGGGATAATTTTGAGATTAAGCCCCAGTATATCAATCTTTTACCCAAATACCACGGACTCGAGACCGAGGACGCTTACGTTTTCATTACCAAATTTGAAAACGTTTGCGCAATGATGGGTACGTCTCAACTTTCAGTGGATGCGATGCGTTTACGACTTCTTCCATTTACTTTGTGCGATATAGCCGAGAAGTGGCTATATAACACCACCGCACACTCTATTACGAATTGGGAAGAATTCGTCGCTGCATTCCTTAAGAAATTTTACCCAGTCCAAAAGACGGCTCGAATCCGTAGCGAACTGAACCAATTTGCCCAGCTCCCTGCCGAACCATTTTCAAAATACTTTGAACGTTTCAAGGATCTATTGGTTCAATGTCCTCATCACGGCATCCCGAGATGGGAGCTTTGCCGAATCATATATGAGGGCAGTAACCCTAGCACTAAACAGAGCCTTGAAAACATGTGTCAAGGTACATTTATGACCAAAGATGACGGGGAAGCCTGGCGATACTTAGAAGAGTTCGCTGAAAAGTCACTAATTTGGGAGAGTGGAACACAACCATTGAATAGGGGTGGCGTACACCAAATAGATGTGTCCATAGGTGTCCGAGCTGAAATGGCAGCAATGCAAAAGAAGCTCGACGCTATGGAACACAAATTTGCAGCAGCCTCCCTAAACCCAATGTCGCTCCCCAAAACTGTTTGCGGGTGCTGTTCTGATCCGTCACATTTAACGGAAGAATGTCCATTAAACTCTGCGTTTCAAGGTCAAGAGCATTCTAATGCCGCATTTCAACGACCTCGAAACGATCCATATTCTTCCAGTTACAATCAGGGTTGGAGGAACCACCCGAATTTTGCTTGGAACCAATCACAATCTCAAAACACGGTTCCAAACACGAATCAATTTCAACGGGCTCTTCCTCCACCACAACAGCAACCCCTACAACTCACTCAGCACCCCTACCAGTCACAAAATTTCCAAAACCAGGGCAACACTCCTGCACAGTCTAATCCTATGCAGCCCTGTTCTGACGAGTTCTCTCAATTCACTCAAACCATGAAATCACTTTTATCAAATTTCATGGATGTTTCGACTGAGGTTAGATCTTCTGTCAGTGAAATAAAGAAAAACTCAGCATCCCAAGCTGAGAGTATTCGCACGATGGAAGCTGAAATCGCACGCTTAAAAGCCGAAATGAGTGCGAGAGAAAAAGGGAAACTTCCCTCTCAACCCCTACAGAATCCTGGGCATTACAATGTAAATGCCATTACCACGTTGAGATCGGGAAGAGTGCTGAACAATCATGTCGGGGAAGGTATTGATGATACTGAAAATCATATCAACGCCCCGGCTGAGTCTTTCCCACATACACACACTTTACCTTCTGATCCTTCTTCTTCTACCAAACCACCTTCGCACGAGCCTATTCTCCATTTCCCCTTAGGCTCAACACCTTCACCCAACCCTTATAGTTCTCCACAGACGGTCCCCACACCTCCTTTGGGACCTCGTCTACCCCCCTTTCCTTCTCCTATGATGGACCCCGCGCTTATTGCGAAAGCACCTTACCCGAACCGGCTAAGGGCTAATAGAACGAGTCCTCATATGGAGAAAATTTTAGAGATGTTCAAACAGGTTAACATCAATATCCCTCTCTTAGATGCGATTCAGCAAGTCCCCGCTTATGCGAAGATTCTAAAGGACTTGTGCACTAGGAAGAGGAAGACCCAAGTGCCGAAGAAGGTCTTTATGTCTAATAACATTAGCACTGCTTTTATACCCCAGCTTCCAAAGAAAAGAAAGGACCCAGGTTGTCCTACAATTTCGATTTCAATTGGGGGTAAAAACATAAATCGTGCTCTGTTAGACCTTGGCGCGAGTGTTAACCTGTTACCTTATTCTGTCTATGAGCAATTAGGGATTGGAGAGCTGAAACCTGCTCATTGCACTCTCCAGATGGCAGACCGATCTATCACCAAACCAAGGGGTGAATTAGAGGATGTATTGATAAAGGTCGGGGAATTTGTTTTCCCCGTAGACTTCATTGTGCTCGACACACATCCTGTAGCAAACCCCCGGGGCCAAATTCCGGTGATTCTAGGTCGTCCTTTCCTTGCCACTTCCAACGCTGTTATAAACTGTAGAAATGGTTCAATGAATTTATCATTTGGAAATATGACCATTGAACTAAATATCTATAGAGTTGGAAGTCAGCCGTCAGAACCCTCTGCTCATATTTTAGATGTGTGCTCTGTCCATGAGATCGCTCCCGATAGTTGTGGAGCTGAGGATTTTTGCTTTACTGATCTCGATGACACTAGCACATCTCTGTTTGACTTAGCACAAGATCTTAGTGAGGACACTTTAGCTACACATGAGTCCTGCACTTCTGACTTTTCTCCACCCGAGTCTGTATCTTTCACAGGCTCTGAGCTTCTTTGTAGATCCAAAAATCAATCTATGACCCTTCCTTCTATCATTTCTCCGCCTGAGTTAGATCTCAAAGTTTTACCTTCTCACCTGAAATATGCATATCTTGGTGAGAACGAGTCATTACCGGTTATCATTTCCGCTTCTCTTGCATCAGAGCAAGAGAATGCCCTTTTATCGGTATTGAGATCTAATAAAGAGGCATTTGGTTGGAGTATGGCGGACATCAAAGGGATTAGTCCCTTGATAGTTGAACATCATATACATGTG
The DNA here is from genome assembly GCA_030015575.1 of Agapanthus africanus. NCBI lineage: Eukaryota > Viridiplantae > Streptophyta > Magnoliopsida > Asparagales > Amaryllidaceae > Agapanthus > Agapanthus africanus. The sequence goes on from JASDDO010000006.1 coordinate 285,877,432, forward strand.
ATGGATGATGCCAGACCGACCCGAGAACCACAGAGACGGTTGAATCCCGTCATGAAGGAAGCTGTCATGAAAGAAATCGTCAAGTGCTTAGATAATGGTATTATCTACCCCATCTCCGATAGCCAGTGGGTGAGTCCTATACATGTCGTTCCTAAGAAATCCGGCATCACAGTTATCACAAATGAAGCGAATGAGTTGATTCAGACACGCGCCCAAACTGGGTGGCGTGTATGCATCGATTATAGAAAACTCAACGCTGCTACGAGGAAAGATCATTTTCCTCTACCATTTATTGATCAAATGCTGGAACGCTTAGCGGGACGAGAGTTTTATTGTTTTATGGACGGTTACTCAGGCTACAATCAGGTCCCCATCGCCAAAAAGGATCAAGATAAAACCACTTTTACTTGTCCTTTTGGTACCTTTGCTTACAGTCGCATGCCCTTTGGGTTATGCAATGCTCCCGCTACCTTTCAGCGGTGTATGATGGGGATATTCTCTGACATGGTAGAGAATTTTCTGGAGATCTTTATGGACGACTTCTCGATTTTTGGAGACTCTTTTTCTGATTGCCTAGCGAATCTTGACGCTGTTCTTACTCGTTGCAAAGAGAAGAACTTGACTTTGAACTGGGAAAAATGCCATTTTATGGTCCAGGAAGGAATAGTCCTTGGACATGTCATTTCACAGAAAGGCATTGAGGTTGACAGAGCTAAAGTAGATGTCATTCAAAACCTGCCTCATCCCAAAAGCGTCAAAGATATTCGCTCTTTCCTTGGCCATGCGGGCTTTTATAGGAGATTCATAAAGGACTTTAGCAAAATTGCTAGACCTTTAACACTACTCCTGGCCAAGGATACGACCTTCCACTTTGACTCGGATTGCGAGACAGCTTTCGACTCACTTAAACACTCACTCACCACAGCCCCCGTTTTATCATCACCAAATTGGGACTACCCCTTTGAGCTGATGTGTGACGCATCTGATTTTGCAGTAGGTGCAGTCTTAGGACAGCACATCGATAAGATGCCACACGTGATTTACTATGCTAGTAAGACCCTGAATGATGCGCAAATCAATTATACAACCACCGAGAAAGAGCTTTTAGCAGTTATATTCGCATTAGAAAAGTTCAGGCCTTACTTAATCGGCTCACCTATAGTTGTATATACTGACCATTCCGCTTTGAAACATCTTCTGGCGAAGAAAGATGCAAAAGGTCGACTAATACGTTGGATCCTTCTTTTACAAGAATTCGATCTTGTTATCAAAGATAAGAAAGGATGTGAAAACGTAGTAGCTGACCACCTTTCACGCATCGTTTCTTCCCCTATGACCCTGCCGATTAATGACTCATTCCCTGACGAACAACTCTTGAGCGTATCCGCTGAACCATGGTTCAGGGATATTGTGAACTATCATGCCACGGGACTGATACCGAGCGATTGGTCAAAACAGGACAAATATCGTTTTCTTTCCCAAGTAAAACACTTTTACTGGGACGAGCCCTATTTGTTTAAATATTGTCCTGATCAGATCATTCGCCGGTGCGTCCCAAATGAAGAGTTCAAGAGTGTTCTTTCATTTTGTCATGATCAGGCTTGTGGGGGTCACTTTGGTCCTAGAAAGACAGCGGAAAAGGTTTTGCAATGTGGATTTTACTGGCCGACCTTATTCAAGGACGCATTTGAGTATTGCAAAACCTGTACACAATGTCAGTATACGGGTAGAATATCCCAGAGGAATGAAATGCCTCAGCAACCCATTCTGGTTGTTGAAATGTTTGATGTTTGGGGCATTGATTTTATGGGTCCTTTTCCCAACTCCTTTGGGAATCTGTACATTTTGCTGGCGGTTGATTATGTCTCAAAGTGGGTAGAAGCCATTCCATGTCGCACTAATGACAGGAAAGTTGTCATTAAGTTCTTGAAAGAGAATATCTTTTCGCGATTTGGACACCCACGCGCTATCATTAGCGATAATGGGACACACTTCTGCAACAGGTCTTTCGAGACTCTGATGCGGAAATACTCAATCAACCACCGTCTTTCTACACCCTATCATCCCCAAACAAGCGGGCAGGCTGAGATCTCAAACAGACAAATCAAACTTATCCTGGAGAAAACTGTTGCTAAAAATAGAAAAGACTGGTCGACCAAATTGACGGATGCTCTTTGGGCATTCAGGACTGCATATAAGACCGACCTAGGAATGTCTCCATATAGGATAGTGTTTGGAAAAGCATGTCATCTACCTGTTGAGATAGAACATAAAGCATTGTGGGCTATAAAGGAAATAAATTTTGATCTAAACCTTGCTTGCAACTTTCGGAAGCTGCAACTTAACGAGCTAAGCGAACTCCGCGATGAAGCGTATGATAATGCTGTAATCACAAAGAATAGGACTAAGGTTTTTCATGATAAAAGCATTTTAAGGAAAACATTTTTACCTGGTCAACAAGTCCTTTATGATTCACGTTTACACCTTCATGCGGGTAAGCTCCGATCTCGTTGGAAGGGACCTTTTGTTGTGCGGTCTGTATTCCCGCACGGGGCAGTAGAAGTAGAAAATGTTAAAAACGGCACAATTTTCAAAGTAAATGGACATAGACTAAAGCCGTATTTTTCCACTGACCCCACGGAGGAGCTCTTGTTCTTACAAGAGCCAGTTTATTTGGATTAAAATTCCTCCGTCTCACCTTCATATCCTGTATATCATTGCATCATCTTTTGAATGAAGGTGAGTGAAAAACAAGTTTGGGGGAAGTTCTTCACTTATATATTTTGCCCCCACTAATAATTCCCCCCAGATTTACAGATTTTTGTAGGTATAGCTGTCGGCAACAGTGAGGACACTGTTGAAAACAAGTTTGGGGGAGGTTTGTGCTTATTTTCGCATCATTTGCATATCATCTGCATAAGCACAAAACATTTTTTTAAAAATCTATAAAAATTGAAAAATTTTCAAAACCCATAAAAATTTAAAAATTTTCAAATATAAAAATAATTTTAATATTTACACCTTTTTTTGTATATAAATAAGATAATGAAAGTTTAGATAGTGAAAAATTGCATCCATGAGATTAGAAAAATTTAAGAAAACTAAGAAAATTAGAAGTTTTCTTATACGAACTAGTAATAAGTAGTTATGAGCCGTTGTCCCAAGGGTTAGTAAGATGAAGGACGTCACTAATCTGAGGATAAAAATAAGTCTGAAAAATAGTTTCTATTCTGGAAGCCAAACATTTTGAACGTGGCTACCCTGCTATTCACACTTACACACGTCTTGAAGCCTGGGATAGTAGAGGATACCTTGAAATGCTCTTGTCTTAAAGCCAAAAGTATAAAAAAAAAAAAAAAAAAAATTATAAAGTGGTGAGAAAAATGGACACTGGTTTTGTTATCACCGAGGGCAATAAAAATATATAGCAAAAGGGTGCTTCTTCACCTAGTGCCCCAAGATCAACTGGTCTGGGAGTCACTGCTATGCCTGAGGTGGTGCAAGACGAGGAAAATACACCAAGCATGCAAGCACATTAGTAATCGGTCGGTTAGTACCTCAAGAAGTATTGACGGTCGCATGAAAGTGTGTAAGCAATCTCGTTTGCCAAGAAGTACTGAGGCCGATGGGCAAGGGTATGATAGCTTGAATTGAATTCTCCGGGTGTAGGGATGTCTTTACACACACGCAGGGTTATATGATCGATGTTTGGAATACAGATAGGAATGAAGAATAAGACGATGTTTTATTGAGGGAGGACGTGATTTCTAACATTTTTTTCATGACCATTAAGATAGGGCTCATGACAACCGAAAAGCTAGCTTAGTTGGAAATCCTAATTTTTCAAAGCTTTTCTTTTACAATTCTCTTCTTTAAATGTAATATTCATGATCTTGCTTTTATTATTGGATTTTGTGGGTGCAATCCGCTGAAAACCCTCAGGAGACAACACTCCTCCTACTAGGGATACCTAGAGGTTTAAAGGCTTGTTGCACATGCTCAGTGCAATCGTGTTGCCTACGAAAGTGTGCTAGTTAGTTTTTCTCTTTCTTTATTTTCTCCTTCTCTTTTTAATAAAACATTCTCTCGAGACGATCGAAATTAAGTTTGGGGGTATTTGATCAGTCGAAAATATTGCATATTTTAACTGGCAATTTCCTTATCATTTGCATCCATATAGAAGTGTACGGTATTCATAATTCACATATTAGCAAATCGGTCGCAAAATATCAGATTACATGTATTCGACCTTAAAACCGGCATTTCTAGGGAAATTGACTGCATTACATTACATAGCATATTTTCCATATCTTGCAACCCCTGTTTCGAAGTCTATGCAGGAAAAGAGAAGCTTGCTCGATCATTACATTGCTCGACCATTACAATTGCTCGTAAACTCACTTAACTCAAATCTGGTATCAACACAGAAGAGGAAGCACAAATCTAAACATCAAAGAAAGCTATAAAAAGCAGTACAAGACCACTGCAGAAGACTCAGATCCCAAGCTCATCAATGCGCCGCGGAAGAGCGGCAGTTAGGGGCTAAACGCGGCGGAAGCGCGGCGGCTACAGGGAATCAGTTCCTCAATTTCAGTGCACAACTCCTGTTTCAGTGGCTACAGCTCAATAATGCTCACAAACTTCCAGAATATCCCAGATACTTCCTCCAGATCAGCAAACACCCAAACTAGCCTAATCTTTCTAGAACTTTCCCTAAACCCTAGCTTAAACCCTAAGCTAACTCCTAACAAACTCCTTCTAGAAACCCTTCAACAAACTTTGGGAGGGAAAGTTCTAATTCAAATCTAACCTAGGGTTTGGGAGTCTATAAATATGACCCTAGGCTCATCATTTGATGAGGATTCAACCTTGATTGAAGTTTAGAAAATCAATCTCTTTCTTCATCCCCTCTTCCTCAAGTTTAGTGAGAGAGCTTGTAGGAAACCCTAACCCTAAATCCAACAACAATTCAAGATCTTGAGTGCAAGCCAAGCAAGATGCCTTCAACCCTTTTATGAGCCGAGCCGATCTTCAATCGGGCAAGAGATCAAAGTAGATCCACGATCCACGGAGACGAGCGAAGCCGAGTCAACGATCGATTTCTTCTTCTTGTAGATTCTTGAAAGAATGTATTGAAATTGTTGATTAAATAAAAGGTGATATTCTTTTATCTTGTTTTCTTTAAATTCCGCATCATGTTATCATTACTATTCTTGAATATTGTCTTTGTGGTGATGTGTGAATAAAACTCCGCTCGTCGGGGAGTCGAAACGATCTTTAGTATGATGATGTAACAAATTTGTAATCGATTCTTGAATCCCACGAGTTTGTAAACCCTAGCAAGTTCAAGAATCGACGACCCAATTCGTTGCGATGCTTTCTTGATCGACATCGCTCGAGATTGGGGAGTTCCGATCGTTTCTTGAAATTGCTAGAGGCTAGAATATAAATGGTATCCTCGAAAGAACAAGGGTTAAGAGATGAAACCCTAATTTCATCAAGAAAACCCTAACTCTCGTCGATCACCATTGATCTAGTATCAATTCTTCGAAAGACAAGAACACGAAACCCTTTAGATTGCATCACGTCTAAAGATCCGATCGATTCCTACGAGCCTTTCTTATATTCTTGATTGTTGATTGGAAATATTATCAAAACAACCGATTCTTGAGTGTTTATAGTTTCTTGATTCTTGAGTAAAGATTAGTGACACTCGAATACAAATCACATCTTGAATCATGTTTTCGTTTATTGTTGCCTAACATTTCATTTCAAACGTATCATAATACAATTGAATTGCACAATCCCTGTGGACGATCCGCACTCATTCATTAACTACATCCGACACCGTGGTTTGATTGCGGTCAATATAATTTTTTGATTGTGATATCTTTACAAGTTTATTTTACACATCAGAAAACATTTCAATCATGATGCTTCCACTTCAGGTGTGTTTGTAACTGAAAACTGTTTCTTTAAACTCTGTATCTTAGGTATTAGATACCGGTTCTGATTCTCACATCTGCAATTGTATGCAGGGATTGAGAAACAGTAGAGTTTTGAAGACTGGTGACCATACTCTACGGGTTGGAAATGGTTCCAATGTACATGTTGTATCCGTAGGAGAGTATCATCTGGGGTTGCCTTCAGGTTGTATTTTGGTTTTGAACCCTTGTTATTTTGTACCAAGTATGCTATGTAATATAATATCCGTTTTTTTGTTGGACAATGAAGGATATCATTTTGTGTTGCAGAATAATGTTATGAACATTATCTTGAATCAACAATTGATTGGGTATGGTACACTAAATAACGGCATTTACGTCATGAACCAACACACGGTTTTCAATATACAACATACTAATAAAAGAAAATTTTCAGATATAAATGAAGCTTTTCTTTGGCATTGTAGACTTGGTCATATTAATGAAACAAGACTAAACAAACTACATAAAGATGGATATTTAAATCCTTTTGAATATAAATCTTATGCGACTTGTCAGTCCTGTATCAAAGGTAAAATGACCAAAGCTCCGTTTACTGGACACGGAGAAAAAGCTGTGGAACTCTTAAGCCTCATACATAATGATGTATGCGGACCAATGTCTACACATGCAAGATGCGGTTTATCATACTTCATTACTTTTACTGATGATTTCTCAAGATTCGGACACGTGTTTTTGTTAAAGCATAAATCCGAAACTTTTGAGAAATTCAAGGAGTATAAACATGAAGTAGAAAAACAAATATGCTTAGGCATCAAGAAACTTCGATCAGATCGAGGTGGAGAGTATTTGAGTGCAGAGTTTTCAGACTTCTTAAAAGAGAATGGGATTCTCTCTCAGCTCACTCCCCCTTACACACCACAACACAACGATGTGTCAGAGCGGAGGAATCGTACCCTATTAGATATGGTATGGTACATGATGTGTGATACTGAGTTACCGCTTTCCTTTTGGGGACATGCATTGGAGACAACAATGTATCTGTTAAACAGGGTTCCAACCAAGACCGTGTCTACCACTCCATATGAGATATGGTGTGGAAAGAGACCATCTCTTAAAAGAGTTAGGATATGGGGTTGTCCGGCTTTTGTCAAAAAGCAGAATCCAGACAAACTCGAGACACGATCGGTCATGTGTAAATTTGTGGGATATCCAAAACATTCATATGGATATCTATTCTACCACAAGGAGGAACAAAAGGTGTTTGTTTCTCAACATGCCACATTTTTAGAAAATGAGATTTTTATAAATAGTGATGATGGCAATGTGGTAGAACTAGAAGAGGTTCTGGAGACACAAATTACTCATGACGAATTGGTTGTAGCCGATGTTGCAGTAGAACTTCAAGAACCTCAGCCACTCCGGAGATCTAATAGAACTTCTTGCCCACCGGAGAGATACTATGGGTTTCTCATTGATGGTGATAGAGAAGATTGCATCATGGATGATGATGATCCTACTCGTTTTCTGCAAGCTATCACGAGTGGTGACTCGGTGAAGTGGCTGGATGCCATGAGATCCGAAATGGAGTCCATGTACACCAACAAAGTATGGACTTTGGACGTTGCACCCCCTGAGATAAAACCCGTAGGTTGCAAATGGATCTTTAAGAGAAAGATTGGTGTAGACCTATAAAGCAAGGCATGTAGCGAAAGGTTTCCGTCAAAGACCAAGATTGGACTATGATGAAACTTTCTCTCCAGTAGCAATGCTTAAATCCATTCGGATCCTACTTGCTATTGCTGCTCACTACGACTATGAAATCTGGCAGATGGACGTTAAAACTGCATTTCTAAATGGTGATTTTGACGAATGCGTTTATATAGATCAGCCAGAGGGCTTCATTGACAGTGGGAGCAGCGAGAAGGCATGTAGGTTGCTTAAATCCATTTATGGTTTAAAGCAGGTCTCACGGAGCTAGAACATCTGCTTTGATGATACAATCAAAGAGTTTGATTTTGTCAAAAATGTAGATGAGCCATGCATTTACAAGAAGATTGTAGGGAGTACTGTCACATTCCTCGTATTGTACGTGGATGACATTCTCTTGATAGGAAATGATATTCCTATGCTACAATCGGTCAAACTATTCTTATCACAAAGGTTCTCCACGAAGGACCTGAGTGATGCCTCTTGCATTTTGGGTATTAGGATCTATAGAGATAGATCCAAGAGGTTATTGGTATTGTCCCAATCAAAGTACATTGACACCATTTTTAAAAGGTTTAGTATGGATGATTCTAAGCGTGGTGCCTTGCCCGCTTGTCATGGAATCACTCTCTCCAAGGACTTCTGTCCGAAGACTGATGAAGAGAGAGCTCGCATGAGCATTATACCCTACGCTTCAGCCGTAGGATCTATAATGTATGCGATGTTATGTACTCGCCCTGATGTAGCTTATGCACTAGATGTAGTAAGCATGTATCAATCGAACCCAAGGGAGAAACATTGGATAGCAGTGAAGAACATTCTTAAGTACTTGCAAAGGACTAAAGAATTGTTCTTGGTGTATGGTAATGGGGATCTCCAGAAGGAGTCCTTTACCGATTCCAGCTTCCAAAGTGATAAGGATGGCAACAAATCTATCTCAGGGTTTGTATTTACCCTTAATGGAGGGGCGGTTAGTTGGAAGAGTTCCAAACAGGATACCGTTGCAGACTCCACGATGGAAGCTGAGTATATTGCTGCAAATGATGCTGCCAAGGAAGCCGTCTGGATGAGGAAGTTCATCACGGAACTAGGAGTAGTTCCATCCATTATTGATCCAATACCATTGTATTGTGATAATAATAGAGCTATGGCGTTAGCCAAAGAACCGAGGTCCCATCAAAAGTCCAGACACAACCTAAGGCGATATCATTTGATCCGAGAGATAGTAGATCGCCATGAGATCGAGATTCGGAGAGTAGATACAAAAAATAACACCGTGGATCCACTCACCAAGGCGCTTCCACAGCCGCAGCATGAGCGACTTTTTGAGATGTTGGGTATGAGATACGCTAATAATTGGTCTTAGTGCAAGTGGGAGATTGTTGGATATATGTATACCCTGGAGGCCATTATATGTATAGTGGATGCTTGGACATGTATATATGTATATAGATGACTTTCTTGCTCGACATGATAGTATGCTATTTCGTTTACTTTATCTTGACATGTTCATTTGATCATGCATCTTATTCATTTGGTACATGTTGATAAAGCGCATAGGATATTTGCTTGACTACTGCGACTATGATACAGATCATACTAGTGGGACACGTGTAGTTTATAAGCATATTCTTTAAATGTTCCTAGTCGTAGGTGTATCGAGACGGGGCATCGATTTTCCAGAGTAGACTAGCGTATACCGTTCTTGTCCCATATGATGGGCGATGGATGATCCCATATCCATCTGGTGTGTTGACACCAAAGATTATATGCGGGTGCTCAGTGGAGACTGGGTACACTGAACGGACTCGTCGAGAAATCCTATGTGGTTTATATCTATCGTCGGATAGCAGTTCTCAGGTGACACTGGTACAGGTTAGTCTGTAGACCCAAGATCGTCATAGAGTCTTGTGTGTCCTCCCATTATACTTTGATCTCCACCCTACCACGGCTCTACAGAGTCGTGCAAACAGGTGGATTTTGGGTACAGTCCCGAGGTACATGGAGGCAATGAGCGATACGAGAGGTTTTTTCTCTCTCGGTATTGGGGGTTGATGTTGTGCTATACTCGATTGGCTATAACAGGAAGTCCCTGGCCAGGGCTGCTGAGATTTACTAATAAATGTTATCAGTAGTTTCTCGATCTGTTATGAGCCATATACCGGCATGACTTATTGAGTTATTGGGGTCGAAAAAACCATCCCTAGACTCGATATGCAACATATCTGACAAAGATACCGGACTGTACGATAAGTGTTGCCAGTTGGCTCGACGGGAGTTTTGACAGCTTCGCTGGTTTTCTTCGGATCGCTCGATACCCGGGTGGCCGTTACGTTTAGCTGACCGCTTGCGGCTTGTGGGTGTTTGATATGATCATCACCTACTGCCAGAGTATTGACGAGTCTTAGAGTCCCACACAGGAGTTTCCTAGCCCAGGCGAAACGATGTGGTGTGCATATGAGATATGTGCGGGGACCCGATTAAATGCGTGTATATGATACCGTATATTGATCGGGCGTTTTCCTATTGGTCGGGTCGTATGTGATATGACCGGTTTGTTAAATCAAATGATGGTTTAACATTGACTTTTAGCTCATTTCTTTTATACCCTTTTCTTTTTTGCATGCATGCATGTATGCATATGTTTATGTTGATGCACATGATGATATGCATGCACACATACATTCATACATTCTAGTGTGTCATGGTTGTTGATACACAAGTGGTGGAAATATAAGACTCACATGGAAATAATTATCTGCATATTTATTTTTGAGTTAAACAATAGAAAATGAATTCATGGTTGAAAATTGTTCATCTCTTTTCACTTAACCTTACCTTTAACCATGAGTTATTTTTCTATGGTAGTTATTGCTCCAAACTAAATATCTAGATATTTATTAACCCATGGTTTAAAGTGAGAAGGATTTAATATATATTATTTTCATTCTCATTTTTCTTTCATGCTTATCACAACTTGAGCTCCTGAGTTGCCATCATCTTCTTCCTCATTCTCTCTTGCTCTCTTGATTTTTCTAGAGTGAGAGTGAGTTAAAAAGATAGGGTTTTGAAGTGAGAAAACAAACCATATAATCATTCTACACTAGTCTAGCCAATTAGTTTAGAGTGTTAGCTTCATCTTCATTCTTGATCAAGTGGAGCTAGGAGCCTGGACAGACTACGGGTGGATCATCGTGGACAAGGAAGGTTTCAAGCAAGCCGATTCAAGCTCTCTACGATCCAAGGAGTCAACAAAAGAGAACTACAAAGGTTGTATTCTCTTCACTTAGTGTAATATAGCTTGTAGTATGAGATACTTATGTTGTTACCCTAAAATTCTAGTTAAGATCCTAGGTAAGTTTACTTAGCACCTCATAAAATTTAATTATGGCATGTATGATACTTCCAAACCCTAGATGAGATGGTGAGGAAACCCAACAGAACTACTGCTCCCACACATGAGAGGGAGGGAAGCTCCCAAGCTCCCACTTAGTCGGAGCTCCTGCTCCCCTTCACGTAAGGGGGAGGAGCCTCCCTTTCACGTGAGGGGGGAAGCTCCCACCCCACTCTCCTTCATATGAGAGGGAGGCTCCCACTTAGTGGGAGTCTCTCCTTCCTCTCGCGGGAGTGGGAGGAGGGCTTTCCCTTTTTTTTTAATAAAAAAATAAAAAAATATATATAAATAATAAATAAAATAAGACCCTTTTTTATAAAAAAAATCTCTTGTCATAAATAGGATAAATAAATAAATGAAATAAACACACCCTTCTACATTACTTTCTAACACCGACGCCTCACATTGAGTTCGCATGACTAGTCCGTGGCTGCCGAAGATTCGGATCGCCACAATCAACAAACCCCAGCCTATCCTGGGCAGGGGGAATCTGTACACGCCTAACAAGCGCGCATATTCCTATCTCAATAGGATGATAATAAACACTTTACAACCCCCAGTGTAGGTTTTAAACTGTCTATATTCAGCGCTCATATACTTTGCATGCGAGCGCTCATGTGTTTAACAAGTGGGGCCTGTTTGGCCTTTGGTTATTTACTTTCAGCGCTCATGTGCTTTAGATGTGAGTGCTCACGTGTTTAACACATGGGAAATGTTTGTCCTTTGGTTATTTATTTTCAGCACTCATATATTTTGCATATGATTGCTCACGTGTTTAACACATGGGGCCTATTTGGCTTTTGGTTATTGATTTTCAGTGATCATGTTCTTTGCATGTGAGCACTTACATGTTTAACACGTGGGGACAAACTGTGGGTTTTAATTCTCCTTAAAGCCAGAATGCTCATGTGCTTTGCACATGGAAGGAATTCGTTTCTTCTTTTTTCTTCTTCTTTTTTTTTTATAAGGGAACAAATGTCCCCCAGTATTGCTCTCATGTGGCTTGCACATGAGTACAATGGTGTCCGTCTTACAACTGTTGGATCACTTAGGCGGGTGGGGAGTCGAACCGATCCTACCACGTCCTATAAATGTGGCCTTTGCCTCTGAAGTGACTACTGTTTTTTCGTCTTCCTCATGGAGATTTCCTTTTCTTGAGAATTTAATTCTCTTTCAGAGCTTAGTTCTCTGCCATTCAGAAGAACTTTTGAACCAAATCGACTCTGCCAAAATTTTTGGTAAGGATCTTGAACAGAGCTTAGCTTTTAACATATTTTAGGAATTTTGCGAATTTTAATTCCATTAACATATTAAACAAAGCTTGGATCTTTTTCTTGAACCGATCTCTTGGAGATCTAGAATAAAAAAAGGTTTTTTATGAAGATCATGGATCTTGATGTCCTGATCTAGGGTTTGAATCGATAGGAATTTTTGAGATTATCGTTGATTTTCTTCTTAGGGGTTTACTTTGTTGTCAATCTTGACATTTGGGGATTTCTGGAATTTAATTCCATTGTTTAACCCATAAGTTTAGCAGCATAGGGATTTTGGGATTTAATCCCATTATTTTCTTCTTGTTCGCAGAGCTTAACTCTAGTGTGAATTTTTGAAGGTTTTCCACATCAGGAATTTTGGGAATTTTATTCCCTTTAATTACCTTTTGTTATTCTTGGATTTTTTCCTTTTTAGGGGTTTTAGTGTTTTAATACCCATCTCCCATATTTGAATTTGTTGTTGTTTAAAAGAACCCACTTTTTGGGAATATTCAAAGTTTTAACTCCACGGCTCGTTTAATGAGAATCCACCCTTTTGTTGATGATTCTTTTGTCCTATTTAGGTATACTGGTTAGTCGTTTGAATGACATAGAGGAGATTGTCTCCTACGAAGAGATTCGCATTCAAAGTCGTCTTCAAAGCCATGAGTATACTACGGCACAATGCAATAATGTGATGCGCCGCTTCAATGATTACAACGGTCGATTGCTCCCCCTCCGCTCTGCCCTTTTGAAGATCGTAGTTGGGTTGATCTGGAAAGCTTTACCTGGGCGTGTTGAGGCTATGCTGCTCCTGTCGCTTGATGATGCTGAAGACAAGGTACATTCATTATATCTGATGGGCCCGATCTTGAAGAAACGGAAAGATGATCTTGTCACTATCTTGTACTGCGTCTTCCAACAAAAAGCAATAGTATCATCGTATCAAAAGATGGAGGACATCGGTGGTAACCCTGAAGCTTGCATCCGAGAGAAGATGCACAAGAAGATGGTCGATGAAGCTGAAGGCGTATTGCTCAAACTTGCTTTTGAGTTTAAGAATCCGTGTCCGGAATTTAGCGTCTTGCTACTGTAGACCTTAGATGATATTTGCTTTTAATTTTGTTTCTTTTTTATTTCCTTTATGGTCATCCTTATCATTAATGTGTAATTTTTTTTGAAGTATGAATGACAAGCCTTTCCCTTTCATATCTGCACTTTTCTTTTCTTTTTGTGCTGAAGTGGCTTTATTTAGTTTATTTACTCATTCCGGAGTGTTTAGTTTACCTTTCCCTAAGGTTTATAAGCAAACATCACCTAACGTTAAATATCGATAACCCCTTTCTTTTTATGATAGGTGTTTGATAGGTTTGTGGTATTGGGATAAGTCCATTGTACCATCGCGTTGTCTGATGTATTCTCGATATGCAATCCCTTGGGTTGCTGTTCGAGTAGTCGCCGTGTCTGTTGTGACTCTGATCCCTTCGGAGGCTGGACAAGACATTTTCAAGTAATCTTCTTAGGTTGGAATATCCATATTACCATCGGAAGATCAAGCGTTAGGTAGTGCCGTGGCACGTTACTTGAGATTAGGCTTGTTTGAAGCCTCGATGAGTCATAACCGCGCCCTTCTGGGGTGGGATGATCTCCAATGGTCTTTAGGCTTGCCGTCAAGAACCGAAGCTAGAAATATGCCATCACTTCATCTCTTTTTTTATTTTGGTTTCGTATCGATTCTTTGCTGAAGTAAGGTCTGTGTGATCTCTATGCTGTATGTATCATAATCTAGGTCTGGAGGTAGGAATATGCTATTGCTCCAATTTCATTTGATAGTTGCGTCCGCATCCTTCTGGAATGAAGAGGAACGTCGAGATGATCTTGTTCCTGCCAAAATTTTCGGCCAAGAGCTATTTGTTTCTGTTTACACCAGTTTAAGTTTCGTTTATAGATATGTGTGAAATCGGGCTCATTCATATACGCACACATCAAAGGAAGAACATGTGTTCAACGACAAAAAAAAAGCATTTAATTGAACATTTTATTCTACAGGAAATAGATCACTATACATGGGATCAAAAGTAAATGGATTCACAAAACTTTGAATAAAATTCTCTAACTCCCTCTCTGCCTTCTGCACCATGGCAAAGCGACGATCTTTACGAAGAGTCGCTCCCCATCGGTCAGCACCGTTCCCATCAGCGAAGGCAGACATGATGGCCTGCTGAGTCCGTATCTGGCTTAGCAGCTGAACAGAGCGATCCCTCAGAGCTGTGGTGATCAAAAGTGCCTTATGAAAGCACTCAATCTTGTCTTCTGCTACGTCGAGTATCACCGGAGTCATCTCTGCTGGATGAGGGGGAATATCATCGAGCACGGACAAGAAGACCATTCGGAGCTAAATGGAGCCGATGGGGAAAGGAGACCCTCTACGAGTCAAGAGCTTGTGCAGTACCGTATCGCATTGGTCATCCGTAAGAGCAGGGTTCACCAGACGGGCAGCAAAACGAGAAACAATCTCCTTAATAGGCACCTCCCCTGGCTGTCGGCGAGCATGTGGATGATTACAAGCCATAGCTCTTCTCTGTTAAAATAATTCTCTGAAAGTGAAAGAGAAGAAAAGCATTGCTTCAGATTATGAAGGGAGACATTTAAGTTTAGGCACAGAAAATGTTGTGCATGATGGAACTATTTCCTAGAATTTTACTTAGGAAAAGCAAAGAAAGAAGGCGAAAATACACCTTCAGTAATGAGGCAGTGCCTCACGTGCCTTGCACAAGGACGCCAGCGCCTAGAGTTAAAAACTTTGAGGCAGTGCCTCACATGCCTTGCACAAGGACGCCAGCACCGAGAGTTAAAAACTCTGAGGCAGCGCATCACGTGCCTTGCACGGGGGCACCAGCGCCAAGAGTTAAAAACTCTGAGGCGGCGCCTCGCGAGCCTTGCACGAGGGCGTCGGTGCCAGAACTAAATGTTCTCTGCCATTGGATTAAAAATCCAACGGGGATGACAAATCATCGAAATACAAAATTAAATTCTGTTGAGGAAATATTCCTCAAATCTTTCTAAACAAGAAAGATTACGCTCTGTAAAACGGAGCACCGTTGGATTAAAAATCCGATGGTGATTAAAAAATCACCAAGCTACAGAATAAGCTCTGTATGGGAAAATATTTCCCTAATCTTTCTAAACAAGATAGATTACGCTCTGTAAAACAGAGCACCGTTGGATTAAAGATCCAATGGTGATTAAAAAATCACCAAGCTACAGAAAAAGTTCTGTATGGGAAAATATTTCCCCAATATTTCTAAACAAGAAAGATTACGCTCTATAAAATAGAGCACTGTTGGATTAAAGATCCAATGGTGATTAAAAATCAGGAAGCTACAGAATAAGCTCTGTATAGAAAATATTTTCCCAATCTTGTTAAAAACAAGAAAAATATCTTCTGTAAAACAGAAGTCCTTGGATCAAAGATCCAACGGTGGATAAAATTCCCAAATCAATTAAGGATCTCTCAATGAGAGATTTCTTTAACTAAATCAACAAACTTGCCTCCACTATATAAAGGCCCCAAGACTTCAAGTCTTGTACAGAGGAACCCCTCCCATAAACTTCAAGTTCAAAAAGAAGAGCAATCTAAAAAGAAAGCTTCAAGAGAGAAGAAGGAAGAAGAACTTTCTTCAAGGTAAATAAAGATAATAGAGATCAGAGTATCTCATATGTATATATAAGGGTTTAACCCTCATAAAAAAACATAGTTCTTTCCCTGGATCTGAGATCCATGAGACAAGTCTCCAACAAATGAGAATTTAATTCTCGTAGGCATGAATTTGTTCTTGGGGATTGAAGATCCAGGGAGATCCAGGGAAGAACAAAGAATCAAATTCTTTAGAAAAATGCACAAAAGAAGAAACAGCGCCGAGCGCCTCACATGCCCCTCACGTGGGCACAGCTTAACAAAGAGTCCTTACCACTCAGTGGTTGGCGCCCAGCGCCGAGCGCCCCACGTGCCCCTCTTATGGACGCTGCTTAATAAAGAGTGCTTAGCACTCAATGGTTGGCGCTCAGCGCCAAGCGTCTCATGTGTCCCTCACGTGGGCGCCATAAAGAGTGTTTAACACTCCATAAAAAACAAAAAAGAGGGTGAGCGTCAGAGCCCATATCAATGCTCAGTATTGTTGCACAGAAAAGAGGCCGATCCCAAACAAGTGTTTAACACTTTATTCAAAGACCGAGTGGGCTGAGTCCAAGTTGACCAAAAGTCCCTAATTCAGATCAACCGAGCCCATGCGCTCACAATTTTTTCCAAATTGGTCTTAGTCCCAAACACGACTATTGATCTTCCAACGGATATCGGTTCAAGGGTACATCTCCTCACACCTCTGATAAATGTCATTGTAATTTTTCAGCGTCTTCAGAGGGGTGGTGGGTCCCAATAACCAACAACTCTTTAGTGTACTCTCAAATGGATGGACACATCCCAATACGGTCCGTAATGTCCTTAAACTAGCTGTGGATCGTAATGTCCTTAAACTAGCTGTGGACCGTAACGTCCTTAAACTAAAATGATAGAACCCAAATGCTCTTTCGTTGGATCAAAAATGATCCTGAACCCCCGTTAAGTAGATCTTAGTCCAACATCGGATTAACGTATGCTTAACAAATATTTAAGTCGATCTTAATCTCAAACAAGGTTAACGATCCTTAAATCAAATCAAACCCAAATCTAAGAAAATACGGATTTGGACTAATCTATGCCCTACGGGCGACAACATAAATTAGCCTCCGTATACAATCCACGGGCAACCAAAAATAAAACAAACACACATGACATGAAGTGGCCTTCTGGAACAGGAGAAAGTGGTTATCGCTACGCGGTTATATAATTAACCGTAGGGGCTTGCGCCTGCAGGGAAGAGCGTCCCTACAATCAAAAACCCCTCACAATGAGGGGGAATCTGACGAAGTCTGCTACAACGGCCGCATCTATCCAAACCTTTGATACACGGTGCCATAAATCAGCTTGGCATCTTCGGAGAGGTGGACGGATAAAAACAAATAGCATCTGCCCCCAAATTCAGGCAAGACGATCTACGCGGTTTCGTTTCTGTTTTCGGCGGTAAACAGATTCTGGCACGCCCGGTGGGACCTTTTCCTCTTTCCGCTCCACACTTCGTGTGTCGTGTTCGCGAACGAATCACAGTTTAATATGGTTGCCTTGGATTCGAAGTACTAAGATTTGGCGTCTGTTCCCCTCCGAAAGACGGCGCGACGCAGGGACGTCTTGCCTGAGATTCGGGGCAGATACTAATTGGTGTTATCCGTCCACCTCTTCGAAGATGCCAAGTTGATTTATGGCACCATGTATCGAATGTTTAAACGGATGCGGCCGATGTAGCAGACTTCGTCAGATTCCCCCTCGCTTGAGGGGTTTTTGATTGTGGGGACGCTCTTCCCTGCAGGCGCAAGCCCCTGCAGTTAATTACGCTACCGTATCGTGGTAACAACTTTCTCCTTCTCCAGATGGCCACTTCGTGTCGTGGGTGTTTATTTTGTTTGTGGTTGCCCGTGGATTGTATACGGAGACTAAGTTATGCTGTCGCCCGTAGGGCGTGGACTAGTCCAAATCCGTATCTTTCTTAGATTTGGGTTTGGGGGTTTGGGTTTAAGGATACGTTAGCCTCATTTGAGACTAAGATCAACTTAAACGTTTGTTAAGGATACGTTAGTCTAATTTTAGACTAAGATCAACTTAACGGTTTGTTAAGGATACGTTAGTCCCATTTCAGACTAAGATCAACTTAACGGGATCGTTTAGATAAAACAAAAGAGCATTTGGGCTCTATTGTTTAGTTTAGGGACATTGCGGTCAATTACCAGTTTAAGGACATGGTGGTCCATTGTTAGTTTAAAGACATCCCGGTCAAGGTTAAGAACATCATAGTCCGAGGATTTAAGGACTCCACAGTCCAGCGTTAGTTTTAAGACATCACGGTCAAGGTTAAGGACATCATAGTCCGTTGTTAGTTTTAAGACATACCGGTCAAGGTTAAGGACATCATAGTCCAAGGATTTAAGGACTCCACAGTCCGGCGTTAGTTTTAAGACATCACGGTCAAGGTTAAGGACATCATAGTCCGTTGTTAGTTTTAAGACATCCCGGTCAAGGTCATAGTCCATGAGTTTAAGGACCCCACTGTCCGTATCAATGTGTGGTTGTCGGGGCCCGTCACCTCTTTGAAGACGTTGAGGAATTACAACGACAAGTATCAAAGTAGTGAAGAGATGTACCCTTGAACCGAAGTAGATTAAGTGATCTGTAGTCCAATTTGGAACCAAGACCAATTCATTAGGTTATGAGCACATTGGCTCAGTTGAGTCTGGATTGAGGACTTATGGTCTTCTTGGGCTAAGTCCAATCAATTTTGGAATACTGGCCCTCTGTTGATACATTATACATATTCAATTAAAGGGAGGCTTTGCCTCTAGGAACTTAGCCAATTGGGCTAAAACTAGTGTTAAACACTAAAGACCAATAGTATTGAACACTGGGAATAAGGTTAGCAAATTAGTGTAAAACACTAAAAAAAATCAGTGTTAAACACTAGTAACAGGGCTTTCAAATTAGTGTTAAACACTAAAGCAAATCAGTCTTAAACACTGAAAACAAAGTTTTCAAATTAGTGTTGAACACTAAGGCAAATCAGTGTTAAACACTGGAAATAGAGTTTTCAAATTAGTGTAAAACACTGCAAACAAAGGTCTCAAATTAGTGTTAAACACTAAGGAGAGAGGGGTCACGTGAGAGCGCCATGATTCCCCTTATTTTATTCTGCTAAAAGTATCGAATACTTTCTATAATTGCTTTTGGAGCATCACGTGCTGTCACGTGATGGGAATGTGGGTATTTGACTGTTAAAGCTTTTGCCAAGGGGTCACATGGTAGCACGTGAGGGCGCCCATAGCTTCTGTTTCTTTTGCTTTTTCTTTGTGTGCTTCAGGGGTCACGTGGGGCACGTGAGGTGTTGCCTCAAAGTTTTTTTTCTGTAATTCTTTGCAGGGGTCACGTGGTAGCATGTGACTCTGGTTCTTTGCATGTTTTAAAGATTTGTTCATCTTTTAAGAATTAAATTCTTCATAGGGTTAAACCCTAGCAATAACTCTAAAGGAATTAAGTTCCTTCTTTCTTTTGAAGAATTATATTCTTATATAGGGTTAAACCCTAATTTGTTTTCTGTAGGAATTAAATTCCCCATATATGTAAAGATTTGAATTCTGGCATAGGGTGAAACCCTAATTTCTTTTTAAGGGAATTAAATTCCTGTGAGGTTGAGAGAATTAAGTTCTCAATTAGGGTTAAACCCTAGTTCTGTCCATTTTGAAGGAATTAAATTCCTATAATATAGGGTTAAACCCTAATTCTATCTCAAAGGAATTAAATTCCTATAACTTTGTGAGAATTAAATTCTCAAAACTCAATTTCTCCTCTACGTTTTAGATCTGCATGGCAGGATCTCAACCCAATGAGAATTAAATTCTCAATTTATGGGGAGATGTGCACTTTGCAGATCTTCAACCAGAGAAAGAACTAAGTTCTTTTTTTTATAGAAGAGTTAAACTCTTTTGAGAATTAAA
The DNA here is from genome assembly GCA_030015575.1 of Agapanthus africanus. Classification (NCBI taxonomy): domain Eukaryota; kingdom Viridiplantae; phylum Streptophyta; class Magnoliopsida; order Asparagales; family Amaryllidaceae; genus Agapanthus; species Agapanthus africanus. The sequence continues at coordinate 285,897,369 of JASDDO010000006.1, forward strand.
TTCTCTTTTTGAAGCCTCTCTTTTCTTACCTAGGGTTTCTCTTTTCAGAGAATCAAATTCTTCCTTCTGAATTTTCAAGGTTCCAAGGCTCTATATCTCTCTCTCTCTGTTTTCTCCTCTTCCCTTTTTTTTCTTCTCCTCCTTCTCTTTTTTTAACTCCCTCCCTTGGCACCTATTTATAAGAGAAGGAAAAGAATCAATCTGTTTAGTGAATTTTTCATTGAAAGATTTGATTTGTTTATTGAGAGATTTGATTTATCTTCATCATTGATCTGGGCCTTTAGATTATTAGGCAAATTTTATTCACCGTTGGATTTTAAATCCAAAGATATTCTTTTGTTATTTCGGTTAGATTTAGGGGGAAGTCTTTCCATGTCCAAGGTTTTTTTTCCATAAATTGGTGATATTTAATCACCTTCAGATTCTTGATCCAACGGTTTCAGATAATTCTTCTCCATTTTGGAGAGGGTTGAATGATCTCTCCTCAGAATTTAATTCTGTTAAAAAAAATAAGGCTTTTAAAGCCGGTCACGTGTGGCCACGTGACCGTTGGTCACGTGTGAGCACGTGACCCCTGGTCATGTGTGAGCACGTGACCCCTGGAACCGGCTTCTCTTCTGCGCTTGCTCTTTGCCGCTGCTTTACACGTCACGTGCCAACACGTGACCGCTGGTCACGTGCAGGCACGTGATGCTTCCTCTGAAGCTTTTTCCTGATTTTTTTAATCAGGGAACAACGTCTTGCTTCTACGCAGAAGAGAAGATGACATCAATGGCTTCCAACTGCACCAATTGCAACAACAACTCCCACTCCGTCCCTGCTGGATGAGTAACTTATGGGACCCAAGCGGCCTCCACCTTCGCAATGCCAGTGGAATAGGTGACTCAGGCCACCACTGGACTGTTCTTCGGGACCATGCTCCCGCCAATGAGCTTCAATGCTTCAATACCATCATATGAGGCTCCAAAGAAGTCGGTCTTCGATCAGCTTGCAACTACCACAACCCCTCTCAACGGGTCGTCCAATTCTCACACCTCAGTATTCAATAGGCTAAGCCAAAGCTCCAGTGGACCCGTAAAGAGGCCCGCAATACCTGAAGGAGTTATTCTGAAGGGATAACCATTCCAGCTCCGGTAAACGAAGTCATCAAAGGGGCTTCTCCTGTTAAGGGATCGGTCTTTGCAAGACTGACCGTTCCAACTCCTGCTACAGGTAAGGTCGTTACAAATGCTTCCCCTATTCGAAAGACAATCTTCGACAGGATTGACGTTCCCTCTCAACGGACGTCATTCTTCGAAAGGTTGGCACCAAAAGCAGCCTCTCATCAAAGCAAGGGGCATGACAAGGTCGCTTCTACAACTGAGGTGATCCCATCCGCAAGACACGCTCGATGTTGCCACTGACGCCGAGTGAAGAAAGCTGGGGGCAGTTCCCCCGCTGGACTTATCCCACCAGCTCCAATGGTGGAAATTGACGCTGTTGTTCCAACCGGGAACAGTTTCGAGCTGCTTAGGAGAGTGCGCAAGAACTCTCCAACCGCCATATTGAAGAAGTCCCTTCCGCCTGTCGAAAACACAACACAGGTAAAGCCGGAACAGCCTCCTCAGCGGTTGTCCTCTAAGATCCACAAAGTTTGGCGGAAAGTCCAAGACTCTGTAATTGACAAAGATTACTCTCGCCGGCTGAAGAAGACGAAGGCTCTGCAAGAGGAGGACCATCCCTCTACCATACCACGAAAGGTATCGTCTTCATGGGTGCCTGCCGCAACGGCCCCCTCAACTTCAACCTCCCATAAGAGGAGAAGGCCGGAGAAGATCCCCCTGCCCACGACAAATTTCAAAGGCAGTGGACCCAAACGCCCTAAGTCTGGGGGCATAGTTGTGCATACCGTCTACATGGCATCTGGAAAAGAGGATAGTCGTGCTTTCATGAGTCATCGACCACTCACACGGTCTGTGACGAAAGCTCAGGAGCAACAACAAAAGCTTCAGGAGATGTTGACAAGGATGTCCGCACTTACTGGGCAGAAAGAAAGCCCGGAAGCATCGTCGGAACAACGCCAGGAGTAGGAGACCGACACCGAATTCCTACGGAGGGTGCTCGAAAAGAAAGATAAAGAGGCCGCGGAACAAGCAGCTAATATAAAACAGATGGAGCTTCTCTTCTAAGACATGATGGGGATGATGATCCAACAGGATCCTCCAGCCGAAGACCCTCCAATAATCATTGAAGACGACAGAGAGGAGACATCAAACCCTCCTCCGGCTTTATTAACAGCCAGGGAGGAGACGATCTTCAAAGCTACCCTTGATGACTACATAGCTCAAAAAATACGAGCCATCAAGCGAACGAAGCTGCAGGCCAGGTCGTTAGAACTGGGCGACCTTACCCAAGTTGGTATGACTAAATTAAGTACCCGCCAGGATATACAATCCCTAAATTCCATGTGTATAAGAGGATGAGCAATCCGCATCAGCACGTTGCTCAATTCAGAGCTTTGTGCGGTAATACTGGGGGCGATGACAAACTGTTGCTTCGCCAGTTTGATGGCAGCTTGTCGGAGACGACATTTGAATGGTACTCCGAGCTCCCAAATGACTCTGTCAAGACATTTACGGAGATGGAACTCCTGTTCACACAGCAGTTCGCAAGCGCAAGCGAGCGCACCCCAATCACGACATTAATCAACGCCAGAGTGAAACCGAGAGAGACCTGGGTTCAATACGCAATTCGGTGGCGTAACCTATGGTCAAAGTGTGAACAGCGCATAGAAGAAGCTCCTGCAGTGGGCATATTCGTGGGGACCCTTGATCCTCAGGCAACTATATCCCAGCTTATGATGTTCTTCAAGCCGACCACCTTCCAGGCCTTGATTGACAAACTGGCCCAAATGGACCAGATGGGTCATAGGCCGTCCTCTTCAAAGACAGATCTTCGGAATGGAAAAGGGCAAAGGGAAAGCGACCTTCGTCGCCAACGCTCAACAACAGCCGAGTGACCCGAAACCGGTTATTCTCCAAAACATCAGACCGCGGGCCCTCGAAGAGAAGTTGAGACATCCTTACTCGTTTCCCACAGATAAAACAAGGAGACTATTCGAACTAGCGTTGCGCAACAGGCTCATCACTCTGCCGGATCCGAGACGCCCACTGCAATCGGGTGACGTCAACAATCCCAATTACTGCCCATACCACCGAATAGTGGGCCACCCAATCGAAGATTGCTACATCTTTAAAAACTGGGTCGAAGACCAGTCCCAACAAGGCAAGTTTGCGTTGTTCGAAAACTAGAAGGTAAACTCGCCGCAGCAGCACACTCCTAAAAAGGTGGATACACCGGGGGCATCGTGCTCATTTGTGGAAGAAGCTCCGTAGGAAGTGGTCCTTTCAACTAAAACTAAAAGAATACTGAAGGATGTTCAAGCATGTCCGGCGATTAGGTGGAAAAGCCTGCTGGAGCCTGAAATTATTGACGGAATGCTGAAACCGCGCCCGACGCCAAAAGTTGGTCACGATGGACAAAACCTCCACGCCAAGCCTCCGAAGTCTTCAAAGAAAAAGAAGAAGGCCAAGAAGCCCGTCCAGCTCGACAACAATCGTACGGGTCTATAGAAATACATCGATGCACTGGAGGAATACAACCAAGTGGCACGGACCCTGTCACACTAGAAGAGTTCTTCAAGCATGTTCTTGAGAACGAGAACAATGATATTGATGAAGGAGACGGTTCTTTGGAAGAACCCGAGAATCATGTCATGAGTTGCCACATGATCTCTCACTCGTTGATAAATAGCAAAGAAGCTCCTGACATAGAGAAACCGGGGGCAGATCTAGAGCCAGAATCCATGGAACCGTCAGATGACCTCATCGATAAGATGCTGAACGAAGCTCTTCAAAAGAGCAAAGCTGATCGAGAACGTGAAGCGGCCATTTATAAAAAGAACAAGCGTCGGTGTTAGGCCGAAAAGGCTTCGGTGATGAGAAACCATAAAGTACCTCAACCGGATCAAAGTTCCCTTGCTACCAGCAAGAGCAGAATCAAGATAAGGAAGTAGTTCGCCAAAGCTCTGTCAATGGGAATGAAGATGCCACCTTTCAAAGAAAATACTTCTGAGATTATGTGCCTCGACGAACCGGATGTACATCCGAACTACTGCTTATACCATCGGAAGGTCACGCACCCTACCGAAAAGTGTAATGCCTTCAAGAAGGCGTGGCAGGGATACGTTGCCCATCGACAATAATTTAAACGAATGAAGCGTAAAGCTCGTCGGGAACAGAGAAGTGCGACAGACGATCGTGAAGGAACAACCGGTAACTGTCATATGGTTGATGCCATCCCGACAAGAGCAAAACCTCAAGTTCTTACTTCGGGAGCGATTCTGACGAAGAAATAGCCCCCGACCCTCTCTTCAAGGAATCCACCTCTGAAAAAGAAAAGAAGACGAAGAACTGTGAGAACATTCAGCTGCGTAATCGTACGTTTCCTAAAAAGAATCTTGGACCTTCAAACAAAGGTTCGAGCAAAAGGGACAAAGGAAAGGAAAATGTCCCTGAGGAGATTGCTCTCGATGATAGAGTTGTCGAAGAGCTCACAACTAAGGACCCGCTCAAGAAGAACAAGGTGGATTACAATGTCCTGGCGCATCTGAGAAAGATACCATCACAATTGAGTATCTTGGATGCCCTTCTCCAGTCTAAAGAGGCACAAGATTCCCTGATCAAGGCGTTACAAGAGCCCGACCAGTTTCAAGCCTTCCTGGCGGAAGAAAAGATGAAGGACGAGTTGGAAGAAGTCCATACGGCTGATATCACCTTCAGCGATGAAGACCCCCTTCTCGGAACGTGCGAGCACAACCGTCCGCTGTATGTAAGGGTATTTCCACGGCATCAAGATAGGGAAGATCTTGGTTGACAACGGGTCCTCCGTCAACCTTCTCAATGTAAGAGTACTGAAAAAGATTTGCATGAACGTTCAGCACTTGGCTCGGGATAAAATTACCATCTCCGGTTTTGACTCCCAATCATCACAAACGCTCGGGTCTGTAATACTGACATTATGCTTCGGGCTGCTTATCACTGACATCAAGTTCCATGTTATTGACGCCAAGACTTGCTACAATGCTTTGCTCGGTAGGCCTTGGTTACATGAGGACAACATCATCCCTTCTACACAACATCAGTGTATGAATTACTTCAAGGATGACATCGAGTACACAGTTACAGGGGAGCTGAACTCATTCTCCGTAAATGAAGTTCGCAAATATGAAGAAGCCAAATACTTCTTACAAGAATTCGAAGACATGGAAAGATGTCGCAAACCGGAGAATAAACAAAAAGCCATCGCCACTATCCCGATATTTAGGAGAGATACCGAAGAAGATGAAGAGATGGTCTACTCAGGACAACCCCAAGGCAATAGGCCAGGACCATCTACTCCTATGCTGGTCTTTGGCAGTGACTCTGAGGACGAGGCCAACGCAGTGTTCTCCGTCCACCCGTCAATACAGACCTTTGCCGGAGCTGCCCAGAGTTTACAGATTACCCTGGTCCTGCAGCGGCATTAAAAAGAACTTGATGCACTTGGTACATACAGCGTGCAAGAGCTGCAGACCTTCTACGTCACTCCTAAGAAAAAAGGTGAGAAGGCGATCCTTTTCTACCAATCCACGGAGACTAAAGTGGAGAAAGAAGTATGGCACGGTGCCAAACCTGCGATCGACAGGCTTCAACCGATCCGTCTGCCCATATACTATGCAGAGGGACTGAAAAGGCTATTGAGATGCCAAGGCTTACCCTTCAAACAGACTGCTCGACAAGCCCAGTTCTATAACAAGATTTGGAACGTTCCTGGGACTCAGCGAAAGATGCCCAACGGGAGAATGAAGACGACCGGCCTTGGATACGTTCGGTCTAAGAAACGGGAGCGAGTCTATGGTTGCTATGTTATAAATGGTTCCGGTGGAAAAGAGAATGCCCTTCCGGATAGCACTGATATTGAAGCAGAACGAAATCCCACCGTACGAATATCAAGTTCGTCATTCGAAGAGCAGATTGACAAGCTAATAAGAGAAGCAGGTCAAAGGGTTCAGGATAACCACGGTCGCGAAATGGCCATTTACGAAAAAGCCTGAACGCAACGTATCATTCAGCAGGCTACGGAGGATGACGATCCCTTTCACCCCCAACCCGCTATGCGCACTTGTGGCAAAAAGTAAGCCCGACATAGAAACAACTGCAAGGTCAAGAACGGGGACAGCGTTCAAAGACAGCGAATCGGATCCAAGAAGCTATGCGATCGAGAAAAAGTCAGCTGGAATCCGTCTTTTATGAAAAAGATGGGTTGGGAGTGCTCTTTTCCTCAAAACAAGACAAGGAAAATATTCAAACTTGTCATGAAGCATCAAATGATGATGCTCCCAGAGTCTCGATACCCCAAACAGATGAACGAGGTCCATCACTCGGATTATCGCTCCTACCACCGAATAATGGGACATCCACTTGAAGATTGCTTCACCTTCAAAGACTGGGTTGAGGATCAATATCAGCAAGGTAGGTTTGCTCTATCCGACAGTTGGAGGGTAGTCCCATCACGAAAGCATGAGCCGAGAGCAACCTACACTGCGAGGAAAAGTCTAGATCAGCATCGAGCTTGGAACGAGCTCGTACCTGCCGTATGATAACATTCTCAAAGGAAGGTGGGCACGAGAATACGAATGACCTCTCCCATTGCTTCTCAAATGAAGATGAGAACGAGGTGATCTCAGAATTTTCACCAGCGCCAAAAGAGCTGGAAGATGGGATACACACCACATCAGACAACTTGAGAAAAATCGACTTGGGGACGGTAAACGACCCAAAGCAAACGTTCGTCAGTGAGATGTTGTCTGAGAAACAGGTAGCCATCTTAAAAGATATGCTTATACAGTATAAAGACTGTTTCGCATGGAACTATGCCGAGATGCCGAGATTAGATCCAGAGATAGCTATGCATAAACTGGCGGTATCGCTGGACGTCAAGCCAGTCAAATAGGCGCCAAGAAGAATGCGGCTCGAGCTTGAGATGAGTATCAATGCCGAAGTCAAGAAGCTAATTGTCTCCGGCTTCATCCAAGAAGTTCAATATCCTGACTGGATCGCCAATATCGTTCCGGTAATGAAGAAAAATGGGACAGTACGCATCTGCGTAGATTTTCGGGATCTCAACAAAGCTTGTCCGAAAGATGACTTCCCAGTGCCTATTACCGAGTAGATGATCGATAACACATCTACCCATGAAGTCTTATCCTTCATGGACGGATCCTCAGGGTACAACCAAATCAAGATGCATCCTGAAGACCAAAAGCACACTGCTTTCCGGACCACGCTAGGCATATTCTGCTACAAAGTGATGCCCTTCGGTCTGAAGAACGATGACGCCACCTACCAGAGGGCCATAATAAAGATCTTCGACGACCTTGTACATAAGATTGTTGAATGTTATATCGACGACCTCGTGGTGAAGATAAACTTATACGAGGAATACTGGGAGCATTTGAAAATAGTGTTCCAGCGTCTTCGGAAATATAATCTGAAGATGAACCCTTTGAAATGCGCGTTCGGAGTTTCCTCAAACAAATTCCTAGGATTTATCGTACAACACCGGGGCATCGAAATAGACCCGTCGAAGATCAAGGCGATTATAGAAATGCTCGCGCCAAGAAATCTCAAACAACTGCAGTCTCTTCAAGGAAAGTTCGCGTATATCCGGCGGTTCATAGCTAACCTCTCCGGCAAATGCCGTCCCTACAGTCATCCAATGAAGAAATGGACCCCGTTCGTTTAGGATCACAAATGCTAAAGCGCACTGGACAAAATCAAGCAATATCTGCAGAACCCGTCGGTACTGACCGCTCCGGTCAAGGGAAAGCCCCTCATTCTGTACACAACAGCCCTTGAAGGTTCTTTAGACGCGTTATGGGTACAGGAGAATGACCAGGGGAAGGAGAAAGTTCTCTACTATTTGAGTCGAGTTTTCTTGGGGGCAGAAAACAACTACTCCCCAATCGTAAAGCATTGCCTATCATTGATCTTCGCGGTAACGAAGCTTCGACATTACGCCTTAGCACATGAGGTTCATCTCATATCAAAGGTGGATCCTCTTAAATATTTGATGTCAAGAGCCATATTAACAGGAAGGCTTGCTAAATGGGCCCTGGAGTTCTCGATAGTATATCGACCCCTCAATGCAATAAAAGGCCAGGCCATCGCCGACTTTCTCGCTGAGCATCCGATACCTGCCGACTTTCCATTGAACTGCGAGTTGCCAAACGAACACGCGTTTGACGCAATTGACAGGTAGAAAGAAGAGAATGATACCCGATGGGAACTCTACTTCGATGGAGTGTCCTCCTTGAAGAAGCGAAAGCAAAACACCCCCATGATTAAAACCGGGGTGGGCCTTATCTTCATGACTCCACAAGGAGGGATTATGCGTTTTGCCCTTTCCTTAACGGAGCCAAGAACAAACAATGAAGCTGAGCATGAAGCCTTGATAGCAGGTCTTGAGATTGCTGTCAACATGGGGATCGAAAACTTCCTCATATATGGAGACTCCCAGCTGATCGTTAGCCAAGTAAATGGCGACTACCAGACATGCAAGCCAGAACTGATCAGGTATGGTGAAAGAGTGCAGCAATTGCTGACGCAAATCCCCTCCTACACCCTGGAAAGCATACCGCATGCGGAAAATAGCAAGACGGATGCGTTAGCCAAGCTCGCTAAAGAACTGGACGACAAAAACCTCGATGACGTAAAGATCATTATGCAAAGTCGCCGGATTCTTGCACCAGCAGAAATATCTCTGAAGACGTCTAAAGGAGAGGAAGCAACCGAACAAGAGACCTTCTAATTGGAGGATGAAGAAAGGGTGAAGGATTGGAGAGAAGTCTTTATAGACTACTTCAAATCCCATCGAACGCCCGAAGACGCGTCGTCAAGACATCAGCTCATGAAGCGAGCCTTATCTTTCGCCTTCGTTAATGGTACTCTTTATAAGAGATCGTTCGATTGTCTATGGCTGAGATGCATGGGACCAGAAGAAGCAAGAAGGGTCGTTCAAGAAGCTCATGACGGACTTTGTGGTTCCCATCAAGCTGGGCCAAAGATGAAGCTGAATATCAAAAGAATGGGTTACTATTGGCCCACGATGATTCAGGACTGCCTTGAATATGCGAAGCAGTGTCACTCATGCCAAATTCACGGGGACTTCATCCACCAGCATCCGAATCCGCTACACCCAACATTGGCTAGCTGGCCATTCGAAATGTGGGGAACTGATATAATCGGGCCCATCGAGCTAGCATCATCCAAGGGACATCGGTTCATACTAGCAACAACTGATTGCTTCTCTAAATGGACAGAAGCAATACCGTTAAGGGAGGTGAAGACGGAGAAAATCCTCCATTTCTTCAGGACGCATGTCATCTACCGGTTCGGCACTCCGCGATGGATCATCTCGGATAACGGGCAGCCTACAGAAGCCATAAGATCAGCCAATTCGCACAGCAGCATAAAGTTGTGAGATCTTTATGACTCTCAAGAGAAAACGCACTTAGGAGTCCTCACAACTCCTAAGGAAAAAATACACCTGCGGGATCCTCTCGACTCGTGGGGAGAATAGTCTTTATGAGACCCTCACGGCACATAAAGTTGAAAAGTCTTAGGCGGCAGATCTGAACCTGTTTCAAGCCATCGCTTCCCTGCAAGGAGGTCAAGATAGACTATCCACAGGCCACACTCTCCAAGGTCGAATATCGACAAGGAGGAAAAAAACCACTTACGAGTCCTCTCGACTTGTAAAAGGGGAAAATTCTCTTGTGAGATCCTTACGACTCTCAAGAGAAACACACTTAGGAATCCTCACGACTCCTAAGGAGAAAATACACCTACGGGGTCTTCTCGACTCGTAGGGAGAATAACCTTCTCGAGACCCTTAAGGCTCATGAAGGTGAAAAAAAGTCTTAGGCTGCAAGGACCCTAAACTTGTCTCCTAAGCCTTCAAATCCATGGCCATGCATAACCCTGCACTACTTCACCCACGTACATACTTACATGGGCAAAGAAGTGGGGGGAATTTGTTCCCGCAAAAATCTTCGGCCAAGAGCTATTTGTTTCTGTTTACACCGGTTTAAGTTTCATTTATAGATATGTGTGAAATCGGGTTCCTTCATATACGCACACATCAGAGGAAGAACAGGTGTTCAACGACAAAAAGAAAGCATTTAATTGAACATTTTATTCTACAGGAAATAGATCACCATACATAGGATCAAAAGTACATGGATTCATAAAACTATGGATAAAATTCTCTAACTCCCTCTCTGCTTTCTTTACCATGGCAAAGCGGCGATCTTCACGAAGGGTCGCTCCCCATTGGTCAGCACTGTGCCCATCAACGAAGGCAGACATGATGGTCCGTTGAGCCCGTATCTGGCTTAGCAGCCGAACAGAGCAATCCCTCAGAGCCGAGGTGATCAAAAGTGCCTTATGAAAGCACTCGATCTTGTCCTCCGCAGCGTCGAATATCGCCGGAGTCATCTCCACTGGATGAGGGGGAATATCATCGAGTACGGATAAGAAGACCATTCAGAGCCAAATGGAGCCGATGGGGAGAGGAGATCCTCTATGAGTCAAGAGCTCGTGCAGCTCCATATCGCATTTGTCATCCGTAAGAGCAGGGTTCACCAGACGGGCAGCAAAACGAGGAACAATCTCCTCAATTGGCACCTCCCATGGCTGCCGGCGAGCATGTGGACAATTACAAGTCATAGCTCTTCTCTGTTAAAATAATTCTCTGAAAGTGAAAAAGAAGAGAAGCATTGCTTCAGATTATGAAGGGAGACATTTAAGTCTAAGCACAGAAAATGTTGTGCATGATAGAACTATTTCCAAGCATTTGACTCAGGAAAAGCAAAGAAAGAAAGCGAAAAGACACCTTCAGTAATGAGGCAGCGCCTCATGTGCCTTGCACGAGGACGCCAGCGTCGAGAGTTAAAAAATCTAAAGCAGCGCCTCACGTGCCTTGCACGAGGGCCCCAGCGCCGAGAGTTAAAAACTCTGAGGCAGCGCCTCACGTGCCTTGCGCGAGGGCGCCAGCGTCAAGAGTTTAAAACTCTGATGCGGCGCCTCGCGTGCCTTACACGAGGGTGCCGGCGCCAGAACTAAAAGTTCTCTGCCATTAGATTAAAAATCCAACGGGGATGACAAATCATCGAAATACAGAATTAAATTCTGTTGAGGAAATATTCCTCAAATCTTTCTAAACAAGAAAGATTACGCTCTGTAAAACAGAGCACCGTTAGATTAAAGATCCAATGGTGATTAAAAAATCACCAAGCTACAGAATGAGCTCTGTATGGGAAAATATTTCCCTAATCTTTCTAAACAAGAAAGATTACGCTTTGTAAAAAAGAGCACCGTTGGATTAAAGATCCAATGGTGATTAAAAAATCACTAAGCTACAGAATAAGCTCTGTATGGGAAAATATTTCCCCAATCTTTCTAAACAAGAAAGATTACGCTCTGTAAAACAGAGCACCGTTGGATTAAAAATCCAATGGTGATTAAAAATTACGAAGCTACAGAATAAGTTCTGTATGGAAAATATTTTCCCAATCTTGTTAAAAATAAGAAAAATATCTTCTGTAAAACAGAAGTCCTTGGATCAAAGATCCAACGGTGGATAAAATCCCTAAATCAATTAAGGATCTCTCAATGAGAGATTTCTTTAACTGAATCAACAAACTTGCCTCCACTATATAAAGGCCCCAAGACTTCAAGTCTTGTACAGAGAACCCCCCCTAAACTTCAAGTTCAAAAAGAAAAGCATGCTAAAAAGAAAGCTTCAAGAGAGATGAAGAAAGAAGAACTTTCTTCAAGGTAAATAAAGATAATAGAGATCAGAGCATCTCATCTGCATATCTAAGGGTTTAACCCTCATAAAAGAACATAGTTCTTTCCCTGGATCTGAGATCCATAAGACAAGTCTCCAACAAATGAGAATTTAATTCTCGTAGGCATGAATTTGTTCTTGGGGATTGAAGATCCACGGGAGAACAAAGAATCGAATTCTTTAGAAAAATGCACAAAAGAAGAAACAACGCCGAGCGCCTTACGTGGGTGCTGCTTAACAAAGAGTGCTTAGCACTCAGTGGTTGGTGCCCAGCGCCAAGCGTCCCACGTGCCCCTCACATGGATGCTGCTTAATAAAGAGTGCTTAGCACTCAGTGGTTGGCTCTCACCGCCAAGCGCCTCATGTGTCCCTTACATAGGCGCTATAAAGAGTGTTTAACACTCCATAAAAAAAAAAAAGAGGGTGAGCGTTAGAGCCCATATCAATGCTCAGCATTGTTGCACAGAAAAGGGGCCGATCGCAAACAAGTGTTTGACACTTTATTCAAAGACTGAGTGGGTTGAGTCCAATTTGACCAAAAGTTCCTAATTCAGATCAACCGAGCCCATGTTCTCACAATTTTTTCCAATTTGGTCTTAGTCCCAAACACGACTATTGATCTTCCAACGGACATCGGTTCAAGGGTACATCTCCTCACACCTCTGATAAATGTCGTTGTAATTCTTCAGTGTCTTCAGAGAGGTGGTGGGTCCCGATAACCAATAACTCTTTAGTGTACTCTCAAATGGATGAACACATCCCAATACGGACCGTAATGTCCTTAAACTAGCTGTAGACCGTAATGTCCTTAAACTAGCTACGGACCGTAACGTTCTTAAACTAAAACGATAGAGCCCAAATGCTCTTTCGTTGGATCAAAAATGATCCTGAACCCCCGTTAAGTAGATCTTAGTCCAACATCGGATCAACGTATCCTTATCAAATATTTAAGTCGATCTTAATCTCAAACAAGGTTAATGATCCTTAAATCAAACCAAACCCATATCTAAGAAAATACGGATTTGGACTAATCCACGCCCTACAGGCGACAACACAAATTAGCCTCTGTATACAATCCATGGGCAACCAAAAATAAAACAAACACACATGACATGAAGTGACATTCTGGAGCAGGAGAAAGTGGTTATTGCTACGCGGTAACGTAATTAACTGTAGGGGCTTGCGCCTGCAGGGAAGAGCATCCCCATAATCAAAAACCCCTCACAACGAGGGGGAATCTGACGAAGTCTGCTACAACGGCCGCATCTATCCAAACATTCGATACACGGTGCCATAAATCAGCTTGGCATCTTCGGAGAGGTGGACGGATAAAACCAAATAGCATTTACCCCCAAATTCAGGCAAGACGACTTACGCGGTTTCGTCTCTGTTTTCGGCGGTAAACAGATCTCTAGGCTGTAGATGTTGCCATCGAGATTTGGAGTTAGGATTTTCTCGTCACTCCACTTTTATTTGACCCCTGAGTCTTTATTGACGTTGTGTCTGTACTTTGTTGGAGTAAGAAGAACGTCCAAATAGTCTCTAGACTGTAGATGTGCCATTAAAACTCGGTTCTTCTTTTGACAAAGCATAGTGGGAAATTATGTTTCCCCTTCTTTCATTTATGCCCATGGATTGTATACAAAAGTCAGTATGAACCTACTTACTGGGCAGAAAAGTTTTATTTTATTATTTATATTTTTTAAATTTATTTCCACGATGCTCTTTCTTTTCAGCGTTTTATATCACGAAAGTTGCGATTGCCCAATCATTTCGGCTATTTTTTTTATTTTTACTCGATGCTTTTCATTGCGAGTTGCCATATTATTTCGACTGTTTCATATACATTTTTTGCGACTCGTTGAGTCTGATACCAATCTTGGTATTAGCATCGCTGCAACTGGAATATTACCAGGAGCGAATCATCATTTGCCTTTGTTGATTTGAACAAAAGCGACTTAGCAAACAGGGTTAGGTCCTATCGACTAAGGCATTTTGACTTTATGAGCCATAAGGGTCTTATAAAGGTATTTCTCCCTACGAGTCGAGAGGATCTTGTAGGTGTATTTTCTCCTTAGTAGTCATGATGACTCCTAAGTGGTATTTCCTCTTGCAAGTCGTAAGGACTCACAAATGTCGTTCACCATGTTGAACGATATTTCCCATTCTTGGTGGGACTTGGTTGAGAATATATTTATTTACGCTCGTGGATTGTATACAAAGGTTAATATTGAACTGCCTGTAGAGCATAAATTTGTAGGGTTTTGATGGTTTAAGAACCTTCTGGCAACTAAACTAGATCAATACGTACCCACAGGTTCAGATCCCTATAAGTTAAGGCTTTTGAATTTAATAAACCGTGAGGGTCTTATAAAGGGTATATTCTTCTTACGAGTCATGAAGATCTCGCAGGTGCATTTTTCTCCTTAGGGATCATATGGATTCCTAAGTGTGTTGCTCCTTTGTGAGTCTTAAAGATCTCACGTTTGCGTTTTCTCCTTACAAAGTCGTGAGGACTTTGCAAGTGCATTGTTTCCCCAAAATTTAAACAATATAAAAAGAGTTAAGCTCTGTCGAATTTTAATGAGGCAGCGCCTCACGTGCTCTTCACGAGGGCGCCAACGCCGATCTTGTAGGATTAAATCCTATGATGACGCCGCACGTGCTCCTCATGTAGACGCCAATGTGCAAAGTACAGGAGCACTTATTATATAAGAATTAGATTCTTATATGGCGCCGCGCGTGCTCCTCACGTGTGCGCCAATATGCAAAGCACAGAAACGCCTATCATAAATAAGAATTTAATTCTTAAGTGGCGTCCACGTGCACAACACGCGAGCGCCGGCGCCCAAGTAAAAATCAGTAGAATTAAATTCTACATGAGAATATTTCCCTAATAAAAAGTTGGGGTATTTGGTCTCAATCTTTACAAACGAAAAAGATTGCTCTCTGTAAAACAGAGAGCCCTTAGATCAAAAATCCAATAGTGATTAAAAATCACCGTTTGACAGAATAAATTCTGTATATGGGAAAATATTTCCCCAATCTTGTTAAAAACAAGAAAACATAATCTATAAAACAGAAATCCTTGGATCAAAGATCCAACGATGGGTAAAATTCCCCAAATCAATTTTGAGACCAATTAAATCAATTGGAATCTCTCAATGAGAGATTTTCTCAAAATTAATTAACAAACTTGCCTCCACTATATAAAGGACCCGAGACTTCAAGTCTCAGATAGAGGGAACCCCCTATAAGTTTCTGCAAAAATACAATAAGCTCTCAAAAGAACAGAGAATTCAATTCTCAAAGAAGAAGAATATCTTCCTTCGCAAAACTCTAGGTAAACAAAAGAGATTAAAATATCTCCTTTACCTATCATATCGCATTTAAGGGTTTAACCTTTTTAAAAGAATTTAGTTCTTTCTCTGGATCTGAGATCCACGAGACAAGTTTCCTATAAGTTGAGACTTTAATTCTCATCGAGAAGATCTTGTTCTTGAGAATCAAACATTCAGGGATGAACAAGCTTAAAAAGAAAGATGATGGAGTCCATAATACTGCAGGAACTTAGTTCCTTCAAATCAAGAACTTAGTTCTTTAAAAACTCAACCCAAAATCCTCAAAAATAGTGATTTTGGTGATCGTTAATGGTCAAAATACCATTGACCGAGGTTTAACCTCTCTGAAAATATCAACAGAGATTGAATCTCCATTTAAAAAAAACTCAGTGCCTCATGTGAAAAACACGTGGGTGCCCAAGACAGAAGGCCAACGCCTCACGTGAATACATGTGAGCGCTAAGTTAAAGTGCTTGGCATTTCATATACAGCCAAAATGGCTAAGCACTTGGCACTGATTGGGCACTGCCCAGCGCCTCACGTGAAACACACGTGGGTGCAAGACCAAATTAAATGAGACAGCGCCGCACGTGCCCCTCACGTGGACGCCCCCAACAAAAGACTCAGCGCCTCAGGTGCTTCCCACGTGGACGCTGTCATGCGCAGCTTCCCAGAGTGCGCTAAGGTCGGCACGTGATAGAGCCAACCATGCTACTTGTGGTTAGGAAATATTCCTCCACAGTCATATTACGGCTGTCTATAAGATATCAAGAACAGTAAAATAAAATAAACTATCTAGTACATATCCATATGCCAGAATAAACGAGTCAAGAAATATAAATATGTGGAAGCAATAAATCCAATATCAGAAACATCTGGAAATACGTCCCAAATACGGGCTCACATCAGGAAATGAAAGTACGGAAATAAAACTAAACTAAACTAGATACTAACTGGATCCTCGCTGCTCGGCCTGTCGGCTTAAATACTCCTGGTCAGCCTGCGACAAAGACAGAGGATCTGGGCCATGCAAAACCCAGACGTCAGTGCGTCATAATATCAAAAATAATAAATGAACAAAATACATGAGATATGCAGGCATGAATATAAATGATGACATGAATATAGAAAGTAAACACGGAAATGAAACAGTGAGGGTATGTACATGTGGTGTGCAGCCTATATCTGGATTCTAGGTTATCTAATCTAAAGCCTTCGAAATAAATTAATGTAATCCTCATCGTAACCCATCAGACCATGCCCCGTTCATTCCTTACGGGACCACGGTAACATGATTATTCAGTATATGCCCCGTTCATTCCCTACGGTACCACGGCAACAGGATTTTTCCGTAACGCCCGGAAATACGACAAACAATATAATAGCCCTTTGAGTTACGTTCGGTTACATTCTTGATTTCCCCTTACCCCCAAGGTTATGTGTTCAAGTCAGGTATTGATAAATCTGGAGCTAATACCAATACAGGATCAAGCAGGTACAGGTTTGTCTATGCAGACAACAGGATACGTCCGTCAGAACAACATGTCAGGATTGTCGGCATTAGGAACATGATCAGGTAACATGGCAAGTAGTGGTGTATTAGGTCATGACAGGTAGTGCACAGGTATCAAACGGATGCTCATAATAAAACTGTAGCAAGTACGGATACAGGATAAAAGTATGGATGCACAGTAAAATACGGATGCACAAATATCTATCGGGGATTTCATCTGCAACTCCATAACTACGTAGGATGCACATTATCAAGCATGGGGTGCTAATGTAATAGTAATATGAATTAATATGACAAGGCATGCAACTAGATATATAATAAATTGTACGGATGCGAACGGATATCGGGAAAACGGTAAAACCGTAACATGGATGCACAATACAATAAATATGCAATATTTTTATTAATATAGATGCAAGTATAATAATATAGCATGTATCAAGCTAACTTGCATGCAACCATATATGTAATTAATGATATGGATGCGTACGGCTATCCGAAAACAGTAAAACAGTAATATGGATGTACAATGCAGTAAACATGTAATATTTTTATTCATATGGATGCAAAATATATATCATAGCATGTAGCAAGATAAACTTGCCCGATCGGATCTCCAGACGGGGTGCGTACGCCGCGTACGATGTCGGTAAATGTCTCGATGCACACACGGGCGTACAGAACTGAACCAGGAAAGAGCAAGAAAGTGACCACGCTAACTGGGAACGTCCACTGGGTCGCCCGAATCGGCGGCGGCGGCACGGCTCCGGCGATCACTGGAACAATCAGGACCAAGAAAACAAAAGAGAAGAAAAGAAGAAGAAGAAGAAAGGGAACTGGGGTTTGGTGTTCTGGGTTCAGAAGGGAGGTGAGGCGAGGCAGGGAAAATGATGACGACGACGGGCCTTCGATGGCAAGGTGCAGGCGATGGTTTTCCGGCAAAGGGCAGTGGGTGCTAGGGTTTCAGGTGCAGGGAAAAAAGGAGCTCGGGTGTGGGGTTCTTGTCGGGGTTGTGGTGCTCCGACGTGATGAAGAGGCCGACGAGATGATCGGCAGAGTCGGAGCTCCGGTGAGGCGGGAAGTACAAGCGCGGGTGAAGAGATAGGTATGGGTTGCAGGGCTTCTCGCAGGGAGGAGGCTCGTGTTGGGTTGGAGAGAGGGGATAGGAGAGGAAAGAGACGTGGTAGCGACTAAGACGACTAAATGATCGACGGCGAGGTCAGACACGACGAGGGCTGAATGAGGTATGGTCGCTTGGTGGGTTCCTGGGTTCGGGAATGGTTCGTAGGGGGAGGAAGATGTGAGCGAGGAGAGGAGTCGTAGGGATGAGAGCGGTGAGGGAAGGCCGACGAGGCCGACGGCGATGGTGGCGACGGGCGCGAGCGGGGATAGGGTTTTCTTATGATGAAGGCGGGATTCGAGGGAAGAAGATGAGAGGAGAGAGAGAGAACGTGGGTTTTGGGTATGATTGGGCACTGCCCAGCGCCTTATGTGAAACACACGTGGGTGCAAGACCAAAATAAATGAGACAGCGCCGCATGTGCCCCTCACGTGGACGCCCCCAACAAAAGACTCGGTGCCTCATGTGCTTCCCACGTGAACGCTCCAAACAAAAGGTCAGCGCTTCACGTGTAATACACGTGAGCGCTGAATTAAAGTGCTTAGCACTTCATATGCAGCCAAAACGACTGAGTGCTTTGTACTGATTGAGCAACTCCCAGCACCGCACGTGCACCTCTGTGGACGCCATAAAAAGTGCATACAACTTCCTGATTAGCCAAAATGACTAAAGTGTTCAACACTCATTGGGAAACACCCATGACTGACATACATGTGAGCGCCAGAACTCAAATAAGTGTTTAGCACTTTTACATAAAAGGAAAAGGGGGTTGAAAAACAGAGCCCAAATAAGTGCTTAGCACTTTTAAAAAAAAAGAATAAGCAGACCAAGCCTAAATTGGCTAAGTCTCTGAAGTTTTCTTGCAGTTGAGCCCAAATGCTCTTTTGTTGGATCTTAAGTAAAAACGATCCGAAAATGTTGATCTTAGTCTCAAATAAGACTAAAGTATTCTTAGCAAAAATAAATTGAGCCTAAATGCTCACATATATATTTAAGTTGATCTTAATCTCAAACTAGATTAACGGTCCTTCAATAAAACAAAATATTTTTTTGATCTGTAGGAATATACAACCTAAGTTCAAAATCCTGTTAAGCAAATTCTTGATCCAAATCCAAATCTAAAATATACGGAGTTGGACTGATCCGCGCCCTATGGGCGGCGACAAAAACTAGTCTCCGTATACAATCCACGGGGAACCAAAATAAACAAAAATACACACGGCACGAAGTGAACTACTGGAGCAGGAGAAAGTGGTTATCGCTGCATGATAGCATAATTAACTGTAGGGGCTTGTGCCTATAAGGAAGAGCGTCCCCACAATAAAATAATCCATCGCAAATGAGGAGGAATCTGATAAAGTCTGGTACAACGGTCGTATCTGTCCAAACCTCTGATATATGGTTTCATAAATCAACTTGGTATTTTCGAAGAGGTGGATGGAGAAGTCCAAATAGCATCTACCCCCAAATTCAGGCAAAACGATCAATCCCAGTTCGTCTCTGTTTTTGGTGGTGAATATGCATCTTTTTCTTTCTTTTAATGAGTTTACGCCCTCTCGGGTTTTCACAAGCTCGCCGGTAGCCCAGCTATTTTTACTCAAGGCGCCCTTTTGGGTTTTCATCCGTGCCATTTCCGCTTATGGACATACCTTTTTTTCTTTTTTTAGGCGGCCCGTAAGGTAACGCACCAACAGTTTTCAATCACGACTTTCTTCGAAGGATCGCATCATATGTGATCTGAGAAGGATGTGAATTGTTTTATGCTCATGGATTGTATACGGTGCTCGATAGAGACTCATCATAGGGCAATATATTAGTTTAAGTACATTACGGTCCATTATTAGTTTAGAGACGTCTCGGTCCAATACCAGTTTAAGGACGCAGTGGTCCATTGTTAGTTTAGAGACATTTCGGTCCATCATTCCCGTATTTAGGACGAATTTTAGTTTAAGAACACTTCGGTCCATTTTTAGTTTGGGTATATTTCGGTCCATCATTCCCGGACGAATTTTAGTTTAAGGATATCTCGGTCCAATATCACCATGTTTGGGGCGAGTATTAGTTTAAGGACATTTCGGTCCAACATTAGTTTAAGGACATTTCGGTCCAATATCACCGTGGTTAGGGCGAGTATTGGTTTAAGGATATTTCGGTCCAACATTTGTTTAGGGACATTTCGGTCCATCATTCCTATATTTGGGACGAATATTAGTTTAAGGACATCTCGGTCCATTATCGCCGTGTTTGGGACGAGTATTAGTTTAGGGACATTTCGGTCCAATATTAGTTTAGGGACATTTCGGTCCAATACTGTCGTGTTTGGGGCGAGTATTATTTGGCACCAATTTCAAAGTTTTGACTCAGGAAGATAGCGAGTGGGCACAAGCGTCGTCATCTATCATTGACCTAAGTCGCGACTTTTTAGGCGTAGTACTTTTTAAGGAATCGACCGTTTATCGGCCGGAATGGTCTTTCACCATACATATCCATAAGCAGATAAGCTCCACCTTGGTCGACCTTATCTATGATGTACGGGCCTTCATAGTTTGACTCGAACTTCTCCCGTTTTGCACGATTGGGGATAATTGGTTTTTTAACAACCAGCATGAGTTCTCCTTGGCGGAATTTTCTCGGCCTGGTCAGTCTTTCATATGACCGTGTCATCCTTGCCTTATAAGCTTCCAGGTTTTGATGTGCTATAAGGCATGTTTCGTCGAGAGCATTGAGTTTCTCGAGTCTAAGATGAGCATTTTCTTCATCCGTCGGCTCGTATTGAACTGCAACTCGTAGCGAGAGGAGCTCTATCTCCAATGGGAGTACTGCTTAAGCGCCAAATATCAATGCATATGGTGTTGTATTTGTGGCCGTCTTGAACGTTGTTCGGTACGTCCAAATAGCTTCATGCAGCCTTTCATTTCATTCCTTTTTGTTTCTAGACACCGTCTTTTTTATAATCTTGGTTAGAGTCTTATTGAATGCTTCAGCTAAACCATTTGCCCGAGTATTATAGACTAAGAGTATCTCCAGTCTATCTTGTGCTGCTGTGCAAAGCGACTTTTTTTGTAGCATCTATAAACTGGCCCATTATCCGTCGTGGAGTTCTGAACCAGTAGATGACATGGGTTTTGTAACGAATCTGAAATCACTGTACATAAATTTCTTGTTATTGTACAGAAAAGGGTATTTCAGCATGTGTAAGAGTTAAAAGTTATTTTTGTTAAATAAAAACAAGAAGCAACTTGTAGCTTACTGGTAAAGCCTCTACACTGCTGTGACATAGCCTTGCATTTGATTCCCATCGGACCCAATTATTTTTCAGAATTTTTCTTTTTAATTTTTCGGAAGCCCAATAGTTCCACGTGCAATACATGGAGAAAAGAAAAGTTTTAGAAAAATCAAACAGGCGCAATGAGGTATACACACCCAACTTGACACGTGGCACAAATCTCGAGGCATATCACCAAATCTCGACCGCCCATTTCTTCTATATGGCCACTACCGACGGTCCAAAATGCCCCAATCGTCTTCGTGCTTTGCACACTTGTCCTTTCAACTCCCCTTAACTCTCCTGCACTGTTTGATTTTCCTGCAATCAAACAGAGACTCTTCAATTCACCATTTAACACCATTTAACACCATTTTAATGCATTTTAATCCAAAATTTTAATTCTTAAACCTTAATTCTTCACTATAAATACCACCCCATGCCCTAACTCCCCTCTATTCTGAAAATTTATAGCAAAATCATCCCAAAAGTTCCTAAGTGCAAGTGGAGTCAAGTGGAGTTAGCAACCAAGCTCCTTCCATCAAAGATCGAAACTGTTTCCGGAGCTTCCGCGGCGCTACGAAGCCCCCTCCATATCCCTTACTCCCTTCTTGAAGTTTTAAAGCCGTAAGTCCCTCTCATCTCTTTTTCTTTTTATTTCAAATCATCTCTTAAAAATATATCGGTAAAGTGGGGTTACCTCCGATACATTTTTTTAACTTGGAACTCCATTTTCCTTAATACATAGGTCAAACTAACTTTACCACCCTACCTGTAACATTGATTACAATCTTTTAGTTTTGAGTTTAACCAAAACTTCCATGTGAAACTATCATAAAACGAACTTTCATTAAAATACCATGAACTTTAGTATCACCCTCTTATCGATAATTATTAAAACAATACATTTAAGAAAACTTCACGGGGTAACGACCTACCTCACACGCACACTATGGTTTTATAGCACAACATTCTAGATATATGACTAATTTAAAGAATAAGCTTTTCATTAAAATACCACACATTTTCAAAACGGGTTTCTTTTAATCAGTATTTTGTAATCCTTGGAAAATATGCCTCTACAACCCTCGTTAGGAGACCTGCTAATGGATGGTGCGGATTATGGCACATTCTTGGAATAGTAGAGCGAGATGCAGAACTCCTCAGAGAGTATTTGGTCTCGAAAGGAAATAAAATACGGTTTTTAAGAAATGCGACTTTTCTAAACAAAACTAATTTTTGAAAAATTATATAAAAGATATGAATCCGTATTTTCAATAAAAACATATTATGAAACTATATTTGTAAAAATGAAAGATTAAAATTTTAATAAAATACCATCAAGTTAGCAAAAGGACTAGTATTCAATAAAATACCACAAACTTTTAAAAACTATGTTTTTAGCATTAAAATGCCCAATAATTAAAATACATGTTCATGAAAACCCTAAATGGCACAAACCGCCCTCGAGGTTTATATTTAAATTATATTAAAGTATATTTCATAAAACCCTCTCGAGATATGCAAAACAATATTTTAAGGACTATAAATTAATATAAGCATAAGCGGTATCATTTCTCTTGAGCCTCGAGGAGCCGGAGAAAGTGAGTGCTTGCCTATTCATGCTCGACAACTTAACGGAGTTATCAATGGCATTTGTCCTGGAAAAAAACACAAATCCTACCGTCCATGTGCAGCAGTTGCCGATTACTCCTGAACCTAAGATATTCAAGAGTTAAATCCGCTCACATGTTTCCGACTCCAACATGAATCCACCTTCGACCCAGAATCTAAAACCAAACATGAACTGGTATACTTGATCATGAGCCTGAATACTCAAATTCAAATATCAAACTCAAACTTGCATACTTGATTCGACTTGACCAAACCATGGTTATAACTTGACATGAACTTGACGTGAATACCTGAACACATACTTACATCTTGAACATGAACATGTACATTTTTTTATATCCATGATTTCGACCAAGACCTAGAATCTATACAATATAATACGCGGAGATAAATGAGTAGATTGGTATAGAACGTATATCGTGGCATGAGAAATCACTTTAAAAAACACCTACATGAATTCACGTGCCGTTGTCCCGTGGGTTATGACGGGGCCTTGTACTGCATGTTACTGTAACACTTTAGCACTGTTATACTATATATTTGAGGTATTTTTAAATCTTGCGGCAAAATTCTTTACTATTGTTATTTTAGGTTGCGGATAATGCAATTAGCAGCTGTGGTTATTATCCGACCCGACCTGCATATTTGAAATCCATCATGGTTCAAGATTATATCAAATATTTGCTAGGACAGAGTATCCATGCAAATCCAGATTTTACATACATATATAATATATTTTAGAATCCACATATCTTTTTAAAATACAATATAAAATTAAAGAAAAATATATATTTTCTTATCTAACCTTGCATGTCATAACACACCATATCATGCGGTTGCACCCATATATCATGTTCATATCCTAAGTGATACACTGACTCATTTTTTATTGCTATGTATATTTACGTAGATTCATATTTAGGGGTATATGTTTTTATTTACAGGATATTGCATATTGGTTTAAACTTTTACGTATATTCTCCATATGTAAAAACTAGATTTTTGAATGGTTACGGGTAATATTCGGAGCAATCTGATATTATCTGTAAAAACCTATAATATAATTATATATATATTATATTATAACTAATAATATAACAATACTGTTAAACATATATAATATATAATATATTATTATTAATAAACACGCACACTCTTTCTCCTTCTCACGTCTCTCTTTGTCTCTCTCTCTCTCTTCCTCTCGCTTCTCTCTTTTTCTCTCGAATATATATATATATATATATATATATATATATATATAATATAATATATATAATATAATATATAAATCTTATTGTATAATTATAAAACCTCACTTTTCTCTCTCTTCCTCATTATTTTTCCTCACGTCTCCCCCTCCCCCGCGAGCACGAACCAAGAACCCTAACCCGCTCCCTTGTCGCCGACGTTCACCCTCTCGACCTTGTCCTCACCATCACCGCCCTCACTCGACCTCGCCTCCTCCTCCTCACTTCTTCTCCTCTTCCCGACGGCCTGTACCAACTTCCTCGACCAAGAACCCATCTCGTCCAACCCAACACCCCATCGCCGGAACCCTTCGTCGCCGGAAAACTCGCTACCACCGACCACCCTCTCGCCTCCCCAGCACCTAAGAACACCTCAGACTACCACCACCAACCCTTTACATCCCCGATCACCTTCAAACCTCACAACACCTCGCCGACAGCAGCCCTTCATCCCCGCCACCTCGCCGTCACCGCTATCCCCTCTGTACATCCCAGAACTCCGCAAACCCCAACAACCTCCACTTCTTTCTCTTCTTCTTCTTCTTTTCTTTCATTCTTGTTCTTTTCTTTCTTGGCCTACCTTCTTGCGGGAGTTGCACACGTCGCCGACGATCCAGACGACCCAGCCATCGTCATCATTTAGCTCGGTCACTACGTCACACTGCTTCTCAGTCAGGTACAGTCTTGCGCATGCAAGTTTTGCATCGCAACGTTATTCCGACATCAGACGTGATATCCGTATCTTAACATGAGATCCGATCAGGCAAGTTCTAAACTTGCAACATGCTATTTTATTATATCAATATTTATTTAATAAATAATAGTGCATGTGTATCCGTACCGATAATAGTTTATCTAGTTGCATACCGGAACATTATGATATTATTATACTACTATATTAGTTCAATATGTTATTTAGATTGCATCATACATGGTAATGAACATATAATGGTTATTAGAGATAGATACATATGCATCTTGGCATTAGTCATGTTTTTATATCGATTACAGTTTTACATTGGTATCTATTTTGGTTAATATATATTACATGATATGTTCACGACACATTACCAGACTTGTTACTTGGATCTTATTGCTAATACCAACAATCCTGATTGTTTTCCTGATGGACGTAACTGGTTGTCTGCATAAACAGACTTGTTACGTAGATTTATATCATTAATACCTGACTTGAACACAAAACCTTGGAGGGAAAGGGGAAATCAAGAATGTAACCGAAACGTAACTCAAGAGGATATTATTATTATTTGCCGTGATTCCGGGTGTTACGGAATAATCATTATTATTGTTTGTCGTGATTTCGGGCGTTACAGAATAAATCATTGTTTGCCGTGATTCCGGACGTTACGGAATAAATCATTGTGCCTGTTCACACCATAATATTGCATTATTATATTCCCCATTCTTATTCTTTTTATAAATAAACAGGTGCTTTTGACGCATGTCTGCTACATGTTACAGGTTACAGGTTCTTGGACAGAAAACAGTGAAAACGATGTAAAGACGATGAAAAAGTGGACTTTGACCAACAAACAGAATACTCTTGATCAAGCCTACATAAGAAACAGTTCATAAAGCAAGGTTCAAGACGTCGACACAAAGCCATGGTTAAATTCCACAACAATGTTCACTGGAAGATCTGGAAGAACCTAGAATCCAAACTAAGAAAAGACATAAAGATACAGGAAGCACAAGACACCAGAAGCCCACAACAGAAGTCTCAAAGCACAAACTTTCCTTTTGGCCGCAGAACCGCGGCCAAACCAGGCCTAATGCCACGGTTTCGCGGCAGTGATGAGCAATTAGGGGACAGAAATTTTACCATAAAGTGGTGGCGGCGTTGACTGGTCTTTATAGGGCTATATTTGTAATTTTAGACATGCGGTTCAAGATGTAACCTAGGGTTTCCTATTCTTTATAAATAGGAACCCAAAACATTGTATTTTCTTTATGCCTCCCTTTAATGAATAAAATTTAGAAATCTTTTGGAGAGCATCGGTGCCTCTCTTTAATTCAGAAATTCAGATCTGACAACCCTGCTTTGATGTTTGGAGAGAGCCATCTGTAAGTAATTTAATTTCTTGCCCTAGTGTAGATTTCAATTCCTTGCCCTAGGTAGATTTAATTTCATGCCCTAGGAACTTGTTTAGGGTTTAGCCTTGAGGAAGGATTTTGAGAGATGAGATCTCTCATCCCTTTCTTACCCACCAAATATTTACAATAGGACTCCATGCATACACGCACATACCGCGCCCTACGGCATCCTACCCCTCGAGGTAACGATGACACCGTAGTGTAAAGGCCCGGTTGTGGTGTTTTCCATGGAGGTTAGGGTAAGGATCTCTAAAGGAAGGACAAGAATCTAGAGGAAGGAACACCTTACCGAACGGATCTAATCCACTTTATTGATAATTACCATAACTCCGCATAGATCTTCATTCGGGTATTGAAAGCGGTGAGATTTAATTACATTTCCAAACCATCCCTAAACCTAGCCCTAGCAAGAGTAGATCTAGATAATTGCCCTAGGATAATTTAGATTTTTAGAGTTAATAATCTGTCCGAACACCTTTCGGAATTAACTCGTAAGAACGAATAGGAAATTCACAACATCCCTGTGGACCGACCCGTACTCACCGGCTAGTTTCATGCGACGCCGTTCTTGATTGCGGTTACAAATATTTTTGATCTATCTTTTAGAAAGCGCAAGCACGCTAAATCATTCAATCAAATGGCGCCGTTGCCGGGGATGGCGTAGAAATTTCCTTTTCGCAATTTCGGGTTAATCATAAAATTTAAAAAAATCATAAAAATCTGAAAAAATCAAAAAAAAAAATATAAAAATATATATTTTGTTATTTTTGGAAGGGATACTTTGTTGTTTTAATTTTGCAGGATACACGAAAATCGGATCTGGAAATTTCCAGAAAGCAAACCAGAAGACAACACATCAGAACAGAGGTAGATTGCCACCACAGAGCCGTACAGTTTTTTCCAGGACCCGATCCAGCAGAATAACCGCGAAACCGCTGCCTTGATGTGCTAAAAACCGCGGAACCGCGGCATTTCTGACGGTTCATCGCAAAAAATTTTCACGGTTTGATTTCTAATTTTCCCCTCTGTAAATCCTCATAATTTTTTCTGGAAATTCCTGCAAGATTTTGTGCACTTTAAAAATATATTCCCTTCCAAATAACGATTTTGTGCAGGATTTTTTGGGCCCCGCTTGAACTAAATTGATTGCAAGAAATATTTTGTTGTTGCATATCTTTTCTCGAATATCTTTTTGCAACAATTCTTTCCAAATAAAGATCCTTGTGATATGCTTAAACTAAATTGATTGCAAGTAATATTTTGCTGTTGCATATTCTGTGTTGAAAATCTTTTTGCAACAAATTTTTCCTAATAAAGAGAAAAAGAATAAAAGAATAAAAAAAGAATAAGGAAAATTTTGTAGAAACTTGCAAAGTTTTTTTGGCCGCAAATATATCCTTGCACCATAAACTTTCCTTCTTTCCCCCTTTCTTCCAATATGGGTACCCCACATAATAAATCATTAGCCGAACTTTGGTATCCCGAACCTAATTTTGCGTCGTACGTTAATTTGTTCGGTCAATTTAAAGACGATCCTTCCATGCCTAAAAAATCTTTGAAAGATCACATAGAGGCGTCTAGTAGAAACAGTTTGAGTTTTCAACCCACTTTGTGTCAACCAAGTCAACCTTCACCACCTTCGTATGTTGACACCACTTTTTCAAATTCAGCTGTAACTCCTAAGCCGATGTCCATTGCTGAGCATATTGCTCAATCTCGTAGCCGATCTTTCACCCCTCTCCACACATTTAGTTCTAGGGATCAACACGATTATTCACCTTTTTATCCATATGTTGACCCTACCCCTGTCCAGCCACCCACTTCCTACCAGTCCTATCCGATCTTCCCACCCTCACTAGACACCGTTTCTACACAGCCTGTTGGGAGTTTTGCATATCCACACAATTTTGAATCTTTTACCGAAACCCCCTCACCACCTAAGTCTAGTTTGGAAGAGTCGTTGGAGGCGTATATCGCAGCAACAAATAAAATGATGAGGAATGTGGAAGCGTCCATGGCCGCCCTTATGCAACCTAGTGAACCGGTAGCTAGTGTCCCGCTAGCTCCAAATTTTTCAATGTATGAGGCGGCAGTTGGACAGAGTGAGAATGAGAGAGGATTTTCAAATCAAACCTACCCTTACCCAATTGAAGCCCACAACTCCTGTTTTCCATCGATTGCCCTAAATAGTTCACCAGTTGAAAATAAAAATGAGTTGTGTGATTTTGTAGTGTTTGATTTGCCAGATTGTGAGGAACCCCTTTCGAGTGAAACCGCACCTAATCCTTTCGATCTTTACACCTCCACTCTAGAACCTAAATCGATAGATATCCTTGCTTTTGATGAGGTGTCTAAAGAAATTGATTTTCACTTGATTGAGGATATAGACGCCGGGAATATTTCAGATGATGAACCTGTCGATTTAATTGAAATTTTATGTTCAAATCATCATCCTGAGTTATTAAATGTTTCTCCCGAATCTCATATGCGTCTAGATTTTGATGATAATGGCATGGATGAGTTAAATATTGAGGATAGTATTGAGGAGAGTCTTGAGGATAATATTGAGGTTGAATCATTTTTGTTTGATGTGTCTGATTTTCCAATTCATCCTCCTGAACCTTTGACTGTTATATCACCCTCCCTCCTTCCCATCGTTCCGACCCCGCTTGAAGACTGTGAGCTTGAAAAAATTTCCTTTGAATCTAACACAGTTCTCACAGATGATAACACTTACGAGTGTTTAACTTTTTCGGACGATGTTGATGACTCACCGCCCGAGTTTGAGTCCTTTACATTTTCAGATGAGCCATCAGACTCGTTTGATTATACTAGTTTCGAACCATTAATGGAATCTTTCAAGTTCGAAACAGTTTACTACGGTGAGAAAGATACTATCCCTAATTCACTCTCTTTCGTCTCTCCTAATGTCCCGACCGTACAAATGACCGTTACGCTTTCATCTCCGATACCAAGTTCGGCGTACCCAAGTTTTCTTGCGAATCTTGAGGGATTTGATCCCATTTCTCGACGAGTAGATAGGTTAGCGCAATCGCTTATAACATATCGGTCATCACATATTGCGCTAATTTATTCACTCAATTTACACCCTCAAGATCGTACTCCACTTCCTTCTTCTTTTCGCCATTCTTCTCCCCCACCGAGACCATATTCTACCATTCTTCTTTCCACACGGTCTCGCGTGCTTCTCATTTTCTTGCACCAACTATACCATTTCCACGATAAGATTTTTGAATGGTTGGTGCTAACTTTTGGCTTGTGCAAGGCCAAGCTTAAGTTTGGGGGAATCTTTGTATATATGTACATATATTTTAGTTTTCTTTTTCTAAATAAAAAAATAAATTTTTTTTTCAAAACATTAAAAATAAAAAAATGTAAATAAATAAACAGGGGAGTGCCGACATTTTGACCCTCTTGGTTCAGCATGACAGTGAGGACACTGTCAAGTTCATGTTTGGGGGTATGCTCGGTACGTCTTCTTCCTTCGCATTCATTTGTACATATTTTTGCATTTGCATATTTATTTGAAAAACCCATAAAAATTGAAAATTTTCAAAAATTATAAAAATTATTGTATTCAATTTAGGCCATATTTAACTTGAGTTTGACAAATAGGTTAACTAGCTAGGAACAACTAGATCTTAGACTTAGTGAATTAAAAACCCTAAAAATAACCTTCCTTAAAGTTTAATGGTAGAAAGTATATGCCTTGTAGTTTATTTAGAAATAGGCAAATTTTTGGTTCACTTCTTGGGCTAAGTCAAAATGAGGGAAGAGTATTGATGTTCTTATTAGAGTATAAGTTTGAAAAATAGTTCCTAGCTTAAGTCTAGATTCTGAAAATGTATACCCTACAATTTGCACAATCACGCACCTTGAAACTTGGAATAGTAGAAGAGACCTTGAAATGCTCTTGTCTAAAGTCCTTAGTACAATGAAAAGAAAAGAAAAGAAAAAGTGAATAAAGAAAAAAAAATGGACACTGGTTTTTGTGATTACTTAAGGCTGCAGAAATAGAAAAATATTTAGCGAGGGTGCTTCATCACCTAGTGCCTTAGACCAACTGGTTTGGGAGTCACTGCTAAAGCCTTGGATGTTGCAAAAACTAGGAAGTACGCTTTAAAGTGCTAACGCATCTTGTAATCGGTTGTTGGTACCTCAAGAAGTATTAACAGTCGCATGAAGGATGTGTAAGCAAATTTCATTTAAAAATTCACTAATTAATAAGTGCTTTGGACAATGGACGAGAGTATGATTGCTTGATTTGAATTTCCAAGTGTAGGGGTGATCTATACACACACGTAGGGATATGTGATTGGAATTTAGATAAAAGAGAGGAATGAAAAAAATAGAACTTATATCTTTAATAGAGTTGTTAGAAATTCCTAAGTCGAGATGGAACCCTAGAAGGAAAACTTAAGAAATGCCGAAAGCTAAGTAAGTCCACAGGATGTATATAATCTTAAGTTAAATAATGAGGAAGCGTGAAGAATATGGGTGGATAATTTACAAGTAGAAGATAATAGAATTCCTTGTTAGAAGACCTAATTGGAGAACAAAAGTTAATGGGCCGAATTGATAGGATTTTGTGGGTGTAATCCGCTGAAAACCCTCAGGAGACAACACTCCTCCTACTAGGGACACCTAGAGGTTTAACGGCTTGTTGCACGTGCTGAGTGCAATCGCTTTTCCCTGCGAAAGTGTGGTTAGGATTTTAGTGAATAAAAATAAGTTTGCTCGAGGACGAGCAAAAGATAAGTTTGGGGGTATTTGTTCACACCATAATATTGCATTATTATATTCCCCATTCTTATTCTTTTTATAAATAAATAGGTGCTTTTGACGCATGTCTGCTACATGTTACAGGTTACAGGTTCTTGGACAGAAAACAGTGAAAACGATGTAAAGACGATGAAAAAGTGGACTTTGACCAACAAACAGAATACTCTTGATCAAGCCTAGATAAGAAACAGTTCACAAAGCAAGGTTCAAGACGTCGACACAAAGCCATGGTTAAATTCCACAACAATGTTCACTGGAAGATCTGGAAGAACCTAGAATCCAAATTAAGAAAAGACATAAAGATACAGGAAGCACAAGACACCAGAAGCCCACAACAGAAGTCTCAAAGCACAAACTTTCCTTTTGGCCGCGGAACTGCGGCCAAACCAGGCCTAATGCCGCGGTTCCGCGACAGTGATGAGCAATTAGGGGACAGAAATTTTACCATAAAGTGGTGGCGGCGTTGACTGGTCTTTATAGGGCTATATTTGTAATTTTAGACATGCGGTTCAAGATGTAACCTAGGGTTTCCTATTCTCTATAAATAGGAACCCAAAACATTGTATTTTCTTTATGCCTCCCTTTAATGAATAAAATTTAGAAATCTTTTGGAGAGCATCGGTGCCTCTCTTTAATTCAGAAATTCAGATCTGACAACCCTGCTTTGATGTTTGGAGAGAGCCATCTGTAAGTAATTTAATTTCTTGCCCTAGTGTAGATTTCAATTCCTTACCCTAGGTAGATTTAATTTCATGCCCTAGGAACTTGTTTAGGGTTTAGCCTTGAGGAAGGATTTTGAGAGATGAGATCTCTCATCCCTTTCTTACCCACCAAATATTTACAATAGGACTCCATGCATACACGCACATACCGCGCCCTACGGCATCCTACCCCTCGAGGTAACGATGACACCGTAGTGTAAAGGCCCGGTTGTGGTGTTTTCCATGGAGGTTAGGGTAAGGATCTCTAAAGGAAGGACAAGAATCTAGAGGAAGGAACACCTTCCCGAACGGATCTAATCCACTTTATTGATAATTACCATAACTCCTCATAGATCTTCATTCGGGTATTGAAAGCGGTGAGATCTAATTACATTTTCAAACCATCCCTAAACCTAGCCCTAGCAAGAGTAGATCTAGATAATTGCCCTAGGATAATTTAGATTTTTAGATTTAATAATCTGTCCGAACACCTT
This sequence comes from Agapanthus africanus, assembly GCA_030015575.1. Classification (NCBI taxonomy): domain Eukaryota; kingdom Viridiplantae; phylum Streptophyta; class Magnoliopsida; order Asparagales; family Amaryllidaceae; genus Agapanthus; species Agapanthus africanus. The sequence continues at coordinate 285,929,534 of JASDDO010000006.1, forward strand.
TCGGAATTAACTCGTAAGAACGAATAGGAAATTCACAACATCCCTGTGGACCGACCCGTACTCACCGGCTAGCTTCATGCGACGCCGTTCTTGATTGCGGTTACAAATATTTTTAATCTATCTTTTAGAAAGCGCAAGCACGCTAAATCATTCAATCAGTGCCGTGGTCCCGTGGGGGTTTGAACGAGATATATACTGTTGAATTACAATGAGAATTACATTAATTGATTTCAAAGACTTGAAGAATAGATAACTTAGAAGCACAGATTTTAGGGTGCACATCACATACATATAGCTCACTATTTATACATGTGTTTATTATTCATACGCATGTTTAATAATGGCATCATATCCTGGTTATTACTATTGTTTTGATATTATGACGCACTGATGTCTGGGTTTTGCATGGCCTAGTTCCTCTGAGTTTATCGCAGGTAGATCAGGAGTATTTTAGCAAGCAAGCTAAGCAATGGAGCTAGCTATTTAGTTTAGAGACTCTTAGTTTATTTATTTCCGCAGTTTTATTTCTAATGATGTGAGCCCATATTAGGACGTGATTCAGATACTATTGTTTATTGGATCTTGATTCGTTTCCGCTATATGCATTTCTTGATTTTATTTATTATGGCAGATGGACATGTGTTAGCTAGATTATATATTTTACTGTTCTTGATATCCGATAGACAGTCGTAATGTGATTGTGGAGGGATGATTCCTAACTACAGGTATCATGGTTTGCTCTGTCACGTGCCGTAGTTACGTATTTTGAGAAGTGGGGCGTGACAGTTACCATAGTCCACGGGGTAAGATGGACTCCTCTCATATACATGAATACTTTCTGTATCAAATTACAAATAATCATGTTAGAATAACTATCCTATACTTGTGAATGATCATATACAATTTTACTTATCCTCTGTTCAATTGGTTTCCATTCTCATTATATACTGTCTTCTCTTACTTCTTTTGGGACTTACCGAGTGCTAGTTCGCTGACGACATTTCTTTCTGTTTCTTCTTTAGGATATTCGTCAGGAGGCCCTGACTCTGAGGAGATAGAGCCGGGCCCGGAAGACATGGACCAACTTGCTGCTCATCTAAACTACTAGCTCTTTCCAGCCTGCACTTACTTTCTGTATGCCATTGTTTAGGCATTTGCTTTATTTATTGTATCTTTTATTTTCAGACAGTTGTATGTAAAGTTGAATGTAAATAAAATTGATGTTCCATTTTATTACTCTTGTCATTCTTGTTCATTGTTATATTGCTTAATTAGGCTTGACGTATTTGTTTCATAATAAATACGTTGCGGGCTTGCCACGTCACCGTTTCCGTCTATTGAGAAGCGGAGCGTAACAGGTTTTGAAGAAGTGGACGATATTCTCCGTCTTCACTTCCCTTAGCGGTACTGTTTCTACCCACTTAGAGAAGTAGTCAGTTGTTACAAGTATAAACTGGTGTCCCCTGGACGACGCTGGTTCGATAGGGCCGATTATATCGTTTCCCCACATCTCGAATGGCCAGCTGGCTACTGTCGGATGTAGCGGATTTGGATGTTGATGAATGAAGTCCCCATGTATTTGGCACGACTGACACCGCTTCATATATTTGAGACAGTCCTGAATCATCATGGGCCAGTAATAGCCCATCCTTTTTATCTTCAGCTTTATTTTTGGTCCTGCTTGATGAGAGCCACAAAGTCCGTCGTGTATTTCTTAGACGACTTTCTGTGCTTCTTTTGGCCCTAGACATCTTAACCATACGAAGTTGAAGGATCTCTTGTACTGAGTGTTATCGACGAAGGCAAATGACAGTGCTCGTTTCATGAGCTGATATCTGGATGACGTATCTTCGGGCGTTCGTTGGGACTTAAAGTAGTTTATGAAGACTTCTCTCCATTCTTTGACCTCTTCTTTGTCCTCTATTTGGAGAACTTCTCGTTCGGCCGTTTCTTTCTTTTCAGATAGTTTTATCAGATCTTCTGAAGGTATATCTGCTAGTGCTAGGATTCTGCGGCTTTGAACAATGATCATTGATGTTTTTTGCTCGCGGTACGCTTTCCAGGATATTTGAAGGGATTTGGGTCAACAGCTGCTGCACTCTTTCGCCATACATTATTAGTTCCGGCTTGCATGTCTTGTAGTCATCATTTACTTGATCGATAATCAGCTGAGAATATCCATATATGAGGAGGTTCCTGATTCTCATGTCGATAGCGATCTCAAGACCGGCTATCAAAACTTCATATTCTGCTTCATTATTAGTCCTAGATTCTGTCAAGGAGAGGGCGTAATGCAATATTCCTTCTTGCGGGGTCACGAAGATAAGACCCACCTCGGCTTGGATTATGGGAGTATTCCTCTTTCGCCGCTTCATGGAATATACTCCATCAAATTATAGTTTCCATTGAGACTTATTTTCTTCTTTCTCTTCTTCGACTACGTTGAATGCGTGTTCATCCGGCAACTCACAATTTAGGGGTGAGTCGGATGGTATCGGATATTCCGCAAGAAAGTCTGCGATGGTTTGTCCTTTCACCACTTTTAGGGGTCAATACGTTATCGAGAATTCCATCAGCAGCAGGGCCCATTTGGTGAGCCTTCCCATCAGTATGGCCTTCGACATCAGATATTTGAGAGGATCAACTTTTGATATAAGATGGACTTCGTGCGCCAAGGCATGGTGTCTAAGCTTCGTAATTGCGAAGATTAGCTCCAGGCAGTGCTTTTCTATGGGGGAGTAGTTGTTTTCTGCCCCCAGGAGAACCCGACTTAGATAATACAAAGCTCTCTCTTTTCCTTGGTCGTTCTCTTGTGTCCATAGTGCGCCTAGAGAACTTTCAAGGGCCGTTTTATATAGGATAAGGGGTTTTCCCTTAACTAGAGCTGCTAATACCGGCGGATTTTGCAGGCATTGTTTGATTTCGTCCAGTGGATTTTGGCATTTCTGATCCCAGACGAACAAGGTCCCCTTCTTCATTAGATGGCTATAGGGGCGACATTTTCCGGAGAGGTTGGTTATGAACCGCCGGATGTATGCGAGCTTTTATTGGAGAGATCGCAGATGTTTGAGGGTTCGTGGCAATGGCATTTCCATGATCACCTTGATTTTTGAGGGATTAATTTCGATGCCTCGATGACGGATAATGAATCCTAGGAATTTGCCTGAGGAAACTCCAAACGCGCACTTTAGAGGGTTCATCTTTAGATTATACTTTTGAAGACGCCCGAACACAATCTTTAGGTGTTCCCAGTGTTCTTCATGAGATTTTCTTTTGACCACGAGGTCGTCGATATAATATTCAACGATCTCGTGTATGAGGTCATCGAATATCTTTGTCATGGCTCTTTGGTATAGAGCTTCGGTGTTTTTCAAACCGAAGGGTATCACCTTATAGCAGAATACGCCTGACAGTGTCCGGAAGGCGGTATGCTTCTGGTCCTCAGGATCCATTTTTATTTGGTTGTATCCAGAAGATCCATCCATGAAGGAGAAGACCTCGTAGTTGGATGTGTTATCGATCATCAGCTCAGTAATGGGCACTGGGAAGTCATCCTTCGGGCATACTTTGTTGAGGTCCCGAAAGTTTACACAAATGCGAACTGTCCCATTTTTCTTCATCACCGGAATGATGCTAGCGATCCATTCGGGATATTGAACTTCTTGAATGAAGTAGGAGTCAATTAATTTCTTGCCTTCGGTGTTGATACCTATTTCAAGTTCGAGCCGCATCCTTCTTGGTGCCTGTTTGATTGGCTTTATGTCTGGCGATATAGCCAGTTTGTGTACCGCTACTTCTGGATCTAAACATAGCATTTTGAAGTAGTTCCAAGAGAAGCAGTGTTCGTATTGCATAAGCATATCTTTCAGTGTGGCTACTTGTTTTTCAGATAGCAGCTCGCTGACAAACTTTGGCCTCGGATCATCCTCCATTCCTAAGTCGATTTTCCTTAGGTTGTCTGTCGTTGTATGTATCCTATCCTCCAGTTCTTTTGACGCTGGTGGAAATTCTGAGATCACCTCATTATCGTCTTCATTTGCGAAGCATCAGAAGAGACCAATCACGTCCTCATCCTTTCCTTCTTTTGATAGAGTAACCATATGACAGGTACGAGTCTACTTCCATTTTCATGGTCGAGCCGGTCTTATCTTGACGGTATAAGTCTTCTTTGGCTTGTGCTTTTGTGGCGGGTATATCCTCCAGCTGTCGGATAATATGAACCTGCCTTATTGATATTGATCTTCGACCCAATTATTGAACGTGAAGCAGTCCTCAAGGGGACGACCTATTACTCTGTGATAGGAGCAATAGTCTGAATAGTGGACCTCATTTATCTGTTTGGGATGCCGAGATTCTGAAAGCGTCAACATTTACTGCTTCATGAAAAAGCCAAAGATTTTTCCTATCTTATCTTGAGGAAAGGAATATTTTCGATCTATCTTTTTTATAAAGGACGGGCTCCAACCGAACTTTTCTCAATTAATCAGCGTCTTGGACCTGCTTTGTTGTCCTTGAACGTTGTTTGCGTTCTTCACCATAGTTTTACCTCCACTTCGGGATTTTCTCTCTTCGTGAAAGCGGATAGCGGGCTATGGATGAAAAGCATTACGATCTACCTCTTCTACTGATTGTTGACTGAGACGCTGTGTCTTGGCCTTTTCATATATGACCATTTTGCGGGTTTTGTTGCCTTGGCTCGCTCGACAAGCTTTTTTTATTAGCTTATCAATTTGCACTTCGAGCGACGGACTTAACGTTATCAAAGTAGGATCTCGCTCCAATTTGACGTCATGGCTATTTCGAAAAGTGTTTTCTTCTTCACTCGAGCTGTTTATGATGTGGCAGCTGTAGACTTGCTCCCGTTTCTTGTACCGAACATATCCCAGCTCAGTTGTTTCCATCTTTCCGTTGGACTTCTTTCATTGAGTCCAGGGATATTGTTGGATATATATGCCCTAGAGGCCTTCATTGTATAGGATACTGGGATATGTATGTACATAACAGTCTTGCTTAATATGATAGTACGCTATTTGGTTTTTCTTTATCTTAACGTATGATATATTTTGCGTAGTATTCATATATATATACATGTTGATAAAGCCCTTAGGATGTTTGCCTGACTTCCGGCGTTATGATGGCAGTCATACTAGTGGGAGCTGGATAGTCAATAGGCACATCCTTAGATGTCCCTGGTCGCAGGAGTATCGAGACTGGTCATTGATACTCCAGAGTAGACCGGTGTATACATATCTTGACCCTGAGGAGGGGCGATGGATTGGGCCCGCAGCCATTGGTGGAGTGCACCAAAGATTATATACATATGCTCACTGGGTGTGAGTACACCGGACAGGACTCGCCGAGAACTGACTGGATGGTATTTATACCTAACGTCAGATAGCAGTTCTCAGGTGACATGTGTGCAGATAGTCCGTTGACTTAAAGTCGTCATTTGTCTCGTGTGAGTTCCCACTGTGCTTTGATTACTACCCTACCACGGTTCAAAGGAGTCATGCAAACAGGTTTTAGTTGGGCACAGTCCCGAGCCACGTGGAGGCAGTGAGTGACTGTTAGGGATTCGTCTCTCCCGGTATAGGGAGTTGATAACGCACAGTGATCGGTTGGTCATTACCATAAGTCCCTGGCCAGGGCTGATTGAGAATTACTGATAGATTGATCAGTAGATTCTCGGATGGTGATAGAGCCATACCGACACGACTTGTACGGTTATTAGGGGTCTGACGTTCACCACCTCCCTAGACCATACATGCGATACTCTTAGACGAACAGACCGGACTGCACGGATATTGTCACGCACAGGCTCAGTAGCAGTTCGGATGGGTATCCTCACCGGCCTTCTTATCGACATCTACCTGGGGACCGTCACGTACAGCTAGTGCCGATTGCGGTCTGTGGTTAAACCCACTGCCAGCGTAGTAGTCGAGTCTTTAGAGTCCCACACAGAGTTTTCCCAACTCCAGGCGAAATGATATAGAGGTCGTACGGTTTTACGACAAGGGTTCGGACGAATACGTGTTTAAACGCACGTACGACATTCGGACAGTTTTTACAAGACGGTTTTGGTTTAAGCCAGATTCTAGTATCAGGTTATTGGATTTATATAGTCTTTAGTTTTTTCGTGTTTTCACGGATGCGAAGGGCGTTCTCGTAATTATTCGAGAAGCTTCTAGAAGGAGGGTGACTAAGGAGGTTAAGGTGGCATTTTCATTAATTGCTTTGTGTGACTCATTTATATGATTCATCATATCATTAATGCTTCATTAATGATCTAATTACTCACATAATGAATCACTCTCTTTGAATAAATGAAGCATGGTGAATAATCATTTAATTGATATTATTTGATAATTCATTATGTATCATATATTCAAGTGAGAAGCTTTTCTCTTCTCATTATTCTCTCCACCTTCTCTCTCCTCAAGCTCTCTCTCTTTCTCCAAACCCTAATCCTACCACTCATGAGTTGAGTACAAGGATTAGTAAAGAATAAATACTCCATAACATAACTCTACATCATCTTAGTTACTTTGGTTAGCAACTAGAGAAACAAAGTTACCTCAAGTCTTGAGGTATAGCTTGGATTAGGGTACTCGGGTGGATCATCTATCACGGATAGAAGGCTGAGGAGGACATAGAGATCACAAAGACGAAGGACAAGAATCGTTTGGTATAATCTCTTTACATAGTAGCTTAGAACTCTATGCTTATTGTTAAGTATTGTTTAGAAAAGATCTTCGGTTAGTCGATGTATGCTAGCAAACAAGATTGTTTTTCATATTTCCGCCTCCCCGCAACTCGTGGGGTGTGGCACATCGACTTACAGTGGTATCAGAGCCTCACTAAACAATAATTAACTCACTTGCAAAGTTGTATGAATTTCGAACGGAAAATAAATCGGAAAAGACACGAATATCATGAAGTTTCTGTCGATTTTTAAATGAGATCCAAAAATTTTTCTGGGACCTCCAGAATGACCAGTGAGAAAATATAAGAACACACAAGAAAAAAGGGATCCTGAATCGCCCAAAGCGCCGTGGAACCACGGCCGAGCCTGTTAGTTATACGTATGCCCTAGAGGCCATTACTGTACATTGGATGTATATTGTAATGGATGCTGGGACATATATAGGTAGGACTTTCTTGCTCGACATAATAGTACGCTATCTGGTTGCTCTTTATCTTAACATGTATACTTTCTGTCTCTCTGATTACATGTTGATAAAGCCCTTAGGATGTATGCTCGACTTCCAGGACTAGGATGTAGATCATACTAGTGGGGCCTGGGTAGTCCATGAGTACATCCTTCAATGTTCCTAGTCGTGGGAATATCGAGACGGGGCATCGATATTCCAGAGTAGACTAGCGTATATCTTCTCGACCCATGTGATGGGCGATGGATGATCCCATATCCATTGGTGTTTGACATCAGAGATGGTATGCCGGTGCTCACTGGAGACTGGGTACACTGAACGGACTCGCCGAGAACTCCCAGATGGTATTATACCTCACGTCAGATGGCAGTTCTCTGGTGACACTGGTACAGCTTAGTCTGTTGACCCGAGATCGTCATAGAGTCTTGTGTGTCTCCCACTGTGCTTTGATTTCCACCCTACCACGGCTCTACTGAGTCGTGCAAACAGGTGGTTTTTGGGTACAGTCCCGATTCACATGGAGGCAATGAGCGATAGGAGGGGATTCGTCTCTCCCGGTATTGGGGGTTGATGTTGCGCTATGCTCGACTGGCCATAACAGGAAATCCCTGGCCAGGGTTGCAGTGATATACTGGTAAGAGTTATCAGTAGTTTCACGATTGTTATGGACCTCACGTCGGCATGACTTATCGAGCTATTGGGGTCTGGCGTTTACCACCCCTAGGCGAGATATGCGATATATCAGATGAACAGACCGGACTGTACGGTAAGTGTTACTGGTTGGATTCACAGGAGTGTGAGCGGGCTTGCTCGTCAATCTTCTGATCGCTCAATACCCGGGTGGCCGTTACGTTTAGCAGACCGCTTGCGGCTTGTGGGTGTTTGATATGATCATCACCTGCTGCCGGCGTATTGACGAGTCTTTAGAGTCCTACACAGAGGTTTCCTGGCTCAAGCGAAACGAAATAGGAGCGCATATGAGATATGTGCGGGACCGAGAATAATGCGTGTATGTGATACCGTATTCTATTCTCGTGATGAATGTATCGATTGGTTGTATGCGATATAACCTAGTTATCGAATCGAAGATTGATTCGATAAGTCGATACATTGGATACTAGTCGGTTATATGCGGCATGACCGGATCATTGAATCAAGTGTTGATTTAATGATTTAATGTATAATTATATATTTGATATATTACTTTACATTAACTAGTATTGGTTCACTCAAGATTGACTTTCTCACTTGAAATGCACAAGTTGTATATGTGATATATTTTTGTGCACTTGTTTGTATCATGTTTGATGATACATGCAAACTTGGGTTTGTGTAAGAATTAAACCATGTTTAGTGAATGGTTAGGGTTTCATTTCACTTATTTATTTATCTATTTATTTTGGTTAAAAGAAAAAGGAAAAACAAAATGGTTGCTTTTATACTAGAACTTTCTTGATGCTTCATGCATCTTTGACTAAGTGACCATTTTGTCTTCATCTCCTAAACCTAACCATTCAACTAACCCTAATTCATTCTCTACACTTAACCAAGGTTGCATTATGATAAGAATGAATGGGATTTTCTTTTTAACTTAATCTTTTTTATTCTTTCATCTTCATCATCTTCATCAAGCTTCAAAAAGCTTGCTAGCTTCAATGGTGAAATGAGAAAAAGAGTGAGAAATCCAATTCTAAAGTGAACCCACTTCCTATTTCTTCATCCTTTACCACTTGCCAAGTAGTATATGGTGTTTTCTTCACAAGTTTCATGACTTGGTGAAGTTGGAGCTTGATCTTGATTTTCCTCGACGTAGATCATCTTCGGCATCGAAGTCGACGACCTAGCCCGATCATTTCTCCGACGAAACCTTCACCAGAGTCCGGATTCCGATAGGTACAGCGGAGGGACGTCATCACGGAGCCTAGGAAGTGGAGGACCGGATCTACAAAGGTTGTAGTCACTTTCCTTTAGCAATAAAGTTGTTTACTTGCTTGCATCGCCTTATCATCTAGTTAACGATCCGTTTTAGGGTTTGTAGGCACATGAAAAATTTGAATTGGGCATGTTTGATCTGTTGTGAGACCTCATTAGTGTTCCGAGGAACCCTACAGTGGTATCAGAGCCTAGCTAGAGCCTTAGGCGATGCGTAGACGGAGTTAGAAGTCCGATCGAACCGAAACCCTAATGCAAAATTGCTCTCTGTACATTTTTTGAATTCGTGGTTTTTTCCAAATTAAAAATGCTTAAAAAATTCAGCAGGAAGATTTAAGAATTACAGTGCAAAACGACAAAAAGATACGACTAAAGCGCGGCAGAACCGCGGCAGAAGCTTGGCTTCTGCGGCGGTTCCGCGGCCATCTGATGACGTAAGCCTTCAATTTTTGCACAGTAATTTCTTTCTTTTGGTGCTGTATTTTCTGGGAATTTTTAAATATCACTCAAGAGTTGAGTTTTCTGGGTTGCATTGGAAGTTCGTAAATTCGATCGGATTATCAAACTTTGTCTATGTGTTTTTCCGGGTAATTTTAGAATATGTTAAAAAGTTCGACCGGATATAAATACTCATTTTTCCCCTGCCGGGAAATTTCCAATTGTTGGATTTTTCCGTAGTTTAATGACGTTCTAAGTAGTGAAAGTAACGCGATGGTCCCTCTAGAAGACAACAAACCTTAACTCGATTATGTGACCGTCTTGAACTGCCCTTTGAACCTTAGGGTTTGGGGCAGTACGGCGTGCCATATGTGAGGCGTTGGCTTGACCCTTCTACGGCTGGACCGTTGGTACTGAGGCACGAAGTGAATGTTTTTAAACTTATTTCATGTGTTGAGCTGTTTCGGGAAAACTTGGGTGTTCGATTGTTCGATCGGAAAGTTTAACATTTTCTATTTATCCGGAATGTGATACAATATTTAGAATCCACAAGTAGTTATGAGATAACTGAATGAATGTTATAAACATAGCAGTTTAGTCTCACTTGATCGGTTGCCACGGAATTTTGATGTGATCAAAAGTCCGTCGCAATCACGTAGCGTACGCGGATACTCGCCGGGTAAACTTAATAGACAGCCTCACCCCATAGCCCCGACCAAGTGACTGTAGGAGAACCCCGTCGCCGAAAGCATCCGTTCGGGTGCTCGCAGTAGCGGTGTTCCGCCTTAGTGCACTTCGTCGACGGTATCGGGGGTGCGGCCGCCTACTAAAGTTTGCGACGAGCATTCGATCAGGATGTCGGGAATCTTGTTGAATTGCCCGATTTGATATTGAAAAGAGTTTTCGATAATGAGACTAAAATGCGGGGTTTATAACTGTTAGGCATGCGATGTCTAAGGAATTCATTTGGTTAGGCATGCGATGTCTAAAGAGGTTGCGGATTCCAACTGTTGTAGTTTTACACTTTCTTTTCTGTGACCGTAAGTGTAATATGTGATATCGCCAGTTTCGTTGCTATATGTCAACGACAATTGGGATGCGCATATTTACTTACGTTGATGACATGTGATGTTATGTGTTGCTGGATATGTTATATTGGATCGTCGTGTTTGAATAGCCGGGGGGTTTTTATGTGAGATGAGTGTTTTTCATTTTCATTCATGTAAAAACTTGTATGTAATATTCTTTTATTAGGGCACTTCCAGGTTGCGGATGATGTCACCATTTGTATATTATTTACTTTTCCGCATTAGGATAGACCCAAGGAGGGGAGCACAAGTAACCGGGTTCTAGGGTCCAGTGGGAGACCATCTCGAGGAGTCGAGTCCGGGTCTCCTAACCCTAGAATTGGTAGGGTTGCTTGCCGCTCTCGTAGGGGTCTAGGGGTGTGGGATTGGCTATTCATCACGACCATGGAATCCGTGTTTTATACTGGCTCGTATTGAAAACACGGACGTCCTAGTATATCCAATATTTCATATGATACTTTCTGCTGCGTTATCTGTGATGTGATCATGTGGTATATTCAGATAGATATTATATATAGTATATATGATATATTATATAGATGTTGCTTATGTTTTACACCCGCGCTAGCCCTGCCTCGCTCTGGCGTTAGTTACCTAACCTAACGGTGCAGACGAGACATCGAGGCGAATGCGGATGGCATAAGCGTACGTTATATTTATCTGTGATGTTTAGGTGGACTTAAATGATGGGATATTCATTAATGTGATTAATGAAAGATAATAAACCTAAAAGATGTTGTGGAATCGAATTTCAAAATAAAAACAGGTAGCTACAGTTCTTGCTTTGCATCGCGGTGTTCATTGTAGAACATCCTGCACCTTATTCGATGAGGAAAGGACCGAGATCCCATCACCGGGAGTGACTCCTTTAGCAATAACTAGCAGATGCTACACACTCGGTTTGTCTTTTGATTGCTTCTATAGTTTCTGCTTTGCACAGTGATATATATGATATATCCCGCACCTCATTCGACGAGGAAAGGGCCGACGATCCCTTCACCGGGAGTGACCCCTTTAGCAAAACTAGAAAAGCCTAAAAACATTCCATTTAAAAACCATTTGATTCCGCAACGAGATCAAGTTCAAAGCGTTAAAGGTTTTCATAAAAACCATTTGCAACCCTCCGTCATTTTAGGAAGTAGAGTACTTAGTATTCGTGCTACGTTTGTCGACCATAGCCGAGGCGTAGTGTGCGGTAGCTAAGTGATGTCTTCCTACACCGCATATGATGCAATTAGTTAGGACAGTCATGTGGCTTTGTTGACCTTAGCCAAGGGTCATGTGGGTGGGTCTAATTAATCACGAAATGACGGGTAGAACTTGACTAGTGCTTATGATTTGTTGACCTTAGCCAAGGTCATAGGTGTTAGGGGTAAAAACCATTATCGGGAGTTTCAAGTGTTGAAATTTGCAATGAGATTGCATACCTTCTATGTGATAGTTGGATCCCAATACCCACTGCGAGTAATTGTTACTCCTGGGAGAGTTTTGCACTTTGCAATTAGCCGATCAAGTAGGTGTCTAGAAAGGTGTCAACGGGGTTACGCCTCTGGGAAAATGAGGTTTACTGTAATTAGGTCCGTGCGAAAGCACGGGGAACCTCTCTCAAAGTACCGACATTGGCCTGGCTGAAAGATTGGCGAACTTGTAGAGTGTAATTAATCCCGGCTAGTCTTTCCTTTTAAGGTTTGAAGGAAGATTTCATAAAAACAGTGGGAGCCATCCTGATTAGATAAAATAAATAACCAATCTAATCTTGCAAGAGCGCACGCAGAGTGTTTTCTTCTCTCTCTCTCCAGGTAACGACCATATCACGCCTTAATCAAGATAATAGTATCGATGTATTGACCGAACCCGCTTGTTATACTAAGCTGGGGAACGTTGGTCCCGCTCCAACTTATAATTGTTATAAGACAGAGCAGGAAATAGGGAAATACCAGAATTCCTATGCCGCCCAAACGAAGAAAGTGCATATGATGCATCTCCTTCGGGTGTGTTCATTACAAAGAACTGTTTCTCAGTATCCTCTGCATCCTGGGTATTTGATACCGGATCAGGATCCCAGATATGTAATCTGTTACATAGGGCTACAAAAAGGTAGAAAACTGAGAACGGGTGATAAGTTTCATGAGACAGAAAACGGAGCAAGTGTTGCAGCCAAGTCTGTTGGTCACTGTCACCCTGTATTACCAATACATTGATTCTGAACAAATGCTTAGATACCGAACCTGATATACAAAATCATATCAGTCTCTTTATAAGTAAAGAAATGATAAAATTTTGTATTGTTGGATAATGTTTTGAACATTTCCTATTTCAAAAGTTGATCGGTTCAGGCACGTTATCTAAAAGCATTGACGTTCTAAATCAAACTACAGTTCCTAGTATACAAAACACACACAAGAGGAAGAGTTCAGAAATGAACGAATCCTTCTTGAGACATTGTAGACTAGGTCATATCAATGCGACCCGACTGGCTGAAGTTACATTTTAGATGCATATTTAAATCAGTTTGAATTTACATCTTGTGAAACTTGCCAGTCATGTCACAAAGATTAGATAACCATAGCTCCATTTACTGGAAACATAGAAAGAGTTAGTAAACTCTTGGGACTGATACATGATGATGTATGTAAGGTCTCCTGTCTACACATGCCAGGACTGGTTCTTTATACTTCATTACGTTCTCTGATAATCTCTCAAGATTCAGACACATGTTCCTGTTGAAACACAAGTCCGAACCTTTTGAGATATTCACAGAATATAAGCTAGAAGTAGGGAACCAATACAGGTATAAGTATTATGTCCTATGATAAGATCAGGGAGGAGAATACTTGTGCATGGCATTCCTGGACTATTCTAAAGGAGGATGAGATTCTCTCTCAGTATTACTCCTCTGAATACACCGCAGCACAACGGTATATCAGGGCGGAGCAATAGCACCCTATATGATATGGTGTGCTCTATGATGAGTATCACTGAGTTACCTGTTTCTTTTTAAGGGGGTTATGCACTTGAGAAGTTGCATACCTATTGAATTGGGTTCGAATCAAATCAGTGCCTACCACTCCATATAAGAAATGGTGTGGGAAGAGCCTATCTCTTAAGTAAGTTAAGATTTGGGATTGTCCGGCCTATGTCAAAAGCAAAATCCGGACAAGATCGAGGCAAGGTCATTTCTGTAGAATTAGAAAGGTTCCAGCTATACAAAACTGCAGCTGATGATTTGATAGAACCAAAGGATTCAATAGTCTCTGACGAACCTCAGCCTCTCCGTCGATCTGGTAGGGTTCCTCATCCGCCTGAGAGATACCTCGGTTTCTCGATGATAGTGGGAGCGAGGAATGCATCATGAGATGATGACCCAACTAGTATCGAGCAGGCCATTGAGAGTAGGGACTCTGTAAGAATGGCTGGATGCTTAGCGATCTGAGATGGAATCCATATACACCAACAAAGTATGGACTTTGGTTGCGATATCTGAAGGGTTAAATCCCCATCAGGAGCAAGTATATCTTGAGAAGATTACTTGGTGTAGATGGAAAAGTTGAGACTTTCAAAGCTAGACTTGTTAAAGGTTTTCGTCATCGACCAAGCGTGGATAATGATGAAACCTTTTCCAGTGGCTATGCTTAAGTCCATCCGGATCCTACTTGCCAATGCTACATACCATGACTACGATATCTGGTGGTTGGGTGCCATGACTGCTTTTCTAAAATTATGATTTAGAAGAGAACATCTATAAGAACACAGCCAGAGAGCTTCGTAAACAGTAGGAGCAGCGGAAACGTGTGCAAGTTGCTTTACAGAATAAAGCAGGTATCGCGGAGTTGGAACGTCTGTTTTGATGTGGTAGTCGAAGTGTTTGACTTCATCAAAATGGCAGATGAACCTTGTATGTACAAAAGGGTAGTAGAGAGTAAGGTGATCATCCTCGTATTGTACGTAGACAACATACTCTTGATAGGAAAAGAGTTTCCTATACTACGATCGGTCGATCTCCTCTTATCACATGGATTCTCTAATAGGATAAAGATGATACCTCCTAAATCCTGAGATTTGGATCTATGAGATAGATCTAAAGGGATGTTAGGGTTCTCACTAGGTATAGTGAGATTGTATCAATCGATCCTGGGGAGAATCACTGAAAAGGTTCCAGAGTGATAAAGACGACTGAATATCAGTCACAGGCATTGTCTTTACCCTCAGTAAAGGGACGGTATGTTGGAAGAGTTCCAAGCTATATACCGTGGCAGACTAGACGATAAAGGCTGGTAATATCGCTATTAAAGATACTACCAAAGAGGCAGTTTGGGTGTATATCGGTTCATAAGATGAACTAGGTTCCCACCATTGTGTGACAATGGTAGTGTGGCTTTGGCCCAGGAACCCCGGTCCCATCAGTGACCCAGACATATTCTGAGGCAGCATCACCTGATCATGGAGATAGTTGATCTCCAGGGTGATCGAGGTTAGGAGAGTAAACTTAGAGGACAACACGGCGGATCCACTCACGAAGGCCTTTTCCCAAAGAGAAACTTTTAGGGGATGGTTGAGTATTAGATACTACAACTACTGCTACAGATGGCCCTAGTGCAAGTGGGAGATTGTTAGTTATATGTATGCCCTAGAGGCCATTACTGTACATTGGATGTATGTTGTAATGGATGCTGGGACATATATAGGTAGGACTTTCTTGCTCGACATAATAGTACGCTATCTGGTTGCTCTTTATCTTAACATGTATACTTTCTGTCTCTCTGATTACATGTTGATAAAGCCCTTAGGATGTGTGCTCGACTTCCAGGACTATGATGTAGATCATACTAGCGGGGCCTGGGTAGTCCATGAGTACATCCTTCAATGTTCCTAGTCGTGGGAATATCGAGACGGGGCATCGATATTCCAGAGTAGACTAGCGTATATCTTCTCGACCCATGTGATGGGCGATGGATGATCCCATATCCATTGGTGTTTGACATCAGAGATGGTATGTGGGTGCTCAGTGGAGACTGGGTACACTGAACGGACTCGCCGAGAACTCCCAGATGGTATTATACTTCACGTCAGATGGCAGTTCTCTGGTGACACTGGTACAGCTTAGTCTGTTGACCCGAGATCGTCATAGAGTCTTGTGTGTCTCCCACTGTGCTTTGATTTCCACCCTACCACGGCTCTACTGAGTCGTGCAAACAGATGGTTTTTGGGTACAGTCCCGATTCACATGGAGGCAATGAGCGATAGGAGGGGATTCGTCTCTCCCGGTATTGGGGGTTGATGTTGCGCTATGCTCGACTGGCCATAACAGGAAATCCCTGGCCAGGGTTGCAGTGATATATTGGTAAGAGTTATCAGTAGTTTCACGATTGTTATGGACCTCACGTCGGCATGACTTATCGAGCTATTGGGGTCTGGCGTTTACCACCCCTAGGCGAGATATGCGACATATCAGACGAACAGACCGGACTGTACGGTAAGTGTTACTGGTTGGATTCACAGGAGTGTGAGCGGGCTTGCTTGTCGATCTTCTGATCGCTCAATACCCGGGTGGCCGTTACGTTTAGCAGACCGCTTGCGGCTTGTGGGTGTTTGATATGATCATCACCTGCTGCCGGCGTATTGACGAGTCTTTAGAGTCCTACACAGAGGTTTCCTGGCTCAAGCGAAACGAAATAGGAGCGCATATGAGATATGTGCGGGACCGAGAATAATGCGTGTATGTGATACCGTATTCTATTCTCGCGATGAATGTATCGATTGGTTGTATGCGATATAACCTAGTTATCGAATCGAAGATTGATTCGATAAGTCGATACATTGGATACTAGTCGGTTATATGCGGCATGACCGGATCATTGTATCAAGTGTTGATTTAATGATTTAATGTATAATTATATATTTGATATATTACTTTACATTAACTAGTATTGGTTCACTCAAGATTGACTTTCTCACTTGAAATGCACAAGTTGTATATGTGATATATTTTTGTGCACTTGTTTGTATCATGTTTGATGATACATGCAAACTTGGGTTTGTGTAAGACTTAAACCATGTTTAGTGAATGGTTAGGGTTTCATTTCACTTATTTATTTATCTATTTATTTTGGTTAAAAGAAAAAGGAAAAACAAAATGGTTGCTTTTATACTAGAACTTTCTTGATGCTTCATGCATCTTTGACTAAGTGACCATTTTGTCTTCATCTCCTAAACCTAACCATTCAACTAACCCTAATTCATTCTCTACACTTAACCAAGGTTGCATTATGATAAGAATGAATGGGATTTTCTTTTTAACTTAATCCTTTTTATTCTTTCATCTTCATCATCTTCATCAAGCTTCAAAAAGCTTGCTAGCTTCAATGGTGAAATGAGAAAAAGAGTGAGAAATCCAATTCTAAAGTGAACCCACTTTCTATTTCTTCATCCTCTACCACTTGCCAAGTAGTATAAGGTGTTTTCTTCACAAGTTTCATGACTTGGTGAAGTTGGAGCTTGATCTTGAGTTGCCTCGACGTAGATCATCTTCGGCATCGAAGTCGACGACCTAGCCCGATCATTTCTCCGACGAAACCTTCGCCAGAGTCCGGATTCCGATAGGTACAGTGGAGGGACGTCATCACGGAGCCTAGAAAGTGGAGGACCGGATCTACAAAGGTTGTAGTCACTTTCCTTTAGCAATAAAGTTGTTTACTTGCTTGCATCGCCTTATCATCTAGTTAACGATCCGTATTAGGGTTTGTAGGCACATGAAAAATTTGAATTGGTCATGTTTGATCTGTTGTGAGACCTCATTAGTGTGCCGAGGAACCCTACAGAACCCACCGATCCGCCGCGGATCCGCGGCAGAGTTGGCTCCGATTCATCCCAGTTTTCTTCTGTGCATCTGTTGTGATATTTTGTAGTTTCTGGTATTTTTATTTTCTGCTCAGGTTTCAAATTTACAGTAAAGATTTGGAGTAGAATTTAAAGTGTTTAATCGATCGAAATTATACGATGTTTGCTTATTTGATTATATCTGTTTTGTATTATGTGTTCGTAAACCTCCCCTGACTGCTAGTATGTCGGTTGGCAGGGGGTTGCACATATCTGTGATGTTATTTATAACTGTTTGTATATATAAACTGTATTGGACTGTTGTGATGATTAGCCGGGTTTTGTGATGGGTTATTGTATTAATTCATTCGATGTAATTGTAATAAGTTGTAATATTATTTTGCGGGGCACATCCAGGTTGCGGTTGTAGCCACCGTTGTATTATTTCTTTTTACTGTTTTTGCTCCTAGAATAGACCCAAGGTGGGGTGCACAAACTACCGGGTATTTCGAAGTGTTTATTGGCCTACTCACGTTGTTGAGGGAGACCTCTTCACTTCGGGTACTTGGCGGGTAGTTTGCCGTACCCGTAGGGGTCTAGGGTGGGGTAATGGCTATTCATCATAACTGTGTAATCCATCTTTTCTTACAGGCTCAAAAGAAATGCGGATTGCTTGCAAATCCAATATTGTTTATCTGTGATCTGGAATGCCTATTATTGCGTCTGACGAATGTACAATATCTATATATGATAGCTATTTAGACGTCACTTATGTTTTTCACCCGCGCTAGCCCAGCCCCCGCTCTGCCGTTAGTTAAGTAACCTAACGGGTGATGATGGGACCCTGTGGCGAATGCGGATGGCATAAGAGGACGTTGTATTTTCGTTGTTATCTGTAATGATAGGTTAAAGATGGGACGCATTATTTTTAATGCAAAGAAAAATAAAACCTAAACTGAATCGTTGGAACAATTTCTAAAAACCACTCGGTTTTCTTGAAAAAGCAAAACTTTAAAGGCAGAGCTTAAACCACTCCTTTTAATAAAAGCTATCTTGGTTCCTTCGATCAAATCAAGTTCACTACGTTAACGGTTTTTTTCCAAAAACCAGCCGTAACCCTCCGTCGTTTCAAATAGACAGCACATCGTATTCATGCTATGCTTGTTGGCCTACGTCAAGGCATAGTGTATGGTAGCAGTGTGTGTGCCTATTTGTTGCATAGATAGATGCATTAGTCTAAGATAGACGTACACCTTGTTGGCCTACGTCAAGGGCTTGTACGATGTACTTAAATTGATCAGGACAACGACGGGTAGAACTTGACTTGCGTCTTATGACTTGTTGGCCTACGTCAAGGTCTATAAGAGCTTGGGGTAAAAATCACATCGGGAGTTTCAAACATAAAGGAAACTTGCAGATTTAGCATACCTTCTGGAGTGTGATGACTAGAGTGGCTTCCATCTAGTGCATCATGCAATGATAGTTGGATCCCGATCCCACTGATGAGTAGGATTACTCTCGGGAAACATTCTCACTTAACAATCAATGCTATAAACCAAGTAGGTGTCCAGAAAGGTGTTAGAGGGGCTACGCCTCCAGGGAAAAGATGTTATTTAATTAAGGAACTTCGCGAAAGCGTTGGAAAACCTCCCTCGAAGTACCAACACTAGCCTGGCTGAAAGGTTAAGCAAGTATTGTGACGTGTGATTAAATCCTGACTAGTTCTTCTTTTAGGTTTTGAAGAAGGATTTGAGGGAACAGTGGGAGCCATCATGTTTAGATAAACTAATAACCAATCTAAACTTGCAAGAAGCATATGCTGAGTGTTTTCTTTTCTCTCTCTCTAGCAGCGAACGTGACAGGATTAAAACTATTACTTGAGAAAAATATACTGACCGAACAGAACTATAAAGATTGGCTAAGAAACGTCAACATTGCGCTGACTTATGACAAAGTAGCATATGTTACCACCGTTGTTCCTTCCCTTATCCCTGGACCAGATTCCTCAGTTGTGGACAAGGAAGCTCGCAAAACTTGGGATCTGGATTGTGAGCAAGCTAAGTGTATCGTGCTGGCGTCCATGAACAATGAACTCCAGAAACAGCACGAGAGTATGGATGTTGTATCCATCTTCCTCCATGTAAAGGATTTATATGGAGAACACTCCCGTATCGCAAGGTACGAGACCTCAAGGAAACTCTTCCAGATGAGGTTAGCTCCAGGATCGCCTGTAGGAGAGCACGTCCTCAAAATGATCAGCCTCATTGAGGAACTCGCAAACCTGGGATGCGTGCTAGAGAATGATTTGTATATCGACTTGATTTTGCAGTCCCTTCCCCACACCTTCTCTCAGTTCGTGCTTAGCTTCAACATGCATGAAATGGAAGCTGATCTTCCAAAGCTCCTCAACATGTTGAGGGTAGCAGAGACCTCCTTGAAAAAGGAGAAGACCCCCGTTCTGTATGTTGGCCAATCATCCTCTTCTAAATCTAAAGTGAAAGCTAAAGGGAAGAAGAAGATGAAAGCCACCAAACCGAAGGGTGGGGTCAAGAAGGTGCAGGGAAAGAACAAGGCAGGAAGGGTGTAAGCGGATATAAACGAATGCCATTATTGTCACAAGCAAGGGCACTGGAAGAAGGACTGTATGGCCTTCAAGGCAAAGGACACGAAGCAAGCGGTTTCTTCTGCTTCAGGTGTGTTCGTAATTGAATATTGTCTTTCAGTAAACTCTACTTCATGGGTACTTGATACCGGTTCTGGTTCTCACATCTGTAATTCATTGCAGGATCTAAGAAATAGTAGAGTACTAGGGGCAGGTGATATGACTCTCCGGATGGGCAATGGAATGCATGTAGATGCTGTTCCAATAGGGGAGTATCACCTAGGGTTGACTAGTGGGCACGTTTTGGTGTTGTACAGCTGTTTTTGTATTCCCAGTATGCTGTGTAATATTATATCAGTATCTTTGTTGTCTAATAAAGGATATAATTTTGCACTTGAAAGTAATGTCATGAACATTCTCCTAAATCAAGAACTGATTGGGTATGGCACACTGGAAAATGGCATATACATACTTAATCAACCTCGAATTTTCAATATTCAAAACACACATAAAAGAAAGGCTCCAGATACAAATCAAGCCTTCTTATGGCATTGTAGACTTGGTCATATAAACGAAACAAGGTTGACTAAGTTACATAAAGATGGATATCTAGATCCGTTTGAATATTCATCATATGCAACTTGTCAATCATGTATCAAAGGAAAAATGACCAAATCTCCGTTCTCCGGACACGGAGCAAGAGCTACTGAACTCTTGGGACTTGTACACAGTGATGTATGTGGTCCAATGTCTACGCATGCACGAAGCGGTCACTCCTACTTCATCACTTTTACTGATGACTTCTCTAGGTATGGAAATGTGTTCTTAATGAAACATAAATCAGAGACCTTTGAGAAGTTTAAAGAGTTTAAAAATGAAGTAGAGAAACAAACTGGTAAAAGCATCAAGACACTTCGATCTGATCGAGGTGGAGAATACTTAAGTACAAGTTTCCTTGAATACTTAAAAGAGAATGGAATTCTCTCTCAGCTTACTCTGCCTTATACACCTCAGCATAATGGTGTATCAGAAAGGAGGAATCACACACTATTAGATATGGTGCGTTCAATGATGAGTAGTGCTGAGTTACCACTTTCCTTCTGGGGATTTGCTCTAGAATCAGCGGCATACTTATTGAATAGAGATCCAACTAAGTCTGTGCCTACCACTCCATATGAAATGTGGACCGGGAAGAGACCATATCTCAAGTATATTAAGATATGGAGGTGCCCAGCATATGTTAAAAAGCATAAACCGGACAAGCTCGAGTCACGATCGGTGTTGTGCAAGTTTGTAGGATACCCCAAACATTCAAGGGGGTACATGGTCTACCACACTGAAGAACAAAAGGTGTTTGTCACTCGCCACATTGTCTTCTTAGAGAGCGAATTTCTTGCAAAAGAAATTAGTGGGAGCGCGGTAGAGCTGGAAGAAATTCCAGAACCTCAAACTGCTACCGAGGACTTAGAAGAACCTCAGATTTCAATAGAACATGACGAACCAACGCCACTCCGCAGATGTAGTACGTTTTCTCATCCTCCAGAGAGATATTATGGTTTTCTTCTAGATGGGGATCGAGAGGATTGCATCATCGACGATGATGAGCCTACTAGTTTTCAGCAGGCTATCACGAGTATTGACTCGATGAAGTGGCTGATGCTATGAGATCCGAAATGGAATCCATGTTAACCAATAAAGTATGGACTTTAGAAGTTGCTCCTCCTGGGGTTAAACCAGTTGGATGCAAATGGATCTTCAAAAAGAAGATTGGTGCACTTGGACAAGTGGAAACCTACAAAGCTAGACTCGTTGCAAAAGGTTTTCGTCAAAGACCAGGACTGGACTATGATGAAACATTTTCACCTGTAGCTATGCTTAAATCCATTCGGATCCTGCTTGCCATTGCTGCCTTCCATGACTATGAAATCTGACAGATGGACGTAAAAGCAGCTTTTCTAAATGGACATTTAGAAGAGAGTGTTTACATGGATCAACCAGAAGGTTTCTTAGATAGTGGGAGCAGCGGAAGGGTGTGCAGGTTGCTTAAATCCATTTATGGATTAAAGCAAGCATCGCGAAGTTGGAACATCTGCTTTGATGAGACCGTCAAAGAGTTTGACTTTATCAAAAATGTAGATGAACCATGTATTTATAGGAAGATTGTAGAAGGAGCAGTAGTCTTCCTCGTTTTGTACGTCGACGACATACTACTGATAGGGAATGATATCCATATGCTACAATCAGTAAAGCTCTTCTTGTCACAGAAATTCTCCATGAAAGACTTGGGTGATGCAACCTACATTTTGGGCATTAAGATCTATCGTGATAGATCTAATAGAATGTTGGGACTTTCACAGTCCAGGTATATTGACACTATACTAAAGAGATTTAGTATGGAAGATTCCAAGTGCGGTAATATGCCCGCTTGTCACGGGATCACCCTCTCCAAAGAGATGTCTCCAAAGACTGATGAAGAGAGGGATCGCATGAGCATTTTACCCTACGCTTCGGCGGTAGTATCTATAATGTATGCGATGTTATGTACAAGACCGGATGTAGCTTACGCACTTGGTATGGTAAGCAGGTATCAGTCTGACCCAGGTGAGAAACATTGGATAGCGGTGAAGAACATTCTCAAGTACCTGAGAAGGACAAAGGAGATGTTCTTGATTTACGGTAATGGGGACCTCCAAGTAGAGGCTTTTACCGACTCCGGCTTCCAAAGTGACAAAGATGATTCTAAATCCATTTCGGGTTTTGTGTTTACCCTCAATGGAGGGGCGGTATGTTGGAAGAGTTCCAAACAGGATACCGTCGCAGACTCAACTATGGAGGCTGAGTATATAGCTGCTAGTGAAGCCGCAAAAGAGGCTGTCTGGATGAGGAAGTTCATTTCTGAACTTCAGGTGGTTCCGTCCATTGCCAATCCAATACCTTTGTATTGTGATAACAATGGGGCCGTAGCACTGGCAAAGGAACCCAGGTCCCATCAGAAATCCAGGCATATCTTAAGGCGTTTTCACCTGATCAGGGAGATCGTTGATCGTCGGGAGATCGAGGTACGGAGAGTGGATACAAAAGACAACACGGCAGATTCATTCACAAAGGCCATTCCTAAAGTTCAGTTCGAGAGGCTGTTTGAGATGTTGGGCATGCGGTACTCCAGCAACTGGATGTAGTGAAGACAGTGGGTACTCATTGCGCCAATTATAGGCCCTAGTGCAAGTGGGAGATTGTTGGATATATATGCCCTAGAGGCCTTCATTGTATAGGATACTGGGATATGTATGTACATAACAGTTTTGCTTAATATGATAGTACGCTATTTGGTTTGTCTTTATCTTAACGTATGATATATTTTGTGTAGTATTCATATATATATATATACATTTTGATAAAGCCCTTAGGATGTTTGCCTGACTTCCGGCGTTATGATGGCAGTCATACTAGTAGGAGCTGGATAGTCAATAGGCACATCCTTAGATGTCCCTGGTCGCAGGAGTATCGAGACTGGGCATTGATACTCCAGAGTAGACTGGTGTATACATATCTAGACCCTGAGGAGGGGCGATGGATTGGTCCCGCAGCCATTGGTGGAGTGCACCTAAGATTGTATACAGATGCTCACTGGGTGTGAGTACACCGGACAGGACTCGCCGAGAACTGACTGGATGGTATTTATACCTAACGTTAGATAGCAGTTCTCAGGTGACATGTGTGCAGATAGTCCGTTGACTTAAAGTCGTCATTTGTCTCGTGTGAGTTCTCACTGTGCTTTGATTACTACCCTACCACGGTTCAAAGGAGTCGTGCAAACAAGTTTTAGTTGGGCACAGTCCCGAGCCACGTGCAGGCAGTGAGTGGCTGTTAGGGATTCGTCTCTCCCGGTATAGGGAGTTGATATCGTACAGTGATCGGTTGGTCATTACCATAAGTCCCTGGCCAGGGCTGATTGAGAATTACTGATAGATTGATCAGTAGATTCTCGGATGGTGATAGAGCCATACCGACACGACTTGTACGGTTATTAGGGGTATGACGTTCACCACCTCCCTAGACCATTCATACGATACTCTTAGACGAACAGACCGGACTGCACGAATATTGTCACGCACAGGCTCAGTAGCAGTTCGGATGGGTATCCTCACCGGCCTTCTTATCGACATCTACCTGGGGACCGTTACGTACAGCTAGTGCCGCTTGCGGTCTGTGGTTAAACCCACTGCCAGCATAGTAGTCGAGTCTTTAGAGTCCCATACAGAGTTTTCCTAACTCCAGGCGAAATGATATAGAGGTCGTACGGTTTTACGACAAGGGTTCGGACGAATACGTGTTTAAACGCACGTACGACATTCGGACAGTTTTTACTAGACTGCTTTGGTTTAAGAAAGATTCTAGTATCAGGTTATTGGATTTATACAGTCTTTAGTTTTTCCGTGTTTTCACGGATGCGAAAGGCGTTCTCGTAATTATTCGAGAAGCTTCTAGAAGGAGGGTGACTAAGGAAGTTAAGGTGGCATTTTCATTAATTGCTTTGTGTGACTCATTTATATGATTCATCATATCATTAATGCTTCATTAATGATCTAATGACTCACATAAAGAATCACTCTCTTTGAATAAATGAAGCATGGTGAATAATCATTTAATTGATATTATTTGATAATTCATTATGTATCATATATTCAAGTGAGAAGCTTTTCTCTTCTCATTATTCTCTCCACCTTCTCTCTCCTTAAGCTCTCTCTCCTTCTCCAAACCCTAATCCTACCACTCATGAGTTGAGTACAAGGATTAGTAAAGACTAAACGCTCCATAACCTAACTCTACATCATCTTAGTTACTTTGGTTAGCAACTAGAGAAACAAAGTTACCTCAAGTCTTGAGGTGTAGCTTGGATTAGGGTACTCGGGTGGATCATCTATCATGGATAGAAGGCCGAGGAGGACATAGAGATCACAAAGACGAAGGACAAGAATTGTTTGGTATAATCTCTTCACATAGTAGCTTAGAACTCTATGCTTATTGTTAAGTATTGTTTAGAAAAGATCTTCGGTTAGTCGATGTATGCTACCAAACAAGATTGTTTTTCATATTTCCGCCTCCCCGCAACTCGTGGGGTGTTGCACATCGACTTACAGATATCCCTAATCTTTTTGTAGAATTGGGCTTGCCGAACCGTTTGTTCGAGAGGTACGCCTTGGTGCCTTAACAGTTTCTTTAGTTCCTCCGCATAATAGCTTGACATGCAGATGGGCTGGAGCCTATCAAGAGTGAGGTTGGCACCATGCCAAACTTCTTTTTCCGCCTTAGTCTCTATAGATTTGTAGAAGAAGATCGCCTTTTCACCTCTTCGTCTTGGAGGCACGTAGAAAGTTTTCAGTTCTTGCACGCTGTATGTATTGAGCACGTCAAGTTCTCTATAGTGTCGAGATGGAGTCATCATAATATGTAGACTCTGATCCACTTCGGCCAGAGTTTGTGTTGATGGGCGAACGGAGAACACCGCGGTCATCTCATCTTCAGAGCCGCTGCCAAAGACAAAGATAGGGGTCGATGGTCCGGGCTTATTATTCTCCCTCGCAGGCTGCCCCGAGTTGACTATTTGTTCGTCTTCTTCGGTATCACATCCGAAGACTGGGATGGTGGTCATGGATTTTTGCTTATTTTCGGGTCTGTGACACCTTTCAGTGTCTTCAAAGTCCGGCTGAAATTACTCGGTATCTTCATACTTTCTCACCTTGTTCACCGAGAAAGGATTGAGCTCTCCCGTGACGTTGTACTCTGAGCCATCTTTGAAATACTTCATACACTGATGTTGTGTAGAAGGGACGGCGTTGACTCATGCAGCCAAGGCCTTCCTAGTAGAGCATTGTAACAAGTTATGGCGCCAATGACATGGAATTTGATGTCAGTGACAAGCGGCCCTGTTCCCCTCCAAAACGCGGAGACGCGACCGGGCTGGTTCGTCTTGCCTGAATTTCGGGGCAGATGCTAATTGCTGCTATCTGTCCACCTCTCCGAAGATGCCAAGTTGATTTATGGCACCATATATCAAAGGTTCAAACGGATGCGGCCGATGTAGCAGACTTCGTCAGATTCCCCCTCATTTGAGAGGTTTTTGATTATAGGGACGCTCTTCTCTGCAGGCGCAAGCCCCTGCAGTTAATTACTCTACCGCATCGCGGTAACCACTTTCTCTTTCTCCAGATGGTTACTTCGTGTCGTGGGTGTTTGTTTTGTTTTTGGTTGCCCGTGGATTGTATACGGAGACTAATTTATGTTGTCGCCCGTAGGGCGTGGATTAGTCCAAATCCGTATTTTTCTTAGATTTGGGTTTGGGGGTTGGGTTTAAGGATACGTTAGTCTCATTTGAGACTAAGATCAACTTAAACGTTAGTTAAGGATACGTTAGTCTAATTTTAGACTAAGATCAACTTAACGGGGCCGTTTAGATCCAACTAGAGAGTATTTGGCCTCTGTTGTTTAGTTTAGGGATATTGCGGTTGATTACCAGTTTAACGACATGGTGGTCCAATGTTAATTTAAGGACATTTCAGTCCAAGGTTAGTTTAAGGACATTACGGTCCAATGTTAGTTTAAGGACATCTCGGTCCAAGGTTAAGGACATCATAGTCCGTGGGTGTAAAGAGACCCCACAGTCCGAGGTTAAGGACATCATAGTCCATGAGTTTACGGAACCCACATTCCATGGAATGATTGGTTATCGGAACCCGTCACCTCTCTGAAGACGTTGAAGGATTACAACGACGGATATCAAAGGAGTGAAGTGATGTACCCTTGAACCAAAGTTGATTGGGAGATTTGTAGTCTAATTTAGAACTAAGATCAATTAATTAGATTATGAGCACATTGGCTCAGTTAAATCTGAATTGGGGACTTATAGCCAACTTGGGCTAAGTCCAATTAAGTTTGAAATATTGGCCTTTTGTTGGACTGTTTGAACATTTGTCTAGGTTCAGCCCCTCATTATTTAGCAATGCTAAACAAGGGTTTGAGGGCTCTGATAACATTTTTGTCTTTGGCTGAGCACTAAACATTATAGCTCTGGATTTTAAGGTTCATTTGAAGGGTAGATTTGCCTCTGGAAAAACTTAGCCAATTTGGGCTAAGATTGGCTTTAAAATAGTGTTAAACACTAGAAGATATTTGGCGATCACGTGCTCCCACGTGATGTGATGAAAATAGTGTTAAACACTAAGGATGAAGCACTTAAAGTAGTGTTAATCACTAAAATTGAATTGGTCACGTGGGGTCACGTGAGGCGTCTGAAGATGGGGGCCAGACTTCCTTTGTTTTGTTCTCAGAATATTCAAATGTGTCAAACCCTTAAGTCTTCACGGCCATCACGTGTGGGCATGTGATGGGTACCCATGCATTGATTTATTAAAGTGTTTATTAGGGGTCACGTGGGGACACGTGAGGGCGCCCAAAATTGATTCTGCTCTTGGATTTTGTTCCTTTCATTTTTTAGGGTCAGGTGTGAGCACGTGAGGCATTGCCTCCAAGCTTTTTCCTTTTCATTTTTGGGAGTCTGTTTAAGGGTCACGTGGGGGCACGTGACCTAGTTTTGTTCTTTCTTTTCTGATCATTCAGGATGGGGGTCACGTGTTACCACGTGACCAAGTTCTTTACGTCCATGGAGAGCTTTAAGTCTCTTGTTTTAATAATTAGATTCTTTTATAGGGTTAAACCCCAGTTCTGTTTAGAGGAATTAAATTCCCGTGTATTTGGAAGAATTAAATTCTCATATAGGGTTAAACCCTAGTTTCATTTGGAGGAATTAAATTCCTATGAATTTGGGAAAATTAAATTCTCATATAGGGCTAAACCCTAGTTTCATTTGGAGAAATTAAATTCCTATGAATTTGGGGGAATTAAATTCCCTAAACTCAAATTCTCCCCTCTATGTTTTGGATCTGCATGGCAGAATCTCCCCGATGAGAATTAAATTCTCAACTTGTAGGGAGATCTGCTTTTGCAGATCTTCAACCAAAGGAAGAACTAAGTTCTTATTCAGAAGAGTTAAACTCTTAAATTGAGAATTAAATTCTCTTTTTATTTTATGGAGATTAGATCTCTTTCCCCTTTCTCACTTAGGGTTTCTTTTCTCTGAAAGGAACTTCTTTTCTCTCTTGAGAATTAAATTCTCCTTTCTTTTTTCTCTCTGTTGTTGTTTTTTCTCCAAAAATCCAAAGATCCTTCTCTTCTCTTCTTGGCTCCTATTTATAGGAGAAAGAAAAGAATCAATTTGTTTAGTCAATCTTTCATTGAAAGATTTTGGTTGTTTCTGTAACCAACATGATCTTTTAGATCACTCAGTGAATTTTATTCACCATTGGATTTCCAATCCAAAAGATATTCTGTTTGTTATTCTTGGTGAATTTCAGGGAAATCTTTCCTTGTATAGAATCTTTCTATAAATTGGTGATTTTTAATCACCATTGGATTTTTAATCCAACGGTGCTCTACTTCACAGAGCACAATCTCTTTTAGTTTGGAAAGATTTAAAGAAATATTTTTCCATTTAGGGTCTTTGATTTCTCTTAATTAGAATTTAATTCTATTAGTTCAGAAGGCTTAAGAGCCTATCACGTGTTGGCACGTGATCCCACTGTTTGATCATTTCTGTAGAATTTAATTCTATTAATTAAGGAACTTAGGAACCCATCACGTGTTGACATGTGACCCCCTTGATTAACATTTTGGCCAGAATTTAATTCTGCTATTTTTAAAGAGTTAAGGAATCATCACGTGTCATCACGTGACCCTTGGTCACGTGTAGACACGTGATGCCTCATTGGGATCTTTCCTTGCCATTTTATTATGCCTTTTAATTCTTTCAGTGGGTTCTTTAAAGGTCCATCACGTGTGGGCACGTGACTCCACTAATTGCTTGCTTGATTAGAATTTTAATTCTATTATAACAGAGTCCCAAAAAACCATCACATATCAGCACGTGACTCTTGGTCACGTGTGAGCACGTGATACCTATTGGGGTATTTCCTGATATTTTATCAGGGAACAAATGCCCCACAGCGTTGTTCTCACGTGTTTGCACGTGAGTGCAACACTGTCACCTTTGTGACCGTTGGATCTGTCTAGAGAATAGGGAAGATGAACCGTTCCCCATCACATCCTATAAATGCAGGAGTCCCTTCAGAAGCGCCTCCACTTTCCATCTTATTCCTTACTTGTTCTTGCCTTGAGAATTTAATTCTCTCTCTCAGAGCTTAGTTCTCTGTTTCAAAAAATTTCAGAGTTTAACTCTGTTAACAAAAGATTCCCTTTTTCAGGTAATGATCCTGAACGGCTGAATAACTTCTTGTAGGAATTTAGATTTTAAATCCACACCAAGGGTTTTTCCCTTTAACAAGAACCCATCTTTCCAAGTTAAAATAATCTCCAATCTTTAAATAATAAACCTCTTAGGGCTTCTCTGATCTTCAGGGATCGATGGTGATACTTGTCTTCTCTCTGGAATTTAATTCCATTCCAAAGAGCTTTAGCTCTGAAAAAGTATTCTGGGAGTTTAACTCCTCCGTTCAAAAGGAATTTAATTCCCTTAAATAACTCAATTCTTCACATAGAAATGCTTTCAGGGAGACCCTTCATGATTTGCATAGAGTTCTGCAGTGGGTTTTCTCCTTGGGGAATGTGTTTGAAATCCACTGTTCATTTAGACAAGCATTCTTCTTGATTGGTTTATCCATTAAATTCTCACCGATCTTTATTTCAGATACTATGGCTGGGCATTTGTATGATCTTAACGAGATCATTTCTTACGAAGACATTCGTGCATTGGGACGCAGCCAGAACCAGGAGTTCACCAACGCTCAGTGTGCTGAGATCATGAGCCGCTTGAACGAGTACAACGGTCGACTACTCCCTCGTCGCTCTCCTCTTTTGAGACTCATTATGAGGGCGATCTGGGAATCACTTCCTTTATTCTATGCAGGCATGCCGCTTAAGGCTTTAGATGATGCCGAAGATAAGGTACACTCAGTGTATCTGATGGGCCTAATCTCAAAGAAAAGGAGAAACAATCTTGTTGATATCCTGCATCAAGCTTTCCAACATGCGGCGATACTCTCTGCCTATCGAAGGGTGGAGGACATCAGCGGAGATCCCAACGCTTGGGAGCATGACAGGAAGCACACGAGAATGGCCAGAGAGGCCAGAAATATTTTAGATGGCCTTACTTTTGAATTTCTCAACCCGTATCCTGGATTTGATGTCTTACCATTGTAACATTTTCTCTTATTTTTGTACGAACTTTTTAAAGTATGAATGATAAGTCTTTCCTTTCCCTTTTGTGTTAGCATGCTTTCCTTATGAAATTTTGTCATATTGTTGTTGCTGCGGACGTGTTTGGCATGTGAAGCACTGTTGGGGATTTCAATCTCCTATCGATACCCACTCACGTGTTATTCATGTGCGACACTATTTTACTTTTCATTGCATATCAAGATTGGTGCTCACGTGCTCTGCTCGTGGGGCCCTATTGATGGGGTTGTTTAATTTCCCATGCAATCTTTTCTGTATATGGCTTTGAATGCAGAGAGGGAGCCTTGGAAATAGTTCCACCTCTTTAATTTCCAATGCCTTTCCTTTTTCTGGGCTTTGGAAATAGTTCCACCATGCAATATTTTCAGTGCGCAGCATTTAGTGCTCCCCTTTATAAACTTAAGCCATAGTTTTCTTTCTCTCTTCACAGAGAAATCCATTTACAACTTAGGGTGATTATCTTGAGGAAACAACTGAGTGCTATGGCTTGTAACCACCCCCATGCTCGTCGACAACCATGGGAGGTACTCGTTGAGGAGATGATCCCTCGTTTTGCTGCGCGACCAGTGGATTCCCTTCTCACCAATGCCGAATGTGACATGGTGAGTATGAACTCCTGATCCGTAGGGGATCCCCTCTTCCAATAGGATCCATTTGGCTCCGGATAATTCTTCTTGCCGTGCTCGCTGACATCCCTCCTCACCCATCAGAGATGACCTTGGCGATCCTTGACGCGGCCGAAGACAAGCTCGAGTGTTTTTATGAGGCATGCCTGATTACTCGGGCTCTGAAAGACTGCTCGGTCCATCTGCTGGGCCAGATAAGAGCCCGGTGGGCTATTATGTCTGCCTTTGCGGATAGACATGGCGCTAATCGGTGGGGAGCCACTCATCGTGAAAATCGTCATTTCGATGTGCTGGAGAAGGCAAAGATGGAGTTAGAAAATTTTGTATTTTGTGTTGCTACCCCTTGTACCACTTATCCTTTGTTTGGTGACATTTTCCCGGTAGTGTAGTATGTTTAAATCAATGTACTCTTTTTATCATTAGCTGTTGCATGCTTTCTGTTGAATTTTCATGTTTGTCGGATACTCGTACGTGCGTCTTGCTTGTGTAAATGAGCTTTATATTTTTCCATGGGACTTTTCTTTAATTGTGAGCACTATCGTTATGTTGCATGCACATCAGTGCTTTGGGTATCATTTCTTTTTAAACATTCATATAGTTGCAAATGCATGCTTGATGGGCTATACATCGGAGACTTTCCTTGTTGCCTCCTATATCAGGTGATTTGTGCATATTTTAGATCGAGTATTGTCGTCGAATGGAGGCTTGTTTATATAGTCTTGAGTGTACACGTCTTCCTTCGGAGGTTGTGGCTGCAAAGGCGAGCTTAAGGGGAGTGATTGAGCGGTGCGCTTCGAATATGCTATCATGCGAGAAAAGGCTCAGCCGAAAGTTTTTGGAAAGGGAGCTGGCTTCCAAAGCGCAGAGGGAACTTCAAGCTAATCTTACGGCTAAGACCACTCGGGCATATGATCTTTGGCGAGGGCTTCAATAGGCTATCAAGGAGGTGGTAGCCATTGATAAGGCTGTCATTTTCACTCGTGAAATGGTCGAAGCCCATAAGGTTACTGAAAAAGAGCTTGAAAGTCGGCTTGCCTCATACCAGGCCCAACAGGCTCAAGCGGAGGCCCGTCTTTTGACGATAATAAATCATGAAGCCGAGGCTCGGCGGAAAAAGGATGAACTGGCAAACCTATTGAATCGTCCGCCGGCTTTAAGAATTGTATATATATATTTTTACTCTTCTTTTGTACATACTCCTGAATGAGAGTATTTTTTTTTATTCTTTCATAAATTGTATTTTGTATTCATTTTGATTCATGAATAAAAGAGATATTTTGCTTCATGATAGTGCATCCCTTTTTTGTAAGTGCATTTTGTGAATAATCTATTTTGAGTTCCTTGTAGGACAGCGATGGCTTAGGAGTCAAGGTTAAGATCTGCCTCCTAAGACTTTTCAACTTTATGAGCCGTGAGGGTCTCATAAAGAATTTTCTCCCTACAGGTCGAGAGGATCCCGTATGTGTAATTTCTCCTTAAGAATCGTGAGGATTCCTAAGTGGGTTTTCTCTTGAGAGTCGTAAGGATCTTACAAAAGAGTTTTCTCCCTTACGAGTCGTGAGGACCCGTAAGTGATGGACGGGGTTGACATTATCCGTATTTCATAGAGTCAAGGGTTGCTCTGGCCATTTCCCACGGGGTCAAGATTGACATAGGCCGTGTTCTATAGGACCAGGATTTGCTCTGGATGCTTCCCATGGGGTCAGGATTGACATAGCCGTGTTCCGCTAGACCAGGATTTGCTCTGGATGCTTTCCATGGGGTCAGGATTGACATAAGCCGTGTTCCACGAAACCAGGATTTGCTCTGGATGCTTCCCACGGGGTCAGGATTGACATAGCCGTGTTCCGCAAGGACCAGATTCCGCTCTGGATGTTCCCATGGGGTCAGGATTGACATAGGCCGTGTTCCACATGACCAGGATTTGCTCTATATGCTTCCCACGGGGTCAGAATTGACATAGCCGTGTTCCGTAAGGACCAGGTTCCGCTCTGGACGTTTCCCACGGGGTCAGGATTGACATAGGCCGTGTTCCACGAAACCAGGAATCGCTCTGGATGCTTCCCACGGGGTCAGGATTGACATAGCCGTGTTGCAAGGACCAGGCTCCGCTCTGGACGTTTCCCACGGGGTCAGGATTGACATAAGCCGTGTTCTACGTGACCAGGATTTGCTCTGGATGCTTCCCAAGGGGTCAGAATTGACATAGCCATGTGATCAGTCGAAAATACTGCATTTTTAACATGGTAATTTCCCTAACATTTGCACTTGTTTCCTGATTTAAAATCAGGAAAGTTACGGAAGAGGCATCGCATGCTACCACGTGACCAGCGGTCACGTGTTGGCACGTGACAATTAAAAGCAGCGGCAAAGGTAGATTCAGTTCCTTGATTAAATCAAAGAAAAGGCTCCAGAAAAGGGTCACGTGCTCACACGTGACCAGGGGTCACGTGTTGGCACGCGACGACTGAACAACGGCAAGAAGACAAAGCGCAGAAAGCAGAAGAAAGCTCGTTCCAGGGAGTCACGTGCCTACACGTGACCAGGGGTCACGTGCCTACACCTGACCAAGGGTCATGTGGCCACACGTGACCGGCTTTCAAAGCCTATCTATTTAACAGAATTAAATTCTGAACAGCATTCTAATCTTTCCAATGGGGAATGATTATTTGAAACCGATTGGATTAAAGATTTAAAGGTGATTAAATATCACCTATCTATGGAAAAATCTTGAACTTGGAAAGATTTACCCTTAAAATCTAACCGAAACAACAGAAGAATATCTTTGGATTTAAAATCCAATGGTGAATAAAATTCACCTAATAATCCAAAGGTCCAAATAAATGATGAATGCAAATCAAATCTCTAATGAATACAAATCAGATCCCTCAATGAATGATTCATCGAAACTAATCGATTCTGCCCCTTCTCTATAAATAGGAGCCAAGGGAGAAAGGGAGAGAGATATATATACAGAGATCGAGAGACATGGATCCATATACAGAGAGAGAGAGAGAAAAATAGAGCCTTGAGACTTTGGAGGAATTTGGATCTTCTGCAAAAGAAAACCTTAGGTAAGAAGGGGGAGGCTTTCAAGAAAAAAGAGAATTTAATTCTCAAAAAGAGTTTAACTCTTATATTAAAAAAAAGAAGAACTTAGTTCTCTCTTTAGTGGAGGATCTGCAAAGTGCACATCTCCCCATGAATTGAGAATTTAATTCTCATTGGGTTGAGATCCTGCCATGCAGATCCAAACATAGGGAGGGAATGGAAGTTTGAGAATTTAATTCTCATATAACTATAGGAATTTAATTCCTTTAAAATAAAATTAGGGTTTAACCCTATGTTATAGGAATTTAATTCCTTCAAAATGAACAGAACCAGGGTTTAACCCTAGTTAAGAAATCAAATCCGTCAAAATGACAGGAATTTAGTTCCTCACATGAATGGGAATTCAATTCTCACAGAAGACAAGTTAGAGTTCAACTCTATCTGAGAATATAATCCTTTAGAAGAAAACAGGAATTTAATTCCTCTAAAGTTTATTGCTAGGGTTTAACCCCATGAAGAATTTAATTCTTAAAGAAGATAAACGCATCCTCAAACAGGCAAAGAAACAGGGTCACGTGCTACCACGTGACCCCTGAAAAGGTCCACAGAGAAGGGTTTTGAGACAACTCCCCACGTGCCCCACGTGACCCCTAGCAGAAGCTCTAACAGACGAACACTTAAATGCCCATCACGTGACAGCACGTGACGCTCCAAAATACTCAATACTCTCGGCAGAACAAATAAAGAGAGGGCGCTCTCACGTGCTACCACGTGACCCTTCTTGCCTTAGTATTTAACACCAAATCGAAACCTCTGTATCCAGTGTTTAACACTGATTCGCTTTAGTATTTAACACCAATTAAAAAAAAAACTCTCTTTGCAGTGTTTAACACTAAATTTCTTAGTGTTTAACACTGAATTAAATTTCAGTTACCATTAATTTGGAATCTCTCTTTCCAGTGTTTAACACTGATCTGCTTTAGTGTTTAAACACTAACTTGAAACCTCTCTGGCCAGTGTTTAACACTGACCTGCTTCAGTGTTTAACACTAATTTGAAAGCCCTGTTGCTAGTATGTGACACTGATTATCTTTTGGCGTTTAACATCAGTTTGTCAATCTTATTCCCAGTGTTCAACACTGTTGGTCTCTAGTGTTTAACACTAGCTTTAGCCCAATTGGCTAAGTTTCTAGAGGCAAAGCCTCTCCTTCAATGGACCAACAGAGGGCCTATATCCTAAGCATGATTGGACTTAGCCCAAGCTGGCCATAAGTCCTCAATTCAGACTCAGCTGAGCCAATGGGCTCATAATATGATTAATTGGTCTTGGTTCTAAATTGGGCCAAAGACTATTTAATCTACCTCAGTTTAAGGGTACATCTCTTCACTCCTTTGATACTTGGCGTTGTAATCCCTCAACGTCTTCAAAGAGGTGACGGGTCCCGATTACCACACATTGATACGGACTGTGGGGTCCTTAAACTCATGGACTATGAGGTCCTTAACCTTGACCGGGATGTCTTAAAACTAACATCGGACTGTGGGGTCCTTAAATCCACGGACTATGAGGTCCTTAACCTTGACTGTGATGTCTTAAAACTAACATCGGACTGTGGAGTCCTTAAATCCACTGACTACGACGTCCTTAACCTTGACCGTGATGTCTTAAAACTAACATTGGACTGCGGAGTCCTTAAATCCACGGACTACGACGTCCTTAACCTTGACCGCAACGTCTTAAAACTAACATTGGACCGTAATGTCCTTAAACTATCTATGGACCGTAATGTCCTTAAACTACCTATTGACCGCAATGTCACTAAACTAAACAACAGGGCCTCCCCATAAACTGCTCTCTTGTTGGATCTAAAACGATCCCGTTAAGTTGATCTTAGTCTAAATTTAGATTAACGTATCCTTAACAAACGTTTAAGTTGATCTTAGTCTCAAATGAGACTAACGTATCCTTAAACCCAACCCCCAAACCCAAATCTAAGATAATACGGATTTGGACTAGTCCACGCCCTTCGGGCGACGACATAATTCAGTCTCCGTATACGATCCACGGGCAACCAAACACACACACACGACACGAAGTGACCATCTGGAGAAGGAGAAAGTGGTTACCGCAGTGCGGTAGCGTAATTAACTGCAGGGGCTTGCGCCTGCAGGGAAGAGCGTCCCCACAATCAAAAACCCCTCAAGCGAGGGGGAATCTGATGAAGTCTGCTACATCGGACGCATCCGTCTAAACCTTTGATACATGGTGCCATAAATCAACTTGGCATCTTCGGAGAGGTAGACGGATAGCACCAATTAGTATCTGCCCCGAATCTCAGGCAAGACATCCTCGCGTCGCAGCCGCCATTCGGAGGGGAACAGATTCTGGCACGCCCGGTGGGACCTTTTCCTCTTTCCACTCCACACTTCGTGTGTCGTGATTCGCGAACCAATCGCGGTTCGCTAATGTGTGCCCTTGGGTTTTGAAGTACTAAGATTTGGCATTTCGTTTACTGCAGAAAGCAAAAGAATCAATGGTTGGCAACTACTCGAACTGCTCCAACTGCAAATGCAACCTACGCTCCGCCTCACCTGGAGGTGTAGCATATGGACCGCAGGCTGCTTCCCTATTCACTATGCCTGTGGAGCAAGTGACTCAAGCTACCATTGGTCTATTCTTTGGGACCATGCTCCCGCCGGTGAACATTAACATCCCAATGCCCGTACCGGAAGCGTCAAAGAAGTCGGTCTTTGATCGACTTGCTACTCCCACGGCCCCTCTCAGCGGGTCGTCCAGCTCCTCGGTCTTCGCCAGACTAGGCCAAAATTCATCTGGGCCCACAATGAAGCTTACAATCCCAGAGAAGATTATTCCGAAGAGGATAGCCATCCCTGCTCCTGAAGTCGTCAAGGCGGCTTCTCCTACCAAAGAGTCGGTCTTTACAAGATTGGCTGTTCCAGCTCCTGCTCCTGCTACCCAAAGGACATCGGTCTTTAACAGGCTGACACCAGCAGCGCCCCCCCACCTACACAGGGGGAAAGACGAGGCTATCACCCTCACCAAGCCGACTCCATCAGCATGACACGCTCGACGTCGTTACTGGCGCCGAGTGAGGAAGGCCGGAGGCAACTCCCCTCCTGGGCTAACTCCTCCAGCCCCGATGACAGAGGTTAATGCTGCTGTTCCAACTGGGAACAGCTTTGAGATGCTAAATAAGGTGCGTAGGAATTCTCCTACCGCGGTGCTAAAAAGGTCTCCCCCTCCGCTGAAAAAGGCCGCGGAAATAAAGCCAGAACAGCCCCAATCTCCTCAACAGCTGTCTTCCAAAATCCATAAAGTCTGGCGGCAGACCCGAGACTTGGTGATCGATCCAAATTTCTCCCGCCAGCATAAGAAACTGAAGGTCCAACAGGAAGTCAGTCACCAGGCTAAGCCACGAAAAGCTGTCTAGGTGTCTACTTCAACGGCCCCCTCAACTTCCACTGCTCATAAAAAGAAGAGGCCAGAGAGGACCCCCGGGCCTGCAACGAAAGCTAAAAGCGCTGAGCCCAGACGCCCTAAGGCTAGGGGCAGGACGGTCCACACTGTATACATGGCGTCGGGGAAAGAAGATAGCCGCGCGTTTACAGGTCATAGACCGCTTACACGGTCGGTGACCAAAGCTCAGGAGCAACAGCAAAAGCTCCAGGAAATAATGATCGCAATGGCCGCGCTTACTGGGCCGAAAGAAAGCCCCGAGGCGTCCTCGGATCAGCAACAAGAACAGGAAACCGATGCCGAGTTCCTCCGGAGGATACTGGAAAAGAAAAATAGAGAGGCTGCAGAACAAGCGGCCAATATAAAGCAAATAGCCTATTTATTCCAGGACATGGTGGGAATGATGATACAACAAGACCCACCTGCTGAGGATCCTCCGATCATCCTTGAAGACAACAAGGGAGAAACGTCAAATCCGCCACCGGCTCTCTCAACGGCCAAGGAGGAGACAATCTCTAAGGCTGACTTGGACGACTATATAGCCCAGCAAATCCGGGTTCATCATGCGACTGAGGTAGCTGGTCAAGTCGTAAAAACGGGGCGACCATATTCGAGCTGGTACGGCCAAATTAAATATCCGCCGGGTTATACAATACCAAAATTCCACGTGTATAAGGGGACTAGCAATCCCCACCAACATGTTGCCCAGTTCAGGGCCCTTCGCCAGTTCGTGGGCAGCTTATCAGAGACAGCGTTCGAATGGTATTCGGAACTCCCGAACGATTCCATCAAGACGTTCGCTGAAATGGAATTGCTATTCACCCAGCGATTCGCAAGCGCCAGCGAACGCACTCCGATAACGGCATTAATTAATGCCAGGGTGAAACCAGGCGAAACGTGGGTCCAGTACGCTATACGCTGGCGAAACTTGTGGTCAAAATGCGAACAACGCATTGAGGAAGCGCCCGCGGTGGGCACGTTTGTGGGAACCCTAGACCCTCATGAAACTATCTCCCAGTTTATGATGTTCTTTAAGCCAACCACGTTCCAGGCTTTAATCGACAAGTTGGCCCAGATGGACCAGATGGGTCACAGACCATCTCCCCCGAAGCCGGAGCCTCGGAGTGACAAGGGTAAAGGGAAGGCAAGCTTCGTTGCGAACGCTCAGCAGCAGCCTAGTGCCCCAAAGCTGGCGGATCAACTGGAAGAAAGACGCCGGTATTATAATGAGAAGATGAAGCGCCCCTACTCGTTCCCGCAGGATAAGACGAAACGGTTATTCGAGTTGGCAGTACGCAACAGACTTATAAACTTGCCAAATCCAAGGCGACCGCCACAACCCACTGAGGTGAATAACCCCAATTATTGCCCTTACCATCAAACGGTAAGTCACCCGATTGAGGATTGCTTCGTCTTCAAAGGATGGATTGAGGATCAATACCTCCAGGGAAAGTTTGCGCTGTCCGAAAAGTGGAAGGTAAACCCGCCACAGCCGCATACTCCTAAGAAAGTAGACACACCGGGGGCAACCTGTTCTTTCATTGAGGAAGTTCCATGGGAAGTCGTGCTATCGGCTGAAACCAGAAAAATGCTGAGTGATCTTCATGCGTGCCCAGCAGTCGAATGGAAGAACCCGCTTGAACCTCAAATCATCAAAGAGATACTGAAGCCGCGTCCACCTACGAGGAGCGGTGGTGATGGCCCAAGTACTCACACCCAACCGTCAAAATCTTCGAAGAAAAAGAAGAAGAAATCTAAGAAGCCCGTGAAGCCTGGAGACAAGCGCACGGATTTACATAAACAGATCGACGAGCTGGAAGAGTACAATCAAAAGGCGCGGACTCCCGTCATGCTACAAGAGTTCTTCAATCACGTCTTTCAAGAGGAAGATGATGGAGAGAGCTCATCGGATGAATCCGAGGGGTATGTGGCGAGTTGTCATCTGATTTCCCACTCGAAAGATGAGAAAACTCCTGGTACTGAGAAACTGGGGGCACAGCCTGAGCCAAAACTTGTATGGCCAACAGAGGGAATGATCGACGCCTTTCTAGACGAGATTCGTTTGAAGAGTAAAGCCGACCAGGAGCGTGAGATGGCTGCATCGGAAGGAGCCAAGCGCAGGCGACTAAACGAAAGAGTCAGAGCACTCCCGCCAGATCAGAAGATATCCGATGCGAATAAAAATGTGTTCAAGACGAGGAAAATGTTTGCCAAAGCCATGTCAATGGAGATAAAGCTACCACCCTCGGAAGAGAAGGCGTTCGATGGGGCGGAGAGGCACCCTAATTATTGCTCATATCATCGGAAGATTTCGCACCCCACTGAGGAGTGCGACGCTTTTAAGATGTGGTGGCAAGGATATGTTGCTCACCGGCAACATTTTAAGCGCATGAAACGCAGAACTCGTCAGGAGCAGAAAAGTAAAACCGACAGGCACAAAAGAACTACCGGCAACTGTTACTTGGTCGACGCCAGAGGGTCACAAGTTCTCACCTTTGGGGGCGACTCTGATGAGGAAATGGCTTTGGGCCCTCTCTTTAAAGAGTCCGTCTTAGGGAAAGAGGAAGAACCGGAGCTCTGCGAGAACATTCAGCTGCGCAATTGCACGATCCCGGAAAAGAATCTCGGGCCCGCAAATAGAAAAGATAAGGGAAAGGAAAAGGTCACTGAGGATATCGCCTTAGATGACCAAGTTATGAAAGAGCTGACTGCCAAGGACCCTCCCAGGAAGGGTAAAGTGGACTACAACATCCTAGCGCACCTAAGGAAGCTACCTTCTCAGCTCAGCATTCTCGATGCCCTCTTATTATCCAAAGAAGCACGAGATTCATTAATCAAGGCATTACAAGAACCCGAGCAGTTCCAAGCCTTCCTCGCCGCAGAAAGGATGAAGGATGAACTGGAAGAAGTGCACACAGCCGACATCATTTTCGGTGACGAAGACCTTCTCCTCGGGACGAGTGACCACAACCGTCCCCTATATATCTCTGGATACTGCCATGATATCAAGATAAGCAAGATCCTGGTGGATAATGGATCCTCCGTCAATCTCCTTAATGTTCGGGTGTTGAAAGAAATCTGCATGAGCGTGCAGCACCTCGCTCGTGACAAAATTACCATCTCCGGTTTTGACTCCCAGTCATCACGGACTCTCGGATCTGTAATACTAACATTACGCTTTGGACTGCTCGTCACGGACATCAAGTTTCATGTCATTGACGCCAAGACCTGCTACAACGCCTTGCTCGGTCGCCCTTGGTTACACGAGTACAACATCATCCCTTCTACACAGCATCAGTGTATGAAGTACTTTAAGGATGGTTTTGAGTATACCGTAACAGGTGAGCTGAACCCGTTCTCGGTGAACGAAGTCCGCAAGTACGAAGATGCAAAGTATTTTTTGCCAGACTTCGAGGATACAGAAAAGTGTCGCAAGCCGGAGAACAAAACCGCCGACACCATCCCTGTTTTTGGGAGCGATACCGAAAAAGAAGAAGAGATAGTTTACGCTGGGCCGTCTCGACGCAACAACCCGGGACCGTCCGCCCCCATGTTGATCTTCGGAAGTGACTCGGAAGATGAGGTTAATGCCGTGTTCTCCAGTCGGCCGTCAATACGAGCATCCCCCAGCGATGATCAGAGTTTGCAAATCACCATGGTGCTGCGGAAACACTACAAGGATCTCGACACACTTCAAGCTTACAATGTGCAGGACCTACAGACGTTTTACGTCCCTCCCATGCGAAAGGGTGAAAAGGTGATCCTATTCTACCAATCCACAGAAACGAGAGTGGAGAAAGAGGTATGGCATCGCGCGGATGCTACACTCGACAGGCTCCAACCCATCCATTTGCCCAGATACTACACAAATGGACTAAAGAGGCTATTGAAGCGCCAAGGAGTACCCTTAAAACAGACTGTTCGACAAGTTCAGTTCTACAACAAGATTTGGAATGTCCCTAGGACTCAGCGCAAATTGCCCAACGGGAGAATGGAAACACTTGGACTTGGATATGTGAGATCCGAGAAACGGGAGCGAGTCCACGGCAGCTACACCATATACAACTTCGATGAGGAGGAGGACACCCTGTCGGGAGATACTAACCCCTCGTCAAAACTGGATCTCGCGAGCGAAGTGCCGAGTCCGTCATTTGAAGAACAAGTGGACAAGCTTATCAGGAAAGCAGGTCAAAAAGCTCGGGAAGACCACAACCGCGATATGGCTATCTACGAGAAGGCTAGGACGCAATGTCCGTTTCAACAGGCCGCAAAAGACGAAGATGCTTTTCCCTGTCAACCCGTTGTACAAAAGGCCCGACGCAGAAGCAGAAGTAGGTCAAGAAGTGGAAAGAGGAGCCGACAACAATGACGCAGGATTAGAGAGTCATGTGATCAGGCATTCCGCGGTTCGGATTTGTCCCTCATGAAGAAGATGAGTCGAGCGTATTCCTTCCCCCGTGACAAGATGAAGAAGTTACTCGAGCTCGCCATAAAACATCAAATGATCGCGCTTCCGGAGTCTAAACACCCTGAGCAAGCTAACAAAGTTTCTCATCCGGGCTATTGCTCTTATCACCGAGCCATAGGATACCCTATCGAAGACTGCTTTACCTTCAAAAACTGGGTCGAAGACCAGTACCAGCAAGGCAGGTTTGCTTTATCCAGCAGCTGGAGGGTAACGCCGCCACAAAAGCACGAACCCAAAGCCGCAAGAGCAGAACCAGATCCACATCGATCATGGAAGCAGATTCGCACCCGTCACATGATTACAATATTAAGAGAAGAGCCCGAGAACATAGATGAGTTCCCTTGGTGCTTCGAAAATGATGATGACGAAGTAATCTCAGAATTTCCACCGGCGCCGAAAGAGCTGGAAGATGGAATACACACTACTGCAGATAACCTCAAGAAGATTGATTTGGGAACGGCAAGTGACCCGCGACCTACATTTGTCAGTGAGCTGCTATCTGAAGAAAGGATGGCTGCGTTAAAGGACGTGCTTCTACAGCATAGAGATTGCTTCGCGTGGAACTATTCCGAGATGCCAGGATTAAATCCAGAGATTGCTGTGCATAAATTAGCAATATCCCCGGATATCAAGCCAGTCAAGCAGGCGCCGAGAAGGATGCGGCTCGAGCTTGAGATGAGCATCAACGCCGAGGTCAAGAAGCTGATCGATTATGGATTTATCCAAGAAGTCCAATATCCTGACTGGATCGCCAACATCGTCCCGGTAATGAAGAAAAATGGGACGGTGCGCATATGCGTGGACTTCAGGGATCTCAATAAAGCTTGCCCGAAGGACGATTTCCTAGTACCGGTAACCGAGCCGATGATAGATAACACGTCCACTCTCGAGGTTTTCTCTTTCATGGACGGTTCATCAGGGTACAATTAGATAAAGATGCATCCTGAAGACCAGAAGCATACCGCTTTCCGGACTCCTCTGGGTATATTCTGCTACAAAGTCATGCCCTTCGGATTAAAAACTGCCGATGCCACCTATCAGAGGGCCATGACAACGATCTTTGATGATCTCATACATGAAATCGTCGAGTGCTCCATCGACGACCTCGTAGTGAAAAGCATGTCATATGAAGAGCATTTAGAGCATCTGAAGACCGTATTTCAACGCCTTCGGCAATATAATTTAAAGGTGAATCCCCTCAAATGCGCGTTCGGAGTCTCCTCGGGTAAATTCCTGGGATTCATCATCCGACACCGAGGTATCGAAATAGATCCGTCTAAGATCAAGGCTATCATGGAAATGCCACCGCCAAAGACTCTCAAACAGCTGCGGTCTCTCCAAGGGAAGCTCGCGTACATCCGGCGATTTATCGCTAACCTGTCAGGCAAGTGCCGTCCTTACAGTCACCTGATGAAGAAGGGAACTCCGTTCGTCTGGGACCGAAAATGCCAGAGCGCGCTAGATGAAATCAAGCAATACCTGCAGAACCCGCCAGTGCTGGCTGCTCCGGTCAAGGGAAAGCCCCTTATCTTATATACAACAGCCCTCGAAGGGTCTTTAGGCGCATTATGGGTGCAAGAAAACGACCAAGGGAAGGAGAGAGCGCTCTACTATTTAAGCCGAGTTCTTCTGGGGGCAGAAAGCAATTACTCCCCTATCGAAAAACACTGCCTGGCGTTAATCTTTGCGATAACAAAACTCCGGCACTATGCATTGGCACATGAAGTCTGTCTTATATCAAAGGTGGACCCCCTAAAATATATAATGTCAAAGGCCATATTGACAGGGAGACTCGCTAAATGAGCCCTGCTCCTGATGGAGTTTTCAATAACCTATCAGCCTCTTAAGGCAGTGAAAGGCCAAGCTATCGCCGACTTCCTTGCTGAGCATCCAGTACCTGCCGGTTCTCCTCTGAATTGCGATTTGCCAGACGAATGTGCGTTTGATGCGATCGACGGTGGTAATACCCGATGGGAGCTTTATTTCGATGGAGCATCATCCGTGAAGAAGCGCAAACAAAGTACCCCTATAATTAAATCGGGAGTAGGACTCG
Source organism: Agapanthus africanus (assembly GCA_030015575.1). Taxonomy (NCBI): domain Eukaryota; kingdom Viridiplantae; phylum Streptophyta; class Magnoliopsida; order Asparagales; family Amaryllidaceae; genus Agapanthus; species Agapanthus africanus. The sequence goes on from JASDDO010000006.1 coordinate 285,973,563, forward strand.
TCTTTGTAACTCCACAGGGAGGGATGATGCGCTTCGCTTTCTCCTTAACAGAACCAAGAACGAACAATGAAGCCGAATACGAAGCTTTGATAGCAGGCCTCGAGATCGCCATCGGCATGGGAATTGAAAACCTCCTCATATACGGGGATTCTCAACTAGTCGTTAGTCAAGTAAACGGCGACTACCAAACATGCAAACCGGAGTTGGTGAAGTACGGTGAAAAGGTGCAACAATTGTTGACCCAAATCCCCTCCTATATTCTGGAAAGCATACCACGCGCGGAAAACAGCAAAGCAGACGCGTTGGCCAAGCTCACTAAAGAACTGGCTGACGAGAACCTTGATGACGTTAAAATCGTGGTGCAAAGGCGTCGGGTGCTTGCCTCAGCAGAAATATCTCTGGAATCGTCCGAAGAGAAGGGAGTGACTAAGCAGGCAACCCTACAAATAAAAGACCGCGAGAAGGCTCAGGACTGGAGGGAGGTCTTCATAGACTACTTTAAGTCCCACCGAATGCCCGAGGAAGCGTCTTCAAGACATCAGCTCGTGAAACGAGCTCTGTCTTTCGCCTTCGTCAACGATACTCTGTATAAAAGGTCGTTCGATTCTTTGTGGTTGAGATGCCTGGGACCTGTCAAAGCGAAAAGGGTCGTTCAGGAAGTTCACGACGGACTCTGCGGTTCTCACCAAGTAGGCCCGAAGATGAAATTGAAGATCAAACGAATGGGTTATTATTGGCCCACGATGATCCAGGACTGCCTCGAGTATGCGAAGCAATGCCACTCGTGTCAGATTCATGGGGACTTTATCCACCAACATCCGAATCCACTACATCCGACGGTGTCTAGCTGGCCATTCGAAATGTGGGGAACTGACGTAATCGGCCCCACCGAACCAGCGTCATCCAGGGGACATCGTTTTATCCTGGCGATGACTGATTACTTCTCCAAATGGGCAGAAGCAGTACCGTTGAGGGAAGTGAAGACGGAGAATATCCTCCATTTCTTCAAGACGCATGTCATATATCGGTTTGGAACGCCAAGACGGATCATCTCCGATAACGGACTGGCCTACAGAAGCCACAAGATCAGTCGCTTCGCGCAACAACATAATATAGACTGGAGATATTCTTCAGTTTACAATCCGCGAGCTAACGGTCTAGCTGAGGCTTTCAACAAAACCTTGACAAAGATCGTAAAGAAGATCGTGTCCTGAAACAAAAGGGACTGGTACGAGAGACTGCAAGAAGCTCTCTGGGCATATCGAACTACGTTCAAAACGGCCACGAACACAACTCCATACGTGTTGGTATTTGGTACAGAAGCAGTACTCCCCCTCGAGATAGAGTTACCCTCTCTACGCACGGTGGTCCACTACGAGCTAATGGACGAAGAAAACGCTCACCTTCGGCTTGAGGAGCTTGATGCCCTTGATGAAACCCGGCTCATAGCGCAACAAAATCTGGAGGCCTACAAAGCAAAGATGACGCGCTCATATGAAAGATTGACCAGGCCAAGGAAATTTCGCCAAGGCGAACTCGTGCTAGTGGTCAAAAGACCTATGATCCCTAATCGTGCCAAGCGGGGAAAATTTGAGCCAAACTATGAAGGCCCGTACATCATAGACAAGGTCTACCAGGGCGGAGCTTACCTACTTATGGATATGCACGGTGAAAGACCTTTCAGGCCAATAAACGGTCGCTTCCTGAAGAAATACTACGCTTAACAGGTTAAGGCCTAAGTCAATGATAGATGACGACGACTATGTCCGCTCGCTGTCTTCCTAAGCCTGAACTCTGAGTAGCAACCGGCCTTCTTCAAATAACGGACCGAAATGTCCTTAAACTAACAACGGACCGAAACGTCCTTAAACTAACGGCGGACCGAAACGTCCTTAAACTAATTGCGGACCGAAATGTCCTTAAACTAACAACGGACCACTATGTCCTAAAACTAGCTGTTGACCAAGATGTCGATAAACTACGGTGGATCGCAGCATCCCAAAACTGATACTAAAATATAAAAAAATATAATAAAAAAAGAAAACGGTATGTCCATAAGCAAAATAGACACGGATGAAAACCCGAAAGGGCTCCGTGAATAAAAACAGCAGGGCTACCGGCGAGTCTTGTGAAAACCCGAAAGGGCGCAACCTCGTTAGAAAATAAAAAGAAAAAGAAAAAAGAAAAAAAAGGTATATCCATAAGCAAAATGGGTACGAATGAAAACCCGAAAGGGCTCCGTGAGTAAAAACAGCAGGGCTACCGGCGAGTGTTTGTGAAAACCCGAAAGGGCGCAACCTCGTTAAAAGACACTTACAGGGCCCTCACGACCTTATAAGGAGAAACCACCCGCGTGAGATCCTTACGACTCGCAAGGGAGCAACACACTTAGGAGTCCCTACGATTTCTAGGGAGAAAATACACTTGCGAGATCCTCATGACTCGTAAGGAGAACTCTCTTATGGGACCCTCACGGCTCATAAGATTTGAAAGCCTTAAGTTACAGAGACCTGAACCTGTGGTTAAGCAACCCACACAACTTTCGATATTGCCCTACAGGCGGCTCAATACTGACCCTTGTATACAATCCACGGGCGCGAATAAACATTTCCCCAACCAAGTCCCATCCGTGGCTAGGGATATGTTCATACAGCAAACAACCCTTGTAAGTCCTCTCGACTTATAAGGAGAAAACCTTTTTGTAAGATCCTTACGACTTGCAAGAGGACACGCACTTAGGAATCCTCACGATTCCCAAGGAGAAAATACACCTACAAGATCCTCACGACTTGTAGGGAGAAATACCTTTGTGAGACCCTTACGGCTCATGAAGTCAAAAGCCTTAGTCGACAGGATCCTTAACCCTGTTTGCTAAGCCACCTTTGTTCAACATCGACAGAGGCAAATGATGATTCGCTCATGGCAACGTCCCAGTTGTAGCGATGCTGATGCCGAAAGAGGGGTCTAAAACCCAAGCTTGCAGCGAAAAGGCTAGCAAGCCACACATGCATACGAAATAGCCGAAATGATGGGGCAACTTGCAATAAAAAGCAGCAGGTAAAAATGTATGCATGAAAAATAGCCGAAATGATGGGGCAACTCGAAAAAAAAAATCAACGAGTAGAAAATAAATAAATAGCCGAAATGATGGGGCAACTCGCAATAAAAAGCAGCGAGTAGAAAATAAATAAATAACCGAAATGATTGGGCACCACGAAAAATAGCCGAAATGATGGGGCAATCGCGACCTTCGCGATATAAAAGCTGAAATGATAGAGCATCGCGGAAAAAGAAATAAAATAAAAATAAAATTTATGCCCTGCAGGCGATGTTCCATCACACCCTGTATACAATCCAAGGGCATAAACAAAGAAGTGAACATACCTCTCCCCCAGGTTTCATCAAAGAAAGAAGCTAAATCTCGACGGGCCACAAGCGACATAGAGATCATCCCAACACTCGTCTCGTAACGACGGACATAACTTCAGACAAAGCGGAACAGCGGCAACCCCTAGTTCCATGGCTCGGCGATATACATATCACCAACAGTCAAACCTCCATGCGGATACAATCAGCAAAACTCCTGGTTACATGGAACGCGGATAACGTCACTCTTTGACCCCGTGGAAAACGTCCAGAGCGGACCCTGGTCCTCGCAGAGCACGGCAGTGAACCCGTGTGAAGCATCCAGAGCAGAGCCTAGTCCTCGCCGAGCACAGCAGTGAACCCGTGTGAAGCATCTAGTGCAAAATTCCTGGTTACGTGGAACGCGGATAACGTCACTCTTTGACCCCGTGGAAAATGTCCAGAGCGGATCCTGGTCCTCACAGAGCACGGCAGTAAACCCGTGTGAAGCATCCAGAGCGGAGCCTAGTCCTCGCCGAGTACGGCAGTGAACCCGTGTGAAGCATCTAGTGCAAAATTCCTGGTTACGTGGAACGCGGATAACGTCACTCTTTGACCCCGTGGGAAATGTCCAGAGCGGATCCTGGTCCTCGCAGAGCACGGTAGTGAACCCGTGTGAAGCATCCAGAGCGGAGCCTAGTCCTCGCCGAGCACGGCAGTGAACCCGTGTGAAGTATCTAGTGCAAAATTCCTGGTTACGTGGAACGCGGATAACGTCACTCTTTGACCCCGTGGAAAACGTCCAGAGCGGATCCTGGTCCTCGCAGAGCACGGCAGTGAACCCGTGTGAAGCATCCAGAGCGGAGCCTAGTCCTCGCCGAGCACGGCAGTGAACCCTTGTGAAGCATCTAGTGCAAAATTCCTGGTTACGTGGAACGCGGATAACGTCACTCTTTGACCCAGTGGAAAACGCCCAGAGCGGAGCCTGGTCCTCGCCAAGTACGGCAGTGAACCCGTGTGAAGCATCCAGAGCAAACACCGGACTGTGGAGTCCTTAAAATCCACGGACTATGATGTCCTTAACCTCGACCATAACGTCTTAAAACTAACGATCAACCACCCTGAGTCTATATTGATTCCACCTCGGTTTAGGGGTACATCTCTTCACTCCTTTGATACCTGGCGTTGTAATTCCTCAATGTCTTCAAAGAGGTGACGGGTCCCCGCAACCACACATCGGACCGTGGAGTCCTTAAACCTGCGGACTATGAGGTCCTTAACCTTGACCGTGATGTCTTAAAACTAACATCGGACTGTGGAGTCCTTAAACCCACGGACTATGAGGTCCTTAACCTTGACCGGGATGTCTTAAAACTAACATCGGACTGTGAAGTCCTTAAATCCACGGACTATGAGGTCCTTAACCTTGACCGTGATGTCTTAAAACTAACATCGGACTGTGGAGTTCTTAAATCCACGGACTATGAGGTCCTTAACCTTGACCGGGATGTCTTAAAACTAACATCGGACTGTAGAGTCCTTAAATCCACGGACTATGAGGTCCTTAACCTTGACCGTGATGTCTTAAAACTAACATCGGACTGTGGAGTCCTTAAATCCACGGACTATGAGGTCCTTAACCTTGACCGTGATGTCTTAAAACTAACATCGGACTGTGGAGTCCTTAAATCCACGGACTATGAGGTCCTTAACCTTGACCGTGATTTCTTTAAACTACGACGCCCTGGAAACCATCCCAAACCAACCCCTGACCCCGTGAAATACGGATAAGGGTGATCGCATCCAGCGCTTGCAGGTCCTCACGACCTGCAAGGAGGAAAGCTCTCTCGTGAGATCCTTATGACTCCCAAGGGAGAACCTGCTTAAGAATCCTCATGATTCTTAAGAAGAACTTACACCAATGGGATCCTCTCGACCCATAGGGAGAAAACTCTTTATGAGACCCTCGCGGCTCATAAAGCGCGAAAGTCTTAGGGAGCAGATCTTAACCCTGAATCCTAAGCCATCACTGCCCTGCGAGGAGATCAAGATAAATTGTCCGCAAAACACATTCAATGAAAAGAGACACACCATTGAGAAGAAAAATATATCTTTTATTCATAAACCAAAATGGATACAAAGTACAATTCATGAAAGAAACAAAAAGAAGATACTCTCATCCATGAGTATGTACAAAAAAGAAAGGAAAAGATACAAGTCTTTAAGCCGGCGGGCGATGTAGCAATTTGGTCAGCTCATCCTGCTTTTGTTGGGCCACGGCCTCATGATTTAAGATCGCCAAAAGACGGGCCTCCGCCTGAGCCTGTTGGGCCTGATACGAAGCGAGCCGGCCTTCAAGCTCTTTCTCGGTGGCCTTATGAGCCTCGACCCTCTCATGAGTGAACGTGGCAGCTTTGTCAAGAGTCACCACCTCCCTAATAGACTCTTGAAGCACCCGCCAGAGTTCATACGCTTTGTTGGCCTTGGCAGTAAGACTCGCCTGAAGCTCGCTCAGCGCTTTAGAAGCTAGCTCCCTCTCCGAGAATTTACGGCCGAGCCTCTTCTCGCACGATGCCATGTTTGCCGCGCACCATGCTATCAGCCCCCGCAAGTCCGCCTTTGCAGCCATGACCTCCGAGGAAAGACGGGAACATTCAAGTGCGTGCAAGCAAGCCTCCACCTGCCGACAGAACTCCACCCAGACTCGCACCACCTCTTCACTATGGTGGGTGGCAAGAAAGGTAAGAGAACCGTTAGCCTCGGCAGCTAATGCTTCAGCTGTGGTTGCACTACCAGCACGAAGCTCCTCGATCAACGACGACAGAGAGACAAGGCTCAGTCGGGCCAAGCGTTCTGAAGCTCGCAAAGCATAAGGGCCGGGCGGCATGACGACACGCGATTCAAACGCTATTGGAGCTGGCAAGGCTGTTCAGAATTGAAAAATATTAGTAAGACTCTTAAACAAAGGAACAAATGACGCTATACCGAAATGTCACCTACCCACGGTCATGCAAGTAGGAGCTGAGGGTTCCCCTGGCCCTTCGAGAACCTCGACCTCATCATCGGCCTCCAAAGCTGTAGAAAATATCAATGTCAATACGCAAAATAACAATGATTCTACGAGAAATGATGAAACACTCACCTTGTCTAGATGAGAGGACGATGCGTTGAGGAGATATCACCTGCGGGGCGGCCATTTCCAAAAGACGCTGGAAGGATTGCCGAGGAGACAGATCGACAATGGAGGCCGCCAGTCCACGCAATTCTGAAAAGATGAAAAAAGTTCAGGTAACAGAAATATCACTAGCTCAAAACATGGAAGGTTACCTTCGACACTCCTCCCATTCTGAGCCGGGGGGATAGCAGCTTCAACGGCCTCTGTCGTGACCTCAGGCTCCAACAAAGGGAAGGTAGTCCCGACTACCTCCTCTCAACCTCCGAGCCGCCTTCGGGTAGAGTCGTTGGGACAGCGACTACCGAGGGAACCTCTCCCAAAGGGGCGACTACCCTAGAATCAAGAGCCGCTACCGGAGGTTCTATAGCGAGAGGAATGACATTATCAGCCCCATCCGCATCGAGTAAGGCTGCATCGGGAATGTCAACGGGCTCTAGCTGCAGCAAGCCAGTGGGGATCTCTCCCATCGCCGAAGTCTCTATACAAGTCGCACAAAATAAGGATACATATATACAAGCATAAGCAATCTGAAGAACTGCAGAGAAATATAAAAACGTACCAATGCGTAGAGAAGCCTTCAGTATGGCTTCTTCAAGCCGATGCTCCTTCTCAAGAAGGCGTGCTCGCCGGGGTTCGAGGGTAGACTCATGGCCGCCGGTCCACAATGAAAGCGCGTACGCGACATCCTCCGAAGTGGTCTGTTTCAGGGCCTTTTCTCCCCATTCCTCCAAAGGGCCAATGAACTGCCGCCGAGTCCATGAAGGGTCTTCATAAAAGATTACGGCAGGATAGGGCTTCTTCGGAACCCTGACGTTCTGGGACTCATCTTGGGAACGTCTTATAGCCTCAGCCAATTGTGCGGCCTCCTCGGCAGCCGAACCCGGGAAAAGAAGACCTGCGTTCGACTCTTGCACGGCCAACGACTCATCTGGAAGTATGGGCTCCGACTCCGTTAAAGAATCAAGTAGGTTGGTGGTCACCTTCTTCCGCCTCTTAGATCCAAAACCGGTCGCCGAAGTCAACCGTTTCTTTCCTCGAGGAGCTTTGGTGCGGCGACGACCCACGTCGCCTTCAAAAACATCGTCCCTATTACCCTCGCTTGGTCCCACAGCCGAGGATGACACCGCCATCGTCGATGCCACGGGAGGCAGTGCTGCCGCAGGCGGTGGTGCTGCTACTGGAGCCCGTCTACCTCGCGATCGGGTACCTAGAGACATACCAGCTGTTGGAGTAAGGTCCACCCCCGATTCCCCCGGAATGAGTGCGGTGCCAATCTCCCTCAGAGGGAAGCGGACCGGAGCTCGCGGCCGCAGCATAGCTCCCATGGCCTGAACCTGAGGAGGGGCATCATGACCAAGAAGCACCCTTCTCTCCTCAAGAATAATCAGGCTGACTCGATGCAGATACCAACCCGTAAACGATCCCACGCACCGGGGCATGTGCTCAGCCTCAGGGATCATGAAGTGGGAGCCAGTGTTCAACCTTACGAAATGATGAGCGGCATCACGAACGGCATCAAGTGAAGGGACCGGCGCAACTACGAAAGCCTCAAAGGGAACGCCCTGGTCGTATCCAAGCTGTCGGGCGAAACGATGCGGATTGTACCGCATGAAAAGAGCTGCACTGTCCTGGTGAAAGACCAAATAGCCTGGCCTTATGGTATACAAGTACACGGCCTCCCGGGGCTTCAAAGAGGGTGCATTGTCTTTTGACCCGTCCCAGAGTTGTTGAATTGGACCTGAGGGAATAGACAAGACCCGATCATTAAAAACCAGCCCGCCAGCTGCGGCGTGAGGAGAAATCGACACCCGAATAGTCCCGAATTGAGTCGGGTCGGCGGCAGAAGCATCCACCAATCGCATAAGTCGCGGGAAGGGGTAGGTGTCATAAAATGCGGGCCTCTGATGCATAGCGAAAGCCCCCAGCACATGCATTTCGACCCAGGACGTGAAATAATGAAGCGAAAAGTTTACTACATCCACGCCGGGAGTAAAGGTATTAGCTGCGGTGCCCAACCCATGATAAAGGTGCGCCAAAGCCGCGATGCCGATGGCCAACCGTGTCCCCTCAGCAATACAATAAGCCGGGTAGATAACCGAAGCTCTCATAAAGCGACGGTGCATGGGGATGACAAACCAACTGAGCCAAACACTAACAAACCCCACGAAGAACGTCTCCTCATCCATGCCGGGAGTAGCAATGGATTCAAAAGACGTCGGTGACATAATAGGGATGTAGTACTGTGGTAGATCCGATTCAGTGGTCGGCAGCTTCTTCGGACCAAACCCAAAGGGGTCTCTAATGCTGGCGAACTTTGGAGCTGTCTTCGACAAGATGTCCTCACGGAGGAAACAAGCAATGAAGCTCTTGAAAGTAACACCTTGCTCTTCGGATTCGGTGAACAATCGGTCGAAGATACCTAGCGCCTTGATCAAACTGGGACGCTTGTGGCGGACGGCATTCTCAGCGGACAGGCCGTCAACCGGAGCAGGCTCGGGCTCAAAGATGTACTCGTCAGAGGGCAGCAACTCCTCATACAGACTGCCCCTGATTGGCAACCCCGAGATGTCATAGAATTCCGCTAGAGAGATCGAGACTTCGCGGTCCCATAAAAGGAAAGTGTTAGTGGGAAGGTTCCACTGGTTCAGGAACGCCTTAACCCACCAAACATGCGGAGATTGGTAGTGAAAGAGCGACGCGTATATCGCCTGGTAAAGGCCGACCTTCTGCAGCCTCGCGCGATAGACGGACAGGATGTAGCGAGCCCAAAGAAGGTACCCCGTAGGATGTCGAGGGGTGAGCCCTAACTTGTAGATTTATCCCCATGGTTAGGCCTCACCCTGGCAAATGCGCCGCCCCAGAATGTCTATAGCCGGGATCGGATGGTTTGGAATACCGGTCGTCGAAGGCTCGAGCCTCCCCGTTGGAGTCCAGTTGGGCATCTCCACAGCAAAGACCGTGCTCGGAGGGTCCATCGGCAAAAACGGGAAAGTAGGCTCTGTTGGTATTGCGCAGAGGAAACTCCGGCGACCCCGGATAATATGGCTATACCAAGTTCCCCATAGAAGCAAGTTAGTACAGTTCGGGTCATGAGCCCGGATCATCGCCATCGCTTCCTCATCGGACGGTGATTGAGGAAAAGCGGCCTCCGAACGGGTAAAGGGAAAACACGGAGCAGAAGCCATCGCACCTGAAATCGAATGGAAGAAGACCGTCAAAAGCAAAGTCAGCGATATATATCCATGCATGAACATGAAGACTAGTTAAAGAAAGCAACAGTAGATTTTTTTGGGGACCATTGGCTACAAAACACATGGGCCCCACAGAATCAAGATGACGGCTCATTAATAATGAAACCGAGCAGTTGTAATAAGACAAAAGGGATACCCTCATGAAATAAAAAGTGGATTGCGGGTGGCCCTACATATCCCCTAGAAGACAAATCTATCTGGGATTCTACAACAAATCAAACAGGATCAAGGGAATTAAATTCCCACAGAAGATATCATTGCAAACTTCTGTTCCATTAATTACAGAAGGACAACCCAAGGCAAAGAGACCCTGGGAAGCCTCCATGTGAAGAAACCGAGTTCTTCATAGGAATTAAATTCCTTATTAAGAAAAGGGAATTAAAATTCCCAGAAGTACTTTTCCTATGAATGGAGTGAAACTCCATGGATTATCACCATCATTCCCTAAAAGATCATCTAAACCCTAAGAGATATACTGCTGAAGGTCAAAATAGTTTCATACTTTGGTTAAAAAGCTTGAAGAAAAATGGGTTCTTTGTTAAAAAAGGGTAAAAACCCTTGTTTTGGATTTAAAATCCAGAGGAATGTGAAAGTTCATCGTTTGTTCAAGGACATTACCTGAGGTAAAGAGTCTTTTTGAACAGAGCTAAACTCGGAAAATGTTTCAAGGCAGAGAACTAAGCTCTGGAAGAAGAGAATTAAATTCTCAGAAAAGTTTGCAAGAGAAGAAGATGAGCAAAGTGGAGGCTCTTCTGAAAAGACATGGGTATTTATAGGATGTGATGGAGACGCTTCATCTCCCCAAATCCCTAGAGGAATCCAACGGTCACAAAAGTGACAGTATTGCACTCACGTGCAGACACGTGAGAACAACGCTGTGGGGGCATTTGTTTCCTGATTTAAAATCAGGAAAGTTACGGAAGAGGCATCACGCGCTACCACGTGACCAGCGGTCACGTGTTGGCACGTGACAATTAAAAGCAGCGGCAAAGGTAGATTCAGTTCCTTGATTAAATCAAAGAAAAGGCTCCAGAAAAATGTCACATGCTCACACGTGACCAGGGGCACGTGTTGGCACGCGACGACTGAACAGCGGCAAGAAGACAAAGCGCAGAAAGCAGAAGAAAGCTCGTTCCAGGGGTCACGTGGCCACACGTGACCAGGGGTCACGTGGCCACACGTGACCAGGGGTCACGTGGCCACACGTGACCGGCTTTCAAAGCCTATCTATTTAACAGAATTAAATTCTGAACAGCATTCTAATCTTTCCAATGGGGAATGATTATTTGAAACCGATTGGATTAAAGATTTAAAGGTGATTAAATATCACCTATCTATGGAAAAATCTTGAACTTGGAAAGATTTCCCCTTAAAATCTAACCGAAACAACAGAAGAATATCTTTGGATTTAAAATCCAGTGGTGAATAAAATTCACCTAATAATCCAAAGGTCCAAATAAATGATGAATGCAAATCAAATCTCTAATGAATACAAATCAGATCCCTCAATGAATGATTCATCGAAACTAATCGATTCTGCCCCTTCTCCTATAAATAGGAGCCAAGGGGGAAAGGGAGAGAGAGATATATACAGAGATCGAGAGACAAGGATCCATATACAGAGAGAGAGAGAATAATAGAGCCTTGAGACTTTGGAGGAATTTGGATCTTCTGCAAAAGAAAACCTTAGGTAAGAAGGGGGAGGTTTTCAAGAAAAAAGAGAATTTAATTCTCAAAAAGAGTTTAACTCTTATATTAAAAAAAAGAAGAACTTAGTTCTCTCTTTAGTGGAGGATCTGCAAAGTGCACATCTCCCCATGAATTGAGAATTTAATTCTCATTGGGTTGAGATCCTGCCATGCAGATCCAAAACACAGGGAGGGAATGGAAGTTTGAGAATTTAATTCTCATATAACTATAGGAATTTAATTCCTTTAAAATAAAATTAGGGTTTAACCCTATGTTATAGGAATTTAATTCCTTCAAAATGAACAGAACCAGGGTTTAACCCTAGTTAAGAAATCAAATCCGTCAAAATGACAGGAATTTAGTTCCTCACATGAATGGGAATTCAATTCTCACAGAAGACAAGTTAGAGTTCAACTCTATCTAAGAATATAATCCTTCAGAAGAAAACAGGGATTTAATTCCTCTAAACTTTATTGCTAGGGTTTAACCCTATGAAGAATTTAATTCTTAAAGAAGATAAACGCATCCTCAAACAGGCAAAGAAACAGGGTCACGTGCTACCACGTGACCCCTGAAAAGGTCTACAGAGAAGGGTTTTGAGACAACTCCCCACGTGCCCCACGTGACCCCTAGCAGAAGCTCTAACAGACGAACACTTAAATGCCCATCACGTGACAGCACGTGACACTCCAAAATACTCAATACTCTCGGCAGAACAAATAAAGAGAGGGCGCTCTCACGTGCTACCACGTGACCCTTCTTGGCTTAGTATTTAACACCAAATCGAAACCTCTGTATCCAGTGTTTAACACTGATTCGCTTTAGTGTTTAACACCAATTAAAAAAAACTCTCTTTGCAGTGTTTAACACTAAATTTCTTAGTGTTTAACACTGAATTAAATTTCAGTTACCATTAATTTGGAATCTCTCTTTCCAGTGTTTAACACTGATCTGCTTTAGTGTTTAAACACTAACTTGAAACCTCTCTGGCCAGTGTTTAACACTGACCTGCTTCAGTGTTTAACACTAATTTGAAAGCCCTGTTGCTAGTATGTGACACTGATTATCTTTTGGCGTTTAACATCAGTTTGTCAATCTTATTCCCAGTGTTCAACACTGTTGGTCTCTAGTGTTTAACACTAGCTTTAGCCCAATTGGCTAAGTTTCCATAGGCAAAGCCTCTCCTTCAATGGACCAACAGAGGGCCCATATCCTAAGCATGATTGGACTTAGCCCAAGCTGTCCATAAGTCCTCAATTCAGACTCAACTGAGCCAATGGGCTCATAATATGATTAATTGGTCTTGGTTCTAAATTGGGCCAAAGACTATTTAATCTACCTCGGTTTAAGGGTACATCTCTTCACTCTTTTGATACTTGGCGTTGTAATCCCTCAACGTCTTCAAAGAGCTGACGGGTCCCGATGACCACACATTGATACGGACTGTGGGGTCCTTAAACTCATGGACTATGAGGTCCTTAACCTTGACCGGGATGTCTTAAAACTAACATCGGACTGTGGAGTCCTTAAATTCACGGACTATGAGGTCCTTAACCTTGACCGTGATGTCTTAAAACTAACATCGGACTGTGGAGTCCTTAAACCCACGGACTACGACGTCCTTAACCTTGACCGTGATGTCTTAAAACTAACATTGGACTGCGGAGTCCTTAAATCCATGGACTACGACGTCCTTAACCTTGACCGCAACGTCTTAAAACTAACATTGGACCGTAATGTCCTTAAACTATCTATGGACCGTATTGTCCTTAAACTATCTATGGACCGTAATGTCCTTAAACTACCTATTGACCGCAATGTCACTAAACTAAACAACAGGGCCTCCCCTTAAACTGCTCTCTTGTTGGATCTAAAACGATCCCGTTAAGTTGATCTTAGTCTAAATTTAAATTAACGTATCCTTAACAAACGTTTAAATTGATCTTAGTCTCAAATGAGGCTAACGTATCCTTAAACCCAATCCCAAACCCAAATCTAAGATAATACGGATTTGGACTAGTCCACGCCCTACGGGCGACGACATAACTCAGTCTCCGTATACGATCCACGGGCAAACAAACACACACGACACGAAGTGACCATCTGGAGAAGGAGAAAGTGGTTACCGCAGTACGGTAGCGTAATGTAACGCTTTAAAAATGATTAAATAAATAATTAAATGAATAAAAGTGTTTAAGTGAATTTTAGGATTTTCGGTAAAGTAAAATGTATTTTTCGTAAAACCAAACCGTGATTGTTTTTCATTATAATTTTAAAAATATCTATTTTAATTATGAAATTACTAGTAAATGGTGTTTATTTAGCCACTTATAAATTTTTAGTTTAATAAAATATTTTTCCTAAATTAATTATTTTAAATATTAACATAAGCTTTATTTTTACACTAAATTAGTGTAAATTACAAATTTAAATGGTTTTAATTTGTAAAAATGAACCATGGCATGTTAGAATTTAGTATGTATCATGCAAAATTATTTGCAAATTTTTCCTATTTTCTAGAGCTTTCTTGAGTTGCTATAGTAAAGAAATAAATAAATAAATAAATAAAGCATGAAAAGACTTTTATTGATGTTTCTTCTCTTGAAACTTCTACACACTTTTTACACTCTCTTCTTTCTCTCCCTCACCTCTCTAGGGTCGGCCACAAACCCCCCATGGCTGCCCCCCCCCCATTTTCCACCTCATTTTTATTCAAAATTCATCAAAAACACATCAAAAATTCAATTAAAATTCCACAAAATCCTATTTATTCCATACTCTTTATTCCTTGCTCATTTTTATATGAAATTTGGAGATGGAAAGCATACATTTTGGAGGCTCAATTCTTGTTTGGATTTCACATTTTGAAGGTATAATTTTCTTTCTTTTGATTTATTGTTATTAGATGTTCATATTAAGCTTAATTAGATTTAATAAATTAATTCTATGTTCATTTTTTTAAAATGCAAGCTAGGGTTCTAAATTCAAGTTATGATTTTTAATAATTAATTAGGGTTATAGTAGTTAGTTTAACACTTTTAGTATTAGGAAATCTTGCATGGTTATTGTTTAACAAATTGTTATTCAAAAATTGTTTTAAATTAGGAATTTAGTTAACTAGGTTTTTGCAAAATGTGGTTGTGGTTAATATAAAATTCTAATTTGGGTTGTTATCATTGGATTATAGTTTTAGTGGAAATATTAGCATGTTAATGGAAAGAAAAACTTAGTTTGATTGCTAGTTTCTATGGTTAATTGATAAATTGTGATAAAAAATTGCTAATTTTGTAAAATAGATTTTAGAAATTCCTATATAAATGAGATTAAAAATATAATTATGGTTTCATTATATCATTATCATCATGAATTGTGGTTTAAGTCATTAATTTATGCAAAATCATGTTTTGTGGTGGAATTGTGGTATTTTGCTTGAAAAATGTTGAAAATTGTTAAAGGGTGCAAACTAGAAATTTCAAATTTATACAAAATTGTGTAATAAAAATATAGTAATGGTTTGTATAGTCTAGTGATGCTATTTAATGAGTTTTATGACCATTGGTTTCATTTAAATGTCAAGTTTTGATGAAAAACGGTAAATTGGCATTTTCGGGTTTTTTCGAAAACGGACGATTTGATCGATTTTAGTGTTTCGATGAATTTGATCATGTTTTACAATATAAGTAATGTGTTTTAAAACTACGAGTTATCTGTTGATGTTTATCTCGATCCATCGGAGTTTGTACGCCGATATCGAGCGATATTTGGTTCTTTTGCGTGGACGGGACATAGGTTTTAACCTATGCTTGTTCCTTGTATCGTTTGACTTTTGTATGTGATTCGGTTTACGATGCTATTTATATGTTTGCGTTTAGGTATCCTTCAAGTGGACTGCGGGCGATGAAGAGGAGGATGGCGACACCGTCGTCGGCAGACATGGACCAGGTGAGTAGATGCATATCTACGGGGGGAAGTCGGGTGGATGGCGTTTAGCACCCACGCAACGTAGAATAGGAATAGTACTTATTGACATTAGGAAACAAGATATGACCCTAGTAGGACCCTAGTATTGACCCTAGGCTGAACTAGACTGATTTAGGAAAACCTTATCAGGGGATGAGTACCTTGGAAAAGTTCTTAGGTTTCAGGTAGAAACACATACGCACACACTGAAACTCGACATGGAGTATACGTATGTGTGTGTATATATATAAAACTAGGTATAAGTGTATATATATATATATACAACACGTATATGGGATTCATTGATGTGATATGATGAAACAGTATAACTGGGCTTGATGCCGTGATTCTTGACTATACAGTCGTAGTAATGTGTTAGCGGATCATTAGAGAATGAGATAATGAACATGAATATATAAATTATGAAGGGTGGTGATGATATTGAGGTACATAGGACGCTAAAATAGTACCTGGGCTGTAGCTTGTGACTTGATGACGATAAGATATCGGTATAACCTAATCACAATATGATACATGTGACATGATATTTCTGAGGATAAACTAATGATTATTCCATGATGGCAATGATATATGATTGATGTATGCGATTATAGTTTAGCACCTTGATCATGAGATGTGTTGATGATGACACATTACGAATAATGAGACACCTAGGAGATACTTGACCCGTACCCCGATATTGGGATGCCGTACGATGGATTTTACCGTACGAGGCTTAGATAAGATGATTGATCCACACTCTTGATTCGAGGAAGCCGTACTACGTACGTGACGCTATTGAGGCGGGATCGCCGACTATTAGAGATATTGGTTCAGACCTTAGGTAGATGCTTGTTTCTTATTGACTAGTTTCTTAGGTTAGTTCCTTAGGATATTAGATGGACACTAGTTTATGTTCGACTCACATAGTGGTAGTTGTACTCGTATATCGCGGAGGAGTGGATAATGCACATCTGTATTACATTCATATTGTAATCATCATGGTGCATGTTGTTACATATGTTGCTATAATCAGTATAAACCTTACCTGTTAGGACACCAGCACCATTACCGATGATGCGCATATTCTACGCACACTTATTTGCCGGCTCACACACATCATCATCGGTAATTGCTATGTCAAGTACACTTTAGATCATATTATCTTTTATTGATAGAAACAGCTAACCACTAAACCGATAAAATATTGTGATTTCTCTCTTACGTTAGTATAAGACATGATATTTATTATTTAGACATTCATGCATTCATATTTTCATGTTATCGCGCAGTATTATGAGCATATGCCGACACTTATCATATACTTACTCATGATTTTGAGATTTGGATTTCTATGAGATTTCTGGATTTTTGGGGAAAACCGCAAAAATATATAAAAACTTCTCTCTCTCTCTCCTCTTCTCTTTTCAAAATAAGATGCGGTTTTCTCGTGATGTATGTGTCGTCCACCATGAGATTTCATGTTTTTTGATGGATTTCGAGACCCGATTCGAGGAGTGGATGAACCGTCTCGGGTACATGGTGGGCCCGGTATGGTATCCCGGGGCAAGAAGATCGAGTTGTAGACGATGAGCCTGGCAGGGGAAGACTACCTACCGGTGATGTCTGGCGCGGCGGATATCCGGAGGATACCGACCGTTGTCGTGAGATTTGATGATATGGGCCGATCCGGACTGACGGAGCCCGACATATTGAGACTTGAGATTACATGTGTTGTGTCGATGCTTGACACGGATTTCTATGGATTTCATTGTTGAGATTTCAGATTCTTATACACATTTTACTATGATAACAGCTACAGATTTCTTATACATATATATCTGGATTTCAGGATTTGTTACTTTACATTCATGGTGCATGCATTTCATTTCATATGGCATAGTATTATATGAGGCACTGACACGAGCAGGGAGTATCTGCACTTACACGTAGTTTTACCCTGCTATTACTGTGGATTGGAATATAGTAGTGTATTATTATGACCTAGGATAGCGTCGTGCATTCGATTTCTTTTCGTAAATGTCTTCTACTCACGAGTTGGCAACTCACCCCCGTTGTGCCAAATTTTATTACAGGTTCGATGTACAGGTTTCCCTGGCAGCTTGCTGGCACATCTATTCTTTCAGGGTGATTTGCACGGTAGGTTGGTTCACTTGTATCCGAACCACCATTGTACTTTTATTCATTCATTTGTATCTAGTAAGCTCCATCAACCATATTTGTATTACTTGATAAGTTTATTGGACCAATCTTTTATTTCGACCTTAGAGTCGCGCATGTATTATTCTGATCTGGTGGTTTTGTTTTCTTTGAGTTTTGAGCCTCGCCTTTTGGCGTTGTATATTATTGTGGTTGTTTCCGCCTGTTGGCGTTGATGCTAGCTCCCGTTTGGGGATGCTTTTTTATTGTTTATGTATATTATACTTGTGGTACCCGTTTGGAGGCCAGTTTTTATAGAGGAGGCTCTGCCGAAATTTTTGGTAAAATTTGCTGATGTTTTTTTTTGACTTGTTTTCTTTTTTTTTCTTCTTCTTCTTTTATGGTTTAGATTTCTGGGCTTCGGCTTACTTAGGTTACGTGGCGCCTCTAGACGTTTCGTAATCTATGTGCCGGTCACGTTCCGTACATTCGGGTCATGACAAAGTTGGTATCAGAGCGCTAGGTTTAACCTTGTATAAGTCTAGGTGACCCTTGGTTGATGGAGTAGGCGATTTAGGTAGAGTAACGTACTGTGGGTATGGTCCGCGGCATACTTACGATACGCTACTTTGCTTAAGGAGCCTTAGGATGTACATTTGTTTGCACCGTATTTCATTCGTTCCTTTGATCTATCTTCGTCGATGTCGGAGGGTGGTTCCTGTTACCACGTGGCGCACTGGCAGAGGGAGCTGTGGCTCGAATGCGATAACCATTAGAGTATTGGTTATTCTTGAGGATTGAAGCATTGCTTAGCGTGCGGACGAAGGGTATTCACATGCCGTCCGGATGAAGTTAAAGGGTTCGAACGATTATCAGAAAACCATTTTCCCAAGTTTAAGGTATTCGGAAGAACATGCAGGTATTTCGATGGACCCTCTAGAAGAATGAAACCCTAACTCGACATAATGACCTCGAGAACGCCCTTGAACCTTAGGGTTTACGGCAGTTCCGCGGTGCGATTAGTGAGGCTTGGGTTTGCCTTTCTACGGCTGGATCATCGATGCTGGGGTATGTACCGGATATTTTTAAACTGTACTTGAGTGTTGAGCTCTCGGGGAATTATGGGATTTTGATGGATCGATCGAAAAGTTTAA
Organism: Agapanthus africanus; assembly: GCA_030015575.1. Classification (NCBI taxonomy): domain Eukaryota; kingdom Viridiplantae; phylum Streptophyta; class Magnoliopsida; order Asparagales; family Amaryllidaceae; genus Agapanthus; species Agapanthus africanus. The sequence goes on from JASDDO010000006.1 coordinate 285,992,297, forward strand.
TGTAGTCCAGATATCAAGTGAAAGGATCGACTATGTGGGAGACTCTAGACATGAGTATTACCGTTGGTAGCGCAGTCAGCACACCTATGAAAGAACGAGTTCGAAGCAGTCGACATCAGAGGAAAGAGGCGCACATTGACGATAGTGTTTACGATTGTGATTTAGTGATTTGAATTTCATATTTTCGTTGATTGGATTTTTGTATTTTGAGGACTTTGTTCTACGATTGGTATTTCATGTGTGTACCTTTATTCTATCGGTGTTTCATATATCAGTTGTATTGATGTTGTTTAGTACACACCCAGTACACTTGATTCGGTTTTATATATTTTGAGATTTTTTATTTGATTTCGTGCATAGGGGTTACACATGATTTTGACATATGTTTCGACCTAGTTTTCATGCATTTTTATACTGTGATTTTGATTTTGATATTCGATGTATGTTTTCGTGCACCATGTGCACCTGATTAGGATTCTTGCGCATACTTGGCCCACTTGATGCGATTTTGTGCACACCAGATGCACTAAATCGGGGTTTTGTGCAGATTAGATGCACCTGATATTGAGTCGTGCACGCCCGTTGCACTTGACAGATGTTTTTGGTGCACACCTGTTGCACTTAGTTTTGTTTTTGTTGTATTCATGGTATTTTTAGTTGGTTTCGATTTCAGTGCGCACCGGACGCACATGATATTTTTATGATGTGATTGGGATTGATTTCAGTTTGAGCAGTATGTTTTCATAGTCATTATTATTTGATTTAGTAACCAGGCGGGACGTGTATGTTAAATAAAGGATATATATATATAGATTTTTTTTTAAATTAAACGTCCGCTACTTATACCGTGACACGTACATTGCACGGCGAATTTTCAAGAGGGGTTTTTGTATGCTTCTTTATTATGAGGCTTAGGCGATTTTACTAGGATGCGAAATATATATAAGTTATAGATTGATGTATATTATGATGGTTTTAACATTGGGTTATGATATTTTATTCTCTCCATAACTCCGATGATTGCGTTATGCTTGACGGAGTTGATTTTAGTTATGTATTGATGATTTCGGAGCCCCGGCGATTTGAATGTTTTGCTAAACGTTTTAGTATTTGGAGGGGGAGTTTTAATTTAAATTCGGGGACCGAATTTCTTAAAGGGGGGAAGAATGTAACGTTTTAAAAATGATTAAATAAATAATTAAATGAATAAAAGTGTTTAAGTGAATTTTAGGATTTTCGGTAAAGTAAAATGTATTTTTCGTAAAACCAAACCGTGATTGTTTTTCATTATAATTTTAAAAATATCTATTTTAATTATGAAATTACTAGTAAATGGTGTTTATTTAGCCACTTATAAATTTTTAGTTTAATAAAATATTTTTCCTAAATTAATTATTTTAAATATTAACATAAGCTTTATTTTTACACTAAATTAGTGTAAATTACAAATTTAAATGGTTTTAATTTGTAAAAATGAACCATGGCATGTTAGAATTTAGTATGTATCATGCAAAATTATTTGCAAATTTTTCCTATTTTCTAGAGCTTTCTTGAGTTGCTATAGTAAAGAAATAAATAAATAAATAAATAAAGCATGAAAAGACTTTTATTGATGTTTCTTCTCTTGAAACTTCTAAACACTTTTTCCACTCTCTTCTTTCTCTCCCTCACCTCTCTAGGGCCGGCCACAAACCCCCCATGGCTGCCCCCCCCCCATTTTCCACCTCATTTTTATTCAAAATTCATCAAAAACACATCAAAAATTCAATTAAAATTCCACAAAATCCTATTTATTCCATACTCTTTATTCCTTGCTCATTTTTATATGAAATTTGGAGATGGAAAGCATACATTTTGGAGGCTCAATTCTTGTTTGGATTTCACATTTTGAAGGTATAATTTTCTTTCTTTTGATTTATTGTTATTAGATGTTCATATTAAGCTTAATTAGATTTAATGAATTAATTCTATGTTCTTTTTTTTTAAATGCAAGGTAGGGTTCTAAATTCAAGTTATGATTTTTAATAATTAATTAGGGTTATAGTAGTTAGTTTAACACTTTTAGTATTAGGAAATCTTGCATGGTTATTGTTTAACAAATTGTTATTCAAAAATTGTTTTAAATTAGGAATTTAGTTAACTAGGTTTTTGCAAAATGTGGTTGTGGTTAATATAAAATTCTAATTTGGGTTGTTATCATTGGATTATAGTTTTAGTGGAAATATTAGCATGTTAATGGAAAGAAAAACTTAGTTTGATTGCTAGTTTCTATGGTTAATTGATAAATTGTGATAAAAAATTGCTAATTTTGTAAACTAGATTTTAGAAATTCCTATATAAATGAGATTAAAAATATAATTATGGTTTCATTATATCATTATCATCATGAATTGTGGTTTAAGTCATTAATTTATGCAAAATCATGTTTTGTGGTGGAATTGTGGTATTTTGCTTGAAAAATGTTGAAAATTGTTAAAGGGTGCAAACTAGAAATTTCAAATTTATACAAAATTGTGTAATAAAAATATAGTAATGGTTTGTATAGTCTAGTGATGCTATTTAATGAGTTTTATGACCATTGGTTTCATTTAAATGTCAAGTTTTGATGAAAAACGGTAAATTGGCATTTTCGGGTTTTTTCGAAAACGGACGATTTGATCGATTTTAGTGTTTCGATGAATTTGATCATGTTTTACAATATAAGTAATGTGTTTTAAAACTACGAGTTATCTGTTGATGTTTATCTCGATCCATCGGAGTTTGTACGCCGATATCGAGCGATATTTGGTTCTTTTGCGTGGACGGGACATAGGTTTTAACCTATGCTTGATCCTTGTATCGTTTGACTTTTGTATGTGATTCGGTTTACGATGCTATTTATATGTTTGCGTTTAGGTACCCTTCAAGTGGACTGCGGGCGATGAAGAGGAGGATGGCGACACCGTCGTCGGCAGACATGGACCAGGTGAGTAGATGCATATCTACGGGGGGAAGTCGGGTGGATGGCGTTTAGCACCCCCGCAACGTAGAATAGGAATAGTACTTATTGACATTAGGAAACAAGATGTGACCCTAGTAGGACCCTAGTATTGACCCTAGGCTGAACTAGACTGATTTAGGAAAACCTTATCAGGGGATGAGTACCTTGGAAAAGTTCTTATGTTTCAGGTAGAAACACACACGCACACACTGAAACTCGACATGGAGTATACGTATATGTGTGTGTATATATAAAACTAGGTATAGGTGTATATATATATACAACACGTATATGGGATTCATTGATGTGATATGATGAAACAGTATAACTGGGCTTAATGCCGTGATTCTTGACTATACAGTCGTATTAAAGTGTTAGCGGATCATTAGAGAATGAGATAATGAACATGAATATATAAATTATGAAGGGTGGTGGTGATATTGAGGTACATGGGACGCTAAAATAGTACCTGGGCTGTAGCTTGTGACTTGATGACGATAAGATATCGGTATGACCTAATCACAATATGATACATGTGACATGGTATTTCTGAGGATAAACTAATGATTATTCCATGATGGCAATGATATATGATTGATGTATGCGATTATAGTTTAGCACCTTGATCATGAGATGTGTTGATGATGACACATTACGAATAATGAGACACCTAGGAGATACTTGACCCGTACCCCGATATTGGGATGCCGTACAATGGATTTTACCGTACGAGGCTTAGATATGATGATTGATCCGCACTCTTGATTCGAGGAAGCCGTACTACGTACGTGACGCTATTGAGGCGGGATCGCCGACTATTAGAGATATTGGTTCAGACCTTAGGTAGATGCTTGTTTCTTATTGACTAGTTTCTTAGGTTAGTTCCTTAGGATATTAGATGGACACTAGTTTATGTTCGACTCACATAGTGGTAGTTGTACTCGTATATCGCGGAGGAGTGGATAATGCACACCTGTATTACATTCATATTGTAATCATCATGGTGCATGTTGTTACATATGTTGCTATAATCAGTATAAACCTTACCTGTTAGGACACCAGCACCATTACCGATGATGCGCATATTCCACGCACACTTATTTGCCGGCTCACACACATCATCATCGGTAATTGCTATATCACGTACACGTTAGATCATATTATCTTTTATTGATAGAAACAGCTAACCACTAAACCGATAAAATATTGTGATTTCTCTCTTACGTTAGTATAAGACATGATATTTATTATTTAGACATTCATGCATTCATATTTTCATGTTATCGCGCAGTATTATGAGCATATGCCGACACTTATCATATACTTACTCATGATTTTGATATTTGGATTTCTATGAGATTTCTGGATTTTTGGGGAAAACCGCAAAAATATATAAAAACTTCTCTCTCTCTCTCCTCTTCTCTTTTCAAAATAAGATGCGGTTTTCTCGTGATGTATGTGTCGTCCTCCATGAGATTTCATGTTTTCTGATGGATTTCGAGACCCGATTCGAGGAGTGGATGAACCGTCTCGGGTACATGGTGGGCCCGGTATGGTACCCCGGGGCAAGAAGATCGAGTTGTAGACGATGAGCCTGGCAGGGGAAGACTACCTACCGGTGATGTCTGGCGCGGCGGATATCCGGAGGATACCGACCGTTGTCGTGAGATTTGATGATATGGGCCGATCCGGACTGACGGAGCCCGACATATTGAGACTTGAGATTACATGTGTTGTGTCGATGCTTGACACGGATTTCCATGGATTTCATTGTTGAGATTTCAGATTCTTATACACATTTTACTATGATAACAGCTACAGATTTCTTATACATATATATCTGGATTTCAGGATTTGTTACTTTACATTCATGGTGCATGCATTTCATTTCATATGGCATAGTATTATATGAGGCACTGACACGAGCAGGGAGTATCTGCACTAACACGTAGTTTTACCCTGCTATTACTGTGGATTGGAATATAGTAGTGTATTATTATGACCTAGGATAGCATCGTGCATTCGATTTCTTTTCGTAGATGTATTCTACTCACTAGTTGGCAACTCACCCCCGTTGTGCCAAATTTTATTACAGGTTCGATGTACAGGTTTTCCTGGCAGCTTGCTGGCACATCTATTCTTTCAGAGTGATTTGCACGGTAGGTTGGTTCACTTGTATCCGAACCACCATTGTACTTTTCTTCATTCATTTGTATCTAGTAAGCTCCATCAACCATATTTGTATTACTTGATAAGTTTATTGGATCAGTCTTTTATTTCGACCTTAGAGTCGCGCATGTATTATTTTGATCTGGTGGTTTTGTTTTCTTTGAGTTTTGAGCCTCGCCTTTTGGCGTTGTATATTATTGTGCTTGTTGTGGTTGTTTCCGCCTGTTGGCGTTGATGCTAGCTCCCGTTTGGGGATGCTTTTTTATTTTTTATGTATATTATACTTGTGGTACCCGTTTGGGGGCCAGTTTTTATAGAGGAGGCTCTGCCGAAATTTTTGGTAAAATTTGCTGATGTTTTTTTTTTACTTGTTTTCTTTTTTTCTTCTTCTTCTTTTATGGTTTAGATTTCTGGGCTTCGGCTTACTTAGGTTACGTGGCGCCTCTAGTGCCGGTCACGTTCCGTACATTCGGGTCGTGACACGTAATTAACTGCAGGGGCTTGCGCCTGCAGGGAAGAGCGTCCCTACAATCAAAAAAACCCTCAAGCGAGGGGGAATCTGACGAATTCTGCTACATCAGACGCATCCGTCTAAACCTTCGATACATGGTGCCATAAATCAACTTGGCATCTTCGGAGAGGTAGACGGATAGCACCAATTAGCATCTGCCCCGAATCTCAGGCGAGATGTCCTCGCATCGCAGCCGCCATTCGGAGGGGAACAGCACTCATATAGAAGTGTTCGGTATTCATAATTGCACATATTACCAAATCATCTCTGAAATACCAGATTGCATGTGTTAGACTTTTAAACCGGAACTTTAAAGGAAATTGACTGTGTTTTTATGGCATCGCATCATCCTTGTATTGCGCAACTCTTGTCTTGGGGTCTAATGCAGGAAATTCCAGAAGCAGAGCCCAAATTGGGAAAAGAGCTGATAAAAGATACGCCAACTCAAAGATGTAAGATCTGGCAGTGATACAGAAGGCCAAATGAGATTTCACATATTGTATAAAGGCCAATTTGGAACTAAGATCAATTAATTAGATTATGAGCACTTGGCTCAGTTAAATCTGAATTGAGGACTTATGGAAAACTTGGGCTAAGTCCAATTAAGTTTGAAATGTTGGCCCTTTGTTAGACTGTTTGAACATTTGTCTTGGTTCAACCCCTCATTATTTAGCAATGTTAAACAAGGGTTTGAGGGCTCTGATAACATTTTGTCTTTGGCTGAGCATTAAACATTATAGCTCTGGATTTTAAGGTTCATTTGAAGGGGAGATTCGCCTCTGGAAAAACTTAGCCAATTTGGGCTAAGATTGGCTTTAAAATAGTGTTAAACATTAGAAGATATTTGGCGATCACGTGCTCCCACGTGATGTGCTGAAAATAGTGTTAAACACCAAGGATGAAGCATTTAAACTAGTGTTAATCACTAAAATTGAATTGGTCACGTGGGGTCGCGTGAAGCGTCTGAAGATGGGGGCCAGACTTCCTTTGTTTTGTTCTCAGAATATTCAAATGTGTCAAACACTTAAGTTTTCACGGCCATCACGTGTGGGCACGTGATGGGTACCCATGCATTGATTTATTAAAGTGTTTATTAGGGGTCACGTGGGGACACGTGAGGGTGCCCAAAATTGATTATACTCTTGGATTTTGTTCCCTTCATTTTTTGTCACATGTGAGCACGTGAGGCATTGCCTCCAAGCTTTTTCCTTTTCATTTTTGGGAGTCTATTTAAGGGTCACGTGGGGGCACATGACCTAGTTTTGTTCTTTCTTTTCTGATCATTGAGGATGGGGGTCATGTGTTACCACGTGACCAAGTTCTTTACGTGCATGGAGAGCTTTAAGTCTCTTGTTTTAAGAATTAGATTCTTTTATAGGGTTAAACCCCAGTTCTATTTAGAGGAATTAAATTCCCGTGTATTTGGAAGAATTAAATTCTCATATAGGGTTAAACCCTAGTTTCATTTGGAGGAATTAAATTCCTATAAATTTGGGAAAATTAAATTCTCATATAGGGCTAAACCCTAGTTTCATTTGGAGAAATTAAATTCCTATGAATTTGGGGGAATTAAATTCCCTAAACTCAACTCCCTCTATGTTTTGGATCTGCATGGCAGAATCTCCCCGATGAGAATTAAATTCTCAACTTGTAGGGAGATCTGCTTTTGCAGATCTTCAACCAAAGGAAGAACTAAGTTCTTATTCAGAAGAGTTAAACTCTTAAATTGAGAATTAAATTCTCTTTTTATTTTATGGAGATTAGATCTCTTTCCCCTTTCTCACTTAGGGTTTCTTTTCTCTGAAAGGAACTTCTTTTCTCTCTTGAGAATTAAATTCTCATTTCTTTTTTCTCTCTGTTGTTGTTTTTTCTCCAAAAATCCAAAGATCCTTCTCTTCTCTTCTTGGCTCCTATTTATAGGAGAAAGAAAAGAATCAATTTGTTTAGTCAATCTTTCATTGAAAGATTTTGGTTGTTTCTGTAACCAACATGATCTTTTAGATCACTCAGTGAATTTTATTCACCATTGGATTTCCAATCCAAAAGATATTCTGTTTGTTATTCTTGGTGAATTTCAGGGAAATCTTTCCTTGTATAGAATCTTTCTATAAATTGGTGATTTTTAATCACCATTGGATTTTTAATCCAACGGTGCTCTACTTCACAGAGCACAATCTCTTTTAGTTTGGAAAGATTTAAAGAAATATTTTTCCATTTAGGGTCTTTGATTTCTCTTAATTAGAATTTAATTCTATTAGTTTAGAAGGCTTAAGAGCCTATCACGTGTTGGCACGTGATCCCACTGTTTGATCATTTCTGTAGAATTTAATTCTATTAATTAAGGAACTTAGGAACCCATCACGTGTTGACATGTGACCCCCTTGATTAACATTTTGGCCAGAATTTAATTCTGCTATTTTTAAAGAGTTAAGGAATCATCACGTGTCATCACGTGACCCTTGGTCACGTGTAAACACGTGATGCCTCATTGGGATCTTTCCTTACCATTTTATTATGCCTTTTAATTCTTTCAGTGGGTTCTTTAAAGGCCCATCACGTGTGGGCACGTGACTCCACTAATTGCTTGCTTGATTAGAATTTTAATTCTATTATAACAGAGTCTCAGGAAACCATCACGTGTCAGCTCGTGACTCTTGGTCACGTGTGAGCACGTGATACCCCATTGGGGTATTTCCTGATATTTTATCAGGGAACAGGCCCGGAGCGGAGTTTCAATATTATAGATCGAGGCGTTCGTGACGACTGCGAGTCGAACCTTGATATGGTTATTTTGTCTCGGGCAAGGTGCTGAACATTCATACATATTTCCATCAGTACTCTCATGTTGAGAACATTGACGGATGATCCGTTGTCGACAAGGATTTTTCCGATCTTGACGTCATGGCATACCTGGTGATATAGAGCGGTCGATTATGTTCGCATCTACCGAGGAGTAGATCTTCATCACTGAATGTGGTGTCAGCAGTGTAGACCTCTGCCAGTTCATTTTTCATGTTCTCTTCTGCGAGAAAGGCCTGAAACTGATCAGGCTCTTGCAGGGCTTTCATCAGAGAGTCTCATGCCTCTTTGGACAAGAGCAAAGCATCCAAAATGCTCGGTTGTGAGATTATTTTCCTCAGCTGCGCAAGGACATTATAATCTGCCTTAGTTTTCTTAGGCAGGTCTTTCGCGATGAGCTCTTTGGCTACGTCTTTATTAAGGACAATCTCGTCAGGTATTTTCCCCTTCCCCTTATCCTTTTTATTCGCACCCTTGTTTACAGGTCCCAGATTCTTTTCGGGCAACGTGTGGTTACGCGGCTAGATGTTCTCGCAATCTTTCTCCTCCTCTTCTTCTTTCAAGGGGGAGTTTTCAAAGAGAGAATCAAGGGGCATTTCATCCTCAGAATTGCTCCCGAACATGAGAACTCGGGGGTTTTCCCCTTCTGAACTGGTACCAGCCATATTATAGCTGCCAGTTGCTTCTTTGTTTGCTGCCGTTTTTCCATTCTCATTTCGATGAGCGCAAGCTTCACGCTTCTCCTTCTTGAAATGTTTTTTGTAGGCAATATATCCTTACCACCACATCTTGAAGGCGTTACACTCCTCAATGGGATGAGCGACTCTTCAGTGGTATGCACAGTATTTTGGGTGTCCTTCTCCACCATCGAAATATGGGACCCCAGGCGTGTACATCATGAAACGTGGAAGATTCATCCCAGTGATAGGACTTTGGCAAACCACTTCTCAGTTTTGATCCTGCTCTTATTTGTTGCAGGCATACTTTGGTTTGGTCGGAGCGCTTTATAACTCATTCTCACCGCAGCTTCTTTATTCAGACGTTGACGCTTAGTCTTTTCATATATGGTCGTCTCGCGTTCTTGGTCATTTTTGATCTTTTAAAAAGTTTCGTTTAGTAGCCTTTCAATTGGGTCTTCTTTCGGCAGTTCGGGGAATTTAGCGCCGATTCTGGCCCCGGTTCACCCACGTCCCTTTCTGACGCCTGTTGGGGTCAAAAAATTCCACCCCGGTTGACCAAGTAAAAGTCAACCCCAAGCCAAGTGGGCTCATGCCCAAGTCGAGCCTGAACATGAAGCGGCCGACCTCCCCCATACCAAGAAGAAAATTACGTAATAAATAAGTTTGATGTAATTTTTATGCATGAATATAAAGTAAATGGGTGAAAAACCAAATTTTTGTAAAGTCCATGGCTCATGTGCAAAAGGAAATAAGCACATAAGGCATGGGATGGGCAAAATACCATTTTGTAAAGCCTAAAGGGCTATGCGTAAATTTATAAGCCTATATAAGGCAACATGTTGATGAAATGGATAAAAAAAACAATAATTCATTCCCCTCAAAAATTTGGGTTTTGTGCCTCCTTCATCTTTCTCAAGGTTTTAAACTTATTTCTTTTTTTGAATTAAATCGAGAGTTTAACTCTTTCTTTTTCAAAAAGAAATACTTTTTCACCATAAAACCCTTGAAGGGGGACTCGGATCTCCCATCAAATCTTTAAAAGGGGAGATTTTTAAGTCTCACCCTCTTTTCTCTAAGATTCAGCCAACAGAGAGAAGGAGGAAGAAGACCCATCTACAAAAATCTTACTTCGGGAAGATTTAAGGCTTAAGAGAAGATCTGGGGCTCAAGGGAGAAGAAAGGGGTCCCCTTTCATTATCTCTGAAAATCTCTTGGGTGTTTAACTCCGAACAAGAATCTCTTCTTTAGGAGTTTAACTCCAAACCAATATCTGAGAAGCTCAACTCTAAGATCCAAATTCTTGAAGGAGTTGAACCCCAAAAATCCAGATATTTTAGGAGTTTAACTCCACAAAATGATCTTTTTTTAGAAGTTTAACACCAAAAGTCACTCGGGAGTTCAATTCCCAGTTCAGGGGCTAAGCTTTTTTTTTCCACGGGCGCCCAACACCCATGTGCAGAGCACGTGATCCGGTGGGTCCCATACGCCATGCACGTGAACCGCTGGTGCCCAGTGCCCGCGAGCAAGGCGCGGGAACCGCTGGTGCTTAGCGCCCGCGTGAAGGGCGAGTGGCCCTCGGGCGCCCGGCGCCCACGCTCCGCTCACGCATCTTTAGAACGCTCCTCACCCCTTTTCTTCTCACACGCTCCACACTCAAAACACATCTCTCGTTAGAATCTGCGAAGCCCCCAATACGTCCAATTCCCCTTCAAAATACAACACATACACACTACACATTGAGTTCATATGACTAGTTTTGCCCATCAATCGGAGGTTCCCCCGCTCCAAAAACGAAGGATAATTAACGGCAGCTTAGTCCGCGGCTGCTGGAGATTCGGATCCTCACAATCAATAAACCCTGGCCTACCCTAAACAGGGAGAATCTGTATTACGCCTGACAATCGCGTGCATTCCCATCTCAATGGTATGATGAAAAACACCCTACAACGCCGGCGGAGCTTCTTCATTATATAGCAACGAATGAGAGATCATGTAGCAGATTTCCATACGGTCTTCCGTTTCTTCTGATATATTTTTTTCCTCATCATCATCACTATCATCGTCCTCAAGAATATGCTTGAGGAATTTTTCGAGTGTGACTGATGTTCAGACTTTCTGATTATATTCATTCAGCGCATCTTTGTATATTTGGAGGTATGTGCGCCTATCGACATATTCATCAGGCTGCACATGCTTCTTAGTCTTTTTCTTTTCTTAGAAGACTTTAAAGGCTTGACTTGAGGACTTTTCCCCTTGTTGGCAACTTTTGGCGTGGACCGAGATTTTAACATCCCTTCTATAATTTTGGGCTCAAGCGGGCTTTTCCACTTGATTGCCTGATAGGTTTGTTGATCTTTCTGCATTCTTTTAACCTTTGCTGAAAGACATAATTCCCTTAGAGCTTCTTTCACGAGAGAGCAGGATGCTCCTGCGCACCCACTTTTTTGGGAACGTCCTTTTGGGGTAGATTTACCCTCCAATTGTCAGATAGTATAAACTTCCCCTGCTGGTATTGGTCCTCGACCCATTTTTTGAAGATGTATGAATTCTCGATTGGATGGCATACTATCCTGTGGTAGGAGCAGTAGTTAGGGTTATTGACGTCGCCGGCTTGTGCAGGTCACCGCGGGTTTGGCAATGTGATCAGAATATTTCACATTGCAAGCTCGAACAACCTTCTCGTCTTATTGCGAGGGAACGAGTATACACGTCCTAATCTTTCTTATAAGGACGGCTGCGTATGAGGGTTGTTTTAACGGATAGGTGTTTTTGGACGGCCCGGTTGTTACTGCATGTTGGCAACAAAGGTTGCTTTCTGTAACACCCAAGTTCATTTATATCATAATTTATTTGGGTTTTTCCTAATCTTGTGACAACTTTTAGTTCATGTGTGTTTTGGGAGTGAATTGTGTATTTGGTATCTGTGGTTAGTATCCGACCTAACCCGCATACTTGAAACCCATCTTGATTCTAGGTTATGTCTTATGATTACTAGTACAAAGGATCCGTGCACACATATATGTTCTATTACATGTATCATATATCTAGTATCTGCATATATTTTTAAATAATACAAATTACAACCAAATATATATTTTAACATCTAGCATGGCCTGTACCATACCCCATACCCTATGGTTGCATCCGTACATCGTGTTCACTTCCGGGTTGATGAAACGGACTTGTTTGGATCACTACGTGTTTTTACGTGTATCCGCTCTTGGGGGTATGCATTTTATCTAACCGGACATCGCATTATAATTTTAACTGACACGTGTATTATTCGTATTTTAAAACTAGATTTTTAGACAGAACCCGGGTATTTTTCGGAGTATTTTTGTATTAGCTATATAATCCTATAAAATATATTATTATATTCTTTATATATATAAGTGTTACTATATATATATTACATCTATTAAATATTTTTTTAACTAAATAATTTTTTTTTACTCACAGCCTCTTTCTCTCTCTCCCCCTACGTTATCTCCCTCTCTCTCTTCACTCTGGCCCTCTCTCCCCTATATATATATATATATATATATATATATATATATATATTTATTTATTTATTATATATATATTTATTTATTTATTTATTTATAAACCTAAAATATATTTTACAATACCTCTCTCTCACCTCTCTTCTTCACCTCTCGCGAAGAGAACCCACGCCCGAACCCTAGCCTCATCCCTCATGTCGCGACTACCTACCCTCACCATCTGACCACCCTCATCACCTCGATCTCACCCTCTTCTTCCTCTCTCCTCCAATCCCGAGCTCCCTACAAACCCGACCCCTGCAACCCACGACCCCGACGAGACCCTTGCACCCAAACCCTCACCCCGACGTCGCCAGCATCACCCCACCACCACCTACACCTCTTCTCCATCCCCAAGAACCCAACAACCAACTCCAAACTCCCGAGCACCCACAAACCCGAGCCAACCCAAGAAACCCACTGCGCCCTAGACCTCACCGCCGACCTCGTCTCCTCGCCCTCACCCTCACCACCTCCACTTCCTCTCTCCCTCCATCTTCCCCGACGAGAACACCCCCAAGCACCCATCCCTGCAACCCAAGCCCGAGCCCTGGCCCTCATCGCCGACCTCCCCACGACCGTCCCAACCTCACCTTCATCGCCTCCTCGTCCCTCTCTCGTCTCCCGACCTCCTGACACCACCACCACCATCAACCCTACATCATTCGAGCGCCCGACACCAAACCTACAACTCGAGAAACCCATCGATCTCGACCTTAACCTGCATCCTCACCGCCGATCACCCAACACCTCATCGACCTCACCTCATCGCCGTCATCCTCTCATCCCTCTCCTCCTTCTTCCCCAACACCACTGCAGACCCCGACACCACAACCCGTGCACCCATTCTTGCACCCCCGAGCAATTCAAGAAACCCCTCTGCCTTTTGACGTCGACAGCTGCCCATCGCCGTCGTCGTCACCCACTCATCTCCTCTATCCCCAGAAACCCCAAGCCAACCCATTCTTCTTCTTCTTCTCCTTCTTCTCTTCCTTCTTTCTTTTGTTTTCTGTTCTTTCTAGTTTCTGTTTTCCGGCCGTCACCGGAGTCGAGCACGTCGCCGACGATCCGGGCGACACAGTCGTCGTCATCATCCAGCGTGGTCACGTATTTGAGTAGCCAAGTCCGGTCTTGTACGTGTGTGGTGTGCATCGCGATGTTTATCCGACGTCGAACGTGACGTACATGCCCTGATGTGAGATCCGATCAGGAAAGTTTATCTTGCAACATGCTTTGTTAATATATTTACATCCATATGAATAAAAATAATACATGTATTTTAATTATACATCCAATGTTATATAATTACCTTTTTTCGATATTCGTTCGCATCCGTACTGAGAATTGCATATCTAGTTGCATGCCGGAACCTCATTATATCATATTACATTTATATTAGTGCAACATGATATCTAGTTGCATCATACGTAGTCATGGATACGTATACATGTTATTACAGATAGACACATATGCATCCTGATATCCGTCGTGCTTACCGTGTTCAGATATTCGTTACAGTTTTACATTTGGGTATCTATCTGATACATATGCATCACATGATATATGCACAACACACTACTTGACTCATTACTTGGATCTAGTTACTAATGCCAACAATCCTGACTTGTTGTCCTGACGGACGTTACTTGTTGTCTGCATACACGAAAACCTGTATCTGCTTGATCCTGTGTTAGCATTAGATCTACATTGGTAATACCTGACTTGAACACAAACCTAGGGGCAAAGGAGAAATTAAGAATATAACCGAAACGTAACTCAAACGGTTATTATTACATGTTTGCCCTTTTTCCGGGGGTTACGGAATAATCATGTTTACCGTTTTTCTGGGAGTTACGGAATATCATGTTTGCCGTTTTTCAGGGCGTTACGGAATAATTACATGTTTACCGTTTTTACAGGCGTTACGGAATATCATGTTTGCCGTTTTTCTGGGCATTACGGAATAATCCTATTACCGTGGTCCCGTGGGGAATGAACAGGGCATAGACTGATGGGTTACGATGAGGATTATATTAATTGATTTCAAAGACTTTTAGAATAGATAACTTAGAAGTCCAGTTTTAGGTTACAAATGTAAGTCGGTGTCGCACACCCCACGCACTTTTGGGGAGACGGAATTTACAATAAACGATTTTTTCATACTATGCAACACCGACTAAACTCCAGGATCTTAACAGAAACCTTAACTAGGTATTCTACTAGGAGGTTCTAACTACTATATTAGTATTTATACCTCCTTGATTCTAGTCCTTCGGGTCTTCTTCTCCTCCTCTCCTTGAGCTCCTCGAAGATCCAGATCGCGCTTGATCGTCGACCTCTTCGTGTCGAAGATGATCCACCCGAGTGTCTATACTTCAAGCTCCAACCTCTAAACCGAGATAACTAAGGTACCTAGTTCACTAAGCTATGTAGTTTAGAAGATGTAGAGTATCTAATGGAATATTTAATCCCACTTGACCCTATGGTTCACAACTCATGTGAGGGATTAGGGTCTTGAGGAAGAAAGAGAGAAAAATGGAGAGAGAAAGTGAAAGTGCAAATGAGCTAAGGTTATGGCAAGTGAAGAATGGCTCCTACACTCAAGCATGCAATATTTTCTAATTGAAAATATCTACCATGCTTGAATAGTGAGTCCAAACTAATAAATTAACCATGAGCCATGCTTCACTCCATGCCACAAATATCTCCATTTTCCACCTCATTAATCTATTTCTAAAAATAGATAAATCCAAATAATGAGGTGTCCCCTTCTAGAAGTATGTCTTATAAAATTACAAAAATACCCTCACCGTATATACATACCCATATTCGTATTCCGAAAAATACGAATACAATGAGATAACAATAATCCAATAATATAATATTAGGATTCGGCTTAAACCAAAGCCTACTAGTATTATCCATCCGAACAACATCTGTACAGCCAGTGCATGTATATGATCGGAACCCTGCCGTAAAACCATACGGACTCTACATCGTTTCGCCCGAAGCAGGGAAACCCTCTGTGTGGGACTCTAAAGACTCGACAGTACGCTAGCAGTGGGTTTAACCATAAGTCCGTCAGCGGCACTAGCTGTGTGTAACGGCTACCCAGGTATCTGTCGATAAGAAAACCGATGAGCAAACTCATCCAAACTCCTACTAAGCCTAGCCGTGACAACCTCCGAACAGTCTGGTCTGTTCGTCTAAGATACTCGCATATAGGGCCTAGGGGGATGGTAACCGTCAGACCCCTAATAGCGCAATAAGTAGTGCCGGGGTAGAGCCCAATACACCCTGAGAAACTACTGGAGTACCTACCAGTAAATCCCGCTTGCTCTGGCCAGGGACTTTATGTAATGGCTTTCCAAACACAGCGCAATATCAACCCCCAATACAAGAAGAGACGAATCCTATCTAACCACTACTGCCTCCAAGTGCTTTGGGACTGCACCCAACCACTACCTGTTTGCACGACTCATTTGAACCGTGGTAGGGTAGTGATCTAAGTACAGTGGGAACACACTCGAGACGAATAGTGATGTCACGTCAGCAGACTAACCTGTACTCATACCACCCAGGAACTGCTAACTAACGGTAGGTATATTACCAACCAGCAGTTCCCAACGAGTCCGTCCAGTGTTGTTCCCTGATTAAAAATCAGGAATTACCTCAATGAGGTATCACGTGTTCACACGTGACCAAAGGTCACGTGTTGACACGTGATCTCTTTTACAGAATTAAATTCTAAGCAAGCAGAAGCGTAGGAAAGACCCTAATGGGGGGTCATGTACTCACACGTGACCAGGGGTCACGTGTTGACACGTGATGATCCTTCAGCCCAGTTAGAAGACAGAATTAAAATTCTGAATGAGGAAGGGTCACGTGCCAACACGTGATAGGTTTTGAAAGCCTTATAACTTGATAGAATTAAATTCTAATTAAGGGAAATCAAAGACCTTAACTGGGAAAGTATTTCTCCAAATCTTTCCAAACAAAAAAGGATTATTAGGGAACGTTGGATTAAAAATCCAAAGGTGATTAAAAATCACCAATTTATGGAAAGATTTTAGACAAGAAAAGATTTCCCTAAATTTCACCAAAAATAACAAACAGAATATCTTTTGGATTAAAAGTCCAATGGTGAATAAAATTCACTAAGTGATCTAAAAGATCACATTAGTTACGAAAAACAAACAAAATCTTTCAATGAGAGATTTATTAAACAAATTGATTCTTTTCCTTCTCCTATAAATAGGAGCCAAGAAGAGAAGAAGAAAAAAAGGAGAAATTTTGGAATCTTAAAACTTTCTAAAGGCAAATAGCAGAGAGAAAAGATAGGAAAATTTAATTCTCAAGAAAGAAACCCTATGTGAGAAAGAGGAAAGGGATCAAAACTTCAAAAAAGAGAATTTAATTCTCAAATCTAAGAGTTTAACTCTTCTGCAAAAAGAACTTAGTTTTTCCTCTGGTTGAAGATCTGCAGAAGCAAATCTCCCCATAGATTGAGAATTTAATTCTCATCGGGTTGAGATTATGCCATGCAGATCCAAAACTTAGAGAGAGAATTGAGTTTAGAGAATTTAATTCTCCTAAATTCACAGGAATTTAATTCCTCAAGAATAAAATTAGGGTTTAACCCTATATGAGAATTTAATTCTCCCAAATTTATAGGAATTTAATTCCTTCAAGATAAGCTAGGGTTTAACCCTATATGAGAATTCAATTCTCCTAAAATTCACAGGAATTTAATTCCTCCTAAAATGAAATTAGGGTTTAACCCTACATAAGAATTTAATTCTTTCACATACATGGGAATTTGATTCCTCTAAAACGAAATTGGGGTTTAACCTTACAAAGAATTTAATTCTTAAAGAGACTTGAAAGATCTCCATGCATGCAAAAAGTTAGGTCACGTGTCCCCACGTGACCCCTGAACAGATCTCCCAAAAAACAAGAAGAAAAAGCTTTGAGGCAATGCCTCACGTGCCCCCATGTGACCTCCAAAATAACGAGAACAAAGTAAAGACAGGTTCTGACTTGGACGCTCTCACGTGTTACCACGTGACCCCTTGATAAACGCTTTAACAATCAGCGTACAAATCTCCATCACGTGCCAACACGTGATGGCCAGAAAGTCAAAAAGTGTTTAACACTTATTCGCAGAACTAAGTTGAGGGGATCTGGCCCCACCTTTGGGTGCCCCCACGTGTATCCACGTGATCCCTTCCTTTCTAGTGTTCAACACTAAATTGAGAATTTTATTTCCAGTGTTTAACATTGTTGTCTTCTAGTGTTTAACACTAATTTGAGAATATTATTTCTAGTGTTCAACACTAAATTGCGAATTTTATTTCCAGTGTTTAACACTGTTGTTCTCTAGTGTTTAACACTATTTTTAGCCAAATTGGTTAATTTTCCAGAGGCAAAGCCTCCCCTTCAACTGAATCTCAAAATTGAGTAGAATTCATAGCTATAATGTTTAATGCTCAGTCAAGAATAAAAATGTTATCAGAGCCCTCAAACTCTTGTTTAGCATTGCTAAGTGATGAGGGGCTGAGCCCAGACAAATGTCTAATGGTCCAACAAAGGGCCAATATTTCAAACTCAATTGGACTTAGCCCAAGTTGGTCATAAGTCCTCAATTCAGACTTAACTGAGCCAATGTGCTCATAATATAATTAATTGATCTTAGTTCCAAATTGGACTACAGATCACTTAATCTACTTTGGTTCGAGGGTGCATCTCTTCACTCCTTTGATATTTGTCGTTGTAATCCTTCAACGTCTTCAGAGAGGTGACGGGTCCCAACAACCCCACATTTCACGGACTATGATGTCCTTAACCTTGACTGTGAGGTCTTTAAACTCACAGACTATGATGTCCTTAACCTCGAACGTGATGTCTTTAAACTAACATCGGACTGTGGGGTCCTTAAACCCATGGACTATGATGTCCTTAACCTCGACCGTGATGTCTTTAAACTAACATCGGACTGTGGGGTCCTTAAACCCATGGACTATGATGTCCTTAACCTCGACCGTGATGTCTTTAAACTAACATTGGACTGTGGGGTCCTTAAACTCACGGACTACGATGTCCTTAACCTCGACCGCGATGTCTTTAAACTAACAATGGACCGAGATGTCCTTAAACTAACAATGGACCGTAATGTCTTTAAACTAATCGACCACAATATCACTAAACTAAACCATAGAGTCCGAATGCTCTCTTGTTGGATCTAAACGATCCCGTTAAGTTGATCTTAGTCTAAAATGAGACTAGCGTATCCTTAACAAACGTTTAAGTTGATCTTAGTCTCAAATGAGGCTAACGTATCCTTAAACCTAACCCCCCAAACCCAAATCTAAGAAAGATACGGATTTGGACTAGTCCACGCCCTACGGGCGACAACATAAATTAGTCTCCGTATACAATCCATGGGCAACCAAATATAAAACAAACACCCACGACACGAAGTGACCGTATGGAGAAGGAGAAAGTTTTTACCGCGATACGGTAGCGTAATTAACTGCAGGGGCTTACGCCAGCAGGGAAGAGCGTCCCCACAATCAAAAACCCCTCAAACGAGGGGGAATCTGATGAAGTTTGCTACATCGGCTGCATCCGTTTAAACCTTCGATACATGGTGCCATAAATCAACTTGGCATCTTCGGAGAGGTGGACAGATAGCACCAATTAGCATCTGCCCTCGGAATTCAGGCCCGGACGTCACAACATCCCGGTCGCATCTTTCGGTGGATAACAGATTCTGGCACGCCCGGTGGGACCTTTTCCCCTTTCCACTCCACACTTCGTGTGTCGTGTTCGCGAACGAATCGCGGTTTGCTAATGGTTGCCCTTGGGTTTGAGGTACTGAGATTTGGCATTTTGCTTGGTGCAGAAAGCGAAAGATCAATGGCGTCCACTTGCGTGAAGTGTTCCAGCTGCAACTGCAATTCACGTTCCGTCTCATCCGGAGGCATAGCTTACGGGCCCCAAGAGGCCTCCCTATTCACGATGCCGGTAGAACAGGTCACTCGGGCCACCACTGGATTGTTTTTCGGGACCATGCTCCCGCCAACGAGCTTCAGCGCTCCTATACTAACACCAGAAGCTCCCAAGAAGTCGGTCTTTGGTCGGCTTGCAACTACAACGAACCCTCTCAACGGGTCGTCCAGCTCCAGCGCCTCGGTCTTCACCAGATTGGGCCAAAGTTCCGGTGGGCCCATAATGAAGACTGCAATTCAAGAAAAGGTTATTCCGAAGAGAGTAGCCATCCCTTCTCTCGAAGTCGTCAAGGCAGCTTCTCCTGCCAAAGGAACGGTATTTACAAGACTGACTGTTCCGGCTCCAACTCCGGCCCCCGTTCCTGCTCAAAAGTCTGTCTTTGATAGATTAGACACTACTGCTCAACGAACTTCGGTCTTCAAGAGGCTGGTACCAGCAGCGCCTCACCAGAACAGGGGGCACGACAAAGCCATCCCCGTAGCTGAACCAACACTAGCTGCTCGACACGCTCGACGTCGCCACTGGCACCGAATAAGGAAAGCTGGGGGCAACTCCCCCTCTGGGCTAACTCCACCAGCCCCAACGGTGGAAGTCAATGCTGTTGTTCCAACCGGGAACAGCTTTGAACTGCTGAACAAGGTGCGCAGGAACTCTCCTACCACCGTACTGAAAAGATCTCCTCCACCGGTGGAGAATGTTACAGAAATAAAGCCAGATCAGCCCCTTCAACGGCTGTCCTCCAAAGTTTACAAAGTCTGGCGGTGGATCCGAGAGTCGGTGATTGATCAAGACTATCCCCGTCGACAGAAGAAGTTGAAGGTCCAGCAGGAAGAGAACCGTCCTGGCAAGCCACGAAGAAAGACAACCACCTGGGTGCCCGCTGCAACGGCCCCCTCAACGTCACCCACTCAAAAGAGAAGGAGGCCAGAGAAAGCCCCTGTGACTACGGCAGATCACAAAGATGCTGAGCCCAAACGCCCCAAGACTGGGGGCATAACGGTGCATACTGTTTACATGGCTTCCGGAAAAGAGGAAAGCCGCACTTCGACGGGCCACCGACCGCTCACCCGATCAATAACAAGGGCTCAGGAACAACAACAGCAGAAGCTTCAGGAGATGCTGACTGCAATGGCCGCACTCACCGGACCAAAAGAAAGCCCGGAGGCGTCATCAGAGCAGCGTCACGAACAAGAAACCGATGCTGACTTCCTACGCAGAGTTCTCAAAAAGAAGGACAGAGAAGCTGCAGAACAAGCTGCCAACATAAAACGAATGGCGCTTCTCTTCCAAGACATGGTCGGGATGATGTTACAACCGGATCCCCCAGCTGAAGACCCTCCGATCATTATTGAAGACGACAGAGGGGAGACATCGAACCCTCCCCGGCTCTTTCAACAGCCAAAGAGGAAACTATTTCCAAGGCCGCTCTGGATGACTATATTGCTCAACAAATACGAGCTCACCAGGCAAATGAAGCGGCTGGCCAAGTCGTTAAAACTGGACGACCATATCCAGGCTGGTATGACCAAATAAAGTACCCGCCGGGATACACAATCCCCAAATTCCATGTGTACAAGAGGACAGGCAATCCCCATCAACATGTCACTCGGTTCAGGGCTCTTTGCGGCAACACCGGGGGTGATGATAAGCTTTTGCTCCGTCAATTCGTCGGCAGCTTGTCGGAGACAGCATTCGAGTGGTACTCCGAACTTCCAAACGACTCCGTCAAGACTTTCGCAGAAATGGAGTTGTTATTCACCCAGCGATTCGCGAGTGCTAGTGAACGCACCCCAATAACGGCATTGATCAATCCCAGGGTAAAGCCAGGCGAGAAGTGGGTTCAATACGCGATCCGATGGCAGAATTTATGGTCAAAATGTGAGCAGCGCATCGAAGAAGCACCAGCGGTGGGCATGTTCGTGAGCATCCTAGACCCTCATGCAACTATTTCACAATTCATGATGTTCTTCAAACCGACCACGTTCCAAGCTTTAATCGACAAGCTAGCCCAGATGGACCAGATGGATCATAGACCGTCTCCTCCGAAGCCGGAGCCGCGGAACGAAAAGGGTAAAGGGAAGGCGACCTTCGTTGCGAATACCCAACAACAGCCCAGTGCCCCAAAAATAGCGGATTAGCTGGAAGAGAGGCGGCGATACTACAATGAGAAAATGAAGCGTCCTTATTCGTTCCCTCGGAAGAAAATGAAGAGACTGTTCGAACTGGCGATGCGCAACAGGCTCATCAATCTGCCAAATCCTAAGCGACCACTGCAACCCGGCGAGGCCAATAGTCCCAATTATTGCCCTTACCACCAAACGGTAAGCCATCCAATCGAAGATTGCTTCGTCTTTAAGGGATGGATCGAGGATCAGTACCAACAAGGCAAGTTTGTGCTGTCTGAGAAGTGGAAAGTAAGCCCACCACAACCACACACTCCTAAGAAGATGGACACACCGGGGGCATCGTGCTCTTTTGTTGAAGAAGCCCCATGGGAGGTCGCTCTTTCAGCCAAAACTAAAAGAATGTTGAACGATCTCCAGACGTGCCCGGCGATCAGGTGGAAGAATCCGTTGGAACCTGAGATTATCGAGGGGATGCTGAGGCCGCACCCAACTCTAAAGATTGGTGGCGATAGCCAAAGCGTTCACACCCAGCCGTCAAAGCCTTCGAAAAAGAAAAAGAAGACCAAAAAGCCCGTGAAGCCTAGTGACAAGCGCACGGACCTGCAAAAGCAGATTGACGCGCTGGAGGAGTATAACCAGAAGGCACAGACTCCAATCACACTTCAAGAATTTCTCGGCCACGTCCTTGAGGACGGAGATGATGGAGAAGATTCGTCGGATGAATCTGAGGGCTGTGTAGCAAGCTGCCATGTAATCTCTCACTCGTCGATAGACGATGAAGAAGCTCCCCACACTGAGAAACTGGGGGCAAATCCTGAGCCGGAACTTCTAGAGCCATCAGACGAAATGATTGATGCATTCCTGAATGAAGCGCTTCTCAAAAGCAAAGCTGCTCGAGAGCGTGAGATGGCCATATTTGAAAAAGACAAGCGTCGGCGACTGGACGAAAGGGTTGAGACGCTCCCGCCAAATCAAAGCACATTCGCCGCGAATAAAAGCAGGTTCAGGACGAGGAAGAGGTTCGCCAAAGCCATATCAATGGGAATGAAGCTGCCACCCTCCGAAGGAAACATTCTTGGTGAAGCAGAAATGCATCCTAGCTACTTCTTATATCATCGAAAGATTGCGCACCCTACCGAAGAGTGCAACGCTTTTAAAGGATGGTGGTAGGGATATGTTGCTCACCGGGAACATTTTAAGCGAATGAAACACAAAACTCATCGGGAGCGAAAAAGTATGACCGAGGAGCTTAGAAGAACTACCGGCAACTATCGCATGGTTAACGTCGGGGGATCGCAAGTTCTCACCTTCGGGAGCGACTCCGACGAAGAAATGACTCTTGGCCCTCTCTTCAAAGAATCCACCTCGGGGAAAGAGGAAGAACCAAAGACCTGTGAAAATATTCAGCTATGCAATCGTACGCTGCCCGAAAAGAATCTCGGACCCACGAGTAGAAAAGACAAGGGAAAAGAAAAAGTCTCTGAGGATATCACCCTAGACGACCAAGTCATCAAAGAGTTGACCGCCAAGGACCCGCCAAAGAAAAGTAAGGTGGACTACAACATTCTGGCACACTTAAGAAAGTTACCCTCGCAGCTCAGCATTCTCGACGCCCTTCTGCTATCAAAAGAAGCAAGAGATTCTTTGATCAAGGCGCTGCAGGAGCCCGAGTAATTCCAAGCTTTCCTCGTCGAAGAAAAGATGAAGGACGAGCTGAAAGAAGTGCATACAGCCAATATCACCTTCGGTGATGAAGATCTCCTCCTTGGGACGTGTGAGCACAACCGTCCCCTTTATGTCTCTCGATACTGTCACGATATCAAGATAGGCAAAATCTTGGTTGATAATGGGTCTTCCGTTAACCTCCTCAACGTGCGAGTGTTGAAGGAAATCTGCATGAGCGTTCAGCACCTCGCTCGTGATAAGATCACCATATCCGGTTTTACTCCCAATCATCACGGACTCTCGGGTCTGTGATACTGACGCTGCGCTTCGGGCTACTTGTCACGGATATTAAATTTCACGTCATCGATGCTAAGACCTTCTATAATGCTTTTCTCGGCAGGCCTTGATTACACGAGTACAACATTATCCCTTCTACACTACACTAGTGTATGAAGTATTTCAAGGATGGTCTCGAGTACACTGTGACAGGGGAGTTGAACCCATTCTCCGTGAACGAAGTCCGAAAGTACGAGGATGCAAAATACTTCTTACCAGATTTTAAAGACACGGAAAGATGTCACAAACCAAAGAACAAAGCTATCACCACTATTCCAGTCTTCGGGAGTGATACTGAGGAGGAGGAAGAGATAGTTTATTCAGGGCCGCCTCAACGCAACAACTCGGGACCGTCCTCCCTTATGTTGATTTTCAGTAGCGACTCGGAAGACGAGGTTAACGCTATATTTTCCGCTCGGCTATCAAGACAAGCCTTCGCTGGCGATAATCAGAGTTTGCAAATCACCATGGTTCCACAAGAGCATTACAAAGAGCTCGATGCACTTGAAACTTATAGTGTGCAAGAACTGCAGACCTTCTACATCCCTCCCGGACGAAAGGATGAAGAGGCGATCCTATTCTACCAATCTGGGGAAACAAAAGTGGAGAAAGAAATATGGCATGGCGCCGATTCTACGCTCGACAGGCTCCAGCCCATCCGTATTCCTAGATACTACAGGGAAAGCCTGAAAAGGCTATTGAAGCGCCAAGGGGTACCCCTCAGACAGACTACTCGACAAGCTCGATTCTACAATAGGATTTGGAACGTCCCCTAAACTCAACGAAAGTTGCCCAATGGAAGAATGGATATGATCGGGCTTGGATATGTCTAATCCAAGAAACGGGAACGAGTCCATGGTAGCTACGTCATACATGACTTCGATGAATAATGAGACATTCTGTTAAGAGAGACCGATCTTGAACCAAAACGAGGTCGTTTCATCAAAATGCTGAGTCCGTCGTTTGAAGAACGAATGGACAAGCTAGTAAGTGAAGCGGGTCAAAAAATCCAGGATGACCATAACTGCGAAATGGCCATTTACGAGAAAGCCAGGACGCAGCGCCTCCTTCAACAGGCCACGAAGAATGGCAATGCTCTTCCTTATCAACCGCCGTACAAGAGGCCCGACGCAGAGGCAAAAATAAATCAAAGAGCGGGAAAAGCGTTCGAGAGTGACAAAGCGGGACCAAGAAGTCACGCGATCGGGAATCGAGCTATCCGGATTCGTCCCTTATAAAGAAGATGGGTCGAGCATACTCTTTTCCTCAGAACAAAACGCGGAAGATATTTGATCTCGCCATAAGACATCAAATGATTAGACTTCCGGAGTCCAAGCACCCCAATCAAGAAGGCGAAGTTAATCACCCAGATTATTGCTCCTACCACTAAGCAATAGGACATCCTCTCGAAAACTGCTTCAGCTTCAAGAACTGGGTCGAAGACCAATATCAGCTCGGCAGGTTCGCTCTATCCAGCAGTTGGAGAGTAACTCCACTACAGAAGCATGAACCAAAAGCGACACGTATAACGAGAGTAGAACCAGATCAACATCGGTCTTGGAAGCGATCTCGTACCTGTCACGCGATAATGCTGTCAAAGAAGAGCCCGAGAATATGGATGACCTCCCCTGGTGCTTCGAAAACGATGATGGCGAGGTGATCTCAGAGTTTCCACCGGCGCCAAAAGAGCTGGAAGATGGAATACATACTACTGCAGATAAGCTTAAGAAAATTGATTTGGGGACGGCAAGTGACCCGCTACCAATATTCGTCAGTGAGCTGCTATATGAAGAAAAGGTGGCTACACTAAAAGACGTGCTTATGCAGCATAAAGATTGCTTCGCATGGAACTATTCCAAGATGCCAGGACTAGATCCAGAGATTGCTGTGCACAAATTGGCAATATCTTCGGACGTCAAGCCGATCAAACAGGCACCGAGAAGAATGCGGCTCGAGCTTGAGATGAGCATCAACGCCGAGGTCAAGAAGCTAATCGACTCTGGCTTCATCCAAGAGGTTCAATATCCTGACTGGATCGCCAACATTGTCCCGGTGATGAAGAAGAATGGGACGGTGCGCATATATGTGGACTTTCGGGATCTCAATAAAGCCTGCCCAAAGGACGACTTCCCAGTACCAGTCACCGAGCTGATGATAGATAACACATCCACTCACGAAGTCTTCTCCTTCATGGACGGATCGTCAGGATATAATCAGATAGAGATGCATCCTGAGGACCAGAAGCACACCGCTTTCCGGACCCCTTTGGGTATATCCTGCTACAAGGTGATGCCTTTAGGTCTAAAGAACGCCGGTGCCACCTATCAGAGGGCCATGACGAAGATTTTCGTTGACCTCATACATGAAATCGTCGAATGTTATATCGATGACCTCGTAGTTAAAAGCAAATCATACGAGGAACATTTAGAGCATCTGAAGATCGTATTTCAACGCCTTCGGCAATACAACTTAAAGATGAACCTGTTAGTTATATGTATGCCCCAGAGGCCAATACTGTACATACGATGTATATTGTAGTGGATGCTAGGACATATATAGGGAGGACTTTCTTGCTCGACATGATAGTATGCTATCTGGTTGTACTTTATCTTAACATGTACTCTGATTGTCTTTATGTTACATGTTGATAAAGACCTTAGGATATGTACTCGACTGCTGGGACTATGATGAGATCATACTAGTGGGGCCACGGTAGTCGACGAGTACATCCTATAACTGTTCCTAGTCGAGGGTGTATCGAGATAGGGCATCGATACACTAGAGTAGACTAGCGTATACGCATCTTGATCCATATGATGGGCGATGGATGATCCCATATCCATCGGTGTTTGACATCAAGGATGGTGTACGAGTGCTCAGTGGAGACTGGGTACACTGGACGGATTCGCCAAGAACTCCCAGATGGTATTATACCTCACGTCAGATGGCAGTTCTCTGGTGGCACTGGTACAGGTTAGTCTGTAGACCCGAGATCGTCATAGAGTCTTGTGTGATTCCCACTGTGCTTTGATTTCCATCATACCACGTCCAAGAGGGCGTGCAAAAATGTGGCTTTTGGGTACAGTCCCGAATCACATGGAGGCAATGAGCGATAGGAGGGGATTTGTCTCTCCTGGTATAGGGAGTTGATATTGCGCTGTGTTCGATTGGCTATAACTGGAAATCCCTAGCCAGGGTTGCTGAGATTTACTGTTAAGTGTTATCAGTAGTTTCTCGAACTGTTATAGACCTCATATCGACATGACTTATCAAGCTACTGGGGTCTGACGTTTTACCACCCGTAGGCGAGATATGCGACATATCAGACGACGAGACCGGACTGTACGGGAGTGTTACTGATTGGATTCGCAGGAGAATGTACAGGCTTGCTTGTTGATCTTCTAATCGCTCAATACCTGGGTGGCTGTTACGTTTGGCTGACCGCTTGCAGCTTGTAGGTGTTTGATATGATCATCACCTACTGCCGGCGTATTGACGATTCTTTAGAGTCCTACACAGAGGTTTCTTGACTCAGGCAAAATGGAGTAGGGGCACATATGTGATATGTGCAGGACCGAGGATAATGCGATATGAGATACCGTATTCTATTCTCGCGATATTTGATATCAGCCGGGTCATCGGATCAAGTGTTGATTCGATGAATCGGTAAATGATATATTAGTCGGTTATATGCGATATAGCCGGATTGTCGGATCAAGTATTGATTCGATGATTTAATGTATAATTATATATATGATATATTAAATTACATTAACTAATATAAGCTCACTAAAAGATTCTTTTTCTCACTCGGGTAATTCATTGATATATATGCGATATATGTTAATTGTATTATTTTATTTTGTTACAATAAATATTGTATATGTGATATATAATATTGTAACATGTTATAATTACTAATGCAACATGATTAGTGGAGATTAAACAAGGTTAGGGTTTGATTTGGGTTAGCTCATTCTTGAAACTTCTAGAAGCTTTTCTTTTTGTCATGAGCTAAGATATTTTGTATGATATTTTGCAACCCAAACCACACTCTTAACTCAAGTTAACTCTCTACAAAGGTTAGCTATTATTTTATTAGCAACCATGGTTGCATAAGGGATCATCACAACATTTCATTATTCATCACAAATGATTATTCATCTTCTTCTTCCTTCTTTTCTCATGAAAAGCTTTCTAGCTTTTTATGAAGTGATGAAAATGAGTGAGTTAATGAAAATAAATGAGAGCTAAAATCCTACTTCATCATCCTAATCTATCCTAGCTATTTAGATTAGGGTGTTCACTTCATTTAGTGAGTGAGAGCTTGTGTTAATGAAACTTCAAGGTAGATCATCTTTTTTATTGAAGATCGGAAGCAAGCTTGCATCTTTCTCTTCGTGGAGCCTCTCGAGAGTCCGGAACTTAATGATCGCAGCGAAGGGACCACAACACGGAGCTTATGAAGTGAATGACCGGACTACAAAGGTTTTAATCCCAAACTCTTAGATGTTAAAGTGTTTAACATGCTTTGTTTCGCCTAATCTCTAGTCTAAGATCTTGGTTTAGGGTTGTTCGGCACGGCTAAATTTTAAATCGGGCATGGTTGATGCCTTATAGACCCTTGTGCGAGTGCCTAGTAACCCTACAGTGGTATCAGAGACAAGCTAGAGCTTTAGGCGAAGTCTAGACGAAGTTTAAAGTCCGATCGAACTCCGAATACCCGTAAAACCCTAGTTTCTGGAAATTTTTCAAAAAGTTGATATTTTTCATATTAAAAATACTCAAAAATCAGCAGGGAATTCTATGGAGACCTGTGAAAAACGACACCCTAACTCCACTATATCGCCAC
This sequence comes from Agapanthus africanus, assembly GCA_030015575.1. Lineage (NCBI taxonomy): Eukaryota > Viridiplantae > Streptophyta > Magnoliopsida > Asparagales > Amaryllidaceae > Agapanthus > Agapanthus africanus. Next base: position 286,020,968 of record JASDDO010000006.1, read on the forward strand.
GGAACCGCGGCCAAACTGGGGTATTGGCGGCGGTTCCGCGGCAAGAATTGAGAGTTAGGTTATCGTTTTACAACAGTAACATCCGTATGTGTTACCTACTGCTTCTGGGAATTTTTAATTATTACTCAAGTGTTGAGTTTTCTGGGTTGTATTGGGAACTCGTTGATTCGATCGGAAAGTATAGCTTCGTTTAGTTTGTCCGGGTAATTTTTAGAACGTGTTAAAAAGTTCGAACGGATATCAATAACTCACTTTTTCCCCTGCCGGAAAATTTTCAAGTGTTGTATTTTTCCGTAGTTTAAGAACGTTCTAAGTCGTGCAAGTAACGCGGTGGACCCTCTAGAAGACAACAAATCTTAACTCGATTATGTGACCGTCTTGAACTAGCTCTAAACCTTAAGGTTTGGGGCAGTACGGCATTGCCACATGTGAGGCGTTGGCTTGACCCTTCTACGGCTGGACCATTGGTATTGTGGCATGTGATGGATGTTTTTAAACTAATTTCAAGTGTTGAGCTATTTGGGAAATCTTGGGTGTTTGTTTATTCGATCGGAAAGTTTAACCTTGTCTATTTATCTGGAATGTGATACAATATTTGGAATCCACAAGTAGTTATGAGATAACTAATTTGAATGTTATAAATCTAGCAGTTCGGTCTCAAATGATCGGTTGCCACGGGATTTTGATGCGATCAAAAGTCCGTCGCAATCACGTAGCGTACACGGATACTCGCCGGGTAAACTTAATAGATAGCCACGCCCCATAGCCCCGACCAAGTGACTGTAGGAGAACCCCGTCGCCAAAAGCATCCGTTCGGGTGCTTGCGGTAGCGGTGTTCCGCCTTAGTGCACTTCGTCGACAGCATCCGGGGGTGCGGCCGTCTACTAAAGTTTGCGACGAGCATTCGATCAGAATGTCGGGAATCTTGTTGAATTGCCCGACTTGATATTGAAAAGAGTTTTCGATATTGAGACTAACCTGCGGGGTTTATAATTGTTAGGCATGTGATGTCTAAGGAATTCATTTGGTTAGGCATGCGATGTCTAAAGAGGTTGCAGATTCCAACTGTTGTAGTTTTACACTTTCTTTTCTGCGATCGTAAGTGTAATATGTGGTGTATCGCCGGTTTCGTTGTTATACATCAACGACAATTAGGATACGCATATTTACTTACGTTGATGATATGTGATATTATGTGTTGCTGTGATATGTTATAATGGATCGTCGTGTTCTGAATAGCCGGGGGTTTTATGTGAGATGAGAGTTTTTCTTTTTCATTCATGTAAAATTCATTTGTATGTAATATTCTTTTATTGGGGCACTTCCGGGCTGAGGATGATGTCACCATTGTATATTATTTACTTTTCCGCATTAGGTAGACCCAAGGCGGGGAGCACAAGTAACCGGGACCATCTCGAGGAGTCGAGACCGGGTCTCCTAACCCTAGAATTGGCAGTGCTGCTTGCCGCTCTCGTAGGGGTCTAGGGATGTGGGTTTGGCTATTCATCGCGACCGTAGAATCCGTGTTTTATACAGGCTCGTATTAAAAACACAGACGTCCTAGTATATCCAATATTTCATATATGTTCTTCTGCTGCAATGTTCTGTGATGAGATCATATTACTGTCTGAGACGAATGTTTATATTATATATATGAGATATATGTTATATTGCAGATTTCGTTTCAAATGTGATGCTTGTGAAGCACAATAAAATAGGACTTCATTAATGAGATTAATGAAACTAAAAGAAACCTAAAGATATTGTAGAAACTTGTTTAAAAACTATTAGCTCTAGTTCTTGCTTTGCATAGCGGTGTTCCTTGTAAAATATCCAGCACCTTATTCGATAAGGAAAGAGCCGAGATCCCTTCACCGGGAGTGACCTCTTTAGCGAAACTAGCAGATACTACAAACTCGGTTTGTCTTTTGATTATTTTTATAGTTTTTGCTTTGCATAGTGGTATTTGTGAAATATCCTGCACCTTATTCGATGAGAAAAGAGCCGACGATCCCTTCACCGGGAGTGACCTCTTTAGCAAAACTAGAAAAGGCCTAAAAAATTCCTATTAAAATCACTCAATTCTACAACGATATCAAGTTCATTACGCTCATGGTTTTCTTAAAAACCTGCGTAGCCCTCCGTCATTTCAGATATGCACTACTTAGTATTCGTGCTGCGGTAGTTTGGCCTCCGTCAAGGCGTAGTGTACGGTAGCTAACTGGTGCTTATCTGCTAGCATACGATGCGATTGGATTAGGGTATTCATACGGCGTAGTTTGGCCTTCGTCAAGGGTTGTGCGGGTGGGTTTAATTCAATCAGGAAATGACGGGTTGAACTTGACTAGCGGACTATGGGTAGTTTGGCCTCCGTCAAGGTCATAGGACGCTAGGGGTAAAATATTATTGGGAATTTCAAGTGTTGAAATTTGCAATGAGATTGCATACTGTTCAGTCGATAAAACTGCACATTTGTAGTACATTTTTCCTAGCATTTTTATATTAAAAAAGGACTTTATTATAATATATTATACATATGAGGGTTTATGTGTAAAAACACTATTTTCCATGTGTTAATATATTTTAATTATCATTTGGTAGGAAAGTGTATGCAAATATTATTGACCTAATCCTAGTAGAACTAGGTCTACTAAATCTTATTTGAGTTGTTGTGCAGAATTTTCCAAGTTGTTATGCAGAATATATCAAAGAAATCAAGCTGTTGAAGAAATCTTGCCAAATTAAGAAGCAAACTTGGAGACCAAGTCTGGAAGCAACCGAGAGAAGATTTCTGAATTCTGAAGATGCCTAGGATTGCCACATGTCACCAGATGAAAGCCCAAGAAAAATAAGCAATTGATCACATCCCTTGAGCGCGGATCCGCGGCCAAACACACCTTTGGGCCGCGGATCCGCCGCAATAATGAAGAGTTGGAATGCAAGATTTTGGGAGATTGATTACTGCTGAATTTTACCAACTTTTCAACAATAAGATTCTGGGTTTTCACTATAAAAAGGCACCGAGAGCCTCTTGGAAAAGGATCAAGCCGAAGAGATCACGAAGCTCCCGACGCTCACGCATCCAGGCTGATCATCGACTGTTCGACTACCTCCTTAGGAAAGATCGAGAAGCAAATCAAGTTTTGTAATCATTTTCTATGGATTTAAAGTGTAGCTTGAAGGAGTTGATTAATAAAGGTAGTTTTTATTTAATTGTTTGTTTTTTTTTTACATCATGTTTTCCCTCTCTTTCTTTTCATCTTCTTTTCCCAACATGCGCGAGTAATTCTCCGCTTGTTAGGGTTCGTAGGATTAGGGTAGGCTAATGGACGAGGAAAATAATTAAACCCTTTTTAAGTCCTATAAAGTTTAGGAACTTTATCAAAATAATCATTAACATCCTAATCGGGCGCGCTAGCAATTCCTTGCTAGTTCCGACCGCGATTAGAGATTAGATTAATGATTGTTTTGGTAAAGGCTAGATATGAACGGAGTTCCGTGTCGAGATAAGGGTTACGAGTGGGATTCCTTTTCCCTCCAGAAACCCTAATCTACACGCATCACCGTCGTTCTAGTTCTAAATCTATTAATGGATAAAAAGGGTAACTTTAATTAATCGTCCATAACTACTAAATCCTAACGAACCCTACAAGCCCTATTATTATATTATTTAAATCTCTAAAATAATCTAGATCTATATTTTACATTCTTGTATAAAGTAGATCTAGAATCTTTTCACAAAATTCTTTATTCCTCCTCTCTTTCTCAACGCATCTAAAGTAAAAATAAAAGGTTCCACGTTTCCCAGAGGACGACCCGTACTCACCTCGGTCTAGCTACGCGCGACACCGTTCTGATTGCGGTTAACTACACACACTTTTTCGTGTCAATCAAATGGCGCCGTTGCCGGGGATACGTGCGTAATTTTTTATTTTTACTATTTATGTTGAATTCTTAGACGATTCATATCATTATTAAAACAAAACTGCAAATTGCATATTTAACGATTTGTGTGTGAATTTTGCGAGGGAATCTGGAGTCACGGACTTGAGGAAACAGGAGATTTAGGGTTCCAAACTCCTCTGGTATCTTTCTCAACTCTTTCTCTCTCCTCTCAAATCCAATAAAATCTATTTTCTGCAGGATTCTTTGCAAAATAGCGCCGCTCAAAAATCTTTTTGCAAAAGTTTTGTGATTGGTTTTGTTTTGCATATTTAATACGGACTTTAAGGGGCAAAGACCAAATCAAGATTAGGTGGGGATTTCATCACCCTTCCTAAGCCCCACAAATCACAAACTGAGCATCTAGATCAACCCTTCATTAATTTAAAAAATATCTAGATCAGACTCTAAGGACTGTCGCGCTCAATAAGGACAGAGGAAGGTCGTGGGTAATCTATCGTTTATCCGCATTACTTTTGTAGTGCCTAGGTAAGTGTGTCAAAGGCTAGTGGTTTTTAATTAGGCCCAAGACGTGGTTCCTTCCCACTTACCTGGCACTTATCTGGCTACAAGGGTAGTACGGAGGCGGTAGAGGATTTATCCTGCAGCTTGTCCTTTGGAAGTCTAGGAGCGGTCTAGAGACTGGACCTAGGTAACCTTAGTTCTAGGGTTGCTTGTGCATCTTAGGGAGATTTTTCTTGAGTCCCACTTTTCAAAACAAGCCAATTTTAAATCACACACACGCTGCCACTTGCACTAAACCCGCTTAGTGCATGCTCGGCTGGACACGGGATCCTAGTGCCCGTCTTGTCCGCGTTCCTGCTATCGACGCCGAAGTCGGTACTTCTTCATCTTCTTTTCCCCCACCACACACCACGACCGAGATGGACGGCACTCCATCAGAGTATAACACCACGCTGCCACCGCCCGTAAGTGAGCAGAATTCACCGCGCATCTCTCTCCAAGAAAGATGCTATCCTATTCGTGGTCCCCTTCCTACTTGTCTATCTCTTCCACCACCTAACGGGGATAATTTCGAGATTAAACCCCACTACATCAATCTGCTGCCCAAATTTCACGGGCTTCAGTCGGAAGACGCGTACGTTTTCATCACCAAATTCGAAAACGTATGCGCAATGATGGGTACTTCACAATTGACTTTAGATGCTATGCGCTTACGTCTTCTCCCATTCACACTGTGCGACTTGGCAGAAAAATGGCTTTACAATACTGCCGCACACTCCATCACTAATTGGGATGAATTTGTCATAGCATTTCTTAAGAAGTTTTACCCAAACCATAAGACTGCACATATTAGGAGCGAGATCAACCAGTTCACCCAGCTTCCCAATGAACCATTTTGGAAGTGCTTTGAACGTTTCAAGGATCTACTTATCCAATGCCCCCATCACGGAATACAAAGATGGGATTTATGTCGGATTATATATGAGGGCATTAATCCAGCGACAAAGCAGATGCTTGAAACAATGTGTCAATGCAATTTCATGTCTAAAGATGACGGTGAAGCATGGAAATATCTGGAAGATCTCGCAGAAAGCACGTTGCAGTGGGAAAGCGTAAGACCACCTACAACCAAGGGAGGTATTCACCATCTCGATGTCTCCATTACAGTAAAAGCCGAAATGGCAGCGATGCAAAAGAAACTCGATTCTATTGAGAACAAACTTTCATCAGTCTCCCTAAATCAGGTCACGCTTCCCAAGACTGTCTGTGGTTGCTGTTCGGATCCTTCACACCTAACAGAAGAATGTCCTATGAATGCATCGTTTCAAGCTAATGCTGCTTTTCAGCAGCGACCTAGAAACGATTCTTATTCTTCCACATATAATCAAGGATGGAGGAATCATCCTAACTTTGCTTGGAATCAAAACCAACAAAGCAATTATCAAAGACCTCCTCCACAGCAACCACAACCACAGAATCAGCCCCCCTTTCAGTCACAAAATTTCCAAAATCCGGCCAACATTTCTACACCACAAGTGGCCGGTACTGACAACTCACTTGCACAAACTTTGGATATGTTCATGAAACAATCCATGCAAAATTCGGCTGAGATAAGGTCTTCTATTGATACCCTAACGAAAAACTCCGCCTCCCATGGTGAGAGTATTAAATCAATAGAAAACCAAATCGCACAGTTAAACGCCGCAATGAGTGCGAGAGAGAAAGGGAAACTCCCATCTCAACCCATACCTAATCCTGGCCACTCACAAAGTTATAATGTGAGTGCTGTTACTACATTGAGATTGGGGAGAGTGCTGAATAACCGAGAGGGTGAGCAAATTGATGTTAGTGAAACATTTGATACCCCAGCTTCTTCTTCTTCTTCCCCTAATTCGTCTAGTCTCCCACCTTCACCCGAGCCTATTCTCCATTTTCCCCAAGGCTCGAACCCTTCGCCCATTTCGCCAAATCTATCTAAGTCGATTCCCACTCCAGTTTTGGGATCGAATCCGTCCCCACAATCCTCTCCAATGTTGGACCAAACCCTTATTGATAAAGCACCTTATCCAAACAGGTTAAGAGGCAACAGACCAAGTCCACAAATGGAGAAGATTGTGGAAATTTTTAAGCAAGTTAACATAAACATTCCTCTCCTAGATGCTATTCAACAAGTTCCATCATATGCGAAAATCCTAAAGGACTTGTGCACTAGGAAGAGAAAAGTTCAAGTACCTAAAAAAGTTTTCCTTGCGAGTAATGTGAGCACTGCTTTTACACAACAACTACCCAAGAAACGAAAGGACCCCGGAAGTCCTACAATTTCAATTTCTATTGGGGGTAAAAATATCAATCGTGCTTTACTCAATTTGGGTGCTAGTGTTAACTTGCTTCCGTATTCTGTTTATGAGCAATTAGGGATCGGAGAGTTAAAACCTGCGCATTGCACTCTTCAGATGGCCGATCGATCTATCACCCAACCAAGGGGTGAGCTAGAGGATGTGTTAATCAAAGTCGGGGAATTCATATTCCCTGTGGACTTTATCGTTATAGATACACAACCTGTAGCAAACCCACGCAATCAAATCCCGGTGATACTCGGTCGACCCTTTTTGGTCACTTCCAACGCAGTAATCAATTGTAGAAACGGCTCTATGACCCTATCCTTTGGAAAGAAGTCAACTGAGCTTACATTTACAAGTTGGGAAGTGAACCCTCCGAACCCTATGCTCATGTGTGTTCTGTCGAATTAATGGATGTCGACAGCAGCGAATTTGATCAACCTCATGATACTGATTCTTTTCATATGTTGTTGCTTGATACGGACTCTTCCACCGAGTTGTTCGGGGTAACATCCAACACTGATGAGGAACTTTTTATAGAGTCTGATGATCACTCCATTTTTTCTGATGATATTATTCTTCGGGGTATCGATGAAAGCTTTGAGGAAATTTTCGCTGATGAACTCGCATTTTTACAAGACACGGGTGTTGAGATGAATCAACTCCAAGATGAAGAAATTGGACCTCCACCCCTTCTTTTGGACAATCATGATAATACGAGTAATCCATCATCTCTATCACTGTGTCGTCTCTCCAAATTGAGACGCAATCCTTTTCCATTACACCTCTTGTCACCTCCCCACTTCTCCACGTCAAAAGGTGACATGTTCTTCCACCAACCTTGGTGCTTCATCGATAAAATTTTTGAATGGTTGGTGTTGACCTTCGGTCTTTGCAAAGCTTGGCATTGACCAATAACCTTGACCCCCTCGTGTGATTTTAAAAGATTAAAATTGTTTAACTCAAGTTCGGGGGGTGGTGGTGGTGGTATATTTTGGCTCTTGAAAGAAAATGATTTTTACAAAATTGTGAGCCTAAAAATAAGTTTGGGGGAGGATTTTCACTTTCATATATTCTTGCCCCCATTAATAATTTCCTCCCAAGTCTACAGGTTTTTGAGCTTAACGGATGACATCAGTGAGGACACTGCTGTAAACAGGTTTGGGGGAGGTTTGTGCTTATTTACATATCAATTTGCATCATATTTTGCATAAGCACAACATTTTAAAAAATTTTTTAAAAAAAATTATAACAAAAGAGTAGAAAGTGAAAAATTACATCCAAAAGATAGGAATAGTTTAAGAAAACCAAGAAAATTAGAAGTTTCTTAAACGAACTAGTAATAAGTAGTTATGAGCTGTTGTCCCAAAGGTTAGTAAGATGAAGGAAGTCACTAATCTGAGGATAAAAATAAGTCTGAAAAATAGTTTCTATTCTGGAAGCCAAACATTTGAATGTTGATACCCTACTATATGCACTTACACACATCTTGAAACTCGGGATAGTAGAGAATACCTTGAAATGCTCTTGTCTAAAAGCCAAAGTATGAAGGAAATGGAAAAAAAAATGAAGAAAATATAAAAATGGTGAAAAGAAAAATGAACACTGGTTTTGTTATCGCCAAGGCAGCAATAAAAAAAATATAGCGAGGGTGCCTCTTCACCTAGTGCCCTAAGGCCAACTGGTCTGGGAGTCACTGCTAAGCCTTAGGTGGTGCAAGACGAGGAAAATATTATCACCAAATCAGCAAGCACTTGAGTAATCGGTCGGTTAGTACCTCAAGAAGTATTAACGGTCGCATGAAAAGGTGTGAGCAAACCTAAGTATTCATAAAATTAAAAAGTACTGAGGTAGATGGACAAGAGTATGATAGCTTGAATTGAATTCTCCAAGTGTAGGGATGTTCTTTACACACACGTGGGGTTATATGATCAATGTTTGGATAAAAGGTAGGAATGAAGAATAAAGACGATGTTTTATTGAGGGATGATGTGATTTCTAACATCTTTTCATGACTATTAAGATAGGGCTCATGACAACTGAAAAGCTGGCATAGTTGGAAACTCTTCTTTTCAAAGTATTTCTTTTATGGTTCTTATCTTTATATGTAAATTTCACCATCTCTCTTTTGTTATAGGATTTTGTGGGTGTAATCCGCTGAAAACCCTCAGGAGACAACACTCCTCCTACTAGGGACACCTAGAGGTTTAACGGCTTGTTGCACGTGCTCAGTGCAATCGTGTCTGCCTACGAAAGTGTGCTTAGTTTTCTCCTTTCTTTTTCTCCTCTTAAATAAACTAGTTTGCTCGGGACGATCAAAGATAAGTTTGGGGGTATTTGTTCAGTCGATAAAACTGCACATTTGTAGTACATTTTTCCTAGCATTTTTATATTAAAAAAGGACTTTATTATAATATATTATACATATGAGGGTTTATGTGTAAAAACACTATTTTCCATGTGTTAATATATTTTAATTATCATTTGGTAGGAAAGTGTATGCAAATATTATTGACCTAATCCTAGTAGAACTAGGTCTACTAAATCTTATTTGAGTTGTTGTGCAGAATTTTCCAAGTTGTTATGCAGAATATATCAAAGAAATCAAGCTGTTGAAGAAATCTTGCCAAATTAAGAAGCAAACTTGGAGACCAAGTCTGGAAGCAACCGAGAGAAGATTTCTGAATTCTGAAGATGCCTAGGATTGCCACATGTCACCAGATGAAAGCCCAAGAAAAATAAGCAATTGATCACATCCCTTGAGCGCGGATCCGCGGCCAAACACACCTTTGGGCCGCGGATCCGCCGCAATAATGAGGAGTTGGAATGCAAGATTTTGGGAGATTGATTACTGCTGAATTTTACCAACTTTTCAACAATAAGATTCTGGGTTTTCACTATAAAAAGGCACCGAGAGCCTCTTGGAAAAGGATCAAACCGAAGAGATCACGAAGCTCCCGACGCTCACGCATCCAGGCTGATCATCGACTGTTCGACTACCTCCTTAGGAAAGATCGAGAAGCAAATCAAGTTTTGTAATCATTTTCTATGGATTAAAAGTGTAGCTTGAAGGAGTTGATTAATAAAGGTAGTTTTTATTTAATTGTTTTTTTTTTTTTACATCATGTTTTCCCTCTCTTTCTTTTCATCTTCTTTTCCCAACATGCGCGAGTAATTCTCCGCTTGTTAGGGTTCGTAGGATTAGGGTAGGCTAATGGACGAGGAAAATAATTAAACCCTTTTTAAGTCCTATAAAGTTTAGGAACTTTATCAAAATAATCATTGACATCCTAATCGGGCGCGCTAGCAATTCCTTGCTAGTTCCGACCGTGATTAGAGATTAGATTAATGATTGTTTTGGTAAAGGCTAGATATGAACGGAGTTCCGTGTCGAGATAAGGGTTACGAGTGGGATTCCTTTTCCCTCCAGAAACCCTAATCTACACGCATCACCGTCGTTCTAGTTCTAAATCTATTAATGGATAAAAAGGGTAACTTTAATTTATCGTCTATAACTACTAAATCCTAACGAACCCTACAAGCCCTATTATTATATTATTTAAATCTCTAAAATAATCTAGATCTATATTTTACATTCTTGTTTAAAGTAGATCTAGAATCTTTTCACAAAATTCTTTATTCCTCCTCTCTTTCTCAACACATCTAAAGTAAAAATAAAAGTTTCCACGTTTCCCAGAGGACGACCCGTACTCACCTCGGTCTAGCTACGCGCGACACCGTTCTGATTGCGGTTAACTACACACACTTTTTCGTGTCAATCACATACCTTCTATGAGATAGTTGGATCCCGATACCCGCTGCGAGTAAGAGTTACTCCTAGAAGAGTTTTACACATTACAATTAGCCGATCAAGTAGGTGTCTAGAAAGGTGTTAATGGGGTTACGCCCCTAGGAAAATGAGGTTTACTTTAATTAGGTTCATGCGAAAGCACGGGGAACCTCCCTCAAAGTACCGGCACTGGCCTGGCTGAAAGATTGGTGAACATGTAGCGTGTAATTAATCCCGGCTAGTCTTTCCTTTTAGGGTTTGAAGGAAGATTTGATTAAAACAGTGGGAGATATCCTGATTAGATATATTAGATAACCAATCTAATCTTACAAGAGTATACGCTGAGTGTTTTCTACTTTTTCTCTTCAGGTAGCAACCATATCACGCCTTAATCAAGATAATAATACGGATGTATTGACCGAACCCGCTTGTTATACTGAGCTGGGGAACGTTGGTCCCGCTCCAACTTATAATAAGACAGAGCAGGAAATAGGGGATTACCAGAATTCCCGTGCCGCCCAAACAAAGAAAGTGCATGCTGATGCATCTTCTTCGGGTGTGTTCATTACAAAGAACTGTTTCTCAGTATCCTTTACGTCCTGGGTATGAGATACCGGATCAGGATCCCATATATGTAATTTGTTACATGGGCTACAGACAGGTAGAAAACTGAGAACGGGTGATAAATTTCATGAGATAAAAACGGTGCAAGTGTTGCAGCCAAGTCTGTTGGTAGTTATCACCCTGTATTAAAGAATACATTAATTCTGAACGAATGTTATTAGATACTGAACCTGATATACAACATCATATCAGTCTCTTTATTAGTAAAGAAAGGATATAATTTTGTATTGTTGAATAATGTTTTGAACATTTCCTATATCAAGAGTTGATCGGTTCAGGTACGTTATCTAAAAGTATAGACGTTCTAAATCAAACTACAGTTCTTAGTATACAGAACACACACAAGAGGAAGAGTACAGAAATGAACGAATCCTTCTTGAGGTAATGTAGACTAGGTCATATCAATGCGACCCGACTAGCTAAAGTTACATTTAGATGCATATTTAAAATCCGTTTAAATTTACATCTTGTGAAACTTGCCGGTCATGTCACAAAGATATGAAGACCACGGCTCTGTTTATTGGAAACAGAGAAAGAGTTAGTGAACTCTTGGGATTGATACATGATGATGTATGTAAGGTCCCCTGTCTACATATGCCAAGACCGGTTCTTTTTACTTCATTAAATTCACTGATTATCTCTCAAGATTCGGACATATATTCCTGTTGAAACACAAGTCTGAACCTTTTGAGATATTCAAAGAATATAAGTTAGAAGTAGAGAACCAAAAACGGGTATAAGTATTATGTCCTTTGATGAGATCAAGGAGGAGAATACTTGAGCACGGAGATTCCTGGATTATTCTAAAGGAGAATGAGATTCTCTCTCAGCATTACTCCTTCGTATACACCATAGCACGATGGTATATCGGGGCGAAGAAAACACACCCTATTTGATATGGTGTGCTCTATGATTAGTACTACTGAGTTTCCTATTTCCTTTTGGGAGTTATGTACTTGAGAAGCTGCATACCTATTGAATAGGGTTCAAATCAAATCAGTTGCCTACCACTTCATATGTGATATGGAATGGGAAGAGCCCATATCTTAAGTTTGTTAAGATTTGGGGTTGTTCAGCCTATGTCTACAAGCATAATCCGGACAAGCTCGAGGCAAAGTCAGATCTGTGGAAGTTTGTTGGATATCCCAAGAAGGCGCAAGGGAATATCTTCTACCTAACAGAGGAACAAAAGATGTTTTGTTTCTCAACATGCCACCTTTGTGAAAGGGAATTTCTTGTGAAGAAATTAGTGATCATGAGGTAGAACTGGAAGGAGTTCCAACTATACAAACTACAGCAGATGATTTGGTAGAACCAAAGGATTCAATAGATTCTAACGAACCTCAGCCTCTCCACCGATCTAGTAGGGTTCCTCACCCACCTGAGAGATACTTTGGTTTCTCTATGACAGTGGGAGCGAGGATTGTATCATGAGATGATGACCCAATTAGTTTTGAGCTGGCCATCAGGAGTGGGACTCTGTAAGAATGGCTGGATGCTTAGTGATCTGAGATGGAATCCTTATACACCAACAAAGTATGGACTTTGGTTGCTTTATCTGAAGGGTTAAATCCCCATCAGGAGCAAGTATATCTTGAGAAGATTACTTGGTGTACATGGAAAAGTTGAGACTTTCAAAGCTATGCTTAAGTCCATCCAGATCCTACTTGCCATTGCTACATACCATTACTACGATTTCTGGCGGTTGGGTGTCATGACAGCTTTTCTAAATGATGTTTTGGAAGAGAGCGTCTGTAAGTACACAGACAGAGGGCTTCGTAGACAGTGAGAGCAGCGGAAACGTGTGCAAGATGCTTTATAGGATAAAGCAGGCATCGCGGAGATAGAACGTCTGTTTTGATGTGGTAGTCAAAGAGTTTGACTTCATCAAAATGGTAGATGAACCTTGTATATACAAAAAGGTAGTAGAGAGTATGGTGGTGATCCTCGTAGAGTACGTGGATGACATACTCTTGATAGGGAAGGAGTTTCCTATGCTACGCTCGGTCAATCTCCGCTTATCACAAGTATTCTACATATAGGATCAAGGTGATACCTCCTAAATCCTGGGTTATGGATCTATGAGATAGATCTATTTGGATGTTAGGATTCTCACTAGTTGTAGTGAGATGGTATCAATCGATCCTGGGGAGAATCACTGGAAAGGTTCTAGGGTGATAAGGACGACTGAATGTCAGTCGCAGGTATTGTCTTTACCCTCAGTGGAGGGACGGTATGTTGGAAGAGTTCCAAGCTAGATACCGTGACTTACTAGACGATTAAAGGCAAGATACATCGTTACCAAGGATGCTACCAAAGAGGCAGTCTGGATATATATAAGTTCATGAGATGAACTTCGTTCCAACCATTGTGTGACAATGGAGTTGTAGCTTATTCCAAGGAACCCCCCATCCCATCAGATATCCAGATATAATTCTTAGGCAGTATCACCTGATCATGGAGATGGTTGATCTCCAGGGAGATCAAGGTTAAGAGAGTAGACACAGTGGACAACAGCGCCGATCCACTCACAAAGGCCTTTTTCCCAGTAGAGACTTTTATGGGATGGTTGAGTATGAGATACTTCAACCACAGCTAATTGTTGGGTATGTGATACCATAATAGATGGCCCTAGTGCAAGTGGGAGATTGTTAGTTATATGTATGCCCTATAGGCCATTACTGTACATACAATGTATATTGTAGTGGATGCTAAGACATATATAGGGAGGACTTTCTTGCTCGACATGATAGTATGCTATCTGGTTGTACGTTATCTTAACATGTACTCTGATTGTCTCTATGTTACATGTTGATAAAGCCCTTAGGATATGTACTCGACTGCTGGGACTATGATGAGATCATACTAGTAGGGCCACGGTAGTCGACGAGTACATTTTATAACTGTTCCTAGTCGAGGGTGTATCGAGACAGGGCATCGATACACCAGAGTAGACTAGCGTATACACATCTTGACCCATATGATGGGCGATGGATGATCCCCTATCCATCAGTGTTTGACATCAAGGATGGTGTACGGGTGCTCAGTGGAGACTGGGTACACTGGACAGACTCGCCGAGAACTCTCAGATGATATTATACCTCACGTCAGATGGCAGTTCTCTGGTGACACTGGTACAGGTTAGTCTGTAGACCCGAGATCGTCATAGAGACTTGTGTGATTCCCACTGTGCTTTGATTTCCATCATACCACGTCCAAGTGGGCGTGCAAAAAGGTGGCTTTTGGGTACAGTCCCGAATCACATAGAGGCAATGAGCGATAGGAGGGGATTCGTCTCTCCCGGTATAGGGAGTTGATGTTGCGCTGTGTTCGATTGGCTATAACTGGAAATCCCTGGCCAGGGTTGCTGAGATTTACTGTTAAGTGTTATCAGTAGTTTCTTGAACTATTATAGACCTCATATCGACACGACTTATCAAGCTACTGGGGTCTGACGTTTTACCACCCCTAGGCGAGATATGCGACATATCAGACGACGAGACCGGACTGTACGGGAGTGTTACTGATTGGATTCGCAGGAGAATGTACAGGCTTTCTTGTTGATCTTCTGATCGCTCAATACCTGGGTGGCTGTTACGTTTAGCTGACCGCTTGCAGCTTGTGGGTGTTTGATATGATCATCACCTACTGCCGGTGTATTGACGATTCTTTAGAGTCCTAGACAGAGGTTTCTTGACTCAGGCAAAACGGAGTAGGGGCACATATGTGATATGTGCAGGACCGAAGATAATGCGATATGAGATACCGTATTCTATTCTCCCGATATTTGATATCAGTCGGGTCATCGGATCAAGTGTTGATTCGATGAATCGGTAAATGATATATTAGTCGGTTATATGCGATATAGCCGGATTGTCGGATCAAGTGTTGATTCGATAATTTAATGTATAATTATATATATGATATATTAAATTACATTAACTAATATAAGCTCACTAAAAGATTCTTTTTCTCACTCGGGTAATTCATTGATATATATGCGATATATGTTAATTGTAGTATTTTATTTTGTTACAATAAATATTGTATATGTGATATATAATATTGTAACATATTATAATTACTAATGCAATATGATTAGTGGAGATTAAACTAGGTTAGGGTTTGATTTGGGTTAGCTCATTCTTGAAGCTTCTAGAAGCTTTTCTTTTTGTCATGAGCTAAGATATTTTTTATGATATTTTGCAACCCAAACCACACCCTTAACTCAAGTTAACTCTCTACAAAGGTTAGCTATTATTTTATTAGCAACCGTGGTGGCATAAGGGATCATCACAACATTTCATTATTCATCACAAATGATTATTCATCTTCTTCTTCCTTCTTTTTTCATGAAAAGCTTTCTAGCTTTTTATGAAGTGATGAAAATGAGTGAGTTAATGAAAATAAATGAGAGCTAAAATCCTACTTCATCATCCTAATCTATCCTAGCTATTTAGATTAGGGTGTTCACTTCATTTAGTGAGTGAGAGCTTGTGTTAATGAAACTTCAAGGTAGATAATCTTTTTTATCGAAGATCGGAAGCAAGCTTGCATCTTTCTCTTCATGGAGCCTCTCAAGAGTCCGGAACTTGATGATCGCAGTGAAGGGACCACAACACGGAGCTTATGAAGTGAAGAACCGGACTACAAAGGTTGTAATCCCAAACTCTTAGATATTAAAGTGTTTAACATGCTTTGTTTCGCCTAATCTCTAGTCTAAGATCTTGGTTTAGGGTTGTTCGGCACGGCTAAATTTTAAATCGGGCATGGTTGATGCCTTATAGACCCTTGTACGAGTGCCTAGTAACCCTACAGAACTCTCTCAAATGCGCGTTCGGAGTCTCCTCGGGCAAGTACCTAAGATTCATCGTCCGATACCGAGGCATCGAGATAGATCCGTAAAAAATCAAGGCGATTATAGAGATGCCCCTGCCAAGAACTCTCAAGCAATTGCGGTCTTTCCAAGGGAAGCTCGCGTATATCCGGCGATTTATAGCCAATCTCTCAGGCAAGTGTCGTCCTTACAGTCACCTGATGAAGAAGGGAACCCCTTTCGTCTGGGATCGCAAATGCCAAAACGCACTGGATGAAATCAAGCAATACCTGCAGAATCCGCCAGTACTGGCCGCTCCAGTCAAGGGAAAGCCTCTCATTCTTTATACAACAGCCTTCGAAGGTTGTTTAGGCGCGCTATGGGCACAAGAGAACGGCCAAGGGAAGGAAAGGGCCCTTTATTATCTAAGTCGAGTTCTCCTGAGGGCAGAAAGCAATTACTCTCCCATTGAAAAACACTGCCTGGTATTGATCTTCGCAATAACGAAGCTCAGACACTATGCGTTGGCGCATGAAGTCCGTCTCATATCGAAGGTGGATCCTCTCAAGTATTTGATGTCAAAGGCCATATTGACGGGGCGGCTCGCTAAATAGGCCTTGCTCTTGATGGAGTTCTAGATAACTTATCAGCCTCTTAAGACAGTGAAAGGTCAGGCCATCGCCGACTTCCTCGCTGAGTATCCGATACCCGCCGATTCTCCTTTGAATTGCGAACTGCCAGACGAACATGCGTTTGACACGATCGACGGGGATGATACCCGGTGGGAACTCTATTTTGATGGGGCGTCTTCCATGAAGAACTATAAACAAAGCACCCCCATAATAAAATCAGGGGTAGGCCTCATCTTCGTAACTCCACAAGGAGGGATAATGCGCTTTGCCTTCTCCTTAACAGAGCCGAGGACAAACAATGAAGCCGAGTATGAAGCTTTGATAGCAGGTCTCGATATCGCCCTCGACATGGGGATTGAGAGCCTCTACATATATGGAGACTCCCAACTGGTCGTTAGTCAAGTAAACGGTGACTATCAAACATGCAAGCCTGAGTTGGTGAAGTACCGCGAGAGAGTACAGCAACTGCTGACCCAAATACCTTCCTACACCTTAGAAAGCATACCGCGTGCAGAAAATAGCAAAGCGGGTGCATTAGCCAAGCTTGCTAAAGAATTGGCCGATGAGAACCTCGATGACGTAAGAATCGTGGTACAAAGCCGTCGGGTTCTTGCACCGGCAGAAATATCTCCGGAGTCGTTCGAGGAAAAGGGAGCGACCGAGCGAATGGCTCTACAAGTAAAAGACCAAGAAAATGTTGAGGATTGGAGAGAAGTCTTTATAGACTACTTCAAATCCCGTCGAACGCCTGAAGATGCGTCCTCAAAACATCGGCTCATGAAGCGAGCCCTATCTTTCGCCTTCGTCAACGATACTTTGTACAAAAGGTCATTTGATTCTCTGTGGTTAAGATGCCTGGGACCTGAAGAAGCAAAAAGAGTCGTCCAAGAAACTCACGACGGACTCTGCGGTTCTTACCTAGCCGGGCCGAAAATGAAGCTGAAGATCAAACGAATGGGTTATTATTGGCCCACGATGATCCAGGACTGCCTCGAATACGCGAAGCAATGCCACTCGTGCCAGATTCACGGGGACTTTATCCATCAGCATCCAAATGCTCTACATCCAACGGTGGCAGCTGGCCGTTTGAAATGTGGGGGACTGACATTATCGGCCCCATCGAACCAGCATCGTCCAGAGGACGTCGATTCATTTTGGCGGCAACTGATTACTTCTCCAAATGGGCAGAAGCAGTACCGCTGAGGGAAGTGAAGAAGGAAAATATCCTCCATTTCTTCAAGACACACATCATTTATCGGTTTAGAACTCCAAGACGGATCATCTCCGATAACGTGTCGGCCTACAGAAGCTACAAAATCAGCCGCTTTGCGCAGCAACATAACATAGACTGGAGATACTCTTCGATCTATAATCCCCGAGCTAACGGTCTAGCTGAGGCTTTCAACAAGACCTTGACGAAGATCGTGAAAAAGTCGGTGTCTCGAAATAATAAGGACTGGCATGAGAGACTGCATAAAGCTCTCTGGGCGTATCGAACTATGTTCAAAACGGCCATGAACACAACGCCATACGCATTGGTATTCGGTACAGAGACGGTACTCCCCCTCAAGATAGAGCTACCCTCTTTACGAGTGGCAGTTCACTACGAGCTAACGGACGAAGAGAATGCTCACCTTCAGCTTGAGGAGCTCGATGCCCTTGATGAAACCCGGCTCATAGCGCAACAAAATCTGGAGGCTTATAAAGCATAGATGACGTGTTCATATGAGAGATTGACTAGGCCGAGAACGTTCCGCCAAGGCGAACTCGTGCTAGTGGTCAAAAGACCTATGATCCCCAATCATGCCAAACGGGGGAAATTCGAGCTGAACTATGAAGGCCCATATATCATAGACAAGGTCTACCAGGGTAGGGCCTATCTACTCATGGACATGCATGGTGAAAGACCTTTCAGGCCAATAAACGGTCACTTCTTGAAGAAGTACTACGCTTGACGAGTCACGGCCTAGGTCAATGATAGATGACGATAACTATGTCCGCTCGCTATCTTTCTAAGCCCAAACTCTATAGGTAGTAGCCGGCCAACGGACCGAAACGTCCTTAAACTAACAACGGACCGAAACGTCCTTAAACTAACAACGGACCGAAACGTCCTTAAACTAACAATGGACCACTATGTCCTAAAATTAGTTGTTGACCGAGACGTCGATAAACGACTGTGGATTGCAGCATCCCAAGGTTGATATAAAAAAAATAAAAGAAAAAAAAAAAGAAAACGGTATGTCCATAAGCAAAATGGGCACGGATGAAAACCCGAAAGGGCTCCGTGAGTAAAAACAGCAGGGTTACTGGCGAGTGTTTGTGAAAACCCGAAAGGAAGCAACTTCGTTAAAAGACACTTGCAAGGTCCTCTCGACCTTGTAAGTAGAAATCACCTGCGTGAGATCCTTACGACTCACAAAGGACTAACACACTTAGGGATCCCCACGATTTCTAAGGAGAAATTACACTTGCGAGATCCTCACGACTCGTAAGGAGGACCCTTTTATGAGACCCTCATGGCTTATAAGATTTGAAAGTCTTAAGCTACAGGGATCTGAACCTATTCTTAAGCAGCCCCCACAACCTCCGATACTGCCCTACAAGCAGCTCAATGCTGACCCTTGTATACAATCCACGGGCGCGAATAAACATTTCCCTAACAAAGTCCCATCTGTGATTAGGGATACGTCTATACGGTGAACAACCCTTATAAGTCCTCTAGACTTAGAAGGAGAAAATACTCTTGTAAGATCCTTATGACTTATAAGAAACTATGCACTTAGGGATCCCTACGATTCCTAAGGAGAAAACACACCTACGAGATCCTCACGACTTGTAGGGAGAAGTACCTTTATGAGACCCTTACGGCTCATGAAGTCAAAAGTCTTAGTCGACAGGATCTTAACCCTGTTTACTAAGCCACCTTTGTTCAACACCGACAGAAGCAAATAATGATTCGCTCCTGGCAATATCCCAGTTGTAGCGATGCTGATGCCAAAACCAGTGTCTAATTCCAAGCTTGCAGTAAAAAGCTAGCGAGCCACACATGCATACGAAATAGCCGAAATGATGGGGCAACATGCAAACAAAATCAGCAAGCAAAAATATATGCATGCAAAATAGCCGAAATGATTGGGCAACTCGCAATAAAAAGCAGCGAGTAAAAAATAAAACAAATAGCCGAAATGATTAGGCACCGCAAAAAATAGCTGAAATGATTGGGCAATCGCGACCTTCGCGATATAAAAGCTGAAATGATAGAGCATCACGGAAAGAAATAAAATAAAATGAAATTTATGCCCTACAGGTGATATCACATCAATCCATGTATACAATCCAGGGGAGCAAACAAAGAAGGAATCACACCTTTCCTCCCCAGGTTTCATCAGGAAAAGAAGCCAAATCTCAACGGTTCACAGATAGCCTGGAGATCATCTCAACATTCGTCTCATTACAACATACACAACATCAAGCAAAGCGGAACAGCGGCAACTCCCAGTTCCATGACTCGACGGTGCATAGATAACCGAGAGTCAAACCCTGACTCCGTGAAATGCGGATGAAGTCAACCCTTCCTGGTTACGTGGAACGCGGCTTATGTCAATCCTGACCCCGTGGGAAACGTCCAGAGAGGATCCTGTTCCTCGCAGAGCACGGCAATAACCCCATGTGAAGCATCCAGAGCGGAGCCTGGTCCTCGCAGAACACGGCAGTGAACCCGTGGGAAGCATCCAGAGCAAATTCCTGGTTACGTCGAACGCGGCTTATGTCAATCCTGATCCCGTGGGAAACGTCCAGAGCGGATCCTTATCTTCGCAGAGCACGGCAATGACCCCGTGTGAAGCATCCAGAGCAGAGCCTGGTCCTCGCAGAACACGGCAGTGAACCCGTGGGAAGCATCTAGAGCAAAATTCCTGGTTACGTGGAACGCGGCTTATGTCAATCCTGACCCCGTGGGAAACGTCCAGAGCGGAGCCTGTTCCTCGCAGAACACGGCAGTGAACCCATGGGAAGCATCCAGAGTAAATTCCTGGTTACGTGGAACGCGGCTTATGTCAATCCTGACCTCATAGGAAACGTCCAGAGCGGATCCTGGTCCTCGCAGAGCACGGCAATGACCCCGTGTGAAGCATCCAGAGCGGAGCCTGGTCCTCGCAGAACACGGCAGTGAACCCGTGAGAAGCTTCCAGAGCAAATTCCTGGTTACGTGGAACGCGGCTTATGTCAATCCTGACCCCGTGGGAAAAGTCTAGAGCGGATCCTGGTCCTCGCAGAGCACGGCAATGACCCCGTGTGAAGCATCCAGAGCGGAGCCTGGTCCTCGCAGAACACGGCAGTGAACCCGTAGGAAGCATCCAGAGCAAAATTCCTGGTTACGTGGAACGCGGCTTATGTCAATCCTGACCCCGTGGGAAACGCCCAGAGCGGATCTTGGTCCTCGCAGAACACGGCAGTGAACCCGTGAGAAGCATCCAGAGCAAATTCCTGGTTACGTGGAACACGGCTTATGTCAATCCTGACCCCGTGGGAAACGTCCAGAGCGGATCCTGGTCCTCACAGAACACGGCAGTGAACCAGTGGGAAGCATCCAGAGCAAATTCCTGGTTACGTGGAACGCGGCTTATGTCAATCCTGACCCCGTGAGAAACGTCCAGAGCGGATCCTGGTCCTCGCAGAGCACGGCAATGACCCTGTGTGAAGCATCCAGAGTGGAGCCTGGTCCTCGCAGAACACGGCAGTGAACCCGTAGGATGCATCCAGAGCAAAATTCCCGGTCACGTGGAGCGCGGACAATGTCAATTCTGACCCCGTGGGAAACGTCCAGAGCGGAACCTGGTCTTTGCAGAACACGGCAGTGAACCCGTGGGAAGCATCCAGAGCAACTCCTGATTCCGTGAAATGCGGATGATGATAACCTCACCCATCACTTACGGGTCCTTACGACTCGTAAGAAAGCAAACTCTCTTGTGAGATCCTTACGACTATCAAGAGAAAACACACTTAGGAATCCTCACAATTCTTAAGGAGAAATTACACCTACAGGATCCTCTCGACCGGTAGGGAGAAAATTCTTCATGAGACCCTCACGGCTCTTGAAGTTGAAAAAGTCTTAGGGGGCAGATCTTAACCCTGAATCCTAAGCCATTGTTGTCCTGTAAAGAAATTGAGATAGACTGTCCACAGAATACATTTAATAAAAGGGACACACTATCATGGAGGAAAAATATATCTTTTATTCATGAATCAAAATGAATACAAAGTACAATTCTTGAAAAAAAATGTATTCTCATTCAGGAGTATGTACAAAAGAAGAATAAAAAATATATACATATACAATTCTTCAAGTCGGCGGGTGATTTAGCAGATTTGCCAGTTCATCCCTCTTTCGCTGGGCCTCGCCTTCATGATTCAGTATCGCCAAAAGACGGGCCTCCGCCTGAGCCTGTTGAGCCTGGTATGAGGCAAGCTGGCCTTCGAGCTCTTTTACAGTAGCCTTATGGGCCTCAACCATTTCACGAGTGAACACGGCGGCTTTATCAATGGCCACCACCTCTTTTATGGCCTCTTGAAGCACTCGCCATAGTTCATACACTTTATTGGCCTTGGCCGAAAGGTTGGCTTGAAGCTCCCTCAGCGCTTTAGAAGCCAGCTCCCTCTCTGAAAACTTACGGCAGAGCCTCTTCTCACTTGATATCATATTCTCCGCACACCGCTCAATTAGGCCCCGTAAGCTCGCCTTCGCCGCCACAACCTCCGAAGAAAGGCGTGTACATTCTAGCACATGCAAGCAAGCCTCCACCTGCCAAGAAAACTCAACCAAGACTTGCACCACTGTTTCACTATGATAGGTGGCAAGAAAGGGAAGAGAGCCGTTAGCTTCAGCAGCAAACGCTTCGGCCGTGATTAGACTGCCAGCGCGAAGTTCCTCGATTAGGGATGACAAAGAAGCGAGGCTTAGCTTGGCCATCCGTTCCGAGGTACGCAGAGCATAAGGGCCGGGTGGTATGGCGATGCGTGACTCCAGCGTCGTGAGAACTAGCAGGGCTGTTCAGATTTATAAACAGTCAGCTGAACGTGTAAGAAAAATAACGAATTGAACAACCTTGGACTTTACTTACCCACAGTCATGCAAGAGGGATCTGAAGGCTCCCAAGGCCCTTCAAGAATCTCAACCTCGTCGTCGGCCTCCAGAACTGTAAAAGACATCAATGTCATTCTATGAAATAGTGATAATGCTGTAAAAAGAGGGTAAATAACACTAACCTTTCCAAGACAAGAGAACGATGTGCTGAAGAGATATCGCTTGCGGAGCAGCCATCTCCAACAGGCGCTGAAAAGACTGCCTGTGTCACGTCCCGGTTCCCATTCTACGGCGAAGGGGGCGCGACTGGCCCGCTACGTATTTACTCAGAAGCAAATACGCTAAGCGTAACTAAGCAATATAAAAGAAAATACATAAGAGGCAAGGTATAATAAAAACAGCAACTTTTATTTATTAACATTCTTTTGTACAATGCATGAAAAGGAAATACAACTGAAATAAAAATGATGCCTAAAAAATGGCATGACAGGAAATGAAAAGTACTGAATAGAAAATGTACAATGAAACTAGAGCTCTGGTTCTTCAGCAAGCTGATCCAAGTCTTCTGCAGATGGCTCAATCTCTGTCGGGTCCAAACTACCTGACGACATTCAAATAAGAAAGAAATAGAATGTCGTCAGCGAACAGATCGCTCGGTAAGTCCCAAAGATAAGGGAGAAGTAGAAAAGCAGAAAGAGAGAGAGAGTAGTTTTTAATGTTGTATTATATTGTTGTAATGTTGTATTAACGCTGTTGTTTGTAGCTTGGTACAGAAGAATGCCAGTGTATACGAGAGGGGTCTCAGTATGCTAGAGACCAGGGCAAATGGAAGTACAAGGCTCCGTTATACAACCCGGAACAACGGCAATTGGATTCATGTTAGGTGTCTTAATCTTACTGTCTCGTGCCACCTTTAACACCTTCCGTACCAATCTACCCCTTAAACCCCGTAGTGTTTTATTTGTATTGTTTGTACTGTAAATTGTGTTGAATGTATAATTGAAAGACTGACCGAAACCATGATATCAGTAAACGGATGTAACCGTAGAATCATGTAAATGGAATAACTGGAGAACCATGTAAATGGAATGTATATCCATGGTTCGGTTCAGTCAAGTTGTATAGATTGATAATTGGATTCATGGATTCATGTTGAATTGTAATATTGAAGATTGTAGATTGTACTTGAATCATATTCAAGTCAAATATAATCAGACTCAAACCCGAGTCAGACAATTAGAAATATAAATCAAAATCTTGATTAATTCTTACCTATAATTTGTTAGGGTCCTTAGGGAAATTTATAAAACTTGAGGGGGTTTTATGTAAAAATACTTTTATATACTTTTCAAAATACACCTCAAGTATTCGTTATTCGTCTTTAGAGTTGTAATGAAGGTAGATTTTATATTGTGATATTTCTAGTGAAAATATCCTAGTTTCATAAATAAAGCTATTTATTTGTAAAAATTTATTTATTTAGAATTCATCGTATTTTAGTGTAAAATTTATTCTTGTGATTTTTAGAAAAAAGTGGAATATTTATATCATAATAAAATAGATATTTTAATGATAAATATACATATATTTATACAAAAATAATTTTAATAAATATTTTATATTCTAAAAATCTCATTTTCTTAAGATGTCGTATTTTAAATCTTTTAAGACCGAATGCTCCTTGCTGATGTCTGAATCTCGCACTACTAAGCCTGAAAATGTGCGATAAACCACACCATCCCGAACGGGTTCCCCAAAGTGGGTTGTAGCGGCGCTTTGCAAAAATTGTAAATACTAAATACTTTAGAAAACGGTTTTATGAAGTAAATGGTATTTATTTGTAAAGGTGTATATTTTCCGTATTGTATGTTCTAGATTCTCCTAAGTCAACTAGTCTATTCCTAACTGGTCCAGACGACAAGTTGTGAGATGCCTCAAATCGCCTCTTCACCGCCAATTGTGGCCAGGTAAGTACAAGTGAGGAAAGGAGGGATCCGCTCACGAATCACCGTGAGTCGGGCCTTTTAAAGTTACCTTTCTCACTTGCCTAGAATAGACACCACAAAGTCAGGTTTAGATAAACGACCGATGTCCATAACTTATCGTATTTTCATAATAAGTGGTATTTCTTTAAAAAGTGTATCAAAACTAAATCTTTTAGAAGTGGTTTTATTAAATATGTGGTATTTAAATGAAAATGTTTGTTTTCTCGTATTCTAGGTTCTCGGGGGTGTTGCATATAAGTGTGTGAGGAGGTAGGTCGTTATCTCGTGATCTACTTTAAATGTATAGCAAGTTTGATGAGGTTAAATGAAGGATTGAAACAATGTGGTATTTAAGTGAAAAATACGATAATTTGAAAAAGTTATCATTTCATGTGATGAAACTTGTTCAAATTGTTTGATTAGTGTTTAATAGTCAATATAAGGATGTTTAAGTATGATTGTATTAGTGAGAAGTATAATTTTATAGAAAACCGAATCGGAAATCGAATTTGTTCCGATTCCGTCGGGTTTTGTAATTTCGTATTTTGAGAATGGAAAAAAGAGATAGAAAAGGGACTTACGGGTTTTATATTACTCAAGAGAGTGAGGGGGAACTAGAGGGATCGTCGGTGTGTTGCGTCGTCGCCGATAGTTTCTAAGATGATCGCCGGATGTTCCGCCGGAATTTCGTCAGAGCTTCGCCTTGAGCTTGTTTTCAAAGTACACGATCTATGGAAAAAATTTGAGAGAGTGGGCTCAGGATTTTGGGGTGAGAGGGTAGTGTGTAGGGTTGGTATTTATAGGGTTAGGGTAGATGAAAAGTTTAAAATGAAAAATGTGATAAAATGTATTAAAAAATGTATTAAAAGTGGAGTAATTGGGGTTTTAAAAGAGCTCTGGAAGTGTTCTGAGGCTGAAATTTTGCAGGTGCATAGGGAATATGAAAAGACACAACTTTCATGTTGGGGCCGTCGCCGGAATCGGCCGACTCGGCCGTGACTCGGTCTGAGGACCGAGTCAGACTGAGTCAAGGCCGATTTGGCCGATTCCCGGCCGAGTCAGGCGGCCGGGATCCTCCCCCCCCCCGACGGTTCATCTAACTCCTGGAAATATTACATCTTTGGGTGTAGTAGAGCGTTTTGTGAGATATGCACGTGTAAACTCTTGGTATTCTAAAGGTTTTTAAAAAAATCAATATTAAAAATAATGTGGGGTATGGGATTAGAACTCTGGTGGCTTGTTTCAGCAGTGCAAGGTATTACCAATGAGCTACAAGCTCCTTCTTGTAATTATGGAGCTAATTAATTACTTAAAGTAATAACAGTAGATGTAAATACCCCAAGTATACATTAATTTTAAAGCAAATTTTTGTACACTAAAAATGAAGTTGTTACATTCTTTTAACTTGTAATTAAAAAGCAAAATAATTACTTATAACTTGTGCTCTGGCTAAAATACCCCTTTATGGATTTTTTGAAATTTTTTTTGTAAAAACTTGTATTGGAAATTTGGGGTTGTTACATTCTACCCTCCTTATAAAAATTTCGTCCTCGAAATTTGTAAAAGGAAAGTGTAACAGTTTCAAGGAAAGTCTGGTGGCTGGAGTATAGATAGTGTATAAAAATAACAAAGTGATACAAGGGTGAAGAAGGCTTACCGGTGTTATCTTGACCTACAGTCTCGGCTTCTACGGCTTCTAATGTGAATGTCTGTCGTCGTGGTACATTCCTTCTACCTGGAGGCACATTCTGCCTTTGGGGCCTGTTTCTCTACCCTCTAGGCATGTCCCTCATTGCTTGTTGGAATTGGTGAGTAGGCTGTGCAGGTGGTGGAGCAGGTAGTGCCGGACGAGGTGCAGGAGCCTGGATAGCTGGCCGCTGCGGGTAGTTGGTGGGTGTGTGAGCTGAGTTGCTATTATAAGGACAGTTTCCAATTCCGTGGTTGGATGCGCCACAAATTAGATACAGGCCTTTTGCGTGCCTACAGTCCTTCCACAAGTGTCCCTTTCTTCTGCAGTAGTAGCAGAAATCTGGACTCGACTGATTATTGGTTTCTTCTGGTCTCCTGGGTTCCAACGATGGCCTGGAAGAGGCTCCTCCTGCTATTTGAGTGGCAGGGCGTTTCAAACCGGCAGATTAGGGTCTGCCCCTTGCCTTTATCATTGCCTCATAACTGCGGGCAATTTCCAAAGCATCTTCATGAGTCGGAAATTTCCCTGTGGCTAGTGCAGCCTGGATTTCCGTGTCCAAACCTTGTTGAAATTGATGGGCTCTGATCTCATCCGTCGGTATCAGGTGTGCCGCAAATCTGTTACGGCCTTATGTTAGCTGTGTAGTATATGATATTAAAATTTTGAAATTCTGTGACATATCTTACCGACTGAGCATGGTGAATTCAGCGTCATACTCAACTACTGACTTGTCCCACATCGAACCTTGTTGTAGATGAATGAACTGTTGTTCCATGGCAAACCTGGATGTCACAGGGAAGTACTTCGCGTCAAACTTATCGCGAAAAGTCTTCCATTCAATGGGCTGATCAAGACGGCTTTCTTCCGCCTTCCACCAGTTCCGTGCATTGTCCGTGAGTTGCAGCTTTGCAACTCGGACCCAAGCTATTTCTGGCACTTGTGCTGCTGCCAGATACTTTGAACCCATTCCTCAGCTTCCAGTGGGCTTCCCTTTCCTGAGAACTGCTTGGGATGTAAAGCCCTGAATTGCTTTACCCCAGGTGCGTCAGTCTCGGGACGGTTCAGGAGTTGTTGCTGTCCCTCAAGAAGGCTGCGGATCGCCTCAAGTAGTACTGTTTGCTCGGTGGGTGGCGTAGGAACAGCAGGAACGATTGGTAGTGGAGGTGTGTTGTTGACGTTGGTGCTGATGTTGTTCGGGGAATCCATAACCTTGAAAAAGATTTGGGTTAGGACAGATTCAAGTACATGAAATGATAAGATTCAAGGAATATGAAATTGTAAGATTCAAGGAACATGAATTGTAAAGAATGTTTTAGTTGCTGGTTCTTGTGTTATATTTCTTAGGTTGTTCACGCATAACAGAACTGCATGATAGGGTTTCATACAGCTCTGACCTACATGGGCTACCAACAAAACCTGTCACGCCCCGCTTCTCATTCTATGGCGAAGGGGGCGCGACTGGCCCGCTACGTATTTACTCAGAAGCAAATACACTAAGCGTAACTAAGCAATATAAAAGAAAATACACAAGAAGCAAGGTATAATAAAAACAACAACTTTTATTTATTAACATTCTTTTGTACAATGCATGAAAAGGAAATACAACTGAAATAAAAATGATGCCTAAACAATGGCATGACAGGAAATGAAAAGTACTGAATGGAAAATGTACAATGAAACTAGAGCTCTGGTTCTTCAGCAAGCTGATCCAAGTCTTCTGCAGATGGCTCGATCTCTGTCGGGTCCAAACTACCTGACGACATTCAAAAAAGAAAGAAATAGAATGTCGTCAGCGAACAGATCGCTCGGTAAGTCCCAAAGATAAGGGAGAAGTAGAAAAGAAGAAAGAGAGAGAGAGAGAGAGAGTAGCTTTTAATATTGTATTATATTGTTGTAATGTTGTATTAACGCTGTCGTTTATAGCTTGGTACAGAAGAATGCCAGTGTCTACGAGAGGGGTCTCAGTATGCTAGAGACCAGGGCAAATGGAAGTACAAGGCTCCGTTATACAACCCGGAACAACGGCAATTGGATTCATGTTAGGTGTCTTAATCTTACCGTATCGTGCCACCTTTAACACCTTCCGTACCAATCTACCCCTTAAACTCCGTAGTGTTTTATTTGTATTGTTTTGTACTGTAAATTGTATTGAATGTATAATTGAAAGACTGACCGAAACCATGATATCAGTAAACGGATGTAACCGTAGAATCATGTAAATGGAATAACTGGAGAACCATGTAAATGTAATGTATATCCATGGTTCGGTTCGGTCAAGTTGTATAGATTGATAATTGGATTCATGGATTCATGGATTCATGTTGAATTATAATATTGAAGATTGTAGATTGTACTTGAATCATATTCAAGTCAAATATAATCAGACTCAAACCCGAGTCAGACAATTAGAAATATAAATCAAAGTCTTAATTAATTCTTACCTATAATTTGTTAGGTCCTTAGGGAAATTTATAAAACTTGAGGGGGTTTTATGTAAAAATACTTTTATATACTTTTCAAAATACACCTCAAGTGTTCGTTATTCGTCTTTAGAGTTGTAATGAAGGTGGATTTTATATTGTGATATTTCTAGTGAAAATATCCTAGTTTCAGAAATAAAGGTATTTATTTGTAAAATTGATTTATTTGGAATTCATAGTATTTTAGTGTAAAATTTATTCTTGTGATTTTTAGAAAAAGGTGGAATATTTATATCATAATATAATAGATATTTTAATGATAAATATACATATATTTATACAAAAATAATTTTAATAAATATTTTATATTCTAAAAATCTCATTTTCTTAAGATGTCGTATTTTAAATCTTTCGAGACCGAATGCTTCTTGCGGAGGTCTGAATATCACACTACTAAGCCTGAGAATGTGCGATAAACCGCACCATCCCGAACAGGTTCCCCAAAGTGGGTTGTAGCGGCGCTTTGCAAAGATTGTAAATACTAAATCCTTTAGAAAACGGTTTTATGAAGTAAATAGTATTTATTTGTAAAGGTGTATATTTTCCGTATTGTATGTCTAGATTCTCCTAAGTCAACTAGTCTATTCCTAACTGGTCCAGACGACAAGTTGTGAGATGCCTCAAATCGCCTCTTCGCCGCCAATTGTGGCCAGGTAAGTACAAGTGAGGAAAGGAGGGATCCGCTCACGAATCACCGTGAATCGGGCCTTTTAAAGTTACATTTCTCACTTGCCTAGCCTAGACACCACAAAGTCAGGTTTAGATAAACGACCGATGTTCATAACTTATCGTATTTTCATAATAAATGGTATTTCTTTAAAAAGTGTATCAAAACTAAATCTTTTAGAATTGGTTTTATTAAATATGTGGTATTTAAATGAAAATGTTTGTTTTCTCGTATTCTAGGTTCTCGGGGGTGTTGCATATAAGTGTGTGAGGAGGTAGGTCGTTACCTCGTGATCTACTTTAAATGTATAGCAAGTTTGATGAGGTTAAATGAAGGATTGAAATAATGTGGTATTTAAGTGAAAAATACGATAATTTGAAAAAGTTATCATTTCATGTGATGAAACTAGTTCAAATTGTTTGATTAGTGTTTAATAGTCAACATAAGGATATTTAAGTATGATTGTATTAGTGAGAAGTATAATTTTATAGAAAACCGAATCGGAAATCGAATTTGTTCCGATTCCGTCGGGTTTTGTAATTTCGTATTATGAGAATGGAAAAAAGAGATAGAAAAGGGACTTACGGGTTTTATATTACTCAAGAGAGTGAGGGGAAACTAGAGGGATCGTCGGTGTGTTGCGTCGTCGCCGATAGTTCCTAGGATGATCGCCGGATGTTCCGCCGGAATTTCGTCAGAGCTTCGCCTTGAGCTTGTTTTCAAAGTACACGATCTATGGAAAAATTTTGAGAGAGTGGGCTCAGGATTTTGGGGTGAGAGGGTAGTGTGTAGGGTTGGTATTTATAGGGTTAGGGTAGATGAAAAGTTTAAAATGAAAAATGTGATAAAATGTATAAAAAATGTATTAAAAGTGGAGTAATTGGGGTTTTAAAAGAGCTCAGGAAGTCTTCTGTGGATGAAATTTTGCAGGTGCATAGGGAATATGAAAAGACACAACTTTCATGTTGGGGCCGTCGCTGGAATCGGCCGACTCGGCCGTGACTCGGCCGTGACTCGGTCTGAGGACGGAGTCAGACCGAGGCAAGGCCGATTTGGCCGATTCCCGGCCGAGTCAGGCGGCCGGGATCCCCCCCGACGGTTCATCTAACTCATGGAAATGTTACATCTTTGGGTGTAGTGGGGTTTTTGTGAGATGTGCACGTGTAAACTCTTGGTATTCTAAAGGTTTTAAAAAAATCAATATTAAAAATAATGTGGGGTATGGGATTTGAACTCTGGTGGCTTGGTTCAGCAGTGCAAGGTATTATCAATGAGCTACAAGCCCCTTCTTGTAATTATGAAGCTAATTAATTACTTAAAGTAATAACAGTAAATGTAAATACCCCAAGTATACATTAATTTTAAAGCAAATTTTTGTACACTAAACATGGAGCTGTTACATTCTTTTAACTTGTAATTAAAAAGAAAAATAATTACTTATAACTTATGCTCAGGCTAAAATACCCCTTTATGGATTTTTTGAAATTTTTTTGTAAAAACTTGTATTGGAAATTTGGGGTTGTTACAGCCTGGGAGACAGATCAGCAATAGAGGTCGCCAATCCGCGCAATTCTGAAAAGACAGAAGGGTTCAGATAATGGAAAGACTACTAATTTAAAATATAGAAAGCTACCTTCGACGCTCCTCCCATTCTGAGCCGGAGGGATAGCAGCTTCGACGGCCTCCTCCGTGGCCTCGGGCACATCATCGAGGACGCGGACTAGTGTAGCGGCCTCTGAGCAAGGAGCAGCAGCTGCCACCGCAGACACCAGCGGAAGGACGGTAGCCTCGACTACCTACCCCCTAGTCTCCGAGCCGCCCCCAGGAAGATCCATCGGAACGGCGACCGACGAAGATGCCTCCTCTGAGGGAGCAAGCGCTTGGGAAGCGGAAACCACCGAGGGAGACTCTATCGCAAGAGCAACAGTTGCATCAACCCCCTCCACACTGATTGGTGCTTCACTGGGGATATCAGCAAACGCTATGGTCAAAGCATGACTTAGAGCCTCCGCCGCCGCCGAAGTCCCTACAAAGTTTGTACAAAGATAAGGATGTATATATGTGTATGCAAACAATATGAAATATTACAAAGAAATACAGGAACATACCGATGCGCAAGGGAGCTTCCAGTATGGCTTATTCAAGCCGACGCTCCTTCCTAAGGAGATGTGCTCGCCGAGGTCCGAGGGTGGACTCGTTGCCACCCGTCCACAGTGAAAGCGCGTCCTTGGCGTCGGCTGAAACAACCTGTTTAAGGGCCCTTTCACCCCATTCTTCCAAAGGGCCTATGAATCGTCGCCGTATCCACGGAGGGTTCTCGTAAAAGATGACGGAAGGGTAGGGCTTCTTCGGAATCCTTACGTCCTCAGATTCATCTTGCGAGCATCTTATAGCCTCAGCCAATTTTGCGGCTTCCTCGGCAGATGAACTCAGGAAAAGTAGGCTAGCATCCGACTCTTGCATAGCCAACGGTTCATCCTGAAGAATAGGCTCAGACTTTATTAAAGAGTCGAGCAGATTGGTAGCTGTCTTCCTCCACCGCTTAGATCCAGAACCAACCGCCGAAGATGACCGCTTCCTCCCCCATAGAGCTTTGGCACGACGCTGACCCACTTCACCTTCAACGCCCTCGCTTGGCGGTGCTACCGAGGACGACACGGCCATTGTCAACGCCGCGGACGATGATACTGCTACCGGCGCCCTATTAGCCCTCGATTGAGCCCGAGTACCCAGTGGCGTACTAGCTGTGGGAATGAAGTCCATGTCCGCCGCCTCTGGAATAAGCGCAACACTGGTGTCCCTCAAGGGAAAGCGAACCGGTGCACGCGGTCGCGGCGGAACTCCCATGGATTGAACCGGAATGGGAGCGCTGTATCCCAGAAGCACCCTCTTCTCCTCAGCAATAATTGGACTGACCCAATAAAGGTACCAGCCCGTGAAGGATCCCACACATCGGGGAATGTGGTCAGCTTCAGGAATCATGAAGTGAAAACCAGTGTTCAGCCTCACAAAATGATGAGCAGCGTCACGAACAGCTTCAGGTGATGGGATGGGTGCAACTGTAAATGCCTCGAAAGGGATGCCCTGATCATATCCAAGTTGCCGGGAAAAGCGGTGTGGGTTATACCGCATAAAAAGGGCCGCACTGTTCTGACGAAATACCAGATAAACTGGTCTGATCGCGTACAGGTGCATGGCCTCCCTGGGCTTCAGAGAAGGTACCTCCTCTTTCGACAAGTCGTGGAGCTGTTGAATCGGTCCTGAAGGAGAAGATATGGCCCGATCAATGAATATCATTCCTCCCGTCTTAGCATAGGGAGTGATCAACACGAGAGTAGCCCCAGACTCAGTCGGGTCAGGAGCGGAAGCGTCCACCAGCCGCATGAGTCGCGGAAAAGTGTAGGCATCATAAAATTTGGGTCTCTGGTGTGCAGCAAAGGCCCCCAACACGTGCATCTCAATCCAAGATGTGAAGTAATGAAGAGAGAAATTTACCACATCTACACCTGGAGTTAAGGTATTAGCCGAGGCGCCTAACCCATGATAAAGATGCGCTAGCGCTGGCATGCCCACAGCTAGCCGTGTTCCCTCAGCAATACGATGAGCAGGGTAGATAACCGAGGCTCTCATGAAACGGCGATGCATGGGAATGACGAACCAGCTAAGCCAAACGCTGATGAAGCCCACAAAGAAAGTCTCCTCATCCATGCCAGGAGCTACAATCGATTCGAAAGATACCGCCGACATGATAGGAATGTAATACTGCGGCAAGTCTTCTTCCTTAGTCGGCCGCCTGTTTAAACCAAACCCAAAGGGGTCATTAATGTTCGTGAACTTTGGAGCCGTCTTCGTTAGGACACCCTCGCGAAGGAAGCAAGCGATAAAACTTTTAAAAGTGATGCCCTGCTCCTCTGACTCTATGAACAGTTTGTCAAAAATGCCCAGGGTCTTGATCAAACTCGGGCGCTTATGGCGGACGGCGTTCTCGGTAGACAGGCCGTCAAGCATTGCAGGCTCGGTTTCAAAGACGTACTCGTCGGGAGGCAACAATTCTTCATAAAGTGTCCCCCTGATCGGCAGCCCCGAGATCTCGTGAAATTCTTTCAAGGAAATCGAAACTTCGCGATCCCCTAGAAGGAAAGTGTTGGTGGGAAGATTCCATTGGTTCAAGAAAGCCTTAACCCACCAGACATGAGGAGATTAGTAGTGGAAGAGGGACGCATATATCGCCTGATAAAGCCCAACCTTCTGCAGCCGCGTGTTCATACCAGAATATTGCATTTTATACCGCCCATTCTTACGCTCGTTTATTTATAGGCAGGTGCTTTTGATCAGTGTTTGCTACATATTTGCAGAATACTGGTTCTCAGCTCTAAACAGTGAAATCCATGGAAAAGTACGACAAATTCCGGATTACTG
The DNA here is from genome assembly GCA_030015575.1 of Agapanthus africanus. Lineage (NCBI taxonomy): Eukaryota > Viridiplantae > Streptophyta > Magnoliopsida > Asparagales > Amaryllidaceae > Agapanthus > Agapanthus africanus. The sequence goes on from JASDDO010000006.1 coordinate 286,054,902, forward strand.
CCAACAACAGATAAAACACGGGTCTCCGCTCTCTATCCGTGTGTTGCCACATACCAGTTTAAGGGACAAAATGGCAAATCGATTATCATTTTCATGCACAAAGCTCAATGTCAACACAAGATCCAAGAAATCTACGCGGAGCTCGAGGAAATCATGGCAAAAGATCCACATCACATCACCTTTTGATCTACTGAAATTCTGGAAGAATTGTGAAGAGTTTCTGAGAAAAAGTCATATACCACACTGAAGAGTACTAAAAACTAGGGAAAACCACCAAATTTCATGGCCTAACTCCTCTAAACGGCCGCGGTTCGGCGGCATAAGCGCGCTTAGGCCGCGGAACCGCGGCCATTTAGTCTCCTCTCGTTGTCGTTTTTCAGGGGCATGTTGGTCTTTTCTTGTAGGGGCAGATTCTTGCCCTAGGTTTCCAGTTCCCCTCCTATAAATACCCCAAAACTGAGCCAAACCAAGGGGTTAAATTCTTATGCCTCTTTTGTAGGATTTAGTGTAGTTTAGTCTTCTTCTTTTTCTTCTTCATTCTTTCCTCCATGAAAATTGTAGTGAGAGCTTTTTTGAGTGGATGATGAAATGAAGATGAGGGTGTTTGTATCATTCTTTTGTTTTAGCTTCCCCTTGAGATTCTTGCTTTCTCTTGATCTTTCAACCTCTTCATTGAGCTTGAAAGTTTAAGGGTTTGTTATTGATCTCAAGGGCTGTATCTTCTTATGCAATTAGTGCTTCATTTTACATGAGTTCTTTACCCTTCTCTTGATCTTGCAATCTCTTGATTGAGCTTGCAAGTTTAAGGGTTAGCTATTGATCTCATGCTTGTCTTGAGTTCTAGTTTCTAGTTCTTTTTATTGCTTATTTCTTTCTTGCTTTTTATTATCTTGCTTTACTTTCTTGCACTTAAATTCCATGCCCTTACTTACTTGTAATCTTTTCTTTTCTTTGTTCTTTTTGTTCTCTCTTTTTGGTTCTTTTTGTGAATGATTGTAATTATCGTTGTTAAGAATAAATACGGTATTGTAAGTTAATGTTTCTTTGCTCATTTTCTTTTCCCGTTATTTTCCATTTGAACTCCGCCCAAACGTTACGCAAGCGCTCCGTTAGGAACCCTACCCTACCAAGGTAACGGTGATTCCTAACCGCGACCGGTTGCGTTCGGTTTGGCCGGAGGCGAAAGCAAGAGACAAGAACAGAAGGACAAGGGTAAATAAGCCGGATTCTACGAATACCGTGCTTAAATCCCCTAATCCACGTTGTTGCCGATTGCTCTAGCTTCAATTGGTCAAGACTCGGCTCAAAGGTTTTGAGTACGGATTTCTTTAGCTTACAATTTCGTATCTTTTTCTTAACAACTTCATACTTGCATATAAAACACATAGGTTAGTTTGAACAAACACATACAAATTCTTTATTGACTCGTCTAAAACTTGAACGGACATACAACCATCTCCCTGTGGATCGACCCGTGCTCAACGTGCTAGCTGCATAGCGACACCGTCCTGATCGCGGTTATACTTTAGAACTTTGAACATCCGACACGCCGAAAGCGTGCGATCAAATGGCGCCGTTGCCGGGGAGACGGTAGCATATTTTCTTTCTTGTTATTCGGGTTAATATTCTTTTTGTATATATTTATTAAAAAAAAATCTTTTTGTTTTTTTTTGATAATTTTTGTGAGCAAGTCTGTAGATTTTTGCGGATTTGCAAACGGCGATTGTGGGGAGCAAAGTGTACGTTCAAGGCTAAGGTGATTGCAAAGTACAGTGCCAAAGATCCGGGTAGTTTGACCCGCGCAAGCGAACTTTTCAAGCTTACCGGATTTGATTCAACGGGGGTTTCCTAACCCAAAAACTTAACGGTACGTACTTTACTAACACCTTCTTCTCAAATCCGACGCGTCCAATATACTATTCTTTGCAGGATTCTTTGCAAGTTCGCTAGCAAACGCTAAAAATTGACTAACCCGTATTTGTTGCAGTGCCGTGCTTAAACTAAAAAACGATTGTTTGATTCTTTATAGAATTTTTATTGAATAGCGCATTGCATACATTAATACGGACTTAAGGGCAAGCGAACCCCACAATATACGGTAAAGGATTTCATCACCTTTTCCGTGGCCCACAAATCACGAACTTGAGCATAACGTTTACCCGCACAAATTTTAAAAGAAATTAGACTTTAAGCCTTAAGGACTTCGCGCTCATTAGGAGAAGTTAACCGTGTTTAGAACCTCGCTTAACGGTACATTGTTTACGAGGTGTCTAGGAAAGTGTTAACGGCGAAACCGCCAAAAGAGAAAGGGTTATTTAATTAAGGAACTTCGCGAAAGCGTTGGAAAACCTCCCCTTATCTCTGCACTTACCTGGCCTCGTGATCAGTGTATCTTGAGCCCGTTTCTCGACACAGTTTTACTTCGACAATCAAGTTCTGGAGTAGGTCTAGTTGACCTAGGTGAACCCTAGAACGATTAGGTGTGTGGTATTTTTGTGTCGTGATTGTTTTTGTCCAGATTCTTTTTGTGTATATATTTCATTCTTTTGTTAATATCCACCTAAAAAAATTATTAAAAAAAAATCAAAATTTTTCCCCCCTCCTTTTATCTGCCTTTCTTTCTTTCTCTCTTCATATCATGGGTACCCCACCTCGCAAAACTCTTGCCGAACTTTGGTACCCACAACCAGACATTACTTCTTACGGTTCTTGCTTTGGCCGAACATCGAACGACCCCTCCATGCCCAAAATGTCATTGAAAGATCGCATAGACGCGTCTAGGACAAACACTTGCCCTCCGCATTCCACTTTGTATCAACCTTTTCAACCTCCCGCACTCGCTTATGTTGATACCACTTTTGCAAGTCGTCCTTTGTCCATCGCTGAACGTATTGAACAATCTCATAGCCGATCTTTCACTCCTTACACCACTTCAAATTCTTGGGATCAACACTTCCATTCACCTTCGTATCCAAATGTTGATCCTACCCCTGTCCAGCCATTCAATTCCTACCAGTCCTACCCGACTTTTGCACCTTCCCTAGACATTGCTTCTGAACAGTCATTTGGGAGTTTTCAGTATCCAAACAACTTTGAATCTTTTACTGAAACCCCGTCACAACCCATGTCTAGTCTGGAACAGTCGTTGGAAGACTTTAGGGTAGCGTCATGCCAACAGATGATGGATTTGAATGCGTCCATGGCCACCCTCATACAACCTACTGACCCGGTAGCTAGTTTTCAACTGGCTCCAAATTTTCCAATGTATGAAGAGGCGGTAGGACAGGTTTAGAATTTGAGCGGAGAGAATGAGCCATATACCCTTCCAAATCAAACCTACCCGTTTCAACTTGAATCCCACAACTCCTGTTTTGAAAGTCTATCGAGTGTCCCAAACGATTCAACAATTGAAGATAGAATGATTAATGAGTTGTGCAACTTTGTAGTGTTTGATTTACCCGATTATGCAGGGTCCCTTCCAAGTGAAACCAATCCTAAACCTTTTGACCTCTACACCTCCACTTTAGAACCTAAATTGATTGATATCCATGCTTTTGTTGAGTTGTCTGAGAATATTGATTTTCACTTGATTGAGGATATTGACGCCGGGAATATTTTGGATGATGAATCTGTAAATTTGGCTGAGTTTTTCTCTCCAATTCATCATCCCGAGTCATTAAATATTTTTCCCGAACTTTATATGCATCTGGATATTGATGAAAAATGCATGGATGAGATAATTTTTTAGGAGACTTTTGAGGATAGCTTTGAGGATGAACCAGTTTTAATTGATGGGTCGGATTTTCCAATTCATCCTATCCCCTTCATTGACTGTGTACACCCTCCTGAACCTTTAACCGATACCTTTCCTCAGTCACCTACCTCCATCCTTTCCATCGTTCTGACATTGCAAGAAACCGTATCATTTTCACTTCCTATGTCTGGTTTACCAAGTTCGGCTTACCCATGGTTTCTTACGAATCTTGAGGGATTTGACTCCATTTCTTGATGAGTTAATAGATTAGCACAAACGCTTCTTACACATCAGTCATCACAAATTGTGCTGATCTATTCACTCCATTTCCACCCTCAAGTTCGTATTCCACTTCTTTCTCCCTTCCACCATTATTCTTCTCATATACCGAGACCGTATACCACTTTTATCTCATTACGGTCTCACGTATTCACCATCTCTTTTCCCTACGCCTTCTTCCACCAACCTGTACATTATAGCGATAAAATCTTTGAATGGTTGGTGCTCACTTTTGGCCTGTGTAAGGCTTTGTATAGTTTGAAACTATTCTCTTTCCCCCATAATCCTGAGCTTCAACGCTTAATAGTGGAAACACTGTTTTACTTAAGTTTGGGGGGGACTCCTTTTTGTATATATTTTTTGTTTTCCTTTTTGTTTTATATATAATTTGTTTCTAGGGAGCGCCGACAATTTTGACCCTCTTGGTGTAGCCTGACAGTGAGGGCACTGTCAAGTTTAAGTTTGGGGGTGTGCTCGGTAAGCTTTCTTCCTTCGCATTCATTTGTATATTTTGCATTTGCATACCTTATTAAAAACCCACAAAAATTGAAAATTTTCCAAAAAATATAAAAACTTTGTCGTCAAGTTAGCTAATAGGGTAACTTAGATTTTTATTCTGAAAGTTTAGTTGATATGTTAGAAATAACTAAATTCTAGACTTAGGAATTGAAAATCCTTAAAATAACCCTCATTCTGTCTAACTTTGGTATGTATACGTCCTTACAGTTTTTTGAGTTCAGTTCTTGAGTTAAGTCAAGATGAAGGGAAAGTATTGAAGCTTTACTGGAGGATAAGTCTGAAAAATAGTTTCTTTTCTTGAGTTCAAATTTAGAAAGTATATATCCTACAAACTGCACTTACACGCACCTTGAAACATGGGATAGTAGAGGATACCTAGAAATATTCTTGCCTGAAAGTCTAGTATGAAAGAAAAAACGGTATTTAAAGCTAAACACCAAAAGAGCATATTGAAAAATATATCCGGTCTTGAAAAAGAAAAAGAAAAAGAAAAAGAAAAAATAGAATAAAGTCAAGACCTGGAAACTGCTATTTACGCTTTAAAGTTCACACATTCAGTAATCGGTCGTTAGTGCCTCAAGAAGCATTAATAGTCGCATGAAAGGTGTGTGAGCAAATCCGTCCATCCTTAATGAAAAGAAGTAGTATTAGGTATTAGGGCAAGGGTATTATAGTTTGAATTGAATTCTTGAGTGTAGGGGTGCAAATATACACACACGTAGGGGTATACAATCGATGTTTGGATAAAAGATAGAAATAAAGAATAAGACTTGTGTTTTCTGTAAAGTTGATAAAAATCCCTGATTTGAGGCCGCACTTTAGAAGGAAAACTCAGGAGATCCAAGGATAAATAGATAGGAGGTGTGAAAAATAAGGGTTGGATATTTCTAACTTAGGATGATAGAATTTCTAACGTAAATACTAAATTGTAGGAGTAGAATCGATGTTAACTTATAACACTAGCTTGACGGGATTTTGTGGGTGTAATCCGCTGAAAACCCTCAGGAGACAACACTCTTCCTACTAGGGACACCTAGAGGTTTAACGGCTTGTTGCACGAGCTCAGTGCAATCGCGTTCCCTGCGAAAGTACGGTTAGGACCTTTTTGTGAATAATTGGCTTTGCTCGGGACGAGCAAAAGTTAAGTTTGAGGGTATTTGTTCATACCAGAATATTGCATTTTATACCGCCCATTCTTACGCTCGTTTATTTATAGGCAGGTGCTTTTGATCAGTGTTTACTACATATTTGCAGAATACTGGTTCTCAGCTCTAAACAGTGAAATCCATGGAAAAGTACGACAAATTCCGGATTACTGCCAACAACAGATAAAACACGGGTCTCCGCTCTCTATCCGTGTGTTGCCACATACCAGTTTAAGGGACAAAATGGCAAATCGATTGTCATTTTCATGCACAAAGCTCAATGTCAACACAAGATCCAAGAAATCTACGCGGAGCTCGAGGAAATCATGGCAAAAGATCCACATCACATCACCTTTTGATCTACTGAAATTCTGGAAGAATTGTGAAGAGTTTCTGAGAAAAAGTCATATACCACACTGAAGAGTACTAAAAACTAGGGAAAACCACCAAATTTCATGGCCTAACTCCTCTAAACGGCCGCGGTTCGGCGGCATAAGCGCGCTTAGGCCGCGGAACCGCGGCCATTTAGTCTCCTCTCGTTGTCGTTTTTCAGGGGCATGTTGGTCTTTTCTTGTAGGGGCAGATTCTTGCCCTAGGTTTCCAGTTCCCCTCCTATAAATACCCCAGAACTGAGCCAAACCAAGGGGTTAAATTCTTATGCCTCTATTGTAGGATTTAGTGTAGTTTAGTCTTCTTCTTTTTCTTCTTCATTCTTTCCTCCATGAAAATTGTAGTGAGAGCTTTTTTGAGTGGATGATGAAATGAAGATGAGGGTGTTTGTATCATTCATTTGTTTTAGCTTCCCCTTGAGATTCTTGCTTTCTCTTGATCTTTCAACCTCTTCATTGAGCTTGAAAGTTTAAGGGTTTGTTATTGATCTCAAGGGTTGTATCTTCTTATGCAATTAGTGCTTCATTTCACATGAGTTCTTTACCCTTCTCTTGATCTTGCAACCTCTTGATTGAGCTTGCAAGTTTAAGGGTTGGCTATTGATCACATGCTTGTCTTGAGTTCTAGTTTCTAGTTCTTTTTATTGCTTATTTCTTTCTTGCTTTTTATTATCTTGCTTTACTTTCTTGCACTTAAATTCCATGCCCTTACTTACTTGTAATCTTTTCTTTTCTTTGTTCTTTTTGTTCTCTCTTTTTGGTTCTTTTTGTGAATGATTGTAATTATCGTTGTTAAGAATAAATACGGTATTGTAACTTAATGTTTCTTTGCTCATTTCCTTTTCCCGTTATTTTCCATTGAACTCTGCCCAAACGTTACGCAAGCGCTCCGTTAGGCACCCTACCCTACCAAGGTAACGGTGATTCCTAACCGCGACCGGTTGCGTTTGGTTTGGCCGGAGGCGAAAGCAAGAGACAAGAACGGAAGGACAAGGGTAAATAAGCCGGATTCCACGAATACCGTGCTTAAATCCCCTAATCCACGTTGTTGCCGATTGCTCTAGCTTCAATTGGTCAAGACTCGGCTCAAAGGTTTTGAGTACGGATTTCTTTAGCTTACAATTTCGTATCTTTTTCTTAACAACTTCATACTTGCATATAAAACACATAGGTTAGTTTGAACAAACACATACAAATTCTTTATTGACTCGTCTAAAACTCGAACGGACATACAACCATCTCCCTGTGGATCGACCCGTGCTCAACGTGCTAGCTGCATAGCGACACCGTCCTGATCGCGGTTATACTTTAGAACTTTGAACATCCGACACGCCGAAAGCGTGCGATCACCGCGCACGATGGGCACACAAGATGTAACGAGCCCAAAGAAGGTAGCCCGTAGGGTGTCGAGGGGTAAGCCCTATCTTCTAAATCTGCCCCCATGGCTGGGCTTCGCCCTGGCAAATGCGGCGCCCCAAAATATCTATAACCGGCACCGGATGGTTCGGAATACCAGTCGTTGAAGGCTCAAGCCGCCCCATCGGGGTCCAATTCGGCATCTCCACAGCAAAGACAGTCCTTGGAGGATCCATCGGCAGGAATGGATAGGTAGGCTCCGTCGGTACTCGCAAAGAAAAATTCAGCGACCACGGATGATGTGACCGTACCAGGTCCCCCACAAAAGCAAGTTGGTGCGATTCGGGTCATGAGCCCTGATCATCGCCATCACCTCCTCGTCAGACGGTGACTGAGGAAAAGCAAACTCCGAGCGAGTCAAAGGGAAGTACGGAACGGAAGTCATTGTGCCTGAAATAAAAAAAAAGGGAAACTGTTAAGGCGAGAGCCAGCGGTGTGTATATATATGTTTATAAATGTATATATATATATAAAAAGACAGTGGAAGAAAGAGACAGGGAACTCATTTTATAGGACCATTGGTTACAGAACACGTGGGTCCCACAAAATCAAGATGGTGGCTTGCTAATGATGAGGCAAAGCAATTACAATGAGACAAAAAGAAGATTCTCAATAAATGAACAGTGGATTTCAAATGACCCTACACATTCCCCAAAAAGAAATCCATCTTGGACTCTGTAACAAATCAAACAGAAGCTAGGGAATTAAATTCCCAGAAAAAACCCTACTGCAAACCTCTTCTTCTCGGTTGCAAAGAAACAACTTAGGGCAAGAAAACCCCAAGAAGTTCTCTGAGAAGAACTAAGTTCTTTAGAGGAATTAAATTCCTTTTCGAACAAGGGAATTAAATTCCCAGGATTTTTTTGTTTTTTCAGAGTCAAAGTTCTTTGAAATGGAATTAAAACTCCAGAGACAAGACAAGCATCGTCGTCAATCCCTGAAGATCAGAGAAACCCTAAAGGGTCTGTTGATTAAAGAATGGATGGTTTTCTTTTTAAAGAACTTAAGAAAAAAAATGGGTTCTTGTTAAAGGGGAAAACCCTTGGTGTGGATTTAAAATCCAATAAAAAGTTCTGTGAAAGTTCTTCGGTCGTTCAAAACCATTACCTGAAGAAAAGGGTCTTTCTTGAACAGAGTTAAACTCTGGAAACTTTCAAAACAGAGAACTAAGCTCTGGAAGAGAGAATTAAATTCTCAAAGGGAAAAAGTTAGCAAGGAAGAAGATGAAAGAGTGGAGGCGCTTCTGAAGAGACCCCTGCAATTATAGGATGTGATGGGAAACGTTTCATCTCCCCCATTCCCTAGACAGATCCAACGGTCACAAAGGTTACAGCATTGCACTCACGTGCAGACACCTGAGAGCAACGCTGTGGGGGTATTTGTTCCCTGATTAAAAATCAGGAATTACCTCAATGAGGTATCACGTGTTCACACGTGACCAAGGTTCACGTGTTGACACGTGATCTCTTTTACAAAATTAAATTCTAAGCAAGCAGAAGCGTAAACTAATGGCTAAGGAAAGACCCCAATGCTCACACGTGACCAGGGGTCACGTGTTGACACGTGATGATCCTTCAACCCAGTTAGAAGACAGAATTAAAATTCTGAATGAGGAAGGGTCACGTGCCAACACGTGATAGGCTTTTGAAAGCCTTATAACTTGATAGAATTAAATTCTAATTAAAGGAAATCAAAAACCTTAACTGGGAAAGTATTTCTCCAAATCTTTTCAAACAAAAAAGGATTATTGGGGACCGTTGGATTAAAAATCCAAGGGTGATTAAAAATCACCAATTTATGGAAATATTTTAGACAAGGAAAGATTTCCCTAAATTTCACCAAAAATAACAAACAGAATATCTTTTGGATTAAAAATCCAATGGTGAATAAAATTCACTGAGTGATCTAAAAGATCACATTAGTTACGAAAAACATACAAAATCTTTCAATGAGAGATTTACTAAACAAATTGATTCTTTTTCTTCTCCTATAAATAGGAGCCAAGAAGAGAAGGAAAAAAAAGGAGAAATTTTGGGATCTTAAAACTTTCTAAAGGCAAATAGCAGAGAGAAAACAGAGGAGAATTTAATTCTCAAGAAAGAAACCCTAGGTGAGAAAGAGGAAAGGGATCAAAACTTCAAAAAAGAGAATTTAATTCTCAAATCTAAGAGTTTAACTCTTCTGCAAAATGAACTTAGTTCTTCCTCTGGTTGAAGATATGCAGAAGCAAATCTCCCCATAGGTTGAGAATTTAATTCTCATCGGGTTGAGATTATGCCATGCAGATCCAAAACTTAGAGGGAGAACTGAGTTTAGAGAATTTAATTCTCCTAAATTCACAGGAATTTAATTCCCCAAGAATAAAATTAGGGTTTAACCCTATATGAGAATTTAATCCTCCCAAATTTATAGGAATTTAATTCCTTCAAGATAAGCTAGGGTTTAACCCTATATGAGAATTAAATTCTCCTAAAATTCACAGGAATTTAATTCCTCCTAAAATGAAATTAGGGTTTAACCCTACATAAGAATTTAATTCTTTCACATACATGGGAATTTGATTCCTCTAAAACGAAATTGGGGTTTAACCTTACAAAGAATTTAATTCTTAAAGAGACTTGAAAGATCTCCATGCATGCAAAAAGTTAGGTCACGTGTCCCCACGTGACCCCTGAACAGATCTCCCAAAAAACAAGAAGAAAAAGCATTGAGGTAATGCCTCACATGCCCCCACGTGACCTCCAAAATAATGAAAACAAAGCAAAGACAGGTTCTGACTTGGGCGCTCTCACGTGTTACCATGTGGCCCCTTGATAAACGCTTTAACAATCAGCGTACAAATCTCCATCACGTGCCAACACGTGATGGCCAGAAAGTCAAAAAGTGTTTAACACTTATTCGCAGAACTAAGTTGAGGGGATCTGGCCCCACCTTTGGGTGCCCCCATGTGTATCCACATGATACCTTCCTTTCTAGTGTTCAACACTAAATTGAGAATTTTATTTCCAGTGTTTAACACTGTTGTCTTCTAGTGTTTAACACTAATTTGAGAATATTATTTCTAGTGTTCAACACTAAATTGCGAATTTTATTTTCAGTGTTTAACACTGTTGTTCTCTAGTGTTTAACACTATTTTTAGCCAAATCGGTTAATTTTCCAGAGGCAAAGCCTCCCCTTCAACTGAATCTCAAAATTGAGTAGAATTCAGAGCTATAATGTTTAATGCTCAGTCAAAGATAAAAATGTTATCAAAGCCCTCAAACTCTTGTTTAGCATTGCTAAGTGATGAGGTGCTGAGCCCAGACAAATGTCTAATGGTCCAACAAAGGGCCAATATTTCAAACTCAATTGGACTTAGCCCAAGTTGGCCATAAGTCCTCAATTCAGACTTAACTGAGCCAATGTGCTCATAATATAATTAATTGATCTTAGTTCCAAATTGGACTACAGATCACTTAATCCACTTTGGTTCGAGGGTATATCTCTTCACTCCTTTGATATTTGTCGTTGTAATCATTCAACGTCTTCAGAGAGTTGACGGGTCCCAACAACCCTACATTTCACGGACTATGATGTCCTTAACCTTGGCTGTGAGGTCTTTAAACTCACGGACTCTGATGTCCTTAACCTCGACCGTGATGTCTTTAAACTAATATCGGACTGTGGGGTCCTTAAACCCATGGACTACGATGTCCTTAACCTCGACCGTGATGTCTTTAAACTAATATCAGACTGTGGGGTCCTTAAACCCATGGACTATGATGTCCTTAATCTCGACCGTGATGTCTTTAAACTAACATTGGACTGTAGGGTCCTTAAACTCACGGACTACGATGTCCTTAACCTCGACTGCGATGTCTTTAAACTAACAATGGACCGTGATGTCCTTAAACTAACAATGGACCGAGATGTCTTTAAACTAATCGACCGCAATATCACTAAACTAAACCATAGAGTCCAAATGCTCTCTTGTTGGATCTAAACGATCCCGTTAAGTTGATCTTAGTCTAAAATGAGACTAACGTATCCTTAACAAACGTTTAAGTTGATCTTAGTCTCAAATGAGGCTAATGTATCCTTAAACCCAACCCCCCAAACCCAAATCTAAGAAAGATACGGATTTGGACTAGTCCACGCCCTACGGGAGACAACATAAATTAGTCTCCGTATACAATCCACGGGCAACCAAACATAAAACAAACACCCACGACACGAAGTGACAGTATGGAGAAGGAGAAAGTTGTTACCGCGATACGGTAGCGTAATTAACTGCAGGGGCTTACGCCTGCAGGGAAGAGCCTCCCCACAATCAAAAACCCCTCAAACGATGGGGAATCTGACGAAGTCTACTACATCGGCCGCATCCGTTTAAACCTTCGATACATGGTGCCATAAATCAACTTGGCATCTTCGGAGAGGTGGACGGATAGCACCAATTAGCATCTGCCCTCGGAATTCAGGCCCGGACGTCACAACGTCCCGGTCGCGTCTTTCGGCAGATAACAAGTGTGACTCATAACCCAATGAGCACCTATATACTATCTTCGGTACGACATACCAATGGCTGTGGGATAGACCATCTCCCCTGCTGGGATGAGAAGCGTAAACACTAGTCTACTCTGGAGTATCGATGCCCCGTCTCGATAATCCTACGACTAGGGACATGTATAAGGATGTGCTTATAGACTACCCAGCCCCCACTAGTGTGACTGCCATCATAATGCTGGTAGTCAAGCAAAGATCCTGAGGGCTCTACCAATATATATTAGCGATATGCTAAAAGAAATATATACACATATTGAGGTAGAATCAAACCAAGTAGCATACTACCATTTTGAGCAAGACTGTTATTATATCTGTGTATATCCCAAGCTTCCAAAATGTAATATACAAACCAGTACTATACAATAATGGCCTCTAGGGCATGTATCACTAATAACACATCACATACACACACGTACCTCACTGTTTATATTTATGTTGTGATTTATATTCATGTTTACATATATTGCTACATCCTAGTTATTACTGCTATTTTGGTATTATAACGCACTGACATCTGGGTTTTGCATGGCCCAGATCCTCTGTCTCTATCGCAGGCTAAATAGGAGTACTTTAGCCGTCAAGCCGAGCAGTGAGGAATTGAGTTTAGTGATGTTTAGTTTAGTTATTTTCTACAGCTTTTATTTCTTGATGTGAGCCTATATTGGGATGTATTTTCAGATGATGTTTATTGGATATTATTATCGTTTCCGCTTATACATTTTCTTGACTCTTATATTTGGCAAATGGACATGTACTAGATAGATTTTATATTTTACTTTTCTTGATATCCTATAGATAGTCGTAATGTGACTGTGAAGGGATGTTTCCTAGCCATATGTTGCATGGTTGGCTCTGTCACGTGCCGTAGTTAGCGTACTCTGGGAAGCGAGGCGTGACAAGGTTTGTTTGGTATCAGAGCCATAGGATTTAGGTTAATCGGGTTTGATTCTTTTGTAGTTGGGTATTAAGCCCAATACACTAATCAAGAAACCCGTAATTAGGAGTATGTCTTGTCACATTACTACCTTACCATTCTTGAATCTATAACTATATTATTTATTGAATCCCGTTTACCGTTGCTAATCCTTCAGTGGCTTGGCTTTAGAATGGCGGATGGAGATTTGCGATCGTACCAGAGGCATGTTGATGACGCCGCATTACTTGGAGTAATACGTGGAATGCTGGAAAACCAAAAGCAGCAAACCGAGCTGAATCAGCAGCAAGCCGAAGCTTTCCAGGAGGGTCTGCGGACAGTCCAGCAGTCCATAGACGTAGTAGCACCCAGGCCAGCACAGCGTGAGGGCACTGTGGCGGACTACAGGAGGCTTGTTCTGTCCACATTTTCTGGATTGGAGGAGCCATTGCCAGCGGAGCAGTGGCTAGTTGATACGAAGAATCTACTCGTAGCCGCGCAGATTCCGGATGACAAGAGAGTGGATGTAGTACACATTCAACTGGTGGATTACGCTCGCGAGTGGTGGCTCGTAAAGGAGACCCGTCTGCCTAAGCCGATCAGTTGGGCAGCATTTTCGTGAAGTTTCTTAGAGAAATTCTTTCTACAATCTGCTCGAGAAGAAATGGAAGAAAAGTTTATTAACTTGAAGCAGAATGGCGGATCCATTGATGCACATGCGGCTGAGTGGACTCGGCTCAGTCGATTTGCAGGGCCTTTAGTTTCCAACGATGCAGATAGGGCATGAAGATTCTTGTGTAGCTTAAACGTGGAGATTCAGAGATATATTGTATCTCTGGGATTGACCACCTTCTCCCAAGTTCTCAAGGCAGCCCGGAAGCAGCAGAGCCTATCGATGAAAGCGAAGGATACTCAACAACAGGCCGTCGTAATGTAGAATCCGGCGTTTACGCCAAACCGAGCTCCTATACTTAGAGGCATCCCAATGAACAGATGAAGCATTGTGCCTATGAAGAAGCCCGTTGTACCCGAGCAGAAAGGAATAATGTTTTGTGACTACTGCCACTGACCGGGTCATTTCAGGAGAGAATGTCGAAGGAGGCTTGGACTCTGTCTTGTTTGCGGATCAGCTAACTATACCATCGATGTTTGTCCTTCAAAGCTACGATTGAGGAACGATGTTCAGAAGCCACCGCAAAAGCAGATTCAGGGGCAGAAGCAGATTACTCAGGGGCCTAATCAAGCACGAGCTTTTACTTTGACGGCCGAGGAGGCCAAGGCTTCAGATGAAGTTTTTTCAGGTATCCTACTCGTTCATAATTTTCCCGCATTAGCATTATTTGATTCAGTCGCATCCTATTGTTTTATGTCGTCCAAGTTTATTACTGCACACTCGATTCCATACGCGGCCCTGTCTAGTTGTTGGGACATACACACTGGGAATGGGAAAATTATATCTAGTAGTGAGTGCAAGGATTGTCCGATTGTTATTTGTGGACGAAAGTTATTCACGGATTTCTTGGTGATTGACACTGGCAGCTATGATATAGTCTTGGGAATGGACTTTCTCGGCACTTTCCACGCTCACATCGATTGTAGGGCAAAGAAAGTGATCTTCCAGATTCCCGGACATCTAGAGTTTATATTTACAGGAGGTAGCAAATCTGTCGTGCCAGTCGAATTTAGGGCTAGGCCGACAAGCACCGTTCTTTCGTCGATGGAAGTAGATAAGGAGAAAGTGCCAGCAGTAGTTCGAGAGTTTATGGATGTGTTCGAGGACAGCTCGGGTTTACCGCCAAAATGAGATATGGAGTTTGCGATTGATCTTGTTCCTGGTGCAGCGCCGATTTCAAAGGCGTATTATCCAATGGAACCAGTGGAGTTAGAAGAAGTCAAGAAACAGGTCGCCGAATTATTAGAGAAGGGTATTCACAGCAGCAATTCATCCTGGGGAGCTCCAGTTCTTCTAGTCAAGAAGAAAGATGGCACGCGGAGGATGTGCATCGATTATCGAGAATTAAATCGGGTGACTATTAAGAATAAGTATCCAATCCCTCGCATCGGCGAATTATTCGATCAACTCAGTGGCGCGAGAGTATTCTTGAAGCTGGATTTGCGATCTGGATATCATCAAGTTCGAGTGAAATCAGAAGATATTTGCAAGACAGTGTTCCGAGCCCGATATGGGCATTACGAGTACTTAGTGATGCTATTCGGAGTCACGAATGCCCCAGCGATATTTATGGACTTGATGAACCGAATCTTTTCACCGTATTTGGACCTGTTCGTAGTGGTATTTATTGATGGCATTCTGGTCTATTCGAGGAGCCAAGAAGAGTATGCAGAACATTTGAAAATCGCACTGCAAACGTTGAAACGAGAAAAGTTATATGCGAAGATGAGCAAGTGCGAGTTTTGGATCGAAGAAGTGAAGTTTTTGGGTCATGTCGTATCCAGAGATGGAATTGTTGTTAATCCTGAAAAGATTGCAGCAGTTCATGATTGGCCGATTCCAAAGAACGTAGCGGAGATTAAAAGTTTTCTTGGGCTTGCTGGATATTATAGAAGGTTCGTGGAGAGTTTCGCTCAAATAGCTGAGCCTTTGATCAAGCTAACACGAAAGGAGGTACCGTTCGTAGGGACGGATAAATGTGCGCCAGCTTTTGAAGCGTTGAAGCAAATATTGACCACTGCTCTTATCTTGACAGTGCCAGACAGTTCCAGAGGGTTGGTTATTCACAGCGACGCATCTGTAAAAGGCTTGGGATGTGTTCTAATGCAGAATGGGAAGGTTATAGCCTACGTATCGAGACAATTGAAGACACATGAGAGGAATTACCCAACTCATGATTTGGAGCTTGCAGTAGTGATTTTTGCTTTGAAGATTTGGAGACACTACTTATTGGGTGAAAGGGTAGAAGTATTTACTTATCACAAGAGCCTAAAGTATGTATTCACGTAGAAAGAGCTCAATATGAGGCAGCGTAGATGGTTGGTGCTGATGGCTGACTATGATCTTGATATAAAATACCATCCGGGGAAAGTTAATATAGAGCCGGATGCTCTAAGTCGGTTGCCAGCAATACGGATGCTGACTGCACAGAAGGAGCTTATAGATGATTGTTAGAGATTCGAGTTAGAGATCGTATTACCGCATTCTTCGGGACATTTGATGCAATTGTAAGTACAGTCATCCTTGATTGATAATATTAAAGCAGCGCAATCGCACGATTCGAGATTGCAGAAGTTTCGAGGACAAGTTGAAGCGCGACTTCGAACGGACTTGTTGATTCATGAAGATGGTTCGTTACGATATGGGAGCCGTTTATGTGTGCCGAAAGGAGATATTCATGAAGAGGTTATGAAGGAGGTGCATAGTTCCGCATATTCCATACATCCGGGAGGCACGAAGATGTACCGAGATCTACGACAGCATTTCTGGTGGGAAGGCATGAAAAGGGAGATTGCTCGCTATGTAGCAAAGTGCTTGGTGTGTCAGCAAGTCAAGGCTGAACATCAAAGGGTAGCCGGTTTATTGCAACCACTTACGATTCCTCAGTGGAAGTGGGAACATATAACCATGGACTTCGTGATAGCATTACCGTGGAGTCCAAAGGGAAACAATGCAGTTTGGGTGATTGTTGATCGATTGACCAAGGCAGCTCATTTTATACCGTTTTGAGTTGGTCAGTCGATAGAAGCATTAACTGAGCGGTATATGCAGGAGATTGTAAGATTGCATGGAGTACCTGTAAGCATCGTTTCCGATCGTGATACCCGATTTTTATCGCATTTTTGGAGGAGTTTACGGGAAAGTTTAGGGACTCGATTGAAGTTTAGCACCGCTTATCATCCTCAGACAGATGGCCAGTCTGAAAGAACAATCCAAACTCTTGAAGATATATTGAGAGCATGTAGGTTGGACTTCAAGGGTTCATGGGAGGATCATTTGCACTTGGTGGAGTTTTCAGTATTCAGGCGACTATACAGATGGCTCCATTCGAAGTATTATATGGTCGTAAGTGTCGCTCGCCTGTCTGTTGGGACGATGTCGGAGAAAGAAGATTATTGTGACCGGATCTTATCGTGCAAACCGTAGAGAAAGTCAATGTGATCCGAAACCATATGAAGGCGGCACAAGATCGACAGAAAAGTTGGGCCGATACAGGACGAAGACCTCTGCAGTTCACAGTTTGTGATCTTGTATTTCTGAAGATATCACCGACCGGAGAAGTGATTCGATTTGGTAGTCGAGGCAAGCTCAGTCCTCGATTCGTGGGGCCTTTCGATATTATCGAGTGCGTTGAAGAAGTGGCTTATCGATTGGCTTTACCACCATACTTGGCGAGTGTTCACGACGTGTTTCATGTGTCTCAACCCCGCAAGTATGTTCGAGATGAGACGCACGTTCTAGATCACTCGGAGCTGACAGTAAGGGAGGACTTGATATATGAAGAAAGACCGATGGCGATTGTAGATCGAAGAGAAAAGGTCCTCAAGAACAAGGTTATCCCTCAAGTACTCATTTCATGGGGGAATCATTCACATAGAGAATCAACTTGAGAATGAGAAGACGAGATCCGACAGAAGTTTCCACACCTCTTTTCTTAGATTCATGTTTTCTTGTCTTTTCTTGTTCCGGGTATTTCGAGGAAAAAATTATTTTGTAGTTGGGTATAATGTAACACCCTAGTTCATTTATACCATAATTTATTTGGGTTTTTCCTAATCTTGTGACAACTTTTAGTTCATGTGTGTTTTCGGTGCGAATTGTGTATTCGGTATCTATGGTTAGTATCCGACCCGACCCATATGCTTAAAACCTATCTTGATTCTAGGTTACGTCATATGATTACTAGTACAGAGGATCCGTGCACACATATATGTTCTATTACATGTATCATATATCTAGTATCTGCATATATTTTTAAATAATACAAATTACAACCAAATATATATTTTAATATCTAGCATAGCTTGTACCATACCCCATACCCTATGGTTGCATCCGTACATCATGTTCACTTCCGGGTTGATGAAACGAACTTGTTTGGATCGCTACGTGTTTTTACGTGTATCCGTTCTTGAGGGTATGCATTTTATCTACCGGACATCGCATTATAATTTTAACTGACACGTGTATTATTCATATTTTAAATCTAGAATTTAAGACAGAACCCGGATATTTTTTGGAGTAGTTTTGTATTATCTATATAATTGTATAAAATATATTATTATATTCTTTATATATATAACTGCTACTATATATACATTACATCTATTAAATATTTTTTAACTAAATAATATTTTTTTACTCACACCCTTTTTCTCTCTCTCTCTCCCTACGCTATCTCCCTCTCTCTCTTCACTCTGCATCTCTCCCCCTATATATATATATATATATATATATATATAAACCTAAAATATATTTTACAATATCTCTCTCTCTCTCTCTCTCTCACCTCTCTTCTTCACCTCTCGCAAAGAGAACCCATGCCCAAACCTTAGCCGCATCCCTCACGTCGCCGACAACCTCCCCTCACCATCTCACCACCCCCATCGCCTCGATCTCACCCTCTTCTTCCTCTCTCCTCCAATCCCGAGCTCCCTACAAACCCAACCCCTGCAACACACGACCCCGACGAGACCCCTGCACCCAAACCCTCACCCCGACGCCGCCAGCATCACCCCACCACCATCTATACCTCCTCTCCATCCCTAAGAACCCAACAACCAATTCCAAACTACCGAGCACCCATAAACTCAAGCCAACCCAAGATACCCACTGCGCCCTAGACCTCACCGCCGACCTTGTCTCCTCGCCCTCGCCCTCACCACCTCCACGTCCTCTCTCCCTCCGTCATCCCCGATGAGAACACCCCCAAGCACCCATACCTGCAACCCACGCCCGAGCCCTAGCCCTAATCGCCGACCTCCCCACGACTGTCCTAACCTCACCTTCATCACCTCCCCGTCCCTCTCTTGTCTCCCGACCTCCTGACACCACCACCACCATCAACCCTACATCCCCTGAGCACCCGACCCCAACCTTGCAACTCGAGAAACCCATCGACTTCGACCTCAACCTGCACCCTCACCGCCGATCACCCACTACCTCGTCGACCTTAGCTCATCGCCGTCATCCTCTCATCCTTCTCCTCCTTCTTCCCCGAAACCATTGCAGACCCCGACACCACAACCCGAGCACCCATTCTTACACCCCCGAGCAACTCAAGAAACCCTTCTGCCCTTTGACCTCGACGGCTGCCCATCGTAGCCGTCATCACCCCCTCGTCTCCTCTGTCCCTAGAAACTCCAAGCCAACCCATTCTTCTTCTTCTTCTCCTTATCTTCCTTCTTTCTAGTTTCTGTTTTTCAGCCGTCGCCAGGGTCGCTCACGTCGCCGACGATCCGGGCGACCCAGTCATTGTCATCATCCAGTGTGGTCACGTCTTTGAATAGCCAAGTCCAGTCTTGTATGCGCGTGGTGTGCATCGCGACGTTTATCCGACGTCGAACGTGACGTACGTGCCCCGACGTGAGATCCGATCAGGAAAGTTTATCTTGCAACATGCTATGTTAATATATTTACATCCATATGAATAAAAATAATACATGTATTTTAATTATTCATCCAATGTTATATAATTACCATTTTTCGATATCTGTTCGCATCTGTACTGAGAATTGCATATCTAGTTGCATGCCGGAACCTCATTATATCATATTATATTTATATTAGTACAGCATGATGTCTAGTTGCATCATACGTAGTCATGGATACGTATACAGGTTATTACAGATAGACACATATGCATCCTGATATGCGTCGTGCTTACCGTGTTCAGATATTCGTTATAGTTTTACATTTGGGTATCTATCTGATACATATGTATCACATGATATGTGCACGACACACTACTTGACTCATTACTTGGAACTAGTTACTAATGCCAACAATCCTGACTTGTTGTCCTGATAGACGTTACTTGCTGTCTGCATAGACGAAAACCTGTACCTGCTTGATCCTGTGTTGGCATTAGATCTATATTGGCAATACCTGACTTAAACACTGTCACGCCCCGCTTCCCAATGTACGGCGAAGGGGACGCGACGAGGCCCGCTACTTATATACTCAGAAGTACATACGCTAAGCGTATCTAAGCAATATAAAATAAATACACAAGAGACAAGAAATAAAAAGAACAACAACTTTTATTTATTAGCATTCTTTGTACAATGCATGAAAGGAAATACAACTGAAATAAAAAGATGCCTAAACAGTGGCATAACAGGAAATGAAAAGTACAGAGAAGAAAAGTGTACAATGAAACTAAAGTGCTGGATCTTCGGCAAACTGCTCCAAGTCTTCTGCAGATGGCTCGATCTCTGCTGGGTCCGAATCACCTAACGACATTCAAAGAAAAAAGAAATAGAATGTCGTCAGCGAACAGGTCGCTCGGTAAGTCCAAAAGATAAGGAAGAAATAGAATAGACAGAGAGTAAGAGGGATAGAGAGGGTAGCTTTTACAGTTGTATTATATTGTTATATTGTTGTAGTATTGTGTTAACGCTGTTGTTTAAAGCATGGTACAGAAGGATGCCAGTGTATACGAGAGGAGTCTCACTTGCCCCGGAGACTAAGGTATCAGGAACTCAAGGAACCGTTTATGCCATGGTACAACGGCAATTGGATTCATGTTAGGTGTCTTAACCTTACCGTCTCGTGCCACTTTTAACACCTTCCGTACCAATCTACCCCTTAAACCCCGCGATGTCTTATTTGTATTGTTATCTTGTAAATTGTATTGATTGTAAGATTGATTGACTGACTGACCGAAACCATGATATCAGGAAACGGTTGTAACTGTAGAGTCATGTAAATGGAATACTGAGAATCATGTAAAAAGAATATATATGCATGGTTCGGTTCAGTAAAATTGTATAAATTGATAATTGTATTCATGGATTCATGTGTTCATTTTGAATTGGAAACTTGTAGATTATAGTTTGACTTGAATCATATTCAAGTAAGATTAATCAGACTCAAACCCGATTCAGACAATCAGGGATGTGAATCGAAGTCTTATAATTGCTAGGGTCCTTAAGGTAATTTATAAAACTTGAGGGGGTTTATGTAAAAATACTTTTATATACTTTTCAAAATACGCCTCAAGTATTTATTGTTCGTCTTTAGGGTTGTAATGAGTGTGGATTTTATGTTGTGACATTTCTAGTGAAAATGTCCTAGTTTATAGATAAAGGTATTTATCTGTAATATTGATTTATTGGAAGTTCATGGTATTTTAGTGTAAACTTTATTCTTGTGATTTTTAGAAAAAAGGTGGAAATTTATATTATAATAAAATAGGTATTTAAATGATAAATATACATATGTTTATACAAAAATAATTTTAATAAATATTTTATATTCCAAAAATTCATTTTCTTAAGATGTCGTATTTTAAACCTTTCGAGACCGAATGCTCCTTGCGGAGGTCTGAATCTCGCACTACTAAGCCCGAGGGTGCACGATAAACCGTACTATCCCTAACGGGTTCCCCAAAGATGGGTTGTAGCGGAGCTTTGCAAAGATTGTAAAATACTAATCCTTAAGAAAACGGTTTTATAAAGTAAAAGGTATTTATTTGCAAAGGTGTAAATTTTCCGTATTTTAGATTCTAGGGTTTCCTAAGCCAACTAGCCTATTTCTAAATGGTCTAAACGACAAGTCGTTAGAAGCCTCAAATCGTCTCTTCACCGTCAATTGTGGCCAGGTAAGTACAAGTGAGGAAGGAGGGATCCGCTCACGAATCATGAGACGGGCCTTTTAAAGTTACCTAAGCTCACTTGCCTAGCCTAGACACCACAAAGTCAGGCTTAGATAAACGATCGATGTCCATAACTTATCGTATTTCCTAATGAGAGGTATTTGTTTAAAAGCGTATCAAATCTAAAACTTTTAAGAATGGTTTTATTAAGAATATGGTATTTAACTGAAAGTTTTGTTTTTATCGTATTCTAAGTTTTGATGATGTCGTTTAGGGTTGTATTTGCGTGTGTGTGGAGGTAGGTCATTACCTCGTGCTCTACTTTAAATGTATAGTAAGGTTAAGGGGTTAAATGTGAAATTGAAACATGATGGTATTAAAGTAAAAAAAATACGGTAAATTGGAAAGGTTATCATTTCATGTGAAAAAACTTGTTCAAATTGATTTTTAAAAGTTTAATAGTCAAGATAAAGATATTTAGGCATGAATGTATTGGTTAGAAGTGAAATTTTATAGAAAACCGAGTCGGAAATCGGATTTGTTCCGATTCCGTCGGGTTTCGTAATTTCGTATTTTAAAGAAATAGAAAGGGGGATAGAATGGGACTTACGGGTTTTGATTACTCAAGAGAGTGAGGGGGAACTAGAGGAATCGTCGGTGTGTTGCGTCATCGCCGATAGCTCCTAAAACGTTCACCGGAATTTCCGCCGGAATTTCGTCGGAGCTTCGCCTCGAGCTTGTTTTCAAAGTACACAACTCTTGGAAAATTTTTGAGAGAGTGGCTCAAGATTTTAGGGGTGAGAGGGTAGTGTGTAGGGTTGATAATTATAGGGTTAGGGTAGATGAAAAGTTAAAAATAAAAATGTGATAAAATGTAATAAAAATGTATTAAAAGTGGAGTAATTGGGGTTTTTTAAGAGGTCTGGAAGTGGTCTGAGACTTAAATTTTGCAGGTGCATAGGGAATATGAAAAAACACAACTTTCATGTTGTGGCCGTCGCCGGAATCGGCCGACTCGGGGGTGACTCGGCCGTGACTCGGTCGGAGCACTGAGTCGGCCGAGTCGAGGCCGAGTTGGCCGATTCCCGGCCGAGTCCGGCGGCCAGGATCCCCCCCGACGGTTCATCTAACTCATGGAAGTGTTACATCTTTGGGTGTAGTAGGGTTTTTGTGAGATATGCACGTGTAAACTCTTGGTGTTCTAAAGGTTTTTAAAAAATCAATATTAAAAATAATGTGGGGTATGGGATTTGAACTCTGGTGGCTTGGTTCAGCAGTGTAAGGTATTACCAATGAGCTACAAGCTCCTTCTTGTAATTATGGTGTGAAATAATTACTTAAAGTGGTAACAGTAACATTAAATACCCCAAGTATACTTTAATTTTAAAACAATTTTATGTACACTAAAAATGGAGTTATTTAAAAACAAAATAATTACTTATATATTGTGCTCAGGTTAAAATATTCCTTTATGGATTTTGAAAAAATTAATTTAAAAATTTGTATAGAAAAAAGTGTATAAGAAAATTAGGGTTGTTACAAACACAAACCTGGGGGTAAAGGTAAATCAAGAATGTAACCGAAACGTAACTCAAAAGGCTATTATTACATATTTGCCTTTTTCCCGGGCGTTACGGAATAATCCTGATACCGTGGTCCCGTAGGGAATGAACGGGGCATAGACTGATGGGTTATGATAAGTATTACATTAATTGATTTCGAAGACTTTTAGAATAGATAACCTAGAAGTCCAGTTTTAGGTTACACATCACATACACACACGTACCTCACTATTTTTATTTATGTTGTGATTTATATTCATATTTACATATCTTGCTACATCCTGGTTATTACTGCTATTTTGGTATGACGCACTGACGTCTAGGTTTTGCATGGCCCATTTCCTCTATCTCTATTGCAGGCTAAATAGGAGTACTTTAGCCGTCAAGCCGAGCAGTGAGGAATTGAGTTTAGTGATATTTAGTTTAGTTATTTTCCATAGCTTTTATTTCTTGATGTGAGTCTATATTGGGACGTATTTTCAGATGTTGTTTATTGGATATTATTATCGTTTCCGCTTATACATTTTCTTGACTCTTATATTTGGCAAATGGACATGTACTAGATAGATTTTATATTTTACTTTTCTTGATATCCTATAGACAGCCGTAATGTGACTGTAGAGGGATGTTTCCTAGCCACAGGTAGTATGGTTGGCTCTGTCATATGCCGTAGTTAGCGCACTCTGGGAAGCGGGGCGTGACACTTTCCCCTTGGCCTTATTATTGTTTTGGGGATCCTTGGTTGAGGATGAAGGATCATGACCCATCTAATCCATCTATACTAACTTATCAATCAGCGCTTGGAATGTGGTAAGCTCGAAGAAGGTCATGAACTGGGGCACGTTCGATTGAGGATAAATCGTCCCAATGAACATTCCCATAGCCGGAGACTCCAAAATGCGATATTCGCATTTGGACCATATATTTCGCCACCAGATCGTATATTGGACCACGTTTCACCTGGCTTGACCCGCGCTGTGATCAGAATGCGCTCACTCGCACTGGCGAACCTTTGCGTAAAAAGCAGTTCCATTTTAGAAAAGGTTTTCACAGAGTCATTTGGGAGCTCCGAGTACCATTAGAAAATTGTTTCTAATAAGCTTCCGATGAATTGGCGAAGCAACAATTTGTTTTCGCCTCCAGTATTGCCGCACAGAACTCTGAACTATGTGACATGTTGATGAGAATTCCCTGTTCCTTTATATACGTGGAACTTTGGGATAGTATATCCCGGCGGATACTTTATTTAGTCGTACTAGGTCAGATATGGTCGACCGGTTTTGACGATTTGGTTAGCAGCTTCATTGGCCTGGTGAGCTCTAATTTGCTGAGCAATGTAATCATCCAGGGCAACCTTGGAGATCGTCTCTTCCTTGGCCATCGAAAGGGCCTGAGGAGGATTCGACGTTTCCCCTCTATCATCTTCGATGATTGCTAGAGGATCTTCAGATGGTGATTCTAGTTGGATCATCATCCCAACCATATCTTGAAAGAGAAGAGCCATCTGTTTTATATTAGCAGCCTGCACCGCAGCTTCCTTAGCTTTCTTTTCTATCACTCGTCGTAAGAACTCTGTATCGGTTCTTGCTCCTGGCGCTATTCAGTTTCTTTGTCCGGAATTTCTTTAGGTCCGAAGAGTGCTGTCATTTTTGTCAGCATCTCTTGAAGCTTTTGTTGTTGCTCCCGAGTCTTTGTCAGCGACCGAGTATGTGGTCTGTGACAGACCGAAGCACGGCTCTTTTCTTTTCCGTTGGCCATATAAACCGTATGTATAGTCATGCCCCTAGACTTGGGGCATTTAGAGCCTTCACCTTTGGATTTTTCCCCTGGCGATGGAATTTTCTCCGGCCTCATTCTTTTATTAGAGATTGGAGCACGAGGAGCCTCTATGACAGGCATCTCTTTATAAGAAGTCCCCCGTTGTTTGGGGGAAGAGCACTCTTTTCCTTTTCGGACCTTGGATTTCTTCGGTCAACGAGCGTGCTTTTCATCAAGATCTGAGTCTTGTACTTTTCGCCAGACTCAATGAATTTGCGAGGAAAGCCGCTAATAAGGCTGCTCCGGCTTTTCCTGCACTGTAGATTCTGCAGGTGGGGGTGATTTCTTTAGCACAATCGTTGGGGAGTTTTTGCGCACCCTCATAACTGGTTCAAACCTTTTCCCAGTTGAAACAGCAGCGTCAACATCCACCATAGGAGCTGGTGGGATAAGCCCGAAGACATAGTTGCCCCAGCTTGTCTCACTCAGTGCCAGTGGTGTTTACCGCCGAAAACAGAGACGAAACTGCGTAGGTCGTCTTGCGTGAATTTGGGGGCAGATGCTATTTGGTTTTATCTGTCTATCTCTCCGAAGATGCCAAGTTGATTTATGGCGCCGTGTATCGAAGGTTTAGACAGATGCGTCCGTTGAAGCAAAATTCATCAGATTCCCCCTCGTTTATAAGGGATTTTTGATTGTGGGGACGCTCTTCGTTAATTACGTTACCGCATCGCGGTAACCACTTTCTCCGGCTCCAGAAGATCATTTCATGTCGTGTGTGTTTGTTTTATTTTTGGTTGCCCGTAGATTGTATACGGAGACTAATTTGTGTTGTCGCCCGTAGGGCTTGGATTAGTCCAAATCCGTATTTTCTTAGATTTGGGTTTGGTTTGATTTAAGGATCGTTAATCTCATTTGGGATTAAGATCGACTTAAATGTTTGTTGAGAATACGTTAGTCTAATTTTAGACTAAGATCTACTCAACAGGATTTTTGGGATCATTCAGACCTAACAGAAGAGCATTTGGACTCTATATTGTTTTAGTTTAAGGACGTTGCGGTCCATAGCTAGTTTAAGGACATTATGATCCATATTGGGATGTACCCGTCCATTTGAGAGTACACTAAAGAGTTGTTGGTTATCGGGACCCAACACCTCTCTGAAGACGCTGAAGAATTACAACGACATTTATCAGAGGTGTGAGGAGATGTACCCTTGAACCAATGTCCGTTGGAAGGTCAATAGTCGTGTTTAGGACTAAGACCAATTTGGGAAAATTGTGAGCGCATGGGCTCGGCTGATCTGAATTAGGAACTTTTGGTCGACTTGGACTCAGCCCACTCAGTCTTTGAATAAAATGTTAAACACTTGTTTGGGCTCAGTCCCTTTTCTGTGCAAACAGTGCTGAGTATTGATATGGGCTATGACGCCCACCCTTTACTTTATCCTCTCTTTTTTTGTTTTTTTATGCAGTGTTAAACACTCTTTATGGCGCCCACGTGCCGAACACGTGAGGGACTTTGCGCTGAGCGCCAACCACTGAGTGCTAGGAACTACTTATTGAGCGGCGCCCACGTGAGGCGCTTGGCGTTGAGCGCCAACCATTGAGTGCTAAGCACTCTTTATTGGAGCAGCGCCCATATGATGGGCACGTGAGGCACTTGGCGCTTTTCTTTCTTTGTGCATTTTTCTGGAGATGTTCAATTCTTTGTTCTCCCCTGGATCTTCGATCCCCAAGAACAAATCCGTCCCCATGAGAATTAAATTCTCATTTGTGGGAGACTTGTCTCATGGATCTAGGATTCAGGGGAAAAACTATGTTCTTTATGACGGTTAAACCCTCGGATATGCAGATGAGATGCTGTGCTCTCTACTACTTTTATTTACCTTGAAGAAAGTTCTTCTTCATTCTTCTCTCTTAAAGCTCTTATTTTTTTTGCTTGCTCTTCTTTTTGAACTTGAAGTTTATGGTGTAGTTCCTATGTACAAGACTTGAAGTCTTGGGGCCTTTATATAGTGGAGGAAAGTTTGTTGATTTAGTTAAAGAAATCTCTCATTAAGAGATCATTAATTGATTTAGGGATTTTATCCACCGTTAGATCTTTGATCCAAGGACTTCTGTTTTACAGAAAATATTTTTCTTGTTTTTAACAAGATTGGGAAAATATTTTCCATACATAGCTTATTCTGTAGCTTGGTGATTTTTAATCACCATTGGATCTTTAATCCAACGGTGCTCTGTTTTACAGAGCGTAATCTTTCTTGTTTAGAATGATTATGGAAAGTATTTTCCCCTACAGTGCTTATTTCGTAGCTTGGTATTTTTTTTAATCTCCATTGGA
This sequence comes from Agapanthus africanus, assembly GCA_030015575.1. Lineage (NCBI taxonomy): Eukaryota > Viridiplantae > Streptophyta > Magnoliopsida > Asparagales > Amaryllidaceae > Agapanthus > Agapanthus africanus. Next base: position 286,082,297 of record JASDDO010000006.1, read on the forward strand.
TCTTTAATCCAACGGTGCTCTGTTTTACAGAGTGTAATTTTTCTTATTTAGAAAGATTTGAGGAATATTTCCTTAACAGAATTTAATTCTGTATTTTGATGATTTATCATCTCTGTTGGATCTTTGATCCAACGGCAGAGAAATTTTAGTTCTGGCGTCGGCGCCCTCGTGCGGGGCACGTGAGGCACTGCCTTAGAGTTTTTTAACTCTTGGCGCTGGCGCCCTCGTGCAAGGCACATGAGGCGCTACCTCAGAGCTTTTAACTCCTCAGAGTTTTTAACTCTTAGCGCTGGCGCTCTCGTGCAAGGCACGTGAGGCGCTGCCTCAGAGTTTTTTAACTCTCGGTGCTGGCGCCCTCGTGCAAGGCACGTGAGGCGCTGGCGCCCTCGTGCAAGGCACGTGAGGCGCTGCCTTAGAGTTTTTAACTCTCGGCGCTGGCGCCCTCGTGCAAGGCACGTGAGGCGCTGCCTCTTTTTAAATTTTGAACAGAGCCTTGCTCTTCTATTATTGGGGGAAACAAATGCCCCCCCCACCGTTGTGCGACGTGGGTGCAGCAGTGGCAGCTTTTTCGCCGTTGGATCTTCTTGGAAGTTGGATCGGCTTTCCCTGCCCATAAGTAGGGCCTTTGGCCCTTGAGATGACTGCTGTTCATCTTCTTCTCTTCTTTCTTCTTCTGAGAATTTAATTCTCTTTTTCAGAGCTTAGATCCCTGCCCAAAGAAACTCTTTTAGAGTGAGAACTTTGTCCAAAAATTTTAGTAAGGATTATGCTCGAACCCTTTAAACAGAGTTTTGCTCTTCTTATATCACAGATCTTAAAGATGTTTTTTAGGGTTTCTTAACCCATTAAATGAAAACAGAGATTTGCTCTTCTTAGATCATAGATCTAAAAAATCTTTTTTTTAGGGTTTCTTAACCCGTTAATGAAGAACTCTTAGAGTTTCTAGGATTTGTACTTCAGATCTTTAAAGATCTTAGGGTTTTACCTTGTACCATTGCTTTTACAGAGCATAGCTCTTTAGAAATTTTTAGGGAATTTTTATTCCCCTCTTAATTACATTTGACAGATAAGATTTTTGTCTGCAAAGCACTGCTCTCAAGGGAGTTCAACTCCTTGGCCCAATGAGTTTCTCATTAAATAAGAATTCTTTTAGGATTTCCTTCTTAATGAGTGACCGTCTCATCAATGATGAGCCGTCACTTTAATTTTGTGGGTCCCCCTTAGTCCCTTTCTCCTGCATTGCAGTGTGGTACAATTTTAAAGTGCCAAGTGTCGGAATTCGGATTACAGCATTGGCAACTAACCCTCGCATTTTTCGTGCAGGTACCATGGCTTTCGATTCTTCCTTTCCTTTTGTTCGTTCAGAGAGTGCCTTCGCTGACACGCCCGTGGATCGGGAAGTCTTCGCGCTCATTAAAGATCACGATCCAGAGCAGAAATCTCTTCATCTATGGGAGCCGTGGTACAATCAGATTATCCAGGGTCGGCACAGTTTTTCTTGTGCAGTATCCTCAGAGCCCATTTCAGCAATTCACTACGCCGACTCGCCTCAAGTGAATTACATTGTAGAGGAGGTTAACTGGACCTCGGAGGGTCGTCTTCAGCCTTCTATGGCTTCAATACCCGTACAGTCTCCGATGGCTTTGGATATCTTAGGGCGACGCATATGTCAAGGCGAGTCACGCCCTTGGGGACAAGTATATATGATTGGTTTGACTTCTCGCTATTCAGCCGGATACCTACAGTAGGCTCGATACATCCTGTCAGCCAAGAAGTAGCTGTTGCTGAAGCTCGGGTTGTATCCTGCAATTTATGCCTTTCTTTTTCAATATCCTGCGCCGCATGTATAGTGGTTCAAAGCTTTCCTGGAGCAATGGAACATCGCGACTCACACCTTTCTTCTATCGGATCGGGAAGTTTCAATTTCCTTGGAGGAGTTCGCGGAGATCTCCGGCTTACTCGTCAGAGGGGAACATTACGAGGAGATATTACCCCCTGACGAGTACATCTTTGCTACCAAATTGGTAGTGATGGGCGTTACCCCGGAGAATGCCGTTCAACATCAATTCCCGAGCCTAATCAAGGTGTTGAACATTTACGAGAGTCTATTTCTAGAGTCTGGAGGGCATGGAGTTAGCTTCACAGACTTTATCGCTCGCTTTCTTCGCCCAGAAGTCTTGTCAAAACAAGCCGCGAAATTCGCTAAGCTTGACGACCCGTTCGGTTTCGGTTTGGATAACCAGCCGACGGCGGAAGCAGACTTAAGAATCTTGTTCATTCCAGACACCCCGGTCGTCCCTTTTGCAGAGCTCGCTGCTTCAGACGTCGATGAAGAAACGTTCTTCCAGGGGTTTATTGGCTTGTGGTTGAACTAGTTAGTACTTCCGATGCACCCTCGCTATATGAGGCCGTCAGTCTTTTACCTAGCCCACCGCATGGTTGCGGGGACGTGCGTAGCCGTTAGTATTGCGGGACTGGCTTATCTATACCACGGCCTGAGCTTAGCAGCGGATACTACTCAACCTGGGGTAAAACGAGTACATCTTCCGTTTCACTACTTTACATCCTGGGTTGATATGCACGTGCTTGGTGCTTTCGGAGTCCACAAATGGCCCCGTTTCTACGACAGTTATAACTTTCCCTGGTCATGTTTCTAGTTGACGCTTCCGCATTAAATCCGTCGCGGCGAGTGGCTCGACGTCTGGTCCTTCTCCCGCGTATGGTAGGGGATAGTATGACTTTTGTCGACAGAGTATTAACTATCGGCAAGGAATTTACCAAGGCAGTGCAACCGATGCGTGATACTTTCAAAGACGGGGCTCCTACGTTGAAGGCTCGGGAGATCCTGCACTTATATTCGATCAGGCCAGGCTTTCTAGTGTTCAGGCAAGGCGCCTCGGCATTGTTCATGAGGTATAACCCGCACCGTTTTGCTCAACAGTTAGGTTATGATCAGGGTGTCCCGCTCGAGACTTTCTTAGCCGAGCCGGTTGCTACAGAAGAGGGTATTCGCAGCGTGCTGCACCACTTTATGCGGCTAAACACAGGATCTAGCTTTCTCATCAGTGAGCCAAGCTACATGCCGAAAGCTTCAAATGCCTACGTGGGATGGTATCAGCATGCGACAGGTGCTGTTATCAGGGAAGAGAGGCGGCTATTACTTGAACATAAGGATGTTGTCCCAGCTGGTAATCCGGCAGTTCCTTTGAAGTAACGGACCGCCGTTCGTCCCTCCTTAAGAGAAGTTGTTGCGGTTGTGGTCCCGCATGCCTTCCCTGAGAAGCCTCCACCCCATGTTCCTGTAGAAACGGTAGTTGTAGCATCCCCAGAATCCGGCGTTGGTGCAGAAGTTAGGACCCGTCGCCCGAAAATGTCCGTCAAATGCAAGCTCTTATCATCGGACGCCGGCGTCCGCTCGCAGAAAAAGAAGAAGTCGCTATTCTCTGCCGATGTCATATTTGGCCAGGAGCCGCATGCGCCCTATAGCAAGGGTTTTTGCGAGTACGGGACCAATGAGGGTTTATTCATCGCGTCCGTGGATGATACTGATCTCCAGGCTGCCCTTATGGCTTCCGAGCGACTAACTCGCGAAGAAGCGACGCTGATTACTATCGCGAAATAACGTATACTTTCAGTTATGTTCATCTCTTTTCTCTTCGTCATGTTTGTATTGACGCTTTCTTTTTCCACAGGTATTTCTGCAGAAGAGGCTCTCGAGGCTCTCGCGGCTTCCCTCCGGACGTTCGAGGAGGAAGAGAAGCTCCGCGCTTCTTTGGGCCTTGGTAAAATTCGGTTCATTATGCCTTTATTCTTTTTTATTTGTGCTCTGACCCTCTCTTTCATCTTGTTGCAGGGACTACCTCAACCCAGGTCATTCTGAATGCAGTGCCGATCCCGAGCGGCGATGTAGCGGAATCCTTGAAACCAGCTACCGTGACCATGGCCCTCCCAGGGTTACCGCAGGAGGCTTTGCTGAAACAGCCGATGATGGATGCAGTATCGGCTCCGGAGGTAGAGCTTGGTTCGAATGACGATGTTCCCTTGTCGGAAGTCTTAAGGAGGTTATTTCTCACGACCCAGACCGAAAGGAAGCGCAGGAAGCGTGCAGCAAAGGAGCGCGACGCCGTCTTGGCCGTAGGTGCAGGCTCAAGTAATACTCCATCTTTTGATATTCCTTTAGCGGACGTTCCAGCTGCCTTGTCTACTGCCCATAGACGGGTTGCACGCTCGGCTCGTGAAGAAACGAGAAAGTTACTTCGAGGTAATGTAACGCCCAGTCTTTTTATTAGAACTCGATCCTCAAATTCTGTTATACTCATTTCCTGCAGGGCCAAATCCTGACGATGGGATGGCAGGCGAAACGCTGGCGGCTACAGAGCCCGAAGTAGCTACTCTTTCCCGGGAATCTGGGACTGTCCAGACCGCTACTCTCTCTTCATGTGGCTCCTTGGTATCGGCGGGCTCGCAAGCATCACGACAGCCCTCGTTGAGTCAGGGGATGAAGCTATGGGCGCGGAATCTACTCCTCCGAGAGAGAGCGAAGAAGCCATTACACCCGGTTATGCCTCCATCATGGTATCGGTCCCTGATTTATCAGGTAATCGCTGGGTCGCTATTTTCGTGTTTTTCAATCTTGTTCGGCCCTTCTAATGATATTTTGTTCATCTTGAGTATAGGTGCGGTGAACCCTGAGGCTGTGCCGTCTGAAGAAGTGTCGCCGGTCGCCGCTCTGACGGTCGCTGTCCCCTCGCATTCTTCTGTGCCCTCTCAAATATTGGAAGGTATGGGTTTGCGATTTACCTGTTTTACTGTGGGTACCGTCCTCCTTATATTTACAGTATATTGTCGCAACTCTTGTCACGACCCGAAATTTAGTTTGTGACCGACACTTAATTCACGCAACGTCTAAAGGCGCAACGTAAATTAAGTAAGCCGAAGCCCAGAAAACTAAACCCTTTTTAGAAAATAAAAGAGGTGAAGTTTTGAAATAAAGGTATGATGAAATCAAAAGTTTTCTTAAATACATAAATAAAGGAACATGAAAATGCAAGTGGGTTATATTGGTTGAAAAACATGTTTGTTCTTTTAAAAATTTAGGCAGCACCTCCTTTATATATTTTGATCCAAAACCACATACATATGATAATATAAAAGGCATCCCCAAGCGGGAGCTAGCTCTTCGCCAAACGGCGGAATCACAACCACGCAAGACAGGATATATGTATACGACGTCCAACGGCGAAGATCAACACAAAGAATAATGAAAATAGCAAGACATCAACCCACCAAGCGAATATATAACCCATCGCTCTAAGTCTCGCAACTACAAGTCTTGCTAAGTCTTACTACATACACAAATACTAGTTTCTGATTGATGGAGTTAACTAGATACAACAGGAATAATAAATACAAGAGTGGTACGATCCAACATGTACCACCTACCAAAGCAAATCACCCAAAAGTAAGCTGTGTGCCAACGATGCCGCTACTGATCCATGCGGTCAACCTGCAAGAACTGTGGCACAACGGGAGTGAGTTGCCAACTCGTGAGTAGAAAATATCATCAGGTAGAAATCAAATAAAACAACGATTTCCTAGGTCAACTATATCATAAAGGTAATACTATGATATCTAGGGTGACCGTGTCTGCATAAATGCCAACAATAATCAATGCTTGTATGCATGTGGATATAATCCACGTGTCTATCAATGACACAACAACATGAAAACATATGCATGTAAATATAAGGATACCAACTATGTGTGTCTATCAACGACACAACCCATATCATGAAAACGCATATCTGTATGTATGAGGATATCAACTACGTGTGTCTATCAACGACACATCAAAATCATGGAACCTGAGTATCCAACATCGACACTCGAAACATCATGAAAAACCCGTGTCCAGCATCGACACGTAAATCCTCATACCTCAGGCGTCGCATCCTCAGATCGGCCCTCATATCTATCTCATCTCAGGCGCCGCAGACTCTGATCGGCCCCCATCCATCTCATGACTCCGGTCTGTATCCTCCGGATAACCGACAAGTCCAAATACTATCACCGGTTGGTAGTGCTCCCTTAGCCAGGCTCATTGTCTACACCACAAAAAAAAACATTTCTTGTCCTAGGGTACCATACCGGGTCCACCATGTACCCGCAGACGGTGCCTCCCGCTCCTCGAATCGGGTTTCACATGCCAATCTCAGAACCGAGAAAACACATGGGGTACGTCTCGAAATATCATATCAAGAGAAACCGGGTTTTTAAAACAGTACATACTTTCTTTTGAAATATAACTACGGTTCTCAAATCCAGAATCTCATGAAAACAGCATCTCAATGCATATAATCGTAAAGCATGATGTATGCAAACATGGAACAGAAATGTGAGCATATCCAATATATCATGCAAAAAGGTATAGTGATGTGAACATAGCAAGTATATCATGCAACATAGCATAATGATGTGAGCATAGCAATATATCATAGCATGATGTAGCAATTCTACCGTGTAAGTGATATAGCAATTATCGATGATGAAAGTGTGTGAGCCGGCAAATCTGTGTAAGTGTAACATACGCATCATCGATAATAGTGTAGGTGTACTAGCACGGGTATATATAATGCAATGACAAGTTCATGAGCGTAACATAAGGTACATCGTAGGCGAAATGCTAACAGGTATACGTATTTACAATATATCCGAGTTGGTGAATCTATCAATCGGCATCCAGCCTCACAACATCACGTACGGTATAATCCATCGTACGGCATCCTCTAGTCAAGGGTATGGATCAATCATTAGATAAAACTCATCACGTACGGTAAATCATCGTACGGCGGCATTAAACCATTAGGGATCTTATCAACCTATATGACAATGAGGGTACGGACCTAACGTCTCGTACAGCATATCACTCATGATTCAGAACGTTATCTATATATATATATATATATATATACATATATATATACATATACCTATCTCTCAGGTCACATCCGTATCAATCTCAGATCATGGGACCGGCAAAGGTATCAATTATCACATATCGACCCGCATCCGTATAACGACTATCAAACCTAGTCATCATATCTCATCGTATACTCTTTTCATCACATCAATATCTCACATCAAGTCATTTTACATATACATTATATCTAATAAATCTCATGTCATGCTACTCTAAACCTCATACTTAATCTCGTGCAACTACATATCTATATATCGTGATTCGCATTTACTTTTCATATCCTTATATATCAATTCGAGACATCATTTCTAACATATCATGTCAAAGAGTCATATCCCTATAGCTTTCATTTCATATCTCAATATATATATTCAATCATTCATACCATCTCTAACTATCTTTTTAACCATATCCATAGTTTTCTAATATAGGTTCCCTTAACCATATTCTATATATCGGTTTCCATCAAAGTTTGCAGGGGTGCTATACGCCATCCACCCGACTTCCCCCGTAGATATAAATCTACTCACCTTGATCCTTGCTTACCAAAGTCGATGATTCCATGCTCCTCCTCGTTATCCGAAGTCTACGTGAGGGTGCCTACATATATAAACATACAGTATCGTAAACAGAATCGCGCACGAAAACTAAAACGGTACACGAATCGTACATAGGTTAAAACCTTTGGCCTACGCATGCAAGAATAACCAAACCACACCCGATATCGACGTACAAATGTCAAGTGGCCGAGAAAAAACAAAATATCCAAAGTTTCAAGTCATGCAAAAGCCACAATTCAAAACAGCAACTAAAATGGTCCCAGATTTTGGTTCAGGTAAAATCAGGCCAAACTAGCAGTACAGTGGGGTTGTATAGGGGTATGTGAGCTACAGACCAAACCTAAATACCAATGCCTACAATGAGGCCGGCCACACTCATGAAAAATCCAGCCAGATCGGCCAAAGGGAGGAGTTGGGGTTTCGTCTTCTCAGGGTAGTCTCCAAGTGTCTTAAATAGGTCTCTGGAGTTGCTAGATTTTCTCGTTCAGGTCTCAGGTCATCCCAGATTCCCTGTAGGCACACAATACTTCGCAAAACTGACACGGGGAATTTCCTAAGTCCGTATTTTGGTTTCTAATCCGGGTCTTGGCCAGTAAAGTCGACACTAAGGTCTTACAATAGCCACTATACATCACCACAACACAACACAACACAACCTAAACCCTAACCTCAACTTGGAATTTCCAAACATCGCATAACCTAACCAAATTAACTTCTAACTAAACTAGGATACACAGAAACTTAAAACTAAACTAAATGAAAGGTGATATGCCTCATTTGGCAACTCAAGAATTTTCTTGAGTTGCTCAAAGTCTTCAAAATCCAACTTTGAAAGGTCCAATGTGTTGAGGATGAGGTGGGGATCATTTTTAATGAAGGGAGTATAGGGTTTTGATGAAGATTTGGAGATGGGTCATGAGGGTAGAAGAGGTGGAGCTTGAAGATGAAGGAGGAGGTGAAGAAAATAATGGGGGAGGAAGAATGATGGCTACCCCCCCCCTCTCTCTTTCTCACTCTCACTCTCTCTCATGGCATGCTCCCATGCCATGATGTAGTCCCCCCCTCTCTCTCTTCTCAATAATTCATTCTCTTTTCTCACCATAAAACACATAATACCAATAAAACAACACAAATGAAACAACATGCCACAAAATACAACATGTCATGGTGCACTAGTTATGGTTAAATGTAGAAACTCGGATTTGGCTTAATCGCGATTAGTAGTGCACTAATAAATTTTTATTTAAACTTCCGTATAATTAATTATAAAAATGCCAAATCCAATAAATATATATTTAAATGAAAAAATCATTTTAATCTCTAATTATTTCACAATTATTGGTATATATTTATACCCTTTTACGAAAACTCCAATTTCGCAAATCGGGTAGTTTTCGCGAAATATATTATTTTAATATTAAATTCCAAAAATAATATTTTATATTTTCTAAAATGTTACAACTCGAGTCTTTTTCGACCATCTATACCAGGTGTTGAACCCGCATTTCTCCTTCCAGTCGGAAGTCGTTCCGCCTCCTCGTATCGGTTAATATATTCTTCAACTGACGTATCTTCCTTTCTTTTACGAATAGACGTACTGTTGCTAAGTTTTCTTCATGTTGATCATAGCGTCATGGGTCAGAGGAGGAGATGAGAGAATAGCAGTGCCTCCGGTACTCCCCATCCTATCGCCTTTCACAGCCGGTATAAAAGACTTCACTGCTGATGTGTTTTCTTTATTCCCCGAGTCGACCTTTTGACCCTAATTCATTTTGAAATAATTACGCCATCTCCATCTCCTTTCGAGTCTCGCATTCCAATGCCCGTAGGGCCCTTCGCTAAACGCATGTCTTCCAGGGACGCCGTAAATAGTCGGCGAACGTTGAGCGAATTCATCGAGGATCTGAATGCCGAGGCCCTCTCTTCCGCTACAGATTTTTCCATGGAAGTCAATCCGATACTGGCGACACTCGTGAATTTCCATGATGAAGCTATCTTCGGCTCTTGGGTTGATTACTGCAGAAAGATCGAGGATTTCCTGCACGAGATTGAGCTCCAGTGTCCAGCTCCTGAAGTATTAACTTTGAACTCTCAGCGGGCTGCTTGGATCAAGCATAGTGTTCCTTTCATTCGCCATTTTGAACAAGAGGCGACCTTGAGACGAAAGGAACATGAGGTGGCTTCCAGCAAATCCGTCCGACTGCGCACCCAGATTGAAGCAAATGTCGCACAGCTTAAAGTTGTTTTTGACAATCTAAGGAGATGTATTTCGGATGGGTTGACGCTGAGGCGGACGCTTGACTTCGTCGAGCGGGTCATACAAGACTGTGAAGCTGCCATACTAGAAGCCGATGGGAAGCTTTCGTCATGTTTACCGCAACAGGCTCAAGTGGAAGCGGAGTTGACCGCGGCGGTTGATCACGAGAAAGGATTGAGAGGAGCGCGCGAGTGGCTTGCTGATTTGTTGAAGATTCCTCCTCCTCAATAATCGTCTTTATACCCCCTTTTTGTTGACTGTAATCTTGCGATTTATGAATAACATGTATTCATTTCGATTCCTTTGTGAAATGTATCTTGTATTCACTTGCATTCATGAATAAAAGACATTTTATTTCATATTGGCATGTCCCTTTAGCAAATGCGTCTTGTAGATAGTCTATCTTGACCTCCTTGCAGGGCAGCGATGGCTTAGGAAACAGGTTCAGGTCTGCCGTCTAAGACTTTTCAACTTTATGAGCCGTGAGGGTCTCATAAAGACTTTTCTCCCTGTGAGTCGAGAGGATCCCGTAGGTGTATTTTCTCCTTAGGAGTGATGAGGACTCTTAAGTGCGCTTTCTCTTGAGAGTCGTAAGGATCTCACAAGAGAATTTTTCCCCTTACAAGTCGAAAGGACTCGTAAGTGGTTGTTTCCCTCCTTGTCGATATTCGATTTTGGAGAGTGTAGCCCGTGAATAGCAATAGTCCATCTTGGAATGACTTGCAGGGCCCCCGTGCTTAGGAAATAGGTCCTTATCCCTATTGCCTAAGGCTTTTCCCTACGAGTCGAGATGAATCGAGAAGTTCTCACAAGGACACTAATTTCCTCACGAGTCGAGATGAATCGAGAAGTTCTCACAAGGGTGTCCTAACGTCACAGCTAACTCCTGCTAATAGAAGTCCGTTAAGGTCTGTGGTACTAGGGTTTTTTACCTGTCGCACCATCGCGTTGGCCGTTATATTCCCCGATATGCAATCTTGTTGTTCGGGTAGCCCCGCGATTGTCGTGTCTCTGATCCCTTCGGGGGCTGGACAAGACATCTTCAAGTAATCTTCCAGGTAATATTACCGTCGAAAGAGAAAGCATTAGGGATATTCCATGTCACTTTTTACTTGAGGTTAGGCTCAGTTTGGGAGCCCCGATGAGTCATGACCACTCCGTGCTGGAGCAGGATGATCTCCGATGGTCTTTCAGGTCTCATTTGAGTTGCCGTCAAGACCCTGAAGCTAGGGATCTTCCTTTGCTCCGTTAGTTGACATTGTGTCTGCAATATTGCGATGAATGTCGAGGTCGTCTTGTGGTTGTCTGTGAACCGTCGAGATTTGGAACTAGGGGACTTTTCCATGGCTCCGTTTGTTGATATCGCGCCTGTATCCTGCTGGAGGGAGGAAGAACGATGTTGGTTGATCTCTAGGCTGTGGATGCCGCCGTCGAGACTTGGAACTAGGGACTTTGCCATGGATCCGAGGTTGTCTCTAGGTTTTCTGTGAACCGTCGAGATTTGGAACTAGGGGACTTTGCCGTGGCTCCGAGATAGGCTGTCTGTGAACCGTCGTGATTTGGAACTAGGGGACTTCGTCATGGCTCCGTTTTGCTGACATCGTATCTGCTTCTGGTTGGAATGAGAAGGAACGTCGTTATTGATTTCTAGGTTGTAGGTGTAGCCATCGAGATCTGGCTTCCCTTTGACGAAGCCTGGTGGGACGATATGGTTCCCTTTCTATTTGTGCCTATGGATTATATACAGGGGTCAATGTGATCTCACCTGCAGGGCAGAAATTTCATTTCATTTTTTATTTCTTTCCGCGATGCTCTATCATTTCAGCTTTTTGTTAGTGTTTATGCCCTAGAGGCCATTACTGTATAGTACTAGTTTGTATATTACTTAATGGAAGCTTGGGATATTCACAGTTGTATTGACAGTCTTGCTAAAAATGGTAGTATGCTACTTGGTTTGTTTCTACTTTAATATGTGCATGTGTTTCTTTTAACATATCGCTTATACATATTAGTAGAGCCCTTAGGATCTTTGCTTGATTACCAGCGTTGTGATGGCAGTCACACTAGTGGGGGCTGGGTAGTCTACAAGCACATCCTATACAGGTCCCTGGTCGTAGGATTATCGAGACGGGGCATCGATACTCCGGAGTAGACTGGTGTATACGCTTCTCATCCCAGCATGGGGAGATGTTCTGTCCCACAGCCATCAGTACGTCGTACTGGAGATAGTATACAGGTGCTCGTTAGGTTACGAGTACACCGGATAGGACTCGCCGGGAACTGCAGGTTGGTTCTATACCCATCGTCAGATAGTAGTTCCCAGGTGACAGGAGTAGAGCTTAGTCCGTCGACTTGACACTGCTACTTCTCCTCGGGTGTGTTCCCACTGTACTTAGATTACTACCCTACCACGGCTCAAAGGAGTCGTGCAAACAGGTAGTAGTTGGGTGCAGTCCCGAAGCACTTGGAGGCAGTGGCGGTTAGACAGGATTCGTCTCTTCCGGTATTGGGGGTTGATATCGCGCTGTGTATGGAGAGCCATTACGCAAAGTCCCTGGCCAGGGCAAGCGAGATTTACTGGTAGGTTCTAGTAGTTTCTCAAGGTGTAATGGGCTACACTCCGACACGACTTATACCGCTATTAGGGGTCTGACGTTTACCGCCCCTCTAGGCCCGATATGCAATAGTCCTAGACGAACAGACCGGACTATACGAAGATTGTCACATCAGGCTCAGTTAGAGTTCGGAAGGGTTTCCTCATCGTCCTTCTTATCGACATCTACCTAGGGAATGTTACGTACAACTAGTACCGCTTACGGCCTGTGGTTAAACCCACTGCCAGCGTAGTGTCGAGTCTTTAGAGTCCCACACAGAGAGTTTCCCTGTACCGGGCAAACGGTGTAGAGGCTGTATGGTTTTACGGCAGGGCCGCGATCACTTACGTACACTTGTGCATGTACTATGATCGGGCAGATAATACTAGTGGGCTTTGGTTTAAGCCGGATCCTAGTATTATACAGATGGATTTATTCAGTCAAAGATTATCCGTGTTTTTCGGAAATACGGATGGGAGGGGCAGTCTCGTAATTTCTCGGGAAGCTTCTAGAAGAAGGTGACTCATTTGTGTTTATTTCCTTTTAGGATTTAAACTAAATGAGGTGAAGGATGAGGTGTATGTTTACATCAAATGCTTAATGACTCATGAGGTGATTCACCCTTAGAATTAAATGAAACATGCTGGATATTATCTTGATATTATCAAGAGAGATATTTGTATGCTTCATATTATTCTAGCATGAGCATTATTCATTTGATTATCACAAAACACTTCTCTCTCCTCAAGTTTTCATCTTCTTCCTCAAACCCTAAAAGCTCTCATGAGTTGAGAATCCTAGGGTTTAAGTGACTAAGTAATCCATCTAAATACTCTACACCATCTATGACTTCTAGATTAGCAAACTAGAAGCCGTAGTTATCTCAGATTCAAGATAGGAGCTCGGACTATAGACTCTCGGGTGGATCGTTTTTGACTCGAGGAGGCCGTTGAGGTACCCATGTTCTATAGAGCCTACGAGGTGTGGAGGACAGCGATGAAGACCCGAAGGATAAGTAACATGAGGTAAAACTTCGAATCCGGGTAGTTAAACCTCTCGTAGTTTGTTAGTAATGGTTTAGACACGATCCGTGTGCTCAAGTCCGTGTTACGAAGCTTTGATAATTGTTTTTCATATATTCTGCCTCCCCGCGAACACATAGGGTGCGTGACATGGACTTACACTTTTTATATCGCGAAAGTCGCGATTGCCCAATCATTTCAGCTATTTTTCGCGGTGCCCAATCATTTCGGCTGTTTTCTTTTTCTTTACTCGCCGCTTTTTATTGCGAGTTGCCCAATCATTTCGGCTATTTTTATATGCATATATTTTACTTGCTGATTTTTGTTGCAGGTTTCCCTTATCATTTCGGCTATTTCATATCCATTTTTTGCTCGCTGATTTTTTGCTGCGAGTATGGAACTCAAGATCTGATACCAATCTTAGCATCAGCATCGCTGGGACTGGAATATTGCCAGGAGCGAATCATCATTTGCTGTGAAAAGACTTGGAATTTGATACCGATTTAAGCATCAGCGTCGCTACCACTGGGACATTGTCAGGAGCGAATCATCATTTGCCTTTGTCGATTCGAACAAAGGTGGCTTAGCAAACAGGGTTAGGATCCTGTCGACTAAGGCTTTTGACTTCATGGGCCGTAAGGGTCTTATAAAGGTGTTCCTCCCTACGAGTCGTGAAGATCTTGTAGGTGTGTCTTCTCCTTAGGAATCATGAGGATTCTTAAGTGTGTGTTCTCTTATAAGTCGTAAGGATCTTACAAGAGTGTTTTTTCCTTATAAGTCGAGAGGACTTACAAGTGTCGTTTGCCAAATGGGGAAATTTCGCGCCATTGGTGGAACTTGGTCGGGGAGACGTTTATTTGTGCCCGTGGATTGTATACAAGGGCCGATATCAGACTACCTGTAGGAAAAACTGGGGTATGTGATGGCTTAAGAACAGATTCAGATCCCTGTAACTTAAGGCTTTCGAATCCTATGAGCCGTGAGGGTCTCATAAGGGGGATTCTCCTTACGAGTCATGAAGATCTCGTAAGTGTAATTTCTCCTTAAGGATCGTGAGGATCCCTAAGTGTGTTGCTTCCTTGTGAGTCGTAAGGATCTCACGCAGGTGTTTTCTCCTTACAGAGTCGAAAGGACCTTGCGGGTGCTTTTATTTTAACGAGATTGCTCCCTTTCGAGTTTTCACAAGCTCGCCAGTAGCCCTGCTGTTTTTACTCACGGAGCCCTTTCGGGTTTTCATCCGTGCCCATTTCGCTTGTGGACGTACTGTTTTTTTGTTATTTTTTAAATTTTTACAATGAAACTTTCAAGAATAGTTTCGCCGCATGTGGCCCATTTGTCACCGGTAGGATTTGAGTCGCAGTCCTCACCGCCGGGACTTGTGGACTTGCACTCAACTATCGTCGTGTTTGAGGCAACGTTGTTAGTTTAGGGACATCTCGGTCCATTGTTAGTTTAAAGACGTATCAGTCCAATGTTAGTTTAAGGACATCTTGGTCCATTGTTAGTTTAAGGACATCTCAGTCCACAGCTAGTTTAAGGACATCTCGGTCCGTAGCTAGTTTAAAAACATCTCGGTCCGTAGCATTTTGAGGCGAGGTTTCGCTGGATGCTACTTATAAAGTTTGGACTCAGGAAGACAGCGATCGGACACGAGCGTTGTCATCCATCATTAACCTGAGCCGTGACTTGTCAAGCATAGTATTTCTTACAGAACCGGCCGTTTATTGACCGGAAAGGTCTTTCGCCATGCATATCTATGAGCAAGTAGGCCCCACCTTGGTAGACCTTGTCTATGATATATGGACCTTCATAGTTTGGCTCAAATTTCTCCCGTTTGGCACGGTTGGGGATCATAAGTCTTTTTACGACTAACACGAGTTCGCCTTGGCGGAATGTTCTTGTCCTAGTCAATCTTTCGTATGAGCACGTCATCCTTGCTTTGTAAGCTTCTAGGTTTTGCTGCTCCATGAGATGAGTTTCATCAAGGGCGTCTAGCTCTTCAAGCCGAAGATGGGCATTCTCTTCATCCGTTAGTTCGTACCGAACCGCCACTCGTAGAGAGGGTAGCTCTATCTCCAAGGGAAGTACCACTTCCGTGCCGAATACTAACGCAAATGGCGTTGTGTTTGTGGCCGTCTTAAACGTGGTCCGATAGGCCCAGAGAGCTTCATGCAATCTCTCGTGCCAGTCCTTCTTATTTCTGGACACCGTTTTCTTTATGATCTTTGTCAAGGTCTTGTTGAAAGTCTCAGCTAGACCGTTAACTCGGGGATTATAGACCGAAGAGTATCTCCAATCTATTTTATGCTGCTGTGCGAAGCGGCTGATCTTATGGCTTTTGTAGGTTGGCCCGTTATCCGAGATGATCCGTCGCGGAGTGCCGAACCGGTAGATGACATGAGTCCTGAAGAAATGAAGGATGTTCTCCGTCTTCATCTCCCTTAACTGTATTGCTTCTTCCCATTTAGAGAAGTAATCGGTTGTTGCTAGTATGAACCGATGTCCCTTGGATGATGCTGGCTCGATGGGCCCGATTATATCGGTTCCCTACATTTCGAATGGCCAGCTAGCCAATGTTGGGTGCAGCAAATTCGGATGCTGGTGGATGAAGTCCCCGTGAGTTTGGCACGAGTGACACTGCTTCGCATATTCAAAGCAATCCTAAATCATCGTGGGCCAATAGTAACCCATTCTTTTGATCTTCAGCTTCATCTTTGGCCCAGCTTGATGGGAACCGCAGAGTACGTCATGAGTTTCTTGAACGACCCCTCTTGCTTCTTCTGGTCCCAGGCATCTCAGCCATAGACAATCGAACGATCTCTTATAAAGAGTACCATTGACGAAGGCGAAAGACAGGGCTCGCTTCATAAGATGATGTCTTGATGACGCGTCTTCGGGCGTTCGATGGGATTTGAAGTAGTCTATGAAGACTTCTCTCCAATCCTTCACCTTTTCCTCATCCTCCAATTGGAAGGCCTCTTGTTCAGTTGCTTCCTCTCCTTTAGACGTCTTCGGAGATATTTCTGCTGGTGCGAGAATCCGGCGACTTTGCACAATGATCCTTACGTCATCGAGGTTTTCGTTGGCCAGTTCTTTAGCGAGCTTGGCTAACGCATCCACCTTGCTATTTTTCGCACACGGTATGCTTTCCAGGGAGTAGGAGGGGATTTGCATCAGCAATTGCTGCACACTCTCGCCATATTTTACCAACACGGGTTTATACGTCTGATAGTCGCCGTTCACTTGGCTGACGACCAGTTGAGAGTCTCCATATATGAGGAGGTTTTCGATTCCCATGTCAATGGCGATCTCAAGACCTGCTATCAAAGCTTCATACTCAGCCTCATTGTTTATTCTCGGCTCTGTTAAAGATAGGGCAAAATGCATTATCCCTCCTTGTAGAGTCACAAAGATAAGGCCCACTCCGGCTTTAATCATGGGGGTGTTTTGCTTTTGCTTCTTCAAGGTGGATGCTCCATCGAAGTAGAGTTCCCATCGGGTATCATTCCCTTCTTTCTCCCTGTCAATTGCGTCAAACGCGTGTTCGTCCGGCAACTCGGAGTTCAAGGGAGAGTCGGCAGGTATCGGATGCTCAGCGAGAAAGTCGGCGATGACCTGGCCTTTTATTGCCTTGAGGGGTCAATATACTATCGAGAACTCCATCAAGAGGAGGGCCCATTTAGCAAGCCTTCCTGTTAATACGACTCTCGACATCAAATATTTGAGAGGATCCACCTTTGATATGAGATGAACCTCATGTGCCAAGGCGTAATGTCGGAGCTTCGTTACCGCGAAGATCAATGCCAGGCAATGCTTTTCGATTGGGGAGTAGTTGTTTTCTGCCCCAAGGAGAACTCGACTCAAATAGTAGAGAGCTCTCTCCTTCCCCTGGTCGTTCTCCTATGCCCATAACGCGCCTAAAGAACCTTCAAGGGCTATTGTGTACAGGATAAGGGGCTTTCCCTTGACCGGAGCGGTCAGTACCGGCGGGTTCTGCAGGTATTGCTTGATTTCGTCCAGTGCGCTTTGGCAATTGTGATCCCAAACGAACGGGGTCCCTTTCTTCATTAGATGACTGTAGGGGTGGCATTTGCCGAAGAGGTTAGCTATGAACCACCGGATATACGCGAGCTTTCCTTTAAGAGACCGCAGTTGTTTGAGAGTTCTTGGCGCGGGCATTTCCATAATCGCCTTGATCATTGACGGGTCTGTTTCCTAATTTAAAATTAGAAAAAGTTTACGGAGGAGGCATCACGTGCTAGCACGTGACCAGTAGTCACGTGTTGGCACGTGACATTTAAAAGCAGCGGCAAAGGCAAAATCAGCTTCTTGATTAAATCAAAGAAAAGGCTCCAGAAAGGGTCACGTGCTCACACGTGACCAGGGGTCATGTGTTGGCACGTGACGATTGAACAGCTGCCAGAAAACAGAGCGCAGAAAGGAGAAGAAAGCTCGTTCCAAGGGGTCACGTGCCTACACGTGACCAAGGGTCATGTGCCTACACATGACCAAGGGTCACGTGGTCACACGTGACCGGCTTTCAAAGCCTCTCTATTTAACAGAATTAAATTCTGAAAGGCATTCAAATCTTTCCAAAGGAGAATGATTATTTGGAACCGATTAGATTAAAAATCTAAATGTGATTAAATATCACCTATTCATGGAAAAATCTTGAACTTAGAAAGATTTCCCCTTAAAATCTAACCGAAACAACAAAGGAATATCTTTGGATTTAAAATCCAATGGTGAATAAAATTCACCTAATAATCCAAAGGTCCAAATGAATGATGAATGCAAATCAAATCTCTAATGAATACGAATCAAATCCCTCAATGAATGATTCACAAAGAACTAATTGATTCTGCTCCTTCTCCTATAAATATGAGCCAAGAAGAATAAAAAAAAGAAAAAAAGAAGAAGGAGGGACAGACAGAGAGAGAGAAAAGAAATAGAGCCTAGAGACTTTGGAAGAATTTGATCTGCTGCAGAAGAAAACCTTAGGTAAGGAAGGAGAGGCTTCAAAAGAGAATTTAATTCTCAAAAGAGTTTAACTCTTATATTAAAAAAGAAGAACTTAGTTCTCTCTTTAGTGGAGGATCTGCAAAGTGCACATCTCCTCATGAATTGAGAATTTAATTCTCATTGGGTAGAGATCCTGCCATGCAGATCCAAAGCATAGGGAGGGAATGGAAGTTTGAGAATTTAATTCTCACAGAACTATAGGAATTTAATTCCTTTGAGATAAAATTAGGGTTTAACCCTATGTTATAGGAATTTAATTCCTTCAAAATGAACAGAACCAGGGTTTAACCCTAGTTAAGAACTTAAATCTGTCAAAATAACAGGAATTTAATTCCCTTAAGGAAGAAGAAATTAGGGTTTAACCCTATCTAAGAATATAATTCTTCAGAAGAAAACAGGAATTTAATTCCTCTAAAGTTTATTGCTAGGGTTTAACCCTATGAAGAATTTAATTCTTAAAAAGATAAACACATCTTCAAACGGGCAAAGAAACAGGGTCACGTGCTACCACGTGACCCCTGTAAAGATCCATAGAGAAGAACTTTGAAGCAACGCCTCACGTGCTCCAAGTGACCCCCAAAGCGCGCAAAGAAAAAGCAAAAGAAAAGAAGCTCTGGGGCGTCTTCACGTGTCACCACGTGACCCCTAATGAACATTCTAACAGATCAAAGCGTGAGCCCCTATCACGTGCCCACACGTGATGGCCTTCAGAATTAAAAGTGTTAAACACTTATCTGTAGAACAAAATGAAGGGGATCTAGCCCCACCTTTTGGATGCCATCACGTGCCCCCGCGTGATCTCTTCTCTTACAATATTTAGCATCAAACTGATGATCTGTTCCCAGTGTTTAACACTGATTTCCTTAGTGTTTAACACCGATTTGAAATCTTTGTTTCCAGTGTTTAACACTGATTTTCTTAGTGTTCAAACACTAATTTGGAAAACTCTGTTCCCAGTGTTCAACACTGATTATCTTTAGTGTTCAACACTAAATTGTTGATCTTATTCCCAGTGTCCAACACTGTCGGTCTCTAGTGTTCAACACTAGCTTTAGCCCAATTGGCTAAGTTTCTAGAGGCAAAGCCTCTCCTTCAATGGACCAACAAAAAGCCAATATTCTAAACATGATTGGACTTAGCCCAAGATGGCCATAAGTCCTCAATCCAAACTTAACTGGGCTAATGGGCTCATAACATAATTAATTGGTCTCGGTCCCAGATTGGGCCAAAGACTACTTAATCTACCTTGGTTTAAGGGTACATCTCTTCACTCCTTTGATACTTGGCGTTGTAATTCCTCAACGTCTTCAAAAAGGTGACAGGTCCCGATGACCACATATTGATACGGACTGTGGGGTCCTTAAACTCACGGACTATGAGGTCCTTAACCTTGACTGTGACGTCTTAAAACTAACATTGGACTGTGGAGTCCTTAAATCCACGGACTATGAGGTCCTTAACCTTGACCGCGATGTCTTAAAACTAACATCGGACTGTGGAGTCCTTAAATCCACGGACTATGAGGTCCTTAACCTTGACCGCGATATCTTAAAACTAACATCGGACTGTGGAGTCCTTAAATCCACTGACTATGAGGTCCTTAACCTTGACCGCAACGTCTTAAAACTACCAATGGACCGCAATGTCCTTAAACTACCTATCAACCGCAATGTCATTAAGCTAAACAATAGGGCTCCCTTAATCGCTCTCTTGTAGGATCTAAACGATCCCGTTAAGTTGATCTTAGTCTAAAAACTAGGCTGACGTATCCTTAACAGACGTTTAAGTAGATCTTAGTCTCAAACGAGACTAACGTATCCTTAAACCCAAACCCCCCAAACCCAAATCTAAGATAATACGGATTTGGACTAGTCCACGCCCTACGGGCGACGACATAACTCAGTCTCCGTATACAATCCACGGGCAACCAAACACAAAACAAACACACACGACACGAAATAACCACATGGAGAAGGAGAAAGTTGTTACCGCGATGCGGTAACGTAATTAACTGCAGGGGCTTGCGCCTGCAGGGAAGAGCGTCCCCACAATCAAAAACCCTTCAAGCGAGGGGGAATCTGACGAAGTCTGCTACATCGGACGCATCCGTTTAAACCTTCGATATACGGTGCCATAAATCAACTTGACATTTTCGGAGAGGTAGACGGATAGCACCAATTAGCATTTGCCCTGAATCTCAGGCAAGACGTCCGCGTCGCACCATCATTCGGAGGGGAACAGATTCTGGCACGCCCGGTGGGACCTCTTCCTCTTTCCACTCCACGCTTCGTGTGTCATGTTCGCGAACCAAACGCGGTTCGCTAATGGTTGCCCTTGGGTTTCAAGGTACTAAGATTTGTCATTTTGCTTATTGCAGAAAGCAAAGAATCGATGGCTCCCACTTGTGCGAAATGCTCCAACTGCAACTGCAACCGGCGCTCCGCCTCGCCAGGAGGTATAGCCTACGGGCCCCGAGCTGCTTAACTGTTCACAATACCCGTGGAACAAGTCAATCAAGCCACCACCGGGTTGTTTTTTGGGACCATGCTCCCGCCAACGAGTTTCACCGCTCCTGTGCTGACACCGGAAGCTCCCAAGAAGTCGGTCTTTGATCGGCTTACACCTACCGCGGCCCCTCTCGACGGGTCACCCAGCACCAGCGCCTCGGTCTTCTCCAGACTGGGCCAGAGCTCCTGTGGACCCGCAATGGGGCCTGCAATCCCAGAGAAAGCTGCTCCTAAGAAAATAACCAATCCTGCTCCTGAAGTCGTCAAGGCGGCTTCTCCTGCCAAGAAGTCGGTCTTTACAAGATTGACTGTTCCAGCTCCCGCTCTTGCTATCCAAAGGACATCGGTCTTTAACAGGCTAACGCCAGCAGCGACTCCCCACCTACACAGGGGGCAAAACGAAGCTATCGCCATCGCCGAGCCGGTTCCATCAGCACGACACGCTCGACGTCGTTACTGGCGCCGAGTGAGGAAGGCCGGAGGCAACTCCCCTTCCGGGCTAACTCCTCCAGCCCCGACGGCAGAAGTTAATGTTACTGTTCCAACTGGGAACAGCTTTGAGATGTTAAATAAGGTGCGTAGGAATTCTCCTACCGCGGTGCTAAAGAGGTCTCCCCCTCCGCTGAAAAAGGCTGTGGAAGTAAAGCCAGAACAGCCCCAATCTCCTCAACGGCTGTCCTCCCAAATCTATAAAGTCTGGCGGCAGACCCGAGACTCGGTGATCGATCCAAATTTATCCCGCCGGCACAAGAAGCTGAAAATCCAACAGGAAGTCAGTCACCGGGCTAAGCCACGAAAAGCTGTCTGGGTGCCCACCTCAACGGCCCCCTCAACTTCCACTGCTCATAAAAAGAGGAGGCCGGAGAAGATCCCCGGGCCTGCAACGAGAGCTAAAAGCGCTGAGCCCAAACACCCAAAGTCTGGGGGCATGATGGTCCATACTGTATACATGGCGTCGGGGAAGGAAGACAGCCGTGCATCTACAGGTCATAGACCGCTTACACGGTCGGTGACCAAGGCTCAGGAGCAACAACAGAAGCTCCAGGAAATGATGAACGCGATGGCCGCGCTTACTGGGCCGAAAGAAAGTCCCGAGGAATCCTCGGATCAGCAGCAAGAACAGGAGACCGACGCTGAGTTCCTTCGGAGGATGTTGGAAAAGAAAGATAAAGAGGCTGCGGAACAAGCGGCCAATATAAAGCAAATAGCCCACTTATTTCAAGACATGGTTGGGATGATGATTCAACAAGATCCTCCCGCTGAAGATCCCCCGACTGTCCTCGAAGATGATAGAGGAGAAACGTCGAATCCACCACCGGCTCTTTCAACAGCCAAGGAGGAGACAATCTCCAAGGCTGACTTGGACGACTATATAGCCCAGCAGATCCGGGTTCATCAGGCAACTGAGGCAGCTGGTCAGGTCGTAAAAACGGGGCGACCGTATCCAAGCTGGTACGACTAGATCAAATATCCGCCGGGTTATACAATACCGAAATTCCATATGTATAAGGGGACTGGCAATCCCCACCAACATGTTGCCCAGTTCAGGGCCCTTTGCGGTAACACCGGTGGTGATGATAAACTGTTGCTTCGCCAGTTCGTGGGCAGCTTATCAGAAACAGCGTTCGAATGGTATTCGGAACTCCCGAACGATTCCTTCAAGACGTTCGCCGAAATGGAACTGCTATTCACCCAGCGATTTGCAAGCGCCAGTGAACGCACTTCGATAACAGCATTAATTAATGCCAGGGTGAAACCAGGCGAAACGTGGGTCCAGTACGCTATACGCTGGTGGAACTTGTGGTCAAAATGCGAGCAACGCATCGAAGAAGCACCAGCGGTGGGCATGTTCGTGGGCACTCTAGACCCTCATGCAACCATCTCACAGTTCATGATGTTTTTCAAACCAACCACGTTCCAGGCTTTGATCGACAAGCTTGCCCAGATGGACCAGATGGGTCACAGACCGTCTCCCCCGAAACCGGAACCTCGGAACGACAAGGGTAAAGGTAAGGCAACCTTCGTCGTGAATGCTCAGCAGCAACCCAGTGCCCCAAAGCTGGCGGATCAACTAGAAAAAAGACGCCGGTATTATAATGAGAAAATGAAACGCCCCTACTCGTTCCCACGGGATAAGACAAAACGGTTATTCGAGCTGGCCGTGTGCAACAGGCTTATCAATTTGCCAAACCCAAGGCGACCGCCACAACCCACTGAGATGAATAACCCCAATTATTGCCCTTACCATCAAATGGTAAGCCATCCGATTGAGGATTGCTTCGTCTTCAAAGGTTGGATTGAGGATCAATACCTCCAGGGAAGTTTGCGCTGTCCGAAAAATGGAAAGTGAACCCGCCACAGCCGCATACTCCTAAGAAGACAGACGCACCAGGGGTAACTTGTTCCTTTATTGAAGAAGCTCCATGGGAGGTTGTGCTATCAGCTAAAACCAAAAGGATGCTGAGTGAGCTTCATGCGTGCCCAGCAGTCGAATGGAAGAACCCGCTTGAACCTCAAATCATCGATGGGATGCTGAAGCCACGTCCGACTACAAAGAGCGGTGGTGATGGCCCAAGTACTCACACCCAACCATCAAAATCTTCGAAGAAAAAGAAGAAGAAATCCAAGAAGCCCGTGAAGCCTGGAGACAAGCGCACGGATTTGCAGAAACAGATTGACGTGCTGGAGGAGTACAATCAAAAGGTGCGGACTCCCGTCACACTGCAAGAGTTCCTCAACCACGTCTTTCGGGAGGAAGATGATGGAGAAAGCTCGTCGGATGAATCCGAGGGTTATGTGGCGAATTGTCATGTTATCTCCCACTCGTTTACAGACAATGACAAAACTCCTGGCGCTAAGAAACTGGGGGCAGAGCCTGAGACGGAGCTTGTGCGGCCAACAGAAGCAATGATTGACGCCTTTCTAGACGAGATTCGTTTGAAAAGCAAAGCCGACCAAGAGCGTGAGATGGCCGCGTCAGAAGGAGACAACCGCAAGCGACTAAACGAAAGAGTCAAAGCAATCCCGCCAGATCAAAAAACATCTCATGCGGGTAAAAACATATTCAAGACGAGGAAAATGTTTGCCAAGGCCATGTCAATGGGAATGAAGCTACCACCCCTGGAAGAGAACACGCTCGATGGGGCGGAGAGGCACCCTAATTACTGCTCATATCATCGGATGATTTCACACCCCACTGAGGAGTGCGACGCTTTCAGGATATGGTGGCAAGGGTATGTTGCTCACCGGCAACATTTTAAGCGCATGAAACGTAGAACTCGTCAGGAGCAGGGAAGAACTACCGACGGGCATAAAAGAACTACCGGCAACTGTCGCACGGTTAACGCCGGAGGATCACAGGTTCTCACCTTTGGGAGTGACTCTGAGGAGGAAATGGATCTGGGCCCTCTCTTTAAGGAATCCGTCTTAGGGAGGAAGGAAGAACCGGAAGCCTGTGAAAACATTCAGCTGCGCAATCGCACACTCCCGGAAAAGAATTCGGACCCGCAAATAGAAAAGATAAGGGAAAGGAAAAAGTGCCTGAGGATATCACCTTAGATGACCAAGTCATGAAAGAGCTGACTGCCAAGGACCCTCCCAGGAAGGGTAAGGTGGACTACAACATCCTGGCATACCTGAAGAAGCTACCCTCTCAGCTCAGCATTCTCGACGCCCTCCTGTTATCAAAGGAAGCGAGAGATTCATTAATCAAGGCGCTACAAGAGCCCGAGCAATTCCAAGCCTTCCTCGCTGAAGAAAGGATGAAGGATGAACTGGAAGAAGTGCACACGGCCGACATCACTTTCGGTGACGAAGACCTTCTCCTTGGGACGTGCGACCACAACCGTCCCCTATACGTCTCCGGATATTGCCACGATATCAAGATAGGCAAAATCCTGGTGGATAATGGGTCCTCCGTCAATCTCCTCAATGTTCGGGTATTGAAGGAAATCTGCATGAGCGTGCAGCACCTCGCTCGTGACAAAATTACCATCTCCGGTTTCGACTCCCAGTCGTCACGGACTCTCGAATCTGTGATACTAACATTACGCTTCGGACTGCTCGTCACGGACATCAAGTTTCACGTCATTGACGCCAAGACCTGCTACAACGCCTTGCTCAGCCGTCCTTGGTTACACGAGTACAACACCATCCCTTCTACACAGCATCAGTGTATGAAGTACTTTAAGGATGGTTTCGAGTATACCGTAACAGGTGAGATGAACCCATTCTCCGTGAACGAAGTCCGCAATACGAAGATGCAAAGTACTTTTTGCCAGATTTCGAGGATACAGAAAGGTGTCGCAAGCCGGAGAACAAAGCCGCCGCCATCATCCCTGTTTTTGGAAGCGATACCGAAGAAGAAGAAGAGATGGTTTATGCTGGTCCGTCTCGACGTAACAACCCGGGACCGTCCGCCCCCACATTGATCTTCGGAAGTGACTCGGAAGATGAGGTTAATGCCGTGTTCTCCAGTCGGCCGTCAATACAAGCATCCCCTGGCGATGATCAGAGTTTGCAAATCACCATGGTGCCGCGGGAACACTACAAAGAGCTTGACGCACTTGAAGCTTACAATGTGCAAGACCTGCAGACGTTTTACGTCCCTCCCAGGCGAAAAGGTGATCCTATTCTATCGATCCTCGGAAACAAGAGTGGAGAAAGAGATCTGGCATGGCGCGGATTCTGCACTTGACAAACTTCAACCCATCCGTTTGCCCAGATACTACACAGACGGGTTGAAAAGACTATTGAAGCGCCAAGGGGCACCCTTAAAACAGACTATCCGACAAGCTCGATTCTATAACAGGATTTGGGATGTCCCTGGGACCCAATGCAAATT
The DNA here is from genome assembly GCA_030015575.1 of Agapanthus africanus. NCBI lineage: Eukaryota > Viridiplantae > Streptophyta > Magnoliopsida > Asparagales > Amaryllidaceae > Agapanthus > Agapanthus africanus. The sequence continues at coordinate 286,108,081 of JASDDO010000006.1, forward strand.
GCCCAACGGGAGAATGGAAACGCTCGGGCTTGGATACATGAGAGCCGGGAAACGGGAACGGGTCCACGGTAGTTACGCCATATATAATTTCGATGAAGAAGAGGACACTCTGTCGGGAGATGCTAACCCCTTGTCAAAAATAGATCCCGCGAGCGAAGTGCCGAGTCCGTCGTTTGAAGAACGAATGGACAAGCTTATCAGGAAAGCGGGTCAAAAAGCTCGAGACGACCATAGTCGCGAAATGGCCGTCTACGAAAAAGCCAGGACGCAACGTTTGCTTCAACAGGCTGCAAAAGACGAAGATGCTCCTCCCTGTCAACCCATCGCGCAAAAGGCCCGACGCGGAGGTAGAAATAAGTCAAAAGGTGGAAAAAGGAGCCGACTGCAGCGATGCAGGATTAAAAAGTCATATGATCGGGTATTGCGCGGTCCGGACTTGTCCCTCATGAAAAAGATGGGTCGGGCGTATTCCTTCCCTCAAGAAAAGACACGGAAGATACTTGACCTCGTTTTAAAACATCGAATGATTACACTTCCGAAGTCTAAACACCCTGAGCGAGCTAATGAGGTCTTTCATCCGGGCTATTGCTCTTATCACCGAGCCATAGGACACCCCATCGAAGACTGCTTCACCTTCAAGAACTGGGTCGAAGATCAGTATCAGCTCGGCAAGTTCGCTCTATCTGACAGCTGGAGGGTAACCCCGCCGCAGAAGCATGAACCCAAAGCCATGAGAGCAGAATCAGATTCACATCTGTCTTGGAAATGAGCTCGTACCTGTCGCATGATAACGATATCAAAGGAAGAGCCCGAGAATATGAATGACTTTCCCTGGCACTTCGAAAACAATGATGACGAGGTGATCTTAGAGTTTCCACCGGCGCCAAAAGAGCTGGAAGATGGGATACACACTACTGCAGATAACCTCAAGAAGATTGAGTTGGGAACGATGAATGACCCGCGACCGACATTCGTTAGTGAGCCGTTGTCTGAAGAAAAGGTGGCTACGCTCAAAGACGTGCTCATGCAGTATAAAGATTGTTTCGCATGGAATTATTCCGAGATGCCGGGACTAGATCCGGAAATTGCTGTGCATAAGTTAGCAATAGCTTCGGACGTTAAGCCAGTCAAACAGGCGCCGAGAAGAATGCGACTCGAGCTTGAGATGAGCATCAACGCCGAAGTCAAGAAGCTGATCGACTCTGGGTTTATCCAAGAGGTTCAATATCCTGACTGGGTCGCCAACATCGTCCCGGTAATGAAGAAAAATGGGACAGTGCGCATATGCGTGGATTTCCGGGATCTCAATAAAGCCTGCCCGAAGGAAGATTTCCCAGTGCCAGTCACCGAACTGATGATAGATAACATGTCCATTCACGAGGTTTTCTCTTTCATGGACGGTTCATCAGGGTACAATCAGATAAAGATGCATCCCGAAGACCAAAAGCACACCGCTTTCCGGACTCCTTTGGGTATATTCTGCTTCAAAGTTATGCCTTTTGGTTTAAAGAATGCCGGTGCCACCTATCAGAGGGCCATGACAAAGATCTTCGATGATCTTATACATGAAATCGTCGAATGTTATATCGATGACCTCGTAGTGAAAAGCAAATCATATGAGGAACACCTCGAGCATCTGAAGACCGTATTTCAACGCCTTCGGCAATACAATCTGAAGATGAATCCCCTCAAATGCGCATTCGGAGTTTCCTCGGGTAAATTCCTGGGATTCATCATCCGACACCGAGGCATTGAGATAGATCCGTCGAAGATCAAGGCGATCATGGAAATGCCACCGCCAAAGACTCTCAAACAATTGCGGTCTCTCTAAGGGAAGCTCGCGTACATCCAACGATTTATAGCCAACCTTTCAGGCAAGTGCCGCCCTTACAGTCACCTGATGAAGAAGGGAACCCCTTTCGTTTGGGATCACAAATGTCAAAGCGCGCTAGACGAGATCAAGCAATACCTGCAGAACCCGCCGGTGTTAGCTGCTCCAGTAAAGGGAAAGCCTCTTATCGTATATACAACAGCCCTCGAAGGTTCCTTGGACGCTTTATGGGCACAAGAGAACGATCAAGGGAAAGAGAGAGTGCTCTACTATCTGAGTCGAGTCCTACTGGGGGCAGAAAGAAAATACTCCCATATTGAAAAACATTGCCTGGCGTTAATCTTTGCAATAACCAAGCTCAGGCACTATGCGTTGGCGTACGAAGTCCGTCTCATACCGAAAGTGGACCCCCTTAAATATCTGATGTCGAAGGCCATATTAACGGGTCGACTCGCTAAATGGGCCCTGCTCTTGATGGAGTTCTCGATAACTTATCAACCTCTCAAGGCAGTCAAAGGCCAGGCCATCGCCGACTTCCTCGCTGAGCATCCGGTACCAGCCGACTCTCCTTTGAATTGCGAACTGCCAGACGAACATGCGTTTGACGCGATCGACAGTGGTGATACCCGATAAAAGCTTTATTTCGATGGAGCATCTTCCGTAAAGAAGTGCAAACAAAATACCCCTATAATCAAATCGGGGGTAGGACTCATCTTTGTAACTCCACAGAGAGGGATAATGCGTTTTGCTTTCTCCCTAACAGAGCCAAGGACAAATAATGAAGCCGAATATGAAGCTTTAATAGCAGGCCTCGAGATCGCTATAGACATGGGAGTTGAAAACCTCCTCATATATGGAGACTCCCAACTAGTCGTTAGTCAAGTAAACGGCGACTACCAAACGTGCAAACCAGAGTTGGTGAAGTATGGCGAAAAGGTGCAACAACTGTTGACCCAAATCCCCTCCTACACCTTGGAAAGCATACCGCGTGCCGAAAACAGCAAAGCGGATGCATTAGCCAAGCTAGCTAAAGAACTAGCTGATGAGAACCTCGATGATGCAAGAATCGTGGTAAAAAGCCGTCGGGTTCTTTCTCCGGCAAAAATATGTCCGGAATCGTCCGAGGAAAAGGAAGCGACCGAGCCGAAGGCCATGCTAATAAAAGACCAAGAAACGGCTGAAGATTGGAGAGAAGTCTTCATAGATTACTTCAAATGCCGTCGAACGCCCGAAGATGCGTCCTCAAGACATCAGCTTATGAAACGAGCTCTGTTTTTCGCCCTCGTCAACGATCCTCTGTACAAAAGGTCGTTCAATTCTTTGTGGTTGAGATGCCTGGGACCTGTCGAAGCGAAAAGGGTCGTTCAGGAAGTTCATGACAGACTCTGCGGTTCTCACCAAGCGGGCCCAAAGATGAAGTTGAAGATCAAACGAATGGGTTATTATTGGCCCACAATGATCCAGGACTGCCTCAAGTATGCGAAGCAATGCCACTCATTCCAAATCCATGGGGACTTCATCCACCAGCATCCAAATCCACTTCATCCAACGGTGGCTAGCTGGCCATTCGAAATGTGGGGAACTGACATAATCGACCCCATCGAACCAGCATCATCCAGGGGACATCGTTTTATCATGGCGACGACAAACTACTTCGCTAAATGGGCAGAAGCAGTACCGTTAAGGGAAGTGAAGACGGAAAATATTCTCCATTTCTTCAAGACGCACGTCATTTACCGGTTTGGAACTCCGCGACGGATTATTTCTGATAACGGGCCAGCCTACAGAAGTCACAAGATCAGCCGCTTTGGGCAACATCATAATATAAACTGGAGATATTCCTCGGTTTATAATCGCGAGCTAACGGTCTCGCCGAGGCCTTCAACAAGACCTTGACGAAGATCATGAAGAAAACAGTGTCCCGAAATAAGAAAGACTGGCACGAGAAACTGCAGGAGGCTCTCTGGGCATACCGAACTACGTTCAAAACGGACACGAACACAACGCCATACGCGTTGGTGTTTGGTACAGAAGCAGTACTCCTCCTCGAGATAGAGTTACCCTCTCTACAAGTGGCAATCCACTACGAGCTAACAGATGAAGAAAATGCTTACCTTCGGCTTGAGGAGCTTGATGCCCTTGATGAAACCCGGCTCATAGCGCAATAAAACCTGGAAGCTTACAGAGCAAAGATGACGCGCTCATACGAAAGGTTGACCAGGCCGAGGACGTTCCGCCAAGGCGAACTCGTGCTAATTGTCAAAAGACCCATGATCCCCAATCGCGCCAAGCGAGGAAAATTCGAGCCAAACTTTGAAGGCCCGTACATCATAGACAAGGTCTACCAGGGTGGAGCGTATCTACTCATGGACATGCACGGTGAAAGGCCTTTCAGGCCAGTGAACGGTCGTTTCCTGAAGAAATACTACGCTTAACGGGTCAAGGTCTAGGTCAATGATAGATGACGACGACTATGTCCGCTCGCTATCTTCCTAAGCCCGAACTCTAGGTAGTAACCAGCATCCCCCATGGACCGAAACGTCCTTAAACTAACGATGGACCGAAACGTCCTTAAACTAATAACGGACCGAAACGTCCTTAAACTAACAATGGACCACTATGTCCTAAAACTAGCCGTTGACCAAGACGTCGATAAACTACGGTGGATTGCAATACCTCAAAGCCGATATATAAAAATAAAAAAAAATGAAAATGGTATGTCCATAAGCAAAAAGGGCACGGATGAAAACCCGAAAGGGCTCCGTGAGTAAAAACAGCAGGGCTACCGGCGAGTGTTCGTGAAAACCCGAAAGGGCGCGACCTCGTTAAAATATATATATATATATATATATATATATATATAAAGAATAAGAAAGAAAGGTATGTCCGTAAGCAAAAAGGGCACGGATGAAAACCCGAAAGGGCTCCGTGAGTAAAAACAGCAGGGCTACCGGCGAGTGTTCGTGAAAACCCGAAAGGGCGCAACCTCGTTAAAAGACACTTACAGGGTCCTCACGACCTTGTAAGGAGAAACCACCCGTGTGAAATCCTTATGACTCACAAGGGAGCAACATACTTAGGAGTCCTCACGATTCCTAAGAAGAAATTACACCTGCGAGATCCTCACGACTCGTAAGGAGAACACTCTTATGGGACCCTCACGGCTCATAAGATTTGAAAGCCTTAAGTTACAGAGGCCTGAACCTGTGCTTAAGCAACCCCCACAACCTTCGATATTGCCCTACAAGTGGCTCAATACTGACCTTGTACACAATCCACGGGCGCGAATAAACATTTCCCCAGCAAAGTCACACCCGTGACTAGGGATATGTCCATAGGTGAACAACCCTTATAAGTCCTCTCGACTTATAAGGAGAAAACCCTCTTGTAGGATCCTTACGACTTACAGAGGAACATAGACTTAGGAATCCTCACGATTCCTAGGGAGAAAATACACCTGCAAGATCCTCACGACTTGCAGGGAGAAGTACCTTCGCGAGACCCTTACGGCTCATGAAGTCAAAACCTTAGTCGACAAGACCCTAACCCTGTTTACTAAGCCACCTTTGTTCAACATCGACAGAGGCAAATGATGATTCGCTCCTGGCGATATCCCAGTTGCAGCGGTGCTGATGCCGAAATCGATGTCTAAATCCAAGCTTGCCGCGAAAAGCTAGCAAGCCACACATGCATACGAAATAGCCGAAATGATGGGGCAACTTGCAACAAAATCGGCAAGTAAAAATGTATGCATGAAAAATAGCCGAAATGATGGGGCAACTCGCAATAAAAGGCAGCGAGTAAAAATAAAATAAATAGCCGAAATGATTGGGCACCGCGAAAAAATAGCCGAAATGATGGGGCAATCGCGATCTTCGCGATATAAAAATCTGAAATAATAGAGCATCGCGGAAAGAAATAAAATTAAAAAAATGAATGAAAATTTATGCCCTACAGGCGATATTACATCAATCCCTGTATACAATCCAGGGGCGCAAACAAAGAAGGAATCGCACTCCTCCTCTCCCAGGTTTCATCAGAAGAAAAAGCCAAATCTCGATGAGTTACAGATAGCCTAGAGACTATCTCGACGTTCGTCTCATTGCAGCAGACACAATATCAAGCAAAACGGAAAATCGGCAATTCCAGTTCCATGACTCGACGGCGCACAGATGACCGAGAGTCAAATTCCAACTCCGTGAAATGCGGATACAATCAACAAAATTCCTGATTATGTAGAAACGGATAACGTCACTCTTTGACCACGTGGAAAACGTCCAGAGCGGATCCTGGTCCTCGCAGAGCACGGCAGTGACCCCGTGTGAAGCATCCAGAGCGAAGCCTAGTCCTCGCCGAACACGGCAGTGAACCCGTGTGAAGCATCTAGTGCAAAATTCCTGGTCACGTGGAACGCGGGTAATGTCACTCTTTGACCCCGTGGAAAACGTCCAGAGCAGATCCTAGTCCTCGCAGAGCACGGCAGTGAACCCGTGTGAAGCATCCAAAGCGGAGCCTAGTCCTCGCCGAACACGGCAGTGAACCCGTGAGAAGCATCTAGTGCAAATTCCTGGTTACGTGGAACGCGAATAACGTCACTCTTTGACCCCATGGAAAATGTCCAGAGCGGATCCTGGTCCTCGCAGAGCACGGCAGTGAACCCGTATGAAGCATCCAGAGCGGAGCCTAGTCCTCGCCGAACACGGCAGTGAACCCGTGTGAAGCATCTAGTGCAAAATTCCTGGTCACGTGGAATGCGGGTAATGTCACTCTTTGACCCCGTGGAAAACGTCCAGAGCGGATCCTGGTCCTCGCAGAGCACGGCAGTGAACCCGTGTGAAGCATCCAGAGCGGAGCCTAGTCCTCGCCGAACACGGCAGTGAACCCGTGTGAAGCATCTAGTGCAAATTCCTGGTCTCGTGGAACGCGGATAATGTCACTCTTTGACCCCGTAGAAAACGTCCAGAGCGGATCCTGGTCCTCGCAGAGCACGGCAGTGAACCCGTGTGAAGCATCCAGAGCGGAGCCTAGTCCTCGCCGAACACGGCAGTGAACCCGTATGAAGCATCTAGTGCAAATTCCTGGTCTCATGGAACGCGGATAATGTCACTCTTTGACCCCGCAGGAAACGCCCAGAGCGGAGCCTGGTCCTCGCCAAGCACGGCAGTGAACCCGTGTGAAGCATCCAGAGCAAACATCGGACTGTGGAGTCCTTAAAATCCACGGACTATGACGTCCTTAACCTCGACCGCAATGTCTTAAAACTAACGATCAACCACCCTGATTCTGTACTAATTCTACCTTGGTTTAAGGGTACATCTCTTCACTCCTTTGATACCTGGCGTTGTAATTCCTTAACGTCTTCAAAGACGTGACGGGTCCCTGCAACCACACATTAGACTATGAGGTCCTTAACCTTGACCGGGATGTCTTAAAACTAACATTGGACTGTGGAGTCCTTAAATCCACGGACTATGAGGTCCTTAACCTTGACCGTGATGTCTTAAAACTAATATCAGACTGTGGAGTCCTTAAATCCACGGACTATGAGGTCCTTAACCTTGACCATGATGTCTTAAAACTAACATCAGACTGTGGAGTCCTTAAATCCACGGACTATGAGGTCCTTAACCTTGACCGTGATGTCTTAAAACTAACATCGGACTGTGGAGTCCTTAAATCCACGGACTATGAGGTCCTTAACCTTGACCGTGATGTCTTAAAACTAACATCAGACTGTGGAGTTCTTAAATCCACGGACTATGAGGTCCTTAACCTTGACCGTGATGTCTTAAAACTAACATCGGACTGTGGAGTTCTTAAACCCACGGACTATGAGGTCCTTAACCTTGACCGTGATGTCTTAAAACTAACATCGGACTGTGGAGTCCTTAAATCCACGGACTATGAGGTCCTTAACCTTGACCGGGATGTCTTAAAACTAACATCGAACTGTGGAGTCCTTAAATCCACGGACTATGACGTCCTTAACCTTGACCGGGATGTCTTAAAACTAATATCGGACTGTGGAGTCCTTAAATCCATGGATTATGAGGTCCTTAACCTTGACCGTGATGTCTTAAAACTAACATCGGACTGTGGAGTCCTTAAATCCACGGACTATGAGGTCCTTAACCTTGACCGCGATGTCTTAAAACTAACATCGGACTGTGGAGTCCTTAAATCCACGGACTATGAGGTCCTTAACCTTGACCGTGATGTCTTAAAACTAACATTGGACTGTGGAGTCCTTAAACCCACGGACTATGAAGTCCTTAACCTTGACCGCGATGTCTTTAAACTACGACACCGTGGAAACCATCCCAAACCAAACCCCTGACCCCGTGAAATACGGATAAGGGTGACCGCATCCAACACTTGCGGGTCCTCACGACCTGCAAGGAAGAAAACTCTCTTGCGAGATCTTTACGACTCCCAAGGGAAAACCCGCTTAAGAATCCTCACGATTCTTAAGAAAAACTCACACCTACGGGATCCTCTCGATCTGTAGGGAGAAAAACTCTTTATGAGACCCTCACGGCTCATAAGGCTCAAAAGTCTTAGGAGGCAGATCTTAACCCTGAATCCTAAGCCATCGCAACCCTGCAAAGAGATCAAGATAGACTATCCACAGAACACATTTAATAAAAAGGGACACTCCATTGAAAAGAAAAATATGTCTTTTATTCATAAACCAAAATACTCTCATTCAGGAGTGTGTACAAAAAGAAAGGAAAAGATACAAATTTTTCAAGCCGGTGGGCGATTTAGCAGCTTGGTCAGCTCATCCTGCTTTTGTTGGGCCACGGCCTCATGATTTAAGATCGCCAAAAGACGGGCCTCCGCCTGAGCCTGCTGGGCCTGATACGAAGCGAGCCGGCCTTCAAGCTCTTTCTCAGTGGCCTTGTGAGCCTCGACCCTTTCACGAGTGAACACGACAGCTTTATCAAGAGCCACTACCTCTTTGACAGACTCTTGAAGCACCCGCCAGAGCTCATACGTTTTGTTGGCTTTGGCTGTAAGGCTGGTCTGAAGCTCGCTCAATGCCTTGGAAGCCAGCTCCCTCTTCGAGAATTTACGGCCGAGCCTCTTCTCGCACGACGTCATATTTGCCGCGCACCGTGCTATCAGCCTCCGTAACTCCGCCTTTGCAGCCATGGCCTCAGAGAAAGGTGGGAACATTCAAGGGCATGCAGGCAAGTCTCCACTTGCCGACAGAACTCCACCCAGACTCGCACCACTTCTTCACTGTGGTAGGTGGCAAGAAAAGGAAGAGAACCGTTAGCTTCTGCGGCAAATGCTTCAGCTGTGGTCGCGCTGCCAGCACGGAGCTCCTCAATCAAAGATGATAAGGAAACAAGGCTTAGTTGAGCCAAGCGTTCTGAAGCCCGCAAAGCATAGGGGCCCGGCGGCATAACGATGCGCGATTCCAACGCTACGGAGGCTGGCAGGACTGTTCAGATTTGAAAGACGTCAATAAAACTCTTAAGCAAGAAGAACAAATGGGACCGTAACGAAATATCACTTACCTACGGTCATGCAAGTAAGAGCTGAAGGTTCCCTTGGCCCTTCAACGACCTCGACCTCGTCGTCAGCTTCCAAAACTGTAAAAGATATCAACGTCATTTCGCAAAATGGCAACGATGCTATAATAAAAAATAGCGAACAACGCTAACCTTGCCCAGAGGAAAGGACAATGCGCTGAGGGGAGATCGCCTGCGGAGCTGCCATCTCCAATAAACGCTGAAATGATTGCCGAGGCGACAAATCAGCAATAGAGACCGCCAGCCCGCGCAATTCTGGGGAAGACAAAAGAGTTCAGACCACGGAAAGATTACTAATTTAAAATGCAGAAAGTTACCTTCAACACTCCTCCCGTTCTGAGTCGGGAGGATGGCAGCTTCGACGGCCTCTGCCGTGACCTCGGGCTCCAACAAAGGGAGGGTAATCCCGACTACCTCCATCTCAGCCTCTGGGCCGCCTTTGGGAAGAGTCGTTAGGGCGGTGACCACCAAAGGAGCCTCCCCCAAAGGAGCAAGCGCTCCGTGATCGATAACTGCCACTGGAGGCTCTACTGTAAGAAGAGCATCCTCATTAACCCCCTCCACATCGAGCAATGCTTCATCGGGAATGTCGACGGGCTTTAGCTTCAATAAGCCTGTAGGGACCTCCCCCATCGTCGAAGATTCTGCACAATTCACACAAGAATAAAGATACATACATGCAGACGTAAACAATCTGAAATGCTATAAAGAAGTATAAAGGCATACCAATGCGTAACGAAGCCTTCAATATGGCTTCTTCAAGCCGCTGCTCCTTCTCAAGGAGGCGTGCTCGCCGGGGTTCGAGAGTGGACTCGTGGCCGCCGGTCCATAAAGAAAGCGCGTCCGCCGCGTCCTCTGAAACAGCCTGCTTCAAGGCCTTTTCCCCCCATTCCTCCAAAGGGCCTATAAATCGCCGCCGAGCCCACGAGGGGTCTTCGTAAAAGATTACAGCAGGATAGGGCTTCTTAGGAACCCTAGCATTCTGAGACGCGTCTTTGGAACGCCTTATAGCCTCAGCCAATTGCGCGGCTTCCTCAGCGGCTGAACTAGGGAAAAGTAGTTCAGCATTCGATTCCGGTAAGGCCAACGGCTCATCTTCAAGGATGGGCTCAGACTCCGTTAAAGAGTCAAGCAAATTAGTAGCCACCTTCCTTCGACGCTTGGACCCAGAACCAGTCACCGAGGACGACCGTTTCTTTCCCTTCGAAGCTTTAGTGCGGCGTTGGCCCACGTCGCCCTCAACACCCTCACCCTGGGCAACAACTGGAGATGACACTGCCATCGTCGATGCCACGGAGGGTGGTGCTGCCTCGGGTGGTGGTACTGTTACCGGAGCCCGTCTACCCCGCGACCGAGTACCAAGGGGCATACCAACTATTGGAGTAAGATCTACTCCCGACTCTCCAGGAATAAGCGCAGTGCCGGTATCCCTCAGGGGGAAGCGGACTGGGGCACGTGGTCGCAGCATGGCTCCCAGGGCCGGAACCTGAATAGGGGCGCCGTGGCCAAGAAGCACCCTTCTCTCCTCAATAATAACTGGGTTCACCTGATGGAGATACCAACCCGTGAACGACCCTACGCATCGGAGAATGTAATCACCATCGGGGATCATGAACTGAGAACCGGTGTTCAGCCTCACAAAGTGGTGGGCGGCATCTCGGACGGCCTCGAGCGAAGAAACCGGCGCGATTATGAAAGCTTCAAACGGGATGCCCTGATCATAGCCAAACTGCCGGGCAAAGCGATGCGGATTGTACCGCATAAAGAGAGCCGCACTGTCCTGACGGAACACCAGGTAACCCGATCTGATTGCATATAAGCGTGCGGCCTCCCGGGGCTTCAAAGTGGGCGCGTCATCTTTCGACCGGTCCCAAAGCGGCTGGGCCGAACCCGCGGAAGAAGATAAGACCCGATCATTAAATATTAATCCGCTGGCAATAGCGTAAGGAGAAATCAACGCCCGAATAGCCCCGAATTGGGTTGGGTCAGCGGCAGAAGCATCCACCAATCGCATAAGCCGAGGGAAAGTGTAGGCGTCGTAGAATGCGGGCCTCCGATGCATAGCGAAAGCCCGCAACACATGCATTTCGATCCAAGACGTGAAGTAATGAAGCAAAAAGTTTACTACATCCATGCCAGGAGTAGAAGTGTTAGCCGCGGTGCCCAACCCGTGATAAAGATGTGCCAACGCCGGGATACCGATGGCCAACCTCGTCCCCTCAGCGATACAATGAGCCGGGTAGATAACCGAAGCCAACTGAGCCAGACACTGACAAACCCCATGAAGAATGTCTCCTCATCCATGCTGGGAGCTGCAATGGATTCGAAAGACATCGGCGACATAATGGGGATGTAGTACTGTGGTAGATCCGATTCAGTGGTCGGCAGCATCTTCGGACCAAACCCAAAGGGGTCTTCAATGTTGGCGAACTTCGGAGCTGTCTTCGACAAGACGTCCTCGTGAAGGAAACAAGCAATGAAGCTCTTGAAAGTAACACCCTGCTCTTCGGATTCGGTGAACAAACGATCAAAGATACCTAGCGCCTTGATCAAACTGGGACGCTTGTGACGGACGGCATTCTCAGCAGACAGGCCGTCAACCGGAGCAGGATCGGGCTCAAAGACGTACTCGTCGGAAGGCAACAACTCCTCATACAGGGAAACTCTGATTGGTAACCCCGAGATGTCATAAAATTCTGCCAGAGAGATCGATACCTCGCGATCCCCTAAAAGGAAAGTGTTGGTGGGAAGGTTCCACTGGTTCAAGAACGCCTTAACCCACCAAACATGCGGGGATTGGTAGTGAAAGAGCGACGCGTATATCGCCTGGTAAAGCCCGACCTTCTGCAGCCTCACGCGATGGGCGGACAGGATGTAGCGAGCCCAAAGAAGGTACCCCGTAGGATGTCGAGGGGTGAGCCCTATCTTGTACCCATGCTTGGGCCTCACCCTGGCAAATACGCCGCCCTAAGATATCTATAGCCAGGATCGGATGGTTCGGGATACCAGTCGTCGAAGGCTCGAGCCGTCCCGTTGGAGTCCAGTTTGGCATCTCCACAGCAAATACAGTCTTCGGAGGGTCCATCGGCAAGAATGGGAAAGTAGGTTCCGTCGGTATTGCGCAGAGGAAACTCCGACGACCCTGAATAATATGACGATACCAAGTTCCCCATAGAAGCAAATTGGTGCAGTTCGGGTCATGAGCCCGGATCATCGCAATGGCTTCCTCGTCAGATGGTGATTGAGGAAAAGCGGCATCCGAGCGAGTGAAGGGAAAGCATGGAACAGAAGCCATTGCACCTGAAATCGAATAAAAGAAGACTGTCAAAAGCAAAGCAGAAATGTATATGCATGCATGAACATGAAGACAGTTGAAGAAAGCGATAGCAGACTTTTTTTTTTATGAGACCATTGGCTACAAAACACAAGGGCCCCACAGAATCAGGATGACGGCTCGTTAATAATGAGACCAAGCAGTTGTAATAAGGCAAAGGGGATATCCTCATTAAATAAGAAGTGGATTTCAAGTGGCCCTACACATCCCCTGGAAGACAAATCTACCTTGGATTCTACAACAAATCAAACAGGATCAAGGGAATTAAATTCCCACAGAAAACATCATTGCAAGCTTATGTTCCATTAATTGCAGAAGGACAACCTCGGGCAAAGGGAAACCCTAAGAAGCCTCCATGTGAAGAAACCGAGTTTTTCATAGGAATTAAATTCCTTATTAAGAAAAGGGAATTAAATTCCCAGAAACTTTTTTTGGGATGGAATTAAATTCCATAGATTTTAACCGCCGCCATTATCTCCCTAAAGACCATATGAACCCTAAGAAGATCTACTGTTGAAGGTTCTATTTCATACTTTGGTTGAAAAACTTAAAGGAAAAATGGGTTCATATTAAAAGGGTGAAACCCTTGAAGTGAATTTAAAATCCAGAGAATTTTATGTATAAAAGTTCTTCGTCCACTCAAGATGATTACCTGAGGAAGAGGAATCGGTCAAACAGAGTTAAACTCTGGAAAGTTTTTTAGGCAGAGAACTAAGCTCTGGAAGAAGAGAATTAAATTCTTAGAAAAAGTTTGCAAGGAGGAAGATAAGAAAAGTGGGGGCGTCTCTGAAATGACCCCTATATTTATAGGATGTGATGGAAACGCTTCATCTACCCGAGGCCCAAGAGGGATCCAACGGTCATCAAGGTGACAGCATTGCACTCACATGCAGACACGTGAGAACAACGCTGTGGGGGCATTTGTTTCCTGATTTAAAATCAGAAAAAGTTTACGGAGGAGGCATCACGTGCTAGCATGTGACCAGCAGTCACGTGTTGGCACGTGACATTTAAAAGCAGCGGCAAAAGCAAAGTCAGCTCCTTGATTAAATCAAAGAAAAGGCTCCAGAAAGGGTCACGTGCTCACACGTGACCAGGGGTCACGTGTTGGCACGTGACGGTTGAACAGCTGCCAGAAAACAGAGCGTAGAAAGGAGAAGAAAGCTCGTTCCAAGGGGTCACATGCCTATACGTGACCAAGGGTCATGTGCCTACACGTGACCAAGGGTCACGTGGTCACACGTGACCGGCTTTCAAAGCCTCTCTATTTAACAGAATTAAATTCTGAAAAGCATTCAAATCTTTCCAAAGGAGAATGATTATTTGGAACCGATTGGATTAAAAATCTAAAGGTGATTAAATATCACCTATTCACGGAAAAATCTTGAACTTAGAAAGATTTCCCCTTAAAATCTAACCGAAACAACAAAGGAATATCTTTGGATTTAAAATCCAATGGTGAATAAAATTCACCTAATAATCCAAAGGTCCAAATGAATGATGAATGCAAATCAAATCTCTAATGAATACGAATCAAATCCCTCAATGAATGATTCACAAAGAACTAATTGATTCTGCTCCTTCTCCTATAAATAGGAGCCAAGAAGAATAAAAAAAGAAAAAAAGAAGAAGGAGGGACAGACAGAGAGAGAAAAAAGAAATAGAGCCTTGAGACATTGGAAGAATTTGATCTGCCGCAAAAAGAAAACCTTAGGTAAGGAAGGAGAGGCTTCAAAAGAGAATTTAATTCTCAAAAGAGTTTAACTCTTATATTAAAAAAGAAGAACTTAGTTCTCTCTTTAGTGGAGGATCTGCAAAGTGCACATCTCCCCATGAATTGAGAATTTAACTCTCATTGGGTTGAGATCCTGCCATGCAGATCCAAAGCATAGGGAGGGAATGGAAGTTTGAGAATTTAATTCTCACAGAACTATAGGAATTTAATTCCTTTGAGATAAAATTAGGGTTTAACCCTATGTTATAGGAATTTAATTCCTTCAAAATGAACAGAACCAGGGTTTAACCCTAGTTAAGAACTTAAATCTGTCAAAATAACAGGAATTTAATTCCTTTAAGGAAGAAGAAATTAGGGTTTAACCCTATCTAAGAATATAATTCTTCAGAAGAAAACAGGAATTTAATTCCTCTAAAGTTTATTGCTAGGGTTTAACCCTATGAAGAATTTAATTCTTAAAAAGATAAACACATCTTCAAACGGGCAAAGAAACAGGGTCACGTGCTACCACGTGACCCCTGTAAAGATCCATAGAGAAGAACTTTGAGGCAACGCCTCACGTGCTCCACGTGACCCCCAAAGCGCGCAAAGAAAAAGCAAAAGAAAAGAAGCTCTGGGGCGCCCTCACGTGTCACCACGTGACCCCTAATGAACATTCTAACAGATCAAAGCGTGATCCCCCATCACGTGCCCACGCGTGATGGCCTTCAGAATTAAAAGTGTTAAACACTTATCTGTAGAACAAAATGAAGGGGATCTGGCCCCACCTTTTGGATGCCATCACGTGCCCCCGTGTGATCTCTTCTCTTACAATATTTAGCATCAAACTAATGATCTGTTCCCAGTGTTTAACACTGATTTCCTTAGTGTTTAACACCGATTTGAAATCTTTGTTTCCAGTGTTTAACACTGATTTTCTTAGTGTTCAAACACTAATTTGGAAAACTCTGTTCCCAGTGTTCAACACTGATTATCTTTAGTGTTCAACACTAAATTGTTGATCTTATTCCCAGTGTCCAACACTGTCGGTCTCTAGTGTTCAATACTAGTTTTAGCCCAATTGGCTAAGTTTCTAGAGGCAAAGCCTCTCCTTCAATGGACCAACAAAAAGCCAATATTCTAAACATGATTGGACTTAGCCCAAGCTGGCCATAAGTCCTCAATCCAAACTTAACTGGACTAATGGGCTCATAACATAATTAATTGGTCTCGATCCCAGATTGGGGCAAAGACTACTTAATCTACCTTGGTTTAAGGGTATATCTCTTCACTCCTTTGATACTTGGCGTTGTAATTCCTCATAGTCTTCAAAGAGGTGATGGGTCCCGATGACCACATATTGATACGGACTGTGGGGTCCTTAAACTCACGGACTATAAGGTCCTTAACCTTGATCGTGACGTCTTAAAACTAACATTGGACTGTAGAGTCCTTAAATCCACGGACTATGAGGTCCTTAACCTTGACCGCGATGTCTTAAAACTAACATCGGACTGTGGAGTCCTTAAATCCACGGACTATGAGGTCCTAAACCTTGACCGCGATGCCTTAAAACTAACATCGGACTGTGGAGTCCTTAAATCCACGGACTATGAGGTCCTAAACCTTGACCGCGATGCCTTAAAACTAACATCGGACTGTGGAGTCCTTAAATCCACGGACGTCTTAAAACTACCAATGGACCGCAATGTTCTTCAACTACCTATGGACCGAGATGTCCTTAAACTACCAATGGACCGCAATGTCCTTAAACTACCTATCGACCGCAATGTCATTAAACTAAACAATAGGGCTCCCTTTATCGCTCTCTTGTAGGATCTAAACGATCCCGTTAAGTTGATCTTAGTCTAAAAACTAGGCTGACGTATCCTTAACAGACGTTTAAGTAGATCTTAGTCTCAAACGAGACTAACGTATCCTTAAACCCAAACCCCCCAAACCCAAATCTAAGATAATACAGATTTAGACTAGTCCACGCCCTACGGGCGACGACATAACTCAGTCTCCGTATACAATCCACGGGCAACCAAACACAAAACAAACACACACGACACGAAGTAACCACATGGAGAAAGAGAAAGTTGTTACCGCGCTGCGGTAACTTAATTAACTGCAGGGGCTTGCGCCTGCAGGGAAGAGCGTCCCCACAATCAAAAACTCTTCAAGCGAGGGGGAATCTGACGAAGTCTGCTATATCGGACGCATCCGTTTAAACCTTCGATATACGGTGCCATAAATCAACTTTGCATTTTCGGAGAGGTAGACGAATAGCACCAATTAGCATCTGTCCCGAATCTCAGGCATGACGTCCGCGTCGTGCCATCATTCGGAGGGGAACAGGGTCTATTTCGATGCCCAGTGTCATACGATGAATCCCAGGAATTTGCCCGAGGAATCTCCAAATGTGCATTTCAGAGGGTTCATTTTCAGATTGTACTTTCGAAGGCGCTGGAACACTATCTTCAGATGCTCCCAGTGCTCTTCGTACGATTTGCTTTTTACTACGACGTCGTCAGTATAACATTCGATAATCTCGTGTATGAGGTCATCAAAGTTCTTTGTCATGGCCCTCTGGTAAGTGGCGTCAGCGTTCTTCAGACCGAAGGACATCACTTTGTAGCAAAATATACCTAACGGGGTTCGGAAAGCAGTGTGCTTTTGGTCTTCAGGATGCATCTTGATTTGGTTGTACCCTGAGGATCCGTCCATGAAGGAGAAGACTTCATGGGTGGATGTTGTTCCCGCCAAAAAACTCTGTGCAAAAGAGCCCAAGGTATCAAATGGCAGCGATACGCTTAAGGAAATGCGAACCAGTATCTTCCGTCCTGCATTTTGATAAACTCCCAAAGGAGAAACAGCTAAATTCTGATGATATTGGAAGCATCTCGAAAAACCCTTCGATTTGATATATTATGGGCTTCATAATTCATCCGGGATCAAAAGTTATGAGGTATCACGTGTCCACACGTGATGGACCTTTAAGAACCCGCTGGAGGAGTTAAAAGATATAATAAAAACTCAGAAAAGACCCCAATGGGGCATCACGTGCTCACACGTGACCATGGGTCATGTGCAGACACGTGATGGGCTCTTAAGACCTCTAAAATAATAAATAGAATTAAATTCTAAAATCTGTTCCCTGATTTAAAATCAGAGGTTACCTCAATGAGGTATCACGTGCTCACACGTGACCAATGGTCACGTGTTGACACGTGATGGTTAAAACTGAAGCGTGAATGAACGCTGAGAAGAGGACTCAATTGGGGGTCATGTGCTCACACGTGACCGGCTTTGAAAGCCTTACAGTTTAATAGAATTAAAATTCTAAATTTCTCTAAAATCTTTCGAAATAGAATTAAAATTCTAAATTTCTCTAAATCTTTCCAAATGGAAAAGGATTATAGGGACCGTTGGATTAAAAATCCAATGGTGATTAAAGATCACCAATTTATGGAAAGATTTGATATAAGGAAAGATTTCCCTAAAATCTCACCGAAAATAACAAACAGAATATCTTTGGATTTAAAATCCAACGGTGAATGAAATTCATTGTGTGATCTAAAGGATCATATTAATTATGAAATCAATTCAAATCTTTCAATGAAAGATTTGCAAAACAAATTGATTCTTTTCTTTCTCGTATAAATAGGAACCAAGAAAAGAAGAGAGGGGACCTTTTTTTTGAGAGAAAAACAGAGAGATGAGAATTTAATTCTCAAGAGGGGAGAATTTAATTCTCTGCAAAAGAAAAACCCTAGGTAAGAAAAGAGAGGCTTCAAAAGAGAATTTAATTCTCAAAAGAGTTTAACTCTTATATAAAGAAAATAACTTAGTTCTTTCTCTGGTTGATGATCTGCAAAGTGCACATCTCCCCATGAATTGAGAATTTAATTCTCATTGGGTTGAAATCCTGCCATGCAGATCTAAAACACAGAGGAGGAATTGAGTTTTGAGAATTTAATTCTCCCAAACTCACAGGAATTTAATTTCTCCTAAAACAAAACTAGGGTTTAACCCTAATCAAGAATTTAATTCTTTTACATATCTGGGAATTTAATTCCTTTAAAAAGAAATCAGGGTTTTATCCTAAATAAGAATTTAATTCTTTCACAATAGGAATTTAATTCCTCCAAAATCATAATTAGGGTTTAACCCTACAAAGAATTCAATTCTTAAAATAAGGAGACTTAAAAGATCTCTGTTCATGAAAAGAACTAGGGTCGCGTGCCCCCACGTGACCCTTGAAAAGATCCCTGAAGAAAAGAAGCTTTGAGGCACACGTGCTCCCACGTGACTCCCAAAACGCAGAAAGACAAAACAAAAGAAAAGAAGCTCTAGGGCGCCCTCACGTGTCACCACGTGACCCCTAATGAGCATTCTAACGGACCAGAGCGGGGGCCTCCATCACGTGCTCACACGTGATGGCCGTCAGAATTAAAAGAGTTAAAACACTGATCTGCAGAATAAAATAAGGGAAATCAGGGCGCTCTCACGTGTCCACACGTGACCCCTCTCTCCTTAGTGTTTAACACTAATCTGAAGACTTTGTTCTCAGTGTTTAACACTGATTTGCTTTAGTGTTTAACACTAATTTGAAATCTCTGATTACCAGTGTTTAACACTGATTTGCTTTAGTGTTTAACACTGATTTGAAATCCTTGTTGCTAGTGTTTAACACTAACTTGCTAATCTTATTCCCAGTGTTCAACACTGTTGGTCTTTAGTGTTTAACACTAGCTTTAGCCCAATTGGCTAAGTTTCTAGAGGCAAAGCCTCTCCTTCAATGGACCAACAGAGGGCCAATATTTCAAACATAATTGGACTTAGCCCAAACTGGACATAAGTCCTCAAATCATCTTGAACTGAGCACATCTGCTCTTTCAACCAACTCATTGGTTCAAGGGTACATCTCTGAACTCCTATGATATTTGTCGTTGTAATCCTTCAACGTCTTCAGAGAGGTGATGGGTCCCGACAACCATACATTTTATGGACCACTATGTCCCTAAACTGGAACATGGACCACTATGTCCCTAAACTGGAACATGGACCCCCATGTCCATAAACTGGCAATGGACCACTATGTCCCTAAACTGGAACAATAGAGCCCAAACGCTCTTTTATCGGATCTAAACGATCCCGTTAAGTTGATCTTAGTCTCAAACTGGACTAACGTATCCTTAACAAACGTTTAAGTTGATCTTAGCCTCAAATATGGCTAACGTATCCTTAAACCCTCAAACAGACTTTAGTCCCAAATTGGACTATGGATCACCCAATCAACTTTGGTTCAAGGGTACATCTCTGAACTCCTCTGATATCTGTCGTTGTAATCCTTCAACGTCATCAGAGAGGTGACGGGTCCCGACGGCCATACATTCAATGGACCTCTACGTCCTTAAACTGGTATTGGACCTCTACGTCCTTAAACTGGTATTGGACCACTATGTCCTTAAACTGGTATTTGACCATTACGTCCTTAAACTGGTATTAGACCACCACGTCCCTAAACTGACATTGGACCACCATGTCCCTAAACTGGAACAATCGAGCCCAAACGCTCTTTTGTCGGATCTAAACGATCCCGTTAAGTTGATCTTAGTCTCAAATTAGACTAACGTATCCTTAACAAACGTTTAAGTTGATCTTAGCCTCAAATATGGCTAATGTGTCCTTAAATAAAACCTTCAAACAGACTTTAGTCCCAAATTGGACTATAGATCTCTCAATCAACTTTGGTTCAAGGATACATCTCTGAACTCCTCTGATATTTGTCGTTGTAATCCTTCAATGTCGTCAGAGAGGTGACGGGTCCCGACAACCAAACATTAATATGGACTGTGGGGTCCTTAAACTCATGGACTTGTGCGTCCTTAAACCAACATCCATCCCCAAAATGGGAATGTTGGACCACTACGTCCCTAAACTGGAACAATAGAGCCCAAATGCTCTTTTGTCGGATCTAAACAATCCTGTTAAGTTAATCTTAGTCTCAAATTAGACTAACGTATCCTTAACAAACGTTCGAGTTGATCTTAGCCTCAAATATGGCTAACGTATTCTCAAACCAAAACCCCAAACCCAAATCTAAGAAAATACGGATTTGGACTAATCCACGTCCTACGGGCGACAACATAACTTAGTCTCCGTATACAATCCACGGGCAACCAAACACAAAACAAACACCCACGACACGAAGTGACCAGCTGGAGAAGGAGAAAGTTGTTACCGCGATGCGGTAGCATAATTAACTGCAGGGGCTTGCGCCTGTAGGGAAGAGCATCCCCACAATCAAAAACCCCTCAAACGAGGGGGAATCTGACGAAGTCTGCTACATCGGCCGCATCCGTTTAAACCTCTGATACATGGTGCCATAAATCAACTTGGCATCTTCGGAGAAGTGGACGGATAGCACCAATTAGCATCTGCCCCGAATCTCAGGCAAGACAGTCCGTCTTGCGCGTCTTTCGGAGGGGAACAGATGTGTTATCAATCATCAGCTCGGTAACAGGCACTGGGAAGTCATCTTTCGGACAAGCTTTGTTGAGATCCCGAAAATCTACGCAGATGCGTACTGTCCCATTTTTCTTCATTACCGGAACGATATTGGCGATCCAGTCAGGGTATTGAACTTCATAGATGAAGCCGGAGTCGGTTAGCTTCTTGACTTCTGCATTGATACTCATCTCAAGCTCGAGCCGTATTCTTCTTGGCGCCTGTTTGACTGGCTTGACGTCTGGCGATCCCGGCATCTCGGAATAGTTCCATGCGAAACAGTCTTTATACTGCATAAGCACGTCCTTTAATGGGGCTACTTGTTTCTCAGACAGCAGCTCACTGACGAACATTGGCCTTGGGTCGTTTGCCGTCCCCAAGTCGATTTTTATCAAGTTGTCTGCTGTGGTGTGTATCCCATCTTCCAGCTCTTTTGGCGCCGGTGGAAATTCTGAGATCACCTCGTTCTCATCTTCATTTGCGAAGCACTGGGGGAGTTCGTTCGTATTCTCGTGCTCTCCTTCCTTTGAGAATGTTATCATATGGCAGGTACGAGCTCATTTCCAAGCTCGATGTCGATCTAGACTTTCCCTCGCAGTGTAGGTCGATTTCGGCTCATGCTTTCATGGTGGGACTACCCTCTAACTATTGGATAGAGCAAACATGTCTTGCTGATACTGATCTTCAACCCAGTCTTTGAATGTGAAGCAGCCTTCAAAAGGATGTCCCATTATTCGGTGGTAGGAGCAATAATCCGGGTAATGAACCTCGTCTATTTGTTCGGGGCGCTGATGTTAGTTATGTATATGCCCTAGAGGCCATTGTTATATATATAATATATATTATAATGGATGCTTGGATATATATAGAGAGGACTTTCTTGCTCGACATGATAGTATGCTATCTGGTTTCACTTTGTCTAAACATGTTGACTTGTATTAGTTTGATGTCTTGCTCTCACATGTTGATAAAGCCCTTAGGATCTGTACTCGACTACTAGAACTATGATGAGATCATACTAGTGGGGCCATGGTAGTCCATGAGTACATCCTATAACTGTTCCTAGTCGAGGGTGTATCGAGATAGGGCGTCGATACTCCAGAGTAGACTAGCGTATACGCATCTTGACCCATATGATGGGCGATGGATGATCCCATATCCATCGGTGTTTGACATCAAAGATGGTGTACAGGTGCTCTGGAGACTGGGTACACTGAACGGACTCGCCGAGAACTCCTAGATGGTATTATACCTATCGTCAGATAGCAGTTCTCCGGTGATACTGGTACAGGTTAGTCTGTAGACCCGAGATCGTCATAGAGTCTTGTGTGATTCCCACTGTGCTTTGATTTCCACCTTACCACGTCCAAGAGGGCGTGCAAAACGGTGGCTTTTCGGTACAGTCCCGAATCACATGGAGGCAATGAGCGATAGGAGGGGTTTCGTCTCTCCCGGTATAAGGAGTTGATGTTGTGCTGTATTCGATTGGCTATAACTGGAAGTCCCTGGCCAGGGCTGATATGGAGTGCTGCTGGTAAGAGTTATCAGTAGTTTCTCGACCTGTTATGAGCCTCACATCGATACGACTTATCGGTTACTGGGGTCTGACGTTTACCACCCCTAGACTGGATATGCGACATATCAGACGAAGAGACCGGATTATACGGTAGTGTTACTGATTGGATTCGCAGGAGTATGTACAGGCTTGCTTGTTGATCTTTTGGTCGCTCAATACCCGGGTGGCTGTTACGTTTAGTTGACCGCTTGCAGCTTGTGAGTGTTTGATATAATCATCACTTACTGCCGGCGTATTGACGAGTCTTTAGAGTCCTACATAAAGGTTTCCTGGCTCAGGCAAAACGACGTAGGAGCACGTATGTGATATATGCGGGATCAAGATTGATACGTGTATGTGATACAGTATTTCATTCTCGCGATATGTGATATCGGCCGGTTATATATGATATAGCCGGGTTATCGGATCAAGTATTGATTCGATTAAATAAATAAATATGTGTGTGTGTGTGTGTGTATTTATGTATGTATATTATGTGCTCACTTAAATATTTATTATTCTCACTTATGATACATTTAATATATATGTGATATATGTTTATTGTATTGTTTTCTTTTGTTGCATAAATATTATATATGTGATATATAATATTGTAGCATGCTAGGTTATACATGCAACATGTATGTACGAGAATTATACCATGCTATATGTAATGTTTGGGTTTAAATATCTAAGTAATTCAAATTGTGGAAATGAGTCATGGATGAAGTTTCATGAAGCTTGTAGATTACCATTGACCAAGTCCACCCTTTTTGTTTTGCCCTAGATATTTCTAACCCAACCATGACACATAACCATGGTTAACTCTCTACAATGGTTAAGGATGATATACTTGACCCATGGTTGCATTTCTAACCTTAATCTCATTCTTTCTTCTTCTTCTTTCTCATTCTCATTTTGCTTTCTAGCTTTTGAGATCAAGAAGAAAATAGTGAGAAATTAAATAATAAAGTGAGCAAAATTCCTACTTCATCATCCTCTTCTATACTGGTCATATAGATTAGTGTGTTAGCTTCACTAATTCATAATTAGTGAAGTCATAGCTTGAGTTCGTGTTTCCTCGAAGTAGATCATCTTGGATTTCGAAGTCTTCAAGCAAGCATGGATCATTCGACTTGTGGAGCCTCTTTAGAGTCCGGGAGTTCATAGATCGCGGAGAAGGGACTACTACTCGGAGCTTATGAAGCGAAGGAACGGACTACAAAGGTTGTAATCCCTCTCTCTTAGATGTAAAGTTGTTTACATGCAAAGTTAACCCTAATTCTCTAGTTAAGATCTTGGTTAGGGTTTCATAGCACCCCAAAAATTTTCAGTATGGCATGTCTGATGCCTTCCTAAACCTTATGGTGGTGTTACACAACCCTGCAGTGGTATCAGAGCCAAGCTAAAACTTTAGGAGTTGTCTAGACGAAGTTTAAAGTCCGATCGA
Source organism: Agapanthus africanus (assembly GCA_030015575.1). NCBI lineage: Eukaryota > Viridiplantae > Streptophyta > Magnoliopsida > Asparagales > Amaryllidaceae > Agapanthus > Agapanthus africanus. Next base: position 286,132,022 of record JASDDO010000006.1, read on the forward strand.
ACCCTGAAAACCCAAACGAGACCCCTTCTCTGGAATTTTTTTCAAAAGTTGAAATTTTTCATATTAAAAATACTCAGAAAATCATGCAGGAAATTCTATGGACCCACCTGAAGAACGAGTCCCTAACTCGCTACAGTGACCGCGCAACCGCGGCCAAAACCTGGTTTTGGCGGCGGTTCCGCGGCGCCACTGTAGAGGCTTGGGACGGGCCCTTCAGCGACGGTCCGTAGGTGATAGGGCATGCTTCTGGGAATTTTTATTTTCCTGCTCAAGTGTTGAGCTCACTGGGGTATTTTGGGAATTCGTTGAATCGATCGAATTGTGTAACTTCGCCTAGATATCAGTGTTGTGATACAATATGTGGAATTCATTTAGTTAGGCATGAAATCCGTAATATGTGATATTTCGGGTTTACGATGTCTAAAGAGATTGTGGATTCCAAATATTGTAGTTTTACATTTTCTTTTCTGCGACCGTAAGTGTAATATGTGGTATATCGCCGTTTTCGTCGCTATAGATCGACGACAATTATGATAGGCATATTTACTTACGTTGATGGCATGTGTTGTTATGTGTTGTTGTGATATGTTATATTGGATCATCGTGTTTTGAATAGCCGGGGTTTTTATGTGAGATGAGAGTTTTTTTCATTCATGTAAAATTCATTTGTATGTAATATTCTTTTATTGGGGCACTTCCGGGTTGAGGATGATGTCACCATTGTATATTATTTACTTTTCCACATTAGGATGGACCCAAGGCGGGGAGCACAAGTAACTGGGTTCTAGAGTCCAGTGGGAGACCAAATCGAGGAGTCGAGTCTGGTCTCTTAACTCTAGAATTGGTAGGGTTGCTTGCCACTCTCGTAAGGGTCTAGGGATGTGGGTTTGGCTACTCATCGCGACCGTGGAATCCGTGTTTTATACAGGCTCAAAATAAAACATGGACGTCCTAGAATATCCAATATTTCATATGTTGACTTCTGCTGCAATGTTTTGTGATGAGATCATATTACTGCCTGAGACGAATGCTTATACTATATATATATGTTGATATATAAATATTACTGCTTTCGTTTCTTCTGTGATGCTTAGGAAGCATAAATAATGGGATTCATTAATGTAATTAATGAAAAGAAAAGAAACCTAAAAGATGTTGTAGAATCAAATTTATAAAAAAGGGTAGCTCTAGTTTTGCTTTGCATAGCGGTATTCCTTGAAGAATATCCAGCACCTTATTCGATAAGGAAAGAGCCGAGATCCCTTCACCGAGTGACCTCTTTAGCAAAACTAGCAGATGCTACAACTCACTCGGTTTTGTTTTTGATTGCTTTTATAGTTCTTGCTTTGCACAGCGGTATTTCTTGTAGAATATCCAGCACCTTATTCAATAAGGAAAGAGCCGAGATCCCTTCACCGGGAGTGACCTCTTTAGCGGAACTAGTAAAAGCCTAAAAAACACTCCTTTTCAAAATCACTTGTTTCTACAAACGATATCAAGTTCATTACGCTCATGGTTTTCATAAAAACCTGCATAGCCCTCCGTCATTTCAGATAAGTACTACTTAGTATTCGTGCAACGTTTGTTGACTATGTTAAGGCGTAGTGTGCGGTAGCTAATTAGTGCTTATCTGCTAAAAACATGAGATGTGATTGGATTAGGGTAGTTGTACGACTTTGTTGACTATGTTAAAGGTCGTGCAGGTGGGTTTAATTCAATCGGGAAATGACGGGTTGAACTTGGCTAGCAATTATGATTTATTGACTATGTTAAGGTCATAAGTTGCTAGGGGCAAAAGAATTATCGGGAATTTCAAGTGTTGAAATTTGCAATGAGATTGCATACCTCATATAAGATAGTTAGATCCCGATACCCACTGCGAGTAAGAGTTACTCCTGGGAGAGTTTTACACATGACAATTAGCCGATCAAGTAGGTGTCTAGAAAGGTGTTAACGGGGTTATGCCTCTGGGAAAATGAGGTTTATTTTAATTAGGTCCGTGTGAAAGCACGGGGAACCTCTCTCAAAGTACCAACACTGACCTGGCTGAAAGATTGGCGAACTTGTAAGGTGTAATTAATCTCGGCTAGTCTTACCTTTTTGGGTTTGAAGGAAAATTTGATAAAACCAGTAGGAACCTTCCTGATTAGATAAGATTATAACTAATCTAATCTTGCAAGAGCACACGCTAAAGTGTTTTCTTCTCTCTCTCTCCAGGTAGCGACCATGTCAGGCCTTAATCAAAATAATAATATGGATGTATTGACCGAACCCGCTTGTTATACTGAGCAGAGGAACATTGGTTCCGTTCTTTCTTATAATTGTTATAAGACTGAACAGGAAATAAGGGAATACCAGAATTCACACGCCGCCCAAACGAAGAATAAACATGTTGATGCATCTTCTTCGGATGTGTTAGTTACCGAGAACTATTTCTCAGTTCACTCTACGTCCTGGACATTAGATACCGGATCAGGATCCCACATATGCAATATATTACATGGGCTAAAGAGAGGTAGAGAACTGGGAATGGGTGATCATTCCGTAAGAGTAGGGAATGGAGCAAATGTTGCAGCCAAAGCGGTTGGCGAATATCACCTTGTATTACCAAGTGGTAATACATTGATTCTGAACGAATGCTATTATATACCGAACATGATATGCAACATTATATCAGTTTCTTTATTAAGTAAAGAAGGATATAATTTTGTAATACAGGATAATGTTATGAATATCTTCCTAAATCAAAAGTTGATTGGATCAGGCTCGTTACATAATGGCATATATGTTCTAAATCAAAACACAGTTCTTAATATACATAACACACACAAGAGGAAGAGTTCAGAAATGAACGAATCCTTCTTGTGGCATTGTAGACTAGGTCATATCAATGCGACACGACTAGCTAAGTTACATAAAAATGGATATTTGAATACGTTCGAATTTTCATCTTATGACACTTGCCAGTCATGTCTCAAAGCAAAAATAACCAAAACTCCGTTTAGTGGACATGGAGAAAGAGTTACGAAACTCTTAGGATTGATACATAGTGATGTATGAGGTCCCATGTCTACACATGCCAGGAATGGTTCTTCGTACTTCATTACATTCACTGACGATCTCTCAAGATACGGACATGTGTTCCTGATGAAACACAAATCTGAAGCTTTTGAGAAATTCAAAGAATATAAACACGAAGTCGAGAACCAAACGGGTAAAAGTATTAAGATCTTTTGATCTGATCGAGGAGGAGAATACTTAAGCAATGAGTTTCTGGACTATTTAAAAGAGAATGAGATTCTCTCTCAGCTTACTCCTCCTTATACACCACAGCACAATGGTGTATCGGAACGGAGGAATCGCACCCTATTAGATATGGTGCGCTCTATGATGAGCTCCGCTGAGTTGCCTATTTCCTTTTGGGGTTATGCACTGGAAACAGCAGCATACCTATTGAATCAAATTCCATCTAAATCTGTACCTACCTCACCACATGAGATATGGAGTGGGAAGAGACCATATTTTAAACGAGTTAAGATATGGGGTTGTCCGGCCTATGTCAAAAGGCAAAATCCGGACAAACTCGAGGCATGATCAGTTCTTTGCAAGTTTGTGGGATATCCTAAGAATTCACAAGGATATATTTTCTACAACACTGAGAAACAAAAGGTGTTTGTTTCTCAATATGCCACCTTTTTGGAAAAGAAATTTTTTGCAAAAGAAATTAGTGGCGAAGAGGTAGAGCTGGAAGAAGTTCTAGCAGCATAAACTACAACTGAAGATTTAATGGAACCAGAGGATTCAGTAGTTCCCGACGAACCTCGGTCGCTCCGCCGATCTAGTAGGGTTCCTCATCCACCTGAGAGATACTATGGTTTTCTCATTGATGGTGGGAGCGAGGATTGTATCATGGAAGATGATGACCCGACTAGTTTCGAGCAGGCCATCACAAGTGGTGACTCTGTGAAATGGCTGGATGCAATGCGATCTGAGATGGAATCCATGTACACCAACAAAGTATGGACTTTGGAAGTTGCTCCTAAAGTGGTAAAACCCATTGGGAGCAAATGGATCTTTAAGAAGAAACTTGGTGTAGATGGAAAAGTTGAGACTTTCAAAGCTAGACTTGGTGCAAAGGGTTTTCGTCAACGACCAGGTGTGGATTATGACGAAACCTTTTCTCTAGTAGCTATGCTTAAATCCATCCGGATCTTACTTGCCATTGCTGCATACCATGACTACGAAATCTGGCAAATGGATGTTAAGACCGCCTTTCTAAATGATGATTTAGAGGAGTGCATGTACATGACTCAGCCAGAGGGCTTCGTAGACAGTGGGAGCAGCGGAAAGGTGTGCAAGCTGCTTAAATCCATCTACGGGTTAAAGCAGGTATCGCGGAGTTGGAACATCTGTTTTGATGTTGTAGTCAAAGAGTTTGACTTCATCAAAAATGTAGATGAACCTTGTATTTACAAGAAGGTTGCAGAGAGTAAGCTTGTCTTCCTCGTATTGTACATGGAAGACATACTCTTGATAGGAAATGATGTTCCTATGCTGCACTCGGTCAAGCTCTTCTTATCACAAAGATTCTCAATGAAAGATCTAGGTGATGCCTCCTGCATTTTGGGGATTAAGATCTATAGAGATAGATCTAGACGGATACTGGGATTGTCCCAATCCAGGTACATTGACACCATACTAAAGAGGTTTAGTATGGAAGAATCCAAGCGTGGGAATTTACCCACGATCTCTGGATGCACTCTCTCCAAAGAGATGTCTCCTAAGACTGATTTGGAGAGAGCTAGCATGCAAGGGATACCCTATGCTTCGACAGTAGGCTCTATCATGTACGCGATGTTATGTACCAGACCCGATGTGGCATACTCACTAAGTGTAGTGAGTAGGTATCAAGCTGATCCTGGAGAGAATCACTGGACAGCTGTGAAGAACATTCTTAAGTACTTGAGAAGGACTAAAGAAATGTTCTTGGTGTATGGTAACAGAGAACTCCAGGTGGAGTCCTTTACCGATTCGAGCTTCCAAAGTGATAAGGACGACTCTAAGTCGCACTCGGGATTTGTCTTTACCCTAAATGGAGGGGCGGTTTGTTGGAAGAGTTCCAAACAGGAAACTGTGGCAGACTCGATGATGGAGGCTGAATACATCGCTGCCAACGATGCTGCCAAAGAGGCTGTCTGGATAAAAAAGTTCATCACTGAACTTGGTGTGGTTCCGTCCATTGAGCATCCAATACCTATGTATTGTGATAACAATGGAGCTGTGGCTTTAGCCAAGGAACCCAGGTCCCATCAGCGATCTAGGCATATTCTGAGGCGGTATCACCTGATCCGGGAGATAGTTGATCGCCGAGAGATCGAGATCAGGAGAGTTGATACGAAGGACAACACTACGGATCCACTCACGAAAGCCATACCCCAGATACATTTTGAGAGACTCTTCGGGTTGTTGGGTATGAGATACTACAACAGCTTGCCTTAGTACAAGTGGAAGATTGTTAGTTATGTATATGCCCCAGAGGCCATTGTTGTACATATGATGTATATTATAATGGATGCTTGGATATATATAGAGAGGACTTTCTTGCTCGACATAATAGTATGCTATCTGGTTTCACTTTGTCTAAACATGTTGACTTATATTAGTTTACTGTCTTGCTCTCACATGTTGATAAAGCCCTTAGGATCTGTACTTGACTACTAAGACTATGATGAGATCATACTAGTGGGGCTATGGTAGTCCACGAGTACATCCTATAACTGTTCCTAGTCGAGGGTGTATCGAGATAGGGCATCGATACTCTAGAGTAGACTAGCGTATACGCATCTTGACCAATATGATAGGCGATGGATGATCCCATATCCATCGGTGTTTGACATCAAAGATGGTGTACGGGTGCTCAGTGGAGACTGGGTACACTGAACGGACTCGCCGAGAACTCCTAGATGGTATTATACCTATCGTCAGATAGCAGTTCTCCGGTGACACTAGTACAGGTTAATCTGTAGACCCGAGATCGTCATAGAGTCTTTTGTGATTCCCACTGTGCTTTGATTTCCACCTTACCACGTCCAAGAGGGCATGCAAAACGGTGGCTTTTCGGTACAGTCCCGAATCATATGGAGGCAATGAGCGATAGGAGGGGTTTCGTCTCTCCCGGTATAAAGAGTTGATGTTGTGCTGTGTTCGATTGGCTATAACTGGAAGTCCCTAGCCAGGGCTGATATGGAGTGCTGCTGGTAAGAGTTATCAGTAGTTTCTCAACCTGTTATGAGCCTCACACCGACACGACTTATCGGTTACTAGGGTCTGACGTTTATCACCCCTAGACTGGATATGCGACATATCAGACGAAGAGACCGGACTGTACGGTAGTGTTACTGATTAGATTCGCAGGAGTATGTACTGTAAGTCCACGTTACCTCTCCCGGTTCTTTCGGGCTTGCGGAAATGGTGAAAAACGATTTTTAGGGTTTGGGTAACATGGACTACAAAAACGGATCTTGGCTAAACTACACACTAGCAACCTAACAAGAGAGTTGTCTACTCAGTTAGGGGTTATACCTCACTTGAACTCCTTCTTCTTGAACTCTTTGTACTGGTTGGATGGTGCTTTCCTCGTCGCCTTCTTTCGTCAAAGATGGATCCACCTGAGGGTTTCAACCTTGGGCTCCTTTCTCGAACTTTGAGAGAACTAAGGTCTTTGGCTTGCTAGACCTTCAACCCTAGAGTGAGTAGAGAGTGGTTTAGAGTATTTTATCTCAAGGAGAGGTTTCTCAACACATGAGAATGGATCTCCTTGAACTAGAGGAGGAGGAAGAAGAAGAGAGGAGAGAGAATGGTTATCATAGAATGAGATGGTTTTTTTACAACCATAACAATATCTAGTGAATTATCAAATTAATAAAATTAATCTAAATGAAAAGTTGATGGAAGATTTGATAAGACTATTATCATTTCACATTAAATGGTTTTGCTAGAATCAAAGAGCATCTTTGATGTGTAATGATAATAGTCAATGTTTCAACCATGGTCAACAAGTCAACCTTGGTCAACAAGTCAACAAACCCAACCATAACACAATTTCATTTAATTAATATTATTAATTGATATATCACATATTCATTAGGGTTTGGAAAAAGACGACTGTCAACTGTGCATACACACCCGTTCCAAAACCCTAATGAAAATCCTCTTCCTCCGCCTCAATCAACTGTGCATACACACCCGCATTCGTGTTCCGAGGAACATGAATACTATGAGATAAAACTAACCCCAAAACATATACTAGGATCTGGCTCAAATCAGAGCCCGCTAGTAATATCCGTCCGGACGCCAAACGTGCACAAGTGCGCGGATGAGAACGAACCCTGTCGCAAAACCATGCGACCTCTACTCTGTTTTGCCCAAAGGCGAATAGCCCTCTGTGTGGGACTCTAAAGACTCGACACTACGCTGGCAGTGGGTTTAACCACAGACCGCAAGCGGCACTAGCTGTGCGTAACGGTCCCCAGGTAGATGCCGATAAGAAGATGGACGAGGTGAAACCCATCTGAACTCCTACTGAGTCTGAATGTGACAATCTCCGTACAGTCCGGTCTGTTCGTCTGATAACATCGCATGGCGGGCCTAGGGGGCGGTAAACGTCAGTCCCCTAATAGCGGTACAAGTCATGTCGGAGTGTAGCCCAGAACACCCTGAGATAACACTAGAAACCTACCAGTATATCTCGCTTGCCCTGGCCAGGGACTACTTGTGTAATGGCTCTCCTAGACACAGCGCGATGCCAACCCCCAATACCGGGAGAGACGAATCCTGTCTAACCGTCACTGCCTCCAAGTGCTTCGGGACTGCACCCAACTACTACCTGTTTGCACGACTCCTTTGAGCCGTGGTAGGGTAGTAATCAAAGTACAGTGGGAACACACTTGAGGCGAAATGACAGTGTCAAGTCAGCAGACTAAGCTGTACTCATGTCACCTGGGAACTGATAACTGACGATAGGTATAATACCAACCAACAGTTCCCGACGAGTCCTGTCCAGTGTACTCGTAACCTAACGAGCACCCGTATACTATCTCAAGTACGACGTACTGACGACTATGGGACAGACCGCCTCCCACACTGGGATGAGAAGCGCATACGCTAGTCTACTCCGGAGTATCGATGCCCTGTCTCGATAATCCCACGACTAGGGACGTATGTATAAGGATGTGCTTGTAGATTACCCAGCTCCCACGAGTGTGACTGCTATCACAACGCTGGTAATCAAGCAAAGATCCTAAGGGCTCCACTAATGCGTATAGATGATACAATAAAGAAACACATGTACACATTAAAGCAGAGACAAACCAAGTAGCATACTACCATTTCGAGCAAGATTGTCTATACAACTGTGAATATCCCAAGCTTTCATCAAGTAATATACATACTAGTATGATACAGTAATAGCCTCTAGGGCATATACACTAACAATCTCCCACTTGCACTAAGGCCATGTACTGGCGTATCGAAGACCTATCATCTCGATCAGCCGCTCGAACTGAGTCTGGGGTAAGGCCTTTGTGAATGGATCTGCAGTGTTATCTTCTGAAGCAACCCTCCGAACCTCGATCTCGTTGCGATCCACGATCTCCCTGATCAGGTGATACCGCCTCAAGATGTGTCTGGATTTCTGATGGGACCTGGGTTCCTTTGCCAAAGCTATAGCCCCGTTGTTGTTGCAATACAGAGGTATTGGGTCAACAATGGACGGAACCACCTGAAGTTCTTTCAAGAACTTCCTTATCCAGACGGCTTCTTTTGCGGCATCAGATGCAGCGATATATTCCGCTTCCATAGTCGAGTCAGCAACGGTTTCCTGTTTGGAACTCTTCCAACACACCGCCCCTCCGTTGAGGGTAAAGACAAAACCCGACATGGACTTGGAATCATCCTTGTCACTCTGGAAGCTGGAGTCAGCAAAGGCCTCAATCTGGAGGTCTTTTCTGCCATACACCAAGAACACCTCCTTAGTCCTTCTCAGGTACTTGAGAATGTTCTTTACCGCTATCCAGTGTTTCTTCCCAGGGTTTGACCGATACCTGCTTACCACACTCAGTGCATAAGCCACATCTGGTCTGGTACACAACATCGCATACATTATAGAGCCTACCGCAGAAGCGTAGGGTATAATAGACATGCGATCCCTTTCCAAATTAGTCTTGGGAGACATCTCTTTGGAGAGGGTGATCCCGTGACAAGCCGGTAGATTACCGTGCTTGGAATCTTCCATACTGAATCTTTTCAGTATGGTGTCGATGTACCTGGACTGCGAAAGTCCTAGTATCCTCTTGGATCTATCACGATAGATCCGGATCCCCAGAATGTAGGAGGCATCACCCAGGTCTTTCATGGAGAACCTGTGTGACAAGAACCCCTTGACAGATTGTAGCATAGGAATGTCATTTCCTATTAAGAGAATGTCATCCACGTATAAAACGAGGAATACTACGGTTCTCGCTACAAATCTACTATAGATGCATGGTTCAGCTGGATTTTTGATAAAGCCAAATTCCTTGACCGTCTCATCAAAACAGATGTTCCAACTCCGCGATGCCTGCTTTAGTCCGTAAATGGACTTAAGCAACTTGCACACCTTTCCGCTGCTCCCACTCTGAATGAAACCCTCTGGCTGGTCCATATAAACACACTCCTCTAAATTTCCATTTAGAAAAGCGGTCTTTACGTCCATCTGCCAAATCTCATAATCGTGGAAGGCAGCAATGGCAAGAAGGATCCGAATGGATTTCAGCATAGCTACTGGAGAAAAGGTCTCGTCATAGTCCAAACTAGGTCTTTGACGAAAACCCTTTGCAACCAGTCTAGCTTTATAGGTCTCAACCTGTCCATCTACACCAATCTTCCTTTTGAAGATCCACTTGCATCCTACGGGTTTTACCCCATCTGGAGCAACGTCCAACGTCCATACTTTGTTGGTGTACATGGACTCCATTTCGGTCCGCATTGCATCCAGCCATTTTACCGAGTCAACGCTCTGAATGGCTTGCTGGAAGCTAGTCGGCTCATCATAATCAATGATGAAATCCTCTCTATCCCCGTCTATGAGAAAACCGTAGTATCTCTCGAGCGGATGAGACTGCCTACTACTCCTGCGGAGCGGCGTAGGAATGTCATTTTCTTTTGAACCCTCTGGTTCTACTAAGCTTTCAGTAATAGCTTGTGGTTCTGGAATTTCTTCCAGTTCTATTGCGCTCCCACTTATCTAATTTTCCAAAAATTCAGTTTCCAAGAAGTGGGCATGACGAGAAACATAAATCTTTTGTTCCTCTTCGCAATAGAAAAAATATCCCTTGGAGTTCTTTGGATATCCCACAAACTTGCACTGTACTGAGCGTGCCTCGAGCTTGTCCGCATGCTGCTTTTTGACAAAAGCTGGACATCCCCATGTCTTAATATGATTAAGATAGGGTCTCTTCCCACACCACATCTGATATGGTGTAGTAGGCACAGTCTTAGTTGGAACTCGGTTCAAAAGGTATGCAGCTGATTCTAGTGCATATCCCCAGAATGATCGCGGTAACTCAGCGTTACTCATCATGGAACGTACCATATCCAATAGGGTCCGGTTCCGTCTCTCCGTTACACCGTTATGTTGCAAAGTGTATGGAGGAGTAAGCTGAGAGAGAATTCCATTCTCTTTTAAATAGTCCAGGAACTCGGCACTCAAGTATTCACCACCTTGATCCGATCTTAGTGTTTTGATACTTTTGCCGGTTTGTTTTTCTACTTCATTCTTATATTCCTGGAATTTTCTAAAGGCTTCGGACTTATGTTTCATTAAGAAGACATAACCGTACCTTGAGAAGTCATCCGTAAAAGTAATGAAGTAAGAATAACCGCTTCGTGCATGTGTAGACATTGGACCGCACACGTAGCTGTGTACGAGTCCCAAGAGCTCGCTCGCTCTTACTCCGTGTCCAGTGAACGGAGTCTTTGTCATCTTTCCTTTGAGACAGGATTGACAAGTGGCATACGATTGATATTCGAACGGATTCAAATATCCTTCTGTATGTAACTTCGTCAACCTTCTCTCATTGATGTGACCCAGTCTACAATGCCATAAGAAAGTCTGATTTATTTCCGGAGACTTTCTTTTGTGTGTATTCTGGACATTGAAAATCTGTGGTTGGTTTAGTACGTATATTCCATTGCTTAATGTACCTGACCCAATCAGAACTTGATTAAGGTGAATGTTTACAACATTACTTACAAACACAAATTCATAACCTTCTTTAGAAGTCAAAGATACAGAAATGATATTACAAGTTGCGTTGGGTACAAAATAGCAATTACGCAAAACCAAAACGTGTCCATCTGACAACCCCAGGTGATAGTCCCCCACGGCCTTAGCATCCATGCTAGCTCCGTTTGCAACTTTGAGAGTCATGTCACATGCCTTCAAAACCCTACGGTTTCTCAATGCCTGCAAAGAATTACAGATATGAGATCCTGATCCGGTATCCAATACCCAGGAAGTAGAGTTTATAGATAGACAGTTTTCAATAACATACACACCTGAAGCTGAAGCCGCAACATGCTTCAGTTCCTGTGTTCTGGGTTTCCAAGCCCTGCAATCTTTCTTCCAGTGTCCACTTTTGTGACAGTAAAAGCATTCTTCTTTATCCACAAGTTTCCCCGCTACCTTTGTTGCTTTTGCCTTTCCCTTCGTATCCACTTTACTAACACCGCCCCTTGGTTTGGCGGGGGTTTTCTTCTTCTTTCTCTTGGCTCTCGCCTTGGACCTAGAAGATGAAGATCCTCTTACAAACAAAGTAGATGTTTTCCTACCTTTCTGTAGGGTGCCCTCTGCACTCCTCAGCATGTTGAGGAGCTCTGAAAGTTCAACTTCCTTTTCTTGCAAGTTGAAATTCAGAATGAACTGGGCGTAAGTGGAAGGAAGGGACTGAAGAATCAAGTCCGTATAGAGCTCATTCTCCAACGTGGTCCCAAGGTCCGCGAGCTCCTCAATGAAGCCAATCATCTTAAGCACGTGTTCCGCTACCGATGATCCGACGGCCAATCTTGCCGAAAACAACTTCTTCGACACTTCGTATCTGGCGATACGAGATTGCTCTCAATACAGTTCTTTTGTATGGAGAAATATGGATTCGAGGTCCATATTCTCATGCCTCCTCTGATGTTCGTTGTCCATAGAGGCAAGCACGAGGCATTTGGCCTTCGCGCAATCGATCTCCCATGTCTTACGGATTTCTATATCCGCGACGCTGGAGGTGGGACCTGGGACAGGGGGAGCTTTGGTGGTAAGAAGATAACCCAACTTATCGTAAGTGATTGCCATCTTGATATTCCTGAGCCAATCTTTGTACTTTGGCCCTGTCAGTATGTTTTTATCTAATAGTAACTTAAGTCCAGTCATGATGAATGGTCGCTGCAATTAGGAGAGAGAGAAGAAACACTTTAGCATGATGCTCTTGCAAGTTTAGAGTGGTTTTTAATTTGTCTAAACAGGATGGCTCCCACTGTCTCTCGAATCCCTACTCAAACCAAAAAAGAAAGAATTAGTCAGGATTAATCTCACCGTACAATACTTGCTTAACCGTTCGGCCAGGCTGGTGTCGGTACTTCGAGGGAGGTTTTCCAACGCTTTCGCGGAGTTCCTTAATTTAAGAACCTCTTTTCCCTGGGGGCGTAGCCCCGCTAACACCTTTCTAGACACCTACTAGGTTTATAGCATTAATCGTTTAGTGAGAAATTTCCCGAGGAGTAGCATATACTCACAGTAGGATCGGGATCCAAATATCATTGCGTGACAAAACTGAAGGAATCCAACCAGAATCATCACACTCCAAATGGTATGCAACACTAGCAAGTTTCAGTTCTTTTGAAACTCCCGATGTGGATTTTTGCCCCATGCTCTTATGACCTTGACTTTGGCCAACAAATCATAAGTCACATGTCAAGTTCTACCCGTCATTCTCCAGGTTAATTTGAACCCACCCGCACCTACCCTTGACTTTGGCCAACAAGGCAGTACGACTGTCCCAAACCAACACATCTATCTATGCTGCACATGAATGCCAAATAGCTACCAATCACTATGCCTTGACTTTGGCCAACAAACATAGCTTGAATACTATTGACCATCCATGTAAAACGACGGAGGGCTACGAATGGTTTTGGCGAAACCGTGAACGTAGTGAACTTGATATAATCGATGGAACGAGATAGCTTTTAAAAGGAGTGGTTTAAGCTCCGCGTTTAAAAGTTATTTTGAAAAGAAACGAGTGGTTTTTGAAAGTGTTCCAACGACTTTTACTTTGGTTTATTTTTCTTGCATTAGTTCTTTTAATGCGTCCCATCAATTAATCCTACCATTGCAGAAAACAACCAAAATATGACGTACGCTTATGCCATTCGCATTCGCCACGGGGCCCCGTCATTACCCGTTAGGTTACTTAACTAACGACAGAGCGGGGGCTGGGCTAGCGCGGCTGCAAAACATAAGCAACGCCTAAATAATATCATACATAGATATATTGCAATGATAGCCATTTCAGATCACAGATGAATACATTGGATATACTAGGAATCCGCAATTTGTACGAGCTTGTAACGAAAAGCGGATTACACGGTCGCGATGAATAGCCAAAACCCCACCCTAGACCCCTACGGGTGCGGCAAACTACCCGCCAAATATCCGAAGTTGAGCAACCTCCCTCAACGACGTGAGTAGGCCACTCGGCACTTCGAGATACCCGGTAGTTTGTGCACCCCGCCTTGGGTCTATCCTAGGAGTAAAAACAGTAAAAAGAAATTATACAATGACGGCTACAACCCCGACCCGGTTGTGCGGCCAAAAAAATAATATTACATCAATTTACATATTACAAGAATTGAAAGATAAACAAAACTCTCATCTCACAATTCTCCCGGCTATTCATCCGCGACAATCCAACGAATTCATATACACAAACCATCAACATCACAGATCACAGATATGTATAACCCCCACTAATCGACGTATAGCGATTAGTAGACGTTCAATACATATATAACATTCCAGATATAACCTTTAGCCAAAGTCTACAGAAAATCGACCAAAAATACGGATTTGTAACCACCCTAAAAACCAACTTGTTCTTTGGAAAATCTGGGCAGAGACAAACCATCCCAAAAATCACAAAATACCCCCAGAAACAAACTGCAGGAGAAACGATCCACGGCCGAGTCAACTCGGCCGCGGATCCGCGACAGAAGCAAGCTTCTGCCGCGGAACCGTGGCGAGTTGGTCGGCTCGTGCGATCGTTTTTCTTGCCTGTTTATAGAAAAGCCTGAGCCGATTTTTAAGACATGATTTTTTATTTTTAGAGCAGGAAAAAAAATCGGCAGCAACTAGGGTTTTCCGGGGTGTTTTGCGGTTTTTTCGTTCGGTCGATATTCTAAATACTTTGCTAACATGCTAGGGTGTGTTTAGTTAGGCTCTGATACCACTGTAAGTCCACGTTACCTCTCCCGGTTCTTTCGGGCTTGCGGAAATGGTGAAAAACGATTTTTAGGGTTTGGGTAACATGGACTACAAAAATGGATCTTGGCTAAACTACACACTAGCAACCTAACAAGAGAGTTGTCTACTCGGTTAGGGGTTATACCTCACTTGAACTCCTTCTTCTTGAACTCTTTGTAGTGGTTGGATGGTGCTTTCCTCGTCGCCTTCTTTCGTCAAAGATGGATCCACCTGAGGGTTTCAACCTTGGGCTCCTTTCTCGAACTTTGAGAGAACTAAGGTCTTTGGCTTGCTAGACCTTCAACCCTAGAGTGAGTAGAGAGTGGTTTAGAGTATTTTATCTCAAGGAGAGGTTTCTCAACACATGAGAATGGATCTCCTTGAACTAGAGGAGGAGGAAGAAGAAGAGAGGAGAGAGAATGGTTATCATAGAATGAGATGGTTTTTTTACAACCATAACAATATCTAGTGAATTATCAAATTAATAAAATTAATCTAAATGAAAAGTTGATGGAAGGTTTGATAAGACTATTATCATTTCACATTAAATGGTTTTGCTAGAATCAAAGAGCATCTTTGATGTGTAATGATGATAGTCAATATTTCAACCATGGTCAACAAGTCAACCTTGGTCAACAAGTCAACAAACCCAACCATGACACAATTTCATTTAATTAATATTATTGATTGATATATCACATATTCATTAGGGTTTGGAAAAATACGACTGTCAACTGTGCATACACACCCGTTCCGAAACCCTAATGAAAATCCTCTTCCTCCGCCTCAATCAACTGTGCATACACACCTGCATTCGTGTTCCGAGGAACATGAATACTATGAGATAAAACTAACCCCAAAACATATACTAGGATCTGGCTCAAACCAGAGCCCGCTAGTAATATCCGTCCAGACGCCAAACGTGCACAAGTGCGCGGATGAGAACGAATCCTGTCGCAAAACCATGCGACCTCTACTCTGTTTTGCCCAAAGGGGAATAGCCCTCTGTGTGGGACTCTAAAGACTCGACACTACGCTGGCAGTGGGTTTAACCACAGACCGCAAGCGGCACTAGCTGTGCGTAACGGTCCCCAGGTAGATGCTGATAAGAAGACGAACGAGGTGAAACCCATCTGAACTCCTACTGAGTCTGAATGTGACAATCTCCGTACAGTCCGGTCTGTTCGTCTGATAACATCCCATGGCGGGCCTAGGGGGCGGTAAACGTCAGTCCCCTAATAGCGGTACAAGTCGTGTCGGAGTGTAGCCCAGAACACCCTGAGATAACACTGGAAACCTACCAGTATATCTCGCTTGCCCTGGCCAAGGACTACTTGTGTAATGGCTCTCCTAGACACAGCGCGATGCCAACCCCCAATACCGGGAGAGACGAATCCTGTCTAACCGTCACTGCCTCCAAGTGCTTCGGGACTGCACCCAACTACTACATGTTTGCATGACTCCTTTGAGTCGTGGTAGGGTAGTAATCAAAATACAGTGGGAACACACTTGAGGCGAAGTGACAGTGTCAAGTCAGCGGACTAAGCTGTACTCATGTCACCTGGGAACTGATAACTGACGATAGGTATAATACCAACCAACAGTTCCCGACGAGTCCTGTCCAGTATACTCGTAACCTAACGAGCACCCGTATACTATCTCAAGTACGACGTACTGACGACTGTGGGACAGACCGCCTCCCGCACTGGGATGAGAAGCGCATACGCTAGTCTACTCCGGAGTATCGATGCCCTGTCTCGATAATCCCACGACTAGGAACGTATGTATAAGGATGTGCTTGTAGATTACCCAGCTCCCACGAGTGTGACTGCCATCACAACGCTGGTAATCAAGCAAAGATCCTAAGGGCTCCACTAATGCGTATAGATGATACAATAAAGAAACACATGTACACATTAAAGCAGAGACAAACCAAGTAGCATACTACCATTTCGAGCAAGATTGTCTATACAACTGTGAATATCCCAAGCTTCCATCAAATAATATACATACTAGTATGATACAGTAATGGCCTCTAGGGCATATACACTAACATGTACAGGCTTGCTTGTTGATCTTCTGGTCGCTTAATACCCGGGTGGCTGTTACGTTTAACTGACCGCTTGCAGCTTGTGGGTGTTTGATATGATCATCACTTACTGCCGGCGTATTGACGAGTCTTTAGAATCCTACATAGAGGTTTCCTGGCTCAGGCGAAACGGGGTAGGAGCACGTATGTGATATGTGCGGGATCGAGATTGATACGTGTATGTGATACCGTATTCGATTCTCGCGATATGTGATATCGGCCGGTTATATATGATATAGCCGGGTTATCGGATTAAGTATTGATTCGATTAAATATAATATATATATATATATATATATGTATATGTATATGTATATGTATATGTATGTATATATTATGTGCTCACTTAAATATTTATTATTCTCACTTATGATACATTTAATATATATGTGATATATGTTTATTGTATTGTTTTCTTTTGTTATATAAATATTATATATGTGATATATAATATTGTAGCATGCTAGGTTATACATGCAACATGTATGTATGAGAATTATACCATGCTATATGTAATGTTTGGGTTTAAATATCTAAGTAATTCAAATTGTGGAAATGAGTCATGAATGAAGTTTCATGAAGCTTGTGGATTACCATTGACCAAGTCCACCCCTTTTGTTTTTCCCTAGATATTTCTAACCCAACCATGACACATAACCATGGTTAACTCTCTACAATAGTTAAGGATGATATACTTGACTCATGGTTGCATTTCTAACCTTAATCTCATTCTTTCTTCTTCTTCTTCCTCATTCTCATTTTGCTTTCTAGCTTTTGAGATCAAGAAGAAAATAGTGAGAAATTAAATAATAAAGTGAGCAAAATTCCTACTTCATCATCCTCTTCTATACTAGCTATATAGATTAGTGTGTTAGCTTCACTAATTCATAATTAGTGAAGTCATAACTTGAGTTCGTGTTTCCTCGAAGTAGATCATCTTGGATTTCGAAGTCTTCAAGCAAGCATGGATCATTCGACTTGTGGAGCCTCTCTAGAGTCTGAGAGTTCATGGATCGCGGCGAAGGGACTACTACTCGGAACTTATGAAGCGAAGGAACGAACTACAAAGGTTGTAATCCCTCTCTCTTAGATGTAAAGTTGTTTACATACAAAGTTAAATTCTCTAGTTAAGATCTTGGTTAGGGTTTCATAGCACCCCAAAAATTTTCAATATGGCATGTGTAATGCCTTCCTAAACCTTATGGTGGTGTTACGCAACCCTGCAGCTGAGACTCCGGGAGCACCATCATTTAATGTTTCATGACAAGGTCGAAGATTTTCCTTGTCTTGTCTTTAGGGAAAGAGTACTCTCGACCTATTTTTTTCATAAAAGATGGATTCCAGCTGACTTTTCTCGATCGCGTGGCTTCTTGGATCCACTTCGCTGTTTTCGAACGTCATTCCCGTTCTTTACCTTATTGTTGCTTCTATGTCGGGCTTTCTTTTTGCCACAAGAGCGCACCGCGGGTTGAGGGTGAAGGGGATCGTCATCCTCCGTAGCCTGCTGAATGATACGTTGCGTCCTGGCCTTCTCGTAAATGGCCGTTTCGCGGCTATGGTCATCCCGACCCTTTTGACCCGCTTCTCTTATTAGCTTGTCAATCCGTTCTTCGAATGACGGGCTTGGTATTCTCCCGGCGGGATCTCGCTCTGGTTTGACATCAACGCCATCTGGAAATGCATTCGTTTCTCCACCGGAATTATTTATGACATGGCAGCCATGGAATCGCTCCCTTTTATTGGACCGAACATATCCAAGGCCGGTCGTCTCCATTCTCCCATTGGGCATCTTCCGCTGAGTCCCGGGAATGTCCTAAATCTTTTTATAGAACTGGGCTTGTCGAGCAGTCTGTTTGAAGGGTACGCCTTGGCGTCTCAATAGCCTTTTCAGTCCCTCTGCGTAGTATCTGGGCAGACGGATTGGTTGAAGTCTGTCGAGCGCAGGTTCGGCACCGTGCCATACTTCTTTCTCCACTTTAGTCTCCGTGAATTGGTAGAAAAGGATCGCCTTCTCACCTCTTTGCTTAGGAGGGACGTAGAAAGTCTGCAGCTCTTGCACGCTGTACGTATCAAGTGCATCAAGTTCTTTATAATGCCGCTGCAGGACCAGGGTAATCTGTAAACTCTGGTCAACTCCAGCAAAGGTCTGCATTAGCGGGCGGACGGAGAACACTGCGTTGGCCTCATCCTCAGAGTCACTGCCAAAGAACAAAATAGGAGTAGATGGTCCTGGCCTATTGCCTTGGGGTTGTCCCGAGTAGACCATCTCTTTATCCTTTTCGGTATCGCTCCTGAATATCGGGATAGTGGCGATGGCTTTTTGTTTATTCTCCAGTTTGCGACATCTTTCCATATCTTCGAATTCTGGTAAGAAGTACTTGGCGTCTTCATATTTGCGAACTTCATTTACGGAGATGGGTTCAGCTCCCCTGTGACTGTGTACTCGAGGTCGTCCTTAAAGTACTTCATAAACTAATGTTGTGTAGAAGGGATGATATTGTACTCATGTAACCAGGGCCCGCCGAGCAGAGCGTTGTAACAAGTCTTGGCATCAATGACATGGAACTTGATGTCAGTGACGAGTAGCCCAAAGTGTAATGTCAGTATTACAGACCCGAGCGTTTGTGATGATTGGGAGTCAAAACCGGAGATGGTAATTTTATCCCGAGCCAAGTGCTGAACGTTCATGCAAATCTCCTTCGGTACTCTTACATTGAGAAGGTTGACAGAGAACCCGTTGTCGACCAAGATCTTCCCTATCTTGATATCGTGACAATACCCGGTTATATACCGTGGATGGTTGTGCTCGCACGTTCCAAGAAGGAAGTCTTCATCACTGAAGGTGATATCAGCCGTGTGGACTTCTTCCAGCTCGTCCTTCATCTTTTCTTCCACCAGGAAGGCTTGAAACTGATCGGGCTCTTGTAACACCTTAATTAGGGAATCTCGTGCCTCTTTAGATAGGAGAAGGGCATCCAAGATACTCAATTGTGAGGGTATCTTTCTCAGACGTGCCAGGACATTGTAATCCACCTTGTTCTTCTTAAGCGGGTCCTTGGCTATAAGCTCTTCGAAAACTCTATCATCGAGAGCAATCTCCTCAGCGACTTTTTCCTTTACTTTGTCCCTTTTGCCCGAACCTTTGTTTGAAGGTCTGAGATCCTTTTCAGGCAACGTACGGTTACGCGGCTGAATATTCTCACAGTTCTTCATCTCCTTTTCTTTTTCAGAGGTGGATTCCTTAAAGAGAGGGCCGAGGGCTATTTCTTCGTCAGAATCGCTCCCGAAGGTAAGAACTTGAGTTTTTGCTCTTGTCGGGATGGAATCAACCATATGACAGTTACCGGCTATTCCTTCACACTCGTCTGTCGCGCTTCTCTGTTCCCGACGGGCTTTGCTCTTCATTCGCTTAAATTGTTGTCGATGGGCAACGTATCCCTGCCACCACTTCTTGAAGGCATTACACTCTTCGGTAGGGTGCGTGACCTTGCGATGGTACAAGCAGCATTTCGGATGTACATCCGGTTCGTCGGGGCACATACTCCCGAAAGTATTTTCTTTGAAAGGTGGCAGCTTCATTCTCATTGACAGAGCTTCGGCGAACTGCTTCCTTATCTTGATTCTGCTCTTACCAGTGGAAAGGGCACTTTGATCCGGTTAAGGTACTTTATGGATTCTCATCACCGAAGCTTTTTTGGCCTGACACCGACGCTTGGCCTTTTCGTAAATGGCTGCTTCACGTTCTCGATCAGCTTTGGTCTTTTGAAGAGCTGGTCATCTGACGGTTCCATGGATTTTGGTTCTAGATCTGCCCCCAGTTTCTCTATATCAGGAGCTTCTTTGCCATTTATCGATGAGTGAGAGATCATGTGGCAACTCGCTACATAATCCTCGGGTTCTTCCGAAGAATCGTCTTCTTCATCAATGTTACTGTTTCCATCCTCAAGAACATGCTTGAAGAACTCTTCCAGTGTGACTGGGGTCCGTGCCTCTTGGTTGTATTCCTCCAGTGCATCGATGTATTTCTGCAGACCCGTACGATTGTCGTCGAGTTGGACGGGCTTCTTGGCCTTCTTCTTTTTCTTTGAAGACTTCGGAGGCTTGGCCTGGAGGTTTTGTCCATCGTTACCAACTTTTGACGTTGGGCACGGTTTCGGCATTCCGTCAATAATCTCAGGCTCCAGCGGGCTTTTCCACCTAATCGCCGGACATGCTTGAAGATCCTTCAGCATTCTTTTAGTTTTAACTGAAAGGAAAATTTCCCACGGAGCTTCCTCTACAAATGAGCATGATGTCCCCGGCGTATCCACCTTTTTAGGAGCGTGCTGCTGCGGCGGGTTTACCTTCCAGTTTTCGGACAGCGCGAACTTGCCCTGTTGGTACTGGTTTTCGACCCAGTTTTTAAAGACGTAGCAATCTTCGATTGGGTGGGCCACTATTCGGTGGTATGGGCAGTAATTGGGATTGTTGACGTCGCCCGATTGCAGTGGGCGTCTCAGATCCGGTAGAGTGATGAGCCTGTTGCGCACCGCTAGTTCGAATAATCTCCTCGTTTTATCCATGGGGAATGAGTAAAGCCATCTCAACTTTTCTTCAAGGGATCTTGGTTTGTTTCTTTGGCGAACAACCGGCTTCGGGTCACTTGATTGTTGTTGAGCGTTGGCGACGAAGGTCGCTTTCCCTTTCCCCTTTTCATTCCGAAGATCTGTCCTTGAAGAGGACGGCCTGTGGCCCATCGGTCCATTTGGGCCAATTTGTCAATCAAGGTCTGAAAGGTGGTCGGTTTGAAGAACATCATGAACTGGGATATAGTTGCCTGAGGATCAAGGGTCTCCACGAACATGCCTACAGCATGAACTTCCTCTATGCGTTGTTCACATTTCGACCATAGGTTCCGCCACCGAATTGTACTGAACCCAGATTTCTCCCGGCTTCACTCTGGCGTTGATTAGTGTCATGATCGGGGTGCGCTCGCTAGCGCCTGCGAACCTTTGTGTAAAAAGTAGCTCCATTTCTGCAAATGTCTTGACAGAGTCATTTGGGAGCTCGGAGTACCATTCAAATGTCGTCTCCGATAAGCTGCCAACAAATTGGCGAAGCAACAGTTTGTCATCGCCCCCAGTATTACCGCACAAAGCTCTGAATTGAGCAACGTGCTGATGTGGATTGCCTGTCCCCTTATACACATGGAATTTGGGGATCGTATATCCTGGCGGGTACTTAATTTGGTCGTACCAGCCTAGGTAAGGTCGTCCAGTTCTAACAACATGGCCTGCCGCTTCATTCGCTTGATGAGCTCGTATTTGTTGAGCTATGTAGTCATCAAGGGTAGCTTTGGAGATCGTCTCCTTCCTGGCAGCTGACAAAGCCGGAGGAGGGTTCGATGTCCCCCCTCTGTCGTCTTCAATGATTATTGGAGGATCTTCGGACGAAGGATCCGGTTGGATCATCATCACAACCATGTCTTGGAAGAGAAGCGCCATCTGTTTTATATTAGCCGCTTGTTCCGCGGCCTCTTTATCTTTCTTTTCAAGCACCCTCCGTTGGAATTCGGTGTCTGTCTCCTGCTCCTGGTGTTGTTCCGACGATACTTCCGGGATTTCTTTCTGCCCAGTAAGTGCGGCCAACCTTGTCAACATTTCCTGGAGCTTTTGTTGTTTCTCCTGAGCTTTCGTCATAGACCGTGTGAGTGGTCGATGACTCACGGAGGCACGACTATCCTCTTTTCCGGATGCCATGTAGACGGTATGCATAACCATGCCTCCAGACTTGGGGCGTTTAGGTCCACTGTCTTTGATATTTGCCGCCCGCATAGGAATCTTCTCCGGCGTTCTCCTCTTATGGAAGGTCGAAGTTGAGGGGCCGTTGCGGCAGGCACCCATGCAGATGATGCCTTTCGTGGTATGGCGGAGGGATGGTCCTTCTCTTACCGAGCCTTCGTCTTCTTCATTCGGCGAGAGTAATCTTTGTCAATTACAGAGTCTTGGACTTTCCTCCAAACTCTGTAGATCTTGGAGGACAACCGCTGAGGAGGATATTCCGGCTTCACCTGTGTTGTGTTTCCGACAGGCGGAGGAGACTTCTTCAAGATGGTGGTTAGAGAGTTCTTGCACACCCTCCTGAGCAGCTCGAAGTTGTTCCCGGTTGGAACAGCAGCGTCAATTTCCACCATTGGAGCTACTGGGGTAAGTCCAGAAGAGGAACTGCCCCCAGCTTTCCTCACTCGGCACCAGTGGCAACGTCGAGCGTGTCTTGCGAATGGAATCACCTCAGTTGTAAAAGCGACCTTGTCATGCCCCTTGCTTTGATAAGAGGCTGCTTTTGGTGCCAACCTGTTAAAGACTGACGTCCGTTGAGAGGGAACGTCTAACCTGTCGAAGACTGACTTTCGAATAGGGGAAGCACTTGTAACGACCTCACCCGTGGCAGGAGTTAGAACGACCGGTATTGCGAAGATCGATCCCTTAGCAGGAGAAGCCCTTTGATGACTTCGTTTACCGGAGCTGGAATGGCTATCCGCTTCGGGATAACCCCTTCAGGTATTGCGGGTCTCTTTACGGGCCTAGTGGAGTTTTGGCTCAGCCTATCGAAGACTAAGGCGGCAGACTTGGATGACCCGTTGAGAGGGGCCATGGTGGTTGCGAACTGATCAAAGACCAACTTCTTTGGAGCTTCTTATGATGGCATTGAGGCATTGAAGCTCATTGGCGGGAGCATGGTTCCGGAGAACAGTCCAGTGGTGACCTGAGTCACCTGTTCCACTGGCATTGCGAAGATGGAAGCTGCTTGGGGCCCATAAGTCACTCCTCCAGCAGGGACGGGGTGGGAGTTTCTATTGCATTGGTGCAGTTGGAAGCCATCGATGTCATCTTCTCTTCTGCACGGAGCAAGACACCAAATCTTAGTACCTCGAATCCAGGGACAATCATATTAAACCACGATTCGTTCGCGAATAGGACACACGAAGTGTGGAGTAGAAAGAGGAAAAGGTCCCACCGGGCGTGCCAGAATCTGTTTACCGCCGAAAACAGAGACGAAACCGCGTAGGTCGTCTTGCCTGAATTTGGGAGCAGATACTATTTAGTTTTATCTGTCTACCTCTCCGAAGATGCCAAGTTGATTTATGGCGCCGTGTATCGAAGGTTTAGACATATGCGGCCATTGTAGCAGACTTCGTCAGATTCCCCCTCGTTTGTGAGGGATTTTTGATTGTAGAGACGCTCTTCCCTGCAGGCACAAACCCCTGCAGTTAATTACGTTACCGCATCGCGGTAACCACTTTCTCCGGCTTTAGAAGGTCACTTCGTGTCGTGTGTGTTTGTTTTATTTTTGGTTGCCCGTGGATTGTATACGGAGACTAATTTGTGTTGTCGCCCGTAAGGCATGGATTAGTCCAAATCCGTATTTTCTTAGATTTGGGTTTGGTTTGATTTAAGGATCGTTAATCTCGTTTGGAATTAAGATCGACTTAAATGTTTGTTGAGGATACGTTAGTCTAATTTTAGGCTAAGATCTACTCAACAAGATTTTTAGGATCATTCAGACCCAACAGAAGAGCATTTGGACTCTATATTGTCTTAGTTTAAAGACGTTGTGGTCCATAGCTAGTTTAAGAACATTACGGTCCATATTGGGATGTGCCCGTTCATTTGAGAGTACACTAAAGAGTTGTTGGTTATTGGGACCCACCACCTCTCTGAAGACGTTGAAGAATTATAACAACATTATCAGAGGTGTGGGGAGATGTACTTGTTGGGGTCAAAATTTGCACCCCAGTTGACCGGGTCAAAGTCAAGGTCAACCCCAAGCAAGTGGGCCCAAGCCCAAGCAAGTGGGCCCATGCCCAAGTCGAGCCCCGCGGCCAGCCTCCCCAATGCCGAAATAAAAAATCATGTAATAAATAATTTTGATGTGATTTTTTATGCATGAATGTAAGAAAATGGGTATAAAGCCAAATTTCTGTAAAGCCCATGGCTTATGTGCAAAAGAAATGAGCAAAAGAGATATGGGATAGGCAAAATACCATTTTGTAAATCCCAAGGGGCTATATGTAAATATGTAAGTCTATATAAGGTAACATGATGATGAAATAAAAAAGAACTTTTCATTCTCTCAAACTCTAGGGTTTTTGTGCCTCCTTCTCCTTCCTCAAGGTTCTAAACCTTCTCCTTTTTTTGAATTAAATCAAGAGTTTCATTCTTCCTTTTCCAAAAATAAATAGTTTTTTACCACAAAACCCACAAAGGAAAGCTCAGATCTTCCATTCAATCTCCAAAAGGAGAGATTTTTAAATCTCACCCTCTTTTCCCCAAGAGCCAGCCAATAAAGAAGAGGAAGAAGGAGACCCACTTCCAAGAACCCCACTTCGGGGAAGATCCAAGGCTCAAGGGAGAAGCCCCTTTCATCAGCTCCAAAAATATCTTAGGAGTTTAACTCCTCAAAAAAAATAATACACACACACACACACACACAGAGAATAATAAATCTTTCTTTTGGGGAGTACAACTCCCAGTGCAAGGGCTAAGCCCACTTGTCCTCTCTGTCAGGAGTTCAACTCCATAAGTCAAATCGGGAGCACAGCTCCCAGAGCAGGGACAAGGTCCCTTTTTCTGCTGACGTCCAGCGCCCGCGTGTCAAGCACGTGGGGCGCCAGCGCCTGTGCCCAGCGCCCAGCATCCGCGTGCTAGGCACGTGAGGCGCTGGCACTCACGCGTCCTTTGGACGCCATTTTCCCCCTCATTTTATATACACTCCACACTAAAAATACCTCCCCCGTTAGAAAAAATTTCTAACGGGGCGCTGCCCCGCACCCCGTAAGGGGGCTGCTTGCCCCCTTGACCCCCAGCCCGCTATCCGGGTAGCGGGACCCCCGTAAAAACTCTGCGGGGCCCCCGATATATCCAAAACCCCTTCAAAACACAACACCACACATTGAGTTCGCATGACCTGTTTGACCCTTCAATCGGAGGTTCTCTCGCTCCAAAGGCGAGAGGTAATTAACGGCAGCTTAGTTTGCAGCTGCCGGAGATTCGGATCCCCACAATCAATAAACTCCTGCCTACCCTAGGCAGGAGGAATCTGTAGTATGCCTGACAAGCGTGCGCGTATTCCCATCTCAATGGGGTGAAGAAAAACACCCTACAGTACCCTTGAACCAATGTCCGTTGGAAGGTCAATAGTCGTGTTTGGGACTAAGACTAATTTGGAAAAATTGTGAGCACATGGGCTCGGCTGATCTGAATTAGGGACTTTTTGTCAACTTGGACTCAGCCCACTCAGTCTTTGAATAAAGTGTTAAACACTTGTTTAGGCTCAGTCCCTTTTCTGTGCAAACAGTGCTGAGCATTGATATGGGCTCTGACGCCTACCCTTTACTTTATCCTCTCTTTTTTTTGTTTTTTTTATGGAGTGTTAAACACTCTTTATGGTGCCCATGTGAAGAACACGTGAGGCGCTTGGCGCTGAGTGCCAACCACTGAGTGCTAGGCACTACTTATTGAGCGGCGTCCACGTGAGGGACACGTGAGGCGCTTGGCGCTGAGCGCCAACCATTGAGTGCTAAGCACTCTTTATTGGAGCAGCACCCACGTGAGGGGCACGTAAGGCGCTTGGCGCTTTTCTTTCTTTGTGCATTTTTCTGGAGATGTTCAATTCTCTGTTCTCCCATGGATCTTCGATCCCCAAGAACAAATTCGTCCCCACGAGAATTAAATTCTCATTTATGGGAGACTTGTCTCATGGATCTTGGATCCAGGGGAAAGAACCATGTTCTTTATGAGGGTTAAACCCTCAAATATGCAGATGAGATGCTATGCTCTCTACTACTTTTATTTATCTTGAAGAAAGTTCTTCTTCTTTCTTCTCTCTTAAAGCTCTTTTTTTTTTTTGCTTGCTCTTCTTTTTGAACCTGAAGTTTTTTTTGGGGGGGTTCCTCTGTACAAGACTTGAAGTCTTGGGGCCTTTATATAGTGGAGGCAAGTTTGTTGATTTAGTCATTGAGAGATCCTTAATTGATTTGGGGATTTTATCCACCGTTGGATCTTTGATCCAAGGACTTCTGTTTTACAGAAGATATTTTTCTTGTTTTTAACAAGATTGGAAAAATATTTTCCATACAGAGCTTATTCTATAGCTTGGTGATTTTTAATCACCATTAGATCTTTAATCCAACGGTACTCTATTTTACAGAGCGTAATCTTTCTTGTTTAGAAAGATTGGGAAAAATATTTTCCCCTACAGAGCTTATTCTGTAGCTTGGTGATTTTTTTAATCACTATTGGATCTTTAATCCAACGGTGCTCTGTTTTACAGAGCGTAATCTTTCTTATTTAGAAAGATTTGAGGAATATTTCCTCAACAGAATTTAATTCTGTATTTTGACGATTTATCATCTCCGTTGGATCTTTGATCCAACGGCAGAGAAATTTTAGTTCTGGCGCCGGCGCCCTCGTGCGGGGCACGTGAGGCACTGCCTCAGAGTTTTTTAACTCTCGGCGCTGGCGCCCTCATGCAAGGCACGTGAGGCGCTGCCTTAGAGCTTTTAACTCTCGGCGCTGGCGCCCTTGTGCAAGGCACGTGAGGCGCTGCCTCTTTTCAAATTTTGAACAGAGCCTTGCTTTTCTATTATTGGGGGGAAACAAGTGGCGACGTCGAGCATGTCGTATAATGGGAATTGCCTTAGTTTTGGAAGCATCTTCATCATGCCCCAGGCGTTGATGGAGAGCTTCGCTTGGTGTCAGCCTCTTGAAGACGGACGCTCTTGGCGAAATTGGAGCAAAGTTGGCCAGTCTGTCGAAAACCGACCATCTTGGTGGCGAAGCCCTTTTGTTGGCCTCGCGTATGGTAGGAGCAGGGAGGGCTAGCCATTTTAGGGCAACCCCTTCTGGAATCACAAGCTTCTTTACGAGCCCGTTTGAGTTTCTCTTTAGCCTATCGAAGACTGAGACTTCAGAGTTGGATAGCTTGCTGATAGGAGCCGTCTCAGTACCAAGCCGATCGAAGACCGACCTTTGGGGAGCTTCTTCTTTTGGCGTTGTGGCACCAAATCTCATGGGTGGGAGTATAGTCCCGAAGAATAGCCCGGTGGTGGCCTGAGTGACTTGTCCTGCCGGCGTTGAGAAGATGGAAGCCGTATTAGGCCCGTACGACACTCCTCCAGTTGGGGCGGAGTGAGAGTTGCTTTTGCAGGAAGTGCAATTGAAAGCCATTGATTCTGCACAGAGAAGAAGAAACAAGTTTTAGTATCTCGCATCCAAGGGCAACCATGAATATAGTGAACCACGATTTTGTTCACGAAACACGACACATGAAGTGTGGAGTGGAAAGAGAAAGTTTTCCCACCGGGCGTGCCAGAAATTGTTTACTGCCGAAAACTGGACTGAGACGCAGAGGACGTCTAGCCTGAATTTGGGGGCAGATGCTATTTGGACATATCCATCCACCTCTCCGAAAATACCAAGTTGATTTATGGCACCTTTATCCGAGATTTGGATAGATGCGACCGATATAACAGATTTTATCAGATTCCCCCTCATTTGTGAGGGGTTTTTGATTGTGGGGACGCTCTTCCCTGCAGGCGTAAGCCTATGCAGTTAATTACATTATCGCGTTGCGATAACTTTCTCCTGCTCCAGTATTTCACTTTGTGTCGTGTCGTGTTTTGTTTATTTTGGTTGCCCGTGAATTGTATACGGAGACTAATTTATGCCGTCGCACGTAGGACGCGGATTTGTCCAAATCCGTACATATTTTAGATTTTGGTTTGAACTTAAGTTATATGCTCCGTCAGTTCAAAAAATAATTTATTTTATTTAAAGACTGTTAATCTGATTTTAGATTAAGATCAACTTAAATATATATGAGCATATGAGCCCAATTTATTTTAACTAATGATATGTTAGTCTTGTATGATACTAAGATCAACTTAGAAATATATTTAAGAATCATTAAATTTATTAAGATCCGTCAACAGAGCATACGGGCTCGGCTGCAAAGAAATTTCATAAACTTAGCCAATTTTGGCTCAGTCCTGAGCTTTTCTCTCATTCAGCAGTGCTAAACACTTAGTCTTTTGACTATATATATAGTGCTAAGCAGTTTTGTTCAGCGCTCATATGTGTTTCATGTGAGGTGCTGAGCTCTCATTTATAGGTGCCCATGTGTCTTTCACGTGTGGCGCTGAATTCTTAAGTGTTCACGTGTGAAACGCGTGAGGCGCTATTTTCCACTTCTTTTTTAGCACTCAAGCATGTATCACGTGAGTCACTAAGTTTTCTTTTCAGGCGCTCACGTGAGAAACACATGAGGCGCTAAGCCTTTTAGAGATTTACTCTCTGTGTATCTTTTGAAAAGAAGTTAAACTTCTATTAATGGCGTTTTGACCATTAACGATCGTTGGGATCATATTTTCTTTGAGAACTAAATTCTTTTGTTCTTTTTTATAAGAACTAAGTTCTTTGAAAGGCCGAACTCTGTTTTCAGAGGAATTAAATTCCCGGGATGTAACGTCCATCTTTTTTTTATTTGTTTTCTCATCTCTAGTTTTTCCCTAGATCTTGAGTTTGAAGAACAAAATCTTCTCGATGAGAAGTAAATTCTCAACTTATAGGAGATTTACCTTGCAGATCTCAGATCCAGATAAAGAACTAAGTTCTTTTTGGAGGGTTAAACCCTTGTATTTACATATGTTACGCAAAAGAGATATATTTTTTATCTGTGCTTTTTTTCTTTACCTAGACTTTTGAGAAGAGAATGGACTTTTCTTCAGCAAGAGAATTGCATTCTCGGTTGTAGCTACCAAAGCTTGTGTGGGATGGGGTTTCTCTATTTGATACTTGAAGTCTCGGGTCCTTTATATAGGTAAAGCAAACTGTTGATCAGTTTTGAGAAAATCTCTCATTGAGAGATACCAATTAATTTAATTGGTCTCAAAAATTATTTGGGGAATTTTATCCACCGTTGGTTATTTAATCTAGTGACTTTCTATTTAACAGAGTATATTTTATGTTAGTTTTAATAAGATTAGGAAAATATTTTTCTAACAAAGAAATTGATTTGATTTTCTGATTTGGTCGGTGATATTATAATCACTGTTGGATTTTGAATCCAAAAGTTTTCTTTTTAATAGAGAAAAATCTTTCTTGTTTTGGAAAGATTGGGGGGATATTTTCCCAAATAGAATTTAATTCTATATAGAATCTAATTTTATATAGAATCTAATTCTATCCGAACCTAACGCTTTAAAATGATGTGCTCACGTGTTTAACACGTGACCCCCAGTATGGTTAACCTGTCTATATTCAGTGCTCATATGCTTTACATATGAGCGCTCACGTGTTTAACACGTGAGGCCTATTTAGCTTTTGGTTATTTACTTTCAGCGCTAATGTACTTTACATATGAGTGCTCACGTGTTTAACACGTGAGGCCTGTTTGGCCTTTGGTTATTTATTTACAGCGCAACGCTCACGTGTTTAACACGTGGAGCATGTTTGGCCTTTAGTTATTTATTTTCAGCGCTTATATATTTTGCATATGAGCACTCACGTGTTTAACACGTGATGCCTATTTGGCTTTTGGTTATTTATTTTCAGCGCGCATGTGCTTTGCATGTGAGCGCTCACGTGTTTAACACGTGGGGCCAAATTGTGGGTTTAAATTCTCTTTAAAGCCCAAACGCTCACGTTCTTTGCACATGAAATGAATTCGTTTCTTCTTTTTTTTTCTCTCTCCCTTTTTATTATAAGAGAACAACTTTCTCTCTCAACACCTCACTGTGCAGGCCCGCTTTAACATCTTTTAAAGAAATTTTATCTCTGTCGTGCTCCATCGATTTCATGAACTGGCTATATTCAGAAGTTAAAGAGTAAAGCAGGATCATCGCTTGGTCTTCGACTTCAATCTTCGCCTCTACGTTGAGCAGGTTTATGATGATCTGCTTGAGTTTGTCCAGGTGGTGCTTGACTAATGCGCCCTCCTTCATCTTCAATGTCTACAGACGTTGTTTGAGATAGAGACGATTTGTTAAATTTTTTTTCATGTATAATGATTTTAGCCTGCTCCATAACCTGCTGCCGTTGTCACTTGTGCAGCCTCGCATAGAACCTTGTCAGGCTTAACTGTATCGAACTGAAGTCCTTATCCTGTATATCCTCTCTCCGAATATCTGTGATTGTCGAAGGAATCTTCTCTTTATTGAAGACTCTGATACCACTTGTAAAAAATGACACCAAAATACGCAGCGGATGATCGATACCGTAAATCAAAACTACTAAAAAAAATCACAACGTACCAACCACACAAAAGATAATAAAATAAGAACGAAACGAAATACAAAGCAGAGGACACAAGATATACCCAGGTTTGGTGCGTGTTTGCACCTAATACTGTAAACCGACGACGAATCGCTCCCACCATTCAACGAAGAAATACAAGAGAATTTTTTTTGCCCTCACAAACTCGCTCAAGTACAAGAATAAAACCTCAATACAAATCTCTCTCTCTCACAATTTTTTTGTTGGCTAATTCTGGCGAATTAATTATGGTAGCGAATTGATTGTTTAATAAAAAATAACAAAATACTTTGAAAGTGAGGTTTAGTTAAAACTGCTAATTCTCACTGATCACCGAGGCAACATTATATTACAAATTATTTCTGAGGCAACAACATTTTGCTATTTTCTTTCAACAAATTACTAATTCCCAAAAATTGTTATGTAGTTAAATTAATAAAAAAAATTATCATAAAAAATTCTTTAATTACGTGCAAAGCATATACCAAAAACACCAGACTCTACAATAGAGCAACAGGAAGGGGATTGATTTCAAAACGAAAAAGAAAAAGGAAGGGATCTTTAATTTTAAAATCAATTTGGTGATGTGGCATTCTTATCTGCAAAAGATATCAACTAAAAACCTCTTAAAAAACCAAATGAAATTAAATTTCATAAATGCAACCACCAAATTTAGTGATGCAATTTATTTTCTTTTTTCTTCTAGTAAAACTCTTTCCACCATCCCCTGTCTTTTTAAAGAAACGGTTCCCACCGTATAAATTAACTAATTTTGGTTTTAAAAAAATCTAATTTATTAAATACGTGCCGTGCACGTACAAAACATTAGTTTGGTTTAGTTATAAGTTTCGGGTTGCATTTAGAACTTAGAAGTTGTAAGTTTTCAGGGTGCTATTTAGAATCCGATAAGTTTTAGGGTTCTATATAGAAAAAAATCAATTTTTTATTTTTATTTTTTAAAAATATATTTTAAATCAAAGAATTATGAGCATCTCTCAGCATCAAGAATCGTTTTTTTTTATGCCTTTCTCCTCGTCTCCATTGTAGCTGATGATGATGCGCCAGTCACCGTCACAATCTCGGAACCCTAGGCAGGTAACTAGAAAATAAGAATCCCTCATTTTTCTCTTTTTTTCGTTAGTAGGGATTTTATTTGCTTTGTCTGAGAAATTATAATCAAGCCCTAGAGTGATTTTTCCCCCCACAAAATCCTACCTCTGCGATCCCAATGTACAAAGTTGCTGCCTGTGATTTTAATTTGAAATCGAACGGTACATATTCACTCCCTATTGGTTTTCATGGACCACTGCTTTAAGTTTAATGCACACATTGACTATCATCACTTCACAAAATGGTACAATTTCATAGCAAAAATCTAGAGTAGATACGTAACTTACATTAGTAAAGTTCCCTTGGATCCTTTCCTTGTCAGATTGGGATTTGGGATGCTGTTTTGAATTATTTGGAGTTTGAGTTTAGTGACTGTTTGCTATGCTCATCACTCATCACATATCCAA
The DNA here is from genome assembly GCA_030015575.1 of Agapanthus africanus. Classification (NCBI taxonomy): domain Eukaryota; kingdom Viridiplantae; phylum Streptophyta; class Magnoliopsida; order Asparagales; family Amaryllidaceae; genus Agapanthus; species Agapanthus africanus. Next base: position 286,164,464 of record JASDDO010000006.1, read on the forward strand.
TCGACTTTGTCTCTTCCTTAAACTCCACGCTTCTTTGTTGTCGTGTGAGTATGTTGAACAAATCTAGGGGGTCTAGGATAGCAAAGGATTCTATTTTCATATTGCATTTAGAATTGTTCTCCTCGTATACGCCAACACCGAATTTATACATATGTTTCAATCAGGAGATATTTTCACAATTTTGTAATAATCCTTTTCTCAACCACCTCGTTCGGACGCATCTAAATAAGTAACTCAAAATCCCCACCATTTTTCAGATATTTTAGGAACTATTATGGGAAAATTAAAAAATGTAGATCACCTTCGAGCCACTATGTTAGTATGCAATCCTCATTGGAGCTTGAAGCTTTAACAATCTAATACTCGACTCTCAACTTTGTCTTGTCTTATTGATTTTTTTCTCCTAAATGCCATCCTTAAGACCTTAAAAAACATCACTTTTCTGTATGCTCATACTCCACGTAAAGTTTCCTACGCTTCCTACTAATAATATGGGCCCATCCCTATTGCTCGAGTACACCAAAACAAGCAATACCCTCTAGTTTCCACTTGGGAAGAAGATGATTGGGTTTTGTTTGGGGTAGATTTGGTACATGGGTTCCATATTGAATCTTATTTATAGCTCTTCAATCAGTAGTCATGGCTTAAGGTTCTTAGTGTGTGTTTTGAAAAGGGAATTCTTTTCATATTGTTCTTGAGTAATTTGTGAAGAGACTTGAGAAACATTAAATTAGGGATGAATCATGAAGGACAGATAAAAATTTAGAAAGGGAATAAAAAAGGGTTTTTACTTTCAAGAATCCATCACTTCGTATTGAGGGAGAACTCCATTTTGATGCATTGGTGTTCTTCAATTTCTTCTCTATGCTCTTCACAAATGAGTTATTCACAACAAAGGCTTGAAATGTTGATTGTGGAGTCTATACTAAAGAAAAGACAATCCAAGAAAGTCCTATTTAAATCGGCCTAGAAAAAAGCCCGGTTCGGCCCAAGGAGCTGACGCATGCGCTGACGTACACATGGTCAACACACAGGAGCAGTGCTGTGTGGAGGCTGCGTCGCATGGGCGGCGGCGTGTGGGGACCCATGCGCATGGGTGTTTACTACATGGAAATGTCGTTGCTTCTTCTTTTGATATATGGATAGTACATTGGGAGGCCCACTTGTCTTTATGATTCATGTGGGTGCTTCATGCATGAATGCCTATACATTGTTACATTTTCTCCTAAGTTGTGAGAGCTAAGAAATTAATAGGCAGGTCAAGTAAAATCCAATTACAAAATATTGTAATCATGAGATTATAGAAAAATCGTGAGATTTTTTGTTGAGAGTAATTTTGTAACCATGCAAGTGATATAGTAGATATCGTAAAAAGCCTTTACGACGCAGAGTAGCAAGTGTTGGGTGAACTGCGAGAACAAATCTTCTGTGTCTTGATTTGTTGTGCCAGTTATTTAATTTTATCGCTCCGTATTGTATTTATTTCTCGCTTGTACAAGGACTAAAATCCTAACAAGTGGTGTCGGAACTTAGGAAACCAAAAGGGTTTCGATTCTACGGTCTAAGTTTACAATGGTGACAATGCTTTTGTCCGCTCCCCATCTTTTTGGATTGTAATTTCGAAAGTGTTGGTTCAAAGATCCGAAGGAGAAGCTTAAATAAGTTGCGACGGCAAGCGAGAATGTCGGAGGATGAAATTAAAATTGAGAAATTTGATGGCCATGACTTTGTATGGTGGAAACTTCAAATTGAAGATTATCTATATCAAAATGATCTATATGAACCGATATTGGGTTTGATGCCGGTCGCCAAAGACGATGAAGAGGTTGATGCAGCCGTAAAGGCCAAGTATGGTCTTTTGGATAGAAAAGCTCTTAGTGCTATTCATCTCAGCTTGATGAAAAAGACCGGATTCCACATTGCAAAAACTAAAACTGTAAAAGAAGCCATGGAGTTACTTTTAAATATATATGAGAAGTCGTCGACGTCCAATCAAATATTTTTATTGCGGAAGTTGGTGAACATGAAGTTATTCGAGAAGGGTACCGTTACTGATCATATGAATAACTTCACACAAGTTGTAAATCAAGTGGAAAGCGCGGAAATGCAATTGGAAGTAAAATTACAAGCTCTTTTATTCCTATGTTCATTATTGGATTCTTATAATACCGCTGTATAAACTATATCGGGTACCACGAAAAAATCTCATTTTGGATGATGTTGTGAGTTGCATCATGGATGAGGAGATGAGAATAAATGTTTCAGGAGAAAATTCTTCAGGTTCTTCATCCACTGCTGTTCTAGCCGTGGAGGGTAGAGGTAGGAGTAAAAGTAGAAGGAGATGATGCGGGAGATCAAAATCAGGGGTAAGAGTAGAAATGACAGAAACAATGAATATTGGCATTGTCACAAATCGGGTCATAGAAAAACGGATTGTGAACGATAAAAGAATGAGAAGAAGCAAGGTGACAACTATGATGGTGCACATGCGGTAAGCAACAAGCAATTCAATAATCTGTGTTTGTCTGCTTGCGAGGCCGTGCAAACTATGAACTGGTTCTTGGATTCTGATATTTCTTTTCATTGCACATCTAGACGATGTGAATTCCTTGAGTACGAGAGCGATGGTTTTGGTCATGTGACTGTGGGTAATGGTGAGCAATGTCCAGTAGTAGGAAAAAGAGTTGTGAAAGTGAAAACTAATGGCGATACTTGTCTAGTGTTGTGTGAGACGCGACATATTCCAAAGCTGAAGAAAAATCTTATCTCGGCTAGTGTGTTGGACCGAGAGGGGTATGTTACCTCTTTTAGTAATGGAGAATGGAATATTACTTCTGGGTCACGAGTTGCTAAGGGAAAGCGTGTTGGATGCTTTATATGCTTAAAGGCGCGAGTTAAGAGTACTAGACAGACGACTTCCACTTCTTCCACATATAGTGATGCTACTATCTGGCATTACCGATTGGAACATCTTGGCAAGAAATGTGTGAAGGAGTTACATCGTCAAGAGTCGTTGTCCGGTTTAAAACGCTTCGAGATAGATTTTTGTAAAGATTGTGTTCTTGGAAAGCAAAAGGCGGTTAGTTTTCGGATTGATGGTATGAAGTGCAAAGTAAAGCGTTTGGAGTTGGTGCACACAAATGTCTGGGGCTCAGCTCAACAAGATTCAATGGGAGGAAATAAGTACTTTGTGATCTTTATTGATGATTCCACGAGGGAGACTTAGGTGTTTCCTATTAGTGAGAAGTCTGATATTTTTAAGACATTCAAACATTGGAAGACTATGATAGAGTATGATACGGGTTGCAAAGTTAGAGCATTGAAATCTGACAACGGTGGTGAATATACAAGTTTGGCATTCGCTAAGTTCTTAAGAGGAAGGCATTCATGAAGTGAGAACTATTCCAAGGACTCCACAAGAGAACGGTGTTGTCGAGTGGATGAACCGGACCATCTTAGAGCGTGCAAGAAGCATGAGGCTACATGCAGGGCTCTCTATTTACCTTTGGGCAGAAATAGTCAACACGGTTGTTCACCTGATCAATCACAGTCCATCTAATGCGTTGGATGGAAAGATTCCAGAAGAAATATGATCAGAAAAACCGATTAATTATTCGTATTTAAAAGTATTTAGTTGTTTGGCATATTACTTACTTGACAGTGACTCGAGAAAGAAGCTTGATCCAAAATCACGTAAGTGTCTGTTTCTTGGTTATGGCGGTGACGAGTATGGGTACCGCGTTTGGGATCATAAGTTCAACAAAGTCATTCGAGTTCGGAATGTAGTGTTCAACAAGAATGAGATGTACAAGGACCGAAAGGAAGTTGAAGAGCGAACCAAGTCTGACATGGTGGAGTTGGACACTGAGCCAATTCAGTATACGGTATTGCCGCAAGAGCATGAGGAGGTTCATGAAGAACCTGCTACTGGTGATGATGATGGAGTTCCTACAGAGATCGGTAATCCTGAACCGGTCGGTGAACCAATGATTCCAAAGTCTACACCTACATAGATTCCAGAGTCGAGAAGTAGTCGCGTGAGAAGACCCAAATTCATTTTTGATCAATCGGCGAATAGTGTTTATCATCACATCTTGTATACATATTCGGGTGAGCCGGAGACTCTTAAAGAAGTATTGCAAGATGATGCTCACAGAGAGTGGGAGCATGCCATGAAAGAAGAAATGAACTCACTGATGCTCAACAAGACTTGGGAGTTAACCAAGTTACCCGCTGGAAAGAAAGTCTTGTTAAATAAGTGGGTATACAGAGTCAAGGATGAGGCAGATGAAACAAAGTGACACAAGGCGAGATTTGTTGTGTATTCTTAAAAGGGGGAAATTGACTACAATGAGATATTTTCCTCAGTTATGAAGATGACTTCTATAAGAGTTTTGCTAAGCACAGTAGCGGTACAAGATCTTCATCTTGAGCAATTAGATGTAAAAACATCATTTTTACATGGTGATCTCGAATAAGAACTATACATGGTGCAGTCTAAAGGTTTTGAAGCTAAAGGCAAAGAGGATATGGTATGCAGATTGATGAAGAGCTTGTATGGTTTGAAGCAAACTCCTTGTCAATGGTATCTTAAGTTTGATGGATTTATGAGGGGAAAAGGCTTTACACATTGTGAGTCGGATCATTGTGTCTACGTGAAGAAGTTTAATAATGGCGATTTTATATATCTATCTCTATATGTGGATGGTATGCTTTTGGCATATAGGAGTATGGAGAAAATTAATGCGGTGAAGCGTGTTTTGGCGCAATTTTCTATGAAAGATTTGGGTGCGGCAAAGCAAATTTTTGGCATAAAGATCACCGGAGATAGAAAAGAAAGGAAGTCGTGGTTTTTTCAAGAAGACTATATCAGGAAGGTGTTAAAGCGATTCAACATGGAGCTGGCAAAACCAGTGATGACCCATCTTGCAAGTCACTTTAAACTATCAAAGGAGCACAATCCTAAAACGCAAGGTAGAATTGATATGATACAGAAAATTCCTTATGCATCGGCAGTGGGTAGTTTAATATATGCTATGGTTTGCACAAGACCAGACATTGCTCAAGCGGTGGGAGCAGTGAGCCGCTATATGCAAAATCCAGGTAAGACACATTGGGAAGCAGTAAAATGGATCTTTCGATATTTAGTTGGTATTTCTAATTATTTCTTATGTTATGTAAGAGATTCACTTAAGATGAATGGTTATATGGATGCTGATCTAGCGGGAGATCGAGACAAATGTAGAAGTACAACCGGATATATATTCACTGTTGAAGGAAAAATGGTAAGTTGGTTATCAAAACTCCAATCAATTGTCACATTATCTACTACAGTCAAGGTATGTAACAATAACGAAAGCGTCCAAGAAGATATGGCTGCAAGATCTCATGGTAGAACTTTGTGAGAAGCAAGAGTTTTTGACACTTCAGAGCGACAGTCAGAGTGCGATACAGTTGGCCAAAAATGCCGTGTTTCATGCTAGAACTCGGTATATCAACAAGAAGTATCACTTTGTATGTGATTATTAGAGAAGAAACAACTGAAACCGGAAAAGATCGATGGAGTCAAAAATCCCGCGGATATGTTGAAGAAAGCGGTAGATACGGAAAAGCTTGTATTTTGCTCAAGCTTTGTCGGCCTTGGTTCAAGATGAACAAAGCGAGGTTCGTAGAGGCTCGTGCACATGAAATACTTATTCACTAAGTTACTCGGTAAAATGAAAGGATGAAAAATTGATGAAGAACTTGATCATTGTCTCCAAGTGGGAGATTGCTAATTGTGGAGCCTATACTAAAGAAAAGACAATCCAAGAAAGTCCTATTTAAATCAGCTTAGAAAAAAGCCCGGTCCGGCCCAAGAAGCTGACGCATGTGCTGACGTACGCATGGTCAATAGACGTGGTGGCGTTGTGTGGAGGCTGCGTCGCATGTGGGGACCCATGTGCGTGGGTTTGTCACGCATGGGTGCTTCCCACATGGAAATACTGTTGCTTCTTTTGATATATGGATAATACATGAGGAGGCCCACTTGTCTTTATGATTCACGTGGGTGCTTCATGCATGAATGTCTATATATTGTTACCACTTCTTCTAAGTTGTGAGAGCCAAGAAATTAATAGGCCGGCCAAGTAAAATCAAATTATCATCCAATTACAAAATTTTGTAATCGTGAGATTACGGAGAGATCGTGAGATTTCTTGTTGAAGGTAATTTTGTAACCGTGCAAGAGATATAGTGGATATCGTAGAGAGCCTTTACGACGCAGAGCCGCCAATATTGGGTGAATTGCGAGAACAAATCTTCTGTGTCTTGATTTGTTGTACGAGTTATTTAATTTTATCGCTCCATATTGTATTTATTTTTCGCTTGTGCAAGGACTAAAATCCTAACATGAAGGTCATTCGTTTATTTCTTTTGACGTTGTTAGATTGTCAAGGAATGCTTGGTATCTATCCCAATGTGTTTGGAGGAATTTGGGATGAAGATGTTGCTTGTGCTATTTCTTTATTTGAAATGTTGGATGCTTCTCTACCTTGTGTTATATGGGTTTTCTTCACATTTGTGTGTGTGGGTGTGTGGGTGGGGGGGTAGAGGGTGGTGGGTTCATACATTTTGGTTCCCTGGGTTCCCCTTTCTTGTGTGGCTGGTATTCATTGTACATCTTATTCTTCGACACACAATATGGTTGTTTGCGCATTCAGCTTACGTTAACTAGAAACTGACTAGCTTTTTAAGGGCCTAATAAAACTACAAGCATATAGCATTTTTGCTATTTGTTTATCCTGGTGAAGAGAAGTATCTTTCTACTCTCAACTATCTTTGTCAACCATAGCAGGATTGTGTCTGTTCTCTTTCTCAATTATGGTATGGATGAAATCTGGAGCGTTTGAAGCAAGCCCCAAATTTTCCCTGTATGTTATCCAACTTATTGTTCACACTCTATCCAAAGATATTTCCATCAAAATTCTCTCCCAAAAGTCTTCTCTTCTTTCACTTTTTAAAATATCGGACATTTACACAATGTTCAGCTTGCAAATTTTGTGGGAAAACTAATTCATGTATTCAAAGTTCAAACCCTTAGAGGAGCTAAATTCATGTCTTAAGCTTGTCACTTAGCTCAATGGTTAGACATGATTCTTCCTTTTATTTGCTGCTGAAGCATTCCAAAACACTTACTGCAACAGTTGTTGTTGGTAGTTGGTATTCCTGAAGAAAATAAAAGCACATGGAAACTTGATGATTGGGAAAATTGTTCATATTATGGATGTTGAGCTTGTGGTTTACATAGTCCCACATCGGGAAAATTGTGGGATGCATATGGGTATAAGATATAAGATGAGATAACATTCATAAGGCTTGAGTCTTTTGGATGGAGTCCCACTATATTAAAAACCCACGTGCATCCATATGTGTGGGGCCCAAACCGAGTTTTACAATTGGATATCGAGCGAGTTATGGATGTGTGTGTAAGTTTGCTTATTCGTCGACCGTTCTGCCATTGGAATAAATTCCAGTTTATATAGTGTGTAAAGGCAGTTGGTAAAATAAAATGCCCTGGAACTCAAAAATAAAAGATACTGGGATCATATAGGAGAAAGATGTGTCGGTCTAAAATGAACTAACCAGTCTATTTTGAAGGTAGAAATCAAATTACGTGTACACTTTTTCCTTTCTGAAAAGCGATCAATCTCATCTTGGGACTTTGATGTTTCCGCTGTAAGTCTAACAGCTTCAATGCTCATTGGTTTACCAGAAAGATTTATATTTACTCTACAAGTAAAATTTCTAACTTGTTCCATGTCTTAAAAAACACATTTAAATTTTATTGTTCTGGTAGTCACACTATTGGATGAGGAATGCAAATCAGGTGTAGTTTAGAACGCAATCGATCTTATAAAATGGAACAAGATAAGGTCTTTGTGTTCTGAAATCATAGAGCATTCTATGATGCTTTTCTAAGGGCTTAAAAACCATGTCCTCACTCACTATTATCTTTGGATCTTCCTTATAAATTGTAAGTAATAGATCCCACATACCAATCTAACAGATTGATAACATTTATAAATAGCCTAATTAAGAACTGATGCTATTGTTAGAGTGTTAAGCTGTTGGTCATAGTCCTCAGAATAGCAGCCCTTAGATTTCAGTATTGTACTCTACTTGATCACTCGTCATGTGCATATTATGAGAAATAAGAATGTTAATTTGCACCACCAGAGTACCACAATACACAATTTAGAAGGCCCTGCTAGAATCTATATACATAATGTAAACCTATAGCAAGTGTAAGTCAATGTACAACACCCCACGAGTAGCGGGGAGGCGGAAATATGAAAAACGATCTTGTTCTATGAGCAAACATCGACTAACCGCAAGGATCATTGCTAAATGATAACTAACAAAGACATAGAAGTTGTTAACTACTATGAGAAGTGATTATACCTAGTGAACCTTGTCCTTCGTCTTTTAAATTTCCACCTCCTCTTCGGCCTTCTCTATGTAATAGACGATCCACCCGAGAGCTTCTACATCAAGCTTCACCTCTAAACTTGAGGTAACTAGGTTTCTTTAGTTGCTAATCAAAGGCACCTAGGTGGTATAGAGTATGGTTATGGATTAATTAGTCTATCTAATCCTTGATCTCAACACATGAGTGGTAGGATTAGGGTTTGAAGAGAGAGAGAGCTTGAGAAGAGAGAAGGTGAGCAAGAGAATGAGAATGAGATAATGATCTCTCTTGAATATATGAAGCATAATGATTTATCAAAATAAATAAATAAAATGATTAATCATCATGCTTCATTTATTCATATGAGTGATTCATCTACATGAGTCATTAACCATTTAATGATGCATTAATGACATGGATGAATCACACAAATGAGTCACTAATATCATTTAGTGCTTATGCCACCTTAACCCCCAAGTCACCATCCTTCTAGAAGCTTCTCGCGAAATTACGAGAACGCCCTTCCTATCCGTGAAAACACGGAAAAACTTTAGACTGTATAAATCCAATAACCCGATACTAGAATCTGGCTTAAACCAAAGCCGGCTAGTAAAAACTGTTCGAATGTCGTACGTGCGTAAACACACGTATGCGTCCGAACTCTTGTCATAAAACCATACGACTTCTATATCGTTTCGTCTGGAGCAAGGAAACTCTCTGTGTGGGACTCTAAAGACTCGACTACTACACTGGTAGTGGGTTTAACCACAGACCGCAAGTGGCACTAGCTGTACGTAACGGTCCCCAGGTAGATGTCGATAAGAAGGCCAATGAGGAAACCCATCCGAACTTCTACTGAGCCTGATGTGACAATCTCCGTACAGTCTGGTCTGTTAGTCTAAGACTATCGCATATCGGGCCTAGGGGGGCAAGCGTCAGTCCCCTAATAGCGGTATAAGTCGTGTCAGAGTGAAGCCCATTACACCTTGAGAAACTATTGGAACCTACCAGTAAATCTCGCTTGCCCTGGCCAGGGACTTTGCGTAATGGCTCTCTGACACAGCGCGATATCAACTCCCAATACCGGGAGAGACGAATCCTGTCTAACCGCCACTGCCTCCAAGTGCTCGGGACTGCACGCAACTGCTACTTGTTTGCACGACTCCTTTGAGCCGTGGTACGGTAGCAATCTAAGAACAGTGGGACACACTCGAGGCGAAGTAGCAATGTCAAGTCTGCGGACTATGCTGTACTCATGTCATCTGGGAACTGTTAACTGACGAAGGGTATAATACCAACCAATAGTTCCCTGCGAGTCCTATCCGGTGTACCCGTAACCCAACGAGCACCTGTATACTATCTCTAGTACGACGTACTGATGGCTGTGGGACAGACCATCTCCCCAACTGGGATGAGAAGCGTACACACTAGTCTACTCCGGAGTATCGATGCCCTGTCTCGATAATCCTACGATTAGGGACCTGGAAAAGGATGTGCTTGTAAACTACCCAGCCCCCACTAGTGTGATTGCCATCACAACGCTGGTAGTCAAGCAAGATCCTAAGGGCTCTATCAATACGAATACTCACATATTAAGATAGATAAAACCAAGTAGCATACTACCATGTTTAGCAAGACTGTTATATAACTGTGAATATCCCAAGCTTCTATTAAGTAATATACAAACTAGTATGATACAATAATGGCCCCTAGGGCATATACACTAACAATCTCCCACTTGCACTAGGGCCATGTACTGGCATATCGAAGACCGATGATTTCGAGTAGCCTCTCGAACTGAATCTGAGGTAGGGCCTTCGTGAATGGATCGGCAATGTTCTCTTCAGTAGCAACTTTCCGGATCTCGATCTCCCGACGATCAATGATCTTCCTGATCAGGTGATACCGCCTTAAGATGTGTCTGGACTTCTGATGGGACCTTGGTTCCTTCGCTAAAGCTATAACTCCGTTGTTGTCGCAATACAGAGGTATTGGATCAACTATGGTAGGAACCACCTGAAGTTCTGTCAGGAACTTCTTCATCCAGACCGTTTCTTTTGCAGCATCGCAAGCAGCAATATACTCCACTTCCATAGTCGAGTCAGCAACGGTGTCCTGCTTGGAACTCTTCCAGCACACCGCCCCTCCATTGAGGGTAAAGACATAACCCGACATGGACTTGGAATCGTCCTTATCATTTTGGAAGCCGGAATCAGCAAAGGCCTCCATCTTGAGGTCTTTTCCGCCGTAAACCAATAACATCTCCTTAGTCCTTCTCAGGTACTTGAGAATGTTCTTTACTGCTATCCAGTGATTCTCCCCTGGGTCTGACTGATACCGGCTTACTACGCTGAGTGCGTAAGCTACATCTGGTCTGGTACACAACATCGCATACATTATAGAGCCTACCGCAAAAGCGTAGGGTATAATAGACATGCGTTCCCTTTCCAAATCAGTTTTGGGAGATATCTCTTTGGATAGGGTGATTCCATGACAAGCCGGTAGATTACCGCGCTTAGAATCTTCCATACTGAATCTTTTCAGTATAGTGTTGATATAACTGGACTGCGAAAGTCCCAACATCCTCTTGGATCTATCACGATAGATCCGGATCCGCAGAATGTAAGAGGCATCACCCAGGTCTTTCATGGAGAACTTGTGTGACAAGAATCTTTTGACAGATTGTAGCATAGGAATGTCATTTCCTATCAATAGAATGTCATACACGTACAAGACGAAGAATACGACAGTTCGTGCTACAACTTTACTATATATACATGGTTCATCTGGATTTTTGATAAAGTCATATTCTTTGACTGTTTCATCAAAACAGATGTTCCAACTCCGCGATGCCTGCTTTAGTCCATAAATGGACTTAAGCAACTTGCATACTTTTCCGCTGCTCCCACTCTGATTGAAACCCTCTGGCTGATCCATATAGACGCACTCTTCTAAATTACCATTCAGAAAATCCGTCTTTACGTCCATCTGCCAGATTTCATAATCTTGGAAGACAGCAATAGCAAGAAGGACCCGAATGGATTTGAGCATAGCCACTGCAGAAAAAGTTTCGTCATAGTCTAAACCAGGTCTTTGACGAAAACCCTTTGCAACAAGTCTAGCCTTATAGGTTTCCACCTGTCCATCTACACCAATCTTTTACTTGAAGATCCATTTGCATCCTATGGGTTTTACCCCATCTGGAGCAAAGTCCAAAGGCCATACTTTGTTGGTGTACATGGACTCCATTTCGGTCCATATTGCATCTAGCCATCGTACCGAGTCGCCGCTCTGGATGGCCTGCTGGAAACTAGTAGGTTCATCATCAACGATGATGCAATCCTCTCTATCCCCTCTATGAGAAAACCGTAGTATCTCTTAGGCGGATGAGACGACCTACTACTCCTGCGGAGGGGTGCGGGAATGTCCTGTTCTTCTTGGATTACTGGTTCTACTAAATTTTCAGTAGTAGTTTGTGGTTCTGGAATTTCTTCCAGTTCTATTTCGTTCCCACTTATTTCCTTTTCTAAAAACTGATGTTCTAGAAAATGGGCATTACGAGAAACAAAAATCTTTTGTTCCTCTGCGTAATAGAAATAATATCCCTTGGAGTTCTTTGGATATCCCACAAACTTACACTGTACTGATCGTGCCTCGAGCTTGTCCGCATGCTGCTTTTTAACAAAAGCTGGACATCCCCATATCTTCAGATGCTGAAGATGGGGTTTCTTCCCACTCCACATCTGATATGGCGTGGTAGGCACAGTTTTGATAGGAACCCTGTTCAGAAGATATGCCGCTGATTCTAGCGCATAACCCCAGAAAGATCGCGGTAACTCAGCATTACTCATCATGGAACGTACCATATCCAATAGGGTTCGATTCAGTCTCTCCGATACACCGTTATACTGTGGAGTGTATGGAGGAGTAAGCTGAGAGAGAATTCCTTTCTCTTTTAGGTAACCTAGGAACTCGGCACTTAAGTATTCACCACCTCGATCAGATCTTAGTGTCTTGATATTTTTGCCGGTTTGGTTTTCTACTTCATTCTTATACTCTTGGAATTTCTTAAAAGCCTCGGATTTATGTTTCATCAGATAAATGAATCCGTACCTAGAGCAATCATCCGTAAAAGTAATGAAATAGGAAAAACCACCTCTTGCATGTGTAGACATTGGACCACATACATCGCTGTGTGTGAGTCCTAAGAGCTCGCTCGCTCTTACTCCATGTCCAGTGAATGGAGTCTTTGTCATCTTTCCTTTGAGACATGATTCACAAGTGGCATAAATTTGATATTCGAACGAGTCCAAATATTCTTCTCTATGTAACTTAGTTAACCTTTTCTCATTGATGTGACCTAGTCTACAATGCCATAAGAAAGCCTTATTGTTATCTGGAGATTTTCTTTTTAGTGTGTTCTGGACATTGAAAATCTGTAGTTGGTTTAAGACATATATACCGTTATCCAGTGTACCGGACCCAATCAAACTATGATTAAGGTGGATGTTAACATCACTTACAAACGTGAAATCATAACCTTTATTTGATAATAAGGAAACTGATATGATATTACACGTTAAGCTAGGTACACAAAAACAGTTATGTAAAACCAAAATGTGTCCACTTGTCAATCCCAGGTGATAATCCCCTACGGACACAGCTCCTACGCTAGCTCCGTTAGCAACCTTTAGGGTCATCACTTTCCTTCAGCACCCTACGATTTCTCAGTGCCTACAATGAATTGCATATATGAGATCCTGATCCGGTATCTAATACCCAGGAAGTAGAGTTGATTGACAGACAATTCTCAATTACAAACACACCTGAAGTCAAAGCCACAGCTTGCTTCGGTTCCTGGTTCTTAGCGTTCCACGCCTTGCAATCTTTCTTTCAGTACCCTTTCCTATGACAATGGAAGGACTCATCCTGGGCCACTACTGGTACCGCAAACTTTTTCTTTCCTTTCGCTCCCACCTTACTAACACCTCCTCTAGGTTTGGTGGCGGCCTTCTTCTTCCTTCCTTTGGCCCTAGCCTTGGACCTGGAAGAAGAAGCTCCGCTAACAAACATAGCGGGTGTTTCCCTTGCCTTCTGCAAGGTGCCCTCTGCACTCCTCAACATGTTAAGGAGTTCTGGAAGTTCAACTTCTTTTTTTTGAATGTTGAAATTCAGAATAAACTGGGCGTAGGTGGAAGGAAGGGACTGGAGAATCAGGTCTGTATAGAGCTCATTATCCAAAGTCGTCCCAAGGTCTGCGAGCTCTTCAATATAGCCTATCATCTTTAGGACATATTCTCCTACCGATGATCCGACGGCCAACCTCGCTCGAAACAAGTTCTTTGAGGTCTCGTATCTTGCTATACGAGATTGCTCTCCATAAAGTTCCTTTGTATGGAGAAATATGGCATCAATATCCATATCCTCGTGTCTCCTCCGATGTTCATTGTTCATCGAGACAAGCACGATGCACTTGGCCTTTGCGCAATCTAACTCCGAGGTTTTGCGGATTTCCTTATCCGCATTACTGAATTTGGGACATGGGACTGCAGGTGCCTTAGCGGTGAGGACATACCCCAATTTGTCATAGGTCAAAGCCATTTTGACATTCCGCAGCCAATCTTTATAGTTTGGCCCTGTCAGTATATTTTTCTCTAAAACTAACTTAAGTCCAGTCATTTTCAGGGTCGCTGCAAGTAGGAGAGAGAAGAAACACTTTAGCATGATGCTCTTGCAAGTTTAGAGTGGTTTTTAATTTATCTAAACTGGATGGCTCCCACTGTTTTTCGAATCCCTCCTCAAACCAAAAAGGAAGAACTAGCCAGGACTATTCTCACCGTACAATACTTGCTTAACCGTTCAGCCAGGCCAGTGTCGATACTTCGAGGGAGGTTTTCCAACGCTTTCGCGAAATTCCTTAATTAAATAACCTCTTTTCTCTGGGGGCTTAACCCCGCTGACACCTTTCTCGGCACCTACTTGGTTTATAGCATTGATCGTTAAGTGACGAATCTCCTGATAAGTAGCATATACTCACAGTAGGATCGGAATCCAAATATCATCGTATGATAATGCTGAAGGAAACCTACCAGCACTCATCAAACTCCAAATGGTATGCATCTCTTTGCAAATTTCAGTTTCTTTAGAAATTCCCGATATATATTTTTGCCCCATGCTCTTATGACCTTGGCTTTGGTCAAAATGTCATAAGTCACATGTCAAGTTCTACCCGTCATTATCTTGTCAATTTGAACCTATCCGTATATACCCTTGACTTTGGTCAAATGATAATACGACTGTCCCAAACTAACTCATCTATCTATGCAACAAATGAATACCCAGTAGCTACCAAACACTATGCCTTGACTTTGGCCAAAATACATAGCTTGAATACTACTGAATACCCAAATGAAATGACGGAGGGCTACAAATGGTTTTGGCGAAACCGTGAACGTAGTGAACTTGATATAACCGAAGGAACGTGATAGCTTTTTAAAAGGAGTGGTTAAAGCTCCACAATTAAAAATATCTTCTGCTTTAAAAATAACCGAGTAGTTTCTTTTAAATTGTTCTAACGATTAAACTTTGGTTTATTTTCTTTGCATTAATAATAATGCGTCCCATCATTAACCTATCATTGCAGAAAACAACGAAAATACAACGTCCTCTTATGCCATCCGCATTCGCCACTGGGTCCCGTCATCACCCGTTAGGTTACTTAACTAACGGCAGAGTGGGGGCTGGGCTAGCGCGGGTGTAAAACATAAGTGACGTCTAAATAGCTATCATATATAGATATTATACATTCGTCAGACGCAATAATAGGCATTCCAGATCACAGATGAACATTATTGGATATGCAAGCAATCCGCGTTTCTTTTGAGCCTGCAACGAAAAACGGATTACACAGTTGTGATGAATAGCCATTACCCCACCCTAGACCCCGACGGGTACGGAAAACTACCCGCCAAGTACCCGAAGTGAAGCGGTCTCCCTCAACGACGTGAGTAGGCCACTATACACTTCAAAGTACCCGGTAGTTTGTGCACCCCACCTTAGGTCTATCCTAGGAGCAAAAACAGTAAAATGAAATAATACAACGGTGGCCACAACTGCAACCTGGATGCGTCCCGCAAAATAATATAACATATTACAATTATATCGAATGAATTAAAATAACAACCCATCACAAACCCCGGCTAATCATCACAACAATCCAATACAGTTCATAACCACAAACAGTAAAATCCATTACAGAAATGTGCAACCCCTGCCAACCGACATACTAGCAGTTAGGGGAGGTTTACGAACACATTATACAATCACAGATATAATCAAATTAGCAAACATAGTAAAATTTCGATCGAGCAAACACTTTAGATTCTACTCCAAAACTTCTCTGTGCATCTGAGACTTGAGCAGAAAAATAAACATTCCAGAAAACACAAAAATATCACAGAAGAGTTGCTGGAGCAAACTGGGTTGAATCGGCTTCAACTCGGCCGCGGATCCGCGGCGGATCGGTGGGATCGGCCGCGGTTCCGCGGCTGTTTGGCCGATTCATGAACCCATTTTTCTCCAGTAACCTTATAATTCTCTGCTTGTTATTTTAGAGGTCCCTGAAAAATTTTTAGGACCTGTTTTAAATTCGACAGAAACTTAGTGACATTGATGTTTTTTCCGGTTCGTTCTGCGTTCGAAATTCATACAACTTTGCTAATAAGTTAATTATTGTTTAGCGAGGCTCTGATACCACTGTAAGTCAATGTACAACACCCCACGAGTAGCAGGGAGGCGGAAATATGAAAAACGATCATGTTCTATGAGCAAACATCGACTAACCGCAAGGATCATTGCTAAACGATAACTAACAAAGACATAGAAGTTGTTAACTACTATGAGAAGTGATATACCTAGTGAACCTTGTCCTTCGTCTTTTAAATTTCCACCTCCTCTTCGGCCTTCTCTACGTAATAGACGATCCACCCGAGAGCTTCTACACCAAGCTTCACCTCTAAACTTGAGGTAACTAGGTTTCTTTAGTTGCTAATCAAAGGCATCTAGGTGATATAGAGTATGGTTATGGATTAATTAGTCTATCTAATTCTTGATCTCAACACATGAGTTGTAGGATTAGGGTTTGAAGAGAGAGAGCTTGAGGAGAGAGAAGGTGAGCAAGAGAATGAGAATGAGATAATGATCTCTCTTGAATATATGAAGCATAATGATTTATCAAAATAAATAAATAAAATGATTAATCATCATGCTTCATTTATTCATATGAGTGATTCATCTACATGAGTCATTAACCATTTAATGATGCATTAATGATATGGATGAATCACACAAATGAATCACTAATATCATTTAATGCTTATGCCACCTTAACCCCCAAGTCACCATCCTTTTATAAGCTTCTCGCGACATTACGAGAACGCCCCTTCTATCCGTGAAAACACGGAAAAATTTTAGACTGTATAAATCCAATAACCCGATACTAGAATCTGGCTTAAACCAAAGCCGGCTAGTAAAAACTGTCCGAATGCCGTACGTGCGTAAACACACGTATGCGTCCGAACCCTTGTCGTAAAACCATACGACCTCTATATCGTTTCGTCTGGAGCAGGAAAACTCTCTGTGTGGGACTCTAAAGACTACTACGCTAGCAGTGGGTTTAACCACAGACCGAAAGTGGCACTAGCTGTACGTAACGTTCCCCAGGTAGATGTCGATAAGAAGGCCGATGAGGAAACCCATCCGAACTCCTACTGAGCCTGATGTGACAATCTCCGTACAGTCCGGTCTGTTTGTCTAAGACTATCGCATATCGGGCCTAGGGGGCGGCAAGCGTCAGTCCCCTGATAGCGGTATAAGTCGTGTCGGAGTGAAGCCCATTACACCTTGAGAAACTACTGGAACCTACCAGTAAATATTGCTTGCCCTGGCCAGGGACTTTGCGTAATGGCTCTCTGACACAGCACGATATCAACTCCCAATACCGGGAGAGACGAATCCTGTCTAACCGCCACTGCCTCCAAGTGCTCGGGACTGCACCCAACTGCTACCTGTTTGCACGACTCTTTTGAGCCGTGGTACGGTAGCAATCTAAGAACAGTGGGACACACTCGAGACGAAGTAGCAGTGTCAAGTCTGCGGACTATGCTGTACTCATGTCACCTGGGAACTGTTAACTGACGACGAGTATAATACCAACCAACAGTTCCCTGCGAGTCATGTCCGGTGTACCCGTAACCCAACGAGCACCTGTATACTATCTCCAGTACGACGTACTGACGGCTGTGGGACAGACCATCTCCCCAACTGGGATGAGAAGCGTACACACTAGTCTACTCCGGAGTATCGATGCCCTGTCTCGATAATCCTACGACTAGGGATCTGGAAAAGGATGTGCTTGTAGGCTACCCAGCCCCCACTAGTGTGATTGCCATCACAACGCTGGTAGTCAAGCAAGATCCTAAGGGCTCTATCAATACGAATACTCACATATTAAGATAGATAAAACCAAGTAGCATACTACCATATTTAGCAAGACTGTTATATAACTGTGAATATCCTAAGCTTCCATTAAATAATATACAAACTAGTATGATACAATAATGGCCCCTAGGGCATATACACTAACAGCAAGATGGCAGACTTGCGATATCCTTATTTTGCCCTCCTTCGACTATGTATCAACAATAAATGAAGTGAATAATAAGTTAGTCCAATTACAGGGAGATCATTCAATTCAGACCTACTATCTTTAATAGCCAACTACCTTTAATAATGGACATACTTGAAATGTCGTTATCGAAATTTAATACATTGGATGGTGAACTTATCAAACTCTACAACCAACTCCTTTTTCATCCCCCACATATATAGAGCCAATTACTTCTTGCATCTGCTACAACAACAATCTGCTTGGGAAGGTGTCAAGGAAAAACCAGATTGTAAGGTATGTTTTATTGTTTCTTTATATTCATTGCTCTATATCGACAAAAGCACAATTATTTATGTTTTAAAATTCTAGCAATATTTTACCTATTAATAACTATAGGATGAGTTGTCAATTTTCTCTGCCGTAATCTTTTGCAAGATGGATGGACGTAGTGAACAAGTGATGGTTAACAACTGCTTTGCCGATTTTAATTTAGTTCATCAATTGTTGCAAGGTTTATTATTGAAAATTTTATTATTGATATAGATAGTTTCACGAATGCTTACCTTGGTGATTTATGCTATGAAATTTGCTATTGCTTTTCATGTGAGCAACTTAAGCGATTTATACCTTTAAGATGTATTTGTGATGTGCATTTTACATTTAAAACAATATGTGCTTATAAAAATATTTTGATTTTCTCAATGTCTTGTGGAAAATATTCAAGCTTTATATCCGTATGAAACTTGCCAATATTTTTTGATGGATGACGAGCCTCCATTGCAGCAGCTTGAGAGTATCAGAAAAAAGTGAAATGTTTGCGTATTGGGAATTAGATTATAACATGTGAGCTTTCGGCCGAATGATAGACGTAATTTGTTCTTCGGTTGAGAGTTTACGCAATGAGAATAAGATACTATAATGCCTAACTTCGGTTGAGAGTCTGACACAATTGATTCTATGGAGCTTGAACGTACTTTTTACCAACGCTTGGTTTTCGGAAGCCCATGCCCTTGAGATGATGTTTCAATGATAAATAGGACGGTGATGTTTAAGGGTTGGTTAGATGAGGATGTATATCATGTCTGCTTTGTTATTCGAGAAAGAATTGTGGATTGTGAATTCTATACACAAGCGTGTTGTAGGAATTTTGTATTTTCTTTTGATATTATTAAAAAAAGACTAACATTAAAAATATCATCTAGAATGATTTGCTTTATTGAGTTAAATCAGTGTTGGACACACTTTGTTCCATCAAAAAAAAATCAATGAGAACCATTTATATAAAAAGGAAAGAGTTGGAAATGAAGTGGGAGCGCTCAAGCAGTGTGCATCTTATGCATTCTTACAAATATACTAATTGTTTTCATTTTTATTAATTATTATAAATATCTACAACTACCTCCTAAGTCTCATAAACGAAGTGCTTATTTAAAATATTTTTTTATTCATATTACACATACAACCAAGCTCATGTGAACAAAGGGCTTAGTTCAAAAGGTCTCTTTCTTCATACTTTATATATATTTTGCAAGAACCCCTCTTGCCTCAAAATCCCCATGAACAAAGGACTTTCCTAAAAAAAATCTTTCTTTGTTAGCTAATGACTTCTTTTCTCAAATAAATATTAAGCTCATAATGTTGTGATTTATCAAATCGGTTTGGGACAAGTTTTGATGAAATTTTTCCAATAATCCTCTCAAAATAGATAGAAATATAAATATACAGAAGTTAAGAATGTTATACAATGGACTGGGCAACGATAAGGCTGCAAACCATTTAGTTCTGACAAATTTACGGAATATCATATGTTACCATACGTCTCTAACACTATTTGAGAGTTAATTAATATATATTAGTAGGTCATCAGTCACATGCATTTGCATGCTTGCAAGGAACTCATTTTCTCTAATGAAAAGCCATACACATTGGTGGCAGAATTTTTTCAAGATGCCAGTTTTACCCCTAAATTATTTATGACTATTACACACACATGTGAAAGCACATATTTCGTCAATAATAATTCAATCTATATATGCTTCTTTTCATGTTTCAACCACCATAGTCATTAATAAAACACTAATTTATGACAAACTGTGTAGTGAAGAGAAAGAACATTGCAAGCAAACAAATAAATTTAATATGTACAGTGAAGCAAGTATAGAATTAAAGAGATCATCATTTCGACCAGTACATTAGAAAATGAATGAGTGCTATTATTGATTAAAAAAACATCCAAGTCATGGCAATCTTTTCAAGAAAATAGTTTTCTACCTAAAACAATTTGCACTCTTTCACTATCCTCATGAAAATGGCATCACATTAATTTCCCCTCACAAGCCTTCACTATTTGATAAAACAAGACATCATTCATTTTAAAATGTGATGTTAAATATTTTCGTAGCATCGTCAAAAGTATAACACAAGATGCATTTCAATAATAGCAAAATATAGAGATGCACTGGAACTGAAAATAATCCATCATGCCAATAATTACGAGTAATACTTTACCTACGGGTTGAAATCCTGCCACAATTTACCTAAGAGATAAAATGATGGGACCCACAACACTTAAGATATTAGTGTCAAACAAATGGGTCATTGATGTTTGTCTCTTGGGTAAACTATGGTAGGATTTCACGCTGGTTGTTTAAGTATTTTTCATAATAATTATGGGTACCTATTTGCCAAAAGATATGATTGTTTGTCAATTAGATGATGTCCAAACTAAGTACATTAGAATATATATTAAATATTTATTATTTCTTTCTATTCATAGGTTATTTTTTCCCCTGAACATACCAAAATATCCTTCCGTCAATTTTGAAGTAGCATAGCATTAATTAACAGGGGCATGATTTTATAGCTAGGTTCAATTTTAAAGTATCCTACGCCGTAGCATTAATTATTGGGGGTATGATTTAATAGCTAGGCTGAACTCCACGTATATCATAGCAACCGTCTACAAGGCTCCTCAATGCACATATGGTTAGATAAGTTTTCGTACTGCAATAAAAATTTTGACGGCATTACTTATCCTTTAGAAACACTTACTTTTTTATTTTTATATATAACACATATCTTTGCATGATTCTGCCCCTTTGTTCCCTTATTACTGTAGGCTATTTTGACAACTCTGCCCATTATACCCTCATTTTATTGATATGGTGGATATAGCCATATGATTTAAAAAAATATCAATGTATGCACCAAGAGAGTGAAGGTGCATGCATGATCTAAGTAAAGCATAGTAAAAGTAATTAATGCAAATAAGAAAAAATACATATGAAACAAAAGAGTTTGTATAAATGATAAAAGCTCATATATATATATATATATATATATATATATATAAACTCATCCATAAAGTGACGGCTCACACATAATGATGATATACAAAAGTCCTCTAACAAGAAAAAATTCTCGATCCGCTGCAGTTCGTAAATTGCAGTTATATTCCTATGCTCGACATGAAGAACATTTGGTTATGATAAATTTGTCAATAGTAAATTATGATTTCTCACTTATTATCTATCTATCTAATATTATGTAAAAGTCGGATGAGATAAATTTTTAGGCCTTAATGTTTACATGCTAGATTTAGACTGTCTTTGTCCTTTACGTACCTCATTATTGTAGGCACTCATTTGTCAAAAGAAATGACCGTCAATCAATCAATTGTTGCCATGATTAACACTAAAATATGCTAAATAGTTAAGTAAATAAAAGGCATTTCATATGTTACGATCACTAACGGAGACATGAATTTTTCCTTGGGAAGCATAATTTATATATCAAAATTTAAGATATTTATAAAGATAATGTCTTACGCCTTTTTAAATGGCAACTTTCACATATAAACTTTCGATACCAAATATTTCTCAATACGCTTATAATATATTGTCAGTGACAATATTAGTATTGTTTACTATAGGATGCAAAACGATTTTAGCAAGACTATTCATATTTTCTAAACTCTTTCTTATGATCTCATAACTATTCAGCGATTAATCATGCTTACAGAAACTCCACCTCCAGCGGACAGAGGTAAGAAACAATATAATTTATTTAATAAAAATTATATTATATTATGAAAATATAAGTTTATCCATATATATGGTTATATAGAAATTGAGGTTTAAAATAAAGACTACATGCATAATTATACAACGATTCTGTCGTTTAGTGTAGCATCCACTCGCATTGCAATAAAAGACGATTCATGTATTTTACAATTCAAATTCATGCAATAAATGTCGGCATCCGATTGTAAAATTGTTGACAAGGTATGACATAAGCAGTACTGCATATGGTTGCAATAATCATATTAAAACAACCGAATTTAGCAAATTTAGATTCAAATTATCGTTTCCTCTCAAGTATTAAATTAGTGCCACGGTTGTTGATTATACATGAGATGCATGTTATTTTTTATAATGATCAAGCAGAAACCATGCCTTTCCAGCCCACCACATATATGTAGTTTGTTTACAATCAGGTTACAAACTCGCATTTCTACAATTAATACACATGTTTATTGATTTTTAAAACTAATCATGTAGTACAATGGGAGAAATATATTCAATGAACATGTGTCGACGTGTGAATGGTCTCCATTTGTATTGCAGACCAATGTGACCATTAAGAACTTTGGTTCACTACAAACACGTGGATATATTATATCAAAAGTTTTACGTGTTATTGATCCCCTTGAACCTGACGACGACAATGATGGTGGTAACAATATTGAGATCAATGATAGCAATAAATAATCTGAAAATATGATGTTGTAGGGCGTTGTTTTATTTTTTAGGTATTTGGCACGATATTACATAATGTTATTTGATTTCCAGGCTGGGACGTGATAATGTTTAGGGTGTTGTTTCATTATTAGGTTAGATTGTGGTGATGTAGCATGTTGTTTCATATCAGATTGGGTTGTGGCAAATGTTATATGATATGGTTTTATTTCTGCGGTGATACAGAATATCTTCAGATTAAGCTGTTGTGAGATTATCAGGATTTGTTTAATTTTTCAGTTTGTTATATAGTGTTTTATTTTTTGATGTAATGCTGCTATAGTGATGTACTTTGTCTATACTTAGGACATGATTTTTTTGCTTATATTATACGTCTGTTTCAATGAAATGGATGACTAATAATATGCATTTTTCTTAAAATATCTTTGTGCTTTCACATTTTATATGTTTAGGTTAGATAGATATCATGTATCTTATTATGCTATCATCCATTAGTACTTTGTATGTCTTTTCAATCCAAAGAAACACGTTCTTAATTCTAATTGAAAATAAAAATATAACTTTTAATTTTTTAAGTATCTATTAATCATTGAGTATAATCAACATAAATTTAGAGCGCGAGCATTAAGACTAAAAAAGTTTTAAATTTTAATCTGAAAACTACTTAGGCATCTCATTATTCTTGATTCATATTTTCCCCGCGCGTGTAGCGCAGGTACAATGCTAGTATATTATAAAGGTAAGTATGAAGAAGGAAAGCCGATGAAGAATTAATGATGAATATTAAAATTAGGATTTTAATTGATGAATATACAAAAAGTTTATTCATCCTTGAACATGCTATATGATGTGGTTTAATGCAAGTCATGTTTGTGCTCACAAGCTTTTGTGATACAAATGTGTTCTATACTTCATAATAGACGTCGTGATTCCTTCCTTACTCATTGGACTATAGAAAAATTAAAATTTCAATGGATTGCTTCTTCAGTTCATGAGCTTATAATCTGCTTATAGATCAACCAGCCTGTTGATTTTAGCCCATGTCACAAAACCCAGTCCACAAATTATAGGCTTTCTTTGTGTATATGCTGGAATATTTATTTGGGCCTTCAGTTTCTTTTGCAGCACTTATTCGGAAAGATCATGTTTCGAAAACGATTGACCATGGCTCTTATCCTTTTTACCAGTGAACAACTATGGAAAACGACCGACCCTATCTTTGCGTAATAGTTTGTATACAACTCTTTCATTCCAATTCCGTCCCTTGTTGAAAGCATACACGGCAAGATTCTTTTCCTTCTTCCGGAAATCATTGAGTTCTAAGTTTTGATGAATTATAGGTCATGAAAAAGCGGGGTTTTGTTGAGTGCATGGTAGGTGTTTTGTTGTAACATGCCATATATGTTTCATCAAGTTCTTATTAATGAAATGCGGGGGGCTCTGCCAACCGTTCTATTTTCAAAAAACATGCAATGAAAATGGAAATACTATCCTATGTTGAAGATGGTTCCCCTTGAGATGCACAAATTCTATTAGCTTAGTAAAGATGCACAATGATTTGTTTTCTGCACATTAGCAGTTAACCAAAAAATTTATCTAGATTAATGATCCAACCAAAATAATCCATAAATTTATCTCGATGCATGTGGCAGGAAATATTATTATAAAAGGCCTTGTTAAATTATTCGAAGCAATACATCTCAGGTCAAATTTGCGCCTAAGCACAATTTCATTTGGATCTAAGGTCGAGGTCATCTGTACTTGATAACTGTGTTTCTCTTAATCAACTTTAGTGTGTTTTGCGACAAAAAGGAGGGAGGGGGGGGGGGGATTAAGAAGAAAACGAAGAAAGAGAAATTTTTTACTTCAAGTCATTGTATTCTTTGAGAATTTGTAGATCCTGTATTTTCATTATATAGGTGTATATGAAATAATTCCTTACAGAAACAATATCTATATATGTATTGCTAAGTCCTTATGATTTTTGCTCCAAACAAATAAAGATAGGTTAAATTACAATTATTTGTCCTTTGTTCATTTTCGCATGTGTTATCTGTTGATCACATCAGCTTTTAAGCTATTATACCTGTGCTAAGGATGTAAATTAAGAAAATGTACACAACTTAAGGTAAGCTGATCATGATGGACTTCTGTACCATAGAGCGTTAAAAATTTAAGCCTACATCAAAGGTAGTGACAAGGATAAGGACTTCCACTCTGCTGGATATACATCTCGGCCTGCCTTAAGTTGGTCATCATTATTGGGAAGTAGTAGATAAACATGAAATGCGGATAATTATGATACTTGATAATGAAAAATCATGGAATTTAGTAAATCGAGACTGATCACCGATCGATCATGGCAGGTTGTGACTGCCATTCACACTTTTATGACGGACATCACATTCTATACTGATTGTAGTTTAGCCATGGCTTCTGTTATGCATGCTTTGGGTAGTAGTGTAATTTGGGGAATTAATGACATCACATTCGATCAATCATGGCAGGTTGTGACTGCCCATCTTTTCTCCAAAAAAAATAAAAATTTCTCTTTTGTACATACAGAGATACTGATAAACTTTCAGTAGACCATATGGCCTGTTTTTTGGGGTTTTTTTAATGTTCATTTGGTTTGTAGCTTACAATTCTGTGCCCTATAATTGCACCATGCATGAGGCTGCTATAAAACCAAGTAATTCCTTTTATAAGTTTATGATATGTTTATGCTCAGCTTCATGCTTTATACTTGTAGGTGGTTCTTGGGACATAGAGTTGGCCCTTCTCCTTGAAGCACGAATCTGGGGCCACTGTCTATGGTGAAAGTGTCCTCGCTAATTCCCACGACACCATATACAGAGCTTTGAACTTTGTTTATGAGAAGGTATCCTATGCTCTTTCTCACTTGTAAGCCACAAGTTAATATCTATTACTGTTATCATACATCTAAACTGTAGACATGCTGGAAAAGATGGCAACAATTCTAATAATCATAGGAGATGAATTGCATAGATTGCATCCCACCTGTATCATTTTCTTTAAAAGAGTTCCCAAGATAAGGATTCCTTTAGAAGCACGAAGTTTTTAACTTTTGAAAACAAGGGGGATTGATCCAAATAACTCACCATCAATCACATCCTGACTATTTCACAATTGATTCTTTATTTGATTCCTTTAGATGAATATGTGTCGAGTGTTCTGTTAGATTAATGTGATTTACACTGTGAATCTATAGCATGCAAAAGGCATTTAACAATCATATACCAATCTTTTAGAATTTCACGCCTCTTGATTTGAGGTTTAAGTGAGCATTTTGACATTCTTTTCTTGTGAAACATGACAGCTCTCAGCTGTAACATGAATAATATTTTACTTGCCATCGTATCCATTTCTCTCTAAAGATTGCTACATCTGGCTTCAGTTCTGTTTACTTGTTGCATGTTTTTTTTAGTTTGAAGCATGCCAAAATATTTTGTATATTTATGAGAGCTTCAGTAGCTCGTGTCCCTGATATCTGACAATATTGTGTGTATTGTTTGCATAGGAAAGACCTACTGCTGATCGGTTGGGATTACCAGTGATATTATAACTAATGTCTTCAATTTCCATATAGTATTCAGGATCTTGAAAAATACGATTTCACCGACCCTTGGTTATAGTATAAAGCTAGTTGTGGCTCTTCGCTGGATGGAAAATTTTCTTGAAGTAGGAAATATATACCATGTAACTTTCATAAAAATGGGAGAAGAAATGAGCATATAGTGCATATTGCATAATGATAGCCAAGAAATACCTAGGTTTGTTACTTAGGTGAAATCAAGGTTGCACGGACATGGATACGGGGACACGGACATGATGCGATGCGACACGGCGACACGACAAAATCCCAAGATATAAGATACAGGGACACGCGCGTGTGTGTGTATAAAATATAATATCATATTATTGTAACAACATATTCAACAAAAACCAAAGCTTTTCAACATTTTTAGCGTATTTATCAAATTTCAGTAAAGAACTTAATTATTTTAGCACAACTTTAGCAATTTTCATAAAAGAAATATGATTTTAGCATTTTCTTACCTGTATTTAACATAATTTTAGTAATAACAGTATAATTTTAGTAGTTTCCTAACCGTACTTAACATAATTTAGCAAAATCATATAATTTTAGCATTTTCCTAACAATTTCAACAAAAATACTTTATATATTTCACATAGAAATTATATTAAGCAGTCAAATTGAGTAAAATAAAAAGAAAAGTCAACAAATCAAGAAAGTTATAACAAGGTTAGGGTTTTCTCGCTTTTAATTGAAAAAATAGATTTTTTTGGTGTCGTGGTTTCACTAAAATTTATTCGACACTTGTTCGACACGTATCTAAATCTAAAGTCTTATTTCGAAGCGGGACACGAAAAATATGTGCCGGACACGTATCGGGAAAGTGTGGGGTACGAATCCGTGTCCGACATATATCCAACCCGGATAAGGCAACCAAAAAGACGTGTCCGCGCAACCTAAATTGAAATTATTCATCTCGATGGTGAGACAAGGATCCCCAAAAAAATTGAGGAATAATTATAGTGGAGAAGCCTTATGGAGTTTTATGTAATGAATAGAACTATCTAAAAAAAATTGAAAAGAAGCATTTTGCAGTATTATGTAATCAATAGAATATCTAAATAATTGAAGAGAATCGTTCTGGAGTGTTATGTAATCAATACACTATATCTAAAAAGGTTGAGAACTTTTTATTGACTTATAGTACAGCTATAAAGGCAACATTATTTTGTGTGTTAAAAATAATGGGCAATTAAGAACAGCATATTTAAAAATAAATAGGTATAGCTGGAATGAAAATATTGAGCAGTCTAAGAAATTGAATATGAAATGCTTGCATTTGTAAGAAGTTTAAGGTATTATCATAGAATTTAGGTAATATCAATTAAGATGTTTGGACATATGTGTAGGGTTACTTAGGACGGCAGTAAGGTTTCGGGAGGCAGTCCATACCGTTTTTAAATTTTTGCCGTTCTAAATAACTCCAACCTAGAATCTTTAACTAGAAATTTAAACAAACAAGCAATGCTAACAACTTAACATCTAAGTGAATGAGGAATACAATCTTTGTAGACCGGTCCTTCACTTCAAAAGCTCCGTGTAGTAGTTCCTTCGCTGCGAGTTGTAATCTCCCGAACTCTGGAAAGAGTTGCCTTGGAGAAATAAATAAGCTTGCTTGAAGTCTTCGAGGCCGAAAATGATCTACGTCAAGGAGACTCAAGCCCATGCTACCTCTTCACTAAATTAGGGTTTAGTGAAGCAAACACCTTAAACTAAATGGCTAATAGTAGAAGATGATGAAGTAGGAAATGACCTCTCTTTAGTTTTCTTTTCCTCCCATTATTTTCTCACCATAGAAAAAGCTAGTAAGCTTTTTCTTTCATGAAGAGGAAGAAGAAGTGAGGAGAGAATGAACTCATGAGGTGAGAATCACAACCATGGGTGAGTTAGTGTCATACACTAACTCATATAGAGAATAAACCACATGTTAACAATAATGGTTGGGTTAATAAATATCTTCAAGTAAAACAAAATGAGTGGACTTAGTCAATGCTTCCACAAGCTTCTACAAGTTTCAACCATGTGACTAATTACCACTAATTTTGTGAATTACCAAGATAAATAAAACCCTCACATTATTATAAGTATGGTGTTAGTCGCATACACCCATGTTGCATGTGGTATCAAACATGACACAAAATAATATACATTAATATATATCACATATATACCAAGTGTACACAAGTGAAAAGAAATCTTGAGTGAGCTAATATTAGTTAATGTAAGATAATATATCAAATATATAATTATATATTAAATTATTAAATCAAAACTTGATTTAATAATCCGGCTATATCATATACAACCGACTAATATCAAATGTAACAATCCATCGAATAAACACTTGATCCGATAACCCGGATATATCTTATATAACCGTCTGATATCACATATCGCGAGAATAGAATGCGGTATCACATACGCGCATTAATCTCGGTCCCGCACATATCACATATGTGTTCCTATTTCGTTTCGCATGAACCAGGAAACCTCTGTGTAGGACTCTAAACACTCGTCAATACGCCGGCAATAGGTGATGATCATATCAAACACCCACAAGCCGCAAGCGGTCTGCTAAACGTAACGGCCACCCGGATATTGAGCGATCAGAAGATCAACAAGCAAGTCTGCTCGTACTCCTGTGAATCCAATCAGTAACACTACCGTACAGTTCGGTCTCTTCGTCAGATATGTCGCATATCATCGCCTGGGAGTGGTAAAACATCAGACCCCAATAGCCTGATAAGTCATGCCGATGCAAGGTCCATAACGGTTCGAGAAACTACTGATAACACTTACCAGTAAATCTCAACAACCCTGGCCAGGGATTTCATGTTATGGCCAATCGAGCATAGCGCAATATCAACCCCCAATACCGGGAGAGACGAATCCCCTTCTATCGCTCATTGTCTCCATGTGACTCGGGACTGTACCCAAAAACCACCTGTTTGCACGACTCAGTAGAGCCGTGGTAGGGTGGAAATCAAAGCACAGTGGGAGACACACAAGACTTTATGACAATCTCGGGTCGAATGACTAACCTGTACCAGTGTCACCAGAGAACTGCTATCTGACGATAGGTATAATACCATCTAGGAGTTCTCGGCGAGTCCGTTCAGTGTACTCAGTCTCCACTGAGCACCCGTACACCATTTTTGATGTCGAACACCAATGGATGTGGGATCATCCATCGCCCATCATATGGGTCAAGATGCGTATACGCTAGTCTATTCTGGAGCATCGATACCCTGTCTCGATACTCTCTCGACTAGAACAATTGAAGGGTGTACTTGTGGACTGCCCTTGGCTCCACTAGTATGATCTCCATCATAGTCCTGGGTGTCAAGTACACATCCTAAAGGGCTTTGTCAACATGTGAGAGCAAGACAGCATCACGTATACAAGTTAACATGTTAAGACAAAGAGCAACCGGATAGCATACTATCATATCGAGCAAGAAAGTCCTCCCTATATATGTCCAAGCATCCACTACAATATACATCCCATGTACAGTAATGGCCTCTAGGGCATACATATAACTAACAACCTCCCACTTGCACTAAGGCCATTTATCGCAGTATCACATACTTAACAATATAGCAGTGGTTGTAGTATCCCATACTCAACCATCCCAAAATCTCTCAAATTGTATTTGGGAAAGCAGGCCTTAGTGAGTGGATCCGCCGTGTTAACCTCAAAATCTACTCTCCTTATCTCGATCCGTTGGAGATCAACCATCTCCCTGATCAGGTGATACTAGTCTCAAAATATGTTCGGATCGCAGATGAGACCGGTGTTTCTAGGCGAAAGCCACAACTCCATTGTTGTCACAATAACAGTTATTGGACGCTCAATGGTAGGAACCTTGCTCATCTCATGAACAAGTAATGTCCAGACAACCTCTTTGGTAGAATCGTTGGTAGCGATGTATTCAGCCTTTATCATCTAGTATGCCATGGTATCTAGTTTGGAACTCTTCCAATCATACCGTCACTCCACTGAGGGTAAAGAAAATGCATGTGACTGACTTTCAGTCGAACTTATCACTCTGGAAGCTGGAACCAAGAACTTTCTTTTAGTGCTTCTCAAGTACTTAAGAATGTTCTCCACAGCTATCCAGTTATTCTCCCAAGATCTGATTGATTCCTGATCACTACACCTAGTGAGTTATCTACATCTGGTCTGATACATAACATCGCATACATGATAGAGCCTACTGCCGAAGCATAGGGTATCCCTTGCACGCGAGTGATCCATGAGTAAGTGGGCGAACCACCACGCTTAGAATCCTCCAAGTATGGTGTTAATGTACTTGGATTTGGGACACTCCCAACATCCACATAGATCTATCACCATAGATCATAATCCACAAGATATAGTAGGTATCATCCAGATCTTATATTGAGAATTCTCATGATAAGAGGAGCTTGACCGAGTGTAGCATAGGAAACACTTTCCTATCAAGAGTATGTCACATCTACGTACAATATGTGGAAGACAACCTCACTCTCTACAGCCTTCTTGTATATACAAGGTTCATCTACCTTTTTGATGAAGTCAAACACTTTGACTGCCATATCAAAACAGATGTTCCAACTCCGCGATGCTTGTATTGATCCTGATGGACTTAAGCATAGTTTTGAAAGTCTCAACTTTTCCATTTACACCAAGAATCTTCTCAAGATCCATTTGCTCCTAATGGGTTTTACCCCTTCAGGTGCAACATGCAAAGTCATACTTCGTTGGTGTATATGGATTCCATCTTTGTCGCATAGCATTCAGCCATTTCACAGAGTCCCCACTCGTGACGGCCTGCCTGAACCCAGTTGGGCCATCATCAACCATGATGCAATCCTCGCTCCCACTTTCACCGAGAAGACCGTAGTATCTTTCAAGTGGATGAGGAACCCTACCAGATTCGCGGAGAAGCTGAGCTTTGTTGGAGACTATTGAATCCTTTGGTCTCACCAAATCATCAGCTGTTAGTTTGTGTAGCTGGAACTCTTTCCAGTTCTATCTCATGACCACTAATTTCTTCATAAGAAATTCCTTTTCTAAAAAGGTGGTATGCTGAGAAACAAAACACCTTTTGCTCCTCAGAGTGGTAGAAGATATTCCCTCACAAATATTTGGGATATCCTAACAAACTTATACAGAACCGACCTTGCCTCGAGTTTGTCCGGATTTTGCTTTTCAACATAGGACGGACAACCCTATATCTTAACTCGTTTAAAACACGGTCTCTTCCCATTTCATATCTCATATGGAGTGGTAGGTACTGATTTGGATGGAACCCCATTTAATAGGTATGCAGCTTTTCAAGTGCATAACCCCAAAAGGAAATAGATAACTCAGCAGTATTCATCATAGAGCGCGCCATATCTCATAGGGTGCGATACCTCCGTCCCAATACACCGTTGTGCTGTGGTGTATACGAAGGAGTAAGCTGAAAGAGAATCACATTCTCCTTTTAGAAAATCCAGGAATTCCATGCTCAAGTATTTTCCTCCTCGATCACATCGAAGGACTTGAATACTTCTACCCGTTTGGTTTTTAAACTTCAAGCTTATATTTCTTGAATTTCTTAAAAGTTTCAGACTTATGTTTCAACAGGTACATATGTCCGAATTCTGAGAGATAGTCGATGAATATAATGAAGTACAAAGAACCAACCTCGGCATTTATAGACATAGGACCGTATACATCATCATGTATGCGTCCCAAGAGTTCAGTAACTCTTTCTCTGTTTCCAATAAACGGAGTATTGGTCATTTTACCTTTGAGACAAGATTAGCAAGTATCATAAGATGAAAATTCAAACGAATTCTAATATTCATCCTTATGTAACTTAGCTGGTCGTGTCGCATTGATATGACCTAGTCTACAATGCCTTAAGAAGGATTCGTTCATTTCTGAACTACTCTTATGTGTGTTCCATACACTTTGAACTGTAGTTTGATTTAGAACGGATATGCTATTATATAACGCGCCTGATCGAATCAACTCTTGATTCAGGAGAATGTTCACAACATTAACCTCCAATACAGAATTATATCTTTCTTTAACTTAATGAAGAAACTGATGTAATATTGTATATCAGGTTCGTTATGTAATAACATTCGTTCAGAATCAATGTATTTAATACAAGGTGATATTTGCTAACTGACTTGGCTGCAACAATTGCACCATTCTCTAACACTTTGAGATATTTCACCAAATCTCAGTTCTCTACCTTTCAGTAGCCCATGTAACAGATTACATATGTGGGATCTTGATCCGGTATCACATACCCAGGACGTAAATGATACTGAGAAACAGTTCTCGGTAATGAACGCACCCGAAGAAGATGCATCAACATGCACTTTCTTCGAATGGGTGGCATGGGAATCCGGATATTCCCCTATTTCTTGCTCAGACTTATAACAATTATAACATTGAGCGGAACCAACGTTCCCTAGCACAGTATAATAAGCAGGTTCGGTCAATGCATCCATATTATTATCTTGATTAAGGCGTGACATGGTCGCTACCAGGAGAGAGAAGAAAACACTCTGCGTGCGCTCTTTGTAAGATTAGATTGGTTATTATTTTATCTAATCAGGATGGCTCCCACTGTTTCTATCAAATCTTCCTTCAAACCCTAAAAGGTAAGATTAGCCGGGATTAATTACACTCTACAAGTTCGCCAATTTTTCGGCCAGGCTAGTGTCGGTACTTTGAGGGAGGTTTCTCGTGCTTTCGCACAGACCTAATTAAAATAAATCTCGTTTTCCCAGGGGCGTAACCCCATTAACATCTTTTTAGACACCTACTTGATCAGCTAATTCTAAAGTGTAAAACTCTCCCAGGAGTAACTCTTACTCGCAGCGGGTATCGGGATCCAAGTATCTCATAGAAGGTATGCAATCTCATTGCAAATTTCAACACTTGAAATTCCCGATAATAGTTTTTACCCCTAGCACTTATGACCTTGACTATAATCAACATATCATAAGCACTAGTCAAGTTCTACCCGTCATTTCTTGATTAATTAGACCCACCCATATGACCCTTGACTATGATCAACATAATCACATGACTGTTCTAATTAATCGCTTTATATGCTGTGTAGAAAGACATCACTTAGCTGCCGCACACTACGTCTTGACTATGATCAACATACGCATCACGAATACTAAGTACTCTACTTCCTAAAATGACGGAGGGCTACGCAGGTTTTTAAGAAAATCATGAGCGTAATGAACTTGATATCGTTGTAGAATCGAGTGATTTTGAAAAGGAGTGTTTTTGAGGCTTTTACTAGCTTTTTGCTAAAGAAGTCACTCCCGGTGAAGGGATCTCGGCTCTTTCCTTATCGAATAAGGTGCAGGATATTTCACAAATACCACTATGCAAAGCAAAAACTATAAAAACAATCAGAAGACAAACCGAGTTTGTAGCATCTGCTAGTTTCGCTAAAGAGGTCACTCCCGGTGAAGGGATCTCAGCTCTTTCCTTATCGAATAAGGTGCTGGATATTTACAAGAAATACCGCTATGCAAAGCAAGAACTAGAGCTACCAGTTTTTAAAACAAGTTTCTACAATATGTTTAGGTTTCTTTTATTTCATTAATCTCATTAATGAAGTCTCATTAATTTTGCTTCCCAAGCATCATATATGAAACGAAAGCAGCAATATTAATTATATCTCATATATATATAATATAGACATTCGTCTCAGAATATCTAGTGATCACATCACAGAATAACAGCAGCAGAAGAATCACATATGAAATATTGGATATATTAGGAATTCAGTGTTTTAATTTAAGCCCGTATAAAACACAGATTCCACGGTCGCGATGAATAGCCAAACCCACATCCCTAGATCCCTACGAGAGCGGCAAGCAACCCTACCAATTCTAGAGTTAGGAGACCCGGTCTCGACTCCTAGAGATGGTCTCCTACTGGCCCCTAGAACCCGGTTACCTGTGCTCCCCTCCTTGGGTCTATCCTAATGCGGAAAAGTAAATAATACACATCAATGGTGACATCATCCTCATCCCGGAAGTGCCCCAATAAAAGAATATTACAAACAAGCTTTTACATGAATGAAAATGAAAAACTCTCATCTCATATAAAAACCCCGGCTAGTCAAACACGACGATCCAATATAACATATCACAGCAACACATAACATCACATGTTATCAACGTAAGTAAATATACGTATCCCAGTTGTCGTTGACATATAACACCGAAACCGGCGATACACCACATATTACACTTACGGTCGCAGAAAAGAAAGTGAAAATCTACAACAGTTGGAATCCGCAACCACCTTAGACATTATAAACCCAATGTATCACATACTTTGGATTTCATGTCCAACAAATAAATTCCTTAGACATCACATGCCTAACAATTATAAACCCCGCATTTTAGTCTCGATATTGAAAATACTTTTTAATAACCCGTCGGGTAATTCAACAAAATTCCCGATAACTTGATCGAATGCTTGTTGGAAACTTTAGTAGATGGCCACACCCCCGATGCCGTCGACAAAGTGCACTAAGGCGGAACACCGCTGCCGCGAGCATCCGAACGGATACTTTTGTGACGGGGTTCTCCTACAGTCACTTGGTCGGAGCTATGGAGCGTGGCTATCTAGTAAGGTTACCCGGCGAGTATCCGCGTACACTACGTAATTGCGACGGATTTTTGATCACATTAAAATCCCGTGGCAACCGATCAAATGAGACTAAACCGCTAGATTTATAAAATTCAAACTAGTTATCTCATAACTATATGTGGATTCCAAATATTGTATCACAATCACACATAGCTAGACGAAGTTAAACTTTTCGATCGAATAAACAAGAACCTAAAATTTCCCAATAAGCTCAACACTTGAGCGGAGTTCAAAAAGTACCCAGAAACTGCCACAGCTCCTATGAACCAACCGTAGAAGGGTCAACCAATGCCTCACATGTGGCACCGCTGAACTACCATAAACCCTAGGGTTTGGTGGCGGTTCTGACGGTCACATAATCGAGTTAAGCTTTCGTTCTTCTAGAGGGTCCATAGAATCGCTTGCAAGATTTTCTGAAAATTTTAAACTCGGAAAAAGTCCAACACTTGGAAAATTTCCAGCAGGGAAAAACTGGGTTATTGATATCCGTTCAAACTTTTAACATCGTCTAAATAACCCGAATACATGTTAGAATTACGACTACGAAACACTCCGAGTTGCTTTTGCAGAAAATTAACATCACATGCAAATTTAGCAAAAACAAACAACACCTGAAATATCAAAACCCAGAGACTGGAACACAGGCAAATTTTCAGGGAGGGGGCTCGGTTTTGGGCCGAGATGGGGTGTATGGTGGCCGGCCACTTTTTCACCAAATTGCCTCAAATTTTGCCAGTGTTCATGTTATATCATATACAACACTCTTTACTTGTTTGGAAAATTTTTTGACAACAATAAAAATCGACAGAAACTGCAGTTTTTTATTTTCAAGTTTCGGAGCAGTTTCGGTTTCGTAATCTAACAAACATTGTTTAACTTTCTAGCTTAGCTCTGATACCACTGTAGGGTTACCTAGGACGGCAGCAAGGTTTCGGGAGGTATCGGCCATGCCATTTTAAAATTTTTGCCGTTCTAAATAACTCTAACCTAGAATCTTTAACTAGAAATTTAAACAAACAAGCAATGCCAACAACTTAACATCTAAGTGAATGAGGAATACAACCTTTGTAGACCGGTCTTTCACTTCAAAAGCTCCGTGTAGTAGTCCCTTCGCTGCGAGTTGAAATCTCCCGAACTCTAGAAAGGGTTGCCTTGGAGAAATGAACAAGCTTGCTCGAAGTTTTCGAGACTGAAAATGATCTACGTCAAGAAGATTCAAGCTCATGTTACCTCTTCACTAAATTAGGGTTTAGTGAAGCAAACACCCTAAACTAAATGGCTAATAGTAGAGGATGATAAAGTAGGAAATGAGCTCTCTTTAGTTTTCTTTTTCTCACATTATTTTCTCACCATAGAAAAAGCTAGTAAGCTTTTTCTCTCATGAAGAGGAAGAAGAAGAAGTGAGGAGAGAATGAACTCATGAGGTGAGAATCAAAACCATGGGTGAGTTAGTGTCATACACTAACTCATGTAGAGAATAAACCATGGGTTAACAATAATGGTTGGGTTAATAAATATCTTCAAGTTAAACAAAATGAGTGGATTTAGTCAATGGTTCCACAAGTTTCTACAAGCTTCAACCATGTGACTAATTACCACTAATTTTGTGAATTACCAAGATAAATAAAACCCTCACATTATTATAAGTATGGTGTTAGTCTCATACACCCATGTTGCATGTGGCATCAAGTATGACACAAAATAATGTACATTAATATATATCACATATATACCAAGTGTACACAAGTGAGAAGAAATCTTGAGTGAGCTAATATTAGTTAATGTAAGATAATATATCAAATATATAATTATACATTAAATTATTAAATTAACACTTGATTTAATAATCCGGCTATATCATATACAACCGACTAATATCAAATGTAACAATCCATCGAATCAACACTTGATCCGATAACCCGGCTATATCTCATATAACCGTCCGATATCACATATCGCGAGAATAGAATGCGGTATCACATATGCGCATTAATCTCGGTCCCGCACATATCACATATGTGTTCCTACTTCGTTTCGCATGAACCAGAAAACCTCTGTGTAGAACTCTAAAGACTCGTCAATACGCTGGTAGTAAGTGATGATCATATCAAACACCCACAAGCCGCAAGCGGTCTGCTAAACGTAACGGCTACCCGGGTATTGAGCGATCAGAAGATCAACAAGCAAGCTTGCTCGTACTTCTGCGAATCCAATCAGTAACACTACCATACAGTCCGGTCTTTTCGTCAGATATGTCGCATATCATCGCCTGGGGGTGGTAAAACGTCAGACCCCAATAGCCTGATAAGTCATGCCGATGTAAGGTCCATAACGGTTCGAGAAACTACTGATAACACTTACCAGTAAATCTCAACAACCCTGGCCAGGGATTTCATGTTATGGCCAATCGAGCATAGCGCAATATCAACACCCAATACCGGGAGAGACGAATCCCCTTCTATCGCTCATTGCCTCCATGTGACTCGGGACTGTATCCAAAAACCACCTGTTGCACGGCTCAGTAGAGCCGTGGTAGGGTGGAAATCAAAGCACAGTTGGAGACACACAAGACTCTATGACGATCTCGGGTCGACAGACTAACCTGTACCAGTGTCACCAGAGAACTGCTATCTGACGATAGGTATAATACCATCTAGGAGTTCTCGGCGAGTCCGTTCAGTGTACCCAGTCTCCACTGAGCACCCGTACACCATTTTTGATGTCAAACACCAATGGATGTGGGATCATCCATCGCCCATGGGTCAAGATGCGTATACGCTAGTTTACTCTGAAGCATCGATGCCCTGTCTCGATACTCTCTCGACTAGAACAATTGAAGGCTGTACTTGTGGACTACCCTTGGCCCCACTAGTATGATCTCCATCATAGTTCTGGGTGTCAAGTACACATCCTAAAGGGCTTTATTAACATGTGAGGGAAAGACAGCATCACGTATACAAGTCAACATGTTAAGACAAAGAGCAACCAGATAGCATACTATCATATCGAGCAAGAAAGTCCTCCCTATATATGTCCAAGCATCCACTACAATATCCATCCCATGTACAGTAATGGCCTCTAGGGCATACATATAACTAACAATATGTACCATTAGCCAATAAGTGTGTCAATTAGGAAGTGGGTCAAAAATGTGTTTAATGAAGCAACAAGATGTAGAGTTAGTTGTAAACTAACATGGGGAAGTCGGTTAATTTAATAATTTACATTAATGAGATATTCTTTGTTGGGGTTAAAAATTACACCCCATTGACCAAAAGGTCAAAGTCAAAGTCAAATCCCAAACAAGTGGGCTTAAGCCCAAAACCCAATCAAGTGGGCCCAAATCCAAACTCAAATCAAGTGGACCCAAGCCTGCCCAAGCTCAAGCATAGGGGCCGGTCCCATGCCAAAGAAGGAAAAAATGTAAGAAATTTAAAATTAATTTTTAGGAACAAATGTAAGAAAAATGGACCAAAAATCAATTTTGTAAAATCCAAGGGCTAAATTGCAAAAGTATGCACATATATTAGGAAAATAGGCAAAATGCCAATTTGTAAAGCCCAAGGACTTAAGTGCAAATACGTAAAGGGCATTTAAACCCCATCCAAAATAAAAATGACAAACTTTTGTTCTCACAAATACTAGGGTTTGGAGCCTCCATCAAAAGAGGCAGCCCCCTTTCTTCTTCATCTTCTTCCTCAAAAAAAGAGAGCTCCAAAAAAAGAGAGTTCCTTTTGGGTCTCTCTTATCTCCTTCATTTCCTTCTTCCTTAATACAACCCATCGATTGAGAACCCATCTCTTTTGGAAAACTCAATCTCAAGAACCCAAGATCCAAGACCTAAATTAATTATAGGAGCAAGCTTTCTCCTTAGAACTTCAAGAACAAGAGAGGATAAGAATCTTGGGATGAAAGCCATGTGCTTTCACCTCGAGCAAGCACATTTGAAATAATGAATTCAATGAAAGCCCTCACCCGGCGCCGGATCTTTTACAAGTCCCTTGGGAACGCAGGTCTCCACCCATGTTCCCCATCGTGCGAATACAAGACATATACGTGTTCATTTTCGGGATCCCTTATGGGGTCCCTGTTTCGGGGCTTCCTTCCAAAGTGGGCTCTTGCCGTCGGGAACCCCCAAAAGTGGGGCTCCCGACGTCGGGACCCCCATGGGGGCCATCACCTTCGAAACCCCTCCTAAAGGGGTCCCCGCTTCGGGACCCTCCCCAAAGGGGTCCCGACCACCCTGTGAGGCTTCCCGAACTCGGGAGGCCACCGAAGCTTTCTCTCTCTTTTCTTGTCGGGGACTCTTCGGACACAGACATACCCTTGTAAACTCTGCGAGGCTCCCGAAATGTTGAGTGTGGCCAAAAATTGTTTTCAAATACAATTACACACAAACGCATATCCCAAAAATGAGTTCGCATGATGCGCATGACCCGTCAATCAGAGGTTCTCTCACGTCAAGCGAGGGGTAATTAACGGTAGTTTTGCCCGCAACTGCCGGAAATTAGAATCCCCACAATCAATAAATCCCTGCATACCATCGGGTAATCTGTACAAGCTTGAAACACAAGTGCATCCTACTTCAATGGTGTGATGAAAAACACTCTACATTTCTCTTATTAATGTAGTATAGTAGAAGAGATGGGTGTTCCCCTCCGAAAGACGGCCGAGACATGGACTGTCTCGCCTGAGATTCAGGGCAGATGCTAATTGGTGCTATCCGTCCACCTCTCCGAAGATGCCAAGTTGATTTATGGCACCATGTATCGAAGGTTTAGACGGATGCGTCCGATGTAGCAGACTTCGTCAGATTCCCCCTCGTTTGAGGGGTTTTTTGATTGTGGGGACACTCTTCCCTGCAGGCGCAAGCCCCTGCAGTTAATTACGCTACCGGATTGCGGTAACAACTTTCTCCTTCTCCAGATGGTCACTTCGTGTCGTGGGTGTTTGTTTTGTTGCCCGTGGATTGTTTACGGAGACTGAGTTATGTCGTCGCCCGTAGGGCGTGGACTAGTCCAAATCCGTATTATCTTAGATTTGGGTTTGGGGGTTTGGTTTGAGGATACGTTAGCCATATTTGAGGCTAAGATCAACTCAAACGTTTGTTAAGGATACGTTAGTCCGGTTTGAGACTAAGATCAACTTAACAGGATCGTTTAGATCCGACAAAAGAGCGTTTGGGCTCTAATGTTCCAGTTTAGGGACCTAGTGGTCCAATAAATGTATAGCCGTCGGGACCCGTCACCTCTCTGACGACGTTGAAGGATTACAACGACAGATGTCAGAGGAGTTCAGAGATGTACCCTCGAGCCAGAGTTAATTAGGGGGATTCATAGTCCAGTCTGTTTGAAGGTTTAAGGATACGTTAGCCATCTTTGAGGCTAAGATCAACTTAAACGGGACCGTTTAGATCCAACAAAAGAGCATACGGGGCTCTATTGTTCTAGTTTAAGGACATTGCGGTCTATGGGTAGTTTAAGGACATTGCGGTCCATGGGTAGTTTAAGGACATTGCGGTCCATTGTTAGTTTTAAGACATCTCGGTCAAGGTTAAGGACGTCGTAGTCCATGGGTTTAAGGACCCCACAGTCCATTGTTAGTTTTAAGACATCTCGGTCAAGGTTAAGGACGTCGTAGTCCATGGGTTTAAGGACCCCACAGTCCGGTATGTGCTCTGGATGCTTCACACGGGTTCACTGCCATGCTCTGCGAGGACCAGGCTCCGCTCTGGACGTTTTCCACGGGGTCAAAGAGTGACATTATCCGCGTTCCACATAACCAGGAATTTTGCATTAAACACGGGTTTAAGGACCCCGCAGTCCGTATCAATGTGTGGTCGTCGGGACCCGTCACCTCTTTGAAGACATTGAGGGATTACAATGCCAAGTATCAAAGGAGTGAAGAGATGTACCCTAGAACCGGAGTGGATTAAATAGTCCTTGGCTCAATTTGGGGTCAAGACGAATTAATTATGTTATGAGTCCATTGGCCCAGTTAATCACAAATTGAGGACTTATGGCCATCTTGGGCTAAGTCCAATCAGGAGAGGCTTTGCCTCTATCCATTTAGGCCAATTGGGCCAAAGCCTAGTGTTAAACACTACAGAGCAGTCAGTGTTGAACACTGGGGATGAGGTTGACAAGTTAGTGTTTAACACTAAGAGATAATTGGTGTTAAACACCAGCAACAAGGCTTTTCAAATTAGTGTTAAACACTAAAACAGATCAGTGTTGAACACTGCAGATAAAGCTTTTTAATTAGTGTTGAACACTAAGGCCCAACAGTGTTTTAACACTGGGTCCGAGAGTTTTAATTTAGTGTTAAACACTAAGGCAAGAGGGGTCACGTGGCAGCACGTGAGAGCGCCCTCCCTTCATTTATTCTGCTGAGATTATCGCGTCTTTCAGAGCATCACGTGCCATCACGTGATGGGCATTCAAACGCCTATGTATTAGAGCTTCTGCCAAGGGTCACGCGGATCACGTGGGGTGCTGCCTCAAAGGGACTTTCTGTAGATCTCTTGGGGGGTCACGTGATGACACGTGACCCTGCCTCTATGTATTTTGTTTAGAGGCTTTGTTAATCTTTTTTCGGGAATTAAATTCCTTGAGCTTTAAATTTCAGAGGAATTAAATTCCTACTTCCTTTTGAAGGTTTATATTCTGGAATAGAGTTTAACTCTGAATTTTCTGTAGGAATTACATTCCTCATATATGTGAAGGGCCGAATAGGGTTAAACCCTAATAAAAGTTTTAAGGAATTGAATTCCCATTCCCTGTTAAATGATGATTAAGGGAATTAAATTCCCGTTGTTTCAACAGAACTAAGTTCTTAATTAGGGTTAAACCCTGTTTCTTTTTATTCTGAAGGAATTAAATTCCCATGATACAGGGTCAAGCCCTAATTTTATTTTAAAGGAATTAAATTCCTATAGTTCTGTGAGAATTAAATTCTCGTGCTTGCATTCCCTCTCTATGTTTTGGATCTGCATGGCAGGATCTCAACCCATTGAGAATTAAATTCTCAACCTCAAGGGGAGATGTGCACTTTGCAGATCCTCTATCAAAGAGAGAAGAAATATGTTCTTCTGTTTTATGTATCAGAGTTAAACTCTGTTGAGAATTAAATTCTCTTTTTCTTTCAAGGAGCTTTTCCCTTTCTTACCTAGGGTTTTTGCAGAAGATCCAAGTTTCTCCAAGTATCGAAGCTCTCTTTCTTTTCTTTTTCTCTCCTCTGCGTATGTATATATCTCCATCTGTGTCTCTTGGCTCCTATTTATAGGAGAAGCAGCCGAATCAATCAGTTTTTGACGAATCTTCATGAGAGATTTGATTTGCATCCATCATTCGTTTTGGACTTTTGGATTATTAGGTGAATTTTATTCACCATTGGATTTCAAATCCAGGGATTTTTCCTTTGTTGTTTCGATTAGATTTAAAGGGGAAATCTTTCCAAACCCGAGATTTTCCCATAGATAGATGATATTTCATCACCTCTGAATCTTTAGTTCGATTGGTTCCAGATAGCCTCTTTCCTTTGGAAAGATTTGAATTTCTTTCAGAATTTAATTCTGTTAACACAATGGGCTTTGAAAGCCGGTCACGTGTGACCACGTGACCCATGGTCACGTGTGAGCACGTGACCCCCTTTGGAATGAGCCTTTTCCTTTCTTTTGCGCTCTGTCTTCTGATCGTTGCTTAAACGTCACGTGCCACCACGTGACTCCTGGTCACGTGTGAGCACGTGACCCTTGTTTGAACTCTCTTTCCTTGGTTCATCTGGAGAACGAGTCTGCTGCTTTGAACGTCACGTGCCAACACGTGACCCTGGTCACGTGGGAGCACGTGACCTCTTCTGAAGCTTTTTCCTTGACTTGATCAGGGAACCGGTGTGCCTTTGACGCTTGCATTTAAATGTCACGTGCCGACACGTGACCCTTTCTGAAGCCCTTTCCTTGATGTAGTTGGAAAACTGAACTTGACTTGATGATGCTTTTAGGTGTCACGTGCCAACACGTGACCGCTAGTCACGTGTAAGCACGTGACCCTCTTCTGAAGCTTTTCCCAGAAGCTTTCCTGATTTTAAATCAGGAAACAAATGCCCCCACAGCGTTGTTCTCACGTGTCTGCACGTGAGTGCAACGCTGTCACCCCTTGTGACCGTTGGATTCCTCTAGGGATCTGGGAAGATGAAACGTTTCCATTGCCTTCTATAAATACCTCTGTCTCTTCATAGGAGCCTTCACTTTGCTCATCTTCTTCTTCTGAGAACTTTTTCTGAGGATTTAATTCTCTTCTTCCAGAGCTTAGTTCTCTGCCTTGAAACAATTTTCAGAGGTTAACTCTGTTCGAAAAGATTTCTTTTCTTCAGGTAATGTTCTTGGACAAACGATGGACCTTCACATTCCTCTGGATTTTAAATCCAAAACAAGGGTTTTTACCCTTTTCTCTTCATGTTTTCCCATAAGAACCGCTTAACCTTCAAACTGTAGATCTTTTAGGGTTTAGATGATCTTTGGGGAGATGATGATGGCGTTTCAA
Source organism: Agapanthus africanus (assembly GCA_030015575.1). Classification (NCBI taxonomy): domain Eukaryota; kingdom Viridiplantae; phylum Streptophyta; class Magnoliopsida; order Asparagales; family Amaryllidaceae; genus Agapanthus; species Agapanthus africanus. The sequence goes on from JASDDO010000006.1 coordinate 286,208,169, forward strand.
CTCCATGGAATTTAATTTCCATCCAAAATGTTTCTGGGAATTTAATTCCCTTTTCTTAATAAGGAATTTTAATTCCAATGAAGAACTCGATTTCTTCACACAGAGGCTTCCTGGGGTCTCTTGGCCCGAGGTTATTCTTCTGCAATTAATGAAATGGTGGTTTTGTAATGAATCTCACGACCTTTATTTCAGGTATCATGGATGCCCATCTGTATGGTCTTGACGAGATCATTTCCTATGGGAATATTCGTGCACTGGGCCGCAGTCAGAACCAGGAGTTCACCGATGCTCAATGTGCCGAGATTATGAGCCGCTTTGATGAGTACAACCATCGGCTACTCCCCCGTCGCTCTTCTCTTCTGAGGCTGATCGTGCTGGCGATCAGGGAGGCTCTCCCTCTATTCTGTGCTGGTGTGCCGCTTGGGGCATTGGACGCCGCCGAGGATAAAGTACACTCGGTGTATCTGATGCACTTGATCTCAAAGAGAAGGCGGGATAATCTCATTGATCTCCTGCATCAGATGTTCCAGCAGTTGGCCATACTCGCCGCCTATCGGAGGGTGGAGGACATTCGTGAGGACCCCGATGCTTGTGATCGTGAGAGGAAGCATACTCGGGAGGTTCGAAATGCTTGGAAGATTTTGAATAAAGTTAATTTTGAGTTTCTCAACCCATGCCCCGCATCTGAAGTTTTACCATTGTAAATGTGTCCTCTGTATTTTGTATGAACCCCTTGAAGTATGAGTGACAATTGTTATTATGTCTTTCTATGTTTGCATGTCTTTTCTCTGGGATTTTATCATTTTGCTGCTGTTGTTGTTGGTGCTTTCAATATGCAGGGTGCTACTCCATTTTTTAGTGTACATCAGGTTTAGTCCTCACGTAGTTTGCACGTGGGGTCCCTTGATGTGGCTGTTCACAAAATCTTCTCATGCCCTATTTTCGGCGCACAATATTGGACGCAGAAAAAAGGGCCTTGGAAATAGTTTCATCTCCTCGATTTTCGATGCCTTTCCTTTTTTGGGCCTTGGAAATAGTTTCACCATGCAAGATTTTCCGCGCACAGCACTTAATGCATTTCCTTATATATGAGGCTATAGCTTCCCTTTTCCTCTCACCAAGAGATTTATATTATTATTATTATATATTTTTTTTATCTTGGAGTAACTTGTCTTGAGAAACAAACGAGCGCCATGGCCTGCAATCGCCCTCATGCTCGTCGACAGCCATGGGAAGTTCCTATTGAGGAAATGGTCCCCCGCTTTGCTGCTCGGTTGGTGGATCCCCTCCTTACCGACAATGAATGCGACTCAGCCATGCATGAACTCTCGATCCGTAGGGGGTCCCCCCTCCCGATGGGTTCTCTCTGGCTCCGGATGATTCTCAAGGCCGTGCTTGCCGACATCCCTCCTCACCCGGCGGAGATGACTCTGGCGATGCTCGACGCGGCAGAAGAAAAGCTCGAGGGTTTTCATGAAGCGTGCCTGATTACTCAGGCTTTGAAGGATTGCTCAATTTATCTGCTGAGCCAGATCAAGGCCCGGCGAGCTATTATGTCTGCTTTCGCGGACGAACACGGCGCCAATCGATGGGGAGCGACTCCTCGTGAGAACCGTCGCTTTGACGTGCTGGAGAAAGCAGAGAGAGAGATGGAGAATTTTGTCCTCTGTTTCATTAACCCTTGTGCCGTTGATCCCATGTTTGGTGACCTTTTCCGTTAGCGTAGAATACTTTTAAATTAGTCCCTCTTTTTTTTTACGCTTTATGCCGACATTCCATGTAGGCTTGGTGCTAGTATGTATGTTTCCGCTTGCATAAATAAACTTTGTATTCTTCTCATGAGAACTTTCTTTAACTGCAAATGCTACCATCACTTTCCTGCGCATCAGACCTTTTCGGGTATTATGAACGTTCATGCGATTGCAAATGCTATTATTATTATTATTCCCTTTTTGAATACTCATATGACTGCGAACGCATGCTTGAAATATGTCGGAAACTTTTCTTGTTGCCTTTCACATCAGGCGATGTGAGCGCGTTTTAGATCGATTATTCCCGTCAACTGGAAGCCCATTTATATGGTCTTGTCAATGTCTTGTTTCCAAGGCTGTGGTTACGAAAGCGAGCTTACGTGGCCTGATAGAGCGATACGTAACGAACATAAGGTTGTGGCTCTCGATAAAGCTGCCACGTTCACTCGTGAGAGGGTCGAGGCTCATAAGGCCATTGAGAAAGAGCTTGAAGCCCGGCTTGCTTCATATCAGGCCCAACAAGCTCAGGCGGAGGCTCGTCTTTTGGAGATCTTGCGTCATGAAGCCGTGGCTCAGCAAAAGCAGGATGAGCTGACCAAGCTGCTGAATCGCCCGCCGGCTTGAAACATTTGTATCTTTTCCTTCCTTTTTGTACATACTCATGGATGAGAGTATTTTCTTTTTGTTTCTTTCATGAATTGTACTTTGCACCCATTTTGGTTTATGAATAAAAGATACATTTTTCCTTCTCAACGGTGTGTCCCCCTTTTTATTGAATATATTCTGCGGATATTCTATCTTGATCTCCTTGCAGGACAGCAATGGCTTAGGATTCAGGGTTAAGATCTGCTTCCTAAGACTTTTGCATTTTACGAGCCACGAGGGTTTCATAAAGAGTTTTTTTTTTTTTTTTTTTACAGGTCGAGAGGATCCCATAGGTGTAAGTTCTTCTTAAAGATCGTGAGGATCCTTAAGCGGGTTTTTCCTTGAGAGTCGTAAGGATCTCGCAAGAGAGTTTTTCTTCCTTACAGGTCGTGAGGGCCTGCAAGTGTTGGATGCGGTCACCCTTGTCCGTGTTTTACGGAGTCAGGGGTTTCTCAAGGTATCGTAGTTTAAAGACGTCACGGTCAAGGTTAAGGACCTCATAGTCCGTGGATTTAAGGACTCCACAGTCCGCTGTTAGTTTTAAGACATCACGGTCAAGGTTAAGGACCTCATAGTCCGTGGATTTAGGGACTCCATAGTCCGATGTGTGGTTGCAGGGACCCGTCACCTCTTTGAAGACGTTGAGGAATTACAACGCCAGGCATCAAAGGAGTGAAGAGATGTACCCTTAAACCAAGGCAAAATCTGTAAGGAATCGGGGTGGTTGATTGTTAGTTTTAAGACATCACGGTCGAGGTTAAGGACGTCATAGTCCGTGGATTTTAAGGACTCCACAGTCCGGTATTTGCTCTGGATGCTTCACACGGGTTCACTGCCGTGCTTGGCGAGGACCAGGCTCCGCTCTGGATGCTTCACAGGGGTTCACTGCCGTGCTCTGCGAGGACCAGGATCCGCTCTGGACGTTTTCCACGGGGTCAAAGAGTGACATTATCCGCGTTCCACGTGACCAGGAATTTTGCACTAGATGCTTCACACGGGTTCACTGCCGTGCTCGGCGAGGACTAGGCTCCGCTCTGGACGTTTTTCACGGGGTCAAAGAGTGACATTATCCGCGTTCCACGTAACCAGGAATTTTGCACTAGATGCTTCACACGGGTTCACTGCCGCGTTAGGCGAGGACTAGGCTCCGCTCTGGATGCTTCGCACGGGTTCACTGCCATGCTCTGCGAGGACCAGGATCCGCTCTGGACGTTTTCCACGGGGTCAAAGAGTGACATTATCCGCGTTCCACGTAACCAGGAATTTTGCACTAGATGCTTCACACGGGTTCACTGCCGCGTTAGGCGAGGACTAGGCTCCGCTCTGGATGCTTCGCACGGGTTCACTGCCATGCTCTGCGAGGACCAGGATCCGCTCTGGACGTTTTCCACGGGGTCAAAGAGTGACATTATCCGCGTTCCACGTGACCAGGAATTTTGCACTAGATGCTTCACACGGGTTCACTGCCGTGTTAGGCGAGGACTAGGCTCCGCTCTGGATGCTTCGCACGGGTTCACTGCCATGCTCTGCGAGGACCAGGATCCGCTCTGGACGTTTTCCACGGGGTCAAAGAGTGACGTTATCCGCGTTCCACGTGACCAGGAATTTTGCACTAGATGCTCCACACGGGTTCACTGCCGTGCTCGGCGAGGACTAGGCTCCGCTCTGGATACTTCGCACGGGTTCACTGCCATGCTTTACGAGGACCAGGATCCGCTCTGGACGTTTTCCACGGGGTCAAAGAGTGACATTATCCGCGTTCCACGTGACCAGGAATTTTGCACTAGATGCTTCACACGGGTTCACTGCCGTGCTCGGCGAGGACTAGGCTCCGCTCTGGATGTTTCGCACGGGTTCACTGCCATGCTCTGCGAGGACCAGGATCCGCTCTGGACGTTTTCCACGGGGTCAAATAGTGACATTATCCGCGTTCCACGTGACCAGGAATTTTGCTGAATATATCCGCATTTCACGGGGTGAAGGTTTGACTGTTGGCGATATGTATACCACCGAGCCATGGAACTGGGAGTTGCCGCTGTTCCGCTTAGCTTGAGGTCATGTCCGTCGTTACGAGACGAGTGTTGGGATGATCTCCGGGTCGCTTGTGGCCCGTCGAGATTTAGCTTCTTTCTTTGGTGAAACCTGGGGGGGGAAGGTATGTTCCCTTTTTGCTTACGCCCTTGGATTGTGTATGGGGTGTGATGGAACATCACCTGTAAGGCATAAATTTTATTTTTTATTTTATTTCTTTTTCTGCGATGCTCTATCGTTTCAGCTTTTATATCGCGAAGGTCGCGATTGCCCCATCATTTCGGCTATTTGTTTTATTTTTACTCGCTGCTTTTTATTGCGAGTTGCCCCATCATTTCGGCTATTTGTTTTATTTTTACTCGCTGCTTTTTATTGCGAGTTGCCCCATCATTTCGGCTATTTGTTTTATTTTTACTCGCTGCTTTTTATTGCGAGTTGCCCCATCATTTCGGCTATTTTTCATGCATACATTTTTACTTGCTGCTTTTTATTGCAAGTTGCCCCATCATTTCGGCTATTTCGTAGGCATGTGTGGCCTGCTAGCTTTTTCGCCGCAAGCTCGGATTTTGGACACCGATTTCGGCATCAGCATCGCTGCAACTGGGATGTTGCCAGGAGCGAATCATCATTTGCCATGAAAGAACTTGGGATTTGATACCGGTTTAGGCGTCAGCATCGCTGCAACTGGAATATTGCCAGGAGCGAATCATCATTTGCCTCTGTCGATGTTGAACAAAGGTGGCTTAGCAAACAGGGTTAAGGTCCTGTCGACTAAGGCTTTTGACTTCATGAGCCGTAAGGGTCTCACAAAGGTATTTCTCCCTACAAGTCGTGAGGATCTTGCAGGTGTATTTTCTCCTTAGGGATCGTGAGGATTCCTAAGTGTATGTTCCTCTGTAAGTCGTAAGGATCCTACAAGAGGGCTTTCTCCTTATGGGTCGAGGGGACCTACAAGGGTTGGACTTTGCTGGGGAAATGTTTATTCGCGCCCGTGGATTGTATACAAGGGTCAGTATTGAGCCTCTTGTAGGGCAACATCGGAGATTGTGGAGGATTTGCTTAAGAACAGGTTTAGGTTTCTGTAACTTAAGACTTTCAAATCTCATGAGCCGTGAGGGTCCCATAAGAGAATTCTCCTTACGAGTCGTGAGGATCTCGTAAGTGTATTTTCTCCTTAGGAATCGTGAGGATCCCTAAGTGTGTTACTCCTTTGTGATTCGTAAGGATCTCACACAGGTGGTTTCTCCTTACAAGGTCGAGAGGACTTTGTAAGTGTCCTTTAACGAGGTTGCGCCCTTTCGGGTTTTCACAAACACTCGCCGGTAGTCCTGCTGTTTTTACTCACGGAGCCCTTTCGGGTTTTCATCCGTGCCCATTTTGCTTATAGACATACCGTTTTTTTTTTATTCTTTTTTACTTTTTTTTTACAAGGTCGCGCCCTTTCGGGTTTTCACGAACACTTGCCGGCAGCCCTGCTGTTTTTACTCACGGAGCCCTTTCGGGTTTTCATCCGTGCCCACTTTGCTTATGGACATACTGTTTTTTTTTTATCATTTTTTTGTCTTCTTTTTTTTTTTATCCATCTCGTCAACCTAAGGATGTTGCGGTAGTAGTTTAGGGACGTTTTGGTCCGTCGTTAGTTTAAGGACGTTTCGGTCCCTCGATAGTTTAAGGACGTTTCGGTCCGCTGTTAGTTTAAGGACGTTTCGGTCCGCCGTTAGTTTAAGGACGTTTCGGTCCGTCGTTATGGGAAGGCCGGCTGCTGCTTGTAAAGTCTGAGCCTAGGAAGATAGTGAGCGGACATAGTCGTCGTCATCTATCATTGACCTAGGCTGTGGCTTATTAAGCATAGTATTTCTTTAAGAAGCGGCCGTTTATTGGCCTGAAAGGCCTTTCACCGTGCATGTCCATGAGTAGGTAGGCTCCACCCTGGTAGACCTTGTCTATGATGTACGGGCCTTCATAGTTTGGCTCAAATTTTCCTCGCTTGGCACGATTGGGGATCATAGGTCTTTTGACCACTAGTACAAGTTCGCCTTGGCGGAATGTCCTCGGCCTGGTCAATCTTTCGTATGAGCGCGCCATCTTTGCTTTGTAGGCCTCTAGATGTTGTTGCGCTATGAGCCGGGTTTCGTCGAGGGCATCAAGCTCCTCAAGCAGAAGGTGAGCATTTTCTTCGTTCGTCAGCTCGTGGTGGACTGCTACTCGTAGAGAGGGTAACTCTATCTCGAGGGGGAGCACTGCCTCCGTCCCAAATACCAACGCGTACGGCGTTGTGTTTGTGGCCGTCTTGAATGTAGTTCGATAAGCCCAAAGGGCTTCTTGCAGCCTTTCGTGCCAGTCTCTCTTATTCCTGGAAACGGTCTTTTTTATGATCTTCGTCAAGGTCTTATTGAAGGCCTCGGCCAGACCGTTCGCTCGCGGATTGTAAACCGAAGAATATCTCCAGTCTATATTGTGCTGCTGTGCGAAGCGGCTAATCTTATGGCTTCGGTAGGCCGGCCCATTATCGGAGATAATCCGCCGTGGAGTTCCGAACCGATAGATGACGTGCGTCTTGAAGAAATGGAGGATATTCTCCGTCTTCACTTCCTTTAGTGGTACTGCTTCTGCCCATTTGGAGAAGTAATCAGTTGTCGCCAGGATAAAACGGTGTCCCCGGGATGATGCTGGCTCAATGGGGCCAACTATGTCAGTCCCCCACATTTCGAATGGCCAACTAGCCAGCGTTGGGTGCAGTGGATTCGGATGTTGGTGGATGAAGTCTCCATGAATCTGGCATGAGTGGCATTGCTTCGCATACTCGAGGCAGTCCTGGATCATCGTGGGCCAGTAGTAACCCATCCGTTTAATTTTTAACTTCATCTTTGGGCCTGCTTGGTGAGAACCGCAAAGTCCGTCATGAACTTCCTGAATGACTCTTTCTGCTTCGTCAGGTCCTAAGCATCTCAGCCATAGAGAATCAAACGATCTCTTGTATAGAATATCGTTGACGAAAGCGAAGGATAAAGCTCGTTTCATGAGCTGATGTCTTGAGGACGCTTCTTCGGGCATTCGGTGGGACTTAAAGTAGTCTATGAAGACTTCCCTCCAGTCTTCGGCCTTCTCATGGTCTTTTATTTGTAGGGTCGTCTGCTCAGTCGTTCCCTTTTCTTCGCATGATTCCGGAGATATTTCTGCCGGGGCGAGCACTCGACGGCTTTGTATCACGATTCTGACGTCATCGAGGTTCTCGTCAGCCAGTTCTTTAGCAAGTTTAGCCAACGCGTCTGCTTTGCTGTTTTCCGCGCGCGGTATGTTCTCCAAAGTATAGGAGGGAATTTGGGTCAATAGTTGTTGCACCCTTTCGCCGTACTTTACCAACTCCGGCTTGCACGTTTGGTAGTCACCATTTACTTGACTAACGACCAGCTGAGAATCCCCGTATATAAGGAGGTCTTCAATTCCCATGTCGATGGCGATCTCGAGGCCTGCTATCAGAGCTTCGTATTCGGCTTCATTGTTTGTCCTCGGCTCTGTTAAGGAGAAGGCGAAGCGCATTATCCCTCCTTGTGGAGTTGCAAAGATGAGACCTATCCCTGATTTGATCATTGGGACACCTTGTTTCTGTTTCTTTATGGAGGATGCTCCATCGAAATAGAGTTCCCATCGGGCGCTTCCGCTGCTAATCGCATCAAATGCATGCTCGTCCGGCAAATCACAGTTCAGAGGAGAATCGGCTGGTATCGGGTGCTCGGCGAGGAAGTCGGCAATGGCCTGGCCTTTCACTGCCTTGAGAAGTTGATACGTTATCGAGAACTCCATCAATAGCAGGGCCCACTTAGCGAGTCGTCCCGTCAATATGGCTTTCGACATCAAATATTTGAGAGGGTCCACCTTCGAAATAAGACGGACTTCATGTGCTAATGCGTAATGTCTAAGCTTTGTAATTGCGAAGATCAACGCCAGGCAGTGCTTTTCAATGGGGGAATAGTTGCTTTCTGCCCCCAGCAGCACTCGACTTAAGTAGTAGAGTGCCCTCTCTTTCCCCTGATCGTTCTCTTGTGCCCATAACGCGCCCAAGGAACCTTCGAGGGCGGTCGTATAAAGAATGAGGGGTTTTCCCTTGACCGGCGCGGCCAACACCGGAGGGTTCTGCAGGTACTGCTTGATCTCGTCTAGTGCACCTTGACATTTGTGATCCCAAACGAATGGAGTTCCCTTTTTCATCAGGTGGCTGTAAGGACGGCATTTGCCCGAAAGATTAGCGATAAACCGCCGGATGTATGCGAGCTTCCCTTGAAGAGATCGCAACTGCTTGAGGGTTCTTGGCGGAGGCATTTCCATGATCACCTTAATCTTTGACGGATCTATTTCAATACCTCGGTGTCGAACGATGAATCCCAGGAATTTGCCCGAGGAGACTCCAAACGCGCATTTGAGGGGATTCATTTTCAAATTATATTGCCGAAGGCGTCGAAATACAGTCTCCAGATGTTTTAAATGATCTTCGTATGACATGCTCTTTACTACAAGGTCATCGATATAGCACTCGACGACGTCGTGTATGAGGTCATCAAAGATTTTTGTCATGGCCCTTTGATAGATAGCGCCGGCGTTCTTTAGACCAAAGGGCATAACCCTGTAGCAGAATATACCCAAAGGGGTTCGGAAAGCGGTATGCTTCTGGTCTTCGGGATGCATCTTTATCTGATTGTATCCTGACGAGCCGTCCATAAAGGAGAAAACCTCGTGAGTGGACGTGTTATCTATCATTAGCTCGGTTACTGGTACTGGGAAATCGTCCTTTGGACAGGCTTTATTGAGATCCCTGAAATCCACGCATATGCGTACCGTCCCATTCTTCTTCATTACCGGGACGATATTGGCGATCCAGTCGGGGTACTGGACTTCTTGGATAAATCCAGAATCGATCAGCTTCTTGACTTCGGCGTTGATGCTCATTTCAAGCTCGAGTCGCATCCTTCTTGGCGCCTGCTTGACTGGCTTGATATCTGGGGATATCGCCAATTTATGCACAGCAATCTCCGGATCTAATCCTGGCATTTCGGAATAGTTCCACGCGAAGCAGTCTTTATGCTGTAGAAGCACGTTCTTTAACGCAGCCACCCTCTCTTCGGATAACAGCTCGCTGATAAATGTCGGTCGCGGGTCGTCTGCCGATCCCAACTCAACCTTCTTGAGGTTATCTGCAGTAGTATGTATGCCATCTTCCAGTTCTTTCGGAGCGGGCGGAAATTCTGAGATCACCTCATCATCGCTGTTCTCAAAGCACCGGGGAAGATCATCTACGTTCTCGGGCTCTTCTCCTAATATCGTAATCGTATAGCAAGTGCGAACCCGTTCCCCGGACTGAGGTGGACCCGGTTCTGCTCTTGCGGCTTTGGGCTCATGCTTCTGTGGCGGCGTTACCTTCCAGCCGTCGGATAAAGCGAATCTGCCCCGTCGGTACTGGTCCTCGACCCAGTTCTTGAAGGTGAAGCAGTCTTCGGTAGGATGTCCTATGGCTTGATGATAAGAGCAATAACTCGGATGAGAAGCCTTGCTAGCTTGCTTAGGATGTCTAGACTCTGGAAGCGTGATCATTTGATGTTTTATAGCGAGGTTGAGTAACCTCTCCGTCTTGTCTCGGGGGAAGGAGTACGCTCGACTCATCTTCTTCATGAGGGACAAACCCGAGCCGCTTCTTGATTTATTTCCGTCTTTGCGTCGGGCCTTTCGTACAACGGATTGACGAGGACAAGCGTCTTTGTCTTTTGCAGCACGTTGAGATAAACGTTGCGTCCTGGCCTTCTCGTAGATGGCCATTTCGCGGTTGTGGTCTTCCCGAGCTTCCTGACCCATTTTCCTGATAGGCTTGCCCATTCGTTCTTCAAACGACGGACTCGGCGCTTTAATCGCGGGGTCTAGTTTTGATGGGGGGTTGGCATCTCCTGACAGGGCGTCCTCCTCTTCGTCAAAGGTATATATAGCGTAGCTACTGTGAGCCCGTTCCCGTTTTCCGGCTCTTGCGTATCCAAGTCCGAGTGTTTCCATCTTCCCGTTGGGCAATTTGCGTCGAGTCCCGGGGACATCCCAGATCCTGTTGTAGAATCGCGCCTGCCGAACGGTCTGTTCTAAGGGTACTCCTTGGCGCTTCAATAGCTTCTTTAATCCATTTGTATAGTATCTGGGCAGACGGATGGGTTGGAGCCTGTCAAGTGTAGCATCCGCGCCATGCCAGATCTCTTTCTCTATCTTCGACTCTGAGGATCGGTAGAATAGGATCACCTTCTCACCCCTTCGCCTGGGAGGGACGTAGAATGTTTGCAGGTCCTGCACATTGTGAGCCTGAAGCGTGTCGAGATCCTTGTAGTGTTCTCGCGGTACCATGGTGATTTGCAAACTATGGTCATCGCCAGGGGGTGCTTGTATTGACAGCCGATTGGAGAACACAGCATTCACTTCATCTTCTGAGTCACTTCCGAAGACTAACATGGGGGCGGGCGTCCCCAGGTTGTTGCGTTGAGATGGCCCTGCATAAACTATCTCTTCCTCTTCTTCGGTGTCGTTTCCGAAAACGGGGATGGTGGCGACGGTTTTGTTCTCCGGGTTGCGACACCTTTCCGTATCCTCGAAATCTGGCAAAAAGTACTTCGCATCTTCGTATTTGCGGACTTCGTTCACGGAAAATGGGTTTAACTCACCTGTTACGGTATACTCGAAACCATCCTTAAAGTACTTCATATACTGATGTTGTGTAGAAGGGATGATGTTGTATTCGTGTAACCAAGGACGACCGAGCAAGGCGTTGTAGCAGGTCTTGGCGTCAATGACATGGAATTTGATGTCTGTGACGAGAAGTCCAAAGCGTAAGGTCAGTATCACAAATTCGAGAGTCCGTGACGATTGTGAATCGAAACCGGAGATAGTAATTTTGTCACGAGCGAGGTGTTGCACGCTCATGCAGATTTCCTTCAATACCCGAACATTAAGGAGATTGACAGAGGATCCATTATCCACCAGAATCTTTCCTATCTTGATATCATGGCAGTATCCGGAGACATACAGGGGACGGTTGTGGTCGCACGTCCCGAGAAGGAGGTCTTCATCACCGAAAGTGATGTCGGCTGAATGCACTTCCTCCAGTTCATCCTTCATCTTTTCAGTGGCGAGGAAGGCTTGGAATTGCTCAGGTTCTTGTAACGCCTTAATTAGTGAGTCTCGCGCTTCTTTTGATAATAGGAGGGCATCGAGAATGCTAAGCTGAGAAGGTAGCTTCCTTAGGTGCGCAAGGATGTTATAGTCCACCTTACCCTTCCTAGGAGGGTCTTTGGCAGCCAGCTCTCTGATGACTTGGTCATCTAAAATGATATCTTCAGTGACCTTTTCCTTTCCCTTATCCTTTCTATTCCCGGGCCCGAGATTCTTTTCTGGGAGTGTGCGATTGCGCAGCTGAATGTTCTCGCAGATCTCCGATTTCTCCTCTTTCCCTAAAGCGGATTCTTTAAAGAGAGGGCCCAGAGCCATTTCTTCGTCAGAGTCGCTCCCAAAGGTGAGAACTTGTGACCCCCCGGCGTTTACCATGTAACAGTTGCCAGTAGCTCTGTCGTGCCCATCGATAGTACTTTTTCGCTCCCGACGGATCTTGCGTTTCATGCGCTTAACATGTTGCCGACGGGCGACATATCCTTGCCACCATATCTTAAAGGCGTCGCACTCCTCCGTGGGGTGTGAGATTTTCCGGTGATATGCGCAATAGTGAGGGTGCCTCTCCATCCCGTCGTGTGTGTTTCCTTCCGAGGGCGGTAGCTTCATCCCCATTGACATGGTTTTGGCAAACCTTTTTCTCGTCTTGAATATCTTCTTGTCTACTTTGGATGCCTTTTGCTCTGGCAATGGTAGGTCAACTCTTTCGTTCAGTTGCCCGCATTTGGCTCCTTCCGATGTGGCCATTTCACGCTCCCGGTCCGCTTTACATTTTAGACGAATCTCGTCTAGAAAAGCGTCGATCATTTCATCTGTTGGCCATGCACGCTCTGGTACAGGCTCTGTCTCCAGCTTTTCAATGCCAGGAGTTTTCCCATCATCGGTAAACGAGTGGGAGATTACGTTACAACTCGCCACATATCCTTCGGATTCATCCGACGAGCCTTCTCCATCATCTTCCTCTTGAAAGATGTGGTTGAGGAACTCTTGCAGTGTGACAGGAGTTCGCGCCTTTTGATTGTACTCTTCCAGTGCGTCGATTTGCTTCTGCAAGTCCGTGTGCTCGTTTCCAGGCTTCACGGACTTCTTGGATTTCTTCTTCTTTTTCTTCGAAGATTTTGATGATTGGGCGTGAGTATCTGGGCTCTTATCGTGAGTCTTTGTAGTCGGGCGGCGCCTTAGCATCCCTTCGATAATTTGAGGTTCAAGAGGGTCCTTCCATTCGATCGCAGGGCACGCATGAAGGTCTCTCAGCATTCTTTTGGTTTTAGTTGATAGCACGACTTCCCATGGAGCTTCTTCAATAAAAGAACATGTTGCCCCCGGTGTATCCGCTTTCCTAGGAGCATGCGGCTGTGGTGGGTTCACCTTCCACTTTTCGGACAGTACAAACTTCCCCTGGAGGTACTGGTCTTCAATCCATCCTTTGAAGACGAAGCAATCTTCAATCGGATGGCCTACCGTTTAATGGTACGGGCAATAGTTAGGGTTATTCACCTCAGTGGGTTGCGGCGGTCGCCTTGGATTTGGCAGGTTTATAAGTCTGTTGCGTATTGCCAGCTCGAATAACCGTTTCGTCTTGTCCCGTGGGAACGAGTAGGGACGCTTCATCTTCTCATTATAATACCGACGTCTTTCCTCCAGTTGATCTGCCGGTTTCGGGGCGTTAGGTTGCTGTTGGGCATTCGCAACAAAGGTTGCTCTTCCTTTACCCTTGTCATTCCGGGGTTCCGACTTCGGGGTAGGTGGTCTATGACCCATCTGGTCCATCTGAGCCAACTTGTCGATCAAAGCCTGGAATGTGGTTGGCTTAAAGAACATCATAAACTGGGAGATAGTTGCGTGGGGGTCTAGGGTTCCCACGAACATGCCCACTGCGGGTGCCTCCTCAATGCGTTGTTCACATCTCGGCCACAAGTTCCGCCAGCGTATAGCATACTGGACCCAGGTTTCGCCTGGTTTTACCCTGGCGTTAATCAATGCAGTTATTGGAGTGCGTTCGCTGGCACTTGCGAATCGCTGAGTGAATAACAACTCCATTTCAGCGAACGTTTTGATAGAATCGTTTGGGAGTTCCGAATACCATTCGAACGCTGTTTCTGATAAGCTGCCCACGAACTGGCGGAGCAACAGTTTATCATCACCGCCGGTGTTACCGCAGAGGGCCCGGAACTGGGCGACATGTTGATGGGGATTGCCGGTCCCCTTGTACACGTGGAATTTTGGTATCGTATAGCCTTGCGGGTATTTGATTTGGTCGTACCAGCTAGGATACGGCCGTCCCGTTTTCACGACTTGACCAGCTGCCTCAGTCGCGTGATGAACCCGGATTTGCTGGGCTATGTAGTCAGCCAAGTCAGCCTTAGAGATTGCCTCCTCCTTGGCCGTTGAGAGGGCTGGTGGTGGATTTGACGTTTCTCCTCGGTCGTCTTCAAGAACGATCGGAGGATCCTCGGCGGGTAAGTCCTGCTGGATCATCATTCCTATCACATCTTGGAAGAGAAGGCCCATCCGTTGTATGTTGTCCGCTTGTTCAGCAGCCTCTTTGTCCCTTTTCTCCAGTGTCCGGCGAAGGAATTCAGCATCGGTTTCTTCCTCCCGGCGTGCGTCTGAGGACGTTTCTGGGTTTTCTTTTGGCCCGGTGAGCGCGGCCATAGCATTCATCATTTCTTGAAGCTTTTGTTGCTGCTCCTGGGCTTTCGTCACGGATCGGGTTAGCGGTCGGTGGCCCGTAGAAGTGCGGCTTTCCTCTTTTCCAGAGGCCATGTAAACAGTGTGCACCACCATGCCCCCAGACTTAGGGCGTCTGGGCTCAGTGCTTTTAGCCGTCGTTGCATGCTGTGGGGTCTTCTCTGGCCTCCTCCTTTTATGAGCCATGGAGGTTGAGGGGGCCGTTGAGGTGGGCGTCCAGACAGCCTTTTGGGGTTTAGCCTGGTGACCAGCTTCCGGTTGGATTTTCAGCTTCTTGTGCTGGCGGGAGAAGTTTGGATCGATGATCGAGTCTCGGGCCTGCCGCCAAACCTTATAGATTTTGGAAGACAGCCGTTGAGGAGATCGGGGTTGTTCGGGTTTTATTTCGACAACCTTTTTTAATGAGGGAGGAGACCTCTTCAGCACTGCCGTAGGAGAATTCCTTCGCACCTTATTTAGCATTTCAAAGCTGTTCCCAGTTGGAACAGCAGCATTAACCTCTGCCACCGGGACCGATGGAGTCAACCCGGAGGGGGAGTTGCCCCCAGCCTTCCTTACTCGGCGCCAATGACGACGTCGAGCGTGTCGAGCGGACGGTGTAGGGTCAGCGGTAAGAATGGTTTCGTCTTGCCCCCTGTCTGGGTGGGGGGTCGCAGTTGGTATTAGCCTGTCAAAGACCGATGTCCTTTGGGCAGCAAGAGCGGGAGCTGAAGCCGTCAATCTTGTAAAGACCGACCTTTTGGCCGGAGAATCTGCCTTGACGATTTCGGGGGCAGGAGCGGCCACCTTCTTAGAAGCAGCCTTCTCTGAGATTGTAAGTCCCATGATGGGTTCGCAGGATTTCCGGCCCAATCTAGAGAAGACCGAAGCGTTGACGTTGGGCGACTCGTTGAGAGGAGCCGCGGCAGGGGTAAGACGATCAAAGACCGACTTCTTGAGAGCTTCCGTTGTCAGCACTGGAGCGGTGAAGTTTGTCGGCGGGAGCATGGTCCCAAAGAACAATCCTGTGGTGGCGCGAGTGACCTGTTCCACGGGCATTGTGAATAGCGAAGCAGCTTGGGGTCCGTAGGCTATACCTCCTAGCGAGGCAGAGCGTTGGTTGCAATTGCAGTCTGAGCAGTTGGAGAATTTCACGGAAGTAGAAGCCATCGATCCTTTGCTTTCTGCAGCAAGACGTCAATTCTTAGTATCTTGAAACCCAAGGGCAACCATTAGCGAACCGCGATTGGTTCGCGAGTCACGACACACGAAGTGTGGAGTGGAAAGAGAAAAAGGTCCCACCGGGCGTGCCAGAATCTGTTCCCCTCCGAAAGACGGCCGAGACATGGACCGTCTCGCCTGAGATTCAGGGCAGATGCTAATTGGTGCTATCCGTCCACCTCTCCGAAGATGCCAAGTTGATTTATGGCACCATGTATCGAAGGTTTAGACGGATGCGTCCGATGTAGCAGACTTCGTCAGATTCCCCCTCGTTTGAGGGGTTTTTTTGATTGTGGGGACACTCTTCCCTGCAGGCGCAAGCCCCTGCAGTTAATTACGCTACCGGATTGCGGTAACAACTTTCTCCTTCTCCAGATGGTCACTTCGTGTCGTGGGTGTTTGTTTTGTTGCCCGTGGATTGTTTACGGAGACTGAGTTATGTCGTCGCCCGTAGGGCGTGGACTAGTCCAAATCCGTATTATCTTAGATTTGGGTTTGGGGGTTTGGTTTGAGGATACGTTAGCCATATTTGAGGCTAAGATCAACTCAAACGTTTGTTAAGGATACGTTAGTCCGGTTTGAGACTAAGGTCAACTTAACGGGATCGTTTAGATCCGACAAAAGAGCGTTTGGGCTCTAATGTTCCAGTTTAGGGACCTAGTGGTCCATTAAATGTATAGCCGTCGGGACCCGTCATCTCTCTGACGACGTTGAAGGATTACAACGACAGATGTCAGAGGAGTTCAGAGATGTACCCTCGAGCCAGAGTTAATTAGGGGGATTCATAGTCCAGTCTGTTTGAAGGTTTAAGGATACGTTAGCCATCTTTGAGGCTAAGATCAACTTAAACGGGACCGTTTAGATCCAACAAAAGAGCATACGGGGCTCTATTGTTCTAGTTTAAGGACATTGCGGTCCATGGGTAGTTTAAGGACATTGCGGTCCATTGTTAGTTTTAAGACATCTCGGTCAAGGTTAAGGACGTCGTAGTCCATGGGTTTAAGGACCCCACAGTCCATTGTTAGTTTTAAGACATCTCGGTCAAGGTTAAGGACGTCGTAGTCCATGGGTTTAAGAACCCCACAGTCCGGTATGTGCTCTGGATGCTTCACACGGGTTCACTGCCATGCTCTGCGAGGACCGGGCTCCGCTCTGGACGTTTTCCACGGGGTCAAAGAGTGACATTATCCGCGTTCCACATAACCAGGAATTTTGCATTAAACACGGGTTTAAGGACCCCGCAGTCCGTATCAATGTGTGGTCGTCGGGACCCGTCACCTCTTTGAAGACATTGAGGGATTACAATGCCAAGTATCAAAGGAGTGAAGAGATGTACCCTAGAACCGGAGTGGATTAAATAGTCCTTGGCCCAATTTGGGGTCAAGACGAATTAATTATGTTATGAGTCCATTGGCCCAGTTAATCACAAATTGAGGACTTATGGCCATCTTGGGCTAAGTCCAATCAGGAGAGGCTTTGCCTCTATCCATTTAGGCCAATTGGGCCAAAGCCTAGTGTTAAACACTACAGAGCAGTCAGTGTTGAACACTGGGGATGAGGTTGACAAGTTAGTGTTTAACACTAAGAGATAATTGGTGTTAAACACCAGCAACAAGGCTTTTCAAATTAGTGTTAAACACTAAAACAGATCAGTGTTGAACACTGCAGATAAAGCTTTTTAATTAGTGTTGAACACTAAGGCCCAACAGTGTTTTAACACTGGGTTCGAGAGTTTTAATTTAGTGTTAAACACTAAGGCAAGAGGGGTCACGTGGCAGCACGTGAGAGCGCCCTCCCTTCATTTATTCTGCTGAGATTATCGCGTCTTTCAGAGCATCACGTGCCATCACGTGATGGGCATTCAAACGCCTATGTATTAGAGCTTCTGCCAAGGGTCACGTGGATCACGTGGGGTGCTGCCTCAAAGGGACTTTCTGTAGATCTCTTGGGGGGTCACGTGATGACACGTGACCCTGCCTCTATGTATTTTGTTTAGAGGCTTTGTTAATCTTTTTTCAGGAATTAAATTCCTTGAGCTTTAAATTTCAGAGGAATTAAATTCCTACTTCCTTTTGAAGGTTTATATTCTGGAATAGAGTTTAACTCTGAATTTTCTGTAGGAATTACATTCCTCATATATGTGAAGGGCCGAATAGGGTTAAACCCTAATAAAAGTTTTTAAGGAATTGAATTCCCATTCCCTGTTAAATGATGATTAAGGGAATTAAATTCCCGTTGTTTCAACAGAACTAAGTTCTTAATTAGGGTTAAACCCTGTTTCTTTTTATTCTGAAGGAATTAAATTCCCATGATACAGGGTCAAGCCCTAATTTTATTTTAAAGGAATTAAATTCCTATAGTTCTGTGAGAATTAAATTCTCGTGCTTGCATTCCCTCTCTATGTTTTGGATCTGCATGGCAGGATCTCAACCCATTGAGAATTAAATTCTCAACCTCAAGGGGAGATGTGCACTTTGCAGATCCTCTATCAAAGAGAGAAGAAATATGTTCTTCTGTTTTATGTATCAGAGTTAAACTCTGTTGAGAATTAAATTCTCTTTTTCTTTCAAGGAGCTTTTCCCTTTCTTACCTAGGGTTTTTGCAGAAGATCCAAGTTTCTCCAAGTATCGAAGCTCTCTTTCTTTTCTTTTTCTCTCCTCTGCGTATGTATATATCTCCATCTGTGTCTCTTGGCTCCTATTTATAGGAGAAGCAGCCGAATCAATCAGTTTTTGACGAATCTTCATGAGAGATTTGATTTGCATCCATCATTCGTTTTGGACCTTTGGATTATTAGGTGAATTTTATTCACCATTGGATTTCAAATCCAGAGATTTTTCCTTTGTTGTTTCGATTAGATTTAAAGGGGAAATCTTTCCAAACCCGAGATTTTCCCATAGATAGATGATATTTCATCACCTCTGAATCTTTAGTTCGATTGGTTCCAGATAGCCGCTTTCCTTTGGAAAGATTTGAATTTCTTTCAGAATTTAATTCTGTTAACACAATGGGCTTTGAAAGCCGGTCACGTGTGACCACGTGACCCATGGTCACGTGTGAGCACGTGACCCCCTTTGGAATGAGCCTTTTCCTTTCTTTTGCGCTCTGTCTTCTGATCGTTGCTTAAACGTCACGTGCCACCACGTGACTCCTGGTCACGTGTGAGCACGTGACCCTTGTTTGAACTCTCTTTCCTTGGTTCATCTGGAGAACGAGTTTGCTGCTTTGAACGTCACGTGCCAACACGTGACCCTGGTCACGTGGGAGCACGTGACCTCTTCTGAAGCTTTTTCCTTGACTTGATCAGGGAACCGGTGTGCCTTTGACGCTTGCATTTAAATGTCACGTGCCGACACGCGACCCTTTCTGAAGCCCTTTCCTTGATGTAGTTGGAAAACTGAACTTGACTTGATGATGCTTTTAGGTGTCACGTGCCAACACGTGACCGCTAGTCACGTGTAAGCACGTGACCCTCTTCTGAAGCTTTTCCCAGAAGCTTTCCTGATTTTAAATCAGGAAACAATGGGTTCATGTAATATCGCACCAAAAGTTGAGGTCTGCCATTGTTGTAATACTATCACCATTTTTTAGATATAGATATCGAGGTCTTGCACGTACACCTGGCCTTCGATTTTCCATTATGATCGATGTAATACAAGTTTCTTGTTGTTTCGCCATTTTGAGATAAATTTCAAGGTCGTGCAAATAACCTGATCATAAGTTTCTCATCATGGAGTGCAAGTGCACAAGTTTTAGTGAGCATTGTATACATATTAGAGAAGTAATCAATCATAACTTTCTGAAAAATATTACAGAAGCCTTGATGTCAATAATTAATCATATTCACGCTGTAAAAGGTGATTATGATTTCTCTTTTGAAAGCATGCATTCAGGTATTTGATGGTAAATGATATGCTTCACTTTCTTTTTATTGAAACTTTTATGAATATTGTTATGGATATATATTCAGTTGTTATATTTAATTAATCAGTTTGATTAGTTCTTATATGTTTGTTAGAAGAGATTATCCACAACTCTCTATATATAGAGTTGTGTGGACTATTATTTTTCTTAAGCTAATAAAATTATTTTATCTTAATTATTTTCATTGTATCAGAACAGTGAAAATAATTGAGAGAAAAAAAAAATCCATAACCCTAATTTCTCCTCTTCAACCAACCGTCCGGCCTCACCTTCAAAGACTCCTCCCCCCTCTGCGCCCTCAACAGCCCCTCCTCCACCTTCGATAGCCATCCCTGCCCCCTCGAACCCACACCTCCAACCATCCCTGCCCTCGAATCCTCTCCAGGACCCCTTCCCTCCCTTCGATCCCTCCTCCAGCACCATCGACTTCCCTTAGGACCCTCGACTCCACTCCAGAAGCCCTTACATCCCTTCGATCCACTTCCCGCACCATCGAAGACCCTCCAGGGAACCTTCCCTCTCTTCGACTCCGCCTCCAGAACCCCTTCCCTCCTTTCGATCCACCTCTAGCACCATCGACGACCCTCCATGAACCCTTCCCTCCCTTCGACTTCCTCTCCAGGCCCCTCGACTCCACTCCAGAATCCCTCTGCCCCCTCGATAGCCACCTCTACATTTTCCTAGTTCTTCGAAAATGCCCTAGATCCCCTCCAGCCGCCACCAGCCCCCTCGACAGCATCCTCCAACCCTTCCCAGCCCTTTGAAACCCACCTAGACTTGAAGATTCATCTCCATAAAGCAATTTTCCATGACCATTGTATGGGCTGGCAAGGATCGAAGCTAAATCTGCAGCCCCTTAAACTACATTAGAAGTAGATCTATATGAATATGGAACTTGGTGATAATCTATGGTGTCCTTTGATCGAGCATTATGAACTTCAGCCATCAAAAGATTTGATTTAACAAACTCTGGATTTTATCGATTACCTAATGGTTTCCAGCTCTGGATCAGCCATATTTGAGAGTGGACTGTGAACCGCCACCTCCGTCTGGATTTGTTGATTGTCTATCTGATTCTCGCTCTCTCAGGATTTACCTCTGCGCCATTCTTCATGGATTCTGCTTCTGTTTCAATTAATGATTGTGATCGTTCCCCTATTAGTGCTTGTGCTTGTGGTCCTCATACTCGTAGTCGTAACTGTGCTGGCCTTTATTGTTCTTATAGCGGCGACATTAATCATCGTGTAGACCGGTGTTGGGAGAAATATGGCTATCTTGATGATACTCGTACAACTCGCCAAACATCCATAACAGTTGCTAGTGCTCGATCTTCCTTTTCTGCCGGCAATTTACCTTTATCCAGTACTGAGTGGGGACAATTGTGTTGTCTCCTCTCCTCTGTAGCTCTTACCAACCTTTCTATTCCATCAGGTATATCGTTTCTTTCTCATTCTAATTCGTGGGTCGCTGATTCCGGCGTCCCACATCACATGTCTCATGATGGACCGTTTGAGCTTACTTCTAGTCCTCACAAGTTGATTTCCATGGCCAATGGTGATACCATACCTGATTCTGACTCTACTGATTTATCACTTCATCTTTACACCTGAAAAATACTTTAATTATGTTATGTTTAAATCAGAACTTGTTTTCTATTCGTCAGCTTACAAATAATTCCAATTGCTTTGTAACCTTTTATCCACCCCACTTGTGATATAGGATCTTTTGATGAAGCAGCGGATTGGTGGGGGGCATGAACAGAATGGACTATACTATGTCGATCACCTTCCCAGTACGTCTGCTTTCTACTATCCAGTGGCATCAGCGACTTGGTCATCCTCCTTTTTCTTCTTTACGTAATATGCCGCCTTCTCTTGAATTATCAGAGTTCAGTTGTGAATTCTGTATTCTTAATAAACATCATCGCTTTTTTTTTCCTCCAGTTAATAAAAAACATGATTTGCCCTTTGCGTTAGTCCATTCTGATATTTGGGGTCCGTTAAAAATTCCTAGTGTGTTTGGTTATACATATTTTGTAATTTTTATCGATGATCATTCACGTATGATTTGGTTATATTTTCTGCGTAATAGGTCTGAACTCTTGTCTGTCTTTAAAATATTCGTAGCTGAGATTACTAATCGGTTTGTTGTTATGGTAAAGTTTCTTCGTTCAGATAATGCTGAGGAGTATATTAACACGGAGTTTACTGCATTTTGTCAGATCCAGGGTATATTGTATCAAACTTTATGTTCTTATACTCCCCAACAAAATGGGATTGCTGAATGAAAGAACCGACATTTGCTTGAGATAGCTCGTTCTCTCATTTTGCATATGCATGTCCCTAAACGATTGTGGAATTTTGCAGTTTTAGCTGCCTGTTTTTATATCAATCACATGTTTTCTCTGGTCCTAAGCAACCGGTCCCTTTTATCTATTTTGTTTCCATAGGGCAAGTTTTTTCCTGTTTCTTCTAAAGTGTTTGATTGCCTATGCTATCTCCATGTTCTAAGTCCTCATTTTGATAAACTTGATTTTAGAGCTATCTGTATGGTGTTTGTAGGTTACTCTCGAACTCAAAAAAGTTGTGTATGTTTTGACCCTGTCACATCCAAAGCTTGTATATCATGTGATATGACCTTCTTAGGAGATCAAGTTTATTTTCCACCACCGGTTAAGGACCACACTTTTATTATTCCTGTTTACCTTTCTCAGATCTTGATTCATCTATTCCATATGTGCTCCCTAGTGATCAGTCTAGCGTCCCTTATCAACAGGTGTACCACCGTCATAAGAAAGTTGTTCCGCTACCTCCCACCAATGATTCTTCTAATGATTCTTCTGCAGGTACTCATATACAGTCTACCATTTCTGATTCTCCACCACTATTGCCTTCCGAAGATCTCTCTCTTCCTATTGCCTTCCGCAAAGGTAAGCGTTCTTGTATTACTGCGCATCCGATTTTTAACTTTGTTTCCTATCATATATTGACCTCATCTACTCGTCGGTTTGTTTCTTCCTTGTCTGCCATCACTCCTCCTTTCTCTGTTCAGGAAGCATTTCAGCACCCAGATTGGCATGCAGCTATATTAGAAGAGATTGCCGCACCACACTCTAATCAGACTTGGAAATTGGTACCTCCACCGTCAGATAAGAAGATTGTTGGTTGTTGATAGATTTTTACTGTCAAGCAAAATCCTAATGGGACGACTGATCGTCTCATAACTCGATTGGTGGCCAAAGGATTTATTCAGCAGTATGGTTTAGATTATGTCGAGGCTTTATCTCCAGTTGCCAAATTAACATCGGTTCATGTTCTTTATCCTTGGCTGTTTCTAAGGCATGACCTCTTCATCGACTTGATGTGAAGAATGCTTTTCTTAATGGTGATCTCTCGAAGACTATTTATATACAACAGCCTCCTGACTTTAAGCGACCGGTGGAGTCTATGGTTTATCTTCTACATAAATGGTTATATGAACTGAAACAGTCACCATGTGTCTGGTTTGAAAAATTTAGTATTATTGTACGACAGATTGGCTTCAAACGCAGTCGGACCGACACGTCTCTTTTTACACAATCGTCCTCGGGGCAGGGCAATTGTGTTGGTATATGTTGATGATATTATCATCACTGGAGATGATTCTGCCGGTATCTCTAAGGTGAAAGAACATTTGGTTTCATATTTCCATACCAAGGACATTGGACCACTTAAATATTTCCTTGAAATTAAAGTATCACGGAATTCTGGTAGATTACAGCTCTCTCAGTGTAAGTATGTACTTGATTTTTTATTTGAGACAGGGTTTTTGGGATGTAAACCGGCAAACACCCGTATGGATTCCTCAGTCAGCTATCTCGATTAAGCTCTCCTTCGGATCCTCCACTTGATCCAGGACGATATCGACGTCTAGTTGGGAAGCTTATTTACCTCCCTGTCACTCATTCTGATATTGCTTTTGCCGTTAGCACAGTGAGTCAATACATGCAGAATCATTTGACCTCTCACCTTGAGGCAGTTGAGAATATTCTCAGATATATCAAAAGTTCTTTATGACAGGATCTTCATTACAAATCATCATCTATGTTGTCGCTCACAACCTTCACGGATGCTGATTTTACTGGATCCGTTGATGATCGTCGTTCCACGAGTGGCTATTGTGTCTTCTTGAGAGGAAATTTAGTTACATATAAAAATAAGAAGCAAAATGTAGTTGCTCGTTCTTCTGCAAAGACTGAGTATAAATCTATAGCGCATACGGTTACTGAGTTGGTATGGATTACCTTCTTTTTGACCAATCTTGGAGTTCTTTCTTCTCTTCCGACTACACTCTTTTGTGATAATAAGGCCGCAATTCATATTACCGAGAATCCGGTTTTTCATGAGCGGACCAAATATATCGAGATAGATTGTCACTTTATTCGTGATAAAGTGACTGATAAGGCGGTTGCACTCCAGCATATTTCCTCTACAACTCAACTGGCAGATATTCTTACCAAGCTCTTTCTCAACCGGTTTTCGCTCGTCTTCTATCCAAGTTTAACATAATTGACATCTACGCTCCAGCTTGCGGGGGACTGTTATGAATATTGTTATGGATATATATATTCAGTTATTATATTTAGTTAATCAGTTTGATTAGTAACTATATGTTTGTTAGTAGAGGTTATCTAAAACTCTCTATATAGAGAGTTGTATGGACTATTATTTTTCTAAAGCCAATAAAATTATATTCTCTTGATTATTTTCAGAAACTGGCCTTTAATATATGCACTACTATGTTTCCTCAGACATAACCAATCGATGATGTCATGTATTAATTTTTTCGAGGGTTTAGGAATCAATTAAAACTTTTGTATTATCATTACTTTCAAGCATACATCTCTTTTCTTTTGCTTGTCTGATTGCAGTAGAATCTAAGGAATATTTTTCAATAACCTCTTGAATTTGTTGTCTAAGTCGCCCCATGCATTGTATTAGTTATTTCAGCTGCGATGTCATAGATTCTCACTTAGTTCTCTTAAAACTGTATTTAAGCTTGAGTAGACGAAGTGTAGGCAGAACTTTATTATCTTGTTTGCTGAAAAAATGTTATATGCCCCCACACTTGTACCTTCAGCGGTTGAGTAAAGCATAAAGAATTCACACAGATATCTACATCCAAAACCATGTCTAGTTGAATAAAGACAGAATTATCATTTGGCACTAAGTATCATCTTTCTTGTCTTTAATCTTTAGCCGTTTTTTACTAAAACTATCAGATCTTGTAGCCCCGTGTTTCATAAATACCTTGCGTGAGCGGTTCTAACCCTTAGTTGCGAAGGCAAGTTTAAACTTGCAACTAGGTATAGTATTGTCGGTGTATATGACAAATATTGTTTGATTTGTAGTCATTGTTATCTTAGTTTAGAA
Organism: Agapanthus africanus; assembly: GCA_030015575.1. Lineage (NCBI taxonomy): Eukaryota > Viridiplantae > Streptophyta > Magnoliopsida > Asparagales > Amaryllidaceae > Agapanthus > Agapanthus africanus. The sequence goes on from JASDDO010000006.1 coordinate 286,233,010, forward strand.
TATCTTAAAAGTGATAAAGCGAAGATTTCCCCCTGAATAATCATTATAGGCTTATGCTATGCCTTTTGGCTTGTTTTCGAATATATTCTGACAACATTGTTATTTTTATGCTTTAGACTATGTGCTCCTATTCTTTTATCGCTGAAAAAAGATAATAACAGTGGTTTCATTGCCAAGAGTATTCTGCAAGAATCGAATCATTTTTGAACTGTACAGATATTCATTCATGGGACGGTCCTCTATAGGGCATGGTTTCCACCATATCTCTAACATTCATTAGAAAACTATTACAAACTGAATTTATTGATTTAATAAAAACTATACATATCTTGTTCTCGATCATAACTTTCTAATACAAACTCTGTTTAAAATGGTTATTCACAGATGAACTCTAACAAATATATAAACCTAATTCTAAAGAAATAAATAAAAATCGATTGTGTTGTTATTACGCTTATGCTCCTTTAGGACTTTTGCATTGCTCTTAGGATCTGCCACTGTATTCACAAATATTGTAGCCATTACAAAAGATTCATGATTTTATTCAAGTTTATAGATGTGTTAGTTTTGTTGATGTCGCAATGCTTGTTGCTTGTGATGAGAGATTATATACATCATCTCTTTACATCTCTTAATGTATAAAAGGTATGAGTCTTATATTGCTCCTGATTTTGTCAGTGTTAAAACTAAAAATAAATGTTATACCAAATACATCGTTACTTCATTGTTTTCACTTCGGGGTCTGGAAAATTTATAGAATGCAAATTAATATGGGTAAATTACACTAAAATATCCTTTCCTATCGTGTTTTTTCACTCAAATATCTTAAATTCCTTTTTATAACAGCCAATTACCTAAAGTACTACTTTTGAGGGTATATCAGTGAAAAAATCCCTTAAAAACCACATTTTATTGTAATAAAAAACTTAAGATATTTTTTGGAAATCCATGATAGTCAAGGATATTTAGTGTAATTTACCGTTAGTAATTTATGGTTACTACAATTTCATTTTCTTTCTTCCTTTTTTTTCATTGAGCCTTTGGCTTAGGTTAAGTAGAAATTTCAAGAAAGCCTCCACAGAAAAAAGAAGGCCCTTAATTTAATAGGCATCATCTTTGCATATCTAAATTACAGTCGACCTCCATATGCCGTGAGTGAACGTGAATACTTGGAAGCACCGATACTTTACTTGCCAAGACACATAAATGTGGATCATAGGTTTAGGCAACTCTGTACATTTAATGACACAAGAATATTGAATATTTTAACTCTTTTATTGGATTAGAGCTAGGAGTATAACTTCTGATCTGTTGTAAATCATGGAGTTGTGTCTTTGAAAGTTGGCTCTAATTAAAAAGTGGCAACATTTTGTGTGTTCGAACTGTTATGGACGTAATTCTTGTGTTTTAGTTTACTTGTATAAATTTGTTACATTATGGTCTTTCAAGTTATGGATGAAAGTTAAAACCTTGATTTTATATTAATTGTGTTCTAAAAGTTTGTTACTACATTTTATATTATATTTGGTTTAATGTGTATAATTATTTATAGATAAATATTGTGTCCCGTCTCCATGTTGGTATCTGCGACCGTGTCTATGCTTCATAAGGAAATACTGTATCTATCTTGTATTTTACAATTCGCTACTAGCTAGAAGTTAACCTATACAAAATTTCAAATACAAGAGATCTCATTGAACGATGATCTTCTCCTGTATCATAAAGCTACTAGAAGCTGCCTCGATGCGGCAAGGAATAGAAGATACCTCTTTGTATTCTGATTTCATTTTATTTATATGGGATTTCAATCCAGGAGATTGCATGCTCCATAAAGAAAGTTGGTCATCACTGATTGCATATTGCCCCAATTTTATTTCTTCAGTCACCTTAATCAGAACAGAAAGTTTTTGTGTTTAGACTCTGAGGGTTGTGGAATTAAAATATTTAAAAGAGATTTGTGAAATTAAAATAGAAGATATATTGCTTCCCCTGTGTAGTCCTATACATTTGTGTGATATCGATTGTGGAGTAAAACAATAATTTATAAATTATGTAACCCTTGATCGAGGTTTTGTTAGCCATTTTAAGTTATGCCTTATTGATCGCATGGTGGATAGACCTTTTAGGTTCTATACTGTTATACTTGCATCACATGGAGATGATCCTTTAAAAAAAATCATATAAGACGTAATCTCCATTTATCGAAGCACATCTTGTCTGTTTGCTTATTGATGAATTATGATTCATTCCTGCTGTTTGTATAGGACACTCACATTAGCAGGTCCTTTCTTCGAGGCATGAAATGAAGGAAGCCACATTTAAAGGAGATTACATGCATTCTCCCAAATCTCAACCCTTTTATTTTACCTCAATAAGGGCCCAGGTATCATGCACTTTATTACTCAATTTACAGGGATAGCTGAACATTGTGTCCTAGACTCCAATGGAACTATATAAGTATGCTATATTAAAATGGTGGCAATGCTAATGATGGATGAGTATATTTATTGACAAAAAAGTATCTTTTTGAGAAATCTTACTGTGCATAGAGAGGTCGCTTGTGTTCTTCCTGAATGGTGACAAAAAGCGTAAACTATAAGGTTTAAGAACAAAGCGAAGCAATTCGTGCAACTTGACATTATTCATGCCGAAATGAGAATATTGAGATGGATAAGAGGCACAAGAGGTAGGATAAGTAACGAATGAATCCATCAAAGGCAAGAGGTAGCCTCTTACAGGATAATAAGAGATAACACTTATTGCTAAAGTGTGACAAAATTGTAGGTGACGGTATCTACAAGAAGAATAGTTAAACAGATACTTTAGTTCTTAAAGTTAATTGGGGACATTGCTTTTTCCATAGCTGAATGGAGGAGAAAGATTCATGTAGCTATCTGAAAAGTTTCAGGATTGTCGTTTCACTTTCTCTATTTTCAGATAAATCTTGAGGTCCTGCATATACATCGACCTGGATTTTTCCTTCATGATCCACATAGCACAACACAAGTTTGCAAGTCTTTCCAGTGACAGAAGGAAATGCTCATAAAATTGGTTTTAAAAAATCTGATGTTTCGTATAGCAAAGAATTATCTGAATAGTTGTATATGGGATTATGATTTCCCTTGTAAAAACATGCATCTAGGCATATGACTTGTATTGATATGGTTCGCTTTCTCCTTATTTTATTTTATCTTTATTTTTTAATAATAGACCGTAACTTTATGCAAGGTGGTGCTTGAACCCCATATCCTCCTAATCAACTGCAAAGAGGCTTTGCCACTAGGCTTAGTAGCATTCACCACTTTCGCTTTATCGAAACTGGCCTTTAGTATATGGCCGTATATGTTTCCTCGGACATAACCGAACAATGATGTCTCGTATAAATTTTTCGATTCGGGTTCAAGAATTACTCAAGTTTTCAGTGTCCATGCTTTTAGGGCATGCATTTAGCATCACTTGCAACTTCTTCCAAATGCTTTACATGATCATGTCATCTTTAAGTCATTTCATCTTTTTCTAGAGCCTTGCAGACAAATTCTTGCACCTTATTTTCCCAATGTGCATCTCTTTTCTTTTTGGTTGTCTGATTGCAGTAGAATAAAGAAAAAGGCTGTACATTTCCTCTCAACTGTTTTGAACTTGGGAAAAATTTCAAATGTCATGAATTTCACCAATTTTGTTGTATATAAAGATTATAGATGCTTATTTACATCTAACATGTAATTTTGCCCACCGTTTCTTCAAACTGCTTGTTAAACTTGAGTAGTTGAACTTTTAAGCGTTGGTAGTTTGCTGAAAAATTTATCATATGTCCCGCATTTGTTACTTCCATCAAAACTATATCTAGCTTTAAAGTTAATAATAATCATGATATCATGCAATTAATTAGCATCTCTGTTTCCTTTTAGCTGTTTACGCCTGAAACTACTAGTATAAACTTTAGCCCTTTGTTTCATGAATGTCTTTTTTTTTTTTGTAGTTTTGTTCGTTAGTTGACAAGGCAAATTTAAATTGCAACTGGGCTTAGTATTGTCCTTGTCCATGATAAATATTGTTTTGATTTATATGTATCATTGTCGCTTTAGTTTATAAGATGCTTATTTACATCTAACATGTAATTTTGCCCACCGTTTCTTCAAACTGCTTGTTAAGCTTGAGTTGTTGAACTTTTGAGTGTTGGTAGAATTGCTATCATTGTTTGCTGAAAAATTTATCATATGTCCCGCATTTGTTATTTCCATCAAAACTATGTCTAGCTTTAAAGTTAATAATCATCATGATATCATGCAATTAATTAGCATCTCTGTTTCCTTTTAGCTGTTTACGCCTGAATAACAAATGTGAATGTCTCTATTTTTTGGGTAGTTTTGTACCTTAGTTGACAAGGCAAATTTAAATTGCAACTGGGCTTAGTATTGTCCTTGTCCAAGATAAATATTGTTTTGATTTATATGCATCATTGTAGCTTTACTTTATAAGATCTTGAAAGTGTGTTAAAGCCATAGATTTGCCTCCAAATATTCCTTAGACCATTTCGTTTGGTTTGTATTCAGATGTTCGGACAAAATTGGGTGTTTATGGTGCTTTGAGTCAGTGTGCTCCCATTTCTGTATTGCTGAAAAGAAATATGACATCATATAGTTTATTTTTCTTTAGATATTATGTATTTACCAGCATAAATTTTTAGGGTCGGCTATATGTTCTTTAGATATTATGTATTTACCAGCATAAATTTTTAGGGTCGGCTATATGGATCATGGTTTCACAAAAACATCATCTTTCCAATCACTTGCTTGTCATTTAGTAGTGGGTGTTTATATTATATCCTTGGATATTCGACACCTAATCCACTATGGGACTAAAAAATAAGCGTCTTAGGAGCCAAATCCCAAAACCAATAACATACATGGAAAGCTCAAAACTTTGATCTGCATGATAAGCATGAAGAAAACCAAAGACTGGTAGATTTAAGGGAAAATTTGGTTTACTCGGCTAGGCTAAAAAGACAATATGTTTAAATCTTTTCCAAAAACGAAGAGAGAAAAATTTGTGAAAAACTCTTTATTTCCCAAAAACTGCATGTTTAAGTCATCAAGCTCATGCACTGCCACCTTTTCTTTCTTTCAATTTCCCTATACTCTTACTGTAATGTTTCGATAGATAACTACTCTCAGATAACTGCTGCATTAGACGACCTCTACACATAAAATAGCAGCATTTTTTTAAGACGCCAATATACACGGATAGTAGTTATCTAATAAATATAGTAGTTTTCTGTCAAAAAATTACTTGGATGGTATTCGAAGCGAGTTTTTCAATTTTTATGTTTGGGGTTTAGGGAACATTTATTTCCTTTGGGCCAAGGGAGTTGGACCGGTTTTCTTTATGTTTTACGCGGTTTGTACCCAATTTCAGAGCATATATGTAGAAATTTACCGGGTTGGTAGCTTATATATTTATGTGCAATATTATATACTTTCTTCTTCTAAAAATAAAAGAAGGGAAAAAATATTTTCTATATATAAGGCAAATACTCTTGGTTAGAGATCCACGCTTCTCCTTTTTTCTTAAAAAAAAAAATGAGAAAAATCCCCACCTCTCAAGTCCTTCATATCATCTCTCTCTTTTCTAAAAAACAATTAATTATTTATTTAGAACATTCCATATCATCTCTCCATATACACACACACCTCTATATATAATGCAAATACTTTTGATTAGAGAACCACCCTTCTTCTTTTTTCTAGAAAAAAAGAGAAAAATCCTCACCTTTCAAGCCCTCAACATCATCTCTCTCTTTCCTAAGAAACAATTAATTGTTTATCTAGAACCTTTCATATCATCTCTCCCAATACACACACACACACACACACACACACTTGGTTAGAGATTCACACCCTTCTTTTTTCTTGAAAAAAACGAGAAAAATTCTCACCTATCAAGCCCTTCACATCATCTCTTTCACCTCTCAAATCCTCCACCTCACCCCTTCCCTTTTTTAAAAATAAATAAATAAATAAGACTCTAGAACCCTTCAAATTTCTCTCTTCCCTTCTCAAATTTTTTAAACACGTGCATAAATTCTAGTATATATAATGCAAATACCCATGATTAGACTCTCAAGACCTCCACATCATCTCTTTCACCTATCAAGCCCTCCACCTCATCCCTCCCATTTTTTTAAAATAAACAAATAATTAAGACTCTAGAACCCTCCATATTTCTCTCTTTCCTTCGCAAATTTTTTTGAACACGTGCAACGCACGTCCATAAATTCTAGTATATATAATGCAAATACCTTGGTTAGAGGTTCATCCTTCTCTTTTTTTCTTAAAAAAAAAAAAGAAAAAATGAGAAAAATCCTCATATCTCAAGCTCTCCACATCATCTCTCTCGCTCCTTCCAAAATACAATTAATTGTTTATATAGAACCCTCCACATCATGAATCCTTTTTTTTAAATAAATAAATAAATAACACTCTAAAACCCTCCGCTTCTCTCTTCCTCTCTCCACCCATCTCAAAATTTTTTAACTTAAATTCTATTCTATTCTATTATCTTCTCTATATATAATGCAAATACCCATGGTTAGAGGTCCACCATTTTCTTTTTTTTCTAGAAAAAAAGAAAAAAGGAGAAAAATCCTCACCTCTCAAGTCCTCCACATCATCTCTCTCACCTTTTAAGCCCTCCACATCATCTCTCTTTTTCCTCTCAAAAAACAATTAATTGTTTATCTAGAACCCTTCACATCATTAATCCCTTTTTTTTTTAAAATAAATAAAACTCTAGAACCCTCCACACCTCTCTCCCCCTCTTTCCTTTCTCAATTTTTTTAAAACTAACACGTGCAACACACGTGCATAAATTCTTTCTTCTCTATATATAATGCAAATATCCTCGGTTAGAGCTCCACCCTTCTCCTTTTTTTTTGAAAAATAGAAGAAAAAAAATGAGAAAAATCCTTACCACTCAAGCCCTCCACATCATCTCTCAAGCCCTCCACATCATTTCTCAAGCCCTCCATCCCATCCCTCATCTTTTTCTAAAATAAATAAATAAATAAGACTCTAGAAACCTCCACATTTCTCTCTTCCTTTCTCAAATTTTTTTTAAACTTGTGCAACACACGTGCATCAATCCCTTTTTTTAAAAAAAACAAATAAATAGAACTTTAGAACCCTCCACATTTCTCTCCATCTCTTCCCCTTCTCAAAATTTTTTAAATTAACACGTGTAATGCACGTGCATAAATTCTAGTATATATAATGCAAATACACTATACATAGAAGTCCATCCCTTTCCTTTTTTTCGAGGAAAAAAGAATAAAGGAAAAAAATCCTATATTTTCAAGCTTCCACGTCATCAAAAACATCTCCACATAGTCTAGAAATATCCACATCTTTTTCTTCTCCCCAAAAAAATTTAATCTTTTAATTATCATCAAATAAACCTCCACATCTTTCTTTTGCTAAAAAAATCAATTTTTTAGTTAACACACAAAATCCAGTATGTAATCTATACTCTTTTATAATGCAAATAGCTTATTTAGAGGTCCATATCTCTTAATTTTTTAAAAAAGAAGGAAAAAAGGAGGAAAATTTTGAATGGATAGAGCGCCAAGTCATCAATAAAAGAAAATAGATGATCTTAAGCGGTCGCGAGCGCCACGTCTCTCCTCAGATCTAGAACCATCGCGAGCGCTCTTTTACCTCTAAAAGAAAAATTCGCGGTCTCCTCTGTGGATCATCTCCCTACCGCCATCTCCTCTGTGGATCATCTCCAAGGCGAAACCCGCGGCCATCTCCTCTGTGGATCATCTCGCTACCTTCAAAGGTGAAACCCACCTCCTTCCCCTCTCCCAAGCGCAGATCTACCACCACCACCATCATCACGGTCGGCTCTCCGAAGCTGACATCTCCTACCGCCGGCGACTCCATCACCGCCACCCTCACCTCTCCGGTGCAGATCTCTTCTAGCGCGGAAATCTCCACCATCACACCTACAAGGTCTGTCCTCAAACCCTGGGAGCGCTCTTCTACTGATGTCTTCTTACTATAAAAATTTCTGTCTCAATTTACTTCTTTCAGGAAAAAAAAATTACTCCTAAATCAACCGGTTACCGATTTCAAATTTTCGGCTGTCCACCGCCGACAATTCCGCAACTCTGGCAAAGATCCTAAGAGGAAGATCTGGTGATCAAATCAACGAAAAGGGTATTTTATTATCCATTTAATCTTAATTTACTGTTCACAAAATGTTTGATGATTTTCCCTAATAATTTAAAATCATTTTGTAATGAACTGTATAAATAACTTATATATTCTCATTTATAAACATTTTAGATTCCTTTTCTTGCATGTAGCTTCTATTTAGCTAACTTTACTAATACCTACTCATTTTGAATTAGATACTTTGTTGTTAGGTCATTTAGTATTTTTTTTTGGCATTGCTCGAGTACAAACAACAGCATGCAAGGGAAGAAGAAAATAAAGCAAAATGAGGTAAATTTTTAATATTAAATGTAAGATTATGAGTACATGTCAGTATTTTTTCTCTAATGGCTTCTAACTTTGATATTAAGTGTTAACCATATGATATTTTTAAAAACAATGAGTGCTGCATTGTCATATGCCATATGATATCATATTTTAAAAAACAATGAATTTAAAAGATCGTATTTTGTTGTTGTTTTTGTAGAGATGCATGTCAGACAATACAAGTACGAATGAACCAGTGTATTGCAGTATCAATGAATCCCCACGTAAACGTGCTCGAAGGGAGAGAAAAATGATTTTAGTATTGAAGAGAAAAAGAGCAAATGATTACAATGAGGCAGAGAAAAATCTGCCAGTGTATTGCAGTATCGATGAATCCTCACATAAACGTGCTCGAAGGGAGAGAAAAATGATTTTAGTATTGAAGAGAAAAAGAGTAAATGCTTACAATGAGACAGAGAAAAATCTGCAGCACAACATTAGAGCAAGTAATGACCGTAATAGTGAAGAAAAATCACCACGCAAGCTTGCACGTTTAAAGCAGAAAAGTATCTTGAGATCAAAAAGAAAGCTTTCATGTTTTCATAATGATGAAGGGACATCGATGGTAGAAGAGTCTCCATCTAAGAAGCGAAGAAGAAGAAAAGAAATCTTGAATGCAAAGTGTCGTAAACGCTCTGAAGGACAAAAATCTAATCAAAAGACTGAAGATAAGTCATGTGATCATGCAAGTCAATTGGATCATTGTGGAGTTAAGGTTGACCGACAATGTCGTCGACAAAATAGAAGAGCTCATATGACTCAGGAGCAATTAAATTGTCTTAGAACACGTCAAAGACAATGTCAAAGAGAGCGTTTACATAGAATGTCCGCCGAAGAAAAACCAGTTTCAAATGATCATCGCAGATGGTTGTATAAACAACAACAATCAGGTCAGAGAAGCCTAACCTTAAGAACTGCCCATGTGTTTTAATTTGTGCCAATAATTTTAAAGAATTAGTGAATATATAGCTGATTATTATTTGTCTATTTAGAAAAGATACCTAATAAAGTATAATTGTTTGGCAAAACGAATGAAATCTCGCAAAGATATATCAAAGCTTGGAAAAAATGATGTTCAACAACCACAGGTGCCAGATATCATTCATTGGAACAACAATAGTTCTTTTGGAGTGAGTAATATAACACAAAAAATTCCTATAAAAGTTCCAGCAGTTGAAGGTATATATATATATATATATATATATATATATATATATATATAATCTAATTTGATTTACCAATTGAGTAGGCTGACCTTTCTTTCTTCGTTGCTGTGACAGAAATTGGAGGCATTAATGAGCTAGAAGAAATTCTTCGTCATTCTGGTTATGTTAGAACTACCTATTCATTTGATCAATTGGTACATCAAAACCATTTGACCAAATGTTCCATCCCATATGGAGAAGATAGTGAACACTGTGTTGTTGTAGGTGAAATGGGAGAGGATATGGGATATAAATGCGGTGCAAAGTACAATGTTGCTCGGAATTTCATTGATCATCCAAACTTTAAGTGTTGTCGATTGCCAAGACCAAGGTTGTGCAACCACTGCGGTGCAAAATTATTCTATCGAGAAACTAATGACTTCTGTTGTCGGAAAGGAAAAATTTCTCTTCCTTTAATGTCATCACCTGGAGAGCTAATGGATATTTTTAAAGATCAATCTGGGCTTGGTATTCATTTTAGGCATCATATTTGTTCATATAATCATGCATTTGCATTTACCTCAATTGGTGTAACATTAGATGAAGAGTTGGCTAATGGGACAATGGGAGTTTATACATTTCGTGCTCAAGGTGCCATCTATCATAAAATTGGCAGCCTGATTCCAAAACAAGGCAAACCAAGATACATGCAAATGTATATTTATGATACGGATCATGAGACTGAAAATAGAATGCTTGAGAATGATTCATTGAGTATAGAATTATTGGAGAAGCTGGAAAAAAATCTTGACGAGTATAATCCATTTGTCCATGTACTACGGCAGTTTTCACCTCAACCAGATATTAAAAAGTGCAAGTTAATTATAAACGAAAGAGGATTAAATGAGCATCAATACAATTTGCCATCTGCTTCTCAAGTTGCAGCTATATGGGTAGAAGGTGACAATCCTTATGAAATTAATGAAAGAGAGATAGTAGTAGAAACAAAATCCAATCGTCTCATTAATGTGCCAGACACCACCGGTTACTATGATCCATTGCAATATCCTCTTTTACTACCTTATGGCACTCATGGATGGAACCTTGAAAGATACAATAATCAAGGAAAAAGGATTTCTTGCCGAGAATATTACTCATATATGCTTCAGGTGAGTTGATCATTGCTTCCACAAATCAAAAAGATACATATTTTTTTTCATTAGTTGTACATAATAATTTCGTTTAACCGAAATATGTTTTACTGGATACTAGAGTGTACATATTTATATCTGAATTTTACCCTTCGCAACCATCTAACTATTGATACATAGTTTTTTTAATTAATGCTACATAATAATTTCTTTTAACAGAAAAATGTTTTATTGGGTACTAGAGTATACATATTTACATCTAAAGTTTACCCTCCATTGCCGTCTAACTATTGATAAATATGTTAACTGGCACTATTATCATACTAATAGTCAAACATGTTATTTAGATACGAAATAATGGGACATCTTTACTTCTTCTTGGAGGTCGACTGCTGCAACAATATACGGTTGACAATTATGTAAAAATTGCAAGTCAAAGATTACGCTGAATTCGAGACCACCAAAGTGATATAAGGGCAGAGATGTATCAGGGGTTGCAAGATGCATTAAATGCAGGAGAGATGAATGGAGGTATTTAATAAAACACTTGGTGATAGCATGGTAGATGTGCCAATGATAATCCTTTCACACAGTTTAGTCAAAAAAAGATTATGCTATCTAACATTTAATTTCTTTTTTGTTGTAGATAATGTTGGTAGGAGAATAATTTTACCTGCATCTTATGTTGGTAGTCCTCGAGATATGTATAAACGATACCAAGATGCAATGGCTTTGGTACAAAAATATAGAAAGCCGGATCTATTTATTACTATGACATGTAATCCATCGTGGGAGGAGATTACTGATGAACTTTTGCCGGGGCAATTACCTCAAGACCGACCAGATTTAACCACAAGAATATTCCGTGCAAAATTGGAAGAACTTAAAAAAGATATATTTGAAATTGGTGTTCTCGGAAAGGTTGTTGCCCATGTACATGTCATAGAGTTTCAAAAACGTGGATTGCCGCATGCACATGTCTTAGTTATTCTTGATGAAAGCGACAAGCTATACTCTCCAGATGATTTTGATCAAGTTGTTAGAGCAGAAATTCCAATACGTGAAGTGGAGTCAGAACTGTATAATATTGTCTTACGGCATATGATACATGGTCCATGTGGAAATATATGTCAAAATGCTCGATGTATGAGAGAAGGTAGATGTAAGAAAAATTATCCTAAACAGTTTGCACCAGTAACCCTCCAAGGTGAAAATTCATATCCAATCTACCGAAGACGAGATGATGGGAGACAAATTTATCTTCATGAAGATGATGGGAATGTTGATAATAGATGGGTGGTTCCCTATAATCCGTGGTTGCTAAAAAAATATAATTGTCATATCAATGTTGAAATATGTTCAAGCATTGTTTCAGTTAAATACCTTTATAAATACGTGTACAAAGGTCCGGACCATGTATGTGTTGAAGTTCGAATTGGCGAAAATAATGATGAGATATCACGTTTTGTTGATGCTCGCTGGGTGTGTCCGCAAGAGGCATTCTGGAAAATTTATGATTTTACTCAAAATCAAATTTATCCTTCTGTTGTCATGTTACAAGTACACTTGCCAAACAAACATCAGGTTTATTATTATTCACATAAGACCGTTATGGATGTCATAGGAGATTATCGTTCCCAAAGGACCATGCTAACTGAATTCTTCAAAACCAATGCTGAAGATCCTGATGCTCGAAAATATTTATTTTGTGAATTCCCTGAGCATTATGTGTGGGTTAAATCAGAGAAAATATGGGTGAAAAGAAAAAGCTCACACCGTGTAATAGGGCGGATAATTGCAGTTTCACTTCAAGAGGGAGAACGCTATTATTTGAAATTACTATTAAATCATGTAAGAGGACCAACTTCATTCGATCATTTACTAACGATGAATGGTGTTCAGTATCCATCTTTCAAGCAAGCTGCTGAAATATTGGGGTTGCTCGAGAGTGATAATAGTATTCGAGAATGCCTTCATGAAGCATCATTTTCTCATATGCATCAGCGCTAAGAAGATTATTTGTAACAGTTTTGGTTCATTGTGAACCTGTTAATGTTCGTCATCTATGGAATGAATTCCAAACATACATGTCTGAAGATTATCCATCCTCAAGTTCCAATAGCGACATTGTTACTACAAATCGGCTACTTCATGATCTTAATCGACTCTTAGCACAATTTGGAAAAAGTGCAGGTGATTATGATTTACCAAACAATGACAATGTTGAAGCACTTGGAATGCCACGATTAGTTCAAGAGGAATTGTTATTAACTACTCCATTTGAAGATTTAACATTATCTCAAAAACTTAATAAGGATCAATTACATGCATTTACAGTCATAACTGATGCGGTGATTCAACGCAAGAACAAACTTTTTTTTATTGATGGTCCTGGTGGAACTGGGAAAACTTTTTTATATCGTGCTATATTAGCTCACCTTCGACAAAAAGGTTACATGATATTGGCATCTGCATCATCAGGCATAGCTTCCACTATGATACCGGGTGGGCGCACCGCACATTCTAGGTTCAAACTTCTTATACGCTTGGAATCTACTTCAACATGCATGATTAGTAAGCAATCTGCGCATGGAGAACTGTTACGAAGAGTTGATGCAATTGTATGGGATGAAGCAACTATGTCTCATCGTTATGCCTTTGAAGCACTTGATAGGACATTAAAAGATATAATGGGGAATGATTTGCCATTTGGAGGTAAGGTTGTAGTTTTTGGAGGTGATTTTCGACAAGTATTACCTGTTGTGCAGCATGGTACAAAGGGGGAAATTATCGATGCATGTATTGTTAAGTCACATATTTGGAATTATATCGATATACTACATTTAAGGAAAAACATGAGAGCAAGAGAGGATGCAGAATTTTCACAATATCTTTTGCGAATAGGTGATGGAAATGAACCGTTTGTTGAGGATGATTTTATTAAATTACCGGACGAGTTGGTTATGCATTGGGAAGGTGAAGACTCACTAACGAAATTTCTTGATGCTATCTTTCCTACGATGCATTGTAATGCGTATGACACAAAGTATATTATGGAACGAGCAATTGTAACTCCCATTAATGAATATGTTGATAAACTTAATGACCGCATCATTGAAATGTTTCCTGGAGATGGAGTAACTTATTATTCATATGATAAAGTGAAAGATGACACAAGGAACCTTTACCAACAAGAGTTTCTCAATTCAATTGCACCAAGTGGTCTTCCATCACATAAGTTGGTATTGAAAGTTGGTGCACCAATTATGCTTTTAAGGAACATAGATCCTATAATAGGTTTGTGTAATGGCACAAGGTTAATATACAAAGCTTTTCAAAAGAATGTTATCGACGCAGAGATTGCTACGGAAAGTTTCTCTGGTACAAGATGTTTTATTCCTCGCATTCCCCTAGAGCCTTCTGAGGATATTAGCTTGCCTTTTAAATTTGAAAGAAAACAATTTCTTGTCAAATTGAGTTTTGCATTGACAATTAATAAGTCTCAAGGACAAACTATACCACATGTTGGTGTCTTTCTCCCTGACCATGTATTTTCTCATGGACAATTGTATGTTGCTTTATCAAGAGGAATTTCTATGAAGACAACAAAGGTGTTAGTGAGAAATGGAAAACTGTCCAAAAAACATGGAACACATACAAGAAATATAGTCTATAAAGATGTTCTCATGGGTTGCGCATCGAGATTGCAGTAATGGTAAGAGTTTGTCATTATGTACATCTATATTTTTACTTTCATGTTTATTAAGTTAAAATACTCGGTATAAAAATTTCATAGAATTTTGTTCAATTGCTTATTGTGTACTGTAATTCAGTTCTGTATGTAAAGATCGTAATAACGATAGGCGTATATTTCTACAGTATGTTTATTGTGTTCAATGCACATAGTATTTTGATTTAATCGCTATCATATAATTTAGACTATTTAGTTTAAGATATCTCATTAGTACTTACACATTCAACAATTGTATAGAAATGTTGCTAAGGGAAATCAATTCTATTTTTACATTTACTATATGATGTATGGCCTTTAAAATTCTGAAATGTAGTATGACCCTCACTCTGCTCATGGAAAAAATCAAAATCAGAACTAATATGAACATTTAAAATCTTAAAACTATACCTGTATGACCTTTTCTTAAGTCGATCCATCGTGCACAATTGTGCTGCAGTGCTATTTTGATCTGACAATCTTTTCTCTTCGTACCTTACCTTTGCTTTCTATTTATGGATTTTATACCTCTTGATGATGGTTTCTTGGGCTTTGGATCAGCGGAATCGGAATCGTCGCCCCTGCATAAACATCTGGAAAATATTTATGTTGTATCCCTTTCTTTTCACAAAAAAATAAGCATAATAGATTAACGGTAAGTTTAGAACGACGGGAGAAGGAATGAATGTGCATTTGAGATTGATAGGCAAGAAACGACTAGGAGTGATCATTTTAGTTACTTAGAGTATGATGGTGAGATTGAGAATAATGTGCATTAGCAGGATGGTTAAAATGGAGAAATGCTAAGTATTATGTGATTGTTAAATAACTATGAAATTGTAGAAAATTTATGTAAGTTAATAAGATAGAGATTGTTCTATGAGGACAAAATTCAGAAATTAGTCCTAGAAAATAATTACAATTATCAGAAATTTAGAACAATTAGAATGGTGACATGGAGAATGGTAGAACTCCAGTAGATAATATAAGAAATGAATGCATCCTAAGGGTGTTAAAGGTAAGTAGTACCCTTCGAGGATATAGAATGAGGCAGAACCATAACATGGTTTGGACATGTGAACAAAGAATTCTAAGTGTAGCAGTTGATAGGAGTGGTATATTGATAGTTAATCTGTAAAAGAACCAATTGAATAGGCAGATAAATGCAGCGCTTTATTGGAACATTGGCGGAGCCAATCAGAGAAGATATGTTAGTTGTTGATTTCGCTGAGTTAATGGCGAGCTTAATAAAAAACAGGATTCATATAAGCCAATTCCAGAAGTTTGATATAAATGCTTGGTTTTGTCATCATACAGGTAATATGCACACATCAATTTACAAATGCCAAAATTCTAACAGACGTAAGATAGTGTGAAATAAAAGAGAGTCGGATTGCTTAGTGCTTCACTATATTCTGTGAGACTGCCATATCCTCAACTCTGAACACCACATCAACTGCATCGAAGTTCATGGTATTTATTTGCAACTTACTTAGCATATGCTATATATTAATTTGAGAATGCTGAAAGTCATGAATCAATTAGCGATATCATAGCCTTGATCTAGCCTGATCTTGTAACATTCATGCAACGTGTTTAGTGTTTACTATGTCTATATTTGCACAAATTTAGGGTGGTGCAGTCCAAGTTATGAGCAGCCTCTGCCAATGGAAAGGGTACATTATGGACGAAAGACCGAGCAAGTTGGTTTTCACCCTGAATAAGAGCTAAGGATATGCATATCAGGAAATGGTGTGACTGGAGTTTGTATTGAACCTAGGGGCCTTAACAAATATATATAGGGACTGGAACTTTCAGGTTCATGGATCCTTTGTTGATAGAGCTTGCACCATCAATTGTTTCAGAGGCAATATTGCGGCACAGGTAAATTTGATACATTTTTAGCTCAAAACATTATTTTTGGTCCTATTTTTGCAATTTTAATAATTTGTTTCCAAATTTTGATATTTCAGATCTTCTCTCTTCTATGAGAAACTTTTTGAAAACATATATCTATACTCTTCACAAAATGTTTGATGATTTTCCATCCGCAATTCTGGCAAAGATCCTAAGAGGAAGATCTGGTGTTCAAATCAACGAAAAGGGTATTTTCTTATCCATTTAATCTTAATTTACTGTTCACAAAATGTTTGATAATTTTCCTTAAAAATTTAAAATCATTTTGTCATAAATAACTTATATATTCTCATGTCTAAGCATTTTAGATTCCTTTTCTTGCCTATAGCTTCTATTTAGCTAACTTTACTAATACCTACTCATTTTGAATTAGATACTTTGTTGTTAGGTCATTTAGTATTTTTTTTGGCATTGCTCGAGTACAAACAACACCATTCAAGGGAAGAAGAAAAGAAAGCTAAATGAGGTAAATTTTTAATATTAAATGTAAGATTATGAGTACATGTCAGTATTTTTTCTCTAATGCCTTTTAACTTTGATATTAAGTGTTAACCATATGATATTTTAAAAAACAATGAGTGCTGCATTGTCATATGCCATATGATATAATATTTTAAAAAACAATGAATTTAAAAGATTGTATTTTGTTGTTGTTTTTGTAGAGATGCATGTCAGACAATGCAAGTACGAATGAACCAGTGTATTGCAGTATTGATGAATCCCCACATAAACGTGCTCGAAGGGAGAGAAAAATGATTCGAGTATTGAAGAGAAAAAGAGCAAATGATTACAATGAGGCAGAGAAAGATCTGCCAGTGTATTGCAGTATCGGTGAATCCCCACATAAACCTGCTCGAAGGGAGAGAAAAAGAGTAAATGCTTACAATGAGACGGAGAAAATCTGCAGCAATACATTAGAGCAAGTAATGACTGTAATAGTAAAGAAGAATCACCACGCAAGCTTGGATATTTTAAGCGGTAAAGTATATTGAGATCAAAAAGAAAGCTTTCATGTTTTATGGTTTTAAAGATGATTATTACATTTCTCATTTTAGCCAAATGATTTTTTACCTGAACAATGTGACTCATACATGCTGTATAAATTTGATATAAACATTGTCACATGGCATATGTTTAATTCAAATTGTTTTAATCAAAATTTACTTTGACATGATTGTTTTAACAACATGGTTATTGTCATAATAGTGTCAATGTTAAATTTATCACAGAATTTATATTTTCAGTCATATTTTTTGGGCATATTACTCTTGAAGTTTTAGAAATTTAATTGTTTATTTTAATAGCTAATGTTATGTCCTTTCATGACTTATGTATCAATTATTTCAAAATTTATCTTGACAGAAATATGATATTAACTTCTCCATTTTGCACGTTAATATCATTAAATTTAAAAATGCATTAATTTCACCCATTTTTAGAATTAAGGGTCTGATGGTTATGAAGATGATACGTGCAACGCACGTTCATAGGGCTAGTAATTGATCTACTAGAAAACACGAGATAAGTCCAAGCCTCGGTTCCGGGCACATACACTGCATGTCCTCCCCCACCACCACCAGCGACGACTCAATCCCAGTACATCCACCGCCACGTGTCCCTTATCATTGCCACGTCACCCCGCAGTCTGTGACACATCTCGCCACGTGTCCTCTCTCCAGAACCCCCCTCCTTCCTCAAATATCCCAACCGCCAACTCAAAACCCCATATATATGTGTATATATATATATATATATACCCTAACCCTAGTTAACTCCCCTAACCCTAACCATAGTTAACCCCACCTCACCTCCCAGTTTATATATAACCCCTTCCATTCCCTCAACCCTCAACCCTCTTTACTTATCATAAAAAAATAAAAATTAAAATAAAAAAATGCTTCTCCACATTAATCCCACCGTTCAAATCCCCCAGTGGGGAAACGACGACGACGACGAGCTGGCCGATCCCCCGACGGACTTATACTCATCGGACGAGTTCCGCATGTACGACTTCAAGGTGCGGCGGTGCGGGCGGGGCCGGGCCCACGACTGGACCGACTGCCCCTACGCGCACCCCGGCGAGAAGGCCCGCCGCAGGGACCCGCGCAGGTTCCACTACTCGGGCACCCCGTGCCCGGAGTTCAAGAAGGGGGGCTGCCAGAAGGCCGACGAGTGCCGGTTCGCGCACGGGGTTTTCGAGTGCTGGCTGCACCCGGAGAGGTACCGGACGCAGCCCTGTAAGGACGGAGTCGCCTGTAGGAGGAGGGTCTGCTTCTTCGCGCACACCCCGGAGCAGCTGAGGGTTGTGGCTGCTGCGAAGGTGACCTCGCCGAGGTCGATACTGTCGCCGCCGACGTCGCCGGATGGGCTGGTGATCATCATGAGGATGATGAGTCTCGGCTCATCGTCCGATGAGGAGGCAGCCAGGAGGAGGAGGATGGAATTTGAATTTGATGCGGAGGATGTGGATGTGGGGTGGGCTTTGGACTGCTTGGATCCGTGATCCATTAATTTGGGTTTCTGATTGTATTTTTCGTGAATGGGAGTGTACATACTGTGAGCACGATTGAAGAAGCAAGATTATGATTGTGAATTTCTTTTTTTGCTTTTCCCCCTCCTAATTAACCTCTTGTTTTGATGTATAGGACCCAATGGAAAAGCATTCTGTTTTATTCTCTCTCTCGCTTTTTATTTGCTTTCGAATTTGTTTTATGTAAATTATTATGTTTTTTTGTGATATATTTTGCATATTTGGTGTATTATTGTTATCTGTTTGCTTTGATATTGACAAAAAATTGAGTTTCACACTTTCTTTTTCGCAGTGGGCAAAGGAGGATATAAAATCACTAATGAGTGTCTACATATAATTTCAAATAGGAAGAATATATATTTATTTTTTATTTTAATTTATTTTCTTCCTTTGGCATGCAAGGCAAGAGGAGGAGAATGGGAGATTAGGATGATATTGAAGATAAAAGTATGGGTAAATAGTCAAGATACCCAGCCTTTGTAAAATCTTCTTGGCCTTCTGCTCTTGTTAAAAAGACACTGGGTCCAATTAGAACTTCTTTTATACCGGTGGCATGTAATATCTAATCTGTTGGAGAGAATAAGGTTTAAATGAAATACGGTTTGGGGTTTTTTTCATAAAGATTTTGCACAGCAAGCACTTCCCAACAATTTCGAAAATATCATGGCTTTTTAGGCAACTCCAGAGCAGGCCGTGGGCTTTTTGACGATTTACCCTAGAAGTATCACATTAATCGATTATATTTAATAAAGGTTCTTATTGGGTGTGGGTCCTCTGATCTTGGTCATTTTTTCTTCTTATTCATCTATTTTACTGTTGGAGTTTTCCTTTCTGCGCCATAGTCATAAATTCGTGATTCGGCAATAATTCGGTGAGGTCGAAAATTCGGATTCGGAGAACTATTCGGAAAAAATCGGCAGGTATTCGGGAAAGATTCGGTAAGTGTTCGGGAAATGTTCGGGAAGGATTTCGAGCAAAAACTTAATATAAAATTAATATATGAGACGTTAGATTTTGATTTCGTGAATTATTTGCTGTTTTTTGAATAATTCGGGAATTATTCACGAGTAATTCGGCAATAATTCAGCGCGTTCGGTGATGACGAATAATTCGCAGATTTAATCGGCAGTCACATAATTCGCGAATTATTCACGAATTGGCTGAATAATTCGCGAATTATGTGACTATGGTATTTACAAATTCGATGAACAGTTATATTTACAAGATCATCAAACAATTACCATTTCTCAAAAAATGAACAATTACATTTTTTGGGATCCATTTGTCATAGCTTATGCGATCTTTTGCTCGCTGAGAGAGAGATTGTCTGGTAATACTCATAAGTGGTATTTTTTCAGATTACGATACGTGGCGGATGACGTGTCCCGAAGGCTACGGAGGTGAGATAGATGAGATGCATGAGGGGCATTCCTCGGGACCTCATCTCCGAGAACGCATCTGACCTTTCATAGATCTTCATGAGTGCTTTCCACCTTCACCTACCAAACAGCCAACAGCTCGTCTCCGAGCCATCTGACAGGCCGAGCTTCCTCGGCTTCCCCGATCAACCGAGAGCATGGAACCCAAACGCTCCCACAACGGCTCCGCGTATCTCGCCAGGACGAGATATTCGCCTCCCCATGTACCATGTCCCACGCTAGCGCGTCCCCCATTAATGGGCGTATCCCGCCATTAATGCGAGGATAACGCAGGGCCTCGCCTGAGGATTTGAGAAATTTGATAGAGTGACAACCGCGACGAGCCAATGGTGAGTGACAACCGCAACGATCCAAATACGAGCCGCCACAACGGAGGCTGGAGCGGCTCGTCTTCCCCTCATAACGTGATCAACGCCTTATTCGCCCGGATAGACATGCTCACATCGTTGGCGAATGCCCTCGTCCGCGTTAAAACGGCGGGCCCTACCCATCAAGCCGCAGTTCCCCATCCCTGGGATAACGACGTCCTCAGAAGGACAGATAGGCACGCTCAAGCCCTCGATCTCGCTCACGCTCATCTCAGCGTCACCGAGCGCCAGCGTGTCGACTCCCGCCACCGTGACCCGCATGCGGCGATTGATTTCATGACCCGCTGGGCGCCGAACAGCTCCACGCCCCGATCCCAGGGAAAACTAGGCCGTCACTCTGATGCCCGCCGCGCGTTCTCTCCCCATGAAGAGGTGTCGGTCAGCTCGCCTGCTTTCAGGCATGAACGACGCCCCCACTCTCGCCGGGGCCGCGCGAACGGCGAACGTCGGGACTACTCGAGAAGGACCTCGCCTGAGGATTTGAGAAATTTGATAGAGCGGAATCGGAGCCACACCATCGCGCAGACCCGGAGCGAGGGTGGCCACCACTCCGACCGTGCAGAATCCTCGGAGTACCACCACCGACTTGAAACCCTCGAGAAGAAAATCGAAGGCATACGACAGAATGGCCACGCATCCGGCGAAGGGGGAAGGTACTCCGCCGACTCACTAATAAAGCCCTTTACAGAAGAGCTGCTGGCCGAGCACGTCTCGTCTAGGAACAAGCCGCCAAAAGTCGTCCTCTTCGACGGGAAGTCCGACCCGAAAGACCACTTGGACGCATTTACGGCGGGCATGAGCTTGCAAGATAACTCGGACGCGGCTCAATGCCGAGCTTTCCCCACCACCCTAATGCGGGATGGCCGGGACTGGTTCCGAGGACTTACGCCACGCTCCATCTCGACCTTCGACGAGCTGGCCATCCAATTCCTCGGTCACTTCGTCGGGAACCAAGAAGAGGACAATCGACTACCTGTTCACTGTCAAAAGCGGAGACAAGGAATCCTTCAAAAGGTATGTCATCCGCTTCTACAATGCCCTCCTGGAGGTCCCCGAGCACCGTGATGAAACAGTTATCACCGTGTTGAAGTCGGGTCTTAGGCACAAAGAGTGGCTCCGCTCTTTTGCATTAGCACAATCTAAGACCATGGCCGAAGTGAAAGCCTAGACCGAGCGAGAAATCCAACTCGAGTCCGAGGTGAACTCAAACATGCCCGAAGGCGACTAAGCAGACTGGAAGAAAAGGGACAGGGAAGAGAAAAGGAAAGACGATCGTCCGAGACTTTATTCCCCGAGGTTCCAGGAGTACACCCCCCTGAACATTTCCCAAGCCGAGCTGTTGGAGGAAGCTAATGGCGAGAGGTTCTTTAAGCTTGTAGGGTGTTTTTCGTCCCCCCATTGAGATGGGAATACGCGCATGCTTGTCAGGCGCATTACAGATTCCCCCTGCCTAGGATAGGCTGGGGTTTATTGATTGCTGGGATCCAAATCTCCGGCAGCCCCGGACTAAACTGCCGTTAATTACCCCTTACCTTTGGGGGAAGGGAACCTCCGATTAACGGGTTAAACTGGTCATTCGAACTCAATGTACCGTGTTATGTTTTGAAAGGGTTTTGGATATATCGGGAGCCCTGCAGAGTTTTTACGGGGGTCCCGCTATCCGGATAGCGGGCTGGGGGTCAAGGGGGCTAGCAGCCCCCTTGCGGGGTGTGCCCCGGCCCAAATTTTTTTTGAGAGGGACAGTGTGGTAGAGTATGTGTGTGTGTGTGTGTGTATAAGGGAAAGAGCATCCAAAGGATGCGTGGGAAAAAGCGTCGGCGCTTTGGATGCAAGCGCAAGAGCGCTAGCGCTAACGCCCCACGTGCCAGGCACGTGGGCACACGGGCGCTAGCGGTCTGGGCGCAAGAGCACTAGCGTTTTGAGCGCTAGTGCCCCACGTGTCAGCATGTGGGCACAAGGGCGCCAACGCTTTGGGCGCTCGCGCCCCCCGTGTCAGCACGTGGGCGCTCGGGCGCTGGCGCTTTAGGCGCAAGGGCTCCACATGTCAGCACGTGGGCGCTCGGACGCTAACGCCTCACGTGTCAGCACGTGGGCGCTCGGGCGCTAGCGCTTTGAGCGCAAGGGCGTTCGGGCGACTAAAGGGACTTGGTCCCTGCAATGGGAGTTGTACTCCCATAAACTGTAAGTGCACGACGGCGCCCCGGCCGTCAATCCGACGCCAGAATGCGGAAGCGATGATTTACTTTAACTTTTTGAACCGGTACTACCGCGCACTAAAATCCTGGATCGGGTCATTAATCTAGTCCTAGCTATCTAGAGAAGGGGTAGAGAGATATACCGAGCGATCCGTGTCCTTCGGTCTTCTCGTCGTCGTCCCGATCTCCCCGCGGAATCTCTGGTCTTCACCTCCTCGCCGGAAGGGCACCACGTCGCCGGCTTCTTTTACGGGCTCCCACCTCTGGACCGAGGCAACTCGGGCACGAAGCTGGCGAGTCGACGTGCCCAAGATTTGCTGTAGAATATAGTGTAGAGCTATGTCTCATTTGGGGTTGTAGGAAGTTGCCTTTTGGGATGGTGGAGGAATGAAGTTTTGGAGATGGAGCTAAATGGATTTTGTGCAATACAAATGAACAAAAATCCCCACCCAAAATTTTGGGACAGCCCCTCCCTCTATCTTGGTCGGCCATGTAAGTGGGGAGGAGAAAATGGAGTGTGTGAGAGTGAGAGGGGGTCTCTCACTAATCCAAGGGAGAGCAAGTGAAAAACCTATCATGCATGAGAGAGAAAAAGATGTGATGATGATGAATTATCATCACAACCAAAACCAATACTCCATCAACTAATCATAACAACAAAGGTCATGTTAGTTATATGTATGCCCTAGAGGCCATTACTGTACATAGGATGTATATTGTAGTGGATGCTGGGACATATATAGGGAGGACTTTCTTGCTCGACATGATAGTATGCTATCTGGTTGATCTTTACCTTGACGTGTATACTGTTTGTCTCTCTGTTACATGTTGGTAAAGCCCTTAGGATCTGTACTTGACTACCTGGACTATGATGCGGATCATACTAGTGGGGACATGGTAGTCCATAAGTACATCCTTCAAAGTCCCTAGTCGAGGGTGTATCGAGACGGGGCATCGATATACCAAAGTAGACTAGCGTATACCTTCTCGACCCATACAGATGGGCGATGGATGATCCCATATCCATTGGTGTTTGACATCAAAGATGATATACGGGTGCTCAGTAGAGACTGGGTACACTGGACGGACTCGCCGAGAACTCCCAGATGGTATTATACCTCACGTCAGATGGCAGTTCTCTGGTGACACTGGTACAGAGTAGTCTGTTGACCCGAGATCGTCATAGAGTCTTGTGTGGTTCCCACTGTTCTTTGATTTCCATCTTACCACGTCCAAGAGGGCGTGCAAAACGGTGGTTTTTGGGTACAGTCCCGAGTCACATGGAGGCAATGAGCGATAGGAGGGGATTCGTCTCTCCCGGTATAGGGAGTTGATGTTGCGCTGTGTTCGATTGGCTATAACAGGAAATCCCTGGCCAGGGTTGCTGAGATTTACTGGTAAGTGTTACCAGTAGTTTCTCGAATTGTTATAGACCTCATATCGACACGACTTATTGAGCTATTGGGGTCTGACGTTTACCACCCCTAGGCGAGATATGCGACATATCAGACGATCAGACTGGACTGTACGGTAGTGTTACTAATCAGATTCACTGGAGTGTGAACGGGCTTGCTCGTCGATCTTCAGATCGCTCAATACCCGGGTGGCCGTTACGTTTAGCAGACCGCTTTGTGGCTTGTGGGTGTTTGATATGATCATCATCTGCTGCCGGCGTATTGACGAGTCTTTAGAGTCCTACACAGAGGTTTCCTGGCTCAAGCGAAACGAAATAGGAGCGCATATGAGATATGTGCGGGACCGAGAATAATACGTGTATGTGATACCGTATTCAATTCTCGCGATGAATGTATCGAATGGTTGTATGCGATATAACCTAGTTATCGATTCAAGCGTTGATTCGATAAGATGATACATAGTATACTAGTCGGTTGTGTGCGACATGACCGGATCATTGAATCAAGTGTTGATTTAATGATTTAATACATATTTATATATTTGATATATTACTTTGCATCAACTAGTATCGGTTTACTTAAGATGGATTTTCTCACTCGGTTGTGCACATTGTATATTCGATATAGTTTTGTGCACTTGATTGTATCATGTTTGATGATACATGTTTAACTATAGTTAAGTGTAATGGATTAAGCCATGGTTAAACTAATGATTAGGGTTTTCTATTCTTACTTATTTATTTATTTATTTATTTTGAATAGATAAGAAAAGAATGGTTGCTAATTTTGGAGTTTAGTTGAAGCTTCATGAAGCTTTGACTTTGTAACCATTCTTGTCTTCATCTTTAACCCTAACCATTAATCTAACCTTAGTTAATTCTCTACACTTGACCATGGTTCTAATATGATAAGTATTCATTTTTCTTTTCCAATTATATTAATCTTATCATATTATTATTCTTCTTCTTCCTTGCTTCAAGTGAAGAAAGCTTCACTCCATCAATGGTGATTGTTGGAAATGAGTGAGAAATTCAAAACTAAAGTCTACCCACTTCCTATTTCTTCATCCTCTACCTCTTGCCAAGTAGTAGAGTGTGTTTACTTCACAAGTTTCATGACTTGGTGAAGTTGTGAGCTTGATCTAGCGATGCCTCGACTTAGATCATCTTCGGCATGGACATCGACGACCTAGCTTGCCCATTCTCCGACGAAGCCGACGCTAGAGCCCGGATTTGATTTGGACAGCGGAGAGGACTTCGTTGCGGAGCTATGGAGGTGGAGCACCGGATCTACAAAGGTTGTATTTCCGTATCTCTTAGTTAATTGTTAACTAGTTAGCTTTTTCGCCTAGAATTCTAGCAAACGATCCGTAGTCTAGGGTTTCTCGGCACCGTAAAATTTGAAACGGGAATGGTTGATGCCTTGTGAGACCTCTTGAGGATGCCTAGGAACCCTACAGGTCAAGCCATCATGAAAGAAGAAGTCAAATAGTCAAGAGATGGTGCAACCATCATGACACTACAATGTGCAAAGACAACCTTCCAAAATGCTTATTTGTACAAATGCAAATAAGCCCTCCTCCACCAATCTTCAGCCAATGAAAGATACAAAGAAATATGGCCGAAACGGAAAACAAACTGGCAACTCCAAAAAACTGATCCCGTAATAATTACAGGAAAATCCCGCTACTGTATATACATACCCGCATTTGTATTCCGACCGAATACAAATGCACAGAGACAAAATCTACATTGTACAATACTAGGATCCGGTTTAAACCAAAGCCCGCTAGTATTAACCGTCCGATCCTGATCCGTGCAATGCCGCACGTATCTGATCGAACCCTGGCATATCTCCATACGGCCTCTACAGCGTTTCGCCCGAAACTTGAGAAAACGGTCTGTGGGGGACTCTACAGTCTCGTCAACACCTTAGTTGTGGATTTAACCACTAGCACGTCAGAGGTATCAGCCATACGTGACGGGCTACTAGGTATTGACCAAATGGGACGTCGACGAGCGAACTCATCCTGACACCCTACTGAGCCTGTCAGTGACAATATCCGTACAGTCCGGTCCGTTCGTCTATGAGCATCGCATGGCGGGCCTAGGGGGTTGGTAAAAGTCAGACCCCCAAAAGCGGTACAAGTCGTGTCGGAGTGAAGCCCAGAACACCCTGAGATACTACTGGAATACCTACCAGTAAATCTCCTGCCTTGGCCAAGGACTTCGTGTAATGGCTCTCCTAGACACAGCGCAACCTCACCCCCAATACCGGGAGAGACGAACCCCTACAGATCCGCTCACTGCCTCCATGTGGCTCGGGACTGTACCCAACTAAAACCTGTTTGCACGTCTCCTTTGAGCGTGGTAGGGTAGTAATCAAAGTACAGTGGGAACTCACACGAGACAAATGACGATCTTCAAGTCGATGAACTAACCTGTACACATGTCACCAGGGAACTGCTATCTGACGTCAGGTATAAGACCAACTAGCATGTTCCCGGCGAGTCCTGTCCGGTGTACTCATAACCCAATGAACACCTGTATACATCTTAGGTGAACCAACTGACACCAGTGGCTTGTGAGACCGGTCATCGCCCCTCGTCAGGGTCTCGACTGTATACACTAGTCTACTCTGGAGTATCGATGCCCTGTCTCGAAACTCCCACGACTAGGGACCTTTTAAGGATGTGCTTATAGACTTCCAGCTCCCACGTATATGATCGCCCTCATACTGCTGGCAGTCAAGCAAGAATCCTAGGGGCCCTATCAATGTGCAATAGTGACCTGTAAGGTCACCTAAAGCAGTACACGATGATAAAGGTAAACCAGATAGCATACTATCATCTTGAGTAAGACTGCCCTACCGGAATAGGTCCTCCCTCAATCATTGCAATCACGTGCCTGTGATCCAATAATTGACTCTGAGGGCACAATCTCCAACATAAACGAGCACTTATTATTTTGTATATATGTATATATATATGAGTAGTTAAACTTCTAGGATATTTTGAAGCTGATGAAGGGGCTTCTCTCCTTGAGCCCTAGTTCTTCCCCAAAGTGGGGTTTCTGGAGATGAGTCTCCTTCTTCTTCCTTTGTTGGTCGGATCTTGAAGATCAAGAAATATGAGATTTTAAAAATCTCTCCTTTCTGAGATCTGATGGCAGATCTGAGTTCCCATTTGTGGGTTTTATGGTGAAAAACTATTTAGTTTTGGAAAAGGAAGAGTAAAACTCTTCATTTAATTCAAGAGAAAGAAGAAGGTTTAGAACCTTCAGAAAAGGGAAAGAGGCACAAACCCTAGATTTAGAGGGGAATGAAAAGTGTCTATGCTTTATTCATCATCATGTTGCCTTATATAGGCTTACACATTTACATATAGCCCATTGGGCTTTACAAAATGGCATTTTGCCCATCCCATGTCTCATGTGCTATTTCTTTTTGCACATAAGCCATGGGCTTACAAAAATTTGGCTTTATGCCCATTTTGTTTACATTCATGCATAAAAAATTACATAAAAATTATTTATTACATGATTTCATTTTGGCATGGGGGAGGGCCGGCCGCTTCATGTTTGGACTCGACCTGGGCATGGGCCTAATTGATCTGGGCTTGGGCCCACTTGGCTTGGGGTTGACCATGACTTTGACTTGGTCAACCGGGGTGCAATTTTCGACTTCAACAAAGCTCCTGCCAGCTACCCAAAAGACGGGCAAATGGCTCTGAGGCCCGTATTGTGCCTATCATCAGACGTAAGGACATCCGACCGAGGATTGCAAACAGTTGCGCGACTACATCGAAGAGCTGATCCGCTCCAGTCACTTGGCAAAATATCTGCGAGACAAAAGTCAAGCAGATAAGGGGCAAGCCGACCAAATTAAAATCGGAGAGCTGACGATCAAACAGATCATGGTCATCACCGACTAACCCAAGTTCGAACAACAAGGACACCCACCAGATCCATTCTTTTAATACATGAGAGTTTAAACTGAATCATCGAATCTGTATTTTCTTTAATCCTAAAGATTCTTGCTTCCCTGCATCTTTTTTATTTCCATGCTAAAACTCCCTGCAGGGTCGCCGAGATGCTTCCTGCTCGGCTCATCTGCAGCGGGTCGCTCCCTGCCCAACAAACGCTGCGGATCAAAAACCCTCCTCACGAGGCTACCGCGTAGCTTCCTGCTCGGTCCATTCGCAGTGGGTAGCTTCCTACCCAACAAACGCTGTGGATCTAAAAGCCCTCACCACGTGGTGGCCGGGCAGATTCCTGCTCGGTCCATCCACAGTGGGTAGCTTCCTGCCCAACAAACGCTAAGCCGAGTAACTTCCTGCTCGGTCCATCCGTAGTGGGTACCTTCCTGCCCAACAAACGTTGTGGATCCAAAGCCCTCACCACGAGGCGGCCGGGCAGCTTCCTGCTCGGTCCATCCGCAGCGGGTAGCTTCCTACCCAACAACGTTGTGGATCCAAACCCTTCATCATGAGGCGGCCGGGCAGCTTCCTGCTCGATCCATCGGCAGCGGGTAGCTTCCTGCCCAACAAACGCTGTGGATCAAAAGCCCTCTTCACGAGGCCACTGAGTAGCTTCCTCCTCGGTCCATCCGCAGTGGGTAGCTTCTTGCCCAACAAACGCTGTGGATCTAAAAGCCCTCCTTACGAGGCAGCCGAGCAGCTTCCTGCTCGGTCCATCCGCAGCGGGTAGCTTCCTGCCCAACAAACGCTGTGGATATAAAAGCCCTCCTCACGAGGCCACCGAGTAGCTTCCTGCTCGGTCCATCTGCAGTGGGTAGCTTCCTGCCAAACAAACGCTCTGGATCTAAAAGCCCTCCTCACGAGGCCACCGAGTAGCTTCCTGCTCGGTCCATCCGCAGTGGATAGCTTCCTACCCAACACCGCTGTAGATCTAAAAGCCCTCCTCACGAAGCCACTGAATAGCTTCTTGCTCAGTCCATCCACGGTGGGTAGCTCCTGCCCAACAACGTTGTGGATCTAAAAGCCGTGCTCACGAGGCCACCGAGTAGCTTCCTGCTCGATCCATCCGCGGTGGGTAGCTTTCTGCCCAACAAACGCTGTGGATCAGTATGTGTGTATGTGTGTGTATACATATATATAAAAAAAGGGAAAGAGCATCCAAAGGATGCGTGGGAAAAAGTGTCGGCGCTTTGGATGCTAGCGCTTTGAGCGCAAGAGCGCAAGAGCGCTAGAGCGCTAACGCTTTAAGCGCTAGCGCCCCACGTGCCAGGCACGTGGGCGCTCGGGCGCTAGCGCTCTGGGCGCAAGGGCTCCAGCGTTTTGAGCGCTAGCGCCCCACGTGTCAGCACGCGGGCGCTAGCGCTCTGAGCGTAAGGGCGCCAGCGCTTTGAGCGCTCGTGCCCCACGTGTCAGCACGTGGGCGCTCGGGCGCTAGCGCTTTAGGCGCTAGCACTTTGAGCGCTAGCGTCCCACGTGTCAGCACGTGAGCGCTCGGGCGCTAGCGCTTTGAGCGCAAGGGCGCTCGGGCGACTAAAGGGACTTGGTCCCTGCAATGGGAGTTGTACTCCCAGAAAGGAGCACTTATTATTTTGTATATATGTATATATATATATATATGAGGAGTTAAACTCTTACGATATTTTGAAGCTGATGAAGGGGCTTCTCCCCTTGAGCCATAGTTCTTCCCCAAAGTGGGGTTTCTGAAGATGGGTCTCCTTCTTCTTCCTTTGTTGGCCGGATCTTGAAGATCAAGAAATATGAGATTTTAAAAATCTCTCCTTTCAGAGATCTAATGGCAGATCTGAGTTCCCCTTTGTGGGTTTTATGGTGAAAAACTATTTAGTTTTGGAAAAGGATGAGTAAAACTCTTGATTTAATTCAAGAGAAAGAAGAAGGTTTAGAACCTTCAGAAAGGGGAAAGAGGCACAAACCGTAGATTTAAAGGGGAATGAAAAGTGTCTATGCTTTATTCATCATCATGTTGCCTTATATAGGCTTACACATTTACATATAGCCCCTTGGGCTGTACAAAATGGCATTTTGCCCATCCCATGTCTCATGTGCTATTTCTTTTTGCACATAAGCCATGGGCTTACAAAAATTTGGCTTTATGCCTATTTTGTTTACATTCATGCATAAAAAATTACATAAAAATTATTTATTACATGATTTCATTTTGGCATGGGGGAGGGCCGGCCGCTTCATGTTTGGACTCGACCTAGGCATGGGCCTACTTGATCTGGGCTTGGGCCCACTTGGCTTGGGGTTGACCATGACTTTGACTTGGTCAACCGGGGTGCAATTTTCGACTTCAACAGAGTGCCCCCCATCAATAAATGCACACCGCATATATGAGTCGTGTGCATGAAATTGATGGATCTTCTTTTGCGTAGAGACAACTTGCTTTGGTTCCCGCCTTTTGGGATACACTGCCCTTTTTACGACATGGACGGTCGACGCTTGACGTGTCTCCGAGATGGAGTGTCCGTGGTAGACGTTTCCCTGGCCTCGAGTGATCTGGTTCCTGCTTTGTAGGAAGCCTGCACTGCCCTTTTTACGACATGGACGGTCGACGCTCTGATCCGGAGCGATTTGGTTTCCGCTTTGTGGGAAGCCTGCACTGCCCTTTTTGCGACATGGACGGTTGACGCTTGACGCGTCTCCGAGACGGAGTGTCCGTGGTAGACTTTTCCCTGGCCCGGAGTGATCTGGTTCCTGCTTTGTAGGAAGCCTGCACTGCCCTTTTTGCGACATGGACGGTCGACGCTCTGATCCGGAGCGATTTGGTTCCCGATTTGTGGGAAGCCTGCACTGCCATTTTTTGCGACATGGACGGTCGACGCTCTGATCCGGAGCGATTTGGTTCCCGATTTGTGGGAAGCCCGCACTGCACTTTTTGCGACATGGATGGTCGACGCTTCGATCCGGAGCGATTTGGTTCCCGATTTGTGGGAAGCCCGCACTGCCCTTTTTGCGACATTGACGGTCGACGCTTGACGCGTCTCCGAGACGGACTGTCCATGGTAGACTTTTCCCTGGCCCGGAGTGATATGGTTACTGATTTGTAGGAAGCCCGCACTGCCCTTTTTACGACATGGACGGTCAACGCTCTGATCCGGAGCGATTTGGTTCCTGATTTGTGGGAAGCCTGCACTGCCCTTTTTGCAATATGGACGGTCGATGCTCTGATCCGGAGCGATTTTGTTCCCGATTTGTGGGGAGCCTGCACTGCCCTTTTTACGACATGGACGGTCGACGCTCTATTTGACTTGCTCTGCTTCCTGCAGTGTCAGGAGTGAACTTGACTTGCTCCGCTTCTTGCGGTGTCGAGATTGGATTCTGACTTGCTCCGCTTTCTGCGTGTCGAAGTTGAAGTTGACTTGTTGATTGTGATTTGGGTTGACATCAACATCGCTATACTGGAATATGGTACCAGGAGCGAATCATCATCTGTCTTTGAGAGGATTTTGGGATTGGTTTTTTTTTTGTCGGCATCTGCATTGCTGCACTGGAATAATGCCAGGGGCAACTCATCATTTGCCCCGGGAGGATTTGGGAATTGGTTTTTGTTTGGCATCAGTTTCGTTACAATGGAATATGGTACCAGGAGCGAATCATCATTTGCGCTTGCTTATCAGGAAGCGATGGCTTAGGAGACAGGTTTTAGGTCCCTATCACCTAAGACTTTTCAATTTTGTGAGCCGTAAGGGTCTCACAAAGCATTTTATCCCTACGGGTCGTAAGGATCCCGTAGGTGTATTTTCTCCTTAGGAGTCGTGGGGACTCCTAAGTGTGTTGCTCCTTTGTGAGTCGTAAGAATCTCACACGGGAATTTTCTCCTCACAAAGTCGAGAGGACTTTGTGAGTGCATTTCATCTCTTTTTCACGAGTTTGTGCCCTTTCGGATTTTCACAAACTCGCCGGCAGTCCTGCTGTTTTTACTCACGGAGCCCTTTCGGGTTTTCATCCGTGCCCATTTTGCTTGTGGACATACCATTTTTTTTATTTTTATTTTATTTTTGGTGGGACTTTAAATGTGGTCTCTCCGGTAAGACTTGGGAGAGATTGGGATTGTTTTACGCTCGTGGATTGTATACGGTTTTGCAGGATGTATGATCCAGACCGTAGGGCCGGAAAAATTTCGGGGCTTTGTCGGCGTCTGCATCGCTGCACTGGAATATGGTACCAGGAGCGACTCATCATTCGCCGTTGGGGTATGGGATTTGGAATTTGGTTGGCGTCTGCATCGCTGCACTGGAATATGGTACCAGGAGCTACTCATCCTTCGCCATTGGGAATTTGATTTTCGGACGGCGTCTGCATCGCTGCACTGGAATATGGTACCAGGAGCGACTCATCATTCGCCGTTGGGATCTGAGAAATTTGGAATTTTGATTCGCGTCTGCATCGCTGCACTGGAATATGGTACCATGAGCGACTCATCATTCGCCTTTGGGAATTTGAGTTTTGGACGGCGTCTGCATCGCTGCACTGGAATATGGTACCAGGAACGACTCATCATTCCCAATTGCCTGTTGGGGAGTGATAGCTTAGGAGACAGGTTTAGGTCCCTATCACCTAAGGCTTTTCAATTTTATGGGCCTTAAGGGTCCCATAAAAGCATTTTCTCCCTACGGGTCGTAAGGATCCCGTAGGTGTATTTTCTCCTTAGGAGTCGTGAGGATTCCCAAGTGTGTTTTTTCTTTGTTGGTCGTAAGGATCCCACGAAGGTTTGTTCTCCTCATACATCGTGAGGACACATGAGTGGGTCTTCCCAATGGAGCATAATTCCAAGGGCGGAGACCAGCCGCGTAACTGGTGATTACGGTGGGGCATGGGTATGATGAGAATTATTTGAGCCCGTGGATTGTATACGGTAGTCAATTTGGGGACTGGCCGTAGGGCTGGGGGAATTTTGGAAAATTGGATTTTGGTTGGCGTCTGCATCGCTGTACTGGAATATGGTACCAGGAGCGACTCATCATTCGCCATTGGTTTTTTTTGCCGCGATTGCTCTATCATTTCAGCTTTTCTTATCACGAAGGTCGCAATTGTCCTATCATTTCGGCTTTTTATTCGTGGTTGCCCCATCATTTCGGCTTTATTTTTATTTTTACTCGCTGATTCTTATTGCGAGTTGCCCTATCATTTCGGCTTTATTTTTATTTGTACTCACTGATTTTTATTGTGAGTTGCCCCATCATTTCGGCTTTTTATTATTATTATTTTTTTGTTTTATTTACACATTTTTACATTCTCAGTTTAACGACTTAGAGGTCGATTATTCCCAGTTTAATGACGTGGTGGTCGACTGTTTCCAGTTTAACGACGTGGTGGTCATCTTTGCTTATCCCAGCTCCTTGGATTTTGATCTTGGCGGAGTTGTGTTGATGACCGTAGCTCTGTGGTTTGCCGATACATCCGAGGACTATGAGGTTTTTCCAAGCTTGTATTGGTCCTCTGCCCAATCTTTAAAAATACAGCAGTCTTCAATGGCATGACTCACCACCACTCCGACTGTACAGAATCCTTGGGTACCACCATCGACTTGAAGCCCTCGAAAAGAAAATCGAAGGCATACGACGGGATGGCCATGCGTCCGGTGAAGGGGCCAGGTACTCCGCCGACTCACTAAAAAAGCCCTTTACATAAGAGCTGCTGGCCGAGCACGTCTCGTCCAGGAACAAGCCGCCAAAAATGGCCATCTTTGACGGGAAGTTCGACCCGGAGGACCACTTGGACGCATTTACGGAGGGCATTAAGTTCCAAGATAACTCTGAAGCGGTTAAATGCCGAGCTTTCCCCACCACCCTAATCCGGGCTGGCCGGGACTGGTTCCGAGGAATTACGCCCCGTTCCATCTCGACCTTCGACGAGCTGGCCACCCAATTCCTCTGTCACTTCATCGGGAACCGACCACAGAAGAGGACAGTCGACCACCTGTTCACTGTCAAAAGCGGAGACAAGGAATCCTTCAAAGGGTATGTCACTCGCTTTTACAATGCCCTCCTGGAGGTACCCGAGCATCGCGACGAAACAGTTATCACCGCGCTGAGATCGGGTCTTAGGCACAAAGAGTGGCTCCGCTCTTTTGCATTGACGCAACCTAAGACCATGGCCGAAGTGAAGGCATGGAGCGAGAAATCCAACTCGAATCCGAGATGAACTCCAACATGCCCGGAGGCGACCAAGCAGACTGGAAGAAGAGGGACAGGGAAGAGAAAACGAAATACGATCGTCCGAGACCTTATTCCCTGAGGTTCCAGGAGTACACCCCCCTGAACATTTCCCAACCCGAGCTATTGGAGGAAGCCAAGGGCAAGAGGTTCTTTAAGCTCCCGCCGGCTACCAAAAGACGGGAAAACGGCTCCGAGGCCCGTATTGTGCCTATCATCGGACGCAAAAACATCCAACCGAGGATTGCAAACAGCTGCGTGATTATATCGAAGAGCTGATCCGCTCCGGTCACTTGGCAAACTACCTGCGAGAAAAACGTCAAGCAGATACAGGGCAAGCCGACCAAATTAAAGCCGGAGAGCTGACGATCGGGCAGATCATGATCGTCACCGACTGACCCAAGTCCGAGCAACAAGGACACCCACCGGATCCATTCTTTTAATACATGAGAGTTTAAATTGAATCATCGAATCTGTATTTTCTTTAATCCTAAAGATTCTTGCTTCCCTGCAATCTGAACTGTCTCTCTTTGGTTTCCATGCTAAAACTCTCTGCAGGGCCGCCGAGATGCTTCCTGCTCGATCCATCCGCAGCAGGTGGCTTCCTGCCCAACAAACGCGGTGGATCAAAAGCCCTTCTCACAAAGCGGCCGGAATGCTTCCTGCTCGGCCCATCCGCAGCGGGTAGCTTCCTGCCCAACAAACGCTGTGGATCAAAAGCCCTCTTCACAAAGAGGCCGGGCAGCTTCCTGCTCGGTCCATCCACAGTGGGTAGCTTCCTGCCCATCAAACGCTATAGATCTAAAAGCCTTCCTCACGTGGCAGCCGAGTAGCTTCCTGATCGGTCCATCCGAAGTGGGTAGCTTCTTACCCAACAACGCTGTGAATCTAAAAGCCCTCCTCATGAGGCCATCAAGTAGCTTCCTGCTCGATCCATCCGCAGTGGGTAGCTTCCTGCCCAATAAACATTGTAGATCAAAAGCCCTCACCACGAAGCAGCCGAGTAGCTTCCTTCTCGGTTCATCCGCAATGGGTAGCTTCCTACCCAACAATGCTGTCGATCTAAAAGCCCCCATCACGAGGCCACCGAGTAGCTTCCTGTTCGGTCCATCCGCAGTGGGTAGCTTCCTGCCCAACAACGTTGTGGATCCAAAGCCCTTATCATGAGGCCACCGAGTAGCTTCCTGGCCGGTCCATCCGCAGTGGGTAGCTTCTTACCCAACAACGCTGTGGATCTAAAAGCCCTCCTCACGAGGCCACCGAGTAGCTTCCTGCTCGGTCCATCTACAGTAGGTAGCTTCCTGCCCAACAACGTTGTGAATCTAAAAGCCCTTCTCACGAGGCCGCCGAGTAGCTTCCTGCTCGGTCTATCCACAGTGGGTAACTTCTTACCTAACAACGCTCTGGATCTAAAAGCCCTCCTCACGAGGCCCCCGAGTAGCTTCCTGCTCGGTCCATCCGTAGTGGGTAGCTTCGTGCCCAACAACGCTGTGGATCTAAAAGCCCTCCTCACGAGGCCATCGAGCAGCTTCCTGCTCGGCCCATCCACAGCGGGTAGCTTCTTACCCAACAACGCCGTGGATCCAAAGCACTCATCACGAGACCACCGAGTAGCTTCCTGCTTGGTCCATCCACAGTAGGTAGCTTCCTACCCAACAACGTTGTGGATCTAAAAGCCCTCATCATGAGGCCACCGAGTAGCTTCCTGCTCGGTCCATCCGTAGTGGGTAGCTTCCTGCCCAACAACGCTGTGGATCTAAAGCCCTCATTACTAGGCCACCGAGTAGCTTCCTGCTCGGTCTATCCGTAGTGGGTATCTTCCTACCCAATAACGCCATGGATCTAAAAGCCCTACTCACGAGGCCACCGAGTAGCTTCTTGCTCGGTCCATCCACAGTGGGTAGCTTCCTACCTAACAACGATGCGGATCTAAAAGCCCTCTTCACGAAGCCATCGAGTAGCTTCCTGCTCGGTCCATCCACAGCGGGTAGCTTCCTACCCAACAACGCTGTGGATCTAAAAGCCTTCCTCACGAGACCACCGAGTAGCTTCCTGTTCGGTCCATCCGCAATGGGTAGCTTCCTGCCCAACAATGCTGTGGATCTAAAAGCCTTCCTCACGAGGCCACCGAGTAGCTTCCTGCTCGGTCCATCCGCAGCGGGTAGCATCCTGCCCAACAACGTTATGGATCCAAAGCCCTCATCACGAGGCCACCGAGTAGCTTCCTTCTCGGTCCATCTGCGGTGGGTAACTTCCTGCCCAACAACGCTGTGGATCCAAAGCCCTATCCACGAAGCCACCGAGCAGCTTCCTGCTCGGTCCATCCGCAGTGGGTAGCTTCCTGCCCAAAAAACGCTGTGGATCAAAAGCCCTCACCACGAGGCAGCCGAGTAGCTTCCTGCTCGGTCCATCCGCAGTGGGTAGCTTCCTACCCAACAACGCTATAGATCTAAAATCCTTCCTCACGAGGCCACCGAGGAGCTTCCTGCTCGGTCCATCCGTAGTGGGTAACTTCCTATCCAACAACGATGTGGATCCAAATCCCTCA
This sequence comes from Agapanthus africanus, assembly GCA_030015575.1. Lineage (NCBI taxonomy): Eukaryota > Viridiplantae > Streptophyta > Magnoliopsida > Asparagales > Amaryllidaceae > Agapanthus > Agapanthus africanus. Next base: position 286,270,140 of record JASDDO010000006.1, read on the forward strand.
CCATGGGGCAGCCGGGTAGAATCAAGTGACGCCGACCTTCCTACACTTGGCTATCAATCGATTCATACTCGAGGCACGATCGACATCTCGACTTCGGGGAAAGGGAGGATACCGACCTTCCTACACTTGGCTATCAATCGATTTATACTCGATACGCGATCGCCACCTCGACTCTAAGGAAATGGAGGATACTGATCTTCCTACACTCGGATATCGTTCGACTCATGCTCAATGAACGATCGTCCTCTTTAAAACGCAATCATTTCATTGATCCACTGACGCCATCGTGGATACGCACGAAAATTCAGGCGCACGACGAGACGACACGTGAGCCCAAAGATCGAAACGGCGCAACTACCTAACGCCATGTTGTTCCCGGACGACCCATATTATGATTCTCGGCACCAAATTGAGTAGAAGAAAAACCAAGCAGGTCGCTTTCGACCCGATCCATGAATAGGTCGGAACGAGAGTGGGGGGCTAATAATGATGCTCACAAGTGGTATTTCCTCAGATTACGACACGTGGCGGATGACGTGTCCCGAAGGCTACGAAGGTGAGATAGATGAGATGTATTAGGGGCATTCCTCGGAACCTCGTCTCCGAGAACGCATCCGACCTTTCATAGACCTCCCTGAGTGCTTTCCATCTTCACCTAGCAAACAGCCAACAGCTCGTCTCCGAGCCATCTGACAGGCCGAGCTTCCTCGGCCTCCCTGCTCGTCTCCGAGCAATCTGACAGGCCAAGCTTCCTCGGCTTCCCCGATCACCCTAGAGCGCGGAACCCAAGCGTCCCCGCAACGGCTTCGCGTATCTCGTCAGGACGAGATATCCGTCTCCCCACATTCCGCGTCCCACGCTAGCGCGTCCATCCATTAATGGGCGTATCCCGCCATTAATGTGAGGATAACGCAGAGACGTAACTGACGGCGATGATCTCGCACATGTTCGCTCCACGCGACCACTATATAAACTTGCATGTTTGATTTGGTGGAGCTTTAAGCTTTTACCATATTTTTCTTTTTATATCTCTTATCTTCCTATATTCTAACATCTAATCGGTCTTTTTTTTTTATTTTTTTTATTCTTAGCCATCCAAACATATATTTGATATGAAAATATCTATGATTTTTTGGCTTGAAAGAATATAATGCATTTCGGGACATTCTTGGGAAAATTGGATATAAACATGTTACTGCTTAGGGTAGTTTCACGCATCATAGTTAGTTACAAGCATTGATAATGATTTGGGAAAATTGGATTTAATCCCTTAAGTTCTAAAAGAAATCTAATTAGGTCCCTGGATTCAAAAGACATGTTAACAAACACGTAGTAACAAGGATTCCTTTGTTAAAATTCCTGCTGTACATTTTGATATTACTTATTATAATTCTATTTTGTTATTACTCATATTACCCTTATCTCTCTCTTCTCCATCCTTTTCTCACTCATACACTTTTATTCGCATCTCACTCTACGTCCATCTCGAAGTGATTTTTAACTAATACAATATTTCAACAAATCAAATGACCATCAACGACCTCTTGTTAAGAAGTCCAAAACTCGTATCTTAATTATTTTTTCTTTTTATTCCTTTCTTCTTTCTTGGCAAAAACAAAAGAAGAACCCATAATAAAAATCCAAACCTTTTACATTAAGTTTTAATTTTGATTTGATAGCTTTTGAATGCTGAAACTTTTGAAAGAAAAAATATGTGATTTAGAGTTGATGGGAAAAAAACGAATTTTGATTTGAAGAAGAAGGTGAGGGTGGAGGAAGAAGAAAGAAGATCAAGAAAAAAACAAAAAAAATGTAGCAGTTTCATTGATAAATGTAATAGTCTTGTAGTTACATGTAGCGATTTTACTATAAATGTAGTACTTTCTACATAAATATAGTAATTTCAGTATAAATGTAGCAGTTTTCATATAAATATAGTGGTTTTACTGTAAAATGTTGTGATTTATGAAATAATTGTAGTAGTTTATAAAAGGGTGGTATTGGAATTAAAAAGTTTAAAGAGTTAAATAAAGTAACTTTTATAGTTAAGGAGTTTTTAACAAGTATTTTTTATATAGGGACTTAGGCCTATTTGTTTTTGGACTTAAGGCCTTAGACACATTTTTCCTAAATAATTTTCAGATATTAAATCCATTATCAGCGTAGCAATGAATTTCCGACGGGGAACTAATAAATGTATCAATATATTATGATACGGACAGCTTTGGATACCTTTTTTTTTTAAATGCAAATAAATAAATAGTGCTTCAATAATTATTATGGAAAGGAACAATATAGAGCATTGCATAAATTAATTAATCCAACAAATCTGAACCGTTTGTTGTAACCGCTCCTTTTAAAATAAACGATTCAGATTTAACCGCCATTTAAAGATATGTTAAAATATTTAACCGCTACTTAAAGTTTTAAGTAGCGGTTCATATTATATAGAAGAGTAAACTGTCCTAACAGTTTCAACGGTTTAGGGTTTTAAGATAGAAATTGAGCGATTTTTGCCATGATTTGAACTGCAATTCTTCATGGGTGTTCTTTTGATTTTTGGATTGATTTCATAAGGTAAATTAATTACTTTAATTACTATAGGTTTTGTTATTTATTTAGGGTTTTTTGTTAAGGTTTTCATATTTAAATTGGATGTTTTTTTATGTGATTTGAATTGCAATTGTTGTTAAGTATTCTATTGTTTCTTAGATCGATTTTATAATATAAGTCAATTAGTTTTATTGTTTCTTCGTTTGTTTCCACTACTATTCTTTCTTTTTTTTCTAATTCAGAAATAGTCCACTCATAAGCTAGATTAATAGATATGATAGCGTATATAAACGTAAAAATAAAAAATATACCATGACCATTTGGTCCATTTCAAAACACCTCGTTGAGGAAGACATAGACGTCCTTTGGCGGAAGATAGCGTTTGAAAGTCGAGTGATGATATATTGCGTAGCCGTTTGAAAAAAATTACTTAAGCAGCGATTATCTTTTGATTTTAACACCCACTTTAAGTAGAGATTAAATAACAACCGTTAGAATTAACCGCTACCTTAAGTAGAGATTAAGTCTGAACGCTTCTAATTTGTTGGATAAATTAACTTTTGGTTTTAACTGCGACTTTAAGTATAAGTTAAATAAAAATCGTTAGATTTACCCGCTACTTAAAGTAGCAGTTAATTATAAACGGTTCTGATTTGTTGTTACAGAAGATTTTATTACAGAAGATTTAAATTCAAGCTACGCATAACTACATTCTAAGCCATGGAGGTTTTATTACAGAAGATTTAAATTCGAATGTCATAAACTAGATCCAAATCTATGCAATGCCATTGACAATCGCAAACATCTTTCTTTTGCTAGATGTTTGCGAATTGAACCGCTGATCTCTGTCTTTGAGAAGAAAATTAATTACCGCATGTGCTATGCTCAGTCGGTCGGCGTATCTTAGACAACCCTCGGCCTATTTCAGAGTAGATATATAATATTACAGTGACCAGATATAAGCCACATGTAACACATAGCATGTCTACAATTTAGATTTGGCCCACAATGTTATCCACAATGAGATGTCCACATCAGATGATCATCCTTCTATAAAAACCAAATGGACTTAAAACAAGAGGATTGCGGGGCATCTCATGTTCATGATAATCAAAATATAAATGTTGGGATATTCCTTCTTTTCTTTTTAATTTACGAAAAAGAGGTCAAAATCCGAATGCTGAGCTCTCACGGACCCAATGTGACTCCCCAATGTTATCCACACAAAACAAAATCTTTTCTTGAATCCAGAGTGAAAGGGTTTGGTTGCTGTTGATGTGCTCGCCACATCACCATGGGACCCACATGGCTTTGAGACCTTTTTCCAGGTGCAACGCTCCTTATAAACGCACTACATATATGGTTATCAAAGAATTGAAATTTACCATTCGGAGACCACAGGCTGAAATTTCCTCCTACAGCATCGAAAAAAAATACCCTCCATGGCTTCTTTTCTGACGATCGATAACCATCATCATAATCTTTAATATTTAAGATGTGGATACACCAAATTTCATATGATTTTACCGTTTTTTCACCGTTGCAATTGCAATGTAAAAGGTTCAATTGTCGGTAAACCGTTAATTTTGCACCTACTATACTAAAACAACGGTAAAAAAATGGTAGAATTATCTGAAATTTGGTGCATACATGTTTTAGATGATAAAGATGATGATGATGTATGCGGATCGTCAAAAGAAATTATGGAAAATGCATTTTTTTTCGACGGTATAGAAAGAAATTCCTTCTTGGTACCTTTCCTCAGTTTATCTCTTGATATATATGGTTACAAATATGGATATATGGATAAGAATAGTCATTGAAAATGAAAATAATTATTTATCAAGAATTCCGCTCGAATTATTCGTATCCGTATACCTTCCCGGTGGAGAGGCATTATAGCACTGGTGGTCCCGGGGCAAGGATACTGGAACAGCTTGTGGGCCCTTGAAAGCGAAGTTCACTGTTCATGAAAGGAATCTGTGCATGAACCCCTTGATAGTTTCCTAATTTGTTTATTTATTTTTATTTACATCGAACACCATAGTTAAATTCAGGAGGACATTAAATAAAATTTTCATATTCCGTGCATGTAACATTTTTTTAAGTTGTCAAAAAGCACCGGGCATGCTTCAAACTTGTGTTAAACCGTGACTTTTGCTCTTGTTAAAAAACCCTGGACCTAATTAAAACCCACTTTATACTAGTTGGATGTAATATCTAAGTAGTAAAATGCATGTAATATCTAGACAGTTGGAGAAAATAAAGACCTAAATGAAATGCGTTTTCATATGGATTTTGATCGGTAGATCCTCTCCCAACAATTTTGAAAATACCAAGGGTTTTAGACAACTCTCGAGTCAGCCGGGGGATTTTTCACAATTTACCTTTTTTTAAAATTAAAATGAGGTCTCACATAGAAAAAACGTGAGTGTGAAAAGCAGAGCAGTTTATTAAAAAATAAAATATTTTTCCATAATCAAATTACCAACCATAAAGATCAAATCACCAACCATAAAGATCAAGATGGTTGAAGCTGCATAAAAAAATTTTTAAAGATCAAGATGGTGAAAAGAGTTTCAAATCACCAACCATAAAGATCAAGATGGTTGAAGCTGCATAAAAAAAAAATTTGTTGAAAGTTGGCCTTCTGAATATAGCGGGACAGCTCATTCCTATGCCCGGCAAAAATCTACGATGCCATTTGTTGTCCACATTTGTTTATAAAAAATGAAGTATTTTGAAATACCTCCTCACTTTTTCATCTATCTTCGTTTATAATCTAAAACGGGTTCAAAGCTAAATAATACATCAATGTTTCACCTGGTTACCTTATTGATTTTTTTGCTGTACTTATATATCTTAAAATACAAACTGTTAATATTTTACCCCTTTCAGTTGACCATCAAATTCATCACTATTTTAAATAAAATTCACACGAGTGTCGCGAAAAGATCAATAAGGTACATAGATGCAAAATAAGTGAAATATTGGGATATTGTTTAGTAAGTTTTGGAGCTGGCATGTAAAAAAACCCAAAAAAGAAATATTGTGAACATGTTTATAGAAAATAAAATTGAACAAAATGAGGTTGGTGTTTAGGAATTGCTACCAAGTTGATATGACTCAACAGCTTAGCCAAGATGGAGTTAGTGTTTAGGAATTGCTCCAAAATTATTAAATATTTTATCTTTATAATTGGGCTACTTTCGAGTGATATTTTTCATACCAACCCTGATGGAATTCGGCTCTCTTTCAGATGCTGTCCTCCGTCGATCTGTAACGAGCGTTGTTGAACAGCTGAAATTTGATTTGAAAGTTGTCTCTTTTGGCGTGTGAATCTCAATGGGTTGATTTTGAGGTGAAGCCGAGCCATCTGTAAAGAAGTCCCGGGGTGGGTGACAACCGTAGGACCCTCCGACGATCAAGTTAGCCGAGAAAAATGAGAAGAGTAGCGGCTTATTGGATAACAATCGTCTTAACTGAGTCGTCTGAGAAAGGGTTTTTTATAGTGGTCGCATGGAACAAACAGACGCGAGATCTTCGTCTTCGGTTACACCCATGACGTTACGCATGCGTGAATGACGGGATCCCCCATTAATGGCGGGATACGCCCATTAATGGAGGAATGCGCCAGCATGGGATGCGGGACGTGAGCGGCGGATATCTCACTTTGGCGAGATACACGGAACCGTTGCGGAAGCGCTGGGGCATCACGTTCTCGTTTGTTCGGGGGAGTTGGGAAGGCTTAGCTCGGCGTGAGGCTCGGAGACAAGCACAGGAGGATGGGCGCCAGTTCAGCGACTAGGTCTCTCTTGGGTAAGAGACGGAGTGTAAGCTCGGAGACGAACCGAGAAGGTCATCAGTGCTCCACACTGATTTTGTCTCGGTAGCCCCCCAGGAGTCTAGTGAGCTGTCGCGGGTAAAACGTCATTCGCCATGTGTCGTGATCTGAGAAATTCCCACTTATGAGCATCATTAGCCCTATACTCTCGTTCCGATCTATTTATGGGTCGGGTCGAGAATGGCCTGCTTGGTTTTTCTTCGCTCAGTATGTTGCCGAGAATCTTCGGTGCGGATTTTCTGGGGCGACATGGTTTAGGGCAATTGCGTCGTTCAGATTTCCGGGCCCACGTGGCGTATCCCCAAGCGCTTGGGTCTTCGCATGTATCTTCGATGATATCAGTGGATCAGCGAAATGATCACGCATTAAAGAGAGGGTGCTGATTCGGTCATTCGTCTGTTGGGTCACAGGCCACGCGTCTGAAGTGAGTTGGCGGACACGACAGGCTGTCGCTGTCGCCTGCGATGTCCCTAATGGTCGTTCAACACGTGGAGACTCGACGGATGGCAGACGCGACGCTTCGTTTTGGCGGGAATTGATCTCGGCCGTTGGATGCCTTTTCTGCAGTGTATAGAGGAGGGGACCCCCTAGGGCCAACACTTCCGTCATAATTTCCCTTCATTGTCAAAGATTGCTCGACGCTCCCTCCGTTAGGTCGGATCCCTTATGCTTTTTCCTCAGAGAACCAATCCCTTTGAATCAGGTTAGATGTCTTCTTCTGAGGAGTCTGTAGAAATAGTTAGGGTTGAGTCGGGTGATAACGTTCCAGTTGTTGGAGCCGAGTCTAGAGAGTCTTCCTCCTCTTTGGCTGCTGACAGCCAATAGAGTTCCCTTATTGCTTCCTTTGTGTCGAGCTCGCTCCCTAGAGTCAGGGCTACCCGCGTCGCTAGCCGCCTGGCGGCGACAAGGGCTCCTAAGGTGTCCATCGGGAACGCTCGCGATGCGCCATCCGTCTTAAGGGATGTGGACGAGCTTGCCAAGATTCGGGCTCATTTCTATATCCCCTCTAACTATTCGCTCCGTTTGGCTAAAGAGGAAGAACAGGTGGACCAGGTGCAGCGGAAGGAGATTGCCCTGTATTTGGAAGCATTCCGAGCGGGAATGCGTCTGCCCTTTCCAACCGAGGTATGTTGGGTGCTCCGTTGCTTCTATCTCGCCCCGGGCCAGCTAGCGCCGAACTCGTGGAAAATCCTTCTCGGGTTTCTGGTCCGATTGAAACTTGAGGACATCCCCTTCAGCTTGACCCTTCTTACTTCCTTCCTTTGCTATAAGAACCACCCCGACACCAGCAAGGACGAGCCGAGCTGGGTGTATTTTTCCTTCAAAAAACATAAGCGAGGGACGGCCGGGTCAGGTGTGGTAGTCGTTCCTTCTTCCATTCATGAATGGAAAGAGAAGTTTGTATTCGTCGGGCCACCCAAGGGCGAGGATTGGCCTATGCCTACACAGTGGCACAGGGCCGACTGCCTGAAGGCGAAGCAGTCGTCCTTACTCGAGGTGAGGGCGGTATCCACGTGGGAGCCGATCCAGCGGGCCAACGTCCTGCTTTCCGAGCAGATTCTTAGCTGGGCCGGGCTCAGCCACGCACGCTTCATGTGCAAGTTAGGTTTTTGGACAATCTGTTTAGATTTGAATAATTTCTTTTGCCCTTCTAGCATCACTAACTCTTTTGTGTATTCTCCTCTCGCAGGACAAATGGACCGATCCAAGATCTTAGTTGTCATAGCCGCTACGTCTCAGAAGAAGGCCGGGGGCGTGAGCTTGTCCCGAGCCGTCCCGAGCTCGGCCTCGAGACCATATCCATCGGCGAAGCCTTCTGCTGCACCTCGAGTCCCCGATGACCTCTGCGGGGGTAGCCAGAAGCATGTGCGAGACTCGGTGTCCCTGGAGAGGGAGGAGGAGGTTGCCGAGGTTCCCCTCAAGAGGAAAAATACGATCTCCCGCCCGCGTCCAGGGAATTCCTGTGCAGGAAAGGGATATCTGCTTTGTGGTCCCCTCGGGGCTTTCCGTTGCCGATAGCTTGCTCTCCGACAAGGAGCAATCGGCCGGGGGCAAAATTCCCCGGGGGACCCTAAAGGCCCAAGTGGCCACCATCACTCAGGAGGCGGTTTAGGTCGGTATCTGTTTCCTTTAAGGATTTCCTTAAGTGCTTTTTCTCAGCTCGAATATTTCTAACTCCTTCTGCTACTTTCCTCAGGTCCTCCAACACTGCGCCCTCATCGTAAATATGGAGTCCGAGGAGATTGCCCCGGCCATGAGGAAGGTGGGAGAATCGTCTTCGTGGGAGGAGGATCTGCGTCTTGAGCTGCAGCATGAGAAGGAGAAGACAACCGCTCTCGAAACCCGGTTGGCCGTCGAGGCATTAACGGTCTCCAAGTGAAAGGAGTCCCAACGACTTCTGAGTGAGTCCAATCAAGCCATTCAGGCTAAGTTGGAGGAGTTGGGTAAACGCTATGCCACGATGAAGAAGTCAAGGGACGCCAGTAAGAGGGAGGCCGAGGTGGCGCTAGAGGCGACGAAGATTGTCGAGCTCCGAGCTTCGAAGTCGGTGGATAAGTATAAGGCATCAGACCAGTTCTACGACGACATCGCCGAAGTCTCGGCCATCATTTGGCACGAGGCTCTCGACGCCATCAAGGCGTCAATGCCGGAGTTTGCCGACGGTGAGCTCTGCACCGGAGTTTGCCGATGGTGTGCTCTGCGCCAGAGTCCCGCTCTCGGTGGATACGCCGCAAGTGGCTGACACCGGGGTGGCCATCGGGGGAGAGGTGGTTATGGAGGTAGAAGCCCTAACCCTAAGGGCGGTCCCGAGCAAGGCGAGATTCGGGCGGAGCCTGCAGCCTGAGACTTTTTGCCTTTTTTTGTTTTTTTATTTTGTAAGCCTCCGGGCACTTTTTGTAAGGCTGAGGAGCCCAAAATACCTTGTAAAAATTTCTGGAACATGAATAAAGCTGAGCGTATTATCCTCTGCATGACTATGTGTTTTCTGCGCGAATACTTCAGCTTGACAGTTTTTTTCTCGAATCGAGTGTTAGGCTGTAGGTCGATGACTGACTTTTTAGATGACGGTTGCGCATCGAATGTAACTTGATTAATTGCCAAGTGTAGGAAGGTCGTTGCCCTTCCGCTCCCCGTAGTCGAAGTGGCAATCGTTCATTTAGGATGACTAAACAGATATCCAAGTTAGAATAGGTCAGTATTGACTGATTCCTCCTTTCCGGGGTGACAACCACGTCTCTTCGTAGGATAGGAATCTACCCCTCGGAGATTAACCGAGCAGGAACCTGGACGGTGGCCTCTTTAGGAGGGCTTTAGATCCTAAGCGTTGATGGGTAGGAAGCTACCCGCTCGGGATGGACCGGGCAGGGAAGCTGCTCGGTGGTCTCGAGAGGAGGGCTTTAGATCCTTAGCGTAGATGGGTAGGAATTTACCTGCTAGGGATTGACCGGGCAGGGAAGCTGCTCGGTGGCCTCGAGAGAAGGGCTTTAGATCCTTAGCGTAGATGTGTAGGAATCTACCCGCTAGGGATTGACTGGGCAGGGAAGCTGCTCGGTGGCCTCGAGATGAGGGCTTTGATCCTTGGCGTAGATGGGTAGGAATCTACACGCCAGGGATGGACTGGGCAGGGAAGCTGTTCGGTGGCCTCGAGAGAAGGGCTTTAGATCCTTAGCGTAGATGGGTAGGAATCTATCCGCTAGGGATTGACCGAGCAGGGAAGCTGCTCGGTGGCCTCGAGATGAGGGCTTTGATCCTTGGCGTAGATGGGTAGGAATCTACCTGCCAGGGATGGACCGGACAGGGAAGCTGCTCGGTGGCATCGAGAGGAGGGCTTTAGATCTTTAGCGTAGATGGATAGGAATCTACCCGCCAGGGATTGACCGAGCAGAGAAGCTACTCGGTGTCCTCGAGATGAGGGCCTTGATCCTTGGCGTGGATGGGTAGGAATCTACCTGCCAGGGATTGACCGGGCAGGGAAGCTGCTTATTGGCCTCGAGATGAGGGCTTTTTAGAATTCTCTTCGCCTTCGTGGGGCGTCGTTCAATCTTCCATGACCCATAAAATCAGGAAGAGTGACCGTCGTGGATGACGCGTGGCAGAAACGTGCCGATGGGGGTGTGATACTCCGAGATTCGCGTCGTTCAAACTTCCATTGACCGCTTAGAGGTTCGTAAGGATCGGTATGGTCGCCACCTGGCAGCTCTGTATTGGGAAATTGAAAATATCCTGCGATTCGCGTCGCTGCGCGCGTAAATTTCGGCCGTTGGAAGATTTTTGTTGAGGCTATAAATAGCGAAGGCGTGTTGGTTTCTTTCTAGCCTTGTGTTTCTGAAGATGGCCGGGTACATTTACACTATCAAGGAGATCATTTCCCATGACGGCGTGTACCTTTACGACCCTGAGTGCTTCGAGCAGACGAACTAATCGGTGACAGAGCGCGTGGAGGGCCACTTTAGTCGCCTACTTCCCCGGCGATCCCCCTCCTCCAATTGCTTATGTATGCGATTTGGAGGATGTCCCTGAGCTTGAACAATGCCCTGTCCCCGCAGCTGAGGGACGAAGCACTTGATAAACTGCCCACGCTCCATCATCTCGGCCTGATCTCGAAGAGCAGGCGGGATCGATCAGTGGCTCTTCTTCTGGAGTGTTTTCAGAAGAGTCTGATCGTTGACTCTTGTCCGGCGGGTGCGGTCTCCGGCGGTTCTGTGGCATCTCGGGTCCGCGGGCACCGTCAGAGGGAGCGGGCTGAAGAAACTAGGGCTCGGCTGGCGGAGATTTTCTCGGAGTACCATCAACCATGCTTTCTTAATCCCCGGCCTCCTTTGTGGTAATTTTTTTTGTAAGGCTGAGGAGCCTATAATACCCCTTAATGAATAAAATTCTTCTTTCCTGATGTGTTTTGTCTTCTTTTATCCCTTATGACTTTTTACATATTTTCACAAAAACGAATCTATGAATCTTAGAACCGAGGAAGAAGAAAATATATCGAAGAAGTCTCTTCTAATTCTAGAGACTTAATAATAATAAGAAAAAATTACATCGCTTCGAAAAGAAGAAACATATTCATTTGTATAATTTGAGCTTCTCGGCGTTGTAGGTGTTAGGTCCACGTTACTCACCCCGGTTCTTTCGGGAAGGCGGAATAGGTAAAAATCAAAATTTTCTTACAAGGTGACATGGACCATCCATGATGGATCTTTGCTAAACAAAAACTAACACAAAAACTTCAAGTTCTAGCTACTATGTAGAATGGTTATACCTAGATCTTGAACTCCTTCCCTTCTTGTTGTGGTTCTCCTTCTTGCTTGCTCCTTGTAGTGGTTTGAACGGCTCCTCCTCGTCGTCTTCACTTTGCCGAAGATAGATCCACCCGAGGGCCTCGAACTTGAGCTCCTACCTCAACCAAGAGGTAACTAGAGTGCTTGGTTTGCTAGACAAAGAACCCTAGAAAAAGTAGAGAGAAGTTTTGGTGGTTTTGTCTCAAGAACTTATGATTTCCAACACATGGAACATTTAAGCTTTGAGAGGAAGAGGGAGAGCTCCAAGCATGAAAGGGAAAGAGCAAGAGAGAAAATGAGCTTGGAATTTTACAACCATGCTCACAAAATAAGAATAATGATAATAATAATAATTAAGAAATTGTGATGGTTAGTTTATGAATGACCATTATCATTTCATCATTTAATGCATTTGCAAGAAACAAGAAGCATCTTTGAAATAAAATGATGATGCTCAACATGTCAACAATAGTCAACCGGTCAACCAAAGTCAACAAGTCAACAAAAGTCAAATGGTCAACTTAACCATGGCATAATTATCCTTAATTAATATTATTAATCATATTTCTCATTCTCATTAGGGTTTGGAAAAAGTCAACGGTCAACAACCCTAATGAGGATCCTCTGCCTCTGTCAACTGTGCATACACACCCGCATCCGTGTTCCGAGGAACACGAATACAATGAGATAAAACCAATCCCAAAACAAATACTAGGATCTGGCTTAAACCAAAGCCCGCTAGTAATAACTTCCCGGACACCAAACGTGCACAAGTGCGCGGATGTGAACGAATCCCGTCGCAAAACCATGCGACCTCTACTCTGTTTTGCCCAAAGGCGAATAACCCTCTGTGTGGGACTCTAAAGGCTCGACACTACGCTGACAGTAAGTTTAACCACAGGCCGCAAGCGGTACTAGCTGTACGTAACGGTCCCCAGGTAGATGCCGACAAGAAGACCGATGAGGTGAACCCATCCGAACTCCTACTGAGCCTGAATGTGACAATCTCCGTACAGTCCGGTCTGTTTGTCTGAGAGTATCGCATGTCAGGCCTTGGGGGGCGGTAAACGTCAGTCCCCTAATAGCGGTACAAGTCGTGTCGGAGTGTAGCCCAGAACACCCTGAGAAACTACTGGTAACACTACCAGCAAATCTCGCTTGCCCTGGTCAGGGACGACTATGTGTAATGGCTCTCCTAGACACAGCGCGATATCAACTCCCAATACCGGGAGAGACGAATCTTGTCTAACCGTCACTTCCTTCAAGTGCTTCGGGACTGCACCCAACTGCTACCTGTTTGCACGACTCAATAGAGCCATGGTAGGGTAGCAATCTAAGAACAGTGGGAACACACTTGAGGCGAAGTGACAGTGTCAAGTCAACGGACTAAGCTGTACTCATGTCACCTGGGAACTGTTAACTGACGATAGGTATAATACCAACCAACAGTTCCCGATGAGTCCTGTCCAGTGTACTCGTAACCTAACGAGCACCTGTATACTATCTCCAGTACGACGTACTGATGGATGTGGGACAGACCATCTCCCCTGCTGGGACGAGAAGCGTATGCACCAGTCTACTCTGGCGTATCGATGCCCTGTCTCGATAATCCTACGACTAGGGACCAAAATAAGGATGTGCTTATAGACTACTCAGCCCCCACTAGTGTGATCGCCATCACAACGCCGGTAGTCAAGCAAAGATCCTAAGGGCTCCATCAATATGTATTAGCGATATGTCAAACGAAATATATACACATATTAAGATAGAAACAAACCAAGTAGCATACTACTATATCGAGCAAGACTGTCGTAAACCCGTATATATATCCCAAGCCTCCAAAATGTATTATACAAACTAGTACTATACAATAATGGCCTCTAGGGCATACATATCCAACAATCTCCTACTTGCACTAAAGGCCAGTAATTGGTGTACGCTTACCCAACGTCTGCACTAAGGCCAGCTGCTGGCGTACCGCATACCCAATAGCTCAAAAAGTCGCTCGAACTGTGTTTGAGGGAGGGCCTTTGTGAATAGATCCGCCGTGTTGTCTTTTGTGTCCACTCTCCGTACCTCGATCTCCTGGCGATCAATGATCTCCCTGATCAGGTGATACCGCCTTAAGATGTGTCTGGATTTCTGATGGGACCTTGGTTCCTTCGCTAAATCTATAGCCCCATTGTTATCGCAATACAATGGTATTGGGTTAACAATGGACGGAACCACCTGAAGTTCACTAATGAACTTCTTTATCCAGACCGCCTCTTTCGCGGCATCGCTTGCAGCAATGTATTCAGCCTCCATCGTCGAGTCTACGACGGTATCCTGTTTGGAACTCCTCCAACACACCGCCCCTCCGTTGAAGGTAAACACAAAACCCGAGACAGACTTGCCGTCATCTTTGTCACTCTGGAAGCTTGAATCGGTAAAGGACTCGACCCTAAGGTCTTCATTACCGTAAACCAGGAACATCTCCTTAGTCCTTCTCAGGTACTTGAGAATGTTCTTCACTTCCGTCCAGTGGTTCTCACCTGGGTATGACTGATACCGGCTCACCACGCTTAGCGCGTAAGCTACATCTGGCCTTGTACATAGCATCGCATACATTATAGATACTACCGCCGAAGCGTAGGGTATAGTGCTCTTGCGAACCCTCTCCTCGTCAGTCTTAGGAGACATCTTCTTGGAGAGGGTGATTCCGTGCAATGCGGGTATATTACCGCGCTTGGAATCTTCCATATTAAATCTCTTTAGTACGGTCTCTATGTACCTGGACTACGAAAGTCCCAGTAATCTCTTGGATCTATCTCTGTAGATCATGATCCCCAGAATGTACGAGACATCACCCAGGTCCTTCATGGAGAACCGTTGTGACAAAAATAGCTTGACCGATTGTAGCATAGGAATATCATTTCCTATTAAAAGAATGTCTTCCACGTACAAGACTAGGAACATGGCAGTTCGTCCTACAATCTTCTTATAAATATAAGGCTCATCCTTGTTCTTGATGAAATCAAATTCCTTGATTGCTTCATCAAAACAGATGTTCCAGCTCCGCGATACCTGCTTTAATCCATAAATGGATTTAAGCAACTTGCACACCTTCCCGCTGCTCCCACTGTCTACGAAACCTTCTGGCTGATCCATGTAAACGCACTCTTCCAAATAGCCGTTTAGAAAAGCCGTTTTTACGTCCATCTGCCAGATTTCATAATCATGGAAGGCAGCAATGGGAAGTAGGATCCGAATGGATTTGAGCATAGCCACTGGAGAAAAAGTTTCGTCATAGTCCACATCAGGTCTTTGACGAAAACCTTTTGCAACGAGTCTAGCCTTATAGGTTTCCACCTGCCCATCTATACTAAGTTTCTTTTTGTAGATCCATTTGCATCCAACGGGTTTTACCATAGGTGGAGCAATATCCAAGGTCCACACTTTATTGGTGTACATGGACTCCATTTCGGATTACATAGTATCCAGCCACTTATCAGAGTCCCTACTGATAATGGCCTGCCTGAAACTGGTAGGGTCATCTTCTTCCAAGATGCAATCCTCTCGATCCCCGTCTATGAGAAAACCGTAGTATCTCTCGGGGCGGATGAGAAATCCTACCAGATTTGCGGAGTGGCTGAGGTTCGTCTAGGGTTATTGAATCCTGAGGTTCTGTCAAATCTTCAGTTTCATTTTGTGGTCGCTGAATTTCTTCCAGTTCTACCGAACTCCCACTAGTTTCTTTTGCAAGAAATTGCCACTCTAAAAAAGTGGCGTGGCGAGATACAAACACCTTCTGTTCCTCGGTGTGGTAGAACAGATATCCTGTAGAGTTTTTAGGATATCCCACAAATTTACATAGAACCGAACGTGCCTGAAGTTTGTCCGGATTTTGTACTTTTACATAGGCCGGACAACCCCATATCTTAATACGTTTAAGATACGGCCTTTTACCATTCCATATCTCAAATGGTGTCTTAGGCACTGATTTAGACGGAACATCATTCAAGAGATATGCTGCTGTCAGAAGCGCATGCCCCCAAAATGAAAGAGGCAACTCGGCACTACTCATCATGGAGCGAACCATATCCAATAGGGTACGATTCCTCCGTTCCGATACACCGTTGTGCTGTGGTGTATAAGGAGGAGTAAGCTGAGAGAGAATACCATTCTCTTTTAAGTAATCTAGGAATTCCGTGCTTAAGTACTCCCCTCCCCTATCCGATCGGAGGATCTTGATACTTTTGCCAGTCTGGTTCTCTACTTCGTTTCTGAATTCCTTGAATTTCTCAAAAGCTTCAGATTTGTGTTTCATCAGATACACATATCCGAACCTAGAGAGATCGTCAGTGAATGTGATGAAGTACGAGAACCCACCCTTTGAATGTATAGACATCGGACCACATACATCACTGTGTATGAGTCCCAAGAGCTCTGTTGCTCTTTCTCCAAATCCGGTGAACGGAGATTTGGTCATCTTTCCTTTGAGACAAGACTGACAAGTTTCATAAGATGTGTAACACCCGAGCCCAATAATACTATGTATATTACTAGTTGAGGGTTATTTATCGCTCTTTCCAATTTTCCTGATTTTCTGGTGTTTATTGCTAAATTTTACCCGGTTAAGTCATTTTGGCACATAACAAATTTTAACTCCGAAAATAAAATTTAAGATGTCCATGTTAGCCTACTCGTCGCCACTAGTCGCGTGGTAGCGTCCGCGTGTCGAGATTCCGTTCCGTTTAGCTAAACGGGCAAGTTTGGGCGACTACGCGCGCGTGCAAGTGTCCGACTTGGGGGCATGCATTTTAATCATTAAACACCTCTTTTCAAAATTTGGAACCCGCTTAAAATCCTATAATTTGAATTTGGAACATTTGGGCGCGACCCGGGCTCGATTTGGAAATGTTTCATTTCGCGCCAAAATGGCCCATTTAAATTTAATATCGAATATAAAAATATACATTATAATCTAATTTCCTAACTGCTGATCCCTCAAAATCCTAATAAATCTTTCTCATAATTTTTCCCGGCCAATCACGAGCTCCTATTGAGCTCGTGGGCCCCCTCTTTCAACCTCTCTCTCCTCTCTCTCAATCTCTCTCAAATCTCTCTCTCTCTCTCCAATCTCTTTCTCTCTCTTAATCTATTTAAACGCATGCTGCAGCCGCCTCCTCCCTTCAACCCACGCGACCACGAGAACCCTAACCCTAGCCTCGCGATCGCACCGCCGGACTCCTCGAGACCTCGCCGTCGCCGCCCTCACCACCACGACCTCCACCGCACCCACCTACCTTCTTTTCCCCGTCCTCCCGACGATCCAGCGCCTGCAACCCATCTCCCCGACGCCTCCATCCCTCGCGACCTCGCCGTCGACGTCGACTCCGACCGCCGAGGCCTCCCGCGACTCCCTTGCACCCTCCTCGTCGAGACCTCGCCGTCACCCCCTCCTCCCTAGCCGGAACAGTGAACCCGACCCTCACCCAACGTCTGCACCATCTCCAGGTCGCCGGAAACCGCGCCGACGACCCTCGTCGACGTCTCCCGCGCCACCTCCTTTCCCCCTCGACCACCCTAGCCGACCACACCCCTCTCCAACTCGCCGCCGCATCCTACCCTGCTCACCCGAAGCCACTTCCCTTTGCTGCAGCCACCGTCGCGGCCTCGCCGGCGTTCCAGTGCCGTCGAACCCGCCGTGGTCGCACCCTTGGTGTATCCCTGTAAGTTTCCTTCTCTTTTCGTTTTGGTACAACCCCCGCTGGTCGTTTTGGCGTATCGTATCCTTGTTGCTAACTTTGTTTTTCGGTTGTTGCCGGAACCCGACCGTGCCGTTTGACGAACCCGACGCTCCAGCGAGGCCCCCTGGTCCGTGTGATTCCAGTGACCCCTGTTGGGACTCGATCCGTGGCCCGTGCTTCCGTATCGTGGTTCTACCGACTTTGCATCCGTGTTTCGGTTTGCGGAACCGCCGAGGCAAGTATCCGAATACTTGCTTTAACATGCTACAAACTTAATAATTATGTTATCTGTTATAACCACACGACTTGATGACAATTACAATCATCCGTAATGTTAAACCATTGTAGTAGTTACTTGTAGTTAATCGGTATGCTTTTAATCAACACCTTAACTAATTAACCAATTTGGCACATCCTTGCCTAAATTGCTAGATCATCCTCACTTCATTTGTTAAAGCCCCTCGTGAGACAATTATTATATTTAGTTCAAATACTGTAACTCCATTATGCATATTATCGATATTGCTCGTCTTGTGGCTTTTGCACCTCAAAGGTGCGTGAACCGGATTAATAAGAGAATACTAATATCACTGTGTTCACATAGAATAATAATTGTTTATTGCTGTTCCCTGCTACTGTTCATTATTTGTTACCATACCTGTTATCATCATATACCTGATTGCATTACATATTGACCGATCTTGATACACCTGACACACGTACTGATACACCGGACACGACACCATCGAGTCTACCTGTTGAAGGTAACCTGACCTGTTACCTGATCTCATGCCTAATGCCGATAACCCTGATCTTTACTGCCGTCGATCCAGACAGACCTACCTTTACTTGACTTGTGTTGGTATAGCCCTTGACTATTGAATACCTGACCTGACATACATAGCTTGGGGGTATGGGGAAATCAAAGATGAACCTGACTTGTAACTCGACAGTTCACTACCGTTCGAGCGTACACATTCCTTTCTGTGCCTTACGGCATGTCTCGGTTTCAGCCGAGAATATTGTGGCCGTGATCCCGGGTATGTACGGGGTAATACCGAGTGTACACTTTCCTTTCTGTGCCTTACGGCATGTCTCGGTTCCAGCCGAGAATATTGTGGCCGTGATCCCGGGTATGTACGGGATACTGATACTTTCCTTTCTGTGCCTTACGGCATGTCTCGGTTCCAGCCGAGAATATTGTGGCCGTGATCCCGGGTATGTACGGGATACTATTGAGTTACATCGACGATTCATCAATTGGTTTCAAAGACTGTAGAGTAGAAAACCTGATAGGGCAGTTTAATCACCTTTGCACTTTACCCTGCTTGTTACTTCTTATTACTGTTTATTCATATTCATGCTTGCATTGTTTATTACTATGTTATGCTTTATACTTGATATCATGACGCACTGACGTCTGGGTTTTGCATGGCCCAGATTCCGTACCTTTGTCGTCGACCGAGCAGGAGTACTTCAGCCAGCAGGCTGAACTGTGAGTTCTTGAGAGTTTAGTTTATTTATGTCATTTCATTTCCAGATGTGAGCCCGCATTATGGGACATACTGTTTATTCATTGTATTGGATCATTAGCTTCCGCACTTATTGTTTATTGATTCTTGTATTATGGATTTGGACATGTATTAGTTTAGTTTATTTTTTACTGTTCTTGATATCTGTACAACCGTAATGTGACTGTGGATGGATACTTCCTACCCACAGGTAGCATGGTTGGCTATGTCACGTACCCAAATCTTGCGTACTCTGGGAAGCGGGGCGTGACATGGTTTTATGGTATCAGAGACATAGGTTATTTGGGTTGATTCTTTGTAGTTGGGTATCACACCCGATACACGAATCAGAATACCCGTAATTAGGAAACATGTCCTGCCACCTTGACCGTTTTACCGTCCTTGAATCATTCTTCCGGATCATGTCGACATGCAAACTTACTTTGCATTGTCAATTCGAAAACCTAATTTCTTGTTATCTCTAGGACTTAGGCGACTTGGGTGGAGTTAAGTAATTGCGGCTATGATACCGCGGCATAGCTACAATGCAGTACTCTATTTAAGTATCTTGGAGTTCTAGCCTTGATTTATATATATTGAATCTATCATCATGCTAATGTTGTTTGTTTTGATTTCAGGACTATGGCAGATAAGAATTTCAAGACGTATCAGAGGCGTGTGGATGAAGCCGCCATGTTAGGAGTGATACGAGGGATGTTGGAAAATCAGAAGAGGCAAACTGAGCTGATCCAGCAGCAAGCCGATTCATTCCAGGAGGGTTTGCAGGCTATGCAGCAGTCTGTAAACACCGCCGTAGCAAAGCCAGTCGACCGAGTAGGGACCGTGGCAGATTTCAGACGGTTGGGTCCTACTACT
Organism: Agapanthus africanus; assembly: GCA_030015575.1. Taxonomy (NCBI): domain Eukaryota; kingdom Viridiplantae; phylum Streptophyta; class Magnoliopsida; order Asparagales; family Amaryllidaceae; genus Agapanthus; species Agapanthus africanus. The sequence continues at coordinate 286,289,932 of JASDDO010000006.1, forward strand.
TTTACTGGCTTGGAGGAGCCGTTGCCAGCCGAGCAGTGGCTCGTGGACACAGAGAATCTATTGATTGCGGCACAGATCCCAGAAGACAAGAGAGTTGATGTGGTGCGCATTCAGTTGGTGGATTACGCTCGAGAGTGGTGGCTTGTGGAGGAGACCCGCCTGTCTAAGCCAATCAGTTGGGCGGATTTCTCCAAAAGTTTCTTGGAAAAGTTCTTCCCGCGGAATGCACGGGAGGAAATGGAGGAGAGATTTATTGGGCTGAAACAAAATGGAGCAGCGGTGGATGTACACGCAGCGGAATGGACGAGACTCAGCCGTTTCGCTGGACCCTTAGTCGCCAAGGAGGCAGACAGGGCGCGAAGGTTCTTGCGCAGTTTGGATGTGGACATCCAGAGGCAGATTGTCTCCCTGGGTTTGACCACTTTCTCACAGGTTCTTACGGCAGCCAGAGAGCAACAGAGTTTATCAGGATCGAAAGGGAACCTTCACCAGACAGCAGTTGCGGCCAGGAAGACTACATTTGTACCTAACCGAGATCATGGGCGCAAGGGTATTCCAGTGGACCGTCGAGGTGTAGCGCCAATGAAGAAGCCTGTGGTCGTGGATCGAAGAAAGAGCATAAGTTGTAACTACTGCAATTTACCGGGCCACATGCAAAGAGATTGTCGAAGGAGACTGGGACTTTGTCTGGTTTGTGGAGCAGCCGATCACGCAGTGAGTGCTTGTCCGTCGAAGCTTCGCACGAGAGATGATATACAGAAGCCTCCGCAGAGACCGTTCCAAGGGCAGAAGCAGCTGACACAAGGACCCAACCAGGGTCGAGCTTTCACTTTGACAGCTGAGGAAGCCAAGGCATCAGGAGAAGTGGTTTCAGGTACTGTACTCGTTCGTGGTTTTCCTGCTTTGGCATTATTTGATTCCGGAGCATCCCACTGTTTTATGTCATCAAAGTTTATAACTACACACTCGATCACCTGCACGACCCTGTCTAGTTTTTGGGACATACACACTGGAAATGGGAAAATCATAGCTAGTAAGGAGTGTAGAGATTGTACTGTTGTCGTTTGTGGACGGGAGCTTTTTGCGGATTTCTTGGTGATTGATACGGGCAGTTATGAAGTAGTCTTGGGAATGGATTTTCTCGGCACTTTCCACGCACATATTGATTGTAGGGCAAGGAAAGTAATTTTCCAGATTCCCGGACACCCTGAGTTTACTTTCATCGGAGGAAACAGTTCTGTCGGGCCCGTCGAGTTTAGGGCTAGGCCGACGAACAATGTTCTTGCGGTTATGGTTGTGGATAGTAATGAAGAGCCGGCAGTTGTTCGCGACTTTATGGATGTGTTTGAAGATATTTCAGGCCTACCGCCGAAGCGAGATGTGGAGTTTGCGATCGACCTTATTCCCGGTGCAGCGCCAGTATCAAAATCTTATTATCCGATGGCACCGGTGGAATTAGAAGAAGTTAAGAAACAAGTGGGTGAATTACTCGAGAAGGGATGGATTCGAAGCAGCAACTCACCTTGGGGAGCTCCAGTTCTTTTAGTGAAGAAGAAAGATGGCACGAGAAGAATGTGCATCGATTACCGAGAATTAAACCGGGTGACTATTAAGAACAAGTACCCGATCCCTCGCATTGGAGAACTTTTTGAGCAGCTTAGTGGCGCGAGGGTATTCTCGAAACTGGACTTGCGATCAGGATATCATCAGGTCCGAGTGAAGGCAGAAGACATTTGCAAGACGGCGTTTCGGACTCGGTATGGGCATTTCGAGTATTTAGTGATGCCCTTCGGAGTGACTAATGCGCCGGCAATATTTATGGACTTGATGAACAGGATCTTTTCACCGTTCTTGGACCAGTTTATTGTGGTATTCATTGACGATATTCTGGTGTACTCGAAGAGTCCGGAGGAGCATGCTGAGCACTTAAGGATCGCACTGCAAACGCTGAGACAGGAGAAATTATTCGCGAAGATGAGTAAGTGCGAATTCTGGTTGGAAGAAGTGAAGTTTCTGGGGCATGTCGTGTCGGGCGATGGAATCACCGTTGATCCCGAGAAGATTGCAGCAGTTCGAGATTGGCCTGTTCCGAAGAATGTTGCAGAGATAAGAAGTTTCCTTGGACTCGCCGGTTACTACAGAAGATTTGTGGAGAACTTCGCTCGTGTAGCTGAGCCATTAACCAAGCTTACGCGTAAGGAGGTACCGTTTGTTTGGACAGATGGATGTGCATTGGCCTTCGAGACGTTGAAGCAGAAGCTGATAACCGCCCCTATCCTAACCGTACCGGATGATTCAGGAGGACTGGTGATTCACAGCGACGCATCTGGAAAGGGATTGGGATGTGTTCTGATGCAGAATGGGAAAGTCGTCGCTTACGCATCGAGACAGCTGAAGACTCATGAGCAGAATTATCCGACTCACGACTTGGAGCTTGCAGCCGTGATCTTCGCCCTGAAGATTTGGAGACACTACCTTCTGGGCGAGAGAGTTGAAGTCTTTACGGATCACAAGAGTTTGAAATATGTGTTCACTCAGAAGGAGTTGAACATGAGGCAACGCAGATGGTTGGAGCTGATGGCCGACTACGACCTTGATCTTAAGTACCATCCAGGAAAAGTTAACGTCGTGCCAGATGCGCTAAGTCGGTTACCAGCAATTCAGTTATTGACTGCACAGAGGGAGATCATTGAGGAGTTTCGGAGATTTGACTTGGAGGTTGTGCTACCGCGTGCTACAGGACAGTTGATGCAGTTACAAGTACAATCGTCCTTAGTTGAGAAGATTAAAGCGGCGCAATCGCAGGATCCTAGACTGCAAAAGTTTCGAGAGCAGGTTGGAGCCGGACTACGAACCGATCTACTGATCCATGAGGATGGTTCGTTGAGATATGGTAGCCGTCTATGTGTGCCAAAAGGAGATGTGCGTGAAGAGCTTATGAAGGAGGCACACAGTTCAGCTTACTCTGTACATCCAGGAGGGACCAAGATGTACCGAGATATTCGACAGCATTTCTGGTGGGAAGGTATGAAACGGGAAATCGCTCGCTTCGTGGCTAAGTGCTTGGTGTGTCAGCAAGTCAAGGCTGAACACCAAAGGGTTGCTGGTTTGTTGCAACCACTTCCGATTCCTCAATGGAAGTGGGAACATATAACCATGGACTTCGTGACGGCTTTACCGCGGAGTCCAAAGGGCAACAATGCAGTATGGGTGATTGTCGATCGGTTGACCAAGGCAGCTCACTTTATTCCGTTTCGGGTTGGTCAATCGACAGAGACTTTGGCAGAGCGGTACATGCAGGAGATTGTCAGATTGCATGGAGTACCGGTAAGCATCGTGTCCGACCGGGACACTCGGTTCTTGTCACACTTTTGGAGGAGTTTACAAGAAAGTTTGGGGACTCGATTGAAGTTCAGCACAGCTTATCATCCCCAAACTGATGGACAATCAGAGAGAACGATTCAGACCCTTGAAGATATGTTGAGGGCTTGCATGTTGGACTTCAAAGGTTCTTGGGAAGATCATCTACACCTGGTGGAGTTTTCGTACAACAATAGCTTCCAAGCGACAGTTCAGATGGCCCCGTTCGAAGCATTGTATGGTCGTAAGTGCCGTTCACCTGTATGTTGGGATGATGTGGGTGAACGAAGGTTGCTAGGGCCAGATTTAGTGGTACAGACAGTTGAGAAGGTGAATACAATCAGAAAGCATATGAAGGCAGCTCAAGACAGACAGAAGAGTTGGGCTGACACGACAAGAAGACCTCTAGAGTTCGCCGTGGGCGATTTGGTATTCCTGAAGATATCACCGACTAGAGGGGTGATTCGATTTGGGAGTCGGGGAAAGCTTAGTCCCCGATTCGTTGGACCCTTCGAGATATTGGAGCGTGTCGGAGAGGTATCGTACCGGTTGGCGTTACCATCGTCATTAGCAGGAGTTCATGATGTATTTCATGTGTCTCAATTACGGAGGTATGTTCGTGATGATACCCATGTTTTGGATCACTCGGAGTTGACCGTTCGGGAAGACCTGACTTTTGAGGAGCGACCAGTCGAGATCACGGATCGAAGAGAAAAGGTTCTTAAGAACAAGGTTATCCCTCTTGTGCTAGTTTCTTGGGGTAACCGATCGCATGGAGAATCTACTTGGGAGCGAGAAGACGAGATCCGGCAGAAATTCCCTTATCTTTTCCAGTAGTTAGTTATCTTGTATCCTTGGAATTTCGAGGACGAAATTCTTTGTAGTTGGGTATGATGTAACACCCGAGCCCAATAATACTATGTATATTACTAGTTGAGGGTTATTTATCGCTCTTTCCAATTTTCCTGATTTTCTGGTGTTTATTGCTAAATTTTACCCGGTTAAGTCATTTTGGCACATAACAAATTTTAACTCCGAAAATAAAATTTAAGATGTCCATGTTAGCCTACTCGTCGCCACTAGTCGCGTGGTAGCGTCCGCGTGTCGAGATTCCGTTCCGTTTAGCTAAACGGGCAAGTTTGGGCGACTACGCGCGCGTGCAAGTGTCCGACTTGGGGGCATGCATTTTAATCATTAAACACCTCTTTTCAAAATTTGGAACCCGCTTAAAATCCTATAATTTGAATTTGGAACATTTGGGCGCGACCCGGGCTCGATTTGGAAATGTTTCATTTCGCGCCAAAATGGCCCATTTAAATTTAATATCGAATATAAAAATATACATTATAATCTAATTTCCTAACTGCTGATCCCTCAAAATCCTAATAAATCTTTCTCATAATTTTTCCCGGCCAATCACGAGCTCCTATTGAGCTCGTGGGCCCCCTCTTTCAACCTCTCTCTCCTCTCTCTCAATCTCTCTCAAATCTCTCTCTCTCTCTCCAATCTCTTTCTCTCTCTTAATCTATTTAAACGCATGCTGCAGCCGCCTCCTCCCTTCAACCCACGCGACCACGAGAACCCTAACCCTAGCCTCGCGATCGCACCGCCGGACTCCTCGAGACCTCGCCGTCGCCGCCCTCACCACCACGACCTCCACCGCACCCACCTACCTTCTTTTCCCCGTCCTCCCGACGATCCAGCGCCTGCAACCCATCTCCCCGACGCCTCCATCCCTCGCGACCTCGCCGTCGACGTCGACTCCGACCGCCGAGGCCTCCCGCGACTCCCTTGCACCCTCCTCGTCGAGACCTCGCCGTCACCCCCTCCTCCCTAGCCGGAACAGTGAACCCGACCCTCACCCAACGTCTGCACCATCTCCAGGTCGCCGGAAACCGCGCCGACGACCCTCGTCGACGTCTCCCGCGCCACCTCCTTTCCCCCTCGACCACCCTAGCCGACCACACCCCTCTCCAACTCGCCGCCGCACCCTACCCTGCTCACCCGAAGCCACTTCCCTTTGCTGCAGCCACCGTCGCGGCCTCGCCGGCGTTCCAGTGCCGTCGAACCCGCCGTGGTCGCACCCTTGGTGTATCCCTGTAAGTTTCCTTCTCTTTTCGTTTTGGTACAACCCCCGCTGGTCGTTTTGGCGTATCGTATCCTTGTTGCTAACTTTGTTTTTCGGTTGTTGCCGGAACCCGACCGTGCCGTTTGACGAACCCGACGCTCCAGCGAGGCCCCCTGGTCCGTGTGATTCCAGTGACCCCTGTTGGGACTCGATCCGTGGCCCGTGCTTCCGTATCGTGGTTCTACCGACTTTGCATCCGTGTTTCGGTTTGCGGAACCGCCGAGGCAAGTATCCGAATACTTGCTTTAACATGCTACAAACTTAATAATTATGTTATCTGTTATAACCACACGACTTGATGACAATTACAATCATCCGTAATGTTAAACCATTGTAGTAGTTACTTGTAGTTAATCGGTATGCTTTTAATCAACACCTTAACTAATTAACCAATTTGGCACATCCTTGCCTAAATTGCTAGATCATCCTCACTTCATTTGTTAAAGCCCCTCGTGAGACAATTATTATATTTAGTTCAAATACTGTAACTCCATTATGCATATTATCGATATTGCTCGTCTTGTGGCTTTTGCACCTCAAAGGTGCGTGAACCGGATTAATAAGAGAATACTAATATCACTGTGTTCACATAGAATAATAATTGTTTATTGCTGTTCCCTGCTACTGTTCATTATTTGTTACCATACCTGTTATCATCATATACCTGATTGCATTACATATTGACCGATCTTGATACACCTGACACACGTACTGATACACCGGACACGACACCATCGAGTCTACCTGTTGAAGGTAACCTGACCTGTTACCTGATCTCATGCCTAATGCCGATAACCCTGATCTTTACTGCCGTCGATCCAGACAGACCTACCTTTACTTGACTTGTGTTGGTATAGCCCTTGACTATTGAATACCTGACCTGACATACATAGCTTGGGGGTATGGGGAAATCAAAGATGAACCTGACTTGTAACTCGACAGTTCACTACCGTTCGAGCGTACACATTCCTTTCTGTGCCTTACGGCATGTCTCGGTTTCAGCCGAGAATATTGTGGCCGTGATCCCGGGTATGTACGGGGTAATACCGAGTGTACACTTTCCTTTCTGTGCCTTACGGCATGTCTCGGTTCCAGCCGAGAATATTGTGGCCGTGATCCCGGGTATGTACGGGATACTGATACTTTCCTTTCTGTGCCTTACGGCATGTCTCGGTTCCAGCCGAGAATATTGTGGCCGTGATCCCGGGTATGTACGGGATACTATTGAGTTACATCGACGATTCATCAATTGGTTTCAAAGACTGTAGAGTAGAAAACCTGATAGGGCAGTTTAATCACCTTTGCACTTTACCCTGCTTGTTACTTCTTATTACTGTTTATTCATATTCATGCTTGCATTGTTTATTACTATGTTATGCTTTATACTTGATATCATGACGCACTGACGTCTGGGTTTTGCATGGCCCAGATTCCGTACCTTTGTCGTCGACCGAGCAGGAGTACTTCAGCCAGCAGGCTGAACTGTGAGTTCTTGAGAGTTTAGTTTATTTATGTCATTTCATTTCCAGATGTGAGCCCGCATTATGGGACATACTGTTTATTCATTGTATTGGATCATTAGCTTCCGCACTTATTGTTTATTGATTCTTGTATTATGGATTTGGACATGTATTAGTTTAGTTTATTTTTTACTGTTCTTGATATCTGTACAACCGTAATGTGACTGTGGATGGATACTTCCTACCCACAGGTAGCATGGTTGGCTATGTCACGTGCCCAAATCTTGCGTACTCTGGGAAGCGGGGCGTGACAAGATGAAAACTCGAACGTATCCAAGAGTCCATCTTTATGCAACTTACTTAGTCTTTTCTCTCCTATATGACCAAGTCTACAATGCCATAAGTAGGATTCGTTCGTATCTGAACTCTTCCTCTTGCGTGTGTTTTGTATATTGAGAACTGTATTCTGATTTAGAACGTAGATACCATTACACAGTGTACCTTCTACAACCAGTACCTTATGAAAGTAAATATTCATGATATTTCTATCAAGAACAAAGTTATATCCATCTTTATTGAGTAAAGAAACTGATATGATGTCGCAAACCATGGAAGGTACATAGTAGCATTCGTTCAAAACATAGTATTGCCATTTGGCAACACCAGGTGATATTCACCGACGGCTGCAGCATTAACTTGTGCTCCGTTCGCTACCCTGAGCGACATCACCAGGTGCAACTTTCCTACTTTTTCTCCGTCCCTGCAATAAATTACAGATATGAGATCCTGATCCGGTATCAAGTACCCAGGAGGTAGGCCCAACCGTAAAGCAGTTCTCAATTACAAGAACACCTGAAGTAGATGCAAAACTATGCTTCTTCTTCAACTGGGTATCCTTGAAATCCATACAATCCTCTTTCCCTTGCTCATATTTATGACTATTGTCACAAGTTAGAGCCGAACCGACGTTCCCCAGCCCCGAATAAGAATTCGGATCGGTCAAGCGATACATTTTATTATCTTGATTAGGGCGTGAAATGGTTGCTACCTGGAGAGAGAGAAAAGAAACACTCAGCGTGCGCTCTTGCAAGATTAGATTGGTTTATTAATTTATCTAATCAGGATGGCTCCCACTGTTTCCTCAAATTTTTCTTCAAACCTTTAAAAGAAGAACTAGTCGGGATTAATTGTACGTCACAATACTTGCTTAACCTTTCAGCCAGGCTAGTGTTGGTACTTCGAGGGAGGTTTTCCAACACTTTCGCGAAGTTCTTTAATTAAATAACCTCTTTTCCCTGGAGGCGTAGCCCCGCTAACACCGTTCTAGACATTTACTTGGTTTATAGCATTGATTGTTAAGTGAAATAATCTTCCGAGAGTAATCCAACTCATCAGTGGGATCGGGATCCAACTATCATTGTGTAATGACCTAGATGGAATTCACTCTAGTCACTACACTCCAGAAGGTATGCTAAATCTGCAAGTTTCAATTTCTTTAGAAACTCCCGATGTGGTTTTTACCCCTATGACCCAAGTGACCTTGACTGAGCCAACATATCAAAGGATCCTAGTCAAGTTCAACCCATCATTATCTTGATTGCATTAGACCCACCCATACGTGTCCTTGACTGAGCCAAAATGACCGCACGACTGTCCCTACCAATCACATTATATGCTACAGAAAAATATTACATAGCTACCGTTCACTACGCCTCGGCTGAGCACGAAATACGTAGCACGAATACTAAGCAATACCAATCCGAAATAACGGAGGGCTGCGACTGGGTTTTGGCGAAAACCCGTTAACGTAATGAACTTGATATAGTTGAAGGAACATGATTGCCTTTTTGAAAATAAAGTGGCGAAAACTTTTGCTAAAGAGGTCACTCCATGTGAAGCGATCTTGGCTCTTTCCTCGTCGAATGAGGTGCGGGATATTCCAAATTGAATACCTCGATGCAAAGCAAGAATAATCGACTATAGTGAAGTTATTACCCTGACGCAAACTTTTGTCCAAGGGGTCACTCCCGATGAAGGGATCTCGGCCCTTGCCTCGTCGAATGAGGTGCTGGGTATTCATAACCGAATACCTCTGTGCAAAACAAAAGAGAACGTCCTTGCAATAACAGCCTTTTGAAAATTGTTCCAACAACGTCTTTTAGGTTTGTTTTTCTTTGCATCAAAATAATGTGTCCCATCAGTTAATCCTACCATTGCAGAAAACAACGAAAATATGACGTACGCTTATGCCATCCGCATTCGCCACGGGACCCCGTCATCACCCGTTAGGTTACTTAACTAACGACAGAGTGGGGGCTGGACTAGCGCGGATGCAAAACATAAGCAACGCCTACTAGATATCATATATAGATATATACATTCGTCAGATGCAATGATAGCCATTTCAGATCACAGATGAACACATTGGATATGCTAGGAATCCGTGTTTCGTTCGAGCCTGTAACGAAAGACGGATTACACGGTCGCGATGAATAGCCAAACCCCACCCTAGACCCCTACGGGTGCGGCAAACTACCCGCCAAATACCCAAAGTGAAGCAGCCTCCCTCAACAACATGAGTAGGCCACTCAACACTTTAACGTACCCGGTAGTTTGTGCACCCCACCTTGGGTCTATCCTAGGAGCAAAAACAGTAAAAGAAATAATATACAATGGGGGCTACAACCTCATCCCGGATGTGTGGCCATAAAAATAATATTACATCAATTTACATATTACATAAAATGAAAGATAAAGAAACTATCATCTCACAAAACCCCGGCTATTCATCCGCGACAATCCAACAAGTTCATATACAAAAACCAACAACATTACAGATCACAGATATGCACAACCCCCACTAATCGACATATAGCGATTAGTCGACGTTCAGTGCATATATCACATCACAGATATAACCAAATAGCTAAAGCTTATAGAACTTCGATCAAAATACCAATTTGTAACTACCCCAAACATAACATTGTTCTCTGGATAATCTGGGCAGAAACAAAATATCTCAAAAATCCCAAAACATCATACTGAAGAAACTGCAGCAAACCCGAGTCGCGGCTGAGTCAACTAGGCCGCGGATCCGAGGCAAAACGCATGGTATCGCCGCGGTTCCGCGGCGCGTTGACCGAGTCGTGGGCTCATTTTTTATGCATGTTCCTAAAAAACCCTGCACCGATTTTTAAGGCATGTGGAATAATTTTTAGAGCGGTTTTAAAAATCGGCAGAAAGTATGGTTTTTTGACATGTTTTCGGGATTTTTTCCGGATCGAAGTTCTAAACACTTTGCTAACAGTTAGTTGTTGTTTAGCTAGGCTCTGATACCACTGTTAGGTCCACGTTACCCATCCCGGTTCTTTCGGGGAGGCGGAATAGGTAAAAATCAAAATTTTCTTACAAGGTGACATGGACCATCCATGATGGATCTTTGCTAAACAAAATCTAACACAAAAACTACAAGTTTTAGCTACTATGTAGAATGGTTATACCTAGATCTTGAACTCCTTCCCTTCTTGTTGTGGTTCTCCTTCTTGCTTGCTCCTTGTAATGGTTTGAACGGCTCCTCCTCGTCGTCTTCACTTTGCCGAAGATAGATCCATCCGAGGGCCTCGAACTTGAGCTCCTACCTCAACCAAGAGGTAACTAGAGTGCTTGGTTTGCTAGACAAAGAACCCTAGAAAGAGTAGAGAGAAGTTTTGGTGGTTTTGTCTCAAGAACTTATGATTTCCAATACATGGAACACTTAAGCTTTGAGAGGAAGAGGGAGAGCTCCAAGCATGAAAGAGAAAGAGCAAGAGAGAAAATGAGCTTGGAATTTTACAACCATGCTCACAAAATAAGAATAATGATAATAATAATTAAGAAATTGTGATGGTTAGTTTATGAATGACCATTATCATTTCATCATTTAATGCATTTGCAAGAAACAAGAAGCATCTTTGAAATAAAATGATGATGCTCAACATGTCAACAATAGTCAACCGGTCAACCAAAGTCAACAAGTCAACAAAAGTCAAATGGTCAACCTAACCATGGCACAATTATCCTTAATTAATATTATTAACATATTTCTCATTCTCATTAGGGTTTGGAAAAAGTCAACGGTCAACAACCCTAATGAGGATCCTCTGCCTCTGCCTCTGTCAACTGTACATACACACCCACATCCGTGTTACGAGGAACACGAATACAATGAGACAAAACCAATCCCAAAACAAATACTAGGATCTGGCTTAAACCAAGCCCGCTAGTAATAACTTCCCGGACACCAAACGTGCACAAGTGCGCGGATGTGAACGAACCCCGTCGCGAAACCATGCGACCTCTACTCTGTTTTGCCCAAAGGCGAATAATCCTCTGTGTGGGACTCTAAAGGCTCGACACTACGCTGGCAGTGAGTTTAACCACAGGCCGCAAGCGGTACTAGCTGTACGTAACGGTCTCCAGGTAGATGCCGACAAGAAGACCGATGAGGTGAACCCATCCGAACTCCTACTGAGCTTGAATATGACAATCTCCGTACAGTCCGGTCTGTTCGTCTGAGAGTATCGCATGTCGGGCCTAGGGGGCGGTAAACGTCAGTCCCCTAATAGCGGTACAAGTCATGTCGGAGTGTAGCCCAGAACACCCTGAGAAACTACTGGTAACACTACCAGCAAATCTCGCTTGCCCTGGCCAGGGACGACTATGTGTAATGGCTCTCCTAGACACAGCGCGATATCAACTCCCAATACCGGGAGAGACGAATCTTGTCTAACCGTCACTGCCTCCAAGTGCTTCGGGACTGCACCCAACTGCTACCTGTTTGCACGACTCAATAGAGCCGTGGTAGGGTAGCAATCTAAGAACTGTGGAAACACACTTAAAGCGAAGTGACAGTGTCAAGTCAACGGACTAAGCTGTACTCATGTCACCTGGGAACTGTTAACTGACGATAGGTATAATACCAACCAACAGTTCTCGACGAGTCATGTCCAGTGTACTCGTAACCTAACGAGCACCTGCATACTATCTCCAGTACGACGTACGGATGGCTGTGGGACAGACCATCTCCCATGCTGGGACGAGAAGCGTATGCACCAGTCTACCCTAAAGTATCGATGCCATGTCTCGATAATCCTACGACTAGGGACCAAAATAAGGATATGCTTATAGACTACCCAGCCCCCACTAGTGTGATCGCCATCACAACGCCGGTAGTCAAGCAAAGATCCTAAGGGCTCCATCAATATGTATTAGCGATATGTCAAACGAAACATTTACACATATTAAGATAGAAACAAACTAAGTAGCATACTACTATATCGAGCAAGACTGTCGTAAATCCGTATATATATCCCAAGCCTCCAAAATGTATTATACAAACTAGTACTATACAATAATGGCCTCTAGGGCATACATATCCAACAGTAGGTCCGAAGAAACCTACGACCCTCAGCAACTTGTAAGCGATATGCCTCACCGGGCAACACCTCTGCGACGAGGAAAGGGCCGTCCCACTTCGGAAAGAACTTGTGTAGGCTGCCTTGATCTACGAACTCGTTCCTTCGTAACACCAAATCTCCCGTCTTGAAGGCGCGATGCTTTACTTGTGCGTTGTAGCAGTGAGCAGTTTGTTGTTGGTAGGCGGCTGCTCTGATCTGTGCTCGGTCCCGCTTCTCTAGCAAGATGTCCAGGTTGGTCCAGAGCTCCGAGGTGTTAGCTTCGTCGTCGAAGTGTTCGACACTGTAACTGGGCAATCTGATCTCCGCCGGGACCATTGCCTCGGTACCGTAGCAGAGGCTGAAGGGGGTTTCTCCCGTGGGTGTCTTCTTTGATGTGCGCAATGCCCATAGTACTCGCGGTAGTTCCTCAACCCAGCTGCCCTGTCTTCCTTCCAAACGAGCTCAGAGACCTCGGATGACGCCTAGGTTAGCAACCTCGGCCTGCCCGTTACATTGAGGATGTGCGACCGCGGCGAACTTCATTAGTATGTGGTAGTCGCTGCAGAACTCTTTGACTTTTTCATTTTCGAAGTTGGTCCCGTGATCGGTAACTATACACCTCAGGATCCCGAATCGAGTAATTATGTTGTTCTGCATGAACTTTATAGTAGTAGTGGCATTTGGTTTTCTGATGGGCACAGCCTCGACCCACTTCGTGAAGTAATCTACCGCGACGAGGATGTACTTGTGCCCGCCTGTGCCGGTGGGGAGTTGGCCAATCATGTCCATTCCCCATTGCGCAAACGGCCAAGGGGAACTGAGGGCCGTTAGCTCGGTAGCAGGAAGACGGGGTATGCTGTCGTGGAGTTGGCAGCTTTTGCATCTTCTGACAAGCTTCTCGGCGTCTTGGTGTATCTTCGGCCAATAATATCCTTGGAGCAGCGTCTTCTGGACCAAGGTGCGGGCCCCTTTATGTGCTCCACCGACTCCTTCGTGTATCTCTCACAGAACATAGTCGGCTTCGCGAGGATTGACGCATCGGAGCAGAGGCTGTGTGTATGACTTCTTGTAAAGGTTTCCATTGCTCTAGATAAAATGTCGGGCTTTTGCACGAAGGCGGCGTGCTTCCCCTCGGTCTTCCGGGAGTGTACCATCTTTTAGGAACTCCACGAGGGGCTTCCTCCAATCTTGGACTTCCTCCTGAGTCGTTTATACTCAGAGCGTTATCTCTCTACCTTCCACGCTAGGTCGTGACAAGACTTCGAAGAGGATATTCCTTTTATGGTTGGCCGTATAAGAAGAGGTTAGTTTGTTCAAAGCGTCGGCTTGGGTGTTCAGGTTCCGGGGAATCTGTTCCACCTGGACTTCATCGAAGTTTTTGCGGAGCCTTTTTACCTCGGCAAGGTACTTCACCATGAGCGGTTCTCGGGCCTCAAAACGCCCGGTCACTTGGCCGACGACCAGAGCGTAATCGCTGCGAATTCGGATCGTCTTCATCCCCACCCAGAGGCGATTCGCAATCCTGCCAACAAAGCCTCGTATTTCGCGGCATTGTTTGACGCTTTGAACCCGAGCTTCAAAGAGTATTCCATCTCTGCCTCGTTCGGGCTTCAGATGATCAGGCCAGCTCCGCTTCCCTCCTCGGAAGACGATCCATCCACGTAGAGAACCCAATCGGGGATGGAGTCGGGTACTTCCTCGACCGAGGGTCGAGATTCGGGGTTCCGTGCTGCCGCTCCTTCCTTTATGGGAATAGTGCATTCAACCACGATGTCTGCTGGGACTTGTGCTTTGATGGCTTGCCTGGGGCGGTATTTGATGTCAAATTGGGATAATTCCCACCTCCATTTCTCCAGATGACCTGATGATTCGGGAGAGGCGAGAATAGTCCCTATAGGTCGCTCGGTGAGGACGAGGATGGTGTACGCATAGTCACATAATTCGCGAATTATTCGCCGAATTCGCGAATAATTCGCGAATTTTTGATCAAACGAATTAATCTCCGAATAAATCGCCATTGCCGAACTGGCCGAATAATTCGCGAATTATTCCCGAATAATTCGCGAATTATTCCCGAATTATGTGAAAAAACAGCGAATAATTCAAAAAACAACAAATAATTCACAAAATCAAAACCTAGCGTCTTATATATTAATTTATTGCTCGAAATCCTTCCCGAACACTTACCGAATCTTTCCCGAATACCTGCCGATTTTTTCCGAATAGTTCTCCGAATCCGAATTTTCGACCTCGCCGAATTATTCCCGAACGACGAATTTGTGACTATGGGTGTACGTCTAGAAGTAGTGCCGCAGTTTCCTTAAGGCGATGACTAGCACTAAGACTATCTTTTCTATGGCCGGGTATCTCGTTTCCGCGTCTTTGAAGACATGGCTTACGTAGTAGACCGGCTTCTGCACACCTTCGACTTCTCTGACGAGCACCGAGCCTGCAGCTTGGTCGGAGACCATAAGGTACAATGATGGCTCGTCTCCTTCAACTGGCCGGGTGAGCAATGAGGGAGTTGTTAAGTGCACTTTGAGTTGCTCGAAAGCGTTTTGACATTCCTCCAACCATTTGAAATTAGAAATCTTTCTCAAGGCTTTGAAAAACGGGAGGCACTTTTCTCCGGATCTTGACATGAAGCGACTCAGAGTGGCCACTCTCCCTGTGAGCCGCATGATCTCAACATTGCTCTTTGGTGTATCCATGTTGAGAATGGCGCTGATCTTTTCTGGGTTCGCTTTGATTCCTCGGTGGGTAACCATGAACCTTAGGAATTTGCCGCTAGTGACTCCGAACGCGCACTTAGATGGGGTCAGCTTCATTTTGTACTTGCGGAGGACGTCGAATATCTTGCCAAGATCTTTAGTGTGCTCGTCCGATGAGGTTGACTTTACGAGCATGTCGTCAACGTAGACCTCCATGTTCCTCCCGATCTGCGGTTTGAACGGTTTGTTAACTAGGCGCCGATACGTAGCCCCAGCATTCTTGAGACCGAAGGGCATCACTTTGTAGCAGTACACCCCCGGTCCGTGGTGAACGCGGTAAGTTCTTCATCTGCCGGGTTCATCCGGATTTGATTGTAGCCGGAGAAAACGTCCATGAAGCTTAGCAATTCATGGCCGGCCGAGCTGTCCACTAGCCGGTCTATCCGATAGAGGGGATAATTATCTTCCGGGCGGGCCTTGTTCAAATCTGTGAAGTCAACGCACATTCGCCATTTACCGTTTGCCTTTTTGACCATGACCACATTCGCTAGACAATCCGAGTAATCAATATTTCTAATGAAGTTGGCTGTGAGCAATCTATCGATCTCGTTCTCGATCGCCTTTTGCTTGATTGGCGCGAAACTTCGCTTCTTTTTTCAAACGGGTCGGTCCTTCGGGTCGACCCCGAGCTTGTGTGAGATTACTTTAGGGTCGATCCCGAGCATGTCCGCAGGTGCCCAGGAGAACACGTCCGAGTTCCCTCGGAGAAAGCGGATCAAGTCCTCGCGACGGTCTCCCGTAAAAAGAGATCCGATCTGAACTGTGCGTCTATTGACCCCCTCGACGAGGGTAACTTCAGTCAGCGCTTCTACCGGGACTCCTCGGATTTCTTTATGGTCGTCGTGCATGTCCAAGGACCCCTGGAAATCGTTTGTGTCTTCAAAGTCGTCGCTCTGCTCTCCGGCGGGGGACGTCGAGGTGAAGCAAATCTTGGCGATTTGCTGGTTTCCGTAGGTCCAGCCTATTCCCCTTGGTCTAATGGAAATTTGATCGCGAGGTGATAGGTCGAGATTTAGGCCTGGAGGGCGTTCCATGTTAGGCGACCCAGGAGGATGTTGTAGGATGAGGAGACCCTAGCAACGAAGAACTCTACAGGTATGGTCATCGTGCGACCCGCTTCTCCAATATTGAGGAGGAGGGTGACCACTCTCTCAGCCGGTATAGAGTGGTTGGTAAACCCCGAGAGGACATGAGAGGTGGGCCATAGGTCGGACAGTCCTAGCCCCATACGTTGGAAGCAGTCATAAAAGAGGATGTCTGCCGAGCTTCCGGAATCGACCAATATCCTCTGTACCTCCTAACGGTGGACCCGTGCCGTTATCACGACAGGGTCGTTGTGGGGTAAGGATATGCCGTGGAGGTCTTCATCGGTGAAGATGATGGGCTAGGCGGTCCTGCACTTCTTTTGCGGCGGATCTCTTATACCCTCGACGGGTAGTAGGCGGTGATTTTCGCCGGCTCCCCAGGCAGATTCCGAGGTAACGACCATAATTTGCCCGATCGTTAATTCCCCGGGAAGGGCTGGTTCTTCTGTTCCCGATCCGCTTGCCGCTTGTCCCGCAGGCACTTCGCCAGGTGGCCAGAGCGGATCAACTCCTCGATGTAGTCACTGAGTTGTTTGCAGTTTTCGGTCGGGTGACCTTGCGACCTATGGAAGGCGCAGTACGGACCCCGGATACACTTAGTCGCTCTATGGGTGACTGGCGGGAGCTTAAAGAATCTTTCGCCCTTCGTCTCCTCCAACAGCTCGGTCTGGGAGATGTTAAAAGGAGTGTACTCCTGGAACTTCAGGGAGTATGGCTTTGGTCGGTCGACCCACTTCTTCTCTTCTCTGCCCATCTTCTTTTGGTCGGCTTAGTCGCCCCGAGGCAGGTTGGTGTTCACCTCCGACTCGAGTTGGATCTCTCGTTCGGTCCAAGCTTTTATCACGGCCATGGTCTTAGGTTGCGCTAATGCAAAAGTGCGGAGCCACTCTTTGTGCCAAAGACCCGACCTTAATACGGTGATGACAGTTTCATCCCGGTGCTCGGGGACCTCGAGGAGAGCGTTGTAGAAGCGAGTGACGTATCCTTTAAAGGATTCCTTGACCCTGCTCTTTATGGTGAAGAGGTAATCGACAGTCCTCTTCTGTCGTCTGTTTCCGACGAAAAGACCGAGGAACTGGGTGGCCACCTCATCAAAGGTAGAGATGGAACATGGTGTGAGTCCTCGAAATCAGTCCCGTCCAGTCCGAATGAGGGTAGCAGAAAAAGCTCGGCATTGGGCAGCGTCGGAGTTATCCTGCAAGCTCATGCCCGCCGTAAATGCGTCTAAATGGTCCTTCAGGTCGGATTTCCCGTCGAAGAGGGCCACCTTGGGCGGTTTGTTCCTGGACGAGACGTGCTCGGCCAGCAGTTCCTCCGTAAAGGGTTTTGTCAGCGAATCGGCGGAGTATCGGGCCCCTCCGCCGGACGCTTGTCCATCACGGTATATGCCTTTGATTTTCTTCTCGAGGGCTTCGAGGTGGTTGTGGTACCTCGAGGATTCGGCACAGTTAGAGTGGTGGCCATTTCCGCTCCTGGTCTATGCGGTAGTACGGCTTCGATTCCGCTCTATCAAATTTCTTAGATCCTCGAGCGATGTCCTTTTGGAACAGCCTTTGTTTGCGCGGTCCCGACGAGGGAGAGGGCATCGGTCACGTCTGGAAGCAGACGAGATGACCGACTCCTCCTCGGATAGCGCAGGAGCACGATGGGCGTCGCGACGATGGTCTCTTTCCCGGGACTGCAGCGTAGAGCCGTGCGGCACCCAATGGGTCATTGAATCGGTCGCTGCATGGGAGCCGCGGTTGCCGGTGTCGGCGCGCCTGTGTTCGGGGGCATCGAGGGGAGTAATGTTATTCTCTCTTCTGCTGACGTCGTGATCCCTGAGAGAGCGAACTGCGATCTGGGGGGCTGGGCCCACCGCTTGAACGCGAATGAGCGCGTCCACCATTGACGTGAGCCTGTCGATCCGGACGGATAAGACGACAATGGCGTTGGGATGAGGAGACGAGCCGCTCCCGCCTCCGTTGTGGGGGAGGCGGTGACTTGTACTGAGATCGCCACGGTTCTCATTTGCCATTAGGTCGAAGACAGAAGATCAGCTTTGATGGGGGGAAGAAACTTACAAGCGCTTTCCATAAACGGTGCCCACTGATGGAATTTGGATCTCCTTCAGATGCTATCCTCCGTCGATCTGTAGCGAGCGTTGTTGAACGGCTGAGATTTGATTTGAAGGTTGTCTCCTTTGGCATGTGTATCTCAATGGGTTGATTTTGAGGTAAAGCCGGACTATCTGCAAAGAAGTCCCGGGATGGGTGACCACCGTAGGACCCTCCGACAATCAAATTACCGAGGAAAATGAGCAGAGTAGCGACTTATTGGATAAAAAATTGCCTTATCTAAGTCATCTGAAAGGGGTTTTTATAGTGGTCGCATGGAGCAAGCAGACGCGAGATCTTCGCCTTCGGTTCGGCCCCTGACGTTACGTCTGCGTGAATGACGGGATCCCTATTAATGGCGGCGTATCCATTAATGAGGGAATGCGCCAGCGTGGGACGTGGGACGTGGGGCGGCGGATATCTCGCTTTGGCGAGATACGCGGAGCCGTTGCGGAAGTGCTAGGGCCTCGCGTTCTCGTTTGTCCGGAAGAGCTGGGGAGACTTAGCTCAGCGTGAGGCTCGGAGACGAGCACAGGAGGATGGGCACGAGTTCGACGGCTAGATCGCTCTTGGATAAGAGATGGAGTGTAAGCTCGGAGACGAATCGAGAAAGATCATCAGTGCTCCACACTGATTTTGCTTCGATAGCCCCCAAGAGTCTAGTGAGCGGTTGCGGGTGACATTATTCGCCACGTGTCGTGATCTGAGGAATTCCCACTTATGAGCATTATCAAACCCGGTAGATATCCCGTGAACTAACCCGGTTGGTGATTCGTTAGAAAGGTGAGATAGTTTTGAGACTTGATATCCCATTCGGCTTGTTTAACCAATTATCAAGTTGATAGCATATGCATACGTTTGATTTAGAAAGTAATGCCGATTAATAAGGCAATTGTTATTTCAAATTTGTAACAAAATTTTCAAGAGGTTTTTTTTTAAAGGACGGGCTGCGTATAGATGGATCGGTGTAAAACCAAAGTTTAAAGGATTTTAATAAAATAAGAAAACATATAACGCATTATATAGGGTAATCAAAGCAAATTCTACTAATGCGCAAGTACCAAAAAACCAGTAATACAAAAATTAGGTATAAAAAGGAAGCGAACTAAACTATTAAAAATCAACATTCAAGCCTCTGTTACACCCTACAAATAACTATGAAAATTTGTGAGTTATTTATTACATATATCTCTCTACCAACTAGGGTTAGCTCAGTTGGTATTTATTTTCTCTCCAACATAAGAGATGACAAGTTCCATCCCCGAAAGGGATTGATTTTAAAAATAAAAATAATAGTTCCATCCTTTGGGAGTAGCAGAGAGTGATGAATATTGGAT
Organism: Agapanthus africanus; assembly: GCA_030015575.1. NCBI lineage: Eukaryota > Viridiplantae > Streptophyta > Magnoliopsida > Asparagales > Amaryllidaceae > Agapanthus > Agapanthus africanus. Next base: position 286,309,604 of record JASDDO010000006.1, read on the forward strand.
AATCCATATTTATGCTAATCCAAATCAAAAGCAGATATAATTCAATATAGGTTAATGTAATGCTTTTCAAAAATGAAAAGTCAGAGAAGAACAGAATTTAAAATAAAACTTGATATTAATAAAGCAACGTTGAATTAGTAAACTAATACTACCAGTCAATTCGTACGTACGGAATATTTTTTTTTTGTTTGGTCCAAAACCGACATACGATACAGTGTGTTGTTCTGTATCGTATGTTAGTTTTGGACCAATCTAAAAAGAATTAACTTTCTCCATCCGATATCCACTTTTCTATTCCAACAAACCTATATCTAATCTATAAAAACATCCATTTGCGTCCTACATTTACACAACAAAATGGTGATATATGATGTTCCTTTTCTCTGTCTTCGTAAATCTAGTTTCTCTTTTGAAAATCTATCAAATGAATGAATTTATAGATTCTTCACATGCGTGGCACGTGCACATGACCATGGATGCCCAAGTTTAACAGCATATGGGAGAGATAAACAAATAAGCAACCAGTCACCGGTGGATGGAACTTGGAACAAATTTATCAAAATCATCATTGGTGAATCATGCAACTACCATAACATACTTAAACCAACATCAATTCTAATCTATTTATCAATACTAATTAAGTCAGTTTTGATCAATGCTTGTGACGGCTTTGAATATAACATGCAGAACTGAACTCAGTTGGTATGGCCACTTCCTCTCTTGGAAAGAGTGCGGGGTTGGAACCCCAAGAACCCCAGAGGGAAAGTAGCCATAAATTAACACTTTCGGGGCAAATTCGTGAGTCCTCTGGGTGCGTGTGTGTGTGTTGCGTGCTTATGTGTGGTGCGCGTGGATGTGTTGTGTGTTTAGGTTGGAGCTTACGGACCAGTGCCAAAAGAAGAAAAAAAAAACATGCAGAACTTGAGGATATATAAATAAAGGTTCATATTTTCTTTTATGTAATTAGATCCAGCTACAGCAATCAATTTGCACACCTTCATTCTCAAAACAAAACCTTCACAAGTAACAATCATCAAGTTGGGCCCAAACTGAGGTGGAAGTCAAACTCCATAGTGGATAAGGACTAGAACCAGAGGTGAAAGATGAAGCCATTCATTGATTACAACAGGCAAACCACTGTTTGAACTCAAAAATAAAGAGAGACAGAAAGAAAAATAACCATACAACCCAAGTTGTGTACATCACTGTTATAACAATTAACAAGTTAGAAAGATATATACATTCAGTCATGCCCAGCTCTGCGGTGGGTCCCGTCCCATAAAAAAACACTAGCCCTCCCCCCTCCACCCCCCCCCCCACCCACCCCAAATTTCGTTACAGCGATCGCGGCTACGGTTATGTCATATATAAATATCAAGCTCGTATAAAATATTCGAAATAGGTTGGATATGTAGTGACAACTTGGTATATGATAGAAAGCATGTTTATCCTGTAGGTTAATATTAATTAATCTTGGGGGTTTCAAGTATGATTACATGAGTGATGATGATTGACAAAGAATGAGATAGGTTTATCCAAACATGCAAGGATAAGGACAGTTTACCAAATAAACTGTAAGGTATCAGATTAAGATAATTAAGCACAATCAGCCATCACAAAGTTGTTGTCATCCACAACTTTGTTGCCTATAATAAGATAACACACGTCGCAACACGAAGATGATAAAAGCGCATAATATTTACATGGTTCCACCAAACCCGGCCAACATCCATCCATAGGCAAATTGGATTTTCACCATGAAAGAAATAACATACAATTCCGAAGCGGGCTGAGTGTAGATCTGTTAGCAGTATAATTTTTATCCCTATATTTTTGTATAGTGATTCTGCACCCAAGAAAACAAGGAAATTGAAGAAGTCTAAATTTTTTCCTTCTGTTTTTTTTCATTTTCGGAATCCCATATGTCAGTATTTTTACACTGAACTTGGAAATTCATAATCTTTGATTCAAACTAAATATCTTTCTCCCTGTATATCTTATTTTTCAACTTGAGAGCATATTTTCCCGATGTATTTGGAAATTTAGTTGGTTTTTATGGATAATGGTTTGATTTTCGGATCATGGCACTTCCTCACATCGTAAACTGGATCAATTTCGATATTGAAGCTATCGTTGGCATCTTTCACGGATCAAACAACCACTAATCTTTCATCGTCGACGGGAGAATTCGTACATTGATGCCCACAAGTTATTGGTTTACCTGTTATTTGATTCTTTTGTTTCTTATTCTTTTGAAATATAGGTTACGCTTTAATTATCTAATATTTATCATAAGATCTTTGAATTAGGCATTGCATAAATTTAAATTAAGGGTTTGTAACACCAAAATAAAATTAATAAACGACTGCCATGGCCCAGAACAGAAATTTATCACAGGATAAGCCCAGAATGCGATTTTTAACTTTATATCTACACTCTTTGGACTTGACAGGCCTGGCCCTTGGGCTCAGTAATCATGTGATCACTTTTTGACATTGGTTTCAGGATCTGGACTATTGTTAAATTACGTAATGCTTTAACTAAACAGGACTAACGCAACAGTTCCAAAACCATCTTTAATCTCTATTGTTTGAACTCAAACAAGAGAGAGAGGTGTCACAAGTTACAGAGAAAATCTTCCATGTGCGGAATACATGTGCTCGGTCATGAAAGTGAAAGACATACAACTATTCGCACAAGTTATCTCTTCTGTCCAGGTGTATTTTATCATCATGTACACCAAATAATTCTCCATATTATAAAGCTAAAGAACGCATGCATAAAGAGCTTTGGTTTTAGGATCATTTAGCATAAAGCCCAAGGATACAAAAAAAACTATGCCCTATAGTTATAGATTCTATCGAACTACAACTAAAGAGTACAGTGATAAATAAATGACCATCATTTTGCAACATCCAACATGCATGGATATGCCAAGTTTAAAGCATCGACCGATTCGGTTTGGTTTTCAGAAGAAAGTGCACGCGCGCGTGTATGTGTGTCAGCTTTGTCTTCTCGGTTTGGTTCTGTTAATTTGATTCAGTGACCTGTTACTTCTGTCATAAGACTCATAAACTAGCTTTGATCCGCTCAAACCAAAACGATAGTATTGGGTAATATTTGTTGAGGCATAAATTTTTCCAATTTAAAGGTTTTCGTACATATATTTCCAATTTTTTACTGTACACCTACGTCCATCGGTGAAAGCAATCTAGATATTCTTATAAATTATTTTTCCACATTATTCCAATTTTTTCCAGATTTCTACAGGTATGTCCATCAGTGAAAGCAATCAAGAGCAAAGAGAATCATGCTCAACATTTTCTGAAGTACTCTTATAAATTCGATTTACGCAGCAAATAGCTTTATGCTTGGAGTATCTCACATCATTTTATATTAAAAAATAAAAAAGCGACTCACTGTGTTTTTGGCTCGCCAGGACTATCCTGCGGATCTACATCCACCATAATTAGCATTTTCTACCTGTAGAAAATGCAGCACAAAGTATTAGCATTCATAAAATTTAAAACTGAAGACGACACAGAAACAGGCGAGAGAAAAACAACATGAACATTAATAAATTGCATCAGATTTTCAGATACGGATATTGCTGGTATTGCTCAAAGCAGAACGGGTGTTCTATGCTAAATTTTACCTACTATAAGTCGCAACAATTCGGACCATACACTGATCAGTTTTTACATTTTTAATCTAGATACGCCTCGAGCGAATTTGTTTGCAGGTAGTTTATAAAAGAGCCGCCAACACGACAAAAAGCAGATACCGACAAAACCAAAAGACCTCGACTGTTGATTTAGTATATAACGCAAAAACCAAATTGATAGCCACTTATTTCTATAAGATACGGTGTGTTGAATAGAAACAAGTAAACAACCAATTCATGGTTATTTTGCCTAAATTGAACATATTTGCTGAAGGCAACATTGTCATGCAAGCCAGTGTCACATCCGCTCGCTTTCTTTCCACTCTCTTTTGAAACAAAATGGTCATGTTAGTGATATCAGAGCCGAAGTTGTGGGAAAAGTTGGCGTCAAATACTAATGGATAAGCTCATGGGTTCAAGTAGAATTTGTTACTACACTATATTCTAAGATTGTTGAGATACTCATGTATGAGAGTATAGTCCACCATAAGGTCATGTTACTCTCAAACTGGCCTTGGGCTCTCAGGATCGACGGCATGTTCATTTTTGGTTCATAATTGTTAAAGTTATTTTTAAAATAGAGTAGAGTTTAAAATTAGAGAAGAGTTAGAGAAGTGATCGGTTTTTACACATGGGCTTTTACGATAGGTAGGTTCCAACAAAAAAACTCAAGCCTTGTTGAGGTGAGACCCATTTTATATTTTATACCCATATATTTCTGTAACACTCTAATCCGATCGTAAGTTGTTTTTTTTTCTCCTTTTTTTGAATGTATTAGGTTTTGTTATATTATTATTATAATTATAATAATAATAATTATTATTATTATTTTAAGTTGGAGTTTAATATTTTCTAATTAAGATGGAACATATTATTATGATTGCTTTAAGTTTGTTATACTTATGGTTTTCCAAGTTTATTAAATAAGTATATTATTAGTATTTATATTTGTTTACTATTTGATTAATATCTTAAATTTCTATACATATAATATTTGTTTGTCTAATATTAGTTTCGTAACTAAAAAGATAATATTAGTATGGTTGTTTTAACAAAACATATTTAGTATTTAAGATTGTTTGATAATTTATTATCTTATTTTAATTTGCATCTAATATATTTTCAAATACTATATATGTAAACAAATATATTATGCTTATCTAAGTTAGTTAAGTATATGATATTTAACTTTTAAAGTTTTGTTTTGCTAAATCTAATAATATCTTATTTATATTATAGTACAATATTTTGTCTACTATAATATATTATTAATAATCTTTTAATTTTTAAATACTATTTTAAATCTTTTAAATTCAAGTATTGGGGGTTATGAGAATTATTTTTCTAAACTTATATATATTTTCTTATACTCTCTCTCTCTAAATATATTTTATCTCTCCAAACAAATCTATATATATTTTAATCATACGCATTTAAACTAATCTATATATATCATATCTACTTTAAACCCTATATATATTTATATAAATATTTCCTATTATCCTATATAATAACAAACCCTACACTTATTTTAACTATATATATATATATCGATTATCTAGTTTGTTTAGGATGCTTATTGATATGCTAATTTATACATATATTAATTAATATACATACGATATATATATACTGTTTACAATATTTTTGTAACCATGGATATATGGTAGATTGTTTTGATTATGATAAATAATTGAAGAGACCCTTTAAAATTTTTAACAAATAGTTCTTGTGGGGTTTTGTGATATATTGTTTTATCTAATTTAACATTTTTTTTTCTCTTTTACCAATTTTATCCTAACCAATATATAAAAAAATACACTTATATTTTACCTAATCTTAATCTCTCTCCAATCAGAATATTTCTCTCCCCTCTTCTCTCTCCACTATATATATAATTCTAAACATATATCCATCTCTCAAATCTTCTTCTTTCTTTAAAAGTTGCGGAACCCCCATCACCAACCGTATCCAACTCCAAAACAGCGAGCAACGTGGATCGAGATTCTCTAGCCGAGCAATCGAGTTTGGTTTGCATTTCATGTCATCGTATTTAACCGTCTCAAGACAAGTACTCTTGCTCCTTTCCTTTGGTCGATACAATATCAACGAATTGCTCAATACATTATTAGTTTATAGTACATTAATATTAAAATTCTCATATTCTATTTATGTTAATTAATAATGGATTAGGTATGATAGTATCATAGTAATCATATTATACATACAAGTATATTAGTCACCGATAGTAATTAAGAATACATAATTATATTTGTTTTTATTAGTATTTATTTTTAATATAATTATATACATATCATTGTATTTCATATAGTATAGTATTCTTTAGATATTAATCACATAATTTATTGTGTATCTTAGTAGAACCCTAGGATTCATAGAGCACCCATTAATCATATTAACCATTTAAAACCATATTTCAGTTTATTATTCTTTTCAATAATAAATCCGGATATCAAATTGATGTGTTTGCAAATTCATGTAGATTCTTATTTACATTATTAATATTAGCATATTATGTCGACTGTACTTGACATGCTACTTGAGACTATTTATTTAATATCACTTGCTTGACATGACATGCCTGTTCACAATTATGTTCCCTTACATTAAAACAAGATCACTATTAAAATGCTGAGTTATATACCATAGCCCCATTTATTCCTGTTTACAAGCTTCTATTTCATACCGTTAATATGATATTACAAGTTTCAGTCCAGTCAGTATTTTATTTAGTAGTCGAGTTCACTGTCATGTTAGTTATAAATACACGAGGTGTTGGGGTAGTTTGAGTATACATTCGTTCAACGGGATCTCAGGAGTCACTTGTTACTACAGCTCGTACGGGTTTATATACGGTCGCTTGTTACTACAGCTCGTACCGGGCTATATACGGTCGCTTGTTTATTCCACATTTGGGCCCGTATTTCCTAGTCTCTCGGCCCTACCATTGGGTTAGGAATACTTTTACAGAGGTTGACGTACCCACTTGAACTCACGATAGAATTGATTATCCTTTTAGTGATCAAGCAGGATATGACTTGACCGACTTTCTGTTTACATGCTTACTTCATATTTCTGCCATATCTATATCTACTTTTGCACACGGGCTTCACTACACTCATATATTTATACTATCACACACATACATACACTATTACGATTGAATACTTGTTGGGATGTTCTGACATTCTTGAGACTTGCCATCTCAGATTTAGAGAACGATTCACAGACATGACAGGATCAGAGCGACTATCAGAAATTTGCCAAAAATTAGTATTTGTAGGTTTGTTTCTATTTTATTTCGATTGCTATTAGAATGTGCGCCCTCGCGAGACGTTAGGAATAATATATCTCTTTTTAGATCTTATATTTCGTATATTCGGAACCCTTTGTTATTTGAATTTTTTATTGACTCTATCTTTATCTCGTGAATTCATCGGTGTTATTTGTTATTTATACAGTATGATATTAGTATTATATTTTGGATATTATCGTACATGTTTAGTTAGAGCCTTAGGTGTAACCATGACAAGGTGATTTTCCCTTATTTAAGAGCACTGGTGGTTTTGGCTCATATTTCCGTATTCCAGAAATTGAGGCGTTACAGTTTCTTTTGTTGTTTCCAATGCGAGACTATCTTTAAAGTCCCGTCATTTGGTTTTTTTTTTTACTTTCAACAATAATTAAGAGAAGGAAACCCCCAACACTGTTGCCTAAAAAACAAGAAACCCCCTTAACTTAAAAAACATACACTTTACCCCCATAAACCCTAGCAATGTTGATATTTCCATCCATAAGACCTTTTATACCAGAAATGCCCTTATGTCAATTCTAATTGATCAACCCGTTACTGTCTTTTCTTCTTCTTTCCCAGATACATGCTCACTCATCCAGGGAGAGGAGGTGGGTGGCATACAGATTTGAGTTGGATACACTCTACTCATTCAAGAATCGTGGCATCGGTCAAAAAACAATGGCTTGTAAGTTGATACACTGTACTACCTTGGTAACAAAACTTACAGCTCACTTTAACTGCTTTGCATTTGCATAATTTTTTTACCTTGTCCCGAGAATCTAAGTGCGGCAGAATGAGATGAATACTATAAGCTCATCGATGCTACGGCTTTTCTGCAGCGCTATATGCTCCACTATGAACATGTCCCCCCTGTCTGAATTCAGCAAGATACACTACTACAAATAAGGGTTGCCCTTACGGATAAATCCGTAGGGGCAACCCACTGCCCCTACGAATATCTGTGTAGGGGCGAAAAAATACACCGTAGGTACAAAGGCCGCAGGTGCAAGTTGAAGCCCTGAACTTGCCCCTACGGGCAAATTCTTGTCCCTACGGATTTCTGTGTAGGTCCTGTTGCCCTTACGGAGTAATCCGTAGGGTAAAATTTTTTATATTATTTACGGTTTTTTTAATATATTACATGTACCTACGGACATAACCGTAGGTCCATTTACTACCCGCTACGGATATATACGTAGGTACCTATCCGTAGGGGCAAAATATCAGGAATCCTGATATGTTGCCCCTACGGATAACGCTGTAGGGGAGAGGCCATGGCCTCTAGGGATATGTCCGTAGGGGCACTCCCAACCCCCTGATACTGAAATCAGGGGGGAAATATCAGTTACTGCTGATATTTTGCCTCTACGGATATAGCCGTAGGGGCAACATGTGTACCTACGGATTAATCCGTAGGTACATATTATCTGTATTTTTTTTTAAAAAATGGGCTGCTTGATTTTTTCCCGCCCTGTGTACAATAATATATACATCAATCAAATATAAAATTAATCATCACACAACATATATCGCAGTATTCATAATCACATCTCACGCATATATATAATATACAAAAGAAACCCAAAAACTGAATATGATATAAATATAAACCAATATCAATATCGTTTCAAAATGTAGTACAATGTGTATGATATAAATAAATACATGTTTCAAAAAATAAGAACCAAAAAGCTACCCTAATTCGGTCCAGCTCCACCTTGAATAACGATAGAATAACGCGCGCCTGCTCCTCGGTCAATAAACTCTGCAATTCGGCGCGAGCGGGAGTCTGAGCGGCATGTGGAGCTGGCGATGTGGTCTGCGCAGCCGCCGTCGAGGTAGTCGCTTGCGGAGCCGCGGCTGCGAGAGTCTGAGTGGACGGTAGAGCTACAGGAGCTGTCTGCGGAACCGCAGCCGATGTAGTGGCTTTCGGAGCCGCAGCCGAAGGAGATGCATGTGGAGGCTCGGCCGATATACCCTGTCGCGTCTGGACCTAACGTGTGTAATAAGCGTGTAAGAACTGTGTATTATTCGAATTCGTATCATTATTAAGTTATTTCGAAACCCCGTTTGGATATCTAGTTTGTTGTTTATTTTAATTACATCTGTATGTATGATTAATCAAACTTAAGTCTAAAACCAAATAAGCTCAAGCTACGTACTACTTATGGATATGTTGATACCTATATAATATGACATGATATTTTACTATAAAGCAGTATACATACCAGCATCTCCTTCAACTCCTGAACGGTGGCCCTCAAGCTCTCCAGTTCCTGATGGACACGTCGGTCACTTAAGACGGAGGAAGTAACCGCCGGGGTGGAGTCCAACCTCATATGGGTCCTGCTAGGGCCCAGTCCCCGGCCTCTCTCCCAACCTCCGTGGTGCCCTCCGTGTGCGGCGTCCAGAACTGGGGTCAGCAGCCTCGGATCGCTCTGTCCGGTAAAATCGATCCCCAAGGCCTGGGCCTGCTCAACCACCCGCTCCTACACCCACATTAAGCAGTAAAGTATAAGTATAAAATTTAAACTTGAAGCTTCCAAAACTAAAATTTCAAATTTGGTTAGAAAAAATATTAACACTTACGCAGTACTCCTGGGTAGCGACGTCGGGATATCGAAGCTCGCCTGTGGCGGGATCTGTCGAGGTGCCGTGGACGGCAAGATATGCGGACAGCACGCTCGGTGTACCACCTGACGCCACGGTCCGAGATGTCTGCAATATTAGAAAGTAACTCTTAATATTAGAAATATTAGAAAATAACTCTTAATATTGCAGAATATCACAAAGGTCGGTCTATTGTAATTTACCGATAACTCCATGGCTCGGGTAATGTTCCTCGAGCCACCTGTGTAAGTGGGGCGACCCCTCTTCGCCGACTTCTTGTTCTCTGTATTCTGAGCGGCTTATTTCTGCACAACGCATTAACATTTAGTTTTCTAATTAAGAAACACAAAGAAATAAATTATATCATAAATAATGAATTACATTTAAAATACATACCTATTTGCGTTGGGAGTCGAAATAAGCGCACAATAGAGGCCATGTCTCTACGTCGACTCTCTCAAACGCCGGAGTAGATAGGATGGCCGCTCTCTCTGCCTCGGGGGTCGCCATCCACAGGGAGTAGCAGTCGGCCTTCAGCTCATTCCTGTTGTATCGGACCTTGGCCTGCATGTTCTTCATCAGGCCATTGTACAGAGCATGAAGGTCAAGCACCCTCCCCGGATGATCAGGGTCGGCTACAGGCTGAAAATCGTAATCCAACTGAAAATACAAAAAAAACATTGTTATTAGATTGCAAGTGTTAATAATAAATATATTGGATAGATCAAATGAAAATATATATTAATACATACCCGAGCCTGATCAAAGAAGAGGGCGAATGAGCGCTGGTGCTGCTCGCCCCACTCAACGTGAAGTGGATAGTTCTTCACGAGCCGGCTCTCGTCCCCCAAATACCGGCCGAACCTCTCGGCATGAGGACCGGTATAGCAATAGTCAAGGGTAAAAAAAGGGGGAATGCTGCCTCCCCCTAGCTCTGTCAGGCCTCAGCCTATGGGACTGATTCGGGCCTCGAGTCCCCCTCTGGGGATGGGGAGGCCCTGCGTCTGCACGAAATATTAAGACAATCAATAATAAGACATAGTTGTATTAAGAAATCAAGGTTAAACGAAAATTCAAGTGTGATATATACCTCCGGTGACTATCGCACGAGCCTGGGCCCGGGCAGCAGCACGAGCGGGACGATAGTTCCTCCGGTGAGGAACAACCGGGTCCCGGATGCGGACGCATCCCCTCCAACTAGAAAATAAACATCGACGCTAAATTTCCATGAAGTTCATATTTATTCTATAGAGCATATGTAAAATGAATAAATATTTTAAATTTATTCATACTAACCTGCAGACGATGCGGAGGGTATGGAAGCGGCAGGAGTGGCCCCTGCGGAAGATGTGGACGCACCACCTATAATTAGACAATTAAAAATAGGTTATATAAGTAATTGCAAAAAGAATGTGTAGATCAATAATATAACGTTCTAAATCAATATGCATGTACTATAGGATATATAAACATACCCGCAGGTGCGGTGGTGTCACCACCTACAGCTAGACAATAATAAAAATTGCTAAGTAAAAGCAAAAGGAATGTGTGTATTTATGATATAGCATTCTAAATCAATATACATACACTATATGATATATAAACATACCTGGAGGAGCGGGGGTGGCCTCTGTCCCAGATGTGGACGCATCACCAACAACTAGACAATCAAACATTGACAATATAAGTAATTTTGACATAAATAGGCATGGATATCTGTAATTTTACATTCAAAATGGATATGCGTGCAGTATACCTGGAGATGTGGCAAAATCCACACGGAAGGAGGCATCCGAAGGGGTCTCCGATCTGGGTGCAAGACCGGCCCTCTGAAGCTCCCTACGGAGCTCTCCGGGCGGCAGAACCGCTCTGCCTCTGTCTATGCCTCTGCCACGGTTGGAGCTCCTGCCGCCCCTCGCTGCTCCCGACATCGTCATCAAATCTAGATAAACGGTTCGTGGACGCATTAGACAATCATTAAAAGTATTGACTATATATGTATAGAGCGTAAAATGTGAAGTAATAATATAACATTACTGATAACCTTTTTCGTTTCGTGGGCGCATTATACATATCTACTTGGATTTCATCGTCGATGTCATTTCTAACCCACGTAACTTCATGATCGGTCGAAGACAACCCGTCCTTCGCAACAGACGGTCGGAACACTTTAAGCCTTCTTTCTTCTTCGTCCTCATCGCTGTCTTCGTATTCTGGGACATCGTACACATCTCTGGGTTTCCATCGGCATACAACACTCCACCCTGGATGCTTCAAACACTGTGAGTAGTATACTTGGAACGCTTGGTTCGGAAAGATAAACGGATCGTCCTGACCGTAAAATCGAAGTGTGTTCACACTGGTCAATCCATATTCATCTTTCCAAGTCCCAAGACTGCTTCTCCACCTGTCCGTATCGGTTCGCGGATCGTACCAAGTACACTGGAATATATAAAAGGGTTCTGATCGTCCGGGATAGTGGATACCGAGTATACAATTTAAGTACCCATAGTAAATCACACTGTCCGATCCTACCGTCGCAATCCCACTATTCTGAGTGGTTCTAAATGTTTCTATGTTCTTAATTTCGAATTTGTATCCAAGGACACCAAATCCTTTGTAATATGCAACCTCCATACTAGGAAATTGAGCTAAACATCTTGAATCACTCTCAAATGATGCAGACAAGTTCGGATCGTGGATCTAACAAAATAAATTTTACGACAAATACATAACGATACAAGTTTAGATTAAAACTGATAGCAATAAAATGTTATTCGAATAACTTATATGATCTGTGACCCAATCACAAAAATTATCCTGATGGTATTTTTCCAAACGTTCTTCGTTCCAATCAGGATGCCCCTCACGTACCTCGTTAAAATGAATTCTGTTTTCGACAAATAATTGTGACATTAATATTATATCATTTCATACACACACAAACACAGATATAATAATTAATCCAAAAGAACTTACTCTCTAATTTGTTCAAGACATGCGCAATTAAGCAAGATAAACCGGTATATCTTGTTGATAAACATAGTGTCTACCCTCTTATACTCGGTTTTACCATATGGCCCGTCTTGAATTCTTCGTGGTCGGTTAAGCCTTGCCTCAATGTTCTCGTCCAGATAGCGGGAACAAAATGTGGTTGCTTCATCAAGAAGATAATCTTGCATGATAGAACCCTCTGGTCGATTTTTATTGCGTATATACTTCTTAAGAGTGTAGAGATACCTAATAAGAATATGTTGAATAAATAAATACGGGCATACAGGACAACAATATATTTATAAATTGCGCGAAACGAAAAATTACACGTACCTCTCGACGGGATACATCCATTGATATTGTACCGGTCCGGCTAACTTCGCCTCAGTTGCAAGATGAACCGTCAAGTGTATTATGATATCGAAAAATGACGGTGGGAAAATACGCTCAAACTTGCAAAGTATCAACGCAACAGAATTTTCTAGTTTATCCAGCGTCGCAACCTCCAGTGTTTTAGCACACAACTCCCTGAAAAAACAACATAGGTCGTTAATTACTAGACCAACCGAGTCGGGGAGAGAAGTCCTGAGGGCTAATGGAAGAAGGTGCTCCACGATAACATGGTGATCATGACTTTTCAGCCCATCGATCTTGCCCTTCACAATTTTTATTTTCTTGCTGAATGATCCTGAGAAATCTGTGGGGACTTTCAAATCATGCAACACCTGCAGGAATCTTTTCTGCTCCGGTTGTGACATATGATAAGCGGCATTGGGAAGTACAAACTTGTCCGGTTTACCCGCTACCGGTCTAGGGTGCAATTCACTTCTTATTCCCCACTCTTGTAGATCCATCCGAGCATTCATGTTGTCTTTCGATTTCCCGTCTTTACAAAGAAGCAAGTTAAGTATGTGCTCTGATACTCGCTTCTCTATATGCATGACGTCCAGACAATGACGCACTGAATTTGTAGACCAGTACGGAAGCTCGAAGAAAATGCTTAACTTGTTCCAATATTGTGGTTTGACCTGTTTCGTCGGATCCATCCCGAAGGTCACGTTATTGTAACCATCCCATTTAGCAGTCACGTCCTCTCCGGACAATGGGGATGGAGGTCCAAGAAGCTCCTGATGACCATCAAAGTGAACCGTATCTAACCTATAGGGATGGTCTGGAGGCAGAAAACGTCGATGGCCGCAATAACAAACCTTCCTGCTAAAATTCAAGAATTTTGATGTTGTGTGTTCATGGCAATGAGGACATGCTTTGTGACCATGTACGGACCAACCTGATAGCATTCCATACGCAGGAAAGTCATTAATTGTCCACATTAAAACCGCACGCAGTATGAAGGTTGTATTTGTGTTTGAATCATATGTCTCTACACCATCAATGAACAAAGATTTCAACTCCTCGATCAGAGGTCGGAGATAGACGTCGATATTGTTCCCCGGTGAGTTTGGTCCGTCGATAAGAAGAGGCATCATAAAGTATGATTGGTCCATAGCCAACTAAGACGACAGATTATAAATTATCATTACAACGGGCCATGTGCTGTGACTTCCAGCCATATAGTTGAATGGGCAGAAGCCATTAGTAGCCAGTCCGAGCCGGACATTGCGAGGATCGCTACTGAATATTGCGTGCCTCCTATCGAAATCCTTCCATACCGGTGAATCTCTTGGATGGCTCATTTTTCCATTTTCGCTTGGAGGAGCACGGTGATGCCAAATCATTGCCTCGGCTGTTTTCTTGCACCTGAATAGCCTCTGTAGCCTCTGTGTTATGGGAAAGTATCGTGCTATCTTCACAGGTATATCAGGCTTCTTATCAGAATCTTTCGGCTTATACCTGGCCTCTACGCATGTTGGACACTCTTTCAAATCTGAATTCTCTTTCCGGTACAACACGCAATTTTTAGGACATGCTTGAATCTTCTCGCACTTTAGACCCAAATCAGACATCATCTTCTGGGCTTCGTACCAGCTTTCGGGCACATTATTTCCCGGAGGCATAGAATATTTCAAGAACGAAAGAAGCATTGTGAATGACTTGTTACTCCATCCATTTAGGCACTTAATCTGGAAAAGTTGGACGAACCATGAGAGGGTAGAATACTTCGCATTCTCATAAATTGGTTTCCTGGCATCATTCATGAAATTTTCATATTTATCCGCACGCGGTCCTTGACCGGAAGGAATGTCATCTTCGGTACGAATAGATTCACCTAGGGCAGCCTCTACCATATCCTCCATTTCTTCTGATGGAAATAAATTTCCGTCTTCTGCCGCATTACCGAATTCTTCTTCTTCTTCTCCTGCCGCATTATCGTGTTCTCCTTCTTCTTCTGCCGCAGTACTGCATTCTTCTCCTTCCCCGTGATATTTCCAAGTTGTATAAAGTCTAGTAAACCCATGTTTTACAATATGAAGCTCTCCCAATTCTACCTTCTGCCAGTACTTATTGCCATATCTATCGCACGGACAAAGAATCTTCTCTATTATGATCTTATTATGTGCGCGTGCAAATTCAAGGAAAGCAGCAACTCCTGCGACAAACTTAGGTTGTATACGTTATTTCCAATCCACATACATCCAGTCCTTAACTCTGACGTACTCATGGGCCATGTTAGACTGTATAATATATAAATTGTAGGTTATGCTGGCTATATTGAGAAATATAAGAACGGGATAGTTACTGATAAAGGAGAAAATCCGTGTATATGCTTTGTGTGTGCGTTTGTCGTTGAAAAGAACAAATTATCGCACGTATGTTAACTGATAGACGGGGACTAAATGGTGCTTTTAGTTTCATATATGAGTATCGATGGGAATATGAAGGTTTCATATTATCATCGAATATCATATATTGGTTTTAACCCGAACATCTCGAATCGCTCTCTAATTATGCGTTTGTTGTGTATTCTTATTGTATATGTGTGTTCCGGCTGTCGGGGGTAGGCTTCTATCCCATTAAGAATGTATAGAGCGAACGCCCATCACTTGTGCTTTCAACCGTTTCGAGTAAATTTCGGCAGCACCTCCCCGCTGTTCTCCGAGTACACTGTAATAGAATAGATAATCATTTCAAAGCCGTGAAACAACGTTGAAATGAACATATAATCTATCTTTGTACACGGAGAACCAGCGGAAAGGTACCGACGAAATATCTCGAAACGGATGAAAACACAAGTGAATGAAGGCGTTTGCTTTATACATTCTTAACTTGTCCACACGGGACAAATCTATGGGTTACCATACGATTGAATTTTCTCGTCGCGTAGACTATACGACGGTTGTTAGTATCGAGCTATACCGTCCGATATTTAACAACCTTCGTATAGTTCTAGGTCACGACGAGCATCGCACGTATGTTAACCGATAGACGGGGACTGAGTGGCGCTTTTAGTTTCATATATGAGTATCGATGAGAATATGAATGTTTCATATTATCATCGAATATCATATATTGGTTTTAACCCGAACATCTCGAATCGCTCTCTAATTATGCGTTTGTTGTGTATTCTTGTTGTATGTGTGTGTTCCGGCTGTCGGGGGTAGGCTTCTATCCCATTAAGAATGTATAGAGCGAACGCCCATCACTTGTGCTTTCAACCGTTTCGAGTAAATTTCGGCAGCACCTCCCCGCTATTCTCCGGGTACACTGTAATAGAATAGATAATCATTTCAAAGCCGTGAAACAACGTTGAAATGAACATCTAATCTATCTTTGTACACGGAGAACCAGCGGAAAGGTACCGACGAAATATCTCGAAACGGATGAAAACACAAGTGAATGAAGGCGTTTGCTTTATACATTCTTAACTTGTCCATACGGGACAAATCTATGGGTTACCATACGATTGAATTTTCTCGTCGCGTAGACTATACGACGGTTGTTAGTATCGAGCTATACCGTCCGATATTTAACAACCTTCGTATAGTTCTAGATCACGACGAGCATCGCACGTATGTTAACCGATAGACGGGGACTAAGTGGCGCTTTTAGTTTCATATATGAGTATCGATGAGAATATGAATATTTCATATTATCATCGAATATCATATATTGGTGTTAACCCGAACATCTCGAATCGCTCTCTAATTATGCGTTTGTTGTGTATTCTTGTTGTATGTGTGTGTTCCGGCTGTCGGGGGTAGGCTTCTATCCCATTAAGAATGTATAGAGCGAACGCCCATCACTTGTGCTTTCAACCGTTTCGAGTAAATTTCGGCAGCACCTCCCCGCTGTTCTCCGAGTACACTGTAATAGAATAGATAATCATTTCAAAGCCGTGAAACAACGTTGAAATGAATATCTAATCTATCTTTGTACACGGAGAACCAGCGGAAAGGTACCGACGAAATATCTCGAAACGGATGAAAACACAAGTGAATGAAGGCGTTTGCTTTATACATTCTTAACTTGTCCACACGGGACAAATCTATGGGTTACCATACGATTGAATTTTTTCGTCGCGTAGACTATACGACGGTTGTTAGTATCGAGCTATACCGTCCGATAATTAACAACTTTCGTATAGTTCTAGGTCATGATGAGCATCGTACGTATGTTAACCGATAGACGGGGACTAAGTGGCGCTTTTAGTTTCATATATGAGTATCGATGAGAATATGAAGATTTCATATTATCATCGAATATCATATATTGGTTATAACTTGAAAAACGTGCCGTTGAAACAAATTATTGTTCTCCACCTTGCACTCTCTTAACAATGGTACATGCATTAAACATGTAAGAGCTATCTATAACAACTCTAAAGTTTCACCTGTTGGGTTCAACAAAAAGGTTTTTGATATAACAAACACAATCTTCCTCAATTTTTCCCTTGAATCGATGTGAAATTAATAGTGTCCATATGACACAATGGATATATTTTCTACACAAAAGGAAAAAGGCAAACAATAGTAAAGCAATTGTAATTCTATCAAGTATCCATACTGAAAAAGAATAATTAGAAAACTAAAAATTAATCACTAATGAAAAACAAACAAAAGTGCTTATTATTATACTTCAGAGGTTATAAGTGCTTGACCCCCATAGTACATAGGCTGTATCCGCAATTAACCCTTTTCTATATACTTGGGTGTATAGAATTTCTAAAAGTTACACACGATTTTTCTAAATCCAATTCTTTCCTTTCACTACAAAACCCTTTATATTTTCTAATAGATACCAAGAACTTTCAAAGTTTTTGGATATGCACAAAAAGAAAGAATCGCCAATAAGATTGACATAACCCAAATGACTTTGACCCATTACATATAAATGTCATGGTCTTTCAATATTTTTCAAACAAATACCATAGACTTTGTTTGTTACAAATAAATACCATGAAGTTTTAACGTTTTCACATAATTTCCATAGACTTTGTTGTTTACAAATACATACCATTGACTTCCAACGTTTTCCAGATAAATACCATGAACTTTGTTGTTTACAAATAAATACATGAACTTTCAGCGTTTTTTAGATAAATCCCATAGACTTTCATGGACCTTTTTCTCATATAAAAACCATGGACTGTGTTATTCACAAATAAACAGTATCGACTTTCACTATTTTCCAGATCAATCCCCTAAAATTTCACCTTTTTAACCATAACCCAGCCCCAGCCGAACCCCAACCCAACACCAAACCCTAACCCGGCCTAACCCTATCCCCAACCCAGCCCCAGCCGAACCCCAACCCAACACCAAACCCTAACCCGGCCAACCCTAACCCCAACCCAGCCCCAGCCGAACCCCAACCCCAACACCAAACCCCAACCGAACCCTAACCCTAACCCCAACACCAGCCGAACCCCAACCGATCGAACCCGTACCCTAACCCTAATCCTAACCCTAACCCCAACCGATACCTAATCCTAATCTTCATCGCTACCCTAACATCATTAAAATAATGTTTAACTAACCTGTAGGCTAGGCGGTGGAGGAGACGACGGAGACGCAATCGGCGACGACGAGGGCGGTGGCGACGACGAGATCACTGCAGGCGGTGGCGACGACGATTCGGCTTGGATTCGGCGATGACGAGATCACTGCAGGACGGTGGCGACGACGATCCCTTGAATCGGTTTGGGGATTTGGATTCGCGCGAACGATAAAGAGAATAAGAAATAATCAGCATAAGGATCGATCACTTAAATCCCTATTTATATGCCCCAACGGATATACCCGTAAGTGCTTGATTTGCGGCTCCGTAGAGACAAACAACACTTTAAGATTTAATAATTTTTAAATAAATATGGAAGGACCGTAGGGGCAACCGTTTGGCCCTACGGATTAATCCGTAGGGCCAAACTTTATCTGCCCCTAATCCGTAGGGCCAAACTTTATCTGCCCCTACGGATGTTGTTATCCGTAAGGGCAACCCCTTATTTTACTAGTGATATATTAGCACTTACAAAAATGAAACTGAAAGAAGAATTTTTATTCCAGATATAATATACTTCTTTCTTTTACCTGCTATTTTATTCCACATTACTTAACCATATAAATCGGTTACAACACACAAGCGCCTGCGCGCGCGCACAAACACATACATATACATACATATCTGAACCATGATATCCTCTGTCCTCACCCACAATATCTTGGCATATATACCCCTCGCCCCCCTTCATGAGTTCCATCGAACCTCCATCTCTGTTCATGATAAATATATAATTTGCTTTTAGAAGATATAATACACCAAAGCTGTGCTTAATTAATTTGAGCACTGACGGTCAAGGCAAATTTTGCATTTTTCAAATTAGAAAAAAGACAAATGGGGGGATTTGTTAGAAACCAGTAAGGGTACGCTTTGGCCGATATTGACAAAAGGGAAGACCTTGGCTCTTGACTTGGTAAATAATCAACAGCCATATTCAAGAGACTTAGTCTACCAATTATAAAACATTTACATAAATAATCAACAGCCATATTCAAGAGACTTAGTCTGCCAATTATAAAACATTTACATAAATAATCAACAGCCATATTCAAGAGACTTAGTCTGCCAATTATAAAACATTTACATAAATAATCAACAGCCATATTCAAGAGACTTAGTCTGCCAATTATAAAACATTTACATAAATAATCAACAGCCATATTCAAGAGACTTAGTCTGCCAATTATAAAACATTTACAGCATGCATGTCAAAAATATGGCTAGTGTGTAAAATTCCCAAACATGCACCTTTTTCTCAAGGTTGTTTGCATGTCACAATGATCGAGAGCATTGCATTGTTTTTCTTTGTCCATCACCAGTCAATTCTTGTGTGTTGAAATACAAGAGATTTGTGGTTATTTCCCAGACTTGAACATATTTGCGGATTGAGGAAGAAGCAGTGATTCCTAAAAAAAATCAGCCAACTTGTGATCCATATCACAACCTTCTCCTCTCCTGAAACAAATTAAAATGCTCAGACAAGAGTTCTCTTGGCGCCTTTTTGTTTCACAAGTTGCACTCTGGGTCCTAACAATAGAAAATATGTTTCCTTGCATGCATTCAGAAATCCAGAAAACACCCAAACCATTCTGCATAGAAAGTGAGAGAGCAGCCATTCTCACTTTCAAGGAAGGCCTCACCGATCCTCAAAACTTCTTGTCCTCGTGGAACGGTGAGGGCTGTTGCAAATGGAGGGGTGTATTATGCAACAAGGAAACCGGCCACATCATTAAACTCATCCTCCGCAGCACAACCGCTGACAATTACAACGGCAGCCCAGGGGGCGGTCTGAGCGGCGAGATAAGTCCATCAATACTCCATCTAAAGCAACTCCGTCGCCTCGATCTCAGTTCCAACAACTTCACCGGAACTCCGATTCCGGAATTCATAGGTTCCTTTCAGAATTTGAGACACCTCAATCTCTCTGCAGCAGGTTTTGTAGGAATGGTCCCTCCCCAGCTAGGTAACCTCTCTCACCTTCGCTATCTCAATCTCAGTGATCCCTATCTTGAATTCTCTCCGTATTTGCATGTCGATGACCTCACATGGCTTCAACATCTCACTTCTTTGAAGCACCTTGACTTGACCCATGTTGATCTAGCCCCGGCCGTTGATTGGCTCAAAATGGTGAACATGCTTCCTTCTTTAACTTCCCTCAAACTCAGCTCCTGTGGACTTTTCTTCATTCCCACTAATATTCCCTACATAAACCTTACCAATCTAAACTACCTAATCCTCACGGAAAACAATTTCAATTCAATTTTACCGCATTGGTTCTGGAACCTTAGCAGCCTCACCATTCTAAATCTCGATGCTTCCGGTTTTTACGGTCCTGTCCCTGATGGCATTGGCGACTTAGTTTCCCTTGAACACCTAGCTCTCAAGGGAAATAATTTTGTTGGGATGCTACCTAGTACGTTTAGAAACCTTTGTAGTTTGAATGTTCTAGAGTTGTCATACAACAAATTCTCCGGCGAGATTAACAAATTTTTGGAGAAGCTGCCAAATTGCACGGAACAAAGGCTACATAAATTGGCCGTAGCTGTTAACATGTTAAGTGGCAGATTGTTGGGCGGGCTAGAGCAGCTGAAGAACATAAACGAACTTTTTCTCTTAGGCAATAAGCTTGATGGTCCTATACCAAAAGAAATCGGAAAGCTATCAAAATTAACTTCCCTAGATGTAAGTGATAACAACTTCAGTGGTGTAGTAACCGAAGCTCATTTTGCAAACCTAACGAGATTGAAAAATCTGGTCTTGTCTAACTCCATAACCATTTCCTTCAATGAAAGCTGGGTGCCTCCGTTTCAACTCTATACTATCGGATTGGGCTATTGCAGGGTGGGGCCCCTTTTCCCTGCTTGGCTTCGACATCAAAAGGAGGTTTCTGAGATCGACTTGTCTTACACGGGGATTTCGGATACAGTTCCTGGATGGTTTTGGAACAACTTCCCTCCTTTCCTTAAATACCTGAACCTCGGTAACAATAACATCATGGGCAAATTGCCAGGAACTTTGCAGTTTGCGCCAGATTGTAAACTCATTTTAAGTTCCAATCTTTTCAAAGGCCCCGTGCCACCAAATTTACCTCATAATATGAATCTTTTAGACCTCTCCAACAACTCATTTTCCGGACCACTTCCAAGCACTGAATCTCCATATTTATATATACTGGATCTCTCAAACAATCTTTTCAATTCTGTTATTCCATCATCCATGGGAAAAGCGCGAGAGTTGATATACCTCAACTTTGCAAACAATAATTTATCAGGAGAGCTCCCTGATGAATGGCCGACAGAAACCCTGTCATTCATAAATTTGGGTAACAACAACCTTGCAGGCCCAATTCTTAGCTCGATTGGCACGTTAAATGAGCTTGAAGGTTTAGGGCTGAGCGATAATAGTCTCTCAGGGCTATTTCCATCGCTCTTGCAATCTTGCATACGATTAACTTCCCTCGATCTTAGCAAAAATCATTTCCTTGGAAACATACCGACATGGGTAGGAGAAAACTTTCCATTGTTATCCATTCTCATCCTACGATCAAATATGTTTTCTGGGATCATTCCTCCAAATCTGGTGCAGTTGCACAATCTTCATATCTTGGACCTTGCAGAAAATAATCTGTCAGGGCCAATACCTCAAGGTCTGAGCAATTTTAGTGCAATGACTTCGCTAATCGAGCTCAATCTTAGCTCGGACGTTTTTGCTTATGACAATATGATTCCGAGCTTCAGCAGGAAATTTTATGCCAGCTCATTGGTGTTTACAAAAGGCGAAGAGCTTGAATATACGAAGAACCTTTATTTGGTGAAGAGCATCGACTTATCAAACAATCAACTGCTTGGCGAGATTCCCGAAGAAATTGAAGCTCTTGCTGGGTTGATGAACTTAAACTTGTCTGTAAATCATTTACAAGGGAAGATTCCGGAAAATATAGGCAGGTTAAAATCGTTAGAATCGCTCGACTTATCGAGAAACCAACCGTCCGGTAAACTTCCTATCAGCTTGTCGTTGATGAATTCTTTAAGTCACCTGAACTTGTCATGTAATCATCTTTCGGGAAGAATTCCATCTGGAAATCAGCTCCAAACGCTAAGCGGTGACCCGTCGATTTATGCTGGCAATGACAATCTTTGTGGGCCCCCTCTTCCAAAGAATTGCTCAAGCAAAAAAACAGATGATGGCATGAATGGGGTTTTCGAAGATGAAGATGGAGATATGGCATGGTTGTACCTCAGTGCAGGGCCCGGATTTGTGGTGGGATTTTGGGTTGTTTGTGGTGTCCTACTTTTCAAGGAGAACTGGAGGTACGCTTATTTTCAATTCTTGGATAACATATATGATATGTTATATATGTAGTCTTTATTCTCTAACTCCGGCGATATGAGGAATAATTGAGCATAGTATTGTACATGCTTATGCATAGCATTTTACAATAACATTTATATGTTAAGTATTATGTAGCCTATAAAAGCTGAATGTTGGTCCTTGTCATGTTATTGATATATAAACTAAAGTATTTCTTGTGTAAGCTTAATAAAATAGGAGCATCCACCTCTTTAACTTGGCTGATAATTTCTTATCTTGCAGTTTTACTGATAAATTATTTCACACTTGAGTTGTGACCTCCATATTAATTTTACTTTGTGTATACATCTTCTTCTTTTTTCGCTCAACATATAATGTTCTTAAATTGGTTTTTCATTGCTATAGCAGATACTATGCTAATAAGATCACTTCATATTTATTGAATTCGTTCCCAAAGACAATTTAATGCTCCTATCCCCTTCTTGCTTTGATGTTTACATCTTCATTAGGAAAAAATAATTATAGGTTTGATGTTGATACCCTGTGCTAATTAGTTAGTTTTCAGCTATCCCTAGAACCCAAATTTTTTTTATTAATAGTACTCTTTTTTAAATAGTTGATTTTATTGTTGACAACAAATCAAGTAGAAGCCTATATATATCCCATATTTTTGGGGTCGGGTACATGAACTACTTTCGTCCCATTGGTGTTAATGGAATATGCTTGTGTAAACATAGCCCCGCATTGGAAAGAAATGAAAAAATGATGAAATTTAGAGAGTTAGGTCAATACCTCCTATTTTAAGCTTTTGGGAGTAAATGGTTGAGAACCCACATTCAAAGCCCCTGTTACCCGCAAAGTGGCCACAGTATTTCTCCAACAATGGTATATAGATTAAAGAGCTGAAGTTGTAGTCCGAGTGAAAGTATGACCCGGATTAAACTTGGTGGACTAGGTTATGATTAAGGTCTGAAGCGGGTCCATAGGTGGCGCTATCCTTAATCTGTCCTTGATCCAGAAAAATAATCAGATTCTAGGGATATATAAGCTCACGGTTCCAATAGAATCGGTCAATTCGGTGTGTTAAGATGAAGGGAGATATTGTCGAGATATTCATCTCATGTGTGAATATAGTCCAACGTTACAGGAAGAATAGAACGACCGGTGAACTTAAGGTTGTGTTACCCTCAAAGTGACTGCCCCAGGCTCTTAATATCTCCACCGACGTGTTTTTAGACTTCAACGGAAAATTGCTCAAAATCAAGCAAACTTGATAACATAACATATTGCATATTGCCTTTTTTGAGATCCTTGATGGGTGGAGAAACATATAGATTGACACCGGACGAATTTCATTTGGATAGGATCATGGAAGAATGCAATTGCTAAAGGCTACCCATTGGTAGAATGGAAAATGATTTGCACTGAGCTACCTGTGGGGGGCATGGGACTAATCAACCTCCGAGATACGAGTAATGCGCTTCTTGTTAAATGGTGGTGGAGAATGTGTGAGAACAAGGACTCTGCCTGGGCTTCCACGACTGGAGATAGCTAGCTTCATACACCAGTTATATGGGGCAGGAAAAGAACCAGCAATTGTGCTCGGGATTCTAGACAGGTATCCAGAAAGTGAGGGAAGTATTCTTTACGGATATCACATTTATTCACCATTGGCCGGGGTACAACGGTGAGTTTTTGGAAGGACAAATAGTGTGGTCCCATTTCGATGCAGTGCGCCCGTTATTGCAGAGTCGTAACTCAACTTTGATCCACTATAGCCAAAGTTGATGAGTAATTTATTTAGGTATAAATTTTTCTCATTTGATGGTTTACACAGATTTTTACCATACAGGCAGGTCCCTCGGTTAAAGCAATCTAGAGCACATTGCATGAGCAAAGATAATCATCCTCGACATTTCTAAAAGTATTCTTATAAATGGACTTCATTTATGCCTTATATTTAGTATCTTGCAACATTTTATTTTAAAAATAAAAAAGAAACTCATTGATTTTTATGGCTCACCAGGTGTATTCTGTGATTCTACGCCCACCATAATTAGCATTTCTCCCTGTGTAAATATAGCAAAAATTATTAGCAATCAGAAAATTTAAAACTGAAGACCACGCTTCTGCGAGAGAGAAAATAGACATGAATTTAATAAATCAAAACAGGTTTCCAGATACGGATTGCTGAAAGTAAAAACCAAATGATGGGACTTTAAAGATAGTCTCGCATTGGAAACAACAAAAGAAAAACATAGGTATAAGATATAAGATGAGATAAAGTTCAACAAGACTTAAGTCTTACTCTTAGAACTCACTTATATCAAAAGCCCATGTGTACTTATAAAAAACTCATCACTCACTCAAATTTAAATAAACTTTAAACTCTAACATGATATCAGAACCAATGGCTCGATCCTTCACATTGACAACCACACCAAGAAAAAGAGAAAAGGTGATGGTTGCACGTAACTCTACTCGTACTTTTCACGTGACATCAACACCAAGAAATAAAAAGTGATGGTTGCACGATATAAGATGGGACAAAGCTTAACACTCCACGTGTGTATCTATAAAAAGCTCATCACTTCCTAAACTTTAAACTCTAACACGTATATTTATTGCTCAAAGCAGAATGGACGTTCTATGCTAAATTTTAGCACTATAAGTCACAAAAATTCAAACCATATACTGATCGGTTTTTGCATTTTTTTATAACTAAAGACGCTTCGAGCAAGTTAGTTTGCTGATACTTTATGTCAAAACCGTCATCAGTTAGCTAAGTCTTTGACAAAAAGCAGATATTTAACACGACATCAACACCAAGAAATAAAAAGTGATGGTTGCACGATATAAGATGGGACAAAGCTTAACACTCCACATGTGAATCTATAAAAAGCTCATCATTCCCTAAACTTTAAACTCTAACACGGATATTTATTGCTCAAAGCACAATGGACGTTCTATGCTAAATTTTAGCACTATAAGTCACAAAAATTCAAACCATATACTGGTCGGTTTTTGCATTTTTTTTATAACTAAAGACACTTCAAGCAAGTTAGTTTGCTGATACTTTATGTCAAAACCGTCATCAGTTAGCTAAGTCTTTTGACAAAAAGCAGATATTTAACACGACATCAACACCAAGAAATAAAAAGTGATGGTTGCATGATATAAGATGGGACAAAGATTAACACTCCACGTGTGAATCTATAAAATGCTCATCATTCCCTAAACTTTAAACTCTAACACGGATATTTATTGCTCAAAGCAGAATGGACGTTCTATGCTAAATTTTAGCACTATAAGTCACAAAAATTCAAACCATATACTGATCGGTATTTGCATTTTTTTTAACAAAAGACATTTCGAGCAAGTTAGTTTGCTGATACTTTAAGTCAAAACCGTCATCGGTTAGCCAAGTCTTTGACAAAAAGCAGATATTTAACACGACAACCAAATTGATAGCCACTTAATTCTATCAGTTATGATATGTGGAGAAACAAAAACAACCAAGCCATGGTTATTTTGCCAACATCGCCATGAAAGCCAGTATCACGCATCCACTCGCTTCATTTCAGTTTCATCTTTCAAGGCAAGATTGACCATGTTACTAGTATCTCTTCAACAGTGGTATCAGAGCACAAGTTGTAGAAAACGACGGCGTCAAATTTTACGGATAAGCTCACGGTTCATGAGCACTATATCCACATTAAGCGAAGATTCTTGAGACATTCATGTATGGGAGTATAGTGCAGCCATAAGGAACAGGGGAAAAAAGTAAGCATGATTATAAAGTTGAAAACAAGGCCTACTCATCTAAGATTTATAATTATGGTAAGATGATAGCATATTTTAAAGGTCATGATGTTACTCTCAAAGTGGCATTAGGCTCTCAGTATCTCTCCGACATGTCTTTCAGGATGATGCAAAGTTCATTTCTTCTTCATACATTTCTAGCTTTTAGGGCCATCAAAGAAGCTTAATTTGTTCTTCTTTTTCCCCATATTAATAGCCTCGTTCTTAACTGGTCACAATTTGATAGAAGAATGCCTATAGGGCCCTTAAAAGAAGCTCATAAGGGCACAGCATGAAACCACCCTCACTTTTCCCCAAAACAGGAAACCCCAACCCCCCCCCTCTTCCTCAAAAAAAAAAAACCACCCACCGAGAAACTTTCACTTTAACGCACAAACCCTAGCCATATTAATCTCTCCATCCATACGAATTTTTTATACCAAAAATTTCAATGTCACTTCCAATTTACCAGCACATTGCTATCTTTTCTTCTTCTTCTTTCCCAAATCCGCACCATCCTGAATACATGCTCACCCATTCAAGGAGAGGAAAGGAAATAGGTGGCAAATAAATTTGAATTGGAGATTTGGGGAAGAAAGGAGGTAGAGTAATTTTGGATGGGAAAATATGGAACAAAGTGTTAAGAATAAGAGAGACATTTAGGAGAGATATGATTTGATGTGTGTGAGAGAGAGAGAAATGCCTAGTGATCGAGCGTCTGGACGGGATGGTTTTGCACAGTTGAACCCTGACTCGCACGCTTTATCCGTCTCCTTTTCCTGTTTGCCTTAAGAACGAAACAAACAAGGATGGTGCTTCAAATTTGCGAGAGATTGGTGAGATTAGATTAGATTAGATTCAATTAGATTATGATTTACTTAGGAGTCAAGTAAGGGTTACTTGGTGGTCAAGTATTAAACCCTAAGAGTCGTCTATTATAAATAGAGAGGTAGAGTTGTTCTTCTTTCATATATCATTATAGCCTTGTAACAACCCTAAACTTTCCGTACAACTTTCTGTACAAAATTTTTCAAAATACAGGAAGATATATTTTTGCCTGAGCACAAATTATAAGTTTGATTTGCTTTTTAATAACAAGAAGGAGCTTGTAGCTCATTGGTAAGACCTTACACTGCTGAACCAAAGCACCAGAGTTCAAATCCTATTACCCACATTATTTTTAA
Source organism: Agapanthus africanus (assembly GCA_030015575.1). Taxonomy (NCBI): domain Eukaryota; kingdom Viridiplantae; phylum Streptophyta; class Magnoliopsida; order Asparagales; family Amaryllidaceae; genus Agapanthus; species Agapanthus africanus. The sequence goes on from JASDDO010000006.1 coordinate 286,337,439, forward strand.
TATTGATTTCTTTTTAAACTTTTAAAAGTCCAAGAGTCTACACGTGCATAACTCATAAAACTCAAAAGTCACATGTAAAACAAACTGACCCAGGAGTATCACCATACGACATTGGACACGTGGCAGCGAGCCTCGGTCCGACTCGGCCGACTCGCTCGGCGGGGCCGGGTGAACTCGGCCAAAATCCGAGTTGGCCTTCATGACTCTTGTGCCTCTTGGTCTTCTTAAAACCCATGTATACTTTAATTTCTCTGCACAATAACAGAGACATTAAAAACCCCCCATTAACCTATTTTTTAATAAATTTTTAATACATTTTCAATACAACTTTTCATCTACCCTAAACCCTAAATTACCCTATAAATACCACCCCTAAACACACACCCCTCACTCATAACTTATGTCCAAACTCTCAAGAAAACTCTATAGAAATTTTATGTACAAATGGAGTTTAACGAAAGGCGAACTTCCGACGACGAATTTAGGAGCTCCTGGCGACGAAACGATGCACCGGCAACTCCTACGTCCTCCTCTCCCTCTTCTCTTGATTCTAATCCCATAAGTCTCTCCTCCCTCTCCTCTTTCCTATTCTTAAAACACATATTTCTAAAACCCGACGGAAGCGGAGTTAAATCCAACTTCCGATTCGGTTTTCTTTATAAAGTTCAATTTTCCTTAACACAACCATACAAAACTCTTACATCTTGACTATTAATTATTAACAAAACATGTTGAACAAATTTCATAGCAAAATATTTCATTTTGTAATTTTTACCGCTCTTTTTCAGTAAAATACCATGTAGTATAGTTTCGATTTTAAAACATCATTAATCTTGCTATATCTTAAAATAGAACACGAGATAATGACCTACCTCTTCACAACACTCATATGCAACATAGCACAATACCTTTTGGGATATATAGATTCGGGAAATACCGTTTTACACAAAACTACCTTTTACTATTAAAACCGTTTTCTACAAGATTACGTATTTTTATAAATCTTTGCAAAGCGCCGCTACAACCCATTTTAGGAAACCCGACTGGGATGGTGCGGATTATTGCACATCTCTGGGTTTAGTAGTGCGGGATGCAGACCTCCGCAAGGAGCATTCGGTCTCGAAAGATTTGAAATACAAATATCTTTAAAAAATGAGATTTCTAGAAAATAATAAATTATTTTTATAAATATATATATATATATATGTGTGTGTGTGTGTGTGTGTGTGTGTATTATCAAAATACATATTTTTGATATAATATAAATATTCCAACTTTTCTAAATCAAAAGGATCACTTTACATGAAAATATCATGAAATTCCATACAAGTTAAATATTACAATTAAATACCCTATATTATGAAAAATAGGTTTATTCACTAGAAATGTCATAAATATAAAATCCACAACTATGAAAATTCTAAAGACAATTAAATACTTGAGGTGTATTTTGTAAATTATACAAAATTATTTTTACATAAAACTCTCTCAAGTTTTATAAATTACAATAAGGACCCTAGTAAATATTGGTTTAAACGGGACCAATCTCTTGAGCCTCAGGAAGCCGGAGAAGTGGGTGCTTGCCTATTTAAGGTAGACAACTTAATAACGGTGTTATCAACACGGTAATCGTTTTTGAAAAAGACACAAATCCTACCGCCCATATGCAGCGGTTACCGATAACATCAAAACCTAATCCAGGACTTCAATTTCCTTTCTAATTGATCTGACTCAGACTGAGTCTCATCATTAAATAATCTGACTTGAATATGATTCAAGTACAATCTACAATACTACAATTCAATATGAATCCATGAATCCATATATTCAATATATTCAATCTGTATTGACCGAACCGAACCATGGATATACTTCCATTTACATGATTCTCCAGTTACATTCATGATTCTCCAGTTACATCCATTTACTGATATCATGGTTTCGGCAAGTCATCCAATTATACAACCTATTTTACAAGACATTATAAGTTGCAATACAATACAAACAATACAACCAAGATATCGCGGGGTTTAAGGGGTAGATTGGTACGGAAGGTATTAGAAGTGGCACAAGACTGCAATCATAAGACACCTAACATGTATTCATTTGCTGTTGTACCGTGGCATGAACGGTTCCTTGAGTTCCTGATACCTTAGTCTCTGGGGCAAGTGAGACTCCTCTCGTATACACTGGTATCCTTCTGTACCAAGCTACAAACAACGGCGTTAATAAATACAACAGTATAACCATATAATACAACTTTAAAAGTTACTCTCTCTCTCTCTGTCTATTCTATTTCTCTCTTATCTTTGGGACTTACCAAGCGATTGTTCGCTGACGACATTCCTTCTCTTTCTTCTTTGGAATGTTGTCAGGTGATCTGGACACTCAGGAGATCGAGCCTACCAACGAGGACTTGGATCAGCTTGTCTACGACCCAGAGCCCTAGCTTCATTGTACACATTTTATTTCAGTACTTTCTATTTCTGTTATGCCACTGTTTAGGCATTGCTTTCATTCAGATGTATTTACTTTTCCATGCATTGTACAAAAGAATGTTAATAAATAAAGTTGTTGTTCAATTATATTTGTCTCTTGTGTATATTTCTTTTATATTGCTTAGTTACGCTTAGCGTATTTGTTTCAGAGTAAATACGTAGCGGCCTCGTCGCGTCCTCTGCCCGTACACTGGGAAGCGGGGCATGACAAGCCTTCTTTTCTAATAATAATAAAATACATCGTTCTTCTCTCTTTTCTATAATATTTACGCTCCTCCTGTAATACTTATGTTTCTTAACAGAAAGAGAGAGAAAGTTGGGGCAAATAAGATGGAAGGGCACTTTGGGGGGAAATACACTAAAAGGGCCAACGGTGTTAAATTTATGGTGAAAAGTGTAGCTTTTCAAGTTGGGGGGTTTCTTCCTTTTTACTTTTTCTTTTTTTTTGGGCAAAAGTGAAAGGGGTTCCTGCATTTTAGCCAAAAAGGATAAAAAAAAATAATAAAAAAGAGGCATAGACAAGGTCACAACTACAATCTGTCACCCAATATGGAAGGGTACTGAGCATTGACTGACATGCATATACTGCCACCTCACAATCCATGATAGTGTCACTTCTTGCAATAACCATATCATGGTCCAATTGCAAGTATACCTTTCAAAAACAGAGACCAAATATATTTCCAATCATCATGATATCGGTTAAAAAGAAATGGCTTGTTAGTAGATCGATGCATTCTACTACCTTAACAGAACTGATGGCTCATTTTAACTCGCATTTGCATGATTAATTACCTTGATCTGAGAATTTCTGTGCAGCAGAATATTGAGGTGAATTCGGTAACCTCTGCATTTTCTGCAATGCTATATGCACCACTATGAACATCTCCTCACTGCGTGAATTCAGCAAATATATATTAGCAGTTATAAAATTGAAACTGAAAGAAGAATATTTATATTCTGGATATTATTTGCTTTTAGAATACATAATACACCAGAGCTGTGATAAATTGATTTGAGCACCAACAGTCACAGCAACCGGTCATATATGAATAAATTTGCATTTTTTCAATCAAATAAGACAATTCATGAATTCATTTGCAAATAATTGACAACAAAACAATCGGTTTGTGAACGCTTTGACGATCTGCCGATACTGACAAAAGGGAGGGCCTTGACTCTTGAGTTGGTAAATAACACAACAGCCATATTCAAGATACTTAGGCTACCTACCGATTACAAAGCATCCACAACAGGCATATCAAAAACATAGCTACTCAGAAAATTTTCCAAACATACACTATGTGCTTGACATTGTTTCTTAAATGTCAAATTGAGAGCATTGTTTTTGTTTGTGCATATAGCTAGTCACTTCTTTTCTGTTTCAATAAGATATGATGTGTTGAAAAACAAGCAATTGATGGTTATTTTGCCTGGCTTGAATGTAACTGAGGATGGAGAAAGAAGTGAAGTAAGATGATTCCTATAAATTTTCAGCAAAAACATGTAATCCATATCACAACCTTCTCTTCTGAAACAAAATGGCCAAGCAAGAACCCTCTTGGCGCCTTTTTGTTTCACAAGTTGCACTTTGGCTCCTAACTGTAGAATTCATGTTTCCTTGCACACATTCAGAAAGTCCCGTCACACCCAAAACAAACTGCATCGAAACCGAGAGAGTAGCCATTCTCACTTTCAAGGCATGCCTCATCAATCCTCGAAACATCTTGTCCTCATGGAACGGCGCGGACTGCTGCAAATGGAGGGCCGTTTTCTGCAACAACAAAACCGGCCATGTCATTAAACTCAACCTCCGGAGCACAACCGCCGACAGGTACAACTTCAGCCGATGGGGGGATTTGAGTGGCGAGATAAGTCCATCTCTACTCCATTTAAAGCAACTGTGTCGCCTCGATATCAGTTCCAACAACTTCACCGGAACTCAGATTCCGTAATTCATAGGTTCCTTTCAGAATTTGAAATACCTCAATCTCTCTGCAGCAGGTTTCATAGGACGGGTCCCACCCCAGCTAGGTAATCTCTCTCGCCTTCGCTATCTCGACCTTAGTGATCCAAATATTGAATTCCCTCCATATTTGCATGTCGATGAACTCACATGGCTTTAGCATCTTAAATCTTTGAAACACCTTGACTCGATCATGGTTAATTTAACCACGGCCATTGATTGGTTCGAAATGGTGAGCATGCTGCCTTCATTAACTTTCCTCAGACTTGGATTCTATAGACTTTTCTTCATTCCCAGTATAATTCCTTATAATAATTTCACCGATCTAAAGTACCTAAACCTAGCGGAAAACGATTTCAACACCACCTTGCCCCACCGGTTCTGGAACCTTAGCTGCCTCACCATTCTAAATCTCTATGCTACTGGTTTCTATGGTCCTGTTCCTGACAGCATCGGTAACTTAGTTTCCCTTGAAGGCGTACAGCTAAGCGATAATAATTTTGTTGGGATTCTACCTAGTGCATTTAGAAACCTTTGTCGTTTGAAGATTCTAGATTTGTCATACAACAAATTCTCCAGCGAAATTAACAAATTTTTGGAGAGGCTGCCAAATTGCACGGAACAAAGGCTACAGAAATTGGTGTTAACTGTTTAACATGTTAAGTGGCAGATTGATGCACGGGCTAGAGTGGCTGAAGAGCTTAAACACTCTTTACCTCTTAGCCAATAATCTTGATGCTCCTATACCAGAAGAGATTGGAAAGCCATCACAATTAACTCTCCTAGATTTGAGTGCTAATAACTTCAGTGGTGTTGTAAGCGAAGCTCATTTTGCAAATATGGCGAGATTGAATTATCCGGTCTTGTCTAACCTCATAACCGTCTCCTTCAATGAAAGTTGGATCCCTTCGTTTCAACTCAAAGCTATCGGAATGAGCTATTGCAAGGTGGGGCCCTTTTTCCTGCTTGGCTTCGGCATCAGAAGGAAATCACTGAGCTCGACTTGTCGTATTTGGGGGATTACGGGCACAATTCCTGAATGGTTTTGGAACAACTTACCTCGTTTAAATTCTTGAACCTCGGTCACAATCATATCACTAGCAAATTGCCAGGAACTTTGCAGTTTGCACCAGATTGTAAACTCATTTTAAGTTCCAATCTTTTTGAAGGTCCCATGCCGCCAAATTTACCTTATAATATCGATCTTTTAGACCTCTCAAACAACTCATTTTCAGGACCACTTCCAAGCACTGAATCTCCATATTTAGGTATCCTCAATCTCTCAAAAAATCTTTTCCATTCCGTTATACCTACATCCATGGGAAAAGCACCCGAATTGATGTACCTTGACCTCGCAAACAATAATTTATCAGGAGAGCTACCTGATGAATGGCCAACAGAAGCCCTGTCACACATAAATTTGGGTAACAACTACCTTTCAGGCCCAATTCCTAGCTCGATTAGCCCTTTAACTTGGCTTGAAAGTTTAGGCCTGAGCAATAATAGTCTCTCGGCACTCTTCCCAGCATCTTTGCAACCATGCGTACGCTTACAATCTCTCGATCTTAGCAAGAACAATTTTGTTGGGAAAATACCGGAATGGGTAGGAGAAATCGTTCCAGGTTTATACATCCTCCTCATACGATCAAATATGTTTTCTGGAAGCATCCCTCAAAACCTGATGCAGCTTCATTATCTTCAACTTTTGGACCTCACTGATAATAATCTGTCAGGGCCAATACCTCAAGGTCTGGGAAATTTCATTGCAATGACTTCGCTATTCGATCGCAATCTTGGCGTCAACGTTTTTACTTTTGACAATATGCTTCCAACCTTCGTCATGAATTATTATATCGGCTCGTTCGTGTTTACGAAAGGTGAAGAGCTTGAAGATACAAAGAACCGTAACTTGGTGAAGAGTATCGACTTATTGAGCAACCATCTGAGTGGAGAGATCCCTGAAGAAATCGAATAGCTTGTTGGTTCGACTAATCTGCACTTGTCTGCAAATCATTTAGAAGGGAAGATTCCGGTAAAATATAGGGAGGCTGCAAAAATTAGAATCACTCGACTTATCGAGAAACCAACTGTCAGGCAACATTCCTCTCAGCATGGCATCGATGACTTCTTTAAGTTACTTGAATTTGTCGTACAATCATCTTTCAGGTAGGATTCCATCAGGGAATCAGCTCCAAACTCTGAACGACCGATCGATTTATGCTGGCAATGCTGAACTTTATGGGGGCCCTCTTACGAAGAATTGTTCAAGCAATAAAACAGATGAACACAACAATGAAGGTTTCGATGACGATGACGATGAAATGGTGTGGTTATACCTCGGCATGGCGCCTGGATATGTGGTGGGATTTTGGTCTGTGTGTGGTGTACTGCTGTTCAAGAAGACATGGAGGTATGCTTATTTCCGATTCCTTGACAACATGTAAGATCGGTTAAATGAGGCAGTGTATTTCACACTAGAAAAAATGAGGAATGCGAGGACAGGGGAATAATTAAGCATGGAATTCTATGTGCTTGTTCGCGCCCTTTAATATGCATCGTATTTCCAGTTTTTAGCTAGGAGAAGAGAGCATCTATGTACGGATCTTCTATTTTATGGTATATAAAGCTGAATATTGGTCCAAATCATGTAAATGACATATAAAAGTAACTAGTTCTAGTGAAAGTATAAAAAATTGGAGCATCCACCTCTTTATCTTTAATGTTCATTTCTTGTAAATTATTGTGCTGTTTTACTGAAATATTATGTTGCCGTTGATTTATGACCTACATATTTAATTTTGCTTTATGTGTTCGTATTGTGCTTCATTTGGTATATAATGTGCTTTAATATGATTTTCATTGTAATAGGCTTACAACATATAATAAGCCAGTAAGATCACAGAGAGCACAATTTAATGGCTACTTTATTGCTTTGAAGTTTACATTTTTCATTAGGCAAAGATAATTATGAGTTTGATCTTGATTTTTTATGTTAGTCAATTAGTTTTCAGCTGGGGCGTCCCCACCGCCCCGCATTGCATCGTTACCACTCCAATACAATAATAAGCAAGGGTGGTTTATTAGGTCGTCCCTTGAATGTGACGCGTCGTATCGACACTACCCCGATGCAATAATAAGATAGCAAGGGTGGATCAGGAATAGGAATAGGGAGAGATGACTCGGGAAAGGACTAATGATAGGAATAGGCTAATGGTTAATAAAGTAGAAAGAAGAAAGAATCTTATTCTTGAGAGTAAGATTAGGTTAGCAACATGGAATATAGGGACGGTTGCAGGAAAATTGATGGAGTTAGTACATACTATAATTCGATGAAAAATTAGTATAATTTGTTTACAAGAAATTAAATGGATAGGTGAAAATCTTGGAAGATAGAAAATACATGATATAAAATATGCTATGGGAAAAAATAGAAACAAAAATGAGATGGGTATATTAATGGATAATACGTAGTTGATGCAAAAAAATTAAGATGCAATGATATTAATACAACTTATATTAGGAGAAAAGGTAATTAATATTATTAGTGCTTATGCACTTCAAGTAGGTTTATCAGAGAGCATTAAAAAAATTTATGAAAAAGATGGATTACTTAATCCAGATATCTTTAAAAGGTAAAATTATTTATAGAAGGAGATTAAAATGGTTATATCAGTAAAGATACCGGTGGATATGAAAGCGTACAAGGGTATGGGTATGGAGTAAAGACGATATGGGAGATATGATATTGGATTTTGCGATATCCTATGATCTTGTTATAGCAAATACATGTTTAAGAAGAAAGACGAGTATTTGATATCATTTAAAAGCGAATTATACAATAGTCAGATAGATTTTTTCTTATTAGAAAGATTAATAATAAATAAATTAACTCGTAAAGATTGTAAAATCATTCTGATTGAGAGTTTGATCAGTCGATAGATATTGATGGTATTAGAAATTTGAATTAAAAGGTGGAAAAGAAATGCCAAAGTAGACAAGAGATCTAGAAATAAATGGTGGGTTTTATTTAAATATAGAATGATAAATGAAGACAATTTGAAATTCGGATAATGAAACTAACGTAATGTGGAAAAATATGACTAGTTGTACGAAAAAAAGCAGCTAAAGAAATTCTAGATGAATCTAAAGATAATGGAGTACCTAATAAAGAAAGAATACCGTGACGCTACTAAAGGAATCGAAAGAACTGTTAACTTTGATAGATGTTCATCTGCAATCACAGTCCACTGTATTTGAAAATTATGTTGCTATCAAAGTGCTGCCCCAAGCTCTAAGTTATTTAGTATTTTCCCCGACAAGTTAGAGTTTTCCTCCAAAGATACATAATCGTCTAAATCAAGAAACGAAACGGAGTTGATGATACAACTTCAGCAGATTAGCCTAAATTCACATCTCTCGGCTTTTGGTTCCATTTCAAAAGCTGTTTTCACAAACTTCTATCAGTCTTCGATCATCGCGAATCCGAGGCGTTGCACAATGAGGATGAAAGTTAATTCAAAAATTGCAGATATATGGTGAAATTCACAATAAGTCTCATGATGATGATGTACATCTCAGCCAGAACTCAATTAGCAACGTTAATCAGGAGATGAAAGATGAACAACATCAATGTATGCATCAAGATAAGGGGAAAATGATCAAAATTAAAACAATAATAATGAGCAATGAGCAATAAAAAAGAAAAAGAAAATTATTGATGAGAAAGGGTTTAATGAGTTTTACATTGCCCCGCATTTTCTCCTGCAGATTAGGGCAGAGCTCTATGTCATGAGATGATATTTCCATATATCCTATTTTTCTCTATTTTGGTTGCTGGCTTGCTGCAATTATAAGCATCATTGGTTAATGTTTCCATATATCCCCTCTTCTTCTTCTTTTTAGATAATGTAAGTCATCTGTAACACGCCAATGGATGTGATAAAGACAGAAATCTCCCTCACATGTTGTTCTCCGTCGATCCTGCAGCAAACGGTTGTGATGGAGAGTGAAAAGTGAACGTCTGGATCTCAAAAGGGTTGTTGGATGTTGTTGACGCTGGGCTACCTGCTAGGAAAGTCCCGGGATGGGAAACCACCATAGAACCCTCCGACGATCAAGTAAGTACTGGGGAATAAAGAGAGCATAGCGGCATATTGGAATTAATTCTGCTTATCTGAATCGTCTTGTAGAAGGGATTTATATAGTGGTCGCATGAGGTGGACCAGCACGAGATTCTCGCCGTCCGTTACGCCTCAGCATCACGTTCGCACTGATGGCGGGACATGCTCATTAATGACGAGATGCGATCGTTAATGGTAAGAAACGCCAGCATGAGATGCGGGTCATAGAGCGGCGGAGATCTCGTCGTGGCGAGATACACGGAGCCATTACGGAGGCGCTTGGGCTTCGTGCTCTCGGTTGAGCATGATGGATAGCTCGGTGGATGGCTCGGTGGCCGAGGAAGCTCGGCTATAGGATTACTTGGCGGAGAGATATCGGTTGGTTGTTTAGACAAAATAAAGAAGGCACTCCGGAGAGATTCTCGAAAGGTCGGGTACAACCTCGGATACGAGGTGCCGAAGAATGTCTCCAATACATCATACTTGTTCCAGCTCCACGGTCCTCAGGAGTCCAGCAGACTTAGCGGATGACGTGTCATCCGCCACGTGTCGTGATCTGGAGAATACTCGTTTATGAGCCTCATCAGTATGACATGATACATGAGTTACCCGTCCACACTCCTGAGGAATATAGATCGAATGATCGGCGTAAAATTCAGCGCTCCTTTAACTTCTGGTAATTTCACCCATACCGTTTTACCCAGCACACGCAATGATATGCTCATGGGTGGCCCAACCGAATGGTATAAACAAAGGATGGAAGATTTTTTGTAAAATGGTCCTTTTTATCACGTTTTGATAGAAAACAAAACTGGGCAATTAAATAACTCGAGAGATATGGAGGGTTTTATTTAAAAGCATGAAGTTTTAGGAGCCGACGTGATCTGGATCACGCCAAGATGCTACCTTCCGTTGATCTGCTGACGGCGGCGATGGACGGCTGGGATTGGACCTGGAGGCAGGCTCCTGAAGCGTGTGGATCTCAATGGGTTTGAGGTTGTTGTTGCCAAGCTACCTGCAAGGAAGTCCCGGGATGGTTGTACCACCGAGGACCCTTCAACGGTCAAGTTAGAGAGGAAATCCGAGCAGAGTAACGGCTTAGTGAAGTAAAAATGGCTTACTTGGACCGTCTGAAGAAGGGGTTTATATAGCGGTGGCAGCAGGCAGGGCAGGCACGAGAATCACGCCGGCCGTTACGCTCCTGACGTCACGCCCGCGTGATGAGCGGGATCTCCCATTAATGGCGAGACAGGCTCGTTAATGGGGGATCGTGATGGCGTGGAACGTGGGATGTGGCCGGCGGATATCTCGCGCATGGCGAGATTCACGGGATGGCGGTTGCGCCTGTGAGCGGTGTTGTTGATCGGTCGATGAGACCGAGGAAGATGACCTCGGCGGGAGAGCTCGCGGACGAGCAGGAGGGCCGAGATATCTTGGTTCTGCGGTAGCCCAGAGACGAGCTGGGAGGCCGAGGAGGCCAATTGTGCCGGGGGCTCGGAGGTGAACCAGCGTTTGTTTGTAGGACGGGTATAGGAGTGGTCTGGTCGGCCACTGTAGGTCCTTTCTTATGAGCTCTGGGACACGTCTCTTCCACGTGTCATGATCTGGGAGACGACCGATATCGAGCATCATCATCAGCACCCCACTCTCGTCCCGACCAGCTGACGGGTCGGGTCGAGAGTGGTCTGCCGGGTCACCCGAGGTGAGCTCCTTTCGAAGATATCGTCGGGGCGTGTTCCTGGGCAATCTGCTGTATTTTCTGGGTGACGCCAGCGGATCAGAGGAGAGATCTCTGCATTAAAGAGGGTGTGCCGGATCGTGTGTACGTTTACTGAAGCGTCAGTCCACGTGTCGGGCGCTGGTTGGCTGACGCGACAGGCCGCAGACCTCTGGCGTCTGAGGGTATATGTCAATGTGCGTGCGACAGGTGGAGTGATCGTGGCCGTCGAGTGTACTGAACCGTTTCGGCGGGAGATGACTGTCGCCGTTGGATGAGAACGCCGGTGGCAATAAGTAGAGGTGGGGTCCATGTGAGGACCCATTCATCTTCATAATCTCCTCGTCTTTGGTCTTGTTAGCTCAGCGTTCTTCTCTTTAGGTCGGGATTTCCGGGTTTGCTTTTCTGAGGACGCCACTTCATCAGGTTAGATGTCTTCCTCTGAGGAGTCTGTAGATATAGTTGGTGTAGAGTCTGGGAAGCCCTCTGTAGAGTCTTCCTCTTCTTCCTCCTCTTCTTCTTCTTCTTCTGGACCGGAGTCCTCCCAGGAAGTTAGGGTTAGGTCTCCTTCCCAGGGTCGCGTGACGGGGGCGGCTCCCCGAGTGGAGGTCGCGGATGCGCCTGGCGTGCCGTCTACAGTGAGGCACGAGGAAGAGCTTGCCAATGCTTGGACTCGTTTCCATATTCCTCCCGGCTACACGTTGCGTTTGGCCGGGGAGGGGGAGAGGGCAGATCAGGTTCGGGACACGGAGATTGCCCTATACTTGGAAGCCTTTTGGGCCGGAATGCGCCTGCCCTTCTCCCCCGAGATTGTTAGAGCGCTAAATTACTTCGGGTTAGCCCCGGGCCAGCTGGTGCCGAACTCCTGGAGGATTCTCCTCGGGTTCCTGGTCCGTTTGAAGTTGCAGATGATCCCCTTCGGTCTGTCCATCCTTGCCTCCTCTCTCATTTATAAAGATCACCCCGGCACTCTCTCGGGCGACCCGAGGTGGGTTTACCTCTCCTTTAGGAAACAACGGGGGAGTGCAGCCGGGTCGGAAGTCGTCGTATTGCCTTCTTCCATCCACGATTGGAAGAAGAAGTTTTTTTTTGTTGGGCCGCCAGAAGGTGAGGACTGGCCCGTGCCCACCCAGGGGTCTAGGGATAGGTGCTGGCGGGGAAGTCCGTCCAACGATCCCGACACGGTGAGAGTGGCGGAGTGGGAGCCCATTCCCCGGGCCGACGTGCTGATTTCTGAGCGGGCCCTTAGTTGGGCTGGGCTCAGCCCCGTCCAGTTCGTCGGTAAGTTAGGAGCTTGCGTTTGTTTTCATTTCCGTTTGTGTTGCTAATTCCATTGTATCTTGTTTTGTGCAGAACCCATGGACTTGAGCCATCTCCGAGCGGCCATGCGCAAGCCGAAGAAGGGATCGAAGGCTGGAGGTGCCAGCTCTTCTCGTCCGGCGTCGGTCCCGGTTCCCCCGGCAGCTGTACCACCCCAGCGTTCGAGTGCGGGCCGTGCCCCGGAGCCCAGCCAGGCGTCGAGCCGAAAGTGGGTTTGGGGATCGAAGGCCCAGGCTTCAGAGGTCGAGACCGGCTCTCCGCCGTCGTCTCTTAAGAGGTTCCCCCGAACGGTTCCGCGGACCCCGGCCTCCCTGATCTTGGTGGACGAGAGGGAGCTCCATTTTGAGGTGCCCTCGGGGCTCTCCGTCGCTGACAGCTTGCTGGCCGACATGGAGAGGTCGGCCGGGGGCAAGGTCTCTCGGGGGACTCTCAAGGCTCAAATGGCGGCCATCGCCCAAGAGGCCGTGCAGGTTAGTGCTCGCTCCTTACTCGATTTTTCATTCAGCGTCTCATCATTCGCAAGATTTGGTGCCCCCCTTTCCTTTCTGAATCCCTTCTGATTTCTTCAGGTCCTCCAGCACGTCGCCCTCATCGTCCATATGGAGGAAGAGGAAATTGCCCCGGCGGTGCGAGCCGCTGGCGAGCTCTCCTCGCTGGAGGAGAGCTTAAAGCGGGAGCTAGAGGCGGTGATGGCGAGGGTCGCTTCCCTGGAGGGCGAGGTAGCGGCCGGGAAGCAGGGGATTTCGGCCGCGAAGCAGGAGGTGGCGGCCATGAAGCAGGAGGCTGCCAAGTATCACGAGGACGCCTAGGCCGCCGAGGCCAAGCTTCAGGACTCCAAGGTGCTCATCGGCACCATGAAGAAGTCAGCGAGCGCCCTCCGGAAGGAGATGGAGGCGGCGGTAGAGGGGGTGAAGCGAGCCGACCTCAGAGCGGCGAAGGCGGTGAAGAACTTCCAGAAGTCGAAACAATTTTACACCATCCTAGCCTCGGCCACTACCGCCATCTGGCACGAGGCCCTCGATGCCGTCAAGGCTCGGATGCCGGAGTTCGCTGATGAAGAGCTCTGAGCCGAATATCCTCGCGGGGATGATAAGCAGGGGGACGACCCCGGGGGCGAAGCCGGGGAAGAGATTCCTGGTGAAGGCGATGCCGAGGCTGATGTGATGGGCGCTGAGCCCCTAGACGTCGCCCGAGCCGTGGTAGATGCTGAGCTTCCTGGGGTTGCGCTTGACCCTGAGGCCTGAAGCCCCCTGTCTTCTTGTTTCTTTTCTTTTGTCGCACTGGGAATTTTGTAGGCCTCCGGGCTTTTTGTAAGGCTGGGGAACCCACAATACCCTTATAAAAGCTTTGACTTGTGAATAAAGACTTTTTGCAGTAGTATTTGCGCACGTATTTTCCTTTGTCGGTAAACACTTGTAGTTGCATAGTACTGCCTTTGTGTTATGTCGGTTCTTCGTCTAGCGATTACGCGTTGAGTTGAATCTGTTCATTTGCCAAGTGTGCAAAGACCGGCGGGAAGACGGTATCTCCATAGCCCCGAAGTCGAGGTGGAGATCGCTCAGACATAGATAGACTGGATGCCTCTTGGGAGGGCTTTTGTTCCTTAGTCATTGCAGGGTAGGAAGTTACCCGCTGGGGGTTCACCAAGCAGGAAGGAACTCGGCGGACTCGCGAAGAGGGCTTCGGATCCTCAGCGTCTGACGGGCAGGAGACTGCCCGCTGGGGATGCGCCGAGCAGGGTAGCTACCCGGTGTCTCATGGTGAGGGCTTTGATCCCTGGTGTGTTGGGGTAGGGAACTACCGGCCAGGGATAGCCAAGCAAGGTAGCCGCTCAGCTGCCTCTTGGCGAGGGCTTTAATCCCTGGTGTTGCGTGGTAGGGAACTACCGGCCAGGGATAGCCGAGCAGTGTAGCCACTCGGCTCCCTCTTGGTGAGGGCTTTGATCCCTGGCGTTGTGGGGTAGGGGAGCTACCAGCCAGGGAGAGCTGAGCGGGGTAGCCGCTCGGCTGCCTCTTAGTGAGGGCTTTGATCCCTGGCATTGTGGGATAAGGGAGCTGGCAGCGAGGGATAGCCGAGCGGGGTAGCCGCTGTTAGTTATGTATATAGCCTAGAGGCCATTGTTGTACATATGATGTATATTATAGTGGATGCTTGGATATATATAAAGAGGACTTTCTTGCTCGATATGATAGTATGCTATCTGGTTTCACTTTGTCTTAACATGTTGACTTGTATTGGTTTACTGTCTTGCTCTCATATGTTGATAAAGCCTTTAGGATATGTACTCGACTACTAGAACTATGATGAAGATCATACTAGTGGGTCCAGGGTATTCCAAGAGTATATCCTATAACTGTTCCTAGTCGAGGGAGTATCGAGACAGAGCTGTTTACCGCCGGAATCCGGAAAGACTGAACGTCTTGCCTGAATCTGGGGGCAGATGCTAATTGCTGCTATCCGTCCACCTCTCCGAAGATGCCAAGTTGATTTATGGCACCATGTATCGAAGGTTTAAACGGATGCGCCCGATGTAGCAGACTTCGTCAGATTCCCCCTCGCTTGAGGGGGTTTTGATTGTGGGGACGCTCTTCTCTGCAGGCGTAAGCCCCTGTAGTTAATTACGCTACCGCATCGCGGTAACAACTTTCTCCTTCTCCATATGGTCATTTCGTGTCGTGGGTGTTTGTTTTGTGTTTGGTTGCCCGTGGATTGTATACGGAGACTAAGTTATGTTGTCGCCCGTAGGGCGTGGACTAGTCCAAATCCGTATCTTTCTTAGATTTGGGTTTGGGGGGTTTGTGTTTAAGGATACGTTGGCCTCATTTGAGACTAAGATCAACTTAAACGTTTGTTAAGGATACGTTAGTCTCATTTTAGACTAAGATCAACTTAACGGGATCGTTTAGATCTAACAAAAGAGCATTTGGGCTCTATTGTTTTGTTTAGTGACATTGTGGTCAATAATTAGTTTAAGGACATTACGGTCCAATGTTAGTTTTAAGACATCGCGGTCGAGGTTAAGGACATCATAGTCCATGGATTTAAGGACTCCACGGTCCGTTATTAGTTTTAAGACATCACGGTCGAGGTTAAGGACATCATAGTCCGTGGGCTTAAGGACCCCACAGTCCGATGTTAGTTTTAAGATATCACGGTTGAGGTTAAGGACATCATAGTCCATGGGCTTAAGAACCCCACAGTCCGATGTTAGTTTTAAGACATCACGGTCGAGGTTAAGGACATCATAGTCCATGAGTTTAAGGACCCCACAGTCTATGAAATGTATGGTTGTCGGGACCCGTCACCTCTTTGAAGACGTTGAGGAATTACAACGACAAATATTAAAGGAGTGAAGAGATGTACCCTTGAACCCAGGTGGATTAAATTATCTATAGCCCAGTTTGGAACTAAGACCAATTAATTATATTATGAGCACATTGGCTCAGTTAAGTCTGAATTGAGGACTTATGGCCTTCTTGGGCTAAGTCCAATCAAGTTTGGAATATTGGCCCTCTGTTGGTTCATTGAAGGGGAGGCTTTGCTTCTAGAAAATTAGCCAATTGGGCCGAAGCTAGTGTTCAACACTAAAGGACAACAATGTTAAACACTGGCAATATGATTATCAAATTAGTGTTTAAACACTAGAAATGTGATTCTCAAATTAGTGTTAAACACTAACACATAACAGTGTTAAACACTGGCAACAAAATTATCAGATTAGTGTTAAACACTAGAAGAGGGAGGGATCACGTGGGAGCACGTGATAGCATCAAAAAGTGGGGCCAGATCCCCTTATTTTGTTCTCAGGATATTCAGATAAGTGTTAAACACTTTTGGTCTTCAGGCCATCACGTGTGGGCACGTGATGGGCTTCCAGTCATTGATTATTAAAGCGTTTTACTAGGGGTCACGTGGGGACACGTGAGGGCGCCTAAGAATGGTTCTGCCTTTGGATTTGTTCTCTTTTGTTTTAAGGGTCACGTGGGAGCACGTGAGGCATTGCCTCCGAGCTTTTTCCTTTCTTATTTTGGGGATCTTTTCAGGGGTCACATGGGGCCACGTGACCTTAGTCCTTTGCATGCGTGGAGATCCTTCAAGTCTCTTTATTTTTAAGAATTGAATTCTTTTATAGGGTTAAACCCTAATTATGATTTTGGAGGAATTAAATTCCTATTGTGAAAGAATTAAATTCTTATATAGGGTGAAACCCTATTATCATTTAGGAGGAATTAAATTCCTGTAAATCTGAGAGAATTAAATTCTCAATTAGGGTTAAACCCTAGTTATGTCCATCTTGAAGGAATTAAATTCCTATAATTTTAGGAGAATTAAATTCTCATATAGGGTTTAAACCCCAATTTCATCATGAAGGAATTAAATTCCTGTGAGTTTGGGAGAATTAAATTCTCATATAGGGTTAAACCCTGATTTTGTTTTGGGAGAATTAAATTCTCATATAGGGTTAAACCCTGATTTTGTTTTGGAAGAATTAAATTCTCTAAACTCAATTCTCTCTCTAAGCTTTGGATCTGCATGGCAGGATCTCAACCCGATGAAAATTAAATTCTCATCCTATGGGGAGATGTGCTCTATGCAGATCTTCAACCAGAAGAAGAACTAAGTTCTTTTGTGTAGAAGAGTTAAATTCTTAGATTTGAGAATTAAATTCTCTGTTTGAAGTTTTGATCCCCTTTCCTTTCTCACATAGGGTTTTTCTTTGTAGAGAATTAAATTCTCCTTTCTTTTCTCTCTGAAATTTCAAGATTCCAAAGCTCTCTCTCCAAAACTCTCTATCTCTCTTTCTCTTCTCTTGGCTCCTATTTATAGGAGAAGGAAAAGAATCAATTTGTTTAGCAAATCTTTTATTGAAAGATTTTGTTTGTTTTCATAATTAATATGGGCCTTTAGATCATTAAGTGAATTTTATTCACCGTTGGATTTTCAATCCAAAAATATTCTGTTTGTTATTTCTGGTGAGATTTAGGGAAATCTTTCCTTGTCTAAGATTTTTCCATAAATTGGTGATATTTAATCACCCCTGGATTTTTAATCCAACGGTTCTGCTTAATCCTTTCCTATTTGGAAAGATTTTGGAGAAATTCAGAATTTTAATTTAATTAAACTGTAAGGCTTTCAAAGCCTGGCACGTGCTGGCACGTGACCCTCGTTGAGGTATTTTCTGATTTTAAGAATTAAATTCTATTTAAGCTGCAGGGCTTTCAAAGCCTGTCACGTACTAACACATGACCCTTGGTCACGTGTGAGCACGTGACCCCAATTGAGTCATCTTTCACCCTTTCTTTTGTTTTTCGTCTCTGTTTAGTGAGATTTTAACCATCACGTGTCATCACGTGACCCTTGGTCACGTGTGAACACGTGATACCTCATTGAGATAATTCCTGATCTTTTAATTAGGAAACAAGGGCATCGATACTCCAAAGTAGACTAGCGTATACGCATCTTGACCCATTTGATGGGCGATGGATGATCCCATATCCATTGGTGTTTGACATCAAAGATGGTGTACGGGTGCTCAGTGGAGACTGGGTACACTGAACGGACTCACCGAGAACTCCTAGATGGTATTATACTTATCGTCAGATAGCAGTTCTCTGGTGACACTGGTACAGGTTAGTCTGTAAACACGAGATCGTCATAGAGTCTTGTGTGATTCCCAATGTGCTTTGATTTCCACCTTACCACGTTCAAGAGGACGTGCAAAATGGTGGCTTTTGGGTACAGTCCCGAATCATATGGAGGCAATGAGCGATAGGAGGGGTTTCGTCTCTCCCGGTATTGGGAGTTGATGTTGCGCTATGTTCGATTGGCTATAACTGGAAGTCCCTGGCCATGGCTGATATGGAGACCTACTGGTAAGTGTTATCAGTAGTTTCTCGACCCGTTATGAGCCTCACATCGACACGACTTATCGGTTAGTATGGTCTGACGTTTACCATCCCTAGACTGGATATGTAACATATCAGACGAAGAGACCGGACTGTACGGTAGTGTTATTGATTGGATTCACAGAAGTATGTACAGGCTTGCTTGTTGATCTTCTGATCGCTCAATACCCTGGTGGCTGTTACGTTTAGCTGATCGCTTGCAGCTTGTCGGTGTTTGATATGATCATCACCTACTGTCGGCGTATTGACGAGTCTTTAGAGTCCTACACAGTGGTTTTCGGGCTCAGGCGAAACGGAGTAGGAGCACATATGTGATATGTGCAGGACCGAGATTAATACGATATGTGATACCGTATTCTATTCTCGCGATATGTGATATCGGTCGGGTATATGTGATATAGCCGGATTATCGGATCAAGTGTTGATTCGATAAAATGATAAATTTAATATTAGTCGGTTATATGTATTATAGCCGGGTTATTAAATCAAGTGTTGATTTAATAATTTAATGTATAATTATATATGTGATATATTAAATTACATTAACTAATATTAGCTCTCTTAAGAATTACTTTTTCTCACTTAATGATACATTGATATATATGCGATATATGTTAATTGTATTATTTTCTTTTGTTACATAATTATATATATATGATATGTATAATTGTAACATGTTAGGTTACAAATGCAACTAGGGTTTATGGATCCTTATCATGGCTAAGATTAGGGTTTAAGATTATTATTTATTTTAGTTAATTCTAAATGGTGGATAAGTACTTTAGATATTATCTTTAGTTGACTTAGTCCACTCTTTAGATATTTTCTTAGACATTTGTTTACCAAACCCTAACCTTAGTCCATGGTTAAATCTCTACAAGGGTTAAGCATGACATGCTTAACCCTTGGTTGCTTTTCTAACCTCAGCAATAATTCATTTTCATCACTCATTATTTTTCTTCATCTTCTTCTTGCTCTTCACAAAAGATTGCTAAATTTTTCTAAGTGATGAAATGAAGTGAGAAATAGAAAACAAAAGAGAGCAAAATTCCTACTTCATCATCCTCATCTATTCTAGCCACTTAGATTAGGGTGTTAGCTTCACTAATACCTAATTAGTGAAGTGTAAGCTTGGGTTTGTGATTCCTCAAGGTAGATCATTTTTTATAGTGAAGACTTCAAGCGACCATGGAACATTCACCTCATGGATCCTCTCTAGAGTCCGGAAGCATGATGATCGCAGTGAAAGGACCTCAACTTGGAGCTTATGAAGCGGAGGAATGGACTACAAAGGTTGTAATCCCTATCTCTTAGAAGTAAAGTAGTTTACTTGTTGTCGATAACCCTAATTCTCTAGTCAAGATCCTTGCTTGGGTTGTTTGGCACTTCAAAAATTTTAATACGGCATGTTTGATACCTTGTAGAACCTTGTTCTAGTGCTTAAGAACCTTACAGTGATATCAGAGCCTAGCTAGAGCATTAGGCATTGCGTAGGCGAACTTAAAAGTCCGATCGAACCCCGAAAACCCAAATTATACCCCCTCTCTGGAAATTTTTCAAAAAGTTGGATTTTTCCATGTTAAAAATATTCAGAAAAACATGCAGGGAATTCTATGGACACACATGAAGAACGAAACCCTAACTCGTCTAAGTGACCGTAGATCCGCGGCTAAAACAAGGTTTTGGCGGCGGATCCGCGGCGCCACTTAAGAGGCTTGGGTCGGGCCCTTCAGCTGTAGGTCCGTAGGTACTGTGGTATGTCTTTGGTTAATTTTAACAGTACTCAAGTGTTGAGCTTTCTAGGAATTTTGGGAATTCGTTGTTTCGATCGAATTGTTTAACGTCGTCTAGCTTTCTGTAATGAAATACAATAATTGGAATCTACAAATTTGTTTGTTGCATGTAAATCTAACATTTCGGTCTCAGGTGTAATCGGAAATCTTGTTGAATTATCCGACTTATTTTGAAAAGCGTTTTCATGGGTGAGACCTAAATGCGAGCTTTACATTGTTAGGCATGAAATCTTGGATATGTGATATCCCGGGTTTGTGTTGTCTAAGGGCAGTTACGATTCCAATTGTTGTAGTTTTTCATTTTCTTTTTTGCGACCGTAAGTGTAATATGTGGTGTATCGCCGGTTTCGTTGCTATTTATCAACGACAATTGGGATACGCATATTTACTTACATTGATGATATGTGATATTATGTGTTACTGTGATATGTTATATTGGATCATCGTGTTTTGAATAGCCAGGGGTTTTATGTGAGATGGGTTTTTTTATTTTCATTCATGTAAAATTCATTGTATGTAATATTCTTTTTATTGGGGCACTTCCGGGTTGAGGATGATGTCACCATTGTATATTATTTACTTTTCTGCATTAGGATAAACCCAAGAAGGGGAGCACAAGTAACCGGGTTCTAGGGTCCAGTGGGAGACCATCTCAAGGAGTCGAGACCGGGTCTCCTAACCCTAGAATTGGTAGGGTTGCTTGCCGCTCTCGTAGGGGTCTAGGGATGTGGCTTTGGCTATTCATCGCGACCGTGGAATCCGTGTTTTATACAGGCTCAAAATAAAACACGGATCTCCTAATATATCCAATATTTCATATGTTTCTTCTGCTGCTGATATACTATTCTGTGATGAGATCATATTACTGCCTCAGACGAATGCTTTATTATTGTATATATGATATATAATAAACGTTGCTTATGTTTTGCACCCGCGCTAGTCCTGCCCCGGTATGCCGTTAGTTAAGTAACCTAACGGTGCATAACGGGACACTGTGGCGAATGCGGATGGCATAAGCGTACGTTGTATTTTCATTTCTTCTGTGATGCTTAGGAAATATAAATGACGGGCTTCATTAATGAGATTAATGAAAGAAAAGAAACCTAAAAGATATTGTAGAATCAAATTTATAAAAATGGTAGCTCTAGTTTTTGCTTTACATAGCGGTATTCCTTGTAGAATATCCAGCACCTTATTCGATGAGGAAAGAGCCGAGATCCCTTCACCGGGAGTGACCTCTTTAGCGAAACTAGCAAATACTACAACTCACTCGGTTTTGTTTTTGATTGCTTCTATAGTTCTTGCTTTGCACAGTGGTATTTGTGAAATATTCTGCACCTTATTCGATAAGGAAAGAGCCGAGATCCTTTCACCGGGAGTGACCTCTTTAGCGAAACTAATAAAAGCCTCAAAAACACTCCTTTTTCAAAATCACTTATTTCTACAACGATATCAAATTCATTACGCAAAAGGTTTTCTGAAAAAACCTGTCGTATCCCTCCGTCATTTCAGATAAAGACTATTTAGTATTCGTGCTGCGTTTGTTGGCCTTTGTCAAGGCGTAGTGTGTGGTAGCTGACTGGTACTTATCTGTTTAAGCATGTGATGCGATTGGATTAGGGTAGTCGTACGACCTTGTTGGCCTTTGTCAAGGATCGTGCGGGTGGGTTTAATTCAATCGGGAAATGACGGGTTGAACTTGACTAGCATCCTATGGTTTGTTGACCTTTGTCAAGGTCATAAGGTGTTAGGGACAAAAGCCTTATCGGGAATTTCAAGTGTTGAAATTTGCAATGAGATTGCATACTTTCTATGAGATAGTTGAATCCTGATACCCACTGCGAGTAAGAGTTACTTCTGGGAGAGTTTACACATGACAATTAGCCAATCAAGTAGGTGTCTAGAAAGGTGTTAACGAGGTTATGCCTCTGGGAAAACGAGTTTTATTTTAATTAGGTCCGTGCGAAAGCACAGAGAACTGCCTTCAAAGTACCAACACTGGCCTGGCCAAAAGATTGGCGAACTTGTAAAGTGTAATTAATCCCGGCTAGTATTATCTTTTAGGGTTTGAAGGAAGATTTGATAAAAACAGTGGGAGCCATCCTGATTAGATAAGATAATAACCAATCTAATCTTGCAAGAGCATACGCTAAAATGTTTTCTTCTCTCTCTCTCCAGGTAGCGACCATATCAGGCCTTAATCAAGATAATAATATGGATATATTGACCGAACCCGCTTATTATACTGAGCAGGGGAACGTTGGTTCTGTTCTTTCTTATAATTATTATAAGACTGAACAGGAAATAGGGGAATATCCGGATTCCCACGCCGCCCAAATGAAGAACAAGCATGATGATGCATCTTCTTCGGGTGTGTTAGTTATCGAGAACTGTTTCTCAGTTCACTCTACGTCCTGAATATTAGATACCGGATCGGGATCCCACATATGTAATATGTTACATGGGCTGAGGAAAGGTAGAGAACTGGGAGAGGGTGATCATTCCATAAGAGTAAGGAATGATGCAAATGTTGCAGCCAAAACAGTTGGCGAATATCACCTTGTATTACCAAACGGTAATACATTGATTTTGAACGAATACTATTACATACCGACCCTGATATGCAATGTTATATCAGTTTCTTTATTAAGTAAAGAAGGATATGATTTTGTAGTACAGGATAATGTTATGAATATCTTCCTGAATCAAAAGTTGATTGGATCAGGCTCGTTAAATAATGGTATATATATTCTAAATCAAACCACGGTTCTTAACATACAGAACACACACAAGAGAAAGAGTTCAGAAATGAACGAATCCTTCTTGTGGCATTGTAGACTATGTCATATCAATGCGACACGACTAGCTAAGTTACATAAGGATGGTTATTTGAATTCGTTCGAATTATCATCTTATGATACTTACCAGTCATGTCTCAAAGGCAAGATGACCAAAACTCCGTTTACTAGACACGGAGAAAGAGTTACAGAACTCTTGGGGCTGATACATAGTGATGTATGGTGTCCCATGTCTACACATGCCAGGAATGGTTCTTCGTACTTCATTACATTCACTGACGATCTCTCAAGATACGGACATGTGTTCTTGTTGAAACACAAGTCTGAAGCTTTTGAGAAATTCAGAGAATATAAGCACGAAGTCGAGAACCAAACGGGTAAAAGTATTAAGACTCTTCGATCTGATCGAGGAGGAGAATACTTGAGCAATGAGTTCCTGGACTATCTAAAAGAGAATGGGATTCTCTCTCAGCTTACTCCCCCATATACACCACAGCACAATGGTGTATCGGAGCGGAGGAATCTTACCCTATTAGATATGGTGTGCTCTATGATGAGCACTGCTGAGTTGCCTATTTCCTTTTGGGGTTATGCGATTGAGACAGCAGCATACCTATTGAATCAAGTTCCATCTAAATCTGTACCTACCACACCATATGAGATATGGAGTGGGAAGAGACCATATCTTAAACGTGTTAAGATTTGGGGTTGTCCGGCCTATGTCAAAAGGCAAAATCCGGACAAACTCGAGGCACGATCGGTTCTATGTAAGTTTGTGGGATATCCTAAACATTCACATGGATATCTTTTCTACCACATCGAGGAACAAAAAGTGTTTGTCTCTCGATATGCCATCTTTTTAGAAAAGGAATTTCTTGCAAAAGAAATTAGGGGAAACGAGGTAGAGCTGGAAGAAGTTCCAGCAACACAAACTACAACTGAAGATTTAGTGGAACCAGATGATTCGATAGTTCCCGACGAACCTCAGCCGCTCCGCCGATCTAGTAGGGTTCCTCATCCACCTGAGAGATACTACGGTTTTCTCATTGATAGTGGGAGCGAGGACTACATCATGGAAGATGATGACCCGACTAGCTTCGAGCAGGCCATCACGAGTGGGGACTCTGTGAAATGGCTGGATGCAATGCAATCTGAGATGGAATCCATGTACACCAACAAATTATGGACTTTGGAAATTGCTCCTGAAGAGGTAAAACCCATTGGGAGCAAATGGATCTTTAAAAAGAAACTTGGCGTAGATGGAAAAGTTGAGACTTTCAAAGCTAGACTTGTTGCAAAGGGTATTCGTCAACGACCAGGTGTGGATTATGACGAAACCTTTTCTCCAGTGGCTATGCTTAAGTCCATCTGGATCATACTTGTCATTGCTGCATACCATGACTACGAAATCTGGCAAATGGATGTTAAGACCGCCTTTCTAAATGGTGATTTAGAGGAGTGTGTGTACATGACTCAACCAGAGGGCTTCGTAGATAGTGGGAGCAGCGAAAAGGTGTGAAAGCTGCTTAAATCCATCTACGGGTTAAAGGTGGCATCGCGGAGTTGGAACATCTATTTTGATGTGGTTGTCAAAGAGTTTGATTTCATCAAAAACGTGGATGAACCTTGTGTTTACAAGAAGGTGGCAGAGAGTAAGGTTGTCTTCCTCGTATTGTACATGGATGACATACTCTTGATAGGAAATGATGTTCCTATGCTGCACTCGGTCAAGCTCATCTTATCACAAAGATTCTCAATGAAAGATCTAGGTGATGCCTCTTGCATTTTGGGGATTAGGATCTATAGAGATAGATCTAAGAGGATACTGGGATTGTCCCAATCCAGATACATTGACACCATACTAAAGAGGTTTAGTTTGGAAGAATCCAAGCATGGGAATTTACCCACGATCTCTGGACTCACTCTCTCCAAAGAGATGTCTCCCAAGACTGATTTGGAAAGAGCTCGCATGCAAGGGATACCCTGTGCTTCGGCAGTATGCTCTATCATGTACGCGATGCTATGTACCAGACCCAATGTAGCATACTCACTAAGTGTAGTGAGCAGGTATCAAGCAGATCCAGGAGAGAGTCACTGGACAGCTGTGAAGAACATTCTCAAGTACTTGAGAAGGACTAAGGAGATGTTTTTGGTGTATGGTAACGGAGAACTCCAAGTGGAGCCATTTACCGATTCAAGCTTCCAAAGTGATAAGGACGACTTTAAGTCGCAGTCGGGATTTGTCTTTACCCTAAATGGAGGGGCAGTTTGTTGGAAGAGTTCCAAGCAGAAAACCGTGGCAGACTCGACGATGGAGGCTGAATACATCGCTGCCAACGATGCTGCCAAAGAGGCTGTTTGGATGAATAAGTCCATCACTGAACTTAGTGTGGTTCCGTCCATTGAGAATCCAATACCTTTGTATTGTGATAACAATGGAGCTGTGGCTTTAGCCAAGGAACCCAGGTCCCATCAAAGATCCAGGCATATTCTGAGGCGGTATCACCTGATCCGGGAGATAGTTGATCGCCGAGAGATCGAGATCAGGAGATTTGACACGAAGGATAACACTGCGAATCCACTCACGAAGGCCATACCCCAGATACAATTTGAGAGACTCTTCGGGATGTTGGGTATGAGATACTACAACAGCTGGCCTTAGTGCAAGTGGGAGATTGTTAGTTATGTATATGCCCTAGAGGCCATTGTTGTACATATGATGTATATTATAGTGGATATTTGGATATATATAGAGAGGACTTTCTTGCTCGACATGATAGTATGCTATCTGGTTTCACTTTGTCTTAACATGTTGACCTGTATTGGTTTACTGTCTTGCTCTCACATGTTGATAAAGCCCTTAGGATATGTACTCGACTACTAAGACTATGATGAAGATCATACTAGTGGGGCCAGGGTATTCCAAGAGTACATCCTATAACTGTTTCTAGTCGATGGAGTATCGAGACAGAGCATCGATACTCCAGAGTAGACTAGCGTATACGCATCTTGACCCATTTGATGGGCGATGGATGATCCTATATCCATTGGTGTCTGACATCAAAGATGGTGTACGGGTGCTCAGTGGAGACTGTGTACACTGAACGGACTCGCCGAGAACTCCTAGATGGTATTATACCTATCGTCAGATAGCAGTTCTCTGGTGATACTGGTACAGGTTAGTCTATAGACCCGAGATCGTCATAGAGACTTGTGTGATTCCCATTGTGCTTTGATTTCCACCTTACCACGTTCAAGAGGACGTGCAAAACGGTGGCTTTTGGGTACAGTCCCGAATCATATGGAGGCAATGAGCGATAGGAGGGGTTTCGTCTCTCCCGGTATTAGGAGTTGATATTGCGCTGTGTTCGATTGGCTATAACTGGAAGTCCCTGGCCAGGGCTGATATGGAGACCTACTGGTAAGTGTTATCAGTAGTTTCTCGACCCGTTATGAGCCTCACATCGACACGACTTATCGGTTACTAGGGTCTGACGTTTACCACCCCTAGACTTGATATGCGACATATCGGACGAAGAGACCGGACTGTACGGTAGTGTTACTGATTGGATTCACAGGAGTATATACAGGCTTGCTTGTTGATCTTCTGATCGCTCAATACCCGGGTGGCTGTTATGTTTAGCTGAGCGCTTACAGCTTGTCGGTGTTTGATATGATCATCACCTTCTATCGGCGTATTGACGAGTCTTTAGAGTCCTACACAGAGGTTTCCGGGCTCAAGCAAAACGGAGTAGGAGCACATATGTGATATGTCCGGGACCGAGATTATTACGATATGTGATACCGTATTCTATTCTCGCGATATGTGATATCGGTCGGGTATATGTGATATAGCCGGGTTATCGGATCAAGTGTTGATTCGATAAAATGATAAATTTAATATTAGCCGGTTATATATATTATAGCCGGGTTATTAAATCAAGTGTTGATTTAATAATTTAATATATAATTATATATGTGATATATTAAATTACATTAACTAATATTAGCTCTCTTAAGAATTACTTTTTCTCACTTAATGATACATTGATATATATGTGATATATGTTAATTGTATTATTTTCTTTTGTTACATAATTATATATATATATGATATGTATAATTGTAACATGTTAGGTTACAAATGCAACTAGGGTTTATGGATTCTTACCATGGCTAAGATTAGGGTTTAAGATTTATTATTTATTTTAGTTAATTCTAAATGGTGGATAAATACTTTAGATATTATCTTTAGTTGACTTAGTCCACTCTTTAGATATTTTCTTAGATATTTGTTTACCAAACCCTAACCCTAGTCCATGGTTAAGTCTCTACAAGGGTTAAGTATGACATGCTTAACCCTTGGTTGGTTTTCTAACCTCAACAATAATTCATTTTCATCACTCATTATTTTTCTTCATCTTCTTCTTGCTCTTCACAAAAGATTACTAGATTTTTCTAAGTGATGAAATGAAGTGAGAAATAGAAAACAAAAGAGAGCAAAATTCCTACTTCATCATCCTCATCTATTCTATCCACTTAGATTAAGGTGTTAGCTTCACCAATACCTAATTAGTGAAGTGTAAGCTTGGGTTTGTGATTCCTCAAGGTAGATCATTTTTTATAGTGAAGACTTCAAGCAACCATGGAACATTCACCTCATGGAGCCTCTCTAGAGTCCGGGAGCATGATGATCGCAGCGAAGGGACCTCGACTCGGAGCTTATGAAGTGAAGGAACGGACTACAAAGGTTGTAATCCCTATCTCTTAGAAGTAAAGTAGTTTACTTGTTGTCGATAACCCTAATTCTCTAGTCAAGATCCTTGCTTAAGTTGAAAAATTTTAATACGGCATGTTTGATGCCTTGTAGAACCTTGTTGTTGTGCTTAAGAACCTTACAACTGCTCGGCTGCCTCTTAGTGAGGGCTTAGATCATTGGCGCTGGAGGGGCCGTAAATGGCCTACCAAGGACGGGCCGAGCAGGGTAGCTGCCCGGTGCCTCATGGCGAGGGCTTTGATCCCTGGTGTGTTGGGGTAGGGAGCTACCATACAGGGATAACCGAGCAAGGGCGGGCCCGGTTGCCTCTTTCGAGGGCTTTTGATCCTTAGCACGGGAGGGGCCGTAATTGGCCTACTAAGGACAGGCCGAGCAGGGTTACTGCCCGGTGCCTCTTGGTGAGGGCTTTGATCCCTGGTGTGTTAGGGTAGGGAGCTACCAGCCAGGGATAACCGAGCAAGGGCGGGCTCGGTTGCTTCTTTCGAAGGCTTTTGATCCTTAAGGACGGGCCGAGCAGGGTTACTGCCCGGTGCCTCTTGGCGAGGGCTTTGATCCCTGGTTTGTTGGGGTAGGGAGCTACCGGCCAGGGATAATCGAGCAAGGGTGGGCCCGGTTGCCTCTTTCGAGGGCTTTTGATCCTTAGCGCGGGAGGGTCCGTAAGTGGCCTACTAAGGATGGGCCGAGCAGGGTTACTGCCCGGTGCCTCTAGGCGAGGGCTTTTATCCTTAAGGATGGTCGGGCAGGGTTGCTGCCCGGTGCCTCTTGGCGAGGGCTTCGATCCCTGGCGTTATGGGGTAGGGAGCTACCAGCCAGGGATAGCCGGGCAGGGTAGCCGCTCGGCTACCTCTTGGTGAGGGCTTAGATCTCCGGCATTGTGGGGTAGGGAGCTACCAGCCGGGGATAGCCGAGCAGGGTAGCCGCTCGGCTGCCTCTTGGTGAGGGCTTTGATCCCTGGCGTTGTGGGGTAGGGAGATACCAGCCAGGGATAGCCGAGCAGGGTAGCCGTTCGGCTGCCTCTTGGCGAGGGCTTTGATCCCTGGTGTTGCGTGGTAGGGAGCTACCAGCCAGGGATAGCCGAGCGGGGTAGCCGCTCGGTTGCCTCTTGGTGAGGGCTTCGATCCCTGGCGTTGTGGGGTAGGGAGCTACCAGGCAGGGATAGCCGAGCAGGGTAGCCACTCGGGTGCCTCTTGGCGAGGGCTTTGTGTAGGTGATTCGGGACTGTACCCATAAACCACCGTTTTGCACGCCCCGCGGTTCCGCCGCAGAGTAGTCACATCAGGTCTTACTTTTTGCACAGTAATTCCTATAATGTGGTCCTGTATTTTCTGGGAATTTTTAATTTAAATTCAAGAGTTGAATTTTTTGGGTTGTATTGTGGATTCGGTGTATCGATCGGATTGTCTAATTTTGTCAGTGTGTTTTTCCGGGTAGTTTTAGAATATGTTAAAAAGTTCGACCGGATATAAATACCCACTTTTTCCCCTGCCGGGAAATTTCCAATTGTTGGATTTTTCTGTAGTTTAATCACGTTCTAAGTAGTGCAAGTAATGCGATAGTCCCTCTAGAAGACAACAAACCTTAACTCGATTATGTGACCGTCTTGAACTGCCCTTTGAACCTTCGGGTTTGGGGCAGTACGGCGTGCCACATGTGAGGCGTTGGCTTGACCCTTCTACGGCTGGACCGTTGGTACTGAGGCACGAACTGAATGCTGTTAAACTTATTTCATGTATTGAGGTGTTTCGGGAAAACTTGGGTGTTCGATTGTTCGATCGGAAAGTTTAACATTTTCTATCTTATCCGGAATGTGATACAACAATTGGAATTCACAAGTAGTTATGAGATAACTGAATGAATATTATAAACATAGCAGTTTAGTCTCACTTGATCGGTTGCCACGGAATTTTGATGTGATCAAAAGTCCGTCGCAATCACGTAGCGTACGCGGATACTCGCCGGGTAAACTTAATAGACAGCCTCACTCCATAGCCCCGACCAAGTGACTGTAGGAGAACCCCATCGCCGAAAGCATCCGTTCGGGTGCTCGCAGCAGCGGTGTTCCGCCTTGGTGCACTTTGTCGACGGCATCGAGGGTGCGGCCGCCTACTGAAGTTTGCGACGAACATTCGATCAGAATGTCGGGAATCTTGTTGAATTGCCCGACTTAATATTGAAAAGAGTTTTCGATAATGAGACTAAAATGCAGGGTTTATAATTGTTAGGCATGTAATGTCTAAGGAATTCATTTGATTAGGCGTACGATGTCTATGCAGGTTGCGGATTCCAACTGTTGTAGTTTTACACTTTCTTTTCTGTGACCGTAAGTGTAATATGTGATATCGCCGGATTCGTTGCTATATGTCAACGACAATTGGGATGCGCATATTTACTTACGTTGATGACATGTGATGTTATGTGTTGCTGGATATGTTATATTGGATCGTCGTGTTCGAATAACCGGGGTTTTTTTTTATGTGAGATGAGTGTTTTTCATTTTCATTCATGTAAAAACTTGTTTGTAATATTCTTTTATTGGGGCACTTCCAGGTTGCGGATGATGTCACCATTTGTATATTATTTACTTTTCTGCACTAGGATAGACCCAAGGAGGAGGGCACAAGTAACCGGGTTCTAGGGTCCAGTGGGAGACCAACTCGAGGAGTCGAGTCCGGGTCTCCTAACTCTAGAATTGGTAGGGTTACTTGCCGCTCTCGTAGGGGTCTAGGGGTGTGGGATTGGCTATTCATCACGACCGTGGAATCCGTGTTTTATACTGGCTCGTATTGAAAACACGGACGTCCTAGTATATCCAATATTTCATATGTATCTTCTGCTGTGATTTATCTGTGATGTGATCATGTGATGTTCCGTGATAGATATAGTATATAGTATATATGATATATTATATAGACGTTGCTTATGTTTTACACCCGCGCTAGCCCTGCCTCGCTCTGCCGTTAGTTACCTAACCTAACGGTGCAGACGGGACATCGAGGCTAATGCGGATGGCATAAGCGTACGTTATATTTATCTGTGATGATTAGGTGGACTTAAATGATGGGATATTCATTAATGAGATTAATGAAAGAAAATAAACCTAATTGATGTTGTGGAATCGGATTTCAAAATAAAACAGGTAGCTACAGTTCTTGCTTTGCATCGCGGTGTTCCTTATAGAACATCCTGCACCTTATTCGATGAGGAAAGGACCGAGATCCCTTCACCGGGAGTGACTCCTTTAGCAATAACTGGCAGATGCTACAACCCTCGGTTTGTCATTTGATTGCTTCTATAGTTTCTTCTTTGCACAGTGATATATATGATATATCCCGCACCTCATTCGACGAGGAAAGGGCCGACGATCCCTTCACCGGGAGTGACCCCTTTAGCAAAACTAGAAAAGCCTCAAAAACATTCCATTTAAAACCATTTGATTCCGCAACGAGATCAAGTTCAAAGCGTTAAAGGTTTTCATAAAAACCATTCGCAACCCTCCGTCATTTTAGAAAGTAGAGTACTTAGTATTCGTGCTGTGTTTGTTGACCTTAGTTAAGGCACAGTGTACGGTAGCTAAGTGATGTCTTCCTACAACGCATATGATGCGATTAGTTAGGACAGTCGCGTGACTTTGTTGACCTTAGTTAAGGGTCATGTGGGTGGGTCTAATTAATCACGAAATGACGGGTAGAACTTGACTAGTACTTATGATTTGTTGACCATAGTTAAGGTCATAAGTGCTAGGGGTAAAAATCTTTATCGGGAGTTTCATGTGTTGAAATTTGCAATGAGATTGCATACCTTCTATGTGATAGTTGGATCCCGATACCCACTGCGAGTAATTGTTACTCCTGGGAGAGTTTTGCACTTTACAATTAGCCGATCAAGTAGGTGTCTAGAAAGGTGTCAACGGGGTTACGCCTCTGGGAAAACGAGGTTTACTGTAATTAGGTCCGTGCGAAAGCACGGGAAACCTCCCTCAAAGTACCGACACTGGCCTGGCTGAAAGATTGGCGAACTTGTAGAGTGTAATTAATCCCGGCTAGTCTTTCCTTTTAAGGTTTGAAGGAAGATTTGATAAAAACAGTGGGAGCCATCCTGATTAGATATATATATAACCAATCTAATCTTGCAAGAGCGCACGCAGAGTGTTTTCTTCTCTCTCTCTCCTGGTAGCGACCATATCACGCCTTAATCAAGATAATAATACGGATTATTGACCGAACCCGCTTGTTATACTGAGCTGGGGAAGTTGGTCCCGCTCCAACTTATAATTGTTATAAGACAGAGCAGGAAATAGGGAATACCAGAATTCCTATGCCGCCCAAACGAAGAAAGTGCATATGATGCATCTCCTTCGGGTGTGTTCATTACAAAGAACTGTATCTCAGTATCCTCTGAATCCTGGGTATTTGATACCGGATCAGGATCCCAGATATGTAATCTGTTACATAGGGCTACAAAAAGGTAGAAAAACTGAGAACGGGTGATAAGTTTCATGAGACAGAAAACGGGGCAAGTGTTGCAGCCAAGTCTGTTGGTCACTGTCACCCTGTATTACCGATACATTGATTCTGAACAAATACTATTAGATACCGAACCTGATATACAAAATCATATCAGTCTCTTTATTAGTAAAGAAATGATAAAATTTTGTATTGATGGATAATGCTCTGAACATTTCCTATATCAAAAGTTGATCGGTTCAGGCACGTTATCTAAAAGCATTGACGTTCTAAATCAAACTACAGTTCTTAGTATACAGAACACACACAAGAGGAAGAGTTCAGAAATGAACGATTCCTTCTTGAGGCATTATAGACTAGGTCATATCAATGCGACCCGACTAGCTAAAGTTACATTTTAGATGCATATTTAAATCAGTTTGAATTTACATCTTGTGAAACTTGCCAGCCACGTCACAAAGATTAGATGACCATAGCTCTGTTTATTGGAAGCAGAGAAAGAGTTAGTAAACTCTTGGGACGGATACATGATCATGTATGTAAGGTCCCCTGTCTACACATGCCAGGACCGGTTCCTTGTACTTCATTACATTCTCTGATGATCTCTCAAGATTCAGACCTATGTTCCTGTTGAAACACAAGTCCGAACCTCTTGAGATATTCACAGAATATAAGTCAGAAGTAGAGAACCAAAACGGGTATAAGTATTATGTCCTTTGATGTGATCAAGGAGGAGAATACTTGAGCACGGAATTCCCGGACTATTCTAAAGGAGAACGAGATTCTCTCTCAGCATTACTCCTCCGTATACACCATAGCACGATGGTATATCGGGGCGGAGCAATCACACCCTATATGATAAGGTGTGCTCTATGATGAGTATTACTGAGTTGCCTATTTCCTTTTTGGAAGTTATGCACTTGAGAAGCTGCATACCTATTGAATTAGGTTCGAATCAAATCAGTTGCCTACCACTTCATATGTGATATGGAAAGGGAAGAGCCCATATCTTAAGTTAGTTAAGATTTGGGGTTGTCCGGCCTATGTCTAAAAGAAAAAATCCGGACAAGATCAAGGCAAGGTCTGTTGTGTAGAACTGGAAAGGTTCCAGCTATACTAACTACAGCAGGTGATTTGGTAGAACCAAAGGATTCAGTAGATTCCAACGAACCTCAGCCTCTCCGCCGATCTAGTAGGGTTCCTCATCCACCTGAGAGATACTTCGGTTTCTCGATGACAGTGGGAGCGAGGATTGCATCATGAGATGGTGACCCAACTAGTTTCGAGCAGGTCATCAAGAGTAGGGACTCTGTAAGAATGGCTGGATGCTTAGCGATCTGAGATGGAATCCATGTACACCAACAAAGTATGGACTTTGGTTGCTATATCTGAAGGGTTAAATCCCCATCAGGAGCAAGTATATCTTGAGAAGATTACTTGGTGTAGATGGACAAGTTGAGACTTTCAAAGCTAGACTTGTTAAAGGTTTTCGTCATCGACCAGGCACGAATAATGATGAAACCTTTTCGAGGGACTATGCTTAAGTCCATCCAGATCCTACTTGCCACGGCTACATACCATGACTACGATATCTGGTGGTTGGGTGCCATGACTACTTTTCTAAATAATGATTTAGAAGAGAACGTCTATAAGAACACAGCCAGAGGGCTACGTAAACAGTGGGAGCAGCGGAAACGTGTGCAAGATGTTTTATGTGATGAAGCAGGCATCGCGGAGTTGGAACATCTGTTTTGATGAGTTAGTCAAACAGTTTGACATCATCAAAATAGTAGACGAACCTTGTATATACAAAAAGGTAGTAGAGAGTAAGGTGGCCGTCCTCGTATTGTACATGGACAACATACTCTTGATAGGAAAAGAGTTTCCTATACTACGATCGGTCGATCTCCTCTTATCACATGGATTCTCTAATAGGATAAAGATGATACCTCCTAAATCCTGAGATTTGGATCTATGAGATAGATCTAAAGGGATGTTAGGGTTCTCACTAGGTACAGTAAGATTGTATCAATCGATCCTGGGGAGAATCACTGGAAAGGGTTCCAGGGTGATAAAGACGACTGAATGTCAGTCACAGGCATTGTCTTTACCCTCAGTAAAGGGACGTTATGTTGGAAGAGTTCCAAGCTGCATACCGTGGCAAACTAGACGATAAAGGCTGGTAACATCGCTATTAAAGATAATACCAAAGAGGCTGTTTGGGTGTATATTGGTTCATAAGATGAACTAGGTTCCTGCCATTGTATGACAATGGGAGTGTGGTTTTGGCCCTGGAACCCTGGTCCCATCAGTGACCCAGACATATTCTGAGGAAGCATCACCTGATCATGGAGATAGTTGATCTCCAGGATGATCGAGGTTGGGAGAGTAGACTCAGAGGACAACACGGCGGATCCACTCACGAAGGCCTTTTCCCAAAGAGAGACTTTTAGGGGATGGTTGAGTATTAGATACTACAACCACTGCTACAGATGGCCCTAGTGCAAGTGGGAGATTGTTAGTTATATGTATGCCCTAGAGGCCATTACTGTACATTGGATGTATATTGTAGTGGATGCTGGGACACATATAGGGAGGACTTTCTTGCTCGACATGATAGTACGCTATCTGGTTGCTCTTTATCTTAACATGTATAATTTCTGTCTCTCTGTTACATGTTGATAAAGCCCTTAGGATGTGTACTCGACTTCCAGGACTATGATGAAGATCATACTAGTGGGGCCTGGGTAGTCCATGAGTACATCCTTCAATGTTCCTAGTCATGGGAATATCGAGACGGGGCATCGATATTCCAGAGTAGACTAGCGTATATCTTCTCGACCCATGTGATGGGCGATGGATGATCCCATATCCATTGGTGTTTGACATCAGAGATGGCATACGGGTGCTCAGTGGAGACTGGGTACACTGAACGGACTCGCCGAGAACTCCCAGATGGTATTATACCTCACGTCAGATGGCAGTTCTCTGGTGACACTGGTACAGCTTAGTCTGTTGACCCGAGATCGTCATAGAGTCTTGTGTGTCTCCCACTGTGCTTTGATTTCCACCCTACCACGGCTCTACTGAGTCATGCAAACAGGTGGTTTTTGGGTACAGTCCCGAATCACATGGAGGCAATGAACGATAGGAGGGGATTCGTCTCTCCCGGTATAGGGAGTTGATGTTGCGCTGTGTTCGATTGGCTATAACCGGAAATCCATGGCCAGGGTTGCTGAGATTTACTGGTAAGTGTTACCAGTAGTTTCTTAAACTGTTATAGACCTCATATCGACACGACTTATCGAGCTATTGGGGTCTGACGTTTACCACCCCTAGGCGAGATATGCGACATATCAGACGATCAGACCGAACTGTACGGTAAGTGTTACTGGTTGGATTCACAGGAGTGTGAGCGGGCTTGCTCGTCGATCTTCTGATCGCTCAATACCCGGGTGGCCGTTACGTTTAGCAGACCGCTTGCGGCTTGTGGGTGTTTGATATGATCATCATCTGCTGCCGGCGTATTGACAAATCTTTAGAGTCCTACACAGAGGTTTCCTGGCTCAAGCGAAACGAAATAGGAGCGCATATGAGATATATGCGGGACCGAGAATAATGCGTGTATGTGATACCGTATTTCATTCTCGCGATGAATGTGTCGAATGGTTGTATGCGATATAACCTAGTTATCGAATCAAGGATTGATTCGATAAAACGATACATTGTATACTAGTCGGTTGTGTGCGACATGACCGGATCATTGAATCAAGTGTTGATTTAATGATTTAATGCATAATTATATATTTGATATATTACTTTGCATTAACTAGTATTGGTTCACTTTAAATGGATTTTCTCACTTGAAGTTCACAAGTTGTATATGTGATATACTTTTGTGCACTTGATTGTATCATGTTTGATGATACATGCTTACTTGAGTATGTGT
Organism: Agapanthus africanus; assembly: GCA_030015575.1. Taxonomy (NCBI): domain Eukaryota; kingdom Viridiplantae; phylum Streptophyta; class Magnoliopsida; order Asparagales; family Amaryllidaceae; genus Agapanthus; species Agapanthus africanus. Next base: position 286,373,746 of record JASDDO010000006.1, read on the forward strand.
AAAGATTAAACCATGGTTGTGTAATGGTTAGGGTTTTCCTTTTATTTATTTATTCATTTATTTATTTATGGAAAAGATAATGAAAGAAAATGGTGGCTTATTTTGTTTGATTTTGAAGCTTCATGAAGCTTTGACTAAGTGACCATTTTGTCTCATGCTTAACCCTAACCATTCCATATAACCCTAGTTCATTCTCTACACTTGACCATGGTTATTATTATGATAAGTATTCTTTTTCATGTCCTTTTTAATTAACTTATCATAATATTCATCTTCTTCTTCTTCTTCACATGAAGAAGCTTGCTACCAACAATGGCAAAGTGGGAAAATGAGTGAGAAATCCAATTCTAAAGTGAACCCACCTCCTATTTCTTCATTCTCTACCTCTTGCCAAGTAGTATAGGGTGTTTTCTTCACAAGTTTCATGACTTGGTGAAGTGGGAGCTTGATCTTGTGATGCCTCGACGTAGATCATCTTCGGCATCGTAGTCGATGACCTAGCCCGCCCATTTCTCCGATGAAGCCGACGCTGGAGCCCGGGATTCGATTTGGACAGCGATGAGACTTCATTGCGGAGCTATGGAGGTAGAGGACCGGATCTACAAAGGTTGTATTTCCGTTCTTGTAGTTAAGTTGTTAACTAGTTTCATTTGTCGCCTATATATCTAGTTAACGATCCGTATTAGGGTTTCTCGGCACCCGTAAAATTTGAAATTGGCATGGTTGATGCCTTGTGAGACCTCCTTAGTGTGCCTAGGAACCCTACACTTTGATCCCTGGTGTTGCGTGATAGGGAGCTACCAGTCAGGGATAGCCGAGCATGGTAGTCGCTCGGCTGCCTCTTGGTGAGGGCTTTGATCCCTGGTGTTGCGTGGTAGGGAGCTACCAGCCAGGGATAGCCGAGTAGGGTAGCCGCTCAACTTCGATCCTTAGCATTGGAGGGGCCGTGGGAGGCCTACTAAGGATGGACCGAGCAGTGAAGCTGCTAAGTTGCCTCTTGGTGAGGGCTTTTATCCCTGGCGTTGTGGGGTAGGGAGCTACCAGCCAGGGATAGCCGAGCACGGTAACCGCTCGGCCGCCCGCCCATGAGATTCTGTCCGACCTTCCCGATGTAAGTATGGGGAATAGGGATAGTCACGGGCAACACGTGTATCGAATGCGTGGGGGAGGCGAATCGCTGGGGCCGCTTCATTTCGATTTCGCCAAGAAAGGCTCGAGGCTTGCCGCGTGGCGGCACAGTTGTGGGTGAAACGGGCGACTGTTGGATTCTCGAGGGCGCAGCAGGCTATAAAGTGGAGGGAGAGTTGATCACTCCTTTCTTCACACCTAAAACGTAAGAATGGAGGACTTCTCTTTCACCATCCCCGAGATCATAAACTTCGAGGACATGTATCTCTACGATCAGTACTGTACTGAGGACACCGGTGCAGTTGGTGATGGGCCACATCGAGGATCATTTTGGTCGATTGCTCCCCCGGCGCTCCCCTTTACTTCAGCTGTTGATGTACTCCATCTGGAGGGCATCGCCGGGGCTCTACAACCCCTTGTCCAAACTGCTGAAAGACGAGGCCGTTGGCAAGCTAAGGTCTCTGAGGCGCTTCGGCCTGATCTCCGCGAGCCGGCTCAATCGCTCGGTGGCGCTCATCCTTGAGTGCTACCAATTGAGGCACGATGCCGACGTTCGCGGGGGCATCGAGGGCAGAGGTTAGATTCCGCGAAGGCTCGGCTGGCGGAAATATCCTCAGAGTACCACGAGCAGTGTTCTCTGCACCCCGTTCCCCCGCTATTGTAATTTTTCTTTTTCGATGTATGACTGAGGAGCCTATAGTGCCCTTTGAATGAATAAGATTCTTTTTCTTTCATTGCAATGCTTTATTGATCTCTTTTATTATATAAACAAAAAGATCTCAATAAAAGTGTACATTGCTTTAAAAGGAAATACATGCTAGTAGATGCTCTTATTCGTGCAGCTTGAGCCCCTCAGATGTCTGTTAGCCTCTATGCCCGGCAAAAGGTACTGAGTTTCGTGGGTACCAGACGTATCCTCTGCTGACACGACCATGAATTGGCCGATGGTCAGCTCTGCGGGAGGGGGACGCTTCTCCTGCTCATGGTCAGCTTGCCGCTTGTCCCTCAAATACGCTGCGAGATGCCCCGAACGGATGAGTTCCTCGATGTAGTCCCGGAGCTGCTTACAGCTCTCCGTGGAGTGGCCTAGCGACCTGTGGAAACCACAGTAGGGGCCCCGGGTTCGCTTTGAGGCCATTCGCGAGATCGGGGGGAGCTTGAAGAACCCCTCGCCCTTAGCCTCCTCTAGTAGCACTGTCTGGGAGACGTTGATCGGGGTGTACTACTGAAACTTCGGGAGATATGCCTTTGACCGCTCAGGTCCCCTTCTCTCTTCCCTTGCCCTTTTCTTTTGGTCGGCTTGCTCTGCCCGGGGGGGATTTGCATTCACCTTGGATTCGAGCTGGACCGCGCGCTCGGTCCAGGCCTTTACCCCGGCCATGGTCTTAGGTTGCGCTAATGCAAAGGAGCATAACCACTCCTTGTGCATAAGACCAGACCTCAGGGCTATGATGACCGTCTCGTCCCTATGCTCTGGGACCTCAAGAAGGGTGTTGTAGAAATGGGTGACGTATGCTTTGAATATCTCCTTGTCCCCGCTCTTGATCATGAAGAGGTGGTCAACTGTGCGTTTTTGTCTACTGTTCCCGACGAAGTGACCGAGGAATTGGGTGGCCAGCTCGTCGAAAGTCAAAATCGAGCGTGGCTCGAGTCCTCAGAACCAATCTCATCCGGAGCGGACGAGAGTGGCCGGGAAAGCTCGGCACTGGGCGGCGTCGGAGTTGTCTTGGAAGCTCATCCCCGCGGTGAATGCATCCAAATGGTCCTTCGGGTCAGATTTGTCGTCGAAGAGGGAGACCTTCGGGGGCTTGTTGTGAGAGGAGACGTGGACAACGAGCAGCTCTTCGGTGAACGGTTTGATGAGCGAGTCGGCGGCGTACTTAGCCCCGTCACTCGAACGATGACCTTTCTGATGCATACCCTCGATCTTCTTCTCGAGGGCGTCGAGTCAGCCGTGGTACCCCCAACGATTCGGCGCATTCTGATCCCTGGCCTCTGCTGTTGGAGGCTTGCGTCTGGCCACGGCCACGGTACCTCTCAATGAGGTTCCTTAGATCCCCCGGCGAGGTAGTCTTCGAGCCGCGGTGGCGAATCCCATCCGCGCGACCCCGTCGAGGGAGGGGGTGGCGGTCATGCCTGGTAATAGGTGAGCTGACCGACGCCTCCTCGGGAGGGACAGGTGTGTGAATGATCTCGGGGCGAGGCGCTCTGGCGACGGACCTTGGTTTTGAACTGTGGGGCGCCCAGCGGGTCTCAGAACGTATAGGCCCGGGAGATCTACGGCCGTGGGAGGTAACGAGGCGGTGGTCGGCAGTGCCGACGCGTGCGGAGTCTTCTCGCCCCCTGTAGGGGGACCGGCGGCCTGGGGACCTTGGCCTGCCGTTTGGACACGGATGAGCGCCTCCACGACGGACGTGAGTCGGTCTATCCTGCCGGCAAAGGCGTTGATGGCATTCGGCGGAGGAGGTTCGTCCGCGCCTCCGTTGAGGGGGAGGCGGCGGCTAGTGCTTGGATCGTCGTGATGATCGCTCACCATTGGATTGAGATCGGAAGATGAACTTTTATTTTTGTGGAATCAAGGATTTCCCACAGACGGCGCTAGCTGACGCGACCTGGATCACGCCAAGATGTTACCTTCTGTTGATCTGCTGATGGCGGCGATTGACGGCTGGGATTGGACCTGGAGGCAGGCTCCTGAAGCGTGTGGATCTCAATGGGTTTGAGGTTGTTGTTGCCGAGCTACCTGCAAGGAAGTCCCGGGATGGTTGTACCACCGAGGACCCTCCGACGGTCAAGTTAGAGAGGAAATCCGAGCAGAGTAATGGCTTAGTGGAGTAAAAATGGCTTACTTGGACCGTCTGAAGAAGGGGTTTATATAGCGGTGGCAGCAGGCAGGGCAGGCGTGAGAATCACGTCGTTATGCTTCCGACGTCACGCCCATGTGATCAGCGGGATCTCCCATTAATGGCGAGACAGGCTCGTTAATGGGGGATCGTGATGGCGTGGAACGTGGGATGTGGCATGCGGATATCTCACGCATAGCGAGATTCGCGGGATGGCGGTTGCGCTTGTGAGCGGTGTCGTTGATCGGTCGATGAGACCGGGGAAGATGACCTCGGCGGGAGAGCTCACGAATGAGCGGGAGGGCCGAGGTATCTTAGTTCTACGGTAGCCCGGAGACGAGCTGGGAGGCCGAGGAGGCCAATTGTGCCGGGGGCTCGGAGGTGAGCCAGCGTTTGTTTGTAGGACGGGCATAGGAGTGGTTTGGTCGACCACTGTAGGTCCTTTCTTGTGAGCTCTGGGACACGTCATCTGCCACGTGTCATGATCTGGGAGACGACCGATATCGAGCATCATCAGGAGCCTTGTTACGAAATACCAAAGTATGGGGGTGTATATAGAAAAAAAAACTATTATTTTTAACCAGATCCCTTATTTAGATGTTATATAGACAGACTGCAATGGAAAAAACTTCTCTACAAGGGCTTGTAGAGAAATTCTCTAAAAGCCACTTGCAATCCCTTGAATGGGCTTTGAGATTCATCCAAACCTCTTTTGCACTCTCTCCTTCCTCTTATACAAATCTCAAAACCCATCCAAAAGCTTGCAAAGGGCTTGCAAAGAAATTTCTCTACAAACCCTTGTAGAGAAGATTTTTTCGGCTTGTGATGTTACTCATAAGAGGGAATTCCCCAGATCATGACACGTGGTGGATAATGTGTCCCGGGTCTCACAGGACAGGAGCAAACACGATACATTGAAGTCATTCCCCGGACCTTCGCCCCGAGGATTGACCCGACCTTCGATGGCCTCCCAGAACACTCCTATGCTCGCCTTACAAATAACCATCAGCTCGCCTCCGAGCCCTCCTACACGCTAAGCTTCCTCAGCCCTCCCAGCTCGCCTCCGAGTCCTCCTACACGCTAAGCTTCCTCAGCTCTCCCAGCTCGCCTCCGAGCTATCACAGAACCGAGCTTCCTCGGCCTCCCGCTCACCTCCGAGCCTTCCGCCAAGCTAAGCCTCTCCGGTTCTACCGAGCAACCAAGAACGCAGAGCCCAAGCGCCTCCGCCACGGCTCCGCGCATCTCGCCAGAAACGAGATATCAGCCACCCAACATCTCGCGTTCCATGCCGTCGTATCCCTCCATTAACGAGCGTATCTCATCATTAATGGGGGGATCCCGTCATTCATGCAGGCGTAACGTCAGGGGCGTAACCGACGGCGAAGATCTCGCTCCAGCTCGCTCCAAGCGACCACTATAAAAAAACCTCTCTCAGACGACTCAGATATGGCAATTTTCAATCCAACAAGCCGTTACTCTGCTCAAATTTCTTGGCTAACTTGATCGTCGGAGGGTCTATGGTGGTACAACCACCCCGGGACTTCTTTGTAGGTAGCTCGGCTTCACCTCTAAATCAACCCATTGAGATTCACACATCCAAGGAGACAACCTTCAATACCAATCTCAACCCATTATCGAAGCTCGTGACAGATCGATGGAGGACAACATCTGAAGGAGATCCAGGCCTCCATCAGTTGGCGCCGCCTGTAGGAAAGAAATTTTTTCCACCCATCGAAAGTTGATCTTCCACTCTCGACTTCATGGCGAGCGAAAACCATGATGATCCCAACACAAGCCGCCTCCTTCCCCATAACGGAGGCATGGATAGATCTACTCCCCCTCCGAACGCCATCCACGCCCTCTCGACAAGAATCGACAAGCTCGCGTCCATAGTGGATGCCCTTGTCCGTGTCCAAACGGCGGGCCCAGCCCCCTAGGTCGCTGTTCCCCCTCCCAAGGATCACGACCTCCGCAGAGGGCTGGATGACACCGCCCACGCTGGCACCACTGAACAACTCCGTTCTCACTCCGGCGACCGCGGCTCCCCCACGGCGACCGATTCATTGGCCCGCTGGGCGCCACACGGGTATACGCCGAGGTCTCGCCATAGAGCCCATCGTCCTGAGGCCCGTCGCGTTCTCGTCCCTCCCGAGGAGGTATCGGTCAACTTGCCTACTCCCAGGCATAACCGACTCCCTCTCCCTCGACGGGATCGCATGAACGACACTCGCCGCGAAGACTCAAGAAGGACCTCGCCAGGGGACCTAAGGAATTTAATAGAACGGAATCGGAGCCGCAACCTGGCGCAGACCACAAACGGGAAGGGCCACCGCTCTGACTGCGCCGAATCCTCGAGGTATCACGACCGCCTCGATGCCCTCGAAAAGAAAACCGAGGGCATACATCGGGAGGGCCATCCATCCGGTGAAGAGGCCATGTACGCCGCCGACTCACTTACGAAGCCCTTCACTGAGGAGTTGCTCGTCGTACACGTCTCGTCCAGGAACAAGCCTCCCAAGGTGGCCCTCTTCGAAAGGAAATCCGACCCAAAGGACCATCTGGACGCATTTACGATGGGCATTGTTTCCTGATTTAAAATCAGGAAAGCTTTTGGGAAAAGCTTCAAAAAGGGGTCACGTGTTGGCACGTGACACCTAAAAGGCATCATCAAGTCAAGTGCAGTTTCCTGACTACGCTGAAGAAAATGGGCTTCAGAAAGAGTCACGTGCTCCCACGTGACCAGGGTCACGTGGCGACACGTGACATTTAAACGCAAGCGTCAAAGGCACACAAGTTCTCTGATCAAGTCAAGAAAAGGCTTCAGAAGAGGTCACGTGTTCCCACGTGACCAGGGTCACGTGTTGGCACGTGACGTTCAAGACAGCAAACTCGCTCTCCAATTGAACCAAAGAAAGAAGCGCCAGACAGGGGTCACGTGCTCACACGTGACCGGGCGTCACGTGGTAGCACGTGATGGCTACAACAGCAACCGGAAGATAGCGCAGAAAGGAAGAGGATTCTTTATTCCAAAGGGGGTCACGTGTCTACACGTGACCATAGATCACGTGGTCACACGTGACCGGCTTTCAAAGCCCATATTTTTTTAACGACAGAATTAAATTCTGAAGGAAATTCGAATCTTTCCAAAGGAAAGTAATTATTTGGGACCAATCAAATTAAAGATTCAGAGATGATTAAATATCATCTATCTATGGAAAATCTCGGGTTTGGAAAGATTTCCCCCTTAAATCTAACCAAAATAACAAAGGAGAATCTCTGGATTCAAGATCCAATGGTGAATAAAATTCACCTGATAATCCAAAGGCCCAAAATGAATAATGGACGCAAATCAAATCTCAATGAAGATTCGTCAAAGACTGATTGATTCGGCTGCTTCTCCTATAAATAGGAGCCAAAAGACACAGAGAAATATATACATACGGAGAGAAGAAAAGAGAAAAGGAGAAGAGCTTTGATACTTGAAAAAGACTCAGATCTTCTGCAAAAAACCCTAGGTAAGAAAGGGAAAGCCTTTTGGAAAGAAAAAGAATTTAATTCTCAACAGAGTTTAACTCTGAGGCATAAAACGAGAGAGCATATCTCCTCCCTCTTTGATAGAGGATCTGCAAAGTGCACATCTCCCCTTAAGGTTGAGAATTTAATTCTCAATGGGTCGAGATCCTGCCATGCAGATCCAAAACATAGAGAAGGAATGCAAGTATGAGAATTTAATTCTCACAGAACTATAGGAATTTAATTCCTCCAAAATAAAGTTAGGGTTCGACCCTGTATTATGGGAATTTAATTCCTTCAAAACAAAAAGAAACAGGGTTGAACCCTAATCAAGAACATAGTTTTGTCGAAACAGTGGGAATTTAATTCCTTTAATCATAATCCTCAGAAAAGGGGAGTTTAATTCCTTAAAAGCTTTTAGGGTTTAACCCTATTCGGTTCTTCGCATAAACAAGGAATTTAATTCCCACAGAAAACTCAGATTTAAACTCTGTTCCAGAATATAAGCCTTCAAAAGGAAATAGGAATTTAATTCCTCTGAAATTAAAAGTTCGAGGAATTTAATTCCTGAAAGAGGAGCAACAGATCCTCCAAAAACAGCATTGAGGCAGGGTCACGTGTCACCACGTGACCCCCCCCAAAAGCCCTACAGAAAGCCCCTTTGAGGCAGCACCCCACGTGACACACGTGACTTTCAGCAGGAGCCTTAACACATAGGCATTTGAATGCCCGTCACGTGCTAACACGTGACGCTATCAAAGACACAGTAATTTCGGCAGAATCATTGAAGGGAAGGCACTCTCACGTGGGGCCACGTGACCGTTCTTGCTGTAGTGTTTGACACTAAGTTAAAACTCTCGAATCCAGTATTGAAGTGCTATCGGGCCTTAGTGTTCAACACTAATTAAAGAATTTTGTTCGTAGTGTTCAATATTAATTGTTTTAATATTCGGCACTAATTTAAGATCCCCATTGCCAGTGTTTAACACTGAGCTGTTTTAGTGCTTATGATCATTTCAAGGCCTTGTTGCTGGTGTTTAACACCAATTATTCTTCTAGTGTTAAACACTAACTTGTCAAACTCATTCCCAGTGTTCAACACTGATTGCTTTGAAGTGTTTAACACTAGTCTATAGCCCAATTGGCTAAAGGGATGGAGGCAAAGCTTCTCCCTCGATGGACTCACAAGGAATCAATATTCCAGACATGATGGGACTTAGCCCAAGCTGGCCATAAGTCCTCAATTCGTGACTAATTGGGCCAATGGGCTCATAACATGATTAATCAGTCCTGACCTCAAATTGGGCCAGGGGCTGCTCAAGCCACTCCGGTTCTAGGGTACATCTCTTCACTCCTTTGATACTTGGCATTGTAATCCCTCAATGTCTTCAAAGAGGTGACGGGTCCCGACGACCACCCATGATATGGACTGTGGGGTCCTTAAACTCATACAAATTCCTGGTCACGTGGAATACGGATAATGTCACTCTTTGACCCCGTGGGAAACGTCCAGAGCGGATCCTGGTCCTCGCAGAGCACGGCAGTGAACCCGTGTGAAGCATCCAGAGCGGAGCCTGGTCCTCGCTAAGCACGGCAGTGAACCCGTGTGAAGCATCCAGAGCACATACCGGACTGTGGGGTCCTTAAACCCATGGACTACGACGTCCTTAACCTTGACCGAGATGTCTTAAAACTAACAGCGGACCGCAATGTCCTTAAACTACCCACGGACCGCAATGTCCTTAAACTACCCACGGACCGCAATGTCCTTAAACTACCCACGGACCGCAATGTCCTTAAACTACCCACGGACCGCGATGTCCCTAAAACTAGAACAATAGAGCCCTTTCTTATGCTCTTTTGTTGGACCTAAACGGCCCCGTCTAAGTTGATCTTAGCCTTGGAGATGGTTAACGCGTCCTTAGACCCTCAAACATACTGGACTACGAATCCCCCGAATTAATTCCGGCTCAAGGGTACATCTCTGAACTCCTCTGGCATCTGTCGTTGTAATCCTTCAACGTCGTCAGAGAGGTGATGGGTCCCGACAGCCATACAGACGATGGACCACTATGTCCCTAAACTGGAACATTAGAGTCCAAACACTCTTTTGTCGGATCTAAACGATCCCGTTAAGTTGATCTTAGTCACAAAGTTAGACTAACGTATCCTTAACAAACGTTTGAGTTGATCTTAGCCTCGAGTAGGGCTGACGTGTCCTCAAACCAAACCCCCCCAAACCCAAATTTAAGATAATGCGGATTTGGACTAGTCCACGCCCTACGGGCGACGACATAACTCAGTCTCCGTAAACAATCCACGGGCAATAAAACAAACACCCACGACACGAAGTGACCATCTGGAGAAGGAGAAAGTTGTTACCGCAATGCGGTAGCGTAATTAACTGCAGGGGCTTGCGCCTGCAGGGAAGAGCGTCCCCACAATCAAAAAAACCCCTCAAACGAGGGGGAATCTGACGAAGTCTGCTACATCGGTCGCATCCGTTTAAACCTTCGATATATGGTGCCATAAATCAACTTGGCATCTTCGGAGAGGTGGACGGATAGCACCAATTAGCATCTGCCCCGAACCTAACGCCTCAGACGTCCCGACGTCCCGGCCGCCGTTCGGAGGGGAACAGATTCTGGCACGCCCGGTGGGACCTTTTCCTCTTTCCACTCCACACTTCGTGTGTCGTGATTCGCGAACCAAACGCGGTTCGCTAATAGTTGCCCTCGGGTTTCAAGGTACTGAGAATTGGCATCTCGCTTATTGCAGAAAAACAAAGGATCGATGGCTTCCACCCCTGCGAAATCCTCCAACTGCTCAGACGGCAATTGCAGCCGACGCTCTGCCTCGCCAGGAGGTATAGCCTATGGACCCCAAGCTGCTTCGCTATTCACAATGCCAGTGGAACAGGTCACTCGCGCCACCACAGGATTGTTCTTTGGGACTATGATCCCGCCGACAAACTTTACCGCTCCAGTGCTGACAAAGGAAACTCTCGGGAAGTCAGTCTTTGATCGTCTTACCCCTGCCGCGGCTCCTCTCAACGAGTCGCCCAACGTCGATGCCTCGGTCTTCTCTAGACTGGGCCAGGAATCCTGCGAGCTCATCACGGGGCCTACAATCTCAGAGAAGGCTGCTTTTAAGAAGATGGCCGTTCCCGTTCCCGAAATCGCCAAGGCAACCTCTCCAGCCAAAAAGTCAGTCTTTACAAGATTAACGGCTCCGGCCTTTGCTCCCGCTTCCCAGAGGACATCGGTCTTCGATAGGCTAACGCCAACAACAACCCCCCATCCACACAGGGGGCAAGAAGGAACCATTCTTACTGCTGACCCAACGCCACCCGCTCGACGCGCTCGACGTCGCCATTGGCGCCGAGTAAGGAAGGCTGGGGGCAACTCTCCCTCCGGGCTGACTCCAGCGGCCCCGGTGGCAGAGGTCAATGCTGCTGTTTCAACTCGAAACAGCTTTGAAACGCTAAATAAGGTGCGAAGGAATTCCCCCACGGCAGTACTGAAGAGGTCTCCTCCCTCATTGAAAAAGGTTGAGGAAACAAAACCCGAACAGCCCCGATCTCCTCAACGGCTGTCTTCCAAAATCTATAAGGCTTGGCGGCAGGCCCGAGACTCGATCATCGATCCAAACTTCTCCCGCCAGCACAAGAAGCTGAAAATCCAACCTGAAGCCAGTCACCAAGCTAAGCCCCAAAAAGCCGGTGATCAACTGACTCACAAAAGGAGGAGGCCAAAGAGGACCTCACAGCAAGTAGCGACGACTGAAAGCACTAAACCCAGACGCCCTGAGTCTGGGGGCATGGTGGTGCACACTGTCTACATGGCCTTTGGGAAAGAGGAAAGCCGCACTTCCACGGGCCACCGACCCCTAACCCGATCCGTGACGAAAGCCCAGGAGCAGCAACAAAAGCTTCAAGAAATGATGAATGCTATGGCCGCGCTCACCGGACCAAAAGAAAACCCAGAAACGTCCTCAGACGCACGCCGGGAGGAAGAAACAGACGCTGAATTCCTTCGCCGGACACTGGAGAGAAGGGACAAAGAGGCTGCTGAACAAGCATCCAACATACAACGGATGGGCCTTCTCTTTCAAGACGTGATAGGAATGATGATCCAGCAGGACTCACCCGCCGAAGATCCCCCGATCGTTCTTGAAGACGACCGAGGAGAAACGTCAAATCCACCACCAGCCCTTTCAATGGCCAAGGAGGAGGCAATCTCTAAGGCTGACTTAGCTGACTACATAGCCCAGCAAATCCGAGTTCATCATGCGACTGAGGCAGCTGGTCAAGTCGTGAAAACGGGGCGGCCGTATCCGAGCTGGTACGATCAAATCAAATACCCGCAAGGCTATACGATACCGAAATTCCATGTGTATAAAGGGACCGGCAATCCCCATCAACATGTTGCCCAGTTCCGGGCCCTCTGCGGTAACACCGGCGGTGACGATAAATTGTTGCTTCGCCAGTTCGTGGGCAGCTTATCAGAAACAGCGTTCGAATGGTATTCAGAACTCCCGAACGATTCCATTAAAACGTTCGCTGAAATGGAGTTGTTGTTCACTCAGCGATTTGCAAGTGCCAGCGAACGCACTCTAATAACCGCACTTATTAACGCCAGGGTAAAGCCGGGCGAAACCTGGGTCCAGTACGCTATACGCTGGCGGAACTTGTGGTCGAGATGTGAGCAACGCATCGAGGAAGCACCTGCGGTGGGCATGTTCGTGGGAACCCTAGACCCCCACGCAACTATCTCCCAGTTCATGATGTTCTTTAAGCCAACCACATTCCAGGCTTTAATCGACAAGTTGGCTCAGATGGACCAGATGGGTCATAGACCATCTCCCCCGAAATCGGAACCGCGGAATGACAAGGGTAAAGGAAGGGCAACCTTCGTCGCGAACGCCCAACAGCAACCTAACGTCCCGAAATCGGCGGATCAACTGGAGGAAAGACGCCGGTACTATAATGAGAAAATGAAGCGTCCCTACTCGTTCCCGCGAGACAAGACGAAGCGGTTATTCGAGCTGGCGATACGCAACAGGCTTATAAACCTACCAAATCCAAGGCGACCGCCGCAACCCACCGAGGTGAATGACTCCAACTACTGCCCTTACCATCAAACGGTAGGCCATCCGATTGAAGATTGCTTCGTCTTCAAAGGATGGATTGAAGACCAATACCTCCAGGGGAAGTTTGTACTATCCGAAAAGTGGAAGGTGAACCCACCACAGCCGCATGCTCCTAGGAAAGCGGATACACCGGGGGCAACATGTTCTTTTATTGAAGAAGCTCCATGGGAGGTCGTGCTATCAACTAAAACCAAAAGAATGCTGAAAGACCTTCATGCGTGCCCTGCGATCGAATGGAAGGACCCTCTTGAACCTCAAATTATCAAAGGAATGTTGAAGCCCCGCCCAATTATAAAGACTAACGATAAGAGCCCAAATACTCACGTCCAACCGTCAGAATCTTCGAAGAAAAAGAAGAAGAAATCCAAGAAGTCCGTGAAGCTTGGAAACGAGCACACGAACTTACAGAAGCAAATCGACGCGCTGGAAGAATACAATCAAAAGGCGCGAACTCCTGTCACACTGCAAGAGTTCCTCAACCATATCTTTCAAGAGGAAGATGAGGGAGAGAGCTCGTCGGATGAATCCGAAGGATATGTGGCGAGTTGTAACGTAATCTCCCACTCGTTTACCGATGATGGGAAAACTCCCGGCACTAAGAAGATGGAGGCAGAGCCTGTACCAGAGCGTCCATGGCCAACAGACGAAATGATCGACGCTTTTCTAGACGAGATTCGTCTAAAATGTAAAGCGGACCAGGAGCGTGAAATGACCACGCCGGAAAGAGCCAAATGCGGGCGACTGAACGGAAGAGTTGAACTACCTCCGCCAGAGCGAAAAGTATCCGAGGTAGACAAGAAGATATTCAAGACGAGAAAAAGGTTTGCCAAAGCCATGTCAATGGGGATGAAGCTACCGCCCTCGGAAGGAAACACACACGATGGGGTAGAGACGCACCCTGACTATTGCACATATCATCGGAAAATCTCACATCCCACGGAGGAGTGCGACGCCTTTAAGATATGGTGGCAAGGATATGTTGTTCGTCAGCAACATTTTAAGCGCATGAAACGCAAGATCCGTCGGGAGCGAAGAAGCACTGTCAATGGGCACAACATAACGACTGGCAACTGTTGCATGATTAACGCCAGGGAGTCACAAGTTCTCACCTTTGGGAGCGACTCTGATGAAGAAATGGCTCTGGGCCCTCTCTTTAAAGAATCTTTCTCGGGGAAGGAGGAGGAATCGGAGATCTGCGAGAACATCCAGCTGCGCAATCGCACGCTCCCAGAAAAGAATCTCGGGCCCGTCGGCCGAAAAGATAAGGGAAAGGAAAAGGTCATTGAAGATATCACTCTAGATGACCAGGTCATAAAAGAGCTAACTACCAAAAACCCTCCCAAAAAGGGTAAGGTAGACTATAACATCCTCGCGCACCTAAGGAAGCTACCTTCTCAGCTTAGCATTCTTGATGCCCTCCTATTATCGAAAGAAGCGCGAGACTCACTAATTAAGGCGTTACAAGAACCCGAGCAATTCCAAGCCTTCCTCGCCACTGAAAGGATGAAGGATGAACTGGAGGAAGTGCATACGGCCGATGCCACTTTCGGTGATGAAGACCTCCTTCTCGGGACGTGCGACCACAACCGCCCCCTATATGTCTCTGGATACTGCCATGACATCAAGATAGGCAAGATCCTGGTGGATAATGGATCCTCCGTTAACCTCCTTAATGTTCGGGTGTTGAAGGAAATCTGCATGAGTGTGCAACACCTCGCTCGTGACAAAATTACTATCTCCGGTTTCGACTCTCAATCGTCACGGACTCTCGGATCTGTAATACTGACATTACGCTTCGGACTTCTCGTCACAGACATCAAATTCCATGTCATTGACGCCAAGACCTGCTACAACGCCTTGCTCGGTCGTCCTTGGCTACACGAGTACAACATCATCCCTTCTACGCAACATCAGTGTATGAAGTACTTCAAGGATGGTTTCGAGTACACCGTAACAGGCGAGTTGAACCCGTTTTCTGTAAAACGAAGTTCGCAAATACGAAGACGCGAAATACTTTTTGCCAGATTTCGAAGATACAGAAAGGTGTCGCGACCCAGAGGACAAAGCCGCCGCCACCATTCCCGTTTTTGGGAGCGATACTGAAGAAGAGGAAGAAATAGTGTATACAGGGCCATCCCAACGCAACAACCTGGGGGCGCCCACCCCCATACCGGTCTTCGGGAGTGATTCGGAGGACGAGGTTAACGCCGTATTCTCCAGTCGGCTGTCAATACAGGCACCCCTTTGCGAGGACCATAGTCTGCAAATCACCATGGTACCGCAAGAACACTATAAGGATCTCGACGCGCTTCAAGCTCACAGCGTGCAAGACCTGCAAACATTTTACGTCCCTCCCAGGCGAAGGGGTGAGAAGGTGATCCTATTCTACCAATCCTCAGAGTCGAAGGTGGAGAAAGAGATCTGGCACGGCGCGGATGTTATACTTGACAGGCTCCAACCCATCCGTCTGCCTAGATACTATACAAATGGATTGAAGAAGTTATTGAAGCGCCAAGGAGTACCTTTAAGACAGACGGTGCGGCAGGCTCGGTTCTATAACAGGATTTGGGATGTCCCCGGGACTCAGCGCAAATTGCCCAATGGGAAAATGGAAACACTTGGGCTTGGGTACGCGAGAACCGGAAAACGAGGGCGAACCCACAGCAGCTACGCTATATTTACCTTTGATGAAGAAGAGGACGCCCTGTCAGGAGAGGCCGACCCCTCATCAAAACTAGACCCCGCGATCGAAGCGCCAAGTCCGTCGTTTGAAGAGCGAATGGGCAAGCCTATCAGGAAGGTGGGTCAGAAAGCTCGGGAAGACCACAACCGCGAAATGGCCATCTACGAGAAGGCCAGGACGCAACGTCTATCTCAACGTGCTACAAAAGACAAACACGCTTATCCTCGTCAATCCGTTGTACGAAAGGCCCGACGCAGAGACGGAAATAAATCAAGAAGCGGCTCGGGCTTGTCCCTCATGAAGAAGATGAGTCGAGCGTACTCCTTCCCCCGAGACAAGACGGAGAGGCTGCTCAACCTCGCTATAAAACATCAAATGATCACGCTTCCAGAGTCTAGACATCCTGAGCAAGCTAGCAAGGTCTCTTATCCGAGTTATTGCTCTTATCACCGAGCCATAGGACATCCTACCGAAGACTGCTTCACCTTTAAGAACTGGGTCGAGGACCAGTACCGACGGGGCAGATTCGCTTTATCCGACGGTTGGAAAGTGACGCCGCCGCAAAAGCACGAGCCCAAAACCACAAGAGCAGAACCGGATCCGCCTCAGTCTTGGGAGCGAGTTCGCACCTGTTATATGATTACGATATTAAAAGAAGAGCCCGAGAACGAAGATGACCTTCCCCGGTGCTTCGAGAACAGCGATGATGAGTTGATCTCAGAATTCCCGCCCGCTCCGAAAGAACTGGAAGACGGTATATATACTACCGCAGATAACCTCAAGAAGATCGAGCTGGGATCGGCAGACGACCCGCGGCCGACATTTGTCAGCGAGCTGTTATCCGAGGAAAAGGTGGCCGCGTTAAAGAACGTGCTCCTACGGCATAAAGACTGCTTCGCGTGGAACTACTCCGAGATGCCAGGATTGGATCCGGAGATTGCGGTGCATAGATTAGCAATATCCCCGGATATCAAGCCAGTCAAGCAGGCGCCAAGGAGGATGCGACTTGAGCTGGAGATGAGCATCAACGCCGAAGTCAAGAAGTTGATCGATTCCGGATTTATCCAAGAAGTCCAATACCCCGACTGGATCGCCAATATCGTCCCGGTAATGAAGAAGAATGGAACGGTGCGCATATGCGTGGATTTCAGGGATCTCAATAAAGCATGCCCAAAGGACGATTTCCCGGTGCCGGTAACCGAGCTAATGATAGATAACACATCCACTCACGAGGTCTTCTCCTTTATGGATGGTTCATCAGGATACAATCAGATAAAGATGCATCCCGAAGACCAGAAGCACACCGCTTTCCGGACTCCTTTGGGCATATTCTGCTACAAGGTTATGCCCTTTGGTCTAAAGAACGCTGGCGCCACCTATCAAAGGGCCATGACAAAAATCTTCGACGATCTCATACACGACATCGTCGAATGCTATATCGATGACCTCGTAGTGAAGAGCATGTCATACGAAGAGCATTTAAAGCATCTCGAAACCGTATTTCAACGCCTTCGGCAATATAATTTAAAAATGAATCCCCTCAAATGCGCGTTTGGAGTCTCCTCGGGCAAATTTCTGGGATTCATCGTTCGACACAGAGGTATTGAAATAGATCCGTCAAAGATTAAAGCGATCATGGAAATGCCTCCGCCAAAAACCCTCAAGCAGTTGCGGTCTCTCCAAGGGAAGCTCGCATACATCCGGCGGTTTATCGCTAATCTTTCGGGCAAATGCCGTCCTTACAGCCACCTGATGAAAAAGGGAACCCCGTTCGTTTGGAATCACAAATGTCAAGGTGCACTAGACGAGATCAAACAATACTTGCAAAATCCGCCGGTGTTGGCTGCCCCAGTGAAAGGAAAGCCTCTCATTCTTTACACGGCCGCCCTTGAAGGTTCTTTGGGCGCATTATGGGCACAGGAGAATGATCAGGGGAAAGAAAGAGCACTTTACTACTTAAGTCGAGTGCTGCTGGGGGCAGAAAGCAATTACTCGCCCATCGAAAAACATTGCTTGGCATTAATCTTTGCAATAACGAAGCTCAGGCACTATGCGTTGGCACATGAAGTCCGCCTCATTTCGAAGGTGGACCCCCTTAAATACCTGATGTCAAAGGCTATATTGACGGGAAGACTCGCTAAATGGGCCTTGCTCTTGATGGAGTTCTCGATAACATATCAACCCCTCAAGGCAGTGAAGGGCCAGGCCATTGCCGACTTCCTCGCCGAGCACCCGATACCGACCAACTCTCCTCTGAACTGTGATTTGCCGGATGAGCATGCATTTGATGCAATTGGCGGTGGAAGCACACGATGGGAACTCTATTTTGATGGAGCGTCCTCCATAAAGAAACAGAAACAGGGTAGCCCGATCATCAAATCGGGGATAGGCCTTATCTTTGCAACTCCACAAGGAGGAATAATGCGCTTCGCCTTCTCCTTAACGGAGTCAAGGACAAACAATGAAGCCGAATACGAAGCTCTGATAGCAGGCCTCGAAATCGCCATCAACATGGGAATTGAAGACCTCCTCATATACGGAGATTCTCAGCTGGTCATTAGCCAAGTAAATGGTGACTACCAAACGTGCAAACCAGAATTGGTGAAGTACGGCGAAAAGGTGCAACAACTGTTGGCCCAGATCCCCTTCTATATTCTAGAGAACATACCGCGCGCAGAGAACAGCAAAGCAGACGCATTGGCCAAACTCGCTAAAGAACTGGCCGACGAGAACCTCGATGACGTCAGAATCATAGTACAAAGCCGTCGAGTGCTCGCCCCGGCAGAAATACCTCCGGAATTATATAAAGAAAAGGGAGCGATTGAGCAAGCGACCGTACAAATAAAAGACCGTGAGAAGGCTGAGGACTGGAGGGAAGTCTTCATAGACTACTTTAAGTCCCACCGAATGCCCGAAGAAGCGTCCTCAAGACATCAGCTTATGAAACGAGCTCTATCCTTCGCTTTCGTCAACGATACCCTGTACAAGAGATCGTTTGATTTTCTATGGTTGAGATGCTTGGGACCTGACGAAGCAGAAAGAGTCGTTCAAGAAGTTCACGACGGGCTTTGCGGTTCTCATCAAGCGGGCCCAAAGATGAAGTTAAAAATTAAACGGATGGGTTACTACTGGCCCACGATGATCCAGGACTGCCTCGAGTATGCGAAGCAATGCCACTCATGCCAGATCCATGGAGACTTCATCCACCAACATCCGAACCCACTACACCCAACGGTGGCCAGCTGGCCATTCGAAATGTGGGGGACTGACATAGTCGGCCCCATTGAGCCAGCATCATCCCGGGGACACCGCTTTATCCTGGCGACAACTGATTACTTCTCCAAATGGGCAGAAGCAGTACCACTGAAGGAAGTGAAGACGGAGAATATCCTCCATTTCTTCAAGACGCAAGTCATCTATCGGTTCGGAACTCCACGACGGATTATCTCCGATAATGGGCCGGCCTACCGAAGCCATAAGATTAGCCGCTTCGCACAGCAGCACAATATAGACTGGAGATATTCTTCAGTTTACAACCCACGAGCTAACGGTCTAGCCGAGGCTTTCAATAAGACCTTGACGAAGATCATAAAAAAGACCGTCTCCAGGAATAAGAGGGACTGGCACGAAAGGCTGCAAGAAGCCCTTTGGGCTTATCGAACTACATTCAAGACGGCCACGAACACAACACCGTACGCGTTGGTATTTGGGACGGAAGCAGTTCTCCCCCTTGAGATAGAGTTACCCTCTCTACGAGTAGCAGTCCACCACGAGCTGACGAACGAAGAAAATGCTCACCTTCGGCTTGAGGAGCTTGACGCCCTCGATGAAACCCGGCTCATAGCGCAACAACATCTAGAAGCCTACAAAGCAAAGATGACGCGCTCTTACGAAAGATTGACCAGGCCGAGGACATTCCGCCCAGGCGAACTCGTACTAGTGGTCAAAAGACCTATGATCCCCAATCGCGCCAAGCGGGGAAAATTTGAGCCAAACTATGAAGGCCCGTACATCATAGACAAGGTCTACCAGGGTGGAGCCTACCTACTCATGGACATGCACGGTGAAAGGCCTTTCAGGCCAGTAAACGGCCGCTTCTTGAAGAAATACCATGCTTAATAAGCTGCAGCCTAGGTCAATGATGGATGATGACGACTATGTCCGCTCGCTATCTTCCTAAGCTCAGACTTTACAAGCAGCAGCCGGCCTTCCTATATCGACGGACCGAAACGTCCTTAAACTATCGTCGGACCGAAACGTCCTTAAACTATCGTCGGACCGAAACGTCCTTAAACTAACAGCGGACCGAAACGTCCTTAAACTATCGACGGACCGAAACGTCCCTAAACTACCACTGCAACGTCCTTAGGTTGACGAGATGGATAAATAAAAAAAAAATGATAAAAAAAAAAAACGGTATGTCCATAAGCAAAATGGGCACGGATGAAAACCCGAAAAGGGCTCCGTGAGTAAAAACAGCAGGGCTGCCGGCAAGTGTTCGTGAAAACCCGAAAGGGCGCGACCTTGTAAAAAAAAAAGAGAAGAGTAAAAATGATATAAATAAAAAAAAAAACGGTATGTCCATAAGCAAAATGGGCACGGATGAAAACCCGAAAGGGCTCCGTGAGTAAAAACAGCAGGACTACCGGCGAGTGTTTGTGAAAACCCGAAAGGGCGCAACCTCGTTAAAGGACACTTACAGAGTCCTCTCGACCCTGTAAGGAGAAACCACCTGCGTGAGATCCTTACGACTCACAAAGGAGCAGCACACTTAGGGATCCTCACGATTCCTGAGGAGAAAATACACTTACGAGATCCTCACGACTCATAAGGAGAATTCTCTTATGGGACCCTCACGGCTCATGAGATTTGAAAGTCTTAAGTTACAGAAACCTGAACCTGTTCTTAAGCAAATCCCCCACAACCTCCGATATTGCCCTACAAGAGGCTCAATACTGACCCTTGTATACAATCCACGGGCGCGAATAAACATTTCCCCAGCAAAGTCCAACCCTTGTAGGTCCTCTCGACCCATAAGGAGAAAACCCTCTTGTAGGATCCTTACGACTTACAGAGGAACATACACTTAGGAATCCTCACGATCCCTAAGGAGAAAATACACCTGCAAGATCCTCACGACTTGTAGGGAGAAATACCTTTGTGAGACCCTTACGGCTCATGAAGTCAAAAGCCTTAGTCGACAGGACCTTAACCCTGTTTGCTAAGCCACCTTTGTTCAACATCGATAGAGGCAAATGATGATTCGCTCCTGGCAACATCCCAGTTGCAGCGATGCTGATGCCGAAATCGGTGTCCAAAATCAGAGCTTGCGGCGAAAAAGCTAGCAAGCCACACATGCCTACGAAATAGCCGAAATGATGGGGCAACTTGCAATAAAAAGCAGCAAGTAAAAATGTATGCATGAAAAATAGCCGAAATGATGGGGCAACTCGCAATAAAAAAGCAGCGAGTAAAAATAAAACAAATAGCCGAAATGATTGGGCACCGCGAAAAATAGCCGAAATGATTGGGCAATCGCGACCTTCGCGATATAAAAAGCTGAAATGATAGAGCATCGCGGAAAGAATAAAAGAAATGATGGAAAAATGAAACCTTTTTGCCCTACAGGTGATACTACAACAATCCCTGTACACAATCCAGGGGCGCAAACAAAGAAGGAGTCGTACTCCTTCCCCCAGGTTTCACCAAAGAAGAAGAAGCCAAATCTCGACGGGCCAAAGGAGACCTGGAGATCGTCTCAACACTCGTCTCGTAACGACGGACATGACTTCAAACAAAACAGAGCAGCGGCAGCTCCCAGTTCCATGGCTCGGTGGTATACATATCGCCAACAGTCAAGCCTCCATCCCGCGAAATGCGGATACAATCAGTACAAACTTCCTGGTTACGTGGAACGCGGATAACGTCACTCTTTGACCCCATGGAAAACGTCCAGAGCGGATCCTGGTCCTCGCAGAGCATGGCAGTGAACCCGTGCGAAGCATCCAGAGCGGAGCCTAGTCCTCGCCTAACGCGGCAGTGAACCCGTGTGAAGCATCTAGTGCAAACTTCCTGGTTACGTGGAACGCGGATAACGTCACTCTTTGACCTCGTGGAAAACGTCCAGAGCGGATCCTGGTCCTCGCAGAGCATGGCAGTGAACCCGTGCGAAGCATCCAGAGCGGAGCCTAGTCCTCGCCTAACGCGGCAGTGAACCCGTGTGAAGCATCTAGTGCAAACTTCCTGGTTACGTGGAACGCGGATAACGTCACTCTTTGACCCCGTGGAAAACGTCCAGAGCGGATCCTGGTCCTCGCAGAGCATGGCAGTGAACCCGTGCGAAGCATCCAGAGCGGAGCCTAGTCCTCGCCTAACGCGGCAGTGAACCCGTGTGAAGCATCTAGTGCAAACTTCCTGGTTACGTGGAACGCGGATAACGTCACTCTTTGACCCCGTGGAAAACGTCCAGAGCGGATCCTGGTCCTCGCAGAGCATGGCAGTGAACCCGTGCGAAGCATCCAGAGCGGAGCCTAGTCCTCGCCTAACGCGGCAGTGAACCCGTGTGAAGCATCTAGTGCAAACTTCCTGGTTACGTGGAACGCGGATAACGTCACTCTTTGACCCCGTGGAAAACGTCCAGAGCGGATCCTGGTCCTCGCAGAGCATGGCAGTGAACCCGTGCGAAGCATCCAGAGCGGAGCCTAGTCCTCGCCTAACGCGGCAGTGAACCCGTGTGAAGCATCTAGTGCAAACTTCCTGGTTACGTGGAACGCGGATAACGTCACTCTTTGACCCCGTGGAAAACGTCCAGAGCGGATCCTGGTCCTCGCAGAGCATGGCAGTGAACCCGTGCGAAGCATCCAGAGCGGAGCCTAGTCCTCGCCTAACGCGGCAGTGAACCCGTGTGAAGCATCTAGTGTAAACTTCCTGGTTACGTGGAACGCGGATAACGTCACTCTTTGACCCCGTGGAAAACGTCCAGAGCGGATCCTGGTCCTCGCAGAGCATGGCAGTAAACCCGTGCGAAGCATCCAGAGCGGAGCCTAGTCCTCGCCTAACGCGGCAGTGAACCCGTGTGAAGCATCTAGTGCAAACTTCCTGGTCACGTGGAACGCGGATAACGTCATTCTTTGACCCCGTGGAAAACGTCCAGAGCGGAGCCTGGTCCTCGCCAAGCACGGCAGTGAACCCGTGTGAAGCATCCAGAGCAAACACCGGACTGTGGAGTCCTTAAAATCCACGGACTATGACGTCCTTAACCTCGACCGTGATGTCTTAAAACTAACGATCAACCCCCCCGATTCCCTACGGATTTCGCCTTGGTTTAAGGGTACATCTCTTCACTCCTTTGATACCTGGCGTTGTAATTCCTCAACGTTTTCAAAGAGGTGACGGGTCCCTGCAACCAAACACCGGACTGTAGAGTCCTTAAATCCACGGACTATGAGGTCCTTAACCTTGACCGCGATGTCTCAAAACTAACAGCGGACTGTGGAGTCCTTAAATCCACGGACTATGAGGTCCTTAACCTTGACCGCGACGTCTTTAAACTACGATACCTTGAGAGATCCCTAACCCCGTGAAACACGGAAAAAGGTGATCACACCTGGCACTTGCAGGCCCTCACGACCTGTAAGGAAGAAAAACTCTCTTGTGAGATCCTTACGACCCTCAAAGGAAAACCCGCTTAAGGATCCTCACGATCTTTAAGAAGAACTCACACCTATGGGATCCTCTCGACCTATAGGGAGAAAGACTCCTTATGAGACCCTCGTGGCTCATAAGATGCAAAGGCCTCAGGAAACAGATCCTAACCCTGAATCCTAAGCCACGGCCGTCCTGCAAGGAGATCGAGATAGAGTATCCGCAGAATACATTCAATAGAAAGGGGACACACCATTGAAGAGAAGAATATGTCTTCATTTATAAACCTCCCTTCGACAACAATACTCGATCTAAAGCCAGCACAAACCACCCGATACGGGAGATAACGTGGCAAGTTTCTGATCTGTATCCTATCAAGCACGCATTTGCAACTGTACGAATGTTTAAAAGGAAATGTTGCCGGAGGCACTGATGTGCATGCAACGTAACGATGGTGCTCGTAATTAAAGAAAAACAGACATCTCATTTACGCAAGCAAGACACACGTACAACTATCTGACAAGCATGAAAATTCAACAGAAAGCATGCAAACCACCAATGATTAAAGGAGTACATTGATTCAAACATGCTACATCAGTGGGAAAAGATTACCAAACAAGGGATCAGAAATACAAGGGTTAACAAAGCAAAACACAAAATTCTCCAACTCCCTTTCCGCCTTCTCCAGCACGTCAAAACGGCGGTTTTCGCGAGGAGTCGCTCCCCGCCGGTTGGAGCCGTGCTCATCAGCGAAAGCAGACATGACGGCCCGACGAGCTCTTATCTGACTCAGTAAATGAACTGAGTGATCCTTCAGAGCTTGAGTGATTAGACAAGCCTCATGAAAGCACTCAAGCTTGTCCTCCGCCGCGTCAAGGATCGCCGAAGTCATCTCCGCCGGATGAGGGGGTATATCGGCAAGCACAGACAGGAGTATCATCCGGAGCCAAATGGAGCCCATGGGAAGAGGAGAACCCCGACGGGTCAGTAGCTCGTACATCACCGTGTCACATTGAGTGTCGGTGAGAAGGGGATCCGCCAGCCGCGCAGCGAAGCGAGGAATTATCTACTCAAGGGGCACCTCCCATGGTTGCCGACGAGCATGGGGACGATCGCAAGCCATGGAGATTGATCGGGTTCTCAAAAAAATGACCACCTTAAGGTATGAATGGGTTTCTCTGTGAAGAAAAGAAGTAAGGCATAAGGTTCAGGTTATAAAGGGGCGCATTTAATGCCATGCACAAAAAATGTTGTGCATGGTGGGACTATTCTCAAAGCCCGAAAAGAAGGGGAGAGCGTTGGGAATGAAATCCGACGACGCATTGGAATTAGGTTAGGGAAATGAAACGTCCCCATCAAGCAGATCCCTGCATACGCAACACGCGAGCACTAGCCTTTGATTGAAAATAAGGCGGCACTGCACAGGCACAACAGAGAACTAAGCTCTGAGAACGAGAATCAAATTCTTAAAAGAAAGGTTTGAAAGGAAGGACATGAAAAAGTGAAGGCGCTTCTAAAAGGACGTTTCGTCTACCTTACTCCCCCAAAGCAGGTCCAGCGGTCATAAAAGGTGACAGCGTTGCACTCACGTGCAGACACGTGAGAACAACGCTGTGGGGGCATTTGTTTCCTGATTTAAAATCAGGAAAGCTTTTGGGAAAAGCTTCAAAAAGGGGTCACGTGTTGGCACGTGACACCTAAAAGGCATCATCAAGTCAAGTGCAGTTTCCTGACTACGCTGAAGAAAATGGGCTTCAGAAAGAGTCACGTGCTCCCACGTGACCAGGGTCACGTGGCGACACGTGACATTTAAACGCAAGCGTCAAAGGCACACAAGTTCTCTGATCAAGTCAAGAAAAGGCTTCAGAAGAGGTCACGTGTTCCCACGTGACCAGGGTCACATGTTGGCATGTGACGTTCAAGACAGCAAACTCGCTCTCCAATTGAACCAAAGAAAGAAGCGCCAGACAGGGGTCACGTGCTCACACGTGACCGGGCGTCACGTGGTAGCACGTGATGGCTACAACAGCAACCGGAAGATAGCGCAGAAAGGAAGAGGATTCTTTATTCCAAAGGGGGTCACGTGTCTACACGTGACCATAGATCACGTGGTCACACGTGACCGGCTTTCAAAGCCCATATTTTTTTAACGACAGAATTAAATTCTGAAGGAAATTCGAATCTTTCCAAAGGAAAGTAATTATTTGGGACCAATCAAATTAAAGATTCAGAGATGATTAAATATCATCTATCTATGGAAAATCTCGGGTTTGGAAAGATTTCCCCCTTAAATCTAACCAAAATAACAAAGGAGAATCTCTGGATTCAAGATCCAATGGTGAATAAAATTCACCTGATAATCCAAAGGCCCAAAATGAATAATGGACGCAAATCAAATCTCAATGAAGATTCGTCAAAGACTGATTGATTCGGCTGCTTCTCCTATAAATAGGAGCCAAAAGACACAGAGAAATATATACATACGGAGAGAAGAAAAGAGAAAAGGAGAAGAGCTTTGATACTTGAAAAAGACTCAGATCTTCTGCAAAAAACCCTAGGTAAGAAAGGGAAAGCCTTTTGGAAAGAAAAAGAATTTAATTCTCAACAGAGTTTAACTCTGAGGCATAAAACGAGAGAGCATATCTCCTCCCTCTTTGATAGAGGATCTGCAAAGTGCACATCTCCCCTTAAGGTTGAGAATTTAATTCTCAATGGGTCGAGATCCTGCCATGCAGATCCAAAACATAGAGAAGGAATGCAAGTATGAGAATTTAATTCTCACAGAACTATAGGAATTTAATTCCTCCAAAATAAAGTTAGGGTTCGACCCTGTATTATGGGAATTTAATTCCTTCAAAACAAAAAGAAACAGGGTTGAACCCTAATCAAGAACATAGTTTTGTCGAAACAGTGGGAATTTAATTCCTTTAATCATAATCCTCAGAAAAGGGGAGTTTAATTCCTTAAAAGCTTTTAGGGTTTAACCCTATTCGGTTCTTCGCATAAACAAGGAATTTAATTCCCACAGAAAACTCAGATTTAAACTCTGTTCCAGAATATAAGCCTTCAAAAGGAAATAGGAATTTAATTCCTCTGAAATTAAAAGTTCGAGGAATTTAATTCCTGAAAGAGGAGCAACAGATCCTCCAAAAACAGCATTGAGGCAGGGTCACGTGTCACCACGTGACCCCCCCCAAAAGCCCTACAGAAAGCCCCTTTGAGGCAGCACCCCACGTGACACACGTGACTTTCAGCAGGAGCCTTAACACATAGGCATTTGAATGCCCGTCACGTGCTAACACGTGACGCTATCAAAGACACAGTAATTTCGGCAGAATCATTGAAGGGAAGGCACTCTCACGTGGGGCCACGTGACCGTTCTTGCTGTAGTGTTTGACACTAAGTTAAAACTCTCGAATCCAGTATTGAAGTGCTATCGGGCCTTAGTGTTCAACACTAATTAAAGAATTTTGTTCGTAGTGTTCAATATTAATTGTTTTAATATTCGGCACTAATTTAAGATCCCCATTGCCAGTGTTTAACACTGAGCTGTTTTAGTGCTTATGATCATTTCAAGGCCTTGTTGCTGGTGTTTAACACCAATTATTCTTCTAGTGTTAAACACTAACTTGTCAAACTCATTCCCAGTGTTCAACACTGATTGCTTTGAAGTGTTTAACACTAGTCTATAGCCCAATTGGCTAAAGGGATGGAGGCAAAGCTTCTCCCTCGATGGACTCACAAGGAATCAATATTCCAGACATGATGGGACTTAGCCCAAGCTGGCCATAAGTCCTCAATTCGTGACTAATTGGGCCAATGGGCTCATAACATGATTAATCAGTCCTGACCTCAAATTGGGCCAGGGGCTGCTCAAGCCACTCCGGTTCTAGGGTACATCTCTTCACTCCTTTGATACTTGGCATTGTAATCCCTCAATGTCTTCAAAGAGGTGACGGGTCCCGACGACCACCCATGATATGGACTGTGGGGTCCTTAAACTCATACAAATTCCTGGTCACGTGGAATACGGATAATGTCACTCTTTGACCCCGTGGGAAACGTCCAGAGCGGATCCTGGTCCTCGCAGAGCACGGCAGTGAACCCGTGTGAAGCATCCAGAGCGGAGCCTGGTCCTCGCTAAGCACGGCAGTGAACCCATGTGAAGCATCCAGAGCACATACCGGACTGTGGGGTCCTTAAACCCATGGACTACGACGTCCTTAACCTTGACCGAGATGTCTTAAAACTAACAGCGGACCGCAATGTCCTTAAACTACCCACGGACCGCAATGTCCTTAAACTACCCACGGACCGCAATGTCCTTAAACTACCCACGGACCGCGATGTCCCTAAAACTAGAACAATAGAGCCCTTTCTTATGCTCTTTTGTTGGACCTAAACGGCCCCGTCTAAGTTGATCTTAGCCTTGGAGATGGTTAACGCGTCCTTAGACCCTCAAACATACTGGACTACGAATCCCCCGAATTAATTCCGGCTCAAGGGTACATCTCTGAACTCCTCTGGCATCTGTCGTTGTAATCCTTCAACGTCGTCAGAGAGGTGATGGGTCCCGACAGCCATACAGACGATGGACCACTATGTCCCTAAACTGGAACATTAGAGTCCAAACACTCTTTTGTCGGATCTAAACGATCCCGTTAAGTTGATCTTAGTCACAAAGTTAGACTAACGTATCCTTAACAAACGTTTGAGTTGATCTTAGCCTCGAGTAGGGCTGACGTGTCCTCAAACCAAACCCCCCCAAACCCAAATTTAAGATAATACGGATTTGGACTAGTCCACGCCCTACGGGCGACGACATAACTCAGTCTCCGTAAACAATCCACGGGCAATAAAACAAACACCCACGACACGAAGTGACCATCTGGAGAAGGAGAAAGTTGTTACCGCAATGCGGTAGCGTAATTAACTGCAGGGGCTTGCGCCTGCAGGGAAGAGCGTCCCCACAATCAAAAAAACCCCTCAAACGAGGGGGAATCTGACGAAGTCTGCTACATCGGTCGCATCCGTTTAAACCTTCGATATATGGTGCCATAAATCAACTTGGCATCTTCGGAGAGGTGGACGGATAGCACCAATTAGCATCTGCCCCGAACCTAACGCCTCAGACGTCCCGACGTCCCGGCCGCCGTTCGGAGGGGAACAGGCATGAGCTTCCAGGATAACTCCGACGCTACTCAATGCCGAGCATTTCCAACCACCCTCATCCGGGCTAGACGAGACTGATTCTGAGGACTCACGACATACTCTATCTCTACCTTTGATGAGCTGGCCGCCCAGTTCTTCAGTCACTTCGTCGGAAACAGACGACAGAAGCGAACCGTCGATTACCTCTTCACCATAAAGAGCAGGGACAAGGAATCCTTTAAAGGATACGTTACTCGCTTCTACAACGCTCTTCTCGAGGTTCCCGAGAACCGGGATGAAACTGTCATCGCCGCCCTAAGGTCGGGTCTTAGGCACAAAGAGTGACTCCGCTCTTTTGCATTAGCGCAACCTAAGACCATGGCCGAGGTAAAAGCTTGAACCGAGCGAGATATCCAACTCGAGTCTAAGGTGAACACCAACCTGTCCCGGGGCGACCAAGCCGACCAAAAGAAGAGGGGTAGAGAAGAGAAGAAGAAGGTCGACCGGCCAAAACCATACTCCCCAAGTTCCAGGAGTATACTCCTCTCAACATCTCCCAGACCGAGCTGTTAGAGCAGGCGAAGGGCGAGCGATTCTTCAAGCTCCCTCCGGTCACCCATAGAGCGGCTAAACGTATTCGGGGCCTGTACTGTGCCTTCCATCGATCGCAGGGCCACCCGACCAAAAACTGCAAACAACTCCGCGACTACATCGAGGAGTTGATCCGCTCTGGCCACCTGGCGAAGTACATGCGGGACAAGCGACATGCAGATAGGGAGCACGAGAACCAGCCCCCTCCCGGCGAATTAACGATCGGCCAAATCATGGTCGTTTCCTCGCGGTCTGCCCGCGGAGCCGGCGAGACTCACCGTCTCCTACCCGTCGAGGGAACAAGCAACCCTCCCCAGAAGAAATGCAGGACCGTCGAGCCCATCATCTTCACTAATGAAGACCTCCATGGTATATCCTTGCCTCACAATGACCCTCTCGTGATTACGGCACGGGTCCACCATTATGAGGTTCAGAAGATATTGGTCGATTCCGGAAGCTCGGCAGACATCATCTTCTATGACTGCTTCCAGCGTATGAGGCTAGGGCCGTCCGACCTACGGCCAACCTCCCACGTCCTATCAGGGTTTACCAACCACTCCATCCCGGCCGAGAGAGTGGTCACCCTCCTCCTCAACATTGGGGAAGCAGGCCATACGAGGACCGTGCCGGTGGAATTCATCGTCGCTAGGATCCCCTCATCCTACAACATCCTCCTGGAACGCCTGACATTAAACGCCCCCCGGGCTCAAATCTCGACCTACCACCTTGCGATCAAATTTCCATTAGATCAAGGGGGAATAAGCCGGGCCTACGGGAACCAGCGAATCACCAAGATCTGCTTCACCGCGACGTCCACCACCGGAGAGCAGGGCGACGACCTCGAAGGCGCAAATGATTTCCAAGGGTCCTTGGACACTCGCGACGAACAGAAAGAAATCTAAGGAGGCCCGGTGGAGGCACTAACAGAAGTCCCCCTCGTCGAGGGGAACAATCGACAAACCGTCCAGATCGGATCCCTTTTAACAGAGACCCGGCATGAAAACTTGATCCACTTTCTCCGAGGGAACTCAGACGTGTTCGCCTGGGTGCCTGCTGACATGCCCAGGATCGACCCCAAAGTAATCTCGCACAAGTTCGGGGTCGACCCGAAAGCCCGACCCGTCAGACAAAAGAAGCGAAGTTTCACGCAGATCAAGCAAAAGGCGGTCGAGGATGGGGTCGATAGATTACTCACAGCTAACTTCATTCGAAATGTTGACTACTCGGATTGGCTGGCGAATGTAGTCATAATTAAAAAGGCGAACGGGAAGTGGCGCATGTGCGTCGACTTCACAGACCTGAACAAGGCCTTCCCGAAAGACAACTATCCCCTCCATCGGATAGACCAGCTAGTAGACAGCTCGGCAGGCCACGAATTGCTCAGCTTCTTGGACGCTTTCTCCGGCTACAACCAGATCCGTATGAACCCGGCAAATGAAGAACTTACCGCGTTTACTACGGACCGGGGGTATGCTGCTACAAAGTGATGCCCTTCAACCTCAAAAATGCTGGGGCTACATATCAGCGCCTAGTTAACAAAATGTTCAAACCGCGGATCGGGAAGAACATGGAGGTTTACGTCGACGACATGCTCGTGAAATCAACCTCATCGGACGAGCCCACCAAAGATCTTGGCGAGACATTCGACACACTGCGCAATTACAAAATGAAGCTGAATCCAGCCAAGTGCGCGTTCGGAGTCACTAGAAGGAAATTCCTCCGGTTCATGGTTACCCACCGAGGAATCGAAACTAACCCGGAAAAGATCAGCGCCATTCTCAACATGGCCACACCAAAGAGCAACGTTGAGATCATGCGACTCACGGGAAGAGTGGCCGCTCTGAGTCGCTTCATGTCAAGATCCGGAGAAAAGTGCCTCACATTCTTCAAAGCCCTGAGAAAGATCCCAAAGTTCGAATGGTCGGAAGAATGTCTAAGCGCTTTCGAGTAGCTCAAAGCGCATATGGAAACTCCCCCACTGCTCACCCGATCAATCGAAGGAGACGAGCTATCATTGTACCTTGCGGTCTCCGATCATGCCTCTGGCTCGGTGCTCGTTCGAGAAGTCGAAGGAGTACAGAAACCGGTCTACTATGTGAGCCATGTCTTCAAAGACACGGAAACATGGTACCCGGCCATAGAAAAGATAGTCTTGGCTCTTGTCGTCGCCTCAAGGAAACTCTGACACTACTTCTAGGCGCACATCATCTTCGTCCTCACCGAGCATCCTATAGGGACAATTCTCGCCTCCCCCGAGTCATCAGGTCGTCTAGAAAAATGGAGGTGGGAATTATCCCAATTCGACATCAAATACCGTCCCCGGCAAGCCATCAAAGCTCAGTTCCTAGCAGACTTTGTGGTCGAATGTACTATCCCCAATAAAGAAGAAGCGGCAATACGGGACGGCGGACCCCGATCCTCAGTCGAGGAAGTACCCAACTCTGTCCCCAATTGGGTTCTCTACGTCGATGGGTCCTCTACCGAGGAAGGGAGCGGGGCTGGCCTTATCCTTCGAGCCCCGAACAAGGCAGAGATGGAGTACTCCTTGAAGCTCGGGTTCAGAGGGTCAAACAACGCCGCGGAATAAGAGGCCTTGCTAGCCGGGTTGTGAATCGCTTCTTGGGTGGGGCTGAAGACGATCCGGATTCGCAGCGACTCTGCCATAATCGTCGGCCAAGTGACCAGGCACTTTGAGACCCTAGAACCACTCATGGTGAAGTAATTGGCCGAGGTGAAAAGACTACGAAAAATTTTTGACGGAGCCCAAGTGGAATAGATTCCCCGGCACCTGAACGCCCAAGCCGATGCCCCGAGCAAACTTACATCTTCCTATACTGCCAACAATAAGAGGAATATCCTCTTCGAAGTCTTGCCACGGCCCAGTGTGGAAGACAGAGAGGTGACGCTTCAAGTATACACCGCTTAAGAAAAAGGCCAGGATTGGAGGAAGCCCCTCGTGGAGTTCCTGAAGGATGGTACACTTCCAGAAGACCGAGGGGAAATGCACCGCATACGAGCCAAAGCCCGCCATTTCATCTGGAGCAATGGAAACCTTTACAAGAAGTCATACACACAGCCTCTGCTTCGGTGCGTCGACCCTCACGAAGCCGACTACGTCCTGCATGAGATACATGAAGGGGTCGGTGGAGCGCATCAAAGGACTTGTACCTTGGTCCAGAAGACGCTGTTCCAAGGATATTATTGGCTGACGGTACACCAAGACGCTCAGAAGCTCGTCAGAAGATGCAAGAGATGCCAACTCTACGGCAACATACCCCGTCTTCCGGATACCGAGCTAACGGCCCTCGCCTCCCCTTGGCCGTTTGCCTAGTGGGGGATGAACATGGTGGGCCAACTCCCCACTGCAACGGACGGACACAAGTACATCCTCGTCGCGGTAGACTATTTCATGAAGTGGATTGATGTCGTCCCCATCAGAAAACCGGACGCAGCCGCTACCATAAAGTTCCTGCAGAACAACGTAATCTCTCGATTCGGGATCCCAAGGTGCATCATTACCGACCACAGGACGAATTTCGAGAACGACAAAGTCAAAGAGTTCTACAACGAATACCACATACTAATGAAGTTTGCCGCAGTCGCGCATCCTTAATGCAACGGACAGGCCGAGGCTGCTAACCGAGATGTCATCCGAGGTCTTCGAGCTCGTTTAGAAGGAAGGCAGGGCAGCTGGGTCGAGAAACTACCACGGGTACTATGGGCCTTACGCACATCGAAGAAAACGCCCACGGGAGAGACCCCCTTCAGCCTCTGCTACGGTACCGAGGCAATGGTCACAGCGGAGATCGAACTGACCAGTTACAAAGTCGAACACTACGATGACGAAGCTAATACTTCGGCGCTCCAGACCAATTTGGACATCTTGCTAGAGAAGCGAGACCGAGCGCAGATCAAGGCGGCTGCTTACCAACAACAAACTGCTCGCTACTACAATGCACGAGTTAAGTATCGTGCCTTCAAGACGGGAGATTTGGTCTTAAGGCAGAACGAATTCGTAGATCAGGGCAAACTGCATAAGTTCTCCCCGAAGAGGGACGGCCCTTTCCTCGTCTCCGAAGTATTGCCCGGTGGAGCCTATCGCTTACAAGACGCCGGGGGACGCAAGTTTCTTCGGACCTACAACGCTGAAAAACTCAAACTATACAAATGAATGCATTTTCTTCCTTTCAAAGCTATGTAATTTTTCTTAAGTCTCCTGAATTAGAAGAGACTTCTTCGATATATTTCCTTCTTCCTCGGTTCTGAGATTTCTAGATTCATTTGAGAAAATATAAAAGAAATGCTAAGGGATAAAATAAGATAAAACACAACAGAAAAGAAGAATTTTATTCATTAAGAGGTATTATAGGCTCCTCAGCCTTACAAAAATTACAGCAAAGAAGGCCGGAGATTGAGGAAGCATTGTTGATGGTACTCCGACGAAATCTCCGTCAGCCGAGTCCTAGCCTCCTCGGCTACCTCGGAAGCGCCACCCGCCGGACAAAAATCAACGATCGATCTCTTTTGGAAACACTACAGAAGAAGGCCCGCAGATCGGTCCCGCCTACTCTTTGAGATCAGGTCGAGATGATAAAGCGAGTGCAACTTCTCGATCGCCTCATCCCTCAACTGCAGAGACAAGGCGTTGTGCAGACCTGAGGACCTCCTCCAGATCGCATAAATAAGCACTTGGAGGAATGGTGATCGCCGAGGAAGAAGGCGTCCGAAGTGGCCCTCTACGCGGTCTATCATCGCCTCGTACGTCTGTTCGGGTCGGTCGAGATTGTAGAGATACACATCGTTGCTAGAAATGATCTCCCTGATGAGCACACGCGGACGTCCGGCCATTTTCAGAAACGCAAGGCTAAAAGAAACCAATATGCCTTCGCTATTTATAGCCCCAACAGAATCTCTAAAGGCCGAAATTTGCGCGCGCAGCAACGCGAATCACAGGATATTTTCAAATTTCCCAACACAGAGCTGCCACGTGGCGACCATGCCAATCCTCATGAGTCCTTAAGCGGTCAAAGGAAGTTGGAACGATGCGAAACACGGAGCGTCGCGTCTTGCCTGTACATTTCTACCACGTGTTGTCTACGACGGTCACTCTTCCAGATTTTACGGATCAAGGGAGATTGAACGACGCCCCATGAAGGCGAAGAGAAGTCTAAAAAGCCCTTATTTCCCCCAATCAGAGTAAAGTTCTGTTCAAATTTCAAAATTTGAAATGAAACAGCGCTTCATAGCAGCGCCAGCGCTGAGAGTCAAAGACTCTGAAGCAGCGCTCACGTGCAAAGCACGTGAGCGCTAGCGCCAAGGGTGCTGCACTCTAAGCAGCGCACCACGTGCAAAGCACATGAGCGCTAGCGATAGAACAAAATGTTCTCGGCCCTTGGATCAAAGATCCAACGAACAGGATTAAAAATCATCAATTGACCAGAATAAAATTCTGTTAAAGAAACATTCCTCACAATCTTTCCAAACAAGAAAGATTGTGCTCTGAAAATCAGAGCACCGTTGGATCAATGATCCAAGGGTGATTAAAAAATCACCAAAATACAGAATAAATCCTGTATAAAAAAGATTTCCCAATCTTGTTAAAAACAAGAAGATTGCCTTATGTAAAACAGAAGCCCTAGAATCAAAGATCCAACGATGGGGAAATCCCCAAATCAATTAGAGAAAAGATCTCTTCAACCGATTCAACAAATCAGCCTACCCTATATAAAGGCCCCAAGACTTCAAGTCTGATATAGAGGAACCCCCCCACACACACATAAACTTTGAGAAAGTTCAAAGAGAAAAACAAGCTCTCTGCAGAAGAAGAATTTCTTCAAGGTAAACAAAGAGATCAAAGCATCTCATCGGAAAAAGAACTTAATTCTTTTGCCAGATCATAGATCTAGAAGACAAATTGTCTTTCACAAAGAGAACATAACATCTCATTATAAAAGGGGGGAGAACAATTCAATTCTCTTACGATCACAGATCCATAAAGACAAGGCCTTTCACCAAAAATATAAGAGATTAAAACATCTCCTATAAAATAAGAACTTTGTTCTTAAATCCATGAGACAAAATCTCTTATAAGAGAGAATTTAATTCTCAGAAAGCATAGCTGCTTAAAAGAGCCTTAGCGCTCCAAATTTAAAGAAGCGCATTGCACTCATTAATTAGCACACAGCGCCAAGCGCACCACGTGCTCCTCACGTGCGCGCTATTTCACAAAGAGCGCACCGCGCTCATTAACTGGCGCACAGTGCCAAGCGCACCACGTGCTCCTCACGTGCGTGCTATTTCACAAAGAGCGCACTGCGCTCATTAACTCGCGCACAGCGCCAAGCGCACTACGTGCTCCTCACGTGTGCGCTATTTCACAAAGAGCGCACTGCGCTCATTAACTGGCGCACAGCGCCAAGCGCACCACGTGCTCCTCATGTGTGCGCTATTTCACAAGAAGCGCACTGCGCTCATTAACTGGCGCACAGCGCCAAGCGCACTACGTGCTCCTCACGTATGCGCCGAGGGAACACAAAGTGTTCTTTAAATAAAAGCCCTAGAGCTATGAAGAGTTTCCAACACTCAATAAAAAAATAAAAGAAGAAGGGGTGTCAGAACCCAAAATTAATGCTCTGCATTATTGAACAAAAAAAGGCCTGAGCCCAAACAAATGTTCAAAAATGAATGGACTGAGTCCAAATAAGTGTTCGAACACTTTAACTGAATGGGTTGAGCCTAAGTCGGCCATAAATCCCCCAATTTAGATTAAATTGAGCCCATATGCTCATAAATCTTTGATCTTAGTCCCAAATTGGACTACAGATCTCTCAACCAATATTGGTTCAAGGGTACATCTCTTCACTCCTTTGATATTTGTCGTTGTAATCTTTCAACGTCTTCAGAGCGGTGACGGGTCCCGACAACCAGACATTCCACGGACTGTGGGGTCCTTAAACTCATGGACTATGATGTCTTTAAACTTTACGGACTGTAGGTCCTTAAACTCATGGACTGTGATGTCCTTACACCTATGGACCGCAACGTCCCTAAACTAAACTATACAGACTATGATATCTTTAAACTGGACCGCAATGTCCCTAAACTAAAACAATAGAGCCCAAATGCTTTTTTGTTGGATCTAAATGATCCTGTTAAGTTGATTTTAGTCTAAAATTAGACTAACGTGTTTTTAACAAACGTTAAGTTGATCTTAGTCTAAAATTAGACTAACGTATCCTTAACAAACGTTTAAGTTGATCTTAGTCTCAAATGAGATTAATGATCCTTAAACCCAAACCAAAACCCAAATCTAAGAAAATACGGATTTGGACTAATCCATGCCCTACGGGCGACAACATACATTAGTCTCCGTATACAATCCACGGGCAACCAAAAATAAAACAAACACACACGACACGAAGTGATCATCTGGAGAAGGAGAAAGTGGTTACCGTTATGCGGTAGCGTAATTAACTGCAGGGGCTTGCGCCTGCAG
Source organism: Agapanthus africanus (assembly GCA_030015575.1). NCBI lineage: Eukaryota > Viridiplantae > Streptophyta > Magnoliopsida > Asparagales > Amaryllidaceae > Agapanthus > Agapanthus africanus. Next base: position 286,409,945 of record JASDDO010000006.1, read on the forward strand.
GGAAGAGCGTCCCCACAATCAAAAACCCCTCAAACGAGGGGGAATCTGACGAAGTCTGCTACATCGGCCGCATCCGTCTAAACCTTCAATACATGGTGCCATAAATCAACTTGGCATCTTTGGAGAGGTGCACGGATAAAACCAAATAGCATCTGCCCCCAGATTCAGGCAAGACGTCAGTCTTCCCGGTTTCCGGCGGTAAACAGATTCTGGCACGCCGGGTGGGACCTTTTCCTCTTTCCACTCCACACTTCGTGTATCGTGTTCGCGAAAGAATCGCGGTCTAATATGGTTACCCCTGGGTTCAAGGTACTAATATTTGGTTTTGCTCCCGTGCAGAAAAAAGAACATCAATGGTCTCTAACTGTTCCAGCTGCAACAACAACTCCCATTCCGCCTCATCTAGAGGAGTAACCTACGGACCCCAAGCGGCCTCACTTTTCACAATGTCGGTGGAACAAGTGACCCAAGCCACCACTGGGCTATTCTTCGGGACCATGATCCCACCAACGAGCTTCAACGTTCAGATGCCATCACAGGAAGCTGCGAAGAAGTCGGTCTTTGATCGGCTTGCAACCACCACGGCCCCTCTCAGCGGGTCGTCCAGCTCCAATGCCTCAGTCTTCAACAGGCTAGGTCAAAGCTTAAGTGGGCCCGCAAAAAGGCTCGCAATACCAGAGAAAGACACTCCAACTCCTGCTACAGTTGAGGTCATCCAGGCTGCTCTCCCTACTCGAAGGTTGACTTTCGACAGGTTGACCATTCCCTCTCAGCGGACGTCTGTCTTTGACAGGCTGACGCCAACGACAGGCTCTCATCAGAACAGGGGGCATAGAAAAGCTGATCCAACAATGGAGGTTGTCCCGGCCGCTCGCCATGTTCGACGTCGCCACTGGCGCCGAGTAAGGAAGGCTGGGGGCAGCTCTCTTTCTGGACTGACTCCGCCAGCTCTAATGGTGGAAATTGATGTTGTTGTTCCAACTGGGAACAGCTTTGAACCACTCAGGAGGGTCCGCAAAAACTCTCCGACTGCCGTGCTGAAAAGATCTCCTCCACCTATGGAAAATGTTACAAAGGTAGAGCCAGAACAACCCCCTCACCGGTTGTCCTCCAAAATTCGCACGGTCTGGCGACAGGTCCAAAACTCTGTGATTAACCAAGACTACTCTCGCCAACCGAATAAGATGAAAGTTCGGCAAGAGAAGGACCACCCTGTCATGCCACATGAGAGGTCATCTATTTGGGTGCCCGCTGCAACGGTTCCTTCATCCACGATCGCTCACAAAAGAAGGAGGTCGGAGAAAGTCCCTGTGTCCGCGACGAAGCTCAAAGGTACTGAATCGAAACGCTCCAAGTCTGGGGGCATGGTGGTGCACACTGTTTATATGGCATCCGGGAAAGAGGATAGCCGTATCTCTATGGGCCATCGACCACTCACCAGATCCGTTACAAAGGCCCAGGAGCAGCAACAGAAGCTCCTGGAAATGTTAACACAGATGACCGCACTCACTGGGCTAAAAGAAAGCCCGGAGACGTCATCAGAGCAGCGTCATGAACAAGAAACTGATGCTGAGTTCTTCCGCGGAATCCTTGAGAAAAAGGATAAAGAGGCAGTGGAACAAGCTACCAACATAAAGCGAATGGCACTTTTGTTCCAAGACATGGTCGGGATGATGTTATAGCCGGATCCTTCAGCTGAAGACCCCCCGATTATCTTTGAAGACGACAGAAGGGAGACATCGAACCCTCTTCCGGCTTGTTCTGCAGCCAAGGAAGAGACCATTTCTAAAGCCGCTCTAGATGACTATATCACACAACAGATACGAGCTCATCAGGCGAGTGAAGCGGCCGGGCAGATTGTTAAGACTGGACGACCCTATCTGGGTTGGTACGACCAAATAAAGTACCCGCCAGGATATATGATCCCTAAATTCCATGTATATAAGGGGACGGGGAATCCACACCATCATGTTGCTCAATTCAGAGCCTTGTGTGGTAATACCGGAGATGACGACAAACTGCTGCTTCGCCAGTTTGTTAGCAGCTTGTCGGAGACAGCGTTTGAATGGTACTTCGAGCTCCCGAACGACTCCGTTAAGACATTTGCAGAAATGGAGCTACTGTTCACACAAAGGTGCGCAAGCGCTAGCGAGCGCACCCCGATCACCGTATTAATTAACGCCAGAGTGAAGCCAGGCGAAACATGGGTGCAGTACGTGATACGGTGGCGGAATCTATGGTCGATGTGCGAGCAGCGCATCGAAGAAGCGCCTGCGGTAGGCATGTTCGTGGGTACTCTTGATCCGCAGGTGACCATATCCCAGTTCATGATGTTCTTCAAGCCAACTACTTTCCAGGCTTTGATTGACAAGCTGGCCCAAATGGATCAGATGGGTCATAGACCATCTTCTTCGAAGTTGGAATCTCGAAACGAAAAAAGGAAAGGGAAAGCAACTTTCGTCGCCAATGCTCAGCAGCAGCCCAGTAGTCCGAAACCAGTTGATCGCCAAAGTGATAGACAGCGATCCCTTGGAGAAAAGATGAGACGCCCTTACTCGTTCCCTCGGGATAAGATGAAGAGGTCATTCGAGCAAGCGCTGCGCAACAGGCTCATCACTATGCCGGAGCCAAGACGCCCAATGCAACCAAGCGACGTTAACAATCCTAATTACTGCCCTTATCACCGAATATTGGGTCATCCAATCGAAGATTGTTACATCTTCAAAAGTTGGATCAAAGATCAGTACCAACAAGTCAAGTTTGCGTTATCCGAAAATTGAAAAGTAAGCCCGTCTCAGCCGCACGCTCTTAAAAGGGAGGACACACCGGGGGCATCATGCTCTTTTATAAAAGAAACTCCATAGGAGGTCGCTCTTTCAGTCAAGACGAAAAGAATGCTGAGGGATCTCCAAACATGCCCGGTAATCAGGTGGAAGAGTCCGCTAGAATCCGAGGTCATTGAGGGAATGCTGAAGCCACGTCCTACGCCAAGAATTGGTAGCGGTAGTCAAAACGCCCATGCCCAGCCCTCAAACTCTTCAAAAAAGAAGAAAAAGACCAAAAAGCCCGTGAAGCCTAATGACAAGCGTACAGACCTGCAAAAACATATTGACGCGCTAGAAGAATATAATCAGAAGGCGTGAACTCCGGTCATACTCCAAGAATTCCTCAACCACATCCTTGAAGATGGAGATGGCGACGAAGATGAAGAAGAAGACTCATCAGATGAACCTGAGGATGGTGTGGCAAGCTGCCACATGATATCTCACTCGTTGATAAATGGTGAAGAAGCTCCGGATGCAGAGAAACTGGGGGCAGATCCCGAGCCTGAACTCCTAGAACCATTCGACGAGATGATTGACGTATTCCTGAATGAGGCCCGTCAGAAAAGCAAAGCTGATCGAGAGCGCGAGCTGGCCATATTCGGAAAAGCCGAATGCCAGCGACTAGACGAAAGGGTAAAAACACTTCCACCAGATCAAACCACATCCGCCGCCAGCAAAAGCAGGTTCAAGACAAGGAAGCGGTTTGCTAAAGCCCTGTCGATGGGAATAAAGTTACCACCTTCCAAAGAAGATACTTCAGAAAATACGTGCCCCGACGAACTAGATGCACATCCAAGATTCTGCTTGTACCATCGGAAGATCACGCACCCTACCGAAGAGTGCAATGCCTTTAAAAATTGGTGGCAGGGATACGTTTCTCATCAGCAGCAGTTCAAGCGGATGAAGCGCAAAACGCGTCGAGAGCAAAAGGGCACGACAGATGAGCGCAAAAGAATTGCCGACAACCGTCATATGGTTTACTCCGGGGGATCGCAAGTTCTCACCTTCGGGAGCGATTCGGATGAAGAAATAGCCCTCGGTCCTCTCTTCAAGGAATCCATCTCTGAAGCAGAAGAGATGAAGACCTGTGAGAACATTCAGCTGCGCAATCGCACATTACCCGAAAAGAATCTCGGACCCGCAAATAGGGGATCGGATAGAAAAGATAAGGGGAAGGAAAAAGTCCCTGGGGATATCGCCCTCGATGATCGAGTCGTCAAAGAGCTCGCAACCAAGGACCCGCCCAAGAAAACACATACCTGAGAAAAATACCCTCGCAGCTAAGCATTCTCGATGCCCTTCTGCTATCCAAAGAGGCGAGAGATTCTCTGATCAAGGCATTACAAGAGCCTGACCAGTTTCAAGCTTTCCTCGCCGAAGAAAAGATGAAGGACGAGCTAGAAGAAATTCACACATCTGACATCACTTTCGGCGATGAAGATCTCCTCCTCGAAACATGCGAGCATAACCGTCCCCTATATGTCAACATTCTCATTGTGAGAGTGTTGAAAGAGATTTGCATGAGCGTTCAACACCTCGCTCGGGATAAAATCACTATCTCCTGGTTCGACTCCCAGTCATCACGGACGCTCGGGTCTGTGATACCGATGTTACACTTTGGGTTTCTCGTCACTGATATCAAGTTCCACGTCATTAATGCCAAGACTTGCTACAACGCTTTGCTCGGCCGGCCTTGGTTACACGAGTACAATATCATCCCTTCTACACAACATCAGTATATGAAGTACTTTAAAGATGGTCTCGAATATACTGTGACGGGGGAGCTAAACCCATTCTCCGTAAATGAAGTCCGCAAATATGAGGATGCAAAATACTTCTTGCCAGACTTCGAAGACACGGAAAGGTGCCATAAGCCGGAGAATAAGCAGAAAGCTATCACCACTATCCCGGTCTTTGGGAGCGATACCGAAGAGGAGGAGGAGATAGTCTATTCAGGGCCACCCCAATGCAACAAGCCGGGACCGTCCACCCATATTCTGGTCTTCGGCAGCGACTCTGAAGATGAGGTCAATGCAGTATTTTCTGTCCGACCATTAATGCAAGCCTTCACTGGAGATGATCAGAGTTTGCAAATCGCCATGGTTCCGCGACAGCACTACAGAGAACTTGATACGCTTGAAACATATAGCGTGCAAGAACTGCAGACGTTCTACGTCCCTTCCAGGCGAAAAGATGAAAAGACGATCCACTTTTATCGATCCGCTGAAACCAAAGTGGAGAAAGAAGTCTGGCATGACGCCGATTCTACGCTTGACAGGCTCCAACCCATCTGTCTGCCCAGATACTACACAAAAGGATTAAAAAGGCTATTGAGGCGCCAAGGCATACCCTTGAAGCAGACTGCTCGACGGGCTCAGTTCTACAACAGGATCTGGGACGTCCCTGGAAGCCAGCGAAAGTTGCCCAATGGGAAAATGGAAATGATCGGGCTTGGATATGTTCAATCTAAGAAACGGGAGCGATTCCATGGCTGCTACGTTATACATGACTTTGATGAAGAAGGAGATACTATGTTAGAGGACGCTAACCCTGAACCAAAACAAAGCCCCGCCATGAAAGTGCCAAGTCCGTCATTCGAAGAACAGATGGATAAGCTAATAAGGGAAGCGGGTCAAAAGGTCCGGGATGACCATAGCCGCGAAATGGCCATCTATGAAAAAGCCATGACGCAGCGCCTCCTTCAGCAGGCTACGGAGAATGACGACGCCCTCCGTCGCTAGCCCGTCACAAAGAAGACTCGACGCGGAGGAAAAAATAAACTGAAGAACGAAAAAAATGTTCGACAGCAGCAAAGCGGGTCCAAGAAGCCTCGCGATCGAAAATTGAGCAGCCGGGATCCGTCTCTTATGAAGAAGATGGGTCGAGCATATTCTTTTCTCCAAGACGAGACAAGAAAGATATTCGGTCTTGTCATTAAACATCAGATGATTACCCTCCCGGAGTCCAAGCACCCCGAACAAGCAAATGAGGTCCATCACCCAGATTATTGCTCCTATCACCGAGTGATAGGACATCCTCTCGAAGACTGCTTCACATTCAAAAACTGGGTTGAAGACCAATACCAACTCGGCAGATTCACTCTATCCGACAGTTGGAGGGTAGCCCCACCGCAAAGGCATGTGCCAAACGCAACGCACATAGCGAGAGTAGAACCAGATCAACATCGGTCTTGGAAACGATCTCGTACCTGTCACGCGATAAAGCTGTCAGAAGAAGGAATAGGCGAGAATATGGACAACCTCTCCCGGTGCTTCGAAAACGATGATGACGAGGTGATCTCAAAGTTTCTACCGGCACCAAAAGAGCTAGAAGATGGGATACATACTACTGCAGATAACCTCAGAAAAATCGACTTGGGAATGGCAAACGACCCATGGCCGACGTTCGTCGGTGAGCTGTTGTCTGAAGAAAAGGTGGCTACGCTCAGAGACATGCTAATGCAGTATAAAGACTGTTTCACATGGAACTACTCCGAAATGCAGGGACTAGATCCAGAAGTAATTGTGCACAAATTGGCGATATCTCCGGACATTAAGCCAGTCAAACATGCGTCGAGAAGAATGAGGCTCGAACTTGAGATGAGCATCAACGCCGAGGTCAAGAAGCTAATTGACTTCGGCTTCATCCAAGAAGTTCAATACCCCGACTGGATCGCCAACATCATCCCAGTGATGAAGAAAAATGGGACGGTGCGCATCTGCATGGACTTTCGGGACCTCAACAAAGCATATCCGAAAGATGACTTTCCCGTACCGGTTACCGAGCTGATGATAGACAACACGTCCACTCACGAAGTCTTCTCCTTCATGGATGGCTCATCAGGATATAATCAAATAAAAATGCATCCCGAAGACCAAAAGCATACCGCTTTCCGGACTCCTCTGGGCATATTCTGCTGCAAAGTGATGCCTTTCGGTTTGAAGAACGCCGGCGCTACCTATCAGAGGGCCATGACGAAGATTTTCGATGACCTCATACATGAAGTCATCGAATGGTATATCGACGACCTTGTGGTGAAAAGAAAATCGCATGAGGAACATTAGGAGCATCTAAAGATAGTATTCCAACGTCTTCGGAAATACAACCTGAAGATGAACCCTCTCAAATGCGCATTTGGGGTTTCCTCAGGCAAGTTCCTGGGATTCATCGTACGACATCGTCGAAATAGACCCGTCGAAGATCAAGGCGATCATGGAAATTCCCCCGCCAAGAACTCTTAAGAAACTGCGGTCTCTCCAAGGGAAGCTCACGTATATTCACCGGTTCATAGCCAATCTTTCCGGCAAATGTCATCCCTACAGCCACTTGATGAAGAAGGGAACCCCGTTCGTTTGGGATCGCAAATGCCAAAGCGTACTGGACGAAATCAAGCAATACCTGAAGAATCCACCGGTACTGACCGCTCCGGTCAAGGGAAAGCCTCTCATTCTGTATACAACCGCCCTTGAGGGTTCTCTAGGCGCATTATGGGTACAAGAGAACGACCAAGGGAAGGAGAGAGCCCTCTACTATTTGAGTCGAGTTCTCGTGGGGGTAGAAAACAATTACTCCCCCATCGAAAAATACTGCCTGGCGTTAATCTTCGCGATAACGAAGCTCAGACATTACGCATTGGCGCACGAGGTCCACCTCATATCAAAAGTGGATCCTCTCAAGTATTTGATGTCAAGAGCCATACTGACGGGACGACTCGCTAAATGGGCCATACTCTTAATGGAATTCTCGATAACTTATCGACCTCTCAAGGCAGTGAAAGGCCAAGCCATCGCCGACTTCCTCGCTGAGCATCCGGTACCTGCCGACTCACCCCTAAATTGCGAATTGCCAGACGAGCACGCGTTTGACATGATCGACAGGGAGAGAGGAGAAAACGATACCCGATGGGAACTCTACTTCGATGGGGCGTCTTCCATGAAGAAGCGAAAGCACAGCTCTCCCATAATCAAATCTGGGGTAGGCCTCATCTTCGTGACTCCACAAGAAGGGATAATGCGTTTTGCCTTTTCCATAACAGAGCCGAGGACAAACAAGAAGCAGAATATGAAGCTTTGATAGCAGGTCTTGAGATCGCTGTCGATATGGGAATCGAAAACCTTCTCATATACGAAAACTCCCAACTGGTCGTTAGCCAAGTAAACGGTGACTATCAAAAGTACAAACCAGAGTTGTTAAGGTACGGCGAGAGAGTGCAACAGTTACTAACTCAAATTCCCTCCTACGTCCTAGAAAGCATACCGCGTACAGAAAATAGCAAAGCGGACGCGTTGGCCAAGCTCGCTAAAGAACTAGCTGACGAAAACCTCGATGATGTAAGGATCATTGTTCAAAGCCGTCGGGTTCTTGCACCAGCAGAAATATCTCCGGAGTCGTCTGAAGAAAAGGAAGCGACCGAGCAAACAGCCCTACAAATAGAGGACCAAGGAAGGGCTAAGGATTGGAAAGAAGTTCTTATAGACTACTTCAAATCCCGTTGTTTCCCCCAATCAGAGCAAAGCTCTGTTTGAAATTCAAATTTTGAATTGAAGCAACGCTTCGGATGCAGCGCTAAGGGCGCTGCGCCCTAGACAGCGCACCATATGTAAGACACGGAAGCGCTAGTGCTAGGTGCACTGCACTATAGGCAGCGCACCACATGTAAGACACGGAGGCACTAGCGCTAGGTGCGCTACGCTCTGAGCAGCGCACCACGTGTGCGCTAGCGCTAGGTGCGCTGCGCTCTGAGCAGCGCACCACGTGCAAAGCACGGGTGTGCTAGCGCTGGAACTAAAAGCTCCCCACCGTTAGTTCAAAGATATAATGATAATGATAAATCATTAATTAATCAGAATTAAATTCTGTTAAGGAGAGATTCCTTAAAATCTTTCTAAATAATAAGATTGTGCTCTGTAAATCATAGCACCGTTGGATCAATGATCCAATGGTAAATAAAAATTACCAAAACACAGAATAAATTCTGTATGGAGAAATTTATCAATCTTGTTAAAAACAAGAAGATTGCCTTCTGTAAATCAGAAGCCCTTGGATCAAAGATCCAACGATGGGAAATCCCCCAAATCAATTGGAAAGAAGATCTCCTTAACTGATTGAACTAATCAGCTTACCCTATATAAAGGCCCCAAGACTTCAAGTCTCACACAGAAAAAACCCCTGTAAACTTTGAGAAACTCAAAGATAAAGAGCAAGCTCTTGCAAGAAGATTTTTTCTTCAAGGTAAGAATGAATGATGATGAACACAGAGATGAAATCATCTCATGATTAAGAAAGAAGAATTCATTTCTTTAAAAAGATCATAGATCTACAAAGACAAAAAAGTCTTTACAAAGAGATCAAAAGACCTCATCATAAAATAAAAGAAGAATTTACTTCTTCCTCACAGATCATAGATCCATGAAGGCAAAGCCTTTCATCAACATAAGAGTTTGAAGAACTTTTGTTCTTAAAATCTTGAGATAAAGTCTCTTTTTAGATCACAAAATTGATCATATGCACTTTACGCTCTTGAAATAGCGCACTGCGCTCATGGGCTGGCGCTTAGCGCTAAGTGCGACACGTGTCCTTCACGTATGCGCTAGTGCTTTGCGCTCTTAAACCAGCGCACTACGCTCATGGGCTGGCACTCAGCACCAGACGCACCACGTGTCAGTAACGTGTGCGCCACTAAACTACTAGCGCAATGCGCTCATAAACTAGCGCAATGCGCCCATCATCAGGCGCTTAGCGCCAAGCGCGACACGTGTCCTTCACGTATGCGCTACTTGGCAGAAGCGCACTGAGCTCCTTGACTGGCGCAAAGCGCCAAGCGCGCCACGTGTTGCGCCGATAGAACATAAATTGTTCTTTAATAAGCCCAAGGCTATGATGAATGCCCAACATTCAATAAAAGATAAAATATTGTCAGAATTCAAGCATTGTTAAAAGGGTCAAGCCCAAATAAAGGCTCAACAGCCCAAAATAAAAATGTTAAATATTTTAACCTGATTGGACTTGGCCCAATATTGGCCATAAGTCCTCAACTCATATTAATTGAGCCCATCTGCTCATAAATATTTTAACAGATCTTAGCCCCAAATTGGACTACAGATCTTTCACCCAACTCATGTCGGTTCAAAGGTACATCTCTGAACCCCTCTGATACATGTCGTTGTAATCCTTCAGCGTCTTCAGAGAGGTGACGGGTCCGACAACCAAACATTTCACGGACTGTGGGGTCCTTAAACTCACGGACTATGATGTCCTTAACCTTGACTGTGAGGTCTTTAAACTCACGGACTATGATATCCTTAACCTTGACCGCAATGTCTTTAAACTAACAATCGACCGCAATGTCTTTAAACTAACAATCGACCGCAATGTCTTTAAACTAGGAATGGACCGCAATGTCTTTAAACTAACAATGGACCGAGATATCCTTAAACTAACAATGGACCACCATGTCCTTAAACTGGCAATCGACCACAAAGTCCCTAAACTAAAACAATCGAGTCCAAATGCTCTTTTGTTGGATCTAAATGATCCTGTTAAGTTGATCTTAGTCTAAAAATTAGACTAACGTATCCTAAACAAATGTTTAAGATGATCTTAGTCTCAAATGAGACTAACATATCTTTAAGCCCAACCACCAAACCGAAATCTAAGATAATACGGATTTGGACTAATCTACGCCCTACGGGCGACAACTTAAATTAATCTCCGTATACAATCCACGGGCAACCAAAAACAAAACAAACACCCACGACACGAAGTGACCATCTGGAGAAGGAGAAAGTGGTTACCGCGATGCGGTAGCGTAATTAACTGCAGGGGCTTGTGCCTGCAGAGAAGAGCGTCCCCACAATCAAAAACCCCTCAAAGAGGGGGAATCTGACGAAATCTGCTACATCCGCCGCATCCGTTTAAACCTTCGATACATGGTGCTGTTCAGTTGAAAATATTGCGCATTTGATATGACATTTTCCTTACTATTTTTATATAATAAAAGGTGTTTATTATAAATATGACACATATGAGGGTTTATCCGTAAAAATACTATTTTCATGTGTTTATATATTATAATTAACATTATGAAGGAAAATGTAAGCATATAATATCTATGTAATATTTGGTCCATTTAAATATGCTCACCTTATTAAATATCTTTGACCAATTCTCTTAAAACTATAATATCATGTCAAATAGTTAAGATAACATCTCAATAAAAACAAATTCTACTAACATTGTTTATTGAGATAATTGTGCAGAAATTATTTCAGGACTGGAATCAAGGAAATCCTAGTTATCGAGATCAAATCTGCCGAAATAGTAAAGTAAATTGAAGAAATCAATTATGGCAGAGACGTAGAGAAGATTTTCAGATTCCAGATACCAAAATAGTCTACATGTGTCACAAGAAGAAGCCTCAAGAGAAACGAACCCACGATCCTCCTAATCCACCGCGGATCTGCGGCCAAACCCAACATTACACCGCGGTTCCGCCGCACTATTGAGGAGTTAGGGCTCTGGATTTTCTGGTTCGGATCCTAACAACTAGTTACCATATATGAAAAGTCACCATATTAGGAAAGTCACAATATATGGAAAGTCACCATATTAGGAAGTCACCATATATGGTAACTAGGTTTTCTTCTTTGAGGGCTATATAAAGGACCAAGGGCTAAAGTTAGAAGACATCAAACCGACGCGATCACGAAGTCCACGATGGCTCAAGAATCCTGGTTGATCATCTACAGTTCATCTACCTCCTTAGAAGAGATCGAGAAGTAAACTAGCATTTTGTAATCATTTTCTAAGGGAACAAAGTGTAATTGATCTTGTTGATTAATAAAGGTAGTTGTTTTCTTATTTTATTTCTTTGTAGTTTTTTTTTATGATTTCCCTCTCTATCTTTTCTTTTCCCAACATGCGCGAGTAATTCTCCGCTTGTTAGGGTTCATAGGATTAGGGTAGATTAATGGATGATGAAGATCTTTAAACTCTTTTTACGTCCTATAAAGTTTATAAATTTTACCAAAAAATTGGGAGCGCTACCAATTTATTGCTAGTCTCGACCGCGATTAGAGATTAGATTAATGATTGTTTTGGTAAAGGCTAGACATGAATGGAGATCCATGTCAAGATAGGGGTTAAGAGTGGGAACCCTATTCCCTCCAGAAACTCTAATCTACGTGCATCACTGTCGATCTAGTTTTAAATCTATTAAAGGATAAAAAGAGTAATTTTTATGTAATCATCCATGACTACTAAATCTTAAAGAACCCTACAAGCCCCCTTATACTATAAAACCTACATCCGTAGTTAATCTAGATCTATATTCTGCATCCGTGTTTGACGTAGATCTAAAACCTACAACCATTCTTCACCATTCTTTATTCTTCCTCCTTTCTTTCTCAACACGCCTAAAGTAGATTAAAAGATTCAACGTTTCCCTGAGGACAACCCGTACTTATCTCGGTCTAGCTATACGCGACACCGTTAATGATTGCGGTTAACTACTACACATATAAATTAGATCAATCAGGTGCCATAAATCAACTTGGCATCTTCGGAGAAGTGGACAGATAGCACCAATTAGCATCTGTCCTCAAATTTAGGCAAGACGAACCTACGCGGTCGCGTCTCCTGGTTTCCGGCGGTAAACAGATTCTGGCACGCCCGGTGGGACCCTTTCCTCTTTCCACTCCACACTTCGTGTGTCGTGTTTCACGAACGAATCGCGGTTTGCTGTGGTTGCCCCTGAATTCGAGATACTAAGATTTGGTGTCTTGCTCCGTGCAGAAAACAGAAGAAGCAATGGCTTTCAACTGCACAAGCTGCAACAACTGCAATAACTTTCGCTCCGTCCTTGCTGGAGGAGTGACTTATGGGCCTCAGGCAGCCTCTGTCTTTACAATGCCGGTGGACCAGGTGACTCAGGCCACCACTGGGCTGTTCTTCGGGACCATGCTCCCACCCATCGACTTCAATGCCCCGCGGCCATTGCAGGAAACCCCAAAGAAGTCGGTCTTTGATCGATTCACCACCACCAAGGCCCCTCTCAACGGGTCGTCCAATTCCAAACCAAGCGCCTCAGTTTTTAGCAGACTGGGCCAAAGCTCCAATGGGCCTATGAAAAGCCCGCAATACCAGAAAGTGCTATTCCTAAACGGATAGCCATTCCTGCTCATGAAGTCGTCAAGGCGGCTTCTCCTGCCAAAGGGTCGGTCTTCACAAGACTGACTGTTTCGGTTCTCGCTCCAGGCGAAGTCCTCAAAGCTGTTTCCCCTGCCCAGAGGTCTATCTTTGACAGATTGGACATTGTTTTTCAACGGACGTCAGTTTTCAATAGGCTGGCACCAACAACAACTATCAGCCAGAACAAAGAGCATGAGGATGTCACCCCTACAGCTGAGACAACCCAACGGCTCGACATGCTCGCCGTCGTCACTGGCGTCGAGTAAGCAAGGCCGGGGGCAGCTCTCCATCTGGGCTGACTCCGCCAGCTCCCATGGTGGAAGTTGATGCTGCTGTTCCAACTGGGAACAACTTTGAACTACTCAGGAGGGTCCGTAAGAACTCTCCGACTGCTGTGCTGAAAAGATCTCCTCCACCTGTGGAGAATGCCACAAAGGCGAAGCTTGAACAGCCCTCTCAACAGCTATCCTCTAAGATTTACAAAGTCTGGCGTCAAGTCCAAGAATCGGTGATTGATCAAGATTACTCTCGCCGACAGAAAAAGGTGAAAGTACAGCGAGAAGACAATTATCCTATCAAGCCACAGAAGGCAACAGCCGTCTGGGTGCCCGCTGCAACGGCTTCCTCAACTTCAACCGCTCACAAGAGAAGGAGGCCGGAGAAAGCCCCCATGACTGCGGCGAACCCCAAAAGCGCTGAATCTAAACGCCCCAAGTCTGGGGGCATGGTAATACATACCATTTATATGGCTTCCGGAAAAGAAGAAAGTCGTGCTTCTATGGGTCATCGACCGCTCACCCGATCGATAACAAAGGCTCAGGAACAACAGCAACAGAAACTTCAGGAGATGCTAACTGCAATGGCCGCACTCACTGGGCCAAAAGAAAATCCAGAGACCTCAGAGTAGCGTTGGGAACAAGAAACTGATACTGAATTCCTCCGAAGAATGCTCGAGAGGAAAGAAAAAGAGGCCGCGGAACAGGCAGCCAACATCAAACGAATGGCTCTTTTGTTCCAAGATATGGCTGGGATGATATTACAGCCGGAACCTCCAGCTGAAGACCCCCCAATCATCATTGAAGACGACAGAGGGGAGACATCGAACCCCCCTCCGGCTCTTTCAGCAGCCAAAGAAGAGACCATCTCCAAGGCCACTCTGGATGACTACATCGCTCAGCAAATACGAGCTCACCAGGCGAATGAAACGGCCGAGCAAATCATTAAGACTGGACGACCCTATCCAGCCTGGTATGACCAAATAAGGTACCCGCCGGGATATACGATCCCTAAATTCCACGTATATAAAGGGACGGGGAATCCGCATCAGTACGTCGCTCAATTCAGAGCCTTGTGCGGCAATACCGGAGGTGATGATAAGCTTCTGCTCCGCCAGTTTGTTGGTAGCTTGTCGGAGACGGCGTTTGAGTGGTATTCGGAGCTTCCCAATGACTCCGTCAAAACGTTTGCAAAGACGGAGCTACTATTCACCCAGCGTTTCGCAAGTGCTAGTGAACGCACCTAAATAACGGCATTGATCAATGCCAGGGTGAAACCTGGCGAGACATGGGTTCAATACGCAATACGATGGCAGAATTTATGGTAGAAATGTGAGCAGCGCATTGAAGAAGCGCCGGCCGTGGGCATGTTCGTAGGCACTCTTGATCCTCAAGCGACTATTTCCCAATTTATGATGTTCTTCAAGCCGACCACGTTCCAGGCCTTGATCGACAAATTGGCCCAAATGGACCAGATGGGTCATAGACCGTCTCCTTCAAAGCCGGAGCCACGGAATGAAAAGGGAAAAGGGAAAGCGACCTTCATCACAAATGCTCAACAGCAGCCTAGTGCCCCAAAACTAACGGATCGACTAGACGAAAGACGGCGATACTATAATGAGAAAATGAAGCGCCCTTACTCGTTTCCCCGGGACAAAACGAAGAGATTGTTCGAGCTAGCGGTGCGCAACAGGCTCATCAATCTGCCAAATCCAAAACGACCGTTGCAACCAGGCGAGGCTAGTAGTCCTAATTATTGCCCCTACCATCAAACGGTAAACCATCCAATTGAAGATTGCTTCATCTTTAAAGGCTGGATTGAAGATCAATACCAGCAGGGCAAATTTTCCCTGTCCGAGAATTAGAAGGTGAACTCACCACACCGCACGCTCCCAAGAAGATGGACACACCGGGGGCATCATGCTCTTTTGCAAAAGAAGCTCCATGAGAGGTCGTTCTTTCAGCCAAAACGAAAATAATGCTGAGGGATCTTCAAACATGCCCGGCAATCAAGTCGAAGAATGCGCTCGAACCTGAGATCATCGAGGGAATGCTGAAACCACGCCCAACTCCAAAAATTGGTAGTGATAGCCAAAGTGCTCACACCCAGCCGTCAAAGTCTTCGAAGAAAAAGAAGAAGACCAAAAAGCCCATGAAGCCTGGTGACAAGCGCACGGACCTGCAAAAGCAGATTGACGCGCTGGAAGAATATAATCAAAAAGCGCGGACTCCAATCACACTCCAAGAATTTCTCAGCTACGTCCTTGAGGACGGAGATGATGACAATAGAGAAGACTCGTCGGATGAATCTGAATATTATGTGGCAAGTTGCCATGTGATCTCTCACTCGTTGATAGACGATGAAGAAGCTCCTTACATAGAGAAACTAGGGGCCGACCCTATGCCGGAACTTCTAGAGCCATCAGATGAAATAATTGATGCATTCCTGGACGAAGCTCTTCTTAAAAGCAAAGCTGCTCGAGAGCGTGAGATGGCCATATTTGAAAAAGCCAAACGCCGGCGACTGGACGAAAGGGTCGAGGCACTCCCGACAGATCAAACTACATCTGCCGCAAATAAAATCAGATTCAAGACGAGAAAGAGGTTCGCCAAAGCCATATCAATGGGAATGAAGCTGCCACCCTCCGAAGGAAATACTCCTGATGAAGCGGATATACATCCTAGCTACTGCTTATATCATCGAAAGATTGCGCACCCCACCGAAGAGTGCAACGCTTTTAGAAACTGGTGGCAGGGATATGTTGCAAAATTTCAAGCGGGTGAAATGCAAAACTCGTCGGGAGCAAAGAAATATGACCGAGGAGCATAAAAGAACTACTGGCAACTGTCATATGGTTGACTACGGAAGATCACAAGTTCTCACCTTCGGGAGCGACTCTGACGAAGAAATGACTCTTGGCCCTCTCTTTAAAGAATTCACCTCGGGAAATGAGAAAGAACCGAAGGGCTGTGAGAACATTCAGCTGCGCAATCGCACGCTGCCCGAAAAGAATCTCGGGGCCGCGAACAGTGGGTCGAGTAGAAAAGATAAGGGAAAAGAAAAGATCCCTGAGAATATCGCCCTAGATGATCAAGTCGTCAAAGAGCTTGCAGCCAAAGACCCACCCAAGAAAAACAAGGTGGATTATAACGTTCTGCCACACTTGAGGAAGCTACCTTCGCAGCTAAGCATTCTCGATGCCCTCTTGTTATCAAAAGAAGCAAGAGATTCTCTGATCAAGGCGTTACAAAAGCCCGAACAGTTCCAGGCTTTCCTCGCCCAAGAAAAGATGAAGGACGAGCTGGAAGAAGTGCACACAGCCGATATCACCTTCAGCGACGAAGATCTCCTCCTCGGGACGTGCGAGCATAACCATCCCCTTTATGTCTCCGGATACTGTCATGATATCAAGATAGGCAAAATCCTGGTTGACAATGGGTCCTCCGTCAATCTCCTCAATATAAGAGTGTTGAAGGAAATCTGCATGAGCGTTCAGCACCTCGCTCGTGATAAAATCACCATCTCCGGGTTCGACTCACAGTCATCACCGACGCTCAGGTCTATGATTCTGACGTTACGCTTTGGGCTGCTCGTCATGGATATCAAGTTTCATGTCATTGACGCCAAGACTTGCTACAACGCTTTGGTCAGCAGGCCTTGATTACACGAGTACAACATCATCCCTTCTACAAAGCATCAGTGTATGAAATATTTCAAGGATGGCCTCGAGTGTACGGTGACAGGGGAACTAAACCGATTCTCCGTGAACGAAGTCCGCAAATATGAGGATGCCAAGTACTTCTTAGCAGATTTCGAAGACACGGAAAGATGTCACAAACCGAAGAACAAAGCTATTACCACTATTCCGGTCTTTGGGAGTTATACCGTAGAGGAAGAAGAGATAGTTTATTCCGGGCCGCCCCAGTGCAACAAGCCGGGACTGTCCACCCCTATTTTGGTCTTCGGCAGCAACTCGGAAGATGAGGTCAATGCCGTATTTTCTGCTTGGCCATCGATACAAGCCTTCGCTGATGAAGATCAAAGTTTGCAAGTTGCCATGGTTCCATGGGAGTATTACAAAGAGCTCGACGCACTTGAAACTTATAGTGTGCAAGAACTGCAGACATTCTATATCCCTCCCAGACGAAAGGATGAGAAGGCGATTCTCTTTTATCAATCCACGGAAACCAAAGTGGAGAAAGAAATTTGGCATGGTGCCGATTCGACACTTGACAGATTTTAGCCCATCCGTCTGCCCAGATACTACACAGAAGGACTAAAAAGGCTGTTGAGACGCCAAGGCGTACCCTTCAAACAGACCACGCGACAAGCCCAGTTCTACAACAGGATCTGGAGCGTCCCTGGAACTCAGCGAAAATTGCCCAACGGGAGAATGGAAACGATCGGGCTTGGATATGTTCAATCCAAGAAACGGGAACGATTCCATGGCTGCTACGTCATACATGACTTTAACGAAGAAGGAGATGTTTTGTTAAAAGACGCTGACCCTGACCCGAAACAAGGTCCCGCCATCAAGACACCAAGTCTGTCATTCGAAGAACAGATGGACAAGCTAATAAGGGAAGCGGGTCAAAAGGCCCGGGACGATCATAGCCGCGAAATGGCCATTTACGAGAAAGCCAGGACGCAACGCCTCCTTCGACAGGCTGCGGAGAATGACAATGATCCTTGTCGTCAACCCGTCATACAAAAGACCCGGCGCAGAGGCAAAAATAAACCAAAGAACGGAAAAAACGTTCGACAGCAGCATAGCGGGTCTGAGAAGCCACACGATCAAGAATCGAGCAGCCAGGATCCGTCTCTTATGAAGAAGATGGGCCGAGCATATTCTTTTCCCCAGGACAAGACAAAGAAGATATTCGATCTTGTCATAAAACATCAGGTAATGACACTCCCGGAGTCCAAGCACCCCGAGCAAGTAGACAAGGTCTCTCATCCAGACTATTGCTCCTATCACCGAGCAATAGGACATCCTCTCGAAGACTGCTTCACCTTCAAGAACTGGGTTGAAGACCAGTATCAACTCGGCAGATTCACTCTATCCAACAATTAGAGGGTAACCCCGCCACAGAAGTATGAACCGAAAGCCACGTACGCAGCAAGAGTCAAACCGGATCAGCATTGGTCTTGGAAGCGATCTCGCACCTGTCACGTGATAACAATGTCAGGAGAAGGAGTATGCGAAGATATGGCTGATTTTCTCTGGTGCTTCGAAAACGATGATGACGAGGTGATCTCAGAGTTTCCACTGGCACCAAAAGGACTGGAAGATGGGATACATACTACTGCAGATAATCTCAAGAAAATTGACTTGGGGACGGCAAGTGACCCGCGGCCGACATTCGTCAGCGAACTGTTGTCTAAAGAAAAGATGGCTACGCTTAAAGACGTGCTCATGCAGTATAAAGACTGCTTCGCATGGAACTATTTCGAAATGCCAGGACTAGATCCAGAGATTGCTGTCCACAAATTGGCGATATCTCCGGACGTCAAGCCTGTCAAACAAGCACCGAGAAGAATGCGGCTCGAGCTTGAGATGGGTATCAACGCCGAGGTCAAGAAGCTAATCAACTCCGACTTCATCCAAGAGGTTCAATACCCTGACTGGATTGCCAACATCGTCCTAGTGATGAAGAAAAATGGGACGGTGCGCATATGTGTAGACTTTCGGGATCTCAATAAAGCTTGCCCGAAGGACGACTTTCCAGTACCGGTCACCGAGCTGATGATAGATAATACGTCCACTCACAAAGTTTTCTCCTTCATGGACAGCTCATCAGTATACAATCAGATAAAGATGCATCCCGAAGACCAGAAGCATACCGCTTTCCGGACTTCTCTGGGCATATTCTGCTACAAGGTGATGCCCTTCGGTCTAAAGAACGCCGGTGCCACCTATCAGAGGGCTATGACGAAGATTTTCAATGACCTCATACATGAAATCATCGAATTCTATATTGACGACCTCATAGTTAAAAGCAAATCTTACGAGGAACATTTAGAGCATCTGAAGATCGTGTTTCAGCGCCTTCAGAAATATAACTTGAAGATGAACTCTCTCAAATGCGCGTTCGGAGTTTCCTCGGGAAAATTCCTAGGGTTCGTCGTTCGACATCGAGGCATCGAGATAGACCTGTCTAAAATCAAGGCGATCATGGAAATGCCTCCGCCAAGAACTCTCAAGCAGCTGTAGTCTCTCTAAGGAAGTTTGCGTATATCCGGCGATTCATAGCCAATCTTACCGGCAAGTGCCGTCCTTACAGTCACCTAATGAAGAAGGGAACTCCGTTCGTGTGGGATCGCAAATGCCAAAGTGCACTAGATGAAATCAAACAATACCTGTAGAACCCGCCAGTACTGACTGCTCCAGTCAAGGGAAAGCCTCTTATTCTGTACATAATGGCCCTTGAAGGTTCTTTAGGCGCGCTATGGGCACAGTAGAATGATCAAGGAAGGAGAGAGCCCTCTACTATTTAAGTCGAGTTCTCCTGGGGGCAGAAAAAAACTACTCTCCCATCGAAAAACACTGCCTGGTATTGATCTTCGCGATAACGAAGCTCAGACACTGTGCGTTGGCACATGAGGTCTATCTTATATCAAAGGTGGATCCTCTCAAATATTTGATGTCAAAAGCTATATTAATGTGGCGGCTCGCTAAATGGGCCCTACTCTTGATGGAGTTCTCAATAACTTATCGTCCCCTCAAGGCAGTGAAAGGCCAGGCCATCGCCGTCTTCCTCGCTGAGCATCCGATACCTGCCGACTCTCTCTTGAACTGGGAATTGCCAGACGAGCACAAGTTCGACACAGTCAATGGGGAGTAACAAGGGAGTGACACAGATGGGAACTTTACTTCGACGGAGCATCTTCTATGAAGAAAAGAAAGCACAACACTCCTATAATCAAATATGGGGTAGGCCTCATCTTCATAACTCCACAAAAGGGATAATGCACTTCGCCTTCTCCTTAACCAAGTCAAGGACGAACAATGAAGCCGAATATGAAGCTTTGATAGCGGGTCTTGAGATCGCTGTCGACATGGGAATTGAAAACCTTCTCATATACGGAGACTCCCAGTTGGTCGTCAGCCAAGTAAACGGCGACTATCAAACATGCAAGCCAGAGTTGGTGAAGTACGGCGAGAGAGTGCAGCAACTGCTGACTCAAATTCCCTCATACACCCTGGAAAGCATACCTCGTGCGAAAAATAGCAAAGAGGATGCATTGGCCAAGCTCGCTAAAGAACTGGCCGACGAAAACCTCGATGACGTGAGGATCGTTGTGCAAAGCCGTCAGGTTCTCGCACCGGCAGAAATATCTCCGGAATCTTCCGAAGAAAAAGGAGCGACCGAGCAAACGGCCTTACAAATAAAAGATCAGGAAAATGCTAAGGATTGGAGAGAAGTCTTTATAGACTACTTCAAATCCCGACGAACACCTAAAGATGCATCCTCAAGACATCAGCTCATGAAACGAGCTCTTTCTTTCGCATTCGTCAATGATACTCTGTACAAGAGATCGTTTAACTCTTTATGGCCGAGATGCTTGGGACCTGAAGAGGCAAGGAAAGTCGTCCAAGAAATTCATGACGGACTCTGCGGTTCTCATCAAGCCAGGCCGAAGATGAAACTGAAGATCAAAAGGATGGGCTACTATTGGCCCACGATGATCCAAGACTGCCTCGAATACGCGAAGCAGTGCCACTCGTGCCAGATTCACGGAGACTTTTTCCATCAGCATCCAAATCCACTGCATCCAACGGTGGCTAGCTGGCCGTTTAAAATGTGGGGAACTGACATAATCGGACCCATTGAACCAATATCGTCCAGAGGACATCGATTCATTTTGGCGACAACTGATTACTTCTCCAAATGGGCAGAGGCAGTACCGCTGAGAAAGGTGAAGACAGAGAATATCCTCCATTTTTTCAAGACACATGGCATTTTTCGGTTTGGCACTCCGCGACGGATTATCTCCGATAACGGGCCAGCCTATAGAAGCCACAAAATCGGCCGCTTTGCACAACAGCATAACATAGACTGGAGATACTCTTCGGTCTATAATTCCCGAGCTAACGGTCTAGCTGAGGCTTTCAACAAGACCTTGACGAAGATCGTGAAAAAGACGGTGTCTCGAAATAAGAAGGACTGGCATGAGAGACTGCATGAAGCTCTCTGGGCATATCAAACTACATTCAAAACGACCACAAATACAACGCCGTATGCATTGGTATTCGGCACAGAAGCGGTACTCCCCCTCGAGATAGAGTTACCCTCTCTACGAGTGGCGGTTCATTACGAGCTAACAGACGAAGAAAATGCTCACCTTCGGTTTGAGGAGCTCGACGTCCTTGATGAAACTCGGCTCATGGCGCAACAAAATCTGGAGGCTTATAAGGCAAAGATGACGCGCTCATATGAGAGATTGACTAGGCCGAGAACATTCCGCCAAGATGAACTCGTGCTAGTGGTCAAAAGACCTATGATCCCCAATCGTGCCAAACGGGGGAAGTTCGAGCCGAACTATGAAGGCCCGTACATCATAGACAAAGTGTACCAGGGTGGAGCCTATCTACTCATGGACATGCATGGTGAAAGACCTTTCCAGCCAATAAATGGTCGCTTCTTGAAAAAGTACTATGCTTGACGAGTCATGGCCTAGGTCAACGATAGATGGCAACGCCTATGTTCGCTCGCTATCTTCCTAAGCCCAAACTCTATAAGTAGTAGCCGACTTTCGGACCGAAACGTCCTTAAACTAACCACGGACCGAAATGTCCTAAAAACTAACAACGGACCGAAACGTCCTTAAACTAATGATGGACCACTATGTCCTAAAACTAGCTATTGACCGAGACGTCGATAAACTACTACGGATCGCAGCATCCCAAGGCTGACACAAAATATATATATATATATATATATATAATATATATATAATATATATATATATATATATAATAAAAAGAAGAAGAAGAAGAAAACGGTAAGTCCATAAGCAAAATGGGCACGGATAAAAACCCGAAAGGGCTCCGTGAGTAAAAACAGTAGGGCTACCGGCGAGTTTTGTGAAAACCCGAAAGGGCGCAATCTCGTTAAAAGACACTTGCGAGATCCTCTCGACCCTGTAAGGAGAAACCACCTGCGTGAGATCCTTACGACTCACAAGGGAGCAACACATTAGGGATCCCCACGATTCCTAAGGAGAAATTACACTTGCGAGATCCCCACGACTCGTAAGAAGAATTCCCCTATGAGACCCTCACGGCTCATAGGGTTCAAAAGCCTTAAGCTATAGGGATCTGAACCTGTTCTTAAGCCATCACAACCTCCAGTTTTTCCCTACAAGTGGTTCAGTATTGACCCTTGTATACAATCCACGGACGCGAATAAACATTTCCCTAACAAAATCCCATCCGCGACTAGGGATATGCTCGTACAGCAAACAACACTTGTAAGTCCTCTCGACTTATAAGGAGAAAATACCCTTGTAAGATCCTTACGACTTATAAGAGAACATACACTTAGGAATCCTCACGATTCCTAAGGAGAAAGTGCACCTACAAGATCCTCACGACTCGTAGGGAGAAATACCTTTATAAGACCCTTACGGCGCGTAAAGTTAAAAGCCTTAGTCGACAGAATCTTAACCCTGTTCGCTAAGCCACCTTTGTTCGACATCGACAGAAGCAAATGATGATTCGCTCCTGACAATATCCCAGTTGTAGAGGTGCTGATGCCAAAATCGGTGTCTAATTCCAAGCTTTCAGCGAAAAGCCAGTAAGCCACACATGCATATGAAATAGACGAAATGATTGAGCAACTTGCAAATCAGTAAGTAAAAAATATATATGCATGCTAAATAGCCGAAATGATTGGGCAACTTGCAAATCAGTAAGTAAAAAATATATATGCATGCCAAATAGTCGAAATGATTGGGTAACTGGCAATAAAAAGCAGCGAGTAAGAATAAAACAAATAGCAGAAATGATTGGGCACCGCGGGAAATAGCCGAAATGATTGGGCAATAGCGACTTTCGCGATATAAAAGCTGAAATGATAGAGCATCGCGGAAAGAAAAAATATATAAAATGAAACTGTTACCCTGCAGGAGAGATCACATCGATCTCTGTATACAATCCAGGGGCACAAACAAAGCAGGGAACCATACCTTCCACCCCAGGCTTCATCTGAAAGAGAACCAAGTCTCAACGGTTCACAAAGCAGCCTGGAGATCATCTCAACATTCGTCTCATTTCAACAGACGCAACATCAACAAATCAGAACCGCGGCAGTTCCCAATTCCATGACTCGGCGGTACACAGACAACCGAGAGTCAACCCTCGACTCCGTGAAATGCGGATAAAGTCAACCCTTCCTGGTTTCGTGGAACGCGGCCTATGTCAATCTTGACCCCGTGGGAAACGTCCAGAGCGGAGCCTGGTCCTCGCAGAACACGACTATGTCAATCCGACCCCGTGGAAAGCATCCAGAGAAAAATCCTGGTTTCGTGGAACGCGGCCTATGTCAATCCTGACCCCATGGAAAACGTCCAGAGCGGAGCCTGGTCCTCACAGAACACGGCTATGTCAATCAAACCCCGTGGGAAGCATCCAGAGCAAAATCCTGGTTTCGTGGAACGCGGCCTATGTCAATCCTGACCCCATGGGAAACGTCCAGAGCAAAATCCTGGTTTTGTGGAACGCGGCCTATGTCAATCCTGACCCTGTGGGAAACGTCCAGAGTGGAGCCTGGTCCTCGCAAAACATGGCTATGTCAATCAGACCCCGTGGGAAGCATCCAGAGCAGAGCCTGGTCCTCGCAAAACATGGCTATGTCAATCAGACCCCGTGGGAAGCATCCAGAGCAAAATCCAGGTTTCGTGGAACGCTGCCTATGTCAATCCTGACCCCGTGGGAAACGTCCAGAGCAGAACCTGATCCTCGCAGAACACGGTTATGTCAATCCGACCCCATGGAAAGCATCCAGAGCAAAATCCTGGTTTCGCAGAACACGGCTATGTCAATCAGACCTCGTGGGAAGCATCCAGAGCAAAATCCTTGTTTCGTAAAACGCGGCCTATGTCAATCCTGACCCCGTGGGAAACGTCCAGAGCGGAGCCTGGTCCTCACAGAACACGGCTATGTCAATCAGACCCCATGGAAAGCATCCAGAGCAAAATCCTGGTTTCCTGGAACGCGGCCTATGTCAATCCTGACCCCGGTGGAAACGTCTAGAGCGGAGCCTGGTCCTCGCAGAATACGACTATGTCAATCCGACCCCGTGGGAAGCATCTAGAGCAAATTCCTGGTTTCGTGGAACGCGGCCTATGTCAATCCTGACCCCGTGGGAAACGTCCAGAGCGGAGCCTGGTCCTCGCAGAACACGGCTATGTCAATCCGACCCCGTGGAAAGCATCCAGAGCAAAATCCTGGTTTCGTGGAACGCGGCCTATGTCAATCCTGACCCCGTAGGAAACGTCCAGAGCGGAGCCTGGTCCTCGCAGAACACGGCTATGTCAATCCGACCCTGTGGAAAGCATCCAAAGCAAAATCCTGGTTTCGTGGAGCGCGGCCTATATCAATCCAGACTCCGTGGGAAACGTCCAGAGCAGAGCCTGGTCCTCGCAGAACACAGCTATGTCAATCCGACCCCGTGGAAAGCATCCAGAGCAAAATCCTGGTTTTGTGGAACGCGGCCTATGTCAATCCTGACCCCGTGGGAAACGTCCAGAGCGGAGCCTGGTCCTCACAGAACACGGCTATGTCAATCCGACCCCGTGGGAAGCATCCAGAGCAAATTCCTGGTTTCGTGGAACGCGGCCTATGTCAATCCTGACCCCGTGGGAAACATCCAGAGCGAAGCCTGGTCCTCGCAGAACACGGCTATGTCAATCCGACCCCGTGGAAAGCATCCAGAGCAAAATCCTGGTTTCATGGAACGCGGCCTATGCCAATCCTGAACCCGTAGGAAATGTCCAGAGCGGAGCCTGGTCCTCGGAGAACACGGCTATGTCAATCCGACCCCGTGGGAAGCATCCAAAGCAAATTCCTGATTTCGTGGAACACGGCCTATATCAATCCTGACCCCGTGGGAAACGTCCAGAGCGGAGCCTGGTCCTCGCAGAACACGGCTATGTCAATCCGACCCCGTGGGAAGCATCCAGAGCAAATTCCTGATTTCGTGGAACACGGCCTATGTCAATCCTGACCCCGTGGGAAACGTCTAGAGCGGAGCCTGGTCCTCGCAGAATACGACTATGTCAAACCGACCCCGTGGGAAGCATCTAGAGCAAATTTCTGGTTTCGTGGAACGCGGCCTATGTCAATCCTGACCCCGTGGGAAACGTCCAGAGCAGAGCCTGGTCCTCGCAGAACACAGCTATGTCAATCCGACCCCATGGAAAGCATCCAGAGCAAAATCCTGGTTTCGTGGAACGCGGCCTATGTCAATCCTGACCCCATAGGAAACGTCCAGAGCGGATCCTGGTCCTCGCAGAACACGGCTATGTCAATCCGACCTTGTGGAAAGCATCCAAAGCAAAATCCTGGTTTCGTGGAGCGCGGCCTTTGTCAATCCAGACTCCGTGGGAAACGTCCAGAGCGGAGCCTGGTCCTCGCAGAACACAGTTATGTCAATCCAACCCCGTGGAAAGCATCCAGAGCAAAATCCTGGTTTTTTGGAACGCGGCCTATGTCAATCCTGACCCCGTGGGAAATGTCCAGAGCAGAGCCTGGTCCTCGTAGAACACGGCTATGTCAATCCGACCCCGTGGGAAGCATCAGAGCAAATTCCTGGTTTCGTGGAACGCGGCCTATGTCAATCCTGACCCCGTGGGAAACATCCAGAGCAGAGCCTGGTCCTCGCAGAACACGGCTTTGTCAATCCGACCCCGTGGAAAGCATCCAGAGCAAAATCCTGGTTTCGTGGAACGCGGTCTATGCCAATCCTGAACCCGTGGGAAATGTCCAGAGCGGAGCCTGGTCCTCGGAGAACACGGCTATGTCAATCCGACCCCGTGGGAAGCACCAAAGCAAATTCCTGGTTTCGTGGAACACGGCCTATATCAATCCTGACCCCGTGGGAAACATCCAGAGCGGAGCCTGGTCCTCGCAGAACACGGCTATGTCAATCCGACCCCGTGGGAAGCATCCAGAGCAAATTCCTGGTTTCGTGGAACACGGCCTATGTCAATCTTGACCCCGTGGGAAACGTCCAGAGCGGATCCTGGTCCTCGCAGAATACGGCTATGTCAATCCGACCCCGTGGAAAGCATCCAGAGCAAAATCCTGGTTTCGTGGAACGCGGCCTATGTCAATCCTGACCCCGTGGGAAACGGAGCCTGGTCCTTATAGAACACGGCTATGTCAATCCAACCCCATGGAAAGCATCCAAAGCAAAATTCCTGGTTACACGAAACACGGCTATGTCAATCCTGACCCCGTGTGAAGCATCCAGAGCAAATCCTGGTCCCGTGGAACACGACTAGAGTCAATCTCGACCCCGTGGGAAATGCCCAGAGCAACCCCTGACTCCGTGAAATGCGGATAATGTCAACCCCATCAATCACTTACGCGTCCTCTCGACCCGTAAGGAAGAAAACTCTCTTGTAAGATCCTTATGACTTATAAGAGAGAACGCACTTATGAATCCTCACGATTCCTAAGGAAAAAATACACCTGCGAGATCCTCTCGACTCGTAGGGAGAAAAGTCTTTATGAGACCCTCACGGCTCATGAAATTGAAAAGTCTTAGGAAGCATATCTAAACCTGCTTCCTAAGCCATCGCTATCTCTCGAAGAATTCAAAACGGAATGCTCTCTCTATCATCTGCAGGCTACACTTACTAAAGTAACATGATGATAACAAAGAAAAGAAGAAAGCAAAAGGACGACACAAGACATTGCGAAAGAAATGTATCTTTTATTCATAAGTTCAATTGGGTACAAAATACATCATATGAAAGAATTTAAAAAATGGATACATTTTATTATTACAAATGGTACAAAAACAATTATTGAGAGGGAAGCGTTTTCAATAGACCAATCAGCCGCTCGCGCACTTCCCTCAGCCCCTTTTCTTGGTCAGCTGCCGCTGCCAACTCTGCTTCGACCTAAGCTCGTTGCTGCAAGTAGGATGAAAGTTGCTCTTCGACGACCCACTGAGCTGCCCCATGATTCTGTGCATCTCGCTCGATAAGGTCGAGTTTTTGCCTCAGCGTGAGCCCGTTAAAAATACATCGTAGAAGGCTTTCGAAGATAACTTTCAGCTGTGCAGCGTTTGCATTAACTTGAGCATGCAATCGAGCAGATTCGCTTGAAGTCTCTTCGTACCCCTTACGCTTTAAGGCCGCTTCCTGTTCGAGATGGCGGAAATAGGTAGTGCTCTTCTCAACCCATGCAGCCCGCTGGGAGTTCACAGCCAAGACCTCGGGAGCAGGACGTCCAAACTCAAGCTCATGCAGAGAAGCTTCGATTTCTCTGCAATGATTAACCCAGGACTCCACGACGCTTTCACTATGAAAGTGCACGAGCATCGCCAGCATGGGATTAACCTCACCAGCAAAATCTGCAGCAAGGGCAGGAGTCTCCGCGTCAAGCTCCTCAAGGTGATCGATCAACTTGCGCAGACTATTCACAGCGCCCTTTGAAGAGGAACGTCGAGAAAAGGGGCCTGCTGGCATTATGACTCGAGATTCGAACGGAGCTGGAGTCGGTATCACAGCTACAAAGCAAATCACAGTCAAATAACGGTTCAAGAAATAAAGAAGGTTCATGAACAACGGAGTTTACTATACCGGCTGCAGCAGGTGGCAGGACCGGGAGTACCAGTGATGCAGCTGCTCTTTCATCTCCTCTTTCAATCTGAAGAGCTGCAATTAAGACGAAGAAGAATTAGAAACGATTTGACTGCCCGTAAAGAAAAAGAAAAGACGTTAGCTAAAGGCTGTACTCACCAGCGCCACTGGATGAGGCAATCTCTGACTGGAAGAGGAAATGGGGATGCAGCACCTGATACAAGTGATCAAAAAAGACTCCTGCAAGGATGTAGTAACGCGATGTCATTGCATAAAGTATATTGCCCACAATGAAACCAATGTGTCACAAGTTCGTACCTTCCAGCATTTGAGAGAATACGAGAAAAGGCAAAGGGACGGCCACCGTCAAAGTAGCAACTGGCAATACTGCCTCGGGTGGCACAATCTCAACGCTCGCCACGCCTGCATTAGAAGCGAAAGAAATACTGTCAGGAGAGATCGAAAGGGATTGCAGAACGAAAAGGAAAGCAATGACCCAAAATATATCTGGTAAGTCGCCGGTCGAGACCGCAACGAGGGCATCATTGGATGCAGCGACTACCTCACCCTCCTCCAATGGAATGGTCTCGCCTCCCGTCGCCTTATCCCCTGACTCTATGAGAGCCGTCGTAATGCTCGCGACGCCAAGAGATGGCAGAGAACCGCAGGCGGAAAGAATGGCGATTGGGGCAGTGCCAGACTCCTGAAAAAGAGTGACTACCTCAGGCTCGACGATTGCAGCCATCTCGCCTACGGCTACCTCGGGCTCAGCGATTGTAGCCGTCTCACCTACCGCTACCTCAGACTCGGTGGTTGCCGCCATGTCACTCACCACTTCCTCGGCAAGACCCGGCTCTGCAGGATAGGATATATGAGAACCTGAAATTTAAAACTTTGATAAAAGAACCTAATATCACGTTACCTTGGGTCGGGTTTTCGATTGCTTCCCGAGCCGCACGTGCTGCCTGTCTGTGGGCGGTAGATAAGGCAGCCGAAGCAT
The DNA here is from genome assembly GCA_030015575.1 of Agapanthus africanus. Lineage (NCBI taxonomy): Eukaryota > Viridiplantae > Streptophyta > Magnoliopsida > Asparagales > Amaryllidaceae > Agapanthus > Agapanthus africanus. The sequence continues at coordinate 286,439,051 of JASDDO010000006.1, forward strand.
CCTCTGAAGGAGTAGGGGCAGGGGTCGCAGTGCTCGAACCTGCACCTGCGGCCAAGGCGGCGTTACGCTCCCTTACTACGCGCATTCTACGCTTCCTTTCCACCCGGGCCGTGAGAGCGAATCTTCTCAAGATCTCCGTCAACGGGACGTCATCGTCCACGCCAATAGTTACTTCTGGAGCTGTTATGACATCCGTCATCGGTCGTTTGAGTAAAGCATCTTTTGGCAATGCTGAGAAGGCCGGGACTTCGATGGCTGATCCTGGAAGCATCTCCATATCACCCTGTGGGATTGGCATTGTAGTCCCTGCGATAAGATAAGGAGGGGGTCAGATTGTCCATAAGAAAAGCGAATGAAGACGCAATGAGACAAGATATACCAACGCCCAGTGAAGCGTGAATCCTCACCTCCTCCTCAAAAGTCTTGAGGGAAGCCGCAAGGGCCTCTTCAGTGGAAATGCCTGTTAAAGAAGGAAAAGTGTCAGTCAAAACGTGATAATAAAAATATAATGCAATGACAAAAAGTACGGTTGATGTTTACTTGATTGCACGAGGATGGCCAATCCCGCTTTGTGGCTTGCTGATCGCACAGAAGCTGCGATAGTAGCTTCCAGGTCGGTATCGTCCGGCGCTACGAATAGGCCTTCGTTGGTCCCTTACTCGCTCAGGCTCTCGCTATAAGGAGCATGAGGCTCCTGGCCGAACACAACGTCTGCATAGAAAATCGACTTCTTCTTCCTCTTCTGCGAGAGAGTGCCCGTCGCCGCAAGCACAAGTTTACGCTTGGTGGGCATCTTAGGACGACGAGTCCCGATATCTGAACCCATGCCAGAATCGGGGGAAGCTATAGTCACCGTTTCCACGGGAGCACAGGGTATCGGTAGCTCGGGCCTGTCACGCGCGACTTAGATCACGGCAGCTTCCCTGAGGGGAGGACGTACAATGGTCCATCGCTTCAGAGGGACGTTTCGATCACCAGCGGGGGGTGTACCCTTGCGATCGAGCAGCAGTCGCTTCTCCTCCCTGATGACGGCGCCCATTGAATGCTGTACCAAGCCACGTATATATTAAGGGCCTTCGGGACACAGCCCGGTTCACTGATAAAGAAATTGGACCCTGTGTTCATGCACATAAAATGATACAGCGCATTTCGCATTCCCTCTTCGGTGGCAGCAGGTTCTAACAAGAAAGCCTCGAGTGGGACTCCCTGATTATAGCTCAGCTGTTGGGCGAAACGATGCGGATTGTATCTCATGAATAACGCCGCATCATTTTTCCTAAACACTGGAAAGCCCGGTGTGATAGAATATAAATGAAGGATTTCCGGAGCTTTCAAAATAGAGGCTCCATCTTTAAAAATGTCCCGCAATGGTTGCACCGTTGTTGCGGACTCTTTGCCGATAGTCAGAATCTTGTCAGTAAAGGTCATGCCATTTACAATCGTGCGAGGACGAAGGAGCAAACCTCTAGCTTCCCGCGGTGACGGATTTACAATAGATGCGCCGACTAATCGCATAATACGGGGGAAGCCGCACCTGTCATAGAAGGAAGGCCTTTTATGGATACCGAAAACGCCAAGTGCATGTAGCTCGAGCCATGACATGAAGTAATGCATCGAGAAGTCCACATGCCGCACTTCGGTTCAGTGGTATCCGCCGCTTGGCTGAGGCCATAATATAAATGAGCTAACCCGGCAACCCCGATAGCCACTTTCACCCCAATAACCATTAGATGAGCTGGGTAGAAGACAGACGACCTCATACGACAAGGATGCATCGGGAGTGCAAACCAGCTCAGCCATAACCCAAGAAACCCCAAAAAGAACGTTTTCTCATCAATCCCGGGGACTTCAACCTCCGCAAAAGAGACGACCGGGGTGTTGGGAAGGAAGAAACTCTTTTGATCTACCTCCGCCGTTGGCAGGTTGTTTAAACCCAAGCCGAAAGGGTCGTCAAGCGTGGCGAATTTAGCAGCCTCCTTTGGAAGGAATTCCGGATGGAGAAAACGAGCGATGAAGTCCTCGAAATTAACCCCGTGGCTCCCAGATTCGAGGAAAAGGCCCTCATAAATATTCAACACTTTGATCAAACTAGGAAATTGGTGTTGAATGGCGTTCTCCAGGGTAAGGCCTGTCATCACTGGCTTGACACCAAAAATGTATTCATCTGTAGGAAGCAGTTCCTCATAATGTTCCCCCATAATCGGTAAGCCAGAAACTTCTGCAAATTCCTCTAAGGAGATTGATTCATCTCGGTCCAGCAAAAGGAAGGTGTGGGTAGGAATATTCCACTGCTCCAGAAAGGCCTTATCCCACCAGGTGGGAAGCGTAGGATACTGGAAGAGAGAAACATAAATGGCAGGATACAACTCAAGCCTCAACAACTGCGAATTCTTCGCTGACAAAATATAACGGGCCCATTGCAGATAGCCAGCTGGATGACGAGGAACTATGCCAATCATATATGGTTGTCCCCACGGTCGCGCCTCGCCTTGACAAATACGTCGCCCCAGGGTATCCAAAGCCATTGCAGGCTGAACAGGTATCGAAGCCATAGCAGGCTGAAGAAGACCTCCCGAAGTCCAGTTGACTTCTTCCACAGTATAGTTCACCGGGGGTGGGTCGGCGTAATGGATCGCCATGATGGGCTTTGAGGGTACCGCGCACGAAAAGCTCTACCGACCTTTAATAATGTGATTGTACCATGTCCCCCAGAGATGAAGATTCTTATGTTCCGGGTCATGATCTCTGATCAATGCTAAGACTTCCTGGTCCACAGGCGCTCCAGGGAATTCTCCCTCTGAACGAACGAATGGGAAAAAACGGTCGAAAGACATGTCACCTACGTGAAAAAGAGGACAAAATTCAATTGTCAGTGCTGTAATTTAAATTTTGACACTTGGTACTTTAAAACTCGTACCACACCGCAATGCAGTAAAACAGGGACCAAAGGGGACCCACAGAATCTAGATGACAGTTCATCATTAATAAAACAGCCTCATCATTTGATGAGACTGTCAATTAATAAAGAAATCCTCAATTGATTCTTATTTAATGAGAAAACCCCTCGGGTTAAGGAGTAAATCTCCCCATGAGAGCACTGCTCTGTGACAGAATGACAACTCTCAAACTCTGATGATGAAGGAATAAAATTCCTCAAGAGCCTTGCTCTGAAAAAAAATGAATGGAATAATCCATCAGAAAAATTGAAATCAATTTTTATATATGAATGAAAAATTCTGAGATCTTCAAGATCTATGAACAAATTCTAAGAGTTCTTTATGAGCAAAGCTTTGTTCATGGGCTAAGAAACCCAAAGAATAGATCTCTTTAGATCTATGGTTCAAGAGAGCAAAGCTCCGTTGATAAAACCCTAAAAGGGTTTTCTTTAGATCAAAGATCTATGAAAAGCAAAGCTCTGTTAATGGGTGAAACCCTATATTATTAAAAGATTTAATCTTTACCTAAATTTTAGCAGAGTTTTGACTCTTGAAAAGTTCTTAAGCAGAAGAGCTATGCTCTGCGAGAGAATAAAATTCTCAGAAGGAAGAAGATGAACAAAGGTCATCTCAAAGGACCAAAGGTCCTATTTATAGGCACTGAGTGCCGTTTCAACTTCTCAGTTGATCCGAGGGCGCAGATGCAGCCACCGCTGCACTCACATGTGGGCCACGTGAGCGCAACGGAAGGGGGCATTTGTTCCCCCCAATCAGAGCAAAACTCTGTTTGAAATTCGAATTTTGAATTGAAGCAACGCTTCAGATGTAGCGCCAAGGACGCTGCGCCCTAGGCAGCGCACCACGTGTAAGACACGGATATGCTAGCGATAGGTGCGCTGCGCTCTGAGCAGTGCACCACGTGTAAGGCACGTGTGCGCTAGCTAAGTGCACTACGCTCTGAGCAAGACACGTGTGCGCTAGCGCTGGAACTAAAAACTCCCTACCGTTAGATCAAAGATCTAATGATAATGATAAATCATTAATTAATCAGAATTAAATTCTGTTAAGGAGAGATTCCTTAAAATCTTTCCAAATAACAAGATTGTACTCTGTAAATCAGAGCACCGTTAGATCAATGATCCAATGGTAAATAAAAATTACCAAAAGACAGAATAAATTCTGTATGGAGAGATTTATCAATCTTGTTAAAAACAAGAAGATTGCCTTCTGTAAATTAGAAGCCCTTGGATCAAAGATCCAACGATGGGAAATCCCCCAAATCAATTGGAGCGAAGATCTCCTTAACTGATTGAACTGATCAGCTTGCCCTATATAAAGGCCCCAAGACTTCAGGTCTCACACAGAACACCCCCCCCCATAAACTTTGAGAAACTCAAAGATAAAGAGCAAGCTCTTGCAAGAAGATTTTTTCTTCAAGGTAAGAATGAATGATGATGAACACAGAGATGAAATCATCTCATAATTAAGAAAGAAGAATTCATTTCTTTAAAAAGATCATAGATCTACAAAGACAAAAAAGTCTTTACAAAGAGATCAAAAGACCTCATCATAAAATAAAAGAAGAATTTACTTCTTCCTCACAGATCATAGATTCATGAAGGCAAAGCCTTTCATCAACATAAGAGTTTGAAGAACTTTTGTTCTTAAAATCTTGAGACAAAGTCTCTTTTTAGATCATAAAATTAATCATATGCACTTTGCGCTCTTGAAATAGCGCACTGCGCTCATGGGCTGGCGCTTAGCGCCAAGTGCGACACGTGTCCTTCACGTATGCGCTAGCGCTTTGCGCTCTTAAACCAGCGCACTGCGCTCATAGGCTGGCACCCATCACCAGACGCACCACGTGTCAGTAACATATGAGCCACTAAACTACTAGCGCAATGCGCTCATAAACCGGCGCAATGCGTCCATCATCTGGTGCTCAGCGCCAAGCGCGACACGTGTCCTTCACGTATGCGCTACTTGGCAGAAGCGCACTGCGCTCCTTGACTGGCGCAAAGCGCCAAGTGCGCCACATGTCGCGCCGATAGAACATAAATTGTTCTTTAATAAGCCCAAGGCTATGATGAGTGCCCAGCATTCAATAAAAGACAAAATATTGTCAGAATTCAAACATTGTTAAAATGATCAAGCCCAAATAAAGGCTCAACGGCCCAAAATAAAAATGTTAAACATTTTAACCTGATTGGACTTAGCCCAATATTGGCCATAAGTCCTCAACTCATATTAATTGAGCCCATCTGCTCATACATATTTTAACAGATCTTAGCCCTAAATTGGACTACAGATCTTTCACCCAACTCACGTCGGTTCAAAGGTACATCTCTGAACCCCTCTGATACATGTCGTTGTAATCCTTCAGCGTCTTCAGAGAGGTGACGGGTCCCGACAACCAAACATTCCACGGACTGTGGGGTCCTAAACTCACGCACTATGATGTCCTTAACCTTGACTGTGAGGTCTTTAAACTCACGGACTATGATGTCCTTAACCTCGACCGCAATGTCTTTAAACTAACTATCGACCGCAATGTCTTTAAACTAGGAATGGACCGCAATGTCTTTAAACTAATAATGGATCGAGATGTCCTTAAACTAACAATGGACCACCATGTCCTTAAACTGGCAATCGACCGCAAATTCCCTAAACTAAAACAATCGAGTCCAAATGCTCTTTTGTTGGATCTAAATGATCCTGTTAAATTGATCTTAGTTTAAAAATTAGACTAACGTATCATTAACAAATGTTTAAGATGATCTTAGTCTCAAATGAGACTAACGTATCCTTAAGCCCAACCCCCAAACCCAAATCTAAGATAATACGGATTTGGACTAATCCACGCCCTACGGGCGACAACTTAAATTAATCTCCGTATACAATCCACGGGCAACCAAAAACAAAACAAACACCCACGACACGAAGTGACCATCTGGAGAAGAAGAAAGTGGTTACCGCGATGCGGTAGCGTAATTAACTGCAGGGGCTTGCGCCTGCAGGGAAGAGCGTCCCCACAATCAAAAACCCCTCAAAGAGGGAGAATCTGACGAAGTCTGCTACATTGGCCGCATCCATTTAAACCTTAGATACATGGTGCCATAAATCAACTTGGCATCTTCGGAGAGGTGGACGGATAGCACCAATTAGTATCTGCCCCCAAATTCAGGCAAGAAGAACCTACGCGGTCGCGTCTCCCGGTTTCCGATGTAAGGATCATTGTTCAAAGCCGTCGGGTTCTTGCACCAGCAGAAATATCTCCGGAGTCGTCTGAAGAAAAGGAAGCGACCGAGCAAACGGCCCTGTAAATAGAGGGCTAAGGATTGGAGAGAAGTCTTTATAGACTACTTCAAATCCTGCCGAACACCTGAAGATGCATCCTCAAGACATCGGCTCATGAAACGAGCTCTGTATTTCGCCTTCGTCAATGATACTCTATATAAGAGATCATTCGACTCTTTGTGGCTGAGATGCCTAGGACCGGAAGAAGCAAGGAGAGTCGTCCAAGAAACTCACGATGGACTCTGCGGTTCTCATCAAGCTGGGCCAAAGATGAAGCTGAAGATCAAAAGAATGGGCTACTATTGGCCCACAATGATCCAAGACTGCCTTGAATACGCAAAGCAGTGCCACTCATGCCAGATTCACGGGGACTTTATCCACCAGCATCCAAATCCGCTACATCCAATGGTGGCTAGCCGGCCATTCGAAATGTGGGGAACTGACATAATCGGGCCCATCGAACCAGTATCGTCCAGAGGACACCGGTTCATACTGGAGACAACCGATTATTTCTCTAAGTGGGCAGAAGCGGTACCGCTAAGAGAGGTGAAGACGGAGAATAATCTCCATTTCTTCAAGATACACGTCATCTATCGGTTCGGCACTCCGCGACGGATTATCTCCGATAACGGGCCGGCCTACAGAAGCCATAAAATCAGTCGTTTTGCACAACAGCATAATATAGACTGGAGATACTCTTCGGTCTACAATCCCTGAGCTAATGGTCTGGCTGAGGCTTTCAACAAGACCTTAACGAAGATCGTGAAAAAGACGGTGTCCACAAATAAGAAGGACTGGCACGAGAGACTGCATGAAACTCTCTGGGCGTATCGGACCACGTTCAAAACGGCCACAAACACAACGCCGTATGCATTGGTATTCGGCAAGAGAATGCTCATCTTCGGCTTGAGGAGCTTGATGCCCTCAACGAAACCCGGCTCATGGCGCAGCAAAACCTGGAAGCTTACAAAGCAAAAATGACGCGCTCATACAAGAGATTGACTAGGCCGAGAACATTCCGCCAAGGCGAATTCGTGCTAGTGGTCAAGAGACCTATGATCCCCAATCGTGCCAAATGGGAGAAATTCGAGCCGAACTATGAAGACCCGTACATCATAGACAAAGTCTACCAAGGTGGAGCTTATTTGCTCATGGATATGCATGGCGAAAGACCCTTCAAGCCAATAAACGGCCGGTTCTTACAAAAAATACTGTAACAACCGAGCCCAATGCTACTAATTTCTGTTACCTTATGATTGGAGTGTGACCTTTATTTCATTTATCTTGCTTGATTATTACTTATCGTAATTTTACCCCGTCAATTCAATTCTGCATATAACAATTTAAGACATCTAAAATAAAATTAAAATATTGGTCATAGTCTGCTCAACACCCCTAACCCCGTGGTAGCGTCCCTGCATCGTGTTCTCGTCCCGTTCAGTGAAACGGGCGTGTTTGGACGGCTACGCGCACGTACGTGTGTCCGTTTTGGGGGTATGCTTTTTGATTGTAAAATACTTCATTTTAAATTTTGGATCCCGCCTAAAATTTTCTTATTTCAATTTCAAATTTTTGGACCCGACCCGGGCGCAATTTGGAAATGTTTTACATTTGCGCCAAATCCCATTTTCTATTATTTTTTTAACCGTCGAGTATATATATTTTAACCACAGAATATCTTTTACATTTCATGAAAATCTTTATTAAACTTTTTCCTAACCTATTCTAAACCCCCAAATCTTTTACAACTTTCTCATAACAATTTTCCCTCATCCAATCACAATTCCTTATTCTTTCACCCGGGGGCCCCACACTCCTTCTTCTTTCTCTCTCTCTTTCCTTCAGCGCAGACCCTCTCTTCTCTCTCTCTTCTCTCTTTCTCTCTCTTCCGCTACATTACAATTTTCTTTCTCCTCCTCTCTCTCTCCTCTCGCGCTCTCCCTTTCTCTCTCCTCTCGCCTCACTTTCTCTCTCGTCTCGCGATTCCTGTGCATCCCTCGGATCGCGTCACCCCCCACGCGAGTGCGGTCACCTCCCTTCACAAGATCCCTATGTATTTTCTCTCTCCCGTATTCTCAACTTCCTCCTCCTATATTAACCCCGAACTCCCATCTCCTTCCTCAATCCATCACGAGCTCTGCCTCCTCAAACCCTAACCCTAGCAATCCCCATTGCCTCCTCAGCACCCCCAAAGCCTACTCTTCTCCTCCTCCACAATTTTTCTGCATCCCGAGCCCCGCCTGCACACACCAAGAAACCAGAACCCTCACCCCGTCGCCGTTCCTTCATCTCCGACGACCCTAGCCTTACACCACGATCATCACCATCTCATTTCTCTCCCTATCTCCTCCGTTCTTCCTCCTACAACCCAGCATCACCCCTGCACTAACCCAAACCCTAACCGAAACCCTAACATCAAACCCCTTCGCCGGAGCCCCGTTCCTCACCGTCGACGTGGTCGACGATCACCACCCCTCCACAGATCCTCGTGAGCACCCTCTCCTCTGTCCTCATTCCCTTCTCTCTTCTTGATTATTCTCTTCTCTTTTCCTGCATTTTAAGTATTGTTTATTCACTGTTTTTGTGTCTCGCCGGAATCCGGCCATGCCGGCGACGTGTCTCGACGATCCAGCGAGTTACCCTGACCTGTGTGGTTCCACTGTTCGTCGTTTGGGTTCATTCAGTGAACCGTGCGCCGTCGCGAAATTTCCCCGCCGACGTTTAACGTTCCGTTTTCCCGATTCGCGACCCGTCAAGGCAAGTACATCTTGCTACATGCTAAATAATATTTACATATACATTGATAACACCCTAAACCTGCAGTTTAACCTTAGGACAATAATTTCCCATTTTCGTGTGCAATGTTGTGTTATATCATTTTATCTTCCAAGCTTGAAACCTACGGTCTGCAATTACTATATTAAACCTAATAACCACATTTGCATATTTTAACCACGCTTTCACTATTGACATAGCCTATGGCACTTTCTCTATAGTTTTACTTCATTCGGACACTCGGGTACATTTAACCTGTATTAACTGTGACTTCATCCATTGAACTTATATATATATATATATATATATATATATCATTGCATCCATAAAATTCTTAAACTTGTTAACATGATTTAACGGCCATAAATGTCTTACTGTATTCTTATAATGTTAATAGCACCTCTGAAACACAATTGATAACTGTGCTGCTAATTAATTGAAACTGCTTTATTGTTTAATTCGTTGCTTGAATTTATGTTGTTGTTGACCATGCTTGATTATGTAATTGAGTATGAGCACACCCATGATATCGTTTACATCTTGACCTGACTTACTACATACATATTGATTGACCCGACATGGTACCGTGTACTGCTTGACTTGACCTGATGTACCATGACTTGACTCGTTACCTGATCTTGTATCTAATGCCAACAAACCTGACATGTAGTCCTCATGGACCGTTCCTGTTGTCTATCCAGACAATCCTATTTACCTGATCCTGGCATTAGTTCTTGATTACGGGATACCTGACTTGATATACACATATAACCTGGGGGTATGGGAAAATCAAAGGTGAAACCTGACTTGTAACTCAACAGTTCACTACCTGTTCTGATCAGTTTAGAGGCTAGGTCAGCCTTGGAATGATACCGCTGACATCTTTCATCTGTACACATTCCTGTTTAGTGCCTAGCGGCATGTCTCGGTTTCAGCCCGAGAATCTGGGCCGTGGTCCCGGGTATGTACGGGATACTATTGAGTTACATCGATGATTCATCAATTTGGTTTTAAAGACTTTAGAACAGAAAACCAGGTAGAACAGTTTAGTTTACCCACTGCACACTATCCTGCACTGCTCTGATTTATATTGTTGTTACCCTTGCTTTATTCATGTTTATATTCGCATTGCCTGTTACCTTGTTTATATGTTATTACTTGATGACTTGACGCGCTGACGTCTGGGTTTTGCATGGCCCAGATTCTGTACCGCTGTTGCAGTCCGAGCAGGAGTACTTCAACCAACAGGCTGAGCTGTGAGTGTCAGCGGTAGTTAGTTTTTCTTTCCTGCATTTATTTTCTGATGTGAGCCCGCATTATGGGACATACATTCCAGTTATTTGGTATTGGATCTTTCCCTTCCGCATTTTATTATTCTTGACTCAGATTATCTTGGATTATGGACATATTTTAGATAGTTTTATTTTGTTCTTGATATCTCTACAGCCGTAATGTGACTGTGGATGGATACTTCCTACCCACAGGCAGCATGGTTGGCTATGTCACGTGCCCATTTTAGCGTACTCTGAGAAGCGGGGCGTGACATGGTTCTTTTGGTATCAAAGCCATAGGTTAGTCGGGTTGATTCTTTTGTAGTTGGGTATTTTACCCAATACACGAATCAGAATACCGTGTTTAGGAAACATGTCCTGCCACCTTGCCGTTTTACCATTCTTGAATCACATTCTTCCTGATTATATCTTTTACGATGTGCAAACTTCCTTTGCATATCGAATCGAAAACCTGAATCCTTGTTATCTCTAGGACTTAGACGACTTGGGTGGAGTTATGTAATTGTGGCTATGATACCGCGGCATAGTTACAATGCGGCACTCTATTTAAGGAACTGGGAGTTCTAGCCTTGATCTATATTTTGAATCTATCATCATGCTAACGTTGGGTGTTTTGATTTCAGGAAAATGGCAGATAAGAATTTGAAGACGTACCAAAGGCATATGGACGAAGCCGCCATGCTTGGAGTGATAAGGGGAATGCGGGAGAATCAAAAGAAACAGACCGAGCTGATCCAACAGCAAGCGGAATCGTTTCAGGAAGGTTTGCAGATCGTTCAGCAGTCCGTGAACAATGTTGGAGCTAAACCAGTTGACCGAGTAGGGACCGTAGCAGATTTCAGGCGTTTGGGTCCGTCTGCATTTACTGGTTTGGAGGAGCCGTTGCCAGCGGAGCAGTGGCTAGTTGACACAGAGAACTTGCTTATTGCGGCACAGATTCCAAATGAGAAAAGAGTTGATGTGGTACGCATTCAGTTAGTGGACTACGCCCGAAAATGGTGGCTTGTGGAAGAGAACCGCTTGCCCAAGCCGATCAAGTGGGCGGATTTTTCGAAGAGTTTCCTAGAGAAGTTCTTTCCGCGGACTGCACGGGAGAAAATGGAAGAGAAGTTCATTGGGTTAAGGCGGAATGGAGCACCCGTGGATGTGCATGCAGCAGAATGGACAAGACTCAGCAGATTCGCTGGACCTTTAGTTGCCAATGATGCAGATAGGGCACGGAGGTTCATGCGCAGCTTGGACGTGGACATCCAGAGGCAGATTGTCTCCCTGGGTTTGACCACTTTCTCACAAGTACTTGCGGCAGCCCGAGAGCAGCAGAGTTTATCTGGGATGAAGGGGAGTTTGCAGCAGACAACAATTGCGGTAAGGAAGCCAGCATTTGTACTAAACCGAGCTCATGGTCGCAGAGGTATTCCAGTGGACCGTCGAGGTGTAGCACCCATGAAGAAGCCTGTTGTCATCGATCGAAGAAAGAACATGACTTGTAACTACTGCAATTTACCTGGCCATGTACAAAAGGATTGTCGAAGGAGGCTGGGACTCTGTTTGGTTTGTGGAGCGGCAGATCACGCTGTCAGCGCTTGTCCGTCGAAGCTTCGTACGAGGGATGATATTTAGAAGCCTCCGCAGAGGCCGTTCCAGGGACAGAAATAGCTGACTTAAGGATCTAATCAGGCTTGAGCTTTTACCTTGACAGCTGAAGAAGCTAAGGTGTCAGGAGAAGTTGTTTCAGGTACTCTACTCGTTCATGGTTTTCCCGCATTAGCGTTATTTGATTCTGGTGCATCCCATTGTTTTATGCCATCCAAGTTTATAACTACACACTCGATTGCCTGCACGACCCTGTCTAGTTTCTGGGACATACACACTGGGAATGGGAAAATCATAACTAGTAGGGAATGTAAAGATTGTACAGTTGTTGTGTGCGGACGGGAGCTGTTTGCAGATTTCTTGGTGATTGATACGGGCAGCTACGAGGTCGTCTTGGGAATGGATTTTCTTGGCACTTTCCACGCTCATATTGATTGTAGGGCAAGGAAAGTAATTTTCCAGATTCCCGGACATCCCGAGTTTAGCTTCACTGGAGGAAGCAGTTCTGTCGGGCCAGTCGAGTTTAGGGCTAGGCCGACAAACAATATTCTTGCATCAATGGAAGTTGATAAAAGTGAAGAGCCGGCTGTTGTTCGCGATTTTATGGACGTGTTTGAAGATATATCGGGTTTACCGCCGAAGCGAGATGTGGAGTTCGCAATTGATCTTATTCCTGGTGCAGCGCCAGTATCCAAAGCGCATTATCCAATGGCACCAGTAGAGTTGGAAGAAGTCAAGAAACAGATTGCTGAATTACTTGAGAAGGGTTGGATTCGAAGCAGTAACTCGCCTTGGGGAGCTCCAGTTCTTCTAGTGAAGAAGAAGGATGGCATAAGAAGGATGTGCATCGACTATCGAGAATTAAACCGGGTGACTATTAAGAACAAGTACCCGATCCCTCGCATTGGCGAACTTTTCGAGCAGCTAAGTGGCGTGAGGGTATTCTCGAAGCTGGATTTGCGATCCGGATATCATCAGGTCTGAGTGAAAGCAGAAGATATTTGCAAGACGGCGTTCCGAACTCGGTATGGACATTACGAATACTTAGTGATGCCCTTCGGAGTGACGAACGCGCCGGCGATATTCATGGACTTGATGAACCGAATCTTTTCACCATTCTTAGACCAGTTTATTGTGGTGTTCATTGACGATATTCTGGTTTACTCGAAGAGTTTTGAAGAGCATGATGAGCATTTGAAGATTGCACTGCAGACGCTGAGACAAGAGAAGTTGTATGCGAAGATAAGTAAGTGCGAGTTTTGGTTGGAGGAAGTAAAGTTTTTGGGGCATGTTGTGTCTGGCGATGGAATTGCCGTCGATCCAGAAAAGATTGCAGCAGTTCGTGATTGGCCAATTCCAAAGAATGTTGCGGAGATAAGAAGCTTTCTTGGACTCGCCGGATATTACAGGAGATTTGTGGAGAACTTTGCTCGACTGGCGGAGCCGTTGACCAAGCTTACGCGCAAGGAGGTACCTTTTGTATGGACAGACAAATGTGCGTTAGCTTTTGAGACGTTGAAGCAGAAATTGATAACCGCCCCTATTCTGACTGTGCCAGACAATTCCGGAGGATTGGTGATTCACAGCGACGCATCTGGGAAAGAATTGGGATGTGTTTTGATGTAGCATGAGAAGGTTGTAGCGTACGCATCGAAACAGTTGAAGACCCATGAGAAGAATTACCCAACTCATGACTTGGAACTTACGGCTGTGATTTTCGCTTTGAAGACTTGGAGACACTACCTTTTGGGCGAAAGGGTCGAAGTGTTTACTGATCATAAGAGCTTGAAGTATGTGTTCACGCAGAAGGAGCTTAATATGAGGCAACGTAGATGGTTGGAGCTGATGGCTGACTATGACCTGGATCTTAAGTACCATCCGGGGAAGGTTAATGTCGTGCCGGATGCGCTTAGTCGGTTACCAGCAATTCAGGTGTTAACTACGCAGAAGGAGCTCGTTGAAGATTTTCGAAGATTTGACTTGGAGGTTGTGCTACCACATTCTTCGGGACAGTTGATACAGCTGCAAGTACATTCATCGTTAATCGAGAATATTAAAGTAGCGCAATCGCAGGATCCTAGACTGCAAAAGTTTCGAGAACAGGTTGAAGCCGGATTACGAATAGATTTATTGATCCACGAAGATGGTTCGTTGAGGTATGGTAGCCGTTTGTGTGTACCAAAGGGAGATACTTGTGAAGAACTTATGAAAGAGGCACACAGTTCAGCTTATTCTGTACATCCAGGAGGCACAAAGATGTACCGAGATATTCGACAGCATTTCTGGTGGGAAGGCATGAAACGAGAGATTGCTCGCTTTGTGGCAAAGTGCTTGGTGTGTCAGCAAGTTAAGGCTGAACATCAAAGGGTTGCTGGTTTATTGCAACCACTTCCGATTTCTCAGTGGAAGTGGGAACATATAACCATGGATTTCGTGACGACTTTACCGCGGAGTCCAAAAGGCAACAATGCTGTATGGGTGATTGTTGATCGATTGACCAAGGCAGCTCACTTTATCCCTTTTCGGGTTGGTCAATCAACCGAGACTTTAACGGAGTGGTACATGCAGGAGATTGTAAGATTGCATGGAGTACCGGTGAGCATCGTGTCCGATCGGGACACTCGGTTCTTATCACACTTTTGGCAGAGTTTACAGGAAAGTTTGGGGACTCGATTGAAGTTTAGCATAGCTTATCATTATCAAACTGATGGTCAGTCGGAGAGAACAATCCAAACTCTTGAGGATATGTTGAGAGCATGCATGTTGGACTTCAAGGGTTCTTGGGAGGATCATCTACATTTGGTGGAGTTTTCTTACAACAACAGTTTTCAGGCAACTATCTAGATGGCTCCATTTGAAGCTTTGTATGGTCGCAAATGTCGTTCACCTGTTTTCTAGGACGATGTCGGTGAACGAAGATTGTTGGGACCAGATTTGGTTGTGCAGACAGTAGAGAAAGTTAACACTATCAGAAATCATATGAAGGCAGCTCAAGACCGACAGAAGAGTTGGGCAGACACGTCGAGAAGACCTCTAGAGTTCGCCGTGGGTAATTTGGTATTCTTGAAGATATCACCGACTAGAGGGGTGATTCGTTTTGGAAGTCGAGGAAAGCTCAGTCCCGGATTTGTTGGACCCTTTGAGATCTTGGAGCGTGTTGGTGAGGTAGCGTATCGTTTGGCGTTACCGCAGTCCTTGGCGAATGTGCACGATGTGTTTCACGTATCTCAACTTCGTAGGTATGTCCGAGATGAAATGCATGTATTGGATCATTCGGAGCTGACGGTATGAGAAGACTTGACTTTCGAGGAGCGACCGGTTGAAATCGTGGATCGAAGGGAAAAGGTTCTTAAGAACAAGGTGATCCCTCTTGTGCTTGTTTCTTGGGGTAATCGCTCGCATGGAGAGTCCACTTGGGAACAAGAAGACGAAATCCGGCAGAAGTTTCCTCATCTTTTCTTGTAGTTATTAGTCGTCTATCTTTGTATTCTTGGAATTTCGAGGACGAAATTCTTTTATAATGTAACAACCGAGCCCAATGCTACTAATTTCTGTTACCTTATGATTGGAGTGCGACCTTTATTTCATTTATCTTGCTTGATTATTACTTATCGTAATTTTACCCCGTCAATTCAATTCTGCATATAACAATTTAAGGCATCTAAAATAAAATTAAAATACTGGTCATAGCCTGCTCGACACTCCTAACCCCGTGGTAGCGTCCCTGCATCGTGTTCTCGTCCTGTTCAGTGAAACGGGCGTGTTTGAATGGCTACGCGCACGTACGTGTGTCCGTTTTGGGGGTATACTTTTTTATTGTAAAATACTTCATTTTAAATTTTGGATCCCGCCTAAAATTTTCTTATTTCAATTTCAAATTTTTGGACCCGATCCGGGCGCAATTTGGAAATGTTTTACATTTGCGCCAAATCCCATTTTCTATTATTTTTTTAACCGTCGAGTATATATATTTTAACCACAGAATATCTTTTACATTTCATGAAAATCTTTATTAAACTTTTTCCTAATCTATTCTAAACCCCCAAATCTTTTACAACTTTCTCATAACAATTTTCCCTCATCCAATCACAATTCCTTATTCTTTCACCCGGGGGCCCCACACTCCTTCTTCTTTCTCTCTCTCTCTTTCCTTCAGCGCAGACCCTCTCTTCTCTCTCTCTTCTCTCTTTCTCTCTCTTCCGCTACATTACAATTTTCTTTCTCCTCCTCTCTCTCTCTCTCCTCTCGCGCTCTCCCTTTCTCTCTCCTCTCGCCTCACTTTCTCTCTCGTCTCGCGATTCCTGTGCATCCCTCGGATCGCGTCACCCCCCACGCGAGTGCGGTCACCTCCCTTCACAAGATCCCTATGTATTTTCTCTCTCCCATATTCTCAACTTCCTCCTCCTATATTAACCCCGAGCTCCCATCTCCTTCCTCAATCCATCACGAGCCCTGCCTCCTCAAACCCTAACCCTAGCAATCCCCATTGCCTCCTCAACTCCCCCAAAGCCTACTCTTCTCCTCCTCCACCATTTTTCTGCATCCCGAGCCCCGCCTGCACACACCAAGAAACCAGAACCCTCACCCCGTCGCCGTTCCTTCATCTCCGACGACCCTAGCCTTACACCACCATCATCACCATCTCCTTTCTCTCCCTATCTCCTCCGTTCTTCCTCCTACAACCCAGCATCACCCCTGCACTAACCCAAACCCTAACCGAAACCCTAACATCAAACCCCTTCGCCGGAGCCCCGTTACTCACCGTCGACGTGGTCGGCGATCACCACCCCTCCACAGATCCTCGTGAGCACCCTCTCCTCTATCCTCATTCCCTTCTCTCTTCTTGATTATTCTCTTCTCTTTTCCTGCATTTTAAGTATTGTTTATTCACTGTTTTTGTGTCTCGCCGGAATCCGGCCGTGCCGGCGACGTGTCTCGACGATCCAGCGAGTTACCCTGACCTGTGTGGTTCCACTGTTCGTCGTTTGGGTTCATTCCGTGAAGCCTGCGCCATCGCGAGATTTCCCCGCCGACGTTTAACGTTCCGTTTTCCCGATCCGCGACCCGTCGAGGCAATTACACCTTGCTACATGCTAAATAATATTTACATATACATTGATAACACCCTAAACCTGCAGTTTAACCTTAAGACAATAATTTCCCATTTTCGTGTGCAATGTTGTGTTATATCATTTTATCTTCCAAGCTTGAAACCTACCGTCTGCAATTACTATATTAAACCTAATAACCACATTTGCATGTTTTAATCACACTTTCACTATTGACATAGCCTATGGCACTTTCTCTATAGTTTTACTTCATTCGGACACTCGTGTATATTTAACCTGTATTAACTGTGACTTCATCCATTGAACTTATATATATATATATATATATATATATCATTGCATCCATAAAATTCTTAAACTTGTTAACATGATTTAACGGCCATAAATGTCTTACTATATTCTTATAATGTTAATAGCACCTCTGAAACACAATTGATAACTGTGCTGCTAATTAATTGAAACTGCTTTATTGTTTAATTCGTTGCTTGAATTTATGTTGTTGTTGACCATGCTTGATTATGTAATTGAGTATGAGCACACCCATGATATCGTTTACATCTTGACCTGACTTACTACATACATATTGATTGACCCGACATGGTACCGTGTATTGCTTGACTTGACCTGATGTACCATGACTTGACTCGTTACCTGATCTTGTATCTAATGCCAACAAACCTGACATGTAGTTCTCATAGAACGTTCCTGTTATCTATCCAGACAATCCTGTTTACCTGATCCTGTGTTGGCATTAGTTCTTGATTACGGGATACCTGACTTGACATACACATATAACCTGGGGGTATGGGGAAATCAAAGGTGAAACCTGACTTGTAACTCAACAGTTCACTACCTATTCTGATCAGTTTAGAGGCTAGGCCAGCCTTGGAATGATGCCGCTGACATCATTCATCTGTACACATTCCTGTTTAGTGCCTAGCGGCATGTCTCGGTTTCAGCCCGAGAATCTGGGCCGTGGTCCCGGGTATGTACGGGATACTATTGAGTTATATCGATGACTCATCAATTTGGTTTCAAAGACTTTAGAACAGAAAACCTGGTAGAACAGTTTAGTTTACCCACTGCACACTACCCTGCACTGCTCTGATTTATATTGTTGTTACCCTTGCTTTATTCATGTTTATATTCGCATTGCCTGTTACCTTGTTTATATGTTATTACTTGATGACTTGACGCGCCGACGTCTGGGTTTTGCATGACCCAGATTCTGTACCGCTGTTGCAGTCCGAGCAGGAGTACTTCAGCCAACAGGCTGAACTGTGAGTGTCAGCAGTAGTTAGTTTTTCTTTCTTACATTTATTGCCTGATGTGAGCCCGCATTATGGGACATACATTCCAGTTATTTGGTATTGGATCTTTCGCTTCCGCATTTTATTATTCTTGACTCAGATTATCTTAGATTATAGACATGTTTTAGATAGTTTTATTTTGTTCTTGATATCTCTACAGCCGTAATATGACTGTGGATGGATACTTCTTACCCACAGGTAGCATGGTTGGCTATGTCACGTACCCATTTTAGCGTACTCTGGGAAGCGGGGCGTGACAAATACTATGCCTGACAAGTCACGGCCTAGGTCAACGATAAATGACGACGCCTATATCCGCTCGCTATCTTCCGAAGCCTTAATTCTATAAGTAGTATCCGACGAAACCTCGCCTCGAAAACGTGCGACGGACCGAAACATCCCTAAACTAATGATGGACCATAATGTCCTAAAACTTGCAATGGACCGAAACGTACCTAAACTAACAATGGACCATAATGTCCTAAAACTTGCAACTGACCGAGACGTCTATAAACTACTACGGACCGCAGCATCCTAAGGCTGATGCAAAAAAAACAAAAAAAAACAAGGTATGTCCATAAGCGAGATGGGCACGGATGAAAACCCGAAAGAGCTCCGTGAGTAAAAATAGCAGGACTACCGACAAGTTTGTGAAAACCCGAAAGGACGCAATCTCGTTAAAAGACACTTGTAAGGTCCTCTCGACCCTGTAAGGAGAAAACACCTGCGTGAGATCCTTACGACTCATAAGGGAACAACATACTTAGGAATCCCCATGATTCCTAAGGAGAAAACACACTTACGAGATTCTCACGACTCGTAAGGAGAATACCCCTTTGAGACTCTCATGGCTCATAGATTTCAAAAGCCTTAAGCTACAGAAATCTGAACCTGTTCTTAAGCCGTCATACACCCCGCTTTTGCCCTACAAGCATTTCAATATTGAATCTTGTATACAATCCACGGGCACGAATAAACATTTCCCCAACTGAGTCCCACCAGCGATAAGGGATATCCTCACATGGTGAACAACACTTGTAGGTCCTCTCGACTTACAAGGAGAAAACGCTCTTATGAGATCCTTACGACATATAAGAGACCATAGACTTAAGAATCCTCACAGTTCTTAAGGAGAAAATGCACTTACGAGATCCTCATTACTCGTAAGGAGAAACATCTTTTTGAGACCCTTACGACTCATTAAGTCAAAAGCCTTAGTCGACAGAATCCTAACCATGTCTGCTAAGCCGCCTTTGTTCGAACCGACAAAGGCAAATGATGATTCGCTCCTGGCCATATCCCAGTTGTAGCGATGCTGATGCCTAAATCGGTATCAAATTCCAAGTTTAAACTCGCGATAAAAATCAGCGAGCCAAAAATGCATATGAAATAGCCGAAATGATGGGGCAACTCGCGATAAAAATCAGCGAGTAAAATATATGCATATTAAAATAGTCGAAATGTTTAGGCAACTCGCAATAAAAAGCAGCGAGTAAAAAAAATAGCCAAAATGATTGGGCACGCGAAAAATAGCCGAAACGATTGGGCAATCGCGACTTTCGCGATATAAAAAGCTGAAATAATAGAGCATCGCGGAAAGAAATAAAAAAAATGATGAAAGAATGAAACTTTTGCCCTACAGGTGAGTTCATACTAACCCCTGTATACAATCCATGGGCATAAACAAAAAAAGGAACCACATTTCCCTGCCAGACCATGTCAAAGGGAGAGTCAGATCTTGACGGCAACATCTGCATCCCAGAAGAACAACAATGGCGTTCCTCCTCATGCCAGCAGGACACGGACGCGACACCACCAATCGGAGCCACGGCAAAGTCCCCAATTCCAAGACTCTACAGTTCACAGACAACCTAGAGTCAGCCCCGACACGACAGAAAGCGGAACAAGTCAACCCGACACCGCAGAAAGCGGAGCAAGTCAGCCAGTGACCTCCGTCTCGGAAATACGTCAGCAAATGACCTCCATCTCGGAAACACGTCAGCCAATGACCTCCGTCTCGGAAACACGTCACACAACGACCTCCGTCTCGGAAATACGTCAGCAAGTGACCTCCATCTCGGGAATACGTCAGCCAATGACCTCCGTCTCGGGAATACGTCAGCCAATGACTCCGTCTCGGAAACACGTCAGCAAACGACCTCCGTCTCGGGAATACGTCAGCCAACGACCTCCGTCTCGAGAATACGTCAGCCAATGACTCCGTCTCGAGAATACGTCAGCCAATGACCTGCGTCTCGGGAATACGTCAGCCAATGACCCCGTCTCGGAAATATGTCATCCAAGGACTCCATCACGGAAATACGTCAGCAAACGACCTCCGTCTCGGAAATACGTCAGCAAGTGACCTCCGTCTCGGGAATACGTCAGCAATTGACCTCCGTCAGCAAGTGACCTCCGTCTCGGGAATACGTCAGCAAGTGACCTCCGTCTCGGGAATACGTCAGCCAAGGACTCCGTCTCGGAAATACGTCAGCAAACGACCTCCGTCTCGGAAATACGTCAGCAAACGACCTCCGTCTCGGAAATACGTCAGCAAATGACCCCGTCGCTGAAATACGTCAGCAAATGACCCCATCGCGAAAATACGTCATCCAATGACCCCATCGCGGAAATACGTCATCAAATGATCCCATCGCGGAAATACGTCATCCAATGACCCCGTCGCGGAAATACGTCAGCACATGACCCCGTCGAGGAAATACGTCAGCAAATGACCCAGTCGCGGAAATACGTCAGCACATGACCCCGTCGCGGAAATAAGTCAATCCTGACCCCGTGAAACACTGCCAAAGTCAACCCTCGACCTCCCCGTTGAAGCAATGCTTTGACTCGGGAGAAAGTCAACTCACCAACCACTTACGAGCCCTCTCGACTTGTAGGGAGAAAAATTCTCTTCTGAGATTCTTACGACTCTCAAGAGAAAGCAAACTTAGGAATCCTCACGATTCCTAATGAGAAAATACACCTACGAGATCCTCTCGACTCATAGGGAGAAAAATCTTTATGAGACCCTCACGGCTCATAAAATTGAAAAGTCTTAGGCAGCAGATCTGAACCTATTTCCTAATCCATCACTACCCTGAAAAGAATCCGAGATAGACAGCTACCTACTATCTACAGGCCACACTTGCTAAAATTACATGGCAACGACAAAGCAAATAAAAGAAGGCGATAACACAAGATAGAAAAGAAATGTGTATCTTTTATTCATAAATTCAATGGAGTACAAGATGAATCATATAAAAGAATAAAAAATGGATACATGTTATAAAAAATTACAAATATTTAATTGATACAAAAGCAGCTACTGAGAAGGAGGCATTTTCAATAAATCAGTTAGTTGCTCGCGCACTCGTCTCAACTCCTTTTCACGATCAGCCGCCGTGGACAGCTCTGCTTGGACTTGGGCCCGTTGCTGCAGATAGGATGAAAGTTTCTCATCAATCTCTTGCTGGACAGCCTCCTGACTCTGCGCAACCTGCTCAGTAAGATCAAGCTTCTTCCTCAGCCCCAGCCCGTCAGAAATACATCATTGAAGGTTTTCAAAGATGAAGTTCAGCTGCACAGCATTCGCTGCGACCACGGCGGGCAGTTGGACAGATTCAGCGGAAGTCGCCTCACGTTCCTTTCGCTTAAGGATCGCCTCTTGTTCGAAATGGCGAAGGAACGGAACGCTCTGCTCAACCCATGCAGCTCGCTGGGAGTTCAAAGCCAATACCTCCGGAGCAGGACGTCTAAGCTCAAGCTCATGCAGGTAAGCCTCAATTTTCCTGCAGTGATTAACCCAAGATTCAACGACGCCTTCGCTATGGAAGTTCACGAGAGTCGCCAGCATGTGATTAACCTCGGCAGCAAATCTGCAGCAAATGTAGGGACCTCCACGTTAAGCTCCTCGATGTACTCACTTAACATGCGCAGGCTGGTCACAGCGCCCTTGGAATATGGACGTCTAGAAAAGGGCCCTACCGGCATTAAGATGCGAGACTCGAAGGAAGATGGAGTCGGCGTGAATACTGCAAAACAAATCATAGTCAGATATTGGCTTAAGAAATAAAGAAGATGCAAGAGCGATGAAGGCTACTATACCGGCTACGGCAGGTGGCAGAGCTGGGAGTACTGGTGGCGCGACGATTCCCTTGTCCCTTCCTTCAATTTGTAGCGTTGTAATCAACTTAAAGTTAATAACGGTAGGGTCACCCATTAAAGAAAAGAAAAGACGTCGGTTAGAGAAGATACTCACCGACACCAGTAGGCAAAGCGACTTCCGACTGGAAGGAGAAGTGTGGGTTCAGCACTTGATACAGATGGTCAAAGAGAACTCCTGCAAGGTTACGATGATGCATGGTCAGTACAAGGGAGATGACATCTATAATTTAAATTAGACAAATCGCAAACCCATACCTTCCAGCATTTGAGAGGACACGAGAGAAGGCGAAGGGTCGGCAACCGTCAGAGCAGCAACTGGTGACACTTCTTCGGATGGCACGACCTCAACGCTCACCACATATGTATTAGAAACAAAAGAAATGCCGTCAGAAAGGATTGAAAGGGATTGCGGAATAAAAAGGAAGACAATGACCCAAAGATCTACCTGATGAGTCGCCAATCGAAACCGCGACAAGAGCATCACTAGGTGTAGCAACTGCTTCGCTCTCCTCCATTGGAAGGGTTTCGTCGCCCGTGGCTTCATCCTCTGATTCTACGAGAGCCGTCGTGACACTTGCAATGCCAGGCGATGGCAGGGAACCGCAAGGGGAAAGAGTAGAAATTGGTGCAGTCCCAGACTCCTAAGAAAGAGTAGCCGCTTCGGGTTCGGTGGTTGCCGTCATCTCACCTGCCACCCCCTCACCAGGACTTGGCCCTGCAAAGTATGATATATGAGAATCTAAAGATCAAACTCTAATAAAAAGACCAAGTGTTACGTTACCTTGGGACGGCTTTTCAATTGCTTCCCGAGCCGCGCGTACCGCCTGTCTATGAGCGGTAGACAAGGCAGCCGGAGCACCCTCTGGAGAAATAGGGACAGGGAAAGCAGTGCTCGAGCCTGCACCTACAGCCAAGGCGGCATCACGTTCTTTCGCTGCACGCCTCTTGCGCTTCCTTTCAGCCTGAGCCACCAGAGCTGACCTCCTCAAGACCTCCGTCAAGGAGACGTCATCGTCCAAACCAAATTCTACCTCTGGAACCTCTACGGCGTCCGTCATCGGCTGTTTAAGCGAAGCCTCTTTCGGCGATACTGGGGGAACTGGGACTTCGGCAGTCGGCCCTGGAAGCATCGCAGCGCCGTCTTGCAGGATTGGCACTGCACTCGGGATAACCTGAGTCGAGTTAGTCCCTGCAATAAGATGAAAAAGAAGAGTTAGTTTACCCATAAAAAAATGGGAATGAAGGCACGGTGAGCCGAAATGTACAAATGCCCAAGGAAGTACGAATCCTTTCCTCCTCTTCAAAAGTCTTGAGAGAAGTCACGAGAGCCTCTTTAGTGGAGATGCCTGTTGAAGAAGAAGTGTCAGTCAAAGCATGATAATAAAAATATAACAGCGAAAAGATACGACTGAAGTTTACCTGACTGTGCAAGGGTGATCAGTCCTGCTTTGTTGCTAGCTAGTCGCTCGGAAGCTGCAATGGCAGCCTCTAGATCAGTATCATCCGGCGCCATGAATAAGCCTTCATTGGTCCCGTATTCGCTCAAGCCCTCGCTGTAAGGAGCATGGGGCTCCTGGCCGAATACGACGTCCGCAGAAAGTATTGACTTCTTTTTCTTCTGTGGACGAGCGCCGGTAGCCGATAACACAAGCTTGCGCTTGGTAGGCAACTTTGGGCGACGAGTCCTAATTTCCGTACCCACACCCGACTCGGGAGACGCGGCAGCTACCGCTTTTTCAGGCACATGAGGTAGGGGCAGCTCACGTATAACATGTGGTACCACAGCCGCAACAGCTTCTCTCAAGGGAGGACGGACAATGGTCCGTCGCTTCAGAGGAACGTTTGGATTACCAGTCGGGGCGGTACCCTTGCGATCAAGCAGCAATCACTTTTCTTCCCTAATAACGGCGCCCATCGAATGTTGATACCATGCCACATATACGTTCAGGGCTTTCGGAACACAACTCGGCTCACTAATAAAGAAATTGGAGCCGGTGTTCAATCGCATAAAATGATGCAACGCACTCCGGATTCCCTCTTCAGTAGCAACTGGTTCTGCCAAGAAGGCCTCAAGCGGGACGCCCTGATTATAGTTTAATTGCTGGGCGAAACGATGCGGGTTGTACCTCATGAACAACGCCGAATCATTCTGCCTAAACACGAGAAAGCCTGGCCTGATGGAGTATAAATGAAGAATCTCCCGAGCTTTCAAGATAGAGGCCCCGTCTTTAAAAATGTCCCGCAATGGCTGCACCGTTTTTGCGGATTCCTGGCCGATGGTTAGAATCTTATCGGTAAAGGTCATGCCATCTCTAACCGTGCGCGGACGAAGGAGCAAACCCCTAGCTTCCCGCGGTGTCGGATTTACAATGGATGCGTCAACTATCCGTATGATCTGAGAGAACTTACCCTTGTCATAGAAGCAAGGCCTTTTGTGGATACCGAAAATGCCAAGTACATGTAGCTCGATCCATGACATAAAATAATGCATCGAGAAGTTCACGTGCTGCACCCCTGGTTCAGTAGTGTCTACTGCCAAGCTGAGTCCGTGATACAAATGGGCTAACCCAGCGACCCCGACGGCCATTTGCATACCAATAACCATTCGGTGAGCTGGATAAAAAACGGACGGCCTCATATGGCAAGGGTGCATTGGAAGCGCAAACCAGCTTAGCCATAGCCCGAGAAACCCCCAAAAGAATGCTTCTTCGTCGATCCCAGGAGCTGCAAGCTCTGTGAAAGAGACGACCGAGGTATTAGGGAGAAAGAAATCCCTCTGATCCGCCTCCACTGCCGGCTGGTTGTTCAAACAAAAACCAAAAGGATCATCAAGTTTGGAAAATTTCGCGGCTTCCTTCGACAGGACTTCTGAGCGGAGAAAACGGGCGATAAAATCTGTAAAACCCCACGGCTTCCGGATTCGAGAAAAATGCTCTTATAGATATTCAACACTTTAATCAAACTGGGAAATTGATGTTGAATGGCGTTCTCCGGGGTAAGACCTGTCATCACTAACTTGGCAGCAAAAACGTACTCGTCCGGAGGAAGCAGCTCCTCGTAGTGTTCTCCCCTAACCGGTAAGCCAGAAACCTCTGCGAATTCCTCTAAAGAGGTTGAGACTTCTCGATCCAACAAGAGGAAAGTGTGGGTCGTAATATTCCATTACTCAAGAAAATCCTTGACCCACCAGGAAGGAGGCGTAGAATACTGAAAAAGAGAAGCGTAAATTGCGGGATACAACCCAAGCCTCAATAGCTGTGACTTCTTCGCTGACAAAGTATAGCGGGCCCATTGCAAATACCCAGCTGGATGACGAGGAGTTAGGCCTATCATATATGGTTGTCCCCAAGGCACGACTCGTCTTGACAGATACGTCGCCTCAAGCTATCCAAAGTCATTGGAGGCTGTACGGGAATCGCAGCCATAGAGAGCTGAAGGAGACCCTCTGAAGTCCAGTTCACCTCCTCCACGGTATAGTTCACCGGGGGTGGGTCGGCGTAGTGGATCGCCGAAATAGGTTCCGAAGGTGCTGCGCAAGAGAAGCTATGCCGCCTCCTGATGATCTGGTTGTACCACATTCCCCATAAATGAAGGTTCTTTTGTTCTGGATCATGATCTTTGATCAATGCAAACACTTCCCTATCGAC
This sequence comes from Agapanthus africanus, assembly GCA_030015575.1. NCBI lineage: Eukaryota > Viridiplantae > Streptophyta > Magnoliopsida > Asparagales > Amaryllidaceae > Agapanthus > Agapanthus africanus. Next base: position 286,465,137 of record JASDDO010000006.1, read on the forward strand.
GGGTGCTTCAGGGAATCTGCTTTCCGAACGGACGAATGAGAAAGAAATGTCGAAAGACATAGCACCTGTGCGAAAAAGAGCAAGAGAATTAGTCGTTGGTGCTACAGTTTAAGTTCTGTCACTAGATACTTTAAATTCGTACCGCACTGCAATGCAGTGGAAAGGGACCAAAGGGGACCCACACAATCTAGATGACAGTTCATCATTAATAAAACAGTCTCATCATTGGATAAGACTGTCATTAAATGAGGAAATTCTTAAAGAATTCTCATTTAATGAGGGCCCCTCGAGCCAAGGAGTAAATCTCCCATTGAGAGCAGCACTCTACAACAGAGTGACATCTGTCAGCTCTGATGATGAAAGTAATAAAAAATCCTCAAGAAAAATTCTAAGAGCCATGCTCTGTAAAAATGATGGAATAACCCATCAGAAAACTTAAAATAAAGCTTTTAATGAATCAAAAAATTCCAAGATCTTCAAGACCTGTGAACTGTAAGAATTCTTCATGAACAATGTTCCAGTTCATAGGTTAAAATCACCCTAAAATAAAAAGATTATCTCGTGAAGATCTATGATCTAAAAATGAGCATGGCTCTGGATAAAAAAACCTAAAGTTTTTAGATCTTTGATCTAAAGATGAGCATAGCTCTGTTAATGGGTAAAACCCTAAAAATATTTTTTTAGATCTGTGATCCAAGGAGAGCAAAGCTCTGTTAAAAAGTCCAATTCTTACCTAAGTTGCGCAGAGTTTTGACTCTTAAGAAATTCCTTAAGGGAAAGAGCTTGGTTCTGAGGGAGAATTAATTCTCAAAGAAATAAAGCAAGTAGATGAACAGAAGTCATCTCAAAGAGCCAAAGGTCCTATTTATAGGCACTGAGAGCCGTTTCAACTCCTAAGTTGATCCAATGGCAGAGATGCTGCCACCGCTGCACTCACGTGTGGGCCACGTGAGCGCAACAGTGGGGAGCATTTGTTTCCCCCAATCAGAGCAAAGCTCTGTTCAAATTTCAAAATTTGAAATGAAACAGCGCTTCATAGCAGCACGAGCGCTGAGAGTCAAAGACTCTGAAGCAGCGCTCACGTGCAAAGCACATGAGCGCTAGCGCCAAGTGCGCTGCACTCTAAGCAGCGTACCACGTGCAAAGCACGTGAGCGCTAGCGCTAAGAGCGTTGCACTCTAAGCAGCGCACCACGTGCAAAGCACGTGAGCGCTAGCGATAGAACAAAATGTTCTTAGCCCTTGGATCAAAGATCCAACGAACATGATTAAAAATCATCAATTGACTAGAATAAAATTCTGTTAAGGAAACATTCCTCACAATCTTTCCAAACAGGAAAGATTGTGCTCTGAAAATCAGAGCACCGTTGAATCAATGATCCAATGGTGATTAAAAAATCACCAAAATACAGAATAAATTCTGTATGGAAAAGATTTCACAATCTTGTTAAAAACAAGAAGATTACCTTCTGTAAAACAGAAGCCCTACGATCAAAGATCCAACGGTAGGGAAATCCCCAAATCAATTAGAGAAAAAATCTCTTCAACCGATTCAACAAATCGGCCTAGCCTATATAAAGGCCCCAAGACTTCAAGTCTGATATAGAGGAACCCCCCTACACACACACAAATTTTGAGAAAGTTCAAAGAGAAGAACAAGCTCTCTGCAGAAGAAGAATTTCTTCAAGGTAAAACAAAGAGATCAAAGCATCTCATCGGAAAAAGAACTTAATTCTTTTGCCAGATTATAGATCTAGAAGACAAATTATCTTTCACAAAGAGATCATAACATCTCATTATAAAAGGGGGGAGAATAATTCAATTCTCTTAGGAACACAGATCCATAAAGACAAGGCCTTTCACCAAAAACATAAGAGATTGAAACATCTCGTATAAAATAACTTTGTTCTTAAATCCATGAGACAAAGTCTCTTATAAGAGAGAATTTAATTCTCAGAAAACAGAGCTGCTTAAAAGTGCCTTAGCGCTCCAAATTTAAAGAAGCGCATTGCGCTCATTAACTGGCACACAGCGCCAAGCGCACCACGTGCTCCTCACGTGCGCGCTATTTCACAAGAAGCGCACTGCGCTCATTAACTGGCGCACAGCGCCAAGCGCATCACGTGCTCCTCACGCGCGTTATTTCATAAAGAGCGCACTGCGCTCATTAACTGGCGCACAGCGCCAAGCGCACCACTTGCTCCTCACGTATGCGCTATTTCACAAAGAGCGCACTGCGCTCATTAACTGGCGCACAGCGCCAAGCGCACCACGTGCTCCTCACATGTGCGCTATTTCACAAGAAGCGCACTGCGCTCATTAACTGGCGCACAGCGCTAAGCGCACTATATGCTCCTCACGTGTGCACCGAGGGAACACAAAGTGTTCTTTAAATAAAAGCCCTAGAGCTATGAAGAGTGTCCAACACTCAATAAAAAGATAAAAGAAGAAGGGGTGTCAGAACCCAAAATTAATGCTCTGCATTATTGAACAAAAAAGGGCTTAAGCCTAAACAAATGTTCAAAAATGAATGGACTGAGTCCAAATAAGTGTTCGAACACTTTAACTGAATGGGTTGAGCACAAGTAGGCCATAAATCCCCCAATTTAGATTAAATTGAGCCCATATCCTCATAAATCTTTGATCTTAGTCCCAAATTGGACTACAGATCTCCAAACCAATATTGGTTCGAGGGTACATCTCTTCACTCCTATTTTATTTGTCGTTGTAATCTTTCAACGTCTTCAGAGCAGTGACGGGTCCCGACAACCAGACATTCCACGGTCTGTGGGGTCCTTAAACTCATGGACTATGATGTCCTTAAACTTTACGGACCGTGGGGTCCTTAAACTCATGGACTCTGATGTCCTTAAACCTTTGGACCGTAATGTCCCTAAACTAAACTCTACAAACTATGACGACTTTAAACTGGACCGCAATGTCCCTAAACTAAAACAATAGAGTCCAAATACTCTTTTGTTGGATCTAAATGATCCTGTTAAGTTGATCTTAGTCTAAAATTAGACTAACGTGTCTTTAATAAACGTTAAGTCGATCTTAGTCTAAAATTAGACTAGCGTGTCCTTAACAAACGTTTAAGTTGATCTTAGTCTCAAATGAGATTAATGATCCTTAAACCCAACCCAAAATCCAAATCTAAGAAAATACGGATTTGGACTAATCCATGCCCTACGGGCGACAACATACATTAGTCTCCATATACAATCCACGGGCAACCAAAAATAAAACAAACAAACACGACACGAAGTGACCATCTGGAGAAGGAGAAAGTGGTTACCGCTATGCGGTAGCGTAATTAACTGCAGGGGCTTGCACCTGCAGGGAAGAGCGTCCCCACAATCAAGAACCCCTCAAACGAAGGGGAATCTGACGAAGTCTGCTATATCGGCCGCATCCGTCCTACCTTCGATATATGGTGCCATAAATCAACTTAGCATCTTCGAAGAGGTGCACGGATAAAACCAAATAGCATCTACCCCCAGATTCAGGTAAGATGTCGGTCTTCCCGGTTTCCGGCGGTAAACAGCCCTCCTCACGAGGCCACCGAGCAGCTTTTCTGCTCGGTCAATCCTTGGCGGGTAGTTTCCTACCCACCGACGCTGAGGATCAAAGCCCTCACCAAGAGGCCACCGAGCAGCTTCCCTGCTCGGTCAATCCCTGACGGGTAGTTTCCTACCCATCTACGCCAAGGATCAAAGCCCTCCGCACGAGACCACCGAGCAGCTTCCCTGCTCGGTCAATCCTTGGCGGGTAGTTTCCTACCCACCGACGCCAAGGATCGAAGCCCTCACTGAGAGGCCACCGAGCAACTTCCCTACTCGATCAATCCCTGGCGGGTAGTTTCCTACCCATCTACGCCAAGGATCAAGGCCCTCCTCACGAGGCCGCCGAGCAGCTTCCCAGCTCGGTCAATCCTTAGCGGGCAGTTTCCTACCCACCTGCGCTAAGGATCGAAGCTCTCACCAAGAGGCCACCGAGCAGCTTTCCTGCTCGGTCAATCCCTGGCGGGTAGATTCCTACCCAACTACACCAAGGATCAAAGCCCTCCGCACGAGACCACCGAGCAACTTCCCTGCTCGGTCAATCCTTGGCGGGTAGTTTCCTACCCACCGAAGCCAAGGATTGAAGCCCTCACCAAGAGGCCACCGAGCAGCTTCCCTGCTCGGTCAATCCCTGGCGGGTAGTTTCCTACCCATTTATGCCAAGGATCAAAGCCCTCCTCACGAGGCCACCGAGCAGCTTCCCATCTCGGTCAATCCTTAACGGGTAGTTTCTTATCCACCTACGCTAAGGATCAAAGCCCTCACCTAGAGGGCACCGAGCAGCTTCCCTGCTCGGTCAATCCCTGGCGGGTAGTTTCCTATCCATCTACACCAAGGATCAAAGCCTTCCTCATGAGGCCGCCGAGCAGCTTCCCTGCTCAGTCAATCCTTGGCGGGTAGTTTCCTACCCACCGACGCCGAGAATCAAAGCCCTCACCAAGAGGCCACCGAGCAGCCTGGTCAATCCCTGGCAGGTAGTTTCCTACCCATCTACGCCAAGGATCAAAGCCCTCCTCACGAGGCCACCGAGCAGCTTCCCTGCTCGGTCAATCCTTAGCGGGTAACTTCCTACCCACCTACGCTAAGGATCAAAGCCCTCGTCAAGAGGCCACCGAGCAGCTTCCCTGCTCGGTCTATCCTTAGCGGGTAACTTCCTACCCACCGACACTAAAGATCGAAGCCCCACTAAGGGGAAACCGCGCAGATCCCTGCTCGGCTAACCTCCGAGTGATAAATTCCTACCATCCCAAGACGAGGGTCTAGGAACTACATCAAGGGGGAATCAGTCAACGCCGACCAATTCTAACTTGGCTATTGTCCAACTTACGCTAAGAGACGTGATCGTTGGTCCGACTCTAAGGAATGGGCAGATATCGACCTTCCTACACTGAGGGGTCTTCCGGTGTATTCTAAGTGAACGATCGCCACCTCGACTCCGGAGGCGGGAAGGCACTGGCCTTCCTTCCCTTGGCGATTAATTGACTTACACTCGACGCGCGATCGTCGTCTAAAAGGCCGGTCATCGACCTACGGCCTAACACTTGAATCGAGGAAAAAACCGACAAGCTCAAGTTCTCACGCAAGAAACACATTGTCATGCAGAGGAAAATAAACCCAGTTTTATTCATGTTCCGAAAGTCTTTACAAGATATTCTGGGCTCCTCGGCCTTACAAAAAATAAAGAAAAAAAAGCTCAGGCTGCAGGCTCGACTCGGATCTCGCCTTGCTCGGCACCGCCCTCAGGGGCCGAAGCTTCTACTTCCGTAACCTCCCCTCCCCCGGCGCTAGCCGCTTGAGGCGTGTCCACCGAAAGCGGGACCCGAGCGCGGAACTCACCATCGGCAAACTCCGGCATTAACGCCTTGACGGCATCAAGTGCTTCTTGCCAAATGATGGCAGAGGCTTCGCCGATGTCAGCGTAGAACTGGTCTGACGCCTTGTACAAGTCTACCGACTTGCAAGCTCGTCGATCTTCTCCGCCTCAAGCGCAGCCTCGGTCTCCTTCTTGCTGGCATCCCTTGCCTTCTTCATTATGGCGTAGCGCTTGCCCAACTCCTCCAACTTGACCTCGACGGCTTGGTGGGACTCGCTCGGAAATCGGTGGGATTCCTGGCACTTGGAGATCGGGAGCTCCCCGGCAGCCAACCGGCTTTCGAGGGCGGCTGTCTTCTCCTTCTCCTGCCGCAGCTAAAGGAGCAGATCCTCCACCTCCGAAGACGATTCCCCCGCCTTCCTCATGGCCAGGGCAATCTCCTCGGACTCCATGTTGACGATAAGGGATCAATGCTGGAGGACCTAAAGAAAGCAGTAGATGGATTTAGAGGTGTTCAGACTAAGAAATGGCACTTAAGATAATACTTAAATGGATACCAACCTGAACTGCCTCCTGAGAAATGGCGGCCACTTGGGCCTTTAGAGTCCCCCGGGGAATCTTTCCCCCGGCCGACTGCTCCATGTCTGCGAGCAAGCTGTCGGCGACGGAAAGCCCTGAGGGTACCACGAAGCAGACGTCCTCCTCCTGCACGGGAGTCCCCTCAGGGATCTCAGTCGACGGCGCGTGGGAGATCGTCCTTTTCCTTTTGAGGGGAACCTCAGTTCCCTCCTCCTCCCTCGCCCGGGGTTCCGGGTTTCGTGCATGCTTCTGGGCCAAGCTCAGGCCAGCTTGGGACAAGCTCACGCCCCCGGCCTTCTTCTAGGATGTAGCGGCTATGGCAGCTAGGATCCTGGATCTTTCCATTTGTTCTGCAAAAGGAGAATACACAGAAATTGTCACGCCCCGCTTCCCAGAGTACGCAAGATTGGGCACGTGACATAGCCAACCATGCTACCTGTGGGTAGGAAGTATCCATCCACAGTCACATTACGGCTGTAGAGATATCAAGAACAAAATAAACTATCTAAAACATGTCCACAATCCAGAATAATAAGAGTCAATGATAAATAAATGCGGAAGCAAATGATCCAATACAATAATAGAAAAGTATGTCCCATAATGCGGGCTCACATCTGGAAATAAGAGTGCAGGAAATAAAACTAACCACTACAGAACTCACAAATCAGCCTGCTGGCTGAAATACTCCTGCTCGGACAGCGACAGTGGTAAAGAATCTGGGCCATGCAAAACCCAGACGTCAGCGCGTCATGTCAACCAATAATATAATATACACAGTGTAATAGGCAATGCAGAAATAAACATGAATAAAGCAATAGTATGAAACAAGCAGTGCAGGGTAGTGTGCAGTGGGTAACTAAACTGTTCTAACAGGTTTTCTATTCTAAAGTCTTTGAAATCAATTTGGGTAATCCTCCATGTAACTCAAAGGATATGTCCCGTTACCCCCCGGGACCACGGATCAGGAAGAAGGGAACCAATAGTGGTTCTGTCCCGTTGCCCCCCGGGACCACGGATCAGGAAAATGTAAGAGTCACGAATGGCTCTGTCCCGTTACCCCCCGGAACCACGGATCAAGTAATACCCTTTTAAGTTACACTTTAGTTTACACTTTTGATTTCCCCATACCCCCAAGTTATATGTGTCAGGTCAGGTATTCAGTAGGCAAGAACTAATGCCAACACGAGATCAGGTAACAGTAGGTTTGTCTGGATAGACAACAGGAATGGTCCATGAGGATAACATGTCAGGTTTGTTAGCATTAAGCACGAGATCAGGTAACAGGTCAGGTCAACAGTAAACAGTGCCATGTCAGGTGTAATAATATATATCATGTGTAACAAGTCAAGTCAAGATGTAACGATGTCGTGGGTGTGCTCACAACAGATATGTAATCGAACATGGGATTAACAGCAGGAAATAAGCAGTAAAATAAGCAGTTCATTCAATCACCATAGTGCATTAATATAGTGCAACTGTTTTATTATATTAACAGGTTTTGAGCACCCTTAGCGGTGCAACAGTTTAAAGGATGATGCAATACGGTTATATCAAGTCTTTGAATACGAACATCCGAATGTAATAGAACTACATAGGAAAGTGCTATAATCTATTAACGGTAAAAAATGTGATTAACAGGTAAACTTGGTTCGTAGGTTAATAGTAGCAAATTGTAATTTCCATGTTAACTGTAAAATGATATATGTCATATTGCAACCCAATGAGGAAATAACCATACCGAGTTAAGTTTTGCAGGTTTAATGAGTCAAAACATATATAATTGTATAGTATAGCATGTGGCAAGTGATACTTGCCTCGACGGGTCGCGAACCGGGAAAACGGACGTAACGTCGGCGGGGAAACACGCGACGGACGCACGGTTCACGGATTGAACCCAAACAATGAACAATAGGACCACGCGGATCGGGGTACCTCGCTGGAACGTCGGATCAAGTCGTCGGTACGGCCGGATTCCGGCGAGATGCAAAAACAGCAACAACAAATTCAGAAATTCAATGTACAGCCAAGAATAAACCAGAGGGGGAAAAAGGAAGGAGGAAGATGAAGGAAGGCTTACTGGGATTGCAGAGGTTGCGACAGCGATAGGGTCAACGGCGATGGGGCGCCGGCGAGGATGTTGCAGGCGGTAGGTTAGGGTTGCGTGTATGTAACAGGGAAGGAGAGTGGAGGTAGAGAGGAGGTGGTCGGGGCTGGTGCGCAGGTGAAGAGGAGGTGCCGACGGTGGCGCGGGTGACGACGACGAGGGTCGCCGACGATGTTTCCGGCCAACCAGAGAAGGCACGGGGGTTGCTGTGGGGTCCCTGTTGCGGCGCCGCGCACACGGGAGAAGGAGGGGATGTCGAGGTCGGAAAGAGAAGGCGGAGGCGAGGGCAACGGTGGCGCCGGCGTCGGAGTTGCGGCGGCGACGGTGACGAGCCGGCTTGGGTTAGGGTTAGCGATGGGTTCTCGTGTTCGTTCTGGGGAGATTTCTGGGAAGGGATATATATAGGGGATAGAGAGAGAGAGATTGGAGAGAGAGAGGAGGAAAGAGAAAGAGAGAGATTGGAATAATGAAGGGGGCCCACGGGCTCGTGATTGGCTGGGAATCTTTTAAGAGGTTATTAAAAGGATTTGAAATATTTAAATAAACCTTTAAAAGATTTCCAAATTTCATTTTTAACAGCAGGATTTAGATTATATATTTAGTTTTGAATATTTTATTAATTTGGGATTTCGGCGTTAAATAAAACATTTCCAAATCGCGCCCAGGTTGCGCCCAAAAATTTAAAATTCAAATAATAGGATTTTAAGCGGGTTCCAAATTTTAAAATGAAATGTTTTCTGATTAAAAAGCATACCCCCAAGTCGGACACCTGTACGCGCGCGTAGTCGCCCAAACTCGCCCGTCTCACCGAACGGGACGAGAACTCGACGCACGGATGCTACCACGCGGTTAGGGGTGACGAGTAGGCCAAGATAGATATTTTTAATTTTGTTTTAGGTGCTAAAATTTGTTATATGCAGAAATGACTTAGCCAGTTAAAATTTTACAGTAAGACCCAAACAAGCAAGATAAATGAAATGAGTAATATCTAACACTCAACTAGTAACATAAATAGTAGTATTGGGCTCGGGTGTTACATTATACCCAACTACAAAAGAATTTCGTCCTCGAAATTCCAAGAATACAGGATAGATAACTACACGAAAAGGTGAGGAAACTTCTGCCGGATCTCGTCTTCTCGCTCCCACGTGGACTCTCCATGCGATCGATTACCCCAAGAAACTAGCACAAGGGGGATAACCTTGTTCTTAAGGACCTTCTCCCTTCGATCTATGATTTTAACCGGTCGCTCCTCAAAAGTTAGGTCTTCCCGTACAGTTAACTCCGAATGATCCAAGACATGTGTTTCATCTCGAACATACCTTCGTAGTTGAGATACGTGAAACACATCGTGCACTCCTGCCAAGGACTTCGGTAACGCCAAACGGTACGCTACCTCTCCAACACGCTCCAATATCTCGAAGGGTCCAACGAATCGAGGACTAAGCTTCCCTCGACTCCCAAAACGGATCACCCCTCTGGTCGGGGATATTTTCAAGAATACCAAATCACCCACGGCGAACTCTAGAGGTCTTCTTGACGTGTCAGCCCAACTTTTCTGTCTGTCTTGAGCTGCCTTCATATGCTTCCTGATTATATTCACCTTCTTAACTGTCTGTACCACCAAATCTGGTCCCAGTAATCTTCGTTCACCAACATCATCCCAACAAACAGGTGAACGGCACTTACGACCATACAAAGGTTCAAACGGAGCCATCTGAATAGTTGCTTGGAAACTATTTTTGTAAGAAAACTCCACCAAGTGTAGGTGATCCTCCCATGAACCCTTGAAGTCCAACATGCATGCTCTCAACATGTCTTCAAGAGTTTGGATCGTTCTCTCCGACTGACCATCAGTTTGAGCATGATAAGCTGTGCTAAACTTCAATCGAGTCCCCAAACTTTCCTATAAACTCCTCCAGAAGTGTGATAAGAACCGAGTGTCCCGATCGGACACGATGCTCACCGGTACGCCATGCAATCTTACAATCTCCTGCATGTACCGTTCTGCCAAAGTCTCCGTTGATTGACCAACCCGGAAAGGAATAAAGTGAGCTGCCTTGGTCAATCGATCAACAACCACCTATACTGCATTGTTGCCCTTTGGACTCCGCGGTAAAGCCGTCACGAAATCCATGGTTATATCTTCCCACTTCCACTGAGGAATCGGAAGTGGTTGCAACAAACCGGCAACCCTTTGGTGTTCAGCCTTGACTTGCTGACATACCAAGCACTTAGCCACGAAGCGAGCAATCTCCCGTTTCATGCCTTCCCACCAGAAATGCTGTCGAATATCTCGGTACATCTTTGTACCTCCTGGATGTACAGAGTAAGCTGAACTGTGTGCCTCCTTCATAAGCTCTTCACGAACATCTCCCTTTGGCACACACAAGCGGCTACCATATCTCAACGAACCATCTGCGTGGACCAGTAAATCTGTTCGCAGTCCGGCTTCAACCTGCTCTCGAAACTTTTGCAGTCTAGGATCCTGCTATTGTGCCGCTTTAATCTTCTCAACCAAGGACGACTGTACTTGCAACTGCATCAACTGTCCCGTAGAATGTGGTAGAACAACCTCCAAGTCGAATCTTCGAAAATCTGCAATGATCTCCCTCTGCGTAGTTAACACCTGAATCACTGGTAACCGACTAAGCGCATCCGGCACGACGTTAACCTTTCCCGGATGGTACTTAAGATCAAGGTCGTAGTCGGCCATCAGCTCCAACCATCTTCGCTGCCTCATGTTCAACTCCTTCTGAGTGAACACATACTTCAAACTCTTATGATCTGTAAAAACTTCGACTCTCTCGCCCAAAAGATAGTGTCTCCAAATCTTCAAAGCGAAGATCACAGCCGCAAGCTCCAAGTCGTGAGTGGGATAATTCTTCTCATGGGTCTTTAATTGTCTCGATGCGTACGCTACAACCTTCCCATTCTGCATCAAAACACATCCCAATCCTTTCCCAGATGCGTCGCTATGAATCACCAGTCCCCCGGAATTGTCTGGTACGGTCAGGATAGGGGCGGTTATCAACTTCTGCTTCAACGTCTCGAAAGCCAACGCACATTTATCCGTCCATACAAAAGGTACTTCCTTGCGCGTAAGCTTGGTTAACGGTTCTGCCAAACGAGCGAAGTTCTCCACAAATCTCCTGTAGTATCCGGCCAATCCAAGGAAACTTCTTATCTCAGCTACATTCCTTGGAATAGGCCAATCTCGAACTGCTGCAATCTTTTCGAGATCGACGGCGATTCCGTCGCCCGACACAACATGCCCCAGAAACTTCACTTCTTCCAGCCAAAATTCGCACTTACTCATTTTCGCATACAGTTTCTCCAGTCTCAAAGTCTGCAGTGCGATCCTCAAATGCTCAGCATGCTCCTCCGAACTCTTCGAGTAAACCAGAATATCGTCAATGAATACCACAATAAACTGGTCCAAGAATGGTGAAAAGATTCGGTTCATCAAGTCCATAAATACCGCCGGCGCATTCGTTACTCCGAAGGGCATCACTAGATACTCGTAGTGTCCATACCGAGTTCGAAACGCCGTCTTGCAAATGTCTTCTGCTTTCACTCGGACCTGATGATATCCGGATCGCAAATCCAGTTTCGAGAATACCCTCGCGCCACTAAGCTGCTCAAAAAGTTCTCCAATGCGAGGGATCGGGTACTTGTTCTTAATAGTTACCCGGTTTAATTCTCGATAATCGATGCACATCCTTCTCGTGCCATCCTTCTTCTTTACTAGAAGAACTGGAGCTCCCCAAGGCGAGTTGCTACTTCGAATCCAACCCCTTTCAAGCAATTCAGCAACTTGCTTCTTAATTTCTTCCAATTCCACTGGTGCCATTGGATAATACGCTTTAGATACTGGCGCTGCACCAGGAATAAGGTCAATCGCGAACTCCACGTCTCGCTTCGGCGGCAACCCCGATATATCTTCAAATACGTCCATAAAATCGCGAACAACCGCCGGCTCTTCATTACTATCAACTTCCATAGCTGCAAGAACACTGTTTGTCGGCCTAGCCCTAAACTCGACTGGCCCGACAGAACTGCTTCCTCCAGTGAAGGTAAACTCAGGATGTCCGGGAATCTGGAAAATTACCTTCTTTACCCTACAGTCAATGTGGGCGTGGAAAGTGCCAAGAAAATCCATTCCCAAGACAACTTCATAGCTGCCCGTATCAATTACCAAGAAATCGGCAAAGAGTTCCCGTCCGCACACAACAACCGTACAATCTCTACATTCCCTACTAGCTATGATTTTCCCATTCCCAATGTGTATGTCCCAAAAACTAGACAGGGTCGTGCAGGTAATCGAGTGTGTAGTTATAAATTTGGATGACATAAAACAGTGGGATGCACCAGAATCAAATAATGCCAATGCGGGAAAACCATGAACGAGTAAAGTACCTGAAACCACTACTCCTGATGCTTTGGCCTCCTCAGCTGTCAAGGTGAAAGCTCGAGCCTGATTAGGTCCTTGAGTCAGCTGTTTCTGCCCTTGGAACGTTCTCTGTGGAGGCTTCTGAAAATCATCCCTCGTACGAAGGTTCGACGGACAGGCACCAACTGCGTGATCAGCCGCTCCACAAACCAAACAAAGTCCCAGCTTCCTTCGACAATCCTTCTGCATGTGCCCAGGTAAACGGCAGTAGTCACAAATCACGCCCTTTTTTCGATCAACGACCACAGGCTTCTTCATGGGTGCTACACCACGACGATCCACTGGAATACCCTTGCGCCCATGATCTCGGTTAGGTACAAATGCGGGCTTCTTGGCCGCAACTGCTGTCTACTGCAGGCTCCCTTTCATCCCCGATAAACTTTGTTGCTCCCGGGCTGCCGTAAGAACCTGTGAGAAAGTGGTCAAACCCAGGGAGACAATCTGCCTCTGGATGTCCACATCCAAACTGCGCATGAACCTTCGTGCCCTGTCTGCCTCGTTGGCGACTAAAGGTCCAGCGAAACGGCTGAGTCTCGTCCACTCCGCTGCATGCACGTCCACGGGTGCTCCATTTTGCCTCAGCCCAATAAATTTCTCTTCCATTTCCTCCCGTGCAGTCCGCGGGAAGAATTTCTCTAGGAAACTCTTAGAAAACTCCGCCCAACTGATCGGCTTGGGCAAGCGGGTCTCCTCCACAAGCCACCACTCTCGGGCGTAATCCACTAGCTGAATGCGCACCACATCAACTCTTTTGCCCTCTGGAATCTGTGCCGCAATCAGCAAATTCTCCGTGTCGACCAACTACTGCTCGGCTGGCAACGGCTCCCCCAAACCAGTAAATGTAGTCGGACCCAAACGTCTGAAATCTGCCACGGTCCCTACCCGATCAACTGGTTTAGCTCCAGCGTTGTTTACAGACTGCCGAATGGCCTGCAAACCCTCCTGAAACGAATCTGCTTGCTGCTGGATCAGCTCAGTATGCCTCTTCTGATTTTCCAGCATTCCTCGTATTACTCCCAACATGGCGGCTTCGTCCACGCGCCTCTGATACGTCTTGAAATTCTTATCTGCCATATTCCTGAAATCAAAAACACACAACATTAGCATGATGATAGATTCAATATATAGATCAAGGCTAGAACTCCAAGATACTTAAATAGAGTACCGCATTGTAACTATGCCGCGGTATCATAGCCACAATTACTTAACTCCACCCAAGTCGCCTAAGTCCTAGAGATAACAAGGAATCGGGTTTTCGAATCGATATGCAAAGGAAGTTTGCACATCGTAAAAGATATAATCAGGAAGAATGTGATTCAAGAATGGTAAAACGGTCAAGGTGGCAGGACATGTTTCCTAAACACGGGTATTCTGATTCGTGTATTAGGTACAATACCCAACTACAAAAGAATCAACCCGACTATCCTATGGCTCTGATACCAAAAGAACCATGTCACGCCCCGCTTCCCAGAGTACGCAAGATTGGGCACGTGACATAGCCAACCATGCTACCTGTGGGTAGGAAGTATCCATCCACAGTCACATTACGGCTGTAGAGATATCAAGAACAAAATAAACTATCTAAAACATGTCCACAATCCAGAATAATAAGAGTCAATGATAAATAAATGCGGAAGCAAATGATCCAATACAATAATAGAAAAGTATGTCCCATAATGCGGGCTCACATATGGAAATAAGAGTGCAGGAAATAAAACTAACCACTACAGAACTCACAAATCAGCCTGCTGGCTGAAATACTCCTGCTCGGACAGCGACAGTGGTAAAGAATCTGGGCCATGCAAAACCCAGACGTCAGCGCGTCATGTCAACCAATAATATAATATACACAGTGTAATAGGCAATGCAGAAATAAACATGAATAAAGCAATAGTATGAAACAAGCAGTGCAGGGTAGTGTGCAGTGGGTAACTAAACTGTTCTAACAGGTTTTCTATTCTAAAGTCTTTGAAATCAATTTGGGTAATCCTCCATGTAACTCAAAGGATATGTCCCGTTACCCCCGGGACCACGGATCAGGAAGAAGGGAACCAATAGTGGTTCTGTCCCGTTGCCCCCCGGGACCACGGATCAGGAAAATGTAAGAGTCACGAATGGCTCTGTCCCGTTACCCACCGGGACCACGGATCAAGTAATACCCTTTTAAGTTACACTTTAGTTTACACTTTTGATTTCCCCATACCCCCAAGTTATATGTGTCAGGTCAGGTATTCAGTAGGCAAGAACTAATGCCAACACGAGATCAGGTAACAGTAGGTTTGTCTGGATAGACAACAGGAATGGTCCATGAGGACAACATGTCAGGTTTGTTGGCATTAAGCACGAGATCAGGTAACAGGTCAGGTCAACAGTAAACAGTGCCATGTCAGGTGTAACAATATATATCATGTGTAACAAGTCAAGTCAAGATGTAACGATGTCGTGGGTGTGCTCACAACAGATATGTAATCGAACAGGGGATTAACAGCAGGAAATAAGCAGTAAAATAAGCAGTTCATTCAATCACCATAGTGCATTAATATAGTGCAACTGTTTTATTATATTAACAGGTTTTGAGCACCCTTAGCGGTGCAACAGTTTAAAGGATGATGCAATACGGTTATATCAAGTCTTTGAATACGAACATCCGAATGTAATAGAACTACATAGGAGAGTGCTATAATCTATTAACGGTAAAAAATGTGATTAACAGGTAAACTTGGTTCGTAGGTTAATAGTAGCAAATTGTAATTTCCATGTTAACTGTAAAATGATATATGTCATATTGCAACCCAATGAGGAAATAACCATACCGAGTTAAGTTTTGCAGGTTTAATGAGTCAAAACATATATAATTGTATAGTATAGCATGTGGCAAGTGATACTTGCCTCGACGGGTCGCGAACCGGGAAAACGGACGTAACGTCGGCGGGGAAACACGCGACGGACGCACGGTTCACGGATTGAACCCAAACAACGAACAATGGGACCACGCGGATCGGGGTACCTCGCTGGAACGTCGGATCAAGTCGTCGGTACGGCCGGATTCCGGCGAGATGCAAAAACAGCGACAACAAATTCAGAAATTCAATGTACAGCCAAGGATAAACCAGAGGGGGAAAAAGGAAGGAGGAAGATGAAGGAAGGCTTACTGGGATTGCAGAGGTTGCGACAGCGATGGGGTCGACGGCGAGGGGGCTCCGGCGAGGATGTTGCAGGCGATAGGTTAGGGTTGCGGGTATGTAACAGGGAAGGAGAGTGGAGGTAGAGAGGAGGTGGTCGGGGCTGGTGCGCAGGTGAAGAGGAGGTGCCGACGGTGGCGCGGGTGACGACGACGAGGGTCGCCGACGATGTTTTCGGCCAACCAGAGAAGGCACGGGGGTTGCTGTGGGGTCCCTGTTGCGGCGCCGAGCACACGGGAGAAGGAGGGGATGTCGATGTCGGAAAGAGGAGGCGGAGGCGAGGGCAACGGTGGCGCCGGCGTCGGAGTTGCGGCGGCGACGGTGACGAGCCGGCTTGGGTTAGGGTTAGCGATGGGTTCTCGTGTTCGTTCTGGGGAGATTTCTGGGAAGGGATATATATAGGGGATAGAGAGAGAGAGATTGGAGAGAGAGAGGAGGAAAGAGAAAGAGAGAGATTGGAATAATGAAGGGGGCCCACGGGCTCGTGATTGGCTGGGAATCTTTTAAGAGGTTATTAAAAGGATTTGAAATATTTAAATAAACCTTTAAAAGATTTCCAAATTTCATTTTTAACAGCAGGATTTAGATTATATATTTAGTTTCGAATATTTTATTAATTTGGGATTTCGGCGCTAAATAAAATATTTCCAAAACGCGCCCGGGTTGCGCCCAAAAATTTAAAATTCAAATAATAGGATTTTAAGCGGGTTCCAAATTTTAAAATGAAATGTTTTCTGATTAAAAAGCATACCCCCAAGTCGGACACCTGTACGCGCGCGTAGTCGCCCAAACTCGCCCGTCTCACCGAACGGGACGAGAACTCGACGCACGGACGCTACCACGCGGTTAGGGGTGACGAGTAGGCCAAGATAGATATTTTTAATTTTGTTTTAGGTGCTAAAATTTGTTATATGAAGAAATGACTTAGCCAGTTAAAATTTTACAGTAAGACCCAAACAAGCAAGATAAATGAAATGAGTAATATCTAACACTCAACCAGTAACAGAAATAGTAGTATTGGGCTCGGGTGTTACATAAATGTTAGTGATGCGAGAAGGGCAAAAGGAAATTATTCAAGTCTAAACAGATCGTCAAGCTTCTAACTTACCCACGAAGCGCGCGGGGCTGAGCCCGGCCCAGCTAAGGACCTGCTCGGAACGCAAGACGTCGGCCCGCTGGATCGGCTCCCATATGGACACCGCCCTCGCCTTATGAGAGGACGACTGCTTCGCTCGCGGGCAGTTGGCCCTGTGCCACTGTATATGTACATGCCAACCCTCGCCCTCGGGTGGCCCGACGAATACAAACTTCTCATTCCATTCGTGAATGGAAGAAGAAACGACTACTACTCCCGACCCGTCGCCCCTTCCTTGCGTTTTTTGAAAGAAAAATACACCCAGCTCGTCTCATCCTTACGGGTGCCAGGGTGATTTTTGTAACAGAGGAAGTAAGTAAGAAGGGTCGGGCTGAAAGGGATGTCGTCA
Source organism: Agapanthus africanus (assembly GCA_030015575.1). Taxonomy (NCBI): domain Eukaryota; kingdom Viridiplantae; phylum Streptophyta; class Magnoliopsida; order Asparagales; family Amaryllidaceae; genus Agapanthus; species Agapanthus africanus. Next base: position 286,482,314 of record JASDDO010000006.1, read on the forward strand.
AGTTTCAACCGGACCAGAAATCCTTGGAGAATTCTCCACGAGTTCGGCACTAGCTGGCCCAGGGCAAGTTGGAAGCAACGAAGTACCTCACATACTTCGGATGGAAAGGGCAGACGCATTCCAGCTCAGAATGCATTCAGGTACATGGCAATCTTCTTACCTTACACCCGATCCGCCCTTTCATCCTCCCTAGCTAAACGAAGCGAATAGTTAGGGGGAATGTGGAAGCGAGCCCGAATCTCGGTAAGCTCGTCCATGTTTCTCAAAATGGAGGGCGTATCGCGAGCGTTCCCGATGCGCACTTTAGAGGCCCTTGCCGTCACCTGGCAACAAGCGGCTTGGGTAGCCCTAACTCTATGGGGGAAACCAGACGCAGATGGGGCAGCCGAAGAGGCGGGAGAAGACACCCTGGACTCGGCTCCAACAACTGGAATCTTATCGCCCGACTCGATCCTAACAACTTCTACAGACTCTTCGGAGGAAGACATCTAACCTGATTCAAAGGGAATGTTTCGCCGAGGAAAGGCACAGAAGATCTGATCTGAAAAAAAGGAGGAACGCCGAGCAATCTCTCGCAACGAAAGAAAATAATGGCAGAAGTGTTAACCCTAGGGGGATACCCCTCCTATTTATACAACTCTGGGGGAAGCATCCGACGGCCCTGATCAATTCCCGCCAAAACGAAGCGTCGCGTCTGCCTACCGTCGAAGCCCCACGTATCGAACGACCATTGGAGACATTCCTTCGGCCGCAGGCGACAGTGACAGACTGTCGCATCCCCCAATCCGCGTCGGACATATGGCCTGCATCTCAACAGACGTGCGAACGAATCGGCGCCCCCTCTTTAATGCACGATCCTTTCTTTGATCCGCCGATGTCATCAAAGATGAGCGCGAAGATCCAAACGTCCGGGATACGCCATGCGGACTCATAAATCCGAACGACGCAACTGCCCTATACCGAGTCGTCCCAGAAATCCGCGCCGATAGATTTTTGGGCAACAGGCTGCGCCCAGAAAATCGATCAGACCACTCTCGACTCGATCCATAAATAGGTTGGGACGAGAGTGGGGGGCTGATGATGATACTCATAAGTGAGAATTCCCCAGATCATGACACGTGGTGGATGACGTGTCCTTGGTCTCACGAGACAGGAGAAAACACGATACATTGAAGGCATTCCGCGGTCCTTCGCTCCGAAGATTGACCCGACCTTCGATAGTCTCCCATAACACTCCTATGCTCGCCTTCCAAATAACCATCGGCTCGCCTCCGAGTCCTCCTGCACGCTGAGCTTTCTCAGCCCTCCTAGCTTGCCTCCGAGCTATCACAGAACCGAGCTTCCTCGGCTTCCCGCTCGCCTCCGAACCTCCCGCCGAGCTAAGCTTCCCCGGTTCTACCGAGCAACCAAGAACGCAGAGCCCAAGCGCCTCCGCCACGGCTCCGCGCATCTCGCCAGAAGCGAGATATCCGCCACCCAACATCCCGCATTTCACGCCGTCGTATTCCCCCATTAACGAGCGTATCTCGTCATTAATGGGGGGATCCCGTCATTCACGCAGACGTAATGTCAGGGACATAACTGACGGCGAAGATCTCGCGCCAGCTCGTTCCAAGCGACCACAATAAAAAACCCCTCTCTCAGACGACTCGGGTAAGGCAATTTTCAATCCAACAAGCCGCTGCTCTGCTCAAATTTCTCGGCTAATTTAATCGTCGAAGGGTCCACGGTGGTACAACCATTCCGGGACTTCTTTGCAGGTAGCTCGTCTTCACCTCTAAATTAATTCATTGAGATCCGCACGTTCGTCCAAGAAGAAAACTTTCAATACCAATCTCAACCCATCATCGAAGCTCGCGACAGATCGACGGAGAACAACATCTGAAGGAGGTCCAGTCCCCCATCAGTTTGCAATTGGTAAGTAATACCGAAAGAATAAGCCCGCTCTCGAGCTCGATCGCACTATAGAGGCACAATCCTTAGCTGGACCCACATATCAATGGGTCCGCATCCGCGAGCTTTGTTACGCACGTAGGCAGTACTCCAAAATCATCTTTAAGTTCAGAGCTATCTATGCAATTTAGCAATTACATGCCGAAAAACCAAATCTTGTATACATTCACCCTTGTAGATAAATTGCAGAGACACCTCTAAATTTTAGGATCTTGCAAACTACTTATATAACATTTGACTTAGTTATATACTAGTAACATTTAACCGATGTATACCATGAGATAAAAAATAATATAAGTCCATACTTACTGCTCATCTCTGTTTAAAAACAAAAAACAAAAATGCAAAATTGCAAATAACAACTCTAAATCCCAAAAATATTCTACATCTCGAGGGCCTAAGTGCAAAGTATCTCTTACGCTGCCTATTGCCTGAATCCAAATCCGCTGCTCTCCTTGCGAAGCCCCACACACACTCACGGCAGAGAAACCCTAGATGTCGGCGACGCCGCTCCCTCCGTCGAATCAGGCGGCGCCACCGGCCGCCGGCGCCGGCGCCGGCAACCCCAACCTCGACCCCTCCGCCGCCGCCGCGTCTCTCCCTCCGCCGCCGGGCACCGACATGACCGGAATATGCTTCCGAGATCCCCTATGGCTGAGCACTTACCCCCTCGATCGCAACCTCGTCTTCGACTACTTCGCCCTCTCCCCTTTCTATGACTTGACCTGCAACAACGAGCAGCTCCGCGCTCAGTCCATTCACCCCCTCGATCTCTCCCACCTCTCGTACAAACCCTAACCCTAATTTATTCGAATTGGTGCAAAGTTAGGGTTAAAAGTTTTGATCTTTGGTGTTGTTTTCAGGAAGATGACGGGAAACGAGTACATGCTGAGCGAGGTGATGGAGCCGCACCTGTTTGTGATGAGGAAGCAGAAGAGGGATGGCCCTGAGAAGGTGACGCCGATGCAGACGTACTATGTGCTTGATGGATCGATCTATCAGGCGCCGCAGCTGTGTAATGTGTTTGCTTCAAGGATTGTAAGCTTTTTGTTTGCTTGATTTCAGTAAAAAAAACAAAACTGGTAGCTTATTGTTTTAATAGCTGCATTTAGTTTATACTCAGAATACAAGTCGATGAATTTAGTGGCTGAAGTGACATTATAGCTCAAAGATAAGAATTTTGCATTTGGTTTTGTTGTGAATGCAAAGCCATCTGACATAAACTCTAATGGTTAACAACTACCAAAGATTTGCTGCACAATAGTACCAAGAGATCGATAATTTTCTACGGGTTTTCTTCAGGATGGAGTTACTAACCACTTTGAATTCGGCCATTTATTCAAAGGTTGACTCATTTTATGGTTTATTAATATTTATTGAGCTCATGTCAGGATAATCCAGTTGTTTGGAAGCAAACAGCTTATTCATTTGACAGCTCTAGGTCATGTTTCCCTTTTTCTTTCTCTTTTCCTCTTTGCTCTTCATAGGGCATATTTGCTTTAGAGTTGGGATAGTGGGAGTAATTTTTTAAGTGGGTGTATGGGTTATTTATAAACCCGAGTTTTAAGGTTCCAACTTCACTTAATAAATAGCTGTGGTTATGAAATAATAGAATGTTTGGTTTGACAGAGTTTCCATAACTGTTCTTTCATAATAGAACCAGTTCAGAAATGTTACGTAATACACCTCACTATCTATTCCTAAGAAATCCCCTTCTTATCTCCCTTTGAAGTTCCCAACTTTTTTCTCATCCAGTGATGCTAAAAAACTCCAGAAAAAGATGAGTTCCTGGAATTAGGAGTAAAAACAAAGAAGTGTCTCAGCATGATGGTTGAAATTGAAAAGAGAACCCAGAGTGTGATGGGCGGAATTTTGAATTTTCTTGAAATTAGTAAGTAAAGACGTGAAGGAGTTCAAGGAGAAGAGTGCTTCTATGTTTTTCCAGCAGAGAGAGGGGTAAGGGCGCAACGGATCTGATTTATCTTGGGCAGCAGCAGCAAATAGAAGGGAGTCCTCGGGCTATCGGCCGCGGCAAATGGTTGTGATGTGTTTATCTAATGATCTCTGACATCGAGAAGAAGGAAGAGATGGGGAGTGTTTTGGTCTGGCTAAAAAGGGATTTCAGTGGATTTATGACAACTACAATTATCTCACCTTTCAATGAGATGACAGCACTTTTCCTAACACCAATATCATAGCCAAAAAAGGCATACTTTATACCCTGTAGTTATATTTAGTTAAGTCTACAAAACTACAATTTAAGTTGTCTTTGAGTCTTGACAGGAGGAAGCTCTTCATTTTTCTGTTACAGGCCCATCAATTTAGTGACCTAGTGCATACTATTAACTATGATAGAGTTCAGATTTTGTATGAATTGGTATAAAATAAAGTTAACACAGTTAGCTAAGTTTAAAACCTTCTAACTTTTCCTGTTATTTGGGTGTGCTCATTTCTTCTTATTGATGTCTCATAATTCAGAACAGGGCTATTTATCATATATCAAAGGCCTTCACAATTGCAGCCTCAAAGCTTGAGAAGATAGGATATGGTAATTTATTTTTAAAAAAACCATTTATCTTTGTATTTCTATTGATGTTTCTTATCAAACTGCTTCGTTGACATCGTAGAATATCATTTGAAAGGATCAGTCAGAAGTCTTGGATTGCGTTTGTAACTCCCTCAAGTTATTTGAGGAAGAAATGAAGGGAGAAAATACATGTGGGATGTCTGTTCCATGTTTAGCTGTATATTATAAAACTTATGAATACTGCCCTCAAGCTGGCCTTAAAAAATGGAGGGTCTGCTATTGTTCATGTTTTCCAATTAGCATGCAAACTTTTGGAAAGACAGTTGACATGAAAACTTTGAAGAGTTAACTAATTATGTGTGTCTATACTTATTATCCATTTTGGGGTTCATGACTGGGGGGACATGCTTGAGCAGTTGAGCAACACTAAACCAACCGACCCCCCTCTTCCCTCCTCACAAAAAAGAGAGCGCCCCAAGTGAAGAAATACAACAAAAATAAAACATTAAGATTAAGGTCTAATGATGATCAATTTATGTTGTCCTGATAAATTTGCTATAAAATTTGTTAATGTTAGCATGGCTGCTTTTACAATTCACTTACTGTAATACCTGCTCATTGGTGTGGAGAACAAAAGTTATTCACTGAAAAGAGGATAGCAATATAGAGATGTATATTAGCCATTTAAGTTTACTTTTTTGGTAGTCATATTGCACCCTTTTGTATATTGTGTAATATCCTGTGATAATTAAATGGAAATAAGTTTGTAACACTGCCTCGATTGATCCTATCTCGCATTCAGCCACATCAAAATTATGGATCACCTGGGCCTCCATGCATATTTACTGCTATTCTGAAGCCTCTTCTTATCATATGACATGACATAAATTTACAAACCCACTAATTCCAGTGGATCAAATATCGGTCATATCAGCCGATTTATCGTTTTGTGACCTCTTGCGATACGATAAAACCGATATAACATCGGCCGATGTATCGGCCGATATGGTGATAATCGCCCGTACCTGCTGTATGAAGCATATGTCTGATACGATTCCGATATATAAAACCTTGCCCACCATACACATGAATTCTCCTCAGGCTAGCTGTATCAATCATAACAACTTTGGCATTTGGGGTAGTTGGGTTAAAGGTTAGAGTTTTGAAAGTAAATTGAATTTTGCGATATTAATCTGCACTCCAGAGGGAATTTGGTGGTTGGAATAGACAATACTTGTCATAGTCATATAAAAAACAGCAGTATGTGAAGTAATAGTTAGGTTCCTGATGCAGACAATTTGACTTTCCTGGGATAAATGACTGGCAATTAAGAGAAATTAATCTTGTGTAGATCAATTTGTTACTTGTTTTTTCCATTAATCACTAATCAAGTTACTATTACTTTCTGTAAGGGTCATGGATTATTAAATTAGTTACTAGGCTTATGAGTACAGATACATTTCCTGTAATTTAAGTATTTCAGAATTGATATCCATTTAGCCTTTTTACTCCTAGAAGCAGTCATGTTTTTCCACCTCCTTTGTGGTGATGATCCAAGTTCCTGTTCCTTTCTTTAACTAATCGAAATTCTTGCAGCTGCAGCTACTGCTGAAAATGAAGACGCTAGCGCTGAACCAAAGGCAAAGGAAACGATTGACTTTAAGGAATTAAAACGAGTCGATCACATTCTTGCCTCTTTACAGCGCAAGGTAACACAACATATTTTTTTCTTAATTAGATTCTGTTTTTATTTTGTTGATGTAGTATCTTATTGTTGCCAGGTCAAGATAATGGTAGTTGTTTTCTTGTTTTTGGATAGAATGCTAAGCCTTTCAGATCCTTTTTGTATTTCGAAAACTGCCCGATACTGAATATACCTACTAACATCTAAAAAAACGTCATAGTTTTTCAAGCCGGACCTCCTAATTACATTTAATGTAATATTCTGCAGAAATTTTATTATTAGCATAATAATATCACTAGTTTGATTTAATAGAATAATTCAGCGGTAGCCCTCGGCGCTTGAGAGTACTGAGCGAGCCTTCGGCGATTGAGAATACCTACTGGCAATACCAATGTTCAAAATTTCATCCATTTTGGACTGGTGCTTCTTACTGGGGTATGTATTACCCGGCCAGGAACATGGCTTTGAGAAGATCGGTTGATATATGAGCAAATTTGATGAGCCATAACTGATATCAGGCGGTTTATTAGCTGGTTCCAGGCCCATACAAGTTGATCCAATTAAACAGGTTAAAGCCGGCATGCTTGAGAGCCATATATAAATTGAAAGATGTGGGTAGGGTAGAACTACTAACATCCGGTGTTTTATCGAATGGTATGCATGTGGATAAAGAAAGGCTTAGGATTATGGATGAAAAATCGAGAATAAACGAAGGCTTTTCATGCGTACTTATTTTCCTTCATGAGTGGGCTACCATTGGAAAAAAAATCTCTTTTTTTCTCGTTCTTTGTTGTTGTCAAGAACCACTTCACCTGAAAACTTAAGCCGTTGGGGGTGTGGGTATATTAAGCTTACATAATCCTCTCTCACACACAGAGACGGGCACGGGCATTCGGATTACACGGAAAGGTCTCCAATGTAATCTTTAGCTTGTAAACTAAATATAGTGTTGAACTGATAATGACGAGGTTTGGACCGTAGGACCTCTTGAAACCCGATGGTACGAACTCCAATGCCATGCCAAGGACCCGTTTATCTAAAAGCTTAGTTGTTGAGTCGTGGGAAGACAATGTATACCAAACTATAGCATAATCTTTATAATTTTTCAATATATTTCGACTCCATGCAAAACAGTGTATATCAAACTATTGCATAATCTTTATAATTTTTCAATATATTTTGACTCCATGCAGAACAGTGTATATCAAACTATTGCATAATCTTTATAATTTTTCAATATATTTTGACTCCATGCAATGTCATCGAAAGCTAATTAAATTTCTTTGGTGCAGCTTCCCCCGGCCCCACCACCTCCGCCATTTCCAGAAGGCTATGCTCCACCAGCATCTGAATCAGAGAAAGCCCCTGAAGACCAACAAAGCTCTGAACCACAGCTACCCCCTCTTGATCCTATAATCGACCAAGGCCCATCGAAAAGGATTAAATATTAATAACCGATTGGTTTATTTAAGTTACTAATTTAAGTTACTCCGCTGCCATTGGCCAATATAATGTGTTCTTTTATCAGGTCAATCTTTGTAAATGTTGTTATGTCCATATGTAGAAAAGCTTTGTTCTGTGAGCAATTCAAATGCCAGAGACCCCATTGGAAGAAGCTAGGGTGAGTGTGCCCAATGTAGCAAATTTTCACTGATTTTGTTGTAAATTATAACCTTATTTTATGCACCGATTCAACATTGTTACTACAAGTGGAAGTGGTTTTTACCGAGTGATAGGTAGATACCCATATTGGTTTGGACCTTGCTGGTGATATTTTGATTTCTAGATATTTTATTTTGGGTAATTTATTTTGGCAAAATTACATAAATGTACAAATGAACTTTCACCATTTTTTGCAATTGATACTGAACTATCACATCCGGTTGTAACTAAATAACATCAACTATTTTTCTGTCTGCAAACATTAAGTTAAGCTGCCACGTCAGCAATTTTTGGATTGTTTTTCCTATTTTACCTCTAAGGGATATTTTCAATTTACTTATTTGACATTCTCTTTCATTCTATCTCTCCATCTCCATTTTAACTGCTAGGGCATCTTCCTCCTCCGTGATTAATCACAGGGTGCGCGGCAATTGTGCCTTTCTTGCTACCATGGCAAGATTCAACGCTGAGCTCATTCTAGATAGGAGATTTTTGATTGTATCGGTGGCCCATTATAAATTGCCTACTTGCTGCCTCTCTTTCATACCTCATCGTTGCTTCTCTCTCATCATTCCCTCACCTCGTTGCTCTCTCTTCCTCCCGCCCATCCCCGCCACTTGCTTCTCTCATCATCCCCAATTTTAAACCCTAACCCCAGGTGAAGGTAAATGAAAATTGACACCTCGAGACCACTAACCTTGAAACTAGGTCAAACGTCTTTTAAAAATGAAGATGTTCACTCAAATTTGAGTCGTCTTCAATTACAAGATCGGAAGTGAGATCGAGGGCTATAACGGTCCATTCATGCAGTGTAGGTTAAACAAAAATGGCAAGGGCTTGGAGTAGCCTATTGGTACGGCTTAAAGTAGCCGGGAGACTCATAGATATGAGGGGGTGGTTAATTTATTCCGCCTATTATCTATAAAAAAAAATCACAAAAATGGTAAAAGAGAAGGTTGCGGATAAAATTTAGAAGTTGGGTATTTTATTGGTAGAAAATATCTGAGTATCTTGCTGCTGAAACAAAAATTATGGCAGTAAATTTATCTTGAATGATTTGTGATGTTTTTGTAGAAGATAATTAAGCACAAGGAGGATTAGTGTAAGATGAATGAGATCCATTAAAAAAAATGCCAGAAGCAAACATATTTTAGCACGCACTAAAATGACAAAGAAGCATGAATGAAATTAGGGAGCCATACATAGTCTATGTTCCATGTAACAGTCTCTTGCTCGGTTTAGAATGGATATTTCTAATATAATTTCACTTTACGTATAATTGTATAGATGAGAAACAAATAGTAACGTAGGAGATTGCTAGTGTGAAAAAATGGGCCATGGATAACCAAGATGCAATTTTACATGATAGTTTTCTAAGAAAAAAAAATAGCATACATGACTGGATGTCATTCAAGCCGGTCTGCCATATTTGTCCATACGTGTTGCTGTCATCCAAGCTGGACTGCCATATTTGTCCATACATGTCTAGCTGTCATCCAAGCTGGTCTGCCATATTTGTTCATACATGTCCAAATTGTCTTGTCCAAAATATATGTCCATACATGCCTAACTATCATTCATCCAAACTTAATTGTCTTAGTTTTTCGTAAATGTCTAATTGTCATCCAAGCTAGACTATCGTGTTTGTCCATACATGTCTAGCTGTCATTCAAACTAGACTATCATATATGTCCATACATGTCTAGCTATCATCCAAATTCTAAAATGTCATTTGCTCATATATAGGTTATTTAACTTCTTCCATACATTAGATTTGTCATTTAAGTTGAGACTATACATGTCTAGTTGTCACGAGAACCAGGCTACCATCTCCATCTATATCATCTTAGCATATGTGCACAGCAAGCTGCTGCTCTATCTACCATCAAAAACTTCGATTAGCTAGTGAGATACTCAAAGAATCCACATGAAAGTAACCTAACAAACAACAGGAAGACAAACCCAAAGACTTGAGAACATGAAGTTGAATACTTATTTAATTGTCATGAACACAAAAGAAAGGCCAAGTCCATACAACTTAATAACGACACATTGAAACTAATTAACATCTGAGAGCACTTAATTGGAGAGTGACAATTAATGAAGGAAGCATTGCAGCTTGCAATCTAGCTACCATCTCTTCACCATCTCAACTTTTCTGGGAAATACTGCATACATAATTGTATACGCATGACATAAGTATTCATGAGAGAGAGAGAGAGAGAGAGAGAGAGAGTGAATACCTTGTTGATGAGGGAGAGATAGTAAGGCTTCACCTCATCCTGGTTGATTTTCACCTTGCTCTTGCTGTATAGATCATATTTGCTGTTTTGAAACAGTTATGTATGTTATTAGCACATAAATAGCATATATTCACCATTTATAATCCTCAAGCTTATAATTAATTATATGTGAAAATTTTGGGCTCCTCATAGTTTACATGGAAAGGAGCTTTAGATCTTGTTTATTTCACATGAAGCGCAACCAGATCAATACTAATTATCGACAACGGTTTGGCCAGGACAATGCATATTTATGGTAAAAATGTTAGAAGGCTTCACATGAAACCATCTTTCACCGTTTTCGAATCGGAAATGATATTTCTTTAGAGCACTATTTTTGAATAATTGTTTTTTTTTCTAATTGCATGCGCGCGTGCTCGTGAGAGAGGGAGATTCACTTCTCTCACTTACTTAAAGATATGAAGCCATTTGAGCATCTCTTTATCGTCCTCATTCATAAGGTAGGTGTACGCTCCGGCTCGATGCAGCGCATAGAAAGAGTGGAACCGAACGATGAACAATGCTGCCGGAGGCAGAGTCGTCTTGTTTTCCTTCATCACCTATCATTCACCGAAAAACGCGGAACAAAAACCAATAAGAATACTCGATGTGTTACGAGGAAACCATTAAAAGACGATAAAATAATGGCTAAACTGCATAAATGTATCCATCAACTTTCACGTTTTTTGTGATCGGTACCATGTACTAATTTAATTACAAACAAGCCCGATTGCAACTAAATACCATCAATTTTTATTCCGTATGCAAACATTATATTTTACTGCCATGTCATCAATATTTGACTTGTTTTCCCCATTTTACCCTTATGTTCTCAGTCAACCCATAAAATTTCGAGGAGTATAATGGTTCATTAAGGCACAAAAGTTAACATTGTAGGATAGTTATGTAAAAAAAAAATAGTTCATAGTATTAATCGCTAATTATTAAAGTCCATGATATCAATCGCAAAATCCATGAAAGTTGATGGCTGCATTTTTGTAATTTAGCCTAAAATAATAGATGTAGTATGCGATTCGTGTAGATATATAAGAATACGGACCATGTACATGTATTCATCATGACCCCACGACATCGTCACCTTGTCCAAGCCACAGTTCTCAGTGTACACTCCCAGTTTTGTACTGAACACAGGGTCATTGTTGTCTAGGTTCCCTTTAAAATACTGCATTTGCAAATTGATACCAAAAAACAAATTTAATGAAGAATAACATTATATAACTTTTTTTTAAATAAAAAATATAGAGATGCTTAAATCTTTTGCCTACTTTGAAGGCAGTATTGGGCCGGCCTGGTCTAAGCCCATCAGGCTTGGCCGTACCAAGCCCGAGTTGACCGGGCCTAGGACTGACCCGACTGCCCTAAACCTTAGCCCAGCCCGAGTTGACCGGGCCTAGGACGGACCAAGTATAATTTTTTCATTAGAAATGTTGCTCATGAAAACAATAAATCATTGAAACTCTCATCGAATCAAATCATTTGTGCGATGACTTTCACTACTATTTCATATGATTAATTTGACTATAAATTAACTCTTAATATTGTGCACTAAGGGGTTTAAAAAAAGCTGCAATGCAGTAATTTAAGAGTCATAACAAGCTATAGGAATTACTTGGTGGTGAACAATGTTCTCATCAAATGCACATCCAAGAGGAAACGTATCACCTGGACCAACAAAAGAAATATCAAGCAACGTGACAAAAGTTGCAGCTCCACAACATCCAAAAACAGCTCATTGAGAAGAAACATCCTAAATACAGGAGAGAGACAGCAGCGCGCTGCTGCAGCCTACTGGTGAAACCTCTTGCAGTTTGAACAAGCAAGAGGGCCGCGGTTCAAATCCACTTGTATCGGATTACGCCATGTTGGTAATAAACCAAAAATAGCTGCGACGGGAGGGGGTGTGATTGTCATTATGACTTAGTTGTAAAACCTATTGCAGACGAGCAAGAGAATCTGCGGTTTAATCTCACTTGCATTATACTGCCGTCTATTGTTTTTTATAATAAAAGTAGATATCCTTAGTACTTACCAACAACACACCATTGTGGCTCTCCGCCAAAGGATGGGTGCAACAGAACCTTGCCTAAATCTGCTCATTTCGCATAACCACATCAAAATTAATATAGCTTACATGTATTTATTTAGGTATTTAAAAACTTCATTTTGGTAATGTAATATTTATTTCATCAAGTTTAAAAATCGTACCATGGATCAAAGCAGCGAGATGCAGCCAGCCCTCCTCAGGATAGTCTCGGCGAATTGCCTCGGCCGTCTGCAGAAGGTGCTCAATCTGAGGCTCGTCGAGGTCAGGGTCGCTCTCGTCGACAAACTCGTTGAGGAGTTCGCAACATTCCCATATGCTCATCACCGCTCTCTTCAGCTTCCCATACTCTTCCTTCTTCTTCTTAGCCTAAGTTCATTATAACACAATTAATCGAGATTTAATTGTTATAAGCAATATTTCAATTTCTTACAACTCTTTAAAATCTCAATATTTTTTTATGAGATGCAATTGATTTAGATTTTGACATAATAAAAATTTTTTGATGCATTTAACGCAGGAATCAAACTGGTGACTTTTCATTCTAAGAAGTGAAGTTTTAGTATTGGGATTTTAACGTTCGGTCAAAATACCGTTTCTTAATATTTTATGAGATATGAAGCAGCTAAGACAAAAGGCGATATTGGGATATCATTTTCCCAACCGCGGAGGATAGAGTATATTTTGTTTTTAAAAAAGATCACGACTTAGTTTCTTCTATAAACGGCAATGCAAAATCATTGGTTAACAGCTGAAAATGCACGATGAGAATTTAAAATGCATATACATGTAAGCATGCAAATCTTACAAGCTCAAAGGTTTGGTAAATGTGGTTGGTACGATAGAACTCCTCCACGCTTGCCTTTCTTTCGCTTTCTTTCTCATAGTCCCTGAACCCCGAAAATGCGCCAATAAGATTATAGGAAATATATAAATAAACACTGCTTATTTATGGAAATTAGAATTACGTATCATCTATTAATTATGCTAAAATCTAATTTTAATTTGTTACCACTTGGATCAGGTCTTTTAACTCAGTTGGTTTGGTGGGTAGCTATCATTGATCACTATGGTGTAATATATAAATCATAACTTTACCCAAAAAAAAAAGTATAAATCATACAAATATATAGGGTAAACAAGACCGCTTCATCATATTTTCTTCAAAGATTAAATCAACTAATGCAATGCCATTTAATTACAATATGTTTTTGGTTTTTTTGATAATTTCACCCAGAAACTTAATTACACTTTTAAACTTATACATGCATGTACTATTAAGAGACAGTTGATTTTCTAAATTTAGAAAGTTGTTTATAAACATATATAGGACTCGTTAATTCATCAATAAAAAAATTTTAAAAATACATATTTTTCCCTGTTTACTAATTTTTTATTAAAAAATAAGAAACTATACATAAAATCCACTTGCGTCCATCGATCACTAATATTTTTAAATTAAAAAAAGAGGATTACCTAAAAGAATGGCCAAAGGCATTGCTACCAGGAACAGAGAAGCCACCATCAAGCTTCAAAGATCCATCCTCTCCTTGCACGTTCTCCTCCTCCTCATGAACTGGCTCTAATTATTATTAATTTCCTCGTTTAATTATTACCATATAAATATATAATCACATAAAAGATAGTATTAATAAAAACATAAATCGCAACATAAAAATACAACTATATTGCATCAAAATATATTAGAAACTAGATTAGATATAAATTAATCAATGGCAAAGTACAAGATTAGCATAATAATAATAATTAGAGAAGAAGAGTACCCGGTATGATCACCGTCATGGTGGTGACGAGAACTCAAAAGGCCAAATGCGGTGAGCATTGGGTTAAAGCGACCTCCCCTTTTATTATAGACTCGTAAAATAGGGTATCCCCAGAAAGGACCCTTTTTCGGAGATAAATTACGGAGATGCCATTTTGGATAACTCCAGGGGATTTTACTTACCGAGTTTTATGCAGGGTTTTTATATGGATATTTTGCAGTTTGGTACCTGTTGGGTTTTTCTTTTTTGCATGTTGCGGATTAAACTATTTAACTTTTATGATACATTTTCAATTTTGTTTTCCATATCGATTTTCATAACAATATAAGTTTTTAATTTATCCACGTTTATATTTCTTAAAATTTACTTTATAACTAAAAGAATATATCCATTAGTTATTACTGATAAAATCAATCAGATTCTACAATTATCCAAACTATAAAAAAGATATTTCAAATTTCTCAGAAAAATAATGCCGGAGAGAGGGGATACAAGTTGGGAAGTCGATTTACTAGGAGTGGTGCTCACCGGTCAGGTTGAGCCCGCACAATGGGTATCGGGGATCGATTTAGAAGATTAATGTATTGAAATTGTGAGCGGGTTTTAAATATTTTAAATACCCTCCCCTAATTCGTCCATAATCCATATTTGCATATGTTGATCTATAATCTATAAACATTTTATGTGGGGTAAATTGTCAAAAAAAAAAACCAAGCTTTTTTTTCTGCTGTCAAAAACCCTCTGGCCTTGAAACGGTAGCCAAAAACCCTTTAGAATTTTTTCGTGCGATATCTACATAGTGGTCTGCTATATCTAACCGATTCATACAAACCATTTAGATATCGCAGGAAACGGTTTAGATATCATATACAACCGTTTAGATTTCGCTGGCTACTATTTAGATATCGCAAAAAACTAGATATCACATGTAAGATTTCTTAACAACTAAAAGCTTTTTTACATGGGTGTTGACTGACTTTTCGAAACAGGAGGGTTTTTGACACGGGAAAAATTTTGCTTGGTTTTTTCTGACAGTTTACCCTTTTATCTATGAATAATTAATTTGAGAGCTTAGATGTAAGCATTTCAATCATTTGTCATACCGATTATATGTTTTGAATGATAACTATAGAATTAGAGCTAGAAATTTAAGACTTTTCAGTGTAATTGCTTTTTCCTGTATGAACACTTTTTTTTGAGAAAAATGAAAGTCTGAAACAATCGTGTTTTATTAAAGATATTTTAACGAAACAATAGAAAAGCCATAAAAATACAAAGGCCAACTAAAATATATGCCGGGAAACAGTCTCCATACAAGGCAAATCCAAAATTGGGAGACAAACCCCATATCATAAATAAATCCAACAACAGAAAAAGTATGACCAGGACATGCATACTCAAGACGGTGAGGTATATGCCAAAATCATGCTCAAGTCCAGCAGCATTGTCTATGTCTCCGGAGTTTGCAGCTGTCCACCCTCCACCTGCTCCACGCCTCCTCTCCTCATGTATCCAATATCCGTTTACTCTCGTACAATGAGCGTTGTTGTGTGTCTTCGGGCAACAACATCCTGCACGGCACCGGCTCCCATAATCAATCCGGCTCTCTTGCGGCTCATATCCGCCGCAACCCCTGCCCATAATAATATGACTATATCGGTGTTATATATCATGCTAGCTAATGATTTGATTTTTGCATTGAAGATCCTATTATTACGTTCCGTCCAAACTATCCGACATATGGCGCTAATCATGATGTCCCAAGCCGGAAAATCCTCTCTTCCGAAGTTTCTGAGCCTCGCAGGCTCCCATAAGTTCTAGATGGACGAAGGCATCACACCTTCTTTTGACCGGGCTATAAATTTGACCCATATCTGTGATGTCACCTCACAGCTTTGAAGCAGGTGTTTCGACATGCTTACCGTATAGCACATATTCTATTGGACCAATTCACTTACGACTTAACTGGTTATCTTTCATGAGAATCGGGTTACTGATTACCAACTAGTTAAAAACATATCTTAATTTTATGTGGAACACTTTGAATGTTCATCTTGGGTTTTAGTTTCTAATGCCTTCCTTTCCAATATTATAGCTGTTTTCATATCACTGTTGTATTTTTAATATAATTTTATTTGAAAATATGAAGTTTTTATGTAAATTTATTTTCAATCAGTAATAACAATATAGAGATATGCTAACATGCTATCTACCTGGCTTCTTTATTACCTAAATAAGCCCAAAATTATTCTGTATCCCGTCTGAGCAAAAGATAAGAAATAAAAATACGGGTCCCACATGTTGTTGAAGGTTATCCGAAATTCTTCTGTTTCAACCCCTGCCTCGGTGTATTACACCTGACGCATGGAATAATTTCTCGACCAGCACCCGAACCCATTGAGTAGGGGTCTGGATTTACGTTCTTCTTAGAGTGGGTGGGATTATAATATTTGAAACTAAACCTGCTCGCCGCCACCCCCACCCACACACACAAAGTAGTTTCGGGTACAAGAGTCCTTAAAAACCCGTTCACTCGACCCTTGCACCACCTTATGTATAAGCATATACAGAAATCTAAATATTTGTTGATGACTTTGTATTTGCATCCAATTATTCTCAAATTCTTGTAATCATTTCTAATAACTATATGTATTGTATCATCTGCCAATAGCCACCATCCCTATATATATTCGTTCTATGTTCGTATCCATCACAACTTGAAATGCTTGCATGGTATATATGCAAAAGAAATAATATTCCATTTGATGAGCGGATACAATTTTTTCAGTGTTCATTTCATATTCATATTCATACATGATTTTTATCAAATAAATGCTTATTTTTACTTCTGAACTATCTATATCCGTACTTGAATCCGTCCACAACTATCCAATACGGAAATAATAACTGGTAACACCTAGCTAGTACAGTTTTTACAAAACCTGTTGATTGGGCACACCCTCCGCTTTTTAGTTAAACAGCAGAGATAACTATTTGGCATATTTTTAGATAATCTTTACTATTATTACAAGGAGAAGTGTATTGGATAGTGTCATTACTTTGCAAAATAAAAAGTAGACAAAAGCAGACAAAATTCCTATACCCAAAGCTGAGAAGAGAAGATTCCCACCTCATTATCATAAAAGACAAAAATTGGAAAATTAAAAGTCATCAACCATCTCTCTCTCATTGATTGCACATTATCTCCCATGCTCAAAGCTTCAAAAAGTGACAAGCCTTACAATTTAAACCCTTATATCCTTTTTATTTTGTATGACTCGTAAATTTCTCAATTCTATATTTACCTAACGCATTCATTTAATTTAAATTTAGAAAAATTATAGATATGTTTAGAAATTTTCATTTAATGTCCAGGATAAAAAATTGTACACACACCTTCAATATATATTGTTCAAATTATACACACGTGCAAAACACTAATGAATTTAATTAAAAGTAGAATTATATTTCCGTCCTATTACACAACTTTGGAGCTGTTTTATAATGCGTATCGTGCTTAAAGAATTGTAGTGTGCTACACGGACATATATATTGATGGAGCTCCTTTTCGGGCCTCCGTCAAATGTTGTCTTCCGTTGATCTCGAGGTGAACTTGGTTGGCTGTCCTTCGTTGCGTGTGGGTCTCAATGGGTTTTGAGAGGAGAAGGTAGGGTGAGGAGGCTGTCGCCGAATACCTGCAAAGAAGCCCCGGGGGGGTTTGGTACCACCGAGGACCCTCCGACGCTCAAGTCAGTGATGAGATCCGAGCAGAGTAACGGCGTAAAGTGTAAAGAATGGCTTACTTGACCCCTCTGTGATGGGGATTTATACAGCGGTGGTGGCATGCGGCGGCAGGCGCGAGAATCTCGCCGGCAGTTATGCTCCCGGTGTCACGCCCGCGTAAAGAGCGGATCGCCCATTAATGGGGATCGTGATGGCGCAGAACGTGGGATGCTGTTGGCGGAGAATCCGTGCATGACGAGATTTGCGGAACGGCGGTTACGCCTGTGAGTGGTGGAGTGGGTCGGAGGACCGAGGAAGACGGCCTCGGCCGGGGGCTCGAGGAGGCCGAGGAGTCTTGGTCTTGTGGCAGCTCGGGGCGAGCTGAGTGGCCGAGGAGGCATATTCGCAGAGGGCCCCGAGGTGGGCCAGCTTACGCTTGCAGGTCGGACACAGGGTGGCCTGGTCGGCCCCTGTGGGCCCTTTCTTCTGAGCCTTGGGACACGTCATCTGCCACGTGTCCTGATCCTGGAAGTCGCCAATATCGAGCATTATCATTAGCCCCCCGCTTTTGTCCCGACCAGCTAGTGGTCGGGTCAGGAGTGGACTGCCGGGCCTCCTGAGATGAGATCCCTTCTATGGTTTCGTCGGGGCGAGCCCTCGGTCCATTGGTCGTTTTTTCTGCTAGCGAACCAAGGCGAGGTCTCCGCACCTTAAAGAGGGTGTGTCGGTTCGTGCACTATGTAATTGAAGCAATGGTCCACGTGTCAAAGGGCGACTGGCCGGTGCGACGTACGCGGGCCTACAGCGCCCGATTGGATACAGTCCAGTGTAGGACCGACACGTGGAGCGATCGGAGCCGCTAGTCGTGAGGAGTCGTTTCGGCGGGAGTTGACGGGCGCCGTTGCATGCGGTGATAAAACGGGGGCGGGGCCCACCCTAGGGCCCCCAACCTTTTATCTCCCTTCTTCCTCGAGTCGCTATCGCTCGGCGTTCTTCCTCCTTCGTGAGACATGGTTCGCTCCCACTTTTCGGGCGGCTAGCGCTGGGGGGAAGCTAGTGGCGTAGCCGAGCCCCCGGCTAACTTGCGCCCTCCGCCTGATTCTCCGCCGACGGCAGGGCCGCCCCTCTCATCAGCGGCATCTGGGAGTTTCTCTGGCGGCGGCCGGAGTCGTGAGCCGTTACCTGAGTCCCAGACTGGTGACGGGAGGAAGGGCGAGGGCCGGGCCCTTCCTAAGAGGAAAAGGACGGTTTCTCGTGCGCCGCCGTCGAAGGGCCCCGAAGGGATTCCCGTGCGGGAAGGGGGCTCCGTCTTCACTGTTCCGTCTGGGCTTTCCGTTGCCACTGGTCTGCTTGCCGGGATGGAGGAATCAGCTGGGGGAAAGCTCCCGTGTGGCTCCTTGAGGGATCAATTGGAGGCCATGGCCCAAGGGGCGGTCCAGGTACGAATCCTTCTACACGCATTTGCCTTGGTATGCCTTTCCTTGGTTCGGATACTTCCTGGTTTCTCATCGACTTTCTGTCAGGTTCTTCAGCACTGCGCCCTCGCCATTCGCATGGAGGCCGAGGGGGCGTTCCACGCCCCGAGTCCAATGGAGACGTTTCCTTCGGAGGTCGAGATCTTGCAACGTGACCTGCGCCGGGAGAGGGATAAGGCTGACGTCGTGGAGGGCCGGGCGGAGGCTGCGGAGCTCGCCAACTCGGCGACTCGGGGTGCCCTTCGCCGTCTGAACGCGTCTCTCCGGGTTGCCGATAGGAAGCTGGCGGACATGGCCGAATGCTTTGCGGCACTGGAGAAGGAGAGGGACGCAAGCAGGGGGATGCTGAGGCGGCGCTGCTGAAGGCCCAGGTTGCCGAGGCTCGGGATAAGAAAGCTGTGGCCGAATACAAGGCATCGGAGCAGTTTTACGCCGAGCTCGGGGAGTATTCTGCCGTTGCGTGGAATAAAGCTTTGGACACCGTGAAGGAACAGCTTCCCGAGTTTGACGATGGTGAACTGCGCGCTCGGGTTCTACTTCCGGTGATGAGGTCTCCGGCGAGGGATGACGAGGGAAGCCGGGCGCGGCCTTGGTGGCAAAGTCTTCGGTGGTAGGGCCTTGGGCCGTGACGCAGACGATGAAGTGGCCGAAGTAAGCCTCCAGGCAGTTTGTAGGGCTGGGGGCCCCAGAGTACCCTTTGTAAAGATCTTGATTTTGGCAATAAAAGAAAAAAAAGAACCCTTGATTCGTCGGTTTGTGTTTTTTCTCTTCTCTTGTTTTTGTGTGAAGGACGTTCGTAGGATGTCCTTGCTTGTATTGTTATGTTTCCGTGTAAGGTTGGCCATATATCCGGCGATCTCCTGTCGAGTTTGCCAGCCGGCGAGGGTGCCAAGCGCTGCTGTGGAGCTATCCTCATGTACCCCCTAGGTCGATGGGAGGTCGTTCAGATTTGGATGAACCGGCCGTCTCCGGGTGTCTCAGATCCTTAAGCGCGGCCACAGGGCAACCAGCCGGGCTTGGCCGAGCGGGGTGGCCGTTTGGTTGTCGCTTGGTTAGGGATCTGATCTCTGGCGTCGTGGGTAGGCAACTACCAACCGGAATTTTTGATGAGCAGGGTAGCTGCTCGGTTGCCTCTTGCGAGGGCTTTTGATCCTTCAGGACGGTGGTAGGAAGCTACCAGCCGTCGATGGTCAGGCAAGGACCCGACCGCCTCGGGGAGGAATTTTGATCCTCGGCATGTGGCAGGGAAGCTGCCCACTGGGGATAGCAGAGCGAGGGAACCTCGGGCTCGGCTGCCTCTGGGAAGGCTTTCAGATCCTTCAAGACGGGGACCGAGCAGGGTTACTGCCCAGTGCATCTTGGCGAGGACTTTGATCCCTGTCGGTTGTGGTAGGAAGCTACCAGCCGGGGATAGCCGGGCAAGGACCCGACTGCCTCTGGGAGGACTTTGGCCCTTGGCGCGAGGAAAACTATAAGGCTGTAGGAAGCCCACCAAGGACCCTTGGCTGGGCAGGGTTACTGCACGGTGCCTCTTGGCGAGGGCTTTTGTCCTGAAAGATAGCCGAGCGAGGGAACCTCTGACCTCGACTGCCTCTGGGAGGGCTTTTTGATCCCCGGCGTTGTGGCAGGGAAGCTGCCCGCGGGGGATAGCCGAGCGAGCGAGGGAACCTCTGGCCTCGACTGCCTCTGGGAGGGTTTTTTGATCCCCGGCGTTGTGGCAGGGATGCTGCCCGCGGGGGATAGCCGAGCGAGGGAACCTCTGGCCTCGACTGCCTCTGGGAGGGCTTTTTGTTTTGGAGATAGTGCCCTCATAGTCAATTATTGCATCGCAGGTACGTGATTGCAATGATTGCGGAGGACCTATACCGGTAGGACAGTCTTACTCGAGATGATAGTATGCTATCTGGTTTGCCTTTATCAGTCGTGTACATGTTCAGGTGTCTGATTACATGTTACACTTTGATAAAGCCCTTAGGATCTTGCTTTACTACCAACAGTATGCTGGCGATCATATACGTGAGAGTTGGGTAGTTTATATGCATATCCTTAATTGTGGTCCCTAGTCGTGGGAGTTTCGAGACAGGGCATCGATACTCCGGAGTAGACTAGTGTATACAGTCGAGACCCCGACGAGGGGCGGTGGCCGGTCTCACAAGCCACTGGTGTCAGTTGGATCACCTAAGATGTATACAGGTGCTCATTGGGTTATGAGTACACCGGACAGGACTCGCCGGGAATCTGCTAGTTGGTATTATACATATCGTCAGATAGCAGTTCCCTGGTGACAAGTGTACAGGTTAGTTCATCGACCTGAGGTCGTCATTTGTCTCGTGTGAGTTCCCACTGTGCTTTGATTTCTACCCTACCACGGCTCAAAGGAGTCGTGCAAACAGGTAGTTTTTGGGTATAGTCCCGAGCCACATGGAGACACGTGAGCGGATCGGCAGGGGATTCGTCTCTCCCGGTATTGGGGGCGAGATCGTGCTGTGTCTAGGAGAGCCATTACACAAAGCCCACGGCCGTGGCAGGAGATTTACTGGTAGGTACTCCAGTAGTATCTCAGGGTGTTGTTGGGCTACACTCCGACACGACTTATACTGCTATTGGGGGTCTGACGTTACTAGCCCCCTAGGCAGATATGCGATACTCATAGACGGACGGACCGGACTGTATATACATTGTCACTGTTAGGCTCAGTAGGGTTTCCGGATGAGTTCGCTCATCGGCCTCCCTTGAGGTCAGTCCATGGGCAGCCGTTACGCATAGCTAGTGCCGCTGACGGTTTGTGGTTAAACCCACTGCCAGGGTACTGACGAGTCATTAGAGTCCCCCACAGACAGTTTCCCAAGTTCGGGCGAAACGTTGTAGATGCCGTATGGTTTTATGGCAGGGTTCGGAAAATGCACGTGCGTTTACGCACGTGTCAGATTTCGGGCAGATGATACTGGTCGGCTTTGGTTTAAGCCGGATCCGAGTATTATATTGAGTAGATATAATATCTTTGTCTCAATTGCATTTGTATTCGGTCGTAATACAAATGCGGGTATATTTATACAGTTACGGGGTTATCCTGAAATTCGTTTCGGGATCACTTTTGGAAGTTGCCAGTTTCCAGTTTTCTATCAGCCGTCTTTTAACATTCGGTTAAAAACGGATTTATCTTTTCTTGAGATGAGTGTAGATACTTCTAGAAGTTTCTAGAAGAGGTGACTAGGATGGTGACTAGGTTCATGAACCTTAAGTTTGCATTAATGAATGGATGACTAGGTTTAGTGAGTCATTCATTTCATTAATGTGTTTTGTTTTGCCATAGATTTTTTCTCTTGATCTTTTCTTCTTGTGGTCACCTCCTCCCTCCTACACTCACCCCCTCTTGATATAAGTGGCCGGCCCCCTCTCCTCCTCCACTTACTCACTTGAGAAAATTATGGTTGTTAAAAGAAAAGACTAGGTTTTGGATACATGGAAATTTCATAGTTCATTTCTCGTTCCATTTCATTTCCATTGGCAACTTCATTAACCGTTCGTCCATACCTTTGGACGGAACGAGACAAAGTCTTCTACTCATTCTCTACATCAATCTTGGTCGTCTCTTTTAGCAAACTTGACGACCGAGTTGCCTCGAGTCAAAGGCGGGAGCCCGTTTAAAGAATCGTTGACGTGGTGCCACCTGGACGAGCAGATCGGAGATCGACGAGATCGGAGCAGCCGCAACGGAGCGTGGGATGATGGTTAAAGAACGAAGGACTCGGATCGTTCGGTATAACCTTTCTACACTCTTTACAGTTTGTTAGTTTAGCAATAATGGCAAGATCCGGGTGAAAGTATACGATAGCGCCAGTTAAAAAGTTTTTGTTCCGCATTTGGCGTCTGTAGACGGCCGGGGCGCTACCGTAGACTTACAGTGGTATCAGAGCCTCACCATTATGCTATACTAACTTGTGCTAACGCGTTTAAAATATCGATCGAACCGGAAATCAAAAACTGCAAAATTCAAGTTCACAGTTTCTGTCGATTTTAAATGAAGTCCTAAAATTATTCTACATATCACAGAAAGTTGTGCAGGGTTTTAGAAGCACACCGACCAAATTTGAGCACGTGATTCCACCAAACTGCCACGGAATCGCGGCCAAACCCATGGTTTGGCCGCGCATCCGCGGCCATTCTATTGAATCACTGCACCAAATTTGCACAGTGTCTTCTCTGTTGGAATTTGGGGTTTTTGGTATATATCTTTTGGGCCCAGATTTTGTTACTGTTCAACAGATATTCGTGGGGCCCACTTCGTGATATTTAGTCGATCGAAATTTAAACATGTTAGTTTACAGTGCTTACATTATATCTCCGACCGGGAATGTCATTTGATCGGTAAACCGCGTCTGATTGCTATAGTTCTTTTAGACGGGTTTGCGAACGTGATATTCGCGTTGATGTTCTGTGTTGTGCTGTGTTGTTGCGGATTCGTCGTGGTGGATAGCAGTGTGCAATGGTAGTGCAGTTTGGATTTATTTGTAATTTTGATATTGCGGGGCGAGCGTCCAACATGTGGACTGTCGTCACTGCCTGTTGTATAATATTCTTTTGGGGCACGACCAGGTTGCGGTCGATGTACCTGTTGTACTATTTTTCCATTTCTGTACTAGGTTTTACCCCGCGACGGAGTGCACGGATAGCCGGGTTCTGGAGGGCAACGGGTCCGCATCTTATGGCTTTGAGAGGCAGAGGGGCCCTACTCTGGAATTGGCAGACTATTCGCCGCACTCGTAGGGGGTACAGGTTGACCCGAGGAGGGGTGCTCAAGCTACCGGATTCCGTGAAGTGCAGGGTGGTCCATTCACTTTGCTGTAGGGGGCTGCCTCGCTTCAGGTTTTGGCGGGTAACTTGCCGCATCCGTAGGGGTCTAGGTTTCATTGCACAGGCTATCCACACGACCAGGGGAACGTCGGGTTTCAGCAGCGGCTCTGTGAAACCCGGGGATCCCAGTTTATCTGTATTGTTCTGTGATACTTATTACTTTTCTGTAATGTTGCATATTATCACGCCTGGAGCGATTATTGTATATTGGTATATATACTATTAGATGTTGTATATGTTTTACACCCGCGCTAGTTCAGTCCCCGCTCTTTCGTTAGTTAAGTAACCTAACGGGTGATAACGGGGCCCAGTGACGAATGCGGATGGCATATACGTACATTTTATTTTCGTTCTTTTCTGGTGTGATTGATTGATGGGACTGCGTTGATTCTGATCAATGCAAAGAAAAACAAATCTGTTTGCAGTTGATGGAACAAATTTAAAAAGTGTTATTGCAAAGACGTTTCCTTTTGTTTTGCATAGCGGTATTCAGTGGAATATCCTGCACCTCATTCGACGGGGCAAGGGCCGATATCTTTTCACCGGGACTGACCCCTTGGGCCGAAGTTTACGTCAGGGTAATAACTTTACTATAGTCGATTACAAGTTGCTTTGCATCGCGGTATTCAGTGGAATATCCTGCACCTCATTCCACGAGGAAAGAGCCGAGATCCCTTCACCGGGAGTGACCTCTTTAGTAAAAGGTTTTCGCCACTATATTTTAAAAAGCTATCAGGTTCCTTCAGCGATATCAAGTTCACTACGTTAAAGGTTTTTCTCCAAAAACCAGCCGTAGCCCTCCGTCACTTCTTTTGGGTATTCAGTAGTATTCAAGCTATGTATTTTGACCAACGCCAAGGCATAGTGTTTGGTAGCTGCTGGGTATTCAATTGTTGCATAGATAGATGAGTTGGTTTGGGACAGTCGTTCTGCCATTTTGGCCAACGTCAAGGGCATGTACGGGTGGATTCAAATTGACAAGACAGTGACGGGTAGAACTTGGCATGTGACTTATGATATTTTGACCAACGCCAAGGTCATAAGAGCATGGGGCAAAAATCATATCGGGAGTTTCTAAAGAAACTGAAACTTGCCAAGTATGCGCATACCTTCTGGAGTATGAGTAACGTGGATACATTCCATCACGTTATCATGCGATGAGAGTTGGATCCCGATTCCCACTGATGAGTTGGTTTACTCTTCGGGTGATCCCGATTGATTCTTTTTTCAGGTTTGGGGAAGAATTTGACAGTACAGTGGGAGGTTTCCGGATTAGATAAAGTGATAACCATTCTGATCTAGGATAGAGTGCAGCAGGGTGTTTCTTTTCTCTCTCTCTTTGGCAGCGACCTTTGACCGACCCTAAACTATGACTCAGTGACCAGGTTGACCGAACCTTCTTAAAATACTGGCTTTTGGATTGTCTGAGTTGCATAAGTCATTGCCACTCCTTCTTTTACCCTTTGCATTTCTCAGAACACCCCGTATTACTACGGACATCCACTTCCATTGGATAGATCCATCGTATGGTTATATACGAACTCGGAGGGATTTCTTCGAGGATGGATCAAGGTTCAGGAGAAATAGAATTGGTTTATTCAGTTGTCTTTTATTATCACCTTCTCTCAGGTTGGGAGGGCTCCTTGGTTTAGGAGAGTACACCTATTACGCTTATTGGATAGTCTTATTCCAAACCATAGGCAGGTGCCGAAAGGTAGGGAATGAAGAAAACCAATTAGCCTAAATAGGGTGTGCAGAAGGTAATATGTAAAGACAATAAATGGATTAGAAAGAGGGCAAAGTAAATTGCGACTGTTATCATTCACGACCAAAACCGCATACTTCATCGCCACTCCTATTTCACCTTTGAAAGAATAAGGTATTATTCAGTTGTCTTTTATCATCACCTTCTCTCAAGATACGAGTACTCCTTGGTTTAGGAGGGTACACCTATTATGCTTACTGGATAGTCTTCTTCCAAACCATAGGCTGGTGCCGAACGGTAGGGAAGGAAGAAAACCATTTAGCCTAACGAAGGTGTACAGAAGGTAACGACTAAAGACAAATAAAGGGATTTGGAGAGATGACAATGAAATATACGGTTAAAGTCATGAATTGGATTATGGAAGAGGCATTACTAGGACTACCAGAATACCCCTACGAAACATTTTCATGTTTCAGTGCATTGTTAAAAGAAAACTGTTTTCCCGATTAGATACTTACTCCAAGGGTATATATTTACCAGGTTTCATTCTCATATCTGTATAGTTTTACATATGATGAGTGGGAGTAAGTTATTGGGAATTAGGTAATTATCCTCATTATATCAGAATTCGTTGTAATTGTTCATATTTGAGGAAATCGTCAGGGTACAGTTTTCAACCTACGAAGCACAGGTTTTGAGTTATTCAACTCAGCGGACTTATACAGAGTATTGTATGTTGTCCAGTGTCCATCAGGACAAAGGGGTAGGTTCTCGTACTTTGTTCTGTTTACTTATGACTTCTCTAGTTTTTAGACAAGTGTTTCGTAGAAATACAAGGTCTAAGTTTTGAGAAGTTGTGGGTATAAGAATAAAGTAGAGAACCAGGTGTCACAAGTATCGGGATTCTTCAAAGAGATCGAAGATGTAGATTCTTGTGATTGGTATTCAGATGATAGTAATGGCTTTGAGAAACTTGTTTCTCTTTCAAGTTACTCATAATTGGATGGATTCCTAAGTTGAGTAATGCTGATTAGCCTCTTTCCATTAAGTTGATATGCACTGGAGACAGCTGCATGATTTGAATCTGGTTCCAATTAAATAAGTGCCAAAGTTTCTATATTGGATATAGAATAGTTCGTACCTTAAAAGATGTTAAGGTACGGGGAGTTGTCTAGCCTATGCTTAAAACCAGACTCTGGATAACTCAGGGCACGTTTCTGTAATGGCTGTTTGTGGGTTGACCCTGGCTATGACGAGGGTTGATATTCTACCATTTGGAAGATCAATAGTGATATTGTTCTTGACTCGCCACAGTTTTAGTAAAATGGATCTTTTTCAGAAAACAGTAGTGGGAGTATGGTAGAACTGGAAGTGATTCCAGAACCGCAAACGATTACGGAAAATTTAATAGGACCTAAAGATTCAATCGGGTTTGACATTCCATTAGCCACTCCGCAGATATGGTGGGTAACCTCAGACACCCGAGAGGTACTTCGGTAGGCTCAAGGACGGTGACAGGGAGGTTCTTATCTACCCAGACTTGACACTACTGTTGTTCCAGGCTATGAGACCCGGTAGGAGGGTTGTTGTGGTCAGTGGGAGCAGCGGAAGCATAGTGGGCAAGTAGCTTATGTCTATTTATAGACTAGAGCAGTTATAGCGGAGATAGATCATCTAGTTTTGATGTGACAGTCATGGGTTTGACTTCAATCAGAATAGGGGAAGGATCTGTTAAGAAGGTAGTAGGGTGTGATGTCATCTGGATGACATACACAGAGTAGGAAGTAAAATTCCTATACTACGATCGGTTGTACTGTGGTCGTCACACGGTTGTTTCTCCAGACAGGATATGGATATAATATTTGACATTCTGGTTTCTAGATCTATGGTTTTAGATCTGGATTTGGATAGTTTCCCAATGTGGGTACTTTGACAGTATTCTAATGGTTTTTAGAATAGTTGACTCCTGGCATGGTGGTGTACCTGCAGGTGATGGAGTCACCCTCTCTAAAGGTGTCGTATAGACTAAAGGGGAGAGGGCAGTGCATGATTGGCAGATCACTTGCTTAGGCAATTGAGTCAATCATGAGATATCAAGTACCACACCAAATGTTGTTTTTACACTAGATGCAATAAGTTTGTATTAATCCAATCCTGGAGAAACATAAGGAAGCAGTTTTAGAACATAAGTGGATGTTCTACGGATTTGATGACGGCAGCCTCTTTCGGGAGACGATTATCATTCCAGGCTTCAAAGGTGACGTGGATGACAGAGTAATTGTCAGGGTTTTAGTTTTCCCTCTGATGAGGGACAGTATTATGGACATGTGGTCCAAGAGGATACTGTGGGAGGCTTGGTGCTGGATACTGATTAGGTTCAGTGATCGATACAGTCTAAGAAGTTTGGATTTAGAGTTCATTTATGAACTAGGTCCCATCAGATATCCAGACATATTCTAAGACAGGTATTACTCAATTCGGGAGATGGCTTTCTCCGCGAACTTGAGATTTAGAGAGATATAGAAAGAAACAACTAAGCGGATCCACTCACTGAGGCTATTTCTCGAACACAATAGTTTTACAAACGAGCTTTGTGAAACTGATTAGTAGAGGAGTTGGATGTTCGGTTTCATACGGGATGTGAGTAGTCGACATCGCAATAATTAGCCATGAGTGCAAGTGGGAGATTGTTGGAGATAGTGCCCTCATAGTCAATTATTGGATCGCAGGTACGTGATTGCAATGATTGCGGAGGACCTATACCGGTAGGACAGTCTTACTCGAGATGATAGTATGCTATCTGGTTTGCCTTTATCAGTCGTGTACATGTTCAGGTGACTGATTACATGTTACACTTTGATAAAGCCCTTAGGATCTTGCTTTACTACCAACAGTATGATGGCGATCATATACGTGAGAGTTGGGTAGTTTATATACATATCCTTAATTGTGGTCCCTAGTCGTGGGAGTTTCGAGACAGGACATCGATACTCCGGAGTAGACTAGTGTATACAGTCGAGACCCCGACGAGGGGCGGTGGCCGGTCTCACAAGCCACTGGTGTCAGTTGGATCACCTAAGATGTATACAGGTGCTCATTGGGTTATGAGTACACCGGACAGGACTCGCTGGGAATCTGCTAGTTGGTATTATACATATCGTCAGATAGCAGTTCCCTGGTGACATGTGTACAGGTTAGTTCATCGACCTGAGGTCGTCATTCGTCTCGTGTGAGTTCCCACTGTACTTTGATTTCTACCCTACCACGGCTCAAAGGAGTCGTGCAAACAGGTAGTTTTTGGGTACAGTCCCGAGCCACATGGAGGCACGTGAGCGGATCGGCAGGGGATTCGTCTCTCCCGGTATTGGGGGCGAGATCGTGCTGTGTCTAGGAGAGCCATTACACAAAGCCCACGGCCGTGGCAGGAGATTTACTGGTAGGTACTCCAGTAGTATCTAAGGGTGTTATTGGGCTACACTCCGACACGACTTATACTGCTATTGGGGGTCTGACGTTACTAGCCCCCTAAGCAGATATGCGATACTCATAGACGAACGGACCGGACTGTATATACATTGTCACTGTTAGGCTCAGTAGGGTTTCCGGATGAGTTCGCTCATCGGCCTCCCTTGAGGTCAGTCCATGGGCAGCCGTTACACATAGTTAGTGTCGCTGACGGTTTGTGGTTAAACCCACTGCCAGGGTACTGACGAGTCATTAGAGTCCCCCACAGACAGTTTCCCAAGTTCGGGCGAAACGTTGTAGATGCCGTATGGTTTTATGGCAGGGTTCGGAAAATGCACGTGCGTTTACGCACGTGTCAGATTTCGGGCAGATGATACTGGTCGGCTTTGGTTTAAGCCGGATCCGAGTATTATATTGACTAGATATAATATCTTTGTCTCAGTTGCATTTGTATTCGGTCGTAATACAAATGCGGGTATATTTATACAGTTACGGGGTTATCCTGAAATTCGTTTCGGGATCACTTTTGGAAGTTGCCAGTTTCCAGTTTTCTATCAGCCGTCTTTTAACATTCGGTTAAAGACGGATTTATCTTTTCTTGAGATGAATGTAGATGCTTCTGGAAGTTTCTAGAAGAGATGACTAGGATGGTGACTAGGTTCATGAACCTTAAGTTTGCATTAATGAATGGATGACTAGGTTTAGTGAGTCATTCATTTCATTATTGTATTTTGTTTTGCCATAGATTTTTTCTCTTGATCTTTTCTTCTTGTGGTCACCTCCTCCCTCCTACACTCACCCCCTCTTGATATAAGTGGCCGGCCCCCTCTCCTCCTCCACTTACTTACTTGAGAAAATTATGGTTGTTAAAAGAAAAGACTAAAGTTTTGGATACATGGAAATTTCATAGTTCATTTCTCGTTCCATTTCATTTCCATTGGCAACTTCATTAACCGTTCGTCTATACCTTTGGACGGAACGAGACAAAGTCTTCTACTCACTCTCTACATCAATCTTGGTCGTCTCTTTTAGCAAACTTGACGACCGAGTTGCCTCGAGTCAGAGGCGGGAGCCCGTTTAAAGAATCGTTGACGTGGTGCCGTCTGGACGAGCAGATCGGAGATCGACGAGATCGGAGGAGCCGCAACGGAGCGTGGGATGATGGTTAAAGAACGAAGGACTCGGATCGTTCGGTATAACCTTTCTACGCTCTTTACAGTTTGTTAGTTTAGCAATAATGGCAAGATCCGGGTGAAAGTATACGATAGCGCCAGTTAAAAAGTTTTTGTTCCGCATTTGGCGTCTGTAGACGGCCGGGGCGCTACCGTAGACTTAAATTTTGATCCCCGGCCTTGTGGCAGGGAAGCTGTCCACGGGGGATAGCCGAGCGAGGGAACCTCGGGCCTCGACTGCCTCTGGGAAGGGTTTTTGATCCCTGGCATCGTGGCAGGGAAGTTGCCCGCGGGGGATAGCCGAGCGAGGGAACCTTGGGCCTCGACTGCCTCTGGGAGGGCTTTTTGATCCCTGGCGTTGTGGCAGGGAAGCTGCCCGCTGGGGATAGCCAAGCGAGGGAACCTCGGGCCCGACCGTCTCTGGGAGACCCTTCTCGTTGTACAGGGGGAACCCTACCGGGAAAGAAGGTTCGAAAGTTTCTTTATTCGTATGGATAGGAATTTTAGACAACGCTATACACCATCATTTCAAAGGGAGATTTTGAGCGGTAGCCGGGGTGCGGCGTGTTTACCCCAATCAGAGCAAAACTCTGTTCAAATTCCGAAGCGGGAGATAAAGCAACGCTTCATCTTCCCCCAATCAGAGCAAAGCTCTGCTTTGAAAATTTAAAAATTTAATAAATGAAGCAACACTTCAGATTATTTGCGCTGCGCAACACGCCACGTGTCAGGCGCAGATGCATCAGCGCAGCGCCCAATGCAGCGCACCCAATAAGAGCAAAGCTCTATTTAAAGAAAAATTAAAGGAAGTAACGCTTCAGTTGCGCAGGCGCTGCGCTGCGCGACACGTGTCAGCGGAGTTGCGCTAGCGCAGTTGCGCAAGCGCTGTGCGCTGCGCGACACGTGTCAGCGCAGATGCGCTAGCGCAGTTGCGCTGGCGCAGTTGCCCAAGCGCTGCGCTGCGCGACACGTGTCAGCGCAGTTGCGCTGCGCTGTGCGCTGCGCGACACGTGTCAGCGCAGATGCGCTGCGCGACACGTGTCACACCCTGGGGTATCTGCGCCAAACAGAATTAAAATTCTAAGAAATCTTTTCTGTTCTTATTAAAACAAGAAGATTTTCTTCTGCAAAGCAGAAGCCCTTGGATCAAAGATCCAACGGTGGGGAAAATTCTCCAAATCACTCAGAGAAAAATCTCTTTAACAAATTTAACTAATTTATGGGCACTATAAAAAGGACCCTAGGCCTCAATTCAAAGCATGAAGATTTTTCTTGAAAAAAGTCAAGAGCTTCAAACAGAGAGAACTCTAAAAAAGAAAAAAATTCAAGAAAAAGGTAAAAACCTTCACAAGGGAAAAGAAATTTCTTCTAGTAGATCATTGATCTAAAAACTAGATCAATGATCTTCACATAATAAATAGTGCTTTGCACTTCTTATGAACCACTGGTTCTTTAAAACAAGAAAACAACAAAATAAAAATAGTGCTTTGCACTTCTGTTCTTGAATCTAAAAGATTCTTGGTGCTTTGCACTTCCAAACTGCGCTGTTGCGCTCTTGAGAGAGCGCCACGTGTCAGCTACAGAACAACTTGCGCTACGCGCTCTTGAAATAGAGCTTTGCTCTTTGGAATCGGCGCAACTCAACAGAGCGCGCCACGTGTCAGCAGCGCAACAGCGCAGCGCACTGCGCTTGCGCTCACCAGAGCATGACACGTGTCCTCACCACAAGCGCTTGCGCTCAGTAACTGGCGCAAAGCGCTAGACAAATGCAATGCATTTCTTTTCCTGAAGGGCCAGGCCCAATTAAAAGACCAAGCAGGCCTAATTAAATTGATGCTCTGCATCATTTATAAATGGGCAGAGCCCAAACAAAATAATAAAAATGCTATGCATTTTAAAAGGGGCAGAGCCCAAACAAAACAGATGCATTGTATCATTCATAAATGAGCAGAGCCCAGAATAAATTGATACTCTGCATCTTTATGGGCAGAGCCCAAACAAAAAATGGAAGAAATGCAATGCATTATTTAATAAAAGTGTTGAACATTTTCAACTGGACTTAGCCCAATTTTGGTCGTAAGTCCTCAAATTAAATTGACTGAGCATAGCTCTCTCTTAAATCAATTTATATTCGGTTCGAGGGTACATCTCCGAACTCCTCTGGCACACGTCGTTGTAATCATTCAACGTCGTCAGAGAGGTGACGAGTCCCGACGACCACACCCTTCAATGTGGACCGAAACGTCCCTAAACTAATATCGGACCGAAACGTCCCTAAACTAATATCGGACCGAAACGTCCTTAAACTAATATCGGACCGAAACGTCTTTAAACTATCTATGGACCACTATGTCCCTAAACTGGAACAATAGGGCCTCCAAACGCTCTTTTGCCGGATCTAAACGATCCCGTTTAAGTTGATCTTAGCCCCAAACACGGCTAACGTATCCTTAAACATTCAAACGGACTATAAAACTCCAAATCAACCTTGGTTCAAGGGTACATCTCTGAACTCCTCTGACATCTGCCGTTGTAATCCTTCAACGACGTTAGAGAGGTGACGAGTCCCGATGGCCAGATATTAAATGGATTATCACGTTAAGTTGATCTTAGTCTCAAAACAGGACTAACGTATCCTTAACGAATGTTTAAGTTGATCTTAGCCGCAACGCGACTAATGCATCCTTAAACTAAAAACACCAAACCCAAATCTAAGTAAATACGGATTTGGACTAGTCCACGTCCTACGGGCGACGGCATTACTCAGTCTCCGTATACAATCCACGGGCAACCACAAATCAAACAAACACACACGACACGAAGTGAAATTCTGGAGAAGGAGAAAGTTGTTACCGCGATGCGGTAGCGTAATTAACTGCAGGGGCTTGCGCCTGCAGGGAAGAGCATCCCCACAATCAAAAACCCCTCAAGCGAGGGGGGAATCTGACGAAGTCTGCTACATCGGTCGCATCCGTCTAAACCTCCGATACACGGTGCCATAAATCAACTTGGCATCTTCGGAGAGGTGGACGGATAAAACCAAATAGCATCTGCCCCGAATCTCAGCGTCAGGTCATCGCGGTCTTGTGCGCCGTCCTTCGGAGGGGAACAGATTCTGGCACGCCCGGTGGGACCTTTTCCACTTTCCACTCCACACTTCGTGTGTCGTGTTCGCGAACGAATCGCGGTTTATTGTGGTTGCCTGTGGATTCGAGGTACTAAGATTTGGTGTCTTGCTTCGTGCAGAAAACAGAAGATCAATGGCTTCAAACTGCACTGCCTACAACTGCAATTCTCGCTCGGTCCTTGCTGGAGGAGTGACTTATGGGCCCCAAGCGGCCTCCCTTTTTAAAATGCCGGTGGAGCAGGTGGCTCAAACCACCACTGGACTATTTTTTGGGACCATGCTCCCACCAAAGAGCTTCAACGCCCCAATGACATTGCAAGAAGCTCCAAAGAAGTCGGTCTTCGATCGACTTACCACTGCCGCGACCCCTCTCAACAGGTCGCCCAACTCCACTGCTTCAGATTTTAATGGATTAGGCCAGAACTCCATCGGGCCCATGAAGAAGCCTGCCATACCAGAAGACGTTATCCCGAAGAGGATAGCCATCCCATCTCCCGTTCTTAGCGAAGTCACCAAGTTTGCTTCCCATGCTCGGAAGTCCGCTTCTGACAGGTTGGCCGTCCCCGTTCAACGGACGTCGATCTTTAAAAGGCTGGTACCAGCATATTCTGACCAACACGGGGGGCATGAGGAGGTCACCCCTATAGCTGAAACAACTCCATTAGCACGACATGCTCGACGTCGCCACTGGCGCCAAGTAAAGAAGGCTGGGGGCAACTCCCCCTCTGGGATAACTCCGCCAGCTCCAACGGTGGGGACCGATGCTGCTGTTCCAACCGGGAACAGCTTTGAATTGCTAAACACGGTGCGCAGAAACTCTCTTACTGCGGTGCTGAAGCGAACTCCTTCACTTATGGAGAATACTCCAGAGAAGAAGCTAGAACAGCCCCCTCAACGGCTGTCCTCTAAAATTTACAGAGTCTGGCGACAGGTCCAGGAGTCAGTGATTGATGAAAACTATCTCCGCCAACGGAAAAAAATGAAGGTTCGGCAAGAGAAGGATTACTCCGTCAAGCCCCAAAAACCAATAGTTACCCGGGTGCCCATTACAACGGCCCCCTTAACTCCAATCACTCAGAAGAAAAGGAGGCCGCAAAAAGCCCCTGTGAACATGGCGAAGCATAAAAACGCTGAACACAAACGCCCCAAATCTGGGGGCATGGTGGTGCACACTGTTTATATGGCTTCTGGAAAGGAAGAAAGCCGCACTTCTACGGGCCACCGACCGCTCACCCGATCCGTGACGAAAGCCCAGGAGCAACAATAAAAGCTTCATGAAATGATGACTACAATGGCTGCACTCACTGAGCCAAAAGAAAGCTCTGAAACGTCTTCGGATGAGCATCAAGAACAAGAAACCGACGCTGACTTTTTACGGAGAGTCCTCGAAAAGAGGGACAAAGAAGCTGCAGAGCAAGCGGCTAACATAAAACAGATGGCGCTTCTCTTCCAAGACATGGTGGGAATGATGTTACAGCCGGACCCTCCAGCTGAAGACCCTCCGATCATTATTGAAGACGATAAAGAGGAGACATCTAATCCTCCTCCGGCTCATTCAACAGCCAAGGAGGAAACCATTTCCAAAGCTGCACTAGATGACTATATAGCTCAACAAATACGAGCTCATCAGGCGAGTGAAGCGGCCAGCCAAGTCGTCAAAACTGGGCGACCATACCCGAGCTGGTATGACCAAATCAGTTACCCGCCGGGATATACGATCCCTAAGTTCCATGTATACAAGGGGACGGGAAATCCGCATCAGCACGTCGCTCAATTCAGAGCCTTATGTGGCAACACTGGCGGCGATGATAAACTCTTGCTCCGCCAATTCGTCGGCAGCTTATCGGAGACGGCGTTCGAGTGGTACTCTGAACTCCCAAATGACTCTGTCAAGACATTCGCAGAGATGGAGTTGCTATTCACCCAGCGTTTTGTAAGCACTAGCGAACGCACCCCAATCACGGCATTGATCAATGCCAGGGTGAAGCCTGCAGAAACTTGGGTCCAGTATGCGATACGGTGGCGTAATCTATGGTCAAAGCGCGAGCAGTGCATCGAAGAAGCTCCTACCGCGGGCATGTTCGTGGGTACTCTCGACCCTCAAGCGACCATCTCCCAATTCATGATGTTTTTTAAGCCGACCACCTTCCAGGCCTTGATTGACAAGCTGGTCCAAATGGACCAGGTGGGCCATGAACCATCTCCTTCAAAGACAGAGCCTTGGAATGAAAAGGGCAAAGGGAAAGCAACCTTTGTTGCCAATACTCAACAACGGTCGAGCAACTTAAAGCCGGTTGTCCGTCAAAACAATATGCTTCCACGCCCATCCCTCGAGGAGAGACCGGGACGTCCTTACTCTTTTCCTGAGGATAAAACGAGAAAACTGTTCGAGCTGGCAGTGCGCAACAGACTCATCAATCTGCCGAGTCCAAAGCGTCTGTCGCAGCCAGGCGATCTTAATAATCTCAATTATTGCCCTTACCACCAAACGGTAAGTCACCCGATTGAGGATTGTTTCGTCTTTAAGGGATGGATCGAGGATCAGTACCTACAAGGCAAGTTCGCGCTGTCGGAAAACTGGAAGGTAAACCCACCACAGCCGCACTCTCCAAAGAAGACGGACACGCCGAGGGCAGTTTGTTCTTTAGTCAAGGATGAAAACGATGGAGAAAACTCATCAGATGAATCCGAAGACTACGCAGCGACTTGTCATGTGATTTCTCACTCACTGACAGATAATAAAGAAGCTTCTTGCGCCGAGAAACCAATGGCGAACCCCGAACCAGAAATTCTACAGCCATCAGACGAGCTGATCGATGTCTTCCTAAATGAAATTCGTCTGAAAGCAAAAGCCAATCAAGAGCGTGAAATGGCCATACTGGAAAAAGCCAAAGCATTCCCGTCAAATCAAAAGCCATCCATTGCGGATAAAAACAAATTCAAGACGAGAAAAAGGTTCGCCAAAGCTTTATCAGTAGGAATGAAGCTACCGCCCTTTGAAGAAAATACTCTCGCTGAGGTAGAGATGCACCCTAACTTCTACTTATATCATCAGAAGATCATACATCCTACCGAAGACTGCGAATCTTTTAATTGTTGGTGGCAAGGGTATGTCGCTCAAAAGCAACACTTCGACAGGACAAAATGTGAAGCTTGTAGACGTCGAAAAAATGCGATAGATGATCGCAAAAGAGCCGCCGACGATTGTCATACGGCCGACACTAAGGTATCGCAAATTATCACCTTTGGAAACGACTCTGACGAAGAAGCTACTCCCAACCCTTCCCTCAGGGAATCTATTTCAAAAATGAAGGAATTGAGGAGCTGCGAGAACGTTCAGCCATGCAATCGCACGCTACTCGGAAAAAATCCCATCCCCGCAAACAACGGAGCGAACAAAAAGGATAAAGGAAAAGGAAAAACGGCCTTCGTTGCCAGCGCTCAACAACAATTAAGTGACCCTAGACCGGTTGCTCGCCAAAGCAACAAGCGACAACCCCTCCAGGATAAGTTGAAACGTCCTTACTCGTTTCCGCAAGATAAAACAAGTGGACTGTTCGAGCTGGCAGTGTGCGACAGACTCATCAATCTGCCGAGTCCAAAACGTCCATTGCGGCTAAGCGATGTTAATAATCCTAATTATTGCCCTTACCATCAAACGGTGGGTCATCTGATCGAGGATTGCTACGTCTTCAAGAACTGGGTTGAAGACCAATACCAACAAGGCAAGTTCGCGCTGTCCGAAAATTGGAAGGTGAACCCGCCACAACCGCATGCTCCAAGAAAGATGGATACGCCGGAGGCATCATGGTCAGTCATAGAGAAAGACCCATAGACCGAAAAGTCAATAAACTAGATATTCGCCTCAAATACGGCGACGGCGGACCGAGATGTCCTTAAACTAATGATGGACCGCAATGTCCTAAAACTTGCAAATGACCGAAATGTCTTTAAACTACTACCGTAGCATCCTTAGGCTGACGAGATAAAAAAAATATAAAAATATATATATATATAAAGAATATAAAAAAATAAAAAAAAAGTAAAAAATGGTATGTCCATAAGCAAAACGGGCACGGATGAAAACCCGAAAGGGCTCCGTGAGTAAAAACAGCAGGACTACCGGCAAGTGTTCGTGAAAACCCGAAAGGGCGTGACCTCGTAAATAAAAAAAAGAAAAAAAGAGACGGTATGTCCATAAGCAAAACGGGCACGGATGAAAACCCGAAAGGGCTCCGTGAGTAAAAACAGCAGGACTACTGGCGAGTGTTCGTGAAAACCCGAAAGGGCGCGACCTCGTAAACACAAAAAAAAAGAGACGGTATGTCCATAAGAGAAACGGGCACGGATGAAAACCCGAAAGGGCTCCGTGAGTAAAAAACAGCAGGACTACCGGCGAGTGTTTGTGAAAACCCGAAAGGGCGCAACCTCGTTAAAGAACACTTACAAGATCCTCTCGACCTTGTAAGGAGAAACCACCCGCGTGAGATCCTTACGACTCACAAGAGAGCAACACACTTAGGGATCCCCACGATTCCTAATGAGAAAATACACTTGCGAGATCCTCATGACTCGTAAGGAGAACTCTCTTATGGGACCCTCACGGCTCATAGGATTTGAAAGTCTTAAGTTACAGAGACCTAAACCTGTGCTTAAGCAAACCCCCACAAACTTCCGATAATGCCCTACAAGTGGCTCAATACTGACCCTTGTATACAATCCACGGGCACGAATAAACATTCCCTAACCAAGTCCCATCCGTGACTGGGGATATGTCCATACGGTGAACGACCCTTGCAAGTCCTCTCGACTTATAAGGAGAAAACCCTTTTGTAAGATCCTTACGACTTACATAGGAACATACACTTAGGAATCCTCATGATCCCTAAGGAGAAAACACACCTACGAGATCCTCACGACTTGTAGGGAGAAATACCTTTGTGAGACCCTTACGGCTCATGAAGTCAAAAGCCTTAGTCGACAGAATCCTAACCCTGTTTACTAAGCCACCCTTTGTTCGATATCGACAAAGGCAAATGATGATTCGCTCCTGGCAATATCCCAGTTGTAGCGATGCTGATGCCTAAAACGGTATCAAATTCTAAGTCCCTTCATGGAAAATGATGATTCGCTCCTGGCAATATTCCAGTTGTAGCGATGTTGATGCTGAGATTGGTGTCAGATTCTAAGTTCCACACTCGCGATAAAAAATCAGCGAGCCACACAAGCATACGAAATAGCCG
Organism: Agapanthus africanus; assembly: GCA_030015575.1. Classification (NCBI taxonomy): domain Eukaryota; kingdom Viridiplantae; phylum Streptophyta; class Magnoliopsida; order Asparagales; family Amaryllidaceae; genus Agapanthus; species Agapanthus africanus. The sequence continues at coordinate 286,521,032 of JASDDO010000006.1, forward strand.
AAATGATGGGGCAACTTGCAATAAAAAGCAGCAAGTAAAAATGTATGCATGCAAAATAGCCGAAATGATTGGGCAACTCGCAATAAAAAGCAGCGAGTAAAAATAAAATAAATAGCCGAAATGATTGGGCACCGCGAAAAATAGCCGAAATGATTGGGTAATCGTGACCTTCGCGATATAAAAGCTGAAATGATAGAGCATCGCGGAAATAAAAAAAATGAATGAATGAAACTTTGGCCCTACAGGCGATAGTACAGCAATCCCTGTATACGATCCAGGGGCACAAACAAAGAAGGAGGCACCCTTTCCTTCCCAATGCTCCATCAGAAAACGGAGCCAAATCTTAACGGCAATATCTACGGCCTAACAATCAAACAAACGGAGCCACGGAAAAATCCCAGCTCCACCCCGACGTTCGTTTCGATACAGCAGACGAATTGTCACCCCAGCGTTCTTCCTCTTACAGGATTCGGATGTGACAAAGCAAACGAAGCGAAGGCCAAATTCCTAGCTTCAAGGTCTTAACGGTGAGTCATATAAAGCCTGAAAGACAACTGGAGATCATCTCACACTAGTGCGGAATGGTCACCACTTCAACGTTCGTCTCGACACAGCAGACGCAACAATCATCAAACAAATGGAGCCACGGCAAAATCCCTAGTTCCAAAACTCGACGGTTCATCAGCAACCTAGAGACAACCTCGACGTCCGTCTCGATACAGCAGACGAGATGTCACCCCAACGTTCGTCTCGATACAGTAGACGCAATGTCAACAACAGCGTTCCTCCGCAGTCCAGCTGGAGGCAGATGCAACGTCAACAAAAGACCTCACGGTCGAAACAAAGTGGAGTAACGGCAAAATCCCAACTCCACCTTAGCATTCGTCTCGTTACTGTTGCGCCACGGCAGCGCCCCGGCCTTCTACTCGAGGCCAAAATGCGGAATCAAAAGTTTTTCTTAACTTTAAACCGGCGCTACCGCGGACAATAAACCCGGATCGTAACCATTAACCTAATCCTAGCTAACAAGAGAATGGGGTAGAAGCTATACCGAGCGATCCGTGTCCTCCGGTGTTCGTCTCAACTCTGATCTCCCGCGGAATCCTCGTCCGTCACCTCCTCGTCGAAAAGGGCACCACGTAGCCGAATACTTTTACGGGCTTCCACCTCTGGACCGAGGCAACTCGGGCGCGAAGTTGGCTATCCGACGCGTCCAAGATTTGCTATAGATGTAGTGTAGAACTTGTCTCTTTTGGGGTAGTGAAGTTGCCATGGATGTGGAGGAGAGGAGAAAGAACCTTTGAAGAGGAAGAAGATGTATCATATTTTCAAGCATCAAGAATGAGAGATAAAAAAAATCCCACTCTAAAAAATGAACTCCCTCTTTTGGAAATATGGTGGAGAATCAAATCAAGAAGGGAGGTGAGTGTAGAATAGCTTAAAGGTGACCATAACCAAAAGCAATGATAACAATATCAAATCCAATTCAAATCAACTCTAATCCTTTCTAATCACAAAAAGAAAGCCATCATGAAAAAGCAAAGATGCTTAACTTATCATAATGCCACAAATGCAAGAAACCTCCTCCACAAATGTTATTTGCAAACTTGCAAATAACCCCCTCCATCGGAAAAGTCCGGCCGCGAAGGAACAAAGGAAAACCGGCCGGAACGGAATGCAAACTGGCAACCTCAGAAAACAGATCCCGTAATAAATTAGAGGAAAAACCCCGCTACTGCATATACATGCCCGCATTTGTATTCCCACTGAATACAAATGCAAAGAGACAAAATCTACACTGTCTAATACTAGGATCCGGCTTAAGCCAAAGCCGGCTAGTAAAAACCGTCCGATCACGATCCGTGCAATATCGCACGTATCTGATCGAACCCTGCCATATCTCCATACGGCCTCTACAGCGTTTCGCCCAAAACTTGAGTAACTGAGTGTGGTGGACTCTAAAGACTCGTCAATACTATGGCTGTGGATTTAACCACTAGCACGTCAGAGGTATTAGCCATACGTGACGGGCCACCAGCTATTGACCAAAAGGGACGTCGATGAGCGAACTCATCCTGACACCCTACTGAGCCTGTCAGTGACAATATCCGTATATTCCAGTCTGTTCGTCTATGAGTATCGCATGGCGGGCCTAGGGGGTTGGTAAAAGTCAGACCCCCAAAAGCGGTACAAGTCGTGTCGGAGCGAAGCCCAGAACACCCTGAGATACTACTGGAATACCTACCAGTAAATCTCCTGCCTCGGCCGAGGGCTTTGTGTAATAGCTCTCCTAGACACAGCGCGACCTCACCCCCAATACCGGGAGAGACGAACCCCTGCAGATCCGCTCACTGCCTCCATATGGCTCGGGACTGTACCCAACTAAAACCTGTTTGCACGACTCCTTTGAGCCGTGGTAGGGTAGTAATCAAAGCACAGTGGGAACTCACAAGAGACAAATGACGATCTCAGGTCGATGAACTAACCTGTACACATGTCACCAGGGAACTGCTATCTGACGTCTGGTATAATCCCAACTAGCAGGTTCCCGGCGAGTCCTGTCCGGTGTACTCATAACCCAATGAGCACCTGTATACATCTTAGGTGAACCAACTGACACCAGTGGCTTGTGAGACCAGCCACCGCCCCTCGTCGGGGTCTCGACTGTATACACTAGTCTACTAATGGAGTATCGATGCCCAGTCTCGAAACTCCCACGACTAGGGACCTTTTAAGGATGTGCTTATAGACTCCAGCTCTCACGTATATGATCGCCCTCATACTGCTGGTAGTCAAGCAAGAATCCTAGGGGCTCTATCAACGTGTAATAGCGACTCGTAAGATCACCTAAAGCAGCACACGATGATAAAGATAAACCAGATAGCATACTATCATCTTGAGTAAGACTGTCCTACTGGGATAGGTCCTCCCTCAATCATTGCAATCACGTGCCTGTGATCCAATAATTGACTCTGAGGGCACTATCTCCAACAATCTCCCACTTGCACTCAAGGCTAATTATTGCGATGTCGCATACTCACAGCCCGTGTGATACCGAACACCCAACTCCTCTACTGGTCAGTCTCACAAAGCTCGTTTGCGAAAATTATTGCGTTCGAGGAATAGCCTCAGTGAGTGGATCCGCTGTGGTGTTTCTTTCTATGTCTCTCTTTATCTCAAGTTTGCGGAGAAAGCCATCTCCCGAAATGAGCAATACCTGTCTTAGAATGTGTCTGGATATCTGATGGGACCTAGCTCATAAATGAACTCCAAATCCAAACTTCTTAGACTGTATCGTCAACTGAACTTAATCAGTATCCTGTGCCATGCCTTTCCCTCAGTATCCACCTGGACCACCTGTCCAAAATACTGCCCCTCGTCAGAGGGAAAACTATAACTCTGACAGCCACTCTGCCATCCAGGTCACCTTGGAAGCCTGGAATGATAACCGTCTCCTAAAGGAGGCAGTCGTTATCAAATCCCTAGAACATTCACTTATGTTCTAAAGCTGCTTCCGATTGTTTCTCCAGGATTGGATTAATATCAACTTATTGCATCTAGTGCAAGAACAACATCTGGTGTGGTACTTGACATCTCATGATTGACTCAATTGCCTAAGCAAGTGATCTGCCAATCATGCACATCCCTCTCCCCTTTAGTCTGTAAGACGCCTTTAGAGAGGGTGACTCCATCACCTGCAGGTACACTACCGTGCCAGGAGTCGTCCATTCTAAATACTTATAGAATGTTGTCTAAGTACCCAGATTAGGAAACCACCCAAATCTAGATCTAAAACCATAGATCCAGTAACCAGGATGTCTGATATAATATCCAAGTCCTTTGTGGAGAAACCACTGTGTGACAACCAAAGAATAACCGATCGTAGTATAGGAATATCACTTCCTACTCTGTGTATGTCATCCAAATACCAGGACATTACACCCTACTACCTTCTTAACAGATCCATCCCCTATTCTGATGAAGTCAAACCTATGACTGTCACATCAGAAATAGATGATCTATCTCCGCTATATCTACTTAAGTCTATAAATAGACATAAGCCTCTTGCCCACTATGCTTCCGCTGCTCCCACTGACTACGACAACCCTCTGGCAGAGTCATATAGACGTACACTTCTAAAGCTAGTTTAGAACGACGCTATACTCATCCTCCTGCCGGGTCTCACAGTCTGGAACAACAGCAATGGCAAGTCTGGGTAAACAAGAACCTCCCTGCCACCGTCCTTGAGCATACCGAAGTACCTCTCGGGTGCCTGAGGTTACCCACCATATCTGCGGAGTGGCAATGGAATGTCAAACCAGGTTGAATCTTTAGGTTCTTATCAAATCTTCAGTAATCGTTTGCGGTTCTGGAATCACTTCCAGTTCTACCATACTCCCACTACTGTTTTTCTGAAAAAATCCATTTCTTTTTAAAATGTGGCGAGTTAAGAACAATATCACTATTGATCTTCCAGATGGTAGAAAGTCAACCCTCGTCATAGCCTGGGTCAACCCACAAACAGCCATTACAGAAACGTGCCTTGAGTTATCCGGAGTCTGGTTTTAAGCATAAGTCGGACAACTCCCCGTACCTTAACAATATCAAGATATGAACTGTTCTATATCCAATATAGAAACAGAGGCACTGATTTAATTGAACCAGATTCAAATCATGCAGCTATCTCCAGTGCATGTCAACTAAATGGAAGGAGGCCGATCAGCGTTACTCAACTTAGGAATGCTTCCAATTATGAGCAACCTGAAAGAGAAGCAAGTTCTCATTACTATCAACTGAATACCATACACAAATATCTACATCTTCGATCACCTTGAAGAATCCCGATACTTGCAATACCTGGTTCTCTACTCTATTTTTATACCAATAACTCCTCAAAACTCAGACCCTGTGTTTCTACGAAACACATGTCTAAGAACTAGAGAAGTTAAAAGTAAACAGAATATAGTACGAGGACCAACCCCTCTGTCCTAATGGACACTGGACAATATACAATAATCTGTATAAGTCCCTGAGTCTAACAACTCATTCACTGTGTGTCGTAGGTTGAAAACTGTACTTATGGTTAAGAAAAATTACACCGCTGTTCAATACTCCTTACCTAACCATCCACTGGTATAGGTAAATGTCATAGACATAATTTCAAAAGGTATATCTCACTCTATAAAAATAGACGTACAGATATATCAATTTGAAATTGGTGCATAACAACGGATATTCAAAACCAAATATTTGCCGTCCGGCAAACAACCCAGGTGACTTCCTCAAATATCACCAATTACAACGAATCCCGATATAATGAGGATGATCACCTAATTCCCAATAACTTACTCCCACTCATCATCTGTAAAACCATACAGATGTGAGAATCAAACCTGGTAAATACATACCCTGGAGCAAGTGTCTAATTGGGAAATCAGTTTTTCTTTTAACAGTACACAGTGAAACTGAAACATTAAAATATTTCGATGGGGTATCCTGGTATTCCTAGTAATGCCTCTTCCATTTTCCAGATTCACAACTATAACCGTATAATTCTTTGCCACCTCTCTAAATCTCTTTATATGTCTTTAGCCATTACCTTCTGTACACCCCTTTAGGCCAAATGGTTTTCTTCCTTCCCTACCGTTCGGCACCAGCCTATGGTTTGGAAGAAGACTATCCAATAAGCATAATGGGTGTACTGTCCTAATCCTAGGAACACTCGCAATGCGAGAGAAGGTGAAGATAAAAGACAACCGAATGAACCTTATTCCTATTTCTCCTGAACCAGGGTCCATCCCCGAACTGGAACAAGTTCCTTTCGAGTTCGTATATAACCATACGATGGATTATCCAATAAACTTGGGATCTTCGTAGTGATACGGAGTGTCCTGGAGAAATACAAAGGTGATTTAGGATTGGCGAAGAAATACTTGGTTTGGTCGTGAATATCAGTCGCAATTTATTTTGCCCTCTTACTAATCCCTTTCTTTGTCTTAACTTAATACCTTCTGTACACCGTTTAGGCTAATTAGTTTTCTTCATTCCCTACCGGTCGGCACCTGCCTATGGTTTGGAAGAAGACTATCCAATTTGCGTAATAGGTGTACTATCTCCTAAACCAAGGAGTACTCGAAACCTGAGAGAAGGTAAAAAGAAAAGACAACTGAATAGTCCTATTCGTTTTCTCCAGAACCGAAAACCATCCTCGAATTCCTTCGAGTTCGTATATAACCATACGATGGTTTTGTCCAATGGAAGTGGACGTTCGTAGTAATACGAGGTGTCCTGGAGAAAAGGGTAAAAGTAGGAGTGGCAATGAGGTCTGCAACTCTGACAATCCAAAAGCCAGTGATAAGAAGGTTCGGTCAACTTGGTCACTGAGTCATAGTCTAGGGTCGGGTCAATGGTCGCTGCCAAAGAGAGAGAGAAAAGAAACACTCAGCGTGCACTCTAACCTAGATCAGAATGGTTATCACTTTATCTAATCTGAAAACCTCCCACTGTAACGTCAAATTCTTCCCCAAACCTGAAAGAAGAATTAGTCGGGATCACCCGAGGAGTAAACCAACTCATCAGTGGGAATCGGGATCCAACTATCAACGCATGATAACGTGACGGAATCCACTCACGTTATCACACTCCAGAAGGTATGCGCATGCCTGGCAAGTTTCAGTTTCTTTAGAAACTCCCGATGTGATTTTTTACCCCTAGGACTCAAGTGACCTTGACACAGTCAACAAATCAAAGAGTCCTAGTCAAGTTCAACCCGTCATTATCCTGGATTGCATTAAACCCACCAGTACGAGCCCTTGATACAGTCAACAAGGCCGCACGACTGTCCTAACCAATCCCATTAATATGCTACAAACAAACACTACTTAGCTACCGCACACTACGCCTTGACACAGTCAACAAACGCAGCACGAATACTAAGTAATACTTGGAAGAAATGACGGAGGGCTACGTCTAGTTTTTGGCGAAAAACTTTTAACGTAATGAACTTGATATCGTTGAAGGAACTGCATAGCCTTTTATAAAAATATAGCGACGAAAACCTTTGCTAAAGAGGTCACTCCCGGTGAAGGGATCTCGGCTCTTCCCCCGTAGAATGAGGTGCAGGATATTCCAACTGAATACCACGATGCAAAGCAAAAGTAATTGGCTATAGTGAAGTTATTGCCCTGACGCAAACTTCTGTCCAAGGGGTCAATCCCGGTGAAGGGATCTCGGCCCTTGCCTCGTCGACTGAGGAGCAGGATATTCCAACTGAATACCACTGTGCAAAACAAAAAGTGAACGTCCTTGCAATAACAGCTTTTTGAAAAATGTTCCAACAACATCAGAACAGGTTTGTTTATCTTGCATTGATCCGAATCAACGCAGTCCCATCAATTTATCACACCACAAAGAACGAAAATATACTGATGTACGTATATGCCATCCGCATTCGCCACTGGGTCCCGTCATCACCCGTTAGGTTACTTAACTAACGACAGAGCGGGGACTGGACTAGCGCGGATGCAAAACATATACAACATCTACTAATATATATATAATATATAATTTTCGCTCAAGGCGTGATAAAATGCAACATCACAGAAATGTATAGCATCACAGAACAATACAGATATCTGGGATCCCCGGGTTTCATAGAGCCGCTACTGAAACCCGACGTTCCCCTGGTCGTGTGGATAGCCTGTGCAATGAAAATCCTAGACCCCTACGGGCGCGGCAAGTCACCCGCCAAAACCTGAAGCGAGGCAGCCCTCTTCAGCAACGTGAATGGACCACCCAGCACTTCACGGAATCCGGTAACTTGGGCACCCCTCCTTGGGCCAACCTGTATCCCCTACGAGTGCGGCGAACAGCCCGCCAATTCTAGAGTAAAGCCCCCTCCGTCTCAATGCCATGAGATGCGGGCTCGTTGCCCTCTAGAACCCGGCTGTCCGTGCACCCCTCCGCAGGGTAAGCCTAGTACAGAAAGTAAAATATACATACAACGGGTACATCGACCGCAACCTGGTCGTGCCCCAAAATAATAATACAAACAGGCAGTGACGGCAGTCCACATGTCGGACGCTCGCCCCACAAAAGCAAATGTACATATATAAACAAAACCTGTACTAGCATTGCATCCAGGCTATCCTCCACGACCGATCCGCAACATCACAGCAATACACAGAACATCAACGTGAAAGTCACGTTCGCAAATCCGTCTAACCGGGCTATAGCAGTTAGACTGGATTTACCGATCAAGTGACATTCACGGTCGTAGATATAATTTAAATACTGTGAACTAGCATGTTTAAAATATCCAATCGAACAAATATTACCAAGTGGGCCCCAAAGCATTACTGTAGCACTTACAGAAAATCTGGGCCCAAAAGGAATATCCTAAAATCCCTATTTCCATGTCAAAAGCCCTCTGGAAAAATTTGCCACGATGAACAGTTAAAAGCGCGGCGGAACCGCGGCCCAAGCATGGGTTTGGCCGCGGTTCCGCGGCGGTGTAGTCGGATCTCGCGACCAAATTTTACCAGAATTCTTATTTTTCCATGCACAGTATTCTGCAACAACCTGAAAAATTTTTGGAGCTGAAAAAATTTCGACAGAAACTGAGCATGTGAAAATACGGTTTTTGGGATTTTGATCGATCGAGGCTTTAAACATACTAGAGCAAGCTAGGTAGGTTAATGGCGCGGCTCTGATACCAATGTAAGTCCGCGGCGGCGCCCCGGCCGTCGATCCGACGCCGGAAACGCGGAAACAAAAACTTTGCAAACTAGCAAACCGGCACCACCGCGCACTTTTTACCCGGATCGGGCCATTAACCTAGCAGCTAGCAAACTAGAAAAGAGTAGAGAAGCTATACCGAGCGATCCGTGTCCTCCGGTCTTCGTCTCCACTCCGATCTCCCGCGGAATCCTCGTCCGTCACCTCCTCGTCGAAAAGGGCACCACGTAGCCGAATACTTTTACGGGCTCCCACCTCTGGACCGAGGCAACTCGGGCGCGAAGTTGGCTATCCGACGCGTCCAAGATTTGTTGTAGATGTAGTGTAGAACTTGTCTCTTTTGGGGTAGTGAAGTTGCCATGGATGTGGAGGAGAGGAGAAAGAACTTTTGAAGAGGAAGAAGATGTATCATATTTTCAAGCATCAAGAATGAGAGATAAAAAAAATCCCACTCTAAAAAATGAACTCCCTCTTTTGGAAATATGGTGGAGAATCAAATCAAGAAGGGAGGTGAGTGTAGGATAGCTTAAAGGTGACCATAACCAAAAGCAATGATAACAATATCAAATCCAATTCAAATCAACTCTAATCCTTTCTAATCACAAAAAGCAAGCCATCATGAAAAAGCAAAGATGCTTAACTTATCATAATGCCACAAATGCAAGAAACCCCCTCCACAAATGTTATTTGCAAACTTGCAAATAACCCCCTCCATCGGAAAAGTCCGGCCGTGAAGGAACAAAGGAAAACCGGCCGGAACGGAATGCAAACTGGCAACCTCAGAAAACAGATCCCGTAATAAATTACAGGAAAAACCCCGCTACTACATATACATGCCCGCATTTGTATTCCTACTGAATACAAATGCAAAGAGACAAAATCTACACTGTCTAATACTAGGATCCGGCTTAAGCCAAAGCCGGCTAGTAAAAACCGTCCGATCACGATCCGTGCAATACCGCACGTATCTGATCAAACCCTGCCATATCTCCATACGGCCTCTACAACGTTTCGCTCGAAACTTGAGTAACTGAGTGTGGTGGACTCTAAAGACTCGTCAATACTATGGCTGTGGATTTAACCACTAGCACGTCAGAGGTATTAGCCATACGTGACGGGTCACCAGCTATTGACCAAAAGGGACGTCGATGAGCGAACTCATCCTGACACCCTACTGAGCCTGTCAGTGACAATATCCGTACAGTCCGGTCCGTTCGTCTATGAGTATCGCATGGCGGGCCTAGGAGGTTGGTAAAAGTCAGACCCCCAAAAGCGGTACAAGTCGTGTCGGAGCGAAGCCCAGAACACCCTGAGATACTACTGGAATACCTACCAGTAAATCTCCTGCCTCGGCCGAGGGCTTTGTGTAATAGCTCTCCTAGACACAGCGCGACCTCACCCCCAATACCGGGAGAGACGAACCCCTGCAGATCCGCTCACTGCCTCCATGTGGCTCGGGACTGTACACAACTAAAACCTGTTTGTACGACTCCTTTGAGCCGTGGTAGGGTAGTAATCAAAGCACAGTGGGAACTCACACGAGACAAATGACGATCTCAGGTCGATGAACTAACCTGTACACATGTCACCAGGGAACTGCTATCTGACGTCTGGTATAATCCCAACTAGCAGGTTCCCGGCGAGTCCTGTCCGGTGTACTCATAACCCAATGAGCACTTGTATACATCTTAGGTGAACCAACTGACACCAGTGGCTTGTGAGACCGGCCACCGCCCCTCGTTGGGGTCTCGACTGTATACACTAGTCTACTAATGGAGTATCGATGCTCAGTCTCGAAACTCCCACGACTAGGGACCTTTTAAGGATGTGCTTATAGACTCTAGCTCTCACGTATATGATCGCCCTCATACTGCTGGTAGTCAAGCAAGAATCCTAGGGGCTCTATCAACGTGTAATAGCGACTCGTAAGATCACCTAAAGCAGTACACGATGATAAAGATAAACCAGATAGCATACTATCATCTTGAGTAAGACTGTCCTACTGGGATAGGTGTCACGCCCCGCTTCCCAGAGTACGCAAGATTTGGGCACGTGACATAGCCAACCATGCTACCTGTGGGTAGGAAGTATCCATCCACAGTCACATTACGGTTGTAAAGATATCAAGAACAGTAAAAATAAACTAAACTAATACATGTCCAAATCCATAATAACAAGAATCAATAAGCAATAAGTGCGGAAGCTAATGATCCAATACAATGAGTAAACAGTATGTCCCATAATGCGGGCTCACATCTGGAAATGAAATGACATAAATAAACTAAACTCTAAAGAACTCACAGTTCAGCCGGCTGGCTGAAGTACTCCTGCTCGGTCGACGACAAGGTACGGAATCTGGGCCATGCAAAACCCAGACGTCAACGCGTCATGATATCAAGTAAAAAGCATAAACATGATAATAAACAATGCAAGCATGAACATGAATAAAGCAGTAATATGAAGTAACAAGCAGGATAATGTGCAAAGGTGACTAAACTGTCCTATCAGGTTTTCTACTCTATAGTCTTTGAAACCAATTGATGAATCGTCGATGTAACTCAATAGTATCCCGTGCGTGCCCGGGACCACGGTCATGATTCTCGGGGCTGAATCCGAGACGTGCCGCTAAGCAGTAAAAGGTAGTAGGATAGATGAGTGATGTCAGCATCAACACTCCGGAGCTGGCCAAGCCCGTAAGACTGATCAGAACAATGTATCGAACTGTTGAGTTACAAGTCGGTTTCACCTTTGATTTCCCCATACCCCCAAGCTATGTATGTCAGTCAGGTATTCAGTAGTCAGGGACTAATGCCAACACAAGTCAAGTAAAGGTAGGTCTGTCTGGATCGACAGCAGGAATGGTTAGGTCTGTCGGCATTAGGCACGAGATCAGGAACAAGTAATGTCATGGTACAACGGGATGAGTCGGTAAGCATGTATATGTCAGGTGTAGCAGGGTCAGGCCAATATGTCGTGCAATCAGTAAGTGCTCACAACAGGTACACAATCAATAATGAACAGTAGCAGGAAACAGTAAATAACAATATAAATCTAGGTAAACACAGTGATGTTCCGTATTCTCTTATTAATCCGTTTCACGCACCTTTGAGGTGCAAAAGCCACAAGACGAACAATATCGATAATATACGTAATGGAGTTACATGAATCTGAACTAAGCACAATAATTGTCTCATGAGTGATTTTAACAAATGAATTGGGGATGATCTACTTGGTTTGATTAGTTAAGTATGACTTAATAGCAGACCGGTTAAAGCGAGCAATGATTTTATTGATTTAAAGTTACGGATAATCGTGGCTAGCAATTCTAAGTTATAACAGGTATCGATGTTATATTAGTTGTGTGGTTATAATATGATGATTAAGTTGTAGCATGTTAAGCAAGTATTCAGATACTTGCCTCGGCGGTTCCGCGAACCGAAACACGGATGCGATGTCGGGAAAAAGCACGATAAGCTAGCACGGGCCACGGATCAGGTCTCAACGGAGGTCAACGGAATCACACGGACCAGGGGGCTTCGCTGGAGCGTCGGGTTCGTCAGACGGCACGGTCGGATCCGGCAGCAAACAGAACAACAAAGTTAGCAAACAAACTACGCATTCCCGATACGGACCAGCGGGGGGTTGTACCAAAAGGAAAGAGAAGGAACTTACAGGGAGACACCAGGGGGTGACCACGGCGGGTTCGACGGCACTGGAACGCCGGCGAGGCCGCGACGGTGGCTGTGAAGGCTGGAACAGCCGTTGGACTTGCTGGAGAGGGGTGCGACGAGTGGAGGAGGGTGGTGGTCGGCTCAGGTGATCGAGGGGGAAAAGGAGGTGGCGCGGGAGACGTCGACGAGGGTCGTCGGCGCGATTTCCGGCGACCTGGAGATGGTGCAGGTGTTGGGCTCGGGTCTGAAGGTGGTCCGGCGAGGAGAGGAGGGGGTGATGTCGAGGTCTCGACGAGGAGGGTGAGAGGGAGTCGTGGGAGGCTTCGACGGTCGGAGGCGACGTCGACGGCGAGGTCTGCGAGGGGATGGAGGCGTCGGGGAGATGGGTTGCAGGCGCGGGAAGGAGCGGGAGACGGGAGGAGGAAGGTAGGTGGGTGCGGTGGAAGTCGTGGTGGTGAGGGCGGCGACGGCAAGGTCGCGAGGAGGCCGGCGGTGAGACTGCGTGAGCTAGGGTTAGGGTTTCGCGTGGGTTCGCTCGCGAGGAAGAGGACGTGGGGCGGCTGTTGCATGGTGATTATATAGAGGAGAGAGAGAGAGAGATTGGAGATAGAGAGAGAGAGAGATTGAGAGAGATTGAGGGAGGAGAGAGAGAGACTGAGGGAAAGAGAGCGGGGTCCACACGGGGAAACCAAGGCTCGCGATTGGTTGGGGATGTTAGGAAAAGGAATTTAAAAGATTTAACGAAGAGATTTGCTGTTAGGAAATGAAGATTAGGATGTATATATAAATTCGATATTAAATTTAAATGAGCCCTTTTTGGCGTGAAATGAAACATTTCCAAATCGCGCCCGGGTTGCGCCCAAAAGTTCCAAATTCAAATTGTAGGATTTTAAGCGGGTTCCAACTTTTGAAAAGAGGTGTTTAATGATTAAAATGCATGCCCCCAAGTCGGACACTTGCACGCGCGCGTAGTCGTCCAAACTTACCTGTTTAGCCAATCGGAACGGAATCTCGACACGCGGACGCTACCACGCGACTAGTGGCGACGAGTAGGCTAACATGGACATCTTAAATTTCATTTTCGGAGTTAAAATTTGTTATGTGCCAAAATGACTTAACCGGGTAAAATTTAGCAATAAACACCAGAAAATCAGGAAAATTGGAAATGAGCAATAAATAACCCTCAACTAGTAATATACATAGTATTATTGGGCTCGGGTGTTACATCATACCCAACTACAAAAGAATTTCGTCCTCGAAATTCCAAGAATACAAGATAACTAACTACTGGAAAAGATGAGGGAATTTCTGCCGGATCTCGTCTTCTCGCTCCCAAGTAGATCCTCCATGCGATCGGTTACCCCAAGAACTAGCACAAGGGGGATAAACTTGTTCTTAAGAACCTTTTCTCTTCGATCCTTGATCTCGACTGGTCGCTTCCTCAAAAGTCAGATCCTCCCGAACGATCAACTCCGAATGATCCAAGACATGAGTCTCATCACGAACATACCTCCGTAGTTGAGACACATGAAACACATCATGAACTCCTGCTAATGACGATGGTAACGCCAATCGGTACGATACCTCTCCGACCCGCTCCAATATCTCGAAGGGTCCAACGAATCGGGGGCTAAGCTTTCCCCGACTTCCAAAGCGAATCACCCCTCTAGTCGGTGATATCTTCAGGAATACCAAATCGCCCACGGCGAACTCTAGAGGTCTTCTTGACGTGTCGGCCCAACTCTTCTGTCTGTCTTGAGCTGCCTTCATATGCTTTCTGATTGTATTCACCTTCTCGACTGTCTGCACCACCAAATCTGGTCCTAGTAACCTTCGTTCACCAACATCATCCCAACAAACCGGTGGACGACACTTACGACCATACAGTGCTTCAAACGGGGCCATCTGAATAGTTGCTTGGAAGCTGTTGTTATATGAAAACTCCACCAGGTGTAGATGATCTTCCCAAGAACCTTTGAAGTCTAACATGCAAGCCCTCAACATATCTTCAAGGGTCTGGATCGTTCTCTCTGATTGTCCATCAGTCTGGGGATGATAAGCTGTGCTGAACTTCAATCGAGTCCCCAAACTTTCTTGTAAACTCCTCCAAAAGTGTGACAAGAACCGAGTGTCCCTGTCGGACACGATGCTTACCGGTACTCCATGCAATCTGACAATCTCCTGCATGTATCGCTCTGCCAAGGTCTCTGTCGATTGACCAACCCGAAAAGGAATAAAGTGAGCTGCCTTGGTCAACCGATCGACAATCACCCATACTGCATTGTTGCCCATTGGACTCCGCGGTCAAGCCGTCACGAAATCCATGGTTATATGTTCCCACTTCCATTGAGGAATCGGAAGTGGTTGCAACAAACCAGCAACCCTTTGGTGTTCAGCCTTGACTTGCTGACACACCAAGCACTTAGCCACAAAGCGAGCAATTTCCCGTTTCATACCTTCCCACCAGAAATGCTGTCGAATATCTCGGTACATCTTTGTCCCTCCCGGATGTACAGAGTAAGCTGAACTGTGTGCCTCCTTCATAAGCTCCTCACGCATATCTCCCTTTGGCACACACACACGGCTACCATAACTCAACGAACCATCTTCATGGATCAGTAAATCGGTTCGTAGTCCAGCTCCAACCTGCTCTCGAAACTTTTGCAGTCTAGGATCTTGCGATTGCGCCACTTTAATCTTCTCCACTAAGGACGATTGTACTTGTAACTGCATCAACTGTCCTGTAGCACGCGGTAGCACAACCTCCAAGTCAAATCTCCGAAACTCCTCGATGATCTCTCTCTGTGCAGTCAATAACTGAATTGCTGGTAACCGACTTAGTGCATCTGGCACGACATTAACTTTTCCCGGATGGTACTTAAGATCAAGGTCGTAGTCGGCCATCAGCTCCAACCATCTGCGTTGCCTCATGTTCAACTCCTTCTGAGTGAACACATACATCAAACTCTTATGATCCGTAAGGACTTCAATTCTCTCGCCCAAAAGGTAGTGTCTCCAAATCTTCAGGGCGAAGATCACGGCTGCAAGCTCCAAGTCGTGAGTCGGATAGTTCTGCTCATGAGTCTTCAGCTGTCTCGATGCGTAAGCGACGACTTTCCCATTCTGCATCAAAACACATCCCAATCCTTTTCCAGATGCGTCGCTGTGAATCCTCAGTCCTCCGGAATTGTCCGGTACGGTTAGGATATGGGCGGTTATCAACTTCTGCTTCAACGTCTCGAAGGCCAACTCACATCCATCCGTCCAAACAAACGGTACCTCCTAACGCGTAAGCTTGGTTAACGGCTCAGCTAACGAGCGAAGTTCTCCACAAATCTTCTGTAGTAACCGGCGAGTCCAAGAAAACTCCTTATCTCAGCTACACTCCTTGGAATAGGCCAATCCCGAACTGCTGCAATTGTTTCGGGATCAACGGCGATTCCATCGCCCGACACGACATGCCCCAAAAACTTCACTTCTTCCAGCCAAAATTCGCACTTACTCGTCTTCGCGAATAATTTCTCCTGTCTCAGCGTCGGCAGTGCGATCCTTCTTCTTCACTAAAAGAACTGGAGCTTCCCAAGGTGAGTTGCTGCTTCGAATCATCCCTTCTCGAGTAATTCACTCACTTGTTTCTTAACTCCCACCACTTCTACTGGTGCCATTGCATAGTCAGCTTTTGATACTGGCGTTGCACCAGGAGTAAGGTCAAACGCAAACTCCACATCTCGCTTCGGTGGTAAGCCCGAAATATCTTCAAACACATCCATAAAGTCGCGAACAACTGCCGGCTCTTCATTACTATCCACAACCATAGCCGCAAGAACATTGTTCGTCGGCCTAGCCCTAAACTCGACTGGCCCGACAGAACTGCTTCCTCCGATGAAAGTAAACTCAGGGTGTCCGGGAATCTGGAAAATTACTTTCCTTGCCCTACAATCAATGTGTGCGTGGAAAGTGCCAAGAAAATCCATTCCCAAGACTACTTCATAACTGCCCGTATCAATCACCAAGAAATCCGCAAAAAGCTCCCATCCACAAACAACAACAGTACAATCTCTACACTCCTTACTAGCTATGATTTTTCCATTCCCAGTGTGTATGTCCCAAAAACTAGACAGGGTCGTGCAGGTGATCGAGTGTGTAGTTATAAAATTTGATGACATAAAACAGTGGGATGCTCCGAAATTAAGTAATGCCAAAGCGGGAAAAACCATGAACGAGTAAATTACCTGAAACCACTTCTCCCGATGCCTTAGCTTCTTCAGTTGTCAACACGAGCGCTCGAGCCTGCTGTGGTCCTTGAGTAAGCGGTTCCTGTCCTTGGAACGGTCCCTGCGGAGGCTTCTGTGTATCATCCTTTGTGCGAGGCTTCGACGGACAAGCATCAACGGTGTGATCTGCCGCTCCACATCTAAAACAGAGTCCCAGCCTCAAACGACACTCCCTTCGCACATGTCCGGGTTTATGGCAGTGGCTACAGATCACGCTCCCCCTCCGATCACCCATACTTGTTTTCTTCATTGGTGCCACGCTGCGCCTGTTCACTGGAATACTTCTACGTACGGACGTGGGGTCCAGTGCAAATGCTGGTTCCAGCTCGAGTTGTTCCTTTAGTTTCTCCAACAATCCCCTTATCACTCTTCGCCTGGCGGCTAAGACCGCATGCCCTGGGTCCATCTCCAAATTCTGATCGGCCATATCCCTGGAAATCAAAGTACCCAACGTTAGCATGATGATGGTTTTCGAGTATAGATCAAGGCTAGAACTCCAAGATACTTAAATAGAGTGCCGCATTGTAGCTATGCCGCGGTATCATAGCCGCAATTACTTAACTCCACCCAAGTCGCCTAAGTCCTAGAGATAACAAGAAGTTAGGTTTTCAAGTTTGACAATGCAAAGTAAGTTTGCATGCCGACATGATCCGGAAGAATGATTCAAGGATGGTAAAACGGTCAAAGTGGCAGGACATGTTTCCTAATCACGGGTATTCTGATTCGTGTATCGGGTGCGATACCCAACTACAAAGAATCAACCAATTAACCTATGCTCTGATACCATAAAACCATGTCACGCCCCGCTTCCCAGAGTACGCAAGATTTGGGCACGTGACATAGCCAACCATGCTACCTGTGGGTAGGAAGTATCCATCCACAGTCACATTACGGTTGTAAAGATATCAAGAACAGTAAAAATAAACTAAACTAATACATGTCCAAATCCATAATAACAAGAATCAATAAGCAATAAGTGCGGAAGCTAATGATCCAATACAATGAGTAAACAGTATGTCCCATAATGCGGGCTCACATCTGGAAATGAAATGACATAAATAAACTAAACTCTAAAGAACTCACAGTTCAGCCGGCTGGCTGAAGTACTCCTGCTCGGTCGACGACAAGGTACGGAATCTGGGCCATGCAAAACCCAGACGTCAGCGCGTCATGATATCAAGTAAAAAGCATAAACATGATAATAAACAATGCAAGCATGAACATGAATAAAGCAGTAATATGAAGTAACAAGCAGGATAATGTGCAAAGGTGACTAAACTGTCCTATCAGGTTTTCTACTCTATAGTCTTTGAAACCAATTGATGAATCGTCGATGTAACTCAATAGTATCCCGTGCGTGCCCGGGACCACGGTCATGATTCTCGGGGCTGAATCCGAGACGTGCCGCTAAGCAGTAAAAGGTAGTAGGATAGATGAGTGATGTCAGCATCAACACTCCGGAGCTGGCCAAGCCCGTAAGACTGATCAGAACAATGTATCGAACTGTTGAGTTACAAGTCGGTTTCACCTTTGATTTCCCCATACCCCCAAGCTATGTATGTCAGTCAGGTATTCAGTAGTCAGGGACTAATGCCAACACAAGTCAAGTAAAGGTAGGTCTGTCTGGATCGACAGCAGGAATGGTTAGGTCTGTCGGCATTAGGCACGAGATCAGGAACAAGTAATGTCATGGTACAACGGGATGAGTCGGTAAGCATGTATATGTCAGGTGTAGCAGGGTCAGGCCAATATGTCGTGCAATCAGTAAGTGCTCACAACAGGTACACAATCAATAATGAACAGTAGCAGGAAACAGTAAATAACAATATAAATCTAGGTAAACACAGTGATGTTCCGTATTCTCTTATTAATCCGTTTCACGCACCTTTGAGGTGCAAAAGCCACAAGACGAACAATATCGATAATATACGTAATGGAGTTACATGAATCTGAACTAAGCACAATAATTGTCTCATGAGTGATTTTAACAAATGAATTGGGGATGATCTACTTGGTTTGATTAGTTAAGTATGACTTAATAGCAGACCGGTTAAAGCGAGCAATAATTTTATTGATTTAAAGTTACGGATAATCGTGGCTAGCAATTCTAAGTTATAACAGGTATCGATGTTATATTAGTTGTGTGGTTATAATATGATGATTAAGTTGTAGCATGTTAAGCAAGTATTCAGATACTTGCCTCGGCGGTTCCGCGAACCGAAACACGGATGCGATGTCGGGAAAAAGCACGATAAGCTAGCACGGGCCACGGATCAGGTCTCAACGGAGGTCAACGGAATCACACGGACCAGGGGGCTTCGCTGGAGCGTCGGGTTCGTCAGACGGCACGGTCGGATCCAGCAGCAAACAGAACAACAAAGTTAGCAAACAAACTACGCATTCCCGATACGGACCAGCGGGGGGTTGTACCAAAAGGAAAGAGAAGGAACTTACAGGGAGACACCAGGGGGTGACCACGGCGGGTTCGACGGCACTGGAACGCCGGCGAGGCCGCGACGGTGGCTGTGAAGGCTGGAACAGCCGTTGGACTTGCTGGAGAGGGGTGCGACGAGTGGAGGAGGGTGGTGGTCGGCTCAGGTGATCGAGGGGGAAAAGGAGGTGGCGCGGGAGACGTCGACGAGGGTCGTCGACGCGATTTCCGGCGACCTGGAGATGGTGCAGGTGTTGGGCTCGGGTCTGAAGGTGGTCCGGCGAGGAGAGGAGGGGGTGATGTCGAGGTCTCGACGAGGAGGGTGAGAGGGAGTCGTGGGAGGCTTCGACGGTCGGAGGCGACGTCGACGGCGAGGTCTGCGAGGGGATGGAGGCGTCGGGGAGATGGGTTGCAGGCGCGGGAAGGAGCGGGAGACGGGAGGAGGAAGGTAGGTGGGTGCGGTGGAAGTCGTGGTGGTGAGGGCAGCGACGGCGAGGTTGCGAGGAGGCCGGCGGTGAGACTGCGTGAGCTAGGGTTAGGGTTTCGCGTGGGTTCGCTCGCGAGGAAGAGGACGTGGGGCGGCTGTTGCATGGTGATTATATAGAGGAGAGAGAGAGAGAGATTGGAGATAGAGAGAGAGAGAGATTGAGAGAGATTGAGGGAGGAGAGAGAGAGACTGAGGGAAAGAGAGCGGGGTCCACACGGGGAAACCAAGGCTCGCGATTGGTTGGGGATGTTAGGAAAAGGAATTTAAAAGATTTAACGAAGAGATTTGCTGTTAGGAAATGAAGATTAGGATGTATATATAAATTCGATATTAAATTTAAATGAGCCCTTTTTGGCGTGAAATGAAACATTTCCAAATCGCGCCCGGGTTGCGCCCAAAAGTTCCAAATTCAAATTGTAGGATTTTAAGCGGGTTCCAACTTTTGAAAAGAGGTGTTTAATGATTAAAATGCATGCCCCCAAGTCGGACACTTGCACGCGCGCGTAGTCGTCCAAACTTACCTGTTTAACCAATCGGAACGGAATCTCGACACGCGGACGCTACCACGCGACTAGTGGCGACGAGTAGGCTAACATGGACATCTTAAATTTCATTTTCGGAGTTAAAATTTGTTATGTGCCAAAATGACTTAACCGGGTAAAATTTAGCAATAAACACCAGAAAATCAGGAAAATTGGAAATGAGCAATAAATAACCCTCAACTAGTAATATACATAGTATTATTGGGCTCGGGTGTTACAATAGGTCCTCCCTCAATCATTGCAATCACGTGCCTGTGATCCAATAATTGACTCTGAGGGCACTATCTCCAACAGTTACAGCAGACGTAATGTCAACAACGGCGTTCCTTCGTAGTTCAGCAGGGTGTACATGCAAAGTTAACAAAAGACCCCATGGTCGAAACCAAGCGGAGTGACGGCAAAATCCCAGCTCCACCTCAGCATTCGTTTCAATACACCAGACGCAGTGTGAGCAAATGAAGCGAAGGCCAAATTCCTAGCTTTAAGGTCTTAACGGCAAGTCATATAAAGCCTGAAAGACCACCGGAGATCATCTCACATGGAGTGGTCACCTCCTCGACGTTCGTTTCGATACAGCAGACGAGTTGTCACCCCAGCGTTCTTCCTCCAGCAGGGATTCGGACGTGACAAAGCAAACGAAGCGAAGGCCACATTCCTAGCTTCAACGTCTTCACGGTAACTCACATAAAACCGGAAAGACAATCGGAGATCATCTCGCACCAGCACAGAGTGGTCACCACCTTGACGTTCGTCTCGATACAGCAGACGAAATGTCAACCCCGGCGTTCTTCCTCCAACAGGATTTGGACACACCAAAGCAAACGAAGCGAAGGCCACATTCCTAACTTCGACGTCTTGACGGTAACTCATATAAAACCGGAAAGACAATCGGAGATCATCTCGCACCAGCACAGAATGGTCACCACCTCGACGTCCATCTCGATACAGCAGACGAGATGTCACCCCAACGTTCGTCTCGACACAGCAGACGCAACGTCATCAAACAAATGGAGCCACGGCAAAATCCCTAGTTCCCACCGCAACATTCATCTCGATACAGCAGACGCAATGCCAGCAAACGAAGCAAAGGCCAAATTCCTAGCTTCAGGGTCTTGACGGCAACTCACATAAAACCCGAAAGACTATCGGAGATCATCCCCACACCAGCACGGAGTAGTTATGACTCATCGGGGCTCACCAAAATAAGCCTAACCTCAAGTAAAAAGCGACATGGCAAATTCCTAACGCTTGCTCTTCCGACGGTCAAACTTCCAAGGAGGATTGCTTGAAGACGTCTTGTCCGGCCCCCGAAGGGATCAGAGACACGGCAGTCGCAGGGCTACTCGAACAGCACGATTGCCTATCGAGGACTATATCAGCTTATGCGACGGTACGATGGCCAAAACCCCTAAGTACCACCAACCCTTAACGGGCTTCTGTCGTAAAGAGCAGAGGTTAAATACGACGTTAAGATGTTCTTGTGAGGAAACGCTCGATTCGTCTCGACTTGTGAAAAAATTGTCGAGGCGACTCGACTCGTGAGATAAAGCCTTAGGCAGTGGGCATAAAAGAAACCTGTTTCCTAAGCGCTGGGACCCCGCAAGTTGACCCAAAACGGTCTCTTGCATACCATCCACGGGTCTCACTCTCCAACGTCGAACTTCGACAAGGAGGGGAACAACCGCTTACAAGTCCTCTCGACTCGTAAGAGGGAAAAATCTCTTATAAGATCCTTACGACTTATAAGAGAAAACACACTTAGGGATCCTCACGATTCCTAAGGAGAAAACCCACCTACGAGATCCTCTCGATCCGTAGGGAGAAAAGTCTCTATGAGACCCTCACGGCTCATAGAGTTGAAAAGTCTTAGGCAGCAGATCTGAACCTGCGGCCTAAGCCCTCGCTACCTCGTGAAGAAATCAAGGTGCTTACCAGCTATTTGTAACAGTATACTGATAATAAGAGAGTGACAGAAAGAACATCCGATTTACACTTGATCAAGCGTTTAAGACATACTCATTCATGCACGTGCAAACGGTTCGGGATGAGGAATAAGACAAGATGAAATGAAAATTTTCTATTCATATCATAAAAAAGGGGGTTCTTACAATCACGGAGAAATAAATAATAACATTATTAAAATGTTTACAAAGGTATGACTTCGGATCCGGGGCACGGATTGAGGAATTCAAAAGTAAGGCCATCCAGAGTTCTCCTGGCCTTTCTGATTATTCTTATGCGCAGCCTCTCGCGCTCCTCTGTGTCAAGATCCTCGGCAAGCCCTCCCGGCCTTCGATAAGCAGTAACTATCGTCGTCTGCTGGAAGATTTGGTGTAGGATGTCAATGAGGCTGTCCCGCCGTTTCTTCGAGATCAGCCCCGTCAGGTACACTGAATGCACCTTGTCCCCGGCATCATCCAGCGCATTGAGCGGCAGGGCCTCGTGAAGACCCGGAAGTGCTCTCCATATTGCTCCTAGCACGACTTTCAAAAGAGCCGAACGACGGGGTAGCAGCCAACCACCGCTTGCGTTCAGACGACCCATGACCTCTGCACATTGAGCGTCTGTAAACTCCTGGTTTTGTTGACGACCCTGTGCGCGGATATCGTCATAGATGATGAACTCGTGCAAACTGTATAGATGCACCGCCATTATGCCTGAAAGAAATACCACAGGAAGATTAGCGATAGAAGAAAAATAATATACATAGAGGGCTAAATTCCTAGAGAGCAAAGCTCTGTTCAGGGATTAAAACCCATGAACAAAAGCTTAATGAAATCCCAATGGGGATATCTTTAGATCAAAAGATCTGTGAGAGCAAAGCTCTTTGACTGAGATTAATTTAAATTAATTTGATTTACATTAATTTTACCTAAAAGTTTCTAACTTTGAAAATGAGCAAAGCTCTGCTAGTGAAACCCCAATGGGGATCTCTTTAGAACAAAAGATCTGTGAGAGCAAAGCTCTTTGACTGAGATTAATTTAAATTAATTTGATTTACATTAATTTTACCTAAAATTTCTAACTTTGAAAATGAGCAAAGCTCTGCTAGTGAAACCCTAATGGGGATCTCTTTAGATCAAAAGATCTATGAGAGCAAAGCTCTGCTGGTTAAAATTAATTAAAATTAATTTAATCAAAGAATCAATTTTACCTAAAGTTTTTCTAAAACTTTGGAAAGGAGAGCAAAGCTCTGGAGTTCTTGAAGGCAAGAGCAAAGCTCTGAAGTTTTTTGAAAATAAAAAATCTGAAAGATGATAAGCATCTGTGGGGGACCAAAGGTCCTATTTATAGGCATCAAGTGTCTCTTCGACTTCCGAAAGTTGTCACGGCGGTTGGAATTCCGCCACCGTTGCGCTCACGTTTGGGGCCACGTAAGCGCAACGGTGGGGGGCATTTGTTTACCCCAATCAGAGCAAAGATCTGTTCAAATTCCGAAGCGGGAGATAAAGCAACGCTTCATCTTCCCCCAATCAGAGCAAAGCTTTGCTTTGAAAATTTAAAAATTTAATAAATGAAGCAACGCTTCAGATTATTTGCGCGGCGCAACACGCCACGTGTCAGGCGCAGATGCATCAGCGCAGCGCCCAAGGCAGCGCACCCAATCAGAGCAAAGCTCTATTTAAAGAAAAATTAAAGGAAGCAACGCTTCAGTTGCGCAGGCGCTGCGCTGCGCGACACGTGTCAGCGGAGTTGCGCTAGCGCAGTTGCGCTGCGCTGTGCGCTGCGCGACACGTGTCAGCGCAGATGCGCTCGCACAGTTGCGCAAGCGCTGCGCGACACGTGTCAGCACAGTTGCGCTGTGCTGTGCGCTGCGCGACACGTGTCAGCGCAGATGCGCTAGCGCAGTTGCGCTGCGCGACACGTGTCGCACGCTGGGGCATCTGCGCCAAACAGAATTAAAATTCTAAGAAATCTTTTCTGGTCTTGTTAAAACAAGAAGATTTTCTTCTGCAAAGCAGAAGCCCTTGGATCAAAAATCCAACGGTGGGGAAAATTCCCCAAATCACTCAGAGAAAGATCTCTTTAACAAATTTAACTAATTTATGGGCACTATAAAAAGGACCCTAGGCCTCAATTCAAAGCATGAAGATTTTTCTTGAAAAAAGTCAAGAGCTTCAAACAGAGAGAACTCTAAAAAAGAAAAAAATTCAAGAAAAAGGTAAAAACCTTCACAAGGGAGAAGAAATTTCTTCTAGTAGATCAATGATCTTCACATAATAAATAGTTCTTTGCACTTCTTATGAACCACTGGTTCTTTAAAACAAGAAAACAACAAAATAAAAATAGTGCTTTGCACTTCTGTTCTTGAATCTAAAAGATTCTTGGTGCTTTGCACTTCCAAACTGCGCCGTTGCGCTCTTGAGAGAGCGCCACGTGTTAGCTACAGAACAACTTGCGCTACGCGCTCTTGAAATAGAGCTTTGCTCTTTGGAATCGGCGCAACTCAACATAGCGCGCCACGTGTCAGCAGCGCAACAGCGCAGCGCACCAGCACAGCGCACTGCGCTGTTGTGCTTGCGCTCACCAGAGCATGACACGTGTCCTCACCACAAGCGCTTGCGCTCAGTAACTGGCGCAAAGCGCCAGACAAATGCAATGCATTTCTTTTCCTGAAGGGCCAGGCCCGATTAAAAGACCAAGCATGCCAAATTAAATTGATGCTCTGCATCATTTATAAATGGGCAGAGCCCAAACAAAATAATAAAAATGCTACGCATTTTAAAAAGGGCAGAGCCCAAACAAAACAGATGCATTGCATCATTCATAAATGAGCAGAGCCCAGAATAAATTGATGCTCTGCATCTTTATGGGCAGAGCCCAAACAAAAAATGGAAGAAATGCAATGCATTATTTAATAAAAGTGTTGAAAATTTTCAACTGGACTTAGCCCAATTTTGGCCGTAAGTCCTCAAATTAAATTGACTGAGCATAGCTCTCTCTTAAATCAATTTATATCCGGTTCGAGGGTACATCTCCGAACTCCTCTGGCACACGTCGTTGTAATCATTCAACGTCATCAGAGAGGTGACGAGTCCCGACGACCACACCCTTCAATGTGGACCGAAACGTCCTTAAACTAATATTGGACCTAGACGTCCTTAAACTAATATCGGACCAAAACGTCCCTAAACTAATATCGGACCGAAACGTCCCTAAACTAATATCGGACCGAAACGTCTTTAAACTACCTATGGACCACTATGTCCCTAAACTGGAACAATAGGGCCTCCAAACGCTCTTTTGCCGGATCTAAACGATCCCGTTTAAGTTGATCTTAGCTCCAAACACGGCTAACGTATCCTTAAACATTCAAACGGACTATAAAACTCCAAATCAACCTTGGTTCAAGGGTACATCTATGAACTCCTCTGACATCTGCCGTTGTAATCCTTCAACGACGTTAGAGAGGTGACGAGTCTCGATGGCCAGATATTAAATGGATTATCACGTTAAGTTGATCTTAGTCTCAAAACAGGACTAACGTATCCTTAACGAATGTTTAAGTTGATCATAGCCGCAACGCGACTAATGCATCCTTAAACTAAAAACACCAAACCTAAATCTAAGTAAATACGGATTTGGACTAGTCCGCGTCCTACGGGCGACGGCATTACTCAGTCTCCGTATACAATCCACGGGCAACCATAAATCAAACAAACACACACGACACGAAGTGAAATTCTGGAGAAGGAGAAAGTTGTTACCGCGATGCGGTAGCGTAATTAACTGCAGGGGCTTGCGCCTGCAGGGAAGAGCGTCCCCACAATCAAAAACCCCTCAAGCGAGGGGGGAATCTGACGAAGTCTGCTACATCGATCGCATCCGTCTAAACCTCCGATACACGGTGCCATAAATCAACTTGGCATCTTCGGAGAGGTGGACGGATAAAACCAAATAGCATCTGCCCCGAATCTCAGCGTCAGGACATCGCGGTCTTGTGCGCCGTCCTTCGGAGGGGAACACGGCGCTTTGCTAGTTTTGATTTCATAGGTATAGCTTGAGCTTCTCCGCGTTGTAAGGCCGAGGGAGCTTCCGTCCGTCCGCGTCTTGCAGGCGGTAGGCTCCGCCGGGGAGCACTTCGAAGACCAGTAAGGGACCTTCCCACTTTGGGGAGAACTTATGAAACCTGCCTTGATCGATGAACTCGTTCCGCCGCAGGACCAGGTCCCCGGCCTTGAAGAATCTGTGTTTTACCCGAGCGTTGTAGTACCGGGCCGTTTGCTGTTGGTAGGCGGCGGCTCTGATCTGGGCCCGATCCTTTTTCTCCAACAATACGTCGAGGTTGGTTCGTAGTGCCATGGTGTTTGCTTCATCGTCAAAGTGCTCGACTCGGTGGCTGGGTAGCCCGATCTCTGCTGGGACCATTGCTTCGGTCCCGTAGCAGAGGCTGAAAGGGGTCTCCTCGGTTGGAGTCTTTTTTGACGTGCGCAGGGCCCATAAGACTCGGGGTAGTTCCTCGACCCAAACGCCTTGCCTCCCTTCCAGGCGGGTTCGGAGGCCCCTGAGGACGTCCCAGTTAGCGACCTCGGCCTGCCCGTTACATTAGGGGTGCGCGACCGTGGCAAACTTCATGAGGATGTGGTATTCTTTGCAGAAGTCCCTTACTTTCTCGTTCTCGAAGTTCGTCCCGTGGTCGGTGATGATGCACCTTGGGATCCCGAACCGGTGAATCAGGTTGTTTGGGAGGAACTTGATGGTTGTGGCAGCGTCCGGTTTCCTGATGGGAACGGCCTCGATCCATTTGGTGAAGTAGTCCACCGCGACGAGGACGTACTTATGTCCGCCAGTCCCTGTGGGAAACTAGCCGATCATATCCAATCCCCATTGGGCGAATGGCCATGGGGACGTCAGGGCCGTTAGCTCGGTAGCCGGGAGGCGGGGGATACTGCCGTGGAGTTGGCAGCTCTTACACCTCCTGACCAGCTTCACGGCGTTTTCGTGCATGGTGGGCCAATAGTACCCCTGAAGTAGTGCCTTTTGGGCCAAGGTTCGAGCCCCCTGGTGTGCGCTGCCCACCCCTTCATGGATTTCCCGCAGGACGTAGTCGGCCTCGTGGAGGTCAACGCACCGGAGCAGGGGCTGAGTGAAGGCCTTCTTGTAGAGGTTCCTGTTGCTCCAGACGAAGTGGGTGGCTCTGGCCCGGAGGCGGCGGGCGGCTGCTCTGTCTTCCGGGAGCGTGCCGTCTTTCAGGAATTCCACAAGGGGCTTCCTCCAATCTGAGTTATTCTCCTGTGTTGCGTACACTTGGAGTGTCGCCGCCTCGTCTCCAACGCTGGGTCGGGCCAAGGTTTCGAAGAGCATCAACCGCCTGTTGCTGGCCGAGTATGACGAAGCCAACTTGCTCAGGGCGTCTGCTTGAGCATTCATTTGTCTAGGTATTTGCTCCACCTGGACTTCGTCGAAGTTTTTTCGGAGCTTCCTCACCTCATCTAGGTATTTCATCATTAGGGGCTCTCGAGCCTCGAAGTGTAAGGTTCCTAGGCACACAAATGAGCTCTCACAAGGCATCAACCATGCCAAATTCAAATTTTACAAGTGCCGGGAAACCCTAATACGGATCATTGACCAGAGTTTAGGCGAAAAAAGAAACTAGTTAACAACTTAACTAAAAGAAAGAGGCTACAACCTTTGTAGATCCGGTTCTCTACCTCCATGGCTCCGTGATGAAGTCCCCTCGCTGTCCATATCGGATCCCAGACTCTTGCGTCGGCTTCATCGGAGAAATGGACGGGCTAGGTAGTCGACTTCGATGCCGAAGATGATCTACGTCGAGGCATCACAAGATCAAGCTCCCACTTCACCAAGTCATGAAACTTGTGAAGAAAACACCCTATACTACTTGGCAAGAGGTAGAGGATGAAGAAATAGGAAGTGGGTTCACTTTAGAATTGGATTTCTCACTCTTTTTCACTAGTTGCCATTGATGGAGGCAAACTTTCTTCATGTTGAAGAAGGAGAAGAAGAAGAAGATAATATGATAAGTTGTTCTTTTTCAAATTGAAAATAAAATGAATACTTATCATATACCAACCATGGTTAAGTGTAGAGAATAAACTATGGTTAGTATGAATGGTTAGGGTTAAGCATGAAGACAAAATGGTCACTTAGTCAAAGCTTCATGAAGTTTCAACAACAAACAAAGAAAGCCACCATTTTCTCTTTATCTTTTCCATAATAAATAAATAAATAAATAGATATGAAAATCAAAACCCTAACCATTTAAATAACCATGGTTTAATCTTTACACAAACTCAAGTAAGCATGTATCATCAAACATGATACAATCAAGTGCATACAAAAATATATCACATATACAATGTGCACATCAAGTGAGAAAATCCTTTTAAAGTGAACCTATACTAGTTAATGCAAAGTAATATATCAAATATATAATTATACATTAAATCATTAAATCAACACTTGATTCAATGATCCGGTCATGTCGCATATAACCGACTAGTATCCAATGTATCGACTTATCGAATCAATCCTCGATTCGATAACTAGGTTATATCGCATACAACCATTCGATACATTCATCGCGAGAATAGAATACGGTATCACATACACGCATTATTCTCGGTCCCGCACATATCTCATATGCGCTCCTATTTCGTTTCGCTTGAGCCAGGAAACCTCTGTGTAGGACTCTAAAGACTCGTCAATACGCCGGCAGCAGGTGATGATCATATCAAACGCCCACAAGCCGCAAGCGGTCTGCTAAACGTAACGGCCACCCGGGTATTGAGCGATCAGAAGATCGACGAGCAAGCCCGCTCACACTCCTGTGAATCCAACCAGTAACACTTACCGTACAGTCCGGTCTCGTCGTCTGATATGTCGCATATCTCGCCTAGGGGTGGTAAACGTCAGACCCCAATAGCTTGATAAGCCGTGTCGATATGAGGTCTATAACAGTTCGAGAAACTACAGGTAACACTTACCAGTAAATCTCTGCAACCCTGGTCAGGGATTTCCGGTTATAGCCAATCGAACACAGCGCAACATCAACCCCCTATACCAGGAGAGACGAATCCCCTCCTATCGCTCATTGCCTCCATGTGACTCGGGACTGTACCCAAAAACCACCGTTTTGCACGTCCTCTTGGACGTGGTAAGGTGGAAATCAAAGCACAGTGGAAACCACACAAGACTCTATGACAATCTCGGGTCAACAGACTACTCTGTACTAGTGTCACCAGAGAACTGCCATCTGACGTAAGGTATAATACCATCTGGGAGTTCTCGGCGAGTCCGTCCAGTGTACCCAGTCTCCACTGAGCACCCGTATATCATCTCTGATGTCAAACACCAATGGATATGGGATCATCCATCGCCCATCTGTATGGGTCGAGAAGATATACGCTAGTCTACTCTGGTATATCGATGCCCCGTCTCGATATACCCACGACTAGGGACTTTGAAGGATGTACTTGTGGACTACCATGTCCCCACTAGTATGATCCGAATCATAGTCCAGGTAGTCAAGTACACATCCTAAGGGCTTTACCAACATGTATCAGAGAGACAATCAGCGTACACGTTAAGGTAAAGAGCAACCAGATAGCATACTATCATGTCGAGCAAAAAAGTCCTTCCTATATATGTCCAAGCACCCACTACAATATACATCCTATGTATAGTAATGGCCTCTAGGGCATACATATAACTAACAATCTCCCACTTGCACTAGGGCCATCTGATAGCAGTGGTTGTAGTATCTCATACTCAACCATCCCATAAAAGTCTCTCTCTGGGAAAAGGCCTTTGTGAGTGGATCCGCCGTGTTGTCCTCTGAGTCTACTCTCCTAACCTCGATCACCCTGGAGATCAACCATCTCCATGATCAGGTGATACTGCCTTAGAATATGTCTGGATCACTGATGGGACGGACGTTCCTTGGCATAAGCCACAACTCCATTGTCACACAATGGGAGGAACTAGATTCATCTCATGAACTAATATACACCCAGACTTTCTCTTTGGTAGCATCTTAAGTAGCGATGTATCCAGCCTTTATCGTCTAGTATGCCACGGTATCTAGCTTGGAACTCTTCCAACATACCGTCCCTTTACTAAGGGTAAAGACAATGCCTGTGACTGACATTCAGTCGTCCTTATCACCCTGGAATCTTTCCAGTGATTCTCTCCAGGATCGATTGATACCATCTCACTACAACTAGTGAGAATCCTAACATCCAATCACTTCTATCTCATAGATCAAAACTCAGGATTTAGGAGGTATCACTTTGATCCTATATGGAGAATCCTTGTGATAAGCGGAGATTGACCGAGCGTAGCATAGGAAACTCCTTCCCCATCAAGAGTATGTCATCCACGTACTCTACGAGGATCACCACCATACTCCCTACTACCTTTTTGTTTATACAAGGTTCATCTACCATTTTGATGATGTCAAACTCTTTGACTAACACATCAAAACAGATGTTCCAACTCCGCGATACCTGCTTTATCCTATAAAGCATCTTGTACACGTTTCCGCTCCTCCCACTGTCTACGAAGCCCTCTGGCTGTGTACTTATAGACGTTCTCTTCTAAAAGATCATTTAGAAAAGCAGTCATGGCACCCAACCGCCAGATATCGTAGTCATGGTATGTAGCCGTGGTAAGTAGGATCTGGATGGACTTAAGCATAGCCACTTAAAAAGGTTTCATCATTATCCACGTCTGGTCGATGACGAAAAGCTTTAACAAGTCTAGCTTTGAAAGTCTCAACTTTTCCATCTACACCAAGTAATCTTCTTAAGATATACTTGCTCCTAATGGGGATTTAACCCTTCAGATATAGCAACCAAAGTCCATACTTTGTTGGTGTACATGGATTCCATCTCAGATCGCTAAGCATCCAGCCATTCTTACAGAGTCCCACTCCTGATGGCCAGCTCGAAACTAGTTGGGTCATCATCTCATGATGCAATCCTCGCTCCCACTGTCATAGAGTAACTGAGGCATCTCTCAGGTGGGTGAGGAACCCTACTAGATCGGCGGAGAGGCTGAGGTTCGTTGGTAACTATTGAATCCTTTGGTTTTATCAAATCATCTGCTGTAGTTTGTATAGCTGGAACCTTTCCAGTTCTACATTATAGACCTTGCCTCGAACTTGTCCGGACTTTTAGACATAGCCCGGACAACCCCAAATCTTAACTAACTTAAGATATGGGCTCTTCCCTTATCATATCACATATGAAATGGTAGGCAACTGATTTGATTTAAACCCTATTCAATAGGTATGCAGCTTCTCAAGTGCATAACTCCCAAAAGGAAATAGGCAACTCAGTAGTACTCATCATAGAGCACACCTTATCATATAGGGTATGATTGCTCCGCCCCGATACACCAATGTGCTATGGTGTATTCGGAGGAGTAATGCTGAGAGAGAATCTCATTTTCCTTTAGAAAAGTCCAAGAATTCCGTGCTCAAGTATTCTCCTCCTTGATCTCATCATAGGACATAATACTTATACCCGTATTTTGGTTCTCTACTTCTAACTTATATTCTGTGAATATCTCAAAAGGTTCGGACTTGTGTTTCAACAGGAACATAGGTCTGAATCTCGAAAGATCATCAGAGAATGTAATGAAGTATAAAGAACCGGTCTTGGCAAGTGTAGACAGGGGACCTACATACATCAACATGTATCATCCCAAGAGTTCACTAACTCTTTCTCTGTTTCCAGTAAACGGAGCTATGGTCATCTTATCTCTGTGACATGACTGGCAAGTTTCATAAGATGTAAATTCAAACTGATTTAAATACGCATCTAAAATGTAACTTCAGCCAGTCGGATCGCATTGATATGATCTGGTCTACAAAGCCTCGAGAAGGATCCGTTCATTTCTGAACTCTTCCTCTTGTGTGTGTTCCGTATACTAAAGAACTGTAGTTTGATTTAGAACATCAATGCTTTTAGATAACGTGCCTGAACCGATCAACTTTTGATATAGGAAATGTTCAAAACATTATCCATCAATACAAAATTTTATCGTTTCTTTACTAATAAAGAGACAGATATGATTTTGTATATCAGGTTCTGTATCTAATAGCATTTGTTCAGAATCAATGTACTGATAATACAGGGTGACAGTGACCAACAGACTTGGCTGCAACACTTGCCCCGTTTTCTGTCTCATGAAACTTATCACCCGTTCTCAGTTCTCTACCTATCTATAGCCCTATGTAACAGATTACATATCTGGGATCCTGATCCGGTATCATATACCCAGGATGCCGAGGATACTGAGAAACAGTTCTTTGTAATGAACACACCCGAAGATGATGCATCAGCATGCACTCTCTTCGTTTGGGCGGCACGGGAATTCTGGTAATCCCCAATTTCCTGCTCTGTCTTATAACAATTATAAGTTGGAGCGGGACCAACGTTCCCCAGCTCAGTATAACAAGCGGGTTCGGTCAATACATCCATATTATTATCTTGATTAAGGCGTGATATGGTCACTACCTGGAGAGAGAGAGAAGAAAACACTCAGCGTGCGCTCTTGCAAGAATAGATTGGTTATTATTTTATCTAATCAGGATGGCTCCCACTGTTTTTATCAAATCTTCCTTCAAACCCTAAAAGGAAAGACTAGCCGGGATTAATTACACGCTACAAGTTCGCCAATATTTCAGCCAGGCCAGTGTCGGTACTTTGAGGGAGGTCCCCCGTGCTTTCGCACGAACCTAATTAATGTAAACCTCGTTTTTCCAGAGGCGTAAGCTCGTTAACACCTTTCTAGACACCTACTTGATCGGCTAATTGTAATGTGTAAAACTCTCCCAGGAGTAACTCTTACTCGCAGTGGGTATCGGGATCCAACTATCTCATAGAAGGTATGCAATCTCATTGCAAATTTCAACACTTGAAATTCCCGATAATTTTGCCCCTAACCTCCTATGACCTTGACAAAGGCCAACAAACCATAGGATGCTAGTCAAGTTCAACCCGTCATTTCCTGATTGAATTAAACCCACCCGCACGGCCCTTGACAAAGGCCAACAAGGTCGCACGACTACCCTAATCCAATCTGCATCATATGCATAAGCAGATAAGCACTAGTTGGCTACCGCACACTACGCCTTGACAAAGGCCAACAAACGCAGCACGAATACTAACTACTACTTATCTGAAATGACGGAGGGCTACGACAGGTTTTTCTGAAAACCTATTGCGTAATGAACTTGATATCGTTGTAGGATCGAATGATTTTGAAATGGAGTGTTTTTGAGGCTTTTCTAGTTTTGCTAAAGGGGTCACTCCCGGTGAAGGGATCGTCGGCCCTTTCCTCGTCGAATGAGGTGCGGGATATATCATATATATCACTGTGCAAAGCAAAACTCTTAAAAGCAATCAGAAGACAAACCGAGTGTGTAGCATCTGCCAGTTATTGCTAAAGGAGTCACTCCCGGTAAAGGGATCTCGGTCCTTTCCTCATCGAATAAGGTGCAGGATATATCACATATACCGCTGTGCAAAACAAGAACTGTAGCTACCTGTTTTATTTTTGAAATTCGATTTTACAACATCTTTAGGTTTCTTTTTACTTTCATTAATCTCATTAATGAAGTCCCATCATTTAAGTTACCCAAACATCACAGATAAATACGACGTACACTTATGCCATCCGCATTCGCCTCGATGTCCCCTCGTGCACCGTTAGGTTAGGTGACTAACGGCAGAGCGGGGCAGGGCTAGCGCGGGTGTAAAACATAAGTAATGCCTATATAATATATCACATATACTATATGCAGTATCCATCACAGAACATATCACATGATCACATCACAGATATCGCAGCAGAAGAATCATATGAAATATTGGATATACTAGGACGTCCGTGTTTTCAATACGAGCCAGTATAAAACACGGATTCCACGGTCGCGATGAATAGCCAAACCCACACCCCTAGACCCCTACGAGAGCGGCAAGCAACCCTACCAATTCTAGAGTTAGGAGACCCGGACTCGACTCTTCGAGTTGGTCTCCCACTGGACTCCAGAACCCGGTTACTTGTGCCCTCCTCCTTGGGTCTATCCTAGTGCGGAAAAGTAAATAATATACAAAAGGTGACATCTTCCGCAACCTGGAAGTGCCCCAATAAAAGAATATTACATACAAGTTTTTACATGAATGAAAATGAAAAACACTCATCTCACATAAAAACCCCCGGCTATTCAAACACGACGATCCAATATAACATATCCAGCAATACATAACATCACATGTCATCAACGTAAGTAAACATGCGTATCCCAATTGTCGTTGACATATAGCAACGAAACCGGCGATATCACATATTACACTTACGGTCACAGAAAAGAAAGTGTAAAACTACAACAGTTGGAATCCGCAACCTGCATAGACATCGCATGCCTAATCAAATGAATTCCTTAGACATTGCATGCCTAACAATTATAAACCCCGCATTTTAGTCTCATTATCGAAAACACTTTTCAATATCAAGTCGGGTAATTCAACAAGATTCCCGATAACCTGATCGAATGCTCGTCGAAAACTTTAGTAGACGGCCGCACCCCCGATACCGTCGATGAAGTGCACCAAGGCGGAACACCGCTGCCGCGAGCACCCGTTCGGATGCTTTCGGCGACGGGGTTCTCCTACAGTCACTTGGTCGGGGCTATGGAGTGAGGCTGTCTATTAAGTTTACCCGGCGAGTATCCGCGTACGCTACGTGATTGCGACGGACTTTTGATCACATCAAAATTCCGTGGCAACCGATCAAGTGAGACTAAAGTGCTATGTTTATAACATTCATACAGTTATCTCATAACTTCTTGTGAATTCCAATTGTTGTATCACATTCCGGATAAATAGAAAATGTTAAACTTTCCGATCGAACAATCGAACACCCAAGTTTTCCCGAATCAAATCAACACATGAAACAAGTTTAAAAACATCCAGTTCATGCCTCAGTACCAACGGTCCAGCCGTAGAAGGGTCAAGCCAACGCCTCACATGTGGCACGCCGTACTGCCCCAAACCCGAAGGTTCAAAGGGCAGTTCAAGACGGTCACATAATCGAGTTAAGGTTTGTTGTCTTCTAGAGGGTCCATCGCGTTACTTGCACTACTTAGAACGTCATTAAACCACGGAAAAATCCAACACTTGGAAATTTCCCGACAGGGGAAAAATTGGGTATTTATATCCGGTCGAACTTTTTAACATATTCTAAAATATCTGAAAAAGCACGCAGACAAAATTAGAAAAATCCGATCGAATTATCGAAGCCCCAAAGCATCCCAGAAAACTCAACTCTTGAGTAAAATATAAAAATTTCCAGAAGACTCAGCACTTCAAGATAAGAATTACTGTGCAAGCCACGTGGTCTAACTCACCAAAATGGCCGCGGAACCGCCGCGAAACCCAGGGTGGGGCCGCGGTTCCGCGGCGCTTTGGTAGAGTTAGCATCACGTGCTTCACAATAACTCATAGAATTCCCTGCTGAATTTTTTGGCAATTTTTAATTCACAAAAATCCAAATTTTCAGAAAATTTTCAGAGAGCAATTTGCTTTAGGGTTTCGATGTTCGTTCGGATTTCAAACGTCGTCTACACTTCGTCTAAGGCTCTAGCTAGGCTCTGATACCACTGTAGGGTTCCAAGGCACACAAATGAGGTCTCACAAGGCATCAACCATGCCAAATTCAAATTTTACAAGTGCCGGGAAACCCTAATACGGATCGTTGACTAGAGTTTAGGCGAAAAAAGAAACTAGTTAACAACTTAACTAAAAGAAAGAGGCTACAAGCTTTGTAGATCCAGTTCTCCACCTCCATGGCTCCGTGATGAAGTCCCCTCGCTGTCCATATCGGATCCCGGACTCTAGCGTCGGCTTCATCGGAGAAATGGGCGGGCTAGGTCGTCGACTTCGATGCCGAAGATGATCTACGTCGAGGCATCACAAGATCAAGCTCCTACTTCATCAAGTCATGAAACTTGTGAAGAAAACACCCTATACTACTTGGCAAGAGGTAGAGGATGAAGAAATAGGAAGTGGGTTCACTTTAGAATTGGATTTCTCACTCTTTTTCACTAGTTGCCATTGATGGAGGCAAGCTTTCTTCATGTTGAAGAAGGAGAAGAAGAAGAAGATAATATAATAAGTTGTTCTTTTTCAAATTGAAAATAAAATGAATACTTATCATATACCAACCATGGTTAAGTGTAGAGAATAAACTATGGTTAGTATGAATGGTTAGGGTTAAGCATGAAGACAAAATGGTCACTTAGTCAAAGCTTCATGAAGCTTCAACAACAAATACAGAAAGCCACCATTTTCTCTTTATCTTTTCCATAATAAATAAATAAATAAATAGATATGAAAATCAAAACCCTAACCATTTAAATAACCATGGTTTAATCTTTACACAAACTCAAGTAAGCATGTATCATCAAACATGATACAATCAAGTGCACACAAAAATATATCACATATACAATGTGCACATCAAGTGAGAAAATCCTTTTAAAGTGAACCTATACTAGTTAATGCAAAGTAATATATCAAATATATAATTATACATTAAATCATTAAATCAACACTTGATTCAATGATCCGGTCATGTCGCATATAACCGACTAGTATCCAATGTATCGACTTATCGAATCAATCCTCGATTCGATAACTAGGTTATATCGCATACAACCATTCGATACATTCATCGCGAGAATAGAATACGGTATCACATACACGCATTATTCTCGGTCCCGCACATATCTCATATGCGCTCCTATTTCGTTTCGCTTGAGCCAGGAAACCTCTGTGTAGGACTCTAAAGACTCGTCAATACGCCGGCAGCAGGTGATGATCATATCAAACGCCCACAAGCCGCAAGCGGTCTGCTAAACGTAACGGCCACCCGGGTATTGAGCGATCAGAAGATAGACGAGCAAGCCCGCTCACACTCCTGTGAATCCAACCAGTAACACTTACCGTACAGTCCGGTCTCGTCGTCTGATATGTCGCATATCTCGCCTAGGGATGGTAAACGTCAGACCCCAATAGCTTGATAAGCCGTGTCGATATGAGGTCTATAACAGTTCGAGAAACTACAGGTAACACTTACCAGTAAATCTCTGCAACCCTGGCCAGGGATTTCCGGTTATAGCCAATCGAACACAGCGCAACATCAACCCCATATACCGGGAGAGACGAATCCCCTCCTATCGCTCATTGCCTCCATGTGACTCGGGACTGTACCCAAAAACCACCGTTTTGCACGCCCTCTTGGACGTGGTAAGGTGGAAATCAAAGCACAGTGGGAACCACACAAGACTCTATGACGATCTCGGGTCAACAGACTACTCTGTACTAGTGTCACCAGAGAACTGCCATTTGACGTAAGGTATAATACCATCTGGGAGTTCTCGGCGAGTCCGTCCAGTGTACCCAGTCTCCACTGAGCACCCGTATATCATCTCTGATGTCAAACACCAAGGGATATGGGATCATCCATCGCCCATCTGTATGGGTCGAGAAGATATACGCTAGTCTACTCTGGTATATCGATGCCCCGTCTCGATATACCCACGACTAGGGACTTTGAAGGATGTACTTGTGGACTACCATGTCCCCACTAGTATGATCCGCATCATAGTCCAGGTAGTCAAGTACACATCCTAAGGGCTTTACCAACATGTATCAGAGAGACAATCAGCGTACACGTTAAGGTAAAGAGCAACCAGATAGCATACTATCATGTCGAGCAAGAAAGTCCTCCCTATATATGTCCAAGCACCCACTACAATATACATCCTATGTATAGTAATGGCCTCTAGGGCATACATATAACTAACACGAAGCGGCCGGTCACTTGGCCGACGACCAGGGCCGAGTCGCTGCGGACCCGGACGACCTTCAGCCCCAGCCCGACGGCCATGCGCTGTCCGGCTAGGAGGGCTTCGTACTCCGTCGCGTTGTTCGATGCTTTGAAACCGAGCCTCAAGGAATACTCCATCTCGGCTTCTTTCGGCCCCCGGATAATGAGGCCGGCACCGCTGCCTTCCTCGGTGGAAGACCCGTCGACGTAGATGACCCACTCCGGGGCTGAGCTAGGGCCTTCCTGGTCGGGATGCCGGGCTGCGAAGGGCGGCGCGGGATCCTGCTTCCTTCTAGGAATGGTGCATTCGACGACGAAATCAGCCAGGGCCTGCGCCTTGATGGCTTGCCTCGGGCGATACCTTATGTCGAATTGAGACAACTCCCATCTCCATTTCTCTAGACGGCCAGAGGATTCTGGCGATGCCAGGATAGCCCCCAAGGGGCGCTCAGTGAGGACGATGATGGTGTGTACTTGGAAGTAGTGCCGCAGCTTCCGCGAGGTTACTACGAGGGCCAGGACGATCTTCTCTATGGCGGGGTATCTCGTCTCCGCGTCTTTGAATACATAGCTCACATAGTACACTGGCTTCTGCACCCCCTCGGCCTCTCGGACGAGCACTGACCTTGCTGCTTGGTCGGATACCGCCAGGTACAGCGACATCTCGTCCCCTTCCACGGGCCGGGTGAGTAGGGGCGGCGTTGCAAGGTGCCTCTTCAGTTGGTCGAAGGCGGCTTGGCAATCTTCCGGCTACTCGAACCTTGGGATTTTCCTCAGCGCCTTGAAGAATGGGAGGCACTTCTCCCCTGACTTGGACATGAAACGGCTCAGAGCGGCGATCCGCCCTGTGAGCCGCATGATTTCGACGTTGGTCCTGGGTGCGGTCATGTTCAGGATGGCATCGATCTTCTCCGGGTTAGCTTCAATCCCGCGGTGAGTGACCATGAACCCGAGGAATTTCCTTTCGGTAACTCCGAACGCACACTTGGCGGGGGTCAGCTTCATGTTGAACTTGCGGAGCACCTTGAACGCCTCGCCCAGGTCCTTGACATGGTCAGCCGACGAGACGGACTTGACGAGCATGTCGTCGACGTAGACCTCCATGTTTCTAGCGATCTGCGGCTTAAACATGCGGTTGACCAGCCTCTGGTATGTGGCCCCGGCATTCTTGAGGCCGAATGGCATCACCCTGTAACAGTACACCCCCCGGTCCGTCGTGAATGCTGTCATGTCTTCGTCGTCAGGGTTCATGCGGATTTGGTTGTAGCCGGAAAAAGCATCCATGAAGCTCAAGAGCTCGTGCCCGGCCGAGCTGTCGACGAGCTGGTCTATGTGGGGGGAGCGGGAACTTGTCCTTGGGGCAGGCCTTGTTGAGGTTGGTGAAGTCGACGCACATACGCCACTTCCCACTCGACTTCTTGACCAGGACCACGTTGGCCAGCCACTCCGAGTAGGGCACGTTCCTGATGAAGTTGGCGGCGAGGAGTCGGTCAACTTCTTCTTCGATGGCCTTTTGTTTGACCGGGGCGAAGCTTCTCTTCTTCTGCCTGACGGGTCGGGCCGTAGGATCAACCCCGAGCTTGTGGGAGATGGTTTTGGGGTCGATCCCAGGCATGTCGGCTGGGGCCCAGGCGAAGACGTCGGAATTGCTCCGGAGGAACTCGGTCAGGTCATCCCGCTGGGTTCCCGCCAGGAGTGACCCGACCTGGACGGTCTTCCCTGGGTCTCCTTCCGCTAAAGGCATCTCGGTCAGTGGCTCGACCGGTGCCCCACGGACCTCCTTCCGCTCGTCCCGGGTGTCCAGGGACCCCTCCATGTCGCCGCATGCATCTGCGCTATCAGCGTGCTGCTCAGGGGAAGATGCCTCTGCCAGACTTACCTCCGCGACCCATTGGCTTCCGTAGGCCCGGCCCACCCCACCTTGGTCGAGGGGGAACTTTATCGCCAGGTGGTATGTCGAGATCTGGGCCTGGAGGGAGTTCAGAGTCGGCTGGCCGAGGAGGACGTTGTAGGCCGAGGGGACCCTAGCCACAATGAAGTCTACCGGTAGCTTGCGCGTGCGGACGGGCTCCCCGATCGTGAACTGCAGGGTGACCACCCCTTGCGCTGGGACGGAGTGGTTGGTGAATCCCGAGAGGACGTAGGTGGTCGGCCTCAAGTCCGCTGGGGCCAGCCCCATTCGCAGAAAGCAGTCGTGGAAGAGGATGTCCGCCGAGCTGCCTGAATCGATGAGTATTCGGTGGACCTCGTATCGGTGAATCCGCACTACGATCACCAGCGGGTCGCTATGGGGCACAAATATGCCGTGGAGATCCTCGTCGCCAAAGGTGATGGGCTCCCGGCCCTTAGCTCTTTTGGTCGGGCGGGCGCCGGAGCCTGTGGGGTGGCAGCCTGAGGGGAGACCGACGACCTCGGGCGAGGGTCCGCCTGCGTCCCTGTTGCGAGGGAGGCGGTAGCGGGCGTTTGGATCCTTAGGGGAGTCGGTTGCCATGCGGGCGGAGATCGGAAGGCCAACTTTGTATTTTGTGGAGTTATGTTTCTCACAGACGGCGCCAGCTGATGGAGCTCCTTTTCGGGCCTCCGTCAGATGTTGTCTTCCGTTGATCTCGAGGTGAACTTGGTTGGCTGTCCTTCGTTGCGTGTGGGTCTCAATGGGTTTTGAGAGGAGAAGGTGGGGTGAGGACGCTATTGCCGAGTACATACAAAGAAGCCCCGGGGTGATTTGGTACCACCGAGGACCCTCCAACGCTCAAGTCAGTGATGAGATCCGAGCAGAGTAACGGCATAAAGTGTAAAGAATGGCTTACTTGACCCCTCTGTGATGGGGGTTTATATAGCGGTGGTGGCATGCGGCAGCAGGCGCGAGAATCTCGCCGGCAGTTACGCTCCCGACGTCACGCCCGTGTAAAGAGCGGATCGCCCATTAATGAGGATCGTGATGGCGCGGAACGTGGGATGCTGTTAGCGGAGAATCCGCGCATGGTGAGATTTGCGGAACGACGGTTACGCCTGTGAGTGGTGGAGTGGGTCGGAGGACCGAGGAAGACGGCCTCGGCCGGAGGCTCGAGGAGGCCGAGGAGTCTTGGTCTTGTGGCAGCTCGGGGCGAGCTGAGTGGCCGAGGAGGCATATTCGCAGAGGGCCCCGAGGTGGGCCAGCTTGCGCTTGCAGGTCGGGCACAGGGTGTCCTAGTCGGTCCCTGTGGGCCCTTTCTTCTGAGCCTTGGGACACGTCATCTGCCACGTGTCCTGATCTTGGAGGTCGCCAATATCGAGCATTATCATATATCATGTCATTATTAATTATTACTAGCTTCTTGCAAGTGCCTGCAGATATCAAATATCGTGTTTCATTAATTTGCTTAAAATATTTTCAAAGCTAAGATGACTTCGAAAAGAGATAACTAGAAATTAATCATCAGGTTTGGATTTGAATTTGAATAAAAGTCGAGTTTGTAAATTATCCAGCTATATATGTTTAGATCTAAATTAATGTTGTTACTTGCTCTTATATATCTATTTTAATTTACGTACCTTGATGTTATGGCCTGCTATAATTTTTTGTTTTTTCCTTTAAACCGGAAATCGCTCGGACGCTTTCAACATAATTCATATCAATCAGTTCTTCTTATTAATTAGAAGCCAATCTGCATAAATACGTATCTATAATAAGTGAAATCTGTAGTGACTTGAGGATAAATTCCTTGACCAAAATGGTATTTTAGTGATGGTTTTGGGGGTAAACTTGAGATTGGGTTTAAAAAAGGCTGAAAATGGAATTAATTTAGGAAGGTTGTTGGCCGTATTATCCTGTATTAATTTTATTAATCAATGCTTGCAAGTTGCAAGGAATGGGGGGAAACCGGCCAAAATGCTGTGGTGGAGGTGAGTAGCGAAGTTTGGGAAGTAGCGGAACAGATAGATTTGGAATCTTGCCACCGCTGGCAGCCGGTGGCGGGTACATTGAGATTGAGGGGTTGGTGGCAATTTTGCCATTACATGCAAAATTCTCCGTTTCTAATTACCCAAATATATATTTTTGTATGAGATTTTGTTAAAATGTTTAAAAACATATAATGAGAATAAAGCAAGTTTCGCCTAGCGGGAGCTTACATATCGGATATAGGTGTTACCATATTTATATCCACAATCTTAGATGACCTCAAATATGGATTCTGATAGTAATTGGGAATGAAAAAATTACTATCGTAATATGGTAAAACATGAATACGGACACAAATATGAAATTAATATGGGAAAAATACACGATAAAATACAGATTCGGACGGGATATAGGTGTCATCATATTTGTATCTAGTAGCTATCGGCGGATGCGGAT
The DNA here is from genome assembly GCA_030015575.1 of Agapanthus africanus. Lineage (NCBI taxonomy): Eukaryota > Viridiplantae > Streptophyta > Magnoliopsida > Asparagales > Amaryllidaceae > Agapanthus > Agapanthus africanus. The sequence continues at coordinate 286,563,371 of JASDDO010000006.1, forward strand.
ATGGATATGTATTCGGATAGTTATCGGAAATGAAAATAATTATTTGTATTTGATAAAAATCGGATACGGATATGAAATTATCTCCGATTATCTGTATCCATTCGCATCACCAAGATTTAATTAATAACTTTTATCATTTTATTCAATAAATTATGTGGATTATGGACTTAATTTATACAGGAGTGTGTGGGTCCCACCTGTTCTGGTAGAAGATATCTAAATAATTGTTTAAGTTTTACCTTATATTCTTACGTTTAAGCTTACATTTAGCTATTGTCTATAAAAAAAAAAAAGCTACACGTAATAATTCATTAGTACAATGCGATAAAGAAAACCTATTTCGGTTTTGCATTTTGAATAATAGCCTGTAATCGAATGTAAACAAAATTTAATTTGAATCCTATATCTTGCTCAACCGGAATGAATTATGCACCGGCAAAACCTATTTCTACTGAACACAAACTTACTTTTAGGTCCTTAATTTAAGTTATCAATAAACATGAACCGTGTCCCAAACTGACACTTCACACTTCTATTTGAAAAAAGAATATGTGGATTTCTAAATGACTATATATGTCACTCTTTGATCTGTAAACATTTCATTTGCGAGAGCACATGGGTGCCTGCAGAAAAGGACTTCTTCTTCTGTGCAACCTTTTAGAATATATCATCTGAGCTTAATTCAGTTGTTACCAATTTTCTTTTCAATGTGAGGACTCAAAAGTCCAATACCGGAAGATGGTTGATTTCAAAACCAAAAAAAACACGCACTTTGGAATCATGGCTACCATCCATTTTGTCTATTTTTGATTTTTCTTTTGAGGCTAAGGAAGAAATCAAGGCCGTATATAGTGTGGATTTGTAAAATATTTATCAATCGTTTGCCAAAGCTATCTAAAATTTTCGTGGCCCAATTAAGCCCAAAGCGCGCATGTGTCTAGACTCACGTGTTCCAACTTTCTTGCCTAACCCACTCTTATCCTTTTTTTTCCTAGACAAGAAAGTAAGATTTATCCAGTGTGATGTTATGAATATACGTGACAGGAAACATTCAAGAATTGATTTGAACAATCAGGGTTGGATTCGGGTCGGGTCCGTGAAGAAAGCTAAATCGGATCTATCCAGATGGTTTGAATTTTTTTATTTTATTTTTTATTTGTTTTGTTTTTGGGTTGAAAGATATTTTGATGGTGTGAAGGGAAAAAGCAACCGTCATCGTCAGAGATGGGGAACTGGTGGTGCTCTGATATTTCCTCTCTAATTATATTATTCCTATTATTTCTATGGGGTTATTATTAGTCCCGTTCTCTTTCTTCTTCTTCTTCTTTCTTCTTCTTGTATTGTCACTATTCTCCTAATCTCTCACTTTGTGAAGGGAAGAAAGCAAATGGGGATTAGTTTCTTCATGGCCTCTTATAAGAGATGGGCTTTTCCTATGCAACCCTACGTTTCAAAGCAGTCACACCAAAGACACCCTGCATCATGTAAGCTGTTTAATTTCATTACCCACCATTTGATTAACATATTTTGTTGTGTTTGTATCTATTATTTGTAGGCACATTGATTGATATACTTCCCCTCAAATTATGACTCTAATATGTTTGTGATTTGACTTTAGACCTCCAAGAATTGATTTGGACCACTGTGAGGAATATTCCATTGTGGTCTGCATTCATGATGCAATATTTGAACGTCTTATATCATGTTAGACCTGATTTAATTAAGGCGTGATTGTGAATACATTGATGCACTCATTTAGACCTTCTGAGGTGAATCGTTTGTTCGTTCTGTTTAAGCTCTCCAACCTTGCCATACCAGTTTCTTAGGATGCTGATTATCATGTATATCATAATAGGGCATGGGAAATGTTCTCGGCCGAAATCTTAGAACATTGATTTCCCCATAACTTCGATTTGTGATACCCTTACAAAACTAACTAAAGTAGCTGCTTAGTGTTAGAATATAAAACTATATTCCTTTAATCGCCATCTCAACTTCGGAGTTTTGGTGGTGTCAACGACATTTAACACGGAGGCTTGTGGTAGGCTTGTGACAACCTACGTAAAACTGTCGCATTCTATAACATGAACCATAATAAGAATATCGTTGGGGTGTCCCCTACTTAGCGACGCGCTACATCAGATCCTGGGTGTAGTGACAAATAAGCAAAAGTTTCATAGGATCCGTCTAGCTTCTTAGAACATAGGCTCCCTTATGGGTAGACTAAGGGAACTAGTGGAGGTGATGATTAGAAAGAGAGTTAGTATTATGTGTTTGTAAGAAAGTAAATGGGTAGGTGAAAAGGGTAGAGTCATACAGCCTTGGGTTATAAGTTTTGGTATACGGGTAGAGATAAAAATCTTAATGGAGTAGGCGTAATCATAAATAGACGGTTTCTTGAGAATGTAGTTGATATTAGGAGAAAATGTAATTGGATTTTACCGGTTAAGTTATTCTAGGTGGGGAGATCCTTAATATTATTAGTGCTTATGCACCACAGATAAGTCTTGATGACACTAGTAATCGTCTATTCTGGAAGAATTTAGATGAGATGGTGCAAAAAATACATTGTCTGAGAAGTTATTTATTGGTGCTGATCTCAATAGACATGTAGATACTAGTCGTGGGTTTGATACTATCCATGGAGGTTTTGTTTTTTGATAAAGGAATGAAGCAGGTACCTCGATTCTAGATTTTTTCTTGTCTTATGACTTTATCTTAGCAAACACCTGGTTTAGAAAAGAGAATCTCACCTTATCACCTTTAAGAGCGGATTGAGTGCAAGTCAAATAGACTATTTTCTGACGAGAAGGATAGATAGAGCTTGTTGCATCGACTGTAAGGTGGTGCCATGCGAGAGTGTAACCACTCAATATAGACTTTTAGTTTAAGATTTTCGATTTAGAAAAGAACTTAGGAAAATTAGATATAAGGTAGAGCCTAAAATTAAGTGGTTGTGACTAAAAGAAGGTAACCAAAAAACTTTTATAGATCGTGTGATTCAAGAGACGGATTGACAGTCTGAAGATAATTCAGACACAACATGGAACACGATAACTAGTTGTATCAAGAGGGTAGCTAGAGATTTACTTGGTGAGTCGAGAGTTGGTGCTCCACCATCTAAATACACATTATGGTGAAACAAAGAAGTAAAGGATGCTATTAAAATCAAGATAGATTTTTATAAAGATTTGAAGAAAAGCATTGACGCGGAGAGATTTGAGAAGTATAAATTGGCTAAAAAGAAAGTTAAGAAAACTATCTGGGAAGCTAAAACTAAGGTTTACAAAGAAGTGTATGAGAAGTTGAACACTAAGGAGGCTAAAAATGATATATACAGGATTGTTCAGACGCGGGAAAGAAGGACCAGAGACTTATGTGCGGTGAAGTGTGTTAAAAATGAAGATCAGAAGGTTTTAGTTCGAGATGCAGATATCAAGGAAAGGTAGATAGATTATTTTGACAAATTGTTCAATGAGAGCTTTACTAAAAATTTGGATGGATTTGTCATTCAATCTCAAGATATAAACCGTGATTTCATGCGTAAAATAAGAGTACATGAGGTTAAAGAGGATTTGAAGAGAATAAAATCAATAAAAACGGTTGGTCCAGACGGGATTCCTATCGAGAATTGGAGATTCGTAGGAGAGGTAATAAATGGTCGACAGATCTATTAATAAGATTTGGCAGATCAAAAAGACGCCAAATGAGTGGGGAAAAAGTATCTTGTACCTATCTACAAGAGCAAATGTGACATTCAAAGTTGCTCAAACTACCGTACAATAAAACTTATATGTTACACCATGAAGTTTTGGGAGAGAATGATTGAATACGGGCTAAAAAGGGATGTTAAGATAATAGAGAATTAGTTTGGGTTCATACCTGGACGATTGACAACAGAGCCTATTTATTTGCTTCGTCAACTTGTCGAGCGTTTTCGAGAGAGGAGAAGAGATTTGCATATGAAATTTATTGACGTAGAGCAAGTGTACGATAAGATACCTAGAGAGGTATTATGGAGGATAATGATGAAGAAGGGGGTTCCAGTAAAGTATATTGACATAATCAAGAGCATGTACGATGGAGTAGTGACAAATGTTAGAACTTGCGGCGGCCTAACGAGTGGTTTTCCGATTACAATTAGGTTACATCAAGGATTTACATTAAGTCCATTCCTATTTACCATCGTGATGGATGAGCTTATTAGAACTATCCAAGATGAGCTACCTTGGTGTATGCTATTCGCTGATGTTATTACTCTAGTAAATGAGACGAATGCAGAAGTTAATGCCAAATTGGAGTTATGGAGACAAACGTTGGAATTTCGGGTATTCAGATTGAGCAGGTCCAAGACAGCATATATGCATTGCAAATTTAGTAAATAGAGAAGTCGAGACCACAGTGGTATAACATTGGATGGGCAATAGATATCCCCGATCGATCAGTTTATATATCTAAGTTCCATCATTTAAAATGATGGAAAGATCGATAGCAATGTTAATCAAAGGATCCAAGCTGATTGGTTGAAATGGAGGAGTGCAACCGGGATTTCGTGCGATCATAACTTTTCGTTAAGCTTGAAAGGGAAGTTTTAGCTGAGCTCTATTCGACCTGCCTTATTATATTATACAGAATGCTGGGCTCTTAAGAAGCATCATACACAGAAGATGCACGTAGCGGAGACGCGCATGCTTCGTTGGATGTGTGGTAACACTAGAAAAGATAATGTACGAAATAAGAATATTCGTGCAAAAGTTGGTGTAGCACTTGTGGAGTGTAGGGTGTTTTTCGTCACCCCATTGAGATGGAAATGCGCGTCGCTTATCAGGCGTATTACAGATTCCCCTATCTAGGGTAGGCTAGGGTTTATTGATTGTGGTGATTCGAATCTCCGGCAGCCGCGATGTAATACCCTAGGTGGAGTTGGGGCTGAATACCACCTACCCCATGAGAAGTGAGGTGTTATCCGGTATCGAGGTGGGGATGTAACCGATACGGATGCACATGGGGACCCACCAGAACATTGGAGAGTATCGAATTCCATTCCGAAAGAGGGCATGATCTGAACTATAAATGGAATGATACCACTCTTATAACACAGAGACGCCTTTTGGATGAATCGGAACTCCGTAGTTTGAAAAACTCCGTAGTTAAGCGTGCTTGAGCTAGAGAAATTCTGGGATGGGTGACCTACTGGGAAGTAGCCCCGGGTTCATTCGAAGGGACAAAACCGTACGGTTTCAGCCAGAACGGACAATACCATCTGTGTTTGGGGTGGGTCGTGACAAGTATGGTATCAGAGCTGGTCCCTCAAAAGTAGGTCTGTGGTTCGAGAACGAACCATTGTTCTAAGTGGGGGATGTAATACCCCAGGTGGAGTTGGGGCTGAATACTACCTACCCCGTGAGAAATGATGTGTTATCCGGTATCGAGGTGGGGATCTAACCGATACGGATGCATACGGGGACCCACCAGAATAATGGAGAGTATCGAATTTCATTCCGAAAGAGGGCACGATCTGAACTATAAATGGAATGATACCACTCTTATAACACAGAGACGTTTTCTGGATGAATCGGAACTCCGGAGTTTAAAAAACTCCGTAGTTAAGCGTGCTTGAGCTAGAGAAATTCTGGGATGGGTCATAGCCATGGATTCATTCAAAGGGATAAAACCGTACGGTTTTGGCCAGAGCGGACAATACCATCTGTGTTTGGGGGTGGGTCGTGATAACATTTCAGAAAATATAAAATATTAATTTAATATTAAAATAATATATTTCATGAAAACTATTCGATTTGCGAATAGGGATTTTTCGTAAAATGGTTTAAGTATATACCAATATTTGGAAATTTATCGGAGATTAAAATGATTTATTTATTTTAATGATATTTATCGGATTTTTGGTAAAATCTGTAATTTTACCTTTTTCCGTGACTTGTGCACAATGTCTTGTGCATGTTAAGTGTGTGACTTGTGAGATTTAATTGAGAAGAGAAAGGAAAAGAAAAAAAACAAAGAAATGAAAAGAAAAGCAAAGGAAAATAAAGAGTGTGTGTGAATGGAGTTATGCATAAAAAACGAAAGAGATGAGATATTTGTGAGAGAGTGAGTATAGGGGGAGATATTAGTAAGAGAGGGTGAGCTTAAGAGAGAAAGGGTTAGAGTTGGCTGCTCATTCCTTCATCCTCCATGGTTTTCTTCATCTTCTTCAATCATCTCACAACCTCCATGCATCACCTTCATGCCTTTTCAAAACCCTCATGCCTCCTTCATTAAAAACATGCACAACATCATTCTAAACCCTTTGAACCATTCAAGTTTGGATTTTGAAGAATTTGGGCAACTCAAGAATTTTCCTAAGTGGCCAATGAGGTATATCTCTTCACTTTTAGATTGCAATTGTGTTAAATATCGTAGTTTATTTAGAAATCAATTTTGTTAGGTTTTGTAATTTTAGAAAATTGCAAGTTGCTGTTAAATGATAAGTTGAGGTGTGGTGAGTGTTTACTAGACTTTAGAGATGATTCCTTGGCCATGACCTGAGACTTAAACCCAAAATACGAACTTTGAATTTGGCCGATATCGTATTTTGTGTGATTTGTGAGGGGATACTGAGATCTGCTACAACCCGGGTACCCTAAAAATTATTTAGCGAACACAGAGAGACGAGCAGGCAACCAGGAACCTACCCTTGAAACACGAGCCCATTCCCTTCACTTCTGGCCGCAAATTAATTCATTGTGGCTGCAATTTGAGGCCACATCGGAGTGGAATCATGTGATTTTTGTTCTGTAGCTCCCTTATCCTATATCCAGAGCAACCCTATGTGCAGAATTGGCTAATTTTACCTGAGTCAAAATCTGGGAGTGATTTCCCTTGTTGCTGAATTTCGTTTTCCGATTTCTAAAACGTGGTTTTTAGATTTGAGTTTGGATTCTGTCATTGGACGTTTATACGTCAACGGACGAGAGTTATTTGGTTGAAATTGCATGCGAAGCTACAGGTTTTAACCTATGAGCGAACCGTGTGCCGTATCGGTTTTCGGATTGGTTTTAATTGCATTGCGATTGCGTGTTGAATTGTAGGTACTTCGTGTGGACTTCTGAGACGACGAAGCATATCGACTTCGACTAAGCGAGGAGAATTGCTGGTGAGTAGATTATATCTACGTGGAAAGTCGGGTGGATGGCGTATAGCATCCCCGCAAACATTGATATGGAAGATCGTTTAATAATTATATTTTGATAAAGGATATGCTACGAATATGATTATAGGATTTAGTAACGATAATATGATAGAAGTTGACACTAATGAATATATTGATATATAAGAATATGAAATAAGAAGTGAATCATGATAGATAGAATTGAAAGAGAATAAGTATGAGTTGATGATGGTATGATATGAAATCGAGATCGATAAGCACGACACGAGATTGAGAGAGAGGTGTGGCGGAATTAATAAAATATGACGTTTATACAAATGTGATTTGAGATATATGTGCATATATATATTTATGAGTATAATGGGTGATATGCCGTACGGGACTTTAGATCCATACCCTTATTATTGTATAGGTCGATAGATTCCCTATTCTGTTTGATGACCCCGTACGATAGATTACCGTACGCAATGAGATGTATCGGATGATTGATCCGCGCTAGTGATTTGAGAATGATGATCGATAATTATTGTCATATCGGATGTTATGAGGCGGGATCGCCGATATAAAGATTGCCACCTTAACCATACCTATTTTTAAAAGTGACGTGTATCGTTTAAAAATGACCGTATGATTCTGGTGTAGATAGATACACCCATTTATTGTTCATGTTGTGTAGAATATTATCCCTCATGATGTACATGCCACGTGCCGGTATTTAATGCTATATGATATTATTGCTAGTACACCTGTACAATTACCGTTGATGCACACGTTACACATACATCAATTTGCCAGCTCACGCATATTCTTCATCGGTAACTGCCATGTCACTGACACAGTAGAACTGCCATGTCATTTATACAGTAGAATTGTCGGGCCATTTATACAGGAGAAACGCCTTATCATGATATTAATCTTAAAAGTAAAAGTACACTCATTGTTCAGTACTATCACTTGACATGCTTGCATGATATACCCGATATGCTCATATTACTACTCTATGCTGCATATATCGTACCTTATGGTTATATGCATGCATGATATAGCCGATATGCTCATATTACTACTCTATGTTGCATACATTGTATTTTATGGTTATATGCATTGAGATGTTGTTTTTATGAGATTTCTGGACTTGAGAACCGTGGTATATTTCAAAGGAAATGGTGTATTGTTTTAAAAACGCGGTTTCTCTTGATATGATATTTCGAGACGTCCACCATGTGTTTTCTCGGTTATGAGTTATGTGATACCCGATTCGAGAAGCTGGATGAGGCCGTTTGCGGGTACTTGGTGGACCCGGTGTGGTACCCCGGGGTAAGAAGCTCGAGATGTAGACGATGAACCTGGCAGGGGAGCACTACCCACCGGTGATAGTTTTTGGCTCGGCGGATATCTGGAGGATACAGACCGGAGTCGTGAGATGATATGAGCCGATCCAGACTGAGAGAGCCGTAGGTCGATCCGGACTGATGGAGTCCGAGGGACAGAGATATAAGGATTTACGTGTCGATGCTGGACACGGATCCATGATTTTGATGTGTCGTTGATGGACACACGTGATTGATATCCTCATATATATTACACATGTTTTCATAATGTTTCGAGTGTCGGTGTTGGACATTCAGGTTCCATGATTTTGATGTGTCGTTGATGGACACACGTGGTTGATATCTTCATATATATTACACATGTTTTCATGATGTTTCGAGTGTCGATGTTGGACACTCAGGTTCTATGATATTGAGTTGTGTCGTTGATGGACACGTGGATGATATCCACATGCATACAGGCATATGATGTCGGATGTTTATTTATATATGGCATTTCATTGATAGATTGTTGACATATATGCATATGTGGTCACCCTAGATATCATAGTATTATTTTCAGGATATAGTGATCTAGGAAATCGTTATTTTATTCGATTTCTACCTGCTGATGTTTTCTACTCACGAGTTGGCAACTCACCCCCATTGTGTCACAGTTCTTACAGGTTTGACCGCTTGGGATCAGTTGCGGTATCGCTGGCACACAGCTTCTTCCAGGATGCTTTGCTTTGGTAGGTGGGATACATGTTGAATCGTGTCCACTCTTGTACTGTTTTACCCTATTGTATCTAGATAAACTCCATCACATCAGATCAGAGACTAGAATTGTATATTGGTAGACCTAGTCGGACTTGGGTATTGTGCGAGATTTAGAGCGATGGGTTTATGATCGCTTTTATTGAGTTTTGACGTCTTGCTTCTTTATTAGTTCTTCTGGGTTGATTTTCGCCGTTGGGCGTCGTATATATGTTATTGCGTGGTTGTGATTCCGCCAGTTGGCGAAGAGCTAGCTCCTGCTTGGAGATGCCTATATATATTGTTGTGTATATGTTTTTGGATCAAAATATAAAAAGGAGGTGCTGCCCAAAATCTTTAAAGACAAAACATGATTCATTATACCTTTATTTCAAAACTGCACCCCCACTATTTTCCGCAAAAAAAGGTTTAGATTTTCTGGGTTTCGGCTTGATTTACGTCAGGCCTTTAGACGTTGCGTAAGTTAAGTGCCGCTCACGTGCTTAATTACGGGTCGTGACACGCGCACTAAGCTGCCATTAATTATCCCTCGTCTTTGGAGCGAAGGAACCTCCGATTGACGGGTTAAACTGGTCATGTGAACTCAATGTGCAGTGTGAGTGTGTTGTGTTTTGAAGGGTCTTGGGTATATTGGGGGCCTCGCAAAGTTTACGGGGGACCCGCTGTCCGGATAGCAGGCTGGGAGTCAAGGGGGCTAGTAGCTCTCTTGTGGGGTGCAGGACAGCGCCCTGTTAGAAATTTTTTCTAACGGGAGATATGCTTTGAGTGTGGAGTGTATAAAAAAGGGGGTGAATAGCATCCTGCGGACGTGTGGGCGCCAGCGCCTCATGCACCTGGCACGTGGGCGCCGGGAGCCTGCAGGTAAAAGGGGGCTTAGGAGTTAAACTCCGAAGGACTTTTGGAGTTAAACTCCTAAAAAAAGGTCTTTTGTGGAGCTAAACTCCTAAAAGATCTGGATTTTGAGCTTAAACTCTTTTGAGAACTTAGATCTTGGAGTTGAACTCCTCAAAAATTGGTTTGGAGTTAAACTCCTAAAGAAGGGATTCTTGTTCGGAGTTAAACTTCCAAGAGATTTTCGGAGATGATGAAAGGGGACCCTTTCTTCTCTCTTGAGCCATAGATCTTCCTAAAGTGGAAGTTTTGGAGATGAGCCTCCTTCTTCCTCCTCTCTGTTGGCTGGATTTTGGAAGAAAAGGGGGGAGATTTAAAAATCTCCCCTTTTGGAGATTTGATGGAAGATCTGAGTTCCCCTTCAAGGTTTTAAGATGAAAAACTATTTCTTTTTGGAAAAGAAAGTTAAACTCTTGATTTTATTCAGAAAAGAGAAGAAGATTTAAAACCTTGAGGAAGGAGGAGGCACACAAACCCTAATTTTTGAGGGGAATCAATTCTTATTTTTTATTTCATTATCATGTTGCCTTATATAGGCTTACAAATTTACACATAGCCCTTTAGGTTTTACAAAATAGCATTTTGCCTATCCCATACCTCATGTGCACATGAGCCATGGACTTTACAAAAATTTGGCTTTATGCCCATTTTTCTTACATTTATTCATAAAAATTACATCAAAATTATTTATTACATGATTTTCATTTTGGCATGGAAGAGGCCGGCGGCAGGGCTCGACTTGGGCATGGGTCCACTTGACCTGGGCTTGAGCCTGCTTACTTAGGGTTGACTTTGACTTTGACTTTGACTTGATCAACCGGGGTGTAATTTTCGACCCCAACAAAGTGCCCCCCATAAATAAATGTACACCGTGTATATGAGTTGTGTGCATGAAATTGATGGATCTTGGAGTTGGACTTCGAGGTGGAACATCATTCCGAGGGCGGAGCATAATTCCGGGGGCATAATTCCGGGGATCGGAGCATAATTCCGGGATCGGAGCATAATTCCGGGATCGGAGCATAATTCTGAAGAGCGGAGCATAATTCCAGAGATCAGAGCATAATTCCGAAGAGCGGAGCATGATTCCAGGGATCGGAGCATAATTCCGAAGAGCGGAGCATGATTCCGACCGGGGGGGTCGTTGGTTGACTTGATTCCGAGACGGAGCATAATTCCGACAGGAAGGTCGTTGGTTGACTTGATTACGAGGTGGAGCATAATTCCGACGGGAAGGTCGTTGGTTGACTTGATTCCGAGGCGGAGCATGATTTCGACGGGGAGGTCGTTGGTTGACTTAATTTCGAGTCGAAGCATGATTCCGACAGGGAGGTCATTGGTTGACTTGATTCCGAGTCGAAACTTGATTCTTGATTCTGACGGGGAGGTCGTTGGTTGCCTTTATTCCGAGTCGAAACTTGATTCCGACGGGAGGTCGTTGGTTGACTTTATTCCGAGTCGAAACTTGATTCTGACGGAATGTCGTTGGTTGACTTGATTCCGAGGAGGTCGTTGTTTGACTTGATTCCGACGGGAAGGTCTTTGGTTGACTTGATTCCGAGTCGAAGCATAATTCCGACAGGGAGGTGATGGTTGACTTGATTTCGATTCGAAGTATCATTCCGACGGGGAGGTCGTTGGTTGACTTGATTCCGAGTCGAAGTATAATTCCGACGGGGAGGTGATGGTTGACTTGATTCCGAGTCGAAGCATAATTCCGACGGGGAGGTCATTGGTTGACTTGGTTCCGAGAAGGAGCTTGATTCCGACCGGGAATTGATGGTTGACTTGATTTCGAGCTGAAGCTTGATTCCGATGGGGAGGTCGTTGGTTGACTTGATTCCGAGTCGAAGCATAATTCCGACGGGGAGGTGATGGTTGACTTGATTTCGAGTCGAAACATAATTCCGACGGGGGGAGGGGCGTTGGTTGACTTGATTCCGAGTCGAAACTTGATTCCGACGGGGATCGTTGGTTGACTTGATTTCGAGTCGAAGCATCATTCCGACGGGGAGGTCGTTGGTTGACTTGATTCCGAGTCGAAGCATAATTCCGATGGGGAGGTGATGGTTGATTTGATTCCGAGTCGAAACATAATTCCGACGGGAGGTCATTCGTTGACTTGATTCCGAGTCGAAGTATAATTCCGACGGGGAGATCGTTGGCTGACTTGATTCCGAATCGAAGCATAATTTCGACAGGGAAGTCTTTGGTTGACTTGATTCCGAGGCGGAGCTTGATTTTGACGGGGAGGTCATTATTCGTTCAGCGGGGCTTTTGAGCATTGAACTTGGAATTTAGGTTTTTGCTCGGCGTCAGTATCGCTACACTGGAATATGGTACTATGAGCGAATCATCATTTGCCGTGGAGAACATCGGATTTGGGTTAGTATTAGCACGGCTACACTGAAATATGGTACCAGGAGCGAATCATCATTTGCTGTCACGCCTCGCTTCCCAAAATACGGAATACGGAGAGCGACGAAGACCAGCCGTGCTACCTACAGTAAGGAAAAATCCTTCCATAGTCACATAAGGCTGTCTAGATTAACCTGTCAAAATAAAATCCCAAACCAAAAGGGATAATATTGATAATCATGCTGCAACGAAACCACAAAGAATACTAAAAATAGGTCCACTAGATAATTGATGCAAATAAAGATCTGATACAATAGATTCGAAATAAAAACAAGATCCAAAAGAGATACATAAGTCCTAATGTCCCATAAGGGCGCACATGCTAAAAACTAACTGAAAGGAAAATAAACCTACGGGTTACTGATCTTCGGCAAAGTCCTGGTAACCGCTGCGGTCCTGCTCATCATGAATATCTGTCACTAAATCTGAGATGGCAAATCTCAGGGATGTCAGAACATCCCAGCAAGTAATCAACGAATAAAGTGTATGTGTGGTATGATAACATGAATATATAAATGTAGTGAAGCCCGTGTGCGCAAACAAAACAGATATATAAATAAATACATGGATACTATGAAACAAACATGTAAGAGGTCAAGTCATAGCCTAACTGGTCACTAAAAGGTAAGCTATCCTATCGTAAGCTCGAGTGTGTGCGTCAACCTCTGCAGGAGTATTCCTAATCCAAGAATGGTGTCCCAGGGGCTAGGAAACACGGGCCCAACTGTGGAATGAACATGAGACCGATATAGCTCGGTACGAGCTGTAAACATAAGACTGATATAGCCCGGTACGAGCTGCCGGCATGGGACTCCTGAGATCCTGTTGTACGACGCACACTCAAACTATCCCAATACCCTCGTATTTATAGCTACCATGGTAATGACTAAAACACTAATTAAGAATGCTAAAAAGACTGGAACTTATAATATCATGTTAATTGTATAAAAAAAGAAACTTGTAAACAGTATAGATTGTGTCATGTCATGTAATTCAGCATTCAAATTGGAGAACTCGTTTTAATATGAGTAGTCTGGAACAATGAGTAGTCATGGCATGTCAAGTACAATAGTTATAAAATGATAGTGTTCATAAACAAGAATAGCATGTTAAGGTTTCTCAAGCATGCCGACAATGATAGTCTCAAGTAAAATATTAAATATAGACGATAGGATATGATAAGGTCAAAAATGTAAACAAGGCTCAACATAAATATGCAAGCATCTGTATTTAACATCCGGGTTTATTTATTGAAAAGAATAAATAAACTGAAATATGGTTTTAAAGGGTTAATATAGTTAAATAGAAATGCCAAATTACAGATGCATAAAGCGGATAGTGGTAATAGTATAATTACGAGATAATAGTAAGATAAAATAAATGACAGATTGACTAGTCATCATGTAAGTGCTAATAATAAGTTTTATAATCATGTGAAAATAGAAAATATTAATACAAATTGCAGTATCAAAATAATTTATATGATTATGGCACATAGAGTGCAGCGATATTATAAGGAGTGATAGTGTAGAAAGTTTAATTTATATATATAAAATATTAAGCCCAAAGCGTTTATTGATTAACAGTAATAATGATATATTTTTATGTTTTAGATTAGGATATAAGTGTTGACATTTTGCATGCTAGTGTATACCAATATTGTTGCAACAGAAATATATAATTACTTATAAAGCTTTTTATATATTAAATCACATTTACATGTTAATAGTTATTTTATTACGCTTGCACTTTTACAGTTCACTTGATGAAAGGATTAATAGATATTCTAGATCCTAGGGTTTTCATCATATGTACAAGTATTATAAGATATATTAATAAAGCGGCAAAATATTAGAATTTTATTTAAATATTGTAAGTTAATAATTTATTTAGAGAATTGTCGATGTTGTATCGACTAAAAAAATAAAAGAGCAAGAGTACTTGCCTCGGAGACAGATAAACACGACGACATGAAGAACAACTCCAAGGTTTGATTGCTCGGCTAATTTTGAAGAAGAAGAAAATGGTGTGATGGGAAAAAGAGAAGGTTGATTTATATGAGAAGGGAGAGATGATAATAATTAGGTAGTTATTTATAGGAAAGAGAGATATTGTTTAAAGATTGGAGAGATTATTATAATTGGAGAGAGAAATATTCTGATGAGATGAGATTTGGATTTGATTTTATAAAAGAGAGATATGATGGGTTGTTATATACTTCTATAAGATATTAGAAAAGTTGTATATATACATATTAGTTTGTATATAGTTAGAATAATAGAAAAGTATATGTATATATACATATTAGTATATAGTGAAAATATATGTAGATATGTATATGGTTATGGGTTAATGAAAATAAATATAATTAGTTATATATATAGGATTTTATGATATCAAACAACTAAAATATATTTTCAGTTAAACTATCATAACAAAATATCTTCAATTATATATATGTATGTATATAGATTTGTAGAAAAATAATTAAAGAGAGTACATTTGAGAAAGAGAATTTGCTGAGAGAGATTAGATTAGATTGGAGAGAGAGGGATTTTGTTAGGGAATATATATAGAAAGAGAGCGAGGGTTTGGTGAAATATAGTTAGTGATATAGAAAAATATATATAGATAGAATAGAATATGGAGAGAAAGAAATCTGTTGGAAAAGATATTTGTTTGGAGAGAGAGAATAGTATTTGTTTTAAAAGAATAAAGTTATCAGGTGAGACATATATGGTGATTATATAGAGAAAATTGAGTTAGTTTAGGAAAAATATTTAACAGGTTAAAACATTTAACAGGGGCTCTCATGACTTTTCAAAATTAAATATTTTAACCAAATAAATATCGTAAGACAAAATATCTTATAAATAGAATTTTAAAAGGGGTAAAATCTTATGTATATGTATTGTTTAAAGAAATACCAAATAAAATATCTTTTGTTTAAATTATGATACTAAAATATAAATATGGTTATAAAATAGTGTTAGACAAATAAATATTTAAATACTAATAATATGCATATTTAACAAACTTGAAAAAACATAATTATATGTATATATCTTGATTAAAAGTATTAAACTCCAAGTTATAATAATAAAAATAAAACAAAACCCAATATATCCAAAAGAAAAAGAAACGTATGATCGAATTAGGATGTTACATTTGCCATGAGAGGATTTGAAGATTTTGGTTTTGGTTTGGCATGTGCATCGCTACACTGAAATATAGTATCAGGAGCGAATTATCATTTGCCATCAGGGGATTTGACGATTTTGGTTTTGGTTTGGCATGTGCATCGCTACACTGAAATATGGTACCAGGAGCGAATCATTATTTGCCATGAGGGGATTTGAATTTCCCTCGTTCCCAGTTTAAAGACTTAGGAGTCATCTGTTCCCAGTTTAACGACTTAGAGATCATCTGTTTCCAGTTTAAAGACTTAGGGGTCTATCGGATCGAAAGTTTGGAATTTTGGGGTTGGGGTCGGCATCAGCGTTGCTAACACTGAAGTATAAGTGCCAGAAGCAATTCATCATTTGCCTTTGCCTGTTGGGGAGCGATGGCTTAGGAGACAGATTTAGATCCCTATCACTTAAGCCTTTTCAATTTTATGACCTGTAAGGGTCCCATAAAAGTATTTTCTCTCGACGAGTCGAAAGGCTCTCATAGGTGTACTTTCTCCTTAAGAGTCGTGGAGACTCGCAAGTGTGTTTTTCCTTTGTAAGTCGTAAGGATCCTACGAAGGTGTTTTCTTATGAGTCGTGAGGAT
Organism: Agapanthus africanus; assembly: GCA_030015575.1. Lineage (NCBI taxonomy): Eukaryota > Viridiplantae > Streptophyta > Magnoliopsida > Asparagales > Amaryllidaceae > Agapanthus > Agapanthus africanus. Next base: position 286,579,710 of record JASDDO010000006.1, read on the forward strand.
CCTGTAAGTTTTGTTCTCCTCATGTATCGTGAGGACACATGAGTGGGTCTTCCCAAATGGAGCATAATTCCAAGGGCGGAGACCGGCCGCTGGACTGGTGATTGCGGTGGGGTTTGTGATGAGAATTATTTGAGCCCGTGGATTGTATACGGTAGTCAATTTGGGGACTAACCGTAGGGCTGGAAGAATTTTGGGACATTGTTGGCGTCTGCATCGCTGCACTGGAATATGGTACCAAGAGCGACTCATCATTCGCCGTTGGAACATTTAGAGATTTGAAATTTTGGTTGGCGTCTGCATCGCTGCACTGGAATATGGTACCAGAAGCGACTCATCATTCGCTATTTGGGGATTTGGATTTTGGTCGGCGTCTGCATCGCTGCACTGGAATATAGTACCAGGAGCGACTCATCATTCGTCTTTAGAAGTTTTTTTACTGCGATTGCTCTATCATTTCAGCTTTTCTTATTGCGAAGGTCGCGATTGCCCTATCATTTCGTCTATTCATTCGCGGTTGTCCCATCATTTCGGCTGTTTATTTTCATTTTTATTTTACCCGCTGATTTTTATTGCGAATTGCCCCATCATTTCAGCTTTTTTTACACATTTTTTTACATTCCCAGTTTAACGACTCAGGGGTTGTGTGTTTCCAGTTTAACGATATGGTGGTCAACTGTTTCCAGTTTAACGACGTAGTGGTCATTTGTTAGAGCCTGGGCTCGATTCTGCAGGAACCATGGATTCCTTTGGCTTAATTGCATAAGCGGGATTTCCGTCATCTAGACTAAGCCGGTGTTGGATGGCAACAACCATGTCATCGTCATGGCTATAAGACGTAGGAGGACTTGTTCCTCTGGGCTCCATCATGTAAACCGTATGGATTGTGTACCCACCTACCGCTTCTTCATTGGCGATGTTGCTCATTTGGCTCTTAGCTTGTTGTCTTGGTCTGCTCTTTTCAGGAAAAGGCAGATGTCTGAGAAGGACTTCGGTCTCCGTTTGTATGAAATTGGCGGTCACGGCTTGGCTGTTTGCTAACACGCCTTTAGACAGTTCTATCTCACCTGTCTTGTAATGCTTTTCGACCCAATCTTTAAAGACAAAGCAGTCATCAATGGCATGACCTATCACTCTGTGATAGGGGCAATATTTGGGGTCGTCGGTCATATTCGCTTCTTGAGATCTTTTTGATTCTAGCAATTGTAGACCGTTTCTTAAGGCATCCTTGAATATTTTATGGACTTTGTCCCTTCTGAAGGAATAGATCTTATCCAGCTTCTCTTTCAAAAGCGATTCTCCTCCCCCTCCCAACAATGGTTTTCGAGATTGGTTAACATTGGGCCCGCTTGTCCCTTGCCTATTTCGGTTAGCCGAAATGTTGAAAGATTCAGTATCGTCGGAATTTCCGTCTTTGCGATTATCGTCCTTTCGGTTTCTCCAGAACCTATTGTTATTTTAGGAATCAGAGGAGGACTCCTGTTTTGAGCGTTCCAACATTTGAACTTTCTTGGTCAGCTCTTGGAATGTTTTGAGACCTCTGGTGCATAGAAACGGAGCTATCCAATTGTTGAGATTTCCGACGAAAAGGCTGACATATTGATCCTGCTCTATCGGCGATTCACATTTGACGGGAAGATTGGGCCATCGGGTTATAAAATCCGTGCTGCTTTCGTTGTTCTTTAGCTTGGTCCTTACGAGATTGGCGATGGTGATCTTATCGCTGACACTCATGAACCTTTGTCGAAACAGAGATTCCATTTGGACGAAAGTAGTAATAGAGCCATCCGGTATGCTCGCGTACTAGTCGAAAACGATATTGGTTAAGCTATTAGCGAACTGGCGGTGGAGAAGCGCATCATTGCCCCCAGTATTCCAGCATGAGGTTTTAAAGTGGGCGATGTGCTGATTCGTATTTCCCGTCCCATCGAATCTTCCGAACTTGGGGATGACATAGCCGCTAGGAAACTCTACCGGATCATATGGAGCAGGATATTGTTAACATCTTTTTGTGCTTCGGCTTCGGCTACCAATGTTTTGGCTTGTTGGCAACCAAATCCATGATTTGATCTTGAGTTAGCGGGCTGCTGTCATCGGTAGGTAGCCAAGACATTTCCAGAGATAGGATGCGACCGACTTTCATGCGGTCCCTCCACCTTTGGATTTAAGAGAATAGGCGTCGGCTGTCTCGGGACATCGTTTCCCGGTTCATGAGCAGAGGGCTCTTGATTATGCGGCTGAGAGGCAAGTTGGGCCGTGAGATGTAAGACAACGTTTGTCAAGTCATTAATTTTTGAGTAGAGCTTGGTCATCTCCATGTCTTTGTTTCTGAGCTGCTTCTGGAGCTCTTGGAGAAATTGTTGCTCTGCGGTCTTAGGACGGAAGATTGGCTCCTCTTCGCTTTCCGAGCCAGACTCCTCATGAATCGAAAGATCTTTCTGCTTATCAGCCTCACTAGAAAGGTTTTCATTACCTTCCAAAAGAGGCTGGTCTTGGAAAGTGGCGGCCACATTCACACCAGATTGGATTTGAGATGTGATAGCCCAGTCCTTGCTCTTGATGCGCATGTCCAGCATATAGACAGTGTCGACCACATATCCAGCCATCTTTTTATCTTCGGCGGCTGATTTTTCGGACCATCGTCGTGGCCCTTACGCTTCTAGAAAGGATAGGTGACCGAAGACGGTTGGCCTGACTGGGTCCTTGGGTGGCGCTGTGGCTCACAGTTTTCTTGACTCTTGAGATCATGGCATTCTTATGGACTAATTTCAGTGGTTCAAAAGAGTTAGCGAGCTTTACAGCCGATTCAGCTGTTGTTGCGGGGTAAACCTGTTCTTGGAACCTCATGAAACTTAGCCTAGCAGGAGCCCAAGCCCTTTTGTTGACTCTGTATCTGAGCTTTTTCTGTCTTAGCTACTCGATTTTGAGGGCTTGACGGACATCTGTCATCCAGAAAGCCATCGTGAGTCGATTGATGGGGAGTTTAGAGAAGACACCCAATCGAGAAGCTATCAGAGGCACCGCTGGAGCTTGCCCGATATGCCTTATTGCTTTGTTGGTATTGATGGCCTTGTCCCCAGCTGGGGCCAAGGGAAGTCGTTCAAACACCGACTTGCATTTGGGGAGTGGTGCCCTTGAGATCACCACATTTGGCGTCCTGCCTTTCGAAGCCGGTCTGTTTGTTACCAGAGCTTGAGGAGCTGGGATGGCGTTAGCTGGCATGAACAGAATAGAGCCGAAATGTAGCAGCGGCTCTTCCTACTGTCGCCCGAGACTGGCCGGGAGGATCGTCATGGCGTCCATCTTCATCGTGTAGGAGATGAGAGCTGTGTCGAGAGCTGAGCTGGTCCTTGGAGACATTGTGTCACGCCCCATCCCCAATATAGAGAGTATTGTCCGCTCTGGCCGAAACCGCACGGTTTTTTCCTTCGGGGCGAACCGGACCCGACCAGGGGCCACTTCCCAGGAGGTCACCCATCCCAGAACTTCCCTGGCTTGAGCACTCTTAACTACGGAGTTCTCAAGCTCCTGTAGTACCGGTTCACTTAAAAGGCGTCTCTGTAATTGAGAGTGGTATCATTATATTTATAATGCAGTTCGGTCCTCTTTCGGAATATGTTCCGAAGATTCCCCATTGTTCTACAGTGGGTCCCACGGACTCAAGAGGTGGCCCCCACGGATTCAAGAGGTGGTCCCCGCCCACTTAACATGACACTTAGCGTGACACTTTGTTCCGTGTGGCACTTTGCTCCGTGAGCAAGAACCGGGTCCCGACATTCTCCCCACCTTTGAACAATAGTTCGTCCTCGAACCACAGACCTACTATTGAGGAACCAGCTCTGATACCATTCTGTCACGCCCCACCCCCAATATAGAGAGTATTGTCCGCTCTGGCCGAAGCCGCACGGTTTTGTCCTTCGGGGCGAACCGGACCCGACCAGGGGCCACTTCCCAGGAGGTCACCCATCCCAGAACTTCCCTGGCTCGAGCATGCTTAACTACGTAGTTCTCAAGCTCCTGTAGTACCGGTTCACTTAAAAGGCGCCTCTGTAATTGAGAGTGGTATCATTCTATTTATAGTACAGATCTGCCCCCTTTCGGAATGTATTCCGAAAATTCCCCATTGTTCTAGTGGGTCCCACGGACTCAAGAGGTGGCCCCCGCCCACTTAACATGACACTTGGCGTGACACTTTGTTCCGTGTGGCACTTTTCTCCGTGAGCAAGAACCGGGTCCTGACACATTGTTGAGGCTTGATTGCTTGAAATCCTGCATGAAAGAGCATTATTTCAGTATAAATATCGATATTATGTTGATTGAGCTCACATGAACGTTTAACCTGAAATATGGGAGGAGAGAGAAGGTCCCACCGGGCGTGCCAAAATCTGTAGGGTGTTTTTCGTCACCCCATTGAGATGAGAATGCGCGTCACTTGTCAGGCGTACTACAGATTCCTCTGCGTAGGGTAGGTTGGGGTTTATTGATTGTGAGGATCCGAATCTCCGGCAGCCGAGGACTAAGCTGCCGTTAATTACCCCTTACCTTTGGAGCGAAGGAACTTCTGATTGACGGGTCAAACTGGTCATGTGATCTCAATGTACAGTGTGCGTGTGTTGTGTTTTGAGAGGTTTTGGGTATATCGGGGGCTTGCAGAGTTTACGAGGGTCCTGCTACCCGGATAGCGGGCTGGGGGTCAGCCCCCTTGCGGGGTGCGAAGCAACTCTCCGTTAGAATTTTTTTCTAACGGGGGATATGCTTTGAGTGTGGAGTGCATAAAAAATGGGGGTGAATAGCGTTCTAAGGACGCGCTGGGCGCCGGGCGCCTGTAGGTAAAGGGAGGGCTTACCCCCAGGATTAGGAGTTAAACTCCGAGGGACTTTTGGAGTTTAACTCCTAAAAAAGGGTCTTTTTGTAGAGCTAAACTCCTAAAAGATCTGTATTTTGAGCTTAAACTCCTTTGAGAACTTAGATCTTGGAGTTGAACTCCTCAAAAATTGATTTGGAGTCAAACTCCTAAAGAAGGGATTTTTGTTCGGAGTTAAACTCCCAAGAGATTTTCGGAGATGATGAAGGGGATCCCATTCTTCTCTCTTGAGCCCTGGATCTTCTCTTGGGCCTTAGATCTTCCTAAAGTGTAATTTTTGGAGATGAGTCTCCTTCTTCTTCATCTCTGTTGGCTGGATCTTGGAGAAAAACGGGTTTGGAGATTTGATGGAAGACCCGAGTTCCCCTTCAAGGGTTTTATGGTGAAAAATATTTCTTTTTCGAAAAGAAAAAATTAAACTCTAGATTTTATTCAGAAAAGAGAAGAAGGTTTAAAATCTTGAGAAAGGAGAAGGCGGCACAAAAACCCTAATTTTTTTATGTGAATCAATTCTTATTTTTTATTTCATTATCATGTTGCCTTATATAGGCTTACAAATTTACACATAACCCCTTGGACTTTACAAAATGACATTTTGCCCATCCCATGCCTCATGTGCTCATTTCTTTTGCACATGAGCCATGGGCTTTACAAAAATTTGGCTTTATGCCCATTTTTCTTACATTTATTCATAAAAATTATATCAAAATTATTTATTACATGATTTTCATTTTGGCATGGGAGTGGCCGGCCGTGGAGCTCGACTTGGGCATGGGCCCGCTTACTTGGGGTTGATTTTGACTTTAACTTTGACTTTATCAATCGGGATCTAATTTTCGACCCCAACATGGAGGAGATGATGTGGGAAAATCGGCTAAAATGGTTTGGTCATGTGCGACGCAGATCTATAAAAGCACCAGTTCGACGAATGGATACTCTCAATATAGTCAATGTCAAAAAAGTGAAAGGGAGACTGAAAAAATATGGATGGAGGTTATACAAAAAGATATGGTTGCCAAAGGTCTGAATGAAAGTATATTATTCGATAGGAGTGAGTGGAAGCGGAGGATTCATGTGCTGGACCCGGCGTGATTCTCATGTTGGTTCATGTAGCTTACCCTATATTCTTGGGGTAAAAGGCTTAGTTGTTGTTGTAGTGACATTTAACATAGAATCAGAGTAACACAAGTCCAATTCCCACCGTGTGCATGTATGAAAATGCAAATCAAAAGCCCACTTTTCGGCTCAAAGGATCCTCGACCTATGATGGCATGTCAGCATATTAAGATATATTCCCTTAATCGTCATCACAGCTGCGGAGTTTTGGTGCAATGGAAGGACAATTGACACCTAAAATGTCAGTTACGATACCCTTGAAGTAGTTGTTCTTATAGACCTCATATGTAGATGTAATTAATGTGGAAAAACATTACTTGAAGTTTAGTTGACCAGAGATGAATTTAAGGTAGGATCTAAGACGGGTTTTAAAGAATGCATGGATGGCCATATAAACCAAGAATACGATGAGGCGATGATATGAGTACCGTTTATATATCATAATTATATGAATAATAGTAAGAAAAATCGTGGTCATAACCATACTAATATATAATAAAAAAAATAGGCTTATTTCACCAAAACCACATTGTGGTTTACCCGACGTACCAAAAACCATCTTGTGGTTTAAACCCGTCACCAATATCCCTAGATTTGTATTGCGTTACACAACACCTCCTAACCGTTAGTTTTTACATGTAACATAGCCAAGATTTAATTGTTGGGTGGCAAGAAAACACTCAAAATATGAAATTAGGTTAGCTTTTTATCTTTAAATATAAAGTTTGACCCCTTAGTAATTATATATAAGCCTTGTACTTGTTGTTGGAATTGTTAATGAAAGAGGAAAAATAAAAATAAAAAGTTGATTGCTAACATAATCGAAAAAGAAAAGCTAGTACAAATATAACTTGTTTGTGAGATTAAAACATGAGAAAATACATAACAAACTAAAGAAGAGGGTCTGCTTTATGTTTTCTACAAATATTAAAATTTTCAAATAATTTTACTGCCAATTAGTTTTTAGAAACAAAAATCGATAAAAATGATTATTTTAAAAACAACCAAAAGGTTTCGACCAAAGAAAAAACTGACAATTTTTTTTGAAAGACTATAAACTAATATTATGATGATAAGGGGTTAGTTACAAATATAAAAAAACATAGGGGTTTTTATTACGCTTTTCTTGTTAAAAGGGTGTCAAAATTTCGTGGATTTTGAACCCAATACGTAGAAGCCCACAAAACCGTGCTTTAACCACTAGACTACCTACGCCTTTGCAAGTCTGTATTATATATAACATTTATATTTTATAAAAAAAACACTTTACACACACATGGCTTACTCCTGTTTGTGTGAATTGATCCACCTACCACTGAATTCCTAAGTGGCTGATGTGGGAAGAGGAGGGCGATTTGAGGATAATAGATAGTGAAATGTGTAAAACTTAACGATTGGCGCGGGGGGGGGGGGGGTAACGGTACGTAACTTTGGAGGGTTTTGGTGATGAGTTTTAAGTTTTTAATCATAGGGTAGTTTTGGACAAGTTAGGTAAACCACGGGGTTGCGATGCAGAGCTATGGAAGCACTTGTTTGACGAATGGATACTCTCGATATAGACAATGTTAAAAGGATGAAAGAGAGACCGAAGAAAATATGAATGGAGGTGATATGAAAAGATATGGTTACCAAAGGCCTCAATGAAAGTATATGGTTCGATAGGAGTGAGTGGAGGCAGAGGATTCATGTGCTGAACCCGGCGTGATTCTCATGTTGGCTCATGTAGCGTACCCCATATGCTTGGGATAAAAGGCTCAGTTGCTGTTGTTGTAGGTAAACCACAACGTGGTTTTGGATAAACAAACATTAAACCATAATGTAAACATATAGTGATGTCTCACATGCATATCAAATATCCTAACTTATGTATGTAATATGATAATTACATTAGTTTAAGAAAGTGATTTTTTATTTGAAAAATAGTATAAGATATTTACATATACTGTTTATGTATGTAGTAAAGTCAATCTTTATAATATTTACACCTTTGTATAAGAAATGAGCCTTGGATTGTCTCGTTCATAATAGAATACTTTATTGTATCTCTCTTCTTATATTCAAACTATTAAAATTATTTTACTTTTATATAAATTACTGCTTTGAGATCTTTTTTCTACTAAATATAGTCTGTGCTACGATAATGAAAGCAAGTACACATTTGAATGCGTAATGATAATGAACAAAGTGTTTGAAAACTGCATAAAATGTTCCCAACGAGTTGTTGACAAGCTTCCAAAAATGTCTGCAATAGTACAATATTTTGTAATATTGCATACAAGTTATTTTCTAAGAAGTGTAGGTTCTGATTGGTGCCCGACATGGATACTCATTCATGTGTCATTGCAACATAGTGTAGTAAAGAATATAGATGCCTCATCCTAGCGCAAGTAAAGAAAGCGTGTCGAGCCGGATGTTCACTGTTGTACTGCATAAGGAGCAGGATCTGTGCAATATAAAATGAAATGAAAGAAAAATGTAAGCTGAGATATCATGATGTTCCTTTCTTCCCTCTCCCTCTAAAATAGCAAACATATGTATCCTTCTGCATTCTCTCATTATATTCAAATCCCCGACACCTGATGACCTAAGTAATTGCTTGGTAGTCGGGTTCTCTAAATCACCATGACACCTACAACACAACACATCAATTGTGTTTTTTGCTCTCTCGAAATTTTGTTGTTTCACTATTCAAGGTAGACTGCTGCGATCTCTTGGATGCATGCCTGGATGTATGCAGGGGTTGTAAATGGGAATGATTTTCCTTCCTAGCATGCATTATACCATGCCATTCTTCATTCTTCTATTGTAATTGTTCTGTGACTACCTACATAATTTTCCTTATTCATGATTGTATGAAGACTTAGTTTGTTTGTGAAATGCTGCAGTGAGAGGCAGGGAACCTTTGTTTGAATCAGAAAGATCCACTCGGCATCTCATTTTAGATGGAGAAGTGCATCGAGATACTCAAAAAACCTATTCCTCTGACACATTACACAACTTTGAAAGTTTTTCTATATACGAGGAAAGTTCAAAGGTTTGTTCTACAGTTTTCTTCAGATCATCTAATATATTTCCCTTGTACTGGTCTTTTGCTAACACAATTTTTTTCTTTTCCCCCCTTCTTGACATCTCAGATAAATGATTTGGAGTATACTGGTTTCTTTAATTCAAGTAGAAGGCCGATAACTATGGAAGAAGATACACCTATTTATGTTTCAAGTTTGAGATCAAGTAGCCACTTGCAATTTAGCTTTCTAATGGAAAACCTTGATGAAATAGAAGATATCCTTGCTGGTTCGGATTTGGTAAGGCTGGAAAGAGATATTCTGGTACATGTAGGAAAGCTTGGAGCTCTGAAATTATTTCATGCATGTCTCTCCAGGACCCTAGCGGCTTCGACCACCGAAAACCCAAATTTCTTTCTTAACGAGCATTTCAAGGATGATTCAACAAATCTCCCTGTAACTAAACAAGAGGCTACCACAATCGTTCGCACTGAGAAGAAGGAACAAAGGAAATTAAGAAGATCGAGAGCATCTTCAAAACTAATTGACAAAGTTGAATTCCCTAAAGTTTCTGCACTCAATGGGCTCAAGGGCTCTTCTAAATCAAGAAGAAGGTCTTTAGTTGCTCGGAGTGAGTCAGAAATGTCGAAGGGAGTTAAGGTAATCTTCTTTGGTGACCTTTTTCCGTTTCGTATAGTTTGTGTCATAGAATTTATGAAAATATATCCCTCAACCACCATCACTACTTTGGAGTTTTGGTGGTATCAGAGCAAATTAGGCTTAAATTTCGCCTGGTACACATCTAAAAAGTGGATCAAAAATTATACTATTGCATGAAAGACAAGGTATTGGCCAAAATAATAGTCTGCACAGCCTGCGGGAGGTTGTACTAGAATGTAAAAATATATTCCTGAACCCTCAGTGCCAAGAAAATAGTTTGGAAATTAATATATTGATGAATTTTATTCCAATTTATAGGAGATTGCTGATCTAGAAAAAACCCGCGCAAAATTGGAAGATAAAATTGCTCATTCAGCTAGTTATGCCAAGTGGGCCGAAGCAGCTGGAATTGACCAAAAGACACTTCAGCGGCGTTTGCAATTCGGTTGGTACTGCAGAGACAAACTAATAAAGAGCACATACTCGTTAGTTGTGTACCTCGCAAAGAACTACAGAGGAATGGGGATAGGCTTTGATGATCTACTTCAGGTCCAGAAAGATAATCCTTAATCCATTTGCTAACAAATGAAGTCGGATGTAGATATTCTAGATTATGATTATAAACACCATGAAAACTTACCACAGGCAGGAAAGATGGGTGTGCTGAAAGGTGCAGAGAGGTTTGACAACACAAGGGGATATCGGTTCTCAACCTATGTTCAGTACTGGATTAGAAAGTCGATGTTGGCTCTCTTAGCTCGTAATTCTAAAGGGATTCAAATACCGGTAAGTCTTCCATTTTGTCTAATTGAGTTTCAATATTGAATTGTTATATTTAATTACTAAAAATATAGAATTTTGTATTCTTTGTAGGTCACTATGGAAAGATTTATTAAGAGAATACATACGGCGAGGAGAACCTTTTATGATGGGGAAGGAAGGTACCCTGAAGATGATGAGATAGCTGTGCTCACGGGCCTATCGCTGGCTAACGTTAGACTAGCTAGAAAGTGCTCTAGAGTCGGTGTGTCACTAGATAAAGAAATGGCCGACGGCTGGCGCACAAAATTCATGGTATGACTCCACCACCATATCAAATTTGAATTCGATCTTTATCATATTAATTTGATGCAAATATTGGCGAAAACTTTCATGCCCAACTTATTTCAAATGAGTATGATATTTAGCAAGGTTTAAAATTTGGATATCTGCTATTCTTTTGTCAGACGTTAATATTGAAGTTATGAGTGAATATCATATGCTTGTTTTGGGCATTCTAGATGGTCATTAATGGAAGCATTTATAATGTAGTAGAAATTGTATTTTCTAGATGTGTTTTATTTCATCGTGTAACAATATAAATTCAAAAAAAGATTTGAGTAGCTAATTGATTAAGTTATATTTTGCTTGATAAGTTGTACTTGTTAGCCGCTACATGCTTGAATTTGGTTGTCAAACATTCATGCAGTGCAAGAAAACAACGTAGTTTACTATGTAGGTAGTTCAATATAAACATTTTGAAATTTCAAGACATGCGAAGCAGTAATTTTGAAGCAAACTATCCATTTCTACCATCATCTCTGATGCTATATGGCCATAAACCCTAAGAAGTTCGTTCTTCGATCCCAAGCCATCCCTAATTACTATGAATAGGAATATTGGAAATACAATAAGAATATGAATGACCAAACAAATAACATACTGGAAAGCAAAATCATGATACATCTTAATAATTCAACTTGTATATGATCAATATATTGAAAAATATGATTATGATATATAAACAAACACTTTGCAATTATAATATGAGATCAAAAAAGAATGTGCTAATTATTATTATTATTTTGCTAATTGCTGATAGAAGTTTGATCTATTCCCCCCTTAAATAATTTCTTCGTGTGCAGGAAGTCACGCCCGACACATCAACAAAAGCTCCCGAAGTGATCATCACAAAGCAACACATGAGAAAAGACATTATGGAGCTCCTGGAGAGCTTAGAACCAAGAGAGATGCATGTTTTGATATTAAGATATGGTTTTCATGATGGAAGATGCAAGTCCCTTGGGGAGATTGCAAAGCTTTGTAGTGTGACCAAGGAATGGATTAGGAAAATAGAGAAGTCTGCTCTAACTAAGATTAGGAGTGATGACACAACTAGAGATCTCAAGTTCTATCTTAACTTGTAGCTTATCAATTACAGATTACATGCATCCTTTTTCTTTTTCTTCAGTTAGCAGATAGGTGTCTACAGTCGACATTTCATTAGGGAGAATAGATAAGTTTTCTTTATGAAGCAATATGGAAAATTTGACATTTGTGAATATTTATAGTGCATGTGTATCTTTTTTTCCTCCCTTGAATGTGTGAGCAGCTATATCTTTTACCAACATATATTTGGTAGTTGGTAATCACGATATCAGTGATATTTTGCTTGATTATTTGGAAAAAATGGTTCTAAGCCTCTAAGACCAAAAATGGTAGGCTTAGGTCCCTTGGTTTAAAAGGTTGGGCATGGTTTTATGCCTGTGGCATTTTTTTAGCCTTTAACCGTTTCACATAATGCTCTTTTCAGCCCGTGCATTTTCAAGCTGCTGCACACGGCTTGTTAACTATTATGGATTCCATGTGGGCATGATAGATATTTAATAAATCGGTCAAAGACCGGAGCTTCAAACCAAAAAAGTGAGTAATGGGGACTTTTGCCAAACTTTTTAAACCACATGAACTTGAGTCTACCGAATTCTCTTAGCAGGAGCCTAGAACCATTTTTCCCTAATTATTTTGTTGGATGAATGCATATGTCTACGTGGCTATGTCTATCATGTTTTAATCTAAGACTTATTTGTGAAATAAAGTGAAATGTTTTGCTTTCAACTCATTTTTTGTGTTGTAAACAATTTTAATAATTTTGAGATCAACTTGATCGTCCAAGTGATGTGCCATGAGCATTCCTGCACATTGGGAGGAGAAAGGTCCCCACACTTCCCAAAAATAAAGCATGTATAAGAGTTGACCCCTGCATAAGACTCCATTCAAATCAACTTTTCCAACCATCTTTATAATTTTATTATAGTCCACTCAAACCGACACTTTACATTTGTATTTTAGACACAACGTACTTTACCCATTAGGTTCGACACTTTACCAGAACGGTTTAATGCGTTTCTGATGGAGGTCCTTTTCAGATCTCTCTCAGATGTTGTCTTCCGTCGATCTTCTGGTAGATTCTGGAGGGGATTCCCTATTGTGTGTGGGCCTCAATGGGTGTAGAGGAAATTCGGTGATTGGAGGAGTTGACGCCAAGTACCTGCAAAGAAGTCTCGGGATGGTTGGATACCACCGAGGACCCTCCGACGATCAAGTTAGTACTGGATCCGAGCAGCGTAATGGCTAAGTGGAGTCAAAAAATGGCTTATTTGACCCTCTGTGATGGGAGTTTATATAGTGGTGGAGGCACGCAGCAGCAGACGCGAGAATCTCACCGGAAGTTACGCTCCCGACGTCATGCCCGCGTAGAGAGCGGATCGCGCATCATGGGGATCGTGGAGGCGTGGACCGTGGGATATTGCGGGCGGAGAATCCGCGCATGGCGAGATTCGCGGAGCGGCGGTTACGCCTGTGAGCGGTAGAGCTGGGCGGAGGACCGAGGAAGACGGCCTCGGTCGGGGGGCTCGCGGACGAGCGAGAAGGCCGAGAATACTTGGTCTTATGGCAGCTCAGGGCGAGCTGAGGGGCCGAGGAGGCCAATCTGCAAGGAGCCCCGAGGAGGGCTGGCTTGTGCCGGCAGGTCGGGCACAGGGGTGACCCGGTCGGCCTCTGTGGGCCCTTCCTTCTGAGTTCTGAGACGTGCTATCCGCCACGTGTCCTGATATTAGGGGTCCCCAATATTGAGCATCATCATTAGCCCCCCACTCCTGTCCCGATCGGTTAGAGGGTCGGGTCAGGAGTGGACTGCCGGGCCTCCCGGGGTGAGCTCCCTCCTAAGGTTTCGTCGGGATGCGTCCCCGGGCCATCAGCTGTCTTTTCTGCTAGCGAATCGGGGGGAATCTCCGCATTTAAGGAGGGTGCGCCGGTTCGTGTCGCTTTGAAGTGATGGCCCATGTGTCAAGCGTCGGTTGGCTGACGCGACGTGTGCAGACCTGCGACGTCTGAAAGAGAGCGGTCCAGTGCGGGGACGACAAGTGGAGCAATCGGAGCCGTTGGACGCGAGGAGGCGTCTTAGCTGGAGATGAAGGGCACCGTTGGATGGGGTCGCTTGTGACGGTAAACAGAGGTGGGGCCCGTTCTAGGGCCCCTACTCCTTCATATTTCTCGTTCTAGGCCTCGGTTGCTCGGCGCTCATCTCCTTCCTTCCACTTCCGCTTCCTGAGGATCATTCTTCCCAAGGTTAGATGTCTTCTTTTTCCGAGTCAGTAGATGTCGTTGAGGTAGGTTCTAGGAACCCTTTAGGTGAGTCTGAGTCCTCCCGGGGGGCAGGGGTCGGCCCCTCTTCCCGGGATCGTGTGGCGGGGGCAGCCCCCAGGGAGGAGGCGGTAGATGTTGCCCCTGGCGCATCGTGTTGGATAAGGCATGAGGACGAGCTTGCCAACGCTCGGGCTCGTTTCCACATCCCCTCATGCTATACGCTCTGTCTGGCCAAGGAGGGAGAGAGGGCAGACCAAGTACGGGGCAGGGAGATCGCCCTGTATTTGGAAGCATTCTCGGGTGGAATGCGCATGCCCTTCTCTCCTGAGGTCGTGGGAGCGTTGAACTTCTTCGGATTAGCTCCCGGTCAGTTGGTGCCAAACTCGTGGAGGATTCTCCCCGGGTTTCTGATCCGCCTAAAGTTACAGGCGATTCCCTTCCGCCTTTCCTTCCTTGATTCCTCCCTCGTCTTCAAAAATCATCTCGGTGGTCAAGTGGACGACCCGATGTGGGTTTATTTCTCTTTCAGAAAGCGACCAGGGGGCGCCGCCGGGACGGGGGTTGTGGCCCTGCCTTCTTCCATTCACGACTGGAAGAAGAAGTTCTTCTTCGTTTCCCCTCCCGAGGGCGAGGACTGGCCCGTGCCTACAGAGTGGTCGAGGGAGAAGCACTTGCCGGGGAACCAGTCCAGTGACCCCGCCGCGGTGAGAGTGGCGTCGTGGGAGCCCATCCCCCGCTACGGCGTGCTGTTGTCTAAGAGGGTTCTGAGTTGGGCCGGACTTAGCCCCGTTGAGTTCGTCGGTAAGTTTAAGTTTGCTTTTTTGGCTTGTATATTTCCCATGTCGCTGACTCCTTTGTACTCGGTTTTGTGCAGGACCCATGGATATGGACTTGCTCAAAAAGTCCATGCGCCAGCCGAGGCCGGTCGCGAAGGTTGGGGGCACCGGCTCTTCCCGTTCACAGCCCGCCCCGGCTCCTTCTCCCCCGGTGGTAGCGCCCCGCGAGCGCTCAGAGGCGGATCTCGCCCCGGGGCCCAGCAAAGCGTCGGGTCGGAGGCGGGCTCGGATTCTGGAGGACCCGGCCTCGGAGGAGGAGACCGGCTCTCCCATAAGACCGCTAAAGAAGAGATCTGCCCGGGGACCGTCTTCGCCGATTACGGTGGAGGATGGCGGTCTCCAGTTCGTCGTGCCTTCGGGGCTATCCGTCGCGGATAGCCTGCTGCATGAGATAGAGGCATCGGCCGGGGGTAGAGTCCCCGGGGGAACCTTCAGGGCTCAGCTGGCGTCCATCGTCCAGGAGTCCGTGCAGGTAAGCGCTTGTCTTTCATTATTATTATTTTTGAGGTTCGATGCCTCTCTCATCTTCCTGATCTCTCTTCTACTTTTTAGGTCCTTCAGCACGTCGCCCTCACCTTGCACATGGAGGCCGAGGTGGTAGCCCCGGCGATGAAAGCTGCGGGCCAGCTCGCCTCGCTGGAAGAGAGCTCCAAGCGGGAGCTGGAGGAGATGAAGGCGAGGGTTGTCGCCTTGGAGGGCGAGGTGGAGGCCGGGAAGCGGGAGGTCGCCCGGCACCGCGAGGCCGCCGTGGTTGCTGAGGCCAAGCTTGAAGACGCTCAGGTGCTGGCCGGCAACCTGAAGAAGACAGTGAAAACCCTCTGGAAGGAGCTGGGGGCGGTGGTTGAGTGGGCGAAGTCGGCCGACCTGAGGGCGGCCAAGTTGGACGACCTCTCGATGGCGAAGTCGGTGGAGGGCTACAAGAAGTCGAAAGACTACTACGATGATCTGGCCGTCGCCACGACCCTCATCTGGCATGAGGCCCTCGACGCTGTTAAGGCCCGGGTGCCGGGGTTCGCCGATAAAGAGCTCCGGGCCCAGTACCCCCTCGCGGACACCAGCGGGCAGGGGCAAGACATTGATGACGAGGAAGTCGCCGAGGACCTAGCTTTCCTCGTGGTGGATGTCGAGGGCCCTGAGGTCGCTCCTGGCCCCGAGGCCTAAAGCCCTCGTCTTCCTCCTCCTTTTTATTTTGCTGTGTCTGGAACTTTGTAAGCCTCCGGGCATTTTGTTAGGCCGGGGAGCCAAAAATGCCCTCTGTAAAGACCGCCTTTTAGTAATAAAACTTTTTCTTTCTTTGGTTTCATTGATTTGCGCTTTGGACTTTTGTTCATGAAGAATGCTTATAAAAATTTTCTTCTTGCGCTGTTGGGCCTCCATGTCAGGTCGGCTATCTGCCAAGCGATCGTCCGTCGAGTTGATCCAAGCGCAGCTGGGGAGAAGGCATCTCCATGGCCCTGAAGTCGAGGGGAGATCGCTCGAGACTTGGATGGACCTGATGCCCCTAGTTGGCAGCTTGGACCGTCTGCGTGTGGTGGGCGGAGGGTTGTCCGCCTTATTTGGGCCGAGGGTGGATAGAGGCTTCGGTCTCTGGTGTCGTGGGTAGGCAACTACCAGCCTGGGATGACCGAGCCGGGTAGCCGCTCGAATGCCTCTTGCAAGGGGTCCGATCCTTGGCTTCATGGGTAGGGAGCTACCAGCTGAAGATGACCGAGCAGGGTAGCTGCCCGGTTGCCTCTTACGAAGGTTTTTGATCTCTGGGGCCTGTAGGGTTCCCATCGACGGAAGTAAGGTTTTGGGAGGTATCGTCCATGCCATTTTTAAAAATTTGCCGTGAAAAGGAGCACTATACTAAAATCGTTGGCTAGAAAATAATACGGAAACAAAGTAAACTATTTACTTTCTAAGTGAAATCGAAATACAACCTTTGTAGATCGGTCCTTCACTTCATAAGCTCCTTGTAGTAGTCCTTTCGCTGTGATCGTGGTTCTCCCGGACTCTTGCATGGCCTCACGTGGCGAAAGGAGCAACCTTGCTTGAAGTCTTCGAGGCCGAAGATGATTTACGTCGAGAGGATGCCAACTCAAGCTTCTACTTCACTAACTAGAGAATTAGTGAAGCAAACACCCTAAACTAAAGTGCTAGTCTAGTAGAGAATGAAGAAATAGGAAGTGGGCTCACTTTAGAATTTCTTTTCTCACAATCTTTCTCACTTTGGATCAAACCCTAGAAAAGCTTTTGGATTTGAGGAAGAAGATGAACAAATAATGAGATGAGGATAATGATCAAGTGAGTGAGCTAACCATGATGAGTGAGTATCATATTCTAACTCATGTAAAGACATAACCATGGCTAATTAACATGGTTGGGTTAACAAATATCTAAAGTAAAACAAACCTAGTGGACTTAGTCAATGCATCCACAAGTTTCTACTAGCTTCATGCATTTTTCCAATTTTCCACTAATTTTGTAATTACTTTAAAACACTAAACCCAACATGATAATTAGCATGGTGTAAGCCTTGTACACCCATGAAAGTTGTATCAACAACCATGATACAAAAATCAAAACACAAATTAATATATATCACATATATATTAAGTTGTGCATAAGTGAGAAAAACAAATGCTTAAGTGAACCAATGCTAGTTAATGTAAATTAGTATATCACATATACAATTATACACTAAATTATTAAATCAACACTTGACTTAATAATCCGGTTATATCACATATAACCGACTAACACAAAATGAACCAACTTATCGAATCAACACTTGATCTGTAACAACCGAGTTCAGTTATACCAATTTCTGTTTCCGTATTTGTTTATCTGTGGTATTTTATTGATTTATCATGTTTGGGTGCGAATGGTAGTTTACATTTTTCATTGCATTGGACCCGACCCGCTTGGTTGAACTGGTTGATTCATATTTATAGATTACCCTGGCTTGTTATAGAGACACGTGCATCTAGTGTAAACTGCATATTGACATTTCATCTAGCATCGCATATTTTACATATAACATTTTAGGACACGGAAAATAAATTAAAATTGCATTCCATAGCCTGCATGATACCCCTAACCCTGTGGTAGCGTCCGTGCATCTTGTTCTCGTCCCGTTTAGTACAACGGACGTGTTTGGATAGCTACGCACACGTACGTGCGTCCGTTCTTGGGGGCATGCATTTTCGTTACCTAATCATTCATTTTAAAATTTGGAAGTTGCATATAATTTTCGTATTTTAAATCTGAATTTTTGGACCCGGCCCGGGCACATTTTGAATTATTTTTGTATCCGCCTAAATTCAAATTTATTAATTTTATTTTAAATTTTTCCTTTAAAAATTATGTTAACAAACGAATCCTTTTGATTTTAAAATATAAAATCTTTTTTAAATTTCTTTTATCTTATCCTAACCAATCCCCAGCTTCTTTTCTTTGCATCGGGCCCCACTCTCTCCCCTCTCTCTTCTTTCCTCTTTCCTTTCTCTCTCTTTCTCTCTCTCTCCCTCACCGCTATCTCTTTCTCTCCCCCCCGAATAAATCCAAATTTCTCTCTCCTCCTTATTCACCTCTTCCTCTCTCTCACCTCTCGATCTCTCTCTCCCCCTCTCTCTTTATCCCTCTCTCTCCTCTCGTATATTCTTTCTCTCTCCCTCTCTATATAGTATTTCCCTTCTTCTTCTCTTTTTTTTAAAAGGAAACCCACGACCGCGAGAACCCTAGTCGCCGCCTCCACCTCGCCGTCGCCCTAAGCCCCGACGACGCTTTCCCAATCTCACCGCCTCCTCATTCTCTTCAACACCTCTCCTCCTCTCTCCTACCCGAGCCCTGCACACCTTCAGACCCTCACCCGAGCAACCCCTGCACGTCTTGCACCGCTGGAGTTGATCGTCGCCGGTGATCTCGTCTCGTTTCCCCAACTTCGTGCAACCGCGGTAAGCCCTGCACCCCTCCTTCCTTCTTCTTTCTTTCTTCTTCTTTTCTTTTCTTTTCTTTTCTGTTCTCTTTATGTTGCCGCTGTCCTCTGCAGATCGTTCACCGGAGCTCCGTCGACGTCGTCGACACACTCGCAACCCTCTTCGCAGACCACAGTAAGCTTCCTCTTCTCAATCTTCTTCTTCCTCCTTCCATTCTTCTCTTTTTCTTTCTTCCATACTTTTCTTTCTTTATATATGTTCACTGTTTTTTTTTGATTGCCGGAATCCGGTCGTGCCGTCGACGATCCCGACGACCCAGCGAGCGTTTCTGACCCGTGTGATCCCCTTGTACGTTGTTTGGATCCGTTCCGTGCATCGTGCGCGCGTTGCAACTTTTCCCGCCGACGTGTGACGTTCCGTATACCCGTTTCTTGATCTGTCGAGGCAAGTAAAACTTGCTACATACTATTTATATTATTTTATACATATTTAATTGCATATTGAACCTGTAAATCTAATGCCACATGTTCCATTTTAGTGCTTCGATGTTCCATTTATATCATTTTAGATCTAGAACTTGAAACATATCATGTTGTATTTTAGTTTACCATACGTGGTACCCACGTCCATATTTATATCACATAGTGCTTGATTGCATAGCCCATAGTACCCTTTTAATAGTTTATACCCTATCGAACACCCGTTTACATACATCTAGCCTAATATATATATTCAATTGCATCCCTAAATCATTTAATACATATTAATGAGATTTTAACATTCCATATTTGATAAGGTGTATTTTAATTAATGTTGGAATTATAACCTTAACCCAAATCGATAACTGTGCATCCTTATGTCTTAATTTATACCTATTTCGCACACTACATCACAATATCCATTTTTTATTGTTCCATTAGTACCCCATACTTGCTTTGTATACCCATGCTTATTTTTAGTTTGATTATGAGCACCCACGTGACATTTTGTGCACCCCTGACATGACTTGATACACCTACTACTTGACACGACGCGATACCATGCACTTCTTGACATGACATGATACCTATATATTACCTGACTTGACTTGAGATACCATGGCTTTCTCTGTTACCTGATCTCTTTACTAATGCCAACAAACCTGACCTGTTGTCCCTGCGGATATTTCCTGTTGTCTATCAAGACAAACCTGTACCTGCCTGATCCTGTGTTGGCATTAGCTCCAGATTATTTAATACCTGACTTGAACATATATAATTTGGAGGTATGGGGAAATCAATGATGAAACCTGACTTGTAACTCGACAGTTCGATACCTTTACTGATCAGTCTTACGGGCTAGGCCAGCCCCGGGGTGATGCTGCTGACATCACTCGTCATTACCCACTACCCTTTACTGCCTTACGGCACATCTCGGATTCAGCCCGAGAGTCATAGACCGTGATCCCGGGCACGCACGGGATACTATTGAGTTACATCGATGATTCATCAAATTGATTTCAAAGACTTGAGAGTAGTTGATGTTCCCCTCCGAATCACGGAGACGCGATAAACGTCTTGCCTGAAATTCGGGGCAGATGCTAATTGGTGCTATCCGTCCACCTCTCCGAAGATGCCAAGTTGATTTATGGCACCATATATCGAAGGTTTAAACGGATACGGCCGATGTAGCATACTTCGTCAGATTCCCCCTCATTTGAGGGGGTTTTGATTGTGGGAACGCTCTTCCCTGCAGGCGCAAGCCCCTGCAGTTAATTACGCTACCGCATCGCGGTAACCACTTTCTCCTTCTCCATATGGTCACTTCGTGTCTTGGGTGTTTGTTTTGTTTGTGGTTGCCCGTGGATTGTATACGGAGACTAATTTGCGTTGTCGCCCGTAGGACGTGGATTAGTCCAAATTCGTATTTTCTTAGATTTGGGTTTGGGGGTTTCGTTTAAGGATACGTTAGCCTCATTTGAGACTAAGATCAACTTAAACGTTTGTTAAGGATACGTTAGTCTAATTTCTAGACTAAGATCAACTTAACAGGATTATTTAGATCCAACAAAAGAGCATTTAGACTCTATTGTTTAGTTTACGAACATTTCGGTCGATTACCGGTTTAAGGACATAGTGGTCCGATGTTAGTTTAAAGATCTCACGGTCAAGGTTAAGGACATCATAGTCCGTGAGTTTAAGGACCCCACAGTCCAATGTTAGTTTTAGGATATCACGGTCGAAGTTAAGGACATCATAGTCCATGAGTTTAAAGACCTCACAGTCAAGGTTAAGGACATCATAGTCCGTGGGTTTAAGGACCCCCACAGTCCAATGTTAGTTTTAAGACATCACGGTCGAGGTTAAGGACATCATAGTCCATGAGTTTAAAGACCTCACAGTCAAGGTTAAGGACATCATAGTCCGTGGGTTTAAGAACCCCACAGTCCAATGTTAGTTTTAAGACATCACGGTCGAGATTAAGGACATCATACTCCGTGGATTTAATGGCTGTCGGGACCCGTCACTGTTCCCGCCAAAATTTTGGCTCAAAACCTGTTCCAATAAAATAAATAAATAAATAATAATAATAAAGGAGAAAACCTCCCTTTCAGAGCAAAGCTCTGTTCAAATCCCAAGACGGGAAATGAAGCAATACTTCTGTTTCCCCCAATCAGAGTAAAGCTCTGTTTTAAAAGATAATAAAAATCAAATCTTAAAATAAAGAAGCAACGCTTCAGCTAACTTGCGCTCTGCGCTGCGCGACACGTGGCAGCGCAGTTGCGCTGCGCTCTGCGTTGCGCGACACATGTCAAGCGCTGGTGCATCTGCGCCAAACAGAATTAAAATTTTAATAAGATGTTTCTGTTCTTGTTAAAACAAAAAGATTGTCTTCTGTAAAACAGAAGCCCTTGGATCAAAGATCCAACAGTGGGGAAAATTCCCCAATTCACTCAGAGAAAAATCTCTTTAACAAACTTAACAAATCTATGGGCACTATATAAAGACCCCCAGACCCCAACTCAAAAGAGGGAAAAATATTGTGAGAAATCAAGAACTTCAAACAGAGAGAACTCTGAAGAAATTTCAAGAAGAAAAATGGTAAATACCTTTAAGATAGAAGAATTTCTTCTAATAGATTATTGATCTAAGAACAATATCAATAATCTTCAATAAAAAGCAAAATAAAAATAGTGCTTTGCACTCTTTTATGAACCACTGGTTCTCTGAGAATAAGAAAAACAATAAATACTTGTTTTCTTTGATCTAAATTAGATCAAGAAATCAAATAGTGCTTTACACTTTTTTGTGAACCATTGGTTCTGGAATCTAAAAGATTCTCAAGTTAATAGTGTCTTGCACTTGCAAAACTGCACTGTTGCGCTCTTGGGTTGGCGTAAGCCACCAGAGAGCGCCACGTGTCAGCATCTGAACCACTTGCGCTATACGCTTTTGATAGAGCTTTGCTCTCTGAAGTTAGTGCAACTCACCAGAGCGCGCCGCGTGTCAGCAGCGCAGCGCACTGGTGCAGCACACTACGCTAACTGTGCCTGCGCTCACCAGAGCGTGACACGTGTCATCACCATAAGCGCTTGCGCTCAGTGATTAGCGCAAAGCGCCTGACAAATGCAACACATTTCTATTACTAAAGGGCCAGGCCTAAATCAGAAAGGCCTAGCAGGCCAAATTAAATTGCAACGCAATAAAAAGGGCAGAGCCCAAACAAAAATGATGCTCTGCATCATTTATAAATGGGCAGAGCCCAAACAAAATAATAAATAATGCAATGCATTATTTTAAAAGGGGCCAAGCCCTAGCACAGGCCTAATAGGCCAAAAACAAATAAAAGTGTTGAACATTTTTCAACTGGACTTAGCCCAATCATGGCCGTAAGTCCTCAAATTAAATTGACCGAGCACAGCTGCTCTCTTAAATCAATTTACATCCGGTTAGAGGGTACATCTCCGAACTCCTCTGACTCCTATCGTTGTAATCCTTCAACGACGTCAGAGAGGCGACGGGTCCCGACAACCACACATCAATACGGACTGTGGGGTCCTTAAACTCACGGACTTAAGCGTCTTTAAACTAAGATACGGACTGTGGGGTCCTTAAACCCGCGGACTTATGCGTCCTTAAACTGACGGACTAATGCATCCTTAAACACACCCATATGGACTGTGGGGTCCTTAAACCCATGGACTTATGCGTCCTTAAACTACCAATGGACCGCAATGTCCTTAAACTACCGATGGACCGCAATGTCCCTAAACTACCTATAGACCACTACGTCCCTAAACTGGAACAATGGAGCCCCAAATGCTCTTTTGTCGGATCTAAACGATCCTGTTTAAGTTGATCTTAGCCGCAAACCTGGCTAACGTATCCTTAAACATTCAAATGGACTATAAAACTCCAAATCAATTTCGGTTCAAGGGTACATCTCCGAACTCCCCTGACACCTGTCGTTGTAATCCTTCAACGACGTGACGAGTCCCGACGGCCATATATTAAATGGACCACCACGTTAAGTTGATCTTAGTCTCAAACAGGACTAACGTATCCTTAACGAATGTTTAAGTTGATCTTAGCCTCAACACGGCTAACGTATCCTTAGACTAAAACACTAAACCCAAATCTAAGTAAATAAGGATTTGGACTAATCCACGTCCTACGGGCGACGGCATTACTCAGTGTCCGTATACAATCCACGGGCAACCACAAACAAAACAAACACACACGACACGAAGTGAAATTCTAGAGAAGGAGAAAGTGGCTGCCGCGATGCGGTAGCGTAATTAACTGCAGGGGCTTGCGCCTACAGGGAAGAGCGTCTTCACAATCAAAAACCCCTCAAGCGAGGGGGAATCTGACGAAGTTTGCTAAATCGGCCGCATCCGTCCAAACCTCCGATACACGGTGCCATAAATCAACTTGGCATCTTCGGAGAGGTAGACGGATAAAACCAAATAGCATCTGCCCCGAACCTCAGGCAAGACGTCCTCACGTCTCGTCCCCGTTCTAAGGGGAACAGATTCTGGCACGCCCGGTGGGACCTCTTCCTCTTTCCATTCCACACTTCGTGTGTCGTGTTCGCGAACGAATCGCGGTTTGCTGTGGTTGCCTGTGGATTCGAGGTACTAAGATTTGGTGTCTTGCTCCGTGCAGAAAACAGAAGATCAATGGCTTCAAACTGCACTACCTGCAACTGAAACTCTCGCTCCGTCCTTGCTGGAGGAGTGACTTATGGGCCCCAAGCGGCCTCCATCTTCGCTATGCCGGTGGAACAGGTGACTCAGGCCACCACTGGGCTATTCTTCGGGACCATGATCCCACCAACGAGCTTCAATGCCCCATTACCATCGCAAGAAGTTCCGAAGAAGTCGGTCTTCGATCGGCTTACAACTATCGCGGCCGCTCTCAACGGGTCGCCCAAGCCCAATGCCTCAGCTTTCAGCAAACTGGGCCAAAACTCATGTGGGCCCATGAAGAAGCCTGCAATACCAGAAAAGGTTATTCCAAAGAGGATAGCCATCCCTGCTCCTGAAGTCGTCAAGGCGGCTTCTCCTGCCAAAGGGTCAGTCTTTTCAAGGCTGACTATTCCGGCTTCGGCCCCTGCTCGAGGATCTGTCTTTGACAGATTGAATATCTCCACTCAAAAGACAACATCAGTCTTTAAGAGGCTGACACCGGCAGCACCTCATTCAGACAGGGGGCAAAAAGAAGACGTCTCTATCGCCGAGCCAGTCCCAACAGCTCATCATGCTCGACGTCGCCATTGGCGACGAGTAAGGAAGGCAGGGGGCAACTCCCCCTCAGGGTTAACTCCACCTGCTCCAGTGGTGGAAGTCAATGCTGCTGTTCCAACTGGGAACAGTTTTGAATCACTTAGGAGGGTACGTAAGAATTCTCTGACTGCTACATTGAAGAGATCTCCTCCACCTACGGAGAGAGTTCCGGAAATGAAGCGGGAGCAGCCCCCTCAACGGCTGTCCTAAAAAATATACAAGGTTTGGCGGAGGGTTCAAGACTCTGTAATTGACCCAGATCATTCTCGTCAACAGAAAAAGGCGAAGGTGCAAGAAGAAAAGAAACGTCCGGACAAACAGCAAAGGACGACCACCACCTGGGTGCCCACTACAACGGCCACTTCAACTTCAACGGTCCACAAAAAAAGAAGGCCGGAGAAAACCCCGGCCCCCGCGGCAAATGCCAAAGGTGGTGAACCTAAACGCCCTAAGTCTGGGGGCATAATAGTTCATACAGTATACATGGCGTCGGGAAAGGAGGACAGCCGTGCGTCTACAGGTCATAGACCGCTCACACGGTCCGTAACCAAAGCTCAAGAGCAACAGCAGAAGCTCCAGGAGATGATGATCACAATGGCCGCGCTTACTGGGCCAAAAGAAAACCTTGAAGCGTCCTCGGATCAGCAACAGGAACAAGAAACCGACTCCTTCGGAGGATATTGGAAAAGAAAGATAAAGAGGCTGCAGAACAAGCAGCCCATATAAAACAAATAGCCCATTTATTTCAAGACATGGTTGGAATGATGATTCAACAAGATCCTCCCGCTGAAGATCCCCCGACCGTCCTCGAAGACGATAGAGGAGAAACGTCGAATCCACCACCAGCTCTTTCAACGGCCAAGGAGGAGACAATCTCCAAGGCTGACTTGGACGACTACATAGCCCAACAGATCCGGGTTCATCATGCGACTGAGGCAGCCGGTCAGATCGTCAAAACAGGACGACCATATCCGGGCTGGTATGACCAGATACAGTACCCGCCGGGCTATACAATACCTAAGTTCTACATATATAATGGGACAGGGAATCCGCATCAGCATGTCGCTCAATTCAGGGCCTTATGCGGCAATACTGGAGGCGATGACAAATTGATGCTTCGCCAATTCGTCGGAAGCTTGTCAGAAACAGCGTTCGAATGGTATTCCGAACTCCCGAATGATTCTGTCAAGACGTTCGCTGAAATGGAGTTGCTATTCACTCAGTGATTCGCAAGCGCCAGCGAACGGGCCCCGATAACAGCGTTGATTAATTCCAGGGTAAGGCCGGGCGAGATGTGGGTCCAGTACGCTATACGCTGGCGAAACTTGTGGTCGAAATGCGAACAACGCATTGAAGAAGCGCCTGCGGCAGGCATGTTCGTGGGTACCCTAGACCCTCATGCCACTATCTCACAGTCCATGATGTTCTTTAAGCCGACCACATTCCAGGCTTTGATCGACAAGCTGGCCCAGATGGATCAAATGGGTCACAGACCTTCTCCTCCAAAGGCAGAACCGCGGAACGACAAGGGTAAAAGGGAGGCAACCTTCGTTGCGAACGCTCAGCAGCAACCCAGCACCCCAAAGCTAGCGGATCAATTAGGAGAGAGACGGCGGTTCTATATTGAGAAAATGAGGCGCCCCTACTCACTCCCGCGGGATAAGACAAAGAGGCTGTTCGAGCTGGCTGTGCGCAACAGCCTTATCAACCTGCCGAATCCAAGGCAACCGCCACAACCCAGCGAGGCGAATAACCCCAATTATTTCCCTTATCATTAAACAGCAAGCCATCCGATTGAGAATTGCTTCGTCTTTAAGGGATGAATTGAAGATCAATACCTACAAGGCAAGTTTGCCCTGTCTGAAAAGTGGAAGGTAAACCCACCACAACCGCACACTCCTAAGAAGACGGACACACCGGGGGCTGTTCCCCTCCGAATGACGGCACGACAGGAACGTCTTGCCTGAGATTCGGGGCAGATGCTAATTGGTGCTATCCATCCACCTCTTCGAAGATGCCAAGTTGATTTATGGCACCGTGTATCGAAGGTTTAAACGGATGCGTCCGATGTAGCAGACTTCGTCAGATTCCCCCTCGCTTGAGGGGTTTTTGATTGTGGGGACGCTCTTCCCTGCAGGCGCAGGCCCCTGCAGTTAATTACGCTACCGCATCGCGGTAACCACTTTCTCCTTCTCCAGATGGTCACTTCGTGTCATGTGTGTTTATTTTGTGTTTAGTTGCCCGTGGATTGTATACGGAGACTGAGTTATGTCGTCGCCCGTAGGGCGTGGACTAGTCCAAATCCTTATTATCTTAGATTTGGGTTTGGGGGTTTGGGTTTAAGGATACGTTAGCCTCATTGAGGACTAAGATCAACTTAAACGTTTGTTAAGGATACGTTAGCCTGGTTTTTAGACTAAGATCGACTTAACGGGATCGTTTAGATCCAACAATAGAGCAATTAAGGGAGCCATGTTGTTTAGTTTAGTGACATTGCGGTCAATAGGTAGTTTAAGGACATTGCGGTCCAATGTTAGTTTTAAGATGTTGCGGTCAAGGTTAAGGATCATAGTCCGTGGATTTAAGGACTCCACAGTCCGATGTTAGTTTTAAGACATCCCGGTCAAGGTTAAGGACGTCATAGTCCGTTGTTAGTTTTAAGACATTCCGGTCAAGGTTAAGGACGTCATAGTCCATAGGTTTAAGGACCACACAGTCCGATATTAGTTTTAAGACATCCCGGTCAAGGTTAAGGACGTCATAGTCCGTGAGTTTAAGGACCCCACAGTCCGATGTTAGTTTTAAGACATCCCGGTCAAGGTTAAGGACATCATAGTCCATGAGTTTAAGGACCCCACAGTCCGTATCAATGTGTGGTCATAGGGACCCGTCACCTCTTTGAAGACGTTGAGGAATTACAACGCCAAGTATCAAAGGAGTGAAGAGATGTACCCTGGAACCAAGGTAGATTAAACAGTCTTTGACCCAGTTTAGGACCAAGACCAATTAATTATGTTATGAGCCCATTAGCCCAGTTGAATTTGAATTGAGGACTTATGGCCATTTTGGGCTGAGTCTAGTCATGTTTAGCATATTGACTTTCTGTTGGTCCATTAGAGGAGAGGCTTTGCCTCTAGACACTTAGCCAATGGGGCTAAAGTTAGTGTTAAACACTAAAAACCAATCAGTGTTGAACACTGAGAATGAGATTGACAAGTTAATGTTTAACACTAAAAGACAGTTAGTGTTAAACACCAGTAACAGGGCTTTCAAATTAGTGTTTATACACTAAAGCAAATCAGTGTTAAACACTGGCAGTAAAGATTTCAAATTAGTGTTTAACACTAAGGCAGATCAGTGTTAAACACTGGAAACAGGGTTTTCTAAGTTGGTGTTCAACACTAAGAAAATCAGTGTTAAACACTGTAAATAGAGTTTTCCAAATTAGTGTTTAAACACTAAAAAAATCAGTGTTGAACACTGGATATAGAGGTTTCAACTTTAGTGTTAAACACTAAGGCAAGAGGGGTCACGTGGTAGCACGTGAGAGCGCCCTCAATTCATTTTATTCTTCCAAAAGTATTGAATACTTTGGAGTATCACGTGCTGTCACGTGATGGGCATTTAAATGTTTTTCTGTTAGAGCTTCTGCCAAGGAGTCACATGGGGAACGTGAGGCATTGCTTCAAAGCCCTTCTCTGTGGAACTTTTCAGGGGTCGCGTGGTAGCACGTGACCCTGCTTCTTTGCATGTTTGTTTATCTTTTAAGAATTAAATCCTTCATAGGGTTAAACCCTAGCTAAAACTTTAGAGGAATTAAATTCCCACTTTCTTTTTGAAGAATTATATTCTTAGATGGAGTTAAACCCCGGCTTTTCTTCTGTAGGAATTAAATTCCTGATGTATGTGAAGAACTGAATTCTATCATAGGGTTAAACCCTAATTTCTTCTTTCTTAAGGGAATTAAATTCCTGTTATTTTGACAGAATTAAGTTCTTAATTAGGATTAAACCCTGGTTCTGTTCATTTTGAAGGAATTAAATTCCTATAACATAGGGTTAAACCCTAATTTTATTTCAAAGGAATTAAATTCCTATAATTCTGTGAGAATTAAATTCTCAAACTTCCATTCCCTCTCTATGCTTTCGATCTGCATGGCAGGATCTCAACCCAATGAGAATTAAATTCTCAATTTATGGGGAGAACTGCACTTTGCAGATTCTCTACTAAAGAGAGAACTAAGTTCTTCTTTTTAATATAAGAGTTAAACTCTTTTGAGAATTAAATTCTCTTTTTAAAAGCCTCTCCTTTCTTACCTAAGGTTTTCTTTTGCAGAAGATCAAATTCCTCTAAAGTCTCAAGGCTCTATTTTTTCTCTCTCTATGTCTCTCTATCTCCGTTTATATATTTTCTTGGCTCCTATTTATAGGAGAAGGAGCAGAATCAATTAGTTTTAGTGAATCTTTCATTGAGAGATTTGATTTGCATTCATCATTCATCTGGACCTTTGGATTATTAGGTGAATTTTATTCACCATTGGATTTCAAATCCAAAGATATTCCTTTGTTATTTCGGTTAGATTTTAAGGGGAAATCTTTCCAAGTTCAAGATTTTTCCATAAATAGGTGATATTTAATTACCTTTAGATTTTTAATCCAATCGGTTCCAAATAATCATTTTCCTTTGGAAAGATTTGAATGCTTTTCAGAATTTAATTCTGTTAAATAGAGAGGCTTTGAAAGCCGGTCACGTGTGACCACGTGACCCTTGGTCACGTGTAGGCACGTGACACCTGGTCACGTGTAGGCACGTGACACCCTGGAACGAGCTTTCTTCTCCTATCTGCGCTCTGTTTTCTGGCAGCTATTCAACCGTCACATGCCAACACGTGACCCCTGGTCACGTGTGAGCACGTGACCTTTTCTGAAGCCTTTTCCTTGATTTGATCAGGGAACTGATGTGCCTTTGCCGCCGCTTTTAAATGTCACGTGCCAACACGTGACTGCTGGTCACGTGCTAGCACGTGATGCCTCCTCCGTAAGCTTTCCTGATTTTAAATCAGGAAACAAATGCCCCCACAGCGTTATTCTCACGTGTCTGCACGTGAGTGCAACGCTGTCACTTTTTGTGACCGTTGGATTCCTCTAGGGATTTGGGGAGGTGAAGCGTCTCCATCATATCCTATAAATATAGGGGTCATTTCAGAAGCGCCTCCACTTTTGCTTATCTTCCTCCTTGCAAACTTTTTCTGAGAATTTAATTCTCTTCTTCCAGAACTTAGTTCTCTGCCTTGAAACATTTTCAGAGTTTAACTCTATTCAAAAAGACTCTTTTCTTCAGGTAATGCTCTTGAATGAACGACGAACTCTCACATTCCTCTGGATTTTAAATCCAAAATAAGGGTTTTTACCCTTTTTGAATATGAACCCATTTTTTCTTCAAGTTTTTCAACCAAAGTATGAAACCATTTAACCTTCAACAGTAGATCTTTTTAGAGTTCATATGATCTTTAGGGAGATAATGGTGGCGGTTAAAATTTATGGAATTTAATTCCATCCCAAAAAAAGTTTCTGGGAATTTAATTCCCCTTTTCTTAATAAGGAATTTAATTCTTATGAAGAACTCGGTTTCTTCACATGGAGACTTTTTAGGGTCTCTTTGCCTTAGGTTGTCCTTCTGTAATTAATGAAGCAGAAGTTTGCAATGATGTCTTCTGTGGGAATTTAATTCCCTTGATCCTGTTTGATTTGTTGTAGAGTCCAAGGTGGATTTGTCTTCTAGGGGATGTGCAGGGCCACTTGAAACCCACTTCCTATTTAATGAGGATATCCCCTTTGTCTCATTACAACTGCTTGGTCTCATTATTAACGAGACGTCATCCTGATTCTGTGAGGCCCATGTGTTTTGTAGCCAATGGTCCCATAAAAAAAGTCTGCTATCGCTTTCTTCAACTGTCTTCATGCTCATGCATGTATATATATTGCTGCTTTGCTTTTGACAGTTTTCTTTTATTCGATCTCAGGTGCAATGGCTTCTGTTCCGTGCTTCCCCTTCACTCGCTCGGAGGCCGCTTTTTCTCAATCACCATCTGACGAGAAAGCGATGGCGATGATCCGGGCTCATGACCCGAACTGCACCAACTTGCTTCTATGGGGAACTTGGTACAGCCATATTATCCGGGGTCGCCGGAGTTTCCTCTGTGAAGTGCCGACAGAGCCCACTTTCCCATTTTCGCCGATGGATCCTCCGAGGACAGTTTTCACTGTGGAGATGCCAAATTGGACTCCGACGGGACGGCTTGAGCCTTCGACGACCGGTATCCCGAACCATCTAATCCCCGCTATAGATATCCTGGGACGACGCATTTGCCAGGGTGAGGCCCACCCATGGGGACAAATTTATAAAATAGGGCTCACTCCTCGGCACCCTACGGGCTACCTCCTCTGGGCTCTCTATATCCTTACTACCCATCGTGCGCGGCTGCAGAAGGTCGGGCTTTATCAAGCGATATATGCGTCACTCTTCCATTATCAATCCCCGCATGTCTGGTGGGTTAAGGCGTTCTTGAATCAATGGAATCTCCCTACCAACACTTTTCTTCTGGGGGACAGAGAAGTCTCGATCTCTTTGGGAGAGTTCTATGAGATCTCGGGACTGCCAATCCGAGGGACGCTTTATGAGGAGTTGCTGCCCTCTGATGAATACGTCTTTGAACCGGAGCCTACTCCGGTTGACGGCTTGTCTGCTGAGAACGCCGTCCGCCACAAGCGTCCCAGCTTAATCTAGGTGCTGGGTATCTTTGATCGTTTGTTCACCGAATCCGAAGAGCAGGGTGTTACTTTCAAGAGCTTTATTGCTTGTTTCCTTCGTGAGGACGTCTTGTCGAAGACAGCTCCGAAGTTCGCCAACATCAAGGACCCCTTTGGGTTTGGTCCGAAGAAGCTGCCGACCACTGAATCGGATCTTCCAAGTATTACATCCCCATTATGTCGCCGATGTCTTTTGAATCCATTGCAGCTGCCGGCATGGATGAGGAAACGTTCTTCGTGGGGTTTGTCAGTGTCTGGCTCAGATAGTTTGTCATCCCCATGCATCGCCGCTTTATGAGAGCCTCGGTTATCTACTTGGCTCATTGTATCGCTGAGGGGACGCGGTTGGCCATCGGCATCCCGGCGTTGGCGCATCTTTATCACGGGTTGGGCACTGCAGCTAATACCTCTACTCCTGGCGTGGATGTGGTAAATTTTTTGCTTCACTACTTTACGTCTTGGATCGAAATGCACGTCTCAGGTGCTTTCGCTGTGCATCAACAGCCCGCATTTTACGATGCCTATACTTTCCCTCGGCTTATGCGATTGGTGGATGCTTCTGCCGCTGACCCGACTCAATTTGGGGCTATTCGGGCGCTGATTTCCCCTTACACTACTACTGGCGAGTTAGTATTTAATGACCGGGTTTTATCTTCTTCCACGGGTTCGGCCCAGCCGCTTTGGGACCGGTCAAAAGATAACGCGCCCTCTTTGAAGCCCCGGGAGGCTGTGCGCTTATACGCAATTAGACCGGGTTACCTGGTATTCCGTCACGATAGTGCGGCCCTTTTCATGCGGTACAATCCGCACCGCTTTGCCCGGCAGTTCGGCTATAATCAGGGTGTCTCGTTTGAGGCTTTCATAGTCGCGCCGGTTCCTTCGCTCGGGGCCGTTCGAGATGCCGCCCATCACTTTATGAGGCTGAACACCGGTTCTCAGTTTATGATCCCTGATGGTGATTACATGCCCCGATGCGTGGGGGCGTTCACGGGATGGTATCTCCATCGGGTCAACCCGATTATTCTTGAGGAAAGAAGGGTACTCCTGGGCCATGGTTCTCCTACTCAGGTTCCGGCCACGGGAGCTACGCTGCGACCGCGCGCCCCGGTCCGCTTTCCCTTGAGGGATATCAGCACCGCGCTTATCCTGGGGGAGTCGGGGGTAGATCTTACTCCAACCGCTGGTATGCCCCTGGATACTCGGTCGTGGGGTAGACGGGCTCCGGTAACAGCACTACCACCCGAGGCGGCATCGCCCTCCGTGGCATCGACAATGGCGGTGTCATCCCCGGTTGTGGCATTGGGTGAGGGTAACAGGGATGAGGGTGTTAAGGGTGACGTTGGCCGACGTCGCCCTAAGGCTTCGCGGGGAAGGAAACGGTCGTCCTCGGCGACTGGCTCTGGGTCCAAGCGCCGAAGGAAAGTGGCTACTAACTTGCTCGACTCTTTAACGGAGTCCGAGCCCATTCTTGAATATGAGCCGTTGCCCTTGCCGGGATCAGATGCTGGACTACTTTTCCCAAGTTCGGCTGCCGACAGTTGGCTGAGGCTATAAGACATTCCAAGGACGCGTCTCAGAATGCCAGAGTTCCGAAGAAGCCTTATCCTGCTGTAATCTTTTACGAAGACCCTTCGTGGATTCGGCGGCGGTTTATTGGCCCTTTGGAGGAATGGGGGGAAAGGGCCCTGAAGCAGGCTGCTTCAGAGGACGCAGCGGACGCGCTTTCTTTATGGACCGGCAGCCACGAGTCTACCCTCGAACCCCGGCGGGCATGCCTTCTTGAGAAGGAGCATCGGCTTGAAGAAGCCATATTGAAGGCCTCCCTACGCATCGGTACGTTTTTGTTCTTCTTTGTAGCTTTTCAGATTATTTACGCCTGTATATATGTATCCTTATTCTTGTGTGAATTGTGCAGAATCTTCGACGCTAGGGGAGCTCCCTACGGGCTCATTGAAGCTAAAGCCTATCGAAATTCCCGATGAAGCGTTGCTCGATGTGGAGGGGGCTGATGAGGCTGCTCCTCTTACAATAGAGCTTCCAGTGGTAGTTCTTGATCACGGAGCGCCTGCTCCTTTGGGGGAGGCTCCTTTGGTGGTCACCGCCCCACTGACTCTTCCCGAAGGCGGCCCAGAGGCTGAGATGGAGGTAGTCGGGACTACCCTTCCTTTGTTGGAGCCCGAGGTCATGGCAGAGGCCGTCGAAGCCGCTATCCCCTCGACTCAGAACGGGAGGAGTGTTGAAGGTAACCTTCTGCATTTTAAATTAGCAATCTTTCTGTGGTCTGAACTCTTTTGTTTTCCTCAGAATTGCGCGGGCTGGCGGCCTCTATCGCTGATTTGTCGCCTCGGCAATCGTTTCAGCGTTTATTGGAGATGGCAGCTCCGCAGGCGATCTCCCCTCAGCGTATTGTCCTTTCCTCTAGGCAAGGTTAGCGTCATTCGCCATTTTTTACGATAGCATTGTTGCCATTTTTGCGAAATGACGTTGATGTCTCTTATAGTTTTGGAAGCTGACGATGAGATCGAGGTCGTTGAAGGGCCAGGGGAACCTTCAGCTCCTACTTGCATGACTGTCGGTAAGCGACATTTTATTATAATCCCATTCGTTCTTTGCTTAAGAATTTTATTAACATCTTTCAAATTTGAACAGCCCTGCTAGTCTCCTCGGCGTTGGAATCGCGCATCGTGATGCCGCCCGGTCCTTATGCTTTGCGGGCTTCAGAACGCTTGGCCCAATTAAGCCTTGTCTCCTTATCATCTTTGATTGAGGAGCTCCGTGCTGGCAGCGCGACCACAGCTGAAGCGTTTGCCGCCGAAGCTAACGGTTCTCTTCCTTTTCTTGCCACCTACCATAGCGAAGAGGTGGTGCGAGTCTGGGTGGAGTTCTGTCGGCAGGTGGAGGCTTGCTTGCACGCCCTTGAATGTTCTCGCCTTTCCTCGGAAGCCGTGGCTGCAAAAGCGGAGTTGCGGGGTCTGATAGCACGATGCGCGGCAAACATGACGTCGTGCGAGAAGAGGCTCAGCCGTAAATTCTCGGAGAGGGAGCTAGCTTCCAAGGCGCTGAGCGAGCTTCAAGCTAATCTTACCGCCAAGGCCAACAAACCATACAAACTTTGGCGGGTACTTCAAGAGTCTATCAGGGAGGTAGTGGCTCTCGATAAAGCTGCCACGTTCACTCGTGAAAGGGTCGAGGCCCATAAGGCCACCGAGAAAGAGCTTGAAGGCCGGCTCGCTTCGTATCAGGCCCAGCAGGCTCAGGCGGAGGCCCGTCTTCAGGCGATCTTGAATCATGAAGCCGTGACTCAGCAACAGAAAGATGAGCTCGTAAAATTGCTACATCGCCCGCCGGTTTGAAGACTTGTATCTTTTCCTTCCTTTTGTATATACTTCTGAATGAGAGTATTTTCTTTTTGTTCTTTCATGAATTGTACTTTGTATCCATTTTGGTTTATGAATAAAAGATACATTTTTCTTCTCAATGGTGTGTCTCCTTTCATTGAATGAGTTTTGTGGACAATTTATCTTGATCTCCTTGCAGGGCAGCGATGGCTTAGGATTCAGGGTTAAGATCTGCTTCCTAAGACTTTTGCGCTTTATGAGCCACGAGGGTCTCATAAAGAGTTTTTCTCCCTACAGGTCGAGAGGATCCCATAGGTGTAAGTTCTTCTTAAAAATCGTGAGGATTCTTAAGGGGTTTTTTCTTTGAGAGTCGTAAGGATCTCACAAGAGAGTTTTATTCGTTACAGGTCGTGAGGACTTGCAAGTGCTGGATGTGGTCGCCCTTATCCGTGTTTCACGGGGTCAGGGGTTGCTCAAAGTATCATAGTTTAAAGACGCCGCGGTCAAGGTTAAGGACGTCATAGTCCGTGGATTTAAGGACTCCACAGTCCGATATTAGTTTTAAGACATCATGGTCAAGGTTAAGGATGTCATAGTCCGTGGATTTAGGGACTCCACGGTCCGATGTTAGTTTTAAGACATCACGGTCAAGGTTAAGAACGTCATACTCCGTGGATTTAAGGACTCCACAGTCCAATATTAGTTTTAAGACATCACGGTCAAGGTTAAGGACGTCATAGTCCGTGGATTTAAGGACTCCACAGTCCGATATGTGGTTGCGGGGACCCGTCACCTCTTTGAAGACGTTGAGGAATTACAACGCCAGGTATCAAAGGAGTGAAGAGATGTACCCCTAAACCAAGGTGGAATCAATATAGAATCAGGGTGGTTGATTGTTAGTTTTAAGACATTACGGTCGAGGTTAAGGACATCATAGTCCATGGATTTTAAGGACTCCACAGTCCGGTGTTTGCTCTGGATGCTTCACACGGGTTCACTGCCGTGCTTGGCGAAGACCAGGCTTCGCTCTGGGCGTTTTCCGCAGGGTCAAAGAGTGACATTATCCGCGTTCCACGTGACCAAGAATTTTGCACTAGATGCCTCACACGAGTTCACTGCCGTGTTCGGCGAGGACTAGGCTCCGCTCTGGATGCTTCACACGGGTTCACTGCCGTGCTCTGCGAGGACCAGGATCCGCTCTGGACGTTTTCCACGGGGTCAAAGAGTGACGTTATCCGCGTTCCACGTAACCAGAAATTTTGCACTAGATACTTCACACGGGGTCACTGCCGTGTTCGGCGAGGACTAGGCTCCGCTCTGGATGCTTCACACGGGTTCATTACCGTGCTCTGTGAGGACCAGGATCCGCTCTGGACGTTTTCCACGGGGTCAAAGAGTGACGTTATCCGCGTTCCACGTAACCAGGAATTTTGCACTAGATGCTTCACACGGGTTCACTGCCGTGTTCGGCGAGGACTAGGCTCCGCTCTGGATGCTTCACACGGGTTCACAGCCGTGCTCTGCGAGGACCAGGATCCGCTCTGGACGTTTTCCACAGGGTCAAAGAGTGGCGTTATCCGTGTTCCACGTAACCAGGAATTTTGCACTAGATGCTTCACACGGGTTCACTGCCGTGTTCGGCGAGGACGAGGCTCCGCTCTGGATGCTTTACACGGGTTCACTGCCGTGCTCTGCGAGGACCAGGATCTGCTCTGGACGTTTTCCACGGGATCAAAGAGTGACGTTATCTGCGTTCCACGTAACCAGGAATTTTGCACTAGATGCTTCACACGAGTTCACTGCCGTGTTCGGCGAGGACTAGGCTCCGCTCTGGATGTTTTCCACGGGGTCAAAGAGTGACGTTATCCGCGTTCCACGTAACCAGGAATTTTGCTGATTGTATCCGCATTTCACGGAATGGGGGTTTGGCTGTTGGTGACATGTATATCGCCGAGCCATGGAACTAGGGGTTGCCGCTGCTCCGCTTTGTCTGAAGTTGTGTCCGTTGTTACGAGACGAGTGTTGGGATGATCTCTAGGTCGCTTGCGGCCCGTCGAGACATAGCTTCTTTCTTTGAAGAAACCTGAGGGGAAGTATGATCACTTCTTTATTTACGCCCTTGGATTGTATACAGGGTGTGATGGAACATTACCTGTTGGGCATAAATTAAAACTTTTTTTTTATTTTATTTCTTTTTCCGCGATGCTCTATCATTTCAGCTTTTATATCGCGGAGGTCGCGATTGCCCTATCATTTCGGCTGTTTTTCGCGGTGCCCAATCATTTCGGCTATTTATTTTATTTTTACTCGCTGCTTTTTATTGCGAGTTGCCCCATCATTTCGGCTATTTTGCGTGCATACATTTTTACTTGCTGCTTTTTATTGCAAGTTGCCCCATCCTTTCAGCTATTTCGTATGCACGTGCGGCCTACTGGCTTTTCGCTATAAACCTGAAATTAGACACCGATTTCGGTATCAGCACCACTACAACTAGGATATGGCCAGGAGCGAATCATCATCTGCCTCTGTCGATGTTGAACAAAAGTGGCTTAGCAAACCAGGGTTAGGGTCCTGTCGACTAAGGTTTTTGACTTCATGAGCCGTAAGGGTCTCACGAAGGTATTTCTCCCAACAAGTCGTGAGGATCTCGTAGGTGTATTTTCTCTCTAGGAATCGTGAGGATTCCTAAGTGTGTGTTCCTCTGTAATTCGTAAGGATCTTACAAGAGGGCTTTCTCCTTATAAGTCGAGAGGACTTATAAGGGTTGTTCACCATATGGACATACCCCTAGTCACGGGTGGGACTTTGCTGGGGAAAGGTTTATTCGCGCCCGTGGATTGTATATAAGGGTCAGTATGAGCTGCTTGTAGGGCATTGTCGAAGGTTATGGGGGATTTTACTTAAGCACAGGTTTAGGTCTCTGTAACTTAAGACTTTCAAGTCTTATGAGCCGTGAGGGTCCCATAAGAGAGTTCTCCTTGCGAGTCGTGAGGATCTCGCGAGTGTATTTTCTCCTTAGCAGTCGTGAGGATCCCTAAGTGTGTTGCTCCCTTGTGAGTCGTAAGGATCTCATGGGTGGTTTCTCTTTACAAGGTCGTGAGGACCCTGCAAGTGTCCTTTAACGAGGTTGCGCCCTTTCGGGTTTTCACAAACACTCGCCGGTAGTCCTGCTGTTTTTACTCACGGAGCCCTTTCGGGTTTTCATCCGTGCCCATTTTGCTTATGGACATACTTTTATTATTTATTTATTTTTCTTTTTTTTTACGAGATCGCGCTCTTTCGGGTTTTCACGAACACTCGCCGGTAGTCCTGCTGTTTTTACTCACGGAGCCCTTTCGGGTTTTCATCCGTGCCCATTTTGCTTATGGACATACCGTTTTTTCTTTTTTCATTTTTCATTTTTTTTAAAATTTTTTTATTCATCTTATCAGCCTAAGGATGCTGCGGTAGTAGTTTTAAGGACGTTTCGGTCCGTCATTAGTTTAAGGACGTTCCGGTCCAACGTTAGTTTAAGGACGTTTCGGTCCGATGTTAGTTTAAGGACGTCTCGGTCCGTCGTAGTTTAAGGATGTTTCGGTCCGTCGTTAGTTTAAGGACGTTTCGGTCCGTCGTTAGTTTAAGGACGTTTCGGTCCGTCATGGAGAGGGCCGGCTACTACTTATAGAGCTTGAGCTTAGGAAGATAGCGGGCGGATATAGTCGTCGTCATCTATCATTGACCTAGGCTGTGGCTCATTAAGCGTAGTATTTCTTTAGGAAGCGGCCGTTTATTGGCCTGAAAGGCCTTTCACTGTGCATATCCATGAGTAGATAGGCTCCACCCTGGTAGACCTTATCTATGATGTACGGGCCTTCATAGTTCGGCTCGAACTTTCCCCGCTTGGCGCGATTGGGGATCATAGGCCTTTTGACCACTAACACGAGTTCGCCTTGGCGGAATGTCCTCGGCCTGGTCGATCTTTCATACGAGCGCGTCATTTTCGCTTTGTAAGCCTCCAGATTTTGTTGCGCTATGAGCCGGGTTTCATCAAGGGCGTCAAGCTCCTCAAGCCGAAGGTGAGCATTTTCTTCGTCTGTCAACTCGTGTTGGACTGCCATTCGTAGAGAAGGTAGCTCTATCTCGAGGGGGAGTACTGCTTCCGTACCGAATACCAATGCGTATGGCGTCGCGCTCGTGGCCGTCTTGAACGTAGTTCGATACGCCCAAAGAGCTTCTTGCAGTCTCTCATGCCAGTCTTTCTTATTTCGGGACACCGTCTTCTTCATGATCTTTGTCAAGGTCTTGTTGAAGGCCTCAGCTAGACCGTTAGCCCGGGGATTATAAACTGAGGAATATCTCCAGTCTATATTGTGTTGTTGCGCGAAGCGGCTGATCTTGTGGCTTCTGTAGGCTGGCCCGTTATCAGAGATGATTCGTCTTGGCGTTCCAAACCGATAAATGACGTGCGTCTTGAAAAAGTGGAGGATATTCTCCGTCTTCACATCCCTCAACGGTACCGCTTCTGCCCATTTGGAGAAGTAATCAGTCGTCGCCAAGATGAAACGATGTCCCCTGGACGATGCCGGTTCGATGGGGCCGACTATGTCAGTTCCCCACATTTCGAATGGCCAGCTAGCCACCGTTGGATGTAGTGGATTCAGATGCTGATGGATGAAATCCCCATGGATTTGGCATGAGTGGCATTGCTTCGCATATTCGAGGCAGTCCTGGATCATCGTGGGCCAGTAGTAATCTATCCGTTTAATTTTTAACTTCATCTTCGGGCCTGCTTGATGAGAACCACAGATTCCATCATGAACTTCCTGAACGACACTTTCTGCTTCATCAGGTCCTAAGCATCTCAGCCACAGAGAATCAAACGATCTCTTGTATAGAGTATCGTTGACGAAGGCGAAAGATAAAGCTCGTTTCATGAGCTGATGTCTTGAGGACGCTTCTTCGGGCATTCAGTGGGATTTAAAGTAGTCTATGAAGACTTCCCTCCAGTCCTCAGCCTTCTCACGGTCTTTTATTTGTAGGGTCGTCTGCTCAGTCGCTCCTTTTCTTCGGATGATTCCGGAGATATTTCTGCTGGGGCGAGCACTCGACGGCTTTGTACCACGATTCTGACGTCATCGAGGTTCTCGTCAGCCAGTTCTTTAGCGAGCTTAGCTAATGCGTCCGCTTTGCTATTTTCCGCGCGTGGTATGCTTTCCAAAGTGTAGGAGGGAATTTGGGTCAACAGTTGTTGCACCTTTTCACCGTACTTCACCAACTCCGGTTTGCACGTTTGGTAGTTGCTGTTTACTTGACTAAAGACCAGTTGAGAATCCCCGTATATGAGGAGGTTTTCAATTCCCATGTCAATGGTGATCTCGAGGCCTGCTATCAAAGCTTCGTATTCAGCTTCGTTATTCGTCCTCGGCTCCGTTAAGGAGAAAGCGAAGCGCATTATCCCTCCCTGTGGAGTTACGAAGATGAGGCCTACCCCCGATTTGATCATTGGGATACTTTGTTTGCGCTTCTTTAAGGAGGACGCTCCATCGAAATAAAGTTCCCATCGGGTATCACCACCGTCGATCGCGTCAAACGCATGTTCGTCCGGCAAATCGCAATTTAGAGGAGAACCGGCAGGTACTGGATGCTCAGCAAGGAAGTCGGCGATGGCTTGGCCTTTCAGTGCCTTAAGCGGCTGATAGGTTATTGAAAACTCCATCAAGAGCAGGGCCCATTTAGCGAGTCTCTCTGTCAATATGGCCTTTGACATTAGATATTTTAGGGGGTCCACCTTTGATATAAGACGGACTTCATGTGCCAATGCATAGTGCCGGAGTTTTGTTATCGCAAAGATTAACGCCAGGCAATGTTTTTCGATAGGGGAGTAATTGCTTTCTGCCCCCAGAAGAACTCGGCTTAAATAGTAGAGCGCTCTCTCCTTCCCTTGGTCGTTTTCTTGTGCCCATAATGCGCCTAAGGAATCCTCAAGGGCTGTTGTATAAAGAATAAGGGGCTTTCCCTTGACTGGAGCAGCCAACACCGGCGGGTTCTGCAGGTACTGCTTGATCTCA
The DNA here is from genome assembly GCA_030015575.1 of Agapanthus africanus. NCBI lineage: Eukaryota > Viridiplantae > Streptophyta > Magnoliopsida > Asparagales > Amaryllidaceae > Agapanthus > Agapanthus africanus. The sequence continues at coordinate 286,620,473 of JASDDO010000006.1, forward strand.
TCTAGCGCGCTCTGGCATTTTTGGTCCCAGACGAACGGGGTTCCCTTCTTCATCAGGTGGCTGTAAGGACGGCACTTGCCTGACAGGTTGGCGATAAACCGCCGGATGTACGCGAGCTTCCCTTGGAGAGACCGCAACTGTTTGAGAGTTCTCGGCGGAGGCATTTCCATGATCACCTTGATCTTAGATGGATCTATTTTGATACCTCGGTGTTGGATGATGAATCCCAGGAATTTACCCGAGGAGACTCCGAACGCGCATTTGAGGGTATTCATCTTCAAATTATATTGCCGAAGGCGTTGAAATATGGTCTTCAGATGCTCTAAATGCTCTTCATATGACATGCTCTTCACTACGAGGTCGTCGATATAGCACTCGACAATTTCATGTATGAGATCATCGAAAATCTTTGTCATGGCCCTTTGATAGGTAGCACCGGCGTTCTTTAAACCGAAGGGCATAACTTTGTAGCAGAATATACCCAAAGGAGTCCGGAAAGCGGTGTGCTTCTGGTCGTCGGGATGCATCTTTATCTGATTGTACCCTGATGAACCGTCCATAAAGGAGAAAACCTCATGAGTGGACATATTGTCTATCATCAGCTCGGTGACCGGCACTGGGAAATCGTCCTTCGGGCAGGCTTTACTGAGATCTTGGAAGTCCACATATATACGCACTGTCCCATTTTTCTTCATTACCGGGACGATGTTGGCGACCCAGTCAGGATACTGTACCTCCTGGATAAACCCAGAATCGATCAGTTTCTTGACTTCGGCGTTAATGCTCATCTCAAGCTCGAACCGCATCCTTCTCGGCGCCTGCTTGACTGGATTGATATCCGGGGATATTGCTAATTTATGCACAGCAATCTCTGGATCTAGTCCTGGCATCTCGGAATAGTTCCACGTGAAGCAATCTCTGTGCTGTAGAAGCACGTCCTTTAACGCAGCCACCCTTTCTTCAGATAGCAGCTCGCTGACGAATGTCGGTCGCAGATCGTCTGCTGACCCCAACTCGATCTTCTTGAGGTTATCTGCAGTAGTATGTATGCCATCTTCTAGTTCTTTCGGAGCTGGTGGAAATTCTGAGATCACCTCATTGTCATTATTTTCGAAGCACCAAGGGAGGTCGTCCCAATCCTCGGGCCCTTCTCTTGATATCGTTATCATATGACAGGTACGAGCTTGCTTCCAAGACCGTCGTGGATCTGGTTCTGCTCTTATGGCTTTGGGTTCGTGCTTTTGTGGCGGCGTCACCCTCCAGCTGCTGGATAAAGCAAACCTGCCTTGCTGGTACTGGTCTTCCACCCAGTCTTTAAAGGTGAAGCAGTCTTCGATAGGGTGTCCTATGGCTCGGTGATAAAAGCAATAGCCCGGATGAGTGACCTCGTTAGCTTGCTCAGGGTGTTTAGACTCCGGAAGTGTGATCATTCAGTGCTTCACAGCGAGATCGAGTATTTTCTTCGTCTTTTCTTGAGGGAAGGAATACGCTCGACTCATCTTCTTCATGAGGGACAAGTCCGGACCGCGCAATGCCCGATCACATGACTCTCTAATCCTGCGTCGTTGTTGTCGACTCCTTTTTCCGCTTCTTGACTTACTTCTGCCTCTGCGTCGGGCCTTTTGCACAACGGGTTGACAGGAAGGAGCATCTTCGTCTTTTGCAGCCTGTTGAAACAGACGTTGCGTCCTGGCCTTCTCGTAGATGGCCATCTCGCGATTATGGTCTTCCCGAGCCTTTTGACCTGCTTTCCTGATAAGCTTGTCCATTCGTTCTTCAATCGACGGACTCGGCACTTCGCTCGCGGGATCCAGTTTTGACGAGGGGTTAGCATCTCTCGACAGGGCGTTTTCCTCCTCATCGAAGTTATATATGGCGTAGCTACCGTGGACTCGTTCCCGTTTCCCGGATCTCACATATCCAAGCCCAAGCGTTTCCATTCTCCCGTTGGGCAATTTGCGCTGGGTCCCAGGGACATCCCAAATCCTGTTGTAGAATCGAGCTTGTCAGATAGTCTGTTTTAAGGGTACCCCTTGGCGCTTCAATAGTCTTTTCAACCCGTCTGTGTAGTATCTGGGCAAACGGATGGGTTGGAGCCTGTCGAGTGTAGAATCCGCGCCATGCCAGATCTCTTTCTCTACTCTCGTTTCCGAGGATCGATAGAATAGGATCACTGTTCCCCTCCGAATGGCGGCGATGACATGAGGACGTCTCGCCTGAGATTCGGGGCAGATGCTATATGGTTTTATCCATCTACCTCTCCGAAGATGCCAAGTTGATTTATGGCACCGTGTATCGGAGGTTTAGACGGATGCGGCCGATTTAGCAGACTTCGTCAGATTCCCCCTCGCTTGAGGGGGTTTTGATTGTGGGGATGCTCTTCCCTGCAGGCGCAAGCCCCCGCAGTTAATTACGCTACCGCATCGCGGTAACAACTTTCTCCTTCTCCAGAATTTCACTTCGTGTCGTGGGTGTTTGTTTTGTTTGTGGTTGCCCGTAGATTGTATACGGAGACTGAGTAATGCCGTCGCCCGTAGGACGTGGATTAGTCCAAATCCGTATTTACTTAGATTTGGGTTTGGTGTTTTTAGTTTAAGGATACGTTAGCCGTATTGAGGCTAAGATCAACTTAAACGTTCGTTAAGGATACGTTAGTCCTGTTTGAGACTAAGATCAACTTAATGTGGTGATCCATTTAATATATGGCCGTCGGGACTCGTCACCTCTCTGACGTCGTTGAAGGATTACAACGATAGGTGTCAGAGGAGTTCGGAGATGTACCCTTGAACCGAAGTTGATTAGGGAATATGTAGTCTGTTTGAATGTTTAAGAATACGTTAGCCGTGTTTGGGGCCAAGATCAACTTAAACGGGATCGTTTAGATCCGATAAAAGAGCATTTGGAGGCTCTATTGTTCCAGTTTAGGGACGTAGTGGTCCGTGTTCTAGTTTAGGGACGTGGTGGTCTGTATTCCAGTTTAGGGACGTGGTGGTCCGTCATTAGTTTAAGGACATTTCGGTCCATCGCCAGTTTAGGGACGTGGTGGTCCGTCATTAGTTTAAGGACGTTTCGGTCCATCGCCAGTTTAGGGACGTGGTGGTCCGTCATTAGTTTAAGGACGTTTCGGTCCATCGCCAGTTTAGGGACGTGGTGGTCCATCATTAGTTTAAGGACGTTTCGGTCCATCATTAGTTTAAGGACATTTCGGTCTACGAGTTTAAGGACCCCACAGTCCGTATTCATATGTGGTCGTCGGGACCCTTCACCTCTCTGACGTCGTTGAAGGATTACAACGATGGGTGTCAAAGGAGTTCGCAGATGTACCCTAGAACCGGTCGTAAATTGATTTAGGGAGCAGCCATGCTCAATCAATTTAATTTGAGGATTTACGGCCACGATTGGGCTAAGTCCAATTGAAGATGTTCAGCATTTTATCTGCTTTTGCATTGCATTTCTTTTTATTTTTATTTGGGCTCTACCCATGAAGGATGCAGAGCATCAATTTGTTTTGGGCTCTGCCCATTTATAAATGATGCGCAACATCAATTTTACTTGGGCTTTGCCCTTTATTGCTTTGCAATTTAATTTGGCCTGTTAGGTCTTTTTGATTTGGGCTTGGCCCATTTTTTAAACAATGCATTGCATTTCAGGCGCTTTGCGCCAATCAAAGAGCGCAAGCGCTTGTGGTGACGACACGTGTCATGCAAGCGCAGTGCGCTGCGCTAGTGCGCTGCGCTTGCGCTGCTGACACGTTGCGCGCTCTGGTGAGTTGCGCCAATTTCAGAGAGCAAAGCTCTATTTCAAAAGCGCATAGCGCAAATGGTTCAGACGCTGACACGTGGCGCTCTACCAAGAGCGCAACAGCGCAGTTTCCAAGTGCAAGGCATTCTAAATTTGAGGATCTTTTAGATTCAAGAACCAAAGGTTCATAACAGAAGTGCAAAGCACTGTTTGCTTTCTTGATCTAATTTAGATCAAAGAAAACAAGTTTCTCTTGTTTTTCTTATCTCAGAGATCCAAAGGTTCATAAAAAGGTGCAAAGCACTGTTTTTATTTGTTTTTTATTGAAGATCATTGATCTTGTTTTTAGATCCATGATTTGTTCATAAGAGAATTTTCTCTTTTTTCTAAAGGCTTTTTTACCTTTTTTGTTCTTGAGGAGTTCTTCAGAGTTCTCTCTGTTTGATTTCTCTCAAAAATGTTGATGCCTTTGAATTGAGGTCTATGGTCCTTTTTATAGTGCCCATAAATTAGTTAAATTTGTTAAAAAGATTTTTCTCTGAGTGATTTGGGGAATTTTCCCCACCGTTGGATCTTTGATCCAAGGGCTTCTGTTTTACAGAAGAAAATCTTCTTGTTTTAACAAGAACAGAAAGATTTCTTTAAAATCTTAATTCTGTTTGGCGCAAATGCCCCAGCGCGTGACATGTGTCACGCAGCGTACAGCGCAGCGCAACTGCGCTGGCGCATCTGCGCTGACACGTGTCGCGCAGCGCAAAGCGCAGCGCAACTGCGCTGGCGCATCTGCGCTGACACGTGCAGCGCAGTGCTTGCGCAACTGAAGCGTTGCTTCCTTTAATTTTGCTTAAAATAGAGCTTTGCTCTGATTGGGCGCGCTTTCTTGGACGATGTGCTGACGTATCTGCGCCTGACACGTGGCGCGTTGCGCTCAGCGCAAAGGATCTGAAGCGTCGCTTCATTTATTAAAGTTTAAATTTTCAAAGCAAAGCTTTGCTCTGATTGGGGGAAGATGAAGCGTTTCTTCATCTCCCGCCTCGGAATTTGAACAGAGCTTTGCTCTGATTGGGGTAAACAAATGCCCCCTACCGTCGCGCTTACGTGGCCCCAAACGTGAGCGCAACGGTGGCGGAATTCCAACCGTTGCGGCAACTTTGGAAGTTGAAAGGGCACTTGATGCCTATAAATAGGACCTTTGGTCCTGCATAGATGATTATCATCTTTAAAATTCTTATTTTCAGAAACTTCAGAGCTTTGCTCTTTCCTTCAAGAACTCTCAGAGTTAGATTTTCTTTAAGAGAAACTATTTAAGTAAGAATTAGTCTTAAATTAAATCAATTTTAATTAATAGAGCTTTGCTCTCATAGATCTTTGATCTAAAGAAAATCCTTTTAGGGTTTCACCAAATAGAGCCTTGCTCTCAGGAATCTATTTCAGGGTTTCTTAACTCATGAACAGAATCTTGTGTCTTTGGCAAAACATAGATCTCTTTGATCTAAAAAAAAAATGAACTCCTAAGAGTTCGAATATGGATAATGAGAATTAAAAATGGAGTTTTTTATTTAACGGATTATATCATCTTTTAATAGTAACAATCTTAGAGTTCTCGGGGGATTTATTTAAATTCCCCCTATTAGGATTCTGGTAATCAGTCCTGTTTGCAGAGCACTGCTCTCGGGGAGTTTAACTCTCTGTGTATGTTATTTTTCTTTTTATCGCTAATCTTCCTGTGGTATTTCCTCCAGGCATAATGGCGGTGCGTCTATACAGTTTGCACGAGTTTATCACCTACGACGATATCCACGCACAGGGCCGTCATCAAAACCAGGAGTTTACGGACGCCCAGTGTGCGAAGGTCATGGGTCGTCTCAACGCAAGCGGTGGTTGGCTGCTTCCTCGTCGTTCAGGTCTCTTGAAGGTCGTGCTGGGAGCAATATGGAGAGCACTTCCGGGGTTTCACGAGGCCCTACCACTCAATGCGCTGGATGATACCGAAGACAAGGTGCATTCAGTGTACCAGACGGGGCTGATCTCGAAGAAACGGCGGGACAGCCTCATCGACATCCTACATCAAATTTCCCAGCAGACGACGATAGTCGCTACTTATCGAAGGCTGGGAGGGCTTACCGAGGATCTTGACACACAGGAGCGCGAGAGGTTGCGCACCAGAATAATCAGAAAGGCCAGAAGAACTCTGGATGGCCTTACTTTTGAATTCCTCAATCCGTGCCCTGGATCTGAAGTTATTCCATTGTAATAATATTTTTCGTTTATTGCTTTTATGATTGTAAGAACTTTTGGCAATATTAATGGAAAAATTTTATCTCAGCTTGTCTCTATTTTTTCGTTCTGAATCTTTTGCTTATGCATGAATGAGTGTGTCTCGAACGCCTGATCAAATGTAAATTGGATGCTCTTTCTGTCGGTTTCTTTTTTCTCTTATTATCAGCATGTTGTCATAATTAGCAGATAATAAGTAAGCACCTTGATTTGTTCACGAGATAGCGATGGCTTAGGCCGCAGATTCAGATCTGCCGCCCAAGACTTTTCAACTCTATGAGCCGTGAGGGTCTTATAGAGACTTTTCTCCCTACGGATCGAGAGGATCTCGTAGGTGGGTTTTCTCCTTAGGAATCATGAGGATTCCTAAGTGTGTTTTCTCTTATAAGTCGTAAGGATCCTATAAGAGAATTTTTCCCTCTTACGAGTCGAGAGGACCCGTAAACGGTTGTTTCCCTCCTTATCGAAACTCGACTTTGGAGAGTGAGACCCGTGAATAGTATGCAAGAGACCGTTTTAGATCGACTCGCAGGGTCCCATTGTTCAGAAAGCAAGTTTTTTAATCCCTGCTGCCTGAGGCTTCATCTTGCAAGTTGAGACGAGTCGGGAATTTCCTGCGGAGACACTGGTTTCTCTGCGAGCCGACGCGAATCAGAAAGCTCTCGTCAAGGATTGTTTTTTTCCCTGAGTTAAGGATTTGCTAAGGATTATTTATTTCCCTAGCGCCAAGGATTATTTTTTTCCTTGGTGTTGAAACGAACCGAGAATTTCCCACGGAGACATTGGTTGCTCTGCGAGTCGATGCGCATCAGGAGGCTCTCGTCAAGGATTGTTTGTTTCCCTGAGTTGAGGAATTTGCTAAGGATTATTTGTTTCCCTAGCGCCAATGATTATTTGTTTCCTTGGTGTTGACACGGATCGAGAATTTCCCACGGAGACACTGGTTGCTCTGCGAGTCGACGCGCATCAGGAGGCTCTCGTCAAGGATTGTTTGTTTCCTTGAGTTGAAGGATTTGCTAAGGATTATTTGTTTCCCTAGCGCCAAAGATTATTTGTTTCCTTGGTGTTGACACGGATCGAGAATTTCCCACGGAGACACTGGTTGCTCTGCGAGTCGACGCGCATCAGGAGGCTCTCGTCAAGGATTGTTTGTTTCCCTGAGTTGAGGAATTTGCTAAGCATTATTTGTTTCCCTAGCGCCATGGATTATTTGTTTCCTTGGTGTTGACACGGATCGAGAATTTCCCACGGAGACACCGGTTGCTCTGCGAGTCGACGCGCATCAGGTGGCTCTCGTCAAGAATTGTTTGTTTCCCTGAGTTGAAGGATTTGCTAAAGATTATTTGTTTCCCTAGCGCCAAGGATTATTTGTTTCCTTGGGGTTGACACGGATCGAGAATTTCCCACGGAGACACTGGTTGCTCTGCGAGTCGACGCGCATCAGGAGGCTCTCGTCAAGGATTGTTTGTTTCCTTGAGTTGAGGAATTTGCTAAAGATTATTTGTTTCCCTAGCGCCAAGGATTATTTGTTTCCTTGGTGTTGACACGGATCGAGGATTTCCCACGGAGACACTGGTTGCTCTGCGAGTCGACGCGCATCAGGAGGCTCTCGTCAAGGATCGTTTGTTTCCCTGAGTTGAGGAATTTGCTAAGGATTATTTGTTTCCCTAGCGCCAAGGATTATTTGTTTCCTTGGTGTTGAAACGAGTCGAGAATTTCCCACGGAGACACTGGTTGCTCTGCGAGTCGACGCGCATCAGGAGGCTCTCGTCAAGGATTGTTTGTTTCCCTGAGTTGAGGGGTTTGCCGAAGACACTGGTTCTTTCGGAGTTGGGATGAATCGTCGAAATTTGGCTTCGTTTTATGGTGGATCCTGTTGGGAAAGTATGGTTCCCTCTTTGTTTACGCCCTTGGATTGTTTACAGGGATCGATGTGATCTTAACTGTAGGGCCAAAGTTTTATCATCATTTTTTTTTATTTTATTTCCGCGATACTCTATCATTTCAGCTTTTATATCGCGAAGGTCACGATTGCCCAATCATTTCGGCTATTTTTCGCGGTGCCCAATCATTTCGGCTGTTTATTTCATTTTTACTCGCTGCTTTTTATTGCGAGTTGCCCAATCATTTCGGCTATATTTTTTTTTTTTACTCGCTGCTTTTTATTGCGAGTTGCCCAATCATTTCGGCTATTTTGCATGCATGCGTTTTTTACTTGCTGCTTTTTATTGCAAGTTGCCCTATCATTTCGGCTATTTTGCATGCATATGTGGCCTACTGGCTTTTCGCCGGAAACCTGAAGTTAGACACCGATTTCGGTATCAGCACCGCTACAACTGGGATATTACCAGGAGCGAATCATCACTTGCCTCTGTCGATGTCGACCAAAGGTGGCTTAGCGAACAGGGTTAAGGTCCTGTCGACTAAGGCTTTTGACTTCATGAGCCGTAAGGGTCTCGCAAAGGTATTTCTCCTTACAAGTCATAAGGATCTTGTAGGTGTATTTTCTCCTTAGGAATCGTGAGGATTCCTAAGTGTTTTGTTCCTCTGTAAGTCGTAAGGATCCTACAAGAGGGCTTTCTCCTTATAAGTCGAGAGGACTTATAAGGGTTGTTCACCATAGGGACATACCCCTAGTCACGGGTGGGACTTTGCTGGGGAAATGTTTATTCGTGCCTGTGGATTGTATACAAGGGTCAGTATGAGCTGCTTGTAGGGCAATATCGGAAGTTGTGGGGGTTGCTTAAGCACAGGTTTAGGTCTCTGTAATTTAAGACTTTCAAATCTTATGAGCCATGAGGGTTTCATAAGAGAATTCTCCTTACGAGTCGTGAGGATCTCGCAAGTGTATTTTCTCCTAAGGAATCGTGGGGATCCCTAAGTGTGTTGTTCCCTTGTGAGTCGTAAGGATCTCACGCGGGTGGTTTCTCCTTACAAGGTCGAAAGGACCTTATAAGTGTCTTTTAACGAGGTTGCGCCCTTTCGGGTTTTCACAAACACTCGCCGGTAGTCCTGCTGTTTTTACTCACGGAGCCCTTTCGGGTTTTCATCCGTGCCCATTTTGCTTATGGACATACCGTTTTTTTTATTATTCTTTTTATTTTCTTTTCTCTCTTTTTTTTACGAGGTCGCGCCCTTTCGGGTTTTCACGAACACTCACCGATAGCCCTGCTGTTTTTACTCACGGAGCCCTCTCGGGTTTTCATCCGTGCCCATTTTGCTTATGGACATACCGTTTTTTTTATTATATTTTTTTTATTTATTTTTTTTCATCTCGTCAGTCTAAGGATGCTGCGGTAGTAGTTTAAGGACGTTTCGGTCCGTCATGGAGAAGGCTGGCTACTGCTTATAAAGCTTGAGCTTAGGAAGATAGCGAGCGGACATAGTCGTCGTCATCTATCATTGACCTAGGCAGTGACTCATTAAGCGTAGTATCTTTTTATGAAGTGACCGTTTATTGGCCTGAAAGGCCTTTCACCGTGCATATCTATGAGTAGATAGGCCCCACCCTGGTAGACCTTATCTATGATGAATGGGCCTTCATAGTTTGGCTCGAATTTTCCCCGCTTGGCGCGATTGGGTATCATAGGCCTTTTGACCACTAGCACGAGTTCGCCTTGACGAAATGTCCTCGGTCGGTTCAATCTTTCATATGAGCGCGTCATCTTTGCTTTATAAGCTTCCAAATTTTTTTGCGCTATGAGCCGTGTTTCTTCAAGGGCACCAAGCTCCTCAAGCCGAAGGTGAGCGTTTTCTTCGTCCGCCAGCTCGTAGTGGACTGCCACTCGCAGAGAGGGTAACTCTATCTCGAAGGGGAGTACTGCTTCGGTACCGAATTCCAACGCGTACGACGTTGTGTTCATGGCCGTCTTGAACGTAGTTCGATACGCCCAAAGAGCCTCTTACAGTTTTCATGCCAGTCCTTCTTATTTCGGGACACCGTCTTTTTCATGATCTTTGTCAGGGTCTTGTTGAAGGCCTCGGCTAGACCATTAGCTCGTGGATTATAAACCGAGAAATATCTCCAGTCTATATTATGCTGCTGTGCGAAGCGACTGATCTTGTGGCTTCTGTTGGCTGGCCGGTTATCGGAGATGATCCGTCTCGGCGTTCCACACCGATATATGACGTGCGTCTTGAAGAAATGGAGGATATTCTCCGTCTTCACTTCCCTCGGCGGTACTGCCTCTGCCCATTTGGAGAAGTAATCGGTCGTCGCCAGGATGAAACGATGTCCTCTGGACGATGCTGGTTCGATGGGGCCGACTATGTCAATCCCCCACATTTCGAATGGCCAGCTAGCCATTGTTGGATGTAATGGATTTGGATGTTGGTGGATAAAGTCCCCATGGATTTGGCATGAGTGGCATTGCTTCGCATATTCGAGGCAATCCTGAATCATCGTGGGCCAGTAGTAGCCTATCCATTTGATCTTTAACTTCATCTTCCGGCCCGCTTGGTGAGAACCACAGATTCCGTCATGGACTTCCTGAACGACTCTTTCTGCTTCATCCGGTCCTAAGCATCTCAGCCACAGAGAATCAGACGACCTCTTGTACAAAGTATCATTGACGAAGGCGAAAGACAGAGCTCGTTTCATGAGCTGATGTCTTGTGGACGCATCTTCGGGCATTCGACGGGACTTAAAGTAGTCTATGAAGACTTCCCTCCAGTCCTCAGCCTTTTCTCGTTCTTTTATTTGTAAGGTCGTCTGCTCAGTCGCTCCCTTTTCTTCGGATGATTCCGGAGATATTTCTGCTGGGGCGAGTACCCGACGGCTTTATACCACGATTCTGACGTCATCGAGGTTCTCGTCAGCCAGTTCTTTAGCAAGCTTGGCCAACGTGTCTGCTTTGCTATTTTCTGCGCGCGGTATACTTTCCAAAGTATAGGAGGGAATTTGGGTCAACAGTTGTTGCACCTTTTCACCGTACTTCACCAACTCCGGTTTACACGTTTGGTAATCGCCGTTTACTTGACTAACGACCAGTTGAGAATCTCCGTATATGAGGAGGTTTTCAATTCCCATGTCGATGGCGATCTCGAGACCTACAATCAAGGCTTCATATTCTGCTTCATTATTCGTCCTCGGCTCTGTTAGGGAGAAAGCAAAGCGCATTATCCCTCCTTGTGGAGTTACAAAGATGAGGCCTACCCCCGATTTGATTATAGGGGTACTTTGTTTGCGCTTTTTTATGGAAGATGCTCCATCGAAATAAAGCTCCCATCGGATATCACCACCGTCGATCGCGTTAAACGCATTTTTGTCTGGCAAATCACAATTCAGAGGAGAATCGGCAGGTATCGGGTGCTCAGCGAGGAAGTCGGTGATGGCCTGGCCTTTCACTGCCTTGAGAGGTTGATAGGTTATCGAAAACTCCATCAAGAGCAGGGTCCATTTAGCGAGTCGTCCCGTCAATATGGCCTTCGACATTAAATATTTAAGAGGGTCCACCTTCGAGATGAGACGCACTTCATGTGCCAATGCATAGTGCCTGAGCTTTGTTATCGCGAAGATCAATACCAGACAGTATTTTTCAATGGGGGAATAGTTGCTTTCTGCCCCCAGCAGAACTCGACTTAAGTAGTAGAGAGCTCTTTCCTTCCCTTGGTCGTTCTCCTGGGCCCATAATGCACCCAAAGAACCTTCGAGGGCGGTTGTATAAAGAATGAGGGGTTTTCCCTTGACTGGAGCAGCCAGCACCGGCGGATTCTGCAGATACTACTTGATTTCGTCCAGTGCGCCCTGGCATTTCTGATCCCAGACGAACGGGGTTCCCTTCTTCATCAGGTGGCTATAAGGACGGCACTTGCCTGAAAGCTTGGCTATGAATCGCCGTATATACGCGAGCTTCCCTTGGAGAGACCGCAACTGTTTGAGAGTCCTTGGCGGAGGCATTTCCATGATCACTTTGATCTTTGACGGATCTATCTCGATATCTCGGTGTCGGACGATGAATCCCAAGAATTTGCCCGAGGAAACTCCGAATGTGCACTTGAGAGGGTTCATCTTCAAGTTGTATTGTCGAAGGCGTTGAAATACGGTCTTCAGGTGCTCGAGATGCTCCTCGTATGATTTGATTTTCACCACGAGGTCGTCGATATAGCATTCGACGATTTCATGTATGAGATCATCGAAGATCTTTGTCATGGCCCTTTGATAGGTGGCACCGCCGTTCTTTAGACCGAAGGGAATCACCTTGTAGCAGAATATACCCAAAAGGGTCCGGAAAGCGGTGTGCTTCTGGTCCTCGGGATGCATCTTTATCTGATTATATCCTGATGAGCCGTCCATGAAGGAGAAAACCTCGTGAGTGGACGTGTTATCTATCATCAGCTCGGTGACTGGCAATGGGAAATCATCCTTTGGGCAGGCTTTATTGAGATCCCGAAAGTCTACACATAGCGCACCGTCCTATTTTTCTTCATTACCGGGACGATATTGGCGATCCAGTCAGGATATTGAACTTCCTGGATGAAGCCGGAGTCGATCAGCTTCTTGACCTCGGCGTTGATGCTCATCTCAAGCTCGATCCGCATTCTTCTCGGTGCTTGTTTGATTGGTTTAACGTCCGGGGATATCGCCAATTTATGGACAGCAATCTCTGGATCTAATCTTGGCATTTCGGAATAGTTCCATGCGAAGCAATCTCTATGCTGCACAAGCACGTCTTTTAACGCAGCCACCCTTTCTTCAGATAGCAGCTCACTGACGAACGTCGGCCGTGGGTCACTTGCCGTGGGCACCCAAGTAGCTATCGCCTTTTGTGGATTGATAGGACGATCCTCTTCCCGCTGAACTTTCACCTTTTTCTGTCGGCGGGGATAATCTTGATCAATTACCGAGTCTTGGACTTGACGCCAGACCTTGTAGATTTTAGAGGACAGCCGTTGAGGGGGCTTTTCCGGCTTCACCTTTGTAGCGCTCTCCATAGGTGGCGGAGATCTTTTCAGCACAGCGGTCGGAGAGTTCTTGTGGACCTTCCTAAGTGGTTCAAAGCTGTTTCCAGTTGGAACAGCAGCATCAATTTCTGCCGTTGGAGTCGGCGGAGTCAGTCCAGAAGGAGAGTTGCCCCCGGTCTTCCTTACTCGGCGCCAGTGGTATATCCCTAGTAGGAGGGGTGTTGTCTCCTGAGGGTTTTCAGCGGATTACACCCACAAAATCGTATAATAAAAGAGAGATGGTGAAAGTTATATAAAGATAAGAACTATAAAAGAAAGAACTTGAAAATAAGAGTTTTCAACTCTACCAGCTTTTCAGTTGCTATGAGCCATATCTTAATAGTCATGAAAAGATGTTAGAAATCACATCATCCCTCAATAAAACACCGCCTTTAGTTTTCAATCCTACATTTCTTCCAAACATTGATCATATACCCCTACCTGTATGAACTGGACATCCCTACACTCAGAGAATTCAATTCAAGCAATCATACTCTTGTCCATCTACCTCAGTACTTTTTAATAGATATTTAGATGGAATTTGCTCACACATTCTTCATGCAACCGTTAATACTTCTTGAGGTACTAACCGATCGATTACTCATGTGCTTGCTAATTAGGTGTTTTTCCTCGTCTTGCAACACCTAAGGCTTAGCAGTGGCTCCCAAACCAGTTGGTCTAAGGCACTAGGTGATAAAACACCCTCGCTATATTTTTTTTATTGCTGCCTCGGTGATAACAAAACCAGTGTTCATTTTTCTTTTCACCATTTTATCTTTTATTCTCCACTTTTATTTTCTTCATACTTTGGCTTCTAGACAAGAGCATTTCAAGGTATCCTCTACTATCCCGAGTTTCAAGATGTGTGTACGTGTGTATAGTAGGGTTTCAACGTTCAAATGTTTGGCTTCCAGAATAGGAACTATTTTTCAGGCTTATTTTTATCCTCAGATTAGTAATTTCCTTCATCTTACTAACCTTTGGAACAACAGCTTATAACCACTTATTACTAGTTTCATTTAAGAAAACATATAATTTTCTTGTTTTTCTTAAACTATTCCTATCTTTTAAATACAATTTTTCACTTTCTACTCTTTTATTATCACATTTTTTGTGTGTGCTTATATACAGTATAATGCAAAGTAAGGCGTAAATAAGCACAGGAGCGCTGAAAAACGACTTCTTGGGAGCTTCTTGCAATGGTACAGGAGCGCTGAAGCTCGTTGGCGGGAGCGTGGTTCCGAAGAAGAGCCCAGTGGTGGCTTGAGTTACCTGCTCCACTGGCATAGTGAAAAGGGAGGCCGCTTGGGGCTCGTAGGTTACTCCTCCAGATGGGACAGAGCGAGAGTTGCTGTTGCAGTTAGTGCAATTTGAAGCCATTGATTTCTTGAATAGCTTGAATATTCTGCCCCCTGCGTCGACCTTAGTCTTTGGCATGTGCCAGCTGTTTGAGGTCCGATTCCGTCGGCAAGGCTGCTGCTTGGAGAGCCTGCCTGTGGGCGACAGACATCCTCTGGGCTTCTTCCATCGGCGTTGAGGCACCGAGGGTGGGAGGTGGGAGCATCGACCCAAAAAGAAGCCCGTTAATTTCTTGAAAAGCCGGATTGCAGAGATTTGAGGCTGCAAGTGACCCATACTTGACCCCGCCGGATATGACAAAGCCTGAGTTGCTAGGGTGGGAGCAAATGTCATTCTTCATAGAGACGAAATGCCGGCTTCAATATTCACTCCCCTAAGGGCAACCAAAAACATACACACCGCGATTATTTGATCGCGAGAAAAACCACGACACACGAAGTGTGGAGTGGAAAGAGGAAAAGGTCCCACCGGGCGTGCCAGAATCTGTTCCCCTCCGAATGGCGGCGACGACATGAGGACGTCTCGCCTGAGATTCGGGGCAGATGCTATATGGTTTTATCCGTCTACCTCTCCGAAGATGCCAAGTTGATTTATGGCACCGTGTATCGGAGGTTTAGACGGATGCGGCCGATGAAACAGACTTCGTCAGATTCCCTTTCGCTTGAGGTGTTTTTGATTGTGGGGACGCTCTTCCCTGCAGACGCAAGCCCCTGCAGTTAATTACGCTACCGCATCGCGGTAACAACTTTCTCCTTCTCTAGAATTTCACTTCGTGTCGTGGGTGTTTGTTTTGTTTGTGGTTGCCCGTGGATTGTATACGGAGACTGAGTAATGTCGTCGCCCGTAGGACGTGGATTAATCCAAATCCGTATTTACTTAGATTTGGGTTTGGTGTTTTTAGTTTAAGGATACGTTAGCCGTATTGAGGCTAAGATCAACTTAAACGTTCGTTAAGGATACGTTAGTCCTGTTTGAGACTAAGATCAACTTAACGTGGTGATCCATTTAATATATGGCCATCGGGACTCGTCACCTCTCTGACGTCGTTGAAGGATTACAACGATAGGTGTCAGAGGAGTTCGGAGATGTGCCCTTGAACCGAAGTTGATTAGGGAATATGTAGTCTGTTTGAATGTTTAAGGATACGTTAGCCGTGTTTGGGGCCAAGATCAACTTAAACGGGATCGTTTAGATCCGACAAAAGAGCATTTGGAGGCTCTATAGTTCCAGTTTAGGGACGTAGTGGTCCGTGTTCCAGTTTAGGGACATGGTGGTCTATTGCCAGTTTAGGGACGTGGTGGTCTGTATTCCAGTTTAGGGACGTGGTGGTCCGTCATTAGTTTAAGGACATTTCGGTCCATCGCCAGTTTAGGGACGTGGTGGTCCATCATTAGTTTAAGGACGTTTCGGTCCATCATCAGTTTAGGGACGTGGTGGTCCATCATTAGTTTAAGGACGTTTCGGTCCATCATTAGTTTGAGGACATTTCGGTCCACGAGTTTAAGGACCCCGCAGTCCGTATTCATATGTGGTCATCGGGGCCCGTCACCTCTCTGACGTCGTTGTAGGATTACAACGATGGGTGTCAGTGGAGTTCGGAGATGTACCCTAGAACCGGTCGTAAATTGATTTAGGGAGCAGCCGTGCTCAATCAATTTAATTTGAGAACTTACGGCCACGATTGGGCTAAGTCCAATTGAAGATGTTCAGCATTTTATCTGCTTCTGCATTGCATTTCTTTTTATTTTTATTTGGGCTCTACCCATGAAGGATGCAGAGTATCAATTTGTTTTGGGCTCTGCCCATTTATAAATGATGCGCAGCATCAATTTTACTTGGGCTCTGCCCTTTATTGCTTTGCAATTTAATTTGGCCTGTTAGGTCTTTTTAACTTGGGCTTGGCCCATTTTTTAAACAATGCATTGCATTTCAGGCGCTTTGCACCAATCAAAGAGCGCAAGCGCTTGTAGTGACGACACGTGTCATGTAAGCGCAGTGCGCTGCGCTTGCGCTGCTGACACGTAGAGCGCTCTGGTGAGTTGCGCCAATTTCAGAGAGCAAAGCTCTATTTCAAAAGCGCATAACGCAAATGGTTCAGACGCTGACACGTGGCGCTCTCCCAAGAGCGCAACAGCGCAGTTTGCAAGTGCAAGGCACTCTAAATTTGAGGATCTTTTAGATTCAAGAATCAAAGGTTCATAACAGAAGTGCAAAGCACTGTTTGCTTTCTTGATCTAATTTAGATCAAAGAAAACAAGTTTCTCTTGTTTTTCTTATCTCAGAGATCCAAAGATTCATAAAAAGGTGCAAAGCACTCTTTTTATTTGTTTTTTATTGAAGATCATTGATCTTGTTTTTAGATCCATGATCTGTTCATAAGAGAATTTTCTCTTTTTTCTAAAGGCTTTTTTACCTTTTTTGTTCTTGAGGAGTTCTTCAGAGTTCTCTCTGTTTGATTTCTCTCAAAAATGTTGATGCCTTTGAATTGAGATCTAGGGTCCTTTTTATAGTGCCCATAAATAAGTTAAATTTGTTAAAGAGATTTTTCTCTGAGTGATTTAGGAAATTTTCCCCACCGTTGGATCTTTGATCCAAGGGCTTCTGTTTTACAGAAGAAAAACTTCTTGTTTTAACAAGAACAGAAAGATTTCTTTAAAATCTTAATTCTGTTTGGCGCAAATGCCCCAGCGCGTGACACGTGTCACGCAGCGCACAGCGCAGCGCAACTGCGCTGGCGCATCTGCGCCGACACGTGTCGCGCAGCGCAAAGCGCAGCGCAACTGCGCTAATGCATCTGCGCCGACACGTGTCGCGCAGCGCAACTGCGCCGACACGTGTTGCGCAGCGCAGTGCTTGCGCAACTGAAGCGTTGCTTCCTTTAATTTTGCTTAAAATAGAGTTTTGCTCTGATTGGGCGCGCCTTCTTGGGCGCTGTGCTGACGTATCTGCGCCTGAGATGTGGCGCGTTGCGCGCAGCGCAAAGGATCTGAAGTATCGCTTCATTTATTAAAGTTTTTTCAAAGCAAAGTTTTCCTCTGATTGGGGGAAGATGAAGCGTTGCTTCATCTCCCGCCTCGGAATTTGAACAGTGCTTTGCTCTGATTGGGGTAAACAATCACCTTCTCACCCTTTCGCCTAGGAGGGACGTAAAACGTCTGCAGGTCCTGTACATTGTAAGCTTGAAGTGTGTCGAGATCCTTGTAGTGTTCCCGCGGCACAATGGTGATTTGCAAACTCTGATCATCGCCAGGGGATGCTTGTATTGACGGCCGACTGGAGAACACGGCATTAACCTCATCTTCGGAGTCACTTCCGAAGATCAACATAGGGGCGGACGGTCCCGGGTTGTTGCGTCGGGACGGACCAGCGTAAATTATCTCTTCTTCTTCTTCGTTATCGCTCCCGAAAACAGGAATGGTGGCGGCGGCTTTGTCCTCCGGCTTGCGACACCTTTCTGTATCCTCCAAATCTGGCAAAAAGTACTTTGCATCTTCGTACTTGCGGACTTCGTTCACGGAAAATGGGTTCAGCTCACCTGTTGCGGTATACTCGAAACCATCCTTAAAGTACTTCATACACTGATGCTGTGCAGAAGGGATGATGTTCTATTCGTGTAACCAAGGGCGACCGAGCAAGGCGTTGTAGCAGGTCTTGTCGTCAATGACGTGAAACTTGATGTCCGTGACAAGCAGCCCGAAGCGTAGTGTTAATATCACAGATCCGAGAGTCCGTGATGACTGGGAGTCGAAACCGGAGATGGTAATTTTGTCACGAGCGAGGTTCTGCACGCTCATGTAGATTTCCTTCAATACCCGAACATTAAGGAGATTGACGGAGGATACATTATCCACGAGGATCTTGCCTATCTTGATATCGTGGCAATATCCGGAGACGTATAGGGGACGGTTGTGGTCGCATGTCCCGAGGAGAAGATCTTCGTCACCGAAAGTGACATCGGCCGTGTGCACTTCCTCCAATTCATCATTCATCTTTTCTTCAGCCAGGAAAGCTTGGAACTGCTTGGGTTCTTGTAACGCCTTGATTAATGAATCTCGCGCTTCTTTTGATAATAGGAGGGCATCGAGAATGCTGAGCTGAGAAGGTAGCTTCCTTAGGTGCGCTAGGATGTTGTAGTCCACCTTACCCTTCCTGGGAGGGTCCTTGGCAGTCAGCTCTTTCATGACTTGGTCATCTAAGGCGATATCCTCAGTGACCTTTTCCTTACCCTTATCTTTTCTATTCGCGGGCCCGAGATTTTTTTCCGGGAGCGTGCGATTGCGCAGCTGAATGTTTTCGCAGGCCTCCGGTTCTTCCTCTTTCCCTAAAAAGGATTCTTTAAAGAGAGGGCCCAGAGCCATTTCTTCATCAGAGTCGCTCCCAAAGGTGAGAACTTGCGATCCTCCGGCGTCGACCATGTAACAGTTGCCGGTAGTTCTTTTGTGCCTGTCGGTAGTACTTCTTTGTTCTCGGCGAGTTTTGCGTTTCATGCGCTTAAAATGTTGTCGGTGAGCAACATATCCCTGCCACAACATACAACATCTTAAAAGCGTCGCACTCTTCAGTGGGGTGCGAAATATTTCGATGATATGCGCAATAATTAGAGTGCCTCTCCGCCCCATCGAACGTGTTTTCTTCCGAGGGTGGAAGCTTCATTCCCATCGACATGGTTTTGGCAAACCTTTTCCTCGTCTTGAATATATTTTTATCCACATCGGGTGTCTTTTGATCTGGCGGGAGTGTTTTGACTCTTTCGTTTAGCCGCTTGCGTTTCGCTCCTTCCGATGCAGCCATCTCACGCTCCTGATTGGCTTTACTTTTCAAACGAATCTCGTCTAGAAAGGCGTCGATCATTTCATCTGTTGGCCATACAAGTCCTGGCTCAGGCTGTGCCCCCAGTTTCTCAGTGCCAGGAATTTTCTCATCGTCCGTAAGCGAGTAGGAAATCACATGACAACTCGCTACATATCCCTCGGACTCATCCGACGAGCTTTCTCCATCATCTTCCTCTTGAAAGACGTGGTCGAGGAACTCTTGCAGTGTGACGGGGGTCCGCGCCTTTTGATTGTACTCCTCCAGCGCGTCAATCTGTTTCTGCAAATCCGTGCGCTTGTCTCCAGGCTTCACGGGCTTTTTGGATTTCTTCTTCTTTTTCTTCGAAGATTTTGACGGTTGGGCGTGATTACTTGGGCCATCACCACCGCTCTTTGTAGTTGGACGCGGCTTCAGCATCCCTCCGATAATTTGAGGTTCAAGCGGGTTCTTCCATTCGACCGCCGGGCACGCATGAAGATCACTCAGCATCCTTTTGGTTTTAGCTGATAGCACGACCTCGCATGGAGCTTCTTCAATAAAGGAACAAGTTGCCCCCGGTGTATCTGTTTTCTTGGGAGTATGCGGCTGTGGTGGGTTCACCTTCCACTTTTCGGACAGCGCAAACTTTCCCTGGAGGTATTGATCCTCAATCCATCCTTTGAAGACGAAGCAATCCTCAATCGGATGGCTTACCGTTTGATGGTACGGGCAATAATTGGGGTTATTCACTTCAGTGGGTTGCGGCGGCCGCCTCGGGTTTGGCAAGTTGATAAGCTTATTGCGTATTGCCAGCTCGAATAACCGTTTCGTCTTGTCCCGCGGGAACGAGTAGGGACGCTTCATCTTCTCATTATAATATCGCCGTCTTTTTTCCAACTGATCCGCCAGCTTTGAGGCACTGGTTTGCTGCTGAGCGTTCGCAACGAAGGTTGCCTTCCCTTTACCCTTGTCATTCCGAGGTTCTGGCTTCGGGGGAGACAGTCTGTGACCCATCTGGTCCATCTGGGCCAACTTATCGATCAGAGCCTGGAACGTGGTTGGTTTAAAGAACATCATGAACTGTGAGATGGTTGCATGAGGATCTGGTGTACCCATGAACATGCCCACCGTAGGGGCTTCCTCAATGCGTTGTTCGTATTTCGACCACAAGTTTCGCCAGCGTATAGCGTACTGGACCCACGTCTCACCTGGTTTCACCCTGGCATTAATTAACGCTGTTATCGGGGTACGTTCGCTGGCGCTTGCGAATCGCTGAGTGAATAGCAACTCCATTTCAGCGAACGTCTTGATAGAATCGTTTGGGAGTTCCGAATACCATTCAAACGTTGTTTCTGATAAGCTGCCCACGAACTGGCGAAGCAACAGTTCATCATCACCGCCGGTGTTACCGCAAAGGGCCCTGAACTGGGCAACATGTTGGTGGGGATTGCCGGTCCCCTTATACATATGGAATTTCGGTATTGTATAACCCGGCGGATATTTGATTTGGTCGTACCAGCTCGAATACGGTCGCCCCGTTTTTACGACTTGACCAGCTGCCTCAGTCGCATGATGAACCCGGATCTGCTGGGCTATATAGTCGTTCAAGTCAGCCTTAGAGATTGTCTCCTCCTTGGCCGTTGAGAGAGCCGGTGGTGGATTTGACATTTCCCCTCTATCATCTTCGAGGATGGTCGGGGGATCTTCAGCAGGAGGCTCTTGCTGGATTATCATACCCACCATGTCCTGAAACAGAAGGGTCATTCGTTATATGTTGGCTGCTTATTCGGCAGCCTCTTTATCCTTCTTCTCCAATATCCTACGAAGGAACTCAGCATCAGTTTCCTGTTCCTGGCGTTGATCAGATGATGCTTCGAGGTTTTCTTTCGGCCCAGTGAGTGCGGCCATCGCGTTCATCATTTCTTGGAGCTTCTGTTGTTTCTCCTGAGCTTTGGTCACTGACCGTGTAAGCGGTCTATGACCCGTGGATGCACGGCTGTCTTCTTTTCCCAGCGCCATGTATACTGTATGCACCATCATGCCCCCAGACTCAGAGCGTTTTAGCTTATTGTCCTTGATATTTGTTGCGGGAGCGGGGACTTCCTCCGTTCTTCCTCTCTTGTAGGCCGTTGAAGTTGAGGGGGGCCGTTGCTTTGAGCACCCAATTGGTCGTCACCTTTCGTTGCTTGATCGAGGAATTTTCTTCTGGCCGACCTTTCGACTTCTTATGTTGGCGAGAGTAATTAGGATCAATCGCAGATTCTCGAACTTGTCGCCATGTCTTGTAGATCCTGGAGGACAGCGATTGAAGGGACTGCTCCAGCTTTTCTGCTTCCACGGCAGTCTCTACCGGTAGAGGAGATCTTATGAGCGCCGCAATTGGCGAGTTTCTACATACCCTGTTCAGCGGCTCAAAGCGGTTCCCAGTTGGGATAGCAGCATTAACTTCCACCGTTGGAGCTGGTGGAGTTAGCTCAGTGGGGGAGTTGCCCCCAGCTTTTCTTATCCGGCGCCAGTGGCGACGTCGGGCGTGACGGGTTGTTGGGACTGGCTCAGCGATGGCCGCGTCTTGCCCCCTGTTCTGGGGAAGGGCTGCTGCCGGTGTCAGCCTCTTGAAGACCGACGTTCGTTGAGAAGCTACAGTTTTCTGAGCGGGAGCGGTAACGGAGGTAGTCAGTTTCGCGAAGACCGACCCTCTGGGAGGAGAAGCCGTCTTGACGACTTCAGGAGTAGTTGTCTTCTTTGGGATGGCCTTCTCAGGTATCATGGGCTTTTTGGCGGGCTTTTTGGAGTTCAGGCTCAGTCTGGTGAAGACTGAAGACCCATTGAGAGGGGCCGTGGGAGTAGCAAGTCGATCGAAGACCGACTTCTTCGAAGCTTCCGGTACGGGCATTGGGATATCAATGTTCACCGGCGGGAGCATGGTCCCAAAGAATAGACCGGTAGTACCTTGGGTCACTTGCTCCACAGGCATAGTGAATAGGGAAGCAGCCTGCGGTCCATATGCTACACCTCCAGGTGAGGCGGAGCGTCGGTTGCATTTGCAGTTCAAGCAGTTGAACGCCATTGATTCTTTGTTTTCTGCACCAAGCAAAACGCCAAATCTTAGTACCTCGCAACCCAAGGGCAACCATTAACGAACCGCGATTGGTTCGCGAATCACGACGCACGAAGTGTGGAGTGGAAAGAGGAAAAGGTCCCACCGAGCGTGCCAGAATCTGTTCCCCTCCGAATGACGGCGCGACAGGGACGTCTTGCCTGAGATTCGGGGCAGATGCTAATTGGTGCTATCCGTCCACCTCTCCGAAGATGCCAAGTTGATTTATGGCATCGTGTATCGAATGTTTAAACGGATGCGTCCGATGTAGCAGATTTCGTCAGATTCCGCCTCGCTTGAAGGGTTTTTGATTGTGGGAACGCTCTTCCCTGCAGACGTAAGCCCCTGCAGTTAATTACGCTACCGCATTGCGGTAACCACTTTCTCCTTCTCCAGATGGTCACTTCGTGTCCTGTGTGTTTATTTTGTGTTTAGTTGCCCGTGGATTGTATACGGAGACTGAGTTATGTCGTCGCCCGTAGGGCGTGGACTAGTCCAAATCCGTATTATCTTAGATTTGGGTTTGGGGGTTTGGGTTTAAGGATACGTTAGCCTCATTGAGGACTAAGATCAACTTAAACGTTTGTTAAAGATACGTTAGCCTGGTTTTTAGACTAAGATCGACTTAACGGGATCGTTTAGATCCAACAATAGAGCAATTAAGGGAGCCCTGTTGTTTTGTTTAGTGACATTGCGGTCAATAGGTAGTTTAAGGACATTGCGGTCCAATATTAGTTTTAAGACATTGCGGTCAAGGTTAAGGACATCATAGTCCGTGGATTTAAGGACTCCACAGTCCGATATTAGTTTTAAGACATCCCGGTCAAGGTTAAGGACGTCATAGTCCGTTGTTAGTTTTAAGACATTCCGGTCAAGGTTAAGAACGTCATAGTCCATGGGTTTAAGGACCCCACAGTCCGATGTTAGTTTTAAGATATCCCGGTCAAGGTTAAGGACGTCATAGTCCGTGAGTTTAAGGACCCTACGGTCCGATGTTAGTTTTAAGACATCCCGGTCAAGGTTAAGGACATCATAGTCCATGAGTTTAAGGACCCCACAGTCCGTATCAATGTGTGGTCATAGGGACCCGTCACCTCTTTGAAGACGTTGAGGAATTACAACGCCAAGTATCAAAGGAGTGAAGAGATGTACCCTGGAACCAAGGTAGATTAAACAGTCTTTGACCCAGTTTAGGACCAAGACCAATTAATTATGTTATGAGCCCATTTGCCCGGTTGAATTTGAATTGAAGACTTATGGCCATTTTGGGTTGAGTCCAATCATGTTTAGCATATTGACTTTCTGTTGGTCCATTAGAGGAGAGGCTTTGCCTCTAGACACTTAGCCAATGGGGCTAAAGTTAGTGTTAAACACTAAAGACCAATCCGTGTTGAACACTGAGAATGAGATTTGACAAGTTAATGTTTAACACTAAAAGATAGTTAGTGTTAAACACCAGCAACAGGGCTTTCAAATTAGTGTTTATACACTAAAGCAAATCAGTGTTAAACACTGGCAGTGGAGATTTCAAATTAGTGTTTAACACTAAGGCAGATCAGTGTTAAACACAGAAAACAGGGTTTTCCAAGTTGGTGTTCAACACTAAGAAAATCAGTGTTAAACACTGTAAATAGAGTTGTTGGGGTAAAAATTTACACCCCGGTTGACCAAGTCAAAATCCAAGTCAACCCCAAGCTAAGTGGGCCCAAGCCCAGACCCAGTGGGGCCCATGCCCGGGTCGAGCCCGAACATGAAGCGGCCGGCCTCCCCCACGCCAAGATAAAATTTTTGTAATAAATATTTTTGTTGTATTTCTTTTATTTTATTTTTGGACAAATGTAAGGAAAAATAGGCATAAAGCCAAATTTTTGTAAAGCCCATGGCTTATGTGCAAAAAGAAATGGCACATGAGCCATGGGATAGGCAAAATGCCATTTTGTGAAGCCCAAGAGGCTATGTGTAAAGTGTGTGGCCTATAAAGGCAAAGATAATGGAAATATCTCAACAACTTTTTCTCTCTCCAAAAAGTTTCAGATCTGAGATCTTTCTTCTTTCTTCAAGGTTCCAAAACCTTCTTTTTTCTTTTGAATTAAATCAAGAGTTCTACTCTCCTTTTTATAAAATAAATTAGTTTTTCACCACAAAACCCATCAAGGGGAACTCAGATCTTCCATTAGATCTCAAAAAGGAGTGATTTTTAAAATTTTATATCTCTTGATCTTCAAGATCCAGCCAACAGAGGAGGAAGAAGAAGAACCTATTTCCCCAACCAAAACATTTTTCTTTTTTTCAGGAGTTCAACTCCACTAATTTCTCTTTCGAGAGTTTTTGGGGCTAAAAGCCCTCTTTTCCTCCAGCGCGCAGCGCTCGTGCGCAAAGCGCCCACGTGCCGACACGTGGCGCGCGCGCTTGCGCACCAGCGCGATGCGCAAAGCGCCCACGTGCCGACACGTGGCGCGCGCACTTGCGCACCAGCACGCTCGCGCTCCCGCGCGCAGCGCTCGTGCGCGCAGCGCTTGCACACCAGCACGATGCGCAAAGCGCCCACGTGCCGACACGTGGCGCGCGCGCTTGCACACCAGCACGATGCGCAAAGCGCCCACGTGCCGACACGTGGCACGCGCACTTGCGCACCAGCACGCTTGCGCTCCAGCGCGCAGCGCTCATGCGCAAAGCGCCCACGTGCCGACACGTGGCGCGCGCGCTTGCGCGCAGCGCTCATGCGCAAAGCGCCCACGTGCCGACACGTGGCGCGCGCGCTTGCGCCTGAACGCACAGCACTAAGCGCACAGCGCCCAAGGTGCTGCCCCACGCATCCTTTGGATGCCGTTTCCCTTTTATTTATATATATATATGTATATATATACATTTGTATACAAATGTACACATACACATACTCCGCCACATTCTAACCCTCCAAAAAAATTTCGAGCCGGGGCGCTGCCCCGAACCCCGCAAGGGGGCTGCTAGCCCCCTTGACCCCCAGCTCGCTATCCGGGTAGCGGGACCCCCGTAAAAACTCTGCGTGGCTCCCGATATATCCAAAACCCCCCTTTCAAAATAGAACACACGCACACCGCACATTGGGTCGCATGACCAGTTTAACCCGTTAATCGGAGGTTCTCTCGCCCCAAAGACGAGGGGTAATTAACGGCAGCTTAGTCCGCGGCTGCCGGAGATTCGAATCCCCATAATCATTAAACCCCGGCCTACCCTAGGCAGGAGGAATCTGTAGTACGCCTGACAAGCGCGTGCGTATTCCCATCTCACTGGGGTGACGAAAAACACCCTACAGATTCTGGCACGCCCGGTGGGACCAATCTCTCCTCCCATATTTCGGGTTAAAACGTTCATGTGAACTCAATCAATATACATATCGATTGCCTATACTGAAATGATGTTTTTTTTCTTCCGTGCAGCAATCAACCTTCGACAACAATGTCTCCCCAGACGAATTCAGCTTCCAACGTGACCCCGATTCCGTACGTGGTCAAGATCAATGCTCGTGTGGTTCTCCCCGCAAGCCTCAGTCGACAGTGGGAGGAACCGCCCCGCCAGTTTGGCTCCGTCATCATCTACCATGCCGGAAGCACTCATCTGGCAGAAATCCCAGCAAAGCAGGCGGCCAAGCCGTTCTCAAGGGGCAAGAGGCCGAATGTCGTGATCGCCAAGGCACCACAACCAAAACTTAAGACTGTATCTGAACGATTCTCTGGTGCTCCAGCGGGGTGCAAGAACTTCGGTACAAAGGACAAAATCAAATGTTACGGACGAGCTCAGGCGATGACTCCAACAAATGCACAATCGGGCGTATTTCCAAGGCCCTCCATCAATCAGTCTGCGGCGTCTTCCCAAAGAGTCGAAGTCTGCCAGGTGCTTAGAACAGAAAAGTTAAGGCAGAAGCGGCTCAGGTATCGAGCCAACAAAAGGGCCAAGGCTTCGGCTAAATGGAATCGAGTGAAGTTCCAAGTGCAGGATTGCCCCGCGACGACGGCGGAGTCGGACGTAAGAATCAGCAATTCCTTCGAGCCTCTAAAGTGGGTTCAGAAAAATTCCATGACCGCCAGAATCAAGAAGACAGCGGTCCGAATAGTGCCACAAAGAGACGTGTCCCGGCCCCAACAGAAGAAGTATGACACTGTCTCTTCAAGAGTCTATCAAGCACTCTGTGCCGCACGAAAGCAGCGGGGCAAACCCAGAAAAGAAGCGCCAGCACCATTCAAGAACCTGGTTAGGCCAGCCGCCTTCAATCGACTACCAGCTACCGAAACAAGGGGGTCAAGACATCAATCCATGAAATCAGCTGCCAATGATAGAAAGACGGCCGGATATATCATCCATACGGTCTATATGGCGGGCGGACGCCCCAGCGACAACCTTCGCAGCAAAAGCAAGGATGGGGCCACCACATCCCAAGCCCAATCTAGCCTGAATGTGGTCGCCGCCGCTCAAGAACAGCCGCCCCCGCTGGATGAAGAAAACCCTCTCGATGAGGATGATAGGCAGAAAGACCCCTCGGTCCACACAGAGTCAAGCTCGGACAGCGAGGAAGAGCCGACTTTCCGCCCCAGGACTGCGGAGCAAGAGCTGCTTCAAGAGCTTCGAAAACAGCTCAGGAGCAAAGATAAAGAGATGGCCAAGCTCTATTCGAAGATTGACGACTTAACGAACGTGGTGATGCAGCTTACGGCTCAAATTGCTCGAACGCCTCCCAATCAAGCACAAGCCGCTACTAATCAGCCGGGTGATGACAATCCGAGGCAGCCAATGCCTGTTCCTTCGGGTCCAAGACTGGTCGAGCCACATGAGAGCCGTCCACACTCCGCTTCTGGGGACGCCTTGGCCCCAGATAATACTATCCCGCTAACACAGGATCGGATAATGGATTTGGTCACCAGCAAGGTTAAAACATTGGTGGCCGAAGCTGAAGCTCAGAAAGAAATCGGCAGTAGTGGGCGGCCATACCCTGCGCAGTACGATCTGATTGAGTTCCTAAGCGGCTACGTCATTCCTAAGTTCTGAAGATTTGATGGAACGGGGAATGCAAATCAGCACGTCGCCCACTTCAAAGCATCGTGTGGAAATACAGGGGGCAATAACGCGCTCCTTCTTCGTCAGTTTGTCAACAGCCTGACCGGTGTCGCCTTCGACTGGTATGCGAGTATACCGGACGGGTCCGTCATTACCTTTGCCCAAATGGAGTCCCTGTTTCGGCAAAGGTTCATGAGTGTCAGTGATAAAATCTCCATTGCCGACCTTGTGAGGACCAAGCCAGGGAAGAATGAAAGCAACACCGACTTTATCGCTCGATGGCGTAATCTCACAGTCTACTACGAACCGCCGCTGGAGCAGGACCAGTCCGTCAGCCTTCTCGTTGGGAACCTCAGCAATTGGATGGTCCCATTCTTGTATACAGCAGGCCTCAAGACGTTTCAAGAGCTAACCAAGAAAGTCCAAATGCTGGAACGCTCGAAGCAAGAGTCCCCGCCGGACTCTCAGAGAGACAAAACTTGGAAAAGCAAGCGGGACGACAGCCGTAGAAGCGGGAGTTCCAGCAGTACCAATGTCTTCAATGCGTCCGACAATGAAGAAAAGCGAAGGGCGGCCGAATCCAAAACTAACCGATCTCGAAAGCCATTGTTGGGAGGAGATGGGCCTTCCCTAGAGGAGAAAAAGAATAAGGTTTACTCTTTCAGAAGGGACAAGGTTCGCAAGATATTTAAAGATGCCTTGAACAACGGCCTACAACTGCCGGAGTCGAAAAGACCCCAAGAAGCAAAAATGACCGACAATCCTCTGTATTGCCCGTACCACCGAGTAGTGAGCCATGCGATCGAGGATTGCTATATCTTCAAGGACTGGGTCGAGAAGCAGTACAAGGCTGGAGAGATCGAGCTGTCCAAAAGCGTGTTGGTGAACAATCAAGTTGCGACCGCTAACTTTATACAGACGGAAGTTGAAGCCTTCTGGGAGCAGACAGCTAAACCTGCTGCCCTGACAAATGAAACTGACTCATCGCGGCCTCCGTAGAGTACACACATGTCTAATAAGACGAAGAAGATGATAAAGCTACTTCGGAAGGAACCCAGGACGGAATGGGAAGGGCAGAAGAAGCCTACCAGTCCAGCTGCCAATGCGGCTCCATCAGGCTCAAAATCCAAGAAGCTCAAGAAGAAGAAAAGTGCAGCTCGGGGCGAAAAAGAGTCTGCAGGGAGATCGACCATTCAAAAATATATCGATTCCCTCGAAGAATATGAACAAAAGGAAAGAACATTGATTCAATTGAAGGAGTTCTTCCCTGTACAAGCGGCTGAAATTCTGGAGGAGTTAGGAGAAGACTCCAATAAAGAGATCCCAGTAGTGACCTGCTACGCCATCCATCTTGGCAGCGACTCCGAGGATGATCTTTGTTTTCCCGAAGAGGATGAGGAGCTCGCCACAACGACCAATCAAATCCAGCTCAGAAGTGGCAGGGCTCTACCGCCAAATCAGGGCAACGCCCCAAAAGGGAAGGAAAAACAAGTCGCTAATGAAGAAGATGGCAGAGAACCGGCTGATGAAAACATAAGTCCTTCCTTGGTGGACTATAATGTCTTGGCGCATCTCCGGAAGCTTCCGTCTCTCCTGAGCATCTACGACGCCTTGGTCCTATCTAAGGAGCTTAGAGACGTTCTTATCCATGCTCTACAAAACCCCGAGCGGTATCAGGCCCACTTTGCGGAAATTAATATGAAAGAAGCCCAGCACGCTTTGCATGCCGCCGCAGTCACATTTAAGGATGAAGACTTGCTACTGGGAACGGCTGAGCATAATCGGCCGCTTTACGTGACCGGGTACAGCGACGGAGATCCAATTAATCGCATATTGATTGATCCGGGGTCCTCAGTGAACATCATGAACTTGCGAACTCTGAAGAGTTTATCAATGGACGTCCGACACCTGTCAAGGGAAAGAATTGTCATTCAAGGGTGCAACCAAAATTGTCAGCAAGTTCTGGGGTCTATAGCTTTGCCAATCAAATTCGGGGATCTGCAAACTGAAGCTACGATATACGTGATCGACGCCGACACGTCTTATAAGATTCTCTTGGGGCGGCCATGGCTCCACGATTATGGCGTCATTCCGTCAACTCTCCATCAATGCATGAAGTATACTAAAAATGGCGAAGAAAGACGCATTGACGGAGACATCCAGCCGTTCGGTGTGCATGAAGTCCGATATGAAGATTCTCGGTACTTTACGAACCACCAAAATGCTAAGCCACAACTGACTAAGGATAGAACGGCCCCAAGACTCAAAAGCAAATCTGCGCCGGCTATCACTTTCAAAAGCAAAAATACCCAAGTGCGCCCGCATTTCGGCAGCGACACTGATGAGTCCGATGCTGGAAGCCCGTCCTTCCGCCAAACTCGCCCTCATTTCGGCAGCGATACGGACGAATCTGTTACTGAAGGCCCATCTAGCAGCCAAGTCCGCCCTCATCTTGGCAGTGACACTGAAGAGTCAGAAGAAGAGGACCTGCCGTGCAACAGCTGTGCAGATCGGCCCCCCATGCAGCAAGCGAAACTACGAGAGACCTTCGAAGTCACTGAAGGGTCCCTGGCCATCACAAGGGTGCCGGAACGGATGTGCAAAGAGCTCGACGCATTATCAGTCTCTACCGTGGACCAGCTGAAAACTTTCTACGTGCCCGGGAGGAAAAATGGACAGAAGGGCATCCTGTTTTACAGGTCAAACCCCGTTGTGCATCCGGACGATCTTTCTGTCGCGTGCCTTCCCTATGAGAGAGGCATAAGAGCCGTCCTCAATCCCAGATACTATGCACCCGAGATGCGGGAATACTTTAAGAAGTGCGGATGCCGGTTATATCAAACGGAGTCCGAAGCCAAGTTTTACGAAGGGCTATGGTATCCGCCCCAGGTCCGAGCACTCATCGATGGACGAACTCCAGATAGACGGGGCATAGGCTACATTCAACCTGATTCCAAAGCATGCTACATGATCCATGTTGGTGAGGCCCGCGAAAGATCGAATGATGATGACGAGATAGCCGATCCAGAAGAAGCTCCTCAAGAGCTCGAAGATGGCGGACAAGCAACCTTTGATGAGCTAACCGAGATTGACTTAGGAATGCCTGATAATCCGAGGCCGACCTACATCAGCTCACTCTTGTCGGAGGAAATGAAAGAGCAGACAATCGCCCTGCTGCATCAGTTCGTCGACTGCTTCGCGTGGACATACAAAGAAATGCCTGGCCTTTCCCCTGAAGTGGCCGTACATAAGTTGGCTATATCTCCTGATGCTAAGCCAGTCAAACAAGCTCCTCGAAGAATGAGAAGGGAGTTGGAAGAAAAGGTCATCGAGGAAACCAAGAAACTCATCGATGCCGGCTTCATCAGGGAAGAGAAATATGCAGACTGGATCGCATGCATAGTCCCAGTGAAGAAGAAAAATGGACAGATCCGAGTTTGTGTCGATTTCAGGGACCTCAATAAGGCATGTCCTAAAGACGACTTCCCGCTACCGGTCATGGAAATGATGGTCGATGACACCTCAAATTATGAACTGTTCACCTTTATGGATGGCTCGTCTGGATATAATCAGATCAAGATGTCGCCTGAGGATGAGAAGCACACAACATTTCGAACCCCGATCGGAATATATTGCTACAAGGTAATGCCATTCGGACTGAAGAACACAGGTGCTACATATCAAAGGGCGATGACTAATATCTTTGATGACCTGATCCATAAAGTCGTCGAATGCTATGTTGATGATCTGGTCGTCAAGACTAAAGCCAAGGCCGATCATATCCAAGATCTCAGGACCGTTCTCACCAGGCTGAGGGAATACGATCTGAAGATGAATCCTCTGAAGTGCGCTTTTGGCGTATCATCAAGAAAATTCCTGGGCTTCATAGTTCGACATCGAGGGATCGAAGTTGACCCATCAAAGATAAAGGCCATCATGGAGATGCCCCCTCCGAAGAGTTTGACGCAGCTAAGATCTTTTCAAGGCAAGCTTGCTTATATACGGATGTTTATCTCAAATTTATCGGGGAGATGTAGGCCCTTCTCAAAGCTCATGAAGAAAGGAGCTCCTTTTATCTGGGATGCCGAATGTCAAGCAGCGTTCGAAAGCATCAAACAATACTTGTTGCACCCTCCAGTGCTGGCCGCTCCCATTCCAAATAAACCGCTGATTCTCTACACTGCCGCGCTGGACGAGTCACTCGGTGCGCTCCTTGCGCAGAATAACGAGGAGGGAAAAGAAAATGCCCTTTACTACCTCAGTCGAACTCTAGTCGGGGCGGAACACAACTACTCCCCAATCGAAAAGCAATGCCTGGCTCTGATATTTGCTGTGAAGAAGCTGAGGCACTATCTGCTTGCTCATCGGGTTATGCTGATCTCCAAGGTCGACCCGCTCAAACACTTGATAACCAAAGCAAGCCTAGCCGGCAGAATGGCAAGATGGGCTGTCATGCTACTTGAGTTTGATATAGTTTATACCCCTCAGAAAGCAGTAAAAGGGCAAGCTCTTGCAGACTTTCTCGCTGCTCATCCCATAGCAGAAGGGTCGCCGCTAAATTGTGAGTTACCCGACGAACAAGTGTTGCACCTCGAGAATGACGAGCCATGTTGGGAGCTCTACTTCGATGGGGCCTCATCGATAAGAACCTCCAGTAAATCAAGCGTCCCGGAGATAAAAGCAGGGATAGGATTGGTGTTCATCACACCATCAATGGGAACTCTACGGCGTTCTTTTGCTATCACCGAGCCTCGGACAAACAATGAAGCTGAGTATGAAGCTCTGATAGCTGATTTGGAGCTCGCCATAGAAATAGAAATCCGTCGGCTACGAGTTTACGGTGACTCCCAGCTCGTCGTCAACCAAGTAAGCGGCGACTATAGGATATACAAACCTGAGTTAGCTCGGTACAGAAGCCGGGTGGTGGAACTCATGAAACGGTTCACTCATATTGAACTAATGAGAATTCCCAGAGCGTTGAACGGAAAGGCCGACACACTCGCTCGCTTAGCCAAGGAGCTGGCTGATCCTGACATGGACGAAATTCTGATCACAGTCAGGAGCCAACAAATTCTACCCCCAGTCTCTCTACGAGAAGAGGAAAGCGCGGAACATAAGAGCAGTCCCGCCGAAGAAGCTTCGATCATCCAAGATGAGCCCGATTGGAGAGAACCCTTCATAGAGTACCTCCGATACGACAAGCTGCCCGAAGAAAAATCTGCGAGGATTCAGCTGAAGAAAAGAGCTCTCCGATACGTGTTTGTAAATGACACGCTATACCGCAGGTCATATGACCAACTCTGGCTCAGGTGCCTGTCATCGGCCGAAGCCTAAAAAGTCATGAAAGAAGTTCACTCAGGCTTTTGCGGTGCTCACCAATCTGGCCCCAAGATGCGACTGCAAATTAAACGGCTTGGGTATTACTGGCCCACCATGATACGGGATTGCGGAGAGCATGCAAAAAAATGTTATATCTGCCAAATTCACGGTGATTTTATTCACAAGCATCCCAATCCATTGCATCCTACGGTGGCGTCGTGGCCCTTCGAAGTCTGGGGCACCGACATTGTTGGCCCAATTGATCCTCCGTCATCCAAAGGCCATCGGTTTATACTGGCCGCGACAGACTAATTCTCCAGATGGGCTGAAGCTGTCCCGCTAAAAGAAGTTAAGACAAAGGATATTC
The DNA here is from genome assembly GCA_030015575.1 of Agapanthus africanus. Taxonomy (NCBI): domain Eukaryota; kingdom Viridiplantae; phylum Streptophyta; class Magnoliopsida; order Asparagales; family Amaryllidaceae; genus Agapanthus; species Agapanthus africanus. Next base: position 286,653,397 of record JASDDO010000006.1, read on the forward strand.
TGACATTCTTCCAGCATAATATTCTATACCGCTTCGGTACACCAAGAAGAATCATTTCTGACAACGGGCCTTCTTTCAAGAGCTTCAATGTCTCGAGGTTCGCTGCTCAGCACAAGATAGACTGGAGATATTCCTCTATCTATAATCCAAGAGCCAATGGGCTAGCCGAAGCCTTCAATAAGACTCTGTGCAAGCTCCTGAGGAAAAATGCTTCAGCCAACAAGAGAGACTGGAATCTCAAGCTCCACGAGGCATTGTGGGCATATCGTACCACGCACCGTACTCCAACTCAGTCCACTCCATACTCATTGCTCTTCGGAGTGGAGGCGGTCCTCCTCCTCGAAGTCGAAGTTCCAAGCTTAAGAATGGCCATTCAGCATGAGTTGACGGAGGAGGAAAACGTGCTCCTTCGACTTGAAGAACTCGATGCCCTCGAAGAAAAGAGGCTCGCGGTGCAACAAAATCTGGAGCTATACCGAGCTCAAATGTCACGGGCCTATGACAAGATAACCCGTCTCCGCGCTTTCAAGAAAGGTGAATTGGTGTTGGTCCTCAAAAGACCGATCATCCCCAATCGACATGCCAAGGGAAAATTCGAACCAAACTGGGAAGAACCATACGTCATCGAGAAAGTGTTCGACAGAGGATCCTACCAACTAATAAGTGCCGAGGGAGAAAGGCCCATGCCACCCATCAATGGCCGATATCTCAAGAAATACTACACGTGAATGCTCCAAGTCGCAGGCGAATTGAGCACATCAGCCCTACGGTCTGGATCATACATCCTGCAAAACCGTATACAATCCACGGGCATAAATGACCCCTATCTCTCCCAAATCCTGCCGGTGAGACTACTTTTAAAGTCCCACCAGCGGCAAAAAAAAAAAAAATATATATATATATAAAAGAAATAAAAAAAATAATATAAACGGTATGTCCACAAGCAAAAAGGGCACGGATGAAAACCCGAAAGGGCTCCGTGAGTAAAAACAGCAGGACTACCGGCGAGTCTGTGAAAACCCGAAAGGGCGCAAACTCGTGAAAGGAGATGAAATACACTCGCAAAGTCCTCTCGACCTTGTGAGGAGAAAACCCCTGCGTGAGATCCTTACGACTCACAAAGGAGCAACACACTTAGGAATCCTCACGATTCCTAAGGAGAAAATACACCTGCGGGATCCTTATGACTCGTAGGGAGAAATGCTTTTATGGGACCCTCACGGCCCATAAAATTGAAAAGTCTTAGGTGGTAGGGACCCAAACCTATCCCCTAAGCTATCGTTCCCCAACGGGCAACGGCAAATGATGAGTCGCTCCTGGCATTTCGCTTCAGTGTTAGCGGTGCTGATGCCGACCAAAAACCCAAATCCCAAGTCCTCCCAAGGCAAATGATGAGTTGCTCCTGGCATTATTCCAGTGCAGCAATGCTGATGCCAAACAAGATCCGAATTCCAAATCCCCAAACGGCGAATGATGAGTCGCTCCTGGTATCATATTCCAGTGTAGCGATGCAGACGCCAACCAAATTCCAAACCCCATACCCCAACGGCGAATGATGAGTCGCTCCTGGTACCACATTCCAGTGCAGCGATGCAGACGCCAACAAATCCCTGAAATCTTTCCGGCCCTACGGTCTGGATCATACATCCTGCAAAACCGTATACAATCCACGGGCATAAAACAATCCCAATCTCTGCTGAGCAACCAAATCTAAATTCTCTCGGGGCAAATGATGAGTTGCTCCTGGCATTATTCCAGTGCAGCAATGCAGATGCCAAACAAACCAAATCCAAATCCCCTCGGGGCAAATGATGAGTTGCTCCTGGCATTATTCCGGTGCAGCAATGCAAATGCCGACAAAAATACCAATCCCAAAATCCTCTCAATGACAGATGATGATTCGCTCCTGGTACCATATTCCAGTATAGTGATGCTGATGTCAACCCAAATCAAAATCAACAAGTCAACTTCCACTCCGATACCGCGGAAAGCGGGGCGAGTTAAAATCCAATCTCGACACCGCGAAAAGCGGAGCAAGTCAAGTCTACCCTCGACACCGCGGAAAGCGGGGCGAGTCAGAATCCAATCTCGACACCGCGAAAAGCGGAGCAAGTCAAGTCTACCCTTGACACTGCAGGAAGCGGAGCAAGTCAAATCAAGTATCGACCGTCCACGTCGCAAAAAGGGCAGAACCGACCGTCCAAGTCGCTAAAAGGGCAGCACCGACCGTCCACGTCGCTAAAATGGCAGCATCGACCGTCCACGTCGCAAAAAGGGCAGAATCGACCGTCCACGTCGCAAAAAGGGCAGAACCGACCGTCCAAGTCGCTAAAAGGGCAGCACCGACCGTCCACGTCACTAAAATGGCAGCATCGACCGTCCACGTCGCAAAAAGGGCAGAATCGACCGTCCACGTCGCAAAAAGGGCAGAACCGACCGTCCAAGTCGCTAAAAGGGCAGCACCGACCGTCCACGTCGCTAAAATGGAAGCATCGACCGTCCACGTCGCAAAAAGGGCAGAATCGACCGTCCACGTCGCAAAAAGGGCAGAACCGACCGTCCAAGTCGCTAAAAGGGCAGCACCGACCGTCCACGTCGCTAAAATGGCAGCATCGACCGTCCACGTCGCAAAAAGGGCAGAATCGACCGTCCACGTCGCAAAAAGGGCAGAACCGACCGTCCAAGTCGCTAAAAAGGCAGCACCGACCGTCCACGTCGCTAAAATGGCAGCATCGACCGTCCACGTCGCAAAAAGGGCAGAATCGACCGTCCACGTCGCAAAAAGGGCAGAACCGACCGTCCAAGTCGCTAAAAGGGCAGCACCGACCGTCCACGTCGCTAAAATGGCAGCATCGACCGTCCACGTCGCAAAAAGGGCAGAATCGACCGTCCACGTCGCAAAAAGGGCAGAACCGACCGTCCAAGTCGCTAAAAGGGCAGCATCGACCGTCCAAGTCGCAAAAAGGACAGCATCGACCGTCCACGTCGCAAAAAGGGCAGAATCGACCGTCCACGTGGCAAAAAGGGCAGGACCGACCGTCCATGTCGCAAAAAGGGCAGAACCGACCGTCCAAGTCGCAAAAAGGGCAGCACCGACCGTCCACGTCTCTAAAAGGGCAGTATCGACCGTCCACGTCGCTAAAATGGCAGCACCGACCGTCCAAGCCGCAAAAAGGGCAGAACCGACCGTCCACGTCGCTAAAAGGGCAGCATCGACCGTCCAAGTCGCTAAAATGGCAGCACCGACCGTCCAAGTCGCAAAAATGGCAGCATCGACCGTCCACGTCGCTAAAAGGGCAGCAACGACCGTCCAAGTCGCAAAAAGGGTAGCACCGACCGTCCACGTCGTAAAAAGGGCAGAACAGGATTCCTACAAAGCGGGAACCAGATCACTTCGGGCCAGGAAAACGTCTATCACGGACACTCCGTCTCAGAAACATGTCAAGCAACGACCGTCCATGTCGTAAAAAGGGCAGTGCCAGCTTCCCAAAAGGTGGGAACCAAATCAAGCCGCCTCCACGTGAAAGAAGATCCATCAATTTCATGCACACGACCCATATATGTGGTGTGCATTTATTGATGGGGGGCAATTTGTTGGGGTAAAAAATTTACACTCCGGTTGACCAAGTCAAAATCCAAGTCAACCCCAAGCCAAGTGGGCCCAAGCCCAGACCCAGTGGGGCCCATGCCCGGGTCGAGCCCGAACATGAAGCGGCCGGCCTCCCCCACGCCAAGATAAAATTTTTGTAATAAATATTTTTGTTATATTTCTTTTATTTTATTTTTGGACAAATGTAAGGAAAAATAGGCATAAAGCCAAATTTTTGTAAAGCCCATGGCTTATGTGCAAAAAGAAATGGCACATGAGCCATGGGATAGGCAAAATGCCATTTTGTGAAGCCCAAGGGGCTATGTGTAAAGTGTGTGGCCTATAAAGGTAAAGATAATGGAAATATCTCAACAACTTTTTCTCTCTCCAAAAAGTTTCAGATCTGAGATCTTTCTTCTTTCTTCAAGGTTTCAAAACCTTCTTTTTTCTTTTGAATTAAATCAAGAGTTCTACTCTCCTTTTTATAAAATAAATTAGTTTTTCACCACAAAGCCCATCAAGGGGAACTCAGATCTTCCATTAGATCTCAAAAAGGAGTGATTTTTAAAATTCCATATCTCTTGATCTTCAAGATCCAGCCAACAGAGGAGGAAGAAGAAGAACCCATTTCCTCAACCAAAACATTTTTCTTTTTTTTCAGGAGTTCAACTCCACTAATTTCTCTTTCGAGAGTTTTTGGGGCTAAAAGCCCTCTTTTCCTCCAGCGCGCAGCGCTCGTGCGCAAAGCGCCCACGTGCCGACACGTGGCGCGCGCGCGTGCGCACCAGCGCGATGCGCAAACCGCCCACGTGCCGACACGTGGCGCGCGCGCTCCCGCGCGCAGCGCTCGTGCGCAAAGCGACCACGTGCCGACACGTGGCGCGCGCGCTTGCGCACCAGCACGATGCGCAAAGCGCCCACATGCCGACACGTGGCACGCGCACTTGCGCACCAGCACGCTTGCGCTCCAGCGCGCAGCGCTCATGCGCAAAGCGCCCACGTGCCGACACGTGGCGCGCGCGCGCTTGCGCTCAAGCGCGCAGCGCTCATGCGCAAAGCGCCCACGTGCCGACACGTGGCGCGCGCGCTTGCGCGCAGCGCTCATGCGCAAAGCGCCCACGTGCCGACACGTGGCGCGCTTGCTTGCGCCTGAGCGCACAGCGCCCAAGGTGCTGCCCCACGCATCCCCCCGTAAAAACTCTGCGTGGCTCCCGATATATCCAAAACCCCCTTTCAAAATAGAACACACGCACACCGCACATTGGGTCACATGACCAGTTTAACCCGTTAATCGGAGGTTCCCTCGCCCCAAAGGCGAGGGGTAATTAACGGCAGCTTAGTCCGCGGCTGCCGGAGATTCGGATCCCCATAATCATTAAATCCCGGCCTACCCTAGGCAGGGGGAATCTGTAGTACGCCTGACAAGCGCGTGCGTATTCCCATCTCACCAGGATGACGAAAAACACCCTACAAGAGTTTTCCAAATTACTGTTTAAACGCTAAGAAAATCAGTGTTGAACACTGGATATAGAGCTTTCAACTTTAGTGTTAAACACTAAGGCAAGAGGGGTCACGTGGTAGCACGTGAGAGCGCCCTCAATTCATTTTATTCTGCCAAAACGATTGAATACTTTGGAGTATCACGTGCTGTCACGTGATGGGCATTTAAATGTTTTTCTGTTAGAGCTTCTGCCAAGGGGTCACGTGGGGCACGTGAGGCATTGCCTCAAAGCCCTTCTCTGTGGAACTTTTCAGGGGTCGCGTGGTAGCACGTGACCCTGCTTCTTTGCATGTTTGTTTATCTTTTAAGAATTAAATCCTTCATAGGGTTAAACCCTAGCTAAAACTTTAGAGGAATTAAATTCCCACTTTCTTTTTGAAGAATTATATTCTTAGATGGAGTTAAACCCCGGCTTTTCTTCTGTAGGAATTAAATTCCTGATGTATGTGAAGAACTGAATTCTATCATAGGGTTAAACCCTAATTTCTTCTTTCTTAAGGGAATTAAATTCCTGTTATTTTGACAGAATTAAGTTCTTAACTAGGGTTAAACCCTGGTTCTGTTCATTTTGAAGGAATTAAATTCCTATAACATAGGGTTAAACCCTAATTTTATTTCAAAGGAATTAAATTCCTATAATTCTGTGAGAATTAAATTCTCAAACTTCCATTCCCTCTCTATGCTTTGGATCTGCATGGCAGGATCTCAACCCAATGAGAATTAAATTCTCAATTCATGGGGAGATGTGCACTTTGCAGATCCTCTACTAAAGAGAGAACTAAGTTCTTCTTTTTAATATAACAGTTAAAATCTTTTGAGAATTAAATTCTCTTTTTAAAAGCCTCTCCTTTCTTACCTAAGGTTTTCTTTTGCAGAAGATCAAATTCCTCTAAAGTCTCAAGGCTCTATTTTTTCTCTCTCTATGTCTCTCTATCTCCGTTTATATATTTTCCTGGCTCCTATTTATAGGAGAAGGAGCAGAATCAATTAGTTTTAGTGAATCTTTCATTGAGAGATTTGATTTGCATTCATCATTCATCTGGACCTTTGGATTATTAGGTGAATTTTATTCACCATTGGATTTCAAATCCAAAAATATTCCTTTGTTATTTCGGTTAGATTTTAAGGGGAAATCTTTCCAAGTTCAAGATTTTTCCATAAATAGGTGATATTTAATCACCTTTAGATTTTTAATCCAATCGGTTCCAAATAATCATTTTCCATTGGAAAGATTTGAATGCCTTTCAGAATTTAATTCTATTAAATAGAGAGGCTTTGAAAGCCGGTCGCGTGTGACCACGTGACCCTTGGTCACGTGTAGGCACGTGACATCTGGTCACGTGTAGGCACGTGACCCCCTGGAACGAGCTTTCTTCTCCTTTCTGCGCTCTGTTTTCTGGCAGTTGTTCAACCGTCACGTGCCCACACGTGACCCCTGGGCACGTGTGAGCACGTGACCTTTTCTGAAACCTTTTCCTTGATTTGATCAAGGAACTGATGTGCCTTTGCCGCTGCTTTTAAATGTCACGTGCCAACACGTGACTGCTGGTCACGTGCTAGCACGTGATGCCTCCTCCGTAAGCTTTCCTGATTTTAAATCAGGAAACATGGGCAACTTGTTCTTTCATTAAAGAAGCTCCATGGTAAATCGTACTTTCAGCAAAAACCAAAAGAATGCTGAATGATCTCCAGACATGCCCGGCGATCAGGTGGAAGAACCCACTGGAACCCCAGATAATTGAAAGGATGCTGAAGCCGCGCCCAAATCCAAAGATCGGTGGTGATGGCCTAAGTACTCACACCCAGCCGTCAAAATTTTCAAAGAAAAAGAAGAACAGATCCAAAAAGCCCGTGAAGCATGGCAACGAGCGCACGGACTTGCAGAAACAGATTGACGCGTTGGAGGAGTACAATCAAAAAGTGCGGACTCCCATCACACTCCAAGAATTCCTCAACCACGTCTTTCTGGAGGAAGATAGTGGAGAGAATTCGTCAGAGGAATCTGAGGGATACGTGGCAAGTTGTCACGTGATCTCTCACTCATTGGCGGATGATAAAGAGGCTCCTTGCGCCGAGAAACCGAGAGAGGACCCCGAACCAGAAGTTCCGCGGCCGTCAAACGAGTTGATCGATGCCTTCCTGAATGAGATTCGTCTGAAAGTTAAAGCCAATCAAGAGCGTGAGATGGCCATACTGGAAGAAGCCAAACACCGCCAACTAGACCAAAGAGTCGAGGCACTTTCGTCAAATCAAAAGTCATCCGCTACGGATAAAAATAAATTCAAGACGAGGAAATGGTTTGCTAAAGCCCTATCAGTGGGAATGAAGCTACCACCCTCTGAAGAAAATACTCTCGGTGGAGTAGAGATGCATCCCAACTTCTGCTTATATCATCAGAAGATCATACATCCTACCGAAGACTGCGACTCCTTTAAGTGTTGGTGGCAAGGATATGTCGCTCAAATGCAACACATCAACAGGACAAAGCGTGAAGCTCCTAGACACCAGAAAGATGCGATAGATGAGCGCAAAAGAGCCGCCGCCGACTGTCATATAGCCGACTCCAGGGGATCGAAAATTATTACCTTTGGAAGCGACTCTGACGAAGAAGCTGCCCTCAACCCTCTCCTCAAGGAATCCATTTCAAAAATGAAAGAATTGAGGAGTTGCGAGGACGTTCAGCCGTGCAATCGCACGCTACTCGAAAAAAATTTCGGCCCCGCAAACAAAGGATCGAGCAAAAAGGATAGAGGGAAGGAAAAAACAGCCCTCGTAGCCAATACTCAACAGCAATCGAGTAGCCCTAGACCGGTTGTTTGCCGAAACAACAAGCGGCAACCCCTCCAGGAAAAGTTGAAACGTCTTTACTCGTTTCCGCAAGATAAAACAAGGGGACTGTTCGAGCTGGCAGTACGCGACAGACTCATCAGTCTGCCGAGTCCAAAACGTCCGTTGCGTCCAGGCGATATTAATAATCCTAATTATTGCCCTTATCACCAAACAGTGGGTCACCTGATCGAGAATTGCTACGTCTTCAAAAACTGGGTTGAAGACCAATACCAACAGGGCAAGTTCGCGCTGTCTGAAAGCTGGAAGGTGAGCCCGCCACAACCGCACGCTCCGAGAAAGATGGATACGCCGGGGGCATCATGCTCAGTCATAGAGAAAGCCCCATAGACCGAAAAGTCAGTAAACTAGAGATTCGCCTCAAATACGGCGACGGTGGACCGAAACGTCCCTAAACTAACATTGGACCGAAACGTCCTTAAACTAACGGCGGACCGCAATGTCCTAAAACTTGCAAACGACCGAAATGTCTTTAAACTACTACAGCAGCATCCTCAGGCTGACAAAAAAAAAAGAGACGGTATGTCCATAAGCGAAATGGGCACGGATGAAAACCCGAAAGGGCTCCGTGAGTAAAAACAGCAGGGCTACCGGCGAGTGTTCGTGAAAACCCGAAAGGGCGCGACCTCGTTAAAAAAAATAAAAAATGTAGACGGTATGTCCATAAGCGAAATGGGCACGGATGAAAACCCGAAAGGGCTCCGTGAGTAAAAACAGCAGGGCTACTGGCAAGTGTTCGTGAAAACCCGAAAGGGCGCGACCTCGTTAAAAAATAAAAAAAGGGACGGTATGTCCATAAGCGAAATGGGCACGGATGAAAACCCGAAAGGGCTCCGTGAGTAAGAACAGCAGGGCTACGGGTGAGTGTTTGTGAAAACCCGAAAGGGCGCAACCTCGTTGAAAGACACTTACAAGATCCTCTCGACCTCGTAAAGAGAAACCACCCGCGTGAGATCCTTACGACTCACAAGGGAGCAACACACTTAGGATACTCACGATTCCTAAGGAGAAATTACACTTGCGAGATCCTCACGACTCGTAAGGAGAACCCTCTTATGGGACCCTCACGGCTCATAAGATTTGAAAGTCTTAAGCTACAGAGACCTGAACATGTTCTTAAGCAACTCCTACAACCCTTCGATACTGCCCTACAAGCGGTTCAGTATTGACCCTTGTATACAATCCACGGGCGCGAATAAACATTTCCCTAACAAAGTCTCATCCGTGACTAGGGATATATTTACACGGTAAACGGCCCTTGTAAGTCCTCTCGACTTATAAGGAGAAAGCACTCTTATAAGATCCTTACGACTTATAAGAGACCATGCACTTATGAATCCTCACGACTCCTAAGGAGAAAACACACATATGAGATCCTCACGACTTGTAGGGAGAAATACCTTTATGAGACCCTTACGGCTCATGAAGTCAAAAGCCTTAGTCGACGGGACCTTAACCCTGTTCACTAAGCCACCTTTGTTTGACATCGACAAAGGCAAATGATGATTCGCTCCTGGCAATATTCCAGTTGTAGCGATGCTGATGCTGAGATTGGCGTCAGATTCCAAGTTCCACACTCGAGATAAAAAAAATCAGCGAGCCATACATGCATACGAAATAGCCGAAATGATGGGGCAACTTGCAACAAAATCAGCAAGTAAAAATGTATGCATGCAAAATAGCCAAAATGATGGGGCAACTCGCAATAAAAAAAAGCAGCGAGTAAATATAAAATAAACAGCCGAAATGATTGGGCAACTCGCAATAAAAAAAAGAGCAGCGAGTAAATATAAAATAAACAGCCGAAATGATTGGGCAACTCGCAATAAAAAAAGCAGCGAGTAAATATAAAATAAACAGCCGAAATGATTGGGCACCGCGAAAAAGAGCCGAAATGATGGGGCAATCGCGACTTTCGCGATATAAAAGCTGAAATGATAGAGCATCGCGGAAAGAAAAAAAATAATAATAAAAAAAATGAATTAAACTTTTGCCCTACAGGTGAGATCATATCGATCCCTGTATACAATCCAGGGGTACAAACAAAGAGGGAAACATACCTTCTCAACAGGCTCCACCAGAAAGCGAAGCCAAATCTCGACGGTTTATAGACAACCTAGAGACAATCTCGACATTTTTCGCAATATTGCAGGCACAATGTCAACAAACGGAGCAAAAGGAGGATCCCTAGCTTCAGCGTCTTCACGTCAACAACCGACCTCAGAGTCACAATGAAATGGAGCCATGGCATAGTCCCTAGTTCCAAATCTGGACGGCAATATCTACGGCCTAAGAATCAACAAAGGCGTGCCTTCACAATCCATCAAGATGCGGATACAACGCCAACAAAAGACCTTGCGGTCGAAACAAAGCGAAGCGACGGCAAAATCCCAGCTTCATTTCAACAATCGTCTCGATACAGCAGACGAGATGTTAACAAAGGTGTTCCTTCGCAATCCATCAAGATGCGGATACAACGCCAACAAGAGACCTCGCGGTCGAAACAAAGCGAAGTGACGGCAAAATCCCAGCTTCATCTCAACAATCGTCTCGATACAGCAGACGAGATGTTAACAACGGCGTTCCTTCGCAGTCCATCAAGATGCAGATACAATGCCAACGAAAGACCCCATGGTCAAACAAGCGGAGTAACGGAAAAATCCCAGCTCCACCTCGGCATTCGTCTCGATACAGCAGACGAGATGTCACGACAGCGTTCTTCCTCCAGCAGGATTCGGACGTGACAAAGCAAACGAAGCGAAGGCCAAATCCCTAGCTTCAAGGTCTTAACGGCGCCTGAAAGATAACTGGAGATCATCTCACACCAGTGCGGAGTGGTCACCACTTCGGCGTTCGTCTCAACACAGCAGACGCAACAATCAAACAAACGGAGCCACGGCAAAATCCCAGCTCCAACTCGGCATTCGTCTCGATACAGCAGACGAGATGTCAACCCAGCGTTCTTCCTCCAGCAGGGATCAGACGCGACAATCAAACAAACGGAGCCACGGCAAAATCCCGGCTCCACCTCAACATTCGTCTCGATACAGCAGACGAGATGTCACCCCAGCATTCTTCCTCCAGCAGGGATTAGATGCGACAATCAAACTAACGGAGCCACGACAAAATCCCTAGTTCCAGACCTCGACGGTTCACCAGCAACCTAGAGACAACCGCGACATTCGTCTCGATACCAGCAGACGCAGCAAAGGCCAAATTGCTAGCTTCAGGGTCTTGACGGCAACTCACATAAAACCTGAAAGACTATCGGAGATCATCCCACACCAGCGCGGAGTGGTTATGACTCATCGGGGCTCTCCAAAATGAGCCTAATCTCAAGTAAAAAGCGGCATGGCAAATTCCTAACGTTTGCTCTTCCGACGGTCAAACTGCCTAGGAAGATTGCTTGAAGACGTCTTGTCCAGCCCCCGAAGGGATCAGAGATACGGCAGTAGCAGGGCTACTCGAACAGCGCAATTGCCTATCGAGGAATATATCAGCCGATGCAACGGTACGACGGCCAAAACCCTAAGTACCACAGACCCTAACGGACTTCTTTCGTAAAGAGCAGAGGTCAACTGTGACGTTAGGATATTTTTGCGAGAAATGTTCGATTCGTCTCGACTTGTGAAGAAATTGATGTCTTTGCGAGAACTTCTCGATGCGGCTCGACTCGTAAGAAAAAGCCTTAGGCAGTGGGGATTAAAAACCTGTTTCCTAAGCACTGGAGCCCTGCAAGTCGATCCAAAACGGTCTCTTGCATACTATCCACGGGTCTCACTCTCCAAAGTCGAATATCGACAAAGAGGGAAACAACCGCTTACGGGTCCTCTCGACTCATAAGAGGGAAAATTCTCTTATAGGATCCTCACGACTTATAAGAGAAAACACACTTAGGAATCCTCACGATTTCTAAGGAGAAAATACACCTACGAGATCCTCACGATCCGTAGGGAGAAAAGTCTTTATGAGACCCTCACGGCTCATAAAGTTGAAAAGTCTTAGGCTACAAGGACCCTAAACTTGTCTCCTAAGCCTTCGATTCCATGGCTACTCCTAACTTTGCACTACTTCACCCACGTACATACTTACGTGGGCAAAGTAGTGGGGGGCATTTGTTCCCGCCAAAATTTTGGCTCAAAACCTGTTCCAATAAAAAATAAATAAATAAATAAATAAATAAATAATAATAAAGGAGAAAACCTCCCTTTCAGAGCAAAGTTCTGTTCAAATCCCAAGGCGGGAAATGAAGCAATGCTTCTGTTTCCCCAAATCAGAGCAAAGCTCTGTTTTAAAAGATAATAAAAATCAAATCTTAAAATAAAGAAGCAACGCTTCAGCTAACTTGCGCTCTGCGCTGCGCGACACATGGCAGCGCAGTTGCGCTGCTCAGTTGCGCTGCGCGACACGTGGTTGCGCGGTTGCGCAGTTGCGCTAGCGCAGTACGCTGCGCTCTGCGCTGCGCGACACGTGGCTGCGCAGTTGCGCTGCGTTCTGCGTTGCGCGACACATGTCAAGCGCTGGTATATCTGCGCCAAAAAGAATTAAAATTTTAAAAAGATCTTTCTGTTCTTGTTAAAACAAGAAGATTTTCTTCTGTAAAACAGAAGCCCTTGGATCAAAAATCTAACGGTGGGGAAAATTCCCCAAATCACTCAGAGAAAGATCTCTTTAACAAACTTAACAAATCTATGGGCACTATATAAAGACCCCCAGACCCCAACTCAAAAGAGGGAAAAATATTGTGAGAAATCAAGAACTTCAAACAGAGAGAATTCTGAAGAAATTTCAAGAAGAAAAAAGGTAAATACCTTTAAGATAGAAGAATTTCTTCTAATAGATTATTGATCTAAGAATAAGATCAATAATCTTCAATAAAAAACAAAATAAAAATAGTACTTTGCACTCTTTTATGAACCACTGGTTCTCTGAGAATAAGAAAAACAATAAATACATGTTTTCTTTGATCTAAATTAGATCAAGAAATCAAATAGTGCTTTGCACTTTTTTGTGAACCATTGGTTCTGGAATCTAAAAGATTCTCAAGTTAATAGTGCCTTGCACTTGCAAAACTGTACTGTTGCGCTCTTGGGTTGGCGCAAGCCACCAGAGAGCACCACGTGTTAGCATCTGAACCACTTGCGCTATGCGCTTTTGATAGAGCCTTGCTCTCTGAAGTTAGCGCAACTCACCAGAGCGCGCCACGTGTCAGCAGAGCAGTGCACTGGTGCAGCGCACTACACTAACTGCGCCTGCGCTCACCAGAGCGTGACACGTGTCATCACCATAAGCGCTTGCGCTCAGTGATTAGCGCAAAGCGCCTGACAAATGCAACGCATTTCTATTACTAAAGGGCCAGGCCCAAATCAGAAAGGCCTAGCATGCCAAATTAAATTGCAACGCAATAAAAAGGGCAGAGCCCAAACAAAAATGATGCTCTGCATCATTTATAAATGGGCAGAGCCCAAACAAAATAATAAATAATGCAATGCATTATTTTAAAAGGGGCCAAGCCCTAGCACAGGCCTAATAGGCCAAAAACAAATAAAAGTGCTGAACATTTTTCAACTGGACTTAGCCCAATCATGGCCGTAAGTTCTCAAATTAAATTGACCGAGCACAGCTGCTCTCTTAAATCAATTTACATCCGGTTAGAGGGTACATCTCCGAACTCCTCTGACTCCTATCGTTGTAATCCTTCAACGACGTCAGAGAGGCGACGGGTCCCGACAACCACACATCAATACGGACTGTGGGGTCCTTAAACTCACGGACTTAAGCGTCCTTAAACTAAGATACGGACTGTGGGGTCCTTAAACCCGCGGACTTATGCGTCCTTAAACTGTCGGACTAATGCGTCCTTAAACACACCCATATGGACTGTGGGGTCCTTAAACCCATGGACTTATGCGTCCTTAAACTACCAATGGACCGCAATGTCCTTAAACTACCGATGGACCGCAATGTCCCTAAACTACCTATGGACCACTACGTCCCTAAACTGGAACAATGGAGCCCCCAAATGCTCTTTTGTCGGATCTAAACGATCATGTTTAAGTTGATCTTAGCCGCAAACCTGGCTAACGTATCCTTAAACATTCAAATGGACTATAAAACTCCAAATCAACTTCGGTTCAAGGGTACATCTCCGAACTCCCCTGACACCTGTCGTTGTAATCTTTCAACGACGTGACGAGTCCCGACGGCCATATATTAAATGGACCACCACGTTAAGTTGATCTTAGTCTCAAACAGGACCAACGTATCCTTAACGAACGTTTAAGTTGATCTTAGCCTCAACACGGCTAACGTATCCTTAGACTAAAACACTAAACCCAAATCTAAGTAAATACGGATTTGGACTAATCCACGTCCTACGGGCGACGGCATTACTTAGTCTCCGTATACAATCCACGGGCAACCACAAACAAAACAAACACACACGACAAGAAGTGAAATTCAGGAGAAGGAGAAAGTGGCTGCCGCGATGCGGTAGCGTAATTAACTGCAGGGGCTTGCGCCTGCAGGGCCGCATCCGTCCAAACCTCTGATCACGGTGCCATAAATCAACTTGGCATCTTCGGAGAGGTAGACGGATAAAACCAAATAGCATCTACCCCGAACCTCAGGCAAGACGTCCTCACGTCTCGGCCGCCGTTCGGAGGGGAACAGTCACCTCTTTGAAGACGTTGAAGGATTACAACGACAAATATCAGAGGAGTTCAGATATGTACCCTTGAACCAATGTTGGTTGGGAGATCTATAGTCCAATTTGGGACTAAAGTCTGTTTGCAGGTTTATGAGCATATGGGCTCAGTTGATATGAGTTGAATATTTTATTGTTCTGGCTATTGAGCCTTCATTTGGGCTCGGCCCTTTTAATAATGCTAAATATTGGGCTCTGACATTTTTTGTCTTGTATTGAATGCATAGCATTTATCAGAACAAAGTATGTTCTGACAGTGCGCCACATGGCGCGTCAGGCGCTTTGCGACAAAGAAAGAGCGCATTGCGCTTCTGTTGGATAGCGCACACGAGGAGGACACGTGTCGCGCTTAGCGCTGAGCGCTAGTTTATTGGCGCATTGCGCTTTTAGTGTATGAGCGTGTTGCGCTAGTCTGTTGGCGCACCAGTGAGTGACATGTAGCGCGCTTGGCGCTGAGCGCCAGCTCATGAGCGCAGTGCTCTGTTTTTAGAAGCGCAAAACGCAGATTGTGTCTCTGGTTGATACGTGGCAGGTTTTGGCGCTGAGCGCCGGTCCAAGGAGCGCAAGGGCGCAGTTCATGAGCGCAATGCACTTTTTTAAAAGCGCAAAGCGCTTCTGATCGGTTTTAAGATCAAAGAACAGATTTATATTCTTCAAAGGAGGCTTTGCCTCAAGATCAAAGAACAACAGTTATTGTTTTTATAAAAGGCTCTGCCTTTATAGATCAAAAGATCTGTGAATGAAGTAAAATACTTCTTTTAGTCTTTTTATGATTAGATCTTTTTGATCTTTTGCTTTTAAATCAAAGACATTGGTCTTTTTTATAAATCTAAGATCTTTTTATAAGATGGTTCTTTTTTTTTATGAGATGGATTCATCTCTGTTATTCAAGAACATAGTTCTTTACCTTTAAGATGAAGAAAGATTTTCTTTTTCTTAAGAGTTTGCTCTTTTTTGCAGAGGGTTTTTTTTCTCTTTTTTTTTTGTACCTCCCCTTCTGTATTTTTTTAGACTTGAAGTCTAGGGTCCTTTATATAGGGCCAAATGATTTGTTAAATCAGTTTTAAGAGATTTTTTTCTGATTGATTTGGGAATATTTCCCACCGTTGGATTTTTGATCCTAAGGCTTCTGTTTTACAGAAGATAATCTTCTTGTTTTAATAAAATTGAAAAATCTTTCCATAACAGAACTTTAGTTCTAATTAATTAATAATTTATTATTGGTAGATCTTTTGATCTGTCGGTGGGGGAATTTTAATTGCAGCGCTGGCGCACTTTGCGCTGGCGCACTTTGCGCTTGCGCACCTATGTTCGACACGTGGCGCGCAGCGCAACTGTGCTAGCGCACCTGTTTTTGACACGTGGCGCACAACACAGCGCAACTGCACTAGCGCATCCGTGTTTGACACGTGGCGCAGAGCGCTGGATCTGAAGCGTTGCTTCAATTTAAATTTTGAATTAAAATAGAGCTTTGCTCTGATAGGGTGCGCTGCCTAGGGTGCAGCGCTCCTGGCACTGGTGTGTCTGCTTTTAACACGTGGCGTGCAGCGCGCAGAATCCGAAGCGTTGCTTCAATTTTTACTTTAGATTTTTTAATACGGAGCTTTGCTCTTTATTGGGAAAAGGAAACGTCGCTTCATTTCAAATCTTGAAATTTGAACAGAGTTTTGCTCTGATGGGGGAAACAAATGCCCCGTCCACCGTTGCACTTACGTGGCCCAAGCGTGAGTGCAGCGGTGGTTGGATCAACTTTTTGGAAGTTGAAACGGCTCTGAATGCCTATAAATAGGACCTTTGGTCCCTTAGATGATTTCCATCTTCTTTCTTGAGAATTTTCTCTTATTCAGAGTATTGCTCTCCAATTTAAGAACTTTTCAAGAGTAAAACTCTATCAAAACTTAGGTAAAGTTTAAAAACTTTTAATAAACTAGGGTTTTACCCATTAACAGAGCTTTGCTCTTCATGGATCTTTGATCTAAAGAGAACCCTTTTAGGGTTCCATTAATAGAGCTTTGCCCTCTAAAGGGTTTTTATTTATGATTTCTTAATTCATTAATGGATCTTTGCTCCTTTCAAATCATAGAGAAGAACTCTTAAGTGTTTGTTCATGGATCATGAAGATCAAAAATGGAATTTTATTTTTGATGGATTATATCATCTTCTTAGAGCAAGACTCTCAGCGTTCTCGGGAAATTTCTTTAAATCCCCCTCATAACTGATTTTGACAGGTGTGACTCCCGTCCGCATAGTATTGCTCTCGAGGAGTTTAACTCCCTGTGCCTGTTTTTAATAAGAATTCGCTTAATCAGCATGTCTGCTAATTTTTGTTGATTTTCTTTTTCAGGAATAATGGACGCTCATATGTATGACCTTGACGAGATTATCTCTTATGGGGACATCCGCTCACTTGGCCGTTCTCAGAATCGAGAATTCACAAACGCCGAGTGTGCCGAAATCATGAGTCGCTTTGACGCATACAATGGTCGGCTGCTTCCCCGACATTTCTCTCTCCTAAAGCTTATTGTGGGAGCGATCTGGGAAGCGCTTCCTTTATTCTGTACCGGCGTGCCGCTTAGGGCATTGGATGTCGCCGAGGATAAGGTGCACTCAGTGTATCTGATGAGCCTAATCTCAATGAGAAGGCGAGACAATCTTATCGATCTCCTGCATCAGGCTTTTCAACAGTCGGCCATACTTGCTGCCTATCGGAGGGTAGAGGACATCCATGGGGATCCCGACGCTTGTGACCGCGAAAGAAAGCATACTAGGATGGTTCGAAAGGCTTGGAAGATTCTGGAGAAGATCACTTTTGAGTTTCTCAACCCATGCCCTGGGTCTGAGGTTTTGCCATTGTAACTATCTTGATAATGTTTTTGTTTATTGCTTTCATAATTGTAAGAGCCCCCCCTTTTTTGAAGTATGAATGGTAAATTTCAGCGTGTCTTACTTTGTGTACTGAATCTTTTGCATATGCATGAATGGGTATGCTTCGAACGCTTAATTAAATGCAAATCAGATGTTCTTTCTGTCGCTTTCTTCTCCTTGCTGTGTTGTTGCTGTGTGATTTTAGCAAGTGCGGTCTGTAGATAGTATATAGCCGTCAGTCTTGGATTCCTTGTAGAATGATGATGGCTTAGGAAACAGGGTAGGATCTGTCACCTAAGACTTTTCAATTTTATGAGCCGTGAGGGTCTCATAAAGACTTTCTCCCTACGAGTCGAGAGGATCCCGTAGGTGTACTTTCTCCTTAGGAATCGTGAGGATTCCTAAGTGCGTTTTCCCTTATAAGTCGTAAGGATCTTATAAGAGAATTTTCCCTCTTACGAGTCGAGAGGACCCGTAAGCGGTTGTTTCCCTCCTTGTCGAGATTCGACTTTAGAGAGTGTGACCCGTGAATAGTATGCAAGAGTTCATTTTGGATTGATTTGCAGGACCCCAGTGCTTAGGAAACCGGTTCTTATCCCCATTGCCTAAGGCTTTTCCTCACGAGTCGAGACGAATCGAGCATTTCTCGCAAGAATATCCTA
Source organism: Agapanthus africanus (assembly GCA_030015575.1). Classification (NCBI taxonomy): domain Eukaryota; kingdom Viridiplantae; phylum Streptophyta; class Magnoliopsida; order Asparagales; family Amaryllidaceae; genus Agapanthus; species Agapanthus africanus. The sequence continues at coordinate 286,671,567 of JASDDO010000006.1, forward strand.
ACATCACAGTCAACCTCTGCTCTTTGCGACAATGGTCCGTTAGGGTCTGTGGTACTAGTGTTTTGTCCGTCGTACCGTCGCGTTGGCTGATGTATTCTTCGATAGGCAACCTTGCCGTTCAAGTGGCCTTGCGACTGTCGTGTCTCCGATCCCTTCGGGGGTTGGACAAGACGTCTTCAAGCAATCCTCCGAGGCAGTTTGACCGTCGGAAGAGCAAGCGTTGGGAATTTTGCCATGCCGCTTTTTACTTGAGGTTAGGCTCATTTTGGAGAGCCCCGATGAGTCATAACCACTCCGCGTTGGTGTGGGATGATCTCCGATAGTCTTCCAGGTTTTATATGAGTTGCCGTCAAGACCCTGAAGCTAGGAATTTGGCCTTCGCTTCGTTTGCTGGCATTGCGTCTGCTGTATCGAGACGAATGTCGCGGTTGTTTCTAGGTTGCTAGTGAACCGTCGAGGTTTGGAACTAAGGATTTTGCCGTGGCTCCGTTGTTTGATTGTCGCGTCTGAGTCCTGCTGGAGGAAGGACGCTGTAGTGACATCTCGTCTGCTGTATCGAGACGAACGTCGAGGTGGTGATCACTCCATGCTGGTGTGAGATGATCTCCGATGGTCTTTCAGGTTTTATATGAGTTGCCGTCAAGACCCTGAAGCTAGGAATTTGGCCTTCGCTTCGTTTGCTGGCATTGCGTCTGCTGTATCGAGATGAATGTCGCGGTTGTCTCTAGATTGTTGGTGAACCGTCGAGGTTTGGAACTAAGGATTTTGTCGTGGTTCCATTGTTTGATTGTCGTGTCTGAATCCTGTTGGAGGAAGAACGCTGTGGTGACGTCTCGTCTGCTGTATAGAGACGAACGTCGAGGTGGTGACCACTCCGCGCTGGTATGGGGTGACCTCTGGTGGTCTTTCGGATTTTATATGAGTTGCCATCAAGACCCTGAAGCTAGGAATTTATCCTTCGCTTCATTTACTTTGGCGTGTCCAAATCCTGTTGGAGGAAGGACGCTGTAGTAACATATCGTCTGCTGTATCGAGGCGAACGTCGAGGTGGTGACCACTCCACGCTGGTGTGCGATAATCTCCGATGGTCTTTCAGGTTTTATATAAGTTGCCGTCAAGACTCTGAAGTTAAGAATTTGGCCTTCGCTTCGTTTGCTTTGTCGTGTTCGAATCCTGTTGGAGGAAGGACGCTGTAGTGACATATCGTCTGCTGTATCGAGACGAATGTCGCAGTTGTCTCTAAGTTGCTGGTGAACCGTCGAGGTTTGGAACTAGCGATTTTGCTGTGGCTCCTTTTGGTGATGTTGCGTCTGAGTCCTGCTGGAATGAGGAGGAACGCTGTTGTGGGTCTCCAGGCTGTAGATGCGGCCGTCGAGGCTTGGAACTAGGTACTTTGCCATGGCTCCGTTGTTTTGACCGTGGGGTCTTTCGTTGACGTTGCACCTGCATCCTGTTAGACTGCGAAAGAACGTCGTTGTTGATATTGCATCTGGTGTAATGAGACGAATGTCAATGTGGTCTCTAGGTTGTCTGTGAACCGTCGAGACTTGGCTCTCTTTCAGATGGAGCCTGGGTGGAAGGTGTGGTTCCCTTTTTGTTTGTGCCCCTGGATTGTATACAGGGATCAATGTGATCTCACCTGTAGGGCATAAATTTTATTTATATATATTTTTTTATTTCTTTCCGCGATGCTCTATCATTTCAGCTTTTATATCGCGAAGGTCGCGATTGCCCAATCCTTTCGGCTATTTTTCGCGGTGCCCAATCATTTCGGCTATTTATTTTATTTTTACTCGCTGCTTTTTATTGCGAGTTACCCAATCATTTTGGCTATTTTTCATGCATGCATTTTTACTTGCTGATTTTGTTGCAAGTTGCCCCATCATTTCGGTTATTTTGCTTGCATGTGTGGCTCGTCGGCTTTTTGCTGCAAGCTTGGAATTAGACACCGATTTCGGCATCAGTACCGCTACAACTGGGATATTGCCAGTAGCGAATCATCATTTGCCTCTGTCGATATCGAACAAAGGTGGCTTAGCGAACAGGGTTAGGATCCTGTCGACTAAGGCTTTTGACTTCATGAGCCGTAAGGGTCTCATAAAGGTATTTCTCCCTACGAGTCGTAAGGATCTCGTAGGTGCGTTTTCTCCTTATGAATCGTGAGGATTCTTAAATGTGTGTTCTCTTATAAGTCGTAAGTATCTTACAAGAGTGTTTTCTCCTTATAAGTCGAGAGGACTTACAAGGGTTGTTCACCGTGCAAACATATCCCTAATCGCGGATGGGACTTTGTTAGGGAAATGTTTATTCGCGCCCGTGGATTGTATACAAGGGTCAATATTGAGCCGCTTGTAGGGCAAAATCGGGCGGTATGACTGCTTAAGAACAGGTTCAGATCCCTATAACTTAAGGCTTTTGAATCTTATGAGCCATGAGGGTCTCATAAGAGGGTTCTCCTTACGAGTCGTGAGGATCTCGCAAGTGTAATTTCTCCTTAGGGATAGTAGGGATCTCTAAGTGTGTTGCTCCCTTGTGAGTCGTAAGGATCTCATGCAGGCGGTTTCTCCTTACAAAGTCGAGAGGACCTTGCAAGTGTCTTTTAACGAGATTGCGCCCTTTCAGGTTTTCACAAAACTCGCCGGTAGCCCTGCTGTTTTTACTCACGGAGCCCTTTCGGGTTTTCATCTGTGCCCATTTCGCTTATGGACATACCGTTTTCTTTTCTTTTTCTTTTTTCTTTTTTTCTTTTTTTTCTTTTTTTTTGTTTTAACGAGCTTGTGCCCTTTCGGGTTTTCACAAAACTCGCCAGTAGTCCTGCTGTTTTTACTCACGAAGCCCTTTCGGGTTTTCATCCGTGCCTATTTCGCTTATGGACATACCGTATTTTTGTTGTTTTTTTTTTTAACGTCGTCAGCCTGAGGATGCCGCGGGTTGGTAATAGTTTAACGACGTTTCGGCCAGTTGCAAGTTTTAGAACATTGCGGTCCAACGGCAGTTTTAGGACATAGTGGTCCATTGTTAGTTTAAGGACGTCCCGGTCCGACGCCAGTTTTAGGACATAGTGGTTCATTGTTAGTTTAAGGACGTTCCGGTCCGACACCAGTTTTAGGACATAGTGGTCCAACATCGCTGTATTTGAGGCGAATCTCTAGTTTACCGACTTTTCGGTCTATGGGGCTTTCCCTATGAATGAGCACGATGCCCCCGGCATGTCCACCTTTTTAGGGGCATGAGGTTGTGGCGGGCTCACCTTCCAGTTTTCGGACAGCACGAACTTGCCCTGTTGGTATTGGTCTTCAACCCAGTTTTTGAAGACGTAGCAATTTTCGAGTGGATGGCCCAATACTCGATGATAGAGACAGTAATTGGGATCGTCGACGTCGTTCAGTTGTAGTGGGTGTTTCGGCTCCGGTAGAGTAATAAGCCTGCTGCGCGCTGCTAGTTTGAAAGTCTCCTTGTTTCATCCCGGGGAAATGAGTAAGGACGTTTCAACTTCTCATCGAGGGGTTGCCGCTTGTTGTTTTGGTGAACAACCGGTCTCAGGCCACTCGTTTGTTGTTAAGCGTTGGCGACGAAGGCCGTTTTTCCCTTCCCTTTATCCTTTTTGTTCGATCCCTTGTTTGCGGGTCCGAGATTCTTTCCAGGTAGCGCCCGATTGCGCGACTGAATATTCTCGCAACTCCTCAGTTCTTTCGTTTCAGAGATGGATTCCTTGAAGAGAGGGCCGAGGGCTACTTCTTCATCGGAGTCGCTCCCGAAGGTGAGAACTCGCGATCCCCCAGGATCAACCCTATGACAATTGCCGGCAATTCTTCTACGCTCATCTGTCACATTTTTCCACTGTCTACGAGCTTCACGCTTTGTCTTCTTGAAGTGTTGCCTGTGAGCGACATACCCTTGCCACCAACACTTAAAGGAGTTGTAGTCTTCAGTAGGGTGTGCGATCTTCTGATGATACAAGCAGAAATTAGGATGTACGTCCGCTTCATCAAGATATATACCACTAGGACAATTTTCTCTGAAAGAGGGCAGCTTCATCCCCATCGATATGGCTTTGGTGAATCGCTTCCTTGTCTTGATCCTGCTTTTATTTGCGGCGGATGTATTTTGATCCGGCGGGAGTGTCTCGACTCTTTCGTCCAGTCGCCGACGCTTGGCCTTTTCAAATATGGCCATCTCACGCTCCCGATCGGCTTTACTTTTCAGATGAATTTCACTTAGGAAGGCGTCGATCATTTCGTTTGACGGCCATAGAAGTTCCGGTTCAGGACCTACCCCCCGTCTCTCGGTGCAAGGAGCTTCTTTATTGTCTATTGACGAGTGAGAGATCACATGGCAGCTTGCCACATAATCCTCAGGTTCATCCGACGAGTCTTTGTCATCATCCCCGTCCTCAAGGACGTGGCTGAGGAATTCTCGGAGTGTAACTAGGGTCCGCGCCTTTTGATTATATTCTTCCAGTGCGTCAATATGTTTTTGCAGATCCGTGCGCTTGTCATCAAACTGCGCGAGCTTTTTGGTCTTCTTCTTTTTCTTTGAAGACTTTGACGGCTGTGCCTGAGTGTTTTGCCCACTGCTATCAATTCTCGGTGTTAGGCGTGGTTTCAGCATTCCATCAATGACCTCGGGCTCTAGCGGACTTTTCCACCTTACGGCCGGGCATGTGTGAAGATCCTTCAGCATTCTTTTCGTCTTGGCTGAAAGAGCGACCTCCCATGGAGCTTTTTCTATAAAAGAGCACGATGCCCCCGGCATGTACACTTTTTTAGGAGCATGAGGTTGTGGCGGGTTCACCTTCCAGTTTTCGGATAATGCGAACTTGCCTTATTGGTATTGGTCCTCAATCCAGCCTTTGAAAACGAAGCAATCTTCGATTGGATGGCTTACTGCTTGATGGTAAGGGCAGTAATTAGGATTGTTGATATTACCTGGCTGCAACGGATGTTTTGGATCCGGCAAATTTATGAGTCTGTTGCGCATTACCAGCTCGAACAGCCTCCTCGTTTTATCCTGGGGAAATGAGTAAGGACGTCCTAGTCTCTCCTCGAGGGATGGGTGTGAACGCACGTTGTTTTGGCGAACAACCGGCTTTAAGTGGCTTGGCTGTTGTTGAGTATTGGCGACGAAAGTTGCTTTTCCTTTCCCCTTTTCATTTTGAGAATCCGGCTTTGGAGGAGACGGACTATGACCTATCTGGTCCATTTGGGCCAACTTGTCAATCAAGGCCTAGAAAGTAGTGGGCTTGAAGAACATCATAAATTTTGAGATGGTCGCTTGAGGGTCAAGAGTGCCCACGAACATGCCCACCGCTGGTGCTTCCTCGATGCGTTGCTCGCATTTCGACCACAGATTCCGCCATCGTATTACGTATTGAACCCATGTCTTGCCCGGCTTTACCCTGGCATTGATCAATGCCGTGATCGGGGTGCGTTCACTGGCGCTTGCGTACCGTTGAGTGAATAGCAACTCCATTTCTGTAAACGTTTTGACGGAGTCGTCGGGAAGCTCCGAGTACCATTCAAAAGCTGTGTCTGCTAAACTACCGATGAACTGGTGAAGTAGAAATTTATCATCACCTCCAGTATTGCTGCAAAGAGCCCTGAACTGAGCGACATGTTGATGGGGATTGCATGTCCCCTTATACACATGGAATTTAGGGATCTATATCCCGGCGGGTAACTTATTTGATCATACCAGCCTAGATACGGTCGCCCAGTTTTAACAACTTGACCGGCCGCTTCGTTCGCTCGGTGAGCTCGTATTTGTTGAGCTATATAATCATCGAGTGTGGCTTTGGAAATGGTTTCCTCTTTGGCTGCTGAAAGGGCCGGAGGAGGGTTCGATGTCTCCCCTCTGTCGTCTTCAATGATAATAGGAGGGTCTTCAGCTGGAGGTTCCGGCTGTAACATCATCCCGACCATGTCTTGGAAGAGAAGCGACATTCGTTTTATGTTGGCAGCTTGTTCTGCTGCTTCTCTGTCCTTCTTTTCGAGGACTCTGCGGAGGAAGTCAGCCTCGGTTTCTTGTTTGTGACGCTGCTCTGATGATGGCTCTGGGCTTTCTTTTGGCCCGGTGAGTGCGGCCATTTGCGTCAGCATTTCCTGAAGCTTCTGTTGTTGTTCCTGGGCTTTAGTTACAGATCGGGTGAGCGGTCGGTGACCCGTCGAAGCGCGGCTTTTCTCTTTTCCGGAAGCCATGTAAACAGTATACACTACTATGCCCCCAGACTTAGGGCGTTTGGGCTCAGTGCCTTTGACATTTGTCGAAGGCATGGGGATTTTCTCCGGCCTTCCCCTCTTATGAGCAGTCGAAGTTGAGGGGGCCGTTGCAGTGGGCACCCAAGCAGCCGTCGTCTTTTGTGGCTTAATAGGACGGTTTTCTTCATGTCGGACCTTCAGCTTCTTCTGCCGGCGGGGGTAGTCTTGGTCAACCACTGACTCTCGGACTTGTCGCCAGATTTTGTAAACTTTAGAAGACAGTCGTTGGGGGGACTATTCCGGCTTCATCTCTGTGACAGTCTCCACCGGCGGTGGAGATCTTTTTAATACGGCGGTAGGCGAATTCCTGCGCACCTTAGTCAGCAGCTCAAAGCTATTCCTGGTTGGAACAACAACATTAATTTCCACCGGTGGAGTTAGCCCAGAGGGGGAATTGCCCCCCAGCCTTCCTTACTCGGCGCCAGTGACGACGTCGAGCGTGTCGAGTGGTTGGGGCTGGTTCGGTGATGGGGATGGCTTTGTCTTGCCCCCTGTCCAGATGAGGCGCCGCTGGTGCCGGCCTCTTGAAGACTGACGTTTTTTGAGTAGCAGTATCCAATCTGTCAAAGACAGACCTTCGAGCAGGAACGGGAGTCGGAATAGCCAATCTTGTAAAGACCGACTCTTTAGCAGGAGAAGTCGCCTTGACGACTTCAGGAGCAAAGATGGCTATCTTCTTTGGGATCGCCACTTCAGGTGTCATGGGCTTCTCGGCAGGCCTATCGGAGTTCAGGCTCAGTCTGGCGAAGACCGAGGAGTTTGAGCTGGACGACCCGTTGAGAGGGGCCGTAGTAGTTGCAAGCCGATCAAAGACCGACTTCTTGGGAGCTTCCGGCGTTGGCACAGGAGCGGTGAAGCTCGTTGGCGGGAGCATGGTCCCGAAAAACAATCCAGTAGTAGCCTGGGTGACCTGTTCCACTGGCATCGTGAATAAGGAAGTCGCTTGGGGCCCGTAAGTTACACCTCCAGTCGAGGCGGAGCGTAGGTTGCAGTTGCAGTTGGAACATCTTGCACAAGTGGACGCCATTGATTCTTTGCTTTCTGCAGCAAGCAAAACACCAAATCTTAGTACCTCGAAACCCAAGGGCAACTATTATCAAACCGCGATTCGTTTGCGAACACGACACACGAAGTGTGGAGTGGAAAGAGGAAAAGGTCCCACCGGGCGTGCCAGAATCTGTTCCCCTCCGAATCACGGAGACGCGATAAACGTCTTGCCTGAAATTCGGGGCAGATGCTAATTGGTGCTATCCGTCCACCTCTCCGAAGATGCCAAGTTGATTTATGGCACCATATATCGAAGGTTTAAACGGATGCGGTCGATATAGCAGACTTCGTCAGATTCCCCCTCATTTGAGGGGTTTTTGATTGTGGGGACGTTCTTCCCTGCAGGCGCAAGCCCCTGCAGTTAATTACGCTACCGCATCGCGGTAACCACTTTCTCCTTCTCCAGATGGTCACTTCGTGTCGTGGGTGTTTGTTTTGTTTGTGGTTGCCCGTGGATTGTTTACGGAGACTAATTTGTGTTGTCGCCTGTAGGACATGGATTAGTCCAAATCTGTATCTTCTTAGATTTGGGTTTGGGGGTTTGGTTTAAGAATACGTTAGCCTCATTTGAGACTAAGATCAACTTAAACGTTTGTTAAGGATACGTTAGTCTAATTTCTAGACTAATATCAACTTAACAGGATCATTTAGATCCAACAAAAGAGCATTTAGACTCTATTGTTTAGTTTACGGACATTTCGGTCGATTACCAGTTTAAGGACATAGTGGTCCGATATTAGTTTAAAGATCTCACGGTCAAGGTTAAGGACATCATAGTCCGTGGGTTTAAGGACCCCACAGTCCAATATTAGTTTTAGGACATCACGGTCGAGGTTAAGGACATCATAGTCCATGAGTTTAAAGACCTCACAGTCAAGGTTAAGGACATCATAGTCCGTGGGTTTAAGGACCTCACAGTCCAATGTTAGTTTTAAGATATCACGGTCGCGGTTAAGAACATCATCCTCCATGAGTTTAAAAACTTCACATCAAGGTTAAGGATATCATAGTCCGTGGGTTTAAGGACCCCACAGTCCAATGTTAGTTTTAAGACATCACGGTCGAGATTAAGGACATCATAGTCCATGAGTTTAAAGACCTCACAGTCAAGGTTAAGGACATCATAGTCCGTGGGTTTAAGGACTCCACAGTCCAATGTTAGTTTTAAGACATCACGGTCGAGGTTAAGGACATCATAGTCCGTGGATTTAATGGCTGTCGGGACCCGTCACCTCTCTGAAGGCGTTGAAGGATCACAACGACAAATATCAGAGGAGTTCAAAGATGTACCCTTGAACCAATATTGGTTGGGAGATCTATAGTCCAATTTGGGACTAAAGTCTGTTTGCAGGTTTATGAGCATATGGGCTCAGTTGATATGAGTTGAACATTTTATTGTTCTGGCTATTGAGCCTTCATTTGGGCTCGGCCCTTTTAATAATGCTAAGCATTGGGCTCTGACATTTTTTGTCTTGTATTGAATGCATAGCATTTATCAGAACAAAGTATGTTCTGACAGTGCGCCACGTAGCGCGTCAGGTGCTTTGCGCCAAGGAAAGAGCGCATTGCGCTTCTGTTGGATAGCGCACACGAGGAGGACACGTGTCGCGCTTAGCGCTAGTTTATTGGCGCATTGCGCTTTTAGTGTATGAGCGCGTTACGCTAGTCTGTTGGCACGCCAGTGAGTGACATGTGGCATGCTTGGTACTGAGCGCCAGCCCATGAGCGCAGTGCTATGTTTTTAGAAGCGCAAAGCGCAGATTGTGTCTCTAGTTGACACGTGGCATGTTTTGGCGCTGAGCGCCGGTCCAAGGAGCGCAAGAGCGCAGTTCATGAGTGCAAGACATTTTTTTAATAGCGCAAAGCGTTTCTGATCGGTTTTAAGATCAAAAAACAGATTTACGTTCTTCAAAGGAGGCTTTGCCTCAAGATCAAAGAACAACAGTTCTTGTTTTTATAAAAGGCTCTGCCTTTATAGATCAAAAGATCTGTGAATGAAGTAAAATACTTTTTTTAGCCTTTTTATGATTAGATCTTTTTGATCTTTTGCTTTTAAATCAAAGATATTGGTCTTTTTATAGATCTAAGATCTTTTTAGAAGATGGTTCTTCTTTTTTATGAGATGAATTCATCTCTGTTATTCAAGAACATAGTTCTTTACCTTTAAGATGAAGAAAGATCTTCTTTTTTTTAAGAGTTTGCTCTTTTTTGCAGAGGGTTTTTTTTCTCTCTCTTTTTTTTGTATCTCCTCTTCTGTATTTTTTTAGACTTGAAATCTAGGGTCCTTTATATAGGGCCAAATGATTTGTTAAATCAGTTTTAAGAGATTTTTCTCTGATTGATTTGGGAATATTTCCCACCGTTGGATCTTTGATCCTTATGCTTCTGTTTTACAGAAGATAATCTTCTTGTTTTAATAAGATTGAAAAATCTTTCCATAACAGAACTTTAGTTCTAATTAATTAATAATATATTATTAGTAGCTCTTTTGATCTATCGGTGGGGGAATTTTAATTCCAGCACTGACGCACTTTGCGCTAGCGCACCTACGTTCGACGCGTGGCGCGCAGCGCAACTGCGCTAGCGCACACGTGTTTGACACGTGGCGCGCAGCGCAACTGTGCTAGCGCACCTGTTTTTGACACGTGGTGCAGAGCGCAGCGCAACTGCACTAGCGCACCCGTGTTTGACACGTGGCGCACAGCGCAGAGCGCTGGTTCTGAAGTGTTATTTCAATTTAAATTTTGAATTAAAACAGAGCTTTGCTCTGATTGGATGCGCTACCTAGGGCGCAGCGCTCCTGGCGCTGGCGTGTCTGCTTTTGACACGTGGCACACAGCGCGCAGAATCCGAAGCGTTGCTTCAATTTTTATTTTAGATTTTTTAATACGGAGCTTTGCTCTTTATTTGGAAAAGGAAGCGTCGCTTCATTTCAAATCTTGGAATTTGAACAGAGCTTTGCTCTGATTAGGGAAACAGTAGACCAGTTTAGATTACTCACCGCACACTACCCTTCACTGTCCTTAATTATATTGTTGTTTTACCTGTTTTACCGTTCGTGATCATACCTGCATGTCTTGCTACCCCCTATTTATATTATTGTTTGATGTTATGACGCACTGACGTTTGGGTTTTGCATGGCCCAGATTCTTTACCTTCGCCACAGGCCACATGGCATTTCATCTAGCATCGCATATTTTACATATAATAATTTAGGACACGAAAAATAAATTAAAATTGCATTTCATAGCCTGCATGATACCTCTAACCCTGTGGTAGCATCCGTGCATCTTGTTCTCGTCCCGTTCAGTAAATCAGACGTGTTTGGATAGCTACGCACACGTACGTGCGTCCGTTCTTGGGAGTATGCATTTTCGTTACCTAATCATTCATTTTAAAATTTGGAAGTTGCATATAATTTTCGTATTTTAAATCTGAATTTTTGGACCCGGCCCGGGCGCATTTTGAAATATTTTTGTATCCGCCTAAATTCAAATTTATTAATTTTATTTTAAATTTTTCCTTTAAAAATTACGTTAACAAACGAATCCTTTTGGTTTTAAAATTTAAAATCTTTTTTAAATTTCTTTTATCTTTTCCTAACCAATCCCCAGCTTCTTTTCTTTGCGTCGGGCCCCACTCTCTCCCCTCTCTCTTCTTTCCTCTTTCCTTTCTCTCTCTTCCTCTCTCTTTCCCTCACCGCTATCTCTTTCTCTCCCTCCCGAATAAATCCAAATTTCTCTCTCCTCCCTATTCACCTCTCCCTCTCTCTCACCTCTCGATCTCTCTCTTCTCTCTCCCTCTCCCTCTCTCAGAATCCCCCTCTCTCTCCTCTCGTATATTCTTTCTCTCTCCCTCTCTATATATTATTTCCCTTCTTCTTCTCTTTTTTTTAAAAGGAAACCCACGACCGTGAGAACCCTAGCCGCCGCCTCCACCTCGCCGTCACCCTAAGCCCCGACGACGCTTTCCCAATCTCGCCGCCTCCTCATTTTCTTCAACGCCTACTCCTCCTCTCTCCTACCCGAGCCCTGCACACCTTCAGACCCTCACCCGAGCAACCCCTGCACGCCTTGTACCGCCGGAGTTGATCGCCGCCGGTGATCTCGTCTCGTTTCCCCGACTCCGTGCAACCCCAGTAAGCCATGCACCCCTTTTTCCTTCTTCTTCCTTTCTTCTTCCTTTCTTTTCTTTTCTTTTCTGTTCTCTTTATGTTGCCGTTGTCCTCTGCAGATCGTTCGCCGGAGCTCCGTCGACGTTGTCGACACCCTCGCGACCCTCTTCGCAGACCATAGTAAGCTTCCTCTTCTCAATCTTCTTCTTCCTACTTCCATTCTTCTCTTTTTCTTTCTTCCATACTTTTCTTTCTTTATATATGTTCACTGTTTTTTTTTTGATTGCCGGAACCCGGTCGTGCCGTCGACGATCCCGACGATCTAGCGAGCGTTTCTGACCCGTGTGATCCCCTTGTACGTTGTTTGGATCCGTTCCGTGCATGCGCGCGTTGCAACTTTTCCCGCCGACGTGTGACGTTCCGTATACCCGTTTCTTGATCTGTCGAGGCAAGTAAACCTTGCTACATGTTACTTATATTATTTTATACGTATTTAATTGCATATTGAACCTGTAGATTAAATCTAATGCCACATGTTCCATTTTAATGCTTCGATATTCCATTTATATCATTTTAGATCTAGAACTTGAAACATATCATGTTGCATTTTAGTTTACCATACGTGGTACCCACGTCTATATTTATATCACATAATGCTTGGTTGCATAGCCCATAGTACCCTTTTAATAGTTTATATCCTATCGAACACCCGTCTACATACATCTAGCCTAATATATATATTCAATTGCATCCCTAGATCATTTAATACATATTAATGAGATTTTAACATTTCATATTTGATAAGGTGTATTTTAATTAATGTTGGAATTATAATCTTAACCCAAATCGATAATTGTGCATCCTTATGTCTTAGTTTATACCTATTTTGCACACTACATCACAATATCCCATTTTTATTGTTCCATTAGTACCCCATACTTGCTTTGTATACCCATGCTTATTTTAGGTTTGATTATGAGCACCCACGTGACATTTTGTGCACCTCTGACATGACTTGATACACCTACTACTTGACACGACGTGATACCGTGCACTTCTTGACATGACATGATACATATATATTACCTGACTTGACTTGAGGTACCATGGCTTTCTCTGTTACCCGATCTTGTTACTAATACCAACAAACCCGACCTGTTGTCCCTACGGACATTTCCTATTGTCTATCCAGACAAACATGTACCTGCCTGATCCTGTGTTGGCATTAGCTCCAGATTATTTAATACCTGACTTGAACATATATAACTTGGGGGTATGGGGAAATCAATGATGAAACCTGACTTGTAACTCGACAGTTCGATACTTTTACTGATCAGTCTTACGGGTTAGGCCAGCCCCGGGGTGATGCTGCTGACATCACTCGTCATTACCTACTACCCTTTACTGCCTTGCGGCACGTCTCGGATTCAGCCCGAGAGTCATAGACCGTGATCCCGGGCACGCACGGAATACTATTGAGTTACATCGATGATTCATCAAATTGATTTCAAAGACTTAAGAGTAGTTGACACGGTAGACCAGTTTAGATTACTCACCGCACACTACCCTTCACTGTCCTTATTTATATTGTTGTTTTATCTGTTTTACCGTTCATGATCATACCTGCATGTCTTGCTACCCCTGTTTATATTATTGTTTGATGTTATGACGCACTGACGTCTGGGTTTTGCATGGCCCAGATTCTTTACCTTCGCCACAGGCCGAGCAGGAGTATTTCAGTCAGCATGCTGAGCAGTGAGGACTTGTTAGTAGTTAGTTCATTTTACTTTCGGTATTTTCATTCCTGATGTGAGCCCGCATTATGGGACGTACATTCCAGTTTATTCTTGTATTGGATCTTTTGCTTTCGCATTATTTTATTCTTGACTCATTTTATTCTGGCTTATGGACATATGTTATCCTAAGGTCTTTATCAACATGTAACCATAAGACAGTATCAAGAGACTAGTATACATGTTAAGATAAAGAACAACCAGATAGCATACTATCATATCGAGCAAGAAAGTCCTCTCTATATATGTCCAAGCATCCAATATAATATACATCATCTGTACAATACTGGCCTCTAGGGCATACATACAACTAACAGGGCCGTGGGTAGGCAACTACCAGCCTGGGACGACCGAGGGGAGTAGCCGCTCGGATGCCTTTTGTGAGGGCTCCGATCCCTGGCGTCGTGGGTAGGGAGCTACCGGCCGAAGATGATGGAGCAGGGTGGCTGCCCGGTTGCCTCTTGCTAGGGCTTTGATCCTTCAAGACGGGGACCGAGCAGGGTTACTGCCCAGTGCCTCTTGTCGAGGACTTTGATCCCTGTCGGTTGTGGTAGGATGCTACCAGCCGAGGATAGCCGAATAAGGACTCGACTGCCTCTGGGAGGAGTTTGGTCCTTGGCGTGGGAGGGGCTGTAGAAGCCTACGAAGGACCCTTGGCCGGGTAGGGTCACTGCCCGGTGCCTCTTGGCGAGGGCTTTTATCCTGAAGGATAGCCGAGCGAGGGATCCTCGGGCTCGACCGCCTCTGGGAGGGTTTTCTGATCCTTGGCGTTGAGGCAGGGAAGCTACCCTCCAGGGATAGCCGAGCGATGGTTATGCTCGACTGCCTCTGGGAGGACTTTCTGATCCCTGGCATTGCGGTAGGGAAGCTACCCGCCAGGGATAGCCGAGCGATGGTTGGGCCCGACTGCCTCTGGGAGGACTTTCTGATCCCCGACGTTGCGGTAGGGGAGCTACCCGCCAGGGATGACCGAGCAGGGCAGCTGCTAGGTTGCCTCTTGGTGAGGGCTTTGGTCCCTGGCGTTGCGGCATGGAAGCTAACCGCCAGCGGTGAACGAGCAGGACAGCTGCTGGGTCGGATCTTCAAGTGGTTTCGCCCGACCATACATTTGGGGAATAGGAATGGTTAACATGCGCGTTGAATGCGGGGGGAGGTGAAGCGCCAGGGTCGCGTCGCTTCGATTCCGCCAGAGAAGGCTTGACGATTGCCGCGTGTCAGCGACCTCTTGGACGAAAGCGGGCGACTGTTGAGCTTCGCTGGGACGCAGTGGGCTATATAAGGCTGAATGAGTACTGGCCCTTCCTTCCTTCACAAACAGAAGATCGAGAATGCAAGACTTCCCATTCACCATCCCTGACATCATCCACTTCGAAGATGTGTACCTATACGATCAGAACTGCACCGAGGACGCGGTGCAGCTGGTGTGTGGGGACATTGAGGACCACTTCGGCCGGCTGCTCCCCCGATGTTCCTCCCTGCTGCAGTTGCTGATGTACTCCATCTGGAGAGTGTCGCCGGGGCTTTACAACCCCTGTCCGAGCAGCTCTATGATGAGGCCGTGGGCAAGCTTCGGTCTCTGAAGCGCTTTGGCTTGATCTTCGTGAACCGACTGGCTCGCTCGGAGGCGCTCGTCCGCGAGTGCTACGAGTTGAGACTTGGGATTAACGCGCGGGGGGAACCGAGGGGAGAGGTTGGATCTCGCGAGGCCTCGACTGGCGGAGGTCTTTACCGAGTATCACGAGCAGTGCTCTCTGCACCCCCTTCCCCCGCTGTTGTAATAATAATTTTTTCTTTTTGTATGTACGGCTGAGGAGCCCATAATTACCTTCTTTTTTTTTTGAATAAATAAGAACTTTTCTACTTTCCTTGCAATGTTCTGTTGATCTTTATTAAATTGGAAATAGCCTTAGGGAGAGTTTACATTGCTCCAGAAGAACAGTGCATGTTAATTGATGATCCTATCAGCGTGGCCCGATCTTCCTGGAGGCTTGCTGGTCTCCGTGCTTGGCGCCGGGTACGGGGCACTCCGGGCGCCGGACTGGTCCTTCGCGGAGGCAAGCATGATCTGGCCGATGGTCAGCTCGGCGGGAGGAGGACGCTGCTCCTGCTCATGGTCGGCCTGTCGCTTATCCCTTAAGTAGGCGGCGAGGTGCCCCGATCAGATGAGCTCCTCGATGTAGTCCCGGAGTTGCTTGCAATCCACGGTGGCGTGGCCCAACGTCCGGTGGAAGGCGCAGTAAGGGCCCCGGGTCCGCTTTGAGGCCTGACGCGGGATTGGAGGGAACTTGAAAAACCCTTCGACCTGGGCCTCCTCTAGTAACACTGCGAGGGAGACGTTAAGCGGGGTGTACTCCTGGAACTTCGGGTGATAGGGCTGCTGACGCTCCGGCCTCTCCTCTCGAGCCCTTTTCTTCTGGTCGGGTCGTTCTGCCCAGGGGATGTTCGCGTTCACCTCGGATTCTAGCTGAACCTCGCGCTCGGTCCACGTCTTGACTTCGGCCATGGTCTTAGGCTGTGCCAACGCAAAAGAGCGCAGCCACTCCTCGTGCCTTAGACCAGATCTGAGCGCCGTGATGACGGTCTCGTCCCGGTGCTCAGGAACCTCGAGGACGGCGTTGTAAAAGCGAGTGATGTAAGCCTTGAACGTCTCCTTGTCTCCACTCTTAATTGTGAAGAGGTAGTCGACAGTGCGCTTCTGTCGACGATTCCCAACGAAGTGGCCGAAGAACTGAGTAGCCAGCTCGTCGAAGGTCGAGATTGAACAAGGCTCGAGTCCTCAGAACCAGTCCCGACCAGAACGGATGAGGGTGGCAGGGAAGGCTCTGCACTGGGCGGCATCGGAATGGTCCTGGAAGCTCATTCCCGTGGTGAAAGCATCCAAATGGTCTTTAGGGTCGGTTTTCCCGTCGAACAGAGAGACCTTCGGAGGTTTGTTGCGCGAGGAGACGTGGACAGCGAGCAGTTCCTCGGTGAATGGTTTGGTGAGCGAGTCGGCGACGTACTCGGCCCCGTCGGCTGAGAGGTGCCCTTCCCGGCGCATGCCCTCGATCTTCTTTTCAAGGGCGTCGAGTCGGCCGTGGTACCCTGAGGACTCGGCGCCTCGTGATCCCTGGCCTCTGCTGTGGGAGACCTGCGTCTGGGCATGGCTCCGGTTCCTCTCGATGAGGTTCCTCAGATCCCCGGGCGCGGTGGCTCTCGAGCCGTCGTGGCGAGCCCCTTCTGTGCCACCCCGTCGGGGGAGTGGGTGTCGGTCATGCCTGTAGGCAGGCGAGGTGACTGACATCTCCTCAGGGGGGCAAGGGTCGCTAAGAGGTTCGAGGCATGGTGCTCCGGCGGCGGGCCTGGGGGTGGAGCCGTGAGGCGCCCAGCGGGTCTCAGGGAGTATCGGTCCGTGGGATCCGTGGTCGGGAGTCGCAGCCCGCTGGTGGTCGGCCGCGCCGACGGGGGCAGAGCATTCCGGAGGCGGAGGGGCGACGATCTGGGGCCCAGGCCCGGCCGTTTGGGCGCGGATGAGCGCCTCCACGAGGGACTGTAGCCGATCTATTCGGCTGGCGAGGGCGTGGATGATGGTCGCCGGAGGGGGTTCATCCGCGCCTCCGGTGAGGGGGAGGCGGCGGCTGCTACCCGAATCTTCAGGATGGTCGCTTGCCATGTGGACGGAGATCGGAAGGCCAACTTTGTTTTTGTGGAGTTTGCGTTCCCACAGACGGCGCCAACTGATGGAGGTCCTTTTCAGATCTCCCTCAGATGTTGTCTTCCGTCGATCTCCTGGTAGATTCTGGAGGGGATTCCCTGTTGTGTGTGGGTCTCAATAGGTGTAGAGGAAATTCAGTGATTGGAGGAGTTGGCGCCAAGTACCTGCAAAGAAGTCCCGGGGTGGTTGGATACCACCGAGGACCCTCCGACGATCAAGTTAGTACTGGATCCGAGCAGCGTAACGGCTAAGTGGAGTCAAAAAATGGCTTACTTGACCCTCTGTGATGGGAGTTTATATAGTGGTGGAGGCACGCAGCAGCAGACGCGAGAATCTCGCCGGCAGTTACGCTCCCGACGTCATGCCCGCGTAGAGAGCGGATCGCCCATCAATGAGGATCGTGGAGGCGTGGAACGTGGGATGTTGCGGGCGGAGAATCCGCGCATGGCGAGATTCGTGGAGCGGCGGTTACGCCTGTGAACGGTGGAGCTGGGCGGAGGACCAAGGAAGACGGCCTCGGTCGGGGGGCTCGCGGACGAGCGAGAAGGCCGAGGATACTTGGTCTTGTGGCAGCTCAGGGCGAGCTGAGGGGCCGAGGATGCCAATCTGCAGGGCGCCCCGAGGAGGGCTGGCTTGTGCCGGCAGGTCGGGCACAGGGATGGCCTGGTCGGCCTCTGTGGGCCCTTCCTTCTGAGTTCTATGACGTGCTATC
This sequence comes from Agapanthus africanus, assembly GCA_030015575.1. Taxonomy (NCBI): domain Eukaryota; kingdom Viridiplantae; phylum Streptophyta; class Magnoliopsida; order Asparagales; family Amaryllidaceae; genus Agapanthus; species Agapanthus africanus. Next base: position 286,689,184 of record JASDDO010000006.1, read on the forward strand.
CGCCACGTGTCCTGATATTAGGGGTCCCCAATATTAAGCATCATTAGTTTCTGTTACAATTTGGTATGAAATATTTAAAAACTCAATTCCAACCATGAATTATGCTCAATTTATACATATCAAATTTCAATTATAGATATTGAATTTCAAATCACTTGTGAATAGCACTCCTGCATAAATTTACTGCTTCCTTTTCTATTTACATGTTGAGCCTCAAGGCATTGCGATCTACCGCGGTAAGTTTGCTGTAGCGCCAAAAGGGTAAAACAAGCCATGAGTCCTTTCGGTTTACTTGAGGTGGTAAAACAAGCAATATGGCAAAACAAGCTGTGAGTCCTTTGGTTTGCTTGGTGCGTCTATAGTTATTTTTATTCTATTTATATATAATGTCAGGCTTGCATTTGATGATAGTATGACATAATAGACAAACAGCAGCATTCCCAACACCATTCGTACATGTTTCAGAGAACGGGTAAATTATAGCAAAATGCCCTTAGCCATCATTGATTTTCACTAAAACACCTTATTGTTATTTTAACCAACATTAAATATCTTTAAGTGCTATTTTTGAGGATATTTTAGTGAGAAAAAAATCTACTGAAACCACGGTTTCAGATATTTTGCAGTAATAAAAATGCCTCAAGCCATTTTGGTGGAGAAACTTTGATAGTTAAAATGTATTTTTGTGATCTACCTTTCATGGAACACCCATCACAATAAAATCCGAAATATCGGAGGTAAAAGAATCGGATCCGTTAGCAGGCCTTATTCCACTCGTCTCCAAATATATCTGCAGCAGCTTCCATCAACAGCAAACCCCACTCCCCCTCTCTTTCCTCTCTCCCCCCCCCAAATTGAAGCTCACCGCCACTATATAAGCAAGCAACCCCCAACCTCACCTCGAAATTATTCCCTCGTCGCGATCCAGGGCCAACATCATTTGCTGCTGAACTCCACTTCTATCTCGCCTTCTATCATCGATGAGATCGGCGATCTCCTTCTTGATCTCCGTCTCGATCTCCCTCTCCCTAGCTCTTGCCGCCGCTTTTGCGGCCGGCTCCGGCGATATCCTGGATGGAGCAGCCAATGCCACGAACGTCTCCGTGAACGGATCGGCCAAGGACAGCTTCGCCGACATCTTCGATCGAGCGCTGCAGAAGGAGTTCCCTGAAAGCGAGCAGAATGGCGAAGGTCAGTGGATCTTGTTTCCCAGGGGTTAGGGTTAGGGTTTTGAAATGAATGCAGATCTATCTTGTGTTTCTTGATGCAGATCTTTGTTTCTATGGATTTTGTCGGCTTGTGCAAGCTAATATAATTCTATATTAGGAAACTTGAATAAATAACACAAATCTCGTTAGATTTGGTTTGATTATTCCTGATTGCTTGTATTTAACGCAATTTTCCTTTCTGCAACTGAGAAAGCACTTTGTTTTATGGTGTTCTAATTGTTTTTCTCAACCTTGCAGAAATTGATCCAGGCGGCTTCAACAACAGTGTTACCGAGAAACAGGTCCCTACATTTATTCACATTTTTTCAATTCTTAAATTTTTAAATGAACCATATTAAAATTAGCTTGAAGTTGTTGATATATATGAGCATGAACCTAGGTCTCTGTAAAGTAGTTTGTGCGTGTTCATTGTCATTAATGATTCGGCTGGATAAGGAACAACCGTGCATATCAGTTGTGTATTGAGTCCTCCTTTGAAAGGAGCAACTAGGAATAATCTGCTATATTTAGTTGGGAGTCTACACAAAAAGAGGATAGAGCCCCTTGAGAATCAAATCAATCCGGCAGCTTGGTGTGGATGATACTTCTCATGTTAGGACAAGCGATTTTTTTGTAAATAGTGCAATGAGGTCTAGGTGTAGACCAAACTTACATGGATAGAGGCAATACAAAAAATGATATGTTAGTTGTCATTTTCATTGAAAAGGCGGCCCAAAATATAGCAAAAGAAAGGGATCCATATGGCTGGCCCGATTTTTTTTTTGGGGTGGTTGGGGGGGTGCTTCTTCTTGTTATTCTCACATCAATTATCATAATGGATGTTTGATGTGCAGTTCTTTCCAGGATCTGCTTAGTGTTTCAAAAATAGAATATAATCCCTTATGGAAATTCTGAGAACAACAAAGTTCGGAAAAAGAAAACTCCAGTCCCAATGAAATGTAGGTTATAGTCATGGATGTGCATATTGGAACTGGAGAATCTGTAACATTTCTATAGTGGTGGATTTACCTTTTGGAAGTGGCGAAGCTATGGCTATAACATTACTGTGGTGGTGGGCATTTTGGAACTGGTGAAGCTATGACCATTACGTTTCCACGGCGGTGGGTTGGCATTTTGGAATACGCGAACCTATGAATATAACATTTCTACGGTGGTTAAAACAAAATCGCTACAAAACATGCACCAATTATTAGGGAATTCATCATGGGTGACACACTGAAGATACAAATAAAGGTATAGATGCATGGTGAACAGTGAATTTCTTAGGGTAAACCCAAACATGAATGAATGTCAGTGCCTTTTATATTTGGGCCTATGTTTATGTGATAAATCTATCTTAAAACTCTTATAAATACCAGTGTAATGCCACTGTTCAGATACCATCATTATTAATTATATAAAAACATCATTAAAAGTTTTTTTTATCCATTGTCTAGGCCGATTATATGGTTCTTAAAACTTATTTGTTGCATAGAATATCTACACTTTACAGGTTGGTGTACATTCTGACTGTTTTACTGGCAATGTGAGATCTATTAGAGAAACAATGTGCTTCAAGCAGTTGCTCCAAAGTTTTCCACTCATGAATTTGGTTAGCTTATCATGAAAATTTAAGCTGCAAGGCTCCATGGAAGAAATAATAAGATTTTCATTGCTCATCGTTGATTTGGTGCAAATTTCAAGGTTGAGGTAATTAGGTTAACAAGGGGGCTTCTATAATCTTGATCCTATCTGGTATATATGGAGAATAACTTTTTTGCCACATAATCGAGTCTCACACTTTAGGGGTCATTCCTCCAATACTTTCACTAATACAGGAGGGGGGATGCCATAATTTGCTGTAACTGACCTCCCCCTAGCTGCATATGAAGAAACCTCATTAAGAACTATTATGTCTTGTAGCATATGCAGCTTATGCTCGTGGATTCATGTCTGTATGATTAGTTTGTCATCTGTCTATTCAATTTCAGCGCTGTATGAATAACTTTGGGATCCCCATGGCCACGAACCAGTGATTAAAAAGAGGCAAAATAAAGCAGTGCGGCCAAAGGGTCTGGGCGCATATGCTCCTAGGCGGCCGTCCAGGCCGCATTGACATCAATTTGCGTATTTTGAGTGTATTTTGTTATTTTATTAAGGTTATTTTTTAAACATTGATTCTAATTTGATTGCTAACTACTTTGATTTCTTTTGCACTTGTAAAAACGGTCTAAATAAGTATTCCAAACAATTAAATGGAAGCCGGCAATGAAGTAAATTCTGCCAAATTTTCAAATATTCAAAAAAATTTAATTAAATAATTAATTAATTGTCTAAACTAAATCTCTTTAATTTAAGTTCAAAAAAGGCACCAAAAAACCATTGTTATCAAAGGCTCGGAACTCAAAGGAGCCGTCAAAACTTGATGGAAGGTTGTGTTGGCGTGATTGAAACTTGAAGTCGAAGATGAGTTCGAAATTGAAAATCAAAGGTGAAGATAAGATCGAAGTTTGAAACGGGGATCGAAATGGAGATCTTTGTTCGAGACAAACTTGGAGAACTTCAAAGTCATCTCATGGCCCTCGAAATTGGCTTGGATCTCGAAATCCGTGGTGGAAGGCCCTCATGGTGGCTTTCGGCGTTTAATAATACTAAAACAACTCCAATTTATTATACATTACAGGTCAATTAACAAATAAAGAGAAATAAAGAGAGTATACCCACAAGAATACAAGCGTAAGTATAATTCCCGACTAAGCGGTCTAATGCAATGCTGGGCAGCTATTTTACACGCCTAGGCGGCCACCTTTTAAAACACTGCCACGAATTGATTTATTTGGACTGGAAGATATCTTTAATAATCAAATCTTTCAAGCTTATATAGTTGTCATATAGACATTGCAGAATTGAAATTTATTTTTCACACAATGCTATTTTTATATTGTCCTTTTACTACTCGGAACTTCTGCATCTGTTTAACCGTCCGATACTCAAGGGGTCACCTATTATGTGTTGGTTATGATCAAATTACTTGTTTTTGCCTTTAGTGCAATAGATTTCGTGTGCAGACACCCAAGGCTTCATCTTCCTAACTCCTAAGCCCTATACCGTGCTGATTGTTCTTTCCGTTGTATGTAATGCTAGACATGATGCAATTTGTAGCTTTAATTTCTTTATCTGAAGGTCTTTCTTGCGGCTTCTTTACATTTGCCATTGTAAAATGTTCATGATAAATTTCGTCGTATATAGGGTCACGAGTGCGGTCTTTTTGAATTTTTAGTTAAAATTTTAAATCGCCATAAAGCAGAAGTACACTTAATATGAATTATTAAGCACTTAAGCTTGAATCCAACCTTGACGGCGACATCCAACATTTAGATCAGGGCTGAACAGTATAAGAAACAGTGGACATCCCCCAGAAAGACCTAGTGTTTATCATCTCTTTTTACTTGATTCCTGTTGTTTAACAATTCATCATTATCGGCATCTAAGCCTTTTCCCATCAATATGGGTCTACATAACAAGGCTCTGTGAAAGGTTTGACAGTTCATGATCAAATGTCAACATGATACCAACCTTATCTAAACTACTGCCAAAGTCCTGGCCGAGAAAATCAGAAACTATGAATACGTTAGCATCTTGCAACAATTCTCATTGACCCATTGATGTCCTCCAATTTTGTAGAAGTTTATTCAAGTCATATTCTGAAAATTATGGAAATCATGATCTGTCTCAAATAGAGGGGTTGTTTTCTTTTTCTTTTTTCCTTTCATTTTAGTGCTGATGGTTATGTCCTGAATTGCTTCTATGTATGTTTTGGTGTACCAGGCAGTTCTGGAAACTGTTGCTAGAGTTTCAAAGAAAAATGACACCAAAGAGGACAAGTGCGTTTTTTAACTTGTGAAATATAAATGGTATATTAGGTATTTATTGTATATATTAAAACTTTGGTAATTGATGTGTATCACTTGCATACGTCTTTGTTTTAGATCATTTCAGCTACATAATGTATTTAATAATGAGGATCAGGCTGAGGATATCCCAACGCTTATTGACCGAAAGGTATTCTGATAATTCCACAATGGTGGTTTCTTATCGGTACTGCTTTAGATGCATGAAATTTGTGCATATGACCTGTTGGTCTGATATGCCAGATTCTACAATTACTCTGCAATCTAACCTGTAGTTGATGAAATGAATGTTGCCTTTTCAGGATAATGTTTTTATCATATCAAATCCCAAGTCCAAGTATCCGATACTGAAGTTAGACCTGAGGTATGCCTGCAGAGCTTCTTCTATTATTTATGTTTCCATTTCTTTACCTCTACTCAGACCATCACTCGCTTAAATATATTTTTAATATCAATCAAATCAACAAAATACTAACAATGCAGAGAATCCTCCTCCCAACGAACAATCGAAGGAGAAAAAAACTTTCATACATCTCTTTGAATATGGAATTCGTAGATATTTATTGCATGGTCCTTTACAATAGACGTTCATATTTAAACTCAAATATGCCAAATATGTGAGACATCCTTAAACTAACCAGTATTAATACGATGTGATGCTTCAAACTATGAAACTTACAACTAGAAGATCATAAAAAAGTAAAAAAAAAAAGTAAAAAAAAAATGATATGGTTATGTGTATGATATAGAACGCACACATGTTCCCTCTCAACAAATTATAAATTACTGAAATTATCAAATAAAATATCTGAAGCATAACCAAAATATGAACAAACTGCAATACTTAAAGTATTTGAAAAGATCAATAATCAAAATTGAAAAAAAAACTGAAGTATAATTTCTTCATATAACATATATCTTTAGAGAAAATAATACAAAGCACAAACAAATAATATTTTTAAGAACTCGTACTTATTTTTTTTTGAAATAGAAACTGTATGAGCTATCACATTATACAAAATTTCATCAAAACTAACATTGACTTTATCAATTATGAACTATATTCTTAATAATATGTTAATTGTTTATTTCTTTTTGATAACCTTTTGACCTTCCGACGCCAAAAGCATGATACTTCGATTGAAAGATGCTAAAACTATCGAAACTATCAATATAGATCCTCGAAAGAGTGTTCCAAACTTCCAATAAAATGTTAGACTCCTGCTTCTAACATGGATATAACTTTTTTTACAAAACAATTTTTTTACAGCTTCAAATGATATTTCGGTAAAACAGCTACAGTACATGGGCATTACATGACACTGATACGGCAAATCCTTTTAGTATATGATTTGGGTTTGGGCCGTATGGCACCAAACACGGAGGTACATGAAGAGACATGTGCGCAAACATTACAATTTAGCACATAGGTTGTGATAATAAGAATGACTCAATTATGATCATTTTTGCATAAAGTTATTGCTCGTTATTCCTTTCATTTGGATTTAAGGCAACCATTTAGGCCCTCGTTAAAATTGAGTTCTTTGGTTTCACAAGCTATGTATTAAATACATAAAAGGTTGGTGCTTCTTTGAGATTATAACTGGTGCGTCTGAGACCAGTGCAAAGTAGATGTATGGTACACGGACAGTATCAGCAGATTCATCACGCATTGTCCCAACATCTACGATCCTATCTGGAATCCTCTTCATAATTTATGTCCCAACAGTTAAGGTTTTATGTGGAATATCCTTTTCATAATTCATGTATGTGATATTCATATTTGTACGTTTTCCCCATTATTTTGCTGTACCACAGCTCCTCATTCATAGCTACCTTCAGTTCTCTTGCCATTACAAAAGATTTGATTGCAATTACAATTCTAAGAGCTTGTATGGCGCTTCCGATTAAAACTAAAAATTTGTTCTCTTGTCATTACTAATAATTTGTTGGTGTTACTGTTTATTGTTTAGCTGTTGACATCTAAGATAATTGCCGGTTCATTTAAGACAGTGCAAAGGAGTTGTACAAATATTATCAGCAGATCTTATATGGAATTCTCCTTTTTATCTATGATATTTGCACATTTTTCCCATTCTTCTGCTGCACCACAAGGTCTTCGATTCATACCTATCTTTAGTCCTCTTGGCATTACCAAAGATTTCTTTGCGATTACAACTTTATGAGCTTGTTTGGTGGTTACATTTACAACTAAAGATTTGCTCTAGTGGTGTTACTAAAGATTTATTTGGTGTTCATTTATTAAATTGCTTACATTTAAGGTTATAAGAATTTCATCTAAGACCAGTGCAAATGATATATATGGTACACAAATATTAAATATTACGACAGATTCATCAAACCTTGTCCCAACAACTGAGATCTTATAACGAATCTTCCTTATATATGATGTGAACATTTTTCCCAGTCCACTGCTGCACCACAAGCTCCTCAATTCATAGCTACCTTCACTTCTCTTGGCATTACTAGGATGTGTTTGAAATTACAGCTCTATGAGCTTGTTTGGTGGTTACATTTACAACTAAAGATTTGTTTGGCACTACGATTATTTTTTTGTGTTTATATATTTAGTTCCTTGCATCCACAGGCTGATATCCGATCTTGTAGTGGTTATCGTATCTGCAGCTTGTGGCGGAATTGCCTTTGCCTGTGCTGGACAACCGGTTTGTATTAGATGATACTTGTTTCCAACTATAACACACCCGCTAGGGAATACATGGTTCTTTTTTAGTTCGGCAGTGATCGTATGTTTATATATACATATGTATATGCACATGCATGCATATGTATGTACATGTATATGTACATGCATGCATATGTATATACATACATATATGCATACATGTGTGTGGTGAGACACACAGAAGTCTGACACCCTTCACTAATGCACTTTTTCTGAATTTGCTTCGACTTTCTAAATCAAATTTTGTTCCAGGTGATTACTGGATATTTACTCGCCGGATCACTTATCGGGCCTGGGGGTTTGAACTTTGTCAGCGAAATGGTGCAAGTAAGGTGCTTTTACATTTTGGAATTGTAGCTAGTGTACTTGCCTCATACATTACCATCTTACATACCAGAAACACTGAAAGCTCTATCTACATTCAGAACCCAGAAGTCCCTTGATATATTTTGACACTTGCATTTGAAGTGAGAAAATATGTTGTTTTATCTTATCAAATTTTTCTCATTAAAAAACATTAAATTACAATAACCAGAAATCTAATTCATGGGGGCAATTTTTGGTGTGTTTTCTAAAATTTAGTTGCAATAGTTCCTAACTGGAATCATATTTCACATAAATGCGTTTGTTAGTAAGTTGCCAGGGACATGAAGAAAAGAAAGACACGTCACATACCCAAATCATGTGGATACCATGGCCAACATTAAGGTTATTGCTTGATAATTAATAGGCCATGTATGATATGTAGACAATGTGACCACTATGACACAGGTGACACAAGCATGTTTTTTTGGGAGAAAGTAATTCCCCAAAATCTAGCCATGGAGAAACGAATATGAATGTGTTCTGCTTAACATGCGTTTTACTGAAACACGTAGGTACAAATGTTCTATAGTTTTCCATATGTGAGAGAACCTTGAAAAGAGTAATGTTACTTTGTACAGTAAGTTGTTTCCAAGAGGAGGCATAACATTTTTCATCATATGCACGCTGCTAAGGTTTAAGTTTATAAGTGTCTGCCACAGCCGGATATGTGTATCTTCCCTGACATGGAGGCTCATACCATTTTTTTTCAAGGAGAAGAGTCCTAAATACCATCGAAGTAATGCTAATCTTATGCTTTGAGGGTATGGCTCTTCACTGCAATCTGATTCCATACATATTTTCTTTTCCAACCCTTCATCTATTTCGTTAATCATTATTATGTCATCTCTTTCATTATTATGTCAGACTGATGGTGCACACTACGGCAGTGAGCCAAACGAGTTAAATAAAAGGTTTATTAACTGAGTTATTAGCATGCCTTAACTCGTGATGACCTAATCACAATTAGCAAAACCTGACCAACTGCCTCACCCACTGGGACTGAAATATAACAGGTTGCCCAACAGCAGGACTGCATATAGCAAGCTGCATTGTGAATAGAGTTAGGTCTTGACAACTTTTCTTCTAGTGTTTCTTCTAGTGTGTTTATTTTAATTATAATTGATTTAGCACCTTTTATTAACTTCTAATATATATTTGGAGATAAATGAATAAGATGCCGGTGAGATATACTTGTATAAGAATGCTGGATGGTTAAATGTAAATTGTAATTGCTGTTGGCAAGCACTCGTGGTAGTTGCTAATCAGACCTTTTTTTATTTATTTAGAATAGAAAAAGTCGAGTTAACATGTAAGAGGGTCTGTGGACTTGCCAGGAAGTTGCTAGATGGCAATGCGATATGTGGTTCCTTCTAAATGCTGGAAGCTGTATCTTAGAGGGGTTTCCTATGTCCTTCAATGACTACAAGATCAGCAATCCATGGACTTGTATCCCTAAGCAAACCACTGATGGGTCTATGGCCACAGAGAACAATCCTTCACATGCAAACTCAGTTCTCTCCTGTATATATTTGTGTTCTTTTGGTCCCAACTCTAAAGGAGGCTGCAGCTTGGTTCTTTTTCTTGTCCATTTTCAAAATTGACAGTAAATGAACTTTCAACATTAAGGCATGAGGATCTGACTCGACTTTCGAAATATGACACTTGTTTAGAATTCCTCACTAAAGGCTGAAAATCAACATATTCATGAACTTAAATCAACTTGAAATCCATCTTAATGGTTATATCTTCTAGTTGCATGAGCATTGTTAGTTATAACTTTTGACATGTGAATGATACACACTGTATTCTATCAGTGGCCCTACACGGGGAGGGGGGGGGGTAGTTAAAAAGTTAGAAGGAAATCGCAGGAAAATATCATTAATTACTGCAGTTTTTCACTAAACTACCTCTAATTTTTTTATTACAGCAAGCTACCCCAAAGTGCACTTTTGAGGGTATTTTAGTCAAATATCCCTTTAAAACCTATGTTCAAGGGTTATACTGCAATAATAAACTAAGGTAGTTTAGTGATAAACCATAATTAAAAAGGCTATTTAGTGTAATTTACCAGGAAAAATCTTGGATGCCATATTATTAGAAGTAAAAAAAGCTAATAATTTTGAAACAAAATATAGGGTTTACTATCTTCTAGGTACAAGAAAACGAGGAGAAAAGGCTTTGATCTTCTAACTTCTACAACTTTTGTCGATTTGGGTGATGAGAGAGAGGATTTGGGGATTCATTGATTACTTTCCGTGTTATTGCATACTATGATATATCCTAGCCCTACATCGATCAAAATAAGTCAAACCGCTGATCCCCATGTTTTACCCTAGTTTACATTGTTGGATTGTTATAGCAGGGACCCTAAATCTGAGAACGGGGTAGTACCGGAGAGACATTTGTGTGTGTGTGTGTGTGAGAGAGAGAGAGAGGGGGGGGGAGTCGCAATCTGGCGGTCACTAAATGAAAGAATATAAGGTTTTGGCGGTTTTAAGTGAACCGGGTATTGGGTTTGCCGGTTTAAATCCAATACATAGCTTAAGCCCAAAATTCCTAACATTTTCTTCTTCCTGATCACGTGACATCCAATTTTTTCCCCAATATCGCTTGACTCGCGTCTTTGACTCAGCACGCGACTGCTAGGTGGGGCCTGCCATGGGCGTGACTGCCAGGGGAAGCCGGACATGGGCATCAGCGCTTCTCCCTGGTGCTCGTTGGTGTGGTTGCTGGGGGCCCCGGGGCCAAGCCTGCCCCCTTTACCTCCGCCCATACTTTCTATGAAGCATGTCATATTACAATATCTACACGGTAGAATGAGGATGAATGCTAATAATGTGGATAAAAAGCTTCCAGGCAACTTGCCTTCATTTGTTTAATTCTTTCTAATAATGCCAAGTTGAAGTTGAAGTGCTATACTGACAGAATAAGATGGTCTGCAGGACCATAAATTAATGTGATGAAACCATCTCTTTAATATGCAGATGATTAGCACTCCTTTTTACATGCTCAAAAACTCTATATCAAGCAGTTCTTCGGCAACACACGCGAACAAACTGCTTGCGAACAAATAAAGGAACTTAAGAATATATACCTGAATCACCATGATGTGTGAATTTATTAACTGCATGCACTGGGATAAAAAAAACTGCAAACAGCTGGGATCAACAAATTAAGAAATATTAAGCAGGAGCTAATCACCTGTGTGTGTGTGTGTGTGTGTAAAGCATGATGTAACAAATATAGTTTGTAGCAGTTCATGTGCAGAGTAAGGTGGACGTCTGTTTCCTGCGACTGTTTTTTGTACTTAAGAGAGAAGCAGGAAAATGCAAAGTCTAGCTTGTTCCTTCTGTTTGACTCTATTAACTGAAATCCTGTTTGCTACATGAATCATAAACATTTCTTAACACCGATTGTTGAAAGATCGTTTGCAATTTGGTGGATGCTTGTATTATAAAGTTATATTCTCATTTATCATAGAATTGTAAAATGTGCATGTCTTGTGCCAATGCCATTCTTCCTTGCTCTTCATTGTAGGTGGAAACGGTAGCCCAGTTTGGTGTAATTTTTCTTCTTTTTGCATTGGGTCTGGAGTTCTCTACAACAAAGGTCAACTTTCTTCTCTGTATGGATTTAATTTGGGTAGATTTTTTTTTAAATTTGAAGTTTGGCCGGAAAAGTCGTAAATCTTCGACCCTGAATTACTTAGCATTGGCTCTGCAGCTTCGAGTTGTTCGTGCAGTTGCTGTCCTTGGGGGTCTACTCCAGATTTTTCTGTTTATGTGCTTATGTGGTATAACTGCATCGGTATGTAGAAGTTTCTTTTCGAGAATTTGTAGTCCTTCTGTCACTTATTTAGTAAGAACACTCAACTGCATGCTGTATTTTACTTCTTGCAAGCCAGCTCCACATCACTAATAAATTTCAACTGGTATCAGAAGGCTTGTTCACACACACACACAGAGGAGCCAACATTTTGCTTCTTGCAAGTCCACTCTGCATTTTCCCATAAGATTGAGAAGTCTGCACCAATCCTATCAACAGATTAGTGTGTGACATTCGTGAACCACGCTTATCTAACAAGATGTTTGGTGATTTTTAATGTGCATGCTGATGCTTTATTTTTGCAGCTATGTGGGGGTAGGCCTTCAGAAGGTGTATTTGTTGGCGCATTCCTGTCAATGTCTTCAACCGCTGTGGTAATTCTCTAAAAGTTGGTCAAAGTGTCTTTTCCTTCATTGAGGATAATGGAAAGATAAGGTGGCATTATATTTTCGTTAAGAATTGAGAATCTTCTAATTATGATGTGTGTTCAATTGCTAAGTGCGTATTTTCCTAATGTTACTGTAGAGGGATTTATGTGCTGATGTGACTCCATCTAGCTCGTATAATAATTTTAAAACATGTAACAATAACTAAGAAGCTTTGAGCCGTCACAAAATCTTAAAATTTGATTTTTTTCCATTGAAAACTTCAGTTATTTTTTGACTAGAAGAACAAGGAGTATTTCTTGTGTTAGAGATACCCATAATCCACCTAGATTTAGGCACAATCCTATACGAAGTTACAATTTCTACTCTATGGAATCTTATAGGAGACAATCGAGATCCATGTCTTAGACCATCTTGGAATCCTAGTTTAACAGATCACCTAAATTGAAGTTGTAGATAATTAGTATCTTGTTAGAGAAAGGAGTGTTCACATCTGGATTTTCAGATACAGGGTGATTGTAGAGTGTTTTTCGTCACCCATTCGGATGGATGCGCTCATTTGTCAGGTGCTTTAGAGATTCCCCCGTGTCCGATGGTGGGCCGGGGTAATTGATTGTGGGGATCCTTATCTCCGGCAGCCGCAGACAAAACTGCCGTTAATTACTCATCGTTTTGAGGCGGGAGAACCTCCGATCAACGGGTCTTACGGTCATGCGAACTCAATGTGAAAATGCGTGCGTTGGACATGCAAAAGTTTTGTTTTATTTGATTTTTTTTATTTAAAGTGATCGCGACAGGGGGTGCCTGGGACGGTTGCCTCCCCTTAAAGAGCTGGGTCGGGTGCCTCTCGAGGAGGCACCAGGGTCGGCCCCCTAGGGGAAGCCGACGGTTGGCTCCCCCCTTGGGGGGAGACCGGGGTCGGCTCTCCCGGGGGAAGCCGGTGGTCGGCTCGGGGAAGCCGGCGGCGGGTTCCCCCAAAGGGGGAACTGGTGGTCGGATTTCCCCCCTTAGGGGAAGTCGGAGTCGATTTCATCCTTTTTTAAAGGAAAGGCGGCGTTGAAATTATGTCAAAATTATTTTTTGTTTTATTTTGAAAAGTTATTAAGTTTTAAAATTTTTACAAAATTTCGGCGGCATAACCGCTAGATTTTGTCGTTTTTATTTTATTGAGATAATATAGATTGAAATCTATGTTTTCACGTTTGAGTGAATCATTAATGGAAATCTGTATTTAAGAGAGATTACGGATCGAAATTCGCATTCCGAGGGTTTCCTCGAGGGATAAGCCTAAAGGCCTTCCCTCATGTGGGGTCACTCTTAACTTTGTTCCTATTTTGATGTCAAAAGAGCTATCTTTGTTCTTGAATCTTGAACTTAGGGTTTGGATGAGAAAAAGAGGTATATTTTCTCACTTATGCTTTGGATCTTGAAGTAGAGATTGCTCCCCTATTAATTAAACATAATAATAAGAGGTAAGCTCTGTTCAAACCCAATGAGACAACGTCTCACGTGCTCTCCACGTGAGCGCCAGCGTCGGCCTCTTATGGATTAAATCTTACAGCGGCGCCTCACGTGAAGTTCACGTGACCACCAGTGTGCAAAGTATAGGAGCGCCTGTTATATAAGAATTAAATTCTTAAGTGGTGCCCACGTGCATAACACGTGAGCGCCAGCGTCTAAACTAAAGCCGGTAGAATTAAATTCTACATGAGAAATATTTCCCCAAAATTCGGGATATTCTCTGTTAAACAGAGCCGTTGGATCAAAAATCCAATGATGATAAATCATCCAATGATAAAATTAAATTCTATTTTGGGAATATATTTCCCCAATCTTTCTAAACAAATAAAGATTGTGCTCTGTTAAACAGAGCACCCTTGGATTAAAAATCCAATGATAATTAAAAATCACTGGTAATTCTATCCATGGGAAAAATATTTCGTTAATCTTGTAAAAAACAAGAATATATATTTTCTGTGAACTAAAATTTACTGGATCAAATATCCAACGGTGGATAAAATCCCCCAAATAATCTTTTTGGCGAAGTAAATCAATTAGTATCTCTCAAATGAGAGATTTTCTCAAACTAATTAACAAATTTAACTCTTCTATATAAAGGATATGAGACTTCAAGACAAAAAAGAGGAACCCTACAAGCTTCTTTCAAAAAAAAACTGAGAATTCAATTCTCTTTTGAAGAAAAAAGATCATTGCTCTTCAAAACTCTAGGTAAAGAAAGACAGAGGTAGAACTTATCTCTTTTGCCTAACATAAGGAAAATAAGGGTTTAACCCTCCAAAAAAAACTTAGTTCTTCTCCTGATCTGAGATTTGAAAAGCAAATCTCTCCATTAGCGGAGAATTTAATTCTCATCGAGGAGATTCCGTTCTCCAAACTCAAGTCTCGGGAAAAAGAACTAGATAAAAAAAATAGAAGACATATTGTGTAGAAATTTAATTCCTTCACAAATAGGGTTTAACTCTATATAAAGAACTTTGTTCTTGCAAAAAACAGAAAATCTTAATTCTCCAATAAAACCGATCTTAGATCTTCGAGATCATTAATGGTCAAAATGCCATTAACAGAAGTTAACTTCAGAAAATTTCAACAAAGAAAAAGACTTGTCGCCTCACGTGCTTTCCACGTGAGCACCCAAAAGATTTCCTTAAATGGAGCCCAGCGCCTCACGTGCTTCTCACGTGAGCGTCCAAAACAAAGGACTTAGCATCTCACGTGCTTCCTACGTGGGTGCTCAAAGTAGAAGGCCCAACGTCTCACGTGAAATATACGTGAACGCTGTATAAAAGCGCAGAAACACTATAAAATTAGTCCAAATGATTAATTGCTCAGCACTGATTGGGCAGTGCCTCACGTGAAACACACATGAGCGTCCTATAAAATAAATGAGGCAGCGCCTCACGTGCCCCTTACTTGAGCGCCATACAAAATGCTTAACACTCTATGTTCAGTCAAAATGACTAAAGTGCTTAGCAGCGATTGGGCTGCGCTCATGTTTGAGCATCCCACATGATACATATGTGAGCGCCATAGCCCCAAACAAGTGCTTATCACTTCTGCATGAAAGGAAAAGGGCTGAGCAAACAGAACCATAAATAAATGCTTAGCACTTTTGAATAAAAAAAGAAGCAACAACTGAATAGACCAAGCTCATATTGGCTAAATCCTTCTGAAAGTTTCTTGCAGCTGAGCCCAAATGCTCTGTTGTTAGATCTTAATAAAATTTAATGATCATGAAAATATTGCTAAGTTGATCTTAGTCTCAAATAAGACTAACGCATTCTTAGTTAAAATAAATTGAGTCCAAATACTTATATATTTAAGTTGATCTTAATCTCAAATTAGATTAACGGCCCTTAAATAAAATAAAATATTTTTTGAACTAAAGGACTACATAACCTAAGTTCAAAACCCAAATTCATAAATATACGGATTTCGATTGATTCGCGCCCTACGGGCGATGACATAAAATATTCTCCGTATACAATTTACGGGCAACCCCATAAAAACAAAATAACACACGACATGAAGTGAACTACCGGAGAAGGAGAGAGTGGTTATCGCAACGCGATAACGGAATTAACTGCAGGGGCTTGCGCCTGCAGGGAAGAGCGTTTCCACAATAAAAAACTCCTCACAAATGAGAAGGAAGTTGATAAAGTTTGCTACAACGGTCGCATCTGTCCAAACCATCGATATATGGTTTCATAAATCAACTTGGTATTTTCGGAGAGATGGATGGATATGTTCAAATAGCATCTGCTCCCAAATTCAGGTAGGACGATCAATCCCAGTTCGTCTCTATTTTCGGCGGTAAACAGATTTTGGCACGCCCGGTGGGACCTTTTCCTCTTTCCACGTTTGCTATGGTTGCCCTTGGACTCAAGGTACTAAAGCTTGATGTCTTGCTCCTGTGCAGAAAAATCAATGGCTTCCTACTGCATCTCATGCAACAGTAACTCCGCTCCACCACAACTGGAGGAGTGACATATGGGCCCAATGCGGCCTCTATTTTCTCAAAGCCGGTGGGGCAGGTCCCACAAGCCACTACCGGACTGTTCTTCGGGACCATGCTCCCGCCTGTGAGTTTCGGTGCCTCAACGCCACAAGAAGCTCCCCGAAAGTTGGTCTTCGATCAGTTGGTAACCACGACGGCTCCCATCAGCAAGTCGCAAACCCTGAAATTTCAGTCTTCAACAGGCTAAGCAAAAGCTCGAGCAGGCCCATAAAAAAGCCCGTGATACCTGAAGGGATTACCCCAAAAGGTTGGCCATTCCTGCCACTGCTACAGACGAAGCCGACAAAGGTGCTTCCCTAATCAGACGGTTGGTCTTCGAAAGATTGGCCGGCTTTCCTCAAACTCTATCAAGGATGTCGGTTTTCAGCAGGCTGACGCCGATTGAAACCCCTCAGCAAAGCCGGGGGCATGATGAAGCCGCTTTCAAAACTAGGGCGGTCTCTTCATTAAGGCACGTTCGACATCGCTACTGGCGCCAAATAAGACAGGCTGGGGCCAATTCCCCCTCTGGGCTCATCCCACCAACTCCTATGGCGGATGTCAACGCTGCTGTTCCTACCGGGAACAGTTTTGATCTGCTTAGGAGGGTACGTAAGAACTCCCTGACGGTAGTGCCGAAGAAATCATCTTTGCCAGTAGAGGTCCTTGTGCTGCAACATCCAGGGCAGCCTCATCAACAGCTCTCCTCACAAGTACATATGGTTTGGCGAAAAGTTCAAGACCCGTGACTCACAAAAATTACTCTTGCCGATTCGAGAAATCTAAGGGCTGGCAAGGAAAAGACCGCTCCTTCGCTATACAACGGGGGACTTCTCCTAAACAGGTGCCTGTCATAACGGCTCCTTAAACTCCAATCTCTCATAAAAGAACGAGGCCGGAGAAAACTCTACCGTCCGTGGCAAATTCCAAAGGCAACGGACCTAAACGCTCCAAGTTTGGGGGCATAACCGTACATACGGTTTATATGGCTTTAGGAAAAAAAGAAAGCCGTGCCTCAGTGAGTCATTGACTACAAACCCGGTCGCTGACTAAGGCTCTGGAGCAACAGCAAAAAACTCCAGGAAATGCTGACCAAAATGGTAGCGCTAACTGGATAAAAAGAAGGTCCGGACAAAGAAGTCGAACAATGCCAAAAGCAAGAGATCGATGCAGAGTTTCTGCGAAGGGTGTTAGAGAGAAAGGACAAAAAAGCTGCCGAGCAAGCTGCTAACATAAAGCAGATGAGCTCTTCTATTCCAAGATATAATGGGAATGATGATACAACCGGAACCTCAGGCCGATGACCCGCCAATAGTCAACGAGGATGACAGAGGGGGAACATCAAACCCTCCTCCGACCTTATTAGTGGCCAAAGAAGAAACTATCTCCAAGACGGCCCTGGATGATTACATCGCTCAGCAAATAAGAGCCCACCAAGCTAATGAAGCCGCCGGCCAAATTGTCAGAACTGAGCGACCATATCCAGGATGGTATGACCAAATCAAATACCCGCCGGGATATACGATTCCCAAGTTCCATGTCTACAAAGAAACATACAACCCTGACCAATATGTCGCACAATTCAGAGCTTTATGCGGCAATACTGAAGGCGATGACAAACTGTTGTTTCGTCAGTTCGTCGACAGCTTGTCAGACAACTTTCGAATGGTACTCGGAGCTTCCAAATGACTTCGTGAAAACCTTCGCAAAAATGGAGCAGCTGTTCACACAGCGGTTCGCCAGCGCGAGTGAACGCACTCCGATTACGACATTAATTAATGTCAGGGTAAAGCCGGGAGAAACATGGGTCCAATACGCGATCTGGTGGCGGAACCTGCGGTCTAAGTGCGAACAGCGCATTGAAGAGTCTCTAGCCGTGAGCATGTTCATTGGGACCCTTGATCCTTAAACGACCGTGCCCCAGTTCATAACGTTCTTCAAGCCCTCAACTTTTCAGGCTCTGATAGACAAACTGGCCCAGATAGGACATGGGTGTTCCTACTCAAATAAAGACCCTCGAAATACTAAGGGTAAAGAAAAGGCTGCCTTCGTTGCCAATACGCAACAACCGGGTGGCCCAAAACTAGCTGCTCGCTAAAACAACGCGTGTTCGCGCTCGTCCTTAGAAGAAAGACTAGGACGTGCTTACTCGTTCCCGTGCGATAAACCGAGGAGATTGTTCGAGTTGGCGATGCGAAATAACCTCATCACATTGTCAGACCCGTTGCGTCCAGCCCAACCTGGCGACGTCAACAACCTTAATTATTGCTCCTATCACAGCATGGTGAGTCACCCAATTGAAAATTGCTACATCTTCAAAAATTGGGTTGAAGACCGGTATCAACGGGGGAAATTCGCGCTGTCTGATAACTGGCCCCAGAAGCACACTCTCGAAAAGGTGGACGCACAGTAGGCATCATGCTCACTAGGGGAAGATACTCCATGGAAAGTCGTTCTTTCAGTAAAAACCAAAAGAATGCTGAAGGATTTGCAGGTATGTCCGGCAATCAGGTGGAAAAGTCCACTTGAACCCGAAATAATCGAAGAAATGCTAAAAGCTCGTCCTGCGCCAAAAATTGCTGACAAGGGGAAAATCCCCCAAGTCACGCCTTTGAAGTTTTCGAAAAAAAAGAAGACCAAGAAGCCTTTGCAACCTGCTGAGTATGACGACAAGCGCACAGATCTACAAAAATACATAGATGCGCTGGAGGAGTATAACCAGAAAGTGCGGACACTGGTCATGCTCGAAAAATTCCTCAAGTTTATTCTTGAGGGCGAAGACAATGACAATGATGAGGGAAGTGACTCATCAGAAGAAGTGGAAGACCGTGTTGCAAGTTGCCACATGGTCTCTCATTCGTCGTTATATGACGAAACTCTCTTAGCGTCGAAAAATGACGTTGAGAAATTGGGGGCAAAATCGGCGCTAAAATCCCCGAAATTGACAGAAGACCCGATTGAGAGGCTGTTAAACGAAGCCTTTCAAAAAAGCAAAGTTGACAGAGAACGTGAGACAACCATATATGAAAAGGCTAAGCGTCGGCGTCTGAGCAAAGAAGCCGCGGTGAGGACGAGTCGTAAAGTGCTTTAACCAAACCAAAGCACACCTGCAACAAATAAGAGCATGAGCAAAACAGAGAAACGGTTCGCTAAAGCCCT
Source organism: Agapanthus africanus (assembly GCA_030015575.1). NCBI lineage: Eukaryota > Viridiplantae > Streptophyta > Magnoliopsida > Asparagales > Amaryllidaceae > Agapanthus > Agapanthus africanus. Next base: position 286,708,758 of record JASDDO010000006.1, read on the forward strand.
GTCAATAGGAATGGAGCTACCACCTCTCATAAAGTACACTCCCGGGGTCACATGCTTCGATAGAGAAGACTCGCATCCAGAATACTGTTTATATCATCGAAGGGTCGTCCACCCCATCGAGAAATGCAGTGCCTTCAAAAAGTGGTGGTAAGGATATGCTGCCCATCAAAAACACTTCAAGAGGATGAAGTGCGAAGCTCGCACTCGTCGACATCAAAATAGCGAGACGAACACACATGAAGAAGCGACTGGCAACTGTCGTATGGCTGGTACCCGTTCGGAAGGAGGAAAACCTCCAGTTCTTACATTGGGGAGCGATTTCGAGGACAAAACATTCTTCAATCTTCTTTTCAAAGACTCCGTTTCCAAAAAAGAAGATGAGGAGAAGAACTGCGAGAATATTCAGCTGTGTAACCGCACGCTGTCTGAGAAGAAGCTCGGACATACAAAAGTCCGAACAAAAAAGACAAAGGGAAAAGGAAAATCCTCCAGGAAATTGCCTTGATGAAGAAGTGGTAAAATAGCTCACCATAAAGGACCCGCTTAAGAAAAACAAGGTGGATTACGCCCTTGCACATCTGAGAAAAATACCCTCGCAGCTGAGCATATTGGATGCTCTCCTCCTGTTCAAGCAAGTACGAGATTCCCTGATCAAGGCATTACAAGAGCCCCATCAATTTCAAGCTTTCCTCGCATAGGAGAAGATGAAAGATGAGCTGGCAGAGGTCCACATGGCTGATATTACATTCAGCGATGAAGATCTACTCCTCTGTACGTGCGAACATAATCGCTCGTTATCGTCACCGGGTACTGTCACGACATCTGTTGGATTATGGCAGCGCCCTGTCCATCAAACCGTGGCCGAATGCGGAACAAATTTTTTCTAAATTGGCGCTACCATAACCCCCGAATACGGATCGACCATTAACCTTATATCTAGCAAGCAATAAAAGAAGTTTGGAATGTTATACCGAATGATCCGTGTCCTTCGGTCTTTAACCTCTTCCCAATCTCGTAGTGGCCACCATGATCGAGTTTGGTCGCCGGTCTCCCTCCATCGAAGATGATCCATCCGAGAGTTTATGAATCGAGCTCCTACTTCATAACCGAAGTAACTAGGGTATCTAGTTTGCTAAACTAGATAGTCAAGATGATGTAGAGTTTAATGAGGGATTAATTTGTCTTTAAACACCCTAGATTTCTCAACACATGAGAGGGTTAGAGTGGAGGAAGAAGAAGCGGCCATGAGAGATGAGAGTGTGAAGCTTGAGCTCAACTCAAGAAAGAGAAAAATGCTTTGTCTTGTGAGCATGTGAGAGTGGGATATTATCAACTCAAGAAAATATCTCAAGTCAACTAAAATATCTCCAAGTCAACAAAATTATCTCACAATACAAATAAATATATCAAGCATGATTCAATAGTGTTTCAATGGGTCACACCCATAAGTCAGTACCATGAGTCACTTAATTAAAGCATGTTTGAATTAAGCTAACCACACCCATCTCTCACCTTAATTAACCATTTAACCTAAAATGGTTAATAGACAATAATGAGGTGTTATTCTTCTAGAAACAATCTTGTAATAAATTATGAGAATGCCCCTCATCCGTATCTACATACCAGTATCTGTTTTCCGAAAAATACGAATACAATGAGACGAAAATAATCCAACAGTATAATACTAGGATCCGGCTTAAACCAAAGCCCACTAGTATTATCCGTCCGAATCATGATACGTGCACTAGTGCACGTATATGATCGAATCCTGCCGTAAAACCATACGGCCTCTACATCGTTTCGCCCGAAGCAGAGAAACCCTCTATGTGAGACTCTAAAGACTCGTCAATACACTAGCAGTGTGTTTAACCACAAGCACGTCAGCGACACTAGCTGTACGTAACGGCTACCAAGGTATTGAGCGAAAAGAAGGCCGACGAGCAAACTCATCCTAACCCCTACCGAGCCTGTTTGTGTCAATATCCATACAGTACGGTCTGTTCGTCTAAGAGTCGCATATCGAGTCTAGGGGGTGGATAAAGTCAAACCCCTAAAAATGCGACATTTCGTGTCGGTATGAAGCCCATCACAAACTGAGAAACTACCGATCTAAATCAGTAATTCTTGACTACCTTGATCAAGGATTTCTGGTGATGGCCACCCATGCACAACGCGACATCAACCCCCAATACCGGGAGAGACGAATCCCCGACGATCCGCTCATTGCCTCCATGTGGCTCGGGACTGTACCCAACTAAAATCTGTTTGCACGACTCTTTTGAGCCGTGGTAGGGTAGTAATCAAAACACAATGGGAACTCACACGAGACAAAAAAAGATCTCAGGTCGACAGACTAATCTGTACACATGTCACCTGGGAACTGCTATCTTACAATAGGTATAATACCAACTAGCATGTTCCCGGCGAGTTCGTCCAGTGTACTCATAACCCAATGGGCACCTGCATACTACCTTAGGTGAATAAATTAACACTAATGGCTTGTGAGACCGGCCACCGCCTTTCGTCGGGGTCTCGATCAGTATACACTAGTCTACTCTGGAGTATCAATGCCCAGTCTTGATACTCCCACGACTAGAGACATTTAAGGATGTGCTTATAGACCACCCAGCTCCCACGTATATGATCGCCATCATAATACTGGTAGTCTAGCAAGAATTCTATGGGTTCTATCAACATGTAATAGTGAACTGTAATGCCACCTAAAGCATGTATACGATGATAAAAATAAACCAGATAGCATACTATCATCTTGAGTAAGACTGTTCTACCCGTATAGGTTCTCCTCAATCATCTAATCGCGTGCCCGTGATTACGATAATTGACTTGAGGGCACTATAGCCAACACCATCAAGATAGGGAAAATTCTTGTCCACAACAGATCCTCCGTTAACCTTCTCAATGTGAGAGTGCTGAAGGAAATTTGCATGAACGTTCAGCATCTTGCTCGAGATAAAATTACCATCTCCGGATTCGACTCGCAGTCACCACGGACGCTTGGGTCCGTAATACTAACGCTACGCTTTTGGCTGCTCGTCACTGACATCAAATTTCATGTCATTGACGTCAAGACTTGTTACAACGCCCTACTCGGCAGGTCTTGGTTATACGAGTACTACGTCATCCCTTTTACACAATATCAGTGTATGAAGTATTTCAAGAATGGCTCGGAGTACACCGTCACGTGAGAGCAAATCCGTTCTCCGTAAACGAAGTCCGGAAATACGAAGACGCAAAGTACTTCCTATCAGATTTCGAGAATACTGAAAGGTGCCACAAGCAGGAGAATAAACAGAAATCCGTTGCCATTATTCCGCTCTTTGGGAGCGATACCGAGGAAGACGAAGAGATAGTCTACTCGGGGCAACCCAAAAAAAAGCAATAAACCTGGACCATCTACTCTTATTTTGGTCTTTGGCAGCGACTTAGTGGACAAGGCTAATGCAGTGTTCTCCGTCCGCCCGTCAATGCAGACTCTTGCCGGAGCAGATCAGAGTTTACGGATTATGATGGCTCCGCATCGACACTACAAGGAACTTGATACGCTCGATACATACATCGTACAAGAACTGCAAACTTTTTACATACCTCATAGGCGAAGAGGTGAAAAGGCGATTCTTTTCTACTAATCTACGAAGACCAAAGTGGAGAGAAATTTGGCACGGTACTGATTTTGCGCTCGACAGGCTTCAACCCATCCGTCTGCCAAGATATTATGCGGAGGGATTGAAAGAGCTGTTAAGACGCCAAGGCGTATCCCTCGAACAAACTGTTCAACAAGCCCAATTCTACAAAAAGATTTGGAACTCTCGGGACTCCGCGAAAGAAGCCCAATGGGAAGATGGAGACAACTGGGCTGGGATATGTTCGGTCCAAGAAGTGGGAGCAAATCTACAGCTGCCGCATCGTAAACAGCTTGAGTGAAGAGGAAAACGCTTTTTTAAATAGCCGTGACGTCGAATCGGAGGGAGATCCTGCTTTGAAAACGTTAAGTCCGTCGCTTGAAGAACAAATTAATAAGCTAATAAAAGAAGCTTGTCAAACGAGCCGGGACAACCACAGCCGCGAAATGGCAATTTATAAAAAGGCCAGGACTCAGCGTCTCAGTCAGTAATCTGCGGAGAAAGTAGACCGTAATTTTATTCATCTCCAACCCGCTATATGTTCTCGCAAAAGGGGAAAACCCCGAAATGGAGGTAAAAATAGGGCAAAGAACGCAAATAACGTTCGAAAACAACAAAGCGGATCCAAGACGCCGTGCAATCGAGAAAAAATCGATTGGAACCCATCCTTTATAAAGAAGATGGGTCGTGATTACTCTTTCCCTCAAGACAAGATAAGAAAAATATTCAACATTGTCATAAAGCACCAAATGATGACGCTTCCGGAGTCTTGGCATCCCGAACAAATAAACGAGGTCCATCATCTGGATTATTGCTCCTATCACCGAGAAATAGGTCATCCCCTTGAAGACTGTTTTACCTTCAAAGACTGGGTAGAGACCAGTATCGTCAAGGCAGGCTTACATTATCTAACAGCTGGAGGGTAAGCCCGCCACAAAAGCATGAGCTAAAAGAGGACCTATACCATCAGGATAGGACCGGCTCGGCATCGAGAATGGAAGCGAACTCGTACCTGCCATATGATAGCACTCTCAAAAGAGAGGACACGAGACTATGATTGATCTTTACATGTGCTTCGCAAATGAAGACGAGAACGAGTTCAAGATGATCTCAGAGTTTCCACCAGCACCAAAAGAGCTGGAAGATAGGATACACACCACGGCGGACAACTTAAGAAAAATTGACTTAGCGACGGAAAATGATCCGAGGCCAACGTTCGTCAGTGAGCTGCTATCTGAAAAACAGGTAGCCATGTTAAAAGACGTGCTCATGCAGTATAAGATTGCTTCGTCTGGAACTACTCTGAAATGCCGGGTCTAGATCAAATGAAATGTTGGGTCTAGATCCAAAAGTAGCAGTACATCAACTGACTATATCGCCGGTATAAAGCCAATCAAACAGGCGTTGAGAAGGATGCGACCCGAACTTGAGATGGGTATCAACACTGAAGTCAAGAAACCAATCGACTCTGGCTTCATCCAAAAGGTTCAATAGCCTGACGGTTCGCATCTGCGTGGACTTTCGGGGCCTCAATAAAGCTTGCCCGAAAGATGACTTCCCAGTACCCGTTACCCAGCTGATGATCGATAACACGCCTACCCACGAAGTCTTCTCCTCATGGATGGATCTTCAGGATACAATCAAATAAAAATGCATCTTGAAGACCAGAAGCATACCGTTTTCCGGACCCCGCTGGGTATAATCTGTTATAAGGTGATGCCCTTCGGTTTGATGAATGCTGTCACTACCTACCAGAGGGCTATGACAAAGATTTTCGATGACCTCATATACACGAGATTGTCGATTGTTATATCGACGACCTTGTAGTGGAGCAAGTCTAATGAGGAACATTGGGAAAATCTAAAAATAGTGTTCCAACGTCTTTGGAAGTATAAATGAAGTTGGACCCTCTAAAATGCACGTTTGGAGTTTTCTCAGGCAAATTCCTGGGATTCATCATACGTCATCGGGGTATTGAAATCGATCCCTCAGGGATTAAGGTGATTATGGAAATGCCCATGTCGAAAACCCTTAAGCAGTTGCGATCTCTCCAAGGAAAGCTCGCGTACATCCGGCGGTTCATAGCCAACCTCTTCGGAAAATGCTGTCCCTACAGTCATCTGATGAAGAAAGAGACTCCGTTCGTATGAGATCAGAAATGCCAAAACACATTAGACGAAATCAAACAATACCTGCAAAATCCGCCGGTATTGGCCGCTCCGGTCAAGGAAAAACCCCTTGAACTATATACATCGGCCCTTAAGGGTTCTCTAGGCGCATTGTGGGCACAAGAAAACGATCAGGGAAAAGAGAGAGCTCTGTACTATTTAAGTCGAGTTCTCCTAGGGCAGAAAGCAACTATTCCCCCATCGAAAAGCATTGCACTGATCTTCGCAATAACGAAGCTCAGACATTACGCCTTGGCACATAAGGTTCACCTCATATCGAAAGTGGATACTTTCAAATAACTAATGTCAAAGGCTATATTGACAGGAAGGCTTTCCAAATGGGCCCTCCTCCTGATGGAGTTCTCGATAACGTATCGACCTCTCAAAGCAGTGAAAGGTCATGCCATTGCCGACATTTTCGCGGAGTATTCTATACCAGCCGACTCCCCCTTAAATTGCGAGTTGCAAGACGAACATGCATTCGACGCAAACGAAGAAGAAAATGATTCCTAATGGGAACTCTACTTCGATGGAGCCTCTTCTATGAAGAGGCAAAAGCAAAACGCCCCCATAATCAAAGTTGGGGTGACTTATCTTCGTGACCCCGGAGGGATATTGCGTTACGCTTTTTCCTTAACGGAGCCAAGGACTAACAACAAAACTGAATACAAAGCTTTGATAGCAGGTCTTAAGATCGCTATCGATATGCGAATCAAAGACCTTTCCATATATGGAGACTCCCAGCTGATCGTTAGCCAAGTAAATGACAACTATCATACATGCACGACAGAGCTGATAAAGTATGGCGAAAGAGTGCAGCAACTGCAGACGCAAATCCCTTCCTATATCCTCGAAAGCATACCGCGAACGGAAAACAATTAAGCGGATGCGTTGGCCAAATTAGCTAAGGAATTGGCCGACGCAAGGATCATTGTACAAAGCCGCAGGGTTCTCACGCTAACAGATATATTTTCGGAGACCTAATAAAGCCATCCGAAGGAAAAGAAATGACCGAACAAGTGGCTCTTCAAATAGGGGACAGAAAAGGTTAAGGACTGGAGGGAAGTTTTCATAAACTACTTTAAGTCCCAAAATACGTCGTCTAGATATCGGATCATGAAACGAGCTTTGTCTTTCGCCTTTGTCAATGATACCCTATATAAGAGATCACTGGACTTTCTATGGCTGAGGTGCCTGGGGCCGGAAGAAGCAAAGAAAGCCGTCCAAGAAATACACGGTGGACTTGGCGGTTTCCATCAGGCGGGTTCGAAGATGAAGATCAAGATAAAAAGAATGGGTTACTATTTGCCCACAATGATTCAGGACTCTCGAATATGTGAAACAGTGTCACTCCTGCCGAATTCACGGGGACTTTATCCATCAACATCCAAATCCGCTACACCCGACAGTGGCTGGCTGGTCGTTCGAAATGTTGGGAATCGATATAATTGGTCCTATCGAACCGGCATCATCTAAAAGATATTGGTTCATATTGGCAACGACCGATTACTTCTTTAAGTGGGCTGAAGCATGACCACTAAAGCAGGTGAAAACGGAGAATATCCTCCACTTCTTCAGAACCCATGTTATCTATCGGTTTGGCACCCGCGACGGATAGATAATGGGCCAGCTTACAGAAGCCATAAAATAAGCCGTTTTGCACAACAACATAAAATAGATTGGAGGTACTCTTCAGTCTCTAATTCTCGGCCTAACGGTCTAGCTGAAGTTTTCAACATGACCTTGACAAGATTATAGAAAAGACGGTGTCCAGAAACAAAAAGGACTGGCACGAAAGGCCGCGTGAAGCTTTCCGGACGTACCGAACAACGTTCAAGATGGCCACGAATACAACACCATACGTATTGGTGTTCGGCATGAAAGCAGTGCTCCCATTGGAAATAGAACTCCCCTCTCCACGAGTAGCGGTTCGATACGAGCTGACAAATGAAGAAAATGCTCATCTTAGGCTTGGGAAGCTCGACGCCCTCGATGAAACGCGTTTTATAGCACAACAAAATTTGGAGGCTTATAAGGTAAGGATGACACGGTCGTATGAAAAATTGACCAAGCCGAGAACATTCCGTCAAGGCGAACTTGTGCTAGTCGTCAAAAGACCAATGATCCCCAATCGTGTAAAGCGGGGAAAGTTCAAGCCGGACTATGAATGTCCGTAAATCATAGACAAAGTCTACCAGGGTGGAGCCTACCTGGTTATGGATATGCATGGTGAAAGACCCTTTCGGCAAATAAACGGCCGATTCCTCAAAAAGCACTACGCCCAACGAGTCATGACTTAGGTCAATGATGATGACGACACTTGTGTCCGCTCGCTATCTTCCTGAGTCAGAACTCTCAGAGTAGTATTCAAAAAGCTCCGTCGCCTCAAAAATGGGGATAATGGTCTGGAACGTCCCTAAACTAGCGCGTCACCAGAAACACGGCGATGCTGGACCGAAACGTCCTTAAAACAACGCGTCGCCCCAAACACGGCGATAATGCACCGAAATGTCTCTAAACTAACAATGGATCGAAAAGTCCCTAAACCAATACTCGTCCCGAAATACGGTGATAATGGACCGTAATGTCCTTAAACCAACATTCGTCCCCAAAATGGGAATGTTGGACCGGAACGTCCCTAAACTAGCCTTTCGTCCCAAAATACGGCGATAATGGACCGTCATGTCCTTAAACTAACACGTTTAGCCTTACGGTGAATCCCCATATCGATTACTGTATACAATCCACGGGGATAAACGATTCATAACTTTCTCAGGTCCCACATGATGTAGTCCTTTGAAAAAGATCGGGGCCTACAGCTAATGGTGCGTTATCTTACGGGCTGCGTTAAAGAAAAAGGTATGTCCACAGGCGAAATGGGCATGGATGACAGCCCGAAAGGGCGCCGTGAGTAAAAACAGTATGACTACCAGCGAGCTAGCGAAAACCTAAAAGGGCGCGGACTCGTAAAAAAAGGTATGTCCACAAGCGAAATAGGTACGGATGAAAACCCGAAAGGGCGCTGTGAGTAAAAACAGCAGGACTGCCAGCGAGTTAGCGAAAACCCGAAAGGACGCGAACTCGTAAAAAAAGTACCTACAAAGCCCTCACGACCTTGTAAGGAGAACTCCTGCGTGAGATCCTTATGACTTGCAAAGGAGTAATACATCTAGAAATCCATACGATTCCTAAGGAGAAAATACACTTGCAAGATCCTCACGACTCGTATGGAGAATATACCCTCTATAAGATCCTCATGGCTTATAGAATTCAAAAGCCTTGAGATACAGGGACCTGAAGCTGTTCTTAAGCCATCAAAACCCTATAAAACTTTTCTGCCCTACAAGTAGTACAGTATTGACGCCTGTATACAATCCACGGGCATAAATAAATATATCTCCCATCAAGTTCCACCAATAGCGAGAAATGTCCCCATATGGTGAACGACACCTGTAAGTCGAGAGGAGAAAATATAAGGTCCTTACGACTTATAAGAGAACACACTTGGGAATTCTCACGACCCCTAAGGAGAAAATACACCTACGAGATCCTCATGACTCGTAGGAAGAAATATCTTTATGAGACCTTTACGTCTCATAAAGCCAGAAAGCCTTAGTCGACTGGATACTAACCCTGTTTGCTAAGCCACTTTTGTCCAAACCAACAAAGGCAAATGGTGATTTGCTCCTAGCAATATCCTAGTTGCAGCGATACTGATGCCAAGGTTGGTATCCGATTCCAAATGCTCAACTCGCAAAATAAAAAAAGAGAGCCGAAATGATAGGGCAACTCGCAATAAGAAGCAGCGAGTAAAAAAGCCGAAATGATGGGGCAACTCGTAATAAAAAAAGAGTAAAAGATAAAAAATGACATACATGAAATGATTGGGCACCGCGAAGAATAGCCGAAATGATTTGGCAATCGCGACTTTCACGGTATAAAAGTTGAAAAGATAGAGCATCGCGGAAATAAAAAAAATAAAACTTTTCTGCTCTGCAAGTATGTCCATATTGATTCTTGTATACGATCTATGGGCACAAATGGAAGAAAGAGAACCATATTTTCCCACCATGCTTCGTCAAAAGAGGCGCCAGATCTCGACGGCAACATCTACAGCCTGGAGATCAATTCGACGTTCCTTCTAAGTACTAATGTGACGTCAATAAAGACCCAATGGTCAAATAAAAGTGGAGTAATGGCAAAATCCTATCTTCTCATCTCAATGGCAACATTTACGGCCTAAAGATCAACTGGACGTCCTTCTTCCTCCAGCAAAGTACATACGTGACGTCAACAAGGACTCAAAGGTCAAATAAAAGTGGAGTGACAGCAAAATCCTAGCTCCAGATCTTCATTGCAATACAGCATAGAGGTCATACAGATGTCTACCCTACTTCATCAAAGAATCGGCGCGACATCATCAAAAGCAAAAATGAACCGATGATATATTCCTAGTTTCAGGTCTTGACGGCAATACATACAAAGGCTAAAGACCATTGGAGATCATCCCATCCCAGAAGGGTGCGGTTATGACTCACCGGGGCTTCAAATTGACTCTAACCTCATGTAAAAAACGTCAAGGCAAATACCCAACGCTTGTTCTTCTGACAGTAATACAGATACACCAATCTAAGAAGATTGCTTGAAGACGTCTTGTCCAGTTTCAGAAGGGATCAGAGACACAACAGTCGCGGGTCTACTCGAATAGTAGCCTAAGGACTGCATATCGAGAATTACATTAGCCAATGCGACGGTACGATGGACTTAAATCTAGTACCACAAACTTAACGGACTCCTGACATAAAAGAACGAGAGTTATCAACATCCAACGTTAGGGCAAGTTTGTCTATAAACCTATGGGAGTTAAACTAAAATGACTCCGAAATGAGTGAATAAACTAGAGACTCCGAAATGGGTACATAAACTATTTCGCGCCAGATCAAGACATCAAGAAACTGAGAGGTGCATGCGAATACAAAAAATGTATATTCTTTATTCATGAATCAAAATGTTTGAAAGATACAATTTGTAAAGAAAAGGGGACAATTGTAGCCTCAAGAGGGTGGGACTTTTAATAAAGCGGTGACCCGCTCATTCTCTTGTCGGAGCTTATTCTCGCGCTCCACTATTGCTGCTAGCATTGTTTCGATTTGAACTCGTTGTTGCTAGCATGAAGAAAGTTTCTCAGAAACCCGTTTAACAATTTCGTAGCCCTGCATTCCTCGTCCGGTAGAGTCAAGGTCCAGCTTCAGCGCCATTCCTTTAGAAATGCATCGTTGAAGGTTTTCAAAGATAACTCGGAACCACGCAGCATTCGTTTCTACCTGAGCACGCAATTGTCTTGATTCTTTATGTCACGCCCCGCTTCCCGGTGTACGGCGAAGGGGATGCGACTAGGCCGCTACGTATTTACTCTGAAGCAAATACGCTAAGCGTATCTAAGCAATATAAATAAAATGCACAAGAGACAATATAATAAAACAACTTTATTTATTCACATTCTTTTGTACAATGCGTGGAAAAGTAAATACATCTGAATGAAAACAATGCCTAAACAATTGCATAACAGAAATGAAAAGTACTGAATAAAAATGTGTACAATGAAGCTAGAGCTCTGAGTCGTAGGCAAGCTGGTCCAAGTTCTCACTAGTAGGCTCGATCTCCTGAGTGTCCAGATCACCTGACAACATTCCAAAGAAGAAAGAGAAGGAATGTCGTCAGCGAACAATTGCTCGGTAAGTCCCAAAAATAAGGGAGAAATAGAATAGATAGAGAGAGGAAGTAGCTTTTAAAGTTGTATTATATGAGTATTTGGTGTTAACGCTGTTGTTTGTAGCTTGGTACAGAAGCATGCTAATGTATACGAGAGGAGTCTCACTTGTCCCGGAGACTAAGATATCAGGAACTCAAGGAACCGTTTATATCACGGTACAATAACAACGGAATATAGGTTAGGTGTCTTATGCTTGCAGTCTCATGCCACTTCTAACACCTTCCGTACCAATCTACCCCTTAAACCCCGTGATGTCTTGGTTGTATTGTATTGCAACTTGTAATGTCTTGTAATATAAATTGTATAATTGGATGACTTGCCGAAACCATGATATCAGTAAATGGATGTAACTGGAGAATCATGTAAATTGAAGTATATTCATGGTTCGGTTCAGTCAATACAGATTGAATAAATTGAATATATGTATTCATGGATTCATGTTGGTTTGTAGATTGTACTTGAATCATATTCAAGTCAGATTATTAATGAGACCCAGTCTGAGTCAGAACAATTAGAAAAGAAATTGAAGTCCTGATTGTTTTGATGTTATCGGTAACCGCTGCACATGGGCGGCAGGATTTGTGTCGTTTTCAAAGACGATTACCGTGTTGATAACACCGTTGTTAAGTTGTCTATCTTAAATAGACAAGCACCCACTTCTCCGGCTCCCTGGGACTCCAGAGATTGGTCCCGCTTAAACCTATATTTACTAGGGTCCTTATTGTAATTTATAAAACTTGAGGGAGTTTTATGTAAAAATAATTTATATAATTTACAAAATACACCCCAAGTATTTAATTATCGTCTTTAGAGTTTTCATAGTTGTGGATTTCATATTTGTGACATTTCTAGTGAATAAACCTATTTTTCATAATATAGGGTATTTAATTGTAATATCGAATTTGTATGGAATTCATGGTATTTTAATATAAAGCGATTCTTGTAATTTTAAGAAAAAGTTGGAATATTTATATTATCACAAAATAGCTATTTTAATGATACATATATAAATATTTATATAAAAATAATTTTAATATATATTATATTTCTAGAAATCTCATTTTCTTAAGATATTTGTATTTTAAATCTTTCGAGACCGAATGCTCCTTGCGGAGGTCTGCATCTCGCATTATTAAGCCCAGGGATGTGCGATAATCCGCACCATCCCAGTCGGGTTCCCCAAAATGGGTTGTAGCGGCGCTTTGCAAAGATTTATAAAAATACAAATTCTTATAGAAAACGGTTTTAATAGTTAGTGGTATTTATATGTAAAGTTTCGTTTTTCTGTATTCTATGTTCCCGAAATGTATTGTGCTATGTTGCATATGAGTGTGTGAGGAGGTAGGTCATTACCTCGTGATCTACTTAAAGGTATAGCAAGATTGTGATGTTTTAAATGTCGGAATTAAACTACATGGTATTTTAGTGAAAAAATACGATAACAATTGAAATAGAAATCCTTTGGATATTGAACTTGTTCAATATGACTTGTTAATATTTAATAGTCAACATGTAAGGGTTTAGTATGATTGTATTTAAGAAAAAGTGAGATTTTTAGGAAGAACCGAATCGAACATCGGATTAACTCCGATTCTGTCGGTATTTAGAAATACGTATTTTTAGAAAAGAATAGAGAAGAGGAAGGTGAGACTTACGGGTTTAGAGATTAGAAGAGAGGAAGAGAGAACGGTAGGAGGCGCCGGTGCGTCGTTTCGTCGCCGGGAGCTCGTAGGGTCGTCGTTGGAAGATCGTCGAAGTTTCGCCCCTTTGCTAACTTCAATTGCACACTAAACTTCTAGGGATTTTTCTTGAGAGTTTTGATCAGAATTTTGGAGTGAGGGGTGTGTGTATAAGGGTGATATTTATAGTGTAAAGCTAGGGTTAGGATAGGTGAAACGTTGAATTGAAAAAATATAGTAAAAATTGTAATTAAAATAGGGTTAATGGGGTTTTAATTGGTTATAAAAGACTCTGTTTAATTCCAGAAAATTTAAAATGTGCAGGAGTCATGAGAATACCAAAAGACAGAGGTTTACAGAAGACATGAGGCCGATCCGGCTCAACTCGGCCGGCGGCGCCTGGCCGAGTCGCCGGTCGAGTCATGGCGAGTCGGGCCGGGGCTCGCCGTTGGGTCCCTGTCGTCGGTCGGTGATTCTTCTGGGCTATTTTGTTTTACATGTGTAGTAGGGTTTTTACGAGTTATGCACGTGTAGACACTTAGACTTCTAAAAATTCAAAATAAAATAATATTAGAAATAATGTTGGGGATGGTATTTGAACTCCGGTGGCTTGGTTCAGCAGTGCAATGTCTTACCAATGAGCTACAAGCTCCTTTGCGTTATTAAAAAGCAAAACAAACTTATAACTTGTGCTTAGGTAAAAATACCCCTTTCTGTATTTTTTGAAAAATTTGTACAGAAAATTGTACAGAAAGTTTAGGGTTGTTACACTTTAAAAGCCATTTCATTCTCTTTCTGCTTCAGGATCAGTTTCTGCTCGTAATATTGAATGAGAGCGGCACATTGTTCGATCCACACGGTCAATTGAGCCTTTGAGGATAATATCTCAGGCGTAAGATGTATGCGCTCGATCTCATGGAGGCAAGCCTCGATTTGCTTACAATAATCAATCCAGATGCAGACGAATCTTCATTATGGAAAATCACAAGAGTCGCCAGTATAGGATTGACTTTATCCGTAAAGTCTGCAGCAGAAGTGAGAGCCTCGACATTAAGGTTTTCAATAAATTCGCTTAGCATGCGCCTACTATTGGCCGCGATTCTGGATGATTGACGTTTAGCGAAAGGCCATGCGGGCATAGAAATGCGGAACTCAAAGGGAACCAAACCTAGTGGAGCTGCTACAGAATAAGACATGTACAAAGACGGTTCAGATCTCAGTTTAAAATAAAGAAAAAATGAACAAAATCTAACCTACCATTAGTTGAAAACGACAAATCGGGAAGCATAGAAGGCTCAACCATTTCTTCGTCATCTCCTTCGAGCCGTAAAACTAGTCAGTACGGGAAAAAGCTTATTAGAGAAGGAATACTTGTAGAAAAATGAAATAAAGGAGGGACAGATCCCGATTGGAAGGCGTAGTGCGAGGCTAGCATTTGACACTGATGGTTGCGCACTCTTACAAAATTGCGACAATATACGTTAAGAAATTAATTTAAGGAGTAATATCAATACTGAAATGAAGTAATAAAAAATTTTTGAAGGAAAATTACCTTCCGTCGCTGAGCACGAGAAAACTCGGGAGGTGCAAAAGAGATATGTGGAGCAGCAACAGTCATGGTGATAGCTGACTGGGGTTCTTCAATCAACAGATTGCCAAGGTTTGCCATGCCTATACCAGAAATACAGAAAACGTTAGCAAATGTGTCTAGCAGAAATAACGATCTGAAAGTAATAGTACAGAAAATACCCGTGGGTTTCATGAGAATCGACGGTGCGGGAACCATGACTGTAACTGGAGCATCACTAATCGCGACAGCCTCTTCGACTTCCACCACCACAGAGGATACGGATTCAAAATCTGCGTCCTCGTCCTCCGAATCAATAAGGGCCATCGCTATGCTAGCATTACCCACGGATACTGGAGATCCACCGGGAGGAGTGGCAGTTGGAGCAACATTAGACTCAAGATGAAGGCCCTCCGTCCCAGAATCTCTAGATGCTGCCATCTCATCCGGAGCCCCAGCATCCGAACTTGCCCCTACTGTATCATTCAAAAAAAAGGGGAATGGCAAGATTCTAATAAGTAGCTATGGAAAGAAATTTGGAAAATAACCAAGTCCTATCACGTTTCGTTGAAGTATCGTACGTTGTCTCACCTTGAAGTAAACGCTTAGCCTCTTCACGAGCTGCACGTGCGATCTGCCTGAGCGGTTGACACGGCAGGGGATGTCCTCCATGGGAGTATAAGGGGTTCGTATTTCACTCGAATCCGCACCTGTGGCCAAGCTAGACTGACGCTCCCTCGCTTCATGCTTCCGGCGTTTTATCTCGGTCTTAGCCGTACGAAGGGATCTCTCTAGAACCACCGACAAAGGAAGATCTTCATCTGAATCAGACTTAGTCTCCGGATCTGCTACAATATCCGTCATCGGCTGCTTTAACGACGTTTCCCGTAGTGGCCCAGAGGTGGTCTGAGCAATATTCGGCAGCTCTGAAGATTCCATAAGGGCCGTCGGGGGAGGAATATCCTCTGTGCTAACGCCTAATGATAACACCTCATTCGAAATAGCATTAGCTACGGTGGTTCCTATAATGAAGAGAAAGGAGTCAAGGTCTTGGCAGAATGAGCTAAAAATATTTTAAGAGCGTCCCAAAATAAATCACACCAAGGCCCATAGAAGCACGGAGCCTCTTCTCTTTCTCGTATGTTTTGATGGACGCTAGAAGAGGCTCTTCAGTAGAGATGCCTGTTAAGAAAAGAGTGTTAATAAAGTGCAATAACATTTTTACTCTAAAATATACAAAGAGTATAGATGATGCGTACCCGACGCTGCAAGCCCAGCAATCGCTGCTTGCTCACAGGTCAATCGTTCGGAAGCCTTAAGAGTGACTTGAAGATCAGCCGCCGTGTTCTCATCGACAAAAGCTTCAGGACGAAAAAGACCGTTATTGGTCCAGTACTCTGACAGGCCTTTGCTATAGGAAGCATGAGGCTCTTGACCAAAGACAATATCGGCCGAAAACATAGATTTCTTTTTATTTTGCGAACCAAGAGCAACCCTCGACGATAAAAGCTTTCTTTTTGTCGGCATCTTTGGGCAGCGTGTTCCGATGTCCGAGCCAATGTCTGACTCGGGAAGCATTGTAGACGTCACATCGGGTCGTGGCTTAGCCCTCGACACCATCGAAAAGACACGCGGAGCTACTACCGCTTCGCTCCCTCTCAAGGAAGGGCGGGCGACTACGCGTCGATTCAGCGGGACCGCAGGGTTACTAGCCGGGACGGAATCTTTGTGATCAAGAAGCATCTGCCTCTTTTCTTTGATAACGGCACCCGTCACATGCTGATATCAGGCTATATAGGCATTTGAGGCCTTCGGAATACGACCAGGTCCATCAATCAGGAAATCAGATCTTGTATTCAGTCGCATAAGATAGTGGACCACATTGCGAACGCTCTCCATGAAGTAACCAGATCGACAAGAAACGCTTCGAAATGAACACCTTGATTATAGCCTAATTGTTGAGCAAAACGATGCTGGTTTTATCTCATGAACCTGAGGGATTTTGCTTGAATATTAAAAATCCCGGCCCGATAGAGTACAAATGTACAATTTCCCCGGCCTTCAAAGCAGAAACCCCATCCTTGAATACGTCATGAAGCGGCTGGACCAGTTTGGAGGGTTTTTTTACCAACAGTCAAGACCTTATCAACAAAGTTCATGCCATCCCTAACCATGCGCGGACGCAGAAGCAACCGCCGAGCCTCTCGTTGTGTTGGATCGGGAGAAAAAGCGTCGACCAATTGCATGACCCGGGGGAAATTATACCCTTCATAAAATTTGGGTCTCTTATGCACATTGAAGGCATCCAATACATGCATCTCTATCCATGATGCGAAATAATGGAGAGGGAGATTTTTGGGCCTCACACCTGGCTGAGTGGTGTCGGCCGCTATACTTAGGCCATTATACAAATGAGCTAATCCCGTAACTCCAACAGCCATACGCGTTTTTGCTGCAAAAAGATGAGCCGGGTAGAAGACGGGCGGTCTCATGTATTGAGGATGTATTGGGAGTGCAAACCAGCTGAGCCACAAGCCAATGAAGCCCACGAAATATGTTTCCTCATCAATGTCTGGAGCAGCAATTTCTGCAAAAGGTACGATGGGGGTGTCCGGAATAAAAAACTGTTTTAGATCCGCATCGGTAGTCGACAACTTGTCCAAGCCAAACCCGAATAGATTATCAAGCTTGGCAAACTTTGCAGCCTCTTCGACAAAACTTCTGGACGAAGGAATTGGGCGACAAAATCCGCAAAGTTAACCCCATACCCCCAGACTCCAAAAACAGGCTTTCATAAATATTCCACACTTTGATCAGACTTGGGAACTTGTGTTGGATAGCATTTTTCGATGTAAGGCCAATGACGACCGATTTGGTGGTAAAGATATACTCGTCGGGAGGAAGCATCTCCTTATAGTGCTCCCCTTGACGGGTAATCCAGAAATATCTGCGAATTCCTCCAACGAAATCGATACTTCCCGGTCCGATAGTAGAAACGTGTTGGGATATTCCACTGTTCCAAGAAAAACTTAACCCACCACACATGAGGGGTATGGTAATAAAAGAGAGATGCATGGATCGTTGGGTTAACCCGGTTTTCCGCAGCAGCGATTTCTTGGCTGATAAGATGTAGCGGGCCCAGATGAGGTAACCAGCCGGATGTCGAGGGGTCACTCCTATTGTATAAACCTGACCCCAAGGTCGTGCCTCTCCTTGACATATACGACGCCTCAAAATATCGAGGGCCATCGGCGGTTGGACTGGTATCGATGCCATAAATGGTTGAAAACGATCGTCTGCAGTCCAATTAATTTCTTCCACGGCATAAGCAACCGACGGAGGGTTGACGTACTCAATCGAGGGGATCGGTTGTGATGGCACCTCGCAAGTAAAGCTGCGCCGACCCCGGATGATGTAGCTGTACCACGCTCCCATAGATGAAGAGATTTCCGTTCCGGATGGTAGTCCCGGATTAAAGCAAAGACTTCACGATCAGTGAAAGCGTTAGCAAAAGCACTCTCCGAGCAAACGTAGGGAAAAAAGGAACTAGAAGCCATGGTACCTACAAAGAAACCCAGTGGAGGTTATCAATAAAAATACTGAAATCACCAAGTCTAAAAAAACAGTGGGCCCCACAAAATCAAGATGGCAGCTCATCAATGATGAGACATGTGCCCATTGTGAGAATCCAAAAGGATTCTCATTAAATGTATAGTGCTCACTAAATGAACAGTGGAGTTAAAACTCCCAATATTCCCCGAAGGGCGGGTTCTTTTAAACAAACAACAGATTCAAATATGTGAAAAAGGGGATTAAAACCTTAGAAATTCTAGAAAAGGAAAATATCCAAGAACAGTAAAGGGAATAAAATTCCCAAAGTTCTTAAGATTCAAACCAGAGCTAAGCTCTATTAGCTCTGCAAAAAAAAAATGGAATTAAATTCTCCCAAACGGTGGGATTAAATCCCAGAAATCTCCATATTAGAAAACTCATGGGTTAATTGATGGAATCAAGTTCCAGAAAACCTCTAATATCAAGATTGACAGTAGGGTAACCCCAAGAAGAGAATCAAAGATTCTCAAGAATGCCCATTGACTCAAGTCTTGGATATGGACATCAAGATCTACGATCTATATAAAAAAGGATTCTTTCTTAAGATCTCTAAGAGATCGATTCAAGAAAAGAGCTAAGCTTTGTCGAGTATGATGGATTTTAAATCCATATATATATATATGCCTAAAGGGGATTAAGAGCTAAAGCTCTGTTTATGGTCCTTAACAATTTTTTTTTGCAGAGTTTACTCTGTTCAAAAAAGTTCTTGAAGGCAGGGATCTAAGCTCTGGAATGAGAATTGAATTCTCAAAAGAAAGGAAAGCTTAGAGAAGAAGATGCGACAACTGTCATCTTAAGGGCCAAATGTCCTATTTATAAGACGTGGGGGGATTGGTTCAACTACCCTAAGTGATCCAACGGTGGTAAAATTGACACCGTTGCACTTACATGTGAACCGCGTGAGAACGTTGGAGGGCATTTGTTCCTCTATTAATTAAACACAATAATAAGAGTTGAGCTCTGTTCAAACCCAACGAGGTAGCGCCTCACGTGCTTCCCACGTGAACGCCAGCATCGGCCTCTTATAGGATTAAATCTTACAGTGGCGCCTCACGTGAAGTTCACATGAGCGCCAACGTGCAAAGCATAGGAGTGCCTGTTATATAAGAATTAATTTCTTAAGTGGCGCCTACGTGCACAACACATGAGCGCCATCATCCAAACTAAAGCGGATAGAATTAAATTCTATATAAGAAATATTTCCCCAAAATCCGGGATATTCTCTGTTAAACAGAGTCGTTGGATCAAAAGATCCAATGGTGATGATAAATCATCCAATGATAGAATTAAATTCTATTTTGAGAATATATTTCCACAATTTTTCTAAACAAAGAAAGATTGTGCTCTGTTAAATAGAGCACCCTTGAATTAAAAATCCAATGATAACTAAAAATCACCGACTGATAGAAATAAAATTCTATCTATGGGAAAATATTGCCATAATCTTGTTAAAAACAAAAATATATATATTCTGTGAAATAAAATTCACTGGATCAAAAGATCCAACGGTGGATAAAATCCCTCAAATAATCTGAGACCAAGTAAATCAATTAGTATCTCTCAAATGAGAGATTTTCTCAAACTAATCAACAAATTTGACTTTTCTATGTAAAGGATATGAGACTTCAAGGCAAAAAAAGAGAAACCCCACTAGCTTTTTTCCACAAAAAAACCGACAATTCAATTCTCTTCTGAAGAAAAAAGATTCTTACTTTTCAAAACTAGGTAAAGAGAAACAGAGATAGAATTTATCTCTTTTGCTTAACATAAGGAAAACAAGGGTTTAATCCTCCACAAAAAAAATTTAGTTCTTCTGATCTGAGATTTGAAAAGCAAATCTCTCCACAAGTGGAGAATTTAATTCTCATCGGGGAGATTCTGTTCTCCAAACTCGAAGTCCACGGAAAAAGAACTAGATCAAAAAGATATAGAAGATACATTGTCTAGGAATTTAATTCTTTCACAAACATGGTTTAACCCTACATAAAGAACTTTGTTCTTGCAAAAAATAGAAGAACTTAGTTCTCCAATAAAACCGATCTCAGATCTTCAAAACAGAGATCATTAATGGTCAAAATGCTATTAACAGAAGTTAAAACTTCTTCAGAAAATATCAACAAGAAAAAGACTTGGCGCCTCAAGTGATTCCCATGTGAGCATCCAAAAGATTCCTTTAAATGGAACCGAGCGCTACATGTGCTTCCCACGTAAGCGTCAAAAACAAAGGACTCAGCGTCTCACGTGTTTCTCATGTGGGCGCTCAAAATAGAAGGGCCAGCGCCTCACGTGAAATACATGTGTGCGCTGTATAAAAGCGCAAAGGCATTATAAATTTAGTCCAAATGACTAAGTGCTCAGCATTGATTGGACAACATCCAAGTCACAGCGGCTCACGTGAAACACACGTGAACGCCCAATTAAATAAATGAGGCAGTACCTCACGTGCCCCTCACGCGAGCGCCATACAAAGTGTTTAGTATTCTATATTCAGCCAAAATGACTAAAGTGGTTAGCACTGATTGGGCAGTGTCCGTGTCTGAGCGCCCTATATGATACACATATGAGCGCTAGAACCCCAAACAAGTGCGTAACACTTGTGTATAAAAGGAAAATGGCTGAGCAAACAGAACCACAAATAAGTGCTTAGCACTTTTGAATAAAAAAAGAATAATGATCCTGAAAATATTGCTAAGTTGATCTTAGTCTCAAATAAGACCAACGCATTCTTAGTTAAAATAAATTGAGCCTAAATGCTCATATATTTGAGTTGATCTTAATCTCAAACTAGATTAACGGTCCTTAAATAAAATAAAACATTCTTTAAATTAAAGGAATATATAACCTAAGTTCAAAACTCAAATTCATAAATATACGGATTTGGACTGATCCCCTACGGGCGACGACATAAAATAGTCGGGACTGATCCCTTACGGGCGACGACATAAAATAGTCTCCGTATACAATCCAGAGATGTTTTGAGAGATGGGTTCTTTTTCTTCTTCCATTTTTCTTTGGATTTTTGAAGAGGAAGGCGAAATAGATCCAAAGGACTATCTTTTATGTGGGTTTGATGGAGAAAATAGGACCCTTTAATAGGTTTGAGGGACCGTCTATCTTTTCTTTGAGAAAAGAGAGTTGGGGAAGAAGATGAATCTTGAAGAGGGAGAGTGGAGGCAAAAACCCTAGTATTTTGTTGGAAAGGAAAAACTTATCAATTCATCATATGTTGGTGTTTAAATAACCCTTACACATTTGCATATTAGCCCTTGGGCTTTACAATTTTGGTTATTTATCTTATTATTTACATCCATGTGCACACATTTTACACTTTGGCCATGTACTTTACATAATTTGGCTTTTTACCCATTTTCATTACATATTTCGACTTATTTACATATAAAATCTATTTATTACAATTTTCTTTTCTTTTCTTTCTCTGTTTTCTTGATGGCCGGCCGGCTTCGTTTGGGCTCGAGATGGTTTGGGCTTGGGAACACTTGCTTAGTCTTGGGCCCGGGTTGTTTAGGTTTGGACCTACTTGTTGGGCGTTGGTTTTGACTTTTTTGATTTTGACTTTTGGTAACGGGGTGTAATTTTTGATCCCAACAAAGTGTCTCCATCAATAAATGCACACGATATATATGTCGTGTGCATGAATTTGATGGATACTTTTGTGGAAAGGTTGATTTGATTTGGTTCCCGTTTTGAGAGGTTGACATTGCCCTTTTTCCGACATGGATGGTCGATACTTGACTTGTTTTCGACATGGAGGTCGCTGTTTGACGTGCTTTCGACGTAGGGGTCGTTGCCTTCGCTGTTGGTGCCTTCGACGTAAGGGTCACTTGTTGACATGCTTTCGACGTAGAGGTCGTTTTGTTGACATGATTGATTTTATTTGATTTGTTTGGCTCCAGTCTCCTCCAACGAGACTTTTAAGCTTGGAACCACTGTCGGTAGGACTTGGAATTTGGACTTTTGAAGTTGATAGAGTTTGAATTCGAGCTGAGATTTGAATTGGAGGTGGATTTGGATTTGAGTTGGATTTGGATTTGAGTTTGGAATCTTGAGTTGGATTTGGATTTTAGTTCGGTGTTGGCACCGCTTGCACTAGAATGTGGTACCAGGAGCGACTCATCATTTGTTGGAGAATTTGGATTTTTGTTCGCGTCAGCATCTCTAACACTGGAATGTGATGCTAGGAGCGATTCATCATTTGCCGTTTGGAGGGTCTTGGGACTTGAGTATGGTACTAGAAGAGACTCATCATTTGTCGTTGGAGGATTTGTTTGTTCCCTGTTTAATGACCTAGGGGTCATTTATTTCCAGTTTAACGACTTAAGGGTCAATACCGTGCTTATTCTTTGTTTTATCTTGTTGGTGCATTTTTGCAAAGATTATTTGAGATTCTTGTATTTTGAGTTTGGCGGAGTTGAATTGACAGCCGAGACAATGGGCTCTATTCGATCTCTCATTTGATCATTGGCTTTTTTTGAAGCAGCTTCAATATTTTCTTCGACTTTTTGGACAGATATGTGTCCCATAGAGGGCTGAGGCAGATTGTCGTCATTTTTTAGAGCGGAAGTTTGACCGGTCTCTTCCCAAAGGATTTCAGCTTTCGTTTGTATGAAATTGGCGGCCGCGGCTTGATTGTCCGTTAACACGCCATTAGATAGTAAGATTTCCTTTGCCTTGTATTGGTCCTCGATCAATTCCTTGAAAATGTGGCAGTCTTCGATTGTACGCCCGAACACTCTATGATATGGGCAGTGATTGGGGTTGTCGGTCATCTTTTCTTCGTGCGGCCTCTTCGATTCTGGCAGTTGCAAACCGTTATTCAGGGCGTCTTTGAATATCTTGTAGAGTTTGCCCCTTCTAAAGGAATATATTTTATTCCTTTTTTCTAGATCTAGCTCTTTTCTCCCCAACATTGGCTTTTGAGGCTGGTCAGTTTTCGATCCGCCTGTTTCTTGCTTTCCTTTGTTGGCGGATGTATTTAAAGAGTTAGTACAGCTGGAGCTTCCGTCTCTGTTGTTGTCGTCCTTCCGGTGTTTGGGTTTGTTAATGAATTGGAGGTCTTGAATGGACTCGAGATTCGCACATTCTAACATCTGAACTTTTTTGGTCAGCTTCTGGAATGTTCGGAGTCCCGCCGTGCATAAGAACACAGCCATCCAGTTATCGATATTTCCCATAAGAAGGCTGACGGCTTGCTCCTGCCTTATTGGCTGTTCGCATTTGAAGCTGAGATTACGCCACCGGGTGTAATACGGTACGCTTTCGTTCTCTTCTCGTGTAGTCATCATGAGATCAGCAATAGCAATTTGTTACCGACACTCATGAATATTTGAACAACGATTCCATTTGAGCAAATGTTGCGACCGAGTCATCCGATATGTTTGAATACCAGTTGAAAGCAACATCGGTCAGACTTGTAACAAACTGCCTGAGGAGCAGCGCATCATTGCCCCAAGTATTTCCTCATGACATTTTGAAGTGGGCAATATGTTGATTGGCGTTTCCCATCCCATTGAACTTTTTGAACATGGGGATGACAACTGTTGGGATATTCCATCAGATCATACCCCGGCAGGGTACGGCCTTCCGCTGTGCTGCAGTTTTTCTGTGCTTCGGCTTCGGCCACTAATGTTTTGACTTTACCGATGACCAAGTCCATGATCTTATCTTGCGTTAGCACGCTATCGTCAAGCGTCAAGACATCTCCCGAAGCTGAATATGGTCCACTTTCATGAGGCTCTCCTATCTTTGGGCTTGAGGGGATATGTGTCGGCGACTTCGGGTTATCCTCCGACTCATGAATAGAGCATTGTGCTTGTTGAGATTGCACTCGGGCAACTTGGGTTGTGAGAACTTTCATCACGACTTTCATCATGTCATCGAGTTTAGAGTAGACCTTGGTCATTTCCTTGTCTTTGACCTTGTCCTTGAGCTGTTGCTGAATGTCTTTGAGCAAATCTTGTCCTTTGTACTTGGGAATGAAGATAGGGCATCATTGTCGTCAGAGTCCGAGCCTTCAGGAATCGTTGGCTCTTTTTGCTTAGCTGCCTCACTAAAGGAGTTTTCATTGTCATTCGGAATAGGTTGGGATTGGGAAGTGTCAGCCACCTCCAAACCAAGTTGTAACTGGGAAATGACAGCCACGTCTTTACTTTTACTGTGAAGGTTAGCACTGGGGCTCGTGCCTACCCTTATGTCTAGAGAAGATGTAGCGTATGGCTATCATGGGTCTTGCTTGAGCCGGCCTGAGATGCTTTGTTGTCTCCCTCAAGTTAACGGCTTTGCCCCAGCTAGAACCACAGAAAGCCGTTCGAATACAGACTTTCTTGTCGGCTGAGGTAACCTCGGCACTGTCACATTTGGTCTTCTTCGTTTCGAGATCAGCTTGTTCGTTGGGCTTGCGGGAGCCTCCACGGTAGGGGTGTTGTTTGCTGGGGTGAATGTGATGGATCCAAACTGAAGACGTTGTTCGGTCCATTGTTGCATTAGCTCTGATAGCGCAGAGTCATCCTGTCAGTCGCCATGATTGTGTAAGCGACGGAAGTTGCGTCAGAGACCGAGTTTGTCATTGGAGGCATTGTTGAAAGTTGTTGGCAGTTGCTGAAGATTGATAATTTTCATGAAAGTGCATGATTTCAGTACAAACAACCATATATATGTTGAATAAGTTCGCATGAACTCTTGACCTGAAATATGGGAGAAGAAATAGGTCCTAACGGGCGTGCTAGAATCTGTAGTGTTTTTGTCACCCACTGAGATGGATGCACTGGCTTGTCAGGCACTTTACAGATTCCTCTTGCCTGATGGTGGGCAGTGGGTTTATTGATTGTGGGGATCCTCATCTCCGGCAACCGTGGATAAAGCTGCCATTAATTACCCCTTACTTTGAAGCGAGGGAACATCTGATTAATAGATCTTGCAGTCATGCGAACTCAATGTGAAAATTTGTGTGTTGGACATGCAAAAGTTTTGTTTTATTTATTTATTTTATTTAAAGTGATCGCGACATGGGTACCAAGGATGGGTGCCCCCCTTTAAAGAGCTGGCTCGGGTGCCTCTCGAGGAGGCACACGGGGTCGGCCCTACTTGGGGAAGCCGATGGTCGGCTCCCCCTTTAGGGGGAGATCGGGGTTGGCTCCCCCTTAGGGAGGGGAAGCCGGAGGTAGGCTCCCCCCTTAGAGGGAGCCGAGAGTCGGATTTGCCTCTTTGGAGGAAGCCGGAGTCGATTTCCTCCCTTTTTGATGGCGTTGGCGGCATTGAAATTATACCAAAATTATTTTTTGTTTTATTTTAAAAAGTGGTCAAGTTTTAAGAAATTTTATAAAATTTCGGCGGTATAACCGCTAGATTTTGTCGTTTTTATTTTACTGCGATAACATAGACCGAAATCAATGTTTCCACGTTTGGGTGAATCACGGATGGAAATCCGGGTTCAAGAGGGATTACGAATCGAAATCCGCATCTAGAGGGTTTTCCCGAGAGATAAGCCTAAAGGGACCTCTTTTTCTCTCATTCAAAACCCAAGTTCAAGATCTAAGAAAAAAAGAGCACTTTTGACATCGAAGTAGGAAGAAGGTTGAGGGTGCCCTTTTCTCTTACTTATGCTTTGAATCTTGGAGTTAAGATGTTTCGAGAGATAGGTTTTCTTTCTTCTTTCTCTTTTCTTTGGATTTTTTAAGAGGAAGGTGAAATATCCAAATGACTCTTTTATGTGGGTTTGCTGGAGAAAAGAGGACCCTTTGATGGGTTTGAGGGAAAAGAGAGCTTCTCTGTATTTTTGGAGAAGAAGATGAACCTTAGAGAGAGAGTGGAGGCAAAACCCTGGTATTTTGTGAGAAGGGGAAAATTTATTATTTCATCATATGTTGGGGTTTAAATACCCCCTACACATTTGCATATTAGCCTTTGGGCTTTACAATTTTGGGTTTTTGCCTTATTCTCTACATCCATGTGCACACATTTTCCACTTTGGCTATGGACTTTACCTAATTTGGCTTTTTGCCCATTTTCATTTCAGTTTTCTACTTATTTACATATAAAATCTATTTATTACAATTTTCTCTTCTTTTTTCTCTCTGTTCTCTTGATGACCGGTCGGTTTTGCTTGGGCTCGAGACGGTTTGGTCTTGGGCCCGGGTTGGTTAGGCTTGGACCCACTCGTTGGGCGTTGACTTTTTTGACCTTAACCTTGACTTTTAGCAACAGGGTATAATTTTTGACCCCAACAGTGATTTGTTGTGTGCGTTACAGAACCAAATCCTGAACACATTATCTTCTTCGCAATTATATTTAATCTCCATCTTCAGCTGATTTCGCTAAAGCAAGGAGAGAACGCGAATGCCTGCAACTGGTCACTTGTTGTAGCTCATCGTTCGGCTACTTTGAGGGTTCTGGCAAAGTTCTTGGTAACGGGCATAAGGCAGGTTACCGTGCTGCATTCATATGAGATAGCTGTCAGTTAAGTTTAAATAGTCAAACCCAATAGTCTGGTCTTCCATGGAAGTCTTTTTTGGATGTTCCACTTTGTAAGTTCAGTTCTACAACGGTAACAGCTGCAACGAAAATAACCCAGATAAGTGCTCGTCCGTACTCTATATACCAAAAGATGAGTATACTTGGTGCAGCCAAATCTGTGCCCACTGACTGAAGAAGTCGATGAAACTTCGTCAAATCTTGAGTCTACCGTCAAAATAAGAAGAGTTAGAATTTAATCCTTTGACACGTCGTGAAATTTTATCTAGTAGATGCCTCATCCATATGCAACAGCATCAACCAACATATAATTGGAGCAGATTGTATATTTTCAAGCTTGAGTTTCTTGTGGCAGCTACTTCAACCTTATCATTTATGGGTGACATACTGATAATTAATGCGGACAACACCAACAAGCCTCTATCCCAAGATCTTAGGGTCAACTACATGAATCTATTGAATCCATTTCTTCCATTCTTCTCCGGTACTGGCAATCTCCTCAATTAAATGGACACTGATGTTTCTTTAAAAATCAAGAGTTGCTGAAAATGTTGAGTAGGAAAGCATATCCTTGTCAGACCAAATGGGTTAACGATCATGGAAACTAAAAGAAATTTGCTCAAGTACCAACTTTTAGTAGTAGAAACTTGTCAAGGGAGGAAGTATTATGCAACATGTTACCAATGACATCAGACTGTCTTCTGTGTAGGCGTACATGTCTTTCTGATAATCATCTCAACACGATCGAAATACTATTCAAGTATCTAGGCATAAATTGGTTCTTCATATCGAATCAAGATACTAATGCACATGTTCCCAGATCTTTGCCAAATTCAAAGAGTTATAAGACTAGCCTACTTAGTGGTTTCTTATCCTTCTTTATTTACATACAGTGTTTTCCATTTACTCCTGAAGTTCCTTTTTATGCCGTATTACTCTCACTACCCTGCCATCAATTCATGTATATGCTGTATTGAAGAAGGTCATCATGGAAGTTCAATGCTGGATAGTTTGTGTAGAAAGATTAATTCTGTTATATTTAAACATCATTTGTTTGCTCATTGCCTAGGTCTTGAAGTTTCTAATGGAAAGGAATAGTATTAATGCGCTGCATGGCCAAGTTACTGTGGGCACCCTTATTCTTCAGGTAATAACATTCTCTTTGTATAATTACTTTGTTTTTCAGCTATATTTAATTCAAGGCAATTCCATTTTCACCTATTATGAACAATGCTGCCTTTAAACTCAGGATTGTGCTGTCGGTTTACTATTTGCATTGCTTCCAGTTCTTGGTGGCACTTCTGGTGTTCTACAGGGAGCAATTTCGATGACTAAGTCGTGAGTAGATTATCTATGTATACCTTTATTAGTTTTTTCTTGCCCTTGCTTTAAGTTTATTATTCTATATTATCTGTAGCTGAAGTCGTATATCATTGCTCTTCACCAAATTACTGTCCCTCAATATTGATGTATGTTAAACTCATGAGCTACATGATGTGCAGCCCGAATAAGACAAAAGCTATCATAAACTATTCTGTGACAACTATCTTCTACTAAATTGGTTTTTATGTTATTGTTTATTTCTATTGTTTGAATTTCTTTAAATGGTTTAACCATTGATCTCAGACAACAAGACAATAATCACCAATTTATGAATATTTTGATTAACTAGTAAACAATAATAGATATGAATATAATTATATCTTACTAGAACACAACTCAAAATGTTTTGGAAAGCTCTACTTGATTCACATTTTTAACTGCATGATGGGGTAGTGTTAGGGTTGCATTCGGATACGGATATACGGATATTTATCCGGATCCAGATATTTTCGGATACAGATATTTTCGGATATGTATATGAAATTTCGGATCCGTTCGGAAACGGATACGTATATGAGATTTCGGATCTGTTCGGATACGGATACAGATATATATTTTCGGATCTAGTCGGATATAGATACGAATCTTTTCAAATTTTTCGGATACGGATTCGGATATTTGAATTCGGATACGGATATCTGCAGATTCATTAAGTTAACATCGCATTTTAAATTAAATTTCTAATGTTTTTATGCTTAATTAATTAATACTTCTATAGTAAAATTAAAATTAAATAATATATTAGTTTGTTTATTTTATATGTATTATAAATTATGCATTAAAAATATTGTTTTATTATTTTTATTTTAAAATATACATATTAGGACAATATATATGTATAATTATTTGTGTTAATATACTCTGTTATGTGCATATTTATTCGTTTCAAATATTTTAAGCACTTATATTAGTATGTATCAGTTACATGCATATTTTCACTTCACATTCGCTTATTTTATATTTTAAATATTTATTTATTAATATCTAATTCGTATCCGTATCCGTTTATCTCATATCCGGTCCGTATCCGCTCCGAATGCAACCCTAGGTAGCGTACAATATCAAACCTATGAAGCGAGGCCACGAACAAGGACATGCGTGCAAGAATGAGGACATGGGGAGACGACTATATCATTTACATATTTCACATTTAATTTAAACTGAATTTACGTCATAATGCTTATTTCACATTTTTTTTGGTATTAAATTGGTTGTTTTGGTTTTACTAAACAAAACATAATTTAAACTGAAATCTATTGCTAATAGAGCTACTCTTCGACCAGTTTAATCACACTGTGCACTTTCTTGGCTATCCTGTCGATATTATCACGAACATGTGTACCTTGGTTTCTAAGGCTAATGATAAGCCTGTCTTCTCAGGTACTTCCCTTTTCATCCCTTAACAAATGCTAAGTGCCATGTGTGTGTGTGTGTGATCGGAACTGAACATGACCACTAACACTTTCTCATTGCAGACCAATGAACTTTACCAGCTGGCATCAGTTGCATTCTGCCTCCTTGTCGCTTGGGTCTGTGTGCTTTTTACTTAATTTGGCTTTATCTTTAAAATTTGAGATTACAAGTACTTTAACTGTTTTGTTGTATCCTGTTATGTTCATGATGAAACTATTTGTACTGTTTTTGAATCAAATCTCTGTAAACTCCATAGAACTTATATGGTTACGAATAAAAAAGATGAATAAGAAATGGGTTTAGTTTTTAATCAATGAATAATTTGAAATATTAGACAACCTATAGGCTATGAAAAATACTTGAACCAAGAACGTCGAGAAATCATTTAGCTTCATAACTGGTTCTTATAATTTTGAAGATCTGTAAGCCTACCAGGCCACCTTCCCCTTATTTAATGGTTTTATTGCTTATTAAATTTCTTTATTTTTCGTTGCCTATTCGTCCCCCTGCTTGAAACAAGCGTGTATGATATATATTTGAATCTTTTTAGTTCATGTTTTCATGCGTCATTTTGCATATTTTCCGTGCATATTATTCAGTTGTACTGTATAGATATTGCATTGAATCAGCTTTTATGCTGTTTATATTAAGCTTCATGGTTGTGCTAGAGCATGGGTGCAGGTTCCAATACTTGTGCTTTTGTCCTTGGTTGCAAATTAGAAATTGCTGCTTTACTAGAATTATCTTTCATACTTTTTAATTACCTATAAAGAAAATAAAATAAAATAATAGGCTTATCATTAACAAAGAAGACATCATCCTACATTTACCATAAATGAATCATGTAATTACTATATAGATTATCATTTACATTAAAATGCTATTTAAGTGCTAAGGATTTTGAACTATAACATATATGATATAAATAAATAAACTTCAACAAAAAGTCAAAAAATATAGAGACTAACAATAGTGATGAGATGATACAAAAAGTAATGTAAGACTGTTAAATGATAAGCACCAGTGTACAATATATTACTATCTATATTTGAATAATTTAATAATTAACAATAGTAATAACTCAAATATTTTGGTGACATAACCATCGAATAATAACGGCGTTTAACGTTAAATTTTTCTTGCTAAATATTTCATGTTCTAAAGTTTAGTATGTACAAAAAGAAATGTTTGTTTAATTTACTGTCTAGTCAAATTTTACCTTGTTTTGAAAATTTATGCAACTTCAACTATTAATATACTAGTTTTCATCAAAACTACTTCTAAAAATTTACCTACTATATAAAATGGCAAAATGTTCATGCGTCACTGCTTTTCTTTATAAATTTTATTGCTTTTTGTTTGTTTTCTTTTGGAGGGTACAAAACCGAGTTGCCCATATGGATAGCTGAAAGACGTCAATGGTAACGATACAGATAATAGACCTTGCCATTGACACATAGGAACTTAATGCTCTGTTGCTCAGTCAGCCTATGAGCCCCGGTGAATTTATTGTTGAATAATTTGAAACAACAAGGGCAATGACAAAATCTTTATATTAACTTTTGTCGGTTAAGCTGCATGCATCCTTTCATTTTACTTCAGTATTCGCCTCTGATATATTAATAAGTATTACTTACTGTTTTATTGCCTTAGATCCCTGTTTATTTAGATCTATCCCTCTTTCTAGCGAACTATATTCCTATCATCATTCCTGCTCGATAACTCACTCCTGTGCTTGTTGCTTTCATGGAGGCCATCACAAGCAATTCTCCTCATTTTCCTATCAACCAGACCTACCTCTAACTATAACCTACATGAATTGCCTTTATTTTGTTTGTAGGCAGACCCTTGTATCTAGAGTGAACAATTGACAAACAACAGCCGCTGAGCCTTTTATCCCAAGCATATGGGGTAGGCTACATGAACCAACATGAGAATCATGCCGGGTCCAGCATGAATCCTCTGCCTCCACTCACTCCTATCGAACAATATACTTTCATTGAGGCCTTTGGCAACCATATCTTTTCGTATCACCTCCATCCATATTTTCTTTGGTTTCCCTTACGTCCTTTTGACATTGCCTATATCGATAGTATCTATTCGTCGAACCAGTGCTTCCATAGGTTTGCGTCGCACATGACCAAACCATCTTAGCCGGTTTTCCCGTATCTTCTCCTCCACAGGTGCTACACCAACTTTTGCACGAATATCCTCATTTCGCACCTATCTTTTTTAGTGTTACCACACATCCAATGAAGTATTCGCATCTCCGCTACGTGCATTTTCTGTGTATGATGCTTCTTAGGAGCCTAGCATTCTGTACCATATAATAAGGTAGGCCAAATAGCACTCCGATAAAACTTCTCTTTCAACTTTAACAGAAAGTTACGATTGCATAAAATACCTGTCACACTCCTCTATTTCAACAAACCAGCTTGGATCTTTTGATTACACCGTTATTGATCTCTCCATCCTTTTGGATGATGGAACCTAGATATCTAAACTGATCGCTTGGTGATATCTTTTGTCCTTCCAGTGTTATACCAATATGGTCTCGACTTCTCGTTTTGCTAAATTTGCAATGCATATATGCTGTCTTAGACCTGCTCAATCTGAACCCCTGAGATTTCAACGTTTGTCTCCACAACTCCAATTTGGCATTAACCCTTGTTCTCGTCTCGTTTACTAGAACAATATTATCAGCAAATAACATACACTAAGGTACCTCATCTTGGATAGTTCTAGTAAGCTCATCCATCATGATGGTAACAGGAATGAACTTAATGCAGATCCTTGATGTAAACCAATTGTAATCGGAAAATCACTTGTTAGGCTGCCGCAAGTTCTGACATTTGCCACTACTCTATCATACATATCCTTGATTATATCAATGTATTTGACGTGGACCCCCTTCTTCATCATTGTCCCCCATAATACCTCTTTAGGTACCTTGTCGTGCGCTCTCTAAATCAATAAATATCATATGCAAATCTTTTCTTTCGAAAACGCTCGATAAGTTGACGAAGCAAATGAATAGTCTCTGTCGTCGATCGTCCAGGCATGAACCCAAACTGGTCCTCTGTTATCTTAACATCCTTTCTTAGCCCGTGTTCAATCACTCTTTCCTAAATCTTCATGGTGTGACATAAGTTTTATTCCACGATAGTTTGAGCAATTTTGAACATCATCCTTGTTCTTGTAAATAGGTACAAGAGTATTTTTCCTTCACTCATTTGGTATCTTTTTGGTCTGCCAAATCTTATTAAACAGATCTGTCAGCCATTTAACGCGTATTTCTTCTAAGCATCTCCAAATTTCGATAGGAAATCTCATCTGGACCAACTGATTTTCTTGATCTCATCCTCTTCAAAACCTCTTTAATCTTTGGTATTCTTATTTTACGTATGAAATCACGGTTTATATCTTGAGATTGAATGACAAGGTCATCCAAATTCTTAGTAAATCTCTCATCGAACAATTTGTCAAAATAATCTCTCTATCTTTCCTTGATATTCTCATCTTGAACGAAAACCTTCTGATCTTCATTTTTGACACACATCACTGCACATAAGTCTCTTGTCTTCTTTTCCCGCATCCGAGCAATCTAGTATATATCATTTTCAGCCTTCTTAGTGTCCAACTTCTCATACACCTCTTTGTAGACCTTAGTTTCAGTTTCCCGAACAGCTTTTTTAACTTCCTTTTTAGCCATTTTATACTTAAATTTCTCCGCAGCTCTGCTTTTCTTCATATTTTTATAAGAATCTCTCTTAATTTTAATAGCAGCCTTTATTTTTTCGTTCCACCATGACGTGTCCTTAGATAGTGGAGCACCACCTCTCGACTCACCAAGTAGATCTCTAGCTATTTTCTTAATACAACTAGCCATTTTGTTCCATATTCCGTCTGAATTATTTTCAGACTGCCAATGCGCCTCTTGAACTATGATTTATAAAAGTCTTTTAGTTACCTTCCTTCAGTCGCTACCACTTAATTCTAGGTTCTATCTTATGTCTTATCTTCCTAGATTCTTTTCTAAATCGAAAATCTAGAGCTAAAAGTCTATATTGAGTGGTTACACTCTCACCTGACAGTACCTTACAGTCGATGCAACCACCTCTATCTATCCTTCTCTTCAGAAAAACGCCTATTTGACTTGCACTTGATCCACTCCTAGCTCCTAAAGGTGATAAGGTGAGATTCTTTTCCTAAATCAAGTGTTTGCTAAGATCAAGTCATAAGATAAGGCAAAATCTAGAAACGAGCTATCTGCTTCATTATTTTGTCCAAAACCAAAACCTTCATGGATAGTATCAAACCCACTACGACTAGACTGAACAATTGACAACAATGAATATTAATATACACAAAAGAGAACTTAGGGCATGTTTGGATACACTTTCTGTTGGATGTACATCCTATATTCCATTTGTTACTGCGGATTAGAACGAACTGGAAGAATGGCTTGTTTTGATGTGACTCTTGTGAATAAATCCATAGGAATAAACCCTCTAATATGGCCAATTCCTTTGGAATAGAAAAATTAGCTCCCTACTTGCTTAAATTGCTTTTTTCTTGGAACTTGAGCCTTCATTGTCTCATTCCATACTGGAGTTGTATTTTTTCCATGCCACTAATGAAATATCTGCAGCCCATGTATTCTTTCTTATCCCTTTATTTTCATTTTTGCGTTCTATATGTAATTAACTTGAACTTGTCATAGAAGTCCTGTTTAGCTACAAAAAATAGCCAAGACAATTGTAAAGCTTTCTTATTTTTTGAAATGTCTGTAATTTCAGTGTAGTGACAAGTTGGGCTTAAGCCTGGAACTTGGTTCCTTTGCTGCTGGAGTGATGATTTCAACAACTGATCTTTCCCAACATACCCTTGAACAAGTAAGCTGTCTTTTTCTTTCTTTTTTCCAGTTTTCTATGTTTTGTTAATATTATAAACCGATATTCACTCCAGATGACTATGGTTTGGCATTTTTTTTCCATTCACATTACAATTTTTGTGGAATTTTTTTGGTTGTTGATGATGCACTTCTGAAGTTATATCCTTCCTTTGGAGGATGCATGCTTCAATTTTTCGTTGTGCTTCTGGACTATCTGTTTATATATATTGTGATGACAAACACAAGGGTGCCCTGGCCTTAAAATATAGTAATGCATTATATATTTCTTATTTCAGGTTTCTTCTTTCTGCAGATCGAACCCATCAGGAACTTCTTCGCTGCCCTTTTCCTTGCCAGTATTGGAATGTTGATCCATGTCCATTTCCTCTGGAACCACGTCGATATCTTATTAGCAGCTGTGATTTTGGTGATTGTTGTAAAGACAGTAATTGTCACCTCTGTTGTGAAGGGATTTGGCTACACAAACAAAACTTCGCTTCTTGTAACTGTCGCTTCCCTCAGATTTTAACTTCTTTTTGGTCTTAATTTTCCCGGTGTAACCTTTCATGTGTTTGTAACATCTGTAGGTTGGCATGTCACTTGCACAGATTGGGGAATTTGCTTTTGTTCTTCTAAGCCGCGCCTCAAATCTCCATCTTGTTGAGGTTATATGCATATTCTTACATCATAGTGTTTCTCTTGTTAGCGAGCCTCTTGTGGCTTCGAAGTTTTGGCTAGTTGAGCAGTCCGTTTAAAACCTTATCTGCCTTGAAATGTGAATATATGGTTATATGTATTCATAATTTCTTATGGATCAAACTGATTAGTTGCGTACTCTTAAATCTGGACCTCATCAACCTCAGTTTTAAATATCTTTTCTAACTAGTCCATAACCATAAGTTTGATTGTTTCTACAGGGAAAACTGTACCTCTTACTATTAGGAACAACTGCTTTAAGCCTGGTATTTCCTCTTTGCTCTGAACACACCAATATTGAACTATAGCAGTACTTGGACTTCAAAAGACCGAAAACTATAGGGGATAGAGCTTGTTTTCATTAAACTTAATATTGAGGATATATAATTGTCTTACTATATTTGTCTAAATACAGGTAACAACTCCATTGCTGTTCAAGCTTATTCCAGCAGTTATTCATCTTGGAGTTCTACTGCGATGGTTCTCGCCAGATGCGAGTCAACCCGAGGTAATCTTTTCTTCCTACCCATTCATTTCATTTTTTGATTTTTAGAATGTTTATGTTAATTTTGATCCATGCCGCTATGCAAAATCTCCAGCTGGGATATAAGGTCGAAGGTGTTCGCACTGATAGTGGTAAGCGCATAACTTTGATGGTCCAAGGATCTCATGATTCATGAAAATAAAAATAAAAGGTTTCATGGCACAATCTGGAGTTTTCCTGATGGGCTTCTTTATTACTTTGGATTACAAGTATTTCATCATCATCGATCAAAGGAGAGCTGACTGCTAACATATTCTAAACGATCGTGATCCAAAGGAGAAAGAGAAAGCTTCATGGCTCCTGGACTTGGTGAGGCCCATAATTCAAATTTTTGTATAAAAGGTATCTTTTGCTTTATGATGTATCACTCTTATCCGATTTGTTTGTGGGTTTATTCATAGCTGGAGGTTGGGACACCCACTATACTAACTCAATGTAGATTCTCCGCTGATTTATCTCGATTCATTTGG
This sequence comes from Agapanthus africanus, assembly GCA_030015575.1. Lineage (NCBI taxonomy): Eukaryota > Viridiplantae > Streptophyta > Magnoliopsida > Asparagales > Amaryllidaceae > Agapanthus > Agapanthus africanus. The sequence goes on from JASDDO010000006.1 coordinate 286,745,085, forward strand.
GGAGGGGTTGGGGGTAGGGGGGACTGTTCATATCCTGATGCATTTCTAATAGCGTAACGACAGATCCGACATTTAATATTTGCTGCGCCTGATTCATGATCAAATTGTAAGTATGAGATAAGAGTTAGTTTGAGTTCTTGTCTTCATTCTCATAACTGTTTCATTTTATTTGATTGAAGTCTACAGTTTGACAGATTGAGTTTAACTGTTCTAATGTTTGGTTTGCACGGTACAAAAAGATTTTGCCGAAAAGAAAATGGTATTCTTTTTTGTTCTGGCAAATGCAAATTCTGTAGTCTCCATCTCTCTCTCTATATATATTGTCACACCCTGCTTCCCAAAATACGGGATACGAGGGGTGATTAGGCCAGTCATGCTCCTATGGTCAGGAATAATCCCGCCGTGGTCACACTTCGGCTTCTAGCATTACATGGTAGTCAGTAATTGGCTTTTCTCTTGTCAGGACCCCCCTGGGAAAATCACAGCCTACAACTTTATTACATTGCAATAAAAGAGTTTGAGATATATTTATTTTGCGGAATAAAATAACTAACCAACAAAATAAGGTGCTGAAAGCAAAAGAAATAGCACTGGTGATGCAGTCTAGATCTCCGCGAACTCGAATGGTAGGTCCTGCTCTTAGGCTAGGTCCGTTTCGTTCTCTGAGCATGCACACTCAGGTCTTTAGGGCGACACATAGCAATAAATTTATATGATGGGCGTGCAATATTATTAAACATGAGGAGTACAATGAATTGCAGAACATGGGTATAATAAATATCAACTGAATATGAATAGTGCAATATGGGTATCATGTCGGTAAACTAGGCAATGCGTATGTCACTGCATAACGGTCACTAAGTCAATGAAATCAAATGGTGGAGAGAATGCTCGTGTTTAACAAGGGTCTCGTGCATGCCCGAGACTACGGTCTGCTGTGTCCGGGACATAACCCTGTCAGCCGTGCCGTTAGGCCCAAGACCTACCTTGTATATATGTATATCACTAATAGCGAATGATCATCCTCTAAATCACTGTACCTCGCTAAATACGAGTCCAACTCCATCTTGATTTCCCCATTCCCCAGGTTATAGTACGTATTCAGGTTCGATGGGTTGTGAACAAATACGTATTGCTATTACTTTCAATCACTTTTCCGCTATTAGTATCACTGTCGTATTTGCCACAACCCAATCACTAACACTAATATATCGACAATGCAAAACAGTCGCTAGGTTTCAACGTGAATGATCACTATGAAGCAGGTATAAAGCAAACACGAAAAATAAGCAGAAATGTACTGAATAGATATTTCCTATTTCAATGACGACCAATGCCATATAAATTGTAAAATTTACGATAAATCACACGTAAATATTCGACCAAAATAATATAAAGGACGTATGGAGCACACTTGATTATCTAAACAGTAAAATTTATTTCATGTCAATCGGAATTCAGGTTAGAGAATTATCAACATTTTAAGGTAGCGACCGATTGCTGGAATTCCAGTTTCACAACTGGAAGTCCAACTTCGCGCGCGTTTTGTCGCGCGCGTTTTGCCAGTAAGTATGTTCAGATTCAGGTATTGCCCCTGTTGAATAGAATCTAGTTCTATCCGTTAGGTTTCTAACGTATCAAACGGATTATCGATAGCAGTTTTGTATTAAAAGTTATGTCCTGTCTAGTGTAGCTATGCAAGAGGAGTTACTGCAGAAACTGCAGAACACCTAGGTATGCTAAAATGCAAATTAAATATCAAACGACGGTGAAACGGCAAGGGACCGGATTAATGTGTTAGCTAACTAAATTATCTACGCGACCATATGGGGCTCCATGCATTTTCAGTTTAAAACAGGGACGTACAGGTGTTCAAAGTCAGGTATTCCAACAAAGTGCTGTTCCGGACTGCAGTCCAGTGCCGCATTCGCAACCAATTATCGTTACAAAAATCTATAAACGTCGAGAATTAAACTATAGGAGATTTTAGGTTATCGAATCGTCTTCGATATGAGCCATAGAACGATACGTTCCAACCTCTATTGAATTTACAATGATTTTATTGACGCAACCTGCGCGTCAGTTTTAGCGTCGGCTTTAGGGGCGACCTTATAGGATTGTAAACACGATACTTTCAACGCGAAACTTTACACTATATTCACTAATCAGTAAGGGATTCGACGATCATAAATTTCGGCAATTTAAGATAGGGTTTTCATTCATGTATCATGTCCAACACATAAGATGTGCATGGGTACCAATCGGAACATCGGCTTGCCGTAATCGATCCAATTAGATGTTATTCGGTTAAACTACAATTGGTGTTGACACGGGATGATAAAGCCTAGTCAGGCTCCCTTCAATATAATCGAACCATGAGGGTTTGTTACAGAACTAATTGAATTATATATATATATATATAACATCACTTTTTTCCTATTAAAATATATTAATTAGCATGGGTAAGCAAGTGATTAATGTTCACTTGCTTCAGACAATCGCGACGACGATAATCCTGGCGGCGACGACGGCGAGAGGCAGCAACGGTGACGACGATGATGGCGGTGGCAACGATCCTGACGACAGTGACGAGTTTGAGTGCGGCCGGGCTTGTCAGCGATGGCACGGGCAACGGCCTGCAGTGGCGCGGGTTCTGTGGCACGGAGGCGTCGGGTGCTGGGGTGGCGATGCTCTGGCGGTGGCCTTGACAGCGAGGGGATGTTGGAGCTCGGGTGTGCAGTGGCTTGGGGTTGGTGAATCAGGGATGGTGAGCATGGGAGAAGCTCGGAGACGGTCAGCGAGGTGGAGCGGGAGGTGGCTGCTGTCGGTGGTGTCGTGACTTCGGAGGGAGTGGGGCTAGGTGTCGGGGAGTAGCAGCCGCGGTGTCGAAGCAGGGGGGCTCATCGAAAGTTTTGGGTCGAGAGGTGCAGGAAAGGAGGAGGTGTGGTAGTGCTCAGATGGTCGCGGTTTGGGGGAATGGGGTCGCCGGTGATGGGGGTCGGAGCTCGGAGACGGGGAGTTGAGTCGGAGAGAGGGAGAATGAGAGGGCGAGAGAGAAGTAAAGAGAGTGAAACAGAGAGGGAGGCGAGGGAAGTCGTGGCCGTTGGAGGCGTGCGGGTCGTGGAGAGATGGGTGTGGCCGTCGCGGGCGAGCGCGAGGAGCGGGGAGTCATGGGGGAGTGCCGTTGAGGGAAGGAGCCATTGGGGGAGCGGGTCATGGGGAAGATGGGCGCGGGGAGTGGGCGTGGGCGCAAGAAGAGGGGACGTTGAGAAAAGAGCGGGAAAAAGAGACGAGGAAGGAAGAAGTAGTGGGTAGCGGTTTGGGTCGGGTCGGGCATGGGTCGGGTACGGGTAGGATTTGGGTTTGGTTAGGAATTTTAGATAAAGAAAATTATATAAAATTCATAAAAAATAGAAAAAATCAAGGAAAAAATTCTGGAAAAATATACGGAAAATATGAACGGGAACTGGGGATTTACATCATACACTCCTTACAAAAATTTCGTCCTCGAAATTAAAAACGAAAACGATAGAACATCAACACTACACAAACAGATGCGGAAAACATGCACGGATGTCCTCGCGTTCCCAGGTAGACTGCCTTGGTGAACGACTATCCCAAGAAACTCGAACCCGGAGAATGACTTTGTTCTTCAGCACTTTTTTCCGACGATCGAGAATGGTGGTGGGCTGCTCCTCGTAGGACAGATCAATGCTTAATGTCAACTCCGAATGGTCTAGGATATGGCCGTCATCCCGAACGTAGCGCCTCAAGTAAGAAACATGGAAAGTATTGTGCACACCAGCTAGCGATGGGGGCAAGGCTAGTCGATTGGCCACCTCTTCCACTCGCTCAAGCACCTCAAAAGGTCTGATGGATCGGGGACTGAGTTTCCCGCGACCTCCAAACCTGATAACACCGCGGGTAGGAGAAATCTTCAGAAACACATGATCCCCAACCTCGAATTCTAGCGCTCTCCTGCTGGCATCCGCCCAACTCTTCTGTCGGTCCTGAGCCGTCTTAATGCGCTGTCTGATCATATGGACTTTGTCTACCGTTTGAACAAAAAGTTTGGGGCCCAGTAATCTCTGTTCTCCCTCGTCATCCCAACAAACAGGGGATCGACATTTCCGTTCGTAAAGTGCTTCGAATGGAGCCATCTGGATGCTAGCTTGGAAACCGTTATAAGAAAACTCCACCAGATGAAGGTGATCCTCTCAAGAACCCTGGAAGTCTAGTATGCAAGCTCTCAACATGTCCTCGAGCGTCTGAATAGTACGCTCGGACTGTCCGTCCGTCTGTGGATGGTAAGCATTGCTGAACTTGAGGCGTGTACCCAACTCTCCTGTAAGCTCTTCCAAAAGTGTGAAACAAATCTGGTGTCTCGATCTGACACTATACTGACCAGAACTACGTGAAGTCGCACTACCTTTTGCATGTTTTTCTCCGCAAGCGATTCTGTCGACTGCCCCACGCGGAAGGGTATAAAGTGTGCTGCTTTCGTAAGACGGTCGACGATAACCCAAACGGCGTTGATGCCCTTTGGGTTCCGTGGTAAGGCAGTCACAAAATCCATAGTGATGTGCTCCCACTTCCACTTGGGTATCGTAAGCGGTTGCAATAGTCCAGCTGTTCTCTGGTGTTCCGCCTTTACTTGCCGGCATACTAAACACTTGGATACAAACTGTGCAATCTCTCGCTTCATCCCGTTCCACCAATAGTGTTGCTTCAGATCTTGATACATTTTCGTGCCTCCCAGATGCATAGAATAAGCCGAACTATGAGCCTCAGCTAGTATCTCTTCTCGAACATCCCCCTTGGGGACGCAGAGTCTGCTGCCGAATCTCAGAGAACCGTCTCGATGTATAAGTCCGTCCTCAGCCAGGCTTCCACCTGCTCTCTGAACTTCTGCAATCGAGGATCATCAGCTTGCGCAGCCTTAATGCGATCTACAAGAGAAGACTCACCTGTAACTGCCAGAACTGCCTGATTGCACTCGGTGTAACAAGCTCTAGTTCGAGCTTCTAAAAATCCTCAATGATGCTCTTCTGACTGGTCAACATCATGACCGTTGGTTTGCGACTGAGAGCGTCGGGTACGACATTTACTTTCCCCGGATGATACTGTAACTCCAAGTCGTAGTCCGCCATTAATTCTATCCATCGGCGTTGCCTCATATTCAGTTCTTTCTGAGTGAACACGTATTTCAGACTCTTGTGATCCGTGTATACTTTCATCTTTTCGCCTAATAAGTAATGTCTCCAGATCTTCAATGCGAAAACCACTGCGGCTAACTCCAAGTCCGTATGTTGGATAATTTCTTTTGTGATTCTTCAGCTGCCGTGAGGCATAAGCAATTACCCGACCGTGCTGCATCAGGACGCAGCCTAAGCCTTTCCCTGAAGCATCACTGTGTATCACTAAACCACCTGAATTATCTGGTACTGTAAGAATATGTGCTGAGGTCAATTTCTGCTTCAGTATCTCAAAAGCCCGAGTACACTTCTCCGTCCATACATACAGTACTTCCTTCCGTGTCAGGTTCGTCAAAGGTTCAGCGACTCGTGCAAAGTCTTGAACGAACCGCCGATAATATCCTGCCAATCCCAGGTGGCTTCTGATCTCGGCCACTGATTTCGGTGTCGGCCAATCTCTAACATATTCTATCTTCGCTGGGTCCACTGAGATGCATTCGTCTGAAACGTGTCCCAAGAACTACACTTTGTCGAGCCAGAACTCGCACTTGCTAACGGCTACTTAGGTATCTGTCGAAAAGGAAGGCTGACGAGCAAGCTCATCCGGACCCCTACTGAGCCTATCCGTGACAATCTCCGCACAGTCCGGTCTTTTCGTTTAAGAGTATTGCATACCGGGTCTAGGGGATGGTAAACGCCAGACCCCTATTGACCCGCTAAGTCGTGTCGATATGGCTCAGGACCAATCCGAGAAACTACTGATTTAACCATCAATAAATCTCAATTGTCTTGGCCAAGGTCTTATGGTTCTAGCCAACCGGACACAGTGCGATATAGACTCCCAATACCGGGAGAGACGAATCCCTGACAATCACTCATTGCTTCCATGTGGCTCGGGACTGTACTCAACCAAAACCTGTTTGCACGACTCAGTAGAGCCGTGGTAGGGTAGTGATCAAAGCACAGTGAGAACTCACACCAGACAAATGATGTTCTCAGGTCTAAAAACTAATCTGTATTCATGTTACATGAGAATTGCTATCTGGCGATAGGTATAATACCATCTAGAGGTTCTCGGCGAGTCCGTCCAGTGTACTCAACCCCAGTGAGTATCTGTATACAATTTTAGGTGATCACACCAATGGCAATGGGACCAACCAACGCCCCTCGTCGGGGTCTAGAAACGTATACACAAGTCTACTATGGAATATCGATGTCCGGTCTCGATACTCCTGTAACTTGGGACTTTTAAGGATGTGCTTATGGACTACCCAGCTTCCATAAGTATGATCGCCATTATAACGCTGGTAGTCAAGCGAAATCCTACAGGCTTTATCAACATGTATCAGCCATATGTGATATCGAGTATAACATATGCACATGTTAAAATAAAATCAAACCATAATAGTATACTACTGTATCGAGTTTTTATCAATATGTGTAAGCAATATAAAGCAACAAGAGAAAGAAATACACATATTAAGACAAAGACAATTCAAATAATATACTATATACAGCTGCTGAGTAAGATTGTCCTGTACATACATATCCTTAGTATTCTATACAATACAGGTCTGTAGGGCATACATATCCAACAAATTTAATAGTGAGAAGGTGCTTGAATCAAATGAAATTTGGTGTATCCTCATCTTAAATGATAAAGACGATGATGGATGCCGATCATTGATTAAAATGTTGGAAGTTGTATTTTTTGAACGCCGCCTGAAGAAAAACCCTCATACGGCATCTTTTCTTTATTACTACGGCATCTTTTCTTCATTATTATCCCCCCTCTCTCTCTGTGTGTGTGTGTGTAGAGAGAATAATGGAGAAAGTGAGGAGGCTTTTTTCGTTAGGGATCGACACCGTCCATTTTCATCTTCATCGTCTAATATGTCGATACCAAATTTTATGCGATTTTAACACTTTTTAATCATGGATTTTGCAATGTAATAAGTACTATTGTCGGTAAATTGTTAATTTTACATCCATGAAATCAATAGTTAAAAGTATTAGAATCACATGAAATTTGGTGCATCGGCATATTAGACGATAAAAAAAAAGATGGACGGTGCCGATCGTCAAATAAAATTGTGGAGGGTGGACTTTTTGCCGTCACCTAATAGAAAAAGTCTCATAGCTCCTCTTTCTTCCATTATTCTCATATATATATATATATATATATATATATAGAGAGAGAGAGAGAGAGGGGGGGGGGAGGTGTGATAGTAGGGAATTTCCTCCCTTGGCGATGAAAAAATAAACCCTTCACGATTTTTTTCAATGATCGGCATTTGTCATCATCACCTTCATCATCTAAGATTTCATGTGATTATGTCATTTTTTCACCGTTGAATTAGTAATGTAAAAAGTCATATTGTTTGTAAACCATTAATTTTGCACCTGCTAAAGCAACAGTGATAAAGTGGTAGAATCATATGAAATTTGGTGTATCCATATCTTAGATAAAGTTTTTATCATTTAAGATGTGGATACATCAAATTTCATGTAATTCTATCATTTTTTTTACCGTTGAATTAGCAATATAAAATGTTCTATTGTCGGTAAACTGTTAATTTTTCATCCACTAAATCAACTGTGAAAAAGTGGTAGAATCACATGAAATTTGGTGTATCCATATCTTGGATGATAAAGATGGAGGTGCTGGATGCTGTTCGTTGAAAAAAATCATGAATGATGTATTTTTCGACGAGGAAATTATCCTGACACCTTTCCTCTATCATTCTCTCTCTCTCCATTTATAGAGAGAATAATGAAGAAAAGAGGCCATACTAGGCTTTTTTCGTTAGGTGGCGTTAAAAATCTATATCCTCCACCATTTTTTTTGTTAGGCGGCGTTAAAAATCTATATCCTCCACCATTTTTTTTGACGCTCCGCACTCATTATCATTATTTTTATCATCTAAGATGTTGATACACGAAATTTAATGTGATTCTACCAGCTTTTCACCGTTGAATTAGCAAAGTAAAAAGTTCTATTATCGGGAAAACGTTTATTTTGGTGTGTCCACTAAATCAACGGTGAAAAAGCGGTAGAATTATATGAAATTTGGTGTGTCCACATCTTAGATGATAAAGATGATGGTGATCAATGCCGATCGTCGAAAAAAATCGTGGAAGACATTTTTTCGACACCATAGAAGGAAATTCTCTCCTATGGCACCTTTCTCTCTCTCTCTCTCTCTCTCTCTCTATATATATATATATATATATATAAGAGGTCCTAATAGGCTTTTTGCGTTGGGTGGCAGCAAAAAGTACGTCCTTCATCATTTTATTCGACAATCGGCACCTTCCAACTTGACCTATATCTTCGAATTTGTCGATACACCAAATTTCATATGATTACAACACCATTTCACCGTTGATTTAGCAACGTAAAAAGTTCTATTGTCAATAAACCATTAATTTTGCATTTACTAAATCAACGGTGAAAAAGTGTTGGAATCACATGAAATTAGGTGTATCGATATGTTAGATGATGAAGATCAAAACAGCTGGTGCCGATCGTCGAATAAAATGGTAGAGGACATGATTTGTACCGCCATCTAACGTAAAAAGCCCTCTAGGGCCTCTTCCCCCCTCTCTCTATATATAATGGAGGATGTGGATAAACCAGATTTCATGTGATTTCATCACTTTTTCATCGTTGATTTAATGGGTACAAAATTAACGGTTTACCGATAATAGAACCTTTTATATTGCTAATTCAACGGTGAAAAAGTGGTGGAATCGCATGAAATTTAGTGTATCGACATATTAGACGATAAAGATCAAGATGGACCGTGCTGATCGTTGAATTAAATGGCGGAGAGTGTACTATTTGCTGCCATCTGACGAAAAAATCGCCTAGAACCTCTTTCTTACATTATTAGCTTAACCTACCCATGCAACACAACCATGCATACAACACACATGCGCTCATGAATTTGTCTCGAAAACTTTAAATTGTGGCCGCTTCTCTTCTTGTGGTAGATTCCTGCTCTTCTAGGCCTGACAAATGAGGCGAGCCGTGCCGGTTGGATTCGCCTCGCCGGACAGGCGAGACGAGACGAATTGCCAGAGCCTAAAACACAAACCTGCTCGTCTGGACGATTTGCGAGTTGATGCGAGGCGAGGTTTTAGTTTTTTTTATAAAAAATAAAATTTGATTAAAAAAACAAATAAATAGAGCAAAGCAAATGAAATATAAACTAAAATTTTCAAATTAGAGAGAGAGAGAGAGAGAGATGGATGAGTTTCGGTGTGAGTGAGGGTTGTATTTATATGCTTTTCAAAGTTTATAGCCGTTATGAGACGAGAAGAGGTGAAACGTTTATAGCCGTTGGTTGCAGATCTGGAGGCGATACGAGGCAAAGCGAGGCGTATTCGACCGTCGAGGCAAGGCGAGGCGAGTCGACTCGTTTATAACCGTTGGAACTCGCCAACGGCTACTTAGAGGAGTTGACTCGCGAGTCATGGTGACGCAATATTAGATTTTTCCCAAACCCATCCGCTTCCGCAAACTCGCAAGGACGAGACGAGTTGACTCGCCAACTCGTCCATGTCATAACGAGGCGAGCAAAACTCGTCTCGTGGCGAGGAGAAGCGAAACGAGCCGGCAAGGCGTGGCTTCTTTTGCCAGGCCTACCCTCTCTCTGGGATAGTAAATGCCATGCGGCTGAGATAAAATTGTTCCTCTTGTTTCTTTCTTCAGTGCAACAAATTAACTTTAAACCCCGCAACAAAATCTAGATACGAATGATGGCATGGCATTATTCTTGCAATTTGATGTGGATTGCTGAGAGAGGGGGCAAAATTATTGTCCTGGGAAAAAGAACGAAGGTTATCCCGTAGCTAGATGTTGTCAAATCCCATGGGCGCAGTGATGGAATTGCAAGGTCTGAATCCGTAGGTAAAAAAATGTGTGGAGGCAAGGAGCAACAAGGTGGTAGTGGTACAAGGCAGTGCCAACAGTTTGCCACCTCATTTTGGATGGATACGTGGGCGCGTACACGAGTAGTTCGCAGGTCACCATCCTTCAGAAGTTCCTTTCTCAGGAGAGGGGACCTTTTAGACTTTAGACCGCAAGTTGCTACAGTTTTTATTTTGAGTCGCGCTGACGTAGGATTTACAATAAAGCATGAAATTCATGGTGGAGGCTCTTGGTTTTTTGACAGGTTTTTCTTGGCAATCCTGACGTTATTATCGACCAACCGGTCTTTGAAAGTGTCATATCATCAAAATCCGATAACATCATCTATAGGGAGGGAGTCTGGACTAGGTTCCCTTAAAGAAAATGGTCATGACATTATTCAAGTTATATAAGCCATCACAGTTACAATACGTTAAGTTACGTAAGTATATTAATGTCTTTTATTTGAAAGAATGAGTTTGATTACATAATTTTCTACGTTAAAAAAATTGTTAAGAGGTCTATAAGGTACTCAAATTCTTTTCGAATTTTTAAATTAGAACAAGCATACATATCAAATAACAACCATCTCTTACCATTAAGATGCAAGCTTAGACCTGCAACTATACTCTTATAGTAAATAAATTTGAAAAGAGGGCCTTCCAAAGATGATAATAGAAAATGTATTGTGTTCAATATATGATGAAAATGTGATGATTAGACCATCCAATTGAAATTATGAACTTTTGAATGCAAGTGATGAGGGCGAATAACATGCAATCAGACAAGTTATACTTTATTTTTCTTTTTTTCTTTTGTACTCTAGATACATATGTATATAATTAGATATCTTTGCAAACAGGTTATGTTTCATAAGGATTTCAAAGTATTTATCCTCTCTTTTGCCTATATTATTAATTTCAATCAAATATGATCTTGAATTAAGAGGATATATAAGTATTGATATTATAGAGAGATTTAGTATCCAATAAGTTAGTTACTAGATCCTTATAATTAAATAACTAAATTAAATATATTATCTAGGAAGAGATGGGGTAAGTGATTGCTAGTTAGGATTTTTTGTAGTTGAGGTAGAAATTATAGGAGCGCAGTTACTTCTTAAAATATTTTGCGCATGATTTATAGGATAAAATTATCCAGTTCTATAGCATTCACTAGAAAGTCATTATTATCATTTTCTTAACGGAAATAGTGAGAATCTCAAAAACTCAAGTATTCCACACCAAGCTTGTATATTATCAAGCATCATTTTTGCAATGACAGAAAGAAAAATGATCTTGGTGGGTACCTCTTGCTTTGTGGGGGGATTTTTCTTTGTTTGGTTAATTGTTGTTAATCTCTTGTAGTTTGACTAAACCATGATCTGTTTTAAGTAGACAACTTATTGTTAGATAATATCATAATTTGTTGTTTGTTGATAGAGTCAATCCTAAAATACACTCTACAACAACCTATTCATATTTTAACTACATTCAATGTATCTGTAAATCTATATGTTGAAATTAGAATACAGTACAAAGGTATGCAATTTACAAATCTCTTTAGGCCATGCTTTTTGACCTACAAATTTTAAATTCCAGTTTTTTCGAGACATTACAAGCAATATTTTTGCAACCACCGTTCCGATTAGTGATCAGATTGGCTTCTTCGTTGAGAATTTCAACGGGATGAAAACCATGATGCCATGATAGATTCGAGATTGTATTGTAGATTATTTACCCTCAAACTCTACGTATATATTTCATCATTGTTGATTTAGATTAGATGCTTTTTTTCACCGGGGTATTCAACATCGGTACAATAACACTACAGTTTTATGATGCCACTAAACTACATATGATGCATCTAGCTGCATTTGAGTATTCTGATGCAACATAACATGCTTTTAATGTATTTACAGGATATTCCACTGAATCAAATGAGTATATGAAATGGGTTTCAAAAGGGATTTGGATATTCTAAATGTTTGATTCCCAGACAGAAAAAGTAAAAAAAAAAAAAAGAGAACGGAAATAAAAAGGACAAGAGAACAATAATTAGATAGGCTAGTCTATAACGAGCCAGTAGATTGGTCCCTGAAATTATCCCACATCCAAAAACAGTTGCCTTTTATCCTTCCAAAACTCGTGGGTGGGCTTTCTTCCCTTTATTTCCTTATCCTCCACATGCTGAACTACATTCCAAATCTCTCTAGCTCTTTCTTAACTCTAGTCTGTCTGTCATCCTCCTCGTATATATGCGGTCATGAGAAAAAAATAGTTCTGCAACTACAAGTCCCACCAAGCCGTCCGAAAGATGCCCTCATGTATGATTTGAAGTACGGCAACTGATTAATTAGGATTACGATATAAAAATGGCAAAATGTTTTATTTCCGATCCCAATTTTGATTAAAATTAGTTAAGATGATAATGATGATATCCTTGATTACCTACCTGATAAGAAAATTCCATCTACACCAAACATTTGACAAGTTCCATCTTTTACATCCTTGTCATGATTACAATGTTCCCTTATCTTTCCTCTTTTGTCAATTAAGCTTAGTGCTTTTAACTTTGCTTGATCAAATCATTTTAAGGATCATGGCATATATGCTTTAATGTCACTTCAATGCATATTGTAGAAATATTTTTTTCATAATCTATCTAGATAAGATTTTCTAAAATTTTGTAAGCACCATCTGTTAGTGCCACATACAAACCAAGCAAGGAACAAGAAAGTTGGCCTAGGTGTCTCTAAACCATTAATATAAGAGATCATTTCTAAGAGATGGCACAATTTTATGTGGGAAATAAAGTCAATTAGTAAGTTGCAAGACCTATATAATTAGCATAGATGAAAGAAGCTAACAGGGAAAGTAAAAGTTTTGTATCCTCCAAAATGCCTCCTAGGGTCCACTTTCATGAGAGTAGGGTTGATTTTTTAAAGCATGGCTTCATGAAAATTAATAAAGTTTATCAACTAATTGTTGATCAGAAACCAATCTTCTTTTATATATTGCCAAATTTAAGAACTTCATAAATCTAAGTGAGCATCTTCAAGAAAGTAAAGGCATACGAATAATCCGAGCTAACTCCGTGTGTCTGTATCCGATTTTTCTCAAATACGGTAGTGATTTTCATTTCCGACGTCTAGTCGTATCCGTATCTCCCAAGAGCCACCGGATATGCATATGATGACACTTATATTCAGTTTGAATTTATTTCCGATATAAAAAATGTTTGGCTTTAATGGGTATATGCTTTCTAAAATTCATTTAACCTCTTTATTCGTATCCAACATTTACCAAATGCGGATAGTTTTATGTACGAAACAATATGTATTCTTATTCGATAAGTCTAGAAGAAAGGCGAAGATAATAAATTTTCTATATAAACTTAATTTTTTAAATAATTTTTTGACCTTAATCCCGTAAGCGCAACACAATCATACACAACACACTCATTCAATGGACTCACCAATTTCTCTTGAGTTAAATTGTTGGACACTATTCTACATGAGTAATTAGTTACAAGAAGTTCTGTACTCTCTTTGGAGACTTGAAGAAAATTTCCAATTATTAAATATCTACCATTGAAAAAAAAGTAGAAATAAAAATAAAAAGAAAGGAGGGCAAAACTCCAATCAAATAGCAAAATAGCGGTTCCCTTTATAGAACACCATTCTAATAACAATACGAGTTATCAATATATGTTTTGCCAGTAGATTGGATCACAATCATTTCAAAACGTTTCCAAAATGGATTTTGCATAATTCATCAAAAGTTTACATCACAGACATTCATTACTTTGCAAATGACTACATAAGTAACAAGAAACATGTTCATGACCTTTCTTCCCTAACCCTCCTCATTCTAACCCTTGCGATCTTCCCACACACTAAAACTCACTCAGATTGCTCTAATGCTCTCCGGCTTACTCTGATACATTGTCCTTGTGGACATGCTGAGCTCTAAATCGGGCATCGGATTGGAGTCGAGTTCCAAAGAAGAATTGAGCTCGACCGGTCGGTTACAATCTAGAGAAGGTTCTTTAAACTTGGAAGAATCGCCATTTCCAACCTGAAGAACAAATATTAATCATATATAAGCCGTCTTTCTTTTTCGTAAGTAAATGGAAAATTGGAGGGTGATGAGATGTAATTAGTTACATCAAAGAGACTGGTTCGGCGTTTCTTCTTGTTTAAGCTGTTTTGCCTTAGAAAATATTTCTGAGCATGGCTGGCCACTTGAGTTGGTGTTCTGCTTGTAACGAAGTTTCGAGAGATGCCTCGCCAATCTCCTTTACCGTGCTTTTGAAGCCCGGCTAAGAACGATCTATGTTCTTCCTCGGTCCATGGAACTCCTGAGAATTAAATGCCGTCATTGATTATCATAATTTAGTTCTCGGACATATCAATAAGATATAGAAATTCAGATATAATTGGACATATCAATAAGTAAATTTTATTTATCTTTGGGATAAACTGCAGGAAAACTCGTGAATAGAAGGCTGCCATCCTCTTGTTTCAGAAGCTGCATTTAACAACCCCTACTTTAAAAGGCGTTTGCGCTTTTCCATCGCTGCGAATTTATTTTTCTCAATTTCCAAAATAAGGGTTGTTATTGTATTAGATATGATGTTTAAAAATAAAATCACAGAGAATCATGGGTATCTTCGGAGCACAGAGACGGAAAAACAATCGGTTGTTTGAACAGGAGGCAAAAGGCGAGAAAATTTTCCTGAAAATAGGTAAACATTTTTACATGAAAACTGCCATAGAATCTGATTTATTCCTTCTGGAAATCAAGAAGGTACAGTCAATTCATGCTTAAATGGCATAAAACAGTAAATCATAACAAATTGCTGAAGGGTAAATAGAAAATACATGAAAGCAACGGAGGAAAGATGCCCACCCACGAAAATACAGTAAATCACTCACACACACACACATATATATATATTGTCATAATATCTGAAAAATTAATATCAAAACCCTACCTTTCTTCCTCTCCTGTGCTCTGGCCATAAGCCCATCAGACAGATACCCATTGGATATCTTCTTGGCGGCTTCATCTATACAAACAAGAGAAGACGACGACGATGAAGAAGAAGGGGAAGACGAAGAAGCATTATAATAAGATGAAGCGAAGCAATCCATGCTAAAGCTCTTCTTCATAGGTGAAGAAGCGATGTAAAGCTGCACACCAAACAACCTTACTCCATCTCCTCCTAATATGTTTCTTGGGCTAATGCAAGTCCTTGAATTATGCCCATTGTTCCCACAATAAGAGCATTTCCTCCCCATTTGAACCCTTTTGATAGATAGGATTTTTTTTTTTAAATAGAGAACACAATGTTTGGTCTTAAGAGGTTGGATATGGTTTTAATAAGAGTAGCCAAAAAGCCAGTTAGGGGATAAATTGTTGGGAGAGATGTTTTATGTGGATACACTTTCACTATAGGTATTAGGTGGCGTCACAATGGAGACCGACACTTGAAACATGTGGGGCCTCATATACTATTTATTGTTCCTATATGTAGCTTCATAATACAAATATACAGCATTGTAATTTTCATATCAGAGGCTACATTAGGGGAATATTATTACGTGTGTGTTACAGCATGGAGAAGAAGAAATAAAAGATAAAATATACCCTCTTTCTACACAAGCAAACATTTATATAAAGGTAAAATGCAAATTGCATTGTGACATTGGATTCCCTAAAATGATTCCTGAGTCCAGAGAGCAGCTATCATTCATGGCCAATCCCAATAACCAATTGTTAATGGTTTCTTAGTCTATGTATATTAGTACCAAGTAGGAGTATTCAAATGCATGTTGCCTGTACTGGAAACTCTTTTTTCGCCTTTAATACAAGAAATGAACTACTAATATATAAACATTTGAGAATGCTCACAAATTTCCCCTATAATTGACTATGTTTAATGCTTCTTATTTTAATGCCTTTTTTGGGTTGAGATTTCTTCTTCACTTCTCCCCTTTATCTAATACCAACTCATAATTCTTTGTGTTATCTCCAATGAAAAGCAACCAAATGCTCCCTCACTTTAATTTCCACTTGTTTGAACAAAACATTGAACGAAAAGAGCATGATCATGACCCATATCTATATGCTTTCATTGGAAGATATGATAGCTACCAACAACTGGTAGCTTATTAAATCTGGAATCAAACATATGAACACACTCAACAGGAAACAACTCACAGCCTATTAAAGATATGAGACCCCAATACAAGGTTGGTGGTGGTCAGACATCGGCTTTTCTTTGATATATATATAATACATCGCACATTCCAGCGATTCTCTCAAACTTGATCGATTTAATATGGTTTCTTTCTTTCCCTGCTGGACCTAGCTCAATTGGCATCCTTCAACTTCAAGAGTATCCCTTTCATGTCATGGATCATTGTCTAAAATAGGAAATCTCGAGTCCACCCACAAATATAAATAGGGATCAGATCCCAAGGTAAGCCTTTCAAACATTACATGCTCCAAAATCTCTCTCATTTTCATTAAATAACTTTAGATTTTAAGACAAGCAAAAACTGTAATACTTAAATTAACATTTCAATTGGTGCATTGGTGGCAAATTAAACAAAGAAATTGAAATATTGCAGTTTAAGAACTCCCCGAAGGATGGGATTGTTTTTAGAGCAAAAGAATTGTGACAAGAAGACCACAAATTCATGATATGCAACTAAAGAAAGGAGGCCAACCAAAGTTGTTGAGTTGGACATATGGAGGCTCTAACCAGGTGAGGAAGCAGAAATTTTGGTCAGTGGGTGCAAAATAATGACATTGATATTCTATTGAAAAGCACTACTAAATAATATATAAAAAAACATTAGATGATTTAAAAACTAAAGAATAATCTTTAGAATAATTTAAGCATTTGGAGATTTCCTTATTATAAAGGCATATTGGAAACCATACTATTGATATGAAGTATCTTTACTATTATAATTAGAACCCATGTATCATCTTCTCAATTTTTAAAGAAAATCCAAAAAAAGGGGAAAAAATATTTAATTTATCTTTAAAAGACAAGGTGTCCGCCTCCTTCCCTCTCTTAATTTGTTCAAAAAATCCAGTAAAAATAAATAATGCAAATAATGGGAATTGAACCCATGATCCTTCAATTAGCGAATTGTCTAGCTTATCATCTTGGCTAGACCCCAATATTGAAGTTTTATAGCATATGCAAAATATATTCTAAAATATAATACTTTCTTGCTACCGATTTAAATCTTTTGCTTTCGGCAGAAATTCAGTGGGGACAATTGTCCCCGCTGTGTTGGAGTTCCTAACGTCCTAGCCGTCACAACCGCAGCCTATGTGGAATGAAAAACAAAAAATATAGAGGCGTTAGAAACTACAAATCCTAGAATTTAAACCAAACATATGAACTAGAAAAAAACATAGAGATTTTAGCTACTATGTTAGAAAGTTATACCAAATGATCCGTATCCTTCGATCTTCTACCATCTTTCTTAACTCCTTGTAGTCTCCGTCATTGAGCATGACCGCTAGTCTCCCTTTGTCGAAAATGATCCACCCGAGAGATTTGATTTAAGGCTTCAGCTCTAAACTAAAAATCAAGTAGAGCAATTAAAGATCCTAGGTTGCTAGTCTAGAGTGTTTAGAGATGTAGTAATATTGTTCTAATATTTTTCTACCTCACTTCCACCATTGATTCTTAACACATAAGAGTGTAGAGAGGAAGAAGAAGGAGGAGCTCAAGAAAGGGGGAGAGAAAAAGAATGGTGGAATGAAAAAATCTCACACAAAAATAATGCAAGTATGGTTGTTACCCTCCGAAAGACGCGCAAGACAGATGTCTTGCCTGAAATTCGGGGCAGATACTAATTGGTGCTATCCGTCCACCTCTCCGAAGATACCAAGTTGATTTATGGCACCGTGTATCGAAGGTTTAAACGGATGCGGCCGATATAGCAGACTTCGTCAGATTCCCCCTCGCTTGAGGGGTTTTTGATTGTGGGGACGCTCTTCCCTGCAGGCGTAAGCCTCTACAGTTAATTACGCTACCGCATCGCGGTAACAACTTTCTCTTTCTCCAGATGGTCACTTCGTGTCGTGGGAGTTTGTTTTGTTTGTGGTTGCCCGTGGATTGTATACGGAGACTAATTTATTTCGTCGCCCGTAGGACGTGGATTAGTCCAAATCCGTATTTTCTTAGATTTGGGTTTGGGGTTTGGGTTTAAGGATACGTTAGTCTCATTTTAGATTAAGATCAACTTAAACGTTTGTTAAGGATACGTTAGTCTAATTTAAGACTAAGATCAACTTAACGGTTTGTTAAGGACACGTTAGTCTAATTTTAGACTAAGGTCAACTTAACCATTTGTTAAGGATACGTTAGTCTAATTTTAGACTAAGATCTACTTAACGGGATCATTTAAATCCAATAAAAGAGCATTTGGACTCTATTGTCTAGTCGATTACCAGTTTAAGGACATGGTGGTCCATTACCAGTTTAAGGACATGGTGGTCCATACCAGTTTAAGGACGTAGTGGTCTATTACCCGTTTAAGGACATGGTGGTCTAAGGTTAAGGACATTATAGTCCGTGAGTTTAAAAACATCACAGTCAAGGTTAAGGACATCATAGTCCGTGAGTTTAAAGACCTCACAGTCAAGGTTAAAGGACATCATAGTCCATGGGCTTAAGGACCCCACAGTCCAGGTTAAGGACATCATAGTCCGTGAGTTTAAAGACCTCACAGTCAAGGTTAAGGACATCATAGTCCATGGGCTTAAGGACCCCATAGTCCAGGTTAAGGACATCATAGTCCATGAGTTTAAAGACCTCACAGTCAAGGTTAAGGACATCATAGTCCATGGGCTTAAGGACCCCACAGTCCAGTTTAAAGACGTCATAGTCTATGAAATGTGTGGTTGTCGGGACCCATCACCTCTCTGAAGACGTTGAAGGATTAAAATGACAAATATCAGAGGAGTGAAGAGATGTACCCTTGAACCAAAGTGGATTAAGTGATCTGTAGTTCAATTTGGAACTAAGACTAATTAATTAGAATTATGAGCGCATGGGCTCAGTTGAGTCTGAGTTGAGGATTTATGGCCAACTTGGGCTAAGTCCAATTAAGTTTGAAGAATTGGCCCTTTGTTGGGTCATTTACACTTATCTGGGTTCAAGCCCACATTATTCAGCAATGCTAAACATTTTCATCTTTGATTTTCTCAATTTTGAGATTCATTTGGAGGAGGGACTTTTGCTTCTGGAAAATTAGCCAATTTGGCTAAAAATAGTGTTAAACACTAAAGAACAACATTGTTAAACTTTGGAGACAGAACTTTCAAATTAGTGTTAAACACTAAAAGACCAACAGTGTTAAACATTGGAAATAAAGCTCTCAAATTAGTGTTAAACGCTAAAGAAAAGGGGGTCACGTAGGGACACGTGAGGGCGCCCAAAGGTGGGGCCAGATCTTCTCACTTTGTTCTGCAAATAAGTGTTAAACACTTTTTTTATATTTTATTTTGAGCATCACGTGTTGACACGTGATGGGGACTTATGCATTGATAATTAAAGCACTTGCTGATGGGTCACGTGGGGACACGTGAGAGCGCCCAAAGCTTCTTTTCTTCTGCTTTTTCTTTCTGTGTTTTTGGAGGTCACATGGGAGTACGTGAGGCATTGCCTCAAACCTTCTTCCTTCTCATTTTTGGGGATCTTTTCAGGGGTCACGTGGGGCCACGCGACCTTAGTTCTTTTCATGTACAGAGATCTTTTAAATCTTCTTATTTTATTTTGAGAATTAAATTCTCTGTAGGGTTAAACCCTAATTATGATTTTGGAGGAATTGAATTCCTATTGTGAAAGAATTAAATTCTTATATATAGGGTTAAACCCTAATTTCTTTTAGAGGAATTAAATTCCCATATATGTAAAAGAATTAAATTCTTGTAGAGAGTGAAACCCTAATTTCATTTTTTAAGAGGAATTAAATTCCTGTGAATTTGAGAGAATTAAATTCTCAGTTAGGGTTAAACCCTAGCTCTGTCTTGAAGGAATTAAATTTCTGTAATTTTTGGAGAATTGAATTCTCATATAGGGTTAAACCCTAGTTTCATCTTGAAGGAATTAAATTCCTATGAGTTTGGGAGAATTAAATTCTCATATAGGGTTAAACCCTAATTTTGTTTTGGGAGAATTAAATTCTCTAAACTCAATTCCCCCTCTAACTTTTGGATCTGCATGGCAGGATCTCAACCCGATGAGAATTAAATTCTCAACTTATGAGGAGATGTGCACTTTGCAGATTTTCAACCAGAGAAAGAACTAAATTCTTTTTCAGAAAAGTTAAACTCTTAGATTGAGAATTAAATTCTCTGTTTGAAGTTATGATCCCCTTTCTTTTCTCACCTAGGCTTTTTCTTTGTAGAGAATTAAATTCTCCTTTCTTTTCTCTCTGAAATTTCAAGATTCCGAAGCTTTCTCTCCTCAAAATTCTTTCCCCTTAATTCTTCCTCTTGGCTCCTATTTATAGGAAAAGGAAAAGAATCAATTTGTTTAGCAAATCTTTCATTGAAAGATTTTGTTTGTTTTCATAGTCAATATGAGCTTTTAGATTATTAAGTGAGTTTTATTCACCGTTGGATTTTTAATCCAAAGATATTCTGTTTGTTATTTCTGGTGAGATTTAGGGAAATCTTTCCCTGTCTAAGATTTTTCCATAAATTGGTGATATTTAATCACCCCTGGATTTTTAATCCAACGGTCCCCATAATTTTTTTCCATTTGGAAAGATTTAGAAGCTTTTATAATTTAATTCTATTAAACTGTAAGGCTTTCGAAGCCAGTTACGTGCTGACACGTGACCCTTGGTCACGTGTGAGCACGTGACCCCCAATTGAGTCTTTTTCTCAGCGTTTATTTACGCTTCAGTTTTAACCATCACGTGTCAACACGTGACCATTGGTCACATGTGAGCACGTGATACCTCATTGAGGTATTTCCTTCAGTCATTTGTTTTTATTTCTGTTTTAACTATCACGTGTCAACACGTGACCATTGGTCACGTGTGAGCACGTGACCCTGAATTGGGTCTTTCTTCAGCCGTTTGTTTTTATTTTTGTTTTAACTATCACGTGTCAACACGTGACCATTGATCACGTGTGAGCACGTGATACCTCATTGAGGTAATTCCTGATTTTTAATCAGGGAACGGTGCATAGCATATTTGCTCATAACTTTTGATCCCGGATAAATTATGAAGCCCATAATATATCAAATCGAAGGATTTTTCGAGATGCTTTCGATACCATCAGAATTTAACAGTTCCTCCTTCGGGAGTTTATAAAAATATAGGCCGGAAGATACCGGTTCGCATTTCCTTAAGCGTATCGCTGCCATTTGATACCTTGGACTCTTTTGCGCAGAAATTTTTTGGCAGGAACAATGGTTTTGATTAAATGATATTTGCAATATAAAAATCCAACCATATTGTCACGACCCGAAATGGCACGTGACTGGCACTTGAATCATATGAAGTCTATAGGACTCCATCTAGTTCAAGTAAGCCAAAATTCCAGAAATCTAAACTATTTAAAAGAATAAAGTGAAGAAAAACTTGTTTTAAAGTTGCATATAAGTCGTTGTACACATTTTTAAAACATCATATCTTTTCCGAAAATTTCGGCAGAATTTCCTTTGTAAATACTGGCCCCAAAAGGGTACAACATGAATAATATATAAAGGCATCCCCAAGCGGGAGCTAGATCTTTGCCAATTGGCGGTCACAATCACACAAGCAATATAATATACAGCGCCGAAGGGCGAGGATCAAAACTCAAAAGGAAACCCAAAAATCATCAAGAAAACCATAATAATACAAGCGCGACTCTAAGGTCGAAAGAATATACAACTGGTCTTCTAAATCTAATAAATATACAAGTCTGGTTGATGAAGTTATTAGATACAACTGAAATAAATAAAGTACAATGGTGGTCACGATGCAAGTGAACCCACCTACCAAAAACAATCACACAGAATGAAGCAGTATGCCAGCAAAGCCGCCAAGGAAAAACTTGTACGGCAAAATCTGCAAGAAACTGTGGCACAATGGGGGTGAGTTGCTAACTCGTGAGTAGAAAATATCACCGAGCAGAAATCGTATGTATGACTCAATCCTAGGTCATACGATCATAATATATATCCTCAGAATGATAAAGCCTGAAGCATGATAAGGTGGCAAGGGTAAACATCTATACATAAATGTAATACCAAGTGCTTGTGTCAGTGCCTCAGGTAGCAACATATCATAAATATGAGGTATGAATGAAATATAATGAAAACAGAATACATCATGAATGAGAAAACTGTTTTCTTAATTTAGTGAGATTTCTGTATATATAAATCGAGGTATCATCAGTGAAATCAACATAAAATCAGTATCAAGCATCGACACAAAACATATATCCCAATATCTCAGGCTCCGGCAATCCGGACTGGCCCGTATCCTCGAATCTTAATATCTAGGGCTCCGGCTATCCGAACTGGCCCATATCATCAAATCTCAAAACCTCAGGCTCCGGCAATCCGGACTGGCTTATACTCCGATCGGTATCCTCCGGATATCCGTCGAGTGACAATAAAATCACCTGTCGGTAGTGTTCCCCTGCCAGGCTCAACGCCATCATCTGCGACCATCTTGCCCCAGGGTACCACACCGGGTCCACCATGCACCCACAGACGGTTTCTCCTACTCCTCGAATCGGGTGTATGATATCGCTCAAGAGCTGAGAAAACTCATGGTGGACATATCTCAAATCATATTATGAGAAAACCGCAACTTTCATTTTAAAATGATAATCAGTTTATAAAATCCTTACAGTTTCTCCAAATCCAGAAATCTCATGGAAATCCGAAATCCTAATCTCAAGGGTAAATAAACAATGAATTCCATAATATTGAGCTCCGGCAATCCGGACTGACCCATAATGTCATGGCAAATGAATATATAAATAGACATGAAAATCACAGTAATAAATGCAATGTCTAAGCTATCATATAAAAGCAAACGTATTAGTACTATGTCGAAATTATCAGCTAGCAATTTATACTAATAGAATCGTATTTTCTAATGTGTACGTGACATGGCAATTAACGATGATGATGTGTGTGAGCCGGTAAACAGGTGTGCGTGGAGCATATGCATCATCGGTAATGGTGCCGGTGTGCTGACAGCATGATTTTAATAATAACAATAAAAACACATTTAAGCATGCAATGCGATGCGAATGGTAGGAATATATGGTAAATGAATAGTAAATGGAGCAATAAAGAATACACATAATAAATATGAGTCATACAGTGTTGGCATTTGAAATAATACGAATCGTGATGTTTAGAAAATAGGGCTACGGTGTTTTTAAGAAAAAGGTACGTCCTTTAAAATATCCGTAGAATCCCTTGGCCTGTCTTTAAAATACTCACGATTCGTTAGTTTTAAAATAAGTATGACTCGAGCCCAGTCTAACATCTACTAAGTAAACTACAAGACTAAACTAACAGACTAATCGAAAGGGGTAAGGAAAACCACATAAATCTGAGTCGATATCTATATCTAGTAGTCGGTGATCCTGCCTCAATAGTATCACGTACGATACAATATAATATGACCTTCTCGAGTCAAGAGTGCGGATCTATCATCATAATTATATCTCGTACTTTAAATCCATCGTACGGTATCCCAAATCAGGGTACGGGTCGAATATCATATTTATCTCATTATTCATCTGGTATCCTTATCATCATATATCATGAACTGGGGGTACTGATCTAAAGTCTTGTACATACCGATACCACACACACACACACACACACACACACACACGCAAATATATATGCGTGTGTATGAAAACACATCGCCTAAAGATCCGCTATAATCTCATGTTGTATCTTATAATACGACATCATGCCCAATCACATCGACTCATCTCCAAGTACCATATGCTATCATCATTATCCATGTGTATATGCATATACGTATATGCATATGCATATACGTATATGTATATATATATATATATATATATATGTATATGTATATCTATATCCCCATATACGCACAAGAAAGTAAAATGTATGCTAGTGTGTGTGCGCGCGTGTATGCAAATCATTAATTTAGGGTTTCATGACTAAGACGCTAAACTAAGTTACTTCTAATTACACTAAACTAACCCATGAACACATAAATCTATCTTGATAATCATCTAGTCTCACAATA
The DNA here is from genome assembly GCA_030015575.1 of Agapanthus africanus. Taxonomy (NCBI): domain Eukaryota; kingdom Viridiplantae; phylum Streptophyta; class Magnoliopsida; order Asparagales; family Amaryllidaceae; genus Agapanthus; species Agapanthus africanus. Next base: position 286,769,488 of record JASDDO010000006.1, read on the forward strand.
AACATATTTATATATAAAGGTATACGTATTCGTATACTACACTACGAAACTGCGGGGGTGCTATACGCCATCCACCCGACTTCCCCCGTAGATATATAACTACTCACCTTGATCCTTGTTTTCCGAAGTCGATATCGCCATGCTCATCCTTGTTGCTCCAAGTCCACATGGGGTACCTACATGTCATAACATATCATGTCGCATTAAAATCCGATTCAAATCCAAAACAACATGCGAGGTGCTTATAAGTCAGAACCTATAGCCTAAACATGCAAGAAGAACCAATAACCCTCGATATCGACGTACAAACGCCAATCGATCGAGACAAAACGAAATATCAAAAGTTCAAGTCATTTAAAAGTCACATTTCAAAACATCAACTCAAGAAAATGGTCCCAGATTTTGTTTCAAGTGAAATTAGCCAATTTTGCATATGGGGAGGGGGGGTCTTATTTACTGCAAATAAAGCTATGGAACAAATACGAAGCAGAACAGAAGTACCCAGGCCGCAAATTGCGGCCATGGGGAATAAATCTGCGGCCAGGAATGGTGGTTTGGGTCTCGGGTCTTGGGGTTAGCTCCTAGGTTTCCTGCACACATCTGAGTCCTTGCTAAATAATTCCTAGGGTCCCCGGGTGATAGCAGATCTTAAAACAACGTCACAAAAGTCACTAAAATCCGATATCGGGGTTTCTAAGTTTAGGGTTTGGGGTTCTAGTCTCAGGTTTTGGTCCAATATACAATCATTACAGGGGTATAAGGTCGCTATAAAGCCCAATTTCACCTTTGGATTCAAATCAAACCCTAATTCTCAACTTGGAATTTTCAAAGTTCACTAAACATCATTAAAACACTTCTAAACATTTATGGATGCTAAAGTGAATAAATACTATGCTAATGGTGAAAGAATTATCTCATTTGGTAACTCAAGAATTTTCTTGAGTTGTCCCAAGTATCCAAAATCCAAACTTCCTTGGTCTTGTAATGAGTTTGTGCATGTTTTTAATGAAAGGGGATGAAGTTTTGATGTGGGATTGAAGGTGTTTGAGGAGGGGGATGGAGGAGGGCAGCCATGCTGAGAGGGGAGAAGAAATGATGAAGATAATGAAGTGAGAATGATGAGCCATGGTCCAAGGTTGACGTCTCACCCTCCCTCTCTCTCTCGCCCATACCCATTTCTTTAATATTTCCCTTTTCTTTTCTTCTCTTTTCATTTTAAAACAAAACCAAGCAAAAGAAAAAGAAAAGCCATGGTAGAAAATGTAAAAAGTGTAAAATATGACATGGTGCATGTCATGTGCACAAATCAAGTTTAATACACGATTAGTGATATTTAATCGCGATTAGCATAAAAATGAAATATAATTAATCATAAGATATAATTTGCTTAAATCATATAAAACACGCTCATTTCAGAAATTCCTATAATTTTCCAAATATTTTCCAATTTATCGGTATTTAATTATACCGCATCATTAAAATATTCATAATATTTATTATTTTAATTATATAAATTCCCAAAAATAATATTTTATTTTTCTGAAATGTTACAATCTTCCCCCCTTAAAGAAATTCGGTCCCCGAATTTAAATTTAAACCTCTCAAATACTAAAACATTTCAGTAAAATGATCAAGTCGTCGGGGCTCCAAAATCATAAACACACAAAACACATCGTAGAGCAATGCATGCGCATGAAAAACGAGTACATAAGCCAAAATTAAAACTCCGTCAAGCATCCCACAATCATCGGAGTTATGGTGAAGACACCAATGTCGAAATCCAATACGAAAACCAACAGGATATACATCAAAACTATACATGTAAACATCGTTAAAACATCTGAAAGAAATGCATGCCAAACCTTTTCAAGTCGCTGTGTGATGCGCGTATCACAGCACAGTGGCGGACGTCTATTATAAAAAAATACTATATATATATATATATATATATATATATATATACACACACTCTTTGTTTAACATACACGTCCCGCCGTTTTGAAAACAATTTAGAAGGGTTCCCTCGTAAAATTTTTCGTATCATCTCGGACACGTAGGTAAATACTGAGACTATAGCTCCTTTTTGGAATCCCTTCGATAACTATCAATGCATGCAAAACATTATATGCAGGTACTGTTCTCGGACAAGTCCTGCTCAGCTACTATACCATATAGTAAGTATCATAAAACATACTGCTCCAAAGGAAATCAATCCCAAAATGTGCATAAGAATGCCACGTGCGTCTGGTGCGCACGAAAATCGAAATCCATGAATGTGCTATACATGTGCACATAAACAAAATTTAAGTGCAACGGATGTGCACGAAACACCTGTCAAAGGCAGCGGGTGTGCCTGACAGCAATATCAGGTGTATCTGATATACACGAAGAATCCTGATTTAGTGCATCTGGCGTACACTAAAATCGCATCAAGCGCCCAAGCATGCACAAGAATCCAAATCTAGTGCACAAGGTACACGAAAACAAATATCGAGCATTACAATCGAAATCGACGGTATACAATATATGTCAATCCAAATCAGGTATACCGTGGTATATAATCTCATAACTATATGCATCAACGTGCACAAAATCGAATCAAAATACTAAAAGTGCATGAAAACTATGCCGAAGAACAAGTCAAATCACATGCATACCATAGGCATGAAATCAAAATTAACATCTCGAATGACATCAAATCGAAGTCAAGTGCAACTGTGGTGCATAAAATCTCAATCATGCAAATAAATCGCCCAAAATACCGAAATCAAAGATGGCGGAAACAGTCCCTCTCTGGCACATCCTCTAAAGATCTTTGGCCAATTTTCATGGTCACTCATAACATTCTCGTTGACGATGTCGAACTCTGGCCTACTGGGTGTGCACAATACAACTAATCCTGGGTCTAGGTCTTCTCGTGTAGTAATTCCAGAAAGGTCTATCGAGGTCTCTCCCAATCTCGTTTCTGCCAAACTGTCCGGATGTTATCACCCTTTACTAAATTTATTTCTTATTGCAGAACGGCTGCATACTCATCGCAACTCCTTCTGGAAGATATATCCATATGCAATGCCTCTGCATGCGTATCACATCTCTGATATCAGCGAAGTGGAACGTCATCTCATCAAGATCTCGTACGAACCTCTTACTCCACTTTTCTCTAATATCGACTGGTTCGGACTCGTCTCTTCGTGGCTGCATGGACTGCGCTCCAACGACTATACTCTTATCTGGAGTCTCCCAAGCAATGTATCCCATCACATGATATCCGAACGACGTCGAACCTTTCGATCGATTCATCAAAGTTCCATAATCCCCCAAGAGCTCAACATCTTGAGTACAGTTTAATAGTATTCCAGTACATGCCATAGTACCTATGGACCAGCCATAGAAGGGCAAACCTAAGCCTTATTAATGGCACCGCGGAACTGCCACAAACCCTAAGGTTCAAAAGCGTTCCCATGGCCATTATATTGAGTTAGGGTTTCATTCTTCTAGAGGGTCCACGGAATTACTTGCATGTTTTTCCGAATACTTTAAACTTGGAAAATGGGTTTCTGACATTCGATCGTTTTTCTTTGACTCCCAACGTACCTGCGTGAAGTCTTCTCAAGCTGGAATCAATCAATCCGATGATCTCGCATCAGGGTATGCAAACGAATCTCATGTCCTAGTCCCTCATCCTTGGGTGACTAGCAATCTTCTATCATATCTCTAAGTATAAACTCGTGCGACACTAGCTTTAAACATATGGGGCGATATCTCGTCAGTCGCAGCAACAACTAAATCATTCGTTCGCACGCTGAACAGTGCCTCAATTATCAAGATAACGGTGCATTGACGGTCATCACATTCTGACCAGCCTCTAGCAGTGGCCCAATCCTCTGGTGCTGATCTGCACGTTCGAGAAATTTTGTAGGAGCAATCCATCAAACGCTCATGGCGCGAAAACACAATAAAATGACACCTCTATACAATCATGTGTCCCTGGAATCACGCCCTGGTCAGTCCTCGTCCTTGACGAGCTCGTGCTGACTGCAACTCTAGCCGCAACTCTCTCTGCCCGTATAATCGTGGCGGCAAAATCATAAACCGATAATGATGAGGATAGATCACAGGAATGCATATAATACCGTGCAAGGAAATGTACATCCTAAGGCTTCTTAAGCGGAGTAGCGTATCGTAAGTATGCCGCGGAATATACACACGGTACGTCACTCTACTTAAGTCACCTACTCCATCAACCAAGGTCAACCTACGCGACGAAAGTTCGGGTCTAATACCCCCTTGATCAAGTCTAAGTTTCGTAAGGTCAAGTCTAGATTCCGAATATATATAAACGCCCTAGACTCCACATAGTCAAATATAGACTCGAACCAAGGTTAACCTAGCGCTCTGATACCAAATTTATCACGACCCGAAATGGCACGTGACTGGTACTTGAATCATATGAAATCTATAGGACCCCATCTAATTCAAGTAAGCCAAAAACCCAGAAATCTAAACCATTTAAAAGAAGAAAGCGAAGAAAAACTTGTTTTAAAGTTGCATATACTCACTTTGAAAAGTCGTTGTACACATTTTCAAAACATCGTATCTTTTCCGAAAATTTCGGCAGAGTTTCTTTTGTAAATACTGGGCCCAAAAGGGTACAACATGAATAATATATAAAGGCATCCCCAAATGGGAGCTAGCTCTTCGCCAATTGGCGGTCACAACCACGCAAGTAATATAATATACAACGCCGAAGGGCGAGAATCAAAACTCAAAAGGAAACCCAAAAATTATCAAGAAAACCATAATAGTACAAGCGCGACTCTAAGGTCGAAAGAATATACAACTGGTCTTCTAAGTCTAATAAATATATAAGTCTGGTTGATAGAGTTACTAGATACAACTGAAATAAATAAAGTACAATGGTGGTCACGATGCAAGTGAATCCACCTACCAAAAACAATCACCCAGAATGAAGCAGTGTACCAGCAAAGCTGCCAAGAAAAAACCTGTACTGCAAAACCTGCAAGAAACTGTGGCACAACGAGGGTGAGTTGCCAACTCGTGAGTAGAAAACATTTACCGAGCAGAAATCGTATGTGTGACTCAATCCTAGATCATATGATCATAATATATATCCTCAAAATGATAAAGCCTGAAACATGATAAGGTGGCAAGGGTAAACATCTATACATAAGTGTAATACCAAGTGCTCGTGTCAGTGCCTCAGGTAGCAACATATCATAAATATGAGGTATGAATGAAATATAATGAAAACAGAATACATCATGAATGAGAAAACTATTTTCTTAATTTAGTAAGATTTATGTATATATAAATCGAGGTATCATCAATGAAATCAACATAAAATCAGTGTCAAGTATCGACACAAAACATATATTCCAATATCTCAATATCTCAGGCTCCGGCAATCCAGACTGGCCCGTATCCTCGAATCTCAATATCTAGGGTTTCGGTTATCCGGACTGGCCCATGTCATCAAATCTCAAAACCTCAGGCTCCGGCAATCCGGACTGGCCTATACTCCGATCGGTATCCTCCGGATATCCGTCGAGTCACAATAAAATCACCGGTCGGTAGTGCTCCCCTGCCAGGCTCAACGCTATCATCTGCGACCATCTTTCCCGGGGTACCGCACCGGGTCCACCATGCACCCACAGACGGTTTCTCCTCCTCCTCGAATCGGGTGTATGATTCACTCAAGAGCCGAGAAAACTCATGGTGGACATATCTCAAATCATATCATGAGAAAACCGCAACTTTCATTTTAAAATGATAATCAGTTTATAAAATCCTTACGGTTTCTCCAAATCCAGAAATCTCATGGAAATCCAAAATCCCAATCTCAAGGGTAAATAAACAATGAATTCCATAATATTGGGCTCCGGCAATCCGGACTGGCCCATAATGTCATGGCAAATGAATATATAAATATACATGAAAATCACAGTAATAAATGCAATGTCTAAGTTATCATATAAAAACAAGCGTACTAGTACTATATCGAAATTATCAGCTAGCAATTTATACTAATGGAATAGTATTTTCTAATGTGTACGTGATATGGCAGTACCGATGATGATGTGTGTGAGCCGGAAAACAGGTGTGCGTGAAGCATACGCATCATCGGTAATGGTGCTGGTGGGCTGACAGCATGATTTTAATAATAACAATAAAAGTACATTTAAGCATGCAATGCGATGCGAATGGTAGGAATATATGGCAAATGAATAGTAAATGGAACAATAAAGAATACACATAATAAATATGAGTCATACAGTGTTGGCATTTGAAATAACACGAATCGTGGTGTTTAGAAAATAGGGTTTCGGTGTTTTTAAGAAAAGGTACGTTTTTTGAAATATCTGTACAATCTCTTGGTCTGTCTTTAAAATACTCACGATTCGTTAGTTTTGAAATAAGTATGACTCGAGCCCAGTCTAACATCTACTAAGTAAACTACAGGACTAAACTAACAGACTAATCGAAAGGGGTAAGGAAAACCACCTAAGTCTGAGTCGATATCTATATCTAGTAGTCGGTGATCCCGCCTCAATAGTATCACGTACGATACAATATATAATATGACCTTCTCGAGTCAATAGTGCGGATCTATCATCATAATTACATCTCGTACTTTAAATCCATCGTACGTCATCCCAAATCAGGGTACGGGTCGAATATCACATTTATTTCATTATTCATCTGGTATCTTTATCATCATATATCATGAACTGGGGGTACTGATCTAAAATCTAGTACATACTGATACCATCAACATATATATATATATATATATATACATATATGTTTGTGAGTGAGTGTGTGTGTGTGTGTATATATGCGTGTGTATGAAAACACATCACCTAAAGATCTGCTATACTCTCATGTCGTATCTCATAATACGAACCAAATCTAATCACCGATCTCGTGGCATCATGCCGAATCACATCGACTCATCTCCAAGTACCATATGCTATCCTCATTATCCATGTTTATATATATATATATATTTATATATATATATATACACATACTCACACACACACACACACACACACATATATATCCCCATATACGCACAAGAAAGTAAAATGTATGCCAGTGTTTGTGTGCGCGTGTATGCAAATCATTAATTTAGGGTTTCGCGACTAAGAACCTAAACTAAGTTATTTCTAATTACACTAAACTAATCCATGAACATATAAACCTATCTTGATAATCATCCAGTCTCATAATAAACACACACACACACACACACACACATAAAGGTATACGTATTCGTATACTACACTACGAAACTGCGGGGGTGCTATACGCCATCCATCTGACTTCCCCCGTAGATATATATCTACTCACCTTGATCCTTGCTTGACGAAGTCGATATCGCCACTCTCATCCTTGTCGCTCCAAGTCCACATGGGGGTACCTACATATCATAACATATCATGTCGCATTAAAATCCTATTCAAATCCAAAACGACACGCGGGGTGCTTATAGGTCAGAACCTATAGCCTAAACACGCAAGAAGAACCAATAACTCTCGACATTGACGTACAAACGCCAATCGATCGAAACAAAACGAAATATCAAAAGTTCAAGTCATTTAAAAGTCACATTTCAAAACAGCAACTCAAGAAAATGGTTCCAAATTTTGTTTCAGGTGAGATTAGCCAATTTTGCATATGGGGGAGGGAGTCTTATTTACTGCAAATAAAGCTATGTACCAAATACGAAGCAGAACAGAAGTACCCAGGCCACAAATTGCGGCCATGGGGAATAAATCTGCGGCCAGGAATGGTGGTTTGGGTCTCGGGTCTTAGGGTTAGCTCTTAGGTTGCCTGCACACATCTCAGTCCTTGCTAAATAATTCCTAAGGTCTCCGGGTGATAGAAGATCTTAAAACAACGTCACAAAAGTCACTAAAATCCGATATCGGGGTTTCTAAGTTTAGGGTTTGGGGTTCTAGTCTCAGGTTTTGGTCCAATATACAATCTATTCCCCTCCGAACGGCGGCCAAGACATGGACGTCTTGCCTTTGATTCGGGACAGATGCTATTTGGTTTTATCCATCCACCTCTCCGAAGATGCCAAGTTGATTTATGGCACCGTGTATCGGAGTTTTAGACGGATGCGGCCGATATAGCAGACTTCGTCAGATTCCCCCTCGCTTGAGGGGTTTTTGATTGTGGGGACGCTCTTCCCTGCAGGCGCAAGCCCCTGCAGTTAATTATGCTGCCGCATCGCGGTAACAACTTTCTCCTTCTCCAGAATTTCACTTCGTGTCGTGTGTGTTTGTTTTGTTTGTGGTTGCCCGTGGATTGTATACGGAGACTAATTTATGTCGTCGCCCGTAGGACGTGGATTAGTCCAAATCTGTATTTACTTAGATTTGGGTTTGGGGTTTTAGTTTAAGGATACGTTAGCCGTGTTTGAGGCTAAGATCAACTTAAACGTTCGTTAAGGATACGTTAGTCCAGTTTGAGTCTAAGATCAACTTAACGGGATCATTTGGATTCGACAAAAGAGCATTTGGGCTCTATTGTTCCAGTTTAGGGACGTAGTGGTCTAATGCATGTATGGCTGTCGGGACCCGTCACCTCTCTGACGACGTTGAAGGATTACAACGACGGATGTCATAGGAGTTCAGAGATGTACCCTTGAACCAAAGTTGATTGGGGGATCTATAGTCCAATTTAGGACTAAAGTCTGTTTGAAGGTTTAAAGATGCGTTAGCCATATTTGAGGCTAAGATCAACTTAAACGGGATCGTTTAGATCCGACAAAAGAGCATTTGGGGGCTCTATTGTTCCAGTTTAGGGACGTAGTGGTCCATTGCCAGTTTAGGGACGTGGAGGTCCATTAGTTTAAGGACGCTTGAGTCCGGGAGTTTAAGGACGCTTGAGTCTATGAGTTGGTTTAAGGACGCTTAAATCCGGAAGTTTAAGGACACTTAAGTCCATGAGTTGGTTTAAGGACGCTTAAGTCTGGGTGTTTAAGGACACTTGAGTCCGGGAGTTTAAGGACGCTTAAGTCCATGAGCTGGTTTAAGGACGCTTAAGTCCGGGAGTTTAAGGACGCTTGAGTCCATGAGCTGGTTTAAGGACGCTTAAGTCCGGGAGTTTAAGGACGCTTGAGTCCGGGAGTTTAAGGACGCTTAAGTCCATGAGCTGGTTTAAGGACGCTTAAGTCCGGGAGTTTAAGGACGCTTAAGTCCGGGAGTTTAAGGACGCTTGAGTCCGGAAGTTGGTTTAAGGACGCTTAAGTCCAGGAGTTTAAGGACGCTTGAGTCCATGAGTTGGTTTAAGGACGCTTAAGTCCGGGTGTTTAAGGACGCTTGAATCCGGGAGTTTAAGGACACTTAAGTCCATGAGTTGGTTTAAGGACGCTTAAGTCTGGGAGTTTAAGGACGCTTAAGTCTATGAGCTGGTTTAAGGACGCTTAAGTCCGGGAGTTTAAGGACGCTTGAGTCCGGGAGCTGGTTTAAAGACGCTTAAGTCCGGGAGTTTAAGGACGTTTGAGTCCGGGAGTTTAAAGATGCTTAAGTCTATGAGCTGGTTTAAGGACGCTTAAGTCCGGGAGTTTAAGGACGCTTAAGTCCATGAGTTGGTTTAAGGACGCTTGAGTCCGGGAGTTTAAGGACGCTTAAGTCCGGGAGTTTAAGGACCCCACAGTCCGTATCGATGTGTGGTTGTCGGGACCCGTCACCTTTCTGACGACGTTGAAGGATTACAACAACGGATGTCAGAGGAGTTCGGAGATGTACCCTCGAACCGGTTTAAATTGATTTAAGAGAGCACATGCTCAGTCAATTTAATTTGAGGACTTACGGCCAGAATTGGGCTAAATCCAATTGAAATGTTCAACATTTTATTTGGATTTGGCCTGTTAGGCCTTTACTAGGGCTCTGCCCCTGTTTAATAATGCAGTGCATTTTCTCTGGCCTTTTAGGCCCAGAGCATTTTATTTTGGTCTGATAGACCTTTATTTGGGCCCTGCCCCTTTTTAATAATGCATTGCATTTTTTATTAGGCCTGTTAGGCCTTTTTAATTGGGCTCTGTCCCTTCTGACAGAGCGCCATGTGACTTGTCAGGCGCTTTGCGCCAATTAATGAGCGCAAGCGCATGTGGAGGTGACACGTGTCACGCTCTGGTGAGCGCAAGCGCAGTTCGCTGCGCTGTTGCGCTGCTGACACGTGACGCGCTCTGATGAGTTGCGCCAATTTAAGAGAGCAGTGCTCTATTTTAAAAGCGCATAGTGCAAGCTGTTCTGGAGCTGATACGTGGCGCTCTCTGGTGGCTTGCGCCAACCCAAGAGCGCAACAGTGCAGATTTACAAGTGCAAGGCACTGTTTTAATATCTTGATCCAATTTTGGATTCAAGAAAAGAATCATTTAAGATTCCAGAACCAGTGGTTCATCAAAAGGCAATGCCTTTGTTATCATTATATATCTTTTTTTATTGAAGATCTTTGATCTTGTTTTTAGATCAATGATCTTTTTAGAAGAAACTCTTCTTTTATTCAAAGGATTTTACCTTTTTCTTTTTTTGAGCTCTTCTCAAAATTCTTTAGAGGAATTCTTAGAGGAATTCTCTGTTTTTCTCTCTGTGTTGATGTCCCTTTTGACTTGGAGTCTAGGGGCCTTTTTATAGTGCCAATTAGTTTGTTAAATCAGTTAAAGAGATCTTTCTCTGAGTGATTTAGGGATTTTCCCCCACCGTTGGATCTTTGATCCAAGGGCTTCTGTTTTACAGAAGACAATCTTCTTGTTTTAACAAGATCAGAAAGATCTTTCAGGATTTTTCTGTTTGGCGCAAACGCACTTACACTTGACACGTGCCGCGCAGCGCAGAGCGCAGCGCAACTGCGCTGCCCCGTGTCGCGCAGCGCAACTGCGCTAGTGCAACTGCGCTGTCGTGTATCGCACAGCGCTGAGCGTAAATCATCTGAAGCGTTGCTTCTTTTGTTTTCATTTTAAATTGAGCCTTGCTCTGATTGGGTGCGCTGCCTTGGGCACTGCGCTCGCTGCGCTGGAGTGTCTGATTTTGATACGTGGCGCTCTGCGCGCAGCGCACGGGATCTGAAGCGTTGCTTCATTTATTTTAACTTTAATTTTCACTTTAATTTTCAAAGCAGAGCTTTGCTCTAATTGGGGAAACAGAAGCGTTGCTTCGTTTCCCGCCTTGGAATTTGATCAGAGGTTTGCTCTGATTGGGGTAAACAAATGCCCCCCCACCGTTGCGCTTACGTGGTCCCAAACGTGAGCGTAGCGGTGGCAGAATTCCAACCGTTGCGGCAACTTTCGGAAGTTGAAAGGGCTCTCGATGCTTATAAATAAGACCTTTGGTCCCTTAGATGATTTTCATCTCTTCATAAGAATTTTGTTCAGAGCCCTGCTATTTTGTTTAAGCACTTTTAAAAGTTCAAACTCTAGAGAATTTTAGGTAAAAATTAATTTGGATTAAATTAAATCAATTGTAAGAGCCTTACTCTCAATAAATCCCTGATCTAAAGAAGACCCATTTAGGGTTTCACTTAGCAGAGCTTTGCTCTAAAGGGGTCTAAAGAGAACTAAGGGGAACTCTATTAGAGTTCCATTAATAAAGTTCTGTTCTTCTGAAAGGATTTTATTTATAATTTCTTGATTCATTAATGGCGCTTTGCTCCTTTTAAATCATATAGCAAAACTCTTAAGAGTTGCTAATTTTGTCGATTTTCTTTTATAGGAGTGATGGACGCCCACATGTACGATCTCGACGAGATCATCTCTTACGGGGACATCTGCCGACTCAGTCATTCTCAAAACTGAGAGTTCACAAACGTGGAGTGTGCCGAAATCATGAGCCGCTTCGACGCATATAACGGTCAACTGCTTTCCCGACGTTCCTCTCTCCTGAAGCTTATCGTGGGAACCATCTGGGAAGCACTTCCCTTATTCTGTTCCGGTGTGCCGCTTAGGGCGTTGGATGCCGCTGAGGATAAGGTGCACTCGGTGTACTTGATGAACTTAATCTCGAAGAGACGGCGAGACAATCTTGTCGATCTCCTGCACCAGGCCTTCCAACAGTCTGCCATACTTACTGCTTATTGGAGGGAGGAGGACATCAGTGGGGACCCCGACGCTTGTGCTAGCGAAAGAAAGCACACTAGGATGGTTCGCCAGGCTTGGAAAGTCTTAGATAAGGTTACTTTCGAGTTCCTCAATCCATGTCCTGGGTCCGAGGTTATACCGTTGTAAACATTTCAATAATGTTGTTATTTATTTCTTTATGATTGTAAGAGCCCTTTGCAATATGAATGGAAATTTTTTATTTCAGCTTGTCTTATTTCTTGTTCTGAGTCTTTTGCACACGCATGAATGGATGTGTCTCGAACGCTTGATTGAATGCAAATCGGATGTTCTTTCTGTCGCTTTCTTCCTTCTTCTATTATCAGCATGCTACCTTAGTAAACATAGTTGACAGATGCTAGCGCGAGCATCTTGTCTCGGCTTCTTTAATAGGTAATGATGGCTTAGAACGCAGGTTTAGATCTACTGTCTAAGACTTTTCAACTTTATGAGCCGTGAGGTCTCATAAAGACTTTTCTCCCTACGGATCGAGAGAATCTCGTAAGTGTATTTTCTCCTTAGGAATCGTGAGGATTACTAAGTGCGTTTTCTCTTATAACTCGTAAGGATCCTATAAGAGAATTTTTCCCTGTTACGAGTCGAGAGGACTCGTAAGCGGTTGTTTCCCTCATTGTCGAGATTCGACTTTGGAGAGTGTGGCCCGTGAATAGTATGCAAAAGTCCATTTTAGACCGACTTGCAGGGCCCCAGTGCTCAGGAAACAGGTTTTTTAATCCCCGCTGCTTAAGGCTTTTCCTCACGAGTCGAGATGAATCGAGTATTTCTCGCAAGAATATCCTAACGTCACAGTTAACCTCTGCTCTTTACGACAGAGGTCCGTTAGGGTCTATGGTACTTAGGGTTTTGGCCGTCGTACCGTCACGTTGGCTGATGTATTCCTCGATAGGCAATCTTGCTGTTCGAGTAGCCTTGCGACTGTCGTGTCTCTGATCCTTTCGGAGGCTGGATAAGACGTCTTCAAGCAATCCTCCTAGGCAGTTTGACCATTGGAAGAGCAAGCGTTAGGAATTTTGCCATGCCGCTTTTTACTTGAGGTTAGGCTCATTTTAGAGAGCAAGCGTTAGGAATTTTGCCATGCCGCTTTTTACTTGAGGTTAGGCTCATTTTAGAGAGCCCCGATGAGTCATAACCATTCCGCGCTGGTGTGGGATGATCTCCGATAGTCCTTCAGGCTTTATATGACTTGCCGTTAAGACCCTGAAGCTAGGAATTTGGCCTTTGCTTCGTTTGCTGGCATTGCGTCTGTTGTATCGAGACGAACATCGAGGTGGTGACTAGGTTGCTGGTGAACCATCGAGCTTTGGAACTAGGGATTTTGTCGTGGCTCCTTTTGGTGATGTTGCGTCTGCTGTGTCGAGACGAACGTCGAGGCGGTGACCACTCCGCACTGGTGCGAGATGATCTCCGATTGTCTTTCAGGCTTTATATGACTTGCCGTTAAGACCCTGAAGCTAGGAATTTGGCCTTCGCTTCGTTTGCTTTGGCGTGTCCGGATCCTGTTGGAGGAAGGACGCTGTGGTGACATCTCGTCTGCTGAATCGAGATGAACGTCGAGGTGGTGACCACTCCGCGCTGGTGTGGGATGATCTCCGATTGTCTTTCAGGTTTTATATGAGTTACCGTCAAGACTTGGCTTCGCTTCCTGATGGAGCCTATTGGGAAGGTACAGTTCGCTCTTTGTTTGCGCCCCTGGATTGTATACAGGGATCGATGTGATTTCACCTGTAGGGCAGGAGTTTCATTCATTTTTTTTATTATTTTCTTTCTGCGATGCTCTATCATTTCAGCTTTTATATCGCGAAGGTCGCGATTGCCCCATCATTTCGGCTATTTTTCGCGGTGCCCAATCATTTCGGCTATTTATTTTGTTTTTACTCGCTGCTTTTTATTGCGAGCTGCCCAATCATTTCGGCTATTTATTCTGTTTTTACTCGCTGCTTTTTATTGCGAGCTGCCCAATCATTTCGGTTATTTATTTTACTTTTACTCGCTGCTTTTTATTGCGAGTTGCTCAATCATTTCGGCTATTTATTTTATTTTTACTCGCTGCTTTTTATGCGAGCTGCTCAATCATTTCGGCTATTTATTCTGTTTTTACTCATTGCTTTTTATTGCGAGCTGCCCAATCATTTCGGCTATTTATTCTGTTTTTACTCGCTGCTTTTTATTACGAGCTGCCCAATCATTTCGGCTATTTATTCTGTTTTTACTCGCTGCTTTTTATTATGAGCTGCCCAATCATTTCGGCTATTTTGCACATGCATTTTTGGCTCGCTGATTTTTTATCGCGAGTGTAGAACTTGGAATCTTGACGCCAATCATAGTATCAGTATCGCTACAACTGGAATATTGCGAGGAGCGAATCATCATTTGCCATTAAAAGGCTTGGAATTTGATACCGGTTTAGGTATTAGTATCGCTACAACTGGGATATTGCCAGGAGCGAATCACCATCTGCCTCTGTCGATGTTGAACAAAGATGGCTTAGCGAACAGGGTTAGGATCCCGTCGACTAAGGCTTTTGACTTCATTAGCCGTAAGGGCCTCACAAAGGTATTTCTCCCTACAAGTCGTGAGGATCTCGTAGGTGTGTTTTCTCCTTAGGGATCGTGAGGATTCCTAAGTGTATGTTCCCCTGTAAGTCGTAAGGATCTTACAAAAGGGTTTTCTCCTTATAAGTCGAGAGGACTTACAAGGGTTGTTCACCGTATGGACATATCCCCGATCACTGGTGGGGACTTGGTTAGGGAAATGTTTATTCGCGTCCGTGGATTGTATACAAAGGTCAGTATTGAGCCGCTTGTAGGGAAATATCGGAGGTTGTGGGAGTTGCTTAAGAATAGGCTCAGGTCTTTATAACTTAAGACTTTCAAATCTTATGAGCCATGAGGGTCCCATAAGAGAGTTCTCCTTATGGGTCGTGAGGATCTCGCAAGTGTAATTTCTCCTTAGGAATCGTGGGGATCCCTAATTGTGTTGCTCCCTTGTGAGTCGTAAGGATCTTACGCAGGTGGTTTCTCCTTACAAGGTCGAGAGAACCCTACAAGTGTCTCTTAACGAGGTTGCGCCCTTTCGGGTTTTCACAAACACTCGCCGGTTGCCCTGCTGTTTTTACTCACGAAGCCCTTTCGGGTTTTCATCCGTACCCACTTTGCTTATGGACATACCGTTCTTTTTATTTATTTATTTATTTTTATTCTTTTTTTTATTCTTCTTTTTACGAGGTCGCGCCCTTTCGGGTTTTCACGAACACTCGCCGGTAGCCCTGCTGTTTTTACTCACGGAGCCCTTTCGGGTTTTCATCCGTGCCCATTTTTCTAATGGACATACCGTTCTTTTTTATTTTATTTTATTTTATTTTATTTTTATTTTTTTCGTCAGCCTGAGGATGCTGCGGTAGTAGTTTAAAGATGTTTCGGTCGTCGGCTAGTTTTAGGACGTAATGGTCCGTCGTTAGTTTAAGGACGTTTCGGTCCACCGTCGCCGTATTTGAGGCGAATCTCTAGTTTATTGACTTTTCGGTCTATGGGGCTTTCTCTATGACTGAACATGATGCCCCCGGCGTGTCCACCTTTTTAGGAGCATGAGGCTGTGGCGGGCTCACCTTCCAGTCTTCAAACAGCGCGAACTTGCCCTGCTGGTGTTGGTCTTCAACCCAGTTTTTGAAGACGTAGCAGTTTTCGATCGGATGGCCCAATACTTGGTGGTAAGGGCAGTAATTAGGATTGTTGATATCATTCTGTTGTAGCTGTTGTTTTGGCTCCGGTAGAGTAATAAGGCTGTTGCGCACTGCTAGTTCGAACAGTCTCCTTGTTTCATCTTGGGGAAATGAGTAAGGACGTTTCAACCTCTCTTCGAGGGATGAGCGTGGTCGCACATTGTTTTGGCGAACAACCGGCTTAGGGCCACTCGATTGCTATTGAGTGTTGGCTACGAGGGCTGTTTTTCCCTTCCCTTTATCCTTTTTGCTCGATCCTTTGTTTGTGGGGCCGAGATTTTTTTCGGGTAGCGTGCGATTGCATGGCTGAATGTTCTCGCAACTCCTCAATTCTTTCGTTTTTGAAATGGATTCCTTGAGGAGAGGGTTGAGGGCGGCTTCTTCGTCAGAGTCGCTTCCCAAGGTGATAACTTGCGATCCCTTGGTGTCGGCTATGTGACAGTCGTCGTCGGCTCTTTTGCGCTCATCTGTCGTATTTTTCTGATGTCTACGAGCTTCACGCTTTTTCCTGTTGAAGTGTTGCTTTTGAGCGGCGTACCCTTGCCACCAATACTTAAAGGAGTTGCAGTCTTCAGTAGGATGTGCGATTTTCTGATGATATAAGCAGAAATTAGGATGCACGTCCGCTTCATCAAGATGTATACTACCGGGAGAATTTTCTCTGAAAGAGGGCAGTCTCATCCCCATTGATATAGCTTTGGAGAATCGTTTCCTTATCTTGATCCTGCTTTCATTTACCTGGTGTATCCGAATTTGTTGGGCAATATAATCATCCAGTGCGGCCTTAGAGATTGTTTCCTCCTTAGCTGCTGAAAGAGCCGGCAGAGGATTCGATGTTTCTCCTCTGTCATTTTCAACCATTACCGGAGGATCTTCGGTTGGGGGATCCGGCCGTATCATCATCTCGACCATGTCTTGAAAGAGAAGCGCCAGTTGTTTTATATTGGCAGCTTGTTCTGCTGCTTCTCTATCTCTCTTTTCGAGGACTCTGCGTAAGAAGTCAGCGTCAGTTTCTTGTTCGTGACACTGTTCTGATGACACCTCCGAGCTTTCTTTTGGCCCGGTAAGTGCGGCCATTGTAGCCATCATTTCCTGAAGCTTTTGTTGCTGCTCCTGGGCTTTGGTAATGGATCGGGTGAGTGGTCGGTGGCCCGTAGAAGCACGACTTTCCTCCTTTCCGGCAGCCATATAAACAGTGTGCACCACCATGCCCCCAGACTTGGGACGTTTGTGTTCAGCGCTTTAACGCTTCGCCATGTTCACATGGGCTTTTTGCGGCCTCCTTTTCCTTTGAGTGATTGACGTTGAGGGAGCCGTTGCAGTGGGCACCCAGTCAGCTGTTGCTTTTTCTGGCCTGACAGAG
Source organism: Agapanthus africanus (assembly GCA_030015575.1). Taxonomy (NCBI): domain Eukaryota; kingdom Viridiplantae; phylum Streptophyta; class Magnoliopsida; order Asparagales; family Amaryllidaceae; genus Agapanthus; species Agapanthus africanus. The sequence goes on from JASDDO010000006.1 coordinate 286,786,717, forward strand.
TAGTCCTTCTCCTGCCGAACCTTCATCTTTTTCTGTTGGCGGAGATAGCCTTGATCCATCACCGACTCCTGGACTTGTCACCAGACCTTGTAAATTTTAGAGGACATCCGTTGAGGGGGCTCATCCAGCTTCTTCTCAGGAGTATTCTCCACAGGTGAAGGATTCCTCTTCAGCACTGCAGTAGGAGAGTTTCTACGCACCTTGTTGAGCAGATCAAAGCTATTCCCGGTCGGAACAGCAGTATCAACTTCCACCATTGGAGCTGGCAGAGTTATCCCAGAAGGAGAGTTGCCCCCAACTTTCCTCACTCGGCGCCAGTGGCGACGTCGAGCGTATCTTGCGGATGGAGTTGTTTCAGCTATAAGGGTGACTTTGTCGTGCTCCCTGCTTTGAGGAGAGACTGTTATTGGTGCTAGCCTGTCGAAGACTGACACCCGTTGAGAAGCAATGTCTAATCTGTCAAAGACAGACCTCTGGGCAAGGGAAGCAGCTTTGAGGACCTTGCCTGGAGTAGCAACCGGAATGGCCAGTCTTGTAAAAACTGACTTCTTGGAAGGAGGAGCCTTTCCAATGATCTCGTCCGCCTGAGCCGGAATGGCTATCCGCTTTGGGATGGCAGCTTCGGGTATCGCGGTTTTGTAGGTGTTCTGGCCCAGTCTGTTGAAAACTGAAGTATTGAAGTTGGGCGACCCGTTGAGAGGGGCCGCGGCAGTGGTAAGTCGATCAAAGACCGACTTCTTTGGGGCTTTTTGCAACGTCATTATGGCATTGAAGCTCAACGGTGGGAGCATGGTCCCGAAGAATAATCCAGTGGTGGCTTGAGTTACTTGTTCCACTGGCATCTTGAAAAGGGAGACCGCTTGGAGCCCATAAGTCACTCCTCCCTCAAGGACGGAGCGAGAGTTGCAGTTGCAGGCAGTGCAGTTTGAAGCCATTGATCTTCTTTTTTCTGCACGGAGCAAGACACCAAATCTTAGTATCTCGAATCCACAGGCAACTACAGCAAACCGCGATTCGTTCGCGAACACGACACACGAAGTGTGGAGTGGAAAGAGGAAAAGGTCCCACCGGGCGTGCCAGAATCTGTTCCCCTCCAAACGGCGGCCAAGACATGGACGTCTTGCCTGTGATTCGGGGCAGATGGTATTTGGTTTTATCCGTCCACCTCTCCGAAGATGCCAAGTTGATTTATGGCACCGTGTATCGGAGGTATGGACGGATGCGGCCGATGTAGCAGACTTCGTCAGATTCCCCCTCGCTTGAGGGGTTTTTGATTGTGGGGACGCTCTTCCCTGCAGGCGCAAGCCCCTGCAGTTAATTACGCTACCGCATCGCGGTAACAACTTTCTCCTTCTCCAGAATTTCACTTCGTGTCGTGTGTGTTTGTTTTGTTTGTGGTTGCCCGTGGATTGTATACGGAGACTAATTTATGTCGTCGCCCGTAGGACGTGGATTAGTCCAAATCCGTATTTACTTAGATTTGGGTTTGGGGTTTTAGTTTAAGGATACGTTAGCCGTGTTTGAGGCTAAGATCAACTTAAACGTTCGTTAAGGATACGTTAGTCCAGTTTGAGATTAAGATCAACTTAACAGGATCATTTGGATCCGACAAAAGAGCATTTAGGCTCTATTGTTCCAGTTGAGGGACGTAGTGGTCCAATGCATGTATGGCCGTCGGGACCCGTCACCTCTCTGACGACGTTGAAGGATTACAACGACGGATGTCAGAGGAGTTCAGAGATATACCCTTGAACCAAAGTTGATTGGGGGATTTATAGTCCAATTTAGGACTACAGTCTATTTGAAGGTTTAAAGACACGTTAGCCATATTTGAGGCTAAGATCAACTTAAACGGGATCGTTTAGATCTGACAAAAGAGCATTTGGGGGCTCTATTGTTCCAATTTAGGGACGTAGTGGTCCATTGCCAGTTTAGGGACGTGGAGGTCCATTAGTTTAAGGACGCTTGAGTCCGGGAGTTGGTTTAAGGACGCTTAAGTCCGGGAGTTTAAGGACGCTTAAGTCCATGAGTTGGTTTAAGGACGCTTAAGTCTGGGTGTTTAAGGACGCTTGAGTCTGGGAGTTTAAGGACGCTTGAGTCCGGGAGTTTAAGGACGCTTAAGTCCATGAGCTGGTTTAAGGACGCTTAAGTCCGGGAGTTTAAGGACGCTTGAGTCCATGAGCTGGTTTAAGGACGCTTGAGTCCGGGAGTTTAAGGACGCTTAAGTCCATGAGCTGGTTTAAGGACGTTTAAGTCCGGGAGTTTAAGGACGCTTAAGTCCATAAGCTGGTTTAAGGACGTTTAAGTCCGGGAGTTTAAGGACGCTTAAGTCCATAAGTTGGTTTAAGGACGCTTAAGTCCGGGAGTTTAAGGACGCTTGAGTCCGGAAGTTGGTTTAAGGACGTTTAAGTCCGGGAGTTTAAGGACGCTTAAGTCCATGAGTTGGTTTAAGGATGCTTGAGTCCGGGTGTTTAAGGACGCTTGAGTCCGGATGTTTAAGGACGCTTAAGTCCATGAGCTGGTTTAAGGACGCTTAAGTCCGGGAGTTTAAGGACGCTTAAGTCCATGAGCTGGTTTAAGGACGCTTAAGTCCAGGAGTTTAAGGACGCTTGAGTCCGGGAGCTGGTTTAAAGACGCTTAAGTCCGAGAGTTTAAGGATGCTTGAGTCCGGGAGTTTAAGTACGCTTAAATCCATGAGCTGGTTTAAGGACGCTTAAGTCCGGGAGTTTAAGGACGCTTAAGTCCATAAGTTGGTTTAAGGACGCTTGAGTCCCGGAGTTTAAGGACGCTTGAGTCCGGGAGTTTAAGGACGCTTAAGTCCGTGAGTTTAAGGACCCCACAGTCTGTATCAATGTGTGGTTGTCGGAACCCGTCACCTTTCTGACGACGTTGAAGGATTACAACGACGGATGTCAGAGGAGTTCGGAGATGTACCCTCGAACCGGGTGTAAATTGATTTAAGAGAGCACATGCTCAGTCAATTTAATTTGAGGACTTACGACCAGAATTGGGCTAAGTCCAATTGAAATGTTCAACATTTTATTTGCATTTGGCCTGTTAGGTCTTTACTATGGCTCTGCCCCTGTTTAATAATGCAGTGCATTTTCTCTGGCCTTTTAGGCCCAGAGCATTTTATTTTGGTCTTATAGACCTTTATTTGGGCCCTGCCCCTTTTTAATAATGCATTGCATTTTTTATTAGGCCTGTTAGGCCTTTTTAATTGGGCTCTGTCCCTTCTGACAGAGCACCATGTGACTTGTCAGGCGCTTTGCGCCAATTAATGAGCGCAAGCGCATGTGGAGATGACACGTGTCATGCGCTGGTGAGTGCAAGCGCAGTGCGCTGCGCCAGTGCACTGCGTTGTTGCACTGCTGACACGTGGCGTGCTCTGATGAGTTGCGCCAATTTAAGAGAGCAGTGCTCTATTTTAAAAGCGCATAGTGCAAGCTGTTCTGGAGCTGACACGTGGCGCTCTCTGGTAGCTTGCGCCAACCCAAGAGCGCAACAGTGCAGATTTACAAGTGCAAGGCACTGTTTTAATATCTTGATCCAATTTTGGATTCAAGAAAAGAATCTTTTAAGATTCCAGAACCAGCGGTTCATCAAAAGGTAATGCCTTTGTTATTATTATATATCTTTTTTTATTGACGATCTTTGATCTTGTTCTTAGATCAATGATCTTTTTAGAAGAAACTCTTCTTTTATTCAAAGGTTTTTACCTGTTTCTTTCTTTGAGCTCTTCTCAAAATTCTTTAGAGAAATTCTCTGTTTTTCTCTCTGTGTTGATGTCCCTTTTGACTTGGAGTCTAGGGGCCTTTTTATAGTGCCAATTAGTTTCTTAAATCAGTTAAAGAGATCTTTCTCTGAGTGATTTAGGGATTTTTCCCCACAGTTGGATCTTTGATCCAAGGGCTTCTGTTTTACAGAAGACAATTTTCTTGTTTTAACAAGATCAGAAAGATCTTTCAGGATTTTTCTGTTTGGCGCAAACGCACCTGCGCTTGACACGTGTCGCGCAGCGCAACTGCGCTGCCACGTGTCGCGCAGCGCAGAGCGCAGCGCAACTGCGCTGCCACGTGTCGCGCAGCGCTGAGCGCAAATCATCTTAAGCGTTGCTTCTTTTGTTTTCATTTTAAATAGAGCCTTGCTCTGATTGGGTGCGCTGCCTTGGGTGCTGCGCTCCCTACGCTGGAGTGTCTGATTTTGAGACGTGGCGCTCTGCGCGCAGCGTACGGGATCTGAAGCGTTGCTTCATTTATTTTAACTTTAATTTTCACTTTAATTTTCAAAGCAGAGCTTTGCTCTGATTGGGGAAACAGAAGCGTTGCTTCGTTTCCCGCCTTAGAATTTGAACAGAGCTTTGCACTGATTGGGGTAAACACAATCATTACAGGGGTTTAAGGTCACTATAAAGTCTCAATTTCACTTTTGGATTCAAATCAAACCCTAATGCTCAACTTGGAATTTTCAAAGTTCACTAAATATCATTAAAACACTTCTAAACATTTATGGATGCTAAAGTGAATGAAATACTATGCTAATGGTGAAAGAATTACCTCATTTGGCAACTCAAGAATTTTCTTAAGTTGCCCCAAGTATCCAAAATCCAAACTTTCTTGGTCGAAAGTGCTTGTGATAAGCTTGTGCATGTTTTTAATGAAAGTGGGATGAAGTTTTGATGTGAGATTGAGGGTGTTTGAGGAGGGGGAAGGAGGAGGGCAGCCATGGTGAGAGGGAAGAAGAAATCATGATGATGAAGAAGTGAGAATGATGAGCCATGGTCCAAAGTTGACCCCTCACCCACTCTCTCTCTCTTGCCCATACCCATTTCTTTAATATTTCCCTTTTCTTTTCTTTTCTTTTCTTCTCTCTTCATTTTAAAATAAAACCAAGCTAAAGAAAAAGAAAAGCCATGGTAGAAAAATGTAAAAAGTGTAAAATATGACATGGTGCATGTCATGTGCACAAATCAAGTTTAATGCACAATTAGTGATATTTAATCGCGATTAGCATAAAAATGGGATATAATTAATCATAAGAATTATAATTTGCTTAAATCATATAAAACACTCTCATTTCAGAAATTCCTATAATTTTCCAAATATTTCCCAATTTATCAGTATTTAATTATACCACATCATTAAAATATTCATAATATTTATTATTTTAATTATATAAATTCCCAAAAATAATATTTTATTTTCTGAAATGTTACACATACTTAAATAGTGTAGACAAATGACTTACAATTCATTTGTCTACACTATTCATCCATGCCTCCACCATTCTCAAACCACCTCACGCCTCCACCCAGTTTAGGGTTTAGGGTAGATCCGGGTTACATCGGGTTGTGGCAGCGCCAGTTTATAAAATTTTTGTTCCGCATTTGCTCACGGATTGATGGTCGGGGTACTGCTGTAACCCAATATGGGATCAGAGCCAACCCTTACACCCGTATACTAGCAGTTTAGACGATGTTAAAGTGTCAAAACCGAAACAACCCCGAAACAATATCATGAATATTCCGGTTGCTGTCGATTTTGCCGAGTCTTCAAATTTTTTTTAAACAGTTGCAGAAGGCTATTTAGGAGACAACTAGAACGCACCACAAAGACGAGCCCAAACTGCTGGATTTGACCCGGCGAAACTTGCAAAAAAAACCGGTTTGACCGGTCCTAAATTAATGTTTGGGCTTCGGATTTTTGGTGTGTACTGGTCTCTGGAATGTTGGTTAAGTGGTATTGTTTGTTTTGCCCAGTTTGGATATAGGATTATCATTTGGTTTGGGGGCAATTCGGGGTGTTTTGAAGTCGATATTTTAACACTGTTTAAATATTTACAGTACATGCATTACTATCTGCAACCGTGAATTTCATTAGAGCGGTACAACTCATCTAATTGCTATATGTCTTTTAGACGGGTTTGCGAACATGACATTCACGTTGATATTCTGTGTTGTGCTGTGGTTGTGGTTGGATTGTTGTGGTGAATAGCCAATGGTGCAATGGTAGTACCATTTAGTTTCATTTGTACATTTGATATTGCAGGGCGAGCGTCCGACATGTGGACTGCCGTCTCTGCCAGTTTGTATATTATTTGTTTGGGGCACGACCGGGTTGAGGTCGATATCACTCTTGCATATTATTTTCTTTTCTGTACTAGAATTACCCCGCAGTGGAGTGCACGAATAGCCAGGTTCTAGAGGGCAACAGGTCCGCATCTCATGGCGTTGAGACGGAGGGGATCTTATTCTAGAATTGGCGGGCTATTCGCTGCACTTGTAGGGGGTATAGGTTGACCCAAGGTGGGGTGATCAAGTTACCGGATTCTGTGAGGTGCTGGGTAGCCCATTCACTTTGTTGATTGGGGTTGCCTCGCTTCTGGGATTGGCGGGTAACTTGCCGCACTCGTAGGGGTCCAGGTTTTCATTGCATAGGCTATCCACATGACAGGGAACGTCAGGTCTCATTTGCGGCTTAAGTGAAACCCGATGCTTCAGGATTATCCACCATTCTGTATTGTTGGTTGAGATTCTGTGATGTTTCTTTATATCATGTCTGGGACGATTGTTATATATATTTATATATATACTAGTAGATGTTATATATGTTTTGCACCTGCGCTAGTCCAGTCCCCGCTCCGTCGTTAGTTAAGTAACCTAACGGGTGATGATGGGACTCAGTGGCGAATGCGGATGACATATACGTACATTTTATTTTCGTTCTTTTATATGGTGTGATATGTTTAATTGATGGGACTGCGTTGATTCTGATCAATGCAAGGATAAAACAAACCTATATGATGTTGTTGGAACCAAGTTTTTAAAACTAATATTACAGACGTTTTCTTTTACTTTGCACAGTGGTATTCGGTTAGGAATATCCTGCACCTCATTCGACGAGGCAAGAGCCGAGATCCCTTCATCGGGAGTGACCCCTTGGGCATAAGTTTGTGTCATCGTAATAACTTCACTATAGTCGACTCTTTTTCTTTGCATTGTGGTATTCGATTGGGAATATCCTGCACCTCGTTCGATGAGAAAAGAGCCGAGATCCTTTCACCGGGAGTGACTTCTTTAGCAAAAGTTTGCGCCACTATATATTTGTAAAACCACTCGGTTCCTTCAACGATATCAAGTTCATTATGTTAAAAGTTTTTCGCCAAAAACCAGCCGTAGCCCTTCGTCATTTTTGATAAGTACTATTTAGTATTCGTGCTGTATTTGTTGGCAAACGTCAAGGCATAGTGTACGGTAGCTGAATAATATTTATTTTTAGCATGGATATGCAATTGATCGGGACAGTCGTACAACTTTGTTGGCAAGCGTCAAGGGTTTGTGCGGGTGGGTTCGAGTTAATCCAGGACAATGACTGGTTGAACTTGACTAGTGGCCTATAACTTGTTGGCAAGCGTCAAGGTTATAGGTTGTTAGGGGTAAAAATTATATCGGGAGTTTCAAACATACAGGAAACTTACAGATGCGCATACCTTCTGAAGTATGGTGACTTGAGTGGCTTCCATCAAGTTATCATGCGATGATGGTTAGATCCCGATTCCCACTGATAGTAGGATTACTCCTCGGGTGATTTTAGATGATCCCGACTAATTATCCCTTTGGGTTTGGAGGAGAATTCGAGGAAATGATGGGAGCCATCCTGATTAGATAAAGTGATTAACTATTCTGATCAAGGATAGAGTGTACGCTGAGTGTTTCTTTTTTCTCTCTCTTTGGTAGCGATCATGGCCCGACCCTAAACTAAAACTCATGAACCAAGTTAACCGAACCTTCTTAAAACACTTTGGCTTTTGGAATGTCACAATGTCGCATATATCATTACCACTTCTATATCACCTTTGCGTTTCTCTAGAACACCCCGTATCGCTACGAAGATCCACATCTATTGGATAATCTATCGTGTAGTTACATACGACTCGAAGGAGTTTGTTCCAGATTCGAGGATGGATTCTGGTTCAGGAGAAATTGAATAAGATTATTCGGTTGTTTTTTCCCTTTACCTTCTCTCAGGTTGTGAGGGCTCCTAGGATTAGGAGAGGGTACACCTATAGCTCTTATTGGATAGTCTTCTTCTAAACCATAGGCATGTGTCGAAAGGTGGGGAAGAAAGAAAACCAATTAGCCTAAATGTGGTGTACAGAAAGTAATAAGTAAAGACATATACAGGGATTAGAATAAGGGCAAAGGAAATTGCGACTCCTATCATTCACGACAAAAACGCGTATACCCCGCCACTCCCACATCCACTTTGGTTTTCTTCAGAACACTTTGTATCACTACGAACGTCCATAATACTTGGATACACCATCGTATATTTACATACAAGCTCGAAGGAATTTGTTCCAGATTCGAGGATGGTTTTCGGTTCAGGAGAAATAGAATATGATTATTCAGCTGTTTTTTCCTTTTACCTTCTCTTAGGTTGCGAGGGCTCCTAGGATTAGGAGAGTATGATTGTAGGCAGTTTTCGCGCGCTTGCACTTCAAAAGGATAAATCAAAGAATATTAACCGCAATCAAGAAATGTGTCGCTTGGTAGCTAGCCGGTTGAGTACGGGTCGGTCCACAGAAAGATGGATTCCTTATCTTTGTATTCTAACGAGTTAATCCCAAAAAAATGGTGTTTTTATTTTAAGATCTAATAGTTCATTTTTATGATTTTAATTTAATAACTACGGCAGATAAATAAAATTAACAACTACAACAGATAAATAAAATTAACAACTACAGCAAATAAATAAAATTTATAACTAGGGCAGAAAAGAAATTTATAACTAGGGCAGAAAAGAAATTAATTAGGGCAAGATAAAAAACTTACTTCTTTATTGATGCACTCTTTGACGATTACATTGAATTGAAAATCTAAGATCTGGAATTTAAAAGAAGTATCTCTAAAGAGGCACCTAAAAGGAGGCACGCTCCAAAAAGAGCTGTAGGATTCCTATTTATAGAGAATAGAAACCCTAGGGTTTACATCTGATCCATATCTAGAATTACAAAAATACCCTTAAGAAAACCGAGTCAATACACCGACGCACCGACACGCATCGACACACACCGCACGTGCACAGCACGGTCGCGGATCTGCGGCCATAAGCACCATATGGCCGCGGTTCCACGGCCATATGGTGGGCTTGCTGGCTCATTTTTCTAGGGTTGCTTTCTGTTGCTTTTTCCTTCTGGTTTTTTTACTTGGTTCTTCGGAATGTCTTCTAGTTTCTTTCAGATTTCCACAGTGCAGAATATTGTGGACTTTTACCGTTCGCTTCGCGTTTGAAGTTTTGAATTTTTGTGCAACCTTCGTACTTTGTGAAATTGTTTATTGATCTTCGTTTGTCCTTTAAACTGTAGGCATGATAAAGATTCTTCTATTTGTTGGTCTTAGTCTCACTTTTGTAACGTCTTTTCATCATTTTCACTGTTTTGTTTCGAGAACCTGTAACCTGCAACTATGTAACAGACATGGATCAAAATCACCTGTTTATTTGTAAAATAATTAAGAATGGGGAATATAATAATGCAAAATTATGATATGAACAAATACCCCCAAACTTATCTTTTGCTCGTCCTCGAGCAAAACTAGTTTATTCTTGAAAAAGACCTAATCTCACTTTCGCGGGGAAACGCGATTGCACTGAGCTCGTGCAACAAGCCGTTAAACCTCTAGTTGTCCCTAATAGGAGGAGTGTTGTCTCCTGAGGGTTTTCAGTGGATACTACCCACAAAATCCTATCAATTTGGCCTATTGTCTTTTATTCTTCAATTCGGTGTTCTAGTAAGAAATCTATTATCTTCAACTTAAAAATTATCAACCCGTATTTTTCACACTCACTTATCATTTAACTTAAGACCGTATATTTTTTGCAAATTTATTCAGCTTTCAGCATTTTTTGAGTTTTCCTTCTAAGGTTCCATCTCCACTTAGGAATTTCTATCATTTCTACTAAAGATATAAGTCCTATTTTTCATTCCTACCTCTTATTCAAATCCAATCATATACCCCTACGTGTGTATATATCACCCCTACACTTGGAAATTCAATTCAAGCTCTTATACTCTTGTCCATCGTCCAAAGTACTTTTAGTTGGTGAATTTTTAGATGAAATTGCTCATACATCCTTCATGCGACCGTTAATACTTCTTGAGGTACTAACGACCGATTACAAAATGTGTTCGCGCATTAAGGCGTAATTTCTCATCTTGCAATACCTAAGGCTTTAGCAGTGACTCCCAAATCAGTTGGTCTAAGGCACTAGGTGATAAGGCACCCTCGCTATATATTTTTCTATTTTTGCAGCCTTAAGTAATTACAAAACCAGTGTTCATTTTTTTATCTCTTTATTCACACTTGTATTTTTATTTTATTTTCCTTCATACTAAGGATTTTAGACAAGAGCATTGTTAGTGTATATGCCCTAGGGGCCATTATTGTATCATACTATATTGTATATTACTTAATGGAAGCTTGGGATATTCACAGTTATATATACAGTCTTGCTAAAAATGGTAGTATGCTACTTGGTTTGTGTCTACTTTAATATGTGCATATGTTTCTTGTAATGTATCACTTATACATATTAATAGAGCCCATAGGATCTTTGCTTGATTACCAGCGTTGTGATAGCAGTCATACTAGTGGGGGCTGGGTAGTCTGTAAGCAATATCCTATACAGGTCCCTGGTCGTTGGATTATCGAGATAGGGCATCGATATTCCGGAGTAGGCTAAGTGTGTACGCTTCTCATCCCAGCTGGGGAGATGGTCTGTCCCACAGCCATCAGTACGTCGTACTGGAGATAGTATACAGGTGCTCGTTAGGTTACGGGTACATCGGACATGACTCGCAGGGGAACTGATTGGTTGGTATTATACCCATCGTCAGTTAACAGTTCCCAGATGACATGAGTACAGCATAGTCCGCAGACTTGACACTACTACTTCGCCTCGAGTGTGTCCCACTGTTCTTAGATTGCTACCCTACCACGGCTCAAAAGAGTCGTGCAAACAGGTAGCAGTTGGGTGCAGTCCCGAGCACTTGGAGGCAGTAGTGGTTAGATAGGATTCGTTTCTCCCGGTATTGGGAGATGATATCGTGCTGTGTTAGAGAGCCATTACGCAAAGTCCCTGGCCAGGGCAAGCGAGATATACTGGTAGGTTCCAGTAGCTTCTCAGGGTGTAATGGTCTTCGCTCCGACACGACTTATACAGCTATTAGGGGACTGACGCTTGCCGCCCCCTAGGCTTGATATGCGATAGTCTTAGACGAACAGACCGGACTATACAGAGATTGTCACATCAGGCTCAGTGGAAGTACGGATGAGTTTCCTCATCGGCCTTCTTATCGACATCTACCTGGGGACCGTTACGTATAGCTAGTGCCGCTTGCGGTCTGTGGTTAAACCTACTGCCAGCGTAGTGTCGAGTCTGTAGAGTCCCACACAGAGAGTTTTCTTGCTCCAGGCGAAACGATATATAGGTCGTATGGTTTTACGACAAGGGTTCGGACACATACGTGTGTTTATGCACGTACGACTTTTCGGACAGTTTTTACTAGCCGACTTTGGTTTAAGCCAGATTCTAGTATCGGGTTATTGGATTTATACAGTCTAAAGTTTTTCCGCATTTTCATGGATTGGAGGGGCGTTCTCGTAATTTGTCGGGAAACTTCTAGAAGAGTGGTGACTAAGGGGTTAAGGTGGCATTGCATTAAATGAGATTAGTGACTCATTTGTGTGATTCATCCAAGTCATTAATGCATCATAAATGCTTAATGACTCATAGAGATGAATCACTCATAGATATTTATGAAGTATGGTTGTTAATTCATTTATTTCAGTTTTGGATAAATAATAATGCTTCATATATATTATGATAAGATCATTATCTCATTTCATGATCATCTTCACCTTCTCTCTCCTCAAGCTCACTCTCTCTTCAAATCCTAACCCTAGCCTCTCATGTGTTGAGATCAAGGGTTAGCTAGACTAATACATCCATAACCTCACTCTCTATCCCCTAGGTAGCTTAGATTAGCACTTTAAGTAACCTAGTTATCTCAAGTTTGAGATTAAGCTTGGCGTAGGAACTTTCGGGTGGATCGTCTTTGATTTGAGGAGGCCGTTGAGGTGCCGATGTTCCAAGGAGCCTACGAGGAGTGGAGGACCGCGATGAAGACCCGAAGGACAAGTAACGTGAGGTATAACTTCGTATCCGAGTAGTTAAACCTCTAGTAGATAGTTAGCAATGGTTTAGATACGATTCATGCGCTCAAGTCCGTGTTACGAAGCTTTGATAATCGTTTTTCATATATTCCGCCTCCCCGCAAGTTCGTGGGGTGGGTGACATAGACTTACAAGCATTTCAAGGTCTTCTCTACTATTTCAAGTTTCAAGGTTTTTGTTTGTGCAAGTTGTAGGGTATATATTTTCAGAATTTAGACTTAAACTTAGGGATTATTTTTCAGACTTACACTTTAATAAAAATTTCAATATTCTTTCCTTATTTTGACTTAGCCCAAGAAGTGAACTCAAAATTTGCCTATTTCTAAGTAAACTACAAAAACATATATTTTCTACCATTAAATTTTAAGAAAGGTTATTTTTAGGGTTTTTAATTTACCAAGTTTAGGATCTAGTTTTTCCTAACTAGTCAACCGTCATGTCAAACTTAAGTCAAATGTGGCCAAAATTGAACTTTTCAATTTTCATAATTTTTAAAACTTTTCAATTTTTATGGATTTTAAAATAGGTATGCAAATGCAAAAATATACACATGAAGGAAGAAAGCGTACCGAGCATACCCCCAAACTTAAACGTGACAGTGTCCTCACTGTCAGGCTACACCAAGAGGGTCAAAATTGTCGGCACTCCCCTGTTTATTATTTTTTTATATATTTTTTTATTGTTAAAAGAAAAACAAAAAATATATACGAAAAGGTCCCCCCAAACTTAAGCGAGACAGTGTTTCCACTGTTTTAAGCGTTAAAGTTCAGAGTTAGGGAGGAGAAAAATCAAACTATACAAGGCCTTACACAGGCCAAAGGTTAGCACCAACCATTCAAAAATTTTATCGTTATAATGGTAGGGTTGGTGAAAGAATGGAGTATAGAGAAAGGAGATGAGAAGCACACGAGACTGTGTGGAGATAGAAGCAGTATACGGTCTTGGTGGAGGAGAAGAATGGTGGAAGAGAAAAAGAAATGGTGGTGGTTCGACTTCTTCAAGTGGAGGTTGATTAATCACAAAATCCGTGTCATTTAGGAATGTGAGTTCGTCAGCGAAAATATCTTCGAAACTTTCATCGAAGGTCCGATTGAACGTTTCAATGTCAATAAGTGTCACGCCAGAATTCAACACACATGATTTTCAAAAATTATGGAGGTAGGAGACTCGTAAAGCTCATCTACCTTATTCTCAAAAAAATTCTAAATCAAGTTGTTTTTCTAAAATTATCGAACTTGAAATATCGGATTGTGATTCATCAACACTCGGTATCATTAAAGGAAGATTAGAAGAACCAAAGAAAGAGGGAATACAAACTTGAGGGTGGGGATGGAGTGTATAAATTAGCACAATTTGTAATGACCGATGTATAAAAAGCGATTGTGCTAATCTATCAACCCACGGAGAAATGAGATCAAATCCCTCAAGATTCGTGAGCAAACATGGGTACGTCGAACTTGGTAAACCAGACATTGGAGATGAAAGTATAACGGTCTCTTGCAAGGTCGGAACGAGGACGGAGGGAAGTGAGTGAGGAAGGGTATCAGTTAAAGATTCAGGAGGGTGTACACAATCAGTGGAAGGGACAGGATGAATTGGAAAATTCAATTCATCAAACAAAACTGGTTTATCCTCAATAATTTTCTCAATATTCTCCTCAAAATTTAGCTTATCCATGCCATTCTCATCAAAATCAAGACGCATATGAAGTTCGGGAAAAATATTTAATGATTCGGGATGATGAATTGGAGAGACAATTTCAATCAAATCTGCGGGTTCATCATCCAAAATATTCCCGGCGTCGATATCCTCAATCAAGTGAAAATCAATTTTTTTAGACACCTCATCAAAAGCATGGATATTATTCAATTCAGGTTCTAGAGTGGAGGTGTAGATGTCAAAACGATTGGTGACGGTTTCACTCGAAATGGGCTCTTCACAATCAGGTAAATCAAACACTACAAAATCGCACAACTCATTACACGTTTTATCTTTGACTGGTGAATCATTTGGGACATTTGTTTGAAAACCGGAGTTGTGGGATTCAATTGGCGATGGGTAGGTTTAATTGGGAAGTGTGTACAGCTCACTCTCACCACTCAAATTCTCACTCTGTCCAACTGACTCATCATACATTGGAATTTTTGGAACTAGTTGGAAACTAGCTACCGGTTCACTAGGTTGTCTTGATGAATTAAGGGCGGCAATGTACGCATTCACATTCCTCATCTGTTGGTTTGTCGCTACAATATAAGCTTCTAACGACCGTTCCAGACTAGACATGGGTTGTGAAGGGGTTTCAGTAAAAAATTCAAAATTGTTTGGATTCTGGAAACTCCCAAATGGCTGTGTAGAAGCAATGTTTAGGGAAGGTGCGAAAGTCGGGTAGGGCTGATAGGAATTGAATGGTTAGATAGGAGTAGGATCAACATTTGGATAAAAATGTGAATGGACTTGTTGATCCCAAGAACTGGAAGTGTTGAAAGGAGTGAAAGATCGGTTACGAGATTATTCAATATGTTCAGCTATAGACATGGGTTTCGGAGTTACAACAGGACTCGAAAAAGGAGTATCAATGTAAGAAGGTGGTGAATGTTGAAACGGTTGAAACAAAGTGGATTTCAGAGTCCAACTGTTTCTCCTAAACGCGTCTATTCGATCTTTCAAAGAAATTTTGGGTATGGAGGGGTCGTCCGTAATTCGACCAAAATAATTCGCGTAGGAAGCAAAGTTTGGTTCAGGGTACCAAAGTTCGGCAAGAGTTTTGAGAGGTGGGGTACCCATGATATGAGAAAGAAGAAGAAAAAGAATGTGATGATTTTTTTTTTAATTTTCTTAAATTTTTTTTATTCATTTAAAAAAAATTGTTTTTGGAGTTTTTGGAATTTTTGAAAGTGTTTTTTTAGAAATAGTTTTGCAAAAATTTGTACGGAACTATGGCACAATCATAATTTATATATGCACAATCAAGCGTAGAGCTAGGGTCTCCTAAGTCAACTAGACTGCTCCTAACTGTTCCAAAGGGCAAGTTGTGAGATTCTCAAATTGCCTCTTCACCGCCAATTGTGGCCAGGTAAGCACAAGTAAAGAAAGGAGAGATCCGCTCATGAATCACCGTGAGACGGGCCTTTTAAAATTACCTTTCCTATTTGTCCAGCCTAGGCACCATAAAGTCAGGTTTAGATAAACGATCGATGCCTACAACCTTTCTTTTGTCTTAATGAGCACGACAGTCCTTAGTTGGCTGAGTCTAATATTTTTTTAATTTAACTCGAGGGTTGATACAAAATGCCTTTTGTGATTTTTGGGTCCTAGGAAGGGTAATGAAATCCCCACCCAATCTGGATTGGTGTTAAAACCTCTTAAAAGTCCGTTTTAAAAAATGCAAAGAAGTAAACACAAAAAATCTAAAACACTTTCAAAATTTTTTTTATTTTGCAGTGCAAAAAATCCTACACAAAAACAATTTATTGGAGAGAGAAGGATTTTTACGCAAAGAACCCTGCAGGAAATTTTTTTAGAGAAGATCAGGGGGTTACAGAGAAGAAAAGAAAGCTTATAGACAGTTTTCCACGCGCTGACGTCACCAAGGTGCCGCGGTTCCGCCGTGGGAACGTGCCTTTGACCGCGGTTCCGCGGTTGACTTGGCTGTTCAGATCCCAAATTTTTTTTTCTGTTTCTCTGTTCTGATTATCCTCTGCTTGTTTAGATCTGCTGTTTCTTAATTTGTTCACTGGGATTTTCCAGATCTGAATTTGTCCGTCTTCTTTTCCTGCACAATTCACACAATACCTCTCAAAAATAACAAAATGAATTTTATTCTTATTTTATATTTTTAAAAAAAAAATTTGTTTGTTTTTTTAAATTTTTTTTTCAATTTTTCAATTTTTTTAAATTTTTTTTATTTTTTATAATTTTTTTTATACTAATCCGAAATTACACAAAGAAAGAGACCGTCGTCTCCCCGGCAACAGCGCCATTTGATTGTAAGGCAGTTTTCGCGCGCTTGCGCTTCAAAAAGATAAATCAAAGAATATTAATCGCAATCAAGAACGGTGTCGCATGGTAGCTAGCCGGTTGAGTACGGGTCGGTCCACAGGGAGATGGATTCCTTATCTTTGTGTTCTAACGAGTTAATCCAAAAAAATGGTGTTTTTATTTTAAGATCTAATAGTTCATTTTTATGATTTTAATTTAACAACTACGGCAGATAAATAAAATTAACAATTACGGCAGATAAATAAAATTTATAACTAGAGCAGAAAAGAAATTTATAACCAGGGCAGAAAAGAAATTAACTAGGGTAAGATAAAAAACTTACTTCTTTATCGATACACTCTTTGACGATTATATTGAATTGAAAATCTAAAATCTGGAATTTAAAAGAGGCATCTCTAAAGAGGCACCCAAAATGACGCACGCTCTAAAAAGAGCTGTAGGATTCCTATTTATAGAGAATAGAAACCCTAGGATTTACATCTGATCCATATCTAGAACTACAAAAATACCTTTAAGAAAACCGAGTCAATGCACCGATGCACCGACATGCACCGACACGCACCACACGTGTACAGCACGGCCGTGGATCCGCGGCCATAAGCATGGTTTGGCCGCGGTTCCGCGGCCATATGGTGGGCTTGCTGGTTCATTTTTCTAAGGTTGCTTTCTGTTGCCTTTTCCTTCTGGTTTCTTTACTTGGTTCTTCAGAATGTCTTCTAGTTTCTTTCAGATTTCCACAGTGCAGAATGTTGTGGACTTTTACCGTTCGCTTCGCGTTTGAAGTTTTGAATCTTTGTGCTGCCTTCGTACTTTGTGAAATTGTTCATTGATCTTCGTTTGTCCTTCAAACTGTAGGCATGATAAAAATTCTTTTATTTGTTGGTCTTAGTCTCACTTTTGTAACGTCTTTTCATCATTTTCTCTGTTTTGTTCCGAGAACCTGTAACCTGCAACTATGTAACAGACATGGATCAAAAGCATCTGTTTATTTGTAAAATGATTAAGAATGAGGAATATAATAATGCAAAATTATGATATGAACAGAGTACACCTATTACGCTTATTGGATAGTCTTCTTTTAAACCTTAGCATTGTTTCGAAAGGTATGGAAGGAAGAAAACAAATTAGCCTAAAGGTGGTGTACTGAAAGTAATAAGTAAAGACATAATAAAGGGATTGGAGTCAGGGCATGGAACTATATGGTTGTAGTCATAAATCAGGATAGTGGAAGAAGCATTACTAGGAATACCCGGTTATCCCTTCGAAACATTTTCATGTTTCAGATTTACCGTGCGATGTTAAGTGAAAACTGTTTTCCCAATTGGATTCTAACTCCAGAGTATGCATTTATCAGGTTTGATTTTCACATCTGTATAGTGTTACAGATGGTGAGTGGGAGTAAGATATTGGGAATTAGGTGATTAGATCCTCAATGCATATCAGAATTCTTTGTAATTAGTGATATTTGAGGAAATCACCTGGGTTTTTGCAGATGGAAAATATTTGGTTTTGAATATCCGTTGTTATGCATCAATTTCAAACTGATATATCTGTACGTTTATTTTATAAAGTGAGATATAAATTTTTGAAATTATGTCTGTGACATTTACCTATATCAGTTAGTGGTTAGGTAAGGTGCATTTAACAGCGGTGTAATTCTTCTTAATCATAGTACAATTTTCAACCTACGATGCACATGGTTTGAGTTATTAAACTCAAGAGACTTATACAAAGTGTTGTATTTTGTCCAGTGTCCATAAGGACAAAGGGGTTGGTACTCATACTCTATTCTGTTTACTCATGACTTCTCCAGTTCTAGACAAGTATTTCGTTGAAATACAAAGTCCAGATATTGAGAAGAGATAGGTATAAGAATAAAGTAGAGAACCATTTGTTGGAAGTATCAGAATTTTTCGAGACAGTCGAAGATGTAGATACTTGTGCTAGGTATTCCGTTGTAACTAATGGTTTTGAGAACTTGTTTCTCTTTCAGGTTACTCATATATGGATGCACTCCTAGATGAGTAATGCTGTTTGGCCTCTTTTCATTTGGTTGATATGCACTGGAGACAGCTGCATGATTTTGAATCTGATTCCAATTAAATTAGTGTCTTTGTTTCTATATGGTATATAGAATCAATTTATATCTTAACGATGTTAAGATATAGGGAGTTGTCCGGCTGATGATTAAAACCAGAATCCGGATGAACTCAAGGCACATTTCAGTAATGTCAGTTTGTAGGTTATCCTGGGTTTTGATGAGGGTTAACTTTCTACCATCAGGAAGATCAATAGTTATATTGTTCTTGACTCGCTACCAGTTTTAGTAAAATTGATTCTTTTCAGAAAACATTAATGGGAGTATGGTAGAACTGAAAGTGATTCTAGAACCATAAACGATTACTGAAAATTTAATATAACCTGAGGATTCAATTGGATTCGACATTCCATTAGCCACTCCGCAGATTTGGTGGGTAACCTCAGGCACCCGAGAGGTACTTCGGTCTTCTTAGAAACGGTGACAGGGAGGTTCTTGTTTACCCAGACTTGTCATTGCTGCTGTTCTAGACTATAAGACCCGGCAGGAGGATGAGTATAACATTGTTCTAAACTAGCTTTAGAAGTGCACGTGTATATGACTCTGCCAGAGGGTTGTTGTAGTCAGTGGGAGCAGCGGAAGCATAGAAGGCAAATAGCTTATGTCTATTTATAGACTAAAGCAAGTATAGCGGAAATAGATCATCTATTTTTGATGTGACTGTCATAGCTTTTGATTTCATCAGAATAGGAGATGGATCTGGTAAGAAGGTAGTAGAGAGTGATGTCCAAGTATTTGGATGACATGCACTTGATAGGAAGAGATATTTCTATACTACGATCGGTTATACTGTGGTTGTCACAAGGTGGTTTCTCCATATAGGATATGGATAAAATATCAGGGATTCTGATGACTAGATCTATGGTTTTAGATCTAGATTTTGGAAGTGTCCCAATCTGGGTACTTTGACATTATTCTAAAGGTGTTTTAGAATGGTGGACTCCTGGCATGGTAGTGTACCTGCAGGTGATGGAGCCACCCTCTCTAAAAAATGTCTTTCAGACTAAAGGGGACTCTAAAAAATGTCTTTCAGACTAAAGGGGAGAGGGATTTGCATGATTGACATATCACTTGCTTAGGCAATTGAGTCAATCATGTGATATCAAGTACAACACCAGATACTGCTTTTGCACTAGCTGCAATAAGCATATATATTAATCCAATCCTGAAGAAACGTTGGGAAGCAGTTATGAAAATAAGTAGATGTTCTAGGGATATGGTAACGACAGCCTCCTTCGAGAGACGGTTATCATTTCAGGCTTCTAAAGGTGACCTGGATGACAGAGTGGCTGTCAGAGTTATAGTTTTCTCTCTTTTGAGGGATAATATGTTGGACAGATGGTCCAAGCAGATACTGTGAATGCATGGCGCAGGATACTATTAAATTCAGTGGATGATACAGTCTAAGAATGTTGTTGGATTTGGAGTTCATTTATGAACTGGGCCCCATCAGATATCCAGACAAATTCTAAGACAGGTATTGCTCATTTTGGGAGATAGTATTTCTCCGCGAAGTTGAGATATAGAGAGATATAAAAAGAGACATTAGAGCAGATCCACTCACTGAGGCTATTTCTTGAATACAATAGTTTCACAAACGAGTTTTACGAAACTGATTAGTAGAGAAGTTGGGTGTTCAGTATCACACGAGCTGCGAGTATGCGACACAGCAATAATTGGCCTTAAGTGTAAGTGGGAGATTGTTAGCTATAGTGCCCTCAAGGCAATTATCGTAATCACATGCAGGTGATTATGATGATTGAGGGAGGACCTATACGGACAGAACAATCTTACTCGAGATGATAGTATGCTATCTGGTTTGTCTTTATCATCATGTATATGCTTTATGTGGCATTACGGATCACTATTACATGTTGATAGAGCCCATAAGATTCTTGCTTGACTACCAGTATTATGATGGCGATCATCTACGTGGGAGCTGGGTGTTTTATAAGCACATCCTTAAATGTCCCTAGTCGTGAGAGTTTCAATACTGGGCATCGATACTCTAGAGTAGACTAGTGTATACTGATCGAGACCCCGACGAGGGGCGGTGACCATGTCTCACAAGCCATTGGTGTCAGTTTGTTCACCTAAGATAATATATAGGTGCTCATTGGGTTATGAGTACACTGGACGGACTCGCCGGGAATCTGCTAGTTGGTATTATACCTATTGTCAGATAGTAGTTCCCAGATGACATGTGTACAGGTTAGTCTGCCGATCTGAAATCGTCATTTGTCTTGTGTGAGTTCCCACTGTGCTTTGATTACTACCCTACCACGGCTCAAATGAGTCTTGTAAACAAGTTTTAGTTGGGTACAGTCCCGAACCACATGGAAGCAGTGAGCGGATCGTCAGGGGATTCGTCTCTCCCGGTATTGGGGGTTGATGTCGCGTTGTGCACGGATGGCTATCACCCGAAATCCTTGGCCAAGGTAATCGAGAATTACTGATTCGGATCAGTAGTTTCTCAGTGGGTGATGGGCTTCATAACGACACTAAATGTCGCGTTGTTAGGGGTCTAACTTTATCCACCCCTTAGACTTGATATGCGATACTCATAGATGAACGGACCAGACTGTATAGATATTGTCACTATCAGGCTCAGTAGGGTTTTAGGATGAGTTTGCTCGTCGGCCTCCCTTTCGCTTAATACCTGGGTAGCCGTTACGTACATCTAGTGCCGCTGACGTGCTTGTGGTAAAACCTACTGCCAGCATATTGACGAGTCTTTAGATTCCCACACAGAGGGTTTCCCTACTTCGGACGAAACGATGTAGAGGCCGTATGGTTTTACGGCAGGGTTCGATCATTTATATGCACTTGTGCATGTATTGGGATCCGGACGGATAATACTAGTGGCTTTGGTTTAAGCCGAATTTTAGTATTATATTGTTAGATTATTTTGGTCTCATTGTATTCGTATTTTTCGGAATGCGGATGCAGGTATGTATATACGGATGATGGGTATTCTTGTAAATCTTTACAAGATTACTTCTAGAAGATGCCACCTCATTTATGACTTAACCATTTAGGATTAAATGGTCGGAGGATGAGGTGATTAGTGGCATTTATTAGAGCATGACTAATGGGGGCATACTTGACATTTTGTTTGGTTGTGAGATATTTTTGGAGATATTTTTCTAGACTTGTTATTTATTTGGATGGCTCCATTATCTTACAACACAATAGAACATCACAACACTTGACCATTTCTTGAGTTGCCATGCTTCTAATCTCATCCTCAAGCTTCATCTTCTTCTTCCTCCACCCTAATCCTCTCATGAGTTGAGAAACCTAGGGTGACTTGAGACAAATAATTCCTTCATCACTCTCTACATATCCTAGGCTATCTAGTGTAGCGATCTAGGTACCTTAGTTACCTCGGCTATGAGGTTGTAGCTCGATTCATAGGCTCTCGGGTGGATCATCTTCGATGGAGGGAGACCGGCGACCAAGCTTGATCGAGGTGGCTTCTAGGAGCTTAGGAAGGTGGTTGAAGACCGAAGGACACGGATTGATTCGGTATAATCATTTCTAACTCTTTATGAAGTTTGCTAGTTTAGGGTTTAGGGTAGATCCGGGTTACATCGGGTTGTGGTAGCGCCAGTTTATAAAATTTTTGTTCCGCATTTGGTCACGGATTGATGGCCGGGACGCTGTTGTAACCCAACAGTGCCCACGTTTCGCAGTGACACTGATGAGCCCGATGCTGGAAGTCCATCCTTCTGTAAAATCGCCCTCATTTCGGTAGCGATACGGACGAGTTTGATATTTAGGGCCCATCCGACAGCAAAGTTCACCCTCATCTCGGCAGCGATACCGAAGAGTCAGAGGAAGGCCCATATTGCAGTAGTTGTACAGGTCAGAATCTCACGCAAAAGGCAAAGCTAAGAGAGACCTTTGAAGTCACAGAGGAATCACTGGCCATCACCAAGGTTCCAAAACAGATGTGTAAGGAGCTCGACGTGTTGTCGGTCTCTACCGTGGACTAACCGACAACCTTCTATGTCCCCAAAAGAAACAGCGGACAGAAGGGCATCCTGTTTTATGGGTTGAACCCTGTCGTGCACCCGATTGATTTGTCCACAACGCGCCTTACTTATGAGAGAGGCATAAGAGCCGTCTTAAACCCCATATATTATGCGTCCGAGATGCGGGAATATTTTAAAAAGTGCGGATGTTGGTTATATCAGACAGACTCCGAAGCAAAGTTTTATGAGAGGCTTTGGCACCCGCCTCAGGCCCGTTCGCTCAACGAGGGGCGAGTCCCAGATAGACGGGGCCTAGGTTATGTGCAACCTGATGCCAAATCATGCTACATGATTCACGTAAGCGAAGCCAGCAAAAGGTCGAATGATGACATCGAGCTAGCCGAGACAGAAGAAGCCTCTTGAGAGCTCGAAGATGGCGGATATGCAACATTCGACGAGTTAACCGGGATTGATTTGGGGACGCCCGATTATCCAAGGCCGACCTACATTAGCTCGCTCTTGTCAGAGAAAATGAAAGAGCAGATAATCGCTTTGCTGCATGAGTTCATCGACTGCTTCGCGTGGACGTACAATGAAATGCTTGGCCTCTCCCCTGAAGTGGTCGTGCATAAGCTGGCTATTTTTCCTTATGCAAAGCAAGCCAAGCAAGCTCCTCCAAGAATGAGAAGGGAGTTGGAGGAAAATATCATTGAGGAAACCAAGAAACTCATCGATGCCGGCTTTATCAGAGAAGAGAAATACGCGGAGTGGATCGCATGCATCGTCCCAGTAAAGAAGAAAAATGGGCAGATTCGGGTTTGTGTCGATTTCAGGGACCTTAACAAAGCGTGCCCTAAAGATGATTTCCCGCTTTTGGTCATAAAAATGATGGTCGACGGCACCTCAAATTATGAACTGTTCACTTTTATGGATGGTTCGCCCGGGTTCAATCAGATAAAAATGTCATCTGTGGATGAGAAGCATACAACATTTCGAACCCTGATAGGCATATACTATTACAAAGTAATGCCATTTGGATTGAAGAATGTAGGTGCCACATATCAAAGGGCAATGGCCAAGATCTTTGACGACTTAATCCATAAAGTCATCGAATGTTATGTTGATGATTTGGTCGTCAAGACTAAAGACAAGGCTAATTACATCCAAGATCTCCGAACTGTTTTTACCAGACTGAGAGAGTACAATCTAAAAATGAATCCTCTAAAGTGCGGCTTTGGTATATCATCGTGAAAATTCTTAGGCTTTATAGTCCGGCGCTGAGGGATCGAGATCGACTCATCGAAAATAAAAGCAATCGTGGAGATGCCTCCTCCAAAGAATCCTACGCAACTAAGATCCTTCCAAGGCAGATTCACGTACATAAGAAAGTTCATCTCAAACATGTCGGGAAGATGTCAATCTTTTTCAAAGCTCATGAAGAAGGGAACCCTTTTTGTATGGGACATCGAATGTCAAGAAGCATTCGACAGCATCAAGCGGTACCTGTTGCACCCTCTAGTGCTCGCTTCCCCCATCCCAAATAAACCGCTAATTCTCTACACCGCTGCACTGGACGAATCACTCTTCGACGCCCTCCTCGCTCAAAACAACAAGGAGGGAAAGGAAAATGCCCTCTACTATCTCAGCTGAACATTAGTTGGGGTAGAGCATAAATACTCCCCGATTGAAAAGCAATGTTTAGCCTTGATATTTGCTGTAAAGAAGTTGAGGCATTATCTGCTTGCTCACCGGGTTATGCTGATCTCCTAGATCGATCCACTGAAGTATTTGATGACCAAGGCGGGTCTAACTGGTAGAATGGCCAGATGGCTGTCTTGCTGCTTGAATTTGATATAGTTTATACTCCTCAGAAAGCAGCAAAAATGCAAGCCCTCGCCGACTTTCTAGCTGCTCATCCCATACCTGAAGGGTCACCGCTAAATTACGAGTTATCCGACGAACAAGTGCTACACTTCAAAAATGACGAGCCATGTTGGGAGCTCTATTTCGATGAAGCCTCATCAATAAGAATCTACACCAAATCAAGCATCCCGCAAATAAAAATAGGAATAGGATTGGTGTTCATCATACCATCGGGAGGAACCCTGCGACGTTCTTTCGCTCTTACCGAGCCTCGCACAAATAACGAGTATAAGTCGATGTCGCACACTCTACAAGGTTTTTAGAGAGGAGGAATTAACAAACAATAATTTTATTGCATGCAACATCGACTATGTTTCCATGATCGACCATAAACCCTAACTAGCAAATTTAACGAAAGTTCTAATCTACTATGAAGTGATTTATACCTTCGTGTCTAAGTCCTTCGGGTCTTCTTATCCTCTTCTTAAGCTCCTCGAGTCTACGGATCAAGCTTGGTGATCGGCCTCATCGTGTTGAAGAAGATCCATCCGAGAGTCTATAGTTCAAGCTCTAACCTCTAAAATGAGGTAACTAAAGTACCTAGTTTGCTAATCTAGGTAGCTTAGAAGATGTAGAGAATGTTTATGGATTAATTTGTCTCAATTACCCTAGGTTTCTCAACTCATGAGAATGTTTAGGGTTTGAGGAAGAAGAAGAGAGCAAATAAGGAGAGAGAGAGTATTGAAGTGATAATGATATCAAGAATGGCTAAATGTTGATGACTATGAACCATATCATTTCCAATAATAATAATAACATAGTACAACCATGCTTCAATAGTCATCCAAATGAGAATGAGTCACCAAAGTAGCCATGCTTCAATAATGATCAAATAACACCTCATACCTCCACCTCATTATCCATTTAAATAAATGGATTAAACACAAATGAGGTGTCTTCTTATAGAAGCACTCTTATGAAATTACAAGAATACCTCTCACCGTATATACATATACCCGTATTCGTACCATGAATACCAAGAGATGAAAATAATCCAATATTATGATACTAGAATGCGGCTTAATCCTAAGCCCGCTAGTATTATTCGTCCGATCAAAAATACGTGTAGCCAGTACACTTATACGATCAAAACCCTACACGTAAAACCATACGGCCTTTATATCGTTTTGCCTGAATCAGGGAAACCCTCAGTGTAGGACTCTAAAGTTTCAAAGTACGTTGGCAGTGGGTTTAACCATAAGCACGTCAGTGGCACTAGCTGTACGTAACGGCTACCCAGATACCTATCAAAAAGAAGGTTGACGAGCAAACTCGTCCGAACTCCTACTGAACTTGTCCATGACAATCTCCGTACAGTCCGGTCTGTTCATCTGAGAGTATCGCATGCCGGGTCTCGGGGGTAGAAAACGTCAGACCCCTGATAACCTAACAAGTCGTGCCGATGTGGCTCAAGACCATCCAAGAATATACCGATATAACTATCAGTAATTTTCAATCCTCTATGGCCAGGGACTTATGGTGTTGGCCAACCGAATACAGCGCGACATCGACTCCCTATACCGGGAGAGACGAATCCCTAACAATCGCTCTCTTCCTCCATGTGGCTCGGGACCGTACCCAACTAAAACCTGTTTGCATGACTTAGTAGATCCGTGGTAGGGTAGTAATCAAAGCACAGTAGAAACTCACACGAGACAAATGACAACCTCAGGTCGACAGACTATCTGTACTCATGTCACCTGAGAACTGCTATCCGACAATAGGTATAATACCATCTAGCCAGCTCTCGGCTAGTCCGTCCAGTGTACTCACGCCCAGTGAGCACCTGTATACAATCTTAGGTGCATCACACCAATGGCTGTGGGACCAACCATCGCCCCTCGTCAGGGTCTAGAAATGTATACACTAGTCTACTCTGGAGTATCAATACCCAGTCTCGATACTCCCACGACTAGGGCCATTTAAGGATGTGCTTATCGACTACCCAGCTCCCACAAGTGTGACTGCCATCACAACGCTGGTAGTCAAGCAAATATCCTAAGGGCTCTACCAACATGTATTAGCGATATGTTAAAAGAAACATATACACATGTTAAGATAGAATCAAACCAGATAGCATACTATCATGTTAAGCAAGACTGTTATTATATCTGTGTATATCTCAAGCTTCCAAAATGTAATATACAATCCAGTACTATACAATAATGGCCTCTAGAGCATATATCACTAACAACGAGGCAGAGTATGAAGCTCTGATAACTGGTCTAGAGCTCGCTATAGAAATGCAGATCCCTCAGCCGCATGTCTACGGTGATTCCTAGCTAGTCTCAACCAAGTAAGCGATGAATACAAGATATATAAGTTTGAATTAGCTCGATATAGAGGCCGAGTGGTGGATCTCATGAAGCGTTTCACCCACATTGAACTGATGAGAGTTTTTAGGGCGCTGAACGAAAAAGCCGATGTACTCGCTCGCTTAGCTAAGGAACTAGATTATCCTGACATGCTTGAAATTCTGATCACAGTCAGGAG
The DNA here is from genome assembly GCA_030015575.1 of Agapanthus africanus. Taxonomy (NCBI): domain Eukaryota; kingdom Viridiplantae; phylum Streptophyta; class Magnoliopsida; order Asparagales; family Amaryllidaceae; genus Agapanthus; species Agapanthus africanus. The sequence goes on from JASDDO010000006.1 coordinate 286,813,442, forward strand.
TTGGCAAATCCTGCCTCCCGTCTTTTTACGAGAAGAAGAAATCGTAGAATAAAAGAACGATCCTGCTGAAGAAGCTCAGGTCGTCAGGGACGAGTCGGATTGGAGAGAACCCTTCGTAGAATATCTCCAATTTGACAAGCTGAGGAAAATTCGCGAGGGTTCAGTTGAAGAAGAGAGCTCTCTGATATATGTTTGTGAATAACACGCCATACCGCAGGTCGTACGACCAGCTTTGGCTCAGGTGTCTATCCTCGGCCGAAACTCGAGAAATTATGAAAGAAATTCACTCGGGCATCTGCGGAGCTCACCAATCTGGCCCCAAAATGCAGCTTCAAATTAAACGGCTTGGATATTACTGGCCTACCATGATAAAGGATTGCGAAGAACATGGAAAGAAATGTCATCTATGCCAGATTCACGGTGACTTCATTCACAAGCATCCTAATCCGTTGCACCCTACCGTGGCGTCCTGACCCTTCAAAATTTGGGGCACCGACATAATTGGCTCGATTGATCCTCCGTCATCTTCATATTATCCGAGATCGACTACTTCTCCAGATGGGCTGAAACTATCCCGTTAAATGATGTTAAGACAGAAGACGTTTTGAAATTCTTCCGGCATAACGTTCTATGCTGCTTCGGTACGCCGAGAAGAATCATATCTGACAACGGGCTTTCTTTCAAGAGCTTCAAAGTCTCAAGATTTGCTACTCAACATAAGATAGACTAGAGATATTTTTCCATCTATAATCCAAGGGCGAATGGGTTAGCCGAATCCTTCAACAAAACCCTATGCAAGCTCCTGAGAAAAAATGCCTCAACCAATAAACGAGATCAGGATCTGACGCTCCATGAGGCGTTGTGGGTATATTGTACCACATACCGCGCTTTGATGTAATCCACTCCATACTTGTCGCTTTTTGGAGTGGAGGCAATCCTCCCCCTTGAAGTTGAAGTTCCAAGCCTAAGCATGGCTGTCCAGCACAATCTGACGAAAGAGGAAAATGCTCTCTTTCGGTTCGAAGAGCTCGATGTGCTTGAGGAAAGGAGGCCCGTAGTACAGTAAAATCTAGAGCTGTACCGAATCCAAATGTCACGGGCCTATGACAAGATGACCCGTCTTCGTGCTTTCAAGAAAAGCGAATTGGTATTGGTCCTCAAAAGACCGATCATCCCCAATTGACATGCCAAGGGAAAATTCGAGCTAAATTGAGAAGGGCCATACGCCATCGAGAAAGTGGTCGACGGAGGATCCTACCAACTAATAAGTGCTAAGGGAGAAAGGCCCATGCCACCCATCAATGGCCGATACCTCAAGAAATACTATGCGTGAATGCTCCGGGTCGCAGACGAATCGAGCACACTGGCCTTACGGTCTGGATCATACATCCTATAAAACCATATACAATCCACGGGCATAAACGCCCCTATCTCTCCCAAGTCCTACCGGTGAGACTACATCTGAAGTCCTACCGGCGATGAAACTCCACCAATGTGCAAAAAAAAGGGTATGATCTTCGTGAGTAAAAACAGCAGGACTTCCGATGAGTTTGTGTAAACCCGAAAGGGGTCAAACTCGTTAAAAGAGAGGAAATACACTCGTAAAGTCCTCTTGACCTTGTGAGGAGAAAATCCCCGCATGAGATCCTTACGACTCACAAAGGAGCAACACACTTAGGAATCCTCACGATTCTTAAGGAGAACATACATCCGTGAGATCTTCTCGACTCGCAGGGAGGAAATGCTTTTATGATACCCTTACGGCTCATAAAATTGAAACGCCTTGGGTGATAGGGGCCTAAACCTGTCTCCTAAGCTATCGTTCCTCCAACGGGCAACGACAAATGATGAGTCACTCCTGGCGTTACGCTTAAGTGTTAGCGGTGTTGATGCTGACCCAAAACTCAAATCCCAAGTTTTCCCACGGAAAATGATGAGTTGCTCTTGGTATTATCTTCAGTGTTAGCGGTGCTGATGCCGACCCAAAACTCAAACCCCAAGTCTTCCAAAAGACAAATGATGAGTCGCTCCTGTCACTATGCTTTAGTGTTAGCGGTGCTGATACCGACCCAAAAACCAAATCCCTAGTCCTCCCGGGACAAATAATGAGTTGCTCCTGGAATTATTCCAGTGTTACGATGCTGATGCCAAAAAAATCTAAATTCCGAGTTCCTCTCAAATTCAAAAGTCCCGCCAAATAAGGCAGAAATCAAACAAATCAAATCAACGTCCTACCCGGTAGCGCTTCTAAGCTCAAAAGTCCTGCTGAACGGGCATGAAACTCCCAAAACAAATCAAATCACCAGTCAACCAATGACCTTCCTGGCAGAATCAAGCTCCACCTTGGAGACAAATCAAATCCCGATACTGCAAAAACAGGAGCAAGTCAAATCAAATCCCGACACCGTACGAAGCGGAGCAAGTCAAATCAAGCAACAACTGTCCACGTCGCTAAAATAGTAGCACCGACCGTCTATGTCGAAAAAATGGCAGCACCGACCATCCACGTCGCTAAAATGGCAGCACCGACCATCCACGTCACTAAACTAGCGGCACCGATTGTCCAAGTCGCAAAAATGGCAGCACCGACCATCCACGTCGATAAAATGGCAGCACCAACCATCCACGTCGTAAAAATGGCAGCACCGACAGTCCACGTCACTAAAATGGCAGCACCGACCATCCACGTCGCTAAAATGGCAGCGCCGACCTTCCGTACGGAACCAAAACAAATCAATTCATCAATTTTATGCACACAACCCATACACACGGTGTGCATTTATTGATGGATGGCACTTTGTTGGGGGAAAAAATTATACCCCGTTTGACCAAGTCAAAATCAAAGTCAGCCCCAAGCTATGTAGGCCCAAGCCTGAACCCCAGTCCAAGCAAGTGGGCCTATGCCCAAGTCGAGCCTAAGTATGAAGAGGTCGGCCCCCATGCTAAAGGAATAATTGTTAAAGTATAAATAGGCTTAATATAATTTCTATGAATAAATGTAATAAAATGGGCAATAAATCCAAATTTATGTAAAAGCCCATGGCTTATGTGCAAAAAAAAAAGAAAGCACATGGCATGGGAAAGGCACATGTGCCATTTTGAAAAGCCCAAGGGGCCATATGTAAAATATAATGCCTATATAAAGTATCATGATGAATGATAACAAATAAGATTCTTCCCATAATTTTCTAGGGTTCTGTGCCTCCTTCTCTTTCCTCAAGGTTTTAAACCTTTTTCTCTTTTTTTGAATTAAATTAAGAGTTTAACTCTTTTTCCCCCAAAAAGAAACAGTTTTTCACTATAAAACCCTTGAAGGGGAGTTCAAATCTCCTAACAAATCTCTAAAAGGGGAAATTTTTAAATCCCACCACCCTCTTTCTCCAAGATCCAGCCAATAAAGAGGAGGAAGATGGAGATCCATTTCCAAAAATCCCACTTTGGGAAGATCCAAGGCTTAAGAGAGGATCCAGGGCTCAAGGGAGAAGAAAGGGGTCCCCTTTCATTATCTTCGAAAATCTTTTGAGAGTTTAACTCCAGAACAAGAATCTCTTCTTTAGGAGTTTAACTCCAAACCAATCTTTGAGAAGTTCAACTCCAAGATCCAAATTCTCAAAAGAGTTTAACCTCAAAATCCAGATCTTTTAGAAGTTTAACTCCACAAAAGATCCTTTTTTAGGAGTTTAACTTCAAAAATCACTCGGGAGTTCAACTTCCAGTCCAGGGGTTGAGCCCTTTTTTCCGCGGGTTCACAGCGCCCACGTGCAGGGCACGTGACCCACTGGCGCCCGGCGCCCACGCGCCGGGCGCGTGACCCGCTGGCGTCCAGCGCGCACAGCGTCGATCACATGAATCGCTGGCGTCCAGCGCCCGCGTGCAAGGCGTGTGGCTCACTGGCGCTCAGTCCCTACACGCCATCTTACGCATCCTTAGGACGCTCCTCACCTCTCTTTTTCTCATACGCTACACATTCAAAGCACATCTCCTGTTAGAATTTGTTTTAACGGGACGCCGCCCCGCACTCCACAAGTGGGCCGCTGGCGCCCAGCACCCCCATACAGGGCGCGTGGCCTGCTGGTGCCATCTCACGCGTCTTTAGGATGCTCCTTATCTCTCTTTTTCCCACACGCTCCACATTCAAAACAAATCTCCTGTTAGAAATTTTTTTCTAACGGGACGCTGCCCCGTACCCTGCAAGGAGGCTGCTAGCCCTCTTGACCCCCAGCCCGATAATCGGGTAGTGGGACCCCGTAAACTCTACGAGACTCCCGATATACCCAAAACATTTCAAGACACATATACGCACACTGCACATTGAGTTCGCATGACCAGTTTGACCCGTCAATCGGAGGTTCTCTCGCTCCAAAGGCAAGGGGTAATTAATGGCAGTTTAGTCCACGGCTGTCGAAGATTCGGATCCCCACAATCAATAAACCCCAGCTTACTCTAGGCAGGAGGATTTTGTAATGCGCCTGACAAGCGCGCCCATTCCTATCTCAATGGGGTGACGAAAAACACCCTACAGACTAAGAACAATTCCTTAGTCCTTCTCAGGTACTTAAGAATATTCTTCACTGCCGTCCAGTGGTTCTCACCTGGGTTTGACTGATACCGGCTCACCACACTAAGTGCATAAGCTACATCTGGTCTGGTATATAGCATTGCATAAATTATAGATTTTACCGCCGAAACGTTGGGTATAATGCTTGTGCGAGCCCTCTCCTCATTAGTCTTAAGAGACATCTCTTTGTAGAGGATGATTCCGTGCAAAGCTGGTATATTACCGTACTTGGAATCTTCTATACTAAATCTCTTTAGTATGTCCTTTATGTACCTGGACTGTGAAAGTCCCAACAATCACTTGGATCTATCTCTGTAGATTTTAATCCACAGAATGTAGGAGGCATCACCTAGGTCTTTCATGAAGAACCTTTGTGACAAGAACAGCTTGACCGATTGTAATATAGGATTGTCATTTCCTATTAAGAGAATGTCATCTACGTACAAGACAATGAATACTACAGTTCTTCTTACAATCTTCTTATATATATACACGGCTCATTCTCATTCTTGATGAACTGTTTCATCAAAACAGATGTTCCAGCTCCGTGATACCTGCTTTAATCCATATAAACACACTCTTCTAAACTTCCGTTCAGAAAAGCCATTTTTACGTCCATCTGCCAGATTTCATAATCATGGAAGGCAGCAATGGTAAGTAAGATCCGAATGGATTTCAACATAGCCACTGGAGAAAAGGTTTCGTCATAGTCCACACCGGGTCTTTGACGAAAACCTTTTGCAATAAATCTAGTCTTATAGGTTTTCACCTGTCCATATACACCAATTTTCTTTTTGAAAATCCATTTGCATCCAACGGGTTTTACCCCAGGAGGTGCAATATCCAAGGTCCAAACTTTGTAGGTGTGCATGAACTCCATTTCGGATTGCATAGCATCCAACCATTTATCAAAGTCCCTACTGGTAATGGCCTGCTTGAAACTAGTAGGATCATCTTCTTCTAAGATACAATTCTCTCGATCCCTGTCTATGAGAAAACCGTAGTATCTCTCGGGCTGATGAGAAATCCTACTAGATTTTCGGAATGGCTGAGGTTCGTCGGGTTCTATTGAATTCTTTGGTTCCATCAATTCCTCAGTTTCAGTTTTTGGTTCCGATATTTCATCCAGTTCTACCGTACTCCTACTAATTTGTTTTGCAAGAAACTGCCATTCTAAAAATTTGGCGTGCTTAGCAACAAACACCTTCTGTTCCTTGGTGTGGCAGAACAAATATCTATAGCAGTTTTTAGGATATCCCACAAACTTACAAAGAACTGATCGTGTCTCAAGTTTTTCCGGGTTTTGTTTTTTAACATAAGTCGGACAACCCCATATCTTAAATCTTTTAAGATATGATTTCTTACCATTCCAAATTTCAAATAGTGTTTTAGGCACATATTTGGATGGAACATCATTCAGTAGGTATGTTGCTGTCTAAAGCGCATATCCCTAGAAGGATAGAGGTAACTAGGCATTACTCATCATTGATCGAACCATATCCAAAAGGATATGGTTCCTACGCTCTGATACACCGTTGTGCTGTGGTGTATACGGAGAAGTAAGCTGAGAGGAAATTCCATTCTCTTTTGAGTAGTCGAGAAATTCCGTGCTCAAGTACTTCCCTCCTCTATCAGATCGAATGATCTTGATACTTTAGCCAGTCTGGTTCTTGAATTTCTCAAAAGTTTCAGATTTGTGTTTCAAAAGATACATATATCCGAATTTAGAGAGATTTTCAGTGAATGTAATGAAGTAGGAGAACCCACCCCTTGCATGTGTAGACATTAAACCATATACATCGTTGTGTATGAGCCCCAAGAGCTCTGTAGCTCTTTTTCCGTGTCTCGTAAACGAAGTTTTGGTCATCTTTACTTTGAGACAAGACTGACAAGTTTCATAAGATGAAGATTCGAACGAATTCAGAAATCCATCCTTATGCAATTTAGCTAGTCTTTTCTCATTGATATGACCAAGTTTACAATACCACAAGTAGGCTTCGTTCATATCTGAACTCTTCCTCTTGTGTGTGTTTTGTATATTGAAAACTGTGTTTTGATTTAGAATGTAGATACCATTACACAGTGTACCTTCTACAACCAATACCTGATTAAGATAAATGTTCATGATATTTTTATTTAGAACAAAATTATATCCATCTTTATCAAATAAAGAATCTGATATGATATTGCAAAATATGGAAGTTACATAGTAGCAGCTGTTCAAAATTATAGTATTGCCACTTGGCAATATTAGGTGATATTCACCGATGACAGCAGCATTAACTTGTGCTCCATTCCCTACTCTGAGGGACAAATCATCAGGTCCAACCATCCTACTTTTTCTCAGTCCCTATAATAAATTACAGATATGAGATCATGATCCGGTATCTAGTACTCAGGAGGTTGGACTGACCGAAAAACAGTTCTCAATAACAAGAACACCTGAAGAAGACTCAATAATATGCTTTTTCTTTACCGGGGTCATTAAGGAATTCATACAATCCTCTTTCCCTTTCTCGTGCTCGTGATAGTTCTCACAAGTTAGAGCCGAACCGACGTTCCCCAGCCCCAAATAAGAATCCGGGTCGGTCAAGTCATACATTTTATTATCTTGATTAAGGAGATTGTTACCTGGAGAGAGAGTAAAGAAACACTCAGCGTGCGCTCTTATAAGATTAGATTGGTTTTTAATTTATCTAATCAAGATAGCTCCCACTGTTTCCTCAAATTCTCCTTCATATCTTAAAAAGATAACCAGTCGGGATCATTTATGCCTTTATAAGTTCACTGACCATTTAGTCAAATGGGTGTTGGTACTCCGAGGGAGGTTCCCCGTGCTCTCGCACAGACCTAATTAGAATAAACCTAATTTCCGCAGAGATGTAGCCCTGTTAATACCTTTCTAGACACCTAATAGCTTAGCTAATTATGAAGTGAAAAATATCTCTCAAGAGTAATCCTACTTATCAATGGGATCAGAACTCAACTATCATTGTGTGATAACCTAGATAGAAGCCACTCTAGTCACCACAATCTAGAAGGTATGCATCATAAGTAAGTTTCCTGTATATTTGAAACTCCCGATGTGGTTTTTGCCCCTAACGGCTTATGACCTTGACTAGGTCAACATATCATAAACCACTAGTCAAGTTCAACCCGTTATTATCCTAGATTAATTTAGACCCACCTGCATAAACCCTTGACTAGCTCAAAATGGTTATGCGGCTGTCCTAAATAATCACAATACTTGCAACAAATAAGCACCACTCAGCTACCGAACACCACGTCTTGACTAGGTCAAAACATGCAGCATGAATACTAAGTAACACTTGTAAGAAATGACGGAGGGCTACGACTGGTTTTTGGCGAAAAACCTTTAACATGGAACTTGATATAGTTGAAGGAACCAAGCAGTTTTGAAAAGGAGTGGTTTAGGTTCCGCTTTTGAAAACTAGTGGTTTTGAAGAAAACCGAGTAATTTGTAGTAATATAAACTTTTGCTTAAGAGATCACTCCCCGTGAAGGGATCTAGGCTTTTGCCCCCTCGAATGAGGTGCGGGATATTCATGACCGAATACCTCTATGCAAAGTAAAAGAATATGACTATAGTTTTTCAAAAATTTGTACCAACAACATCTTTTAGGTTTATTTTTCCTTACATTAATCAAAATTAATATGGTCCCATCAATTAATACCTATCACACCAGAAAAGAACGAAAATAGAATGTACGTATATGCCATCCGCATTCGCCACGTGGTCCCGTCATGCACTGTTAGGTTACTTAACTAACGGAAGAGCGGGGGCTAGACTAGCGTGGTTGTAAAACATATACAATATTTATTTATCTACATATAAATATATATAGTCATCTCAGGCATGATATAAGCAACTTCACAGAAAAGCGATAAGCAATATGGAAAAGCGGATAATCTAGAAGCCCCGGATTTCATTTGAGCCACAAATGAAACTTGCCATTCCCCGGTCGTGTGGATAGCCTGTGTAATATAGAATCAAGACCCTTATAAGTGCGGCAAGTTTCCTGCCAATCCCAGAAGCAAGGCAACCCCAATCAATGAAGTGAATGTGCCACCCAGCACTTCGCGGAATCCGATAACTTGAGCACTCCACCGTGGGTCATCCTATACCCTCTACGAGTGCGGTGAATAGCTCGTCAATTCTAGAGTAAGGCACCCCGATCTCAATACTATGAGATGGAGGCTTGTTGCTCTCTAGAACCTGGCTACTCGATCACTCTGCCGTGGGGTAATCCTAGTACAGAAAAGAAATAATATACAATGGTGGCATCAACCTCAACCCGGACGTGTTCCAATAAAGGAATATACAAACTGCCAGAAATGGCAGTCCACATATCGGACGATCACCTTGCAATAATGAATATATAAAATAACTCAAAACTATACAATCAACATCGCACAGAAGGCTATCCATCACGACAATCCGTTAAAACCATCACAAAGATATCACAAGCAACATCATAGATAAACAAGATGTGTGTAACCCCTTTTAATCGATGTATAGCAATTAGAAGACGTTAAACAACACATATACGCATCACAGAAGCAAGTAATGAAAATAACGATAATAGAATGCAGTGCACAAATAGCAAACAAAACACGTTTTTCCAAAGACGGAAAAAGCAGTTTACTAAACCCCAAAATTCCATCGTTTTAAGCCAATCCGAGAGTTGAAACGAACTCGAAACTCGCCTAAACCTTCGCGGAAGCGAAGTATACAAAATTAACTGTCACTCGAGGGGCTAGAGGGTACCCACCCCCTGAGGCCACCATAAGGTGGCCTGGAGTGTGAAGTAAACCCGAGACTACCCGTATTGGGTAGGTCTCGGGTCCCTACCCCCAAAGCCACCTTGTGGTGGTCTCAAGGGATGGGCCTGACCTTTGTCCCCTCGGGGAGATCCCTGGGGTGCCCACGCAACACCCCGCGGCTTATCGGTCCAATCCGTGAGCCCGCGGGAAGCGCAAACATCTTAAAAGTTGGATTTTTGGGACTGTTTTTGTCGGCAGTTTTTGCGCGACAAAACGGCGGAATTTAAATGTCGTAACCAACTAGTTTATGTGTTTTGGTGGTTTTGATACCATTTTGGAGTTCCTAGCGCCCTAGCCACCGCAACTGCGTCCTATGCGGAATGAAAAACAAAAGAAACTAAAGGCGCTAGAAACTACAAACCCTAGAATCTAAACCAAACACATGAACTAGAAAAATAAGATAGATGTTTTAGCTACTTTGTTAGAAGTTTATACCAAATAATTTGTATCCTTCGGTCTTCTACCTTCTTCCTTAGCTCCTTGTCGTCTTTGTGATCGAGCTTGACTGCCGGTCTTTCTTTGTCGAAGATGATCCACCCGAGAGATTTGGTTTAAGGCTCCAGCTCCATACTATATATCAAGTAGAGCTACTAAAGACCCTAGGTTGCTAGTCTAGAGTGCTTAGAGATGTAGTAGTGTTATTCTAGTATTTTTCTACCTCACTTCCATCCTTGATTCTCAGCACATGAGTGTGTAGGGAGGAAGAAGGAGGAACTCAAGATAGAGAGAGAGAAAAAGAATGGTGAAATGAAAAAATCTCACACACAAAAATAATGCAAGCATGGTTTTGATCAAATGATATTGGCAATATAAAAAACCAACCATACTTGAATAGTGTAGGCAAATGAATTAACAATTCATTTGTGTAGCCTATTCAACCATGCCTCCACTATTCTCAAGCCACATTACCCCTCCACTTCATTTCCAATTTCCATAAATGGAAATTCAAAAGAAATTAGGTGTTCTCCTTGTAGAATGTCTTTCCGTATAAATACGGAATACACTCTATCATATATACATACCCGTATTCGTATCAAAATATGAATACCCAAAGAGCTAAAATAATACAATGAACATAATACTAGAATATACATATCGAAATATATATATGTAAACTATTATTTCAATACTTGATTTAATAATCCGGCTTAATCCTAAATCGGCTAGTATTATCAACTGTCCGATCAAAAGTCCGGGTAGCTAGTACAATCATTTGATCGGAACCTTGCACGTATCAAAATACGGCTACCACAACATTTCGTCTGAACTAGAGAAACCCTCTGTGTGAGACTCTAAACATTCGACAGTACGCTGGCAGTGAGTTTAACCATAAGTACGTCAGCGGCACTAGTTATACGCAATGGCTACCCAGGTACCGATCGAAAAGGAAGGACGACGAGCAAACTCATTCGAACTCCTAGTGAGCCTATCTATGACAATTTCCATATAATCCGGTCTCTTCGTCTAAGAGTATCGCATAGCAGGTCTAGGGGGTGGCAAACGTCAGACCTTAATAACCCGATAATTCATGCCGATGTGATTCATGACCAATCCGGGAAACTAACCATCAGTGAATCCCAACTGCCTTGGCCAAGATCTTATGGTGCTGTCCAATCGAACACGGTGCGATATCGACTTTCTATACCGGGAGAGAAATCCCCAACATTCGCTCGCTGCCTCCATGTGGCTCGGGACTGTACCCAACTAAATCCTATTTGTACGACTCAGTAGAGCCGTGGTAGGGTAGTGATCTACATACAGTGGGAATTCACACGAGACAAATGACGATCTCAGGTCTAAAAACTAATCTGTACTCAGAACTACTATCCGACGATAGGTATAATACCATCTAGAAGTTCTCGGCGAGTTCGTCCAGTGTGCTCACTCCCAGTGAGCACCTGTATACGATCTTAGGTGCCATAGAACAATGGCTGTGGGATCAACCATCGCCTCTCGTCGGGGTCTAGAAATGTATACACTAATCTACTCTGGAATATTGATGCTCAGTCTCGATACTCCCATGACTAGGGACGTTTAAGGATGTGCTTATGGACTACCCAGCTTCCACATGTATGATCGCCATCATAACGCTGGCAGTCAAGCAATAATCCTACGGGCTTTATCAACATGTATTAACGATACGTAATAACAACTAAAATATATACACACGTTAAGATAAAAACAAACCAAATAGTATACTATCATATCGAGTAAGATTGTCTTGTACATACATATGTCCAAGTATCCACTACGCACACACACAATAATGGCCTCTAGGGTATACATATCCAACACGCTGGGCCCTATGTAGATCTGCCAAGTCCTCGATCTTGTGCTGTATAGCAAACACTGGAGATGTACCAACCAGTGAACGTAGCGTAGCGAGTGGAGGGAGAGAAGGAAGTGTCTGCTCAGTGAAAGAATGTCGTCTAACCTTTTATATAATAATATATATAAAGCTACAAAAAATATTCCATGGAATATTCCCTTCTCAAGCTTAGACTTTAATGGAAAAATTGTTATATTATCTCTATTTAATTCTCTTGCTGCATTCGAGTCATGCAAAACCATTTAATGCTTCCCTACTCAATATTTATCGCTATTTTATCCACATAGCTAGACTTATATGGTGGGAAATTCTGATAGGTCCTCTTTTTAAAATCTCTTTTTATTTTTTCTTATTTCTTAGCTTTTACATGAAAAATATTGAAATTTTCTTGTTTATTGTGTGCAGCATGGTAAAGATTGAAATATTGAAAATTGAAAAAAGCATTTTTGAGAAAAAAATTTCATGATTTTTGTTTGGTATTGAAAATATATATTTAGAGAAACCAAAGCAAATAGAAAATTTTGACATTTTAAAATATTTCGCTGTTTTACAAAAACCCACCGTTGCCGGTCCCAAGTCCGGATGAGAAAGGGTGAGGGTTGTGGTAGGCTTGTGACAGCCAACGTAAAACTTTGTCACATTCTATGACATGAACCATAATAAGAATATCGTTGGGGCGTCCCCTACTCAGCGACGCGCTACATCGGATCCCGGGTGTAGTGTTAAGTATGCAAGGGCTTCTAGGTCATCGTCTAGATGCGGCGCGCTATATCGGACCCCGGGTGTAGTGACAAATAAGCAAGGGTCGTCGTCTAGAAACGGCGCGCTACATCGGACCCCGTGTGTAGTGACAAATAAGCAAGGGTCGTCGTCCAGAGACGGCGCGCTATATCGGACCCCGGGTGTAGTGACAAATAAGCAAGGGTCGTCGTCCAGAAACGGCGCGCTACATCGGACTCCGGGTGTAGTGACAAATAAGCAAGGGTTTCATAGGATCCGTCTAGCTTCCTGTAACATAGGTTCTCTTACGGGTAGACTATTAGAATTAGTGAAGGTGATGATTAGGAGGAGAGTTGGTATTATGTGTTTGCAAGAAACTAAGTGGGTAGGTGAAAAGAGTAGAGTCATAGAGCCTTGGGGTTATAAGTTTTGGTATACGGGTAGAGATAAAAATCGTAATGGGGTAGGCATAATCATAGATAGACGGTTGTTTGAGGATGTAGTTGAGATTCGGAGAAAAGATGATAGAATTTTACTGGTTAAGCTTATTCTAGGTGGAGAGATCCTTAATATTATTAGTGCTTATGCACTACAGATAGGTCTTGATGACGCTAGTAAGCGTCTATTCTGGGAGGATTTAGACGAGGTGGTGCAAAGTATACCTAGTGGAGAGAAGTTATTTATTGCTGGTGATCTTAATGGACATGTAGGTACTAGTCGTAGTGGATTTGATACTATCCATGGAGGTTTTGGTTTCGGACAAAGGAATGAAGTAGGTGACTCGATTCTAGATTTTGCCTTATCTTATGACTTGATCTTAGCAAACACCTGGTTTAGGAAAAGAGAGTCTCACCTTATCACTTTTAGGAGCGGATCAAGTGCTAGTCAAATAGACTTTTTTCTGACGAGAAGAATAGATAGAGTTTGTTGTATCGACTGTAAGGTAGTGCCAGGTGAGAGTGTAACCACTCAACATAGACTTTTGGTTCTAGATTTTCGATTTAGAAGAGAATCTAGGAAGATTAGACATAAGGTAGAGTCTAGAATTAAATGGTGGCGATTGAAAGAAGGTAACCAAAAGGCTTTTATAGATCGTGTAGTCCAAGAAGCGGATTGGCAGTCGGAAGATGATCCAGACAAAACATGGAACAAAATGGCTAGTTGTATCAAGAAGGTAGCTAGAGATCTACTTGGTGAGTCGAGAGGTGGTGCTCCACCATCTAAGGACATATCATGGTGGAATGAAGATGTAAAGTCTGCTATTAAAATTAAAAGGGATTCTTATAAAGATTTGAAGAAAAGTAGAGATGTGGAGAGATTTGAGAAGTACAAAATGGCTAAAAAGGAAGTTAAGAAAGCTGTTCGGGAAGCTAAATCTAAGGTCTACAAGGAGGTGTACGAGAAATTAGACACTAAAGAGGCTGCAAATGATATATACCGGATTGCTCGGATGCTGGAAAGGAAGACTAGAGACTTATGTGCGGTGAAATATGTCAAAAATGAAATCAGAAGGTTTTAGTTCGAGATGAGAATATTAAGGAAAGATGGAGAGATTATTTTGACAAATTGTTCAATGAGAGCTTTACTAAGAATTTGGATGGACTTGTCATTCAATCTCAAAATATAAACCGTGATTTCATGCATAAAATAAGACTACCTGAGGTTAAAGAAGCTTTAAACAGAATGAGTTTAAGAAAAGCGGTTGGCCCTGACGGGATTCCTATCGAGATTTGGAGATGCTTAGGAGAAATAGGTGTTAAATGGCTGACAGATCTGTTTAATAAGATTTGGCAGACAAAAAAGATGCCAAATGAATGGAGGAAAAGTATCCTTGTACCTATCTACAAGAACAAGGGTGACATTCAAAGTTGCTCAAACTACCGAGAAATAAAACTTATGTGTCACACCATGAAACTTTGGGAGAGAGTGATTGAACACAGGCTAAGGAAAGATATTAAGATAACAGAAAATCAGTTTGGGTTCATGCCTGGACGATCAACGACAGAGGCTATTCATTTGCTTCGTCAACTTGTCGAGCGTTTTCGAGAGAAGAGAAGAGATTTGCATATGATATTTATTGATTTAGAAAAAGCGTATGACAAGGTACCTAGAGAGTTATTATGGGGGACAATGATGAAGAAGGGGGTCCCCGTCAAGTATATTGACATAATCAAGGATATGTACGATGGAGTAGTGGCAAATGTCAGAACTTGCGGCGGTTTAACGAGTGATTTTTCGATTACTATTGGTTTACATCAAGGATCTGCATTAAGTCCATTCCTGTTTACCATCGTGATGGATGAGCTTACTAGAACTATCTAAGATGAGGTACCTTGGTGTATGCTATTCGCTGATGATATTGTTCTAGTAAATGAGACGAAAGCAGGGGTTAATGCCAAATTGGAATTATGGAGGCAAACATTGGAATCTCGGGGATTCAGATTGAGCAGGTCCAAGACAACATATATGCATTGCAAATTTAGTAACCAGAGAAGTCAAAATCATATTGGTATAACATTGGACGGGCAAGAGATATCACCGAGCGACCAGTTTAGATATCTAGGTTCCATCATCCAAAAGAATGGGGAAATCGATAGTGATGTTAATCAAACGATCCAAGCTGGTTGGTTGAAATGGAGGAGTGCAACAGGGATTTTGTGTGATCGTAACTTTCCGTTAAAATTGAAAGGGAAGTTTTATCGGAGTGCTATTCGGCCTGCCTTATTATATGGTACGGAATGCTGGGCTCCTAAGAAGCATCATACACAGAAGATGCACGTAGCGGAGATGCGCATGCTTCGTTGGATGTGCGGTAACACCAGAAAAGATAAGGTACGAAATGAGGATATTCGTACAAAAGTTGGTGTCGCACCTGTGGAGGAGAAGATGCTGGAAAACCGGCTAAAATGGTTTGGTCATGTGCGACGCAGACCTATGGAAGCACCGGTCCGACGAATAGATACTCTCGATATGGGCAATGGCAAAAGGGCAAAAGGGAGACCGAAGAAAACATGGATGGAGGTGATACGAAACGATATGGTTGCCAAAGGATTCAATGAAAGTATATTGTTCGATAGGAGTGAGTGGAGGCAGAGGATTCATGTGCTGGACCCGACGTGATTCTCATGTTGGTTCATGTAGCCTACCCTATATGCTTGGGATAAAAGGCTCAGTTGTTGTTGTTGTTGTATATAGCATGTACAATATTAAAATTTTGAAGAAAACAACAAATTTGATAATTTTGGAAATTCCGTGTTTTTCGGGTGCTATAGCATGCATAATATTGAAAAACGAACAAAAATACAAAATTTGAAAAATTTGAACCATTTGAAAATAGATTAGCTATGAAGCAAGCCTATGAAACAAGCCTCCATGAAATATTTGAAAAATCTAAACTCATTCTTACCGGATTCCAATTTACAGGGTGAGAAAAATACCAAAGATTGGTTGTCCTTCGTGGTAATTCTAAAACGATCAGTTAGTTGGATGTACACCTCAAATTTCTCCTAGATCGCAATGAAAAGTCCGAAAGGAGAAAGATAATAAATGCACTATAGTTTTATTGTCTCCAACGGTGATATATTACTTTTCTAGAACTGCTCATATAACTACGCCTTTAGATCCTCGGAAAATTGCAAAACCCACATAATCTTGTAAATCTTCAAAGCAAGTTTTCTTTTCTCCCAAAAAAAATAAAAAAAATAAGAGCTGTTCATAATGTATGTAGTGAACAAAACAAGCATCGATTTTTGCCGGAGGTATAAGGTTGGGCCCATGCGAGACCCACCCACCCACCCATCCGATAAATAAATAAATATGCCTAGTGTCGCGCTCCCCTAACGTTGGTCTTGAACTTGACACCGATCCCTCTTACATTCCCATCTCTTTATGGTAGTGACCAAACGTCATCATACTGGATTATAATCCAATTGAGATAATGCATGATACCTAGCTTTCTAAAGATAAGGTTTTTTAAAATATAACATGGCCTCCTAATAATGATGGATTATTCCAATCATGGAACCATAATAATAAAGCTGCAGAAATTGCTAGTGGTGCTTTCCATCCTAAGAAAAACACCAAATTATCTCTTACCATTAATAGTGATGAACAAATTAAGTGGCCATGCAACCATGTCACATCAGGCTTAATTAATTCCATTCAGCTTAATTATTGTTTTGTGTTAATTTAATGGGTTATGGCTAACAAACCGCATTGGCTGCATGACGAGGACATATCCTCTAACAAATCCTATCCGAATTTCTTTAGAGTACTTGCTTAAGAAAGCAGGCAAGTTGATATACTTTGTAATCACATGATCGAGTGATCTAAATATCTAATATAGAAATTAATACATCCCCCACCAGAACACCAATCTAGATATATATGCAATGTTTACACTTTAAGATGAATTAAATCCAGCTAGCAAGCCCAATAATTATTAAACAGGACAATCACCCGCAATATGAGGCACCCATGGTTATGTATGACCTAAAACATGACAGTATGATCCATCAATTTAGCTACCTTGCCTTCAGTTGAAGTGCATTCTTAGCATCACTTGCAGAGTGCAAATCAATACCTAATAACATAAGGAAAAAAAGATTAAGTATGTATATGTTCGATTGTCAAATCCCACCAGCCATATATCAGACTTAGTGTAATTAATATCCACCCACCGATGCGTCGCTAAAACGTCCATTTAATTTTGACAAAATCAAGTATAACTAAGCTTTAGGATAGCAAACAGTAACAGAAGACTAATATGAACATTGTCAAGGAAATTGTATGCATCTAATTCCCTAAAAATCGAATTTTGTAAACAAATAAAAGACGTCTTGAATTCCTCGTCGATAGACAAACAAAAATTTTCTTCAATAGGATCTGTAAACGCAAAAGCTTCCAATCGAGTCTAACGTCTTTCTTGGAAGATGGATCACAACCCACAAGCTGATAGAAACTTTTATTTTAAAAGGTTTAACCTATCTCAAATAGGAATTGTATTGTATATGTCAAGAGATAACTACTTTATATCCTTCTTATATATGGGGTTGTGGTATAATATCTCAATCTCCAAAATCCAATACGAGACATTCACACTAAAATTCTGAACACCAATAATAATACAACTATTGTATACTTAATTATAATGCATCTTTATGGTTATACCTACTCTTTCGCCTAGAGATTTATGGTGGAACCCATTGGGTTTTTACACAGGGAGTCAACCATCAATTTAATTAATTCTTAACTAATCAATTAATAATTTTAATATCATAGTCAAATACTTATTTGGCCAATTGTCCATAAAAGCTCTTTCTTAATATCAGATTTAATAAATATTATTTTACATGCAATCCCTTCTAACAGCACGTTGTAGAGTGTTTTTCGTCATCCCATAAAGATTGATGCACACGTGCTTTAGACGTATACAGATTTTCTCTGCCCGATGGTGGGTAAGGGTTTATTGATCATGGGGATTCTAATCTGCAACAGCTGTGGACAAAACCTCGTTTTGACGCGAGAGAATCTCCGATTAACGGATCATATGAACTCATTTTGTAATGTGTGTATGTACATGGAAAACGATTTTTTAGGCCTTTTTAAATATATTGGGGCCATCATATGGAGGTCCTACTGCCCGATCAGCGGATTGTGGGTCAAGAGGCTGTGGGGCTCGGGACAGCGCCCTAAAACAAAAGAAAAAATTCTAGTGTGTGAGTGTACGGGGGAGTGAGAGAGAGAAGCGAATATCTCCTTAGGATATATCCGTAAATGGGTATCTCAAAGAGGATATCCGCAAGCGGCTATCTCCTATCAGCAAGCGGGTATCTCAAAGAGGATATTCGCTGCGGATATCTCCAAAGATATCCACGAGCGGGTTTCCTTTGAAGATATTCGAAATGGGCATCATGTATAGTGGAAAATCTCCTTTCGGTGATTTTCAAGACGGAAAATCCCCTTGCGGGGATTTTCAAAGGTAGCAAAAAACCTTTTTGCGGGGATTTTCGAAGCCGGCGGTCCCCACACGGGGACGCGAGTGATGAAGGCTGAAGGCATTCATCGAGTTATTTTTTTCGAATATGTTTGCACGGGATGAAAGCCATTGGTTTTTACTCCTAGATTTCTTCTCTTATCTTGTTCTTTAAACTTGATAAAGAAATCTTGCTCTTTTGTTGAGTTTGATCTTATTTTGGGATTTTTGGGATGAAGTTCTTTCTAGAGAGATGAGTTCACTTTTGATGGGTGGTTTTGAGGAGGAGACAGAGGGGATGAGAGAGACCCAAAAAGAACTCGGTCTCTCTTAAGGGAAAAGAAGAGAGAGCTCACCTCAAAATGAGAGTGGAGGCACAAAACTCTAAAGATTGCAAAAGAATCAAAGTTGTTATTATTTCCTCATATGGTTGCTTGTATAACCTTACACATTTGCATCTTAACCCTTGAGCTTTATAATTTTAGCTTTTTGTCTATTCTTTTACACATGTGCACATTTTTTGCACATTAGCCTTTGGGCTTTAGAAAATTTAGGCTCTTTGTTCATTTATTTTACATTTCTACTTTACTAAATTACAAGTCATATTAATCTATTGCATTTTCCTTTTCCTCCGTGGGCCGGCCCTCATGCTTGGGCTTGGGCCAGCCCTCAGCCCATATGATTTGGGTTCGGGCTTGAGCCCATGTGATTTTGAATTTTTGACCTTGGCAATGAGGTATTATTTTTGACCCCAACAGAAGTTACTGATTTTTAAGCCATTAACTGATTACGATAAATCACCTGATTGCTCAGGCCTAATGCTTCATTCTTTATGAACTCAAAAACTTATTTTGAATATAAATATTATTATAATAATATAATTTTGAAAATCATCTTTTATAATATGTTGAATATACATGTCCGAACACATTCAATGCAATTCCTATAATATTTGTTGAATATTGATATGATTTTATAGTTCCACATAATAACAATTGATTATTTAGGTTATACTTATTATTCTAATAAATTATATTATTAGATAATGCATATGTCTCGAGTGCAGAGATATGATCTACTCTAGTAATTTTTTAAAAGTTTACATATCCTATGATTAGTATGGAATATCTTGAGCCTAGAGTTGAAAAAGGCTATCATACATGACATTAACATGTAAAATGTGATGGGTCTTTGTCACCGAAAAATAGAGACCGGCGATAAGTCATGAGCACGGGTTATGATTGTGTAGCATAAGACCATGTATGAAGTCTCTAGAAAATGTCACCTTTGAGATAGATGATTTAAACAATTATAAAATCTTTTTGACCTGATGTCTTTGATTTGTTATTCGAAGATGATATGATGATATTTCTTGTTGTCTAGTAGAAGTAAGAAACTTGAAATACTGGTTGCTAAAATACATTTAGAAGGACAATTAATGGTTTAGATATGCAATGGTTCTAATTATCGGTATCGTATCGGGCCAAAATTTTATATGGGATTTCAGACATCATGATATATAGAAAGGGTTTTTTTTCTTCTAAAAATCAAATTGTATATTTTTCTATTCTAAATATCATAAATGTAACTCAATATAAATAGTTGGCTTTTTAAAATAAGTTTTTCCTTAATAGCTCAATGGTAAAGCGGTTATATTAAGTGACGGGACTTATGTTCTTATATGAGTTTTTTCACTCGTTTTTTAAGGTAACTTACTAATTCTCTAGATAGCCAATTTCTTAAAAAAATTATGGGTGAATATCTCCAAAATTTCATGTTGGAATTCTGAGAAATTCAGACATGAAAATTTCTTTGAAATTCAGACATGAATTTCTTTGAAATTCCTTATCACAGAAAAAGAAAGACACAACTTTTAAGACGAGAGATAAGGAAGAACCTCATACTTTGTCCAACTTCTGCAAGCTTCAAAGACAGAGGAGGAAGATCTTTGAAGTTGGAAAATATGGATCTAGAGTTTTGATGAACAGTCTTTATGGATACAGAGATAAAAATCTGGGTTTTGTTAAACTTTTTGACTTTAAGTTATCCTCATAGAAGGTCAGTAACTGATGGAGCTCCTTTTCGGACCTCCGTCAGATGTTGCCTTTCGTTAATCTCGAGATGAATTGGGTGGATTGCCCTTCGTTGCGTGTGGGTCTCAATGGGTTTTGAGAGGACAAGGTGGGATGAGGAGGCTGCTGCCGTGTACCTGCAAAGAAGTCCCGGGATGGTTTGGTACCATCGAGAACCCTCCGACGCTCAAGTCAGTGACAAAATCCGAGCAGAGTAACGGCGTAAGTGTAAAGAATGGCTTACTTGACCCCTCTGTGATGGAGGCTTATGTAGTGGCGGCAGCACGCAGCAGCAGGCGCGAGAATCCCGCCAGTAGTTTCGCTCCCGACGTCATGCCCGCGTAATGAGCGAATCGCCCGTTAATGGGGATCGTGACGGCGTGGAACGTGGGATGTTGCCGGCGGAGAATCCGCGCATGACGAGATTTGCGGAGCGGCGGTTATGCCTGTGAGTGGTGGAGTCGGTCGGAGGGACCGAGGAAGATGGCTTCGGCGGGAGAGCTCGGGAACGAGCGGGTGAGCCGAGGCATCTTGGTCCTGTGGTAGCTCGGAGGCGAGCCGAGAGGCCGAGGAGGCTGATTTGCAGGGGCTCCGAGGAGGGCCAGCTTGTGCTCGCAGGTCGGATACAGGGGCGGCCTGGTCGGCCCCTGTGGGCCCTTTCTTATGAGTTCTGGGACACGTCATCTGCCACGTGTCCTGATCTTTGAAGCCGCCAGTATCAAGCATTATCATTAGCCCCCCACTCTTGTCCCGACCATCTAGCGGGTCGGGTCAGGAGTGGACAGCCGGCCCTCCCCCGAGGTGAGGTCCTCCTCAGGGTCGTGCCGGGGTGAGTCCTTCGAGCCCTCGGTTGTCTTTTCCATTAGCGAATCGAGGTGAGATCCTTGCATTTAAGGAGGGTGCGCCAGTTCGTGCACTGTGCAGCCGAAACGACGGTCCACATGTCGGGCGCCAACCGGCTGATGTGACGCGTGCAGGTCTGCGGCGTCTGATGGGACGCAGTCGATCGCAGGGCTGCCACGTGGAACGATCTGAGCCGCTGGGCGCCATGGGCCGCTTCGGCGGGAGACGACGGGCGCCGTAGGATGAGGTCGCAAGCGGTGATAAATGTGGGTGGGGCCCGCCCTAGGGCCCTTACTCCTTCATATTTTCCTCCCTCAGGCCCCAGCTGCTCGGCGCTCGTCTCCTCTCCTTTGCTTTAGCCCCTGAAGAATTTCTTTTCCAAGGTTAGATGTCTTCCTCTTCTGTAGAATTGGTAGATGTTGTAAGGGTAGGTGCTAGGGTCCCTCTAGACGTGTCTGAGTCCCCCCCCGGGGGCAGGGGCTGGACCCTCTCCCCGAGTTTGTGAGGCGGGGGCCGCTTCCAGGGAGGAGGCGGTAGATGTAGCCCCCAGCACCCTGTGCTAGGTGAGGCATGAGGACGAGCTCGCCAATGCTCGAGCTCGCTTCCACATTCCCCCGCGCTACACGCTTCGTCTGGCCGAGGAAGGAGAGAGGGCAGACCAGGTACGGGGCAAGGAGATTGCCCTGTATTTGGAAGCTTTTTGGGACGGAATGCGCTTGCCTTTCTCTCCTGAGGTCATCGCCGCTCTGAATTTCTTCGGCTTGGCTCCCGGCCAGTTAGTGCCGAACGCGTGGAGGATCCTCCTTGGGTTCCTGATCCGCCTGAAGCTGCAGGCGGTTCCTTTCAGCCTTTCCCTTCTCGATTCCTCCCTTGCTTTTAAGAGTCACCCCGGCGGTCGAGCTGGTGACCCGAGGTGGGTTTATTTTACTTTTAGGAAGCGGCCCGGGGTCGCTGCCGGGACTGGGGTCGTGGCCTTGCCCTCCTCCATTCACGACTGGAAAAAGTTTTTCTTCGTCTCCCCTCCCGAGGGCGAGGACTGGCCGGTGCCCATCAAGTGGTCGAGGGAGAAGAGTCTGCCGGGAAACCTGTCCGATGACCCTGCCGCGGTGAGAGTGGCGTCGTGGGAGCCCATCTCTCGATACGACGTGCTGCTGTCCGAGAGGGTTTTGAGCTGGGCCGGGCTTAGCCCCGTCGAGTTCGTTGGTAAGTTAGGCTTGCTTTCTGGGTTTATGTTTTACTCGCGTTGCTGATAAGTGGGGTGTTTGTTTTGTGCAGGATCCATGGACTTCGGCGTTCTCCGAAATGCAATGCGCCAATCGAAGTAGCCTGCTAGGGCTGGGGGCGCTAGCTCTTCCCGGGCGCAGGCTGCCCCCGCTCCCACCGCCCCGGTGGCGGTGCCCCGAGGACGCTCGGCGGTGGATCCCGCCTCGGGCCCCAGCAGAGTGTCGGGCCGAAAGCGGGCCTTGATTGTGGAGGACACGGCCTCGGGAGAGGAGATCAGCTCCCCCTCGGAGCCGCTCAAGAGGAGTTCCCAGAGACTTTCCCGGGGCCGGTCTTCGCCGACCGTGGTAGAGAAAGAGGGCTCCGGTTCACGGTGCCGTCCGGGCTGTCGGTAGCGGACAGCCTCCTCCACGAGATAGAGGCCTCGGCCGGTGGTCAGGTTCCCGGGGGAACCCTCAAGGCTCAGCTGGCGTCGATCGCCCAGGAAGCCGTGAAGGTAAGCCCCCAGTGCGCGGTGAGATTTAGTGTTTTCCTTCATATTTCTGATCCATCTCATTTTTATACCTTCCCAGACTCTCCAGCATGTGGCCCTTGCCCTTCGCATGGAGACCGGGGTAGTAGCACCGGCGGTGGAGGCCGCAGGCCAGCTCGCCGCGTTGCAAGAGAGCTCCAGACGGGGGCAGGAGGCGATGTCGGCGAGGATCGCCGCCCTGGAGGGCGAGGTGAATGCCGGGAAAAGGGAGGTCGCCCGGCATCGCGAGGTCGCCGCAATCGCCGAGGGCAAGTTCGAGGACTCCTAGGTGCTCGCCGGCAACCTCAAGAAGACGGTGAAGACCCTCCGGAAAGAGCTGGGGGCGGTGGCCGAGGCCTATAAGTCGGTGGAGTCGAGGGCCGTGGCGAGCTACAAGGGGTTGAGGGACTTTTATGACGACCTGGCCGTGGCCACGACTCGCATTTGGCACGACGCCCTTGATGCCGTCCAGTCTCGGATGCCGGAGTTCGACGACGCGGATCTGCGGGCCGAGTTCCCCCTCATGGGCGTTGACGAGTAAGGGGGAGAGGCCCCCAGCAGGGAGGGGGCCGAGGACCCAGCGCCCCCAGTGGTGGAGGTTGAGGACCTCGAGGTCGCGCCCGGGTCTGAGGTGTAGAGCCCCCGCTCTCCTATCTTCATTTTGTTTTTCTTTTGAATTTTGTAAGGCTGAGGAGTCAGAAAACACCTTTTGTAAGAACTTAACTTTGGTAGTAAAAAAAGTTTTTCTTCTTCAGCTGTGAGAAATTTCCCTTTCTGGCGCCTGTCTGTGAGGAATACTCGCTTGGGATATTTTACTTGTGCCGTTGTGTTTTCATGTCAGGTTGGCCTTCTGTTTAACGATCGCCCGTCGAGCTGACTGCAGTTGTTTGCCGACGAGTGTTCCCGAGGAGGTATCTCCTTGGGCCCCGAGGTCGAGGGGGAGATCGTTTAGGCCAGGACAGACCTGACCTCTGTTTCTTATAGAGTATCGGTCGTCATCTCCTGCTAAGGCTTCATGCATCTATTGCGGTGTTAGGGGGTTACCCTTCGGTGGCGGCCGAGCAGGGTAGCCGCTCGGTCGCCTCTATTGAAGGCTTGGTTCATTAGAGTAGTGTGTGTGCGACTACCAGCCTTGGGTAGTTGAGTGGGTTAGCCGCTTCGATGCTTTTTGTGAGGACTCTTGATCCTTGGCGTAGAGGGTCAGAGCCGGTGTTTGACCGAGCAGATTAGCTGCTCGGGTGCCTTTGTATGAGGGCTTTTTGATCCCCGGCGTTGTGGCAGGGAAGCTGCCCGCGGGGGATAGCCGAGCGAGGGAACCTTGGGCCCTGACTGCCTCTGGAAGGGCTTTTTGATCCTTAAGGACAGGGACCGAGCAGGGTTACTGCCCAGTGCCTCTTGGCGAGGACTTTGATCCCTGTCGGTTGTGGTAGGAAGCTACCAGCCGGGGATAGCCGGGCAAGGACCCGACTGCCTCTGGGAGTACTTTGGTCCTTTGGCGCGAGAAGTAGCTATGGGACTGTAAGAAGCCTACCAAGGATCTTTGGCCGGGCAGGGTTACTGCCCGGTGCCTCTTGGTGAGGGCTTTTGTCCTGAAGGATAGCCGAGCGAGGGAACCTTGGGCCTCGACTGCCTCTGGGAGGGCTTTTTGATCCCCAGCGTTGAGGCAGGGGAGCCGCCCGCTGGGGATAGCTGAGCGAGGGAACCTCGGTCCTCGACTGCCTCTGGGAGGGCTTTTTGATCCCCAGCGTTGAGGCAGGGAAGCTGCCCGCTAGGGATAGCCGAGCGAGAAAACCTCGGGCTCGACTGCCTCTGAGAGGGATTTTTGATCCTTCAGGACGCGGACCGAGCAGGGTCATGGCCCGGTGCCTCTTGGTGAAGGCTTTGTCCTGAAGGATAGCCGAGCGAGGGAACCTCGGGCCTCGACTGCCTCTGGGAGGGCTTTTTGATCCCCAGCGTTGAGGCAGGGAATCTGCCTTCCGGGGATAGCCGAGCGAGGGGAGCTCGGGCTCGACTGCCTCTGGGAGGGCTTTTCGATCCCCAGCGTTGGGGCAGGGAAGCTGCCCGCTGGGGACGACCGAGCAGGGTAGCTGCTGGGTTGAACCCTTGACGGGGTGCAGCCCGCTCGTCCAGCTGTATGCGCGGTGGAATTGGAACGGCCATAGCCAGCGCATTGAATGCGGGGGGGGGGGGAGGCGAAGCGCTAAGGGCGCGCCGCTTCGATTCCACTGGAGAAGGCTCGATGGTCGCCACGTGGCGGCGTCCCTTGGGTGAAAACGGGCAACTGTTGGGCTGCACAGTAGGCTATATAAGGCTGATAGATCACTGGTTCTCCATCCTTCGTAAACAGGCCGCTGAGAATGGAGGACTTCCCCTTTACCATTCCCAACATTGTCCACTTCGAGGACGTCTACCTTTACGACCCATACTATACCGAGGACACGGTGCAGTTGGTCCGCGGGAGCGTTGAGGACCATTTTGGCCGGCTACTTCCCAGACGCTCCTCCCTGCTGCAGTTGCTGATGTACTCCATTTGGAGGGCATCGCCGGGGCTTTACAACCCCCTGTCTGAGATGCTTTTTGACGAGGCCGTGGGCAAGCTGCGGTCTTTGAGGCGTTTCGGCTTGATCTCCGCGAATCGGCTGGCCCGCTCAGAGGCGCTGGTCCGCGAATGCTACGAGTTGAGGCACGGGGTCGATGCCCACGGGGGGAACCGGGAACAGAGGCTGGAACTCGCGAGGCCCCGGCTGTTGCAGATTTTTACCGAGTACCACGAGCAGTGCTCGCTGCACCCCGTTCCCCCACTATTGTAATTTTTTTTGATATATGGCTGAGGAGCCCATAATACCCTTTGAAATAAAAAAAAAGATTTTCTTTCACTTTCGCAAAGCTCCATCGATCTTTATTATATTAACAATAGAATCCGGGAAGAAACTACATTGCTTAAAAAAGAAAGGTTCAGGCTAGTAGATGACCTTATTAGTTTCGGCCGGGCACCGGGTAGGGCTGCCGGCCCCCATGCTCCGCATAGGGCATGGACCCTTCTGAGACCTGGGCAGGTCGTCCGCTGAGACAAGTATGATCTGACCGATGGTCAGGTCGGTGGGAGGGCGATGTTGCTCTTGTTCACGGTCGGTCTGCCGCTTGTCTCTTAGGTAGGCGGCGAGGTGCCCAGATCGGATGAGCTCTTCGATATAATCCCTCAGCTGTTTGCAGTCTTCCGTAGCGTGTCCCAGTACCCTGTGGAAAGTGCAGTAGGGGCCCCGGGTTCGCTTCGCGGCCTGACGTGGGATTGGGAGGAACTTGAAGAACCCCTCGTTCTGGGCTTCCTCCAGCAACACCGCAAGGGAGACATTGAGGGGGGTATACTCTTGGAATTTCGGGTGGTAAGGCTGCTGACACTCCGGCTTCTCTTCCCGAGCCCTCTTCTTCTGGTCGGTTCGCTCTGCCCGGGGAAGGTTAGCATTTACCTCGGATTCCAGCTGAACCTCGCGCTCGGTCCACGCTTTAACCTCGGCCATGGTCTTAGGTTGCGCCAGGGCGAAGGAGCGCACCCATTCCTTGTGCCTTAGGCCAGATCTAAGCGCTGTTACGACGGTTTTGTCCTGGTGCTCGGGAACCTCGAGAAGGGCGTTGTAGAAACGGGTATTGTAGGCTTTGAACGTTTCCTTCTCCCCGCTCTTAACCGTGAAGAGATAGTCGACCGTGCACTTCTGCCGACGGTTCCCCACGAAATGGCCGAGGAACTGAGTGGCCAGCTCGTCGAAGGTCGAGATCGAGCGGGGCTCGAGCCCCAGAACCAATCCCGGCCTGCGCGGATAAGGGTTGCCGGGAAGGCTCTGCACTGGACGGCGTCGGAGTGATCCTGGAAGGTCATCCCCGCGGTGAAAGCGTCCAAGTGGTCCTTCGGGTCGGTTTTCCCGTCAAACAGAGAGACCTTTGGGGGCTTGTTACGCGAGAAGACGCGCACAGCGAGCGGTTCATCAGTGAACGGCTTTGTGAGCGAGTTGGAGGCGTACTTAGCCCCGTCGCTCGAGAGGTGAGCCTCTCGGCGCATGCCCTCGATCTTCTTCTCGAGGGCATCGAGCCGACCGTGGTACCCTGAGGGACCGGTATCTCAAGATTCCCGAGCCCCGCTGCGGGCGGATTGCGTCTGGGAGCGGCCCCGGTTTCTCTCGATAAGGTGCCTCAGGTCCCGGGATGGGGTAGCTCTTGAGTCGCCGGGACGGACCCCTTCTGTGCGTTCCCGCCGATCATGGTGGGGTCGGCCAAGCTCGTGGATAGGAGATGTGACCGACATTTCCTCAGGAGGGTAAGGGTCGCGTGGAGGCTCGGGGCGAGGCTCCCTGGCGGCGGATCTCGGCGTGGAGCCCTGGGGCGCCCAGCGGGCCTCAGGGAGCACCGGTTCGAGGGACCGGTGGCGAGGGGATGCAGCCTGCTGGTGGTTGGCCGTCCAGACAGGGACAGAGTCTTCTGGAGATGGAGGAGCAGCGATCTAGGGCCCGGGCGCGGTCGTTTGGACGCGGACGAGGGCCTCCACGAGGGATTGCAGGGGATCTATCTGGCCTGCGAGGGCGTTGATGACGGTCATGGAGGGAGGTTCATCTCCGCCTTCGGTGAGCGGAAGGCGGCGGCTGGTACTGGGATCCCCAGGATGGTCGTCTGCCATGAGAGAGGAGATAGGAAGGCCGACTTTGTATTTTGTGGAATTTAATTTCCCACAGACGGCGCCTACTGATGGAGCTCCTTTTCGGGCCTCCGTCAGATGTTGTCTTCCATTGATCTCGAGGTGAACTGGATGGATTGTCTTTCGTTGCGTATGGGTCTCAATGGGTTTTGAGAGGACAAGGTAGGATGAGCAGGCTACCGCCGTGTACCTGCAAAGAAGTCCCGGGGTGGTTTGGTACCACCGAGGACCCTCCGACGCTCAAGTCAGTGACAAGATCCGAGCAGAGTAACGGCGTAAGTGTAAAGAATGGCTTACTTGACCCCTCTGTGATGGGGGCTTATGTAGTGGCGGCAGCACGCAGCAGCAGGTGCGAGAATCCCGCCAGTAGTTACGCTCCCGACGTCACGCTCGCGTAATGAGCGGATCGCCCGTTAATGGGGATCGTGATGGCGTGGAACGTAGGATGTTGCCGGCGGAGAATCCGCGCATGGCGAGATTTGCGGAGCGGCGGTTACGCCTGTGAGTGGTGGAGTCGGTCGGAGGGACCGAGGAAAATGGCTTCGGCGGGAGAGCTCGGGAACGAGCGGGTGAGCCGAGGCATCTTGGTCTTGTGGTAGCTCGGAGGCGAGCCGAGAGGCCGAGGAGGCTGATTTGCAGGGGCTCCGAGGAGGGCCAGCTTGTGCTCGCGGGTCGGATACAGGGACGGCCTGGTCGGCCCTTTTTTATGAGTTCTGGGACACGTCATCTGCCACGTGTCCTGATCTTTGAAGCCGCCAGTATCGAGCATTATCAGTAACTATTCCAGTATTACTTGAAAATCAAAATAAAATTTTGAGGAAGAAATCACGATATTTTAACTGATATCTAGAATTGATGAATCGACGAATAAAAAACATATTTCCCAAAACTATAGAAATCAATAAACCGTTCTCCATTTTTTTATGTATTGGCAGATCGGTGATATATGCAACACTGGATGGACGCCAACATTCTCTTATTGATGAGAATAAGTTTATTATTTATTCATATGAAATCATAAAATTGTTGTCAACGGATGTTTTGAAAATTGTTTTTCAAACTTATATTATTATAATAATATTTATATTCAAAAAAAGATTCTGAGTTCATGAGGAATGAAGTTTTAGGCATGAACAATTAGGTGAATTATTATGCTTAATTAATGATTAAAGATTAGTAACTTCAAGTTAAAGAAATTTTATGATCCATTGACAATGACAAAAAAAGAGCGTTACAATTAATTAAATTGATGGTTAGCTCTCTATATAACCTAATTGGTCCTACCATAAATCTTTAGGAGCCAATATGAGGTACTGCCCTCATCTTTCTTTTTCCAACACACGTAGCACTACTCTTTTTCCCCTCTTTGCTGCTTGTTATCCTAATTTGAATGAATACTCAAACTGTTTCCTCTTGTAACCCTCAAAATATTTAAAACAATATACTTCCAAAGACATTTTTGTCCATTGATACCACATGCATTCATGGGATTTTCTAACCAAATAATATCCTTTGGAAATTTTCCGAAAAGTGTGAACAAAGAGCCTCAAAGGTCAATGGCCAAGAGATGCCTTAATATGGCTATCGGTGCTCTCATCAACCTAGCACACATAAAAGGCAAGGTAAATACCATAATTTTGACAAAACATTATTTTAGACTTGGCTACATTTAATCATATGACCTGTTGCAACAAAACGATCACGAAGCAATAACACAGACGATGTAGAGAAGTAATCAAACTACAGGTAAATACGAAATATGGGTACTAACCAATAGGCAAAGGCGAAGCTGTATTAATATCCAAAAATGGAGTACAAAACCGGTGGACGAATGCAAAATCCTTCGAAACCCTAGCTCTCTCAAAATAACAAAAGAGTTCTCTCAAATATCACAAAAGCTACCATAAAGGTTATCAGTACTAGGTTGCTACATGCTTCAATATATATAGTATACAAAAGATTTTACCAAATAACAAATTTTCCAACTAAAGCAAAACATCCGGTCCAGGCACAACAGACGTCTGAACAAGGAATACGCAGACGTCTGTCAAAGAGTCTCCAAATTAACAGAGCAATCCAGACGTCTGAACAAAGATGTTCAGACGTCTGGTCTTGAGATCTACAAAAGAACAGATCGTTCGCAGACGTCTGAAGCTGTAGTTTTAGACGTCTGTGCTCCTTACTTGCAGATAACTTCGAATCTCCATCAATTCTGATATGACGGCGAATATATCAGAAAATCAAATAGGGATGGAACGAGAGACATACACAACATGACCACATCATATTTCATTTGCATAACATGATATAAGGCCAGGAACAGGATTCTAACAGACTTGAACCTTCACCAAAGAACTTTGGAGTTTTTTTTGTAGACTCGGATTCTAGTTTAAGGTGACCATGAGTGCTGATGAGAGGAGCACCACCACATAGGTCACCCTCAAACCTCCATGGCCTTACCCATGTTCAAATAGGTGGCTTGTAAGGCACCTCGCATTACGCTTTCATGTGGCATGGACTAAATCATATGCTTGCTCCTACAATGAATCAGTCTCAGAAATCCTGCATATTGTTTCCTTGCAGTTTGGCTGTGTAGATGAAGGGGAGAGAAGAATTGCTGACTATAATACCATGTCTTGATGCTAGAATATTTTTTGAGAGAATTGATATTGATATAAGGATTTATATGAGAAAACTACCTCCAATGACAGTCAAAATCAACTCTCTACCATTTCATTCGATCATTATTGGAGTCGTCCATTTTCATCTGCATGGGTTGGAACATATGCACACCAAAGTTCATTTGATTT
Organism: Agapanthus africanus; assembly: GCA_030015575.1. Taxonomy (NCBI): domain Eukaryota; kingdom Viridiplantae; phylum Streptophyta; class Magnoliopsida; order Asparagales; family Amaryllidaceae; genus Agapanthus; species Agapanthus africanus. The sequence continues at coordinate 286,844,009 of JASDDO010000006.1, forward strand.
TCAAACCATTTATCCAGGTAAGAGAATATTCTATTATCAATAAAAGAGTTGATTTTGCAATGATCCAATTCAAGGGCATAGGCTACGTAAATCTCACCATGTTCAATGTTTTTATGTTTTAAACCATGGAGGTCAAGTTAATGATAACCATTTATCCAAAAAAAAGAAAGAAGAAACATCGCTCAGTTGACTTTTGTGTTTTGACCACTACAGGAGCCTATTTTCCTCCTGCGGGCACCTTATACCGACTAACCTCATATTTTATGTGTTCTTGCTGTTATTTCATCTTCAATTTGGAAGAAACTCAAGAAAGGTTTTTGACAGAGAGTGGAAAAGCATTCTAAATGCTTCTTGAGAAAAAGAATTTGGATATACACTGGTACAAAGATGGCTTGTTCTTTGGTGTGCATATGTTGCCTTTACGGATGGAAAAAACCATAGGGACAATTTTATGTTGCCTTTACGGTTTCCACTGTAGGGGCAAACAGTACCCCTACGGTGGTAACCGTACGGGCATTTATACATAAAAAAAATTAACCTTTATAATTGCCTCTACAACCGTACGGGCATTTATATATAAAAAAATTAACCTTTATAATTGCCTCTACAGTGCCGCAAAAGAAACCCCTACTGTGGACATCATAAGGATAGAGTCGGGTTTTTTTTAAAAAAATAATAAAACAGAAAATCCCCTCTCCCTTTCCCCCACACCCTAATTATTCTTAAATTCACTCTCCCAAAAATTTCCCGGCCCTCTTCCTCCCTTGATCCTCCTATTCCGCCGTCCTCGAACCCTCTTCTTCGCCGTTGTCGAACCCTCCTCTTCCTTCTCCAATCTTCGCCTTCGAACCCTCCTCTTCGCCCTCAAACCCTTCCTTCGCCGTCATCATCCACCAAGTGTCGCCGCTCTGTACCATCGTCACCGCTATCGTCTATCACCGCCTCCATCCTCCATCACCGTTGCCCCCTTCCTCGCCGACCTAGCTTGAGGGCTTGAGCCTCCTTTCCTACCCCTTCTCTGCAACAGCGCCGACCCCTTCCTCCGGTGGCGATCTCGTGAATGTTTTTTTAAAAAATATTTGCTTTTTAGTTGTTTAAATTAGTATTGTAATATTAACTTTAATCAGTTGATGATATTTAAATTTGGGGGTTTTTGCATGAAACCCTAAAGTTTAGGGTGAGGGTTAGGGTATATTATAGGGTGAGGGTGAGGGTTAGGGTTAGGAGGAAAGGGGAAGACAGTGGGGAAGGAGGTGGAAGTCGAGGGTTGTGGGAGATGGGAGGTGGTGGGGAGCGGGGCGGTGGTGCCCGTAGGTGGTGTGCGACGGGCGGAGGGGGTGGTAGTGGCCGACGGCGGTGAGTTAGAGTTTAGGGTTAAGGTATTTTAATATAAAAAAGTTAGAGTTAAGGGGAGTTTAGTGTAATTTTGAATTTTTTAGGTATTTTAGTGAAAATAGCAATATTTAAGGGTATTTTTGTGTAATTTTGAATTTTAGTAAAAAACAATAGGTAAGGGTATTTTAGAATAATTTAGTTATTGTTATGATTGTTGTCTATATTCCCGGCCTTCGTGCCATGTTACCGGCCTTCGTGCTACGTATTTCATTGTATCCCAATTTGGGAAATTTTATAAATACAGAGGAGGTGCTGTCGAAATGTTCGAAAACGTCTTTTACCTACATCTTTTAACTACACACACCACACAACACATATGCAAAACACACAAACACAACACGCACACACAACACATACATACACAATAACAACCCTACACTTTAGCAAAATCATAAATTGAAACTTATATAATTTATCAAACTAAATTACGTGCCGTAGTTACCGTCTGTCGGTTAACATACGTTCGATATTCGTCGTGACATAAAACTACACGAAACTTGTTAAAAATCGGATGATATCGTTCCGTCGTGTAGTCTATATGACGAGAAGATTCAAACGTATGATAACCGATAGATTTGTTCAGTGTGGACAAATTAGGAATGTATAAAGTAAATAACTGCATTTACTTGTGTTTTCATTCGTTTCGAGTTATTTCGTCAGCTTTCCGCTGGTTCTCCGTATACAAAGATAGATTAAATGTTCATTTTAATGTTGTTTCACAGTATTGAAATAATTATTTATTCTATTATAGTATACTTTGAGAACAACCCGGAGGTGCTTCCGAAATTTTCTCGAAACGGATGAAAGCACAAACGAATGGGTGTTTACTCTATACATTCTTAATGGGATAGAAGTCTTACCCCCGACAGCCGTTACCATCGACATCTAATATAGAACCATTAATATCATCATCCTTCTTCAACTTCTTGTGACAAAGCTTGGGTATCTTCAAACATAACTTTGTTAATCGATGATTTATTTTCTTCAACGACAAATTTGCCCTTTCCATTCTTTTCTTTGTCAATAATCATCTCGTTCTTACCTTTCTCAATATAGTCACCATAAAAAAACAACCCCCCTTCCTTTTCGCTTCATACCTCGACCTCTCTAGTTTCACAGTCTTCGATTCAAGCACTGATTCCATAACTTCACCACCTTCTTCTATTTATGAAACTTCCAATTTATTACATTTTTATGATATTCTTTTTAGTATTATTGCTCTGTCATCTGAAGTAACTTAAGTAATGTGAAACTTACATGTGCTTTATGATCTGTTATACAGTCTAATATGGCCCATGAGTATATCAAAGTTAAGGACTATATGTATGTGGATCGGCAATACACGAACCCTGAGTTCGTCGCAGGAGTTGCTTCTTTTATCAGTTTTGCACGCAAATATCATAAGGTCGTGTTGGAGTAGATCTTTTGTCCGTATGACAGATATGTGAATAAGATGTACCAGAAGATAGGGGAGGTAGAGCTTCACATTGTTAAACATGATTTTACCAGATTTTATACAACTTGGTTATATCACGGGAAAGAAGAATAAAACGGTAATGCGGCGGAAGAAGAAGAAGATAACTTCTTTGCAGGAGAGAAAATGGAGGATATGGTAGAGGCTGCTTTCGGAGATAGTAATCCTACTGAAGAAGACCTTCTTTCCGGTCAAGAACAGCGTGCAGATAAGCACGAGAAGTACATGAATAATGCTAGGAGACCAATTTATGAGAATATAAAGTATTCCACACTATAAGGGCATGTCCATCTTTTCCAGATTAAGTGCGTAAATAGATGGAGCAACAAGTCATTCACGATACTTCTTAAGTTTCTGAAAGATTCTATGCCCCAGAAAAATAATGTGCTTGAGAGCTGATACGAAGCCTAGAAGACGATGTCTAATTTGGGACTGAACTGTGAAAAGATTCATGCATGTCCCAAAAATTGTGTACTGTACTGGAAAGAAAATTCAGATTTGAAAGAGTGTCCCACCTGTGGAGAGTACATGTATAAGCCGAAAGTATCTGATAAGAAGCCAGATATGCCTGTCAAGATAGCATGATACTTTCCTATAACACAGAGGCTGCAAAGGCTATTCGGGTGTAAGAAGATAGCAGATGCAATGGTTTGGCATAATCGAGCTCCTTTAAGCAAAAATGGAAGAATGAGTCATCCAAGAGATTCCCCGGCATGAAAAGATTTTGATAGGAGATACCCAATATTTAGTAGTGATCCTCGCAATATCAGGCTCGGACTGGCTAGTGATGGCTTCTGCTCATTTAGCTATAAGGGTGGTAATCATAGCACATGCCCGTTGTAATTATGGTTTATAATCTATTGCCGAGGTTGCCTATGAATTTGTCCTACTTTATGATACATCTTCTTATTGACGGACCAAAATCACCAGGAAACAATATCATCGTCTACCTCCGACCTCTGATCGAAAAGTTAAAATGCTTATTCATTGATGGTGTGGAGACTTACGATTCAAATACAGATACAACCTTTACGATTCGTGCGGTTTCAATGTAGATAATTAATGACTTTCCTGCATATGGAATGCTATCAGGTTAGTCTATACATAGTTACAAAGTATGCTCTTATTGCCAGCAAGATACAATATCGAGACGGTTGAATTTTAGCAACAAGGTTTGTTTTTGCGGTCATCGGTGTTTGCTGTCACTAGACCAGCCCTATAGGTTTGACGGTGTTTGCTTTGATGGTCATCAGAAGTTTCGTGGGCCTTCAGCCCCATTATTCGGAGAGGATGTGATTGCTCAGTGGACTGGTTACAATAACGTGACCTTCGGGATAGATTCGGCAAGACAGGACACTCCACCCGACTGGAACAAGTTAAGCATTTGCTACGAACCATCATACCGGACAACAAATTTAGTGCGTCATAGTCTGGACATCATGCACATTGAGAAGGGATTATCTAAGCACATACTTAACTTGCTTCTTTGTAAAAATGGAAAATCGAAAGACAACCTTCATACTCGGATGGATCTTCAGGACTGGGAAATTAAAGATGATTTGCATCCTAAACCGATAGCGGGTAAACCAGGCAAGATTTTACTTCCCAATACCGTGTATCATATGTCACAACCAGTGAAGAAAATGTTTCTGCATGTGTTACATGATTTGAAAGTTCCCACATGTTTCTCAGGATCATTTAATAAGAAGATAAATATTGTGAAAGGCAAGATCGTTGGGATGAAAAGTCATGATCGCCATGTTATTATCGAGCATTTCCTCTCATTATCTCTTAGGACTTCTGATTAATCTAAAATATTGCACATTTGAATGAACATTTTCGCTACTATTGTTAAGTACTAAAAAGTGTTTATTGTAAATATAGAATATATATGGTTTTATTTGTAAAAACTTTATTATCATATGTTTCTATATTATAATTAATATAATGAGGAAAAATATATGCAAATAATATTTAAATGAAATATTAATAATTAAAATATGCATATCATATCAAATATTCCTAATCAATATCTTAAGATTTAATAGCATATAAATGGTTATGATAATATCTCAAAAATACCAAATGCTACTCACACTTTGATTTAAGATATTGTGCAGGTATTAGCTCAGGTCTGGAATCCAAGTAAGAGATCCAAGTCAAATCAGGATATCGGAACCGAATCTGCCAAATTTTAGAAGTAAATTGAGGAAATCAAGCAACGGCAGAGACTCAGAGTAATATTTTCAGAATTTATACATCAAAAGGATCTCCACATATCAACACAAAAGACCAGAAGAAATCTCAAGACCTAGTTCTACTAGGATGTGGCTGAACCGCAGCCAAACATAGCTAGATGCGGCGGTTCCGCGGCACATTGGTAGCTGTCGGATGTGAGATCTTATGGATTTGATCTTAATTGTATATCCTCACATATGGAATCTAGGGTTTCTGGTTTCAGGGGCTATATAAAGGACTGAGAGCTGTACATTCAAAATCATTATCGAAGAGATCAAGAGATCCATGTATCCGAGTGATCATCATCTATTCATCTACTTCCAACAAGAGAGAGATCTAGAGCAACTTAGGATTCTTGTAATCTACTTTCTAAGGAGAATTGTAAATGCAATAATTGATTATTAAAGGTAGATTTTGTTTTAATTCGTTTTCAATTTATTTTTGTGCACTTACTTTTACGTATTACTTTTTCTGCATCTTAATTATACTTTCATTCTTCTTCAACATTTCTTCTAAATTAATCATGAGCGAGTAATTCCTAACTTTCTTGGGTTTGTAGGATAGGGTAGAAAAATGGATGATTTTTTTAACTTCTTTTATACATTTTAAAGTTTATAAACTTTAGTAAAGTAAATGTTAACCTCCTTATTGGGCGCGCTACCAATTTATTGATAGTCACGACCACGATTTGAGATCGGTTAAACACTTGTTTTGTTGAAGGCTTGACATGAATAGAGATCAATGGACGGACAAGGGTCGGTAGTGGGAAACCCTAATTCCCTCAAAGAAGCCTAATCCACATTCATCACTATCACTCTAATTTTAAACTATTAAAAGATAAAAAGTCATTTTTTAATTATTCATCCATTATCACCAAGTCCTATGAACCCTACAAGCCTTTTTATTATAAATTTTATATCCGTATTAAAATAGAACGACAATCAACCATCTTATCTTTTATCAACTCGTCTAAAACAAGAAAAGAGTTCATGCTTCCCTGCGGACGACCCGTACTCATCACGGCTAGCTATTAGCGACACCGTATTGATTGCGGTTATTTACAAAAACACTTCTTCACAAATGATCAATCAACTTCCTTTCCTAAATCAGTTGGTCTATTAATCAATAAAATTTGCTGCTTTTTTAGGAAATTGTGCGCTACAAATATCGAGGTTGTGGCACTGGAAAAGCTAGAAAATGCGATTCCCTTGATATGTACAAGCTTGAGCGGATTTTCCCGCCGATATTCTTCGATTTCATAATACACCTGACAGTTCATCTTGCAACCAAGGCTAAACTTGTTGGACCGGTACAACATCGATGAATGTATCCTGTCAAAAGGTACCTTGAATTTTTCGGTTAACTCAATCGATATATTTTTATTATCTTATATGCTTGTATTTCTTTATTTAACATAAGTTTTTTTAGGTACCTCTTGACTCTAAAAATTATATACGTGATAGAAATCGACTAGAGGGTTATATTATGGAAGGCTATTTCCTAAATGAAATAACCACATTTTGTTCCCGCTATCTTGACGAAGATATTGAGACGAAACTTAACATGACTCGGAGAATTATATTGATGATCAAATCCAAGTAGATATTCCTATGGCGTTTAATGCGTCTATTAAACGAAAAAGGTAATTATTAATATTATATTATGAGTTTACATTTTCTGTGATTTATACATGTATTGTTGTTATTATTTCTCTTATATACATGTATTACATGCATATGTAATGATTGTATTTCTATCTAGGGGTGATGGCGACGTTTGGACCAGCCAAGGGAAGGGGCACCAGGGGCAGCTCCAGATACAGCTTCAGAGGCACCAATGTTGGGGATTGGTGCTAGGGTCACTATACTAGCGGATCGCGGCAGAATGAACAACAAAAATCAAGAGACTATAGCACTAAATCCCAAGCACAAAATCATTCAAATTCTAGTAGTTAATCAAAACTAGCAAGCTAGGAGCCAAGTTTAGAGTGATACAACCTTTGTAGCATGTCCACCCAATTATTGACGCTCTGCGCTAGACTTTATCACCATCCGGATTGAGTTTGCAAGCCGGTCTTCTTGCCGAAGATGATCCACATTGAAGAAACCCCGTCTCAAGCTACATCTCCACTTTAGCAAAGCAAAAAGTGAAGAAACTTGATCAATAGGCATGCTAATCCTAATGATTAAGAGATGCAGAGGCTCACATAAATTTCTCTCATATTTGTTCTTTACTTGAAAAATGAAGAAGAATAATAAGAGAGAATGTGCTTAGCTAGAATAAGTGTTGGCTATAGTGCCCTCAAGTCAATTTTTGTAATCGCAGGCACGCGATTGTGATGATTGAGGGAGGAAATATACGGGTAGAACAGTCTTACTCAAAATGATAATATACTATCTGGTTTGTTTCTATCATCATATACATGCATTATGTGGTATTACAGATCACTATTACATACTGATAGAGCCCATAGGATTCTTGCTTGACTACTAGCATTATGATGGTGATCATATACGTGGGAGGTAGGTGGTCTATAAGCACATCCTTAAATGTCTCTAGTCGAGCGAGTATCGATGCTGGGCATCGGTACTCCGGTATAGACTAGTGTATACTTTTCGAGACCCCGATGAGGGACGGTGGTCAGTCTCACAAGCCATTAGTGTCAGTTAGTCACCTAAGATAGTATACATGTGCTCATTAGGTTATGAGTTACACTGGACGGACTCGCCGGGAACATGCTAGTTGGTATTATACCTATTGTCAAATAGCAGTTCTCAGGTGACATGAGTACAGGTTAGTCTGTCGATCCGAGATCGTTATTTTTCTTGTGTGAGTTCCTACTGTTCTTTGATTACTACCTTACCATGGCTCAAAGGAGTCGTGTAAACATGTTTTAGTTGGGTACAGTCCCGAGCCACATGGAGGCAATGAGCTGATCGTCGGGGATTCGTTTCTTCCGGTATTAGGGGTTGATTTCGCGCTGTGCACGGGTGGCCATCACTAGAAATTCTTGGCCAAGGTAGACGAGAATTACTGATTTGGATAAGTAGTTTCTTAGTGGGTGATGAGCTTCATACCGACACGAAATATCGCGTTATTAGGGGTCTGACTTTATCCACCCCCTACACTCGATATGCGACACTCTTAGACGAACAGACTAGACTGTATGGAGATTGTCACAGACAGGCTCAGTAGGGGTTCGGATGAGTTTGCTTGTTGGCCTTTCTTTCACTCAATACCTGGTTACCCGTTACGTACAGCTAGTGCTGCTGACATGCTTGTGGTTAAACCCACTGCCAGCGTATTGACGAGTCTTTAGAGTCCCACACAGAGAGTTTCCCTGGTTCAGGCGAAATGATGTAGAGCAGGGTTCCGATCGAATGATTGTACTAGTTACTCGGACTTTCGATAGGACGGTTAATAATACTAGCCGGCTCGGGATTGAGACAACTATTAAATCAGGTATTGATTTAATAATTTACGTATATGTATTTCGATATGTATATTCTAGCATTATGTTCTTTATGTTATTCTATCTTTTTGGGTATTCATATTTTGGTACGAATACAGGTATGTATATACAGTTGAATGTAATCCGTATTTATATGGAAAATATTCTAGAAAGTGGACATCTTATTTTGGATTATCCATTTATTTATTTAAATGGAAATGAGGTGTAAAGATGATGAAGAGAGAATGGTGAGAACCATACTTGAATAGTGTTGACAAATGAATTGTTAATTCATTTATGCAAACTATTCAAGTATGGTTGCATTATGTTTATTGAAAAAATGGTTTTACAAAACCTTGCTTCATATTTTCTCTCTCTTGATGGATGGTTCATTTTTGACATGGGTTTTTTTCACTCTCACCATTTTTGCTTGCTCTCTTCACTTACCTTTCTTGACCTCCTCCATCTTCTTGATCTTCTACCCTACCATCTCATGTGTTGAGAAACAAGGGTAGAAGAGATAGATAAACACTTAGAGCCACTCACTACATTCCTAGGCACCCTAGATTAGCAATCTAGAGTCCCTAGTTGCTTCACTAGATTCTTAGTGTGGAGCTAGAGTCATAAGCTATATCCCTCGGGTGGATCATCTTCGACGGAGGAAGACCGGCGGCCAATTTCGATCGAGGAAACCTCTGGGAGCTAAGGAAGATGGTAGAAGACCGAAGGACACGGTTCATTCGGTATACAATTTCTAACCTCAGTAGCTAGATCTCCTTTTATTAGTTAGTTTAGGTTTATAGTTTGATTCTAGGACGGAATTTTAACGCTAATTTTTTAAAACATCATTTTTGTTCCGCACCGGCCACGGTAGATGGCCAGGGTGTTAGCAAACCCCAACATGGTATCAGAGACACTCTATAAACCTTTGCTAGCTAGTTTGCACAAGTTTAAAGTTTCGATCGACGGAATTTTCCGAATCGTATTTCCAAAACTGTTGCTTGCTGTTCGAATTTCAAAGTTGTTCAAATTTTTTTTTCTAGTTGTATTAAAATTATGTGCAGAAAAACTAGAGCTATGAAAAAAATTTGGGTACCTAATCCCAAAAAACGACCGCGGAGCAGAAGCAAAATGGCACAGTTTGCGGCTGAACCGCGGCCCTTTTTGGGCTACAGTTCCACAAATTTTTTCTGGGGCTCTAGTTCATGGAAATATGATTTTTGGGATATTTGGTTTTGGCCCAGATTTATTTGAGTGCTGGTTTGCATTTAGGGCCAATATGGAAAAGTTTTAGTCGATCGAAATTTTGAATATGTGTTATCAGTGCATATGTTAATATCTGCGACCGTGAATATCATTGAGCAGTACAACCAGACTAGTTGCTATATGTTCAACTAGATGGGTTTGCGAACATGATATTCACGTTGATGTTCTGTGTTGTGCCGATATTGTGGATGGATTGTCGTGGTGGATAGCCTATAGTGCAATGGTAGTAGTACAGTTCAGGTTCACTTATGTATTCGTTATTGCGGGGCGAGCGTCCGACATGTGGACAGCCGTCTCTGCTAGATTGTATATTTTTTTATTAGGGCACGGCCAGGTTGAGGTCGATGTCGCCATTGTATATATACTTTTCTCTTCTGTACTAGGATAACCCCGTAGTGGAGTGCTCGAATAGCCGAGTTCTAAAGGGCAACGAGCCCGCATCTCATGGCGTTAAGACGGAGGGGGTCTCACTCTTGGTGGGCTATTTGCCGCACTCGTAGGGGGTATAGGATGACCCACGGAGGGGTGCTCAAGTTACCGGATTTCGTGAAGTGCTGGGTGACCCATTCATTTTGTTGATTGGGGTTGCCGCACTTCTGGGATTGGCGGGTAACTTACCGCACTCGTAGGGGTCTTGGTTATATATTGCACAGGCTATCCACACGACCAGGGAACGTCGGGTTTCATTTGCGGCTCAAAAGAAACCCCGGGCTCCTAGATTATCCATTATTCTATGATGCTTATCGCTCTTATGTGATATTACTTATATCATACCTGGGACGAATGTTATATATATATTTACATATACTAATAGATGTTGTATATGTTTTGCATCCGTGCTAGTCCAGCCCCCGCTCTGCCGTTAGTTAAGTAACCTAACGGTGCATGACAGGGCCCCGTGGCGAATGCAGATGGCATATACGTACATTGTATTTTCGTTTTTTTCTGGTGTGATATGGATTAATTGATGGGACTGCGTTAATTTTGATTAATGTATGGAAAAATAAACTTAAATAATGTTGTTGGAACCAATTTTTGAAAACTGTTATTACAGACGTTTCTTTTTTCTTTGCACAGCGGTATTCGGTTATGAATATCCAGCACCTCATTCGACGAGGCAAGAGCCGAGATCCCTTTATGGGGAGTGACCTCTTGGGCAAAAGTTTGCGTCATTGTAATAACTTCACTATAGTCGATTCTTTTGCTTTGCATCGTGGTATACAGTTAGGAATATCCTGCACCTCACTCGACGAGGAAAGAGCCTAGATCCCTTCACAGGGAGTGACCTCTTTAGCAAAAGTTTACGCCACTATATATTTGTAAAATCATTTGAGTTCTTTTAACGATATCGAGTTCATTATGTTAAAGGTTTTTTCGCCAAAAACCAGCCGTAGCCCTCCATCATTTCAGATTAGTATTGCTTAATATTCGTGTTACGTTTGTCGTTGCTATTCGCCGAGACGTAGTGTGCGGTAGTTCTGTAATGCTTTCCTATTACATGGATATGTGGATTGGTTAGGACAGTCGTACGACTTTGTTGATCATTCGTCAAGGGTCATACGGGTGGGTTTAACGCAATCAAGATAGTGATGGGTTGAACTTGACTAGGGCCCTTGATTTGTTGATTATTCGTCAAGGTCCTTGGGTCTTAGAGGTAAAAACCATATTGGGAGTTTCAAATATAAGGGAAACTTGCCAGGCATGCGCATACTTTCTGGAGTGTGGTGACTTGAGTGGCTTCCATCAAGTTATCATGCAATGATAGTTGGGTCCCGATTCCCACTGATGATAGTTGGGTCCTAATTCCTACTGATGAGTAGGTGTTACTCCTCGGGTGATTTTCAGATGAAACCGACTAATTCTCCTTTTAGGGTTTGAAGGAGAATTCGAGAAAATAGTGGGAGTCATCCTGATTAGTTAAAGTGATTAATCAATCTAATCCAGATTAGAGTGCACGCTGAGTGTTTCTTTTCTCACTATCTTTGGCAGCGATCATGACCTGACCTTAAACTAAAACTCATGAACCAAGTTAACCGAACCTTCTTACACACTTTAGTTTTGGATTGTCATTATTCACGACGTAGTCACATATATCCCCGCCGCTCCTACTTTCCCTTTGCATTTTTCCAGAACACTCCGTACCACTATGAAGATCCATATTGCTTGGATATTTCATCGTATAGTTAAATATGAACTCGAAGAAACTTATTTCTATTCGAGGATGGATTCTGGTTCTGGAGAAATTGATTAAGATTATTCGGTTGTCTTTTCTTTTTCTTCTCCCTCAGGTTGCGAGAGCTCCTAGTATTAGGAGAGTACACCTATTACGCTTATTAGATAGTCTTCTTCCAAACCATAGGCAGGTGCCGAAAGGTAGGGAAGGAAGAAAACCAATTAGCCTAAATATGGTGTACAGAAGGTAAGAAATAAAGACATATAAAGGGATTAGAGTGAGGAAAAAGAAAATTGCGACTACTATCATTTACGACGAAGCCGCGTATACCCCTGCCACTCCTACTTCCCCTCTGCAATTCTCCAGAACACTCCGTATCATTACGAAGATCCATATTGCTTGGGTATGCCATCGTATAATTACATACGAACTCGAAGAAACTTGTTTCTATTCGAGTATGGTTTCCGGTTATGGAGAAATAGAATAAGATTATTAGGTTGTCTTTTCTCTTTACTTTCTCTCAGGTTGCGAGAGCTCCTGGTATTAGGAGAGTACACCTATTATGCTTATTGGATAGTCTTCTTCCAAACCTTAGGCTGATGCCGAAAGGTAGGGAAGAAAGAAAACCAATTAGCCTAAGTATGGTGTACAGAAGGTAAGAAGTAAAGACATATGAAGGGATTGGAGTGAGGGCAAGGAAATATACGGTTACTGTCATGAATCTGGATAGTGGAAGAGGCATTACAAGGAATACCCGGCTACCCCTTTGAAACATTTTCATGTTTCAGTTTTACTGTGCGGTGTTAATTGAAAATTGTTTTCCCAATTAGATTGTCACGCCCCGCTTCCCAGAGTACGCTAAGATCGGCACGTGACAGAACCAACCATGCTGCCTATGGCTAGGAAACATCCCTCCACAGTCATATTACGGCTGTCTATAAGATATCAAGAAATAGTAGAAATAAATAATCTATCTAGTACATGTCCATCTGCCAGAATTAAGAGTCAAGAAATAATATGCGGATGCAATAAAATCCAAATAACAATAACATCTGGAGAGTACGTCCCAAATACGGGCTCACATTAGGAAATGAAAGTATAGAAATAAAACTAAACTAAGCTAGATACTGACAGGATTCTCACTGCTCGGCCTAACGGTTGAAATACTCCTGATCAGCCTACGACAAAGATAGAGGATCTGGGCCATGCAGAACCCAGACGTCACTTCGTCATAATATCAACAATAATAAATGAACAGGATACACGAGATATGCAGGCATGAATATAAACGATAACATGAATATAGAAAGTAAACACGGAAATGAAACAGTGAGGTGTATGTACATGTGGCGTGCAACCTATTTATGGACTCTAGGTTATCTAATCTAAAGTCCTCGAAATCAATTAATGCAATCCTCATCGTAACCCATCAGACTATGCCCCGTTCATTCCCCACGGGACCACGGTAACATGATTATTCAATATATGCCCCGTTCATTCCCTACGGGACCACGGTAACAAGATTTTTCCGTAACGCCCGGAAATACAGCAAACAATATAATAGCCCTTTGAGTTACGTTCGGTTACATTCTTGATTTCTGTAACACCCTAGTTCATTTATACCTATTCCAGTTCCCGTATTTCCTTAGCTATGGTATTTTCTTGATTTATCATGTTTGGGTGCGAATAGTCTTTTACATTTTACTTTGCATTCGACCCGACCCGCTTGCTTAGAATTTGTTCGATTCATATTTATGAATTACCCTGACTTGTTAACTAGACTGTGCATTTCATGTTTAGTGCATACTGACATTTCATCTGGCATTGCATCTTTTACCATATAATATTTTAAATCACAGAAAATATTTTTAAAATACATTTCATAACCTGCATGATACCCCTAACCCCGTGGTAGCATCCGCGCATCTTGTTCTCGTCCCGTTCAGTGAAACGGACGTGTTTGGATGTCTACGCGCACGTACGTGCATCCGTTCTTGGGGTATGCATTTTCGTTACCTGAGCATTCTTTTTAAAATTTGGAAGTCGCATATATTTTTCATATTTTAAATCTGAATTTTTAGACCCGACCCGGGCGCGTTTTGAAATATTTTTGTATCCCGCCAAAATTCAAATTAATTAATTTAATATCTTATTTTAAATCAACCGAATTAAAATATAGGTAACTTACAAATCTTTTAATATCTTAACCCTTTTAAAATCTTTAAAAAATTAAAATCCCCAGCTCAATGCCAGCTCTCTCTCTCTCTCTTTCATTCTTTTTCTTTCTCTCTTCTCTTTTTCTCCACCTCTTTCTCTCTCCCTCTCCCTCATCTCTCTCTCTCTCTCTCTCCTTCTCTCTCAGTCTCTTTCTCTCACTCTCCCGTCTAATTTATATTAATCCTTTTAATATTTTTTTTAAACCATACACATCTCTCTCTCTTCTTCTTTCTCCTTTCTTTTCCCGCCTCGTCGTCGTGAGGAAACCCACACGCGTGCCATCGCCTCACCTCCGATCGTCGCCGCCGCCATCGCCATCAACCTCCATGCCTTCTTCTCCTCTTCTACTCTTCCTCCTCCCTCCTTCACCGCCACCTCGTTGTCGTGAGAACCTACGCCCGCGCGTCGTGCTCATCACCGTCGCCGCCTCTACCCTCGACGGCACCCCATCACCCTCGTCTGCATCCCCTTTTCTCTCAGCCTCACCTGAGAACCCCAACGAGCCCATCCCCTCTCGGTGACCTCCTCCATCGAATCCCACGCTGCACCCATCATCGCCTGTGCAGCCATCTTGCCGACTGCGATCTTCTCGACCTCCACCATCACCTCACCCCTCGTCGGCCTCTCCTCTCCACAACCACCACCTCACCTTCCTCTCTCCTTCTCCCCAAGAACCCGAGCTTCCTCTCTTCTCCCTAGTCTGCACACCTACTCACGAGAACCCTAACTCTGCCGACCGACCATCTCGTCGGCCTTTCCTCATTGCCGTCGCCTCCGTGCACTCGTCATCACAACCACCTCCTCGCCTTCTCCTCTGACCCAGAAACCCCAATGCAGCAACACCCTCTTCCTCTACTTTTCCTTCTTCTACAATTTCTTCTTCTCGTTTCTTTTCTACATTCTTGGTTTTTCCGGTGATCGCCGGAGCCGTGCCGCTGCCGACGATCCGAGCAACCCAGTGGACGTCCCCTACCTGCGTGGCCACATTCTTGGAGTGCCTGGTTCTGTTCTATACGTGTATGCGTGCATCGAGACTTGTACCGACTTCGGACGATGCGTTTACATCCGTTACGATATCCGTTCAGGCAAGTTAATCTTGCTACATGCTATATAATTCATTTTATATTCATTTAATTAAATATTATACCTGTAGTTTAAATCTTGTATTCCATGTTTCATTTTATAACGTTTCGATACTCCGTTTGCATCCGTTTACATCATTTTAGATCTAGATCATGAAAACTTATCTTGTTGCATACTAGATTACATTATACTGCATCCATATCAATATTTATATCACATATTGCTAACTTGTATATCCCACATTACCATTTTATAGTTTTTATAATGTTTCGGATACCCGTTTGCATCCATCTCATTTAGAATATAGATAATTGCATCCATAGATCATATTAAGACATAATACTGTGATATTACCATTTCATATTTAATTAAGTGCATCCTAATTAATATTGGAACTATAAACGTAATCCTAATCGAAAATTGTGCATCCATGTGTTTGAATCTATACCTATTTGCATACCACATCACATTATTCCATTTTATTGTTATATTGGTACCCCATACTTGTTTTTGTGTACCCATGCTTGTTATAGTTTGATTATGAGCACCCACGTGATACTTGTGCACCCCTGATATGACTTGATACACCACTACGTGAAACGACTTGATATTGTGCACTACTTGACATGATTGGATCCTTATACACCACCTGACTTGACCTGATATACCACAGCTTGACCTGTTACCTGATCTTGTTACTAATGCCAACAATCTTGACCTGTTGTCCCTACGGACATTTCCTGTTGTCTATTCAGACAAACCTGTACCCGTTTGATCCTGTGTTGGCATTAGCTCCAGATTTATTAATCCCTGACTTGAACACATAACCTGGGGGTATGGGGAAATCAATGATGAAACCTGAGTTGTAACTCGACAGTTCGATGCCTTATATTGATCAGTCTTACGGGCTAGGCCAGCCCCGGGATGATGCTGCTGACATCATTCGTCGTTATATACTACCTTTTACTGTCTTGCGGCACGTCTCGGATTCAGCCCGAGAGTCTTTTACCGTGGTCCCGGGCACGCACGGGATACTATTGAGTTACATCGATGATTCATCAAATTGATTTCAAAGACTTGAGAGTAGTTAACCCAGTAGACCAGTTTAGATTACTCACTGCACATCACCTGTGCCTTACCCTTCACTGTCACTTTTTATATTACCGTTATACCTGTTTTACCGTTCATACTCGTACCTGCATGCCTTGCTACCCCTTGATTATATTATTGCTTGATGTTATGACGCACTGACGTCTGGGTTTTGCATGGCCCAGATTCTCTACCTTTGTCATAGGCTGATCAGGAGTACTTCCGCCGTTAGGCCGAGCAGTGAGGATCTAGTTGGTATCCAGTTTTACTTTCCAGGTGTTTTGTTTATTGGATCTTTTGCTTCTGCATTATTTTATTCTTGACTCATTTATTCTGGCTTATGGACATATGTTAGATAGTTTATTATTGTTCGTGATATCTCTACAGCCGTAATGCGACCGTGGAAGGATATTTCCTATCCACAGGTAGTATGGTTGGCTCTGTTACGTGCCGATCTTAGCGCACTCTGGGAAGCGGGGCGTGACAGGGTTTGTTTGGTATGAGAGCCATATGATTTAGGTTAATCGGGTTTGAATCTTTTTGTAGTTGGGTATTGGACCCAATACACGAATCGTAAAATCTGTGATTAGGAACATGTCCTGCCACCTTGTTATCGTGATTCTTGAATCATATTTTTCTCTTGATCCTTGTCTTGACGATATGCAAATGACTTTGCATCTCGGCTTGAAACCTTTCGGTTCCTTATTGTTTTCCTTTGTTCCTTTGATTCTGATACTAGGATTTGGGTGACTTGAACAGAGTTATGTGATTGTACCCATGAACTGTAGCATGGTTACAATGCGGTACTCTATTTAAGTAATTTGGAGTCCTGGTCTTGTTTCGTTTCCTTGCTTCATTGTCATTCTTGTAGGGTTACTAGGCACTCTCACAAAGGTCTATAAGGCATCAACCATGCCCGATTTAAAATTTAGACGTGCCGAACAACCCTAACCAAGATCTTTAAACTAGAGATTAGGCGAAACAAAGCATGTTAAACACTTTAACATCTAAGAGTTTGGGATTACAACCTTTGTAGTCCGGTCCTTCACTTCTAAAGCTCCGTGTTGAGGTCCCTTCGCTGCGATCATCGAGTTTCCGGACTCTAGAGAGGCTCCACGAAGAGAAAGATGCAAGCTTGCTTCGGATCTTCGATAACAAAGATGATCTATCTTGAAGTTTATTAACACAAGCTCTCATTTATAAATGAAGTGAACACCCTAATCTAAATGGCTAGGATAGATTAGGATGATGAAATTGGATTTTAGCTCTCATTTGTTTTCTTAATCTCACTCATAATCATCACAAGAGCAAAAGCTAGAAAGCTTTTCTCCAAGGAAGAAGAAGAAGAAGAATATGAATCAATTATCCTTTTGTGATGATTAATGAAAAATGTTAAGTTTGAGGTTAGAAATGCAACCATGGTATATGTAACCCTTGTAGAGATTTAACTAAGGTTAAAGGGTTGGGTTGGGTTAAAACAAATATCTTGCAAAATATCAAAACAAATATCTTTACACAAACAAAACAAAACCTTCTAGAAGGTTCCAGAAAAGATTAACCCAAATCAAACCCTAACCATATTTAATCTCCACTAAATATGTTGCATTAATAACCCTAACATATTACAATATTATATATCACATATACAATATTTATTGTAACGAAATAAAGTAATACAATTAACATATATCGCATATATATCAAAGTATTACCGGAGTGAGAAAAAAAAATCTTTTAGTGAGCTTATATTAGTTAATGTAATTTAATATATCAAATATATAATTATACATTAAATTATCGAATCAACACTTGATCCGATAATCCGGCTATTTCACAAATAACCGACTAATATAATCTGTATCAGTTCATCGAATCAACACTTGATCCGATGACCCGGCTATATCACATATACCCGGCCGATATCTCATATCGCGAGAATCTAATATGGTATCACATACACGTATTGTTCTCGGTCCCGCACATATCATATATGTTCTCCTACTCCATTTTGCTTGTGCCAAGAAACCTCTGTGTAGGACTCTAAAGAATCGTCAATACGCCGGCAGTAGGTGATGATCATATCAAACACTCACAAGCTGCAAGCGGTCAGCTAAACATAACAGCCACCCAGGTATTGAGCGATCAGAAGATCAACAAGCAAGCCTGTACTTTCTCTCGTGAATCCAATCAGTAACACTCCCGTACAGTTTGGTCTCTCCGTCTGATATGTCGCATATCTCGCCTAGGGGTGGTAAACGTCAGACCCCAGTTGCTTGATAAGTCGTGTCGATATGAGGTCCATAACAGTTCGAGAAACTACTGATAACACTTACCAGTAAATCTCAGCAACCCTAGCCAGGGATTTCCAGTTATAGCCAATCGAACACAGCGTAACATCAACTCCCTATACCGGGAGAGACGAAACCCCTCCTATCGCTCATTTCCTCCATGTGATTCGGGACTGTACCTAAAAGCCACCTTTTTGCACGCCCTCTTGGACGTGGTATGATGGAAATCAAAGCACAGTGGGAATCACACAAGACTCTATGACGATCTCGGATCTACAGACTAACCTGTACTAGTGTCACCAGAGAACTGCCATCTGATGTGAGGTATAATACCATCTGGGAGTTCTCGGCGAGTCCGTCTAGTGTACCCAGTCTCCACTGAGCACCCGTACACCATCTTTGATGTCAAATACCGATGGATATGGGATCATCCTGTTAGTGTTTATGCCCTAGAAGGCCATTACTGTATCATACTAGTTTGTATATTACTTAATGGAAGCTTGGGATATTCACATGTATATAACAGTCTTGCTAAACATGGTAGTATGCTACTTGGTTTTCTATCTTAATATGTAAGTATACGTATTGATAGAGCTCTTAGGATCTTGCTTGACTACCGGCGTTGTGATGGCAGTCATACTAGTGGGGGCTGGGTAGTCTACAAGCACATCCTTATTCAGGTCCCTAGTCGTAGGATTATCGAGACAGGGCATCGATACTCCGGAGTAGACTAGTGTGTACGCTTCTCATCCCAGTTGGGGAGATGGTCTGTCCCACAGCCGTCAGTACGTCGTACTGGAGATAGTATGCAGGTGCTCGTTAGGTTACGGGTACACCGGACAGGACTCACAGGGAACTGTTGGTTGGTTTTATACCAGTCGTCAGTAAGCAGTTCCCAGGTGACATGAGTACAGCATAGTCCGCAGACTTGACACTGCTACTTCGCCTCGAGTGTGTCCCACTGTTCTTAGATTGCTACCCTACCACGGCTCAAAGGAGTCGTGCAAACAGGTAGCAGTTGGGTGCAGTCCCGAGCACTTGGAGGCAGTGGCGGTTAGACAGGATTCGTCTCTCCCGGTATTGGGGGTTGATATCACGCTGTGTCAGAGAGCCATTACGCAAAGTCCCTGGCCAGGGCAAGCGAGATTTGCTGGTAGGTTCCAGTAGTTTCTCAGGGTGTAATGGGCTTCGCTCCGACACGACTTATACCGCTATTAGGGGACTGACGCTTGCCGCCCCCTAGGCCCGATATGCGATAGTCTTAGACGAACGGACCGGACTGTATGGAGATTGTCACAGCAGGCTCAGTAGGAGATCGGATGGGTTTCCTCATCGGCCTTCTTATCGACATCTACCTGGGGACCGTTACGTACAGCTAGTGCCGCTTGCGGTCTGTGGTTAAACCCACTGCCAGCGTAGTAGTCGAGTCTCTAGAGTCCCACACAGAGAGTTTCCCTACTCCGGGCGAAACGATATAGAGGTCATATGGTTTTACGACAAGGGTTCGGACGCATACGTGTGTTTACGCACGTACGACTTTCGGACAGTTTTTACCAGTCGGCTTTGGTTTAAGCCAGTTACTGGTATCCGGTTATTGGATTTATACAGTCTAAAGTTTTTCCGTATTTTTGCGGAAAGGAGGGGCGTTCTCGTAATTGCGCGAGAAGCTTCTAGAAGATGGTGACTAAGGAGGTTAAGGTGGCATATACATTGAATGAGATTAGTGAGTCATATGAGTGATCCATCCATGTCATTAATGCATCATAAATGCTTAATGACTCATGGTAATGAATCACCATTAGATATTTATGAAGCATGATTATTCATCATTTGTTTTTCTTTTATTGATAAATCTTAATGCTTCATATATATTATGATAACTCATTTTCTCATATCAATTATTCTTCTCACCTTCTCTCTCCTCAAGCTTCCTCTCTTCCAACCCTAATCCTCCCCTCTCATGTGTTGAGTACAAGGATTAGTTAGACCACTTAATCCATAACCCTCACTCTATATCATCTAGGTACTTTGATTAGCACTTAAAGAAACCTAGTTGCCTCAAGTTTAGAGGCAAAGCTTGGAGTAAAGCTCTCGTGGTGGATCGTCTACTACTTGGAGAAGGCCGAGGAGGAGGTGGAGTTTGAAAAGACGAAGGACACGGTTCTTTAGGTATAATCCCTTTACATAGTAGTTGTTAACTTCTATGTGTGATGTTAGTTATCGTTTAGCTTCGATTCTTGCGGTTAGTCGATGTTTAAGCAAAGAACAAGATCGTTTTTCATATTTCCACCTCCCCGCTAGTCGTGGGGTGTTGTACATCGACTTACAGTGGTATCAGAGCCTCGCTAAACAATAAATAACTTACTTGCAAATTTGTATGAATTTCGAAAGGAAAAAATGAAACCGGAAAAGCCCGAAATCATAAGTTTCTGTCGATTTTTAAATGAAGTCCAAAAATTTTTCAGGGATGTTCAGAAAGCTTGAAAAGACAGTAGAAGAACACCCAAGAAAATTGGGCCCCTGAATCGCCTAAAGCGCCGCGGAACCGCGGTGGATCCCACCGATCCGCCGCGATTCCGCCGCCGAGTTGGCGATTCAGGAACCCAATTTTCCTGTGTTGCTTCTCTGTGATATTTGGTATTTTCTGGAATATTTTATTTTTGCTCAGGTTTCAGATTTACAGAGAAGTATTGGAGCAAAATTAAAAGTGTTTAATCGATCGAAATTATACAGTATTTGCTTGTTGGATTATATCTGTGTTTGTATTATGTGTTCGTAAACCTCCCCTAACTGCTAGTATGTCGGTTGGCAGGGGGTTGCACATATCTGTAATGGATTTTATCTGTTTGTGTATATGAACTGTGTTGGACTGTTGTGATGTTTAGCCGGGGTTATGTGATGGGTTATTATTTAATTCATTTGATGTAAATGTAATTTGTTGTAATATTATTTTGCGGGGCACATCCAGGTTGCGGTTGTAGCCACCGTTGTATTATTTCATTTTACTGTTTTTTCTCCTAGGACAGACCCAAGGTGGGGTGCACAAACTGCCGGGTGGGTAGTTTGCCGTACCCGTTGGGGTCTTGGGTGGGGTAATGGCTATTCATCACAACTGTGTAATCCGTCTTTTGTTGCAGGCTCAAAACAAACACGGATTGCTTGCAAATCCAATTAAGTTCATCTGTGATCTGGAATGAATATCATTGCGTCAGACGAATGTAAAATATCTATATATATGATAGCTATTTAGACGTCACTTATGTTTTACACCCGCGCTAGCCCAGCCCCCGCTCTGTCGTTAGTTAAGTAACCTAACGGGTGATGACAGGACCCCGTGGCGAATGCGGATGGCATAAGAGGACGTTGTATTTTCGTTGTTTTCTGCAATGATAGGTTAATGATGGGACGCGTTATTTATAATGCAAAGAAAATAAACTAAAAGTTTAATCGTTGGAACAATTTAAAAGAAACCACTCGGTTAATTTTTAAAAACAGATATTTTTAAATACGGAGCTTTAACCACTCCTTTTAAAAGCTATCAGGTTCCTTCGGTTATATCAAGTTCACTACGTTCACGGTTTCGCCAAAACCAGTCGTAGCCCTCCGTCATTTCTTATGAATGGTCAGTAGTATTCAAGCTATGTTTGTTGGCTTTCGTCAAGGCATAGTGTTTGGTAGCTGCTGGGGTATTCATTTGTTGCATAGATAGATGAGTTGGTTTGGGACAGTCGTATAACCTTGTTGGCTTTCGTCAAGGGTATATACGGGTGGGTTCAAATTAACAAGATAATGATGGGCAGAACTTGACATGTGTTTTATGATTTGTTGGCTTTCGTCAAGGTCATAAGAACATGGGGCAAAAATATATATCGGAAATTTCTAAAGAAACTGAAATTTGCAAAGAGTTGCATACCATTTGGAGTTTGATGAATGTTGGTAGGATTCCTTCAACATTATCATACAATGATATTTGGATCCCGATCCTACTGTGAGTATATGTTACTTATCAGGATATTCGTCACTTAACGATCAATGCTATAAACCAAGTAGGTATCAAGAAAGGTGTCAGCGGGGTTACGCCCCCAGAGAAAAGAGGTTATTTAATTAAGGAACTTCGCGAAAGCGTTGGAAAACCTCCCTCGAAGTACCGACACTAGCCTGGCTGAACGGTTAAGCAAGTATTGTACAGTGAGAATAGTCCTGGCTAATTCTTTTTTTATGGTTTGAGGAAGGATTCGAGAAACAGTGGGATCCATCCAGTTTAGATAAATTAAAAACCAATCTAAACTTGCAAGAGCATCATGCTAAAGTGTTTTCTTCTCTCTCTCTCATTGCAGCGACCTTGTGACTATGACTAGGTTACATCTAGATAACAAGTTGACTGAATCTAACTTATATGACTGGCAAAGGTCTGTCCAGATGACCATTGCCTATGACAAGCTGGACCACCCTATTACTACTCAAGATCTCACTGTCCCAGGTCCAGTTTCCACCGTCGCGGATATGGATATCCGTCAGACAAAGGAAAAGGGTAAAGCGAAAGCCAAGTGCCTCGTGTTGGCTTCAGTTGATGGTATATACCAGAAGCAGCACGAGAAGATGGACTCTGTTTCCATTTTTCTCCATAACAAAGATTTATATGGAGAGCAATCTTATATCGCAAGATATGAGGTCTCGAACGATTTAATTCAAGCGAGGTCGGCTGACGGGTCATCTGTAAGGGACGACGTCCTTACGATGACTAGCTATATTAATGAGCTCAAGGACCTGGAGACCACGTTGGGAAACATGTCATATACTGACTTATTTCCACAGTCCCTACCCTCTACTTACACCCTGAAAGAAACCAGGGAGACACAAGCTCTGCTTAATAGGGGACCTTCTTCTTCTTCATCCAAGGCGAAAGCAAAGGGTGAAAGGAAGAAGACCTCTACAAAGCCGATATACGGTGTCAGCAAAGTAGGACGAAAGAGAAGAGAAAAAGTTTCGGGACTTGGTATAGGTAAGGAGGGATATTCCTATTGTTATGGGAATGGACATTGGCAGAAAGATTGCAAGGCTTTTGAAGCCAGTAGCCAGGATACGAAGCATGTTGTGGCTTCAGCCTCAAGTGTGTTTGTAATTGAGAACTGTTTGTCAATTAACTCTACTTCCTGGATACTAGATACCGGAGCAGGATCTCATATCTGTAATTCGTTACATGCTTTGAGAAACCGTAAAGTTATAAGGATAGATGATTTGTCTCTCAGAGTAGCAAACGGAATGAGCGTGGACGCTGAATCCGTGGGAGAATATCGCCTAGGTTTGACAAGTGGGCAGATATTGATTCTGCGTAACTGTCTGTATGTACCTAGTTTGACTTGTAATATCATATCAGTGTCCTCACTTTCAAGAGAGGGATATGACCTTACATTTGTAAGCGATGTAGTTCACATCCACCTAAATCAAGTTCTGATTGGGTCTGGTACATTAGATGACGGTATATACGTATTGAATCAAGCTCAGGTTTTCAATGTCCAGAACACACTTAAAAGAAAGTCTCCAAAAATGAATCAGGCTTTCTTATGGCATTGTAGACTAGGTCACATCAATGAAACACGATTAACAAAGTTACATAGAGAAGGATATTTGAATCCGTTTGAATATCAATCTTATGCCACTTATGAATCTTGTCTCATGGAAAAGATGACAAAGACTCCGTTTACTGGACACGGAGTAAGAGCGAGCGAGCTCTTAGGACTCGTACACAGTGACGTGTGCGGTCCGATGTCTACACATGCGCGAGGTGGTTATTCCTACTTCATTACTTTTACGGATGATTTCTCTAGGTATGGACATATCTTCTTGATGAAGCATAAATCCGAGGCCTTTGAGAAATTCCAAGAATACAAGAATGAAGTGGAAAACCAAACAGGCAAAAGTATTAAGACACTGAGATCTGATCGAGGTGGTGAATACTTAAGTGCCGAGTTCCTGGGTTACTTAAAAGAGAAAGGAATTCTCTCTCACCTTACTCCTCCATACACACCACAACACAACGGTGTATCGGAAAGGAGGAATCGAACCCTATTAGATATGGTTCATTCCATGATGAGTAAGGCTGAGTTACCGCGATCATTCTGGGGTTATGCGCTAGAATCAGCGGCATATCTTTTGAACAAAGTTCCAACCAAGACTGTGCCTACCACGCCATATCAGATGTGGAGTGGGAAGAAACCCTATCTTCAGTACCTGAAGACATGGGGATGTCCAGCTTTTGTAAAAAAGCAGCATCCAGACAAGCTCGAGGCACGCTCAGTAGAGTGTAAGTTTGTGGGATATCCAAAGAACTCCATGGGATATTGCTTCTACTACGCAGAGGAACAAAAGGTTTTTGTTTCTCGTCATGCCCGCTTCTTAGAGAACTGAATTTTTAGAAAATCAGAAGAGTGGGAGCGCAGTAGAACTGGAAGAAATTCCAGAACCACAAGCTGTTACTGAAAGTTTGGTAGAACAAGAAGTTTCAGAAGAAAGGGACATACCAGCGCCTATCCGCCGAAGTAGTAGGCAGTCTCATCCGCCCGAGAGATACTACGGTTTTCTCATAGACGGGGATCGAGAAGATTGCGTCATTGATAATGACGACCCTACTAGCTTCCAACAAGCCATTCAGAGCGGCGACTCGGTAAAATGGCTGGATGCAATGCGGACCGAAATGGAGTCCATGTACACTAACAAAGTATGGACTTTGGATACTGCTCCAGATGGGGTAAAACCCGTAGGATGCAAGTGGATCTTCAGAAAGAAGATTGGTGTAGATGGACAGGTTGAAACCTATAAAGCTAGACTTGTTGCAAAGGGTTTCCGTCAAAGACCTGGTTTGGACTATGATGAAACCTTTTCTCCAGTGGCTATGCTGAAATCCATTCGGGTCCTTCTTGCTATTGCTGCCTTCCACGATTATGAGATCTGGCAGATGGACGTAAAGACGGCCTTTCTAAATGGAAATTTAGAAGAGAGCGTCTATATGGATCAGCCAGAGGGATTCATTCAGAGTGGGAGCAGCGGTAAAGTATGCAAGCTGCTTAAGTCCATTTATGGACTAAAGCAGGCGTCGCGGAGTTGGAACATCTGTTTTGATGATACTGTCAAAGAATTCGACTTTATCAAAAATCCAGATGAACCATGCATATACAGTAAGATTGTAGGGAGAGTTGTTGTATTCCTCGTCCTGTACGTGGATGACATTCTCCTAATAGGAAATGATATTCCTATGCTACAGTCAGTCAAAAGATTCTTGTCACAGAAATTCTCCATGAAAGACCTGGGTGATGCCACCTACATTCTGGGGATCCAGATCTATCGTGATAGATCAAAGAGGATGTTGGGACTCTCACAGTCAAGGTACATAGACACCATATTGAAAAGATTCAGTATGGAAGATTCTAAGCGCGGTAACCTACCGGCTTGTCACGGAATCACCCTCTCCAAAGAGATGTCTCCCAAGACTGATTTGGAAAGGGAACGCATGTCGATTATACCCTACGCTTCTGCGGTAGGCTCTATAATGTATGCGATGTTATGTACCAGACCAGATGTAGCATACGCATTGAGCGTTGTAAGCCGGTATCAGGCAAACCCAGGGGAGAATCACTGGATAGCAGTAAAGAACATTCTCAAGTACCTGAGAAGGACTAAGGAGATATTCTTGGTTTACGGTGGAAAGGACCTCAAGATAGAGGCCTATGCTGATTCCGCCTTCCAGAGTGACAAGGATGACTCCAAGTCCATGTCGGGTTATGTCTTTACCCTCCATGGAGGGGCGGTCTGTTGGAAGAGTTCCAAGCAGGACACCGTTGCTGACTCAACGATGGAAGCGGAGTACATAGCTGCTTGCGATGCCGCAAAAGAAGCTGTCTGGATGAAGAAGTTCCTCACAGAACATCAGGTGGTTCCTACCAGTGTTGGTCCAATACCTCTGTATTGCGACAACAACGGCGCTATAGCTTTAGCGAAGGAACCCAGGTCCCATCAGAAGTCCAGACACATCTTAAGGCGGTATCACCTGATCAGGGAGATCGTAGATCGCCGGGAGATCGAGGTAAAGAGAGTAAATACAGAGGATAACATTGCTGATCCATTCACTAAGGCCCTACCTCAGATTCAGTTCGAGAGGCTACTCAAGATCATCGGTCTTCGATACGCCAGTACATGGCCCTAGTGCAAGTGGGAGATTGTTAGTGTTTATGCCCTAGAAGGCCATTACTGTATCATACTAGTTTGTATATTACTTAATGGAAGCTTGGGATATTCACATGTATATAACAGTCTTGCTAAACATGGTAGTATGCTACTTGGTTTTCCATCTTAATATGTAAGTATACGTATTGATAGAGCTCTTAGGATCTTGCTTGACTACCGGCGTTGTGATGGCAGTCACACTAGTGGGGGCTGGGTAGTCTACAAGCACATCCTTATTCAGGTCCCTAGTCGTAGGATTATCGAGACAGGGCATCGCTACTCCGGAGTAGACTAGTGTGTACGCTTCTCATCCCAGTTGGGGAGATGGTCTGTCCCACCGCCGTCAGTACGTCGTACTGGAGATAGTATGCAGGTGCTCGTTAGGTTACGGATACACCGGACAGGACTCACAGGGAACTGTTGGTTGGTTTTATACCAGTCGTCAGTAAGCAGTTCCCAGGTGACATGAGTACAGCATAGTCCGCAGACTTGACACTGCTACTTCGCCTCGAGTGTGTCCCACTGTTCTTAGATTGCTACCCTACCACGGCTCAAAGGAGTCGTGCAAACAGGTAGCAGTTGGGTGCAGTCCCGAGCACTTGGAGGCAGTGGCGGTTAGACATGATTCGTCTCTCCCGGTATTGGTGGTTGATATCACGCTGTGTCAGAGAGCCATTACGCAAAGTCCCTGGCCAGGGCAAGCGAGATTTGCTGGTAGGTTCCAGTAGTTTCTCAGGGTGTAATGGGCTTCGCTCCGACACGACTTATACCGCTATTAGGGGACTGACGCTTGCTGCCCCCTAGGCCCGATATGCGATAGTCTTAGACGAACGGACCGGACTGTATGGAGATTGTCACAGCAGGCTCAGTAGGAGATCGGATGGGTTTCCTTATCGGCCTTCTTATCGACATCTACCTGGGGACCGTTACGTACAGCTAATGCCGCTTGCGGTCTGTGGTTAAACCCACTGCCAGCGTAGTAGTCGAGTCTCTAGAGTCCCACACAGAGAGTTTCCCTACTCCGGGCGAAACGATATAGAGGTCGTATGGTTTTACGACAAGGGTTCGGACGCATACGTGTGTTTACGCACGTACGACTTTCGGACAGTTTTTACCAGTCGGCTTTGGTTTAAGCCAGTTACTGGTATCCGGTTATTGGATTTATACAGTCTAAAGTTTTTCCGTATTTTTGCGGAAAGGAGGGGCGTTCTCGTAATTGCGCGAGAAGCTTCTAGAAGATGGTGACTAAGGAGGTTAAGGTGGCATATACATTGAATGAGATTAGTGAGTCATATGAGTGATTCATCCATGTCATTAATGCATCATAAATGCTTAATGACTCATGGTAATGAATCACCATTAGATATTTATGAAGCATGATTATTCATCATTTGTTTTTCTTTTATTGATAAATCTTAATGCTTCATATATATTATGATAACTCATTTTCTCATATCAATTATTCTTCTCACCTTCTCTCTCCTCAAGCTTCCTCTCTTCCAACCCTAATCCTCCCCTCTCATGTGTTGAGTACAAGGATTAGTTAGACTACTTAATCCATAACCCTCACTCTATATCATCTAGGTACTTTGATTAGCACTTAAAGAAACCTAGTTGCCTCAAGTTTAGAGGCAAAGCTTGGAGTAAAGCTCTCGTGGTGGATCGTCTACTACTTAGAGAAGGCCGAGGAGGAGGTGGAGTTTGAAAAGAAGAAGGACACGGTTCTTTAGGTATAATCCCTTTACATAGTAGTTGTTAACTTCTATGTGTGATGTTAGTTATCGTTTAGCTTCGATTCTTGCGGTTAGTCGATGTTTAAGCAAAGAACAAGATCGTTTTTCATATTTCCGCCTCCCCGCTAGTCGTGGGGTGTTGTACATCGACTTACACATCCATCGCCCATCATATGGGTCAAGATGCGTATACACTAGTCTACTCTGGTGTATCGATGCCCTGTCTCGATACACCCTCGACTAGGAACAGTTATAGGATGTACTCGTCGACTACCGTGGCCCCACCAGTATGAACTCATCATAGTCCCAGTAGTCGAGTACATATCCTAAGGGCTTTATCAACATGTAACATAGAGACAATCAGAGTACATGTTAAGATAAAGTACAACCTGATAGCATACTATCATGTCGAGCAAGAAAGTCCTCCCTATATATGTCCAAGCATCCATTACAATATACAATGCATGTACAGTAATGGCCTCTAAGGGATACATATAACTAACAATCTCCTACTTGCACTAGGACCATCTGTTGTGGTATCACATACCCAACAATTAGCTATGGTTGAAGTATCTCATACTCAACCATCCCATAAAAGTCTCTACTGGGAAAAAGGCCTTTGTGAGTGGATCCGCGCTGTTGTCCTCTGTGTCTACTCTCCTAACCTCGATCTTCCTGGAGATTAACCATCTCCATGATGAGGTGATACTGCCTAAGAATTATATCTGGAATTCTGATGGGACGGGGGTTCCTAGGCCAAAGCCATAACTCCATTGTCACACAATGGTTGGAACGAAGTTCATTTTATGAACTCATATATATCCAGACTGCCTCTTTGGTAGCATCCTTGGTAACGATGTATCTTGCCTTTAATCGTCTAGTATGTCACGGTATCTAGCTTGGAACTCTTCCAACATACCGTCCCTCCACTGAGGGTAAAGACAATGCCTGCGACCGACATTCAGTCATCCTTATCACCCTGGAACCTTTCCAGTGATTCTCCCCAGGATCGATTGATACCATCTCACTACAACTAGTGAGAATCCTAACATCCAAATAGATCTATCTCATAGATCCATAACCCAGGATTTAGGAGGTATCACCTTGATCCTATATCGAGAATCTTTGTGATAAGCGGAGATTGACCGAGCGTAGCATAGGAAACTCCTTCCCTATCAAGAGTATGTCATCCACGTACTCTACGAGGATCACCACCATACTCTCTACTACCTTTTTGTGTATACAAGGTTCATCTACCATTTTGATGGAGTCAAACTCTTTGACTACCACATCAAAACGGACGTTCCAACTCCGCGATGCCTGATTTATCACATAAAACAACTTGCACACATTTCCGCTGCTCCTACTGTTTACGAAGCCCTCTGGCTGTGTACTTACAGACGCTCTCTTCCAAATCAACATTTAGAAAAGTAGTCATGACACCCAACCGCCAGATATCGTAGTCATGGTATGTAGCCGTGACAAGTAGGATCTGGATGGACTTAAGCATGGCTTTGAAAGTCTCAACTTTTCCATATACACCAAGTAATCTTCTCAAGATATACTTGCTCCTGATGGGGATTTAACCCATTCAGATAAAGCAACCAAAGTCCATACTTTGTTGGTGTATAAGGATTCCATCTCAGATCTCTAAGCATCCAGCCATTCTTACAGAGTCTCACTCCTGATGGCCAGCTCGAAACTAGTTGGGTCATCACCACATGATGCAATCCTCGCTCCCACTGTCATAGAGAAAACGAAGTATATCTCAGGTGGGTGAGGAACCCTACTAGATCGGCGGAGAGACTGAGGTTCGTTGGAAACTATTGAATCCTTTGGTTCTACCAAATCATCAACTGCAGTTTGTATAGCTGGAACTCTTTCCGGTTCTACCTCATGACCAATAATTTCTTCACAAGAAATTCCCTTGTTTCCCCAATCAGAGCAAAGCTCTGTTTGAATTTCAAAATTCAAAAGGTGAAGCAACGCTTCAGATCCCTTGCGCTGAGCGCAGAGTGCCACGTATCAAAGTAAACACGCCAGCGCAAGGAGCGCTGCGCCCAAGGCAGCGCACCCCCAATCAGAGCAAGGCTCTGTTTTAAAATTCAAATTTTAAAATAAAGGAAGCAACGCTTCAGATAACTTGCGCTCTGCGCGGCGCGTCAAACAGTGGTGCGCTAGCGCAGTTGTGCTGCACTCTGCGCTGCGCGCCAAGTATCAAGCGCAGGCGCGCTAGGGCAGTTGCGCTGCGCGCTACGTATCAAGCGCAGGCGCGCTAGCGCAGGCGCGCTAGCTCTCTGCGCTGCGCGACACGTGTCAAGCGCAGGCGCGCTAGCGCCAACTGCGCCAGCACTGAAATTTAAATAATAAATTATTTAATTAATCAGAATTAAAATTTTAGAAAGATCTTTCCAATCTTATTAAAATAAGAAGATTGTCTTCTGCAAAATAGAAGCGTTAGGATCAAAGATCCAACTGTGGGGAAATATCCCCAGATCAATCAGAGAAAGATTTCTGTAACTAACCTAACAAACCAATTGGCCCTATATAAAGGCCCCTAGACTCCAAGTCTCACACACATACACACCACATAAAAGAGAGAACCCTCTGAAAAATTTGAAAGGCAAGCCTTTGAAGAAAGAAGATCATCTTCTTCATCTTTGAAGGTAAAAGAATTTGATTCTTGAAGAAGAGAGATAAAAACATCTCATTAAAAGAAGAATTTCTTCTAAAAAGATCAAAGATCTAAGAATAAGATCAAGATCTTCAATATAAAAAAGATCATAAAGATCCAATCACAAAAGATTAAAGAAGTAATTTACTTCATCCCTAGATCTTTTGATCTACATAAAGGCACAGCCTTTTGATGAATCATTGGTTCTTGAATCTTGAGGTAGAACCTCTTTAGAACAAGAAAAAATTTGTTTCTTTGATCTTAATTGGATCAAGATGCGCTCTGCGCTATTGGACAGTGCCTTGCACTTTTGAAATGCGGCTTTACGCTCCTTGGATTGGCGCACTGCGCCAGAGAGCGCCACGTGTCAATCACAGAACAATCTGCGCTCTGTGCTCCTAAATATAGGGCACCGCGCTCTTGGAATGGCGCACTGCACCAGGGCGCGCCACGTGTCAGGCTATCAGCAGCGCACTAGCGCAGCGCACTGCGCTAACAGACTTGCGCTCACCAGAGCGTGACACGTGTCACCTCCACATGCTCTGGCGCCTTGCGCTCTTTAATTCGCGCAAAGCGCCTGATAGGCAACGTGGCGCACTGTCAGATTATTAAATGCTATGCATTGTTTAAAAAGGGCAGAGCCCAATTAAAAGTCTAACAGACCAATTCAAATGCTGTGCAGGCCAATTTTAAATGCTATGCATTATTAAAAAGCCCAATGCTATGCATTGTTTAAAAAGGGCAGAGCCCAAGCAAAGGCCTAGCAGGCCAAAGATAAATAAAATGTTGAACATTTTCAACTGGACTTAGCCCAATTCTGGCCATAAGTCCTCAATATAAATTGAGCTGAGCACAACTGCTCTCTCAATCAATTTCCACCCGGTTCGAGGGTACATCTCTTTACTCCTCTGATATTTGTCGTTGTAATCCTTCAACGTCTTCAGAGAGGTGACGGCTCCCGACAGCCATACATTCCACAGATTACAATGGACCACCATGTCCTTAAACTGGAAATCGACCGAAATATCCCTAAACTAAACAATAGAGTCTAAATTCTCTTTTGTTGGATCTAAATGATCCTGTTAAGTTGATCTTAGTCTGGAAATTCGACTAACGTATCCTTAACAAACGTTTAAGTTGATCTTAGCCTCAAATAAGGCTAACGGATCCTTAAACCGAAACCCCAAACCCAAATCTAAGAAAATACGGATTTGGACTAATCCATGTCCTATGGGCGACAACACAAATTAGTCTCCGTATACAATCCAAGGGCAACCGAACACAAAACAAACACCCACGACATGAAGTGATCATCTGGAGAAGGAGAAAGTTGTTACCGCGATGCGGTAGCGTAATTAACTGCAGGGGCTTGCGCCTGCAGGGAAGAGCGTCCCCACAATCAAAAACTCCTCGAATGAGGGGGAATCTGACGAAGTCTGCTACATCGGCCGCATCCGTTTAAACCTTCGATACATGGTGCCATAAATCAACTTGGCATTTTCGGAGAGGTGGACGGATAGCACCTATTAGCATCTTCCCCGAATTTCAGGCAAGACGTCCGCCGCGTCTTCGTCTCGTCCTTCGGAGGGGAACAGATTCTGGCACGCTCGGTGGGACCTCTTCCTCTTTCCACTCCACACTTCATGTGTCGTGTTCGTGAACGAATCGCGGTTTGCTGTGATTGCTTGTGGATTCGAGGTACTTAGATTTGGTGTCTTCCTCCGTGCAGAAAACAGAAGATCGATGGCTTCAAACTGCACTAACTGCAACTGCAACTCTCACTTCGTCCTTGCTGGAGGAGTAACTTACGGGCCCCAAGCAGCCTCCCTTTTCAAGATGCCAGTGGAGCAGGTAACTCAAGCCACCACTGGACTATTCTTCGGGACCATACTCCCACCCATGAGCTTCAACGCCCTTGTACCGTCACAAGAAGCTCCCAAGAAGTCGGTATTCGATCGGCTTGCTACTACTGCGGCCCCTCTCAACGGGTTGCCCAACTCCACTACCTCGGTTTTTAACAGACGGGGCCAAAGTTCAAGTGGACCTATGAAGAAGCCTGCAATACCAGAAGGTGTTATCCCGAAGCGGATAGCCATCCATGCTCCCAAAATCGTTAAGGCGGTTTCTCCTGCCAAAGGGTCGGTCTTCACAAGACTGACTATTTCTGCTCCTGTTCCAGGCGAAATCACCAAGGTTGCTTCCCCTACTCGGAAGTCTGCTTTTGATAGGTTGGCTGTTCCCATTCAACGGACGTCGGTCTTTAAAAGGCTGATACCAGCGAATTCTGACCAACACAGGGGGCATGAGGAGGTTACCCCTACGGCTAAACTAACTCCAATCGCGCGACATGCTCGCCGTCGTCACTGGCGCCGGGTAAGGAAGGCTGGGGGCAACTCTCCCTCTGGGCTAACTCCACCAACTCTGATGGTGGAAATCAATGCTGCTGTTCCGACCGAGAATAGCTTTGAACCGCTAAGAAGGGTGCGCAAAAACTTGCCAACTGCCGTATTGAAAAGATCTCCTACACCTGTGGATAATGCCCCAAAGGTGAAGCTGGTGCAGCCCCCTCAACAGCTGTCCTCTAAAATTTACAAGGTCTGGCGTCAAGTCCAAGACTCCGTAATGGATCAAGACTATCTCCGCCGACAGAAAAAGATAAAGGTTCGGCAGGAGAAAGACTACTTTATCAAACCAGAAAAAGCAACAGCTACTTGGGTGCCCACTACAACGGCCCCCTCAACTTTGACCGCCCACAAAAGAAGGGGGTCGGAGAAGATCCTTGCATCTTTGGCAAATCGCAAAGATACTGAATCTAAACGTCCCAAGTCTGGGGGCATGGTGGTGCACACTGTCTATATGGCATTCGGGAAAGAGGATAGC
Source organism: Agapanthus africanus (assembly GCA_030015575.1). Lineage (NCBI taxonomy): Eukaryota > Viridiplantae > Streptophyta > Magnoliopsida > Asparagales > Amaryllidaceae > Agapanthus > Agapanthus africanus. Next base: position 286,878,190 of record JASDDO010000006.1, read on the forward strand.
CGCGCTTCGACGGGTCACCGACCGCTCACCCGTTCCGTGACAAAAGCCCAGGAGAAACAACAGAAGTTTCAAGAGATGCTGACTACAATGGCCGTACTTACCGGGCCAAAAGAAAGCCTGGAGGCATCATCAGAACAACGTCACGAACAAGAAACTGATGCTGACTTCCTATGCAGGGTCCGCGAAAAGAAGGATAGAGAAGCAGCAGAACAAGCTGCCAACATAAAACAAATGGCGCTTCTCTTCCAAGACATGGTAGGAATAATGTTACAGGCGGACCCTCCAGCTGAAGACCCTCCGATCATTATTGAAGACGATAGAGGGGAGACACCTAATCCTCCTCCGGCTCATTCAGTAGCCAAGGAGGAAACCATTTCCAAAGCTGCACTAGACGACTATATAGATCAGCAGATACGAGTTCATCAGGCGAATCAAGCGGCTGGGCAAATTGTTAGAACCGGACGACCTTATCCAGGCCGGTATGACCAAATCAGTTACCTGCCAGGATATACGATCCCTAAGTTCCATGTATATAAAGGGACGGAAAACCCGCACCAGCATGTCGCTCGATTCAGGGCCTTATGCGGTAACACTGGAGGCGACAACAAACTGTTGCTTCGCCAATTTGTCGGCAGCTTAGCAGAAACGGCCATTGAATGGTATTCGGAGCTACCTAACGACTCTGTAAAAACATTTGCGGAGATGGAGCTACTGTTTACACAAAGATTCGCGAGTGCTAGTGAACGCACCCCGATAACGGCACTGATTAATGCCAGGGTGAAGCCAGGCGAGACGTGGGTCCAGTACGCTACCCGATGGCGGAATCTGTGGTCGAAATGCGAACAGCGGATCGAAGAAGCGCCGGCGGTGGGCATGTTCGTGGGCACTCTTGACCCTCAAGCGGCCATCTCCTAGTTCATGATGTTCTTCAAGCCAACTACTTTCCAGGCCTTGATTGACAAACTGGCCCAAATGGACCAGATGGGTCACAGACCGTCTCCTCCAAAGCCAGACTCTCGAAATGAGAAAAGAAAAGGGAAAGCGATCGTCGTCGCCAATACTCAACAACAGCCGAGCAACTCAAAACCGGTTGTTCTCCAAAACAACGTGCGTCCATGCCCATCCCTCAAAGAGAGACCGGGACGTCCTTACTCGTTTCCTCAGGATAAAACGAGGAGACTGTTCGAGCTGGCAGTGCGCAACAGACTCATCAATCTGCCAAATCCAAAACTTCCGTTGCAGCCAGGCGATGTCAACGATCTTAATTACTGCCCTTACCACCAAGAGGTAAGCCATCCAATCGAAGATTTCTTCGTCTTTAAGGGATGGATCGAGGATCAATACCAACAAGGCAAGTTCGCGTTATCCGAAAATTGGAAGGTGAACCCGCCACAACCTCATGTTCCTAAAAAGGTGGACACGCCGCGGGCATCGTGCTCTTTTGTTGAAGAGGCCCCTTGTGAAGTGGCCCTTTCGGCCAAAACCAAAAAGATGCTGAATAATCTTCAGACATGCCCGGCGATCAGATGGAAGAACCTGTTGGAACCTGAGATCATCAAGGGGATGCTGAAGCCGCGCCCAATTCCAAATATTGGTGGTGATAGCCAAAGCGTTCACACCCAGCCATCAAAATTTTCAAAAAAGAAGAAGAAATCCAAGAAGCCCGTGAAGCCTGGCGACAAGCGCACGGACTTACAAAAGTAGATTGACGCGCTGGAAGAGTATAACCAGAAGGCGCGGACTCCAATCATGCTCCAAGAATTCCTCAGCCATGTTCTTGAGGACGGAAATGATGGAGAAGAATCGTCGGACGAATCTGAGGATTATGTAGCAAGTTGCCATGTGATCTCTCATTCATCGCTAGACAATGAAAAGGCTCCTTGCATAAAGAAACTGGGGGTAGAGCCTGAATCGGAACTTCTTGGGCCGTCAGATGAAATGATCGACGCATTCCTAAACGAAGCTCTCCTGAGAAGTAAAGCCGATCGGGAGCGTGAGATGGCCATATTTGAAAAGGCCAAACACCGGCGACTAGACAAAAGGGTCGAAACACTCTCACCGGATCAAAATACATCCGCTGCAAATGAAAGCAGGATCAAGATAAGGAAACGATTCGCCAAAGCCATATCAATGGGGATGAGGCTGCCCTCTTTCAGAGAAAATTCTCCTGGTAGTATACATCTTGATGAAGCGGACGTGCATCCTAACTTCTGCTTATATCATCAGAAGATCGCACATCCTACTGAAGACTGCAACTCCTTTAAGTGTTGGTGGAAAGAATATGTCCCTCACAGGGAACACTTCAACAGGACAAAGCGTGAAGCTCGTAGACAGCAGAAAAGTGCGGCAGATGAGCGTATAATAGTAGCCGGCAATTGTCATAGGGTTGATCCCGGGGGATCGCGAGTTCTCACTTTCGGGGGCGACTCCGACGAAAAAGTAGTCCTCGGCCCTCTTTTCAAAGAATCCATCTCTGAAATGAAAGAATGGAGGAGTTGCGAGAACATTCAGCCGTGCAATTGCACGCTACCCGGAAAGAATCCCGGACCCGCAAACAAGGGATCGAACAAAAAGGATAAAGGGAAGGAAAAAACGGTCTTCGTCACCAACGCTCAACAACAATCGAGTGACCCTACACCGGTTGTTCGCTAAAGCAACAAGCAGCAACCCCTCTATAAAAAGTTGAAACGTCCTTACTCTTTTCCCCGGGATGAAATAATGACACTGTTCAAACTAGCGGTGCGCAACAGGCTTATCACTCTACCGGAGCTGAAACACCAGCTACAACTGAATGAGGTCAACAATCCTAATTACTGCCCTTACCACCAAGTATTGGACCATCCGATCGAAAACTGCTACGTCTTCAAAAACTGGGTTGAAGACCAATGCCAACAGGGCAATTTTGCGTTGTCCGAAAACTGGAAAGTGAGCCCGCCACAGCCTCATGCTCCTAAAAAGGTGAACACGCCGGGGGCATCATGCTCAGTCATAGGGAAAGCCCCATAGACCGAGAAGTCAGTAAACTAGAGATTCGCCTCAAATACGGCGACGGCGGACCGAAACGTCCTTAAACTAACAGTGGACCGAAATGTCCCTAAACTAACGACGGACCACTATGTCCTAAAACTAGCCGTTGACCGAGACGTTGATAAACTACGATTGCAGCGTCCCAAAGCTGATAAAAAAATAAATAAATAAAAAAAAACGGTATGTCCATAAGCAAAATGGCCACGGATGAAAACCCGAAAGGGCTCCGTGAGTAAAAACAGCAGGGCTACCGGCGAGTGTTCGCGAAAACCCGAAAGGGCGCAACCCCGTTAGAAAAAAGGGAGAAAAAAGTGAGAATAAAAAAAAAGAAAACGGTATGTCCATAAGCAAAATAGGCACGGATGAAAATCTGAAAGGGCTCCGTGAGTAAAAACAGCAGGGCTACCGGCGGGTGTTTGTGAAAACCTGAAAGGGTGCAACCTCGTTAAAAGACACTTACAGGGTCCTCTCGACCTTGTAAGGAGAAACCACCTGCGTAAGATCCTTACGACTCACAAGGGAGCAACACACTTAGGGATCCTCACGATTCCTAAGGAAAAATTGCACTTGCGAGATCCTCATGACTCGTAACGAGAATTCTCTTATGGGACCCTCACGGCTCATAAGATTTGAAAGTCTTAAGTTACGGAGACCTGAACCTGTTCTTAAGAAACCCCCATAACTTCCGATATTGCCCTACAAGCGGCTCAATACTGACCCTTGTATACAATCCACGGGCGCGAATAAACATTTCCCTAACCAAGTCCCAAACGTGACTAGGGATATGTTCGCATGATGAACAAACACTTGTAAGTCCTCTCGACTTATAAGGAGAAACCACTCTTGTAAGATCCTTACGACTTATAAGAGAACACACGCTTAGGAATCCTCACGATTCCTAAGAAGAAAACGCACCTACGAGATCCTCACGACTTGTAGGGAGAAATACCTTTATGAGACCCTTACAGATCATCAAGTCAAAAGCCTTAGTCAATGGGATCCTAACCCTGTTTGCTAAGCCACCTTTGTTCGACATCGACAGAGGCAAATGATGATTCGCTCCTGGCAATATCCCAGTTGTAGCGATGCTGAGACCTGAATCGGTATCAAATTCTAAGTCCTTTCATGGCAAATGATGATTTGCTCCTGGCAATATTCCAGTTGCAGCGATGCCGATGCTAAGATTGGCACCAGATTCCAAGTTCCATACTCGTGGCAAAAAGTCAACGAGCCAAAAATGCATAGGAATGGCCGAACTGATGGGGCAACTTGCAACGAAATCAGCAAGTAAAAATGTATGCATACAAAAATAGCCGAAATAATTGTGCAACTCGCAATAAAAAGCAGCGAGTAAAAAGAAAAATAGCCGAAATGATTGGGCAACTCGCAATAAAAAGCAGCGAGTAAAAAGAAAAATAGCCGAAATGATTGGGCAACTCGCAATAAAAAGCAGCGAGTAAAAATGAAATAAATAGCCAAAATGATTGGGTACCGCGAAAGATAGCCGAAATGATTGGGCAATCACGACATTCGCGATGTTAAAGCTGAAATGATAGAGCATCGCGGAAAGAAATAAAAAAAATGAAATTTATGCCCTACATGTGAGATCATATCGATCTCTGTATACAATCCAGCGGCACAAACAAAAAGGGGAACCATACCTTCCCACCAGGCTCCATCTGAAAGAGAGCCAAGTCTTGACGGTTCACAGACAATCTAGAGACCACCTCGATATTCGTCTCGTTATAGCAGACGCAACGTCAAAACAAAGTGGAGTGACGGCAAAATCCCAACTCCACCTCGACATCCGTCTCGTTACAGCGGACGCAAGTCAACAACGACGTTCCTTCGCAGTCCAGCAGGATGTGGATGCAATGTCAACGAAAGACCCCATGGCCAGCAAAGCGGAGTAACGGCAAAATCCCGGCTCCACCTCAACATTCGTCTCGCTACACCAGACGCAATGTCAACAACGGTATTCCTTTGCAGTCCAGCAGGATGCAGATGCAGCGTCAACAAAAGACCTCATGGCCAAAACAAAGCGGAGTGACAGCAAAATCCTAGCTCCACCTCGACGCTTGTCTCGATACAGTAGACGAGATGTCAATACAGCGTTCTTTCTCCAGCAGGATTCGGACGCGCCAAAGCAAACGAAGCGAAAGCCAAATTCCTAGCTTCAGGGTCTTGACGGTAACTCATATAAAACCTGAAAGACTACCGGGGATCATCCCACATAGAATGGTCACCACCTCGATATTCGTCTCGATACAGCAGACGAGATGTCACCACAGCGCTCTTCCTCCGGCAGGACTCAGATGCGACAATCAAACAACGGAGCCACGGCAAAATCCCTAGTTCCAAACCTCGACGGTTCATCAGCAACCTAGAGACAATCGCGACATTCGTCTCGATATAGGAGACGCAATGCCAGCAAAGCGAAGCAAAGGCCAAATTCCTAGCTACAGGGTCTTGATGGCAACTCATATAAAACCTGAAAGACTATCGGAGATCATCCCACACCAGCGCGGAGTGGTTATGACTCATCGGGGCTCTCCAAAATGAGCCTGACCTCAAGTAAAAAGCGGCATGGCAAAATTCCTAATGCTTGCTCTTCAGACGGTCAAACTGCCTAGGAGGATTGCTTGAAGACGTCTTGTCCAGCCCGCGAAGGGATCAGAGACACGACAGTCGCAAGGCTACTCGAACAGCAAGGTTGCCTATCGAGAAATACATCAGCCGACGCGACGGTACGATGGACAAAACTCTAGTACTACAGACCCTAACGGACCTCTGTCGTAAAGAGCAGAGGTTAACTGTGACGTTAGGATATCCTTGCGAGAACTTCTCGATTCGTCTCGACTCGTAGGGAAAAGCCTTAGGCAATAGGGATAAAAACCTGTTTCCTAAGCACTGAGGCCCTGCAAGTTGGTCCAAAACGGACTCTTGCATACTATTCACGGGTCATACTCTCCAAGGTCGAATCTCGACAAGGAGGGAAACAACCACTTACGGGTCCTCTCGACCCGTAAGTGGGAAAATTCTCTTGTGAGATCCTTTCGACTCTCAAGAGAAAACACACTTAGGAATCCTCACGATTCCTAAGGAGAAAACGCACCTACAGGATCCTCTCGACCCGTAGGGAGAAAATACTTTATGAGACCCTCACGGCTCATGAAGTTGAAAAGTTTTAGCTGACAGACCTTAACCCTGTTTTCTAAGCCATCGCCACTTTGCCAAAAAGCATAAGATTGACAGTTATATACTATCTACGGATCGCACTTGCTAAAATCGCATGGCAAACAACACAGCAAGAAAGAAGAAAGCAGAAAAATGACACAAGACATTATGAAGAATGTATATCTTTTATTCATGAAATCGATTGAGTACAAGATACATTGTGTTAAAGAATAAAAGAAACAAATACATTTTATTTACAATTACAAATGATACAAAATGATTCATGAAGAAGGAAGCGTCTTAAGTAGGCCCATCAATTGCTCTCACACTTCCTTCAGCGCCTTCTCATGATCGGATGCCGCGGCCAACTCCGCTTCCACCTGGGCCCGCTGCTGCAAATAGGATGAAAGTTGTTCTTCAACGGCTCGCTGAGCTTCTTCACGACCTTGGGCATCACGCTCAACGGTATCGAGCTTCTGCTTTAATGTTAACCCGTCGGAGATACTTTGCAAAAGGCCCTCAAAGATAACTTTCACCCGGGCAGCATTCGGGTCGACCTCAGCGCGCAGTCGAGCAGACTCGCTTGAGGTTTCTCTGCATTCCCTCCGCTTTAAAGCCACTTCTTGTTCAAGATGGCAGAAATAAGAAGCGCTCTGCTCGATCCATACCGCCCGTTGAGTGCTCGCGGCCAAAATCTCGGGGGCAGGACGCATAAGCTCCAGCTGATGCAGGCGGGCCTCAATCTCCTGCAGTGATTAACCCAAGACTCGACGACGCCTTCATTATGAAAATTTACAAGCGTTGCCAGCATCGGATTAACCTCCGCAGCGAAATCTGCGGTGGATGTAGGAGCTTCTGCGTCAAGCTCCTCGACGCATCCGCTCAGCATACTCAAACTCATCGCAACACTCTTTGAGGATCGACGCCTGGAGAATGGGCCTGCCGGCATCATAATGCGGGACTCGAAAGGAACCAGAACCGAAGCGATAGCTGCAAAACAAATCACAATAAGATGACAGACCTAAAAATACAGGAGACTCATGAACAATGGAGTTTACTATACCAGCTGCAGCAGGCAGCAAAGCCGGGAGGACCGGTGGCGCAACCGATCTCTTATCTCCTCCTTCGATCTGCAGCACTGCAATCAGGGCAAGGAAGAATCAGAGACAATTTCATTATTGGAAAAAGAAAAGGAATTAATTGAAAACTATACTCACCAGCGCCACTAGATGAAGCAAGCTCCGACGGGAAGGAGAAGTGTGGATGCAGCACCCGGTACAGGTGATCAAAAAGCACTCCTGCAAAGACGCAATAGTATAACATCAGTACATAAATTATGCAGCCAAGATAAGACTGATGGGTCGCAAATCCATACCTTCCAGCATCTGCGATGGTACGAAGGAGGGTAGAGAGGTGGCCATCGTCAGGGCAATAACTGACGGCGCTCCCTCGAGTAAAGGGGCATCAGCACTAGCCGCACCTGCGTTAGAAATAAGATAAGCCCTGTCAGGAAGGATTGCAGAATAAAAAGAAGGACGGTAACCCAAAATTTACCTGATGAGTCGCCAGCCGAAACGGCAGCGTCTCCCTCCTCCATTGGCATGGGTTCACCTCCCGTTGCCTCATCGCCAGACTCTACGGGAGCCGTCGTCGTGCTCGCAAGGCCAGGAGACGGCGAAGGACCATAAGCAGGGAGAGCGATGATCGGGACGATGCCCGACTCTTGAGAAAGAGCGCCCGTCTCGTCCTCAGCGATCATGCCCGTTTCGCCCGCTACCCCCTCAGGCTCGGCGGTCGCAACCGTCTCGTCCACCACTGCCATGGGATCACCGGTCGCAGCCGCTCCATCCGCTGCTGCCTCAGGCTCGGTCGTAGCGGCCGTCTCATCTGCCGCCACCTCGCGCTCAGCAGTGGTGGCCGTCTCAGGCATAGTAGTCTTGACTGTCTCGTCAGCCATTAGCTCAGGCCCGGCGACTACGGCTGCACCGCCTACCGTTGCTTCGGGATCAGCTGCTACCTTCTCTACCGTCCCCTCAGGCTCAACGACCGCCGCCGCTCCTTCAGTAGGACTCGGCCCTACAGGAAAAGATGTATGGGAACTGATAGTTGTACAACTTTTGCAACAAAGCCTCGAAAAGCACATTACCTGAGGTGGATTGACCGTTGGCTTCCCGAGCTGCACGCGCCGCCCGTCTATGAGCAGCGACCGGGGGCTCCTCTGAGGGAGTAGCGGCGGGAGTAACGGCGCTTGAGCCCGCTCCCACGGCCAAAGCAGCACTACGCTCCTTCGCTGCGCGCCTCAAGCGCTTTCTCTCCTCCCGGGCCGTCACGACGGACCTCTTGGAAGCCTCCTTCAGCAAGGCGTCGTCGTCCGCGTTTAGAATTGCCTCCAGAGCCTTCAAGGCATCCATCATTGGCTTTTTAAGTAGAGAATCTCATGGCAACCCCGAAGAGGCCGGGACTTCGGTAGCTGGCCCGGGGATAATTCCTGTGTCGGCTCGCGAGGCAGGTCTTGTGGTCCCTGCAATGAGACAAAGAAAAGGTTAGATTGGCCATAAAAAAGGAAAATAAAGACTCGATGAGCCGAGACGTACCAACGCCTGATAGAGCGCGTTTCCTTTCCTCCTCCTTGAAGGTTTTGAGGGAAACATCGATGGCTTCTTCAGTAGAAATGCCTGTTTAAAAAGGAAAAGCGTTAGTCAAAGACAATGATAAAAGTACGATGAAATGACGAAGAATACAACTAGTGATTACCTGATTGCGCGAGTTTAGCCAACCACACGTCGAGCCTTGCCGATCGCTCAGAAGCCGCGATGGCGGCCGCCAGATCGGTGTCTTCTGGCTCTACGAAGAAACCCTCGTTTCTTCCGTACTTACTTAGGCCTTCGGTAAGAGGGGCCTGAGGCCCTAAGCCGACCACGGCATCAAGAGAAAGAACAGACTTCTTCTTCCTCTTCTGCGTGCGGACCCCGGTCGCACCTAAAATCAACTTGCGCTTCGTGGGCACCTTGGGACGGCGGGTCCCGATGTCCGAGCCCATGCCGGATTTAGGCGAAACCACATTCACCGTCTCCACCGGAGCACGGGGCGCTGGGGGCACGTCCATGGTATCACAGGGCAATCCGCGCGGGGGGCTTAGCACACACGGAGGCTCATCTCCAGCATCTCCTCTTAGTGGAGGAACGACAAGGGTCCTTGGCCTTAGGGGGGCTTTGCGATCGTTGGCGAGGGCGCACCCTTGCGGTCAATCAGCAGCCGCTTCTCTTCCCAGATAACAGCACCCATCGCGTGCTGATACCAAGCCCCGTACACATTGAGGGCCCTTGGAATGCAATTTGGTTCGCTAATAAAGAAGTGAGAGCCCGTGTTTAGCCGCATAAAATGATGTAGTGCACTCCGTATCCCCTCCCTGGTGGCTCAGGCTCTTCCAAAAATGCCTCCAGTGGGACCCCCTGGTTATAGCTTAGTTGTTGGGCAAACCGATGGGGGTTGTACCTTATAAAAAGCGCCATATCATTCTGCCTGAACACCAGGAAGCCCGGCCGGATGGAGTATAAGTGAAGAATCTCCCGGGCTTTCAATACGGAGGTCCCGTCCTTGAAGTTATCACGCAACGCTAATACCGCCTTGGAGGTCTCCGGGCCGATGGTCATGACCTTGTCCGTGAAAGAAATGCCCGCTTCGACCGTGCGCGGATGAAGAAGCAACCCCCTAGCCTCCCGCGGAGGCGGATTCACAATAGAAGCGCCGACCAGCCGCATGACTTTCGGAAGTCTGCACTTCTCATAGAACGACGGCCTCTTGTGAATACCAAAAACCCCGAGTACATGCATTTCCATCCATGAAGTAAAATAGTGCATCGAGAAATTGGCGGGTTGCACCCCCGGTTCATTTGCGTCTGCCGCCACGCTGAGTCCATGGTACAGATGGGACAACCCGACGATTCTAATCGACAACTGTATACCAGCCACCATCCGATGCGCTGGGTAGAAGATGGACGGCCTCATGTAGCGCGGGTGCATGGGGAGCACGAACCAGCACAGCCATAACCCCAGAAACCCGAGAAAGAAGGTCTCCTCGTCGATGCCCGAGGCGGCGATTTCCGATTAGGGCATGATCGCTGCATCGGGAAGGTAGAAACCCTTTTGGTCGCCCTCCAGTGCTGGTCGACGATCTAAGCCAAAGCCGAAGGGGTCGTCAAGCTTGGCGAACTTTTTGCTCCGCTGCGATAGAATCTCCGGTCGAAGGAAGCGGGCGATGAAGTCTGCAAAACTAACTCCCCGGCCTTCCGATTCCAAATAGAGACTTTCATACATATTCAGCACCTTCACCAGACTCGGAAACTGGTGCTGAATAGCATTTTCCGGCGTTAGGCCTATTACCAGCGGCTTGGTGGCGAAGACATATTCATCAGGAGGAAGTAGCTCTTCATAATGCTCCCCCCTCACCGGCAAACCGGAAATCTCAGCAAATTCTTCCAGGGGGATGGAGACTTCCCTGTTCGTCAGAAGAATGGTATGGGTGGGGATGTTTCATTGTTCCACGAATGCCTTAACCCACCACGTCAGAGGAGCAGGGTACTCGAACAATGAGGCGTAGACTGCGGGTTATAGACCAATCTTCAGCAAATGCGTCTTCTTCGCTGACAAGATGTACCTGGCCCACTGCAAATACCCGGCCGATTGTAGAGTGGTTAATCCAATGTTATAGGGTTGTCCCCAAGGGCGCGCCTCACCCTGGCATATGCGCCGCCCCAGAATATCCACGGCTGCCGGCGGTTGCACGGGAATGGCAGAAATCGAAGGCTGAAGAAGATCCTCCGAATTCCAATTTACGATCTCCACGGCATAGTTCACCGGGGGTACATCTGCATATGGGATAGATGAGATCGGTTCTGACGGCGTCGCACAAGAGAAGCTTCGGCGACCCTTGATAATCTCGCTATACCACCTACCCTACAGGTGAAGGATCTTATACTCCGGGTCGAAATCCTTAATAAGTGCAAGAACCTCCCGGTCCACTGGCGCTTCAGGAAATCCTCCCTCTGAGCGGAAGAACGGGAATGAAAGATCAGCAGACATGTTGCCTGCAAGAAAAAACGAAATTCAGTTATCAGTATCAAAAGTTAATTTTAAAAATTCCAACGCTTGGTATTTTAAAATTCATACCACACTGCAACATAGTGGAGAGGGGACCAAAGGGGGACCCACAAAATCCAGATGATAATGTATCAGTTAATAAGACAGCCTTATCATTGGATGAGACTGTCAATTAATGAGGAGATCCTCAAAAGAATATTCTTATTAAATGAGAAATCCCTTGAGATAAGGAGAAAATCTCCTTTTTCAGAGCAAAGCTCTGTCACAGAGTGACACTTGTCAAACTCTGGTCACAAGGGAATAAAATTCCTTAAAGAGTCTAGCTCTGTAATAATGATGGAAAAATCCATCAAAGGAAAAATTAATTCCTAAAAATCAAAGTTCTGGGATCTTAAAGATCCATGAAAAACTCTTAAAAGTTCATCATCAGAAGATCAAAAGACCTATATTCTGTTAATGAGCAAAGCTCTGTTCATGGGTTAAGAAACCCTGAAACAAATTCTTGAGAGCAAAGCTCTGTTTGTGAAACCCCAAAGGGGATTTCTTTAGATCAAAAGATCTATAAGAGCAAGGCTCTATTAATTAAAGTTGATTTAATTAAGTTTAAATTTTTACCTAAAATTTTCTAGGGTTCTAACTCTGAAGTTCTTGAAAACAAGAGCAAGGCTCTGAAAATAAAATTTTTGAAGATGATAATCATCTACTGAGGACCAAGGGTCCTATTTATAGGCGCTCAAGTGCCTCTTCAACTCCTGAATCGATCCAATGGATCAGATGTTGCCACCGCTGCACTCACGTGTGCGCCACGTGAGCGCAACAGTGGGGGGGCATTTGTTTCCCCAATCAGAGCAAAGCTCTATTTGAATTTCAAAATTCAAAAGGTGAAGCAACGCTTCAGATCCCTTGCGCTGTGCGCAGAGTGCCACGTGTCAAAAGCAGACATGCTAGCGCAAGGAGCGCTGCGCCCAAGGCAGCGCACCCCCAATCAGAGCAAGGCTTTGTTTTAAAATTCAAAATTTAAAATAAAGGAAGCAACGCTTCAGATAACTTGCGCTCTGCGCGGCGCGTCAAACAGTGGTTCGCTAGCGCAGTTGCGCTGCGCTCTGCGCTGCGCGCCACGTGTCAAACAGTGGTGCGGTAGCGCAGTTGCGCTGCGCTCTGCGCTGCGCGCCACGTGTCAAGCGCAGGCGCGCTAGCGCAGTTGCGCTGCGCTCTGCGCTGAGCGCCACGTGTCAAGCGCAGGCGCGCTAGCGCTAACTGCGCCAGCACTGGAATTTAAATAATAAATTATTTAATTAATCAGAATTAAAATTCTAGAAAGATCTTTCCAATCTTATTAAAATAAGAAGATTGTCTTCTGTAAAATAAAAGCCTTAGGATCAAAGATCCAACGGTAGGGAAATATCCCCAGATCAATCAGAGAAAGATCTCTGTAACTAACCTAACAAACCAATTGGCCCTATATAAAGGCCCCTAGACTCCAAGTCTCACACACATACACACCACAGAAAAGAGAGAACCCTCTGAAAAATTTGAAAGGCAAGCCTTTGAAGAAAGAAGATCATCTTCTTCATCTTTGAAGGTAAAAGAATTTGATTCTTGAAGAAGAGAGATAAAAACATCTCATTAAAAGAAGAATTTCTTCTAAAAAGATCAAAGATCTAAGAACAAGATCAAGATCTTCAATATAAAAAAGAAAAAAGATCATAAAGATCCAATCATAAAAGATTAAAGAAATAATTTACTTCATCCCTAAATCTTTTGATCTATATAAAGGCACAGCCTTTTGATGAACCATTGGTTCTTGAATCTTGAGGTAGAACCTCTTTTGAACAAGAAAAAACTTGTTTCTTTGATCTTAATTGGATCAAGATGCGCTCTGCGCTATTGGACAGTACCTTGCACTTTTGAAATGCGCCTTTGCGCTCCTTGGATTGGCGCACTGCGCCAGAGAGCGCCACCTGTCAATCACAGAACAATCTGCGCTCTGCGCTCCTAAATATAGCGCACTGCGCTCTTGGAATGGCGCACTGCACCAGGGCGCGCCACGTATCAGCAGCGCACTGGCGCAGCGCACTGCGCTAACAGACTTGCGTTCACCAGAGCGTGACACGTGTCACCTCCACATGATCTGGCGCCTTGCGCTCTTTAATTGGCGCAAAGCGCCTGATAGGCCACGTGGCGCACTGTCAGATTATTAAATGCTATGCATTGTTTAAAAAGGGCAGAGCCCAATTAAAAGTCTAACAGACCAATTCAAATGCTGTGCAGGCCAATTTTAAATGCTATGCATTATTAAAAATCCCAATGCTATGCATTGTTTAAAAAGGGTAGAGCCCAAGCAAAGGCCTAATAGGCCAAAAATAAATAAAATGTTGAACATTTTCAACTGGACTTAGCCCATTCTGGCCATAAGTCCTCATTATAAATTGAGCTGAGTACAACCGCTCTCCCAATCAATTTACACCCGGTTCGAGGGTACATCTCTTTACTCTTCTGATATTTGTCGTTGTAATCCTTCAACGTCTTTAGAGAGGTGACGGGTCCCGACAGCCAAACATTCCACGGATTATAATGGACCACCATGTCCTTAAACTGAAAATCGACCGAAATGTTCCTAAACTAAACAATAGAGTCTAAATGCTCTTTTGTGGGATCTAAATGATCCTGTTAAGTTGATCTTAGTCTGGAAATTCGACTAACGTATCCTTAACAAACGTTTAAGTTGATCTTAGCCTCAAATAAGGCTAATGGATCCTTAAACCGAAACCCCAAACCCAAATCTAAGAAAATACGGATTTGGACTAATCCATGTCCTACGGGAAACAACACAAATTAATCTCCGTATACAATCCACGGGCAACCGAACACAAAACAAACACCCACGATACGAAGTGACCATCTGGAGAAGGAGAAAGTTGTTACCGCGATGCGGTAGCGTAATTAACTGCAGGGGCTTGCGCCTGCAGGGAAGAGCGTCCCCACAATAAAAAACCCCTCGAATGAGGGGGAATCTGATGAAGTCTGCTACATCGGCCGCATCCGTTTAAACCATCGATATATGGTGCCATAAATCAACTTGGCATCTTCGGAGAGGTGTACGGATAGCACCTATTAGCATCTGCCCCGAATTTCAGGCAAGACGTCCGCCGCATCTTCGTCGCGTCCTTCGGAGGGGAACATCCCTTTCACAAAGGTGGCATGCTGAGAAACAAAACATCTTTTGTTCCTCGGTTTGGTAGAAGATATTCTCTTGCGAATGCTTGGGATATCCAACAAAACTTCCACAGAACTGACTTTGCCTCGAGCTTGTTCGGATTTTGCTTTTAGACATAGGCCGGACAACCCCAAATCTTAACTTACTTAAGATATGGGCTCTTTCCATTCCATATCACATATGAAGTGGTAGGTAACTGATTTGATTTGAACCCTATTCAATAGGTATGCAGCTTCTCAAGTGCATAACTCCCAAAAGGAAATAGGAAACTTAGTAGTACTCATTATAGAGCGCACTATATCTAATAGGATGAAATTGCTCCGCCCCGATACACCGACGTGCTGTGGTGTATACGGAGGAGTAAAGCTGAGAGAGAATCTCATTCTCCTTTAGAACAGTCCAGGAATCCCGTGCTCAAGTATTCTCCTCCTTGATCTCATCAAAGGACATAATAGCTATACCCGTTTTTGGTTCTCTACTTCTAACTTATATTCTGTGATTATCTCAAAAGTTTTGGACTTATGTTTCAATATGAACATATGTCTGAATCTTGAGAGATCATCAGTGAATGTAATGAAGTACAAAGAACCGGTCCTGGCATGTGTAGAAAAGGAACTTACATACATCATCATGTATCAATCCCAAGAGTTCACTAACTCTTTCTCTGTTTCCAATAAACAGAGCTGTGGTCATTTTATCTTTGTGACATGACTGGCAAGTTTTACAAGATGTAAATCCAAACTAATTTAAATATGCATCTTTATGTAACTTCAGCTAGTCAGGTCGCATCGATATGACCTAGTCTACAATGCCTCAAGAAGGATTCGTTCATTTCTGAAATCTTCCTCTTGTGTGTGTTCTGTACATTAAGAACAGTGATTTGATTTAGAACGTCTATGCTTTTAGATAACGTGCCTGATCCGATCATCTCTTGATATAGGAAATGTTCAAAACATTATCCAACAATACAAAATTATATCCTTCTTTACTAATAAAGAGACTGATATGATGTTGTATATCAGGTTCGGTATCTAATAACATTCGTTCAGAATCAATGTATTCTGGTAATACAGGGTGATAACTACCAACAGACTTGGCTGCAACACTTGCACCGTTTCTATCTCATGAAACTTATTACCCGTTCTCAGTTCTCTACCTATCTGTAGCCCATGTAACAAATTACATATGTGGGATCCTGATCTGGTATCAAATACCCAGGACGTAAAGAATATTGAGAAACAGTTCTGTAATGAACAAACCCGAAGAAGGTGCATCAACTGTGCTTTTTTCGTTTGGGTGGCACGGGAATTCTGGTAATCCCCTATTTCCTGCTCGGTCTTATAACATTTATAAGTTAGAGTGGGACCAACGTTCCCTAGCGCAGTATAACAAGAGGGTTCGGTCAATACATCCGTATTATTATCTTGATTAAGGCGTGACATAGTCGCAACCAGGAGAGAGAGAGAGAAGAAAACACTCAGCGTGCGCTTTTACAAGATTAGATTGGTTATCAATTTATCTAATCAGGATGGCTCCCACTGTTTTAGTCAAATCTTCTTTCAAACCATAAAAGGAAAGACTAGCCGGGATTAATTACACTCTACAAGTTTGCCAATCTTTCAGCCAGGCCAGTGCCGGTACTTTGAGGGAGGTTCCCCGTGCTTTCGCACGGACCTAATTAAAGTAAACCTCGTTTTTCCAGGGGTGTAACCCCGTTAACACCTTTCTAGACACCTACTTGATCGGCTAATTGTAATATGTAAAACTCTCCCAGGAGTAACTCTTACTCTCAGCGGGTATCGGGATCCAACTATCTCATAGAAAGTATGCAATCTCATTGTAATTTTCAACACTTGAAATTCCCAATAATATTTTGCCCCTAGCGTTCTATGACCTTGACGAATGCCAAACAACCCATAGTCCGCTAGTCAAGTTCAACCCGTACATTTCTTGATTGAATTAAACCCACCCGCATGACCCTTGACGAATGCCAAACAACGCCGTACGAATACCCTAATCCAATCGCATTGTATGCTAGCGGATAAGCACTAGTTAGCTACCGTACACTACGCCTTGATGAATACCAAACTACCGCAGCACGAATGCTAAGTAGTACTTATCTGAAATGACGGAGGGCTACGATAGGTTTTTAAGAAAACCCTTTGCGTAATGAACTTGATATCGTTGTAGAATCGAGTGATTTTAAATGGAGTGTTTTTGAGGCCTTTTCTAGTTTTGCTAATGAGGTCACTCCCGGTGAAGGGATCGTCGGCTCTTTCCTCATCGAATAAGGTGCAGAATATTTCACAAATATCACTATGCAAAGCAAAAACTATAGAAGCAATCAAAAGACAAACCGATTATGCAGCATCTGCTAGTTTCGCTAAAGAGGTTACTCCCGGTGAAGGGATCTCGGCTCTTTCCTTATCGAATAAGGTGCTGGATGTTCTACAAGGAACACCGCTATGCAAAGCAAGAACTAGAACTACTAGTTTTTAAACAAGTTTCTACAACATCTTTAGGTTTCTTTTATTTTCATTAATCTCATTAATGAAGTCCCATTTTTATTATGCTTCACAAGCATCACATTTGAAATGAAATCTGCAATATAACATATATCTCATATATATAATATAAACATTCGTCTCAGGCAGTAATATGATCTCATCACAGAACATTGCAGCAGAAGAACACATTTGAAATATTGGATATACTAGGACGTCCGTGTTTTATGCGAGCCTGTATAAAACGCGGATTCCACGGTCGCGATGAATAGCCAAACCCACATCCCTAGACCCCTACGAGAGCGGCAAGCAACACTGTCAATTCTACTGTTAGGAGACCCGGTCTCGACTTCTCGAGATGGTCTCCTACTGGACCTTAGAACCCGATTACTTATGCTCCCCGCCTTGGGTCTACCTAATGCGGAAAAGTAAATAATATACAATGGTGACATCATCCTCAGCCCGGAAGTACCCCAATAAAAGAATATTACATACAAATGAATTTTATATGAATGAAAAAGAAAAACCCTCATCTCACATAAAATCCCCGGCTATTCAAAACACGACGATCCAATATAACATATCACAGCAACACATAATATCACATATCATCAACGTAAGTAAATATGCGTATCCCAATTGTCGTTAATGTATAGCAACAAAACTGGCGATACACCATATATTACACTTACGATCGCAGAAAAGAAAGTGTAAAACTACAACAGTTGGAATCCGCAACCTACTTAGACATCGCATGCCCAACCAAATGAATTCCTTAGACATCGTATGCCTAACAATTATAAACCCCGCATTTTAGTCTCAATATCGAAAACTCTTTTCAATATCAAGTTGGGCAATTCAACAAGATTCCCGACATCTTGATTGAATGCTCATCGCAAACTTTAGTAGACGGCCGCACCCCCGGATGCCGTCGACGAAGTGCACTAAGGCGGAACACCGCTGTCGCGAGCACCCGAACGGATGCTTTCGGCGACGGGGTTCTTCTACAGTCACTTGGTCGGGGCTATGGGGCGTGGCTGTCTATTAAGTTTACCCGGCGAGTATCCGCGTACGCTACGTGATTGCGACGGACTTTTGATTGCATCAAAATCCCGTGGCAACCGATCAAATGAGACTAAACTGCTAGATTTATAACATTCAAATTAGTTATCTCATAACTACTTGTGGATTCCAAATATTGTATCACATTCCAGATAAACAGACAATATTAAACTTTCCGATCGATTTCCCTAATAGCTCAACACTTGAGCGGAGTTCAAAAAATATCCATCACATGCCACAGTACCAATGGTCCAGCCGTAGAAGGGTCAAGCCAACGCCTCACATGTGGCAACGCCGTACTGCCCCAAACCCTAAGGTTTAGAGGCGGTTCAGACGGTCACATAATCGAGTTAAGGTTTGTGTTCTTCTAGAGGGTCCACCGCGTTACTTGCATGATTTTTCGAAAGTTTCAAACTCGAGAAAAAATCCAACTTTTGAAAAATTTCCCGACAGGGGAAAAAGTGAGTTATTGATATATGTTCGAACTTTTTAACACGTTCTAAAATTATCAGGAAAAACTTAAACGAAGTTAAATTATCCGATCGAATCAACGAGTCCCCAATACATCCCAGAAAACTCAACACTTGAGTAATATAAAAAATACCCAGAAGTATCAGGAATTATCTACGGATTTTACTGTACAAAATTCAAACCATAATGCCATTGTAGCGCCGTGTAACCGCCGCGCAAGGCATGGTCCTGCCGCGGTTCCGCGGCGCTTTAAGCGAATTAATGGCTCGTTTTTTTACATAAATCCTTAGAATTCCCTGCTGATTTTTTTGAGTATTTTTAATGTAGAAAAAAATCACATTTTTAGAAAATATCCAGAGAGGGGTCTAAACCGGGGTTTCGGGGTTTGATCGGACTGTAAACTTCGTCTAGACTTCGCCTAAAGCTCTAGCTTGGCTTTGATACCACTGTAGGGTTACTAGGCACTCTTACAAGGGTTTATAAGGTATCAAACATGCCCGATTTAAAATTTAGACGTGCCGAACAACCCTAACCAAGATCTTTAAACTAGAGATTAGGCGAAACAAAGCATGTTAAACACTTTAACATCTAAGAGTTTGGGATTACAACCTTTGTAGTCTGGTCCTTCACTTCTAAAGCTCCGTGTTGAGGTCCCTTCACTGCGATCATCGAGTTTCCGGATTCTAGAGAGGCTCCACGAAGAGAAAGATGCAAGCTTGCTTCGGATCTTCGATAACAAAGATGATCTACCTTGAAGTTTCATTAACACAAGCTCTCACTTATAAATGAAGTGAACACCCTAATTTAAATGGCTAGGATAGATTAGGATGATGAAGTAGAATTTTAGCTCTCATTTGTTTTCTTAATCTCACTCATAATCATCACAAGAGCAAAAGCTAGAAACCTTTTCTCCAAGGAAGAAGAAGAAGAATATGAATCAATTATCCTTTTATGATGATTAATGAAAAATGTTAAGTTTGAGATTAGAAATGCAACCATGGTATATGTAACCCTTGTAGAGATTTAACTAAGGTTAAAGGATTGGGTTGGGTTGGATTAAAACAAATATCTTGCAGAATATCAAAACAAATATCTTTGCACAAAATAAAACAAAACCTTCTAAAAGGTTCTAGAAAAGATTAACCCAAATCAAACCCTAACCATGTTTAATCTCCACTAAACATGTTGCATTAATAACCCTAATATATTACAATATTATTTATCACATATACAATATTTATTGTAACGAAATAAAATAATACAATTAACATATATCGCATATATATCAATGTATTACCCGAGTGAGAAAAAGAATTTTTTAGTGAGCTTATATTAGTTAATGTAATTTAATATATCAAATATTTAATTATATATTAAATTATCGAATCAACACTTGATCCGATAATCCGGCTATTTCATAAATAACCGACTAATATAATCTGTATCAGTTCATCGAATCAACACTTAATCCGATGACCCGGCTATATCACATATACCCGGCCGATATCTCATATCGCGAGAATCTAATATGGTATCACATACATGTATTGTTCTCGGTCCCGCACATATCATATATGTGCTCCTACTCCGTTTTGCCTGAGCCAAGAAACCTCTGTGTAGGACTCTAAAGAATCGTCAATACGCCGGCAGTAGGTGATGATCATATCAAACACCCACAAGCTGCAAGCGGTCAGCTAAACATAACAGCCACCCAGGTATTGAGCGATCAGAAGATCAACAAGAAAGCCTGTACTTTCTCCCGTGAATCCAATCAGTAACACTCCCGTACAGTCCGGTCTCTCTGTCTGATATGTCGCATATCTCGCCTAGGGGTGGTAAACGTCAGACCCCGGTAGTTTGATAAGTCATGTCGATATGAGATCCATAACAGTTCGAGAAACTACTGATAATACTTACCAGTAAATTTCAGCAACCCTGGCCAGGGATTTCCGGTTATAGCCAATTGAACACAGCGCAACATCAACTCCCTATACCGGGAGAGACGAAACCCCTCCTATCGCTCATTGCCACCATGTGATTCGGGACTGTACCCAAAAGCCACCTTTTTGCACGCCCTCTTGGACATGGTATGATGGAAATCAAAGCACAGTGGGAATCACACAAGACTCTATGACGATCTCGGGTCTACAGACTAACCTGTATCAGTGTCACCAGAGAACTGCCATCTGACGTGAGGTATAATACCATCTGGGCGTTCTCGGCGAGTCCGTCTAGTGTACCCAGTCTCCACTGAGCACCCGTACACCATCCTTGATGTCAAACACCGATGGATATGGGATCATCCATCGCCCATCATATGGGTCAAGATGCGTATACGCTAGTCTACTCTGGTGTATCGATGCCCTGTCTCGATACACCCTCGACTAGGAACAGTTATAGGATGTACTCGTCGACTACCGTGGCCCCACTAGTATGAACTCATCATAGTCCCAGTAGTCGAGTACATATCCTAAGGGCTTTATCAACATGTAACACAGAGACAATCAGAGTATATGTTAAGATAAAGTACAACCAGATAGCATACTATCATGTCGAGCAAGAAAGTCCTCCCTATATATGTCCAAGCATCCATTACAATATACAACGCATGTACAGTAGTGGCCTCTAGGGCATACATATAACTAACAATTCTATTACCTTGGTTCTCTCCGTTTCATTGCTTACCAGTTTATGTTTTGCAGATTTCTTGGTGACCGATACCGGGAGTTATGAAGTTTTTTTGGAAATTGATGGTCTTACTTTCCACGCTCACATTTATTGTAGGGCAAAGAAAGTGATTTTCCAAATTCCCGGACATCCGGAGTTTGTTTTGCTGGAGGTAGCAGTTCTGTCGGGCTAGTCGAGTTTAGGGCTAGGCCGACAAGCAATGTTCTTTCGTCAATGGAAGTTGATAAGGAGGAAGCGCCAGCTGTAGTTTGAGAGTTCATGGACGTGTTCGGGGACATCTCGGGTTTACCGCCAAAATGAGATGTGGAGTTCGCGATCGATCTTGTTCCTGGTGCAGCACTAATCTCAAAAGCGTACTATCCGATGGCACCAGTAGAGTTGGAAGAAATAAAGAAGCAGGTTACCGAATTGCTAGAGAAGGGTTGAATTCGCAGCAACAATTCACCTTGGGGAGCTCCAGTTCTTCTAGTAAAGAAGAAAGATGGCACAAGGAGGATGTGCATCGATTATTGAGAATTAAACCGGGTGACTATTAAGAACAAGTACCCAATCCCTCGCATTGGCGAATTGTTCGAGCAATTTAGTGGCGCGAGGGTATTCTCGAAGCTGGATTTGTGATCCGGATGTCATCAGGTCCGAGTTAAATCAGAAGATATTTTCAAGACGGCATTCAGAACTCGGTATGGACATTACGAGTATTTAGTGATGCCATTCGGAGTCACGAATGCACCGGCGATATTTATGGACTTGATGAACCGAATCTTTTCACCGTTCTTGGACCAGTTTATAGTGGTGTTCATTGATGATATTCTGGTTTACTCGAGGAGCATTGAAGAGCATGCAAAACACTTGAAGATCGCACTGCAGACATTGAGGCAAGAAAGATTGTATGCAAAGATGAGCAAGTGCGAGTTTTGGCTTGAAGAAGTGAAGTTTTTGGGGCATGTCGTGTCCGGAGATGGAATCGCCGTTGATCCCGAAAAGATTACAGCAGTTCAAGATTGGTCGAGTCCGAAGAACGTTGCAGAGATCAGAAGCTTTCTTGGACTTGCCGGGTATTACAGAAGGTTCGTAGAGAATTTTGGTCGTTTGGCTGAGCCTTTGACCAAGCTTACGTGCAAGGAAGTACCATTTGTGTGGACGGATAAGTGTACGTCAACTTTTGAGGCGTTGAAGTAGAAACTGATAACCGCTCCTATTTTGACCATACCAGACAGTTCCGGAGGAATGGTGATTTACAGCGACGCATCTGGGAAAAGATTGGGATGTGTTTTGATGCAGCATGGGAAGGTTGTAGCTTACGCGTCGAGACAGTTGAAGTCCCATGAGAAGAATTACCCAACTCATGATTTGGAGCTAGCAGCTGTGATTTTCGCTTTGAAGATTTGGAGACACTACTTATTGGGCGAAAGGGTCGAAGTATTCCCCGATCACAAAAGCTTAAAGTATGTGTTCACGCAGAAAGAGCTTAACATGAGGCAACGTAGATGGTTAAAGCTGATGGCTGACTATGATCTTGATCTTAAGTACCATCCAGGAAAAGTTAATGTGGTGCCGGATGCGCTTAGTCGGTTGCCAGCAATTCGGATGTTGACTGCACAGAAGGAGCTTATCGAAGACTTTCGGAGATTTGATTTGGAGATTGGGCTACCGCATTCTTCGGGGCAGTTGATGCAGCTGCAAGTACAGTCATCGTTGATCGAGAGTATTAAAGCAGCACAGTCGCAGGACCCAAGATTGCAGAAGTTTCGAGAACCAGTTTGAAGCTGGACTTCGAACGGACTTGTTGATTCATGAAGATGGTTCGTTGCGATATGGTGGTCGTTTGTGTGTGCCAAAAGGAGATATTCGCGAAGAAGTTATGAAGGGGGCACACAGTTCCGCGTATTCCGTACATCCAGGAGGCACAAAAAGGTACCGTGATCTATGAAAGCATTTCTGATGGGAAGGCATGAAAAAGGAGATTGCTCGTTTTGTAGCGAAGTGTTTGGTGTGTCAGTAAGTTAAGGCTGAACATTAAAGGGTTGCTGGTTTATTACAACCACTTCCGATTCCTCAATGGAAGTGGGAACATATAACCATGGATTTCGTGACGGCTTTACCGCGGAGTCCAAAGGGCAACAACGCAATTTGGGTAATTGTTGATCGAATGACCAAAGCAGCTCATTTCATACCTTTTCGAGTTGGTCAATCAACAGAAGCTTTGGCAGAACAGTACATGCAGGAGATTGTAAGATTGCATGGAGTACCGGTGAGCATTGTGTCCGACCGAGACAACCGTTTCTTATCACATTTCTGAAGGAGCTTACAGGAAAGTTTGGGGACTCGATTGAAGTTTAGCACAGCTTATCATCCCCAGACAGATGGCCGTCGGAGAGAACGATCCAAACTCTTGAAGACATGTTGAGAGCTTGCATGTTAGACTTCAAAGGTTCATGGGAGGATCATCTACACCTACACCTGGTGGAGTTTTCGTACAGCAACAGTTTTCAGGCGACTATTCAGATGGCTCCATTCGAAGCTTTATATGGTCGCAAGTGTCGTTCACCTTTTGTTGGGACGATATTGGAGAACGAAGATTGTTGGGATTGGATTTGATCGTGCAGACAATGGAGAAAGTTAACACTATCCGGAATCATATGAAGGCGTCATAAGATCGACAAAAGAGTTGGGCAGATACATCGAGAAGACCTCTAGAGTTCGCTGTTGGTGATATGGTATTCTTGAAGATATCACCGATTAGAGGAGTGATTCATTTTGGGAGTTGAGGCAAGCTTAGTCCTCGATTCGTTGGGCCTTTCGAGAT
The DNA here is from genome assembly GCA_030015575.1 of Agapanthus africanus. Classification (NCBI taxonomy): domain Eukaryota; kingdom Viridiplantae; phylum Streptophyta; class Magnoliopsida; order Asparagales; family Amaryllidaceae; genus Agapanthus; species Agapanthus africanus. Next base: position 286,902,241 of record JASDDO010000006.1, read on the forward strand.
TTTGGAGCGTGTTGGAGAAGTGGCGTATCGATTGGCTTTACCGCAATCTTTGGCGAATGTTCATGACGTGTTTCATGTATCTCAACTCCGTAAGTATATTTGAGATGAACACACGTGTTGGACTATTCGGAGCTGACTGTACGAGAAGATTTGACTTTTGAGAAGCGACCGATGTCGATTGTGGATCGAAAAGAAAAGGTTCTTAAGAACAAGCTTATCCCTCTTGTACTTGTTTCTTGGGGAAATCGCTCACATGGAGAATCAACTTGGGAACCAGAAGATGAAATCCGACAGAAGTTTCCACATCTATTCTTGTAGTTTCTTAATTGTTTATTCTTTCTTGTTCTTTGAATTTCGAGGACGAAATTCTTTTTGTAGTTGGGTATAATGCAACACCCTAGTTCATTTATACCTATTCCAGTTCCCGTATTTCCTTATCTATGGTATTTTCTTGATTTATCGTGTTTGGGTGCGAATAGTATTTTACATTTTACTTTGCATTCGACCCGACCCGCTTGCTTGGAATTTGTTTGATTCATATTTATGAATTACCCTGACTTGTTACATAGACTGTGCATTTCATGTATAGTGCAAACTGGCATTTCATCTGGCATTGCATCTTTTACCATATAACATTTTAAGTCACAGAAAATATTTTTAAAATACATTTCATAGCCTGCATGATACCCATAATCCCATGGTAGCATCCACGCATCTTGTTCTCATCCCGTTCAGTGAAACGGACGTGTTTGGATGGCTATGCGCACGTACGTGCATCCGTTCTTGGGGGTATGCATTTTCGTTACCTGAGCATTCTTTTTAAAATTTGGAAGTCGCATATATTTTTCGTATTTTAAATCTGAATTTTTAGACCCGATCCGGGCGCGTTTTGAAATATTTTTGTATCCCGCCAAAATTCAAATTAATTAATTTGATATCTTATTTTAAATCAACCGACTTAAAATATAGGTAACTTACAAATCTTTTAATATCTTAACCCTTTTAAAATTTTTAAAAAATTAAAATCCCCAGCTCAATGCCAGCTCTCTCTCTCTCTCTCTCTCTCTTTCTTTTTCTTTCTCTCTTCTCTTTTTCTCTACCTCTTTCTCTCTCCCTCTCTCTCATCTCGATCTCTCTCTCCCTCCTTCTCTCTCAGTCTCTCTCTCTCCCCCTTCTAATTTATATTAATCCTTTAATATTTTTTTTAAACCATACAAATCTCTCTCTCTCTTCTTTTTTCTTCTTTCTTTTCCCGCCTCGCCGTCGTGAGGAAACCCACACGCGCGCCATCGCCTCACCTCCGATCGTCACCGCCGCCATCGCCACCAACCTCCATGCCTTCTTCTCCTCTTCTACTCTTCCTCCTCCCTCCTTCACCGCCGCCTCATCGTCGCGAGAACCCACGCCCGCGCATCGTGCTCATCGCCGTCGCCGTCTCCACCCTCGACGGCACCCCCATCACCCTCGTCTGCATCCCCTTTTCTATCAGCCTCATCCGAGAACCCCAACGAGCCCATCCCCTCTCGGTGACCTCCTCCATCGAATCCCACGCTGCACCCATCATCGCCTGCGCAGCCATATTGCCGACTGCGATCTTCTCGACCTCCACCATCTCCTCACCCCTCGTCGGCCTCTCCTCTCCACAACCACCACCTCACCTTCCTCTCTCCTTCTCCCCCAGAACCCGAGCTTCCTCTCTTCTCCCGAGCCTGCACACCCACTCGCGAGAACCCTAACTCTGCCGACCGACCATCTCGTCGGCCTTTCCTCATTGCCGTCGCCTCCGTGCACTCATCATCACAACCACCTCCTCGCCTTCTCCTCTGACCCAGAAACCCCAATGCAGCAACACCCTCTTCCTCTACTTTTCCTTCTTCTACAACTTCTTCTTCTCGTTTCTTTTCTATATTCTTGGTTTTTCCGATGATCGCCGGAGCCGTGCCGCTGCCGACGATCCGAGCAACCCAGTGGACGTCCCCTACCTGCGTGGCCACATTCTTGGAGTGCTTGGTTCTGTTCTATACGTGTATGCGTGCATTGAGACTTGTACCGAGTTCGGACGCTGCGTTTACATCCGTCATGATATCTGTTCAGGCAAGTTAATCTTGCTACATGCTATATAATTCATTTTATATTCATTTAATTAAATATTATACCTGTAGTTTAAATCTTGTATTCCATGTTTCATTTTATAACGTTTCGATGTTCCGTTTGCATCCGTTTACATCATTTTAGATCTAGATCATGAAAACTTATCTTGTTGCATACTAGATTACATTATACTGCATCCATATCAATATTTATATCACATATTGCTTAGTTGTATATCCCACATTACCATTTTATAGTTTTTATAATGTTTCGGATACCCGTTTGCATCCATCTCATTTAGAATATAGATAATTGCATCCATAGATCATATTAAGACATAATGCTATGATATTATCATTCCTTGTTTAATTAAGTACATCCTAATTAATATTAGAACTATAAACGTAACCCTAATCGAAAATGGTGCATCCATATGTTTGAATCTATATTTATTTGCATACCACATCACATTATTCCATTTTATTGTTACATTGGTACCCCATACTTGTTTTTGTGTACCCATGCTTGTTATAGTTTGATTATGAGCACCCACGTGATACTTGTGCACCCCCTGATATGACTTGATACACCACTACATGACATGACTTGATATTGTGCACTACTTGACATGATTGGATCCTTATACACCACCTGACTTGACCTGATGTACCACAGCTTGACCTATTACCTGATCTTGTTACTAATGCCAACAATCTTGACCTGTTGTCCCTACGGACATTTCCTGTTGTCTATTCAGACAAACCTGTACCCGTTTGATCCAGTGTTGGCATTAGCTCCAGATTTATCAATCCCTGACTTGAACACATAACCTGGGGGTGTGGGGAAACCAATAATGAAACCTGAGTTGTAACTTAACAGTTCGATGCCTTATACTTATCAGTCTTACGGGTTAGGCCAGCCCCGGAATGATGCTGCTGACATCATTCGTCGTTATATACTACCTTTTACTACCTTGCGGCACGTCTCAGATTCAGCCTGAGAGTCTTTGACCGTGGTCCCGGGCACGCACGGGATACTATTGAGTTACATCGATGATTCATCAAATTGATTTCAAAGACTTAAGAGTAGTTAACCCAGTAGACCAGTTTAGATTACTCACTGCACATCACCTGTGCCTTACCCTTCACTGTCACTTTTTATATTACTGTTATACCTGTTTTACCGTTCATACTCGTACCTGCATGCCTTGCTACCCTTTGATTATATTATTGCTTGATGTTATGACGCATTGACGTCTGGGTTTTGCATGGCCCAGATTCTCTACCTTTGTCGCAGGCTGATCAGGAGTACTTCCGCCGTTAGGCCGAGCAGTGAGGATCCAGTTGGTATCCGGTTTTACTTTCCAGATGTTGGATCTTTTGCTTCCGCATTATTTTATTCTTGACTCGTTTATTCTGGCTTATGGACATGTGTTAGATAGTTTATTATTGTTCGTGATATCTCTACAGCCGTAATGTGACCGTGGAAGGATATTTCCTATCCACAGGTAGCATGGTTGGCTCTGTCACGTGCCGATCTTAGCGCACTCTGGGAAGCGGGGCGTGACAATTTCCCCTTACCCCCAAGGTTATGTGTTCAAATCAAGTATTGATAAATCTGGAGCTAATGCCAACACATGATCAAGCAGGTACAGGTTTGTCTCTGCAGATGATTGAACTGGTGTTTTATCCGTGCGTGTGCTTTTAAAAGATAAATCAAAGAATTGCTAACCGCAATCAATAACGGTGTTGCTTTGCAGCTAGCCGGTTGAGTACGGGTCGGTCCACAGGGAGATGGATTCCTATTCTTTATGTTCTAACGAGTTAATCCAATTATTGTGGGTTTTGATTTAAGATCTAAGAATGAGATTAAAATTGATTAAAACCTTGCTAGGGTTAGGTTTAGGTTAAGTTTGGAAAGTCAATTATTTCTCACCGCTTTCTATGCCCTAATTAAGAACTTTTAGGTGTTAAGGTAATTATTAACAAAGGGGATTAGCACGATCGGAAAGAAACTAGGTTTCTTCCTCTAGGTCCTTATCCGTCCTTTCTTAACTCTTACCCTAACCTCCATGGAAAAACATACACAACCGGTCTTTAACTATGGTATCACCGCTACGTCTTGGGATAAGGTGCCGTAGTGAGCGGTGTGTATATGTATGCATAGAGTCCTATTAAAATGTATAACGGGCAAGAAAGGGGTGAGAGATTTTCATCTCTCAAACCTTCCCCAAACCTAACCCTAACAAGTGAGAAACTACTCACTCATTAGGGAATTGATAAAAGATTTCATTTTTATGATTTGTTTTTAATAACCTAATTATCTAAACTACGGCAAATAAATAAAATTTATAATTAGGGCAGATAAATAAAATTTATACTAGGGCAGAAAAGAAATTAAATTAAGGCATAAAAAGAAAAACTTACTTTTTATTTGATGCACTCTTCAAACATTACAAGAATTGAAATTTTAAAATAGATAAATAAAAAGAGGCACAAGAAGAGGCATGCTCCAAAAAGAGCTGTAGGATTCCTATTTATAGATTATAGAAACCCTAGGGTTTATATCTGATCCCTATCTATATTTACAAAACTACCCTGAGAAGCCTAGTCAACGCACCGCCACCCACCGACTTTTTGAACCGACACGCGTACTGTATGGCCGCGGATCCGTGGCAGGAAGCCTTGTTTGGCCGCGGATCCGCGGCCATATTGAGTGCTTTCTGGCTCATTTTCTCAGATGTACTTCCTGTTGCATTTAGCTTCTGGTTTCTTCACTTGGTTTCTCAGAATGTCTTCTAGTTTCTTCCAGATTTCCACAGTGTAGAATGTTGTAGATTTTTACCGTTTGCTTCGTGTTGAAGTCTTGAATCTTGCGCTTCCTTTGTACTTTGTGAGATCGAACTGTTCATTGATCTTCATTTGTTCTTTAACTGTAGGCGGCATCTTGCAGATTCATCTATTTGTTGGTCGTAGTCTTACTTTTGTAGCGTTTTTTCATCATTTTCACTGTTTTGTTCCGAGAACCTGTAACCTGCAACTATATAGCAGACATGGATCAAAAGCACCTATTTATTTGTAAAATGAATAAGAATGGGAAATATAATAATGCAAAATTATAATATGAACAGCAGACAACAGGATACGTCCGTCAGGATTGTCGGCATTAGAAACAGGATCAGGTAACATGTCAAGTAGTGGTGAATCAGGTCATGACAGGTAGTGCACAGGTATCAAATGGACGCTCATAATAAAACTGTAGCAAGTACGGATGCACGATAAAAGTACGGATGCACAGTAAAGCATGGATGCACAAATATCTATCAGGGATTTCATCTACAACTCTATGACCACATAGGATGAAAATTATCAAGCATGGGGTGCCAGGGTAACAGTAATATGAAATAGAATGACATGACATGTGACTAGATATATAATAAATTGTACGGATGCACAGTAAAGTACGGATGCACAAATATCCATCAGGGGTTACATCTCCAACTCCATGACTACGTAGGATGCACATTATCAAGCATGGGGTGTTAATATAACAGTAACATGAAATGATATGACGTGGCATGCAGCTAGATATATAATTAATGATATGGATGCGTATGGGTATCGAAAAACTGTAAAACAGTAACATGGATGTACAATGTAGTGAACATGTGATATTTTTATTCATATGGATGCAAAATATATATTATAGCATGTAGCAAGATAAACTTACCTGAACGGATCTCACGACGGGGTGCGTACGCTGCGTTCGACGTTGGGTAGACGTCGCAATATACACACGCACGCATGGGACAGGACCAGGCAAAGCAAGAACACAACCATGCTGACTGGGGATGTCCACAGGGTCGCCCGGATCATCGGCGACAAGCACGGCTCTGGTGATCACCGGAAAACGGAATCCAAGAAGAGATAAAGTAAATAGAAGAAGGAGGAGAAGAAGAAGAGGGAGAAAGAGAGGGTTGTTTTCTGGGCTTGGGTGCTCGGGGGTCAGAGGTGAGGTGAGGGAGTCGTCGACGACGATAGGCCGTCGACGGCGAGGTGCAGGCGATGGTTTTCAGGCAAGGTAGTGGGCGTTCTTGGTTCTTTGGGTTGGTTGCAGCGGGGTTAGCAGGAGGGAGAAGAGAGGTGAGGAGGTTGGTGATGAGATGATGGAGGCACGGTCAAGGGTGAGGCGACGACGAGCGTGGTCGCCGGCGGTGGAGGCGGGGTGTGCAGGCGAGGTGAGGGTTCTGGGTAGGGTTTTGAGCTGTCGGGGAAAGAGAAGGCGGTGGAGGTGGTGTCGGCGATGAGGTGATGGAAGCGAAGGTTCGGTGGTGGTGGCGACGGCGATGACGCAAGAGCGAGCGTGGGTTCTCACGTTCGTTAGAGGCGGCGGAAAAAAAAAATGAAAGAAGAAGACGAGGAGTGGGGGAAGAGAGAGAGGCTGGGTTAAAATAGGGTTATAAAAAAATAATATATAATATTATTATTGGAGAAAGAGGGACCGGGGACGTGGGGTTTGTTAGGATAGATGTGGTTATAAAAAAAATATTTTTTAGGTTTAAAATTTAGGTTAGAATATATTATAACCGTTGACATATATATTAGAATATAATATTGTATATTTTGAGATTTTGGCTAATACAAAAATAGTCTAAAACACGTCCGGGTCGGGTCTAAAATTACGGTTTGAAAATACGGATAATATACGTATCAACCAAAACCAAAATAGGATATCCGGGTCACGAAAAAGCATACCCCCAAGAACGGAGACACGTAGTGTGCACGTAGCTATCCAAACAAGTCAGTTTCACCGAACGGGACGAGAACAAGATGTACGGACGCTACGACAGGGTTAGGGGTATCATGCAGGCCATACTAGATATATATTTTTTAAAATATTTTATTTGACTTTATTTGTTTTATTAAAAAATGCAGATGCCAGATATAATACCGCTATGCAAGATATACCACATGACAATGCACAGATCTTCATAACTAGTTAGGATAAATAAAAAACATGAATCAAGATGGGTTTCCAGCAAGCGGGTCGGGTCGGATGCAAATACAGATACCAATTACACTATTCTCACCCAAAACACAATAAATCAAGAAATAGCCATAAATAAAGAAATACCCAAAAATAGAACTGGTATAAATGAACTAGGGTGTTACATAGATTCTGACTCCAGAGTATGTATTTACCAGACTTGATTTTCATATCTATATGGTGTTACAGATGCTGAGTGGGAGTAGAATATTGGGAATTGGGTGATTAGATCCTCAATATATCGGAATTTTTCGTAATTGGTGATATTTGAGAAAATCACCTAGGTTTTGCCTTGCGGCAAATATTTGGTTTTGAATATCTGTTGTTATGTATCACTTTCAAACAGATATATCTATACGTTTATTTATAAAGTGAGATATAACTTTTTGGAATTCTGTTTATGACATTTACCTATATCAGTTGATAGTTAGGTACGGTGCATTCAACGACGATGTAATTCTTCTTAACCATAACACAGTTTTCAACCTACGACACACAAGATTTGAGTTATTAATCTCTGAGGACTTATACAAATTATTGTATGTTGTCCGATGTCCATTGGGACAAAGGGGTTGGTACTTGTACTATATTATGTTTACTTATGACTTCTCTAGTTTTAGACAAGTATTTCGTTGAAATACAAGGTCTAAATTTTGAGAAATTATAGGTATAAGAATAAAGTAGAGAACTATATGTTGCAAGTATCAGGATTCTTCAAGGTGATTGAAGTTGTAGATAGTTGTGCTAGGTATTTCCTCGTAAGTAATATATTTGAGAACTTGCTTCTCTTTCAGGTTACTCATCCGTGGGTGTGCTCCTTGATGAATAATGCTGCATGGCCTTCTTTTATTTAGTCGATATGCAATGAAAACATCTTCTTGATTTTTGAATCTGGTTCCAATTAAATTAGTGCCTTTATTTCTATATTAGATATTGAATGGATTCATATCTTAACGATGTTAAGGTATATGGAGTAGTCCGGCTTATGCTTAAAACCAAAATCTGGATAAACTCAAGGCACGTTTCAGTAATGGCAGTTTGTAGGTTATCCCGGGTTTTGACGAAGGTTAACATTCTACCATTTGGAGGATCAATAGCTATATTGTTCTTTACTCGCCACCCGTTTTAATAAAATGAATTCTTTTAGAAAACATTAGTGGGAGTATAGTAGAACTGGAAGTGATTCCAGAACCACAAACGGTTACTAAAACTTTAGTTGAACCTGAAAGATTGAATTGGATTTGACAATCTATTATCCATTCCGCAGATTTGGTGGGTAACTTCAGCCACCCGAGAGGTACTTTGGTCTCCTCAAAGACGGTGACAGGGAGGTTTTGATGACCTAAGCTTGCCACTACTGCTGTCCTAGACTATGAGATCTGGCAGGTGGATGAGTATAATGTCGTTCTAAATTAGCTTTAAAAGTGCACGTGTATATGACTTTGCTAGAATGTTGTTGTAGTCAGTGGGAGTAGCAGAAGTGTGGTGGGCAAGTAGCTTATGTCTATTTATAGACTAAAGCAAGTATAGCGGAGATAGATCATCTACTTTTGATGTGACAGTCATAGAGTTTGACTTCATCAGAATAACAGATGGACCTGATAAGAAGGTAGTAGGGAGTGATGTCCTGGTATTTGGATGACATACTCTGGATAGGAAGTGATCTTCCTATGCTACGATCGGTTATACTGTGGTTGTCATAAGGTGTTTCTCCACATACGATCTGGATAAAATATCAGGGATTCTGGTGACTAGATCTATGGTTTTAGATATAGATTTGGGAAGTGTCCCAATTCGGATACTTTGACACTATTCTAAAGTGTTTTAGAATGTACGACTCCTGGCGTGGTGGTGTACCCGCAGGTGATAGAGTCACCCTCTCTAAAAAGATGTCTTCTAGACTGATGAGGAGAACGATTTGCATGATTGACATATTTCTTCCTTAGGAAATTGAGTCAATCATGAAATGTCGAGTACCACACCAGATATAGCTTTTGCACTAGATGCAATATGCATATATTAATCCAATCCTTGAGAAATATTGGGAAGCAGTTATGAACATAAGAGGATGTTCTTGGTATATGGTAATGGTAGCCTCCTTTCGGAGGCGGTTATCATTTCAGGCTTCTAAGGTGACTTGGATGACCGAGTGACTGTCAGAGCTAAAGTTTACCCTCTTTTTTGAGGGGCAGTATGTTGGACAGGTCATCCAAGAGGAGACTGAGAAAGGCATGGTGCAAGATAATAATTAAATTTAGTGGAAGATACAGTCTAAGAAGTTCGTTGGTGTCACGCCCCAAAGTTAGGCACGTGACCGGCACTTAAACCACATGACGTCAATAGGCGTAACGCAATTTAAGTAAGCCGAAAACCCAGAAATCTAAACCAAAAAAGAAGCAAGTGATAAAACATTGTTAAACATTTGGAAATCTCAAGTAAAAATCTTAAAGCTTAAGTTTATTTTCTTAAAAATTTCGGCAGCATCTCCTTTGTAAAAACTAGCCCCGAAACGGGTATAAACATATAATATAAATAAAGCATCCCCAAACGGGAGCAAATCATGCCCAAAGGCGGAAACAACTACACAAGCATACACACATACACACACACGACGCCATAGTGAGGAAATAGACGATATAAATGAGAAACAACATAAAGAGGTGAAACTACATAATAAAAGCCGGCTCACATGAGCACGACACCCAGAGTCACAAATAATACAATATCGATTCTTATAACTCGTCTCTAAGTCAATACATGGAAATGGTAGATGGAGAATACTAGATACAATAAGATGTTCAATAGATAAAATCGGATAGCCGCAACCCACCTATACCAAACGGCCTTACAACTAACTGTAACGGTATATGCAAAAATATAGATAATATGAAGCCCTGCTGCGACTACTCTGAGGGTCAAGCCTGCAAAACACTATGGCACAACGGGGGTGAGATGCCAACTCGTGAATAGTAAGTAATATCATACAGATAATCGCAGGTATGTACGTACAACGATGATCTAACACATGTAATCTGATAGCATAAATATGGCAATATGGATATGCAACAATCATGATCAGGGTACACCATCAGGTACTACTACTACATGAAACAATGCATATCTAATAAACACTGGGTATGGAATAAAACATATCATCATCAATGAATCATCATCTTAGAAAATCCCGATGTCCATCAACAATACCCCAAATCCCAATACCTCAGGCGTCGTCACTCTGATCGGCCCTTATATCTGTAAATCTCATGGAACCTGAGTGTCCAATATCGACACTCAAAATATCATGAAAACCCGTGTCCATCAACGACACGTAAATACTCATCTCTCAGGCGTCGCATACCCAGATCGTCCCTCAATATATCTCATGCCATAGCTCCCAAACGGTATCCTCCGGATATCCGTCAGGTTCTATACTATCACCGGTAGGTAGTGCTCCCTCTGTCAGGCTCATTGTCTACACCACAAAAATCATTTCTTGTCCCGAGGTACCATACCGGTTCCACCATGTACCCGCAGATGGTGCCTACCGCTCCTCGAATCGGGTTTCTAACACAAGTCTCACAACCGAGAAAACTCATGGTGGATGCACTGAAATATCATATCAAGAGAAACCGGGTTTTCAAAACAATGCATATTTTCTTGAAATAATACCACGGTTCTCAAATCCATAAATCACGTGAAATCTGTATCTCAATGCGTAAATCCATGAAATATGATATATGCAACATAAAACCGTAATATGAGCATATCGAGGGAAAACCGCTCTTTTAAATGAATCCAGTTTTTAAATATATCATGCGGTTCCCAATTTTTCCAAAAGCAAATGCAACATCATATAAGGGTGTACATGTAGCTATGTATGCACGATGCATTTCATAAGCGCAATAGAACAAGAATCAATGTATCAATATCAATAACAATACAATACCGCATATGTGTATATGTTGTGCGTGTCATGCCAATTACTGACGGTGTGGGTGTAGCATATAATTTAGTGTTCGTGCAATATGAACCGTCAGTAATGATGCAGTGTCCACTAGGTACTAAGTCAAGGCACAACAAGTAATGGTATGCAATGATGCTTATGCACAATCAATATATATGCATATAAACATGCGGCTATAATATCATATCTAGCCCTTACGCTTAACGCAATACGAGCGATTTCCCCGTAGATGTTAAATCTACTCACCGATGATCTCGAGCTAGGTAAATCCGACCACTTGCTTCCCTTTCTTCGTAGCGTTCGAAGTCTCCGCACTTGCTCCTAATATCACACAAAACATAGCAAGTGCAACTTAGAAATCGACCAATAATACGTACAAACTACGTTTAAATCGACGCACCGACTCCAACACACTCTAAAGTGTTCGCTTAGTGGCTAACGAGGGTAGCGACAATATAAAACAACCCTAAGTGCAGCAAGCTACATAAACGACACGAACCGTGTCGGATATCGTAACGCGCGTAGTCGAAACACTAAAAACTAGCAATTTGATCCCAGATTTTACATACTGTCAAAACCTAAAAATCAAGCAGTACCAGACACCCTAAAACAACTGCAGACAGCTACCCTACAAAGCATAACTACCCAGGTCCCTACACGGCCGAGATCGCCGGAAATTCTTCGAATGTCGTTGGCCAAAACAAGTCAGGTGGGGTTCGTGCTTCAGGTGAACACTCAGGGCAACTAGTACATCACCACTACATCACTAGATTTTTCAGTAACCACTCGTAGTCACAGCAGATCACAGACACTCCAAAACGACACTAAAAATACGATATGTGCTCAAAACTACATCTTTTAGTGTTCTAAACTGAAACTAATTAGCAACACAACATTATACAATCCTAGTTAACAGTAGAGAGCACTACCTTACCAAACTTGCTCAAAACCCTAGCTTTTCATGCTCCAAGTCATCTCCATAGGCTTTAGATCAAATTTAATGAAGGGTTTAGTGAGTTTTGTGAAGATTTTGTTTAGGTTTGTGAGGATTTGTGAAGGTTGTGGGTAGGGGTTTCAGTTGAGGGTGTGAGGGAGAAAATGAGATGAAGAAAATAATGAGAATGAGAGAGTGTGAGGGAAATGAGGGCGTATGTGTGAGTGAGGGATGAAAGAATGAGGGTGTGAGTTTAGTGTATGAGCCATGCCTCCCTCTTCTCTCTCCCCATTTAATGCAAGCCATGCTTGCCCCATGCTCATCATGCCTCCCCTCTCTCTCTCTTCCTCTCAAGTCAACCCTAATTCAAACCTCTTTTATTTTAAAACTAATTAATTAACTAATTATATATAACATAATGAAATGAGGTTAAGGTGCCATGGATACTTAAGCATGGTTACCACTAATTAACCCTAGGTTAACATGCACATGTGTGTGCAAGCCCGAAATAAATAATAATAAAATATTGATTAATTTTTATAAAATATTTAAAAACTATTATGGTAAAATTTTTACTAAAAATCCGTATTATTACTTAATTAACACTAATCGCATTCTAAGGTGTTACAGTTGGATTTGGAGTTCATTTGTGAACTGGGCCCCGTCAGATATCCAGACAAATTCTAAGACATGTATCGCTCATTTTGGGAGACAGTCTTTCTCCGCGAATTTGAGATATAGAGAGATAAAGATAGAAACAATGGAGCGGATCCACTCACTGAGGCTATTTCTCGAATGCAATAGTTTCACAAACGGGCTTTACGAGACTGATTAGTAGAGAAGTTGTGTGTTCGGTATCACACGGGCTGTGAGTATGCGACTGTTCCCCTCCGAAGGACGGCGCACAGGACCGCGATGTCCTGACGCTGGGATTCGGGGCAGATGCTATTTGGTTTTATCCGTCCACCTCTTCGAAGATGCCAAGTTGATTTATGGCACCGTGTATCGGAGTTTTAGACGGATGCGGCCGATGTAGCAGACTTCGTCAGATTCCCCCTCGCTAGAGGGGTTTTTGATTGTGGGGACGCTCTTCCCTGCAGGCGCAAGCCCCTGCAGTTAATTACGCTACCGCATCGCGCTAACAACTTTCTCCTTCTCCAGAATTTCACTTCATGTCGTGTGTGTTTGTTTTGTTTGTGGTTGCCCGTGGATTGTATACGGAGACTAAGTAATGCCGTCGCCCGTAGGACGTGGATTAGTCCAAATCCGTATTTACTTAGATTTGGGTTTGGTGTTTTTAGTTTAAGGATGCATTAGTCGCGTTGCGGCTAAGATCAACTTAAACATTCGTTAAGGATACGTTAGTCCTGTTTTGAGACTAAGATCGACTTAACGTGATATTCCATTTAATATCCGGCCATCGGGACTCATCACCTCTCTAACGTCGTTGAAGGATTACAACGGCAGATGTCAGAGGAGTTCAGAGATGTACCCTTGAACCAAGGTTGATTTGGAGTTTTATAGTCCGTTTGAATGTTTAAGGATACGTTAGCCGTGTTTGGGGCTAAGATCAACTTAAACGGGATCATTTAGATCCAACAAAAGAGCATTTGGAGGCTCTATTGTTCTAGTTTAGGGACGTAGTGGTCCATAGGTAGTTTAAGGACGTTGCGGTCCATGTTCCAGTTTAGGGACGTGGTGGTCTATTTTCCAGTTTAGGGACATGGTGGTCCGTATTTCAGTTTAGGGACGTGAAGGTCCATCGCCAGTTTAGGGACGTGGTGGTCCAATATTAGTTTAGGGACGTTTCGGTCCGATATTAGTTTAGGGACGTCTCGGTCCGATATTAGTTTAAGGACGTTTCGGTCCGATATTAGTTTAGGGACGTCTCGGTCCGATATTAGTTTAAGGACGTTTCGGTCCAATATTAGTTTAAGGACATTTCGGTCCACGAGTTTAAGGACCCCGCAGTCCGTATTGATGTGTGGTCGTTGGGACCCGTCACCTCTTTGACGTCGTTGAGGAATTACAACGATGGATGTCAAAGGAGTTCGGAGATGTACCCTCGAACCGGATATAAATTGATTTGAGAGAGAGCATTTGTGCTCAGTTCAATTTAATTTAAGGACTTACGGCCAGAATTGGGCTAAGTCCAGTTGAAAATGTTCAACATTTTATTTATTTTTAGTCCATTAGGCCTGTGCTAGGGCTTTGCCCACACTTAAATAATGCATTGCATTACTTCTACTTTCTTGTTTAGGCTCTGCCCATAAAAGATGCAGAGCATTAATTTATTTTGGGCTCTGCAAGGCATCTGCATAGCATTTTATTATTTTTGTTTGGGTTTTGCCCATTTATAAATGATGCAGAGCATCAATTTAATTAGGCCTGTTTGGTCTTTTAATTGGGCTTGGCCTTGCATTGCATTTGTTAGGCGCTTTGCACCACTCACTGAGCGCAAGCGCTTGTGGTGAAGACACGTGTCATGCTCTGGTGAGCGCAAGCGCAACAGCGCTAGTGCGCTGCTGACACGTGGCGCGCTCTGGTGAGCGCAAGCGCAACAGGGCAGTGCGCTGCGCTAGTGCGCTGTGCTGTTGCGCTGCTGATACGTGGCGCGCTCTGGTGAGGTGCGCCAACTCCAGAGAGCAAAGCTCTTATTTCGTAGCGCAAGTGGTTTAGATGCTGACACGTGGCGCTCTCCCAAGAGCGCAACAGCGCAGTTTGCAAGTGCAAAGCACCAAGAATCTTTTAGATTCAAGAACAGAAGTGCAAAGCACTATTTGATTTCTTGATCTAACTTAGATCAAAGAAAAATAAGTTTTTCTTTTCTTTTTTTTCTTATCTCAGAGAACCAAAGGTTCATGAAAAGTGCAAAGCACTATTTTTATTTTATTTTTATTAAAGATCATTGATCTTGTTTTTAGATCTATGATCTGTTCCTAAGAGAACTTTCTCTTTTTTCTAAAGGTTTTCACCTTTTTTTTTTATTCTTGAGGAGTTTCTTAGAGTTCTCTTCTCTCTTTCTTTTTTTTTTAGAAAGATGTTCATCCCTTTTAATTGAGGCCTAGGGTCCTTTTTATAGTGCCCATAAATTAGTTAAATTTGTTAAAGAGATCTTTCTCTGAGTGATTTGGGGAATTTTCCCCACCGTTGGATCTTTGATCCAAGGGCTTCTGCTTTGCAGAAGAAAATTTTCTAGTTTTAACAAGAACAGAAAAGATTTCTTAAAATTTTAATTCTGTTTGACGCAAATGTCCCAGCGCGTGACACGTGTCGCACAGCGTACAGCGCAGCGCAACTGCGCTAGCGCATCTGTGCTGACACGTGTCGCGTAGCGCAACTGCGCTAGCGCATCTGCGCTGACACGTGTCGCGCAGCGCAGCGCCTGCGCAACTGAAGCGTTGCTTCATTTAATAGAGCTTTGCTCTGATTGGGCGTGCCTTCTTGGGCGCTGCGCTGACGTATCAGCGCCTGACATGTGCCGCGTTGCGCCCGAGATTTGAAGCGTTGCTTCAGAATTTTTGAATTTTGAATTTCAACAGAGCTTTGCTCTGATTGGGCGAAACAAATGCCCCCCCACCGTTGCGCTTGCGTGGCCCAAAACGTGAGCGCAACGGTGGCGGAATTCCAACCGCCGTGACAACTCTCGGAAGTCGAAGAAGCACTTGATGCCTATAAATAGGATCTTTGGTCCCCCACAGATGCTTATCATCTTTCAGATTTTTATTTTCAAAAACTCCAGAGCTTTGCTCTTGCCTTCAAGCACTCTAGAGCTTCGCTCTTCTTTCCAAAGTTTTTTTTTAGAAAAAACTTTAGGTAAAATTGATTCTTAGATTAAATTAATTTTAATTAATCTTAACCAGCAGAGCTTTTCTCTCATAGATCTTTTGATCTAAAGAGATCCCCATTGGGGTTTCACTAGCAGAGCTTTGCTCATTTTCAAAATTAGAGACTTTAGGTAAAATTAATATAAATCAAATTAATTTAAATTAATCTCAGTCAAAGAGCTTTGCTCTCACAGATCTTTTGATCTAAAGAGATCCCCATTGGGGTTTTATTGAGCTTTTGTTCATGGGTTTTAATCCCTGAACAGAGCTTTGCTCTCTAGGAATTTAGCCCACTATGTATATTATTTTTCTTCTATCGCTAATCTTCCTGTGGTATTTCCTCTAGGCATAATGGCGGTGCATCTATACAGTTTGCACGAGTTCATCACTTATGACAATATCCGCGCACAGGGTCGTCAACAAAACCAGGAGTTTACAGACACTCAATGTGCAGAGGTTATGGGTCGTCTGAACGCAAGCGGTGGTTGGCTGCTATCCCGTCGTTCGGCTCTTTTGAAAGTCGTGCTGGGAGCAATATGGAGAGCACTTCCGGGTCTTCACGAGGCCCTGCCGCTCAATGCGCTGGATGATGCCGAGGATAAGGTGCATTCAGTGTACCTGACGGGGCTGATCTCGAAGAGACGGCGGGACAGCCTCATTGACATCCTACATCAAATCTTCCAGCAGACGACGATAGTTGCTGCTTATCGGAGGCCAGGAGGGCTTGCCGATGATATTGACACAGAGGAGCGCGAAAGGCTGCGCATAAGAATAATCAGAAAGGCCAGAAGGACTCTGGATGGCCTTACTTTTGACTTTCTCAATCCGTGCCCTGGATCTGAAGTTATTCTATTGTAACTTTCGTTTATTGTTTGTATAACTGTAAGAACTTCGGGCAATATTAATGGAATTTTTTTTTTATCCCAGCTTGTCTTTATTATATATCTTTTGTCCTGAGTCTTTTTGCCCATGCATGAATGAATGTGTCTTGAACGCTTGATCAAATGTAAATCGGATGCTCTTTCTGTTGCTTTTCCTCTTTCTCAGCATGTCGTCACAATTAGCAGGTAATAGAGTAAGCTTCTTGATTTCTTCACGAGATAGCGAGGGCTTAGGCCGCAGGTTCAGATCAGCTGCCTAAGACTTTTCAACTCTATGAGCCGTGAGGGTCTCATAGAGACTTTTCTCCCTACGGATCGAGAGGATCTCGTAGGTGGGTTTTTCTCCTTAGGAATCGTGAGGATTCCTAAGTGTGGTTTTCTCTTATAAGTCGTAAGGATCCTATAAGAGATTTTTCCCTCTTACGAGTCGAGAGGACTTGTAAGCGGTTGTTCCCCTCCTTGTCGAAGTTCGACGTTGGAGAGTGAGACCCGTGGATGGTATGCAAGAGACCGTTTTGGGTCAACTTGCGGGGTCCCAGTGCTTAGGAAACAGGTTTCTTTTATGCCCACTGCCTAAGGCTTTATCTCACGAGTCGAGCCGCCTCGATAATTTTTTCACAAGTCGAGACGAATCGAGCGTTTCTCACAAGAACATCTTAACGTCGCATTTAACCTCTGCTCTTTACGACAGAAGCCCGTTAAGGTTGGTGGTACTTAGGGTTTTGGCCATCGTACCGTCGCATAAGCTGATATAGTCCTCGATAGGCAATCGTGCTATTCGAGTAGCCCTGCGACTGCCGTGTCTCTGATCCCTTCGGGGGCTAGACAAGACGTCTTCAAGCAATCCTCCTTGGCAGTTTGACCGTCGGAAGAGCAAGCGTTAAGAATTTTCCATGTTGCTTTTTACTTGAGGTTAGGCTTATTTTGGTGAGCCCCGATGAGTCATAACCACTCCGCCCTGGTGTGGGGATAATCTCCGATAGTCTTTCGGGCTTTATGTGAGTTGCCGTCAAGACCCTGAAACTAGGAATTTGGCCTTTGCTTCGTTTGCTGGCATTGCGTCTGCTGTATCGAGACGAATGTTGCGGTGGGAACTAGGGATTTTGCCGTAGCTCCGTTTGTTTGATGACGTTGCGTCTGCTGTGTCGAGACGAACGTTGGGGTGACATCTCGTCTGCTGTATCGAGACGGACGTCGATGTTGTCTCTAGGTTGCTGGTGAACCGCCGAGGTTTAGAACTAGGGATTTTGCCGTGGCTCCATTCGTTTAATGACGTTGCGTCTGCTGTGTCGAGACGAACATTGGGGTGACATCTCGTCTACTGTATTGAGACGGACGTCGAGGTGGTGACTATTCTGTGCTGGTGCGAGATGATCTCCGATTGTCTTTCCAGTTTTATATGAGTTACCGTCAAGACGTCGAAGCTAGGAATGTGGCCTTCGCTTCGTTTGCTTTGTCACGTCCGAATCCCTGCTGGAGGAAGAACGCTGGGGTGACAACTCGTCTGCTGTATCAAAACGAACGTCGAGGAGGTGACCACTCCATGTGAGTTGATCTCCGGTGGTCTTTCAGGCTTTATATGACTTGCCGTTAAGACCTTGAAGCTAGGAATTTGGCCTTCGCTTCATTTGCTCACACTGCGTCTGGTGTATTGAAACGAATGCTGAGGTGGAGCTGGGATTTTTCCGTCACTCCGCTTGGTTTCGACCATGGGGTCTTTTGTTAACTTTGCATGTACACCCTACTGGACTGCGAAGGAATGCCGTTGTTGACATTGCGTCTGCTGTAACGAGACGAATGCTAAGGCGGAGTTAGGATTTTGCCGTTACTCCGCTTTGTTTCGACCATGAGGTCTTTTGTTGACATTGCATTTGCCTCCAGCTGGACTGCGGAGGAACGCTGTTGTTGACATTGCGTCTACTGTATCGAGACGAATGCTGAGGTGAAGCTGGGATTTTGCCATCGCTCCGCTTGATGGTGTAACATCTGTGTCCTGCTGGAATGAGGAGGCACACCGTTGTTGGTCTCCAGGCTGCAGATGTGGCCATTGAGATTTGGAACTAGAGATTTTGCCATGGTTCCGTTTCATTGCGATTCTGAGGTCGGTTGTTGACGTCATGTCTGCATCTAGTTGGAGTGAGGAGAAACGCCGTTGGTGATCTCTAAGTTGTCGATGTTGACGTCGAGACCCTGAAGCTCGGGATCTTCGTTTGCTTCATTTGTTGACATCGTGTCTGTAATATTGCGACAAATGTCGAGATTGTCTCTAGGTTGTCTATGAACCGTCGAGATTTGGCTTCGCTTTCTGATGGAGCCTGTTGGGAAGGTATGGTTCCCTCTTTATCTGTGCCCCTGGATTGTATACAGGGATCGATGTGATTTCACCTGTAGGGCAAAAAGTTTCATTCTTTCATTTTTTTTATTCTTTCCGCGATGCTCTATCATTTCAGCTTTTTATATCGCGAAAATCGCGATTGCCCAATCATTTCGGCTATTTTTCGCGGTGCCCAATCATTTCGGCTATTTTTTCTTTTAACTCGCTGCTTTTTATTGCGAGTTGCCTTATCATTTTGGCTATTTATTTTATTTTTACTCGCTGTTTTTTATTGCGAGTTGCCCAATCATTTCGGCTATATTTTTTTTATTTTTACTCGCTGTTTTTTATTGCGAGTTGCCCAATCATTTCGGCTATTTCGTGTGCCCAATCGTTTCGGCTGTTTATTTTGTTTTTACTCGCTGCTTTTTATTGCGAGTTGCCCAATCATTTCGGCTGTTTATTTTATTTTTACTCGCTGTTTTTTATTGCGAGTTGCCCAATCATTTCGGCTATACATTTTTTTTACTCGCTGTTTTTTATTGCGAGTTGCCCAATCATTTCGGCTATTTCGTGTGCATACATTTTTACTTGCTTCTTTTGTTGCAAGTTGCCCCATCATTTCGGCTATTTAATATGCATTTTCAGCTCGCTGATTTTTATCGCGAGCGTAAAACTTGGAATCTGGTGCCAATCTCAGCATCAGCATCGCTACAACCAGAATATTGCCAGGAGCGAATCATCATCTGCCATGAAAGGACTTGGAATTTGATACCGATTTAGGCATCAGTATCGCTACAACTGGGATATTGCCAGGAGCGAATCATCATCTGCCATGAAAGGACTTGGAATTTGATACCGATTTAGGCATCAGTATCGCTACAACTGGGATATTTCCAGGAGCGAATCATCATCTGCCTCCATCGATGTCGAACAAAGGTGGCTTAGCGAACGGGGTTAAGGTCCTGTTGACTAAGGCTTTTGACTTCATGAGCCGTAAGGGTTTCACAAAGGTATTTCTCCCTACAAGTCGTGAGGATCTTGTAGGTGTATTTTCTCCTTAGGAGTCGTGAGGATTCCTAAGTGTATGTTCCTCGGTAAGTCGTAAGGATCCTACAAGGGGGTTTTCTCCTTGTAAATCGAGAGGACTTACAAGTGTTGTTTGCTGTACGAGCATATCCCTAGTCACGGATGAGACTTTGTTAGGGAAATGTTTATTCACGCCCGTGGATTGTATACAAGAGCCAGTATTGGACCACTTGTAGGGCCATAAAGAAAGTTGTGGGGGTTGCTTAAGCACAGGTTTAGGTCTCTGTAACTTAAGACTTTCAAATCTTATGAGCCGTGAGGGTCCCATAAGAGAGTTCTCCTTACGAGTCGTGAGGATCTCGCAAGTGTATTTTCTCCTTAGGAATCGTGGGGATCCCTAAGTGTGCTGCTCCCTTTGTGAGTCGTAAGGATCTCACGCGGGTGGTTTCTCCTTACAAGGTCGAGGGGACCTTATAAGTGTCTTTTAACGAGGTTGTGCCCTTTCGGGTTTTCACGAACACTCGCCGGTAGCCCTGCTGTTTTTACTCACGGAGCCCTTTGGGTTTTCATCCGTGTCCGTTTCACTTATGGACATACCGTCTTTTTTTTATTTTTATTTTTTATTTACGAGGTCGCGCCCTTTCGGGTTTTCACGAACACTCGCCGGTAGTCTGCTGTTTTTACTCACGGGGCCCTTTCGTGTTTTCATCCGTGCCCGTTTTGCTTATGGACATACCATTTTTTACTTTTTTTTATTTCTTTTATTTTATTCTTTATATATATATATATATATATATTTTTTATCTCGTCAGTCTAAGGATGCTGCGGTAGTAGTTTAAAGACATTTCGGTCATTTGCAAGTTTTAGGACATTGCGGTCCATCATTAGTTTAAGGACATCTCGGTCCGCCGTCGCCGTATTTGAGGCGAATATCTAGTTTATTGACTTTTCGGTCTAAGGGTCTTTCTCTATGACTGACCATGATGCCCCCGGCGTATCCATCTTTCTCGGAGCATGCGGTTGTGGCGGGTTCACCTTCCAATTTTCGGACAGCGCGAACTTGCCTTGTTGGTATTGGTCTTCAACCCAGTTCCTGAAGACGTAGCAATCCTCGATCAGATGACCTACCGTTTGATGGTAAGGGCAATAATTAGGATTATCAACATCGCCTAACCGCAACGGACATTTTGGACTCGGCAGATTGATGAGTCTGTCGCACACTGCCAGCTCGAACAGTCCCCTTGTTTTATCTTGCGGAAACGAGTAAGGACGTTTCAACTTTTCCTGGAGGGGTTGCCGCTTGTTGCTTTGGCGAGCAACCGGTCTAGGGTCACTTAATTGTTGTTGAGCGCTGGCGACGAAGGCCGTTTTTCCTTTTCCTTTATCCTTTTTGTTCGCTCCGTTGTTTGCGGGGCCGGGATTTTTTCCGAGTAGCGTGCGATTGCATGGCTGAACGTTCTCGCAGCTCCTCAATTCCTTCATTTTTGAAATAGATTCCCTGAAGGAAGGGTTGGGGGTAGCTTCTTCGTCAGAGTCGCTTCCAAAGGTGATAATTTGCGATACCTTAGAGTCGGCCGTATGACAATCGTCGGCGGCTCTTTTGCGATCATCTATCGCATTTTTTCGACGCCTAAAAGCTTCATATTCTGTCCTGTCGAAGTGTTTCTTTTGAGCGACATACCCTTGCCACCAACAGTTAAAAGATTCGCAGTCTTCGGTAGGATGTATGATCTTCTGATGATATAAGAAGAAGTTAGGGTGCATCTCTACCTCAGCGAGAGTATTTTCTTCAAAGGGCGGTAGCTTCATTCCTACTGATAAAGCTTTGGCGAACCTTTTCCTCGTCTTGAATTTGTTTTTATCCGCAGTGGATGGCTTTTGATTTGACGGGAATGCCTTGGCTTTTTCCAGTATGGTCATTTCACGCTCTTGATTGGCTTTTGCTTTCAGACGAATTTCATTTAGGAAGACATCGATCAGCTCGTCTGATGGCTGTAGAATTTCCGGTTCGGGGTTCGCCATTGGTTTCTCGGCGCTAGAAGCTTCTTTATTATCTGTCAGTGAGTGAGAAATCACATGACAAGTCGCTACGTAGTCTTCGGATTCATCTGATAAGTTTTCTCCATCGTTTTCATCCTCGACGAAAGAACAAGTTGCTCCCGGCGAGTCCGTCTTCTTTGGAGAGTGCGGCTGTGGTGGGTTTACCTTCCAGTTTTTCGACAGCGCGAACTTGCCTTGTAGGTACTGATCCTCGATCCATCCTTTAAAGACGAAACAATCCTCAATCGGGTGACTTACCGTTTGGTGGTAAGGGCAATAATTGGGATTATTAAGATCGCCTGGCTGCGACAGACGCTTTGGACTCGGCAGATTGATGAGTCTGTTACGCACTGCCAGCTCAAACAGTCTTCTCGTTTTATTCTGAGGAAACGAGTAAGGACGTCCTAGCCTCTCTTTGAGGGATGGGCATGGACGCATGTTGTTTTGGCGAACGACCGGTTTTGAGTTGCTCGACTGTTGTTGAGCATTGGCGACGACGATCGCTTTCCCTTTTCCTTTCTCATCTCGGGAATCTGATTTTGGAGGAGATGGTCTATGGCCCATCTGGTCCATTTGGGCTAATTTGTCAATCAAGGCCTGGAAGGTGGTCGGCCTGAAGAACATCATGAATTATGAGATGGTCGCCTGCGGATCGAGAGTGCCCACAAACATGCCTATCGCAGGTGCCTCTTCTATGCGTTGTTCGCATTTCGACCATAGGTTCCGCCATCGTGTTGCGTATTGGACCCACGTTTCGCTTGGCCATATCCTGGCATTTATCAGTGCTGTTATCGGGGTGAGTTCACTAGCACTCGCGAATCTTTGTGTAAACAGCAGCTCCATCTCTGCAAATGTTTTGACAGAGTCGTTAGGTAGCTCCGAATACCATTCAAAGGCTGTTTCTGCTAAGCTACCGACGAATTGACGTAGCAAAAATTTGTCATCGCCTCCAGTATTGCCGCATAAGGCCCTGAATTGAGCGACATGCTGATGCGGATTCCCTGGCCCTTTATATACGTGGAATTTAGGGATCGTATATCCCGGCGGGTAACTGATTTGGTCGTACCAGCTCGGATACGGTCGTCCGGTTCTAGCAATTTGCCCAGCCGCTTCATTCACCTGATGAACCCGGATCTGCTGAGCTATATATTCGTCCAAGTCAGCTTTGGATATTGTCTCCTCCTTGGCTGTTGACAGAGCCGGTGGAGGATTTGACGTTTCTCCCCTGTCGTCTTCAAGGACGATCGGAGGATCTTCAGCAGGAGGGTCCGGCTGTAACATCATCCCTACCATATCTTGGAAGAGGAGCGCCATCTGTTTTATGTTAGACGCTTGCTCTGCAGCTTCTTTGTCCCTCTTTTCGAGGACTCTGCGTAAAAAGTCAGCGTTGGTTTCTTGTTCTTGACGCTCATCCGAAGACGTTTCAGATCTTTCTTTTGGCTCAGTGAGTGCAGCCATTGTAGTCATCATTTCCTGAAGCTTTTGTTGTTGCTTCTGGGCTTTCGTCACGGATCGGGTGAGCGGTCGGTGGCCCGTAGAAGTACGGCTTTGCTCCTTTCCAGAAGCTATATAAACAGTGTGAACCACCATGCCCCCAGATTTGGGGCGTTTGTGTTCAGCGCTTTTATGCTTCGCCATGTTCACAGGGGCTTTTTGCGGCCTCCTTTTCTTCTGAGTGATTGGAGTTAAGGGGGCCGTTGTAATGGGCACCCGGGTAACTATTGGTTTTTGGGGCTTGACGGAGTAATCCTTCTTTTGCCGAACCTTCATTTTTTTCCGTTGGCGGAGATAGTTTTCATTAATCACTGACTCCTGGACCTGTCGCCAGACTCTGTAAATTTTAGAGGACAGCCGTTGAGGGGGCTGTTCTAGCTTCTTCTCTGGAGTATTCTCCATAGGTGAAGGAGTTCGCTTCAGCACCGCAGTAGGAGAGTTTCTGCGCACCGTGTTTAGCAATTCAAAGTTGTTCCCGGTTGGAACAGCAGCATCGGTCCCCATCGTTGGAGCTGGCGGAGTTATCCCAGAGAGGGAGTTGCCCCCAGCCTTCTTTACTCGGCGCCAGTGGCGACGTCGAGCATGTCGTGCTAATGGAGTTGTTTCAGCTATAGGGGTGACCTCCTCACTCCCCCCGTATTGGTCAGAATATGCTGGTACTAGCCTTTTAAAGACCGACGTCCGTTGAACGGGGACGGCCAACCTGTCAGAAGCGGACTTCCGAGCATGGAAAGCAACCTTGGTGAATTCGCCAAGAACGGGAGCTGGGATGGCTATTCGCTTCAGGATAACGTCTTCTGGTATGGCAGGCTTCTTCATGGGCCCGATGGAGTTCTGGCCTAATCCATTAAAACCTGAAGCAGTGGAGTTGGGCGACCTGTTGAGAGGGGTCGCGGCAGTGGTAAGTCGATCGAAGACCGACTTCTTTGGAGGTTCTTGCAATGTCATTGGGGCGTTGAAGCTCATTGGTAGGAGCATGGTCCCAAAAAATAGTCCAGTGGTGGTTTGAGCCACCGGCTCCACCGGCATTTTGAAAAGGGAGGCCGCTTGGGGCCCATAAGTCACTCCTCCAGAAAGGACCGAGCGAGAATTGCAGTTGTAGGCAGTGCAGTTTGAAGCCATTGATCTTCTGTTTTCTGCACGGAGCAAGACACCAAATCTTAGTACCTCGAATCCACAGGCAACCACAGTAAACCGCGATTCGTTCGCGAACACGACACACGAAGTGTGGAGTGGAAAGAGGAAGAGGTCCCACCGGGCGTGCCAGAATCTGTTCCCCTCCGAAGGACGGCGCACAGGACCGCGATGTCCTGACGCTGAGATTCGGGGCAGATGCTATTTGGTTTTATCCGTCCACCTCTCCGAAGATGCCAAGTTGATTTATGGCACCGTGTATCGGAGGTTTAGACGGATGCGGCCGACGTAGCAGACTTCGTCAGATTCCCCATCGCTAGAGGGGTTTTTGATTGTGGGGACGCTCTTCCCTGCAGGCGCAAGCCCCTGCAGTTAATTACGCTACCGCATCGCGGTAACAACTTTCTCCTTCTCCAGAATTTCACTTCGTGTCGTGTGTGTTTGTTTTGTTTGTGGTTGCCCGTGGATTGTATACGGAGACTAAGTAATGCCGTCGCCCGTAGGACGTGGATTAGTCCAAATCCGTATTTACTTAGATTTGGGTTTGGTGTTTTTAGTTTAAGGATGCATTAGTCGCGTTGCGGCTAAGATCAACTTAAACATTCGTTAAGGATACGTTAGTCCTGTTTTGAGACTAAGATCGACTTAACGTGATAATCCATTTAATATCTGGCCATCGGGACTCGTCACCTCTCTAACGTCGTTGAAGGATTACAACGGCAGATGTCAGAGGAGTTCAGAGATGTACCCTTGAACCAAGGTTGATTTGGAGTTTTATAGTCCGTTTGAATGTTTAAGGATACGTTAGCCGTGTTTGGGGCTAAGATCAACTTAAACGGGATCATTTAGATCCGACAAAAGAGCATTTGGAGGCTCTATTATTCCAGTTTAGGGACGTAGTGGTCCATAGGTAGTTTAAGGACGTTGCGGTCTATGTTCTAGTTTAGGGACGTGGTGGTCTATTTTCCAGTTTAGGGACATGGTGGTCCGTATTTCAGTTTAGGGACGTGAAGGTCCATCGCCAGTTTAGGGACGTGGTGGTCCAATATTAGTTTAGGGACGTTTCGGTCCGATATTAGTTTAAGAACGTTTCGGTCCAATATTAGTTTAAGGAAATTTTGGTCCAATATTAGTTTAAGGACGTTTCAGTCTACGAGTTTAAGGACCCCGCAGTCCGTATTGATGTGTGGTCGTTGGGACCCGTCACCTCTTTGACGTCGTTGAGGAATTACAACGATGGATGTCAAAGGAGTTCGTAGATGTACCCTCGAACCGGATATAAATTGATTTGAGAGAGAGCATTTGTGCTCAGTTCAATTTAATTTAAGGACTTACGGCCAGAATTGGGCTAAGTCCAGTTGAAAATGTTCAACATTTTATTTATTTTTAGTCCATTAGGCCTGTGCTAGGGCTTTGCCCACACTTAAATAATGCATTGCATTACTTCTACTTTCTTGTTTGGGCTCTGCCCATAAAAGATGCAGAGCATCAATTTATTTTAGGCTCTGCAAGGCATCTGCACAGCATTTTATTATTTTTGTTTGGGCTTTGCCCATTTATAAATGATGCAGAGCATCAATTTAATTAGGCATGTTTGGTCTTTTAATTGGGCTTGGCCTTGCATTGCATTTGTTAGGCGCTTTGCGCCACTCACAGAGCGCAAGCGCTTGTGGTGAAGACACGTGTCATGCTCTGGTGAGCGCAAGCGCAAGCGCAACAGTGCGCTGCGCTAGTGCGCTGCGCTGTTGCGCTGCTGACACGTGGCGCGCTCTGGTGAGTTGCGCCAACTCCAGAGAGCAAAGCTCTTATTTCGTAGCGCAAGTGGTTTAGATGCTGACACGTGGCGCTCTCCCAAGAGCGCAACAGCGCAGTTTGCAAGTGCAAAGCACCAAGAATCTTTTAGATTCAAGAACAGAAGTGCAAAGCACTATTTGATTTCTTGATCTAACTTAGATCAAAGAAAAATAAGTTTTTCTTTTCTTGTTTTTCTTATCTCAGAGAACCAAAGGTTCATGAAAAGTGCAAAGCACTATTTTTATTTTATTTTTATTAAAGATCATTGATCTTGTTTTTAGATATATGATCTGTTCCTAAGAGAACTTTCTCTTTTTTCTAAAGGTTTTTACCTTTTTTTTATTCTTGAGGAGTTTCTCAGAGTTCTCTTCTCTCTTTCTTTTTTTTTTTAGAAAGATGTTCATTCCTTTTAATTGAGGCCTAGGGTCCTTTTTATAGTGCCCATAAATTAGTTAAATTTGTTAAATAGATATTTCTCTGAGTGATTTGGGGAATTTTCCCCACCGTTGGATCTTTGATCCAAGAGCTTCTGCTTTGCAGAGGAAAATCTTCTAGTTTTAACAAGAACAGAAAAGATTTCTTAAAATTTTAATTCTGTTTGGCGCAGATGCCCCAGCGCGTGACACGTGTCGCGCAGCGCACAGCACAGCGCAACTGCGCTAGCGCATCTGCGCTGACACGTGTCGCGCAGCGCACAGCGCAGCGCATCTGCGCTGACACGTGTCGCGCAGCGCATCTGCGCCAGCGCATCTGCGCTGACACGTGTCGCGCAGCGCAGCGCTTGCGCAACTGAAGCGTTGCTTCCTTTAATAGAGCTTTGCTCTGATTGGGCGCGCCTTTTTGGGCGCTGCGCTGACGTATCAGCGCCTGACATGTGGCGCGTTGCGCCCGAGATTTGAAGCGTTGCTTCAGAATTTTTGAATTTTGAATTTCAACAGAGCTTTGCTCTGATTGGGCGAAACAGCGACACCGCAATAATTAGCCTTAAGTGCAAATAGGAGATTGTTGGCTATAGTGCCCTCTAGTCAATAATTGTAATCGCAGGCACGCGATTGTGATGATTGAGGGAGGACCTATACGGGTAGAATAGTCTTACTCAAAATAATAGTATGCTATCTGGTTTGTCTCTATCATCATGTACATGCATTAGGTGGTATTACAGATCACTATTCCATGTTGATAGAGCTCATAGGATTCTTGCTTGACTACCAGCATTATGATGGCGATCATATACGTGTGAGCTGGTTGGTCTATAAGCACATCCTTAAATGTCCCTAGTCGAAAGAGTATCGAGACTGGGCATCGATACTCCGGTATAGACTAGTGTATACTTTTTGAGACCCCGACGAGGGACGGTGGCTGGTTTCATAAGCCATTGGTGTCAGTTAGTCACCTAACATAGTATACAGGTGTTCATTGGGTTATGTGTTACACTGGACAGACTCGCCGGGAATATGCTAGTTGGTATTATATCTATTGTCAGATAGCAGTTCTCAGGTGACATGAGTACAGATTAGTCTGTCGACCCGAGATCATCATTTGTCTCATGTAAGTTCCCACTGTACTTTGATTACTACCCTGCTATGGTTCAAAGGAGTCGTGCAAACAGATTTTAGTTGGCTGCTGTCCCGAACCACATGGAGGCAGTGAGCGAATCGTCGGGTATTCGTCTCTCCCGGTATTGGGGGTTGATGTCGCGCTGTGCACGGGTGGCCATCACCAGAAATTCTTGGCCAAGGTAGACAAAAATTACTGATTTGGATCAGTAGTTTCTCAGTGGGTGATCGGCTTCACACCGACACGAAATATCGCGTTATTAGGGGTTTGATTTTATCCACCCCTAGACCCGATATGCGATACTCTTAGACGAACAGACCGGACTATATGGAGATTGTCACAGATAGGCTCAGTAGGGGTGTGGATGAGTTTGCTCGTCGGCCTTCCTTTCGCTCAATACCTGGGTAGCTATTATGTACATCTAGTGTTGCTGACATACTTGTGGTTAAACCCACTACCAGCGTATTGACGAGTTTTTAGAGTCCTACACAAAAGGTGTAAGACCACGGTAGCGCCTTGGCCGTCTGTCCGAGGCCAAAATGCGGAAAACAAAAAATATTTCAAACTAGAAACCGGCGCTACCGCGGACTATAAAACCCGGATCGGACCATTAACCTACTACTAGCTAACTAGATAAAGGGTAGAGAGGCTATACCGAGCGATCCGTGTCCTTCGGTCTTCGGCCACTATCCTGATCTCCTCGCGGAATCTCCGGTCTCGATCTCCTCGTCGGAAAGGGCACCACATCACCGAGTCTTTTTACGGGCTCCCATCTCTGAACCGAGGCAACTCGGACACGAAGTTGGTAAGCCGACGTGTCCAAAGTTGCTGTAGACTGAGGGTAGAATGCTATGTCTCGAGGGGTTGCTTGAAGTTACCATTTGGATGTGGAGGTGGAGTAATAAGCTTGGGAGATGAACAAAAGGATTTTGTGCAAGCAAATGAGAACAATTTCGCTCACCAAAAATTTGGACAGCCCCCATCTCTTTTGTGGCCGGCCATGCTTGCAAAAATTAAAGGAGGAAGTGAGTAATAATGCAAGAAAGAGAAAAGGATGATCATGAGGAATAATGATCACAACAATGTCAAATCAAAAATCCATCTCATCTCAAAAAGCAAGTAATGATGAACCAATGGGGTCAACCTCAATCTAGAACCATCATGAAGCAACCGCTTACAAAAAACACCCTCCACTTTGCTAATTTGCATATTTGCAAATAAGCCCCTCCCATCAAAGGAATTTCAGCCAAGAAAGAACAAAGGAAAAATAGCCGAAACGGAATGCAAACTGGCAACTTCAAAAAGTGATCCGGTAATAAATTACAGGAAAACCTCGCGACAGTATATACATACCCGCATTTGTATTGCGACCGAATACAAATGCAATGAGACAAAATCTACACTGTATAATACTAGGATCCGGCTTAAACCAAAACCCGCTAGTATTATCCGTCTGAACCATAACACGTGCACAAGTGCATGCGTACGTTCAAACCCTGCCATAAATCCATACGGCCTCTACAGCGTTTCGCCCGAAACTTGAGAAACTGTCTGTGGGGGACTCTAAAGACTCGTCAATACTTTGGTTGTGGATTTAACCACTAGCACGTCAGAGGTATTAGCCGTACGTAACAAGCTACGATGTATTGACCAAAAGGGAGGTCGATGAGCGAACTCATCCTGACACCCTACTAAGCCTTTCAGTGACAATATCCGTACAGTCCGGTCCGTTCGTCTATGAGCATCGAATGGCGGGCCTAGGGGGTTGGTAAAAGTCAGACCCCCAAAAGCGGTACAAGTCGTGTCGGAGTGTAGCCCAGAACACCCTGAGATACTACTGGAATACCTACCAGTAAATTTCCTGTCTCGGCCGAGGGCTTTGTGTAATGGCTCTTCTAGACACAGCGTGACCTCACCCCCAATACCGGGAGAGACGAACCCCTGCCGATACGCTCACTGCCTCTATGTGGCTCGGGACTGTACCCAACTAAAACCTGTTTGCACGACTCCTTTGAGCTGTGATAGGGTAGTAATCAAAGTACAATGGGAACTAACACGAGACAAATGATGATCTCAGGTCGATGAACTAACCTGTACACATGTCACCAGGGAACTGCTATCTGACGTCTGGTATAATACCAACTAGCATGTTCCCGGCGAGTCCAGTCCGGTGTACTCATAACCCAATGAGCACCTGTATATATCTTAGGTGAACCAACTGACACCAGTGGCTTGTGAGACCGGCCACCGCCCCTCGTCGGGGTCTCGACTGTATACACTAGTCTACTCTGGAGTATCGATGCCCTGTCTCGAAAACTCCTACGACTAGGGACCTTTTAAGGTTGTGCTTATAGACCCCAGCTCCCACGTATATGATCGCCATCATACTGCTGGCCGTCAAGCAAGAATCCTAAGGGCTCTATCAACGCGCAATAGTGACCTGTAAGGTCACCTAAAGCAGTACACGATGATAAAGACAAAGGAGATAGTATACAAACCTCTTGAGTAAGACTGTCCTACCGGTATAGGTCCTCCCTCAATCATTGCAATCACGTGCCTATGATCCAATAATTGACTCTGAGGGCACTATATCTAACAATCTCCCACTTGCACTCAAGGCTAATTATTGCGATGTCGCATACTCACAGCCCGTGTGATACCGAACACCCAACTCCTCTTCTAATCAGTCTCACAAAACCTGTTTGCGAAACTATTGTACTTGAGGAATAGCCTCAGCTAGTGGATCCGCCCTGCTGTTTCTTTCTATGTCTCTCTTAATCTCAAGTTCGCGGAGAAACCTATCTCCCGAAATGAGCAATACCTGTCTTAGAATATGTCTGGATATCTGATGGGACCTAGTTCACAAATGAACTCCAAATCCAAACTTCTTAGACTGTATCGTCAACTGAACTTAATCAGTAACCGGCGTAATGCCTCCCTCAGTGTCCGCTTAGATCACCTGTCCCAAACACTGCCCCTCGTCAGAGGGAAAACTATAACTCTGACAGTCACTCTGTCATCCAGGTCACCTTGGAAGCCTGGAATGATAACCGTCTCCTAAAAAGAGGCTGCTGATATCATATCCCCAGAACATCAACTTATGTTCTAAACTGCTTCCGAATGTTTCTCCAGGATTGGATTAATATAAACTTATTTCATCTCGTATAAAAATAATATCTGGTGTGGTACTTGACATCTCATGATCAACTCAATTGCCTAAACAAGTGATCTGCCAAACATGCACATCCCTCTCCCCTTTAGTCTGTAAGACACCTTTAAAGAGGGTGATTCCATCACCTGCAGGTACACTACCGTGCCAGGAGTCATCCATTCTAAAACACCTTTAGAATGCTGTCTAAGTACCCTGATTGGGAAACTTCCCAAATCTAGATCTAAAACCATAGATCCAGTAACCAGAATGTCTGATATGAAATCTATGTCCTTTGTGGAGAAACCACTGCGTGACAACCAAACTATAACCGATCGTAGTATAGGAATTTCACTTCCTACTATGTGTATGTCATCCAAATACCAGGACATGACACCCTACTATCTTCTTAACAGATCCATCCCCTATTCTAATGAAGTCAAACATATGACTGTCACATCAGAAATAAATGATCTATCTCCGCTATTTCTGCTTTAGTCTATAAATAGACATAAGCCACTTGTCCACTATGCTTCCGCTGCTCCCACTGACTACGACAACCTTCCGGCAGAGTCATATACACGTGCACTTCTAAAGCTAGTTCAGAACGACGCTATACTCATCCTCCTGCCGGGTCTCATAGCCTGGAACAACAGCAATGACAAGTCTGGGTAAACAAGAACCTCCCTGTCACCGTCTTTGAGCATACCGAAGTACCTCTCGAGTGCCTGAGGTTACCCACCATATCCGCGGAGTGGACAATGGAGTGTCAAACCAGATTGAATCTTTAGGTTCTTATCAAATTTTCAGTAATCGTTTGCGGTTCTGGAATCACTTCCAGTTCTACCATACTCCCACTACTGTTTTCTGAAAAAATCCATTTTACTAAAAATGTGGCGAGTCAAGAACAATATCACTATTGATCTTCCAGATGGTAGAAAGTTAACCCTCGTCATAGCCCGGGTCAACCCACAAACAGCCATTACAGAAACGTGCCTTAAGTTATCCAGAGTCTGGTTTTAAGCATAAGCCGGACAACTCCTCGTACCTTAACATCGTTAAGATATGAACCGTTCTTTATCCAATATAGAAACAGAGGCACTAATTTAATTGGAACCAGATTCAAATCATGCAGCTGTCTCCAGTGCATGTCAACTAAATGGAGGGAGGCCGATCAGCGTTACTTAACTTAGGAATACATTCAGAAATGAGTAACCTGAAAGAGAAGCAAGTTCTCATAATCATTACTATCAACTGAATACCATACACAAGTATCTACATCTTCGATCACCTTGAAGAATCCTGATACTTGCAATACCCGGTTCTCTGCTTTATTCATATACCTATAACTTCTCAAAACTTAGACCTTGTATTTCTACGAAACACTTGTCTAAAAACTAGAGAAGTCATAACTAAACAGAATATAGTACGAGG
This sequence comes from Agapanthus africanus, assembly GCA_030015575.1. Classification (NCBI taxonomy): domain Eukaryota; kingdom Viridiplantae; phylum Streptophyta; class Magnoliopsida; order Asparagales; family Amaryllidaceae; genus Agapanthus; species Agapanthus africanus. The sequence goes on from JASDDO010000006.1 coordinate 286,934,928, forward strand.
ACCAACCCCTCTGTCCTAATAGACACTGGACAATATACAATACTCTGTATAAATCCCTTGAGTTGAATAACTCAAACCTTGTGCGTCGTAGGTTGAGAACTGTACTATGGTTATGAAGAATTACACCGGTGTTTAATGCTCCTTACCTAACCATCCACTGATATAGGTTAATGTCATAGACAAAATTTCAAAAAGTTATATCTCACTTTATAAAATATAAACGTACAGATATATCAATTTGAAATTGGTGCATTACAACGGATATTCAAAACCAAATATTTGCCGTCCGGCAAACAACCCAGGCGATTTCCTCAAATATCACCAATTACAACGAATTCCGATATAATGAGGACGATCACCTAATTCCCAATAACTTACTCCCACTCATCATCTGTAAAACCATACAGATGTGAGAATCATACCTGGTAAATACATACCCTGGAGCAAGTGTCTAATTGGGAAATCAGTTTTCTATTAACAGTACACAGTGAAACTGAAACATGAAAATGTTTCGGAGGGGTATCCGGGTATTCCTAGTAATGCCTCTTCCATTATCAGATTCACAACTGTAACCGTATATTTCGTTGCCATCTCTCCAAATCCCTTTATATGTCTTTAGTCATTACCTTCTGTACACCCTCTTAGGCTAAATGGTTTTCTTCATTCCCTACCTTTCGGCACCAGCCTCTGGTTTGGAAGAAGACTATCCAATAAGCATAATGGGTGTACTGTCCTAATCCTAGGAGCACTCGCAACCCGAGAGAAGGTAATGATAAAGGACACCTGAATAAACCTTATTCCTATTTCTCCTGAACCAGAATCCATCCCTGAACAGGAACAAGTCCCTTCGAGTTCGTATAAAACCATACGATGGAGTATCCAAGTAACTGTGGATCTTCGTAGTGATACGGAGTGTCCTGGAGAAATATAAAGGTGAAGTGGGAGTGGCAATGAAATACTTGGTTTGGTCGTGAATAGCAGTCGCAATTTACTCTGCCCTCTTACTAATCCCTTTATTTGTCTTTACTTAATACCTTCTGTACACCATCGTTAGGCTAGTTGGTTTTCTTCATTCCCTACCATTCGGCACCTGCCTATGGTTTGGAAGAAGACTATTCAATAAGCGTAATAGGTGTACTATCTCCTAATCCTAGGAGTACTCACAACCTGAGAGAAGGTAAAGACAACTGAATAGTCCTATTCGTTTTCTCCAGAACCGGAAACCATCCTCGAATCTGGAACAAGTTCCTTCGAGTTCGTATATAACCATACGATGGTTTTATCCAATGGAAGTGGACGTTCGTAGTAATACGGGGTGTTCTTGAGAAAAAGGGTAAAAGTAGGAGTGGTAATAAGGTACGCAACTCTGACAATCCAAAAGCCAGTGTTTTAAGAAGGTTCGGTCAACTTGGTCACTGAGTCATAGTCCAGGGTCGGGTCATGGTCGCTGCCAAAGAGAGAGAGAGAAAAGAAATACTCAGCGTGCACTCTAACCTAGATCAGAATGGTTATCACTTTATCTAATCAGGAAACCTCCCACTGTAACGTCAAATTCTCCTCCAAACCTGAAAGAAGAATTAGTCGGGATCACCCGAGGAGTAAACCAACTCATCAGTGAGAATCGGGATCCAACTATCATCGCATGATAACGTGACGGAATCCACTCATGTTATCACACTCCAGAAGGTATGCGCATGCCTGGCAAGTTTCAGTTTCTTTAGAAACTCCCGATGTGATTTTTACCCCTAAGACCCAAGTGACCTTGACACAGTCAACAAATCAAAGAGTCCTAGTCAAGTTTAACCCGTCATTATCTGGATTGCATTAAACCCACCCGTACGTGCCCTTGACGGAGTCAACAAGGCCGCACGACTGTCCTAACCAATCCCATATCCATGCTACAAACAAGCACCACTTAGCTACCATACACTACGCCTTGACGGAGTCAACAAACGCAGCACGAATACTAAATAATACCCGTAAGAAATGACGGAGGGCTACGTCTAGTTTTTGGCGAAAAACTTTTAACGTAATGAACTTGATATCGTTGAAGGAACTGCATAGCTTTTTATAAAAATATAGTGGCGAAAACCTTTGCTAAAGAGGTCACTCCCGGTGAAGGGATCTCGGCTCTTTCCCCGTAGAATGAGGTGCAGGATATTCCAACTGAATATCACTATGCAAAGCAAAAGGCAATCGGCTATAGTGAAGTTATTACCCTGACGCAAACTTCTGTCCAAGGGGTCACTCCCGGTGAAGGGATCTCGGCCCTTGCCTCGTCGACTGAGGTGCTGGATATTCATAACCGAATACCACTGTGCGAAACAAAAGAGAACGTCCTTGCAATAACAGCTTTTTGAAAAATGTTCCAACAACATCAGAATAGGTTTGTTTAGCTTGCATTGATCCGAATCAATGCAGTCCCATCAATTGATCACACCAATAAAGAACGAAAATACGATGTACGTATATGCCACCCACATTCGCCACTAGGTCCCGTCATCACCCGTTAGGTTACTTAACTAACGACAGAGCGGGGACTGGACTAGCGCGGATGTAAAACATATACAACATCTACTAGTATATATATCAATATATAATAATCGCTCATGGCGTGATAAAATGCAACATCACAGAAATGTAATAAGCATCACAGAACAATACAGATAATCTGGGATCCCCGGGTTTCATAGAGCCGCTACTGAAACCCGACGTTCCCCTGGTCGTGTGGATAGCCTGTGCAATGAAATCCTAGACCCTTACGGGCGTGGCAGGTTACCCGCCAAAACCTGAAGCGAGGCAGCCCCCTTCAACAACGTGAATGGACCACCCAGCACTTCACGGAATCCGGTAACTTGGGCGCCCCTCCTGGGTCAACCTATACCCCCTACGAGTGCGGCGAATAGCCCACCAATTCTAGAGTGAAGCCCCCTCCGTCTCAAAGCCATGAGATGCGGGCCCGTTGCCCTCTAGAACCCGGCTATCCGTGCACCCCACCGCGGGGTAATCCTAGTACAGAAAGTAAAATATATACAACGGGTACATCGACCTCAGCCCGGTCGCGCCCTAAAGGAATAATATACAAACAGGCAGTGACGGCAGTCCACATGTCGGACGCTCATCCCGCAATATCAAATGTACATATACAACCAAACTGTACTACCATTGCACCAGGCTATCCATCACGACAAATCCGCAACATCACAGCACAACACAGAACATCAACGTGAATGTCACGTTCGCAAATCCGTCTAAAAGGGCTATAGCAGTTAGACAGGATTTACCGATCAAGTGACATTCACGGTCACAGATATAATGTAAATACTGTGAACTAACATATTTAAAATTTTCGATCGACTAAATTTCCCGAAGTGGGCCCCAAGCACAATACCCAGTACTCAAACAAAATCTGGCCCAAACAGAAATTACCAAAACCTAATTTCCAAGTCAGGGACAAATCTGGAAATTTTGGTGCAGTGAACAGATAAAATGGCGGCGGAACCACGGCCAAAACATGGGTAAAGCCGCAGTTCCGCGGTCCAACAGTAAGAACAAGGAACCAAAATTTCACAGATCTCTTAGAAAAGCCTGCACATATTTCTGCAATACACCAAAAAAATTTTTGACAACAAAAAAATTTCGACAGAAACCGTCAAGTTGGAAATGCAGTTTTGAAATTTTCGTCCGATCGAAATTCTAAACACGCTAGAGCAAGCTAGTAAAGGTTAATAGCATGGCTCTGATACCATGTAAGATCACGGTAGCGCCCCGGCCGTCTGTCCGAGGCCAAAATGCGGAAAACAAAAACTTTTTCAAACTAGAAACCGGCGCTACCGCGGACTATAAAATCCGGATCGGACCATTAACCTACTACTAGCTAACTAGATAAAGGGTAGAGAGGCTATACCGAGCGATCTGTGTTCTTCGGTCTTCGGCCACCATCCCGATCTCCTCGCGGAATCTCCGGTCTCGATCTCCTCGTCGGAAAGGGCACCACATCACCGAGTCTTTTTACGGGCTCCCACCTCTGAACCGAGGCAACTTGGACACAAAGTTGGCAAGCCGACGTGTCCAAGATTGCTGTAGACTGAGGGTCGAATGCTATGTCTCGAGGGGTTGCTTGAAGTTGCCATTTGGATGTGGAGGTGGAGTAATAAGCTTGGGAGATGAACAAAAGGATTTTGTGCAAGCAAATGAGAACAATTTCCCTCACCAAAAATTTGGACAGCCCCCATCTCTTTTGTGGCCGGCCATGGTTGCGAAAATGAGAGGAGGAAGTGAGTAATAATGCAAGAAAGAGAAAAGGGTGATCATGAGGAATAATGATCACAACAATGTCAAATAAAAAACCCATCTCATCTCAAAAAGCAAGTAATGATGAACCAATGGAGTCAACCTCAATCTAGAACCATCATGAAGCAACCGCTTACAAAAAACACCCTCCACTTTGCTAATTTGCACATTTGCAAATAAGCCCCTCCCATCAAAGGAATTTCAGCCAAGAAGGAACAAAGGAAAAATGGCCGAAACGGAATGCAAACTGACAACTTCAAAAAGTGATCCGGTAATAAATTACAGGAAAACCCCGCGACAGTATATACATACCCACATTTGAATTGCGACCGAATACAAATGCAATGAGACAAAATCTACACTGTATAATACTAGGATCCGGCTTAAACCAAAACCCGCTAGTATTATCCGTCCGAACCATAACACGTGCACAAGTGCATGCGTACGTTCGAACCCTGCCATAAATCCATACGGCCTCTACAGTGTTTCGCCCGAAACTTGAGAAACTGTCTGTGGAGGACTCTAAAGACCCGTCAATAGTTTGGTTGTGGATTTAACCACTAGCACGTAGAGATATTAGCCGTACGTAACGAGCTACCAGGTATTGACCAAAAGGGAGGTCGATGAGCGAACTCATCCTGACACCTACTAAGCCTGTCAGTGACAATATCCGTACAGTCCGGTCCGTTCGTCTATGAGCATCGCATGGCGGGCCTAGGGGGTTGGTAAAAGTCAGACCCCCAAAAGCGGTACAAGTCGTGTCGGAGTGTAGCCCAGAACACCCTGAGATACTACTAGAATACCTACCAGTAAATCTCCTGCCTCGGCCAAGGGCTTTGTGTAATGGCTCTCCTAGACACAGCGCGACCTCACACCCAATACCGGGAGAGATGAACCCCTGCCGATACGCTCACTGCCTCCATATGGCTCGGGACTGTACCCAACTAAAACCTGTTTGCACAACTCCTTTGAGCCGTGGTAGGGTAGTAATCAAAGTACAGTGGGAACTCACACGAGACAAATGACGATCTCAGGTCGATGAACTAACCTGTACACATGTCACCAGGTAACTGCTATCTGACGTCTGGTATAATACCAACTAGCATGTTCCCGGCGAGTCCAGTCCGGTGTACTCATAACCCAATGAGCACTTGTATACATCTTAGGTGAACCAACCGACACCAGTGGCTTGTGAGACTGGCCACCGCCCCTCGTCGGGGTCTCGACTGTATACACTAGTCTACTCTGGAGTATCGATGCCCTGTCTCGAAAACTCCCACGACTAGGGACCTTTTAAGGATGTGCTTATAGACCCCAGCTCCCACGTATATGATCGCCATCATACTGCTGGCCGCCAAGCAAGAATCCTAAGGGCTCTATCAACGCGCAATAGTGACCTGTAAGGTCACCTAAAGCAGTACACGATGATAAAGACAAAGGAGATAGTATACAAACCTCTCGAGTAAGACTGTCCTACCGGTATACGTCCTCCCTCAATCATTGCAATCACGTGCCTGTGATCCAATAATTGACTCTGAGGGCACTATATCCAACAAAAGGTTTCCCTGGTTCAGGCGAAATGATGTAGTAGCCATATTTTGATACGTGTAGGGTTCTGATCGAATGATTGTACTAGTTACCCGGACTTTCGATCGGACGATTGATAATACTAGCCGGCTCGGGATTGAGACAAACTATTAAATCAGGTATTGATTTAATAATTTATGTATATGTATTTCGATATGTATATTCTATTATTATGTTCTTTGTGTTATTCTATCTTTTTGGTATTCATATTTTGGTACGAATACAGGTATGTATATACAGTTGAGTGTAATCCGTATTTATACGGAAAACATTCTAGATGGTGGATACCTCATTATGGATTATCTATTTATTTATTTAAATGGAAATGAGGTGTAAAGGTGATGAAGAGAGAATGGTGAGAACCATGCTTGAATAGTGTTGATAAATGAATTGTTAATTTATTTGTGCAAACTATTCAAGTATGATTGCATTATGTTTATTGAAAAAATGGTTTTATAAAACCTTGCTTCATATTTTCTCTCACTTGATGGATGGTTCATTTTTGACATGGGATTTTTTCACTCTCACCATTTTTGCTTGCTCTCTTCACTTACCTTTCTTGATCTCCTCCATCTTCTTGATTTTCTACCCTACCATCTCATGTGTTGAGAAACAAGGGTAGAAAAGAGATAGATAAACACTTAGAGCCACTCACTACATCCCTAGGCACTATAGATTAGCAACCTAGAGTCCCTAATTGCTTCACTAGATTCTTAGTGTGGAGAGAGAGCCATGAGCTACATCCTTCGGGCGGATCATCGTCGACGGAGGAAAACCGGCGGCCAAGTTTGATCGGGAAACCTCTAAGAGCTAAGGAAGATGGTAGAAGACCGAAGGACACGGTTCATTCGGTATACAACTTCTAACCTCAGTAGTTAGATCTCCTTTTATTAGTTAGTTTAGGTTTATGGTTCGATTTTTGTGCCAATTTTTTTAAAACACCATTTTTGTTCCGCACCGGCCACAGTAGATGGCTAGGACGCTAGCAAACCCCAACAATAAGTATGAGAGAGAGAGAGAGAGTAGGAAATGGTTTTACAAAACCAACGTTCCTCGGTTGTATGGATAGCCTGTACAATGTAGAATCAAGACCCCTACGAGTGCGGCAAGTTATCTGCCAATCCCGGAAGCGAGGCAACCCCAATCTACTAAGTGAATGGGCCACCCAGCACTTCACGGAATCCGGTAACTTGAGCACTTCACCGTGGGTCATCCTATACCCCATATGAGTGCGGCGAATAGTCCGCCAATTCTAAAGTAAGGCTCCCCGGTCTCAACGCCGTGAGATGAAGGCCTGTTTCCCTCTAGAACCCGTCTACTCAAGCACTCCGCCACGGGATAATCCTAGTACAGAAAAGAAATAATATATACTACGGTGACATCGACCTCAACCCGGCCGTGCCCCAATAAAAGAATATACAAACTGGCAGAAATGATAGTCCACATGTTGGACACTCGCCCCACAATAATGAATATACAAATGAATTCAAGATTATACAACAAACATTTCATAAAAGGCTATTCATCACGACAGTCCTTCGAAACCATCACAAAGATATCGCAAGCATCATCACAGATAAACAAAATGCATGTAACCCCTTCTAATCGACATATAGTGATTAGAAGACGTTAAATAACATATAAACGCATCACAGAAACAAGTAATGAAAACAATAATAATAAAATTCCGTGCACAAATAGCAAACAAAGCAAGTTTTCCCAAAGCCGGAAAAAACAGTTCACTAAGTCCCAAAATTCCATCGTTTTAAGCCAATCCGGAAGTCGAAACTTACTCGAACCTTCACAGAGTTGAAGGACCAAAAATTAACTATCGCTTGGGGGTAAGGGGGATACCCACCCCCCGAGGCCACCACGAGGTGGCTTGGGGAGGTGGGCAGACCTGAGACTACCCTTAAGGTGCTCGGGTCCCCACCTCTAAGGCTACCTCGTGGTGGTCTTGGGGGGTGGGCCCGACCTTCGTCCCCGAGGCGATGGGGTACCCACTCAACATCCCGTGGCTTCACAGTCCAAACAATGAGCCCGCGGGGAGCGCAAACATCTAAAAACTTGAAATTTTGGGACTATTTTCGTCAGCAGTTTTTGCGCGACAAAAACGACGGAATTTAAACATCGTAATAAGTTAGTTAAGGCTTATGGAGTGGCTCTGACACCATGGTTGTTAGTTTTGCTCACTCTACAATGAAAATAGAGAGGCTGAATGCACAAAAATTAAATTTTGAGCAAGCACAACTAACATAACCCCAAGGGATCAAACCATAACCCTAAAGTAGCAACTAGGATGAGTTTATCTACTCGGTTAGAAGTTTATACCAAAATGATTCGTGTCCTTCGGTCTTCAAAGCCCATCTTTCTTGTTCTCCTTGAGGTCTTAGAGAACTTTCGTGAAAGCTTTCTCAGTCCTAGATGATCCACCCGAAGGAATATGATTCAAGATAGCACTTCATAAATGAAGTAACTTAATACCCTAGTTTGCTAATGTCACGATCCAAAATTTGGCCCGTAACCGGCACTTAAACTACGTAACGTCTACAGGCGTACGCAGCTTAAATAAATCGAAACCCAGAAATCTAAACCACCCAAAACTGGATCAACGGAGAAAAACAAAGTTTTTAAATATTCGGAAAATCATAAGTAAAATCTCTAACTCTTGTTTTCTTTCTTAAAAATTTCGGCAGCACCTCCTTTGTAAAAATTAGCCCCGAAAACGGGTACAACATAGATAATATATAAAGCATCCCAAACGGGAGCAAATCATGCCCAACAGCAGAGACAATCACCACAAGATATAAATACGACGCCGAAGCGAAGAATATAAAAGAAAACTGCACAACGAAGTAAAACTTTCAACAAAACCAGCTCCCACGAGCACGGCACCCAAAGTCACCAAAATAATACCATACCGAATCCTCACAAGTTGTCTCTAAGTCATATACAAACAGTGGTAGATGGAGAATACTAGATCAAACAAAAACATATACAATGTACAAGTAGATAACCGCAAACCCACCTAAAAGCAAAGGCCCCACTGCCTAACGTAGCGGTATCCGCAAAAGTAGAGATGATAAGACGCCTTACCGCGACTACTCTGAGGGTAAGTACTGCAAAACACTGTGGCACAACGGGGGTGAGTTGCCAACTCGTGAATAGTAATGAACATCATACTGTAATCGCAAGTATACACGAACAGCGATTTATCTATCATATGTAATCCGATAGCATAAGTATGATAAGTGAATATGCAACAATCATTTAAAGGTACATCATCAGGGTACTACAACTACATGAAACAATGCATATCAAAATATAATCCTGAGTGTATGGGATGATATAATAAAATCTCATGCAAAATCATCAGCATGGAAAAATACCAGTGTCCCTCACTAATACATCAAATCCCAAATCCTCAGGCACCGCATGCTCAGATCGGCCCTCACATCCTGTAAGTCTCATGGAACCTGAGTGTCTAATATCGACACCCGAAACATCATGAAAACCCGTGTCCAGCATCGACACGTAAATCCCCATAACTCAGGCGCCGTCACAACGACTGACCCTGACGATATGTCATACCTCACTCCGGTCGGTATCTCCACGATAACCGCCGAGTCCAAATACTATCACCGGTAGGTAGTGGTCCCACCGCCAGGCTTATCGTCTACACCACGAAATCACCACTCGCCTCGGGGTACCATACCGGGTCCACTATGTACCCGCAGACGGTGCCTCCCGCTCCTCGAATCGGGTATCACAAGCCAAATCTCAGAACCGAGAAATCACATGGTGGACACACTGAAATATCATATCAAGAGTAACCGGGTTTTCAAACAATACATAGTTTTCTTGAAATACCCACGGTTCTCAAATCCATAAATCATAAGAAATCCATATCTCAATGCGTAAATTCATGAAAAACTGATATATGCAACATAAAACAACAATATGAGCATATCAAGGGAAATCCGTTTTTTTAAATGAATCCATCTTTAAAATATATCTTGCGGTTCCCAAAATCCTCCGAAAAACAAGTGCAGCATCATATATGGTGTATATGTAAGTGTAGCAAGCTTTAAGTATCTACATGTAAACAAGTATATATGATGCATTTCATAAGTGCAATGATCAACAACTCAATATCACCTATCAAAACAATACCACTTGGGGTACATACAACTATAGCGAAAATATGCGGGTGTACATGTCAATATTTATGCATGATATACATGTAGCTGTAATAGACTATGTGAGTGTACATGTCAATATGTGTGCATGATATACATGTAGCTGTAATAGACTATGTGGGTGTACATGTCAATATGTAAGCAAGATATACAAGTAGCTATAGTAAGGTATATGAGAAATGGATTAAGAGTTACTATCTTAACTATTCATGTCAAACATAATAACACATATGTAGGTGTCAACAATATCTCCTATGCACAAAGGAATAAGAGTTACTACCTCCACTATCCCTATCCACTACCATATCACGTATGTAGATGGTTTGTGCGTATCATGGCAATTATTGACGATGTAGGTGTAGTATACAATTTAGTGCTCGTGCAACATGAACCGTCAGTAATGTGTTATATCTAAAGGTACAACAGATACTACTATGCAATGACATTCATATGAAATTAACCAATATGCAATAACATGCAGCTATCCTATCATATCAGCCTCGACGCATAACGCCATACGGACGATTTCCCCGTAGATGTTAAATCTACTCACCAATGGTCTCCAGCTATGAAAATTCGACCACCTGCTTCCCCGTGTTCGCAGCGTCCGAAGTCCCCGCTTGCGACGCTACAAATTCACAAACACACAAATAGTACAAACATCTAAGAATCGACTAATATAACGTAAAACTACACTTTAACGACGCACCAACACTAAACTAACTCATAAGTCTCCGTCTAGTGGCTAACGTGTGTTGCGACACTACTAAACCAAACTGAGTACAGCAGCTGCATCAGATCACGATTTGTGTCGCAAAACGTAACACGAGGAAACAAAACACTAGATTATAGGTAAACGATTCCAGATTTTTAATACTGTAAATACTAAAAAAGTAAACAGTACCAAACACCCCTAACCAACAGCAGACAACTACCCACAAAAGCCAAACCCCAGCACCTTCCTACAAAACCGGCGTCGCCGGAATTCTCCAAAGGGGTCACCGGCCCCGGCCGGTGGGATAGTCCTCGTGTCTCAGGTGGTGCTCCAGGGTCACTAGTACATCACTATAATTTTGTTTGGTCACTCACTAAAATTTCCAAAACACAGCAGATACAGAGGCTCTAAAACGACACTAAAAAACACGATATTGCACTAAACGATATTTAAAGTGTTCAAAACCATATTCAAGGAGCTATACAACATAAAAACTCCTATTTATCAGTGTATGGATTATACCTATCAACTTTAGCTCACAAGATCCAAGCTTTCCTAGTTCCAAGTGATCAAAGAGCAAGAATCAAGACTTGAGGTATTTTTTGTGATTTATTAGGGAATTTTGAAGATTTATTGGCTTGGATTGATGAAAAATGGAAGGGAAATGATCAAGAGCATTAGAGGAAGGAAGGATCTCAGCCAAGTGAGTAGGAGCGAGAGTTGTGTGGAGTTTCCTAGCTTAATTCATCATAAATGCACATAAATGCCATTAAATGAACATGCATGCACACGCCACCTCTTGTTCTTTCATTTCATTTCTTTTCTTTTACTTTTAAACCAAGTCAACACAAGGATCTAGATATTGTGGAAAGGGTTGAATTAACTCAAACTTAATTGATGAAAAGTTCACTTAAAAGAAATTTCCCAAAATATGAATACCGCATTAAAATAATATTAAAATTGGGAAAAATTCTAATTGAACCAAAACGTCCCATATACCCCCAAAGCTTGCGCACTAGTTTTATTTTAGCTAAATTAGGTGCTGGCAAGTCTATATGGTCGTTTGAACACAGTCGTGTTAAAACGGAAAATACCGACAATTTAACTCTAAAACGGAAATATTCTCATTACGATTTCTAAAACGTTACAATCTCTTCCCTTATAGAAATTCGGTCCCCGAATTAAAATTAACTACTAAGCGTAGCTTCAAAGAGATGAGGTAATTTCTTCCGCATCTCGCTCTCGGCCTCCCAAGTGATCTCCTCACTAGTAGGGCTACGCCATAGATTCTTCACAGACGGCAAGACCCTTGACCGAAGTTTCTTCACCTGCCGATCCAAAATAACTACCGGCTGCTCGGTGAACGAAAGATCGCGCTCAAGCTGAACGGTCTCATGCTGAATCATGTGAGAAGGATCATGAAGGTATCTACGGAGTATCGACACATGGAAAACAGGGTGAACATCCGGAAAACTGGGCGGGAGCGCCAAACGATAAGCAACAGAACCCACTCGCTCAAGGATCTCGAAAGGACCTATAAATCTGGGACTGAGCTTCCCCCTCTTCCCAAATCGCATAACGCCCTTCATCGGAGAAATCTTCAGGAATACATGATCCCCCACTGTGAACTCAAGTTTGCGACGACGACGGTCGGCATAAGACTTCTGCCTGCACTGGGCTGCTCTCATCCTGTCCTGAATCAACTGGATCTTCTCCGTAGTCTCCTGAACTAGCTGGGGTCCCAAAACCAGACTTTCACTAAGCTCGGTCCAACAGACTGGCGATCGACACTTCCTACCATATAAATCCTCAAAAGGTGCCATCTGAATAGTCTCCTGGAAGCTGTTGTTGTAGGAGAACTCAATCAATGGCAAGTGACGATCCCAACTGCCACCAAAATCAAGTACACATGCACGGAGCATATCCTCCAGAGTCTGAATAGTCCGCTCCGACTGACCATCGGTCTGCAGATGAAAAGTGGTGCTAAAACTCAACCGGGTACCCAAAGCTTCCTGAAGCTTCTACCAAAGACGGCTAGTAAACTGGGTGCCTTTGTCAGATACTATGCATGTGGGAACACCGTGCAAACGCACAATCTCATCTATGTACAACTGGGCATACTGAGCATAACTGAAAGTGGCCTTCACTGGAAGGAAGTGGGCCGCTTTCGTCAATCGGTCAACAATCACCCAAATGGAGTCATACCCTCTACTGGTCCTGGGTAGACCACAATGAAGTCCATGGAAATCTGCTTCCATTTCCACTCCGGAATGGGTAAAGGCTGCAACTCTCCAGCCGGTCTCTGATGCTCAGCCTTGACTTGCTGACAAGTCAGGCACCTTGAAACGAAGTCCGAAATATCGCGTTTCATCCCTTCCCACCAGTAAAAGTCTCTCAAATCACGGTACATCTTGGTGGAACCTGGATGAACGCTAAAGGCCGACTGATGTGCCTGCTCTAGGATCTCGCGTCTCAACCCATCAGTATCTGGTACACACAAGCGAGTCCCGCATCGTAGCACACCCTGGCCATCAATCATGAACTCCGAAACTGTACCCTGTCGAACAAGCTCAAGAATCTCGGACAAACGGGCATCACTGGGTTGTGCCTCACGGATACGATCAAATAGTAGTCGACGGGCGCGGACATGAGCAAACTGTCCCCCAGTGGAAGTGAACTCGAACTGCACTCTACCATCACACAAGAGCTGCCAATCTGCAGAAGACAGATACTGAACTGCGCTCAACTGGGACAAGCTACCCCCGGGCCTACGACTTAAAGCATCAGCCACCACGTTCGCCTTGCCCGGGTGATAAAGGATCTCACAATCATAATCCTTCACTAGATCCATCCATCAGCACTATCTCAGGTTCAGATCTCGCTGCTGGAAGATATACTTCAAGCTCTTGTGATCCATGAAGATCCGACACGACTCCCCGTACAAGTAGTGTCTCCAAATCTTCAACGCAAAGACTACCGCGGCCATCTCAAGATCGTGAGTGGGGTAATTCTGCTCGTGCTTCTTCAGCTGCCTAGAAGCGTAAGCAATCACTCTGTCATGCTGCATCAATAAACAGCCGAGCACCACTTGAGAAGAATCACAATAAACAACATAGCCGCCTGATCCAGAAGGTAAAGAACGAACCGGTGCTGTCGTCAACCGAGTCTTCAATTGCTGAAAACTCTGCTCGCACGCATCAGTCCAAAGAAAAGGAACTCCTTTCCGGGTCAGTCTAGTCAGCGGTGCAGCGATACTCAAGAAATCTTGCACAAAACGGTGATAATAACCAGCTAAGCCCAAAAAGCTGCGGACCTCAGTCACCGATACAGGTCTGGGCCAAAGCTGTACAGCCTCGATCTTCCTCGGGTCCACAAGAATACCATCACCAGTCACCACATGACCCAGGAAGTCAACTCTATCAAGCCAAAATGGGCACTTTGAGAATTTAGCATACAGCTGGTGCTCTCTCAAAATCTGCAAAGTAATCCTCAAGTGCTGCTCATACTCCTCACGACTCCTAGAGTAGACCAGTATGTCATCAATAAACACTATAATAAACTGGTCGAGGAACGACCTAAAAATCCGGTTCATCAGATCCATGAACGCTGCTGGCGCATTGGTGAGTCCGAACGATATCACCTAAAACTCATAGTGCCCATAGCGCGTACGAAAAGCAGTCTTCGGAATGTCATCATTCCGAACCCGCAACTGATGATAACCCGAACGTAAATCAATATTAGAAAAATGTTTCGCACCCTGGAACTGATCAAATAAATCGTCAATGCGAGATAAAGGATACCTGTTCCGCACCGTAACTCGGTTTAACTGACGATAATCCACACATAGCCTCAAACTGCCGTCCTTCTTCTTGACGAACAGAACAGGAGCTCCCCACGGCGAAACACTCGGACGTACAAGTCCTAAATCAAGCAACTCTTGCAATTGATCTTTAAGCTCTCTCAGCTCTGCCGGAGCCATCCGATAAGGTGGTATATAAATAGGCTCCGTGCCAGGAATCAGATCAATGCAGAACTCAATATCGCGCTCTGGCGGCAACCCAGGTAACTCATCGGGAAAGACATCGGAAAACTCTCGCTTGGTAGAAACCTGGTCCAACGACTCTACTGTGGCCCCAGTATCATGAATGAAAGCCAAGAATCCCCGACATCCCCTCTTCAAAAGCCGACTAGCGCAAAGGGCAGAAATCAAACTGTGAAGGGCGGCACCACGGTCCCCGTGCACAACAAACACTGACTCGCCGGGAAAACAAAATCTAACTGTCTTCTTGCGGCAGTCCATGGACGCATAGCAAGTAGCTAGCCAGTCCATGCCCAACAGAACGTCGAAGTCCAACATCTCAAGAAGGATCAAGTCGACGGACAGATCTTTGTCTCCTAAACGGATAGCACACGATCAGAACACGTGTCACGCAACAAACGACTCTCCCACAGGAGTAGTCACGACAAGCGGCTGATCTAACAAACACGACTCTCGGCCTAACCTCGGCACGAAGTGCGTAGAAACATACGAATGCATAGATCCCGGATCGAAAAGAACATGTGCATCAAAGGAGCATACAGAAAGGGTACCTGAAACTACAGCATTGGACGCCTGAGCGTCCTGGTGAGTCAAGGCAAAAACCCATGCCTGTCCTCTACCGGCTACTGGCTGTCCCCTGCCTCTGCCACCTCGTCCTGTTAGCACAAATCCACCGCGACCACGACCTCTCTGAACAGGAGTCTGACGCGGCGCAACAACAGGAATAAGAGGCAACGCTCTCTGAGGCGGAGAAGGTGGTAAGGTAACCTGGGGTACTGCTGGCCCTCTCTGACGCACCACGGTACAATCCCGAACAAGATGATGTAGACTGCCACATCTGAAGCACCCATAAGACGGTCGCTGGCCCTTCTGGGAATAAGAACTGAATAACTGGCCCCGTCCCATGTCTCTGCTACTCCCCGAGTCTGAAGCAACTCTGCCTAGGCGTGCAAACCTCTGTCTCCGTGCTGGTACATCCGTATGAGTCCTCTTCGGTTCCGGAACAACCGATGACTCAGCAAGACGCTCCTCCACCAATAGGGCTGCATCGACAGCTGCCGCATACGTGTCGCAATGCTAAATGCTGATTGCTAACAACTGGGTAAGCAGGCCTCAAAAAAACCTCTTCACCCTCATCTCCTCAGTCGCCACCAGGTACGGAGCATACACCGACAGCTCGGTAAACAGTACATCATACTCAGACACCGTCATCCCCGGAATCTGACGTAATGACTCAAATTTGCGCACTCGCGCATCCCTGACGCTCGGTGGGAGAAAACGGATGAGAAACACAGTCATAAACTCAGCCCAGGTCATAGAAGTAAGACCAGCGGCTCTGCCCCTCTCCAACGACTCACACCACTTCTGGGCTAGACCCTCCAGCCGGAAACTCGCAAACTCTACCCGCCTCTCATCGGAGCATCGGAGCGAACGATAAATCCTAGCCATCTGGTCGATAAACGACTGCGGATCCTTAGTAACGTCTATGCCAATAAACACCGGAGGCCTCAGCCTCATAAAATCTGTCAGTGACACGGTAATAACCTCCGGAGCTATAACTGCGACTGCCGGAACTGTAGGTACCATCGTGGTTCCTGCAACGGGTGGAATAACTGCCTGCCCTTACGCTCGAATGGCCGCTACTAAAGTCCCCATCATTTGGCGCAGGTCCTACATACCAGCCCCAATCATAGCAATGTGCTCCGGTACAACAGGCGTACCGCCCTGGTCAGTCCTCGCCTCAGACGAGTCAACTCTGACCTCGGCCCTCGCGGCCGCTCTCTGTGCCCTCGCAGTCTTCGGTGGCATATAGGCTGGAAATTGAAACAAGATTCGATAAGGAAACAAGAATCGAATCACAAAGATGTATATCATCACGGAGGAAAATCAATCAATAACTCCTAAGGTCACTTAGGCGGAGTACCGTGTCGTAAGTATGCCGCGGAACATACACACGCTACGTCACTCTGCTTAAGCTACCTATTCCATCATACCAAGGTCATCCTACACTTCGAAAGGTAAAACGTAGCGCTCTGATACCAACTTTGTCACGACTCAAAATTTGGCCCGTAACCGGCACTTAAACTACGTAACGTCTACAGGCGTACGCAGCTTAAACAAGCCAAAACCCAGAAATCTAAACCACCAAAAACTGGATCAACGGAGAAAAACATAGTTTTTAAACATTTGGAAAATCACAAGTAAAATCTCTAACTCTTGTTTTCTTTCTTAAAAATTTCGGCAGCACCTCCTTTGTAAAATTAGCCCCGAAAACGGGTACAACATAGATAATATATAAAGCATCCCAAACGGGAGCAAATCACGCCCAACGGCGGAGACAATCACCACAAGATATAAATACGACGCCGAAGTGAAGAATATAAAAGAAAACTGCACAACGAAGTAAAACTTTCAACAAAACCAGCTCCCACGAGCACGGCACCCAAAGTCACCAAAATAATACAACACCGAATCCCTACAAGTCGTCTCTAAGTCATATACAAACAGTGGTAGATGGAGAATAATAGATCCAACAAAAAGATATATAATGTACAAACAGATAACCGTAAACCCACCTAAAAGCAAAGGCCTCACTGCCTAACGTAGCGGTATCCGCAAAAGCAGAGATGATAAGACGCCTTGCCGCGACTACTCTGAGGGTAAGTCCTGCAAAACACTGTGGCACAACGGGGGTGAGTTGCCAACTCGTGAATAGTAATCAACATCATACTATAATCGCAAGTATGCACGAACAACGATTTATCTATCACATGTAATCCGATAGCATAAGTATGATAAGTGAATATGCAACAATCATGTAAAGGTACATCATCAGGGTACTACAATTACATGAAACAATGCATATCAAAAAATAATCCTGAGTGTATGGGATGATATAATAAAATCTCATGCAAAATCATCAGCATGGAAAAACACCAGTATCCCTCACTGACACATCAAATCCTAAATCCTCAGGCACCGCATGCTCAGATCGGCCCTAACATCCTGTAAGTCTCATGGAACCTGAGTGTCTAACATCGACACCCGAAACATCATGAAAACCCGTGTCCAGCATCGACACGTAAATCCCCATAACTCAGGCGCCGTCACCACGACTGGCCCTGACAATATGTCATACCTCACTCCGGTCGGTATCCCCACGATGACCGCCGAGTCCAAATACTATCACCGGTAGGTAGTGGTCCCACCGCCAGGATTATCGTCTACACCACGAAATCACCACTCGCCCCGGGGTACCATACCGGGTCCACCATGTACCCACAGACGGTGCCTCCCGCTCCTCGAATCGGGTATCACAAGCCAAATCTCAGAACCGAGAAATCACATGGTGGACACACTGAAATATCATATCAAGAGAAACCGGGTTTTCAAACAATACATAGTTTTCTTGAAATACCCCCACGGTTCTCAAATCCATAAATCATATGAAATCCATATCTCAAGGCGTAAATACATGAAAAACTAATATATGCAACATAAAACAACAATATGAGCATATCAAGGGAAATCCGCTCTTTTGAATGAATCCATCTTTAAAATATATCTTGTGGTTCTCAAAATCCTCCGAAAAACAAGTGCAGCATCATATGTGGTATACATGTAAGTGTAGCAAGGTTTAAGTATCTACATGTAAGCAAGTATGTATGATGCATTTCATAAGCGCAATGATCAACAACTCAATATCACCTATCAAAACAATACCACTTGGGGTACATACAACTATAGCGAAAATATGCGGGTGTACATGTCAATATTTGTGCATGATATACATGTAGCTGTAATAGACTATGTGGGTGTACATGTCAATATGTGTGCATGATATACATGTAGCTGTAATAGACTATGTGGGTGTACATGTCAATATGTAAGCAAGATGTACAAGTAGCTATAGTAAGGTATACGCGAAATGGATTAAGAGTTACTATCTTAACTATCCATGTCAAACATAATAACACGTATGTAGGTGTCAACAATATCTTCTATGCACAAAGGAATAAGAGTTACTACCTCCACTATTCCTATCCACTACCATATCACGTATGTAGATGGTTTGTGCGTGTCATGGCAATTACTGACGATGTGGGTGTAGCATACAATTTAGTGCTCATGCAATATGAACCTTCAGTAATGTATTATATCTAAAGGTACAACAGATACTACTATGCAATGACATTCATATGAAATTAACCAATATGTAATAACATGCAGCTATCCTATCATATCATCCCCGACGCATAACGCCATACGGGCGATTTCCCCGTAGACGTTAAATCTACTCACCAATGGTCTCCAGCTATGAAAATCCGACCACCTGCTTCCCCTTGTTCGCAGCGTCCAAGTCCCCGCTTGCGACGCTACAAATTCACAAACACAAAAATAGTGCAAACATCTCAAAATCGACTAATATAATGTAAAACTACACTTTAACGATGCACCAACACTAAACTAACTCACAAGTCTCCGTCTAGTGGCTAACGTGCGTTGCGACACTAATAAACCAAACTGAGTACAGCAGCTGCATCAGATCACGATTCGTGTCGCAAAACGTAACACGCGGACATAAAACACTAGATTATAGGTAAATGATTCCAGATTTTTAATACTGTAAATACTAAAAAAGTAAACAGTACCAAACACCCCTAACCAACAGCAGACAACTATCCACAAAAGCCAAACCCCAGCACCTTCCTACAAAACCGGCGTCGCCGGAATTCTCCAAAGGGGTCGCCGGCCCCAGCCGGTGGGGTGGTCCTCGTGTCTCAGGTGGTGATCCAGGGTCACTAGTACATCACTATAATTTTGTTTGGTCACTCACTAAAATTTCCAGAACACAACAGATACAGAGGCTCTAAAACGACACTAAAAAACACGATATTGCACTAAACGATATTTAAAGTGTTCAAAACCATATTCAATGAGCTATACAACATAAAAACTCCTATTTATCACTGTATGGATTATACCTATCAACTTTAGCTCACAAGATCCAAGGTTTCCTAGTTCCAAGTGATCAAAGATCAAGAATCAAGACTTGAGGTATTTTTTATGATTTATTAGGGAATTTTGGAGATTTATTGGCTTGGATTGATGAAAAATGGAAGAGAAATGATCAAGAGCAGTAGAGGGAGGAGGGAGCTCGGCCAAGTGAGTAGGAGGGAGAGTTGTGTGGAGTTTCCTAGCTTAATTCATCATAAATGCATATAAATGCCATTAAATGAACATGCATGCACATGCCACCTCTTGTTCTTTCATTTCTTTTCTTTTACTTTTGAACCAAGTCAACACAAGGATCTAGATATTGTGGGAAGGGTTGAATTAACTCAAACTTAATTGATGAAAAGTTCACTTAAAAGAAATTTCCCAAAATGTGAATACCGCATTAAAATAATATTAAAATTGGGAAAAATTCTAATTGAACCAAAATGTCTCATATAAAGCTTGCGCACTAGCTTTGTTTTAGCTAAACTAGGTGCTGGCAAGTGTATATGGTCGTTTGAACACAGTCGGGTTAAAACGGAAAATACCGACAATTTAACCCTAAAACGGAAAAATTCTCATAACGATTTCTAAAACGTTACAGCTAATCTAGATTATTAAGATGATGTAGAGATTGTTAATGGGATTTATTTATCTCAAAACCCCCATGATTCTCAACTCATGAGAAGGGTTGGGGTTTGAGGAAGAAGATGGAGCTCAAAAGAGGAGAGAAAATGCTTATGTTAGAATGAATGAAGAATGGCTACGAAAAATAATATGTATCAAAAATATTTTTCCAAATAAAAATTCATGTCATGCTTGAATAGTTTTCATAAATGAATAAACAAAAATAATAGACATGCTTCATACCATGCTTGAAGCCACCTCACCCTTCCACCTCATTTTCTATTTCTAATTAATAGAAGAAAATACATAATGAGGTATTATCTTCTAGAAGTATTCTTGTATAAATACAAGAAAACCTAATCGTATATACATACCCACATTCGTACCAAAAATATGAATACAAAGAGATAGATAAATCCAATAACATGATACTAGGTTTAAATCAATACGTGATTTAATAAACTGACTTAATCCTAAGCCCTTTAGTATCATAAACCGTTCGACTAAATTTCGCACAACTTGTATACGTATTTAATCGGAACCCTGCACGTATAAACATACGGCCTCTACATCGTTTTGACTAAATCGGGGAAACCCTCTATGTGGGACTCTAAAAACTCGACAATACGCTGGCAGTAAGTTTAACCATAAGTACGTCAGCGACACTAGCTATACGTAATGGCTATCCAGGTACTTGTCGAAAAGAATGCCGATGAGCAAGCTCATTCGAACCCTTAGTGAGCCTATCCGTGACAATCTCCATAAAGTTCGGTCTCTTCGTCTAAGAGTATCACATATCGGGTCTAGATGGTGGTAAACATCAGACCTCTAATAAACCGATAAGTCGTGTTGATGTGGCTCGGAACCGATCCGAGAAACTACCGATCTAACCATCGGTAAATCTCAACTGACTTGGCCAAGGTCTTATGGTTCTGGCCAACCAGATACAATACGATATTGACTCCCAATACCCGGAGAGACAAATCCCTGACAATCGCTCACTGCCTCCATATGGTTCGGAACTGTACCCAACCAAAACCTATTTGCACGACTCAGTAGAGCCGTGGTAGGGTAGAGATATAAGTAAAGTAAGAACTCACACGAGACAAATGAAGATATCAGGTATAATGACTAACATGTACTCATGTTACCTGAGAACCGCTATCTGACGATAGGTATAATACCATCTAGAAGTTCTCGACGAGTCCGTCCAGCGTACTCACGCCCAGTAAGCACCTGTATACAATCTTAGGTGATCACACCAATGTCTGTGGGACAAACCACCACCCCTCGTCGGGGTCTAGAAATGTATACACAAGTCTACTCTGGAATATCGATGCCCAGTCTCGATACTCCTATGAGACATTTAAGAATGTGCTTATGAACTACCCTGTCCCCATAAGTATGATCTCCATCTTAACGCCGGTAGTAAAGCAAAATCCTACGGGTTTTATCAACATATATCATCCATATATGATATCGAGTATAACATATGCATATGTTAAGATAAAGATAAACCAAAATACTATACTACTATAACGAGTATTTATCAACATGTATAAGCTGTAAGTCCACGTTACCTCTCCCGGTTCTTTCGGGCTTGCGGAAATGGTGAAAAACGATTTTTAAGGCTTAGGTAACATAGACTACAAAAACGGATCTTGGCTAAACAACACACTAGCAACCCAACTAGAGATTTATCTACTCGGTTAGGGGTTATACCTCACTTGAACTCCTACTTCTTGAACTTTTTGTAGTGCTTGGATGGTGCTTTCCTCGTCGCCTTCTTCCGTCAAAGATGGATCCACCTGAGGGCTTCAATCTTGGGCTCCTTTCTCGAACTTTGAGAGAACTAAGGTCTTTGGCTTGCTAGACCTTCAACCTTAGAGTGAGTAGAGAGTGTCTTAGGGTGTTTTATCTTCAAGGAGATGTTTCTCAACACATGAGATTTGTTCTCCTTGAACTAGAGGAGGAAGAAGATGAAGAGAAGAGAGAGAGAAATGTTATGATAGAATGAGAATAGTTTTGCAACCATAACAATATATGTGATTTAATCAAATTAATAAATTTAATCAAATGAAAAAGTTGATGGTTGGTTTGATGAGACAATTATCATTTCACATTTAATGGTTTTTTGCTAAGATCAAAGAGCATCTTTGATGTGTAATGATGATGGTCAAAGTTTCAACCAAGGTCAACAAGTCAACCTTGGTCAACAAGTCAACAAACCCAACCATGACACAATTTCATTTAATTAATGTTATTAATTGATATATCACAAATTCATTAGGGTTTGGAAAAAGACGACTGTCAACTGTGCATACGCACCCGTTCTAAAACCCTAATGAAAAACCTCTTCCTCCGCCTCAAACAACTGTGTATACACACCCATTCGTGTTCCGAGGAACATGAATACTATGAGATAAAACTAACCCCAAAACATATATTAGGATCTGGCTCAAACCAGAGCCCGCTAGTAATGTCTGTCCGGACGCCAAACGTGCACAAGTGCGCGGATGTGAACGAACCCTGTCGCAAAACCATGCGACCTCTACTCAGTTTTGCCCAAAGGCGAATAACCTTCTGTGTGGGACTCTAAAGACTCGACACTACGCTGGCAGTGGGTTTAACCACAGACCGCAAGCGGCACTAGCTGTACGTAACGGTCCCCAGGTAGATGCCGATAAGAAGACTGATGAGGTAAACCCATCTGAACTCCTACTGAGTCTGTATGTGACAATCTCCGTACAGTCCGGTCTGTTCGTCTAAGAACATCGCATGGCGGGCCTAAGGGGCGGTAAATGTCAGTCCCTTACTAGCGGTACAAGTCGTGTTGGAGTGTAGCCCAGAACACCTGAGATAACATTGGAAACCTGCCAGTCTATCTCGTTTGCCCTGACCAGGGACTTTGTGTAATGGCTCTCCTAGACACAGCGCGATATCAACCCCCAATACCGGGAGAGACGAATCCTGTCCAACCGTCACTGCCTCCAAGTGCTTCGGGACTGCACCCAAAAACTACCTGTTTGCACGACTCCTTTGAGCCATGGTAGGGTAGTAATCAAAGTACAGTGGGAACACACTCGAGGCGAAGTGACAGTGTCAAGTCAACGGACTAAGCTGTACTCATGTCATCTGGGAACTGATAACTGACGATAGGTATAATACCAACCAACAGTTCCCAACGAGTCCTGTCCAGTGTACTCGTAACCTAACGAGCACCCGCATACTATCTCAAGTACGACGTACTGACGGCTGTAGGACACACCGTCTCCCACGCTGGGATAAGAAGCGTATGCGCTAGTCTACTCCGGAGTATCGATGCCCTGTCTCGATAGTCTTGCGACTAGGGACCTGCATAAGGATGTGCTTATAGATTACCCAGCCCCCACGAGTGTGACTGCCATCACAACACTGGTAATCAAGCAAAGATCCTAAGGGCTCTACTAATGTGTAAAGGCGATATGCAAAAAGAAACACATGCACACATTAAAGCAGAAACAAACCAAGTAGCATACTACCATTTTGAGCAAGAATGTCAATACAAGGTGAATATCCCAAGCTTCCATTAAGTAATATACAATCCAGTATGATACAATAATGGCCTCTAGGGCATATACACTAACAATCTCCCACTTGCACTAAGGCCATGTACTGGTGTATCGAAGACCTATCATCTTGATCAGCCGCTCGAACTGAGTCTGGGGTAAGGCCTTGGTGAATGGATCAGCAGTGTTATCTTCCGTAGCAACTCTCTGAACCTCGTTCTCCTGGCGACCCACGATCTCCCTGATCAGGTGATACCGCCTCAAGATGTGTCTGGACTTCTGATGGGACCTGGGTTCCTTCGCTAAAGCTATAGCTCCGTTGTTGTCACAATACAGCGGTATTGGATCAACAATGGTAGGAACCACCTGAAGCTCCGTGAGAAACTTCTTCATCCAGACGGCTTCTTTTGCGGCATCTGCAGCAGCGATATATTCCGCTTCCATCGTCGAGTCAGCAACGGTTTCCTGTTTGGAACTCTTCCAACACACCGCCCCTCCATAGAGGGTAAAGACATAACCCAACATGGACTTGGAATCATCCTTGTCACTCTGGAAGCTGGAGTCAGCAAAGGCCTCGACCTGGAGGTCTTTTC
This sequence comes from Agapanthus africanus, assembly GCA_030015575.1. Taxonomy (NCBI): domain Eukaryota; kingdom Viridiplantae; phylum Streptophyta; class Magnoliopsida; order Asparagales; family Amaryllidaceae; genus Agapanthus; species Agapanthus africanus. Next base: position 286,959,527 of record JASDDO010000006.1, read on the forward strand.
CGCCATACACCAAGAACATCTCCTTAGTCCTTCTCAGGTACTTGAGAATGTTCTTTACTGCTATCCAGTGTTTCTCCCCAGGGTTTGACTGATACCGGCTTACCACACTCAATGCATAAGCTACATCTGGTCGGGTACATAACATCGCATACATTATAGAGCCTACCGCAGAAGCGTAGGGTATAATAGACATGCGATCCCTTTCCAAATCAGTCTTGGGAGACATCTCTTTGGAGAGGGTGATCCCGTGACAAGCCGGTAGATTACCGCGCTTGGAATCTTCCATACTGAATCTTTTCAGTATGGTGTCGATGTACCTGGACTGTGAGAGTCCCAGTATCCTCTTGGATCTGTCACGATAGATCCGGATCCCCAGAATGTATGAGGCATCACCCAGGTCTTTCATGGAGAACCTGTATGACAAGAACCCTTTGACAGATTGTAGCATAGGAATGTCATTTCCTATCAAGAGAATGTCATCCACGTATAAAACGAGGAATACTACAGTTCTTGCTACAAATCTACTATAGATGCATGGTTCATCTGGATTTTTTATAAAGCCAAATTCTTTGACCGTCGCATCAAAACAGATGTTCCAACTCCGCGATGCCTGCTTTAGTCCATAGATGGACTTAAGCAACTTGCACACCTTTCCGCTGCTCCCACTCTGAATGAAACCTTCTGGCTGGTCCATATAGACACACTCCTCTAAATTTCCATTTAGAAAAGCGGTTTTTACGTCCATTTGCCAGATCTCATAATCATGGAAGGCAGCAATGGCAAGAAGGATCCGAATGGATTTCAGCATAGCCACTGGAGAAAAGGTTTCGTCTTAGTCCAAGCCAGGTCTTTGACGGAAACCCTTTGCAACAAGTCTAGCTTTATAGGTCTCAACCTGTCCATCTACACCAATCTTCCTTTTGAAGATCCATTTGCATCCTACGGGTTTTACCCCATCTGGAGCAATGTCCAACGTCCATACTTTGTTGGTGTACATGGACTCCATTTCGGTCCGCATTGCATCCAGCCATTTTACCGAGTCAACGCTCTGAATGGCCTGCTGGAAGCTAGTCGGCTCATCACTATCAATGATGCAATCCTCTCTATCCCCGTCTATGAGAAAACCGTAGTATCTCTCGGGCGGATGAGACTGCCTACTACTTCTACGGAGCGGCGTAGGAATGTCCTGATCTTTCGAACCCTCTGGTTCTACTAAGCTTTCAGTAATAGCTCGTGGTTCTGGAATTTCTTCCAGTTCTATTGCGCTCCCACTTATTTCCTTTTCTAAGAACTGATGTTCCAGAAAGTGGGCATTACGAGAAACAAAGACCTTTTGTTCCTCTGCGTAATAGAAAAGATACCCCCTGGAGTTCTTTGGGTATCCCACAAAGTTACACAGTACTGAGTGTGCCTCGAGCTTGTCCGCATGCTACTTTTTTACAAAAGCTGGACATCCCCATATCTTCAGGTAATGAAGATAGGGTTTCTTCCCACTCCATAACTCATATGGTGTGGTAGGCACAGTCTTAGTTGGAACTCGGTTCAAAAGGTATGCAGCTGATTCTAGTGCATATCCCCAGAATGATCGCGGTAACTCAGCGTTACTCATCATGGAACGTACCATATCCAATAGGGTTCGGTTCCGTCTCTCCGATACACCGTTATGTTGCGGAGTGTATGGAGGAGTAAGCTGAGAGAGAATTCCATTCTCTTTTAGGTAATCCAGGAACTCGGCACTCAAGTATTCACCACCTCGATCAGATCTCAGTGTCTTGATACTTTTGCCTGTTTATTTTTCTACTTCATTCTTATATTCCTGGAATTTTCCAAAGGCTTCAGATTTATGCTTCATTAAGAAAACATGTCCGAACCTTGAAAAATCATCCGTAAAAGTAATGAAGTAAGAATAACCGCTTCGTACATTTGTAGACATTGGACCGCAAACGTCGCTGTGTACGAGTCCCAAGAGCTCGCTCGCTCTCACTCCGTGTCCAGTAAACGGAGTCTTTGTCATCTTTCCTTTGAGACAGGATTGACAAGTTACATACGATTGATATTCGAACGGATCCAAATATCCTTCTGTATGTAACTTCGTCAACCTTCTCTCATTGATGTGACCCAGTTTACAATGCCATAAGAAAGTCTGATTTGTTTCCGGAGACTTTCTTTTGTGTGTATTCTGGACATTGAAAATCTGTGGTTGGTTTAATACGTATATACCATTGCTCAATGTACCTGACCTAATCAGAACTTGATTAAGGTGAATGTTTACAACATTACTTACAAACGTAAATTCATAACCTTCTTTAGAAACCAAAGATACAGAAATGATATTACAAGTTGCGTTGGGTACAAAAAAGCAATTACGTAAAACCAAAACATGTCCATCTGACATTCCCAGGTGATAGTCCCCCACGGCCTCAGCATCCATGCTAGCTCCGTTTGCAACTTTGAGGGTCATGTCACCTGCTTTCAAAAACCTACGCTTTCTCAACGCCTGCAAAGAATTACAGATATGAGATCCTGATTTGGTATCCAATACCCAGGACGTAGAGTTTATTGATAGACAGTTTTCAATAACATACACACCTGAAGCTGAAGCCGCAACCTGCTTCAGATCCTGTGTTCTGGCTTTCCAAGCCATGCAATCTTTCTTCCAGTGTCCACTCTTGTGACAGTAAAAGCATTCTTCCTTATCCACAAGTTTCCCTGCTACCTTTGTTGCTTTTGCTTTTCCCTTCGTATCCTTCTTACTAACACCGCCCCCTGGTTTGGCGGGGGTTTTCTTCTTCTTTCCCTTGGCTTTCGCCTTGGACCTAGAAGAGGAAGATCCTCCTACAAACAAAGTGGATGTTTCCCTACCTTTCTGTAGGGTGCCCTCTGCACTTCTCAGCATGTTGAGGAGCTCTGAAAGTTCAACTTCCTTTTCTTGCAAGTTGAAATTCAGGATGAACTGGGCGTAAGTGGAAGGAAGGGACTGAAGAATCAAGTCCGTATAGAGCTCATTCTCCAACGTGGTCCCAAGGTCCGCGAGCTCCTCTATGTAGCCAATCATCTTAAGCACGTGTTCCGCTACCGATGATCCGATGGCCAATCTTGCCGAAAACAACTTCTTCGACACTTCGTATCTAGCGATACGAGATTGCTCTCCATACAGTTCTTTTGAATGGAGAAATATGGATTCGAGGTCCATATTCTCATGCCTCCTCTGATGTTCGTTGTCCATAGAGGCAAGCACGAGGCACTTGGCTTTCGCGCAGTCGATTTCCCAGGTCTTAAGGATTTCCCTATCCGCGACGCTGGATTTAGGACCTGGGACAGGGGGAGCTTTGGTGGTAAGAAGATACCCCAACTTGTCATAAGTGATTGCCATTTTGACATTCTTGAGCCAATCTTTGTAGTTTGGCCCTGTCAGTATGTTTTTATCTAGTAGTAACTTAAGTCCAGTCATGATGTTTGGTCGCTGCAATTAGGAGAGAGAGAAGAAAAACTTTAGCATGATGCTCTTGTAAGTTTAGAGTGGTTTTTAATTTGTCTAAACAGGATGGCTCCCACTGTCTCTCGAATCCCTCCTCAAACCATAAAGGAAGAACTAGTCGGGATCAATCTCACCGTACAATACTTGCTTAACCGTTCAGCCAGGCCAGTGTCGGTACTTTGAGGGAGGTTTTCCAACGCTTTCGCGAAGTTCCTTAATTAAGTAACCACTTTTCCCTGTGGGCGTAGCCCCGCTAACACCTTTCTAGACGCCTACTAGGTTTATAGCATTGATCGTTAAGTGAGAAATTTCCTGAGGAGTAGCATATACTCACAGTAGGATCGGGATCCAAATATCATCGCGTGACAAAACTGAAGGAATCCTACCAGAATCATCACACTCTAAATGGTATGCAACGCTAGCAAGTTTCAGTACTTTTGAAACTCCCGATATGGATTTTTGCCCCATGCTCTTATGACTTTGGCGTGAGGTCAAAATGTCATAAGTCACATGTCAAGTTCTACCCATCATTATCCAGGTTAATTTGAACCCACCGTACCTACCCTTGACGTAGGCCAAAATGGCAGTACGACTGTCTCAAACCAACGCATTCTATCTATGCAACAGATAAATATCCGGCAGCTACCAATCATTATGCCTTGGCGTGAGGTCAAAATACATAGCTTGAATACTACCGAATATTTAACTGAAATGATGGAGGGCTACGAATGGTTTTGGCGAAACCGTGAACGTAGTGAACTTGATATAATCGATGGAACGAGATAGCTTTCAAAAGGGGTGGCTCAAGCTCCGCATTTAAAATTTGGTTTTGAAAAGAACCGAGTGGTTTTCAAAGTGTTCCAACGACTTTTACTTGGTTTATTTTTATCTTGCATTAATTCCAATGCATCCCATCATTTAGTCCTACCATTGCAGAAAACAACGAAAATATGACGTACGCTTATGCCATCCGCATTCGCCACGGGGTCCCGTCATCACCCGTTAGGTTGCTTAACTAACGACAGAGCGGGGGCTGGACTAGCGCGGATGCAAAACATAAGCAACGCCTAAATAGATATCATATAGATATATATAAACATTCGTCACATGCAATGATAGCCATTCCAGATCACAGATGAATACATTGGATATACTAGGAATCCACAATTCGTACGAGCCTGTAACGAAGAGCGGATTACACGGTCGCGATGAATAGTCACACCCCACCCTAGACCCCTACGGGTGCGGCAAACTACCCGCCAAGTACCCGAAGCGAAGCAACCTCCCTCAACTCGTGAGTAGGCCACTCGGCACTTCGAGATACCCGGTAGTTTGTGCACCCCACCTTGGGTCCATCCTAGGAGCAAAAACAGTAAAAAGAAATTATACAATGACGGCTACAACCCCGACCCAATTGTGCGGCCATACAAATAATATTACATCAATTTACATATTACAAGAATTGAAAGAGAAACAAAACTCTCATCTCACAATTCCCCCCGGCTATTCATCCGCGACAATCCAACGAATTCATATACACATACCATCAACATCACAGATCACAGATATGTATAACCCCCACTAATCGACGTATAGCGATTAGTAGACGTTCAATACATATAAAACATTACAGATATAACCATTAGCCAAAGTCTACAGAAAATCGACCAAAATACGGATTTGTAACCACCCCAAACACAAACTTGTTTTCTGGAAAATCTGGGCAGAAACAAACCATCCCAAAAATCACAAAATACCACCAGAAACAAACTGCAGTAGAAACGATCCACGGCCGAGTCAACTCGGCCGCGGATCCGCGGCAGAAGCAAGCTTCTGCCGCGGAACTGCGGCGAGTTGGTCGGCTCGTGCGATCGTTTTTCTTGCCTGTTTATAGAAAAGCCTGAGCCGATTTTTAAGACATAATTTTTTATTTTTAGAGCAGAAAAAAAATCGGCAGAAACTAGGGTTTTCCGGGGTGTTTTGCGGTTTTTTCGTTCGGTCGATATTCTAAATACTTTGCTAACATGCTAGGGTGTGTTTAGTTAGTCTCTGATACCACTGTAAGTCTACGTTACCTCTCCCGGTTCTTTCGGGCGTGCGGAAATGGTGAAAAACGATTTTTAAGGCTTAGGTAACATGGACTACAAAAACGGATCTTGGCTAAACAACACACTAGCAACCCAACTAGAGATTTATCTACTCGGTTAGGGGTTATACCTCACTTGAACTCCTTCTTCTTGAACTCTTTGTAGTGCTTGGATGGTGCTTTCCTCGTCGCCTTCTTCCGTCAAAGATGGATCCACCTGAGGGCTTCAACCTTAGGCTCCTTTCTCGAACTTTGAGAGAACTAAGGTCTTTGGCTTGCTAGACCTTCAACCTTAGAGTGAGTAGAGAGTGTCTTAGGGTGTTTTATCTTCAAGGAGATGTTTCTCAATTGTTCTCCTTGAACTAGAGGAGGAAGAAGATGAAGAGAAGAGAGAGAAATGTTATGATAGAATGAGAATAGTTTTGCAACCATAACAATATATGTGATTTAATCAAATTAATAAATTTAATCAAATGAAAAAGTTGATGGTTGGTTTGATGAGATAATTATCATTTCACATTTAATGGTTTTTTGCAAAGATCAAAGAGCATCTTTGATGTGTAATGATGATGGTCAAAGTTTCAACCAAGGTCAACAAGTCAACCTTGGTCAACAAGTTAACAAACCCAACCATGACACAATTTCATTTAATTAATGTTATTAATTGATATATCACAAATTCATTAGGGTTTGGAAAAAGACGACTGTCAACTGTGCATACACACCCGTTCCAAAACCCTAATGAAAAACCTCTTCCTCCGCCTCAAACAACTGTGCATACACACCCGCATTCGTGTTCCGAGGAACATGAATACTATGAGATAAAACTAACCCCAAAACATATACTAGGATCTGGCTCAAGCCAGAGCCCGCTAGTAATGTCTGTCCGGGCGCCAAACGTGCACAAGTGCGCGGATGTGAATGAACCCTGTCGCAAAACCATGCGACCTCTACTCAGTTTTGCCCAAAGGCGAATAACCCTCTGTGTTGGACTCTAAAGACTCGATACTACGCTGGCAGTGGTTTAACCACAGACCGCAAGCGGCACTAGCTGTACGTAACGGTCCCCAGGTAGATGCCGATAAGAAGACTGACGAGGTAAACCCATCTGAACTCCTACTGAGTCTGTATGTGACAATCTCCGTACAGTCCGGTCTGTTCGTCTAAGAACATCGTATGGCGGGCCTAGGGGGGAGGTAAACGTCAGTCCCCTACTAGCGGTACAAGTCGTGTCGGAGTGTAGCCCAGAACACCTGAAATAACACTGGAAACCTGCCAGTCTATCTCGCTTGCCCTGGCCAGGGACTTTGTGTAATGGCTCTCCTAGACACAGCGCGATATCAACCCCCAATACCAGGAGAGACAAATCCTGTCTAACTGTCACTGCCTCCAAGTGCTTCGGGACTGCACCCAAAAACTACCTGTTTGCACGACTCCTTTGAGCCGTGGTAGGGTAGTAATCAAAGTACAGTGGGAACACACTCGAGACAAAGTGACAGTGTCAAGTCAACGGACTAAGCTGTACTCATGTCACCTGGGAACTGATAACTGACGATAGGTATAATACCAACCAACAGTTCCTAACGAGTCCTGTCCAGTATACTCGTAACCTAACGAGCACCCGCATACTATCTCAAGTACGATGTACTGACGGCTGTGGGACAGACCGTCTCCCAAGTTGGGATAAGAAGCGTATGCGCTAGTCTACTCCGGAGTATCGATGCCCTGTCTTGATAGTCCTGCGACTAGGGACCTGCATAAGGATGTGCTTATAGATTACCCAGCCCCCACGAGTGTGACTGCCATCACAACGCTGGTAATCAAGCAAAGATCCTAAGGGCTCTACTAATGTGTAAAGGCGATATGCAAAAAGAAACACATGCACACATTAAAGCAGAAACAAACCAAGTAGCATACCACCATTTTGAGCAAGAATGTCAATACAAAGTGAATATCCCAAGCTTCCATTAAGTAATATACAATCCAGTATGATACAATAATGGCCTCTAGGGCATATGCACTAACATAAGCAATGTAAAGCGGCAAGAAAAACTAATGCACATATTCAGATAAAGACAACTCAAATAGTATACTATACAACTGAGCAAGATTGTCCTGTATATACATATCCCTAGCATCCTATACAATACAGGCCTCTAGAGCATATATATCCACAAGATGTTATTTGGAGCATATCCATCCACCTCTTCGAAAATCCCAAGTTGATTTATGGCACTGTATATCGGAGGTTTGGACAGATGCGACCGTTGTAGTGTGACTTTATCAGATTGCCCCTCTTTGAGAGGTTTTTTATTTATTGTGGGGACATTCTTCCCTACAGGCGTAAGCCCCTGCAGTTAATTATATTATCGCGTTGCGATAACCACTTTCACCTGCTCCGATAGGTCAGTTTGTGTCGTGTTATATTGTCACGCCCTGCTTCCCAAAATACGAGATACGAAGGGTGAGTAGGCCAGCCATGCTTCTACGGTCAGGGAATAATCCCGCCGTAGTCACACTTCGAATTCTAGCATTACATGGTAGTTAATAAATAGTGCTTGAGTAAAAGAAAATCACAGTTCACAACTTTATTACATTGCAATTTAAAAGAGTTCGAGATACATTTTTTCACAGAATAAACAACTGACCAATAAAACAAATGCTGAAATCAAAGAAAGTAGCACTGGTGTTGCAGTCTAGATCTCCGCAATCTCGAAGGATAAGTCCTGCTCCTGAGCTGGATCCACTTCGTCCCCTGAGCATGCACACTCAGGTCGTCAGGGCGACACATATAGCAATAAATATGTATAATGGGCGTGCAGTATTATTAAACATGGGGAGTACAATAAATTGCGGAACATGTGTATAATAACATCAACTGAATATGAATAGTGCAATATGAGTATCATGTCGGTGAACTACGCAATACATATGTCACTACCTAACGGTCACTAAGTCAATGAAATCAAATGGTAGAGAGGATGCTCGTGTTTAACAAGGGTCTCGTGCATACCCGAGACTACGGTCCACTGTGCCCGGGACATAACCCTGTCATTCGTGCCGCTAGGCCCACGACCTAAAATATGTATATATATATAAATATCACTGATAGCGAATGATCATCCTCTAAATCACTGTACCTCGCTAAATACAAGTTCAATTCCACCTTGATTTCCCCATTCCCTAGCTTATGGTATGCATTCATGTATTGGGTAGATTGTGGACAAATACGTATCACTGTCGCTTTCAATCACTTTTCCACTTATCAATATCACTGTCGTATTTGCCACAACCCAGTCACTAACATTAACATATCGACAATGCAGATGATCACTATGCAGCAGGTATAACTCAAGCATGAAAATATGCGGAAATGCACTGAACAGGTATTCATTATTCTATAACGACCAATACCGTATAAATTGAAAAATTTACGGTAAATCATACACATAGAATCGACCAAAACAGTATAAAGGGCGTATGAAGAACACTTTATTATCTAAACAGTAAAATTTATTTCAGGTCAATCGGAGTTCAGGTTAGGGAATTATCATCGTTTAAAGGCAGTGATCGATTTCTGGAATTCCATATTCAGAACTGGAAGCCCAACTTCGCGCGCATTTTACCAGTGATTATGTTCAGATTCAGGTGTTTCCCTAATTGAATAAAATCTATATCTGCCAGTTAAGTTTCCAACGCACCAAACGGATTATCAATCTCACCTCTACGTCAGAAGTTATGTTCAGATTAAAGTGACAATGTAATGAACATTTCTGCAGAAACTGCAGAACGCAATGACATTCTAAAATACAATTTAAATACCAAAAGACCGTAAAAATGCACGGGAACAATTTCAAGTGTTAGATAATTAAGTTATCTAAGCGACCATATGGGTCTCCGTGCATTTTCAGTTTTAAGCAGGTGTGTACAGCTGCTTATAATTCAGTTTCCCCCTTAGATTGCTACCCCGGACTGCAGTCCAGAATTTCGTTCCCCCTCACTTTTAAGGGTCATGAAATAGAATTATTCCAAAACTAATTACATAGGGTTATAGGATATCTCGTTAGGTTCGATACGAGCCCTGGAACATCATGATTGGAATTATATTCAAATAACTACAAATTTTACAACGTGGTATGTACGTTGATTTTCAGATTTGACGTAACCATTTGGGAGGTCATTTTTACATTCGATGCCTTAACGATTTTATGCCGATTTCTTATACGTCGCTCGTTAACATCAACCGAAACTTCTAATAATAAACTTGGGGATTTTAATTGGGTAAATGCATCGAGCACTCGGTACGTGTACGGGGATGCTATCTATTTGTTCATACACGCATCAAATATTATATCCATTTAAACCGTTAAACTACATTCACTAACTACATAAGTACGTAGCATGAATTGAGCAAGTGAAGGAGGTTCACTTGCCTGTGACGAAGTCGAGGGTACGGTAGCGACGTCAACGGAAATGGCACGAGCAGTAACAACACAATCAACAACAATAGCACAAGCAGCATCGACTCCTAGGCTTGGGATGCTCGACTAAAGAGCGAAGCTTGGGCTCGGTTGAAGGTGATGTGGTCTACTGGAAAGTGGTCGATGGTGCATCGAGGAGAGACAAGCGAGGCTACGGAGGTCCAGGAAGCGCCGACAGCGAGATTTTAGGCGATGGAGCTGCTGTTGGCAACTCGACTTTGAGGAAAGGTGAGAAGATGAGCTTGGTGTGAGCTGCAGAGGAGAAAGGAGGTGGGGATCGAGCTAGTGGTGGCCGCGGTGATGATGGTGGAAAGGTGGTCCTAGGCTTGTCGGCGAGGTGGTTGCAGCAAGGGGCGACGGGGTTGGAGCTCAGGTGAGTTGCAGGGATGAGGGAGTTGGGTTCGTCGGCGAGATGCAGGGGGTCGGTGTTGATGGTGGTGGGTGCTCGGTTTGGTGGGTCTTGGAGTTTGGTTGTGAGAGGTGAGGTGGTGGTGATGGAGTTCGATTGTGAGAAAGAGAGAGAGAGAGAGAGAGAGAGAGAGAGAGATGAGCGAGAACGAGAACGAAGCAGAAAGGGAGAGATAAGGGAAGAGAACGCGAGAGTGAGAAAGAGACGTTGGAGAGAAGAGGGGAGGCAGGTGCGAAGATTCCGGAGTCGTTTGCGAAGAGGCCACACTGACGTGGAGTCGTTCTCACGGAAGTGAGCATGAGGAAGGGGAGTCGTGGGGACTTGGAGCCGTTGGGGGTGAGCGGGCCAAGTGGAGGCTGGCGCGAGGAACGCGAGTGGGCGCGAGGAGCGTGCGCGGGTGCGATCGTCATGGGCGCGTGAAGCGGGGTGAGGAGGTTGCGCGAGGGAAGTGGCGGGAAAAGGAAACGAGGGAGGAAGATGAAGGGAAGCGGGTCGGGTCGGGTTGGCATGGGTCGGGTCGGGTAGAAATAGGATTGGGTTTTATTTTTTTTAGGATTAAGAGTTTAGAAAATTAATTTAAATAATAAAAAAATATATAAGAACGAAATAAATTTGGATAAAATCTGGAAAAATACGGAAAATTTTATTCGGAACTGGGGATTTACATATATTATGTTTATTATGGTTGCCCGTAGATTGTATATGGAGACTAGTTTATGTCGTCGTCCGTAGGGCGCGGATTAGTCCAAATTCGTATATATATTAAATTTGGGTTTGAACCTAGATCATAAGTTCCATCATATCAGGGGTTTAAGGATCGTTAACCTTATTTTAGATTAAGATCGACTTAAATATATGAGCGTATATGCTAAGGATACGTTTGTCCCATATTAGACTAAGATCAACTTAGACATATGGTCAAAGATCATTGATCGTTTTAAGACCAACTTCATAAGAGTGAGCATATGGGCTCGGTCACAATGAGCATATGAGCTCATTTGATTTATAATCACATAATTTTAACTTCAGAAAAGACTAGTCCTTTTTGGACTGAATATTGGGTTTTATACTGCCCACTCAGTGCTAAGCACTCATTTTATGAGGCTCACGTGTATATCACGTAAGACGCTCAGGATGGGGTGTTGCCTTATTAGTGCTAAGCACTTAGTCACTTAGACCGTGGATACAATATCCAAATTATGTATTGGCGCTCATGTGTATGTCACATGGGGCGTCAAGACTTTGGCGCTCACATGAGTATTATGTGGGATGCTTAGGCTTTAGCGCTCACGTGGATATCACATGAGACACTCAGGTTTGGGCGTTGCCCTATCAGTGCTAAGCACTCTCCTTTTTTTATGGCGCTCACGTAGGTATCACGTGAGACACTCGGGTTTGGGCATTTTTCAAGCACTCACGTATATGGCACGTGAAGCGCCGGGTCCTTGCTTATGGGCACCTACATGTATTGCACGTGAGGCACCGGGTCCTTGCTTATGGGCACCCACATGTATGGCATGTGAGGCACTGTCTTCAGGGTCCTTCTGTGTGCTTATATAGGTATCAAGTGAGGCACTACCTTCATGGTTTCTTTTGAATGCTCACGTGCATATCACGTGAGTGTTTATTCTCTCGGTCTTCACGTGCCTTTCACGTGATCTTCCTCCATACTTCATGTAGAGAACTAAGTTCTTCTTTCTTGTCTTTTTTGTAAGAGAACTAAGTTCTTTGAAGGGTTAAACCCTGTTCTTTTTAGATAAAACATATCTTCAAAGGAATTAAATTCTTGGGATGTAAATTCTATCCTTTCCTCCCATGTTCTTTTCTTATATTTATTTTGAGTGATAGAACAACATAGTTTTCCCCTAAATCTTGTGTCTGAAGAGAAAGATCTTCCCAATGAGAATTAAATTCTCAACTTATGGGAGACTTGTCTTGCAGATCTCAGATTCAGATAAAGAACTAAGTTCTTTTTAAAAGGTTAAACCCTTATATCTATATATATAATAGGCAAAGGAGATGTTTTTATCTCTGTTTTTATTTAGTGTTTGAGGGAAGCAAGAAGATGTTCTTTAAAGAGAATTTAATTGTCGGTTGTAGTTTCTATCACCTTATGGGGTTAATTTTGTCCATGAGACTTGAAGTCTCGGGTCCTTTATATAGGTGAGAAAAATATCAAATAGTTTAAGAAGATCTCTTATCGAGAGATATCAATTGATTTTAAAGATCACCCGGGGAATTTTGTCCACCGTTGGATCTTTGATCCGGTGACTTTTATTTGTCAGAAAATATTTCCTTTTTGTTATAGCAAGATTAGGAAAATATTTTCCTAACAAAGAATTTAATTTTATCTTCTGATTTGGTTGGTGATATTATAATCACCGTTGGATTTTAAATCCAAGAGTTCTTTGTTTAACAGAGAAAATCTTTCTAGTTTTAGAAAGATCGGGGAAAAATATTTCCCCAAATAGAACTTAGTTCTAAATAGAATTTAATTCTATCTGAAACTAGCGCTTTAAATTGATGTGCTCATGTGGATTTCACGTGAGGGTTGTCGTATATAAATGACAGCAGTGCTCACGTCCTTTGCACCCGAGCGCTAATGTGCTTAGTACACGTGGGGCCAGTTTAGGCTTTAATTTATTTATATTCAGCGCTCACATGTTTTGCATATGAGTGCTCATGTGTTTAACACGTGAGGCTTATATCACAGGTTTTAATCCTTATTAAAGCCGGAGGTCACATGCTTTGCATGTGAGCGCTCACGTGCTTAATCACATGGAAGCCATTTCATAGGACTTAATCCTTCCTGAAGCCAAGGGTCACATGCTTTGCATGTGGGTGCTTATGTGCTTTTCACATGGGAGGGTTTCGTTTTCTATTTTCTTTTCCTCTTCTTTTTTTTTGTAAGGAAACAAATTCTCCCTAACGTTGCTCTCATGTGCCTTGCATGTTAGTGCAATAGTGTCATTCCTACATCCATTGGATCACCTAAGGGAATATGGGAGTCGAATCGACCCCATCATGTCTTATAAATAGAGCATTTGGCTCTGAAGTGACTACTGTTTCTTCATCTTCTCTTTTGAGTTTTTTTCTTGAGAATTTATTTCTCGTTCAATGCCTAGTTCTCTGCTCCTCAAAAATTCTTTTTGAACAAAGTCGACCCTTTCAAAAAAATTTTTTTTGGTAAGGATCATGCACATAACTTAGCTTTAAACATATTTTGGACATTATCGGATTTTAAATCCATATTTGACAGAGCTCAGCTTTTGTTTTTTTGAGCCGATCTCTTGGAGATCTTAAAAAACTTTTTTTTATGTAGATCATAGATCTTGATGTCCAGATCCAGGGGTTCGAATCGATTGACATTCTTGAACTTATCATTGATTTTCTTCTCAGGGATTTACCCCGTTGTTTATCTTGACATTTTGGGGATTTCTGGAATTTAATTCCATTTTTCAACCCATGAGCTTCCGAATGTGGGAACTCTGGGATTTAATCCCGTTATTATCTTCTCGTTCGTAGAGTTTAGCTCTTGATTTGATGTTTTGAAGATTTCCCTTATTAGAAATTTTGGGAATTTTATTCCAGTCAATTTCCTTTTTCTATTCTTGGATATGTATCTATTTCCTTCTTTTTAGGATTTTTAGAGTTTTAATCCTCATCTTACAGATTTGAATTTTTTTTTATTAAAAAGAAAAAACGGACCCGCTTTTTAGGATATTGGGAGTTTAACTCCCCTGCTTATTTAATGAGAATCCTTTTTGATTCTCACAATAGACATATGCTCCATCATTAGTGAGCTGCCACTTTGATTTCGTAGGGTCTACTGGCTTTGGAGCTAGTAGTTCCGCAAAATAAATTCACATCCTTTTGCTGATGATTCTTTTGTCCTTTTTCAGATACAATGGCTTCACTTCCTTTCTTCCCCTACATCCGTTCAGAAGTCGCTTTCCCGCAGTTACATTCAGATGAGGAAGTGATGGTTATGATCAAGAGATATAACATGAATGAAGAGAGCTTTCTTTTATGGGGACCTGGTACGGTCACATTATGAGTGGCCGCTGTAGCTTCACTTGTGATGAACCAAAAGAGCGTATTTGATCAATTTAGTATACAGAGCGTCCCTGTACTGCTTACGCAGTGGAGGCAGTTAACTGGACCCCTGAAGGCCGACTTGAGCTATCATCATCGGGGATACTCAACTAATCTCCAGAGGCTATTGACATTCTTGGCCACCGGATATGCCAAGACGAAGCTCAACTATGGGAGAAAGTCTATAAGATAGGCGTTACCCCACGGCATCCAGTGGGCTAGCTCTATTAGGCTCGCCACATCCTCTCTACCCAATGATCGTGGTTGTAGAAGGTTGGTCTATATCAGGCAGTGTACGCTTCACTGTTTTATTACCATGCTCTCTATGTCTGGTGGATTAAGGTTTTTGTAAACCAATGGAATCTCCCTACCCATACATTTATATTGGGGGACTGGGAGGTTTCCATTTCACTAGAAGAGTTCTGGGAAGTTTCTAGACTGTCGATCAGGGGAGAGTATTACGAGGAGTTGCTACCCCCGGACGAGTATGTTTTTTCCATAGCGCTAGCTATGCAGGAGGGCCTAACGGTTGAGAATGCTGTTCGGCAAAAATATCCAGGCTTAATCAGGGTATTAAATATCTATGAGAGCCTATTTGTGGCATCTGGAGGGCATGTAGTCAACTTTGGTGATTTCATTGCTCACTTTCTTCATGCGGATATCTTATCTAAGAAGGCCCCAAAATTTGCAAGGATTGAAGATCCCTTTGGGTTTGGCTTGGAGAAGCTACCGGCCAATGAGGAGGATTTACCGTAGTTCTACATTCCGAACATGTCGGCCGTCGTTTTTAAGGATATCGCTGCCGTTGGTATAAATGAGGAAACATTCTCCATAGGTTTCATCATTCTTTGGCTCAGTTGGTTCCTGATGCCTATGCATCAACGCTTTATAAGGTCATTCATCTTCTACCCTGCTCACCACATAGCTGAGGGGGTACGTCTAGCTATTGGTGTGGCAGGGTTATCTTATTTTTATTATGGCTTGAGCACTGCTGCCAATACTTCGAATCCAGGCATGGACCTCGTGAAATTTTCTCTCCATTACTTCACGTCTTTGATTGAGATGCACGTAGTAGGTGCATTTGCTGTGCATCAGAGGCCTGCTTTTTATTAGTCTTACACTTTCTCGCGAATTATGAAGCTAGTTGATGCTTCTGATCCGACGCAGTTGGGGCCTCTGCATGTGTTGCTCTGCCCGTACTTGAATAGAGGTGGCATGGTTTTCACTGATCGCGTTCTTTCTGTACCAATAGAGGCCATTCAGCAGCTTTTAAACGTGCTGAAGAAGGAAACGCCGGCTCTGAAGCATAAGGAGATCATGCATCTTTACTCGATCAGACTTGGCTATTTGGTATTTCGGTTGGATGACGCCGCTTTATTCATGCGATACAACCTACACCGTTTTGCCCAACAGTTAAATTATGATCAAGGCATGCCCCTCGAGGCGTTCTTGGTTGAGCACGCTGCCTCGCTGGAGACTGCCCATGATGTTATTCATCACTTTATGTGTCTGAACACTGGTTCTCTTTTAATGATCCCCAAGCCTGATTACATTCCAAGGCCTTTGGGTCTCTATAAGGGCTAGTATCGGCATAGAGTAGGTCCAATCATTATGGAGGAAAGACGGGTGGTTCTTGAGCATAGGGTCTCCATACTTGCGCGTGACGCTGACGTCCCGCTACGACCGCGGTCGGTCGTCCATCCACCTTTGAGGGAAAGTGGTGCGGTACTTATTCCGAAGGCTTTTCTAGTGGTGTCTGCCCTTCATGCTGTAGGTGTGCCGGTTCGCACCAAACTCATTGTAGAGGCTCCAAGCGCCGCAAAGGCCATGGCGTTATCCGAGTCGGATCCCGAAGCTGAGATCAGGCAACGCAGTCCAAAGATGCTAAAGGGGAGGAAACGTTCCTCTATGAGCATTAGCTCAGGCCCAAAGAAGAAGAGGAAATCTGCCATGTATCTGATCGATACCCTGCTCAAGCCCGAGTCTCATGCTCCTGCTAGCGACTGTATGCCTCAACACAAACCGGACGATGGCCTCATCTTCCCGGACATGTCTACCGAGGAGGTTGCACAACTTGCTGAAGCTCTCAAAAGGTTGCAAGATGAGACCGAGGATGTTCGTCCTAA
Source organism: Agapanthus africanus (assembly GCA_030015575.1). Lineage (NCBI taxonomy): Eukaryota > Viridiplantae > Streptophyta > Magnoliopsida > Asparagales > Amaryllidaceae > Agapanthus > Agapanthus africanus. The sequence goes on from JASDDO010000006.1 coordinate 286,976,202, forward strand.
AAGTGCTCGCGTTGTTGATCCGCCACCTGTCACGCCACCGGCGACCCCTTTAACGTGGACAGAGGAAAGGGCTCTGAAATGACCGATATTAGCCGCTTCTGAAGATGAAGCTGCTCTGAAAGCAAGTAAAGCTCTTTCTTCAATCGAAGCCTGGCAGGCATGGTTAATAAGAAAAGATCAGCGACTTGAAGATTCTATACTCCAGTCTCCTTGGGGCATCAATATACATTTTTAATGTTCTTTAGCAGATAGTGTATATTTCTCTTGTCCTTACATTCTCTTGTCCTTCTGTAGGGACTTCTGCAGTGGGTGCAGTTTCGAGCTCACAGCGCATCTTGGAAACTCCTAATCTGTCTTTGATTCCTTTGGCTGAAGCTCCTGAGCCATCAACGAACTCCTCAGATATCATTTGTGATGTGCCAAAAGATATAGAGGATGTTCTTGACGTTGCTGCCTTTTCGGCCCAAAGTAGGAGGAGCATCGAAGGCAACCTTATATCTTACATCCTTTCACTTGACGGTATTTCGGACTCCTTCTCTCTTATGGTGTTTTCAGAGTTGTGAGAGTTGGCTTCTTCCATTTTGGATCGTTTTTCGGAGGAGACCTTCTTGCGTCTATTTAGTATGACTGCTCCGCATGTGATACCTCACCAGCGTATTATCCTTTCTTCTGGACATGGTCGGTATCTTTTTATCTCTTTTTATTATTCTTTTCGAAGCGGTACCGACACGTTAGTTTGACTGCAGTCTTGCAGGCCGACGACGAAGTTGAGGTTATGGATGGACTTGGGGATCTCCCAGATTTGCCCCCTGTGACCGTGGGTGAGTGATACATTAGTCCTTGTATTCTCTTATTTATCCCCCATCTTGGAGATGCTTCTAGCATTCTTATGTTTTCCTTATTTTGACATAGTACTGCTGTCCCCGACCCCGTTTGAGTCTCATGTTCGTATGCCTGAGGGTGCTTACGCAAGGCGTATGTCTGAAAGGATAGCGAGGAATAGCCTACGCTCGTTGTCCGATCTCATTGAAGACCTTCGCACCGGTACTTCTTTCATCTCAGAGGAATTCGCTGCTGAAGCTAGTGCTTCTTTATCTGTCCTTACCATCTATCATGAAAAGGTGCTGGTGCGCATTTGGATTGAATACTGTCGGCGAGTGGAAGACTTCCTTCATGAGCTTGAATGCAAATGCCTTCCATCGGACATGTCATTTCTGAAGGCCAGTTTGAATGAATGAAAGATGTAGCGCCAATCTCCGGTCTTGCGAGAAAAGGCTGGCATGGAAATTTTCAGAGAGGGAGCTAGCTTCGAAGGCCTTAGAAGACCTCCAAGCTCAATTTGCGGCTAATACCACCCAATCTTATGAGATCTGGCGAGCCCTCCAACGAGTCATGACGGAAGTGGTGGCTCTTGATAGAGCCGCTAATTTCACAAAGGAAATGGTGGAGGGTCACAAAACTGCTGAAAAGGAGCTCGAGCGCCGATTCTCCTTGTACCAACAACAGCAAAAACGAGTAAGAGCTCAGTTCACCGCGCTGATAGAGCTTGAGACGGAGGTTCAACGGAAGAACGACGATCTGGCTGGCCTATTGAATAATCTGTCGGCTTACACTTTTTTCTTTGTTGTATTCTTCCCCCCTTTTAGGTTGTATTTTTTTACCATTTTGATTTATGAATAAAAGATAACTCTTTTCATACTTGCACCGCTCTATCCCTTGATTGTCCTGAGTTGGCGTGTATTAGTTTATTTACTCGTTTCAAAGTGTTTAGTTTACTTTACCCTTAGGCTTATAGGCAAACTTGCCCTAACGTTAAATAAAGATAACCCCTTTTTATGATAAGAGTCTATTAGGTTTGTGTTACCGGGTTAAGTCCATCGTACTATCGCGTTGACTAATATTTCCCCAATATGCAATCCCTTGAGTTGCGGCTCGAGTAGCCACGTGTTTGTCATGTCTATGATCCTTTCTGAGTCTGGACAAGACGTTTTCAAGTAGTCTTCTTAGGTTGGTATGTCCCCATTACTATTACAAGATCCAGCGTTAGGTATTGCTATGGAACTTTACTTGAGGTTATGCTTGATTTGGACCCCTGATGAGTCATAACCAAACTCTTTTGGGGTGGGATGACATCCAATGGTCTTTTAAGCTTGCCATTAAGATGCGAAGTTAGGCACATGCCGTCATTTCGCCTTTGTTTTGGTGTCGCACCGGTTCTTCGCTGAAGTAGGGTAGACATCCGTATGATCTCTATGCTGTACGTATTGCCATCGAGATCTGGAGTCCGATTTTATTTGACAGTTACGCCCGCACCTTGTTGGGATGAGGAGGAACGTCAAGATAGTCTCTCAGCTATAGATGTATAGTCAAGACTTGGTTCTTCTTTTGACGAAATAAGGTGGGAAAATATGGTTCCCTTTTTTCATTTGTGCCTGTGGATTGTATATAAGAGTCAGTATGGTCCTACTTGTAGGGCATAAATTTGTGGGGGTTATGATGGCTTAAGAACAGGTTTAAATCCCTGTAACTTAAGGCTTTCTGAATTCTATAAGCCGTGAAGGTCTTACAGAGGGTATATTCTTCTTACGAGTCGTGAGAATCTCGTAAGTGCATTTTCTCCTTAAGGATCGTATGGATTCCTAAGTGTGTTGCTTCTTTGCGAGTTGTAAGGATCTTATGCAGGTGTTTTCTCCTTACAAAATCGAGAGGACTTCGTAAGTGCATCTTTCCTTTTCTTTTAACGAGTTCACATCCTTCCGAGTTTTCATAAGCTCGCCGGTAGCCCTGTTGTTTTTACTCACGGTGCCCTTTCGGGTTTTCATCCGTGCCTATTTTGCTTGTAAAAGTACCGTTTTTTAACATCGCTCGAGGAGACAGGTAGCCCATAAGGTGACACACTCTCCATTGTAGGTCACGATGTTTTTTGCATCGTTGGTAGAGCTTCCTGGCTGATGGGGATTTCAGGCGTAGTTTTGCCGATGGGGCCTGGGAGAGACATGAATTGTTTATGCTCGTAGATTGTATATAGTGATCGATATGGAGATCCATCGTAGGACAACATGCTTGTTTAAGAACATTGCGGTCCAATATTAGTTTAGGGACATTACGGTTCACCATTAGTTTAGGGACGTTTCGTTCCATAGAAATATAGTATGGGGTCATATTGTTTGTGCCCGTAGATTGTATATGGTGGTCGATATGGAGACCAGCCATAGGGTAACATGTTAGTTTAAGAATATCGCAGTCCAATATTAGTTTAGGGAAATTATGATCCATTATTAGTTTAGGGATGTTTCGGTCCATCATTAGTTTAGGGACGTTTCATTCCATCAACCCTAACGGGCGCATATCATTCGGTACCACTTTCAGAGTTTTGACTCAGGAAGATAGCAAGCGGACACAAGCGTCGTCATTTATTATTGAGCATAGTACTTTTTGAGGAATCGACCATTTATTGGCCGAAATGGCCTTTCGCCATGTATATCCATGAGCAGGTAAGCCCCGCCTTGGTAGACCTTATCTATGATGTATGAGCTTTCATAGTTTGGCTCGAACTTCCCCCATTTTGCATGATTGGGAATCATCAGTCTCTTGACAACCAGCATGAGTTCGCCTTGGTGAAATGTTTTCGGCCCTGTTATTCTTTCATATGTGCGCATCATCCTTACCTTATACGCTTCCAGATTTTATTGTGCTTTAAGGCGAGTTTCATCGAGAGCATCGAGCTCCTCGATCCTAAGATAAGAATTTTCTTCATCCGTTAGCTCATATTGAATTGCCACTCATAATGAGGGGAGTTCTATCTCTAGTGAGAGTACTGCTTTAGTACCAAACACCAATGCATACAGCGTTGTATTTGTGGCCATCTTGAACGTTGTTTGCTACGCCCATAGAGCTTCATGCATCCTTTCATGCTAGTCCTACTTGTTCCTGTACATTGTCTTCTTTATAATCTTGGTCAAGGTCTTGTTGAATGCTTCAGCTAGACCATTGGCCCGAGAATTATAGACCAAGGAGTATCTCTAGTCTATCTTGTGTTGTTGTGCGAAGTGGCTTATTTTGTGGCTTCTATAGGCTAGTCCATTATCCGAAATTATCCGTCGCGGAGTTCCAAACTGGTAGATGACATGGATTTTGAAGAGTGGAGGATATTCTCCGTCTTCACCTCTCTTAGCGGTACTGTTTTTGTCCACTCAGAGAAGTAATCAGTTGTTGCGAATATAAACCGATGTACTCTGGATGATGCTGGTTCACTAAGGCCGATTATATCTATTCCCTATATCTCGAACGGCCAACTGGTTACTGTCGGATGCAGCGGATTTGGATGCTGATGTATGAAGTCCCCGTGTATTTGGCACGAGTGACACTGTTTCACATATTTGAGGCAGTTCCGAATCATCGTGGGCTAATAATAACCCATTCTTTTTATCTTCAGCTTCATTTTCGGTCCTGCTTGATGAGAGCTGCAAAGTCCATCGTGTATTTTCGAACGACTTTCTTTACTTCCTTCGACCCTAAGCATCTTAACCATACAAAGTCGAAAGATCTCTTGTATAGAGTATCATTGACGAAGGCGAATGACAGAGCTCGTTTCATGAGCTGATGTCGGGACCCGGTTCTTGTTCATGGAGCAAAGTGCCACACAGAACAAAGTGTCATGCCAATTGTCATACCAAGAGGGTGGGGTCCACTTCTTGAATCTGTGGGGGCCACCTCTAGAGTCCATGGGACCCACTGAAGAACAATGGGAAATCTTCGGAACACATTCCGAAAGAGGACCGGACTGCATTATAAATATAATGATACCACCCACAATTACAGAGGTGCATTTTAAGTGAACCGAAACTACAGGAGCTTGAGAACTCCGTAGTTAAGCATGCTCGGGCCAGGGAAGTCTTGGGATGAGTGACCTCCTGGGAAGTGGCCTCTGGTCGGGTCCGGTTCGCTCTAAAGGGAAAAAACCGTGCGGTTTCGGCTAGAGCGGACAATACCATATGTACTGGGGCATGGGGCGTTACATTTATGGTGGCCCATGCAGGTCCCTCAGTAGTAGGTCTGTGGTTTGAGAACGAACCATTGTTCAAAGATGGGGAGAATGTCGGGACCCGATTCTTATTCACGGAGCAAAGTGCCACACAGAATAAAGTGCCATGCCAATTATCATACCAAGAGGGTGGGGGCCACCTCTTGAATCTGTGGGGACCACCTCTAGAGTCCGTGTGACCCATTGAAGAACAATGGGGAATTTTCGGAACACATTCCGAAAGAGGACCGGACTGCATTATAAATATAATGATACCACCCTCAATTACAGAGGCGCCTCTTAAGTGAACCGGAACTACAGGAGCTTGAGAACTTCGTAGTTAAGCGTGCTTGGGCCAGGGAAGTCTTGGGATGGGTGACCTCCTAGGAAGTAGCCCCTGGTCGGGTCCGGTTCGCTCTAAAGGGAAAAAACCGTGCGGTTTCGGCCAGAGTGGACAATACCATCTATACTAGGGCGTGGGGCGTTACAGCTATGTCTGGATGACGCATCCTCGAGTGTTCATTGGGACTTAAAGTTTCCTATAAATGCTTCTCTCCAGTGCTCGACCTCTTCTTCGTTCCCTATTTGGAGAACTTCTCATTCGGTCATTTCTTTTTCTTCGGATAGTTCTATCAGATATTCCAAATGTATATCTGCCAGCGCCAGGTTCCTGCAGTTTTGAACAATGATCCTTACGACATCGAGGTCTTCGTCGGCCAATTCTTTAGCTAGCTTGGCTAACGCATCCGCTTTACCGTTTTCCGCTCGCGGTACGCTTTCCAGGGTATAGGAAGGGATTTGGGTCAGCCACTGATGTACTCTTTCACCATACATTTTTGGCTCTGGTATGCATGTCTGATAGTCACCCTTTACTTGACTGACGATCGACTGAGAAACTCTATATATGAGGAGGTCCTTGATTCCGATGTCGATAGCGATCTCAAGACCGGCTGTTAAAGCTTCATATTTCGCTTCATTCTTAGTCCTTGTGTTCCGTGAAGGAGAGGGCGTAACGCAATATTCCTCCTTACGGGGTTATGAAGATAAGACCTAGCCCAACTTTGATTATGGGAGTGTTCTTCTTTCGCCACTTCATGGAAGACGCTCCATTGAAGTAGAGCCCCTATTGAGACTCATCTTCTTCTTTCTCCTCCTCGACTACGTCGAATGCATGTTCATTCGATAACTCACATTTTAGGGGAGAATCGGCTGGTATCGGACGTTCCGCAAGAAAGTCAGCGATGACTTGTCCTTTCACCGCTTTGAGAGGTCGATATGTTACCGAGAATTCCATCAGAAGCAGGGCCCATTTGGCAAGCTTTCCCGTTAGCAAGGCCTTTGACATCAGATATTTCAGAGGATCCACTTTTAATATGAGATAGACCTCATGCGCTAAGGCGTAGTGTCTGAGCTTCGTTATTGCGAAGATCAGCGCCAAGAAGTGTTTTTCGATGGGGGAGTAGTTGCTTTCTGCCCCTAGGAGAACTTGACTTAGATAGTAAATAGCTCTCTCCTTTACTTGATCGTTCTCTTATGCCCACAGCACGCCTAGTGAACCTTCCAGGGCCGTTGTATATAGAATAAGGGACTTTCCTTTAACCAGAGCGGCCAAAACTGGCAGATTTTGCAGGTATTGTTTGATTTCGTCCAATGCGTTTTGGCATTTCTGATCCCAAACGAATGTGGTCCCCTTCTTCATCAGATGGCTATAGGGGCAACATTTTTCGGAGAGGTTGCTTATGAAGTGCCAGATATACGTGAGCTTTTCTTGGAGAGATCACAGTTGTTTGAGGGTTCTTAGTGAGGGCATTTCCATAATCGCCATGATTTTTGAAGGATCAATTTCGATACCTCGGTGACGGATGATGAAGCCTAGGAATTTGCCTAAGGAGACTCCAAACACACACTTTAAAGGGTTCATCTTCAGATTATACTTCCGAAGACGTTCGAACACGATATTCAGATGTTCCTAGTGTTCCTTATAAGATTTGCTTTTAAACATAAGTCCATCGATATAGCATTCGATGCTATTGTGTATAAGGTCATCGAATATCTTCATCATGGCACATTGGTAGGTAGCTCCGGCGTTCTTCAAACCGAAAGGCATTACCTTATAACAGAATATGTCCAACATGGTTCAGAAGACGGTATGGTTCTGGTCTTCAGGATTCATCTTTATTTGGTTGTATCCTGAAGATCCATTCATAAAGGAGAAGACTTCATGGGTGGAAGTTTTATCGATCATTAGCTTGGTAACGAGCACTGGGAAGTCATCTTTCATGCATGTCTTGTTGAGGTCCCAAAAGTCTACGCAGATCCGAACCGTCTTATTTTTCTTCATCACCAGAACGATATTAGCGATCCAGTCGGGATATTGAACTTCTTGGATGAACCTAGAGTCAATTAATTTCTTGACTTTGGTGTTGATACTCATCTCGAATTCAAGTCGCATCCTTCTTGGTTCTTGTTTAGCGGATTTCATCTCTGGCGATATGGCCAGCTTGTGTACCGCTACCTCTGGATCTAAACCCGGCATTTTGGAGTAGTTTCAAGCGAACCAGTTTTTGTTGGACATTTTGAGATCTCCTCGTCACCGTCTTCGTTGGAAACTTTGAGATCTCCCCGTCACCGTCTTCATTTGTGAAGCATCAGAAAATTTCAATCATATTCTCGTCCCCTTCCTCTCTTGAGAGTGTTATCATATGACAGCTACGAGTTTGCTTCCATTTTCACGGTCGAGCTGGTCCCAACCTGATGGTATAGGTCTTCTTTGGCTAATGCTTTTGTGGCGGGCTTATCCTCCAGTATCGGATAACATAAAGATATTGGTCCTCCACCCAGTTCTTGAACATGAAACATTCTTCAAGGGGGTGACCTAGTGCTCGGTGATAGGAGCAATAATCCAGATGATGGGTCTCATTATCTATTCGGGATGCCGAGACTTCGGAAGTGTCATCATTTAGTGCAGCATGACAAGGCTGAAGATCTTTCTTGTCTTGTCTTGAGGGGACGAATATTTCCGACCCATCTTTTTTATAAGGGACGGGCTACAACCGAGCTTTCCTCGATTAAATGACGTCTTGGTCTTGCTTTGTTGTCCTTGAATGTTATTTGCGTTCTCCGCCTTATTTTTGTCTCCGCTTTTGGATTTTCCTCCTTCGCGAGAGCGCATAGTGGGCTGTGGGTGAAGAGTATCTTATTCAACCGATTGCCCATTAAGACGTTGCTCTTTATCCTTTTCATATATGGCCATTTCGTGACTGTGGTTTTCTCGGCTCGTTTTACAAGCTTCTTTTATTACTTTGTCAATTTTTTCTTTGAGCAACGGACTTGGAGTTCTTTGAGCAGGACTTTTTCCTCGTTCAGCGACATAGCTGCTTGGAGAAACATTTTCTTCTCCATTCGAGCTGTTTATGGTGTGGTAGCTATAGATTTTCTCCCGTTACTTGGACCGAATATATCCCAGCCCAGTTATTTCCATCTTCCCATTAGTCTTCTTTCATTGAGTCCCGGGTATATCCCAATTTCTTTTATAGAATTGGGCTTGTCGAACAATTTGTTCGAGAGGCACCCCTTGGCGTTTTAACAGCTCCTTTAATCCCTCCGCATAATATCTTGGCACACGGATGGGCTAGAACTTGTCAAGAATAGGATCGGCACTATGCCAGACTTCTTTTTCCACCTTAGTTTCCATAGATTTGTAGAAGAGAATCGCCTTTTCACCTCTTCGTCTTGGAGCGACATAAAAAGTTTCCAGCTCCTGCACGCTATATGTATTGAGTGTGTCAAGTTCCCTATAGTGTCGAGGCAGAGTCATCATAATATGTAGACTCTGATCCGCTTCGGCAAGAGTGTGTGTTGATGGGTGAATAGAGAACACCACGTTTGTCTCATCTTCAGAGTCGTTGCCAAAGACCAGGGTCGATTGTTCGGGTTTATTGTTCTTCCTCTGAGGCTTTCCCGAGTAGACTGTTTGTTCGTCTTCTTAATTATCACTTCTGAAGACCGGGTAGGTGGCCATGGATTTTTTCTTATTTTCCAGCCTGTGGCACCTTTCAGTATCCTTTCGGTTGAAAGTATTTTGCATCTTCATACTTTGGCACCTCGTTCACCGAGAAAGAATTGAGTTCTCCTGTGACGGTATACCCCGAGCCATCTTTGAAATACTTTATACACCGATATTGTGTAGAAGAGATGATGTTGTCCTCGTGTAGCCAAGGCCTACTGAGTAAAGCGTTATAACAGGTCTTGGGATTAATGACATGGAATTTGATGTCAGTGACGAGCAATCCAAAGCGGAGCGTCAATATTATGGACCTAAGCGTCCGTGATGACTGTGAGTCGAACCTCGAGATGGTAATTTTTCTTGGACTATATGCTTAACATTCATACATATCTTTTTCAGCACTCCCACGTTGAGAAGACTGACAGAGGATCCGTTGTCGACAAGAATTTTTCCTATCATGACGTCGTGGCAGTACCCGGTGACATATAATGGTCGATTATTCTCGCATGTACCGAGGAGTAGATCTTCATCGCTTAATGTAATATCAGCAGTGTAGACCTCTGCCCGTTCATTTTTCATCTTCTCTTCTGTGAGAAAAGCTTGAAACTGATTAGGTTCTTGCAAGGCCTTGATCAAGGAGTCTCGTGCCTCTTTGGACAAGAACAGAGCATCTAATATGCTTAATTGGCAAGGTATCTTTCTCAAATGCGCAAGGAAATTATACTCCACCTTAGTTTTCTTAGACGGTTTATTTGCGGCGAGCTCTTTGGCCACCTCTTCATCAAGGGCGATCTCATCGGGCATTTTCCCTTTCCCTTTATCCTTTTTAGTCGAACTTTTGTTTGTGGGTCCGAGATTCTTTTTAGGCAGAGTGCGGTTGCGCAACTAGATGTTCTAACAATCCTTTTCCTCTTTTTCTTTCTCTAAGGTGGAACTTTCATAGAGAGGGTCGATAGGCATTTCATCCTCAGAATCACTCCCAAACATGAGAACCCGAGGGTTTTTCCCCTTCTGAACTTGTACCAACCATATGACAGCTGCCAGTTGCTTCTTTATGCACTGCCGTCTCACCACTCTCATGTCGACGAGCGCGAGCCTCGCGCTTCTCCTTCTTGAAGTGTATTCTATGGGCAATATATCCTTGCCGCCATTTCTTGAAGGCGTTGCATTCCTCGATGGGTGAGCGACCTTTTAGCGGTATGCGCAGTATTTTGGATGTCCTTCTCCACTCTCGAAATATGGGACCCCAAGCGTATACATCATGAGAGGCAGTAGCTTCATCCTCATTGATAGGGCATTGGCAAACCGCTTCTCAGCTTTAGTCCTGCTCTTGTTTGTTGTAGGTATGCTTTGGTTTGGTCGGAAAGCTTTATGACTCGTCCTTACCGTAGCTTCTTTGTTCAAACGCTGTCGTTTGGCCTTTTCATATATGGCCGTCTCGTGTTCCTGATCATACTTTCTCTTTTGAAAGGCTTCTTTGAGCAGTCTTTCAATTGAGTCTTCTTCTGGCAGTTCTGGGATTTTTGATGTCGATTTTGCCCGGATTTCATTCTCGTCGCTTTCTAACGCTGGCGGAACTCCTTCATCATATATGAATGAATGCAAGATCATGTGGCAGCTTGCTACACTTTCTTCCGCTTGCTCTGATGAGTCATTTTCCTCATCATCGTCACTATCCTTGTCTTCGAGAATATGCTGGAGGAACTCGTCGAGTATGATTGGCGTTTGCACTTTCTGATTGTATTCTTTCAGCGCGTATATATAAATTTTTGGAGGTCTGTGAGCTTGTTGACATATTCATCAGGCTGCACAAGCTTTTTCATCATCTTCTTTTTCATTAAACACTTAGAAGGCTTGACTTGAGGGATTTTCCTCTTATTGGTGATTTCGGCACGGGACGCGATTTCAACATCCCTTCTATAATCTTGGGTTCAAGTGGGCTTTTCCACTTGATCGCCGGGCATGAATTTAGATCTTTTAGCATTCTTTTGGTTTTTGCCGAAAGAAATACTTCTCATGGAGCTTCCACGGGCGAGCAGGATGCCCCCTGCGTATCCACCATTTTGGGAGCGTTCTTTTAGGATGGATCTATCCTCCAATTATCCGACAGTGCGAATTTTCCCTGCTGATACTGGTTCTCAACCCAATTTTTGAAGACATAACAGTTCTCAATTGGATGGCTCATTACCCGGTGATAGGGGCAGTAGATCGGGTTGTTGACATCACCAGCTTGCACGAGTTGCCGTGGTTTTGGCAATATTATCAAGTTGTTTTGCATCTCCAGCTTAAACAATCTCCTTGTCTTATCGCGAGGGAACATATATGCACGTTCCAATCTTTCTTCCAAGGTTAGGTGTGTACGGCTGTTGTTTTGGAGGATAGCTGCTTTCGGCCTGATTGGTTGTTGCTGCGTATTGGCAACAAAGGCTGCTTTTCCTTTGTCCTTATTATTCCAAGGGTCGTTGCTTGAGGAGGAAGGACCATGACTCATCTGATCCATTTAGGCCAATTTATCAATCAACGCCTGGAACGTAATGGGCTTGAAAAAAGTCATAAACTGGGATACGGTCGATTGAGGATCGAGAGTCCCAATGAACATCCCTACAGCCGGAGACTCTTTAATGCGCTGTTCATATTTGGACCATAAGTTCCGCCATCGGATCGTGTATCGGACCCATTTTCCCTTGGCTTGACCCTGAAATTGATCAGCGTCGTGATTAGAGTATGCTAACTCGCATTGGCGAACCTTTGTGTGAATAGCAGCTCTATCTCAGAGAAAGTTTTTACGGGGTCATTTAGGAGCTCCGAGTACCATTCGAAAGCTGTCTCAGATAAATGTCCGATGAATTGGCGATGCAACAATTTGTTATCACTTCTAGTATTACCACACAAAGTTCTGAACTATGCGACGTGCTGATGGGTATTACCCGTTCGTTTATATACATGGAACTTCAGGATAGTATATCCCGGTGGATATTTCATCTGGTCATACCGGGCCGGATAAGGTCGCTCAGTTTTGACTAGCTGATTGGCAGCTTCGTTTGTCTGATGAGCTCTAATTTGCTGAGCGATATAATCATTCAATACAGCTTTGGAGATCATTTCCTCCTTGGCCGTTGAAAGGGCCTCGGGAGGATTTGACGTTCTCCCTTTATCATCTTCGATAATCACCGGAGGATTTTCAGCCGGTGGTTCTGGTTGGATCATCATCCCAACCATATCTTGAAATAGAAGAGTCATCTGTTTTATGTTAGCAGCCTACTCTGCCGCTTCTCTATCTTTATTTTCGAGCACCCATCGCAAGAACTTGGTATCGGTTTCTTGCTCCCGGCGCTGTTCTGTTTCTTTGTCCGGTGTTCCTTTAGGCTCAGTGAGCGCTGCCATCTTGGCAAGCATATCTTGAAGCTTTTTTGCTCCTAGGCTTTTGTTAGTGACCGAGTTTGCGGTCTGTGGCTAACGGAAGCCCTCTCCTCTTTACTACCAGTCATATAAACTGTATGTATAATTATGCCCCCAGACTTGGGGTGTTTGGTGCTTTTGCCTTTGGGTTTTGCCTCAGGCGATAGAACTTTCTATGGCATCGACCTTTTATGCGAAGCCGCAGTCGGAGGAACCGTTATGATAGGTGCCGCCTTTAAGAAGTCCCTCGTTGTATGTCGGAGGAGCAATCGTTTTCTTGTCGAACTTTAGACTTTTTTGGTCGACGAGAATAGTTTTCATTAAGCACCGAGTCTTGGACTTTCCGCCATACTCATTGGATTTGTGATGAGAGTCACTGATAGGACTTTTCCGGCTGTGGCTGTGTTGGAGCATCTGCGGGAGGGGGTGATCTCTTCAATACCGCCGTAGGGAGTTTTTGCGCATCCTCTTAAGCAGATCGAAATTGTTCCCAGTTGGAACAGCAGCATCAATAGCCACCACAGGAGCTGGTGGGATAAGTCCGGAAGGGGAGTTGCCCCCAGCTTGTCTCTCTCGGCGCCAATGACGATGTCAAGCTTGTCATGTAGTAGGAACCGCCTCAGTATTAGAGGTGCCCTCTTCATACCCCCGGTGTTGCTTGGGGTTTCGCCTTGTGTTAGCCTATGGAAGACGGACGTTCTTGGCAGAGCCAGAGCAGAATTGGTCAGCCTGTCGAAGACTAACTGTCTTGGTGGCGAAGCATTTTTGCCAGCTTCACTCATGGCAGGAGCGGGAAGAGCTAGCCGTTTCGAGGCAACCCCCCCTCAGGAATCATGTGCTTCTTTGCGGGGCCCTTTGAGCTTTTCTTAAGCCTATTGAAGATTAAAACTTCATCGTTGGATGACTTGCTAATAGAAGCTGCTACGGTAGCTAGCTGATCAAAGACCGATTTTCGGGGATCTTCTTTCAAGGGCGTTGAGGCACCGAAGCTCAAGGATGGGAGCATGGTCCCAAAGAATAGCCCGGTGGTCGCTTGGATGACTTGCCCCACCATCATAGAGAATATGGAGGCCGCATTGGGCCCGTAAGTCACTCCTCCGAATGAAATGGAATGAGAGTTGCTGTTGCATGAGGTGCAGTTGAAGGCCATTGATTTTGCACAGATGTGAAATACCAAGTTTTAGTACCTCGAACCCAAGGGCAACCTTGAATATAGCGAACCACGATTTTGTTCGCGAAACACGACGCACGAAGTGTGGAGTGGAAAGAGGAAGAGATCCCACCGGATGTGCCAGAATCTGTTTATCGCACAAAATAGAGACGAACCGGGATAGGTTGTCTTACCTGAATTTAGGGGCAAAAGCTATTTGAAATATATCCATCCACCTCTCCGAAGATGCCAAGTTGATTTATAGCACCGTATATCGGAGGTTTGGACAGACGTGACCGTTGTAGAGTGACTTTATCAGATTCCCCTTTTTTGAGGGTTATTTTGATTGTGGGGACGTTCTTCCCTGTAGGCACAAGACCCTGCAGTTAATTACGCATTGCGATAAACACTTTCACCTGCTCCGGTAGATCACTTTGTTTCGTGTTATATTTTATTTATTATGATTGCCCATGGATTGTATATGGAGGCTAGTTTATGTCGTCGCCCGTAGGGAATGGATTAGTCTAAATTCGTATATATATTAAATTTGGGTTTGAACCTAGGTCGCATGTTCCATCAGTTCAGGGATTTAAGGATCGTTGTTCATCATGAAAAACTGCATTTCAATACCGCTCATTCATTATCAATTTTGTGATATATCGGTACTATTAATCCGTGTCTGCTCAATAAGTACAGATTATAGGTATTCATGACAAAACATTAGAAACACATTCAAATGCACGGATACAACATTTGTGAGTTGGCACTACAACCGGAACAGAATACCGATCATTACACAAGAAGATTTTGCAAAACAAATCAAGTGTACAACTTATTTTGTTCAAAATGGTCAAACATGATACAAGTTGTATATGAACACTATATTTGGGTGCAAGAACAACAATGATGTGGTGTGAACACATTGTGCAAGTGGGCAAGTGGATGAGCAAGAGGGCTTAATGTAATGAGTACTTGAAAAGAGTTGATGTGATTTAAAGTTACATTTCCCTCTAAATCTATAGATCACAAATCAAGTTGATATAGAAGAATCAAACAATACCAGAGAGATCATGGAGAGGACATAAGATCACCGCAAGAAGGCGGGCCCCACCACTTGAAGAAAAACTGTCAGAAATCATCATTTCCCCGCCACCGGCGGTCCCACCTCTACCAAGTTGCTCCATTTTTCTTCTGGTCATTCCAAGTGGTCACATCATCTCCATTTTATTGTTTGTTTTTGTTAATGAAATGCCTATATATACCAGAACAGAGAGCAAGCTCAAGGGCCATAGTTTATCACACTTCACTTCATTTCCATTCTTACATTTTGTAATTTTGTTTAACTCTTTGTACATAACAGTAGGTAACTTTAAGTTTCTTGCCCTCTCCTGATCTAGCAACCTCTTTATTGAGCTTGCAAGTTTAGGTTTGGGTTATTGAACTCATTGCCTGTATCTTAGATATTGAAATTAATAAAGTTTTCACATTCTTGCAACTATAGTTCCTATTATCTTCTACTTGCTATTTACTTACTTGCAATCTCATTTGATGCTATTTACTTATTTGCAATGATGTTTTCTTTGATCTCTTCTATCTTGTATTCTCTTTTGATGTTTGTAATGGATAATGAGTAGTGGATCTTGTTAGGGCAAGAGAATGATTGTTTAAGTTAAGTTTTTCTTTTCTCATTTCTTATGTCTAATACTTACTAATTGATCTCTGCCCAAACCTCACGCAAGCGCTCCGTTAGGCACCTTATCTTAGAGACGAAAGTTAAAAGACAAGACAGAAGGACAAGGGTCAATAAGCCAGATTTCTCAAATACCGTGCTTAAGCACCCTAATTCACGTTGTTGCCGATTACTCTAGTTTTAATAGTCAAGTGAGGCACCATGGAATGAGTACGGATTTTCCTAACTTAAACGAACCAATCTCTATCCCTAACAAGCGTTTCGTTGCATATATAGAAAACACATAGGTTAGATACAAATATTCAGACTTTTTAGTTTAACTCATGAGAATGAGAACCTAAAACGCACCATCTTCCTATGGACGACCCGTACTCATCACGGCTAGTTATAAGTGACGCCGTCTTGATCGCGGTTACTTTAAAACTAAAGATACGAAATAGATAAATTTCCTTTTCAATCAATCATTAACCTTGTTTAAGATTAAGATCGATTTAAATATATGAGTGTTTGGGATAAGGATACGTTAGTCCCATATTAAACTAAGATCATCTTAGACATACGGTCAAAGATCATTGATCTTTTTAAGATCAACTTCATAAGGGTGAGCATATAGACTCGGTCAAAGTGAGCATATGGGCTTATTTGATTTATAATCACAAAAGTTTAACTTCAGAAAAGCCCAGTCCCTTTTGGACTGAATATTGGGTTTTATGCTGCCCACTCAGTGCTAAGCACTCATTTTATGAGGCTTACGTGTATATCACGTGTGACGCTCAGGCTGGGACGTTGCACTATTAGTGCTAAGCATTTAGTCATTTAGACTGTGGATATAATATCCAGATTATGTATTGGCGCTCATGTGTATGTCACGTAGGGTGCCAAGACTTTGGCGCTCATGTGAGTATTACGTGGGATGCTTAGGCTTTTGCGCTCATGTTGATATCACGTAAGATACTCAAGTTTGGGTGTTACCCTATCAGTGCTAAGCACTCTCCTTTTTTTATAACGCTCATGTGGGTATCACGTGAGACACTCATGTTTGGGCATTTTCAAGCGCTCATGTATATGGCACATGAGGCGCCGTGTCCTTATTTATGGGCACCTACGTGTATGGCACGTGAGGCGCTGTTTTCAGGGGCCTTCTCTGCACTTACGTGGGTATCACGTGAGGCACTATCTTCATAGTTTCTTTTGAATACTCATGTGGATATCACGTGAGTCTTTACACTTTGGGTCTTCATGTGCCTTTCACGTGAACCTCCCCCATACTTCATGTAGAGAACTAAGTTCTTCTTTCCATCTTCTTTTCTCTCTTTTTTGTGTAAGGGAACTAAGTTCCTTGAAGGGTTAAATCCTATTTTTTAGATAAAGCATATCTTCAAAGGAATTAAATTCCTGAGATGTAAATTCTATCCTTTCCTCCCATGTTCTTTTCTCATATTTATATAGGGTGATAGAATAACATAGTTTTCCCCTAGATCTTGAGTCTGAAGAGCGAGATCTTCCAGATGAGAATTAAATTCTCAACTTATGGGAGACTTGTCTTGCGAATCTTAGTTTCAAAGAAAGATCTAAGTTCTTTTTAGATGGTTAAATCTCTCTCTATATATAAAATAGGCAAAGGAGATGTTTTTATCTCTGTTTTTACCTAGGGTTTGAGGGAAGCAAGAAGATGTTCTTTAAAGAAAATTGAATTCTCGGTTGTAGCTTCTATCACCTTATGAGATTGATTATGTCCATGAGACTTGAAGTCTCGGGTCCTTTATATAGTTGAGAAAAAATATCAATTAGTTTGAGAAGATCTCTCATCGAGAGATATCAATTGATTTAATTGATCTTAAAAATTACCCGGGGAATTTTTTCCATCGTTGGATCTTTGATCCGGTGACTTTTATTTATCAGAAAATATTTCTATTTGTTTTAGCAAGATTAAGAAAATATTTTCCTAACAAATTATTTGATTTTATCTTCTGATTTGGTCAGTGATATTATAATCACTGTTGGATTATAAATTTAAGGGTTCTCTATTAAACAGAGAAAATCTTTCTAGTTTTAGAAAGATCAGGGGAAAATATTTTCCCAAATAGAACTTAGTCCTAAATAGAATTTAATTCTATTTGAAACTAGCGCTTCAAATTGATGCGCTCATGTGGCTTTCACGTGCGGGATGTCGTATATAAATGACAGCAGTGCTCACGTGCTTTGCACTTGAGTGCTCACGCGTTTAACACATGTGGTCGGTTTGGGCTTTAATTTATTTGTATTCGGCACTCACATGTTTTGCATGTTAGCGCTCACGTGTTTAACACATGAAGCTTATATCACACGATTTAATCCTTATCGAAGCCGGAGGTCACATGCTTTGCATGTGAGCGCTCACTTGCTTAATCACGTGGAAGCCATTTCATAGGACTTAATCCTCCTTAAAGTCGGGGGTCAAATGCTTTGCATGCGAGTGCTCCCATGCTTTGCATGCGAGTGCTCACATGATTTTCACATGGGTGGGTTTCGTTTTCTTTTTTTTCTTTTCTTTTCTTTTCTTCTCTTTTCTCTTTTTTATAAGGAAATACAACTATCTCTCGGACTGAGTGATACCTGCCTTAGAATTTGTATGGATAGACAATGGGACTGAGTTCATAAATAAACAATTTTATCTAATAAGTTCTTAAGCTGTATCCTCTGCTGAGTCACAATCAGCAACCATCGCTATGTTTACCTCTGTATCCCGTTTGGAACTCTTTCCAATGTTAGTTATATATATGCCCTAGAGGCCATTACTGTACATGTGATGTATATTGTAGTGGATGCTTGGACATATATAGGGAGGACTTTCTTGCTCGACATGACAGTATGCTATCTGGTTGCACTTTATCCTAACATGTACACTTATTATCTCTCTATTACATGTTGATAAAGCCCTTAAGATGAGTACTTGACTACCAGGATTATGATGCAGATCATACTAGTGGGGCAATGGTAGTTGGTAAGTACATCCTTTAAATGTTCCTAGTCGTCGGAGTATCGAGACAGGGCATCGATACTCCAGAGTAGACTAGCGTATGCGCTTCTTGACCCATATGATGGGCGATGGATGATCCCATATCTATTGGTGTTTGACATCAGAGAATGTATATGGGTGCTCAGTAGAGACTGGATACACTGGACGGACTCGCCGAGAACTCCTAAATGGTATTATACCTATCGTCAGATAGTAGTTCTCTGGTGACACTGGTACAGGTTAGTCTGTCGACCCGAGATCGTCATAGAGTCTTGTGTGATTCCCACTGTGCTTTGATTTCCACCTTACCACGTTCAAGAGATCGTGCAAAATGATGGTTTTTGGGTACACTCCCGAGTCATATGGAAGCAATGAGCGATAGGAGGGGATTTCGTCTCTCCCGGTATTGGGGGTTGATGTTGCGCTATGCTCGATTAGCCATAACATGAAATCCCTGGCCAGAATTGCTGAGATCTACTGGTAAGTGTTATCAGTAGTTTCTCGAACCATTATGGACCTTACATCGGCATGACTTATCAGGGCTATTGGGGTCTGACGTTTACCACCCCCAGGCTGAGATATGCGACATATCTGACAAAGAGACCGGATTGTACGGTAGTGTTACTGATTGGATTCGCAGGAGTATGAGCAGGCTTGCTTGTTGATCTTCTAATAGCTCAATACCCAGGTGGCCGTTATGTTTAGCAGACCGCTTGCGGCTTGTGGGTGTTTGATTTGATCATCACCTACTGCCGGCGTATTG
This sequence comes from Agapanthus africanus, assembly GCA_030015575.1. NCBI lineage: Eukaryota > Viridiplantae > Streptophyta > Magnoliopsida > Asparagales > Amaryllidaceae > Agapanthus > Agapanthus africanus. The sequence continues at coordinate 286,995,231 of JASDDO010000006.1, forward strand.
ACGAGTCTTTAAAGTCATACACAGAGGTTTCCTGGTTCATGCGAAACGAAGTAGGAGCACATATGTGATATGTGCGGGATAGAGATTAATGCGCGTATGTGATACCGCATTCTATTCTCGCGATATGTGATATCGGTCGGTTATATGTGATATAGCCGGGTTATCGGATCAAGTGTTGATTCAATAAGTTGTTACATTATGATATTAGTCGGTTGTATGTGATATAGCTGGATTATTAAATAAAGTGTTGATTTGATAATTTAATGTATAATTATATATGTGATATATTAATTTACATTAACTAATATTAGCTCACTTAAACATTTCTTTTTCTCACAAGTGTACACTTGGTATATATGTGATATATATTAATGTACACTATTTTGTGTCATGCTTGATGCCACATGCAACATGGGTGTATGAGACTCACACCATGCTTAATATAATGTAAGGTTTTTATTTATTTAAAGTAAACCAAATTAGATGGAAATTAGTCACATGGTTGAAACTTGTAGAAACTTGTGGAACCATTGACCAAGTCCACTAATTTTGTTTTACTTGTAGATATTTATTAACCTAATCATTATTGATTAGCCATGGTTTATTCTTTACATGAGTTAGTGGATGACACTAACTCGCCCATGGTTTCTAATCTCACCTCATGAGTTCATTCTCTTCATCACTTCATCTTTTTCTTCATGAGAAAAAGCTTGCTAGCTTTTTTCTAAGTGAGAAAATATTGTGAGAAAATTAAATCTAAAGTGAGCCCATTTCCTATTTCATCATCCTCTACTATTAGTCATTTAGTTTAGGGTGTTTGCTTCACTAAACTCTAATTTAGTGAAGAGATAGCACGGGCTTGAGTCTCCTCGACGTAGATTATCTTCGACTTCGAAAACTTCGAGCAAGCTTGTTCATTTATTCATGTGAATCCTTACTAGAGTTTGGGTGTTCACTACTTGGAGCGAAGGGACTACTACAGGAGCTTTAGAAGTGAAGGACTGGTCTACAAAAGTTGTATTCCTTATTCTCTTAGATGTAAAGGTGTTTGCATTGCATGTTTGTTTAATTCTCTAGTTAATGATTCTAGGTTAGGGTTGTTTAGAACGGCAAAAATTTGAAATTGGCATGGACGATGCCTCCCGAAACTTTGCTGCCGCACTAGGGAACCCTGCAGTGGTATTAGAACTAAGCTAAAGATTTAAACGATGTTTGTTAGATTACGAAACCGAAACTACTCCGAAACTTGAAACTTAAAAATCCAGTTTCTGTCGAATTTCAAATGGCCTCTAAAAATTTTTTTAGCAACTGCAGAATGTTTTATGAGATATGACATGGACACAGAAAAAATTTGAACTCATTTGGCCGGTTTTTGGCGAGCATATGACCATTAAAACCGAGCAGGCCGGCCCCAGTTAAGGTTTCTGCAAAGGCAACTCGGAGTGTTTCGTAGTCATAATTCTAATATGTATTCAGGTTATTTAGACGACATTAAAAAGTTCGAACGGATATCAATAACCCATATTTTCCTTTGCTGGAAATTTTCCAAGAGTTGGATTTTTTCCAAGTTTAAAATCTTCAGAAAAACATGCAAGCGATTCTTTGGACCCTCTAGAAGAACGATACCCAAAACCGACTTTTTGGATCGTGGAACTACGGTCATACCCTAGAATTTGCTGCAGTTCCGCGATGACATGAGTGAGGCATGGGCCGGCCCTTCTACGGATGGTTCATAGGAGCTGTGGCATGTTCTGGGTACGTTTTTGAACTCCGCTCAAGTGTTGATCTCTTTGGGAAAGTTTGGGTGTTTGTTTATTCGATCGAAAAGTTTAACATCGTCTAGCTATCTGTGATTGTGATACAATATTTGGAATCCACATAACTAGTTATGAGATAACTAGTTTGAATTTTATAAATCTAGCACTTTAGTCTCATTTGATTGGTTGCCACGGAATTTTGATGTGGATCAAAAGTCCGTCACAATTACGCAGTGTACGCGGATACTCGCCGGGTAACCTTACTAGATATCCATGCCCCATATCCCCGACCAAGTTACTGTAGGAGAACCTCATCGCCAAAAGCATCCGTTCGGGTGTTTGCGGTCGCGGTGTTCTGCCTTAATGCACTTCGTCGACGGCATCGGGGGTGCGGCCGTCTACTAAAGTTTCCGACGAGCATTCGATCAAGTTATCGGGAATCTTGTTGAATTACACGACAGGTTATTGGAAAGTGTTTTCAATATCGACACTAAAATGCGGGGTTTATAATTGTTAGGCATGTGATGTCTAAAGAATTCAAATGGTTGGGCATGAAATCCAAAGTATGTGATACATTGGGTTTATGATGTGTAAGATGGTTGCGGATTCCAATTATTATAGTTTTTCACTTTCTTTTCTACGACCGTAAGTGTAATATGTGGTGTATTGCAGGTTTCATTACTATACGTCAACGACAATTGGGATACGCATATTTATTTACGTTTATGACATGTGATGTTATGTGTTGCTGTGATATGTTATATTGGATCGTCGTGTTTTGAATAGCCGGGTTTTTTTTATGTGAGATGAGAGTTTTTCATTTTCATTCATGTAAAAGCTTGTATGTAATATTCTTTTATTGGGGCACTTCTGGGTTGAGGATGATGTCATCATTGATGTATATTATTTACTTTTCCGCATTAGGATAGACCCAAGGAGGGGCGCACAAGTAACCGGGTTCTAGGGTCCAGTGGGAGACCATCTCGAGGAGTCGAGACCGGGTCTCCTAACTCTAGAATTGGTAGGGTTGCTTGCCGCTCTTGTAGGGGTATAGGGGTGTGGGTTTGGCTATTCATCGCGACCGTAGAATCCGTGTTTTATACTGGCTTAATTTAAAACACAGAATTCCTAGTATATCCAATATTTCATATATGTTCTTCTGCTGCTGATATTCTGTGATGTGATCACTTAATATTCTGAGACGAATGCTTATATTATATATATGATATATAATAAATATTACTGTTTTCGTTTCTTCTGTGATGCTTAGGAAGTATAATTGATGGGACTTCATTAATGAGATTAATGAAATAAAAGAAACCTAAAGATGTAGTAGAAATTTGTTTTAAAAACTGGTAGCTCTAATTCTTGCTTTGCATAGCGGTATTCCTTGTAGAATATCCAGCACCTTATTTGATAAGGAAAGAGCCCAGATCCCTTCACCGGGAGTGACCTCTTTAGCGAAACTAGCAGATGCTATAGTACACTCGGTTTGTCTTTTGATTGTTTCTATCATTTTTCTTTGCATAGTGGTATTTGTAAAATATCCTGCACCTTATTCGATAAGGAAAGAGCCGAGATCCCTTCACCGGGAGTGACCTCTTTAGTAAAACTAGTAAAAGCCTAAAAAAACACTCATTTTAAAATACACTCGATTCTACAACGATATCAAGTTCATTACGCAAAGGGTTTTCTTAAAAACCTGTCGTAGCCCTCCGTCATTTCAGATAAGTAATATTTAGTATTCATGCTGCATTTGTTGACCTCTGTCAAGGCGTAGTGTGCGGTAGCTGAATAGTGCTTATCTGCAAAGCATATGATGCGATTGGATTAGGGTAGTCGTACAACCTTGTTGACCTCTGTTAAGAGTCGTGCGGGTGGGTTTAATTCAATCATGAAATGGCGGGTTGAACTTGACTAGTAGCCTATCGTTTGTTGACCTCTGTCTAGGTCATAGGACGCATGGGGCAAAAGATTATCGGGAATTTCAAGTGTTGAAATTTGCAATGAGATTGCATACCTTCTATGAGATAGTTGGATCCCGGTACACACTGCGAGTAAGAGTTACTCCTGGGAGAGTTTTACACATTACAATTAGCCGATCAAGTAGGTGTCTAGAAAGGTGTTAACGGGGTTACGCCCCTGGGAAAACGAGGTTTTTAATTTGGTCCGTGCGAAAGCATGGGGAACCTCCCTCAAAGTACCGACACTGGCCTGGCCGAAAAATTGGCGAACTTGTAGGGTGTAATTAATCCCGTCTAGTCTTACCTTATAGGGTTTGAAGGAAGATTTGATAAAAACAGTGGAAGCCATCCTGATTAGATAAAATAATAACCAATCTGATCTTGCAAGAGCGCACGCAGAGTGTTTTCTTCTCTTTCTCCTGGTAGCGACCATGTCACGCCTTAATCAAGATAATAATATGGATGCATTGACCGAACCTGCTTATTATACTGAGCCGGGGAACGTTGGTTCCACTCTATCTTATAAATGTTATAAGTCCGAGCAGGAAATAGGGGAATATCCGGATTCCCATGCCACCCAATCGAAGAAAGTGCATGTTGATGCATCTTCTTTGGGTGTGTTCATTACCAAGAACTGTTTCTCAGTATCCTCTACGTCCTGGGTAAGTGATACCGGATCAGGATCCCGCATATGTAAACTGTTACATGGGCTACAAATAGGTAGAGAACTGGGATTAGGTGATATGTCTCTAAGTTTAGAGAATGGTTTAATTGTTGCAGCCAAATCAGTTGGCAAATATCACCTTGTATTACCAAATGGTAAATACATTGATTCTGAACAAATGTTATTACATACCGAACCTGATATACAACATTATATCAGATTCTTTATTAAGTTAAAGAAGGATATAATTATGTATTGGAGGATAATGTTATGAACATTTTCCTGAATCAAGAGTTGATTGCATCAGGCAAGTTATATAATAGCATATACGTTCTAAATCAAACCACGGTTTAAAGTAGATAGAACACACACAAGAGGAGTAGTTCAGAAATGAACAAATCCTTGTTATGGTATTGTAGACTAGGTTATATCAATGCGATACGACCAGCTAAGTTACATAAGGATGAATATGAGAATCTGTTCGAATTTTCATCTTATGATACTTGCCTGTCTTGTCACAAAGGTAAGATGACCAATACTCCGTTTACTGGAAATAGAGAAAGAGTTGCTGAACTCTTGGGACAGATACATGATGATGTATACGGTCCGATGTCTACAAATGCCAAGGTTGGTTCTTCGTACTCCATTATATTCACTGATCTTCTCTCAGGATTCGGACATATGTTCCTGTTAAAACACAAGTCTAAAATTTTTGAGAAATTCAAGGAATATAAGCTTGAAGTTGAGAACGAAACGGGTAGAAGTATTAAGTCCTTCGATGTGATCGAGGAGGCGAATACTTGGTCATGGAGTTCCTGGATTTTCTAAACGGAGAATGTGATTCTCTTTCAGCTTACTCCTTCGTATATACCACAGCACAACGGTGTATCGGGGTGGAGGTATCGCGCCCTATGAGATATGGTGCGCTCTATGATGAGTATTGCTAAGTTTCCTGTTTCTTTTTAGAGTTATGCACTTGAGAAGCTGCATACCTGTTGAATGGGGTTCTATCCAAATCACTGCCTACTACTCTATATGAGATATGGAATGGGAAGAGACCATATCTTAAACGAGTTAAGATATGGAGTTGTCCGGCCTATGTTGAAAAGAAAAATCCGGACAAACTCGAGGCAAGGTCAGTTCTGTATAAGTTTGTTGGATATCCCGAACATTCGCGAGGGAATATCTTCTACCACACTGAGGATCAAAAGGTGTTTTGTTTCTCAGCATGCCACCTTTCTAGAAAAGGAATTTCTTATGAAGAAATTTGTGGTCATGTGGTAGAACTGGAAAGAGTTCCAGCTGGACAAACTAACAGCCGATGATTTGGTGAAACCAAAGAATTCAATAGTCTCCAATGAACCTTAGCCTCTCCGTGAATCTGGTAGGGTTCCTCATCCACTTGAGAGATACTACGGTCTTCTCGGTGACAGTAGGAGCGAGGATTGCATCATGGTAGATGATGGCCCAACTAGGTTCATACAGGCCATCACGAGTGGGGACTCTGTGAATTGGCTGGATGCTATGCGATCATAGATGGAAAAGTTAAGACTTTCAAAGCTATGCTTAAGTCCATCAGGATCAATGCAAGCATCACGGAGTTGGAACATCTATTTTGATGTGGCAGTCAAAGTGTTTGACTTCATCAAAAAGGTAGATGAACCTTGTATATACAAGAAGGTTGTAGAGAGTAAGGTTGTCTTCCACGTATTATACGTAGATGACTACTCTTGATAGTAAATAGTTTCCTATGCTACACTCGATCAAGATCCTCTTATCACAAGGATTCTCCTTGAAAGATCTTGATGTACCTACTACATCTTGTAGATTATGATCTATAGTGATAGATCTAAGTGGATATTAGGAGTGTCCCATATCCAGGTACATTAACACCATTCTAAAGGGGTTTAGTATGGTAGATTCTAAGCGTGGTGGTTCGCCCACTTGCTCATGAATCACTCTCTCTGAAAAGAAGTCTCCCAAGACTGATTTGGAAAGAGCTCGCGTGCAAGGGACACCCTATGCTTCGACAGTAGGCTCTATCATGTGTGCGATGTTATATACCTGACCAGATATAGATGACTCACTAGGTGTAGTGATCAGGAATCAATCGAATCTTGGGAGAATCACTGGACAGCTGTGGAGGACATTCTTAAGTACTTGAGAAGCACTAAAAGAAAGTTCTTGGCTCCGGCTTCCATAGTGATAAGTTCGACTGAAAGTCAGTCACATGCATTGTCTTTGCCCTCAGTGAAGGGATGGTATGTTGGAAGAGTTCCAAGCTAGATACCGTGACATACTAAAAGATAAAGGCTGAATCATCGCTACCAACGATGCTGCCAAAAGTGGTTGTCTGGGCATTTCTTGTTCATGAGATGAACATGGTTCCTACCATTGATTGCCAATAAATGTTATTGTGACAACAATGGAGTTGTGGCTTTGGTCTAGGAACACCGGTCCCATCAGCGATCCAGACATATTCTGAGGCCAGTATGACCTGATCATAGAGATGGTTGATCTTCAAGGGATCGAGGTAAGGAGAGTTGACACAAAAGATAAACACAGCGGATCCACTCACAAAGGCCTTTCCCTAGAGAGACTTCTATAGGACGTTGAGTATGAGATACTACAACAAATGGCCTTAGTGTAAGTGGGAGATTATTAGTTATATGTATGCCCTAGAGGCCATTACTGTACATGTGATGTATATTGTAGTGGATGCTTGGACATTTATTGGGAGGACTTTCTTGCTCGACATGATAGTATGCTATTTGGTTGCACTTTATCTTAACATGTACACTAATTATCTCTCTATTACATGTTGATAAAGCCCTTAGGATGAGTACTTGACTACCAGGATTATGATGCAGATCATACTAGTGGGGCAATGGTAGTCGGTAAGTACATCCTTCAAATTTCCTAGTCGTCGGAGTATCGAGACAGGGCATCGATACTCCAGAGTAGACTAGCGTATGCGCTTCTTGACCAAATCCACTAATTTTGTTTTACTTGTAGATATTTATTAACCTAACCATTATTGATTAGCCATGGTTTATTCTCTACATGAGTTAGTGGATGACACTAACTCACCCATGGTTGCTATTCTCACCTCATGAGTTCATTCTCTTCATCACTTCATCTTCTTTTTCATGAGAAAAAGCTTGCTAGCTTTTTCTAAGTGAGAAAATATTGTGAGAAAATTAAATCTAAAGTGAGCCCATTTCCTATTTCATCATCCTCTACTATTAGCCATTTAGTTTAGGGTGTTTGCTTTACTAAACTATAATTTAGTGAAGAGGTAGCACGAGCTTGAGTCTTCTCGACGTACATCATCTTCGGCCTCGAAGACTTCGAGCAAGCATGCTCATTTATTCATATGAATCCTTACTAGAGTTCGGGTGTTCACTACTTGGAGCGAAGGGTACACGGAGATTTAGAAGTGAAGGACCGGTCTACAAAGGTTGTATTCCTCATTCACTTAGATGTAAAGGTGTTTGCATTGCATATTTTTTTAATTCTCTAGTTAAAGATTCTAGGTTAGGGTTCTTTAGAACGTCAAAAATTTGAAATTGGCATGGACGATACCTCCCGAAACTTTGCTGCCGCACTAGGGAACCCTGCATCCAATATACTGCTCCTCAGATGAGTGTAAACTTATAACACACGACAAACACTCTGTCATCCATACCAGCTTAGAAGCGGTAATTGTTAACCACCTCTTGATGGAGGCTGCCATTATCATACACCAAGAACATCCTCAAATGTTCTTCACTGCTTCCTTTTGTTTATTTTGGATTGTACTAATATCTTCTTACTACAACAAGTGCAAAAGTAACATCTAGTCCGGTACATGACATCGCATGATTGATCCAACTGCCAAAACAAGTGGAACGCCATTCATGCGAGTCCCTCTCATCATTAGTCAAGAAGATATCTCTTTAGAGAGGGTGACTCTTCCAGATGCGGGTACACCACCACACTTTTATTCGTCCATTCTAAACCCCTTTAGAATGGTGTCAGAGTACCTGAATTAGGACAATCCCAAAACCTTACTAGATCTAACTCTATAGACCTAGTCACCAGAATTATCGATATATTATCTAGATCCTTTGTGGCGAAACATCTGTGACAACCAAAGTATTGCCGATTATAGCGTAGGAACATTACTCCTATCAGGAGTATGTCATCTACATACAATATGAGAAATCTGACAATACTCCCTACACTCTTCTTACAAATACCAGGCTCATCTCACATTTTGATGAAATCAAACACTTCGACCACTACATCAAAAATAGTGATCTATCTCCGCTATGCCTGTTTTAGTCTATAAATAGACTTAAACTACTTGCACACTGTCCGCTGCTCCCACTGACTACGATAACCCTCTGGTAGAGTCATATGCACGTACAATTGTAAATCCCTATTTAGAAAAATGTTATAGTCATACACCTGCCAGATATCATAGTCAAGAAAATAGCAGTGGCAAGTTATATCCGTATGGAGTTTAGTATATACACTGAAGTAAAAGTTTCGTCACAATCATCACCGGATATTTGATAAAAACTCTTACCACAAGTCTTACTTTATTAGGTTACTAGATTTCCCTATGCACTGATCTTGAAAGATCTACTTTCTCCTGATGGGTTTTACCCCTTCAGGAGCATCCAAAAAATTCCATAATTTGCTGGAGTGTAACATCTTAAAATTTATTAAAGTTAATTATAATTTAAGTAGCAATATAACATGTGTTATTTAATAAAACATAGTTAACATATATATATATATATATATATATATATATATATATATAATACACATATTTAAACACTTAGCCTAGGATTAGTAATATGTTAGTTTAGACTCAAATACCAAATTAAGTAGCCATGACACATAAACCCTAAATCTACTTCACTTAAACTTTTATCTAAATTAAATTGTTTTAAAAAGAAAAGAAAAGAAAAGAATAATAAATTAGCATCAGACATGGAGGCATAGGCCTGATGGGTGGTGTATTGGTGCATGGCTAATATTAGCCATTCATCTCTTTCTTACTCTCTTTCTTCTTCTTCATTCTTTCTTTTTTATTTCTTCACCTCCTCTTCATGTTTTCTCTCTACCTTCTAAGATTACACACACCCGCTTAAAATTACTACTAAAATCATCACAAAATCTTATCTTCATCCCTCAAAAACTCTTGTGGAAATGAAACCCTCACCCTTGAGGCCACCTAGCAACTTGAGGCTCCCCACAAGCTAATCTTGAGGTAAGGTGCAAACCTTAATCATTTTTTAGCAAACTCCTTCCTTTGTAACTCTAGATTCAAATTAAAGTTTATGTTTTGAGATATTTTAAAACTTGAAGAGAGGTTTTGAAGTGAGATTGGGTTTGTGTGAATTCTTTGGGTAACCATAATTTAAAATAGGATAGATAAAAGTTTCTTAGTGCTAATTATCTCTTGTTTAACACCAAAACTTCACTAATCTACCAAGATGTTTTTAATTAGTGCCAAAACTAGTATTTTGTTCAAGGTTAGGGTTTCAAATTGAATCTGCTATTAAACCAGTGATCTCAGAAATAAATTGCGATTATTTCGAGCTTGTTATAGGACCATGAGTGCACCCTCGAAACTCGAGCCCTTCCCTCCACCTATTGACCGGCAAAATAAGGGTTTAGACCGCAATTTGCGGTTCTTCTGGGAGTTAGGGGGTGGATTTTTGCTGGGAGCTCTCTAAGACTTTAAATAGACCCTTGGTATACGTAATTTCCATCCAGATTGTGTATACAAAAGTCTAGGATCATTTTACTTCACTTTTGGCGATATTTTAATGTACAATATGGATATCTCGACTCTCGATTTAGTGTTTTAGTTGGTTAACCGCCTTTCGGGGAAGACCTAGGTATTTGTTGCACACGTATAGTACACTAAGATCGCACGCGTTATGTTATGGGAGTTTATTCCGCTTTGTGTATGTGTATGTGTCATATCGGAATTTTAGCCCTCACACGCTAAGTTTTATTCGATACTAGGATCGGTTGCGGGGACCTTGGATTCGGCAAGAAAGGGGAAGGAGGTGATCGGATTCGAGTAGATCGAGGCCGTTCCGGTGAGTAAATTTAACATCTACAAGGGAATCGTTTGGATGCTGTTAAGCGCCCGATATCTAGATTCAAGTTATACAATCATACATACATTCATATATTGCATTATCATTATCATACTTACTCAATTACCTACACATTGATACATCCTCGTTAGAACACTTGCACCATTACTAATGGGTTTTATGCCGCACGTGCACAAACCTATACGTACATACACCATTGGTAATTGCCATGCTATGTACACTATAGAACATGACACGTTATCTTGCATTGTACTATATCCTTATTGGTAGTTTGATTTTCGCTTATTACATGCATCGTGCCGATATCACACACGTTTTCTATTATTACCATGTTCTTTATATGATATTATTTCATGGGATTTCTGTGTTCATGAGATTTGAGAAGCCGCATGACACATTTTCTAAAACTTGGATTCATTTAAAAATACAGTTTTCTCTTGATATGATATTTGGCGTCCACCATGAGTTTTCTCGGTTCTGTGTTATGAGTATATCTGATTCGAGGAGTGAGGAGTCATCATTTATGGATACATGGTGGACCTGGTACGGTACCAAAGGGTAAGAAGATCGTATAGAAAGGCGTTGATCCTAGCTGGGAGTACTACTTACCGGTGATAGTATGTGTCACGTCCCGCTTCCCAGTGTACGGAGAAGGAGACGCGACGGGCACGCGACGTATTTACTCAGGAGTAAACACATTAAGCGTAAATAAGTAATATATATATATATATATAATGCATAAGAAATGACAAGAGATATAACGCGAACAACTTTTATTAATATTCATCTTTACAATACAACTGATTTTGAAAAGGAAATGTACAATGATAAAAGCAATGTCTAAACAATGGCATACAAACTGGAAGGTAAGTACAAGTAAGCTAGTAGTCTGGTTGTGCCTCAATCTGCTCCAAGTACTCCTGGCTGGGCTCGGTCTCCTGAGGGTCCGGTCCTCCTGACGAACATTCCAAAGAAAGAAAGAGACATGAATGTCGTCAGCGAACTAGCGCTCGGTAAGTCCCAAAAGAAAGGAAGGAATACAACAAGTAATGTGGAAGGAAACTGTTAAGTTATACAGATATCAGTTTATTATTCTAACGTAGTTGTTTGTAGCTTGGTACAGAAAGTATCAGTGTATACGAGAGGAGTCAAACTATCCCGTGGACTATAGTAACATGTAAGTACAAGGCCCCGTCAAAACCCACAAGACAACGACACGAGAGTTCATGTAGGTGTCTTTTAGTGTCCATCATCGTGCCACTTTTAATACATTTCGTACCAATTTACCCTGTTAACCCCGTAATGTGTTGTATAGATTATATTTATTAGGCTTGCCGAGACCATGGATACAAGTTGTTCAAGTAATCAGGTTCAGGATGTAAACAAGTAGGCATGTAATCAAGTCAAGTTATAACCATGGCTCGGTCAAGTCAAGTCATGTTTGCATATTGATCTTGTTCTGGTATTCAGGTTCAGGTTCAAGTATACATGTTAGGGTTTGGATTCATGTTTGAATTTTATTCTGGTTTGAGTTGAATTCAAGCTTGATTTAGACCCAGACTTGAGTCAGACATTTAACTGATTTGGATCCTGAATTAGGTTCTGGAGTTATCGGTAACTGCTGCACATGGACGGCAGAATTTGTGTATTTTTCCAAGACAATTACCATTAATAACACCGTTAAGTTTTTCTACCTTAAATAGGCAAGCACTCACTTTCTCCGGCTCCCTGAGGCTCAAGAGAATTGATCCCACTTAAACCCATATTTACTAAAGTTCTTAACAGTGTTTTATATAGCTCGAGGGGGTTTTATGAAAAAATATTTTTAATATAGTTCAAAATAAGCACGAGAAATTTATTTATATTCTTTAGGGTTTCCATGGATGTGTATTTTAAGAATTGAGGTATTTTAGTGATAATTATCTTAACTTGAATAGTTCATGGTATTTTACTGTAAAATTGTCTTGTATTGATATCTTGATAGTATTTTGATGAAACTTATAATTCTTTTACTTGAAAAAAATATAAAGTTATTATATTTTGAAAATAAATGGATTTTATAATATTTATATAATTATTAAAAATTAATTTTGATTATTAAGTAGAAAATCTAGTTTTTCTTAAAAATCGTATTAAAAATCCTTTCGAGACCGAATGCTCCGTGAGGAGGTCTGCATCTCGCTCTACTAGCCCAAGGATATGCGATAATCCACACCATCCAATAGCGGGTCCCATAAAAAGGGTTGTAAAGGCATATTTGCAAAGGGATTTTAAGTACAATCTAAAAGAAAACCGTTTTTATAGTACATGGTATTTTAATGTAATATAGTAACAAAAGTATGTTCAAGGGATATCGTGCTATGAAAACATGTATGTATGTGAGGGGTAGGTCATTACCCCGTGATGTTTTCTAAAGGTATAGTTTTAACAATATACTAAAAGGTGATATGTAAAGTTCATGGTATTTTAACGAAAAAGTTAAATTAAAGTTATTTTACATGGAATTCTAGGTTGAAATTTATTCTAAACATTTATAATAATATTACAAGTATTGTGTAAAAGTTTTATGAACAATATGTAAGAAAAAAGGGTGAGTTTTTAGGGTTTAGAATATCAACATCGATATTAACTCCACTTACCGATGTACGTTTTAAAAAAAGATTTTCAAAGAGGAAGAAGAGAGATTGGGAGGGACTTACAAGTGGATTAGGATAAGAAAAGGTTGAAGAAGGTAGCTTGATCGTCGCGGCATCGCGGGGTCTCCGGAATAGCCTCGATTCATCGCCGGAAGTTGGTCGTTGGCTAACTCCTCTTCTACTCCACTTGTACTTGAGAAAATTTGAGGGTTTGGACTAGAATTTTCAGAATGAGGAGGGGATAGGGAATGTGATAGTATTTATAGTGTGGAATTAGGATTTTGGGATTAAAAGAGAATTAAAATGCATTAAAATGTGATAAATTGGGTAATTGAGGGGTCTTTGTTTGATTGCAGAGTAATCAAACAGTGCAGGGGTAATGGTGGTAGGCCAAGGGTCGTGTGTGCAAAGCCCGGAGTCATTTGAGCTAAATCAAGTCGTCGGTGCCGGTTTTTTTTTTTTGTATTTTGGCCGGTCGAATGTTAGGTTGGGGTCGGTGGATTCATGCCACGTGTACTCCTCTATGTTTATATCATTTTCCACTTGTTTGTTTTCATAGACTTTTCATTTTTATGTGCATTGCATGTATAAACTTTTGGGCTTCCAAAAAGTTTAAAAGAAAAATCAGGAAAAAAATATAATGTGTCTGATGGGGTTTGAACACAGGGGCTACGTCACAGCAGTGTAGATGCTTCACCAGTGAGCTACAAGTTGCTTCTTGTTGTTCATAAACAAAAATTAACTTATAAAGTGTACTCAGGCTTGTAAACTCCTTTCTGTACATTAAACTGAAAATTTTCGTACAGTAAATTCAGAGTCATTACATCATAATGTGAGTGCCGTAATCACGTTGAGATCGGAAATAGTGATGAATAATCATATTGGTGAACAAGTTGAAGTTGATGATATTGATGAAACCCCGGCTACTGCTTTTACTCCTATTTCGTCTAATCCAACATCTTCTTACGAGTCTATTCTCCGTTTTCCACTAGGCTTGAACCCTCAGCCCACTTTCTTGAAGGAAGTACCATCTACGACCTTCCCAAATCCAATTTTGGGTTCCATTCCATCTCCACAAACTTCTCCTCAAATGTTGGACCCAACCATTATTGATACAGCTCATTTTCCAAACAGGTTAAGGGCCAACAGACCAAGTCCCCAAATGGAGAAAATTATAGAAATTTTTAAACAAGTTAAAATAAATATTTCTCTCCTAGATGCTATCCAACAAGTTCCATCCTATGCGAAAATCCTAAAGGACTTATGCACTAGGAAAAGGAAAATTCACGTGCCTAAAAAAGTATTCTTAGCGAGTAATATGAGCAATTCTCTTACCCAATTGGTGCCCACGAAACCTAAGGACCCCGGTTGTCCTACAATATTTATAACTATTAGGGGTAAAAATATCAATCGTGCTTTACTTGATTTAGGTGCTAGTGTTAACTTATTTCCGTATTCTGTTTATGAGCAATTAGACATAGGAGAGTTGAAACCTGCGCACTGCATTCTCCAGATGGCCGATCGATCTATCACCCAACTTAGGGGTGAGCTAGAGGACGTGTTAATCAAAGTCGAGGAATTTATATTCCCCGTGGACTTTAAAATATTGCACATTTGAATGAGCATTTTCCCTACTATTGTTAAGTACTAAAAGGCGTTTATTGTAAATATAGAACATATGTGGGTTTATTTGTAAAAAGTTTATTATCATATGTTTCTACATTATAATTAATATAATGAGGGAAAATATATGAATATAATATTTAAATGAAATATTAATAATTAAAATATGCAAATCATATCAAATATTCCTAATGAATATTCTTAAGATTTAATATCATATAATTGGTTATAATAATATCTCAAAAATACTAAATGCTACTCACACTTTGATTTGAGATATTGTGCAGATATTAGCTCAGGTATGGAATCCAAGTAAGAGATCCAAGTCAAATCGAGATATCGGAACCGAATCTGCCAAATTTTAGAAGCAAATCGAGGAAATCAAGCAATGGTAGAGACTCAGAGCAATATTTTCAGAATCTATACATTAAAAGGATCTCCATATGTCAACATAAAAGACCAGAAGAAATCTCAAGACCTAGTTCTACCAGGATACGGTTGAACCGCGGCTAAACATGGCTAGATGTGGCGGTTCCACGGCTCTTTGGTAGCCGTCGGATGTGAGATTTTGTGGATTTGATCTTAACTGTATATCCTCACATATGGAATCTAGGGTTTCTGGTTTCAAGAACTATATAAAGGACCGAGAGCTATACATTCAAAAAATTATCATCGAAAAGATCAAGAGATTCAAGAGATCTAAGTATCCAAGTGATCATCATCTATTCATCTACCTCCAACAAGATAGAGATCTAATGCAAAACTAGGGTTCTTGTAATCTACTTTTTAAAGAGAATTGTAAATGCAATAGTTGATTAATAAAGGTAAATTTTCTTTTAATTCTTTTTGCATTTACTTTTCCGCATTACTTTTTCCGCATTACTTTTTCCGCATTACTTTTCTGCATCTTAATTATGCTTTCATTCTTCTTCAACCTCTCTTCTAAATCAACCATGAGCGAGTAATTCCTTACTTGCTAGGGTTTGTAGGATAGGGTAGAATAATGGATGAAAAATCTTTTAACTTCTTTTTAACATTTTAAAGTTTATAAATTTTAGCAAAATAAATGTTAACATCCTTATTGGGGGCGCTATCAATTAATTGATTGTCTCGACCGCGATTTGAAATCGGTTAAACACTTGTTTTGTTAAGGGCTTGACATGAATAGAGATCAATGGACGGACAAGAGTCGGTAGTGGGAAATCCTAATTCCCTCCAAGAAACCTAATCCATATTCATCACTATCGCTCTAGTTTTAAACTATTAAAAGATAAAAAGAGCCATTTTTAATATTCATCCATTAACTACTAAGACCTATGAACCCTACAAGCCGTTTTATTATCAATTTTACCTCCATATTAAAATAGAACGACAACAAACCATCTTATCTTTTATCAACTCATCTAAAGTAAAAAAAGAGTTCACGTTTCCCTGCAGATGACCCGTACTCATCGCGGCTAGCTACTTGCGACACCGTCTCGATTGCAGTTATTTACAAAATCACTTTATCACGATTAATCAAATGGCGCCATTGCCGGAGAAACGGTCGTAATTTTTTTCTAGTTATTCGGGTTGATTTCTTATTAAAACCAGCAAACATAAAATAAAAGAGAACCAAAACCACATTATGTGTTTTTAACGATTATTGTGCGAGTTTGGCAAGGGAATCTGGAGTAACTGGAGTAAGAAAATAGAGATTCAGAGATTTCAATTTGGACCAGAGGAGGATAGGAAGGCCCTGAAGAAAATTTAGCAAAAGAACACTCCACCTTGCAGCGGAACCGCGGCACATTAGTGCAGTTGGCGGCGAAACCGCGGCTCATCTGGAGGTGTAGGCACCTAATCTTCTGTGGTATTTTCCTAATATTGTAACATTTTGAAAATCGTTTAGGTGAAATTTCCGATAATCGGTAAAATAACGGGTGTTTTCCGTAAAAACCAAGATATAATTATTTTTCTTCATAGACTTAAATAAAGCTATTCTAGCTATGTAATTGCTAGTATTTGGTATTTAATTGGTCACTTATAAATTTACTAGTTTACTAAAATATTTTCCATAATTAATTATTTTAAATATTATTTTAAGCCTTCACTAATAAATTTAATTGGTGATATTTACAAATTAGAATGGGTTAATACAAGTTTGTGCATCATGACACATTAAACCAAGATGTAACATGTTATTTTTGAAATGAAAATAAGTTGTCAAGGTGGTTTTAGAAAATATAAAATAAAAATGCTTAAATGGTGAAAATAAATTGTTAACTAATAAATGAGTTTGGGGAAAGATGTTTTTACACAAAACACACCCACTCACCCCTTTCTTTCCCTAGCTGGCCGAGCCAGAAAAGGGCAGCCCCTCTCTTTTCAACAAGTCCCCATATCATTATCCCACTTCAAAGTTTCAAGAAGATGAGAAAGAAAGAATAAAGAAAGAAGTCAAATGAGGTATGGCTTTCTTTGACTTGACCAAAACACCACCTCACTCTCTCTCCCCTCTCCTCACCATATGGCCGAGCCCCCCAATTCAGCAGCCCCCCATTTTTGTTCTGCTTCATTTCATTGCAAAACCCCCAAAATTCCATTAAAAAAAATCCAAATAAAAAACCTCACAAACTCCAAATCCAATTTCTACCCATTTCTCCTTGGTCTATTCTAGTATGGATCTTGGAGCAAGAAGGCCATTTTGGGAGGCTAGATTTCAAGTTTGATCTCTTGATTTTGTGAGGTATAAATCTTAATCTATGTCTTAATTGTTGGTTAATTACTCCAATTTAATTAAATTTGGTGTTTAATTATGGTTCAAATTGCAAACTTAAAATTTCAAGAATGGGGTTTAGATCAAGTTAGGGTTTTTATTACTTGATTAAGATTGCAATGTATAGATTAGTATCTTAAGACATGCAAAATCCAGTCTAGTTGTTAAATTGTAAATTGTTATATTTAATTTGTCCAAATTACATAATTTTGCAAACTAGAATTTTGGGATTAATGGAAATAAGTGAGATTAAAATCTAGTTAATGGTTGTGTGACATAATTAAGATATTAAGGGAATATTGTTACCACCAGTTTTGCTAAAACATCTAGATTGATACAAAAATGTTTAAAAGGAGGCTTACTAGGTTTTTGGAAATAAATCGATTTGATTAATTTTGAGGTTTTGATGAGTTATAACTTATTTCATATAATGTTTAATGTATTGTGAACGCGCGATTGGTGTGATTGGGTTTTAGGTTTGGGGATTTTCACATATTGCGACCCTAGTGGTGATTTGTGGCGTTGTCGCGGGTGCGTTTTGTGCACCAAGCGCATGCGTGTATAGTTAGGGCGCGTGGTTGACTTGTATTGGTTGTGTCCGCGACTAATTATATATTTATTCTCTTTTTCATTGTGTACGTTTCTAGGATCGGGTGCAAAGGCGTCGGACGTGGCGCGGAAATGATAGAGCTGAAATCGGATCAGATTAGCCGAGGCGTCCAGGTGAGTAGATATATATCTACAGGGATAGTCGGGTGGAAGGCGTATAGCACCCCCGTAATTTCGTAGGATATGCCACGTCATGAAATATATTATATATACATTTATGTAGTTGCGAGATGTCTATACTTAGAAAGAAAGATTTTAGGTGACATAGGTTGGTTTTAGTGTAATTGAAAGAAAGTGATTTTAGTTTGTTTCTTAGTCGCGAACCCTAGAGTAAGCTACACACACACACATGAACACACGTGATATGTTTTTAGTGTATATGATATATGTATATATATGTGTGTGTGGATGTGGTTATATATATATATATATATATGTGTGTGTGTGTGTGTGTGTGTGTGTGTATATATATATATATATATATATATATATACATATACGTCTACACGAGTGACGAGGATAGTATATTATACTCGGAGGAGAGTCAATATGATTGGGTATGATGCCGTGAGATCGGTTATGTGAGTTGGGTCGTGTTATGAGATACGACATGATATTATAGCGGATCGATGGACGATGTGTTTTCATACACATGAGGATATATGATGATGGTATTGGAATGTACCAGATTTTAGAACATTACCCCTAGTTCATGATGTTATGATGCAATATCATATGAATAATGAGGTAAATATGATAATTGACCCGTACCCCGATTTTGGGATGCCGTATGATGGATTTTACCATACGAGATATAAATATGATGAATGATCCGCACTCTTGACTCAAGGATGTCGCATTATATATTTTATCGTACATGACGCTATTGAGGCGGGATCACCGACTACTAGATATATTGACTCGGACTTAGGTAGATTTCCTTACCCTTTCGTTTAGTCTCTTACATTCGTTCTGTAGTTTACTTGGTAGATATTAGACTAGGCTCGAGTCATACTTATTTCCAAAACTAACGAATCGTGAGTATTTTAAAAACAGGCCGAGAGATACTACGGATTTTTCAAAGGATGTACCTTTTCTTAAAAACACCGTAGCCCCTATTTTCTAAAAACCACGATTCGTTCTATTTCAAATGTCAACACTATATGACTCGTATATATAAAAATGTGTATTCTTCAATGTTGCGTTTACTATTCATGTTCTCATTGCATTGCATGTTTATACGTTTTTCCTTTACTCTTATGATATCGATTGTTAGGACACCGGCATCATTGCCGATGATGCGTATGTCTACGAACACTTGCTTGCCGGCTCACACACATCATCATCGGTAATTGCTATGTCACATACACTTTAGAGTATATTAATTCATGGATATAACTGCTAGCTGATAGTTCCAATATACGATTTCTATACTAGTTTAGATATTGCATTCTTTACTTAGATACCCATGCATTTGTATATTCATTTATCGTGCAATATTATAGGGCTTTATGCCGGTATTCACTGTTTATTGATTCCTGATTATGGGATTTGGATTTTCCATGAGATTTCTGGATTTGGAGAAACCGTAAGGATTTATAAACTCATTATCATTTTTAAAGATAGAAAATTGCGGTTTCTCGTGATATGATGTGCGTGGCGTCCACCATGTGTTTTCTCGGTTCTTGAGCTGTATCACATACCCGATTCTAGGAGGGGGATGCACCGTCTGCGGGTATATGGTGGACCCGGTGCGGTACCTCAGGGTAAGAAGATCGTACATATGGCGTTGAGCACGGTAGGGGAGCACTACCGACCGGTGATTTTATGGAGACTCGACGGATATCCAGAGGAAACCGTTCGGAGTTATGGGCCAATCCTGATCATGCAGAGCCTGAGATATTGAGATTTGATGATACGGGCTAGTCCGGATTTCCGGAGCCCGAGATATTGAGATATTGGGATATATATTTTGTGTCGATGCTTGGCACAGATTCTCTGTTGATTTCATTGATGATACTTTGATTTTTATACAGAATCTCACTGAGATAAGAAAACAGTTTTCTCATTCAAGAAGTATTCTCTTTTCATGCATTCATACATCATATATGTGATATGTTGCTACCTGAGGCACTGACACGAGCACTTGGTATTACACTTACGTTTAGATATTTAGCCTTTCCATTTTAGATGCTTCAGATTATATATATTGAGGATATTTTTGTATGACCTAGGAGAGAGTCATACATGCGATTTCTTCTCGGTGATGTTTTTTACTCATGAGTTGGCAACTCACCCCCGTTGTGCCACAGTTTCTTGCAGGTTTTGCCGTACAGGTTTCGTTGTGGCTTGTTGGCACACCGCTCCTTCCGGATGATTGCTTTGGTGGGTGGTTCACTTGTATCGTGATCACCGTAGTATTTGTATTTACTTCAGTTGTATCTAGTAACTCCATCAACCAGATTTGTATTATTTGATAGACTTAGAAGACCAGTTGTATATTCTTTCGACCATAGAGTCGCGCGCTTGTATTATTATGATTTTTCTCTGGTTTTCTTGAGGATGTTGGTTTCTTCTGAGTTTTTGATTCTCGCCCTTTGGCGTTGTATATTATATTGCATTGTGTGGTTGTTTCCGCCAATTGGCGAAGAGTTAGCTCCCGCTTGGGGATACCTTTATTCATTATGTATATTATGGATGTTTGTACCCGTTTGGGGCCAGTATTTACAAAGGTGACTCTGCCGAAATTTTCGGGAAAATATGATGTTGCTTTTAAATATTTAATGCCACTTATTTATTAAAACCACTTGCTTTAAACAAGTTTTCCTTCACTTCTTCTTTAAAATGGTTTAGATTTCTGGGTTTTTGGGTTACTTGAATTAGGTGGGGTCCTATAGACTTCACATGATTTAAGTGCCAGTCACGTGCTATTTTGGGTCATGACAAAGTTGGTATCAGAGCGTTAGGTTTAACCTTGGTTCAAGTCTAGGTTTGACTATGCGGAGTCTAGGGCGTTTATATATATTCGGAACATAGGCTTGACCTTACGGAACTTAGACTTGGTCGAGTAGGTATTAGACCCGAACTTCGTCGTGTAAGTTGACCTTGGTTGATGGAGTAGGTGACTTAAGTAGAGTGACGTACTGTGTGTATGTTTAGCGGCATACTTACGATACGCTACTCCGCTTAAGAAGACTTAGGATGTACATTTCTTTGCACCGTATTTTATTCGTTCTTATGATCTATCTTTATCGATATCGGTTTGTGGTTTCTTTTACCATGGTTGCACGGGCAGAGAGAGTTGCGGCTAGAGTTGCGATCAGCATGAGCTCGTCATGGACGAGGACTGACCAGGGTGTTTTTCGGTGACATGAGCGTTTCGATATGTCGTTTTACTATGTTTTCTCATGGACACGAGCGTTTGATATCTACACCATATGATCGGGCTACCGCTAGAGGCCAGCCAGAATGTGATGATTGTAAATGCACCGTTTATTCTTGATGATTGAGGCATTGTCTATCGTGCAGACGGATGGGCTAGTTGTTGCTACAACTGACAAGATATCGCCCCAGATGCTTGAAGCTATTTCAGCACGAGTTATACTTAGAGATATGATAGAAGATCGCTAGTCACCCATGGATGAATGACTAGGATATGTGGTTCGTTTGCATACCGCGATGCGAGATCATCAGATTGATTAATTTCAGCTAGAGAAGACTTCATACAGGAACGTTGAGAGCTGATAGAAAACGGACGAATGAATAGTATTCCTCCGACGAATTTGAAGAGTTCCCGAGGGCGTAGTTGGCCAGATACCTACTACGAGATATTGAGCTGTCGAGTTCGTAGTTTCAGAAGGGAGACTCTAGATATGAGTATAGTCATTTGTAGCACAGTCCATACAGCTACGAAGAGATGAGACCGAATCAGTCGACATTAGAGAAAAGTGGAGTAAAAGGGTCGTACAAGATTTTAACGAGATGACATTCCACTCCGTTGACATCAGAGATGTGATACGCATGCAAAGGAGTTGATTATGGATATATCATCCAGAAGAAGCCGTGATGAGTATGTAGCCGTTCCGGAACAAGAAATAGATTTAGTAAAGGGTGATAACTTCCGGGCAGTTCAGCAGAAACTGGATTTGGGAGAGACCCCGACAGAATCTTTCTGGAATACTAAACAAGAAGACTTAGACCCAGGATCAGTCGTATTACACACACCCAGTAGGCCAGAGTTCGGCATCATCGACGAGACATGTTATGAATAACCATGATAGTTGGCCAGAGATTCTTTAGAGGATGTGCCAAAGCGGAACTGTTTCCGTCAACATTCCATAATAGGTCGTTGAGCTGAGGAGTTATATAATTGGAAATCCGCAGTTAGAGACGAGAGCCTAAGGGCACAAGGCGGCAGACCATGTACAGGAAGGCAAGTAGATATCTTGCTCTGCTAGCTTTGGATGCACCGACACTTTCTCGACTTTGAAGGGAGGACATATTGACGACAATGTCTACGATTTGCGATTTGATTATTCGAATATCACGTGTCCGTCATTTTGGATTTCGGTATTTGGGTGATTTATGTGCATGGTTGAGATTTTGTACACCACAGTTGCACTCAACTTCGATTGATGTCATTCGAGATGCTTGATTTTGATTTCATGCCTATGGTATGTATGTGATTTGACTCGCACCTTCGGTGTAATTTTCATGCACTTTTAGTACTTGGATTCGATTTTGTGCATGCTGATGCAAGTAGTTGTGAGATTATATATCACGGTATATCGGATTTGGATTAAGCTTTGTTGTATACCGTTGATTTCGATTGTGATATTCGATATTTGTTTTCGTGCACCTTGTGCACTTGGGTTGGATTTTTGCGCATACTAGGCGCGCTTGATGCGATTTTGGTGCACACCAGATGCATTAAATCGGGATTCTTCATGCATATAAGATGCACCCGATATTATTGTCAGGCACACTCGTTGCCCTTGATAGGTGTTTTCGTGCACATTCGTTGCGCTTAGATTTTATTTCTGTGCACTTGTATGGCACATTCATTGATTTCGATTTCTGTGCGTACCAAACGCACGTGGCATTCTTATACGCATTTTGGGATTGGTTTCTTTTGGAACAGTATGTTTTATGATATTTACTATTGGTATAGTAGCTGAGCAGGACGAGTCAGAGGACAGTGCCTGAGCATGCATTGATAGTTACCGAAGGGATTTCCAAAAAAGAGCTATAGTCTCAATACTTTTCCTATGTGTTCGAGATGACACGAAACACTTTACAAAGGGAACCCTTCTAAATTATTTTCAAAACGGCAGGACGTGTATGTTAAACAAAGGACATATATATATATATAGTTATTTTCTTACACTAAACGTATGCTACTTGTGCCGTGATACGCGCATCGCACAGCGACCTGTAAAAAAAGTTTTGGCATGCATTCTTTTCAGATGTTTTGACGAGTTTACAACGATACGTACTATGTACATGTTATAGCCTTGACGTATATCATGTTGGTTTCATATTGAACTTTGACATTGGTATTTTCACCTTGACTCGGATGATTGCGTGATACTTGACGGAGTTTTAATTGTAAGTTATATACTCGTTTTTCATGTGCATGCATTGCGCTAACATGTGTCTTAAGTATTTATGATTTCGGAGCCCCGCCGATTTGAGTGCTTTGCTGAAATGTTTTAGTATTCGGGGAGTTTTAATTTAAATTCGGGGACCGAATTTATTTAAGGGGGGAAGACTGTAACGTTTTGAAAATCGTTTAGGTGAAATTTCCGATAATCGGTAAAATAACGGGTGTTTTCCGTAAAAACCAAGATATAATTATTTTTTTCATAGACTTAAATATACCTATTCTAGTTATGTAATTGCTAGTATTTGGTATTTAATTGGTCACTTATAAATTTGCTAGTTTACTAAAATATTTTCCGTAATTAATTATTTTAAATATTATTTTAAGCTATCACTAATACATTTAATTGGTGATATTTACAAATTAGAATGGGTTAATACAATTTGTGTATCATGACATATTAAACCAAGATGTAACATGTTGTTTTTGAAATGAAAATAAGTTGTTAAGATGGTTTTAGAAAAATAAAATAAAAATGCTTAAATGGTGAAAATAAATTGTTAACATGTAAACTAATAAATGAGTTTGGGGAAAGATGTTTCTACACAAAACACACCCACTCACCCCTTTCTTTCCCTAGTTGGCCGAGCCAGAAAAGGGCAGCCCCTCTCTTTTCACCAAGTCCTCATATCATTTTCCCACTTCAAAGTTTAAAGAAGATGAGAAAGAAAGAATAAAGAAAGAAGTCAAATGAGGTATGGCTTTCTTTGACTTGACCAAAACACCACCTCACTCTCTCTCCCCTCTCCTCACCACATGGCCGTGCCCCCCAATTCAGCAGCCTCCCCATTTTTGTTCTTCTTCATTTCATTGCAAAACCCCCAAAATTCCATAAAAAAATATCCAAATAAAAAACCTCACAAACTCCAAATCCAATCTCTACCCATTTCTCCTTGGCCTATTCTAGTATGGATCTTGGAGCAAGAAGGCTATTTTGGGAGGCTAGATTTCATGTTTGATCTCTTGATTTTGTGAGGTATAAATTTTAACCTATGTCTTAATTGTTAGTTAATTACTCCAATTTAATTAAATTTGGTGTTTAATTATGGTTCAAATAGCAAACTTAAAATTTCAAGAATAGGGTTTAGATCAAGTTAGGGTTTTTATTACTTGATTAAGATTGCAATGTGTAGATTAGTATCTTAAGACATGCAAAATCCAGTCTAGTTGTTAAATTGTAAATTGTTACATTTAATTTGTCCAAATTACATAATTTTGCAAACTAGAATTTTGGGATTAGTGGAAATAAGTGAGATTAAAATCTAGTTAATGGTTGTGTAACATAATTAAGATATTAAGGGAATATTGTGGCCACCAGTTTTGCTAAAACATCTAGATTGGTACAAAAATGTTTAAAAAAAGGCTTACTAGGTTTTTGGAAATACATCGATTTGATTAATTTTGAGGTTTTGATAAGTTATAACTTATTTCATATAATGTTTAATGTATTGTGAACGCGTGACTGGTGCGACTGGGTTTTAGGTTTGGGGATTTTCACGTATTGCGACCCTAGTGGTGATTTGTGGCGTTGTCGCGAGCGCGTTTTGTGCACCAAGCGCGTGCGCGTCTAGTTAGGGCGCGTGGTTGACTTGTATTGGTTGTGTCCGCGACTAATTATATATTTATTCTTTTTTTCTTGTGTACGTTTCTAGGATCGGGTGCAGAGGCGTCGGATGTAGCACGGAAATGACAGAGCTGAAATCGGATTAGATTAGCCGAGGCGTCCAGGTGAGTAGATATATATCTACGGGGGAAGTCGGGTGGATGGCGTATAGCACCCCCGCAATTTCGTAGGATATGCCACGTCATGAAATATATTATATATACATATATGTAGTTGCGAGATGTTTATACTTGGAAAGAAAGACTTTAGGTGACATGGGTTGGTTTTAGTGTAATTGAAACAAAGTGATTTTAGTTAGTTTCTTAGTCGCGAACCCTAGAGTAAGGTACACACATACACATGCACACACGTGATATGTTTTTGGTGTATATGATATGTGTGTGTGTGTGTGTATCTGTGTGTGTGTGTGTGGATACACACACACACACACACACACACATATATATGCGTATACACGGGTGATGAGAATAGTATATTATACTTTGAGGAGAGTCGATATGATTGGGCATGATACCGTGAGATCGGTTATATGAGTTAGGTCGTGTTATGAGATACGGCATGACATTATAGCGGATCGATGGGCGATGTGTTTTCATATACACGCGGATATATGATGATGGTATTGGAATGTACTAGACTTTAGATCAGTACCCCTAGTTCATGATGTTATGATAGCAATACCATATGAATAATGAGGTAAATGTGATAATTGACCCGTACCCCGATTTTGGGATGCCGTACGATGGGTTTTACCGTACGAGATATAAATATGATGAATGATCCGCACTCTTGACTCGAGAATGTCGCATTATATATTTTATCGTACGTGACGCTATTGAGGCGGGATCACCGACTACTAGATATATCGACTCGGACTTAGGTGGATTTCCTTACCTTTTCGTTTAGTCTCTTAGCTTCGTTTTGTAGTTTACTTGGTAGATGTTAGATTGGGCTCGAGTCATATTTATTTCCAAAACTAACGAATCGTGAGTATTTTAAAGATAGGCCGAGGGATACTACGGATTTTTCAAAGGATGTACCTTTTCTTAAAAACACCGTAGCCCCTATTTTCTAAAAACCACGATTCGTACTATTTCAAATGTCAACACTGTATCACTCGTATATATAAAAATGTATATTCTTCAATGTTGCGTTTACTATTCATGTTCTCATTGCATTGCATGTTTATACGTGTTTCCTTAACTCTTATGATATCGATTGTTAGAACACCAGCACCATTACCGATGATGCGTATGTCTACAACACTTTCTTGCCGGCTCACACACATCATCATCGGTAATTACTATGTCACGTACACTTTAGAGTATATTAATTCATAGATATAACTGCTAGCTGATAGTTCCAATATACGATTTCTATGCTAGTTTAGATATTGCATTCTTTACTTAGATACCCATGTATATGTATATTCATTTGTCGTGCAATATTATGGGGATTTATGCCGGTATTCACTGTTTATTGATTCCTGATTATGGGATTCAGATTTTCCATGAGATTTCTGGATTTGGAGAAACCGCAAGGATTTATAAACTCATTATCATTTTTAAAGATAGAAAATTGCGGTTTCTCGTAATATGATGTATGTGGCCTCCACCATGTGTTTTCTCGGTTCTTGAGCTGTATCACATACCCGATTCGAGGAGGGGGATGCACCGTCTGCGGGTACATGGTGGACCCGGTGCGGCACCTCGGGGCAAGAAGATCGTACAGATGGCGTTGAGCCCAACAGGGGAGCACTACCGACCGGTGATTGTATGGAGACTCGACGGATATCCAGAGGATACCGTTCAGAGTTATGGGCCGATCCTGATCATGCAGAGCCTGAGATATTGAGATTTGATGATACGGGCTAGTCTGGATTGCCGGAGCCCAAGATATTGAGATATTGGGATATATATATTTTGTGTCGATACTTGACACGGATTCTCTGTTGATTTCATTGATGATACTTTGATTTTTATACAGAATCTCACTGAGATAAGAAAACCGTTTTCTCATTCAGAAAGTATTCTCTTGTCATGCATTCATACATCATATATGTGATATGTTGCTACCTGTGGCACTGACACGAGCACTTGGTATTACACTTACGTTTAGATGTTTACCCTTGCCATTTTAGATGCTTCAAATTATATATATTGAGGATATTTTTGTATGACATAGGAGAGAGTCATACATGCGATTTCTTCTCAGTGATGTTTGCTACTCACGAGTTGGAAACTCACCCCCGTTGTGCCACAGTTTCTTGCAGGTTTTGCCGTACAGGTTTCGTTGCGGCATATTGGCACACTGCTCCTTCCGAGTGATTGCTTTGGTGGGTGGTTCACTTGTATCGTGATCACCGTAGTATTTGTATTTACTTCAGTTGTATCTAGTAACTCCATAAACCAAACTTGTATTATTTGATAGACTTAGAAGACCAAGTTTATATTCTTTCGACCTTAGAGTCACGCGCTTGTATTATTATAATTTTTCTCTGGCTTTCTTAAGGTTGTCGGTTTCTTTTGAGTTTTTGATCCTATATTATATTGCATTACGTAGTTGTTTCCGCCAATTGGCGAAGAGCTAGCTCCCGCTTGGGGATGCCTTTATTCATTATGTATATTATGCATGTTTGTACCCGTTTATGGACAGTATTTACAAAGGAGTTTCTGCCGAAATTTTTGGGAAAATATGATGTTGCTTTTAAATATTTAATGCCACTTATTTATTAAAACCACTTGCTTTAAATAAGTTTTCCTTCACTTCTCCTTTAAAATGGTTTAGATTTTTAGGTTTTTGGCTTACTTGAATTAGGTGGGGTCCTATAGACTTCACATGATTCAAGTGCCAGTCACGTGCTATTTCGGATCGTGACAAATATCTTTCTCTCTCCTCTATAGCTCTAATAATCTAATTTTGCCTGCAGGATTCTTTGCAGACAGTGCTGCTAAAAAATCTTTTTGCGTGTTTTGATTTCGGTTTGTTTTTGCATATATAAACTGGACTTTAAGGGGAAATAAACCCAAATCCAGATTAGGTGGGGATTTCATCACCTTTCCTAAGTTCCACAAATCATAAACTTGCATACTATCACCCTGCATTAATTAAGAAAATATCTAGACCTAGACTCTAAGGTCTGTCGTGCTCAATTAGGACAGAGGAGGGTCGTGGGTAATCTATTGTTTATCTGCATTTCTCTTGTGGTGTCTAGGCAAGTATGACTAAGAAAAGTGGTTATTTAATTAGGCCCGCTATTTCGGTGATTCGTATAGAGGATACCTCCCAGTAACCCGGCACTTACCTAAGCAGGCATCGCGAAGCTGGAACATCTGTTTTGATGAGACAATCAAGGAATTTGATTTCATCAAAAACGAAGATGAACCATGTATCTACAAGAAGATTGTAAGGAGAACTGTTGTATTCCCCGTCTTGTACGTAGATGACATTCTCTTGATAGGAAATGACATTCTTATGCTACAATCGGTCAAGATGTTCTTATCACAAAAGTTCTCCATAAAGGACCTGGGTGATGCCTCCTACATTCTGAGGATTAATATCTACAAAGATAGATCCAAGAGATTGTTGGGACTTTCAGTCCAGGTACATAGAGACCATACTAAAGAGATTTAGTATGGAAGATTCCAAGCGCGGTAATATACCCGCATTACACGGAATCACTCTCTCCGAAGAGATGTCTCCTAAGACTGTTAAGGAGAGGGTTCGCATGAGCACTATACCCTACGCTTTGGCGATAGGTTCTATGATGTATGCGATACTTTGTACGAGACCAGATGTAGCATACACACTTACCGTGGTGAGTCGATATCAGTCGAACCCAGGTGAGAAGTATTGGACAGCTGTGAAGAACATTCTCAAGTACCTGAGAAGGACAATGGAGATGTTCTTGGTTTATGGTAATGGAGACCTTTAGGTCGAGTCCTTTACCGAATCAAGCTTCCAGAGTGACAAGGATGACAGTAAGTATGTCTCGGGTTTTGTGTTTACCCTCAATGAAGGAGCGGTCTGTTGGAAGAGTTTTAAACAGGACACCGTCGCAGACTCAACGATGGAGGCTGAATACATTGCTGCAAATGATGCCGCAAAAGAAGCGGTCTGTATGAAGAAGTTCATTACTGAACTTGAGGTGGTTCCTGTTTCGCCCAATCAGAGCAAAGCTCTGTTTGAATTCAAAATTTAAATTTTCGAAGCAACGCTTCAAGTCTCAAGCGCAGCGCACCCAATCAGAGCAAAGCTCTGTTTAAAGAAAGCAACGCTTCAGATCCTTTGCGCTGCGCGCTCTGCGCCACGTGTCCAGCGCAGATACATTAGCGCAGCGCACCCAATCAGAGCAAAGCTCTGTTTAAAGGAAGCAACGCTTCAGATCCTTTGCGCTGCGCGCTCTGCGCCACGTGTCCAGCGCAGATACATTAGCGCAGCGCACCCAATCAGAGCAAAGCTCTGTTTAAAGGAAGCAACGCTTCAGATCCTTTGCGCTGCGCGCTCTGCGCCACGTGTCCAGTGCAGATACATTAGCGCAGCGCACCCAATCAGAGCAAAGCTCTGTTTAAAGCAAGCAACGCTTCAGATCCTTTGCGCTAGCGCTCTGCGCCACGTGTCCAGCGCAGATACATTAGCGCAGCGCGTCCAATTAGAGCAAGGCTCTGTTAAAGGAAGCGCCGCGCTGCGCTCTGCGCCGTGCGACACGTGGCAACACAGTTGCGCTGCGCGACACGTGTCAGCGCAGATGCGCTAGTGCAGAAAAAGGGGCTAAGTGCCAAAGGCAATTTAGCCATGCAAAATTACATGCACTTGATAACAACAAATTAAAATACGATGCACAAGCACAACAAAGAGTTCAAATAAAAAGAACACTTAACAGATAATAAAATACTTAATCAAAACATTTATTTATTATTAAATTTAAAAAAGATCACCGAATACGGGATCAGAGAGACAAGGGTTCACAAAAAGGAAAAGAAAATTATTCAGCTCCCTCTCCGCCTTCTCCATCGCGTCGAAGCGGCGATCTTCCCGAGGGGTAGCCATCCAACGGTCGACGCCGCATTCCTGGGAGAAAGTGGCGATGACGACTCGACGAGCCCGTATCTGGCTCAGCAAGTGGAAAGAGCAGTCCCTCAAGGGTTTGGTGATCAAGTGCGCTTCGAGAAAGCACTCAATCTTATCTTCGGCGGCATCCAGCATTGCTGAGGACATCTCTGCTGGAGGAGGGGGAATGTCGGCAAGCGCCGAGGCAAGGATCATCCGAAGCCAAATGGAATTCGGAGGGAGAGGAGACCCCACACGAGTCAAAAGCTCGTGCATTGCAGCGTCGCATTGCTCGTCCGAGAGAGAAGGGTCCACCAGACGTGCAGCAAAACGAGGAACGATGTCCCGGATCGGCACCTCCCATGGTTGTCGGCAGGCATGAGGGCGGTTGCAAGCCATGATCGAAGAAGTTCTCTGAAAATGAGAGAAGAAAAGGCTCAGCCTTGAGTTATATATATAGACCCAAGCACAGAAAATTCTGTGCACAATGAAATCATTGCCAAGGCCCGGGAAATCAGAATTTTGGGAATACAAGTTTGACTTGAAAAGAGGAGATGAAGCGGCGCTTCTGATTCTCAAAAATTTAATAAATGAAGCAACGCTTCAGATCCTTTGCGCTGAGCGCAACGCGCCACGTGTCAGGCGCAGATGTATCAGCGCTGCGCCCAAGAAGACGCGCCCAATCAGAGCAGAGCTCTATTTGCCTGAAGCAACGCTTCAGTTGCGCTGCGCTCTGCGCTGCACGACACGTGTCAGCGCAGATGCACTAGCGCAGTTGCGCTACGCTCTGCGCTGCGCGACACGTGTCATGCGCTGGGGCATCTGCGCCAAATTAAATTAAGATTTTTAAGAAATCTTTTCTGTTCTTGTTGAAACAAGAAGATTTTCTTCTGCAAGGCAGAAGCCCTTGGATCAAAGATCCAACGGTAGGGAAAATTCCCCAAATCACTCAGAGGATGATCTCTTTAACAAATTTAACTAATTTGTGAGCACTATAAAAAGGACCTTAGGCCTCAATTCAAAGGCATCGAGTTTTTTTTTGAGAATTCAAGAACCCTAAACAGAAAGAACTCCGAGAAAATTTCAAGAAAGAGGTAAAGAACGTTCATGGATTAGAAGAAATTCCT
The DNA here is from genome assembly GCA_030015575.1 of Agapanthus africanus. Taxonomy (NCBI): domain Eukaryota; kingdom Viridiplantae; phylum Streptophyta; class Magnoliopsida; order Asparagales; family Amaryllidaceae; genus Agapanthus; species Agapanthus africanus. Next base: position 287,026,832 of record JASDDO010000006.1, read on the forward strand.
TCTAAAAGACCATTAGTCTAAAACAAAAAAAAGATCAATGATCTTTATAAAAAAGAAGAAAACAGTGCTTTGCACTTCTTGTGAACCTTCGGTTCTTTAAAAACGATGTAAACAATAAAAGAATAGTGCTTTGCACTTCTGCGAACCTCTGGTTCTTCGAATAAAGAAGAAATTTATTTTTTTCTTTGATCTAATTTAGACCAAGAACTTGAACAGAGCTTTGCACTTCCTTTCTGGAATCTAAAAAGATTCTTAGTGCTTTGCACTTCCAAGTTGCGCCGCTGCGCTCTTGAGAGAGCGCCACGTGTCGGCCATAAAACACTTGCGCTAAGCGCCCTTGAGATAGAGCTTTGCTCTCCGGAATTGGCGCAACTCGCTGAGAGCGCGTCACGTGTCAGCAGCGCAACAGCGCATTGCACTGCGCTAGTGCGCTTGCGCTCATCAAAGCACGACATGTGTCATCACCATATGGACTTGCGCTCGTTACTTAGCGCAAAACGTAGATGCATTAAAAAGGGCCAAGCCCAATTAAGAGAAGGCCTAACAGGCTCAACAAAGCGCAAATGCATTATTTTAAGGGGGCAGAGCCCAAACAAGAACAGATGCTTTGCATCATTTATAAATGGGCAGAGCCCAAACAAAAATATTCAGAATGCTATGCATTTAAAAAAAAAAAAAGGGCAAAGCCCAAACGAAGTAGATACTTTGCAAATGGGCAGGACCCAAAATAAACCGATACTCTATATCTTCTGTGGGTAGAACCTAAATAAAAAAAATGCAATGTTGAAATGGACTTAGCCCAATCGTGGCCATAAGTCCTTAAATTAAATTGACTGAGCAAAATGGCTCTCCCAAATCAATCCACATCCGGTTCGAGGGTACATCTCCGAACTCCTTTGACATCCGTCGTTGTAATTCCTCAACGACGTCAAAGAGGTGACGGGTCCCAACGACCACACATCGCTATGGACTGCGGGGTCCTTAAACTCGTGGACCGAGACGTCCTTAAACTAATATTGGACCGGAACGTCCTTAAACTAATGTTGGACCGAAACGTCCTTAAACTAATATCGGACCGGAACGTCCTTAAACTAATATCGGACCGGAACGTCCCTAAACTAATATCGGACCGAAACGTCCCTAAACTAATATTGGACCACCACGTCCCTAAACTGGAATATGGACCACCACGTCCCTAAACTGGCACAATAGAGCCCAAATGCTCTTTTGTCGGACCTAAATGGTCCCGTTAAGTTGATCTTAGTCTCAAACTGGACTAACGTATCCTTAACAAACGTTTGAGTCGATCTTAGCCTCAAAAATGGCTAACGTATCCTCCAAACAGACTTTGGTCCCAAATTGGACTATGAATCTCCCAAACTGGAACAATAGAGCCCAAATGCTCTTTTGTCGGACCTAAATGGTCCCGTTAAGTTGATCTTAGTCTCAAACAGGACTAACGTATCCTTAACGAATGTTTAAGTTGATCTTAGTCGCAACGCGACTAATGTATCCTTAAACTAAAAACACCAAACCCAAATCAAAGTAAATATGGATTTGGACTAATCCACGTCCTACGGGCGACGGTATTACTCAGTCTCCGTATACAATCCACGGGCAACCACAAACAAAATAAACATACACGACACGAAGTGAAATTCTGGAGAAGGAGAAAGTTGTTACCGCAAAGCGGTAGCGTAATTAACTGCAGGGGCTTGCGCCTGCAGGGAAGAGCGTCCCCACAATCAAAAACCCCTCACCCTGAGGGGGAATCTGACAAAGTCTGCTACATCGGCCGCATCCGTCTAAACCTTCGATACACGGTGCCATAAATCAACTTGGCATATTCGGAGAGGTGGACGGATAAAAACCAAATAGCATCTGCCCCGAACCCCAGGCACGTGACGTCCCGACGTCGCTGGCCGCCGTTCGGAGGGGAACAGATTCTGGCACGCCCGGTGGGACCTTTTCCTCTTTCCACTCCACACTTCGTGTGTCGTCTTCGCGAATCAATCGCGGTTTATTAAATGGTTGTCTTCGGATTTCAAGTTGCTAAGATTTGGTCTTTTATTTGGCGCAGAGAGAACTCAAGCATCCATGGATTCCCACTGCACCAAATGCGCGAAGCACCACTGCAACGGACGCTCCACCTCACCGAGAGGTGTAACATATGGGCCCCAAGCGTCCTCTTTCCTTACTCTGCCGGTAGAGCAGGTGACCCAGGCCACCACCGGCCTATTTTTCGGGACCATGGTCCCCCCTGCAAGCTTCTCTATGCCGATATCCGCACCAGAAGCGAACAAGAAGTCGGTATTCGACCGGCTCGCTGCTGCTACGACCCCTGTCAACGGGTCGCCCGCTACTAAGCTGACAGCCTCTGTTTTCACCAGGCTAGGTCAGGATCATAAAGTGGCTGTCCCAAAGAGGGCAACGGCCACAGCTTCGGAAGTCGTTGAAGCAGTTTCTCCTATCAGGAAGTCAGTCTTCACAAGATTGACGGTTCCTACTCCTCCTTCAGCTGATCAAAAAGCATCAGTCTTTGATAGGCTGACACCGGCAGTTGTCCCACTCCCAAACAAGGGGCAACAAGAAACTGTCCCGATATCTGAGCCAGTCCCAATGGCTCGTCGTGCGCGACGTCGCCATTGGCAGCGATTAAGGAAAGCAGGAGGCAACTCCCCTTCAGGGTTAACCCCGCCTGCTCCAGTGGCGGAGGTCAACGCTGCTGTTCCAACTGGGAACAGCTTTGAATTGCTAAGGAAGGTGAGAAAGAACTCCCCGGTTGCTACATTGAAAAGGTCTCCTCCACCCATGGAAAAAGCTCCGGAGACGAAACAGGAACAGCCCCCTCAACGGCTGTCATCAAAAGTTTATAAAGTATGGCGCAGGGTTCAAAACTCTGTGATCGATCCGGACCACCTGCGTCACCAGAAGAAGGCGAAGGTGGAGAATAACAAAAGCTGCCCCATTAAACAGCAGGGGGCAACAAATGCTAGAATGCCCGCTTCGACGGCTCCTTCAACCTCAAAGGTCTACAAAAGAAGGAGGCCAGAGAAAGCTCCCGCAACGGCAGCAAGAGTTAACAATGGTGAACCTAAACGCCCCAAGTCAGGGGGCATAACAGTTCATACAATCTATATGGCCTCAGGAAAAGAAGAAAGTCGTACTTCTACAGGTCACCGACCGCTTACCCGGTCAGTGACCAGGTCTCAGGAGCAGCAACAAAAGCTCCAGGAGATGATGACTACAATGGCTGCACTCACGGGGCCAAAAGAGAATCCTGAGACGTCCTTAGATGAACGTCAAGAGGAGGAGACCGACGCTGAGTTCCTCCGCCGAATACTGGAAAAAAGAGACAAAGAGGCTGCAGAACAGGCGGCCAACATAAAGAAAATGGCCCTCCTGTTCCAGGACGTGGTGGGTATGATGATTCAACCAGATCCACCTGCTGGAGATTCCCCAATCATTCTTGAAGATGATAGGGGAGAGACATCGAATCCTCCACCGGCTCTATCCGCAGCTAAAGAGGATACCATATCAAAAGCTGATTTGGATGAATATATTGCTCAACAAATACGGGCGCATCAAGCGGTTGAAGCAGCCGGTCAGATCGTGAAAACGGGGCGGCCATATCCGGGCTGGTACGACCAAATCAAGTACCCGCCAGGTTACACAATTCCTAAGTTTCATGTCTACAAGGGGACCGGCAACCCCCATCAACATGTTGCCCAGTTCAGGGCACTGTGTGGTAACACTGGAGGCGACGACAAACTTTTGCTGCGCCAATTCGTTGGAAGCTTATCAGACACGGCTTTCGAGTGGTATTCCGAGCTCCCCAACGACTCTATTAAAACCTTTGCGGAGATGGAGCTGCTCTTCACCCAACGTTTTGCAAGCGCCAGCGAGCGTACTCCGATGACGGCGCTGATTAACGCCAGGGTAAAGCCCGGCGAGACGTGGGTTCAATACGCTATACGGTGGCGTAATCTATGGTCTAAGTGTGAACAACGCATAGAAGAAGCGCCGGCAGTGGGGATGTTTGTTGGAACGCTTGATCCGCAGGCAACCATCTCGCAGTTCATGATGTTCTTCAAACCGACTTCCTTCCAGGCTTTGATCGACAAATTAGCGCAGATGGACCAGATGGGCCATAAACCCCCTCTCCCGAAGCCGGACCCCCGAAACGATAAAGGAAAGGAAAAAGCGATCATCGTCGCCAATGCCCAACAACAACCGAGCGACTCGAAGCCGGCTGCTCGTCCAAACAATACACGCCCATACGTACCCCTTGAGGACAGGATGGGACGTGCTTACTCCTTCCCCCGTGATAAAACAAGGAGGCTATTCGAGCTGGCGTTGCGCAACAGGCTTATAAATCTGCCAGATCCAAAACGTCCGTCACAACCGAATGACGTCAACGATCCTAGTTACTGCCCTTATCACAGAGTGTTGGGACATCCAATCGAAGACTGTTACGTTTTCAAAAATTGGCTTGAGAATCAATACCGTCAGGGCAAATTTGCGCTGTCTGACAAATGGAAGGTGAACCCTCCGCAGCCCCACACCTATAAGGGGACGAATACGCCGGGGGCAACATGCTCCGTTATTGAAGAGGCTCCCTGGGAGGTTGTATTATCGGCCAAAACGAAAAGAATGCTAAATGATCTTCAAACCTGCCCAGCGGTCAAGTGGAAGAACCCCTTGGAACCGCAGGTTATTGAGGGAATGTTGAAGCCACGACCGATCCCGAAGACCGATGGTGGTAGTTCAAGCGTTCATAGCCAACCGTCAAAATCTTCGAAAAAGAAGAAGAAGAAATCTAAGAAGCCCGTGAAGCCTGGCGACAAGCGCACGGACTTACAAAAGCAAATCGATGCGCTGGATGAATATAACCAAAAGGCGCGAACTCCCATCACGCTCCAAGATTTCCTTGATCACGTCTTCCAAAAAGAAGATGAAGGAGAAAGTTCATCGGATGGATCTGACGAATATGTGGCAAGCTGTCATATGATCTCCCATTCGACCACGAACGATGAAGGAACTTCTGGCACTGAAACGCTGGGGGCAAATGCCGAATCAGGAACCCCAGGGTTACCGGTTGAAATGATTAATGCGTTTCTTAATGAAGCTCGGTTGAAAAGCAAGGCTGATCGAGAACGCGAGATGGCTATATTCGAAGGGGCTAAGCGTCAGCGACTTGAGGAAGGAGCTGAAATGATCCCGTTGGAGCGAAATGCCTCCACCACTGACAAAAGCCAATTCAAGATAAAAAAGAAATTTGCTAAGGCCATATCGATGGGCATGAAGCTACCACCCTCTGAAGAAAAAGTTACCGGCGCGGTAGAAATGCACCCCTTTTATTGCTTATACCATCAGAAGGTCTCGCATTCCACCCAAGATTGCAAAGCTTTCAATGGATGGTGGCAAGGATACGTCGCTGATCGACAACGATTTAAACGGGAAAAACGTAAAATTCGCCGAGGCCAAAGAAATACGACTAAAGAACTTGAAAGAACTGCCGGCAATTGTCACATGGTTAACACTACCGGGTCACAAGTGCCTACATTTGGGAGCGACTCCGATGAAGAGCTAGAGCTTGGCCCTCTCTTCGAAGAATCCACTTCAGGAAAAGAAAAAGAACTAAAGGCCTGCGAGAATATACAGCTGCGCAATCGAACATTACCCGAAAAGAACCTCGGACCCTTGAATAAGAAAAACAAAGGGAAAGAGAAGGTCTCTGAAGACATCGCTTTGGATGGCCAAGTTGCGGAAGAGTTAACCGCCAAGAATCCCCCAAAAAGGAATAAAGTAGATTACAATGTCTTGGCGCATCTGAGAAAGCTACCCTCACAACTCAGCATTCTCGATGCCCTATTGCTATCGAAAGAAGCGAGGGATTCTCTGATTAAGGCCCTACAAGATCCGGACCAGTTCCAGGCTTTCCTAGCCGAACAAAAGATGAAGGATGAATTGGAAGAGGTGCACACAGCCGACGTTGCTTTTGGTGATGAAGACCTTCTCCTCGGAACATGTGAGCACAATCGCCCACTTTATGTTTCAGGATACTGCCATGACATAAGGATAGGAAAAATCTTGGTCGATAACGGATCGTCTGTCAATTTACTCAATGTGCGAGTGTTAAAGGAGATTTGCATGAGTGTCCAACACCTCGCCCGGGACAAAATCACCATCTCCGGTTTCGACTCTCAATCCTCAAAGACTCTCGGATCTGTGATATTGACGCTACGCTTTGGGGTGCTCGTCACAGACATCAAATTCCATGTTATAGACGCCAAGACGTGCTACAATGCTCTGCTCGGCCGACCATGGCTACACGAATACAATATCATCCCTTCTACACAGCATCAGTGCATGAAGTATTCTAGGGACGGCCTCGAGTACACAGTGGCAGGAGAGTTGAATCCATTTTCCGTGAACGAAGTTCGCAAGTATGAAGATGCCAAATACTTCTTACCGAATTTCGAAGACGCGGAAAGGTGTCACAAACCGGAGAACAAAACTAACGCAACCATCCCTATCTTCGGCAGTGACACCGAGGAGGAGGAGGATATAATTTATTCAGGTCCGTCCCGGTCCACCAGGCCAGGACCATCTGGTCCTTCATTGATCTTCGGTAGTGACTCAGAGGATGAAGTTCATGCTGTATTCCCTGCTCGGCCTTCGATACGGGCTTCTGCCGAGGAAGAGCGAAGTCTACAGATAACCTTGGTGCCGCTCGAGCATTACAAAGAACTGGATGCACTCGACACCAACAGCATAGAAGAATTGCAGACATTCTATATCCCTCCTGGACGAAAAGGCGAGAAAGCAATCCTATTCTACCGTTCTGAAGAAAATAAGGTGGAAAAGGAAATTTGGCACGGCGCGGATCCCACGCTCGACAGGCTCCAGCCTATCCGTCTTCCCAGGTATTATACCGAAGGTTTGAAGAAGCTGCTGAAACGCCAAGGGATGTCCTTCACACAGACCGTCAGAAAGGCCAAATTCTATGACAAGGTCTGGAACGTTCCCGGAACTCAATGCAAACTGCCTAACGGGAGAACGGAAACGAAAGGGCTCGGGTATATTCGCTCAAAGAAACGTGAGCTAATAAACAGCTGTTATGTCATGTATGACTTTGATGAAGAAGCAG